>JADILM010000001.1:0-2400000 GCA_016617785.1 Sporobolomyces roseus
GAAGCGATTCCAAGTCAGCTTCCGTTCTAGTAGCCTTTCATATTACCTCCTATCCCTCCTAGACCGTTCCCATCACTCCAGATAGCGTAGAGAGCGAGAGTGAAACTTACTTTCTCGACCTGTCATCAAACAATCTCCTCAATCTCCTTGTCTCTCCTCCTGCTGATTCGTTCCTGCCATCCAAAAGTATATTTAAGTAGCTATGAACCTATCGAGCTTACTCTCAAGCGACTAGATGCTGTTGTTGGAGAGGAAGGTGGTGGGGAAGAGTTTGAGAGATGAAGTAAAACTGAGAGTCTTGTAGTTGCTGTGAGATGCTGAGACTGGTCTGTGATTGATCTGGAGGTGCTGCCTGAGCGAATGAGCGGTAGGAAAGTGGAGAAAGAGTGAAAGAAGCGACTTGAAGTTTCTCTCTCTCTCGTCTCTCTCTCGAAATCTCGCATCTTGAACTGGTCGGATCTTGTTCGTTTCTACCTCGTTTGTGCTCTCTCTTTGCGAGTAGTATGATGTGGTATGCCGTCGACTAGTCCCCCGTCGTCTGTAGCTAGGTGCACCTCCCTCTCTCTCTCTCGCGCACTCGTTTTTCGCAACTTTTCACATTTTCGACCCTTTTCACCCGAACAATGATCTCTGCTGTCGATATAAAGATCACTTTTTTAGTCAAACTCTTCAAGGCGGTCCCGATGGTACCAAAACGACTCAAAGATTCCCAAGAACAAGGTTCTCGTTTGAGATTTCGCAACGAACGAGATCTTGCGACGACTGACTTTTTCACTCACCGCTACTCAAAAGACAGTCTGTCCGACTTGGCTTGACAAGCTCTCTTTGACGGTACTAGTCTTGTGCACTCTCTGATTGAGCGTTCTGCTGTAGAAACCGGTTTCCGACACTCACAACTTTCAGATTCCCGTCGCTTTTCACTGACCAACTTCTCCCGTTCAAAGCTACTACTCTCTATCCCTTTCACTCTAGAGAAACAGTCACAACTAGAGAGCTACCCTCTACTAGCTGAAAGACAGCATTTCCATTCTCTCTTTGACCGCTTTCTCTCTTTTCCTTACTTTCACTTTCCTATCCTCTCACTCCTGGCTCCCCTCCCTTCTCTGCCTGCAAACTCTACTTGCACACTCCACAGAACTGAAACTCTCATCCTCTGTTTCCTGGAGCTAGTTGGTGGGACCTTCAGAAATGAACTTTTCGCATTTTCAGCTGTTTCTCTACCTTTCCACTTTTCCACTCGTCTAGCCTTCATCCTGACCCTCACACTTCTCTCTCTCTCCTCTCCTTCCTACTTGGCTCACTCTCACTGTCTCAGCTGTCTCTCTCTCTTGACTTGACCTGATTCTGAGCAACTTCTTCTCTGCTTGATTCCATCTTTCCCACTTTTTCTCTCGCTCTCCTTTCACTTTTCCCGCACTCTAGAGAGCATTCAACTCGATAACCTTGCACACACACACACTCCCCTCACTGACTTATGCACTTTCAAACGATTTCAAAAACTTCCTCCTCCGCAACTCATTCTACTACCTTTCAACTCCTCTCACTTCCCTGATCCCGAATTGTGCGATGTCGAAGCGGTAGAGAGAGTTGATGAGGAGATAGCGGAAGGGATTCAGGCTGATTTGAGGGGATGAGGTCGAGATTTTGTGTCGGAGAAGATTCCAAAATTCCCCTACTTTTCCCTTCTCTTTCACTTTGAACCGTTCTCGATGAGCAGAGTGTTGAAGAAAGGATATGAAGAGTCGCATTCCGGAAGAAGGGAACTGTATCTTGAGATTTGAGGGAATTGGTGAGAGGGAATTTGGTGTAGTTTGGGGAGAGATGGAGAGATGGAGAGATGGAGAGATGGAGAGCTGTGCTGAGTTGCTGAAGACCAAATAGAGGGTGCGTTGAAAGGATACAAGCTGAAGGGATTGAGGAGGAGGTGGGGGAAGTGATTTCGAATGATTCAAATCAATTTTTTTGATCTTGATGAATCTGCTCAAACTTTCCACTTGCTCTTGCCTCTTGCCACTCTCGATGACTGATTCTGCGTTGAGAGTACCTCCTGCGTGTGTCGAGTTGGCTGAGAGGAAAGCGGAGGGAGTGTCTGAGATGAGGAGAGTTTTAGGGAGATTGGTGGGAAGAAAGAATTTGATTTGGTGGTGATTGAGCGATGGAAGTAGACTGATATCGACGAGACCGAGTGAGGAGAGCGTAGGAAAGACTCTACTACTGTTCACAGCAAAGAGGAGTCGAGATCAGCTTGTTGAGAGATCAATCAGAGGCATTTTCAGAGAGGAGAAGGGGACTCACAGTGGTCCCTCCTCTCCTTGACCTCAGTTCGAGTCGCTCTTTGCACTCTGCAGTACCAGTCTACTCTCGAGCATTCCAGAGCCAATTAGAGGGAGATTGGTGAGGAGTTGAGGGGAGAAGGAAACCAGAGTTGACGAGATTGAGTGAGTAAACCTGACTTGATAGCGCTGATACCGGGAGAGCGATACGTAGAGAGTACGCTCATACTGTCGACATCAAAGAGGAGTCAAGTTTAGCTTATTCAGGCATCAAACAGACACATTTTGAGAGGAAATGGGGAAACTTACATCAATTTCTCTCTCCACTTTCCTCGAATCAAGATGCCGCTTGCACTATACCGTTCACTATCCGATCCTCTATATCCCAAGCATTCCAAAGCAGCGAATTCAAGAGATTGGTGAGAAGCAGTTTGACGAGGTAAACCAGACCTGAACTGTAAAGAAGCGATTCCAAGTCAGCTTCCGTTCTAGTAGCCTTTCATATTACCTCCTATCCCTCCTAGACCGTTCCCATCACTCCAGATAGCGTAGAGAGCGAGAGTGAAACTTACTTTCTCGACCTGTCATCAAACAATCTCCTCAATCTCCTTGTCTCTCCTCCTGCTGATTCGTTCCTGCCATCCAAAAGTATATTTAAGTAGCTATGAACCTATCGAGCTTACTCTCAAGCGACTAGATGCTGTTGTTGGAGAGGAAGGTGGTGGGGAAGAGTTTGAGAGATGAAGTAAAACTGAGAGTCTTGTAGTTGCTGTGAGATGCTGAGACTGGTCTGTGATTGATCTGGAGGTGCTGCCTGAGCGAATGAGCGGTAGGAAAGTGGAGAAAGAGTGAAAGAAGCGACTTGAAGTTTCTCTCTCTCTCGTCTCTCTCTCGAAATCTCGCATCTTGAACTGGTCGGATCTTGTTCGTTTCTACCTCGTTTGTGCTCTCTCTTTGCGAGTAGTATGATGTGGTATGCCGTCGACTAGTCCCCCGTCGTCTGTAGCTAGGTGCACCTCCCCGTTACGTAGCGCACTCGTTCTTCGCAACTTTTCGCTTTTTCGCACTTTTCATCTCGACGGCAATCTCCTACATCGATATAAAGAGCACTTTGTCAGGGAAGCTCTTCAAGGCGGTCACGATGCTACGGAAACGACTCGAAGATTCCCATGAACAAGGTTTGCGTTCAAGATTTCGCAACGAACGAGATCTTGCGTCGACCAAGTTTCTCACCCGCAACTACTCGAAAGACAGTCTCTCTAGCTCGGTTTGACAAGCTCTCTTCGACGGTGCTAGTCTTGTCCGCTCTTGTTTTGAGCGTTCTGCTGTTGGAACCGTTTTCCGACTCTCGCAACTTTCAGCTTTCCGTCGCTTTCACTGACCAACCTCTCCCGGTCAAAGCTGCTACTCTCTTTGCTTTTCACTCTAGAGAAAGTAGGACGACTAGAGAAGCTTTCCTCCATTAGCTGAGAGACAGCTTTCCCATTCTCTCTTTGCGAGGTTCTTTGACCTCTTCTCCTACTTTCACTTATTTTTCCTTTCTCTACTGGCTTCCCTCCCTTCTCTGACAGCAAATTCAGCTTGTGCACTCTATAGAACTGCAACTCTTGTCCACTCTTTCTCAAGCTAGTTGGTGGGAGCTTCAAAAATGAACTTTTAGCATTTTCAGCAGTTTCTCTACCTCTACCTCTCTCAGCCCTCTCCTCTTATCACTCACACTTTATCCACACTAGCTACCTCCTTCCTGACTCGCTCTCACTTTCTCGGCTGTCTCTCTCTCTTGAACTGAGAGAGGAAGAGATGATTTGTGGGTGATGATTGCAAGGAAAGACAAGTTTGAGCTACTCTCACCGAATTGAACTCACTCCTAGCCCTCCCCTACTTGTGAGCGATCTGTTGAGCTGAGTGAAAGAATGGTTGAGAGGGCGAAGGTGAGAAAGGTTGCGGGGAAATTGCGACAAGTCGAGAAAGGTCGCGAGTAAAACAAGCGAGTTGGTCGATCCAAGCAGCACTGTCAGGTTCTGAAGAGTATAAGCGTCGGTTCTGCTTGCAGAGAGTGAAGTAGGAGCTTACAGGGGAAGAGATATTGAAGATCTTGACCGCAGAATTTGTAGTCTGAACTCGCTCATTTCCTGCTTGTTTCCGTTCGCTGCTTGAGTAATCGTATTCGTTGATTGATCGAATGCGATTGCGCGAGATTAGCATTGAAAAGAGCACAATCGAGGGAAGATTTTTTGTGAGAGATGTGGGTGGAATGGTGGAAAGATTGCTGAGGGAGTGAAGGGAAAGAGATCTAGAGTAGCGAGTATGATCATGAGCTGTGTAGTAGGAAAGAGAGAAAAGGGGAGACTAACAGGAATGCATCGGGTGAATCTTTCCAACAGATGTTTCCCTTTTCTTCTGTTACTCGACAAGTTCAAGCTCGTTCTCATTCATTCCTTCATCAATCGTATCCGTTTGTGGTGACAATGCGAGAGAGCATAACTCGCAGGGGTGAGAAGGAGGTGGGGTGATGACGACTTGAGTGGAATTGGGTCGAGTTGGACTGAAATGAGCTAGAACGTTCACTCGCTCAGGCCAGCCGAGTCTGTTGAGAGTGTGAGAGTATAGGAGAGAGAGGAAGAGAGCTGGGAAACTCACAGGAGCAAGTGAGGTCGATTCCTACAACTTTCTCTGATTCATGCTGTTTTCTTCTGCCACTCCAACACTTTGTCCTCGTCTCCATTCCCTCCCTCGCCAATCGTATCCTTCTCTGCTGACGATCTAGAAAAGCTGATTTGAGAGGGGCTTGGGGAAGGTGACGGAAAGAAGTTGCTAAGCGAAGATGAGCGGTCGGTGAAAGTCGAGTAGCAAATGAGCTAGACGATTCACTCGTTTGGGTCAGCCAAGTAGAAGAGATAGAGAAGTATCGAGGAGAGCAAAGGGGAGAGGGTTGGAGCTTACTAGAGTGAATAGCGTGGACTTTTCTGACTCATTCTCAGATATTCCCTTTTCTTCCGCTACTCGACGAGCTTCAGTGCGTTCTGATTCCTTCTTGCGCCATCATGATCCTCCTCTTAAGCTAATTCAGGTATACTGATTCGACACGAGAACGGACGAGGTGAAGTGATTGGTGAATCTGCGAACATTGCTAAAGTCGGAGGAGATGCTGGTGAAATCAAGTAAGATGGTCGATCAAAGGGACGGGTGGTGGAAAGAAGGAATAAAAGAGTGAGTGAGAGCAAGGAGAAAGGAAGGGGGAACTCACCGATGCTAGTAAAGTAGAATTTGCACTTTGCGGCAATCCATTCCCGTTTCCTGCTCCCTCTCAACGAGTTCCAACACGTTTAAATTCGTTCTTGCACCATTCATATTTGCTTCTTGTTGTGATCCGGTAACGCGGATTCAATACCAGACTAGAGGAGATCAAGGAAGAAGAGTTTGTGCGAAAATGAGTATAGTTGAAAAAGTCGAGGGTGAGATGAGCTGTAACTGTAGAATCAAAGAGGGGGATGGTCATCAGTACCCATGTAAAGCGAATGGAGATAAAGGAGATCCGACCAGTGGAGTGTAAAGAGTTGTGGGTGGTGTCTCCGAAACGAATGAATCTCCTCCGAGTGAAACCGATTCAGCCGAGTCTGTCTACTTCGCCCAAGCATTCCAAGCAGCTGTGATAGATGATCTAGCGAAAGAGAGAGCCTCCAGAGCTAGTGTAGCGAGTATTGGGAGAGAGTGAATGTGAGTGATAGCTATTAAACAGCGACAAAAAGAGTTAGCTTCGATCTTGCACCACCAGGATCCTTCCTTATATCCTTCCTATCCATCTACCCCTTTACTCTTGCAATCCGAGAGAGTAGAGGGAAAGTTGATCTCACCTTTCGAAACTTGAATCTCTCCAACTCGCTATAGCTATGATAGCGCTTCCTTCTTTAGCTCATCTTGTCCTTGCTAATTGTGGCGATGCTGCTGTGTAGGCGATAGAGTTACTAGATGAGGTGGTGAAGCGAGAGAGTTGAAGGAGAGAATCAGAGAGCAAAACGAATCGCTCTATCTCTCTTCGTCTACCTCATTTTGAGGGGAGCTGACTATGCATTAGTACTAAGTAAAGTACTCTCTACACGATAGGGCATCTTGTGAGAAGTATTATTGAGAAAAGTTTCGATTCCAGCATTTCCTTCCACAAAAACACTTACAGCTCTCTCCCGTCCACTCCAATCGATCCCGGTCCTTCGCTAGTGTATAGATATAGATAGTAGAGAGCGGTGGTGCTTACGACGTGCACCAGAGGATTAGATGAGAGGGGGAAAAACGAATCCAGAGAGTCGCAATGTCGACTTTTACAAAAACGACGACAGTCAATTTCTGAGGCCTTATGTTTGATGAGAAGATAGACTAGATGCTTACAGGAACTACGAGAGTACGACAGCTAGAGTGGAATAGGTCGAACCTAATATTTTCGAAAATATTAGGTTTGAGCCCCCTGCACAACACAGAGCATGAAACGAAGTGGGTAAGTGTTGTAGTCTATACGGTCAAGCCAGGGGAGGCCCAAAGAATGGGCAAAAACGAGATGGTGAAGCGTGAGATTTACTCGAAAAATGAACATTTTCCAACTTCTTCCCATCAATGTAGATCCACCTCACTGAAGGTGCTGATACATCATCGAGGTACTGTAGAGGCTATAACATCGAAGAGGGGAGGTTAGGATGCGAGTTGGAAGTGAAATCTTGACAAGTTGAGCGGAATTGGGTCAAGTTGAACTGAAATAAGCTAGAACATTCACTCATTCGGGCCAGCTAGGTAGAAGAGAGTGCAGGAGAGCAAGGGGAAGAGATGGGGAACTTACGAGAGTGAAGAGCGTCAACCTTTCTCTGTCATTCTCAGACATTCCCTTTTCCTGTGATTCTCAACAAGTTCCAACCCATTCTGACTCGTTCTTGCGCCAATCGTATACTCCTCTTGCGACGATCCAGGAAAGATGATTCGATGCGGGAATGGAGCAGGTGGAGTAATCAGTGATTCTGCGAAAATTGGTCAAAGTCGGAGGAGATGGTGGTGAAATGAGGTGAGACAGTCGATGAGAGAGATAGGCGGAGTGTGAAAGTAGTTGAAGAGTGTGTGAGAGTGAGGAGAATGAAAGGGAGGGCTCACTCAGGCGAGTAGAGTAGACTTTGTGATTTGCGACAATCCTTTTTCGTTTCCTTCTCCTGCTCGACGAGTTCCTCTCCGATTCAGCTCGTTCTTGCGTCATCCACGTTCTTCGACTGCCATGATCCAGGAATGCTGATTCGACGGGACAATAGAGGAGAGGAAGGAAGAAGTAGTCGCGCGAAATTGAGTGAAGTCGAAAAAGTCGAGAGTGAGTTGAGCTGTAACTGCGGAGTTGAACGGAGAGATGGTCAATAGTACTCGTGTAAAGCGATTGGAGGTGTAGGGGATTCGATCAGTGAAGTGTAGAGAGCGGTGGGTCGTGTCTGTGAAGCGAATGAATCTCCTCCGATTGAACCCAATCCAGCTGATAGCTCCCGTTTCTCCCAAGCACTCCAAGCAGTAGTATGTGATGATTGAAAGAGAAGATGAGCCTCCCAAGCGGGTGTAGCGAGGATTAAGAGCGAGATTTTGAGAGAGGCAGCTGCTGAACAGCGACAAACAGAGTTAGCTTCGATCTGATAACACCAAAAACCTTCCTTATACCCTTTCTCTCCATCTACCCCTCCTCCCGTTCATTCAGACAGAGTAGAGAGAAAGTTGATCTCACCCTTTCGAAACAATCTCTCCAACTCGTTCTAGCCATAGTACCGCTTCTTTCTTTCACTCATCTTGTTCTTGATAGTTGTCTTGATGTGCTTGCATAGTCAATAGAGTTGCTAGATGAGGTTGAAGAGAGCAAGAGTGAAGAGTAGGAATCGGAGAGAAGGATGAATCGCTGCTTCTCTCTCGCTATACCTCATTTTGGAGAGTGAGTACTATGCTTCCATACTAAACAGAGTACTCTCTACACGATAGGCTATCTTTTGAAAAGTTTCATTGAGAGAAACCATCGTTACAGAATATCGATTTCTACAACTCCTCAACCCATCCTTGTACTGCTCTTCTGAGGCCTTATGTTTGATGAGAAGATAGACTAGATGCTTACAGGAGTTACGAGAGTACGACAGCTTGTGTGGATCGCTCAAACAGAATATTTGCGCAAATATTCTGTTTGAGCCCCCTGCACAACACAGAACACAACAGGAAAGGTGTAAGTGTTGTAGTCTATACGATCAAGCCAGGGGAGGCCCAAAGAATGGGCAAAAACGAGACGGTGAAGCGTGAGACGTACTCGAAAAATGAACATTTTCCAACTTCTTCCCATCAATGTAGATCCACATCACTGAAGGTGCTGATACATCATCGAGGTACTGTAGAGACTATAACACCGAAGAGGGGAAGTTAAGATGCGAGACGGGAGAGGAAAGAGCGAAAGAGTGAACTGACTTTGCTCCAACGAGTTCTCTGGAGATCCCACACTGCTCCCGGTACTCACAAACTGTCTCAACGGTACTAGATGAATCCTAGAGTGAGCAAGAGACAAAGGAAAGAAGAGTGGAGAGGAACGAGTTGAAGAGGTCTCGTCAGCGAATCTCTCCCACCTCGTTTGAAGCATTCTAGATGAGCGGAGTACTTACCATATAGATCTAGAGTCCCCCTTGTATGCTCTGAATTCATCTGAGAGGTTGAGGAAAGCGTTGAATGCGAGTGACGATCGATTTGAAAGAGTTGAGAATCGAACTACTTGGAACGGTTCGAGTGTTGACCGGAGTGACTCGTACGGGTAGTAGAGCTGTTTGGCGAGCGGTAGAGAGGGAGTACAAGTCGTGGTGGAAGGGAAGCGAGAGAAGTGGGTCTCGACCTCGAATCGCATCTCTCAACGAAACCTCCACAACCTTGCTCTCTCACTCTCAGGTAGGTCAATAGCAGGGTAGCGGTCACTAGGAGACCACGACAGTACACTGGCGTCGTTGCAGCGCAAAGCCAAAGTCTCGCCCGAACCCGGCCGGGAAGAAAATGTGGGGCCCGAACGACAAAAATGGATCTACTCGACGATCTCGACGTTCTAGCGAAGATCCCTCGAGATGCAATGGGCTCCCGGGGCCTCTCATGACCTGACAGGAGTCACGGGTCAGTAGCGTGATGTGGGAGCCGCGAAAGTCGGGTCGAACGATTTCGGATATAATTTGGGTCCCAAATTATACGTGTCTATAGTTAGGTGACCCATACTCTGCTAAGAGTACCTTCTGAGTGGTCCGAGTTGGATGAGGGAAAAGAGGAGGGAGATGAGTTGATAGGAGGGATGTCTTTGGGAGCTTGAGAGCGGGAGAGAAACTGAATTGGTCGTTGTGGAACGGTTAAGGTAGCTTGATAGCGTCGAGACCGAGTCGAGGGGGCTTGCGAAAGGTTCTGCTACTGTTGACAGCAAAGAGGAGACAAGGTCAGCTCGTCAAGGGATCGATCAGAGGCATTTTGAGCGAGAAAGGGGAAACTCACCTCAATTTCTCTGTCCCTTTTGCGTGAACCAAGCTAGCGTTCTTACTGTCCTATCCCTCATCCCATTCCCAAGTCACCAAGCGGCTCAAAGCAGCAGAACTGAACAAGTTTGCGCGAGAGAGTTTGCAGAGGTGATCGAGATTCGAGCTGTAAAGAAGCAAACCAGGGTCAGCCTCCGTTCTAGTAGCCTTCTGAGCCGTCTCCCATCCGTCCTAGATTGTTCCCATTGCCCCATTACCCCAGATAGTTGTGAGAGGGAGGTTTGTGGGAGATTGTTGCGGAGAAGAAAGTAAAGTTGGTGGGAAAGAGGGATTGAAAGAGGGTCGATACCGCTGTTACCGGGGGAACGAGATGCAGAGAGTAGTCTGCTACTGTTGCCATCAGGAAGGAGACAAGATTAGCTCGTTCAGGGATCCATCAGAGGCATTTTGAGAGGAAAAGAGGAAACTTACAGCAATTCCTCTCTCGGCTGCCCTCTGATTGAGATGCCGCTTGCACTATTCGATCTCCCATTCCATTCGCGATACCCCAAGCATTCCAAAGCAGCGAAAAGAAGAGGTTGGTCGGAGAGAGTTTGGCGGTGTTTCAACATTTCTACCTGTACAAGCCGATAGACGAGACAGCATTCATTCCTACACTTCCCACTAGTATTCTCTATGCCCTCGCATTACCTTCACCGTTTCCCACAGTCTCAGAGTGGAAGAAACACGTACCAAAAACCTTTCATCTTTCACTCGATTATCCTCTTCCCTATCACCCGTTTCAGTCCTTCCTTTGCGCTCAATCATATCCTACGCCACCCGGGAGTATCCAAAGCTTGCAGTTGAGGTATCCGAGGTGGTTGACAGCGAGCAGGAGAAGCGTTTAGCAAGAGAGCGAGTTGATTGATTCAATTGAGAGGGAACTCCCTCCTTCTGAAGCTTGTTGAACCTGCAGTAGTACTCAGTAGCGCATTCTCTACGATCTGAGCCAACCTTGAGCGCGTTTCGGGGAGAGTCCTTTCCTCCCTCTCTCGTCCTTTTCGCAATTTCGCATCTTCGCAACTTTCACCTCGACAACAATCTCTGCTGTCGATTTGGAGACCAGTAGTAGGAGATGTGGAGTAGTATGCCGTCGACTAGTCCACCGTCGTCTGTAGTAGGTACACCTCCCTCCATTAAGCGCACTCGTTTTTCGCAACTTTTCACATTTTCGACCCTTTTCACTCCAACTATCATCTCCTACATCAATATAAAGAGCACTTTGTTGGTCAAACTCTTCAAGGCGGTCACGATGGTACAGAAACGACTGAACGATTCCCAAGAACAAGGCTCGCGTTCACGATTTCGCAACGAACGAGATCTTGCGACGACTGATTTTTTCACTCACAGCGACTCGACAGACAGTCTGTCTAGCTCAACTTGACAAGCTCTCTTCGACGGTACCAGTCTCGTCCGCTCTAGATTTGAACGTTCCGCTGCAGACACTGGTTTCTACCGCTCAAACTTTCAGCTTTCCGTCGCTTTTCACTGACCAAGTTCTCCCTTTCAGAGCCGCTACTCTCTTTCCTTTTCACTTCAGACAAACAGTCACAACTAGAGAGCTACCCCACACCAGTTGAAAGACAGCATTCCCATTCTCTCTTTGCAAGGTTCTTTGACCTCTTCTCCTGCTTTCACTTTTCCTTCCTTTCACTCCCGACTTCCCTCCCTCCTCTAACAGCAAAGCCTCTTTGAGTACTCTGCAGAGCTGATCTATTTCTCAGGCTAGTTGGTGGCAGCTTCAGAAATGAACTTTTCCGCATTTTCAGCTGTTTCTCTACCTCTACCTCTCTCAGCCCTCTCATTCTATCCCTCAAACTTACCTAGCACATTCTCTTTCTCTCAGCTGGATCTCTTTCTTGCTCAAAGACAAAGAGAGGATTTGTAGATGATGATTGCAAGGAAAGACAGTGTAACCCTACTTTCACCTAACTCAACTCACTCCTACCTCTCTTACTTTTGAGTGATATATAGAGCAGAGTGGGAGAGTGGTTGAAGGGAAAATGAGGGAGGTGAAGATGCCCTGAATTGTCGGAAAATTGCGAGAAGTCGGAAAAGTTCGAGAGTGAAATGTGCAAGTTGATCAGTCCAAGCAGCACTGTCTGGTGTAGGAGAGCATAAAATTTGAGTCTGGTTGTAGAGAGTGAAGTAGGACCACACAGGAGAGAGATATGAAAGATCTTGACCGCAGAAATTGTAGTTTGAACTCGCTCAGTTTCTACTCGTTTCCGTTCGTTCCTTCAGTGCTCGGATTCGTTGAATGTTCAGATTCGATTGCGTAAGGTGAGATTCGAAAAGAGCGAGGTCGAGGGAAGAGTTCTCCT
Organism: Sporobolomyces roseus; assembly: GCA_016617785.1. Lineage (NCBI taxonomy): Eukaryota > Fungi > Basidiomycota > Microbotryomycetes > Sporidiobolales > Sporidiobolaceae > Sporobolomyces > Sporobolomyces roseus. The sequence goes on from JADILM010000001.1 coordinate 12,124, forward strand.
GCAAGATTTGGTTGAATGGCGGAAAAGCTGCCGAGAGGTCGAAGGGAAAGAGATCGTGAGGTAGCGTAGATAGTTATGAGTCGAGTACGATGGAAGGGAGAGAGGGCGGAGAGTTGCAGGAATGCATAGAGTGATCGTTCTGACATTTGATTCCCTTTTCCTCCGTTACTCAGCCAGTTCAACCTTGTTCTCGTTCGTTCCTTTGTCGATTATATGTTGGTGGTGAAGATGCGAGAGAGCATACTTTGCAGGAGAGAAGGAGGTGGCGTCACGACGCGTTGGGCGGAATTGGGTCAAGATGGAGTAAGATGGGCTACAATGTTCACTCATTCAAGTCAGCCGGGTTCAAATAGAATATGAGAATATGTGTGAGAGAGAAAAGAGAGGTGGAAAACTCACAGGAGCAAGTAAGGTCGATCTCCTACAACAGTCTCGGATTCATTCTGTTTCCCTCTCCCGCTCCTACAGTTTGAACTGGCCATCATCCGCTCCTTCACCAATCATATCCTTCTCTGTTGTTGTTTCGCTAGTGCTGATTTGAGAGGAGAAGGAAAGAAGTTTGCGAGTGAAGATGAATGAAGTCGGTGAAGGTCGAGGAGTGAAACGAGCTAGACGGTCCACTCGTTCTGGTCAGAGAGATAGAGGGGTAAATAAGAGTGTAGGAGAGTAAGGGGAAGAGGGGGAAGCTTCCGGGACTGGACAGCGTGAACATTTCTCACTCATTCCCAAACATTCCCTTTTCCCGAAATACTCGCCGAGGTCCAACGCGTTTCGATAAACTCTTGCGCCATTCGTATTCGCTTCTCGTCATCACCCGGGAATGTTGATTCGAGAGGAGAACGGACGAGGTGAAGTGAACGGTGATTCTGCGAAATTTGGTGAAGTCGGAGGAAATCGTGGTGAGATTGAGTGAGACAGTCGATGAAAGCGATGGGCGGAGTGTGAGAGTAGTTGAAGAGTGAGTGAGAGCGAGGAGAAAGGAAAGGGAGAACTCAGTGATGCGACTAGAGTAGACTGTGTACTTATGGCAATCAACTTGCGTTTCCTTCTCCCTAACCCTGAGTTCCTACCCGTTTCGATTCGCTCTTGACCCATTCGCTTTCTCCTCTTTCAGTGATCTGAGGATACTGATCTGATGAGGGAATGGAAGGGATGAAGGAAGATGTTGTCGAGGGAAGGACGAGAATTGAGGAATTGTTGTCCAACTCTTCAGCCTGTACCCTTCTCGCTACATCTCTTGCCCATTCTGACTGCCCTCTGATAAGTCTGTGGCATCTGGAGGTTCGTATTCAGGTGGAGGGGAAGTTGAGATTGATCAGAAGAGATCGATTCGAGAGTAGTCCGGAGCAAGCTAGAGAGTCGACCGAGCAGCTGAAGATCGAATTGAGGGTCTTGGGAATACTGTAGTAGCTCCAGCAGAGTTGGAAGTGAAGTGAAGGAAAGCAAGAGGCGATTCGAAATTCGCTCCACCAAGAGCTGCTTCCTACACTTCAACACCTCGCTCTGGACTCGCTCTTACGATCTCAATAGTACAGTACATAACTCAAGAATAGTCTGGGCTAGCTACAAGTACGCTGATGTTAGCCCTCGTTCTTCCTCTCCTCGGTTTCTTCCGAAACTTCCGAAGCTGACTCAATCGATGACACCTCTCTTAGACTCGTTGCTGCCTGCTCAGAACGTATTTGAAGCTATTCGGCTCTGCTTGTGTGGCTCTACAAATTCACAACGGCTGCTTATGACGGAAAGTGAACAACGGACAATTGCTGGATTTGAGCGTCGGGGACGGATTCTGCTGCTTTGTAGGGTGGTTCAAGGGGATGATATCGATGATGAGATGAGATCAGAGCTAGGAGAATACAGTCGAGTGCGTTTTCACTCACTTTCGCAAATCTGTTTCGAAAACCTCTTCGCTAATTCCGCTCGCACTGATGACAGTCCGCAAGCCAACTCAGCAAGAGCGTCCTCGCTTTCTCCTTCTGATGCACGCTCTCCGATTCCGCTGCGTCAAGCTACTCCCGAGCACATCCTCCTCAACTTCTCGATTTCTCGATTCAGCTTTTTTGCTTCTCACCGCTTCTCTCCACTCTTCCGCTCGTACTGACCCACTTACTTTCAGTACGCAAGTCTCAACGTCGCTCGCTCGAGAGGACTCTACTTTCATCGACCCCCTCAAACCGGCAAGAGACAGCTCGTCAATCCTTCGTCTCTTACCCCTTCTCCTCTTTCCTTCCTCCCCTTCACTCCGTGCACCTCCACACTCCCACAAAGGTCCAGCATGCAATCTTTCCAACGTCAAGAATGGCAGAGAGAGCTGAACGAGCTAGTCTTGAGTATCGTGCGTGCGAGTGATCGTTTCGAATCATGGAGACAAGGGATGCTTCAGACATTTGGAGTAGGATACTTGGGACATCCACCTGAGCTTAACGAGGTCATCAGGGATCAGGAAGACTTTGAAGCGGTCAAAACAAAGTTGAGGGAATTGCTTACGAGGTTGACGAATCCTCAAACTGTCAGTCTTCCTTTCCCTTTCTCCTATTACCCCTCATCTTTCTTGTACTGATGAGTTGAGCATTACCTGTAGATCTCTTCAACCTATCTCCCTCAGAACACCTCAAGTAGCGGATCCCAAAGTCGATCCGTAGAACACCTCGGACCTCTGCCCTCGAGTCATTTACCTTCGAGGTATCAAGCGAGAACGATTGCACATGACTTGCCGTCACAGCAAAGAGCTCGTCACGAAGCATCAATGGAATCGCCCATCTCCACTCTCGACGATTTCCATGTTCAATCTTCCCTCGCTCACCATCTCTCCCATCAACAACGATTGATCTATCAGATGTAGGCTGAGTGAGGTAGAGGGCAACGGAAGAAGCATGGTGGGAGAAGCAGAAGGAATTGCACGTTTCGCTCGTTAGGGATTCTTTGCAACTTTTTTGTTACGCTCTTTACCGCTACTTCCTGGTTGCGTCTTCTCGCGCTGTTGTAAATATGCGGAAACTCTCACTCAATATTTTCTGAAAGTGTACTGAACGAAGAAGCGAGTCACTGGAAGAATTCGCAAGCGAGAGAGAGAAAAAAGTTGCGAGATTGCGATAGATACAAAGTAGTTTGTACAAAGCGAGAACGATAAATCCAACGATAGAGTCTATTTCACCTCTCCCTATGATCAGTAATCCTGTCTCCTTCCCCCTCCGAGTTCCATCGACTGTAAACAAGAAGACAAATCTATCAGTTCCCTCGCAAAGAAGAAAGATAGTCAAAAGATCATCTGCGCACCTTCTTGATCGCATCATAAGGATCCACCACCTCTCCCCTCGACCCTCCATATTCCGCTGCTGAATCCTCAAACGGATCTCTAGCGGCCAAATTAGTTCCCGTCGAATTATGATGATAAGTTCCATAACCTCCATCAAAAGGTCTCTCTCCCTCTACACTCGTGTAATCATGACTTGGTCTGTATTGAGTAGTCGAAGGAGGATTGAACGGATCTGAAGAATGGGCGAAAGATTCTTCTTCGGGTTCGAAATCTTCGTGAGAAGTTGGGAAGGAAGAGCCGGGTGGAATGAAGGAGGTTGATTGAGGGGAGCGGCGGACTCGAGTGAAGGTGATGAGTGTGAGAGTGAGGGCTGATAGCCAAGCGACTGCGAGAGATGAACGAAAATTTGGTCAGTTTCGAAACGACGAACAAATTCACCTTTTCCCCCTCGCTTTCTTCCCTACTTTCCTGTATTCAACCACGCACCCTCCCTGAAGTAACGAGAAAGAGTGAAGACGTACTAGCATTCAACCAGAAGAAAGCAGCACCAGCTTTCTTATTCCTACAGAACCCTCCCAACGCATCTTGATATCCCTCCAAATCCGCATGAGCGTCTTTACTAGGATCTTTACACCCTCCTACATTTGCTGAGACTGTCGCCACAATACTGTGCGGGCGATCCGAAGACTCACATCGGCTTCGAGAATGAAGGAAGTAAGAAAGAGATTCGAACGCACGCCATCAAGATCATACAGAATGCTTGGAAAGCGTTGACAATAGCAGCTACTCGAATCTGTCTCATGACTCGATCGAGAGAACGAAGGAACTTGAGCTTGTCAGCTGCGAGAGCCGTAGCGACTGCGAAAATCGATTCACTCGACTCAGCCTAACTTCAGGTTAAACGGATTCGAAGAGAAGTCGACTCACGCAGTAATCCACCGTGTAGGAGAGCTTCGATATTGAAGAAGAGACTCAATCCGACAAGAAACGAGATTCCGACTTTCCATCTTGATTGAAAAGCGGTGAGAGCGATGTAGATGCAGAGATTGATGAATGGCTGTGTGACCCTTACCCGATTCAGCTACGCTATCACGATGAGAAACTGAATCGACAGCAAAGACGCACGAAGAAAGTTTGAAGAGCTCGAATCGAAATCGACAACATTGAAGTTCCATCCTGTACGACTCCAACCTATTCTTAGCACTCGACCCACGGCTCAGATACAGTCGAGACGTACCTCGTCATCCCACAAACTCCCTCTTCCGCCTTTCGCCGCTCCAAACATTCTCGTTCCTCCATGTCCTCCTTGCGAATCCGGACCCGAATGAACCGTCCCATCTTGTTTCCCCTCGATTCCGGCGACTGACGAGAAGGAATGAGAGGTCGGTAGGGAGGAAGAGACTTTCTCAGAGAGGGAAGAGAAACCTGCGGAAGGGAAGATAGGAGAAGTGGGTTTGCAAAGAGAGGGGAGAAAGTCAGCAAACGATCCCAAAGACAGTCGAGACTGAATCTCTAGCTCGTATTGATCCTCTATAGAGTACTCCCATACTGCTTACAGCTTCATGTGAGCTGAACTTGAGCCCTCAACGCTTAGATCTCTCCCTTTTCATTCCAGCTCTTCCCTCCTCTCGAGAGACATTACAGCACTCTTGGATGAATTTAAACATACCAGGTACTTTATCTAGCATCCCCATTGTATCCTAGAAGAGTTGTAGCGAGTTCTTGGATGAAATTTGAGGCGGTGCTGAAAAGGAGCGAGAGAAGGGAGGAGGGAGCGTTCGGTCTGTCTAGAGGAATACGCTATTCAACGTGAGCTTGAATAGAGATTGGATGATAGTCGTGTGAAGCAGAGTAGAAGTGAGAGTGAGAAGAAGAGAGAAGAAAGTTGAACGAAGAGAAGCGAGGGAGAAGGAAACCGCATTTTCGCAGCGTTCTCGATGAACTCTCTCGATGATAGCAAAGAGAGACAACAATAGATGATAGCTGTACGAGTTACAACAAGAGAACTGAAAATACGACAACGCGATGAATTCAGATTTTTCGCAACTTCTTTGCCCGACCTCGTTTCGTTCTCGTCGCCCCGATCAACCCCTTCTAGCTTCGTAGTCGTACATATAGAGACGATGCGATTATCGAGAAGCTCAAGCGGTCAACCCACCTGGAAAAGAAGAGCGAAAGGAATCAGTTCAGAGTTTCGTAACGAGCGAAACCGGAACAAGTCGAGCGAGAAGTGGATAGTCTCGAAACGAGAAGCATCGAAGTGAAGAGAAGGTAGCTCACCGTCGACAGGAATGACCGCGCCCTGTGATTGGGAAACCGATCGATCAGTTCCGTCGTTTCGTCAAAGCTAATCGAACGAAATCCCTCAAACTCACCGTCACGAATCCACTCTTCGTCCCATCTAGCAGGAAACCGACGACACTCGCAACCTCCTCTGGTCTCCCCAACCTCTTCATCGGTACTTTCTCCACCAAATCATCGAGAGAATTGTCCTCTTGTTCTGATCCGGCGAAATGAGAGTGAAGTAATGGCGTATCAATCGGACCTGTTCAGCCCGAGACCACCATCAGTTCTGATGCAAGAGGAGATGACAGGAGAAGGGCGACGAACCTGGAGCTACGACGTTGACTCTGATTCGAGAGGGAGCGAATTCGAGTGCTAATGATCGAGATAAGCCTAGAATCGCATGTTTCGAAGCGCACTACATTCACGAGCCTCTCCCCAGTCAGAGCTGAGTGTGACTGAAGTGGAGAGAGAATGAACGTACGTATATTGAAGTATACTCGATACCCATCAAACTCGCATTACTTCCGATATTTCTGTACTCCTGGAAACTTTCATCAGCAATCAAGTCCCGCACAGCTGAGAGTGAAGCTTAGACGTACACGATTGAATACCCTCCTTCTGGTGGATCCACTTGATCGTTCTCCAAATCTTTCTTTGCGGCAATTCCAAAATGTTTACAGAATGCCCAAGTCCCCTTCAAATTCGTATCCATCGTTGTATCAAAGTAGGCTTGATCTATTGATGAACTTTCTCGAGGTGGTAGATTGACACCTAACGTAGCGAATCAACGAAAATCAGCGAAACCACTCCTCGCAACTGTCGGGAAAAAGCAGAAGAGAGCCTCACCCGCGCAGTTGACCAAACCATCTAATCGTTTGTAACTCTTCTTGAACGTTCTCACCAATTTCCCAACTGCATTCTCATCTATTCTCACTCTCCCTCCTCAGCAAATCAGCCAACAACTCTCTCCTCTCTCAGCTCGCCCCAAAAGAGGAATGAAAGCTCACCAGTACAATCCAAAGCAGCGAAAACCATATCATTCTTCAAACCCCTCTCTTTGATCTCTCCACAAAGTTCCCTCCCTCCCTTCGCATCCAAATCAGTCAACGCCAATCTCACTCCTTGTTCCGCGAGATAAAGCGCTACTGCTCTTCCTATCCCACTTGCGCAACCACTGTACACTTCAGGAGTTAGTAGAAGTTAGGGGAGGGAGGACAGGAAGTTAAAAAAAAGGTACGTTACGATAATCGCTTTATCTTTCAAAGGAGAATCAATCGCTGTTGTTGGTTGAGGTATAGGTGCAGGAGCAGATCCTGGCCAAATGTGATCGAATGCGTTTAAAGCTGACATTGGAGTAGAGTGGGAGAGTGGAGCAAAAGGGAGAAAGAGAGAAAGGAAAGTTGAGAGATAAATACTTCACTTCAACTTGCTTTGGATAGGATTTCGAGTGCTAGGCCGAAGCTTAGGATACTACTGATCAGATCGGGACTGGAGCGGACTCGATCCATGCCGTCTCCGCTATTCTCGGGGAGGTTTCTTGTCAATTTCGTTCATCTCCTCCTACTTCAGGCTCAAAGACCGTGGAATTGCTCTCGTTGATATAGAAAGGATAGCTAGGCGTGGTCCTCCTTCAGGTCTTGTACGAATCGATCGGATTTCATCGTCGTTTCGCTCGTTTCGCAATCCGATTCTCGCAAGCTGTTCGCCCCATTGTCCAACTGACTGATTCGTCTTCCCCATCATTCAGTGAAAGATGACTTTCGGTAGGCGTCTCTAGAGCTCGGAGCGATTCTAACGCTCGGATAGTACATGTTTCGAGGGCAGAGTTTCGTTGTTTCTCTTTTTCTTTTTGAACTCTCGATTTCTTCCTCGATTTCTTCCTCGGTTTCAACCTGAAGCTGAACCGTCTAGCTTGTTCGTCGGTACCCCCAGCCTTGCCTCTCGGTAGTTCCCAGATTAAAGCTGTCTTTGTCGTTTCGCAACTACTTCACCTCTTCGCATCTTCGTCTCGCATCTAGCTGCATTCGAATCTTGCTCTTTGCGGCTCGAGAGTCGTATGTAGAAATCCAGTCAACGGGCTCTACCATCGGCGGCTCGAGCTCGAGCTCGAGTGATCCTCGAATCGAGAGGATCTCTTTTGCGAAACTTCTGAAAATTCTCCCGTTTTTCTCACTTCTGTCACGCCTTCTAATTTCTGCTCAGCTTTCCTGGCAAGTCCTGACTGGTCTCGATGTAGACCGAACAAGCAGACAACCTTTCGAAATTGCAAGTCTCAACTTTCGAGTCTCCTGTCTCTCTCTCCTTCTTCGCTCCCTCTCCACTTTGAACGATGACTTCCCTCCTAGCTCAAGCGCAAGATGTATTTTACGCCCTAATAGGCTCATGCTGCAAGACCGGTGAGTCTCTTTCCTCTCTCAAACCTTCCAAGGAACTAACTCATCATCATGATCCGTTTCTCTCTTCTCTCCCTCTCACTACGAGTAGATGCTACCCTGAAATTGAATGGTAGAAGTTTCAAGATCCTCAAGCTACTAGGCGAAGGTGGTTTCTCCTACGTACGTTTCCCCATCTCCTTTCTCTTTTCCCACTTTCACTCATCCGCTTCAAAGAGAGAGTATAGGTCTATCTAGCGCAAGATCAAGAATCAAAGCGACTATTCGCACTCAAGAAGATCCGATGTCCTCTCGGTTCAGATTCAGTCAAGACTGCTCTGAAAGAAGTTGAAGGTACGGGTTCTCCCCCCTCTCCCTCTCAAGTAGGATTGAGTGAGCTGATCACTAGGAAGGAAGAGGAACAGCTTACAAGAGGTTTAGACATCCGAATATTATTAGGTGTTTGGATAGTTGCGTCGTGCAGGATAGGGAAAACGATGGGAAAATTATCTATGTACGTTCAGATCAGTCGCGTTCATCTACGCTCATTCCAGAGAGCCTGAAACAGCTTGTGACTCCATGTACAGCTCTTCCTCCCGTATTACAAGAACGCAACGTGAGTTCCCCCTTTCATTCTCTCTCCTCTCTTTCCTCCCTTCTCTCGTTTCGATCTGATTGCATTCCTCCCTTCAACCACAGAGTTCAACACATAATCTCATCTCACCTCGTCAACGGTACCCGTTATCCCGAATCTCAAATCCTCTCAATTTTCCACGGTACCTGTCTCGCACTCCGAGCGATGCATCAACACGTCTCTGGTCCCTCGGCTCTTCCCCATCCTTCGTCCACAAGCTCTTCTCAACCCGCCTCGAAACCGATGAAAGCTTCGAAAGGTAAAGGTAAACAACCTGCTTATCCACCACAAGAATCCGATTTCTCGCTCGAAGACGAAGATGAAGATGAAGCGGAAGAAACTGTTGAAGGTCAAGCATTGATTGGTGGATTGGATGCCGAGAGGGAGAGATTGAGGGAAGATGAAGGAGTCGAAGGGATGGGAGATCAGGATGGTGCGGTTTTATTGGGAAGATTGGAATCGAGTGCGGCAAGTAAGAATGGGAGTGCGGCGGCGGGAGGAGAAGAGGGATTCAGTCCTTGGGCTCATAGGGATATCAAACCTGTAAGCTTCGTCACTTTCCATTCCTTCCCTCTCACATTCTTTTCCCCTTCGACTCGACAAAATCTCAAACTACTTCGCACTTTTCGCCTCTCACTCTCGTTTCACTCACCCACTCCTCTTATCACTCTTCTCAAATCGTTTCTCCCGCTCCCAACAATCTCCCTCCCTCTCGCTCAGAACTGACAAAATCACTCTTCGCTCTCAGGCGAATATAATGATCTCCGACGATGGAGTTACCCCGATCCTAATGGATTTCGGTTCTGCTCTCCCCGCTCGTATCCCGATTCCCGACCGTCGAACCGCTCTACTCCAGCAAGATCTAGCAGCCGAACATTGTTCCATGCCATTTCGAGCTCCCGAATTATTCGACGTGAGTATCCCCTTTTCCTCCCTTCCTTTTCCTCTCTCTCGCTCTCTCACTGACTTGCACTCGAGCATGAAACAGGTGAAAACTGGACAAGATTTGACTGAAGCAGTAGATATCTGGTCTCTAGGCTGTACGCTCTACTGCATGGCCTATTCCACCTCCCCTTTCGAAACGACTCAAGAATCTTCCCATGGAGGTTCAATCGCAATGGCAGTTTTGAACGGGAAATATAGTTTCCCAAACGAAGGGAGTTATTCAGAGGGGTTGAAAGAGATCGTGAGGGAATGTTTGAGGGTTAAACCGAATGAGAGACCTGGGATTGATCAGGTGAAACTTTCTATTTCCTTTTTTTGAGGCAGGGAGCCAGAGCTGACAAAAGTCAAGGAGGAGAAACAGGTGATCAAGATGACGGAACAAGCTTTGGAGAGATTACAATAAAAAACTTCGACTTGACTTCTTCCTCTGATCGTCTTCTCTCGCTCTCTCGAATACTCTCGTCAGCTCCTTGGATGTATACTATCGATAGCTCAGGAGGTCAAGCGCTAGCAAGTCGAGCAAGGTTCAAGACTCGAAATCCTTCCTCCTCCCTTCTCTTCCTCCTTTCGCCTTCCTCCTCATTCTCCTCGTTCTCGTCCTGTCCATCAACTCTCACCCTATCGGATCGTCTTCAGTATCACAACGTTTCTCTGCCGCCCCTCACTTTTCCCTTGATTTACGTTTTTCGTTGGAATGTTCGTAACCCCCCCAAAACTTCTTGCAGTAATATATCCCTTTCGTTCGCCTCCTTCTCCTGTCCGTAGCAGTCATCACAACAACTCGATACCATCGAGCGATCGAAGGAGAACAGATCGGGCTCAACGAAGAGAATCACATTCGAAAACGAGATCATCTCGTCGTTTTTTGCAAAGTCAAGTTCTCATCTTTCACTCGTTCCTCTCACCTCGCTCGCAGATACCTTGCATGGTTGCAAGCTAGCAGTATCCAATATCATTCTCGAGAGAGCCCTTTCAATTTCACCAGCTTTTTCCAAAATTCTCTCCTCGTCTTTTTACGACCGGTTCAAAGATTTCGCTTTCTCGAGAACTCTAAGCTCTCGGGATCACGTCTCTGAGAGCCCACAGATTAAGACGCTTACAATGAACCTCTTACTCAATGTGCAGTGATCGAAGGAGGTAAGGGTTTTGCGCAACAACGCTCAAAAATTAAAATCGCTTTTCGACCTCTCAGCTTCTCGACTCGTCGAAATCTAGGATTTGACTGCCGTACTCGAGTATATCTGAACGCACTTGCCAACCTTGCAGCTGACCATGAATACGGGTCCACGCGGACTTACAGATCGAATAAAATCGAAACAACTCTTTTTTTCCTTTTTTTTTAAAAACATCCCATTCTTTTCACAAGCACCAAACTCTCTGAACCTTACAAAAATTGACAGACACAGCATTCATCTTGAATGACTGTTCACCATTCCCAAGGTACCTCTATCGCCTCACCACAGGATTCAATGAAACCTGTCCACCTCCCCCTCCCCCAGATACTAACCCTCTCCCTCTCATCCTCCCCTCTTGTTCCCTCCCAACTAATACACTCACCGCTTCTTTCACCCACCCATCTCCCTCTCCCTCACTGCTACCACCGAGGAATTCTTTCGTACTCCTCAAACTCTCTTTCCACCCTTCACCCAATCCCATCGAATCCCCAGCACCTCTCCCTTCCTTATTTAATACCAATTCCAAATCCGATTGAACGGATGACAAATAGGTTTTGAGGAATTCAGAGGGGTTACGAGTGAATGAGAGTAGTGAATGTAATTGTAATAAATGAGATTGGACGCTTAGTGATGAGGAAGCGATTTGGGCGTTCAATGAAACGATTGATAGAGTCGCTGGGGAAGGATTTTGAGATTGGGGTGAGAGGGAGGAGAGGAGTTGAGAGAGTTGTAAGCGGGGTCGAGAGGAGGAGGAGGAGAGAGGGAATGTAGAGATTGAAATGTCGAACGCTTGGATTTGTAAAAGTTTCTCATTCTCACCGACTCTACTCTCTCGAAGAACTAGAAATCAGTGAACCTCCTTCAGAAGAGAGAGAGCTAAAAACGTACTTGAACTCGCATTCTAATTTTCTTGGTACGACTGGTCCCAACCAACGATTCGCGTATTCTCCTAAATGATGCCAACCGACCACTTCACTTCCCCCAAAGAACTTCTTCCCCAATCCCCCTCCCACTCCACCTCCTCCTTTTCCTGAAACTTCTTCTTCAACTTTGATCCCTCCGTCAATGATCAATTTCTTTTCTCGAACGTACAACCACAAGTTGTGAATTAGTTCTGGACGGGTACATTCAGAGAGTTGGAGGAGTTGGTTGAGTTCAGAGGGGAGGAGAGTGAATAAAGAGGAATTGTAAGTGTAAGGATGGAGGGTCAGGGTCAAGGGGATTGAGGTGGTTGGTGGGATCGAGAGAGGAAGTGTGAATTTGAGAGATGAGGGATGGGTGGAAGAGCGGGTGAAGGTTAGGGGTGAAGGGAGGAGGGGGGAGGAGATTTGGATTTGTTGGAAATGAGAAGTGAAGGGAATGTTGTTTTGTGATTCATCCTAAGAAAGAGTCACAATGGATAGAGAATCAGTAAAAGAGAGAGAGAGAGAAGGAAAGAGTAGAGAGACAGCGTACATCCAACACTTTTCCTTTAATCTCGAATTCGACACTAGGCGTTCTCACTTCATTCCCTTGATCCTCTTTCGCTACCTCCCCCGCTTCCTTGACCTCGTCTTGATTACCAAACTGCCATTCCTGATCCCTACACTTTGCTTCGACCCAAACTCTCAATTTCCTATCCCTCCTTTCTCCCAATTCGTTCTCCCTAGACCTAGGTTCTTGTAACTCTATACTTTTTCGAGAGAAAGTCCAATCTAGTTTGTGTTCGAGGGATTGGAGGGTACGGTAGGAGGAAGAGAGGGAATCGAGGGATTCTAGGGAAGAGAGGAGTTTCTGATCGGTTGGACCGGGGTTGAGGGTCGAGGGAGTGAAGCGAGTGGGTAAAGAGAGGGAGGTGGGTTTCCTACGCCTAAAAGATTGCGAGGGGACAAAAGGGAAAGGGAGAAGTTTCAGTTTCAGGTTGAGCAAGCAGGGAGTTGGGAGAGAGAGAGATATGGCTTACTTTGCATTCCTATATTGATCATCACCATCTCCCAAGTGTTTCTGGCTAGTAGTTACTCCTCCAGTAGTTGATTGAGATTGTTGTGCTGCTTGTTGAAGTTGAAGGATTACTGATTGTTGTTGTGCAGTCACTGGAGGTGGTTGATTAGACTGCATTCCAAAGTGTGTGTGTGTGAGCTGTAGCAGAGCAAGTGTGAGAGTGAATGGGAGGAGAGAGACTTTGAATTGACGACGACGGCGAAACAGCAAACTCTCTCTCTCTCTCTCTCTTACTTTACTGCTTCGGTTTGAATACAACAGCTGTATGGTATGAGTACGACTAGTTCAGAAGAGCGTTCATTCCTATCTACTCTGTTGTCAACTTCGTATTCTCTCCCACTTCGAATTTATCGACATCTCTCTTCTCCAGTCACTCGATCTACTCCACTTACTACAACTACGACTAGATCGACCTTCACTGCACCTTCCCCTCTCACCTACCTCACAAGTTCTTACCTCTTGATTTCATTATCACTCGCATTCCTCCTTCATCGAATTCATCACCTCGTCCCACCTTCGAATCCACTCAATCAACAACAGAGAAACAGAGTACAATCAACTTACGTACAATGGGGAATCAGGTTACCAGGTTTAATCGCAATGGCGAAATCAATCATTGAATTATCAATCTCTTTACTCTCAACTAGAGCGAGCGACATGTTGTTACTCAATAGTTGGACTAGATCAGCACTCAAGGCCATGTCATTCATGTCGACTTTCTTAGGCAAAGGTGAACTAGGTCGTTACCTCTCTCAAACTTCAACCTCTTCTTCGCAACTCATCATCTCTCACCCTTCCCTCCTCTTCTCCACCTTCACCTCAATATCCCTCTCAATCCTCCTCGAAACCCTCGTTCGTTCCCTCTCATCCGATTCACCCCAACTACACTCTTTCAACCTCTTATCATTTTCATTCCTCCTACACGTTCAATCCCAACCCTCTTCTTCCTCGAGACCAAATGAAAACACTCAATTATACATCTACCTCCTCCTAACATTACTCGAACTCTCTACTCTACAACTCTCATACTTGATCCCATTCTCTCCGTTTCGTTCTCGTTCAACAACTTCCTATCGTCAAACCACGAAACATCATCGATTCAAAATCACTCTCGTCTATTCCTTGATCTCGCAATTCTTCGCCCTCAAATCGTTCTATCAGATTTACTCAATCATCTCCTCCTCTTCAAATTCAAACTCGAATTCAACCATTCAAGATGAACAAGAAGGAGGAGGAGGAGGTAGTGATGGGAATAGATTAGGAGATTCATTCATTTGGTTCAATAAATTACCCGAACTATTCTTTCAACTAATAGTAGTCAGTTCGATAGGGCTCAAAGGGTTCGCGAGTTTAGTTAGAGGTGATCCCGTAAGTCTCTCTCTCTTTTTCTTTCCTTTGAAAGAAAGACAAGTTCGCTGACTAGTAGGGAGAGGGTGGTACTATAGTTGACGAGGGAAAGTTTATTAGGTCCTTTCATGGTTGATTGGTCTCCTTCAGAAGATTACACAATAGTTCTAATCAAGTAACGTTTTCCTCTCTCCTTTTCTCCTTCCCTTCTTTCTATCGAGCGGAACTGATGGGTGCGCGTGAGTTCAGGTATACGACACTCTTACTTCGTTCGACCCGACTCTCTACACTCTCTTACGAGTTATCCCCACTCACTCTTTTACCCAATTCAATCACTTCCTCCCTATCTCTCTCCAACCCCTCGTCTTCCTCCGATACCTCGACTACGACGACGACGATAGAAGAACAAGGTGGTCTCAAAGTTCGATTGGAAAAAAATGGAGATTTATTATTGATTGAAGAACTTGAACAATCCTCCTCTTCCACTTCAAACTCATCACTGAGGAGGAGGAAAGGTAGATCGATTACTGAAGCAGTCGAATATGGGTTCGGTACCGAGATAAAACAAGTTTTGATCGAACCTTCTAGAGCGGGGAATATGAGGGGAGAAAGTCGGGAGGAGGAGGAGGTTTGGGATGGAATTTGGGGAGAGGGCTTTGGAGGGGAGTGGAGTACGAATACTAGTCTCGGTGAGATGGGAGATGGACCAGGGGAGGGAGGAGAGTTGGGAATGCGATTTATTCAGGGTGGTAATGAGAGGAGGAATTGGATTTTAAGGTGAGAGTTTTTTTTCCTTTTCCCTCGTCGCTCTGAAAAGTGTGTGTTAATCGAGTGGGAGTGAGTGAGTGACTAGATTCGCGGGCGTACTAGTGAGGATACTAATCTTCATTGTTTGGGTGTTGGTCACTACGAGTCGAAGAATCTTGTTGAAAGGATTGAGAAAGTTGGGATTGAGAAGTGATCATGGGATTATTGAAGATACTTGGGGAATCAAAGAACGACTTGAGGAGGAAGATGGCGTTGAGAGTGAGGAGGAGGATGAGGAGTATACGCCTTCTAGTCAAGAAGAAGAAGAGGAGAGCGATAGTAGTGAGGAGGGAACTTATGATGGAGAGGAAGACGAAACTTTGGAGAGATTGAGGGTTGCTCGACAGTTACGCTTCTCTCAGCCTCAAGAAGATCAAGTTCAAGATCAAGATCGAGAACCGCAAGTTCAAGAGGAGGTAGAGAACCCATTACTACTCATTTCGGATTTATCTCAAGATTCGACCCCATCAGATCTAGCTCCCTATTTAATCGCCCATCATCTCTCCGACCCTTCTTCATCTTCTCTTCAACCCCTCACTCGAACTCGCTACAAATCACTTCTCTCCCTCCAATCGACCTCAACCTCGCAAGAAACAGATTCAAGTGATCGAAATTCACTTTCCCTCCTCTCAACCGCCATTACTTCCCACCAATCCGACCTCCTCTCGACACCTACAGAGAATCGTAGGAAACGAAAGGGTATACCATTGACTGAATTGGAGAGGGAAAAGAAACGACAAGAGTACAGGGAAAGTTTGAGTTCGTTTTGTTGTGTATGTACGGTTGAACCTCGAACAATCATCTTGTGGCCTTGTCGTACGTCATTCCCTTCCTTTTCTCTCTCTCTTCCTTTCGATTCGGTGTGAGTGAGTTTTGAGCTGATGAGAGTGAGAGTTTGATATAGGTTGTTTGTGTTTGTGTGAGAGTTGTAGGGAAGCTTTGGCAGAGAGAACGTTGAGTACTAGTGCAGGGAGTGGAATGGGTAATGTCGGAGACGGAGGAAACTTGTGTCCGACTTGTAGGACTGGAATTGCAGGTTATTCGAGAATCGTTAGCTTCTGTCTTTCTCACTCTCTCATCTCAAGTCAATTGAGTACGTGTACTGATCAAATCAAATGTGTGAGGTTTCTAGTATATACCTTGAATGGGCAAGACTCGACATCTATCTTCGCATCCTGTACTGCACCTGTACTGTTTCTCTTTGCTCATTTTACATCGCAGACATTTAGTTTTTTCTCGAACCTTGTAATCTCAACATACATCATATTACATTTCAAACAGTGTCTGTGCGAGTGGTGAAACGTCTCGCTTCGAGAGCGTCGATCTTGCGATGAGAAAGGAAACGAATTCCGAGCTGATCTTTGCGAAACGAAGATAAAGCAACCCTCGAAGACAAGGTCGGTCGACCCTTCGAGAAAAGAGAGCTCTCGGAGGAGAAAAGGGGGGGGGGATCCGAACGAGGAACAAACTATTTACGAGGGGACTTTTGAGCATTACGAACAAGAAGAATGAGAAACAGTAAGCGATAAATGAATCTGTTCGACTGATGCTAGACACGATACGATGCAAGAACAGAAATGAGGAAGGAATTGGCGGGTGATAAGCTGGCGAAGGGATGACAGAGTCAGTCGAGAGGGAGAGTATGATACAACAACACAGATCCAAACAGAATAACAACCGAGAATTGGTTCCCTTCCTTTCCTCCCTCAAGCTCTTCACGATCCAGTACTCCTCCTAAGCTTTCGAAGTAGCTCCCATCTCGAACAACTCCTTCTCGATCAATTCATCCTCCAGTTGTCTCACCTCTCTCAGAATGACCGCTAAACTCTTCCCTCCCTTGACTAACCAACTATCGACAGCTGATCTTTGAGACGTTCGAGAAGAAGTTCCGTTTGGTGAGTGGGAAGAGGAACCGTTTTCGGAGATTGGGGATTGAAGATGATCTTCTGCGAATCCCGTGAGAGCGATCTAGATGAAGAGAACAGGGTCAGCAAGTGTGGAGAGAGGCAGGAAGAAGAGGGAAAGATGGACGCACGATTCGACAACGAGGTAAATTGTGCGCTTGTTCGTACTTTCGAATCTCATGAGAAGCTTGAATACCGTCCTGTGAGCCACAATCAAGTCCCGACTTCAGTCTCAACTATGAAGAGTAGTGACGAGGATTTGACTCACGAGTATAGGCATTTGAACGTCTGCAAGGATCAAATTGAAGTTTCCATTTTCGCGAGTATAGACCTCGACAGCTTCTTGACCATTCTCAGCTTGTTCAAAGTCGATACCCTGTGTAGTCAAATTTGACGACAACTCAGTCTCGAGGTAGAGGTAGAGAGAGTAGACGAAGGATTCGACTCACCTTTCCAAGGAACAATTTCGTCAAGATACTTCTCCCGATCGCATTATCGTCGGCGATCAACACTTTGACTCGTTCCGCAAACCTCTTCGAAGGACTAGTAGGGATGAAACCTTCTTGCGCTTGCGAGAGACCCGTCGGAGGCGCCATCAATCCGTTCGAGTCCGAGATGGAAGTTCCTCTCCTCGCCGACAACGAGTTTGAGTTCGAAGTAGTCGGGTGAGGGTTGAGAGAGAAGAAATCTCCGTTGAAAGCGTTATGGTTGACCGCTTGAGGACTTGAAGCGTTGGTTCCGACCGAGAGTTTCGCCAATTCATCAACGAAATCAGTGTCGGTTCCTTTCCTCCCCAAGAACGATAATTTGCGTCCTCCATTCTTGCTGTTCGAAGTCTTGTCTGATGGTGTACGTCTCAGACTTGAATCTCGAGGTGATAAGGAAGCTTGTTGTTGTTGAGCCATTTCGACCGCTCGTTCGAAATCGAATCTCGAACGCTCATCGTAATTCGGACTTGCGAGTGGTGCACCGGGGGAGAATAAGCTCGTGAGCTCGTCCGAGATGATTCGACGCGTGTACCGAGCCGCAGCGCTGGAGATTCGACGAGTTGGAGGTGGAGGGACTGGGAAAGAAGCGATCGAATTCGGAAGGATGGGTGAACCGGGTAGTGAAGCATCTTCGAGTCGACAGAATTCGAGGGGAACGAGGATTCGAACAGTCGTTCCTTTCCCGAGTGAAGAAGTGACATCGAGTCGTCCCCCCATTCGACGAATGATCGTGTCGCAAATCGACATTCCCAATCCAGCTCCATTCGCGAAAGGATTCCTGTGATTTCCTCACGCTTGCCTCATCAGTTCACTCAGTCAAGAAGAGATTGGATGAAGTAGACCAGACACTCACTCTTGAACGAAAGGAGTGAACAATTTCCCATCTCTCAAGAAATCCTCCGACATTCCTCTCCCAGTATCCTCCACGACCAGTTCGACGACTCTTTGATTCGGACCGAGATCGATGGAAGGTTGAGGAGGTAATTCAGAGACTGTCAATTTGACGTGACCATCCTTTGTGAATTTGAGTGCGTTCTACATTCACGAGCACACACCATGAGTATGTCGCTCGATGCAGACAGAGATGAGAGTGAAATCGATGAACGTACGCCCAAGATGTTCAATAGAACCCTTTTCATTCCTCCCGCATCGACCCAAACTCCCCAACCTCCCTCACCTTCCCCTCTCTTCTGAACCTCCAACACAACATCGACTTTACCCGGTAACATCTCGGATGTAGTACTGCTCTTCCTCCTCTTGCCACTTTGCGCATTACTAGCGTTCGCATCGGCACTGACTAGATCAACTCGTTTCTTTCGAACCCAAACTGCTTTCGAGACGTCCTCCGCGAGAGTCTCGAGGTCGTGGCGTGCTAAAGAACGCTTTTGAGCAGCTTCGATCTCCTCGGGAGAGTTGTTCGAGAGCTTCGAGAAATCGAGTGTATCGTCCAAAACGTCGCGCTGTAACCGAAACGTCCCGACACGATCAGCAGAGCGCTAGACGGTGATCTGATCGATTCGCTTACGAGTGATTCGAGGCAAACATCAGCAACATCGAGTAAAGGAGCGAGTTTGAGTAATTGTTGAGGCGTCGAGAATTCCCTAATCAACTCGACTTGCGAATTGATCCCATGTAGAGGAGTTCTCCTATATCCCATCAAGGTCCCTCATCATCAGTCCCTCGTCCTCCAGATGTGAAAAGCGAGAGAGAAAGAAGAAAAGACATACAATTCGTGTGAAATCTGACTAACGAACGCCAATTTCGCTCGATCCGCTTCGATCGCCCTCTGCCTCAACAACGCACTTATCGCAACAGCTCCGACATTGACAACGAAGCTCCGATCCTCCTTCGAATACCCGAAATGTTTCTCGGTTGAAATGAGGACGAGGAGTAGTGCCGGCGATCCATCGATGTCGAATACTGGTACAATACAACTTGCGGTGACGTTCGATGGGAGTAAAGGAAGTAAAGGAGATCGTCCCATCGATGGATCGAATTCGGTTTGATGCGTCTCAAAACCACTCACTCCCTCGTTCAGTTCACGCCCTAATCGGAGAAAAGAGAAAGAGAAAGAGAAGCTATACGTACATCGTAATACTGATCCAACAAGTCGACGATCTTGCCAGGTAATTCCTCATTCCTGGCGATTCCTTCCCAATCGACAACTCCCTCCTCTTCCCCCTCATCTCCACCCAACAAATAAACCCTCCCCATTCCCTTGAGTGTAGCCCCATCCTCCTTGCCCCTCCCATCGCTACTGTTTGGTCTCGAAAGAACCGGAGAACTCGTAACCGATCTCCCCGCACCCATATCCCTCGTATTTCCTTTCTTTTGCCTCATCTTCAACTCAAACTCCCTCCCATGCTTCGTTTCCTCTACTCCAAACAAATCTTTCACTTTCAATGGCGCCCTGAAACTTCTCAGATCAAAGAATGCAACCCCAGAACTTTTCGTCAAGATCCTTAATTCCCTCGCTGCGTTTTGGAATTCTTTTAGAGGGCTGAAATCGGGTGTGGAAGAAGATTCGAGTTGAGGATCAGGGTGAGAAGAATTGATTGCTCGTGTAGAGGGGGCCGAGTGTTGATGATGCATTCGAACTGAGGGAGCGCTTCTCGAAGAAGAAGAGTTGGATTGAGATTTCGATTTCGATTTCGATTTCGACGAAGAAATGGGAGCTGGTGGAGGGGAAGTGAAGGACGATGAGGAAGAAGGATAGACTAGAGTCGAATCCAAGAAACCACCAATGAAATTCGATCTTTTCTGTTCGATTTCTCTTCTCGCCGTTTCAAATCCAAGTTGGAACTACTCACTTGAATTTCATCAGCTTCTATCTCGTCGTAAGAAGGAAGTGACGTGGACTTACCTCTTGTCCCACCATGAATGCCAAATCTTGTAACAATCTCATATCCTCTGCTGAAAACTCTCCCTCGTGTTTAGGTTTATCATCGATCAAACACAAACTCCCAACCGGTAACTCATCCGGACAATCTTCTTCTTCTTCTTCTACTTCCTCCTCCTCCTCGTTTACTGCTTCTTTCTCATTCGAGTAAGAGAGAGAATCGGACGAGGTTGATTGGAACGAGGGAGAAGAGGGTCGTTGAGTCGGTACAACGATATTGGCAGATGCGTAAAATGCGAGTGTACCTCCTTGAGTCGTATTGTAAGGCTTTTAAAACGCATAAAGGGACGAAAAAGAGAGTGAGCGAGTGAAACGAGGGAATGGGAAGAGAAGAATGAAAGAAGCGGCTTTACGTTCTTTTCAAATCTGAAATCTTCTGCCGCATTCGGAACGATGAAAGGTTCTCTCGCGTTGACTCGAGTAATCGCATGACGACCTATGTGTAACCGAGTGAAACCAGATTCGAGTCAGTACACAAATAAAATGCGAGGGGAAAATCCGCATAGTTCCTCGTGATCGCTGGCCGGTCACAAGGTGAGGGAGTTGAAAAACTTACACAATGAAGGTTTGATATCAGTTCTTCTCGGTTCAGTTTCAGGTGAAGGATCTTGTTCTCCCGGTATCCAACCCGTTTCAGCGACCAAGACCTGAACGTCCTCCAATACCCTAATCAAACTCTCCTCTCCTCATCAGCTCTGATCCCGTCAAGCAATAAGAGTGTGAGAGAGAGAGAGAGAGCTTACAGAGTGATGATGACAGTATTAGTTTTGAAATGCGCTTTAGCGACTCTACAAATCCTATCTATCGCTTCTTTCCTCGCAGGTTTATCCAACCCGTACCTCTTGATCGTTCTCAACCTCTCGTGTTCGTGTACGCCTCTAGGAGCGGGCAAGTATCGATGATGCTTGTAAAACTCTAACAACTCTTCCGGAGTCGAAGGGATTGGGTCGAGAGAAGTTGATGAAGAAGGTTTGGGGATGAAATGGAGTGAGGTGGTAGAGGTGGAAGAGGAGGATCGAACTGTCGTAGGTGGTGTAGCTGTACCATTCAAATCGGGTTCGCGTTGATCTGCTCCTCCTTCGACGATGGCAAGTTCTTCGGGTACTGAAGTTGCAGGACTACTCACTTCGCCATCATCGGTAGATGAATCAGTGGTAGTTGAACCGGATGTATCGATATTGAGGTCTTGAATAGCTTTAGGTTTGGCAGGAGGATGAGAATTGGGGAATTTCCCTCTCGAATAATCTTTGATCCAATCCTCCCACTTCATTCCTGGATCAACCATATCCTTTAAATATGCTGTAGTTACGATCGAGTGTATTGGATGACTTGTTGAACCCGATTTCAACAATTCGTCATGAGAATCGATTGGACGAAGAGGCGGAGAGAGCGAGGAGGAAGAGAGAGAAGGATCTTGAACTATCGTGTATGAGTTCTTCTTCTTGTCCTTTGAGAAGTGGTGGTGGTGGTAGTGTAGAGAGTGAAGAGGAGAGTCGTCCCTCTCTCCTCGGTTAAATTCGATCATTTTTCCTTCCCACGTTTTCAGGAACAAAGTCGCAAGAAATCTTTTCAGTCGTTTGTCGTCGTCGAGTAGTAGGTGAAGAAGAAGAAGAAGCAAACAGTACTTATAGCGAGAAACAGCTGGTCAAGAGGAATATTTGTCGAAAGAGAGTCTGGAACGACTCATTTCGCAAACACATCGAGACTCTCTCCCCTTGCGCTTGATCTAGAAGAGAGAGAGAGCCTATCCACATTGAGGACTATACCGACCTACTCTCGGAGGTGCGGGGATGAAAAGGACTTGCTATAGATTCAAGAGACGATTGCGAAATTTCGCAAGCTGTGTTCAAGAACTCCGGTTTGTCCTAATCTGGCTCTCTTCTCGAGAGGTGACCCTTTCCTATAGACCTCTACACGAGCGTTGATGGTCGCAGACTTGCTAAAATTGAGCTATACGCAAAAGATCCGACGCTTCTAGAGTCGATTTCGTGCTCAACCCCGAGGAGACCTCATGTTCGTCGTCGCACTGACCAGCAGTCGTCGATTAGTCTGTTCACCCTGACCTTCCTCCCTCTATACGTCCATCATCAGTGAGGATTGCTCGGATCATCGCATAAAAACTCGAAAGGCGTTTCCGAAAACTCGAGAAAAACTCACTTGTATTCGCTTTTCTCATCAGCGGCAATACAGTACTCGGCGGTTGTTGCAAAGGGGCAGATGATTCAAGGGTCACTGCCCGTTCCCAAGACCCTCCGAGCTCTGAAACATCCCCGATAATGAAGATCCTTTGATTCGATTTTGCTTTTCGCGAAAAGCTTGAAAACGAGCGAAGAACACGAGCGCTTTTCAATCCTTCTCGTCCCTCAAAACACTGGTACCAGCACGAGTGTGGTCGATTGAGGCCACCTTTATAAATCACAAAGGCGTGGAGTGAACGAGCGTACGCCGACAGAATTTCAAGCTCTGAGTCTCAAGCTAAAAAATCAACCCGAGCTTCCTCGTGCACGATACCTGCTTCGAGCGGATTCAATTGAGTGCAAGTCTCGCTGATGAGAGTAGTACGCACAAAGGAGTCGGTAGTGCCCGGAACGAATCGACTGAAAAACTTGTGCGTCGAGTTTTCTTCGTTTGTTTGAAAAACTCATTGTTCTGCTGTACTCGATTCGATAACGAGGACGTAGCTTCTCTCGAATGACTGATCTAAAGCGGCTAGCTGTAACGTCTCAACATTCGCGGCTTTGACGTTCTCTACGATTTGGCGCTGGGACGACGAGAAATCCGATTCTGCTTCTATCGTTTCAAGATTAGACTCGAATCGCTTCTGTTGGCTACTCTCGTTCTTCCTATCTCGCGAAAGACCGAGGGGGAGGATACTGAATTGGAATTTCTCTTCGAAGGACAGCAAAACTAATTGCGAAAAAGAAAACGAAATCCCTTTCATCTCGGACATTGAACCTTGAACTACTAGATCTGCCCTCGATCACCACCAACACCTGCCTACTAACCTAATACACGAGGAAAACTACTTTGACTTTGGTTTTGAATAACACTTTGCGAAATGAAACGACGAGGGAGAACGGGTATAGAAGGATTTTAGGACTTGATGACGTGCGAGAGAGTGCGCTGTAACATTCGTCGCCAAGTCTCATTAGTCACCGAGAGACGAGTGAGGCAGTAAAGCGACGTTTACCTCGAGAGCAGGATAACTCGAACCAACGTATTCCTCTACTTTTTTACCATCCTTGTAAAAATGAAAAGTAGGAGCCATCTGAACTTTACTAGTCATGGCGATATCCTACGAAATATCCCACCCACCTCTCATCAGCTTTTCTACTTTCCAGACACACAGAGAGAGAGAGAGTGAAAACTTTACTTGTTGATCATTGATATCAACTCTGTAAAACTTCATTTCTTTATTGTAACGAGTGTTATCAGAGTATCCATCCCATTTGGGAGTGATAGCTTTACTGTAAAAACCGGGGGGAGTCGAACAATCAGTTTAGGCGAGCGAGCGAAAAAAGGACGACGACCAGGAACGAAGGAAGGAAGGAAGGAAGGAAAGCTTACGATGGTTCATCCCAAGGAGCCATGAATTGAACTGCAGTCAAATCACTAGAGTTGATCTACATGGCCATGATCTCTTTTCGTCAGTTTGGAAGACAAAGAAGGGAGAGGAAGAGGGAAGGGAGGGAGACTGACGGCTTGTTTGTATTGATCTTCAGATTTGAGAGTAGTTACGGGCATCTTTGACTAATCTGTAGAGGGCGGAGATGAGTCAGCGAGAGATGGAAGAGAGAGGAGTGAGACTTGCGAGAAGAGGGAAGACAAGACGTGGAGATGAGTTTTCGGATGAGGGGAAAAAGGTGAAAGGAAGTCACACGAGCGAGCTAGGAATAAAGAGGGGCGAAAGCTTTACTCTGCTTTGTATGTGGGAGATTCGAGAGGGAGAGGGAGAGGAAAGGAGAGGAGAGGGGAGAGAGACTAGTCTCGTGACCCCCACTTTTTCGAAGGGAGGACGAGGAGAGAAGCAAGAGAGAGCTCACTGGTTTGGTTGGGAGAGTGGTTTGAGAGGCTTGTTGTGTGGTGAGCGAGTTGAGTGCGATTACGTGTGTTGGAAAGTGAAGTGCAAGAGCAAAGAGAGCAGGACCTTCGGCTCGTGAGTGGGAGGGATTTGATTCAGGGTTGGTTCGTTGTACTATAGTCTCGAATTGCAGACCGCATTTAGCGACCTTCGACTTCCCTACATACCTCACTATCTGCTCGATCACCTTGCAATAGTACTCACAAGACTCTATTGATCCCCGACAGCTTCAAGGAAGAACAAGCAGGACCTGACTCGAAAAGGATTTCTTGATCAACCAAGTGAGTCTCCCTCGTTCCCTCCTCACTCGATTACCTTGGGACCATCCTATAAAGTACACCATGGGCTATCGAGCAAGATCAGTGAAAGGGCAGCTTCAGATCAGGCTGAGGTTGGAGAGAATTGAAAGGATTGGGAAATTTAGAATCGCTCAACTCGTAAACATCTCCTCATCAACGCACACGATAAGGCTGAGAGGTAATGCTCTACTTTTTGCTGATGACATGTCGATGCTCGAGCAAGGAAATGGTTAATCATCAAAACCTGAACATTCCGCTGCTTATTCGCAGCTTCGCAATTTCTCCTCAAAAATTCGCTGACCTCCCTCTCTCTTTTCTCTCCTTTCACCTCAGCTTCGCCTCGTATCCTGAAAACTTCTACGCTCCATGCACCAAACCCGTCCCCTCATGTCATCCTTCCAATCCCGACTCGAATCCTCCCTAATCTCTCGTAAATCCCGAGGCATGTTACGAGCTCTAGCCCCCCTCCCCTCCTCATCTTCCTCACCACCATCATCATCATCAAATCCTCCAACAAAACCAATCGATTTCTCTTCCAACGATTACTTATCCTTCTCTTCCTCCCCTTTACTCCGCTCAAAACTCCTCGAAACCCTCTCCTCCCCCTCGAATCCATCTCCTTACGGTCCACCTTCATCCCGACTCTTAGACGGCAACACTCTTTCCCATTTACACCTCGAACGGAAACTCGAATCATTCTTCCGTTCGCCTCTAGAAGGAGGATTATTATTCAATTCAGGATTCGACGCGAACGTAGGAGTTTGGTCATGTCTCCCATCTCCCTCCGATTACATCCTCTACGATTCTTTAGTACACGCCTCGATTCATGACGGAATGCGTTCTTCTCGAGTACCAAAAGAACGTAGGATCGCTTTCGAACATAATGATTTAGAATCATTCGCAGTAAATTTGAAGGGTTTGATCGAGTCGGATAGAGGGGTCAAGGACGGAACAAAGAGTGTTTGGGTTGGAGTTGAGAGTCTGTATTCAATGGATGGGGATTTGGTACCGTTGAGGGAAATGGTCGAGTTAGTCGAGAGGTTACTGCCAGAGAAGAATGGATTGTTCATCATTGATGAAGTGAGCTCACTCTCTCTCTTTCACACATGACTAATGGAAGGAAATGCTGACGAAGAGAGGGAGTGTACAGGCACATTCTACGGGATTGTATGGAGAGAACGGGAGAGGTTTATGTGATGCGTTAGGGTTGAACGAACGAATGACTGTACGAGTTCACACCTTTGGAAAAGCAATGGCTTGCTCAGGAGGTACGTCGCAATCGATTTTCACTTTCTTGACTCGAGAAGCGAAATATTGAAGAGAAGCTGGAGGTACAGCGGTGGTTCTCGCAAGTCCATTAATTCGAAACTACCTGATCAATTACGCTCGACCATTAATCTATTCAACGGTGATGCCTCACATGAATGTGAAAGCTATAGAAGGTAGTATAGACCACCTGATCGCCGGTAACGGAAACACTGTAAGCATCTTCTCCTCCTCTCCTTTGTCCTTCGTTCTTCCCCATCTTAACTCCTCCCCTCTCCTTTTTTCCTTAGGCAGCAGCACACGTCCACCATCTCGCTCGCCTCTTGATCTCCCTCCTCACACCTCTCCTACGTTCCTCCTCGATTTCCCTCCCCTCCCATCTTCTCGCACCTCACTATTCCTCCCTCCCAACCTCACCCCCACAAACCTCCTCCATAATCCCACTCCTCACATCATTCCCTCGGCCACTAGCGACGTTCCTACAAGAACGAGGGTACTTAGTGAGACCTATAACGTATCCTACTGTTCCGAAGGGGATGGAGAGGGTTCGAGTGTGTTTACATGCGGGGAATTCGGAGGAGGATGTAGAGGGACTCGTCGAGGGCGTGAGGAGCTGGATTGAGAGAGAACGGATAGAGCCGATTAGAAAGGAAGGAGGATTGGAGACGATTAGAGCTAGGCTGTAGAATAATGAAAGTTATCATTGTCGGTCTTTCGTTCTTCATCAACACTTAGAGTGGGAGCCAGTGAAGTTTTTTGCGCTCCCAGTGAGTGGAGAGAGGAACGAAAGAAAAAGAGGGGTAGACGAAGTAATTACTATTGAAACACGATATGCGACTATCTACATTTTCCGGTCCTTTCCCTCTCCCCCAACTCTAATCCATCTATTCCTCCTTCTCGAGTGCCCTCAAGATACATTCTTCTACCTCCGCCAAGATCTCCCTCTTTGAATTCAAACTAGACATGAAATAAACGACGTTTCCCAAAGGTCTCGCATGAATCCCTTCGAAACTCTCACTTCCCCCTTGCCTCAGATTTCTCAAGAATCGTTCGGACGCATTTGAAGTGTATCCACTAGAGGAGGTTTTGAGGTGGAGAGCGAAAACAGTTCCGAGTGAAATGGTGCCTGCGATTCGAGGGTGAGAGGAGAGGGAATGAACGAATGAGTTGGACCACAGTGACCAAATGGGATCGACTGCCGGAGGAGATGGAGAAGAAGTGAGGGAAGTTTCGTTTGAAGGCGGAGTCGAGGTTGACCATTCCTTTTTCGCCCCTTTCCAATCCTGTCCCTCCTCCATCTTCTCCAAGATCTCCAACGTCTTGTTTGCCACTCCACATCCGACAGCATGAGCCGTATAACTGTGACCATGCAACAGCGCATCGACCTTGTTCTCCCCCAAGAAACTCTTGAATACCGCATCACTCGCCAACGTCACGCTCATGGGTACCAACCCTCCAGTCAAGATCTTGGCATAACACGAGATGTCGGGTTTCGTCGATCCTCCAAGGAAAGAAGAAGCAGATTGTTTCCCTAATCGATATAATCCCGTGAAAACTTCATCAAAGATGATCGGTAATCCTTTCCAAACGGGGGTAAGAGTTGCCGAGGGTGAAGAAGGAGCGTAATCCGATGGAGGGGTCGAAGGGAAGAGTTTGCGATTGGTTCGTACGATATCGATGAGGATTCTTTGATAGAGTGGATCAACGACGATCATTCCTCCCGCACCCATAATGACCGGTTCCAAGATGAGAGTCCCAAACCTAATCCCATCCCCCTTCTTCAATCTCTCGTCCAACTCGCCTTCAATCTCCCGCCTGTAAACCTCGGCAAGTGGATCCTCTTTCACCCTTCGATCCGTCTCATAAACCTCGTTCAACGACTCGTACTTCGTCTCCCTTCCTCCCTTGCCCCTAACGACTACTTCCCCCTTTTCAATCCTCATCTCAGGAGCTTCCAACCAATACCCTCTACCCTGATACCATTCGACTCGTTCCGAATAAACCCCTCCCTCACAAGCGTCCATAGCCCCAATAGTATCGCCATGATAACTTCCCTTCAATCCCAACACTCCCACTTTCTTCCGTTCCTCGCCCGCCTTCAACTCTTCCCGATCTGCGAAACTCCTCAATGCCATTTTTAATGCAACTTCCATCCCCGTAGATCCATTATCACTGAAGAACACTCGGTTCGCCCATCCCTTTCCAACAGTAGACAAGAGTTTCTCGGCGAGGGTCAAGGCGGGGAGATTCGTAGCGGAGGGAAACATGACGTGACCGAAACGACCTGCTGAATGAGCTGCGGCTAGTACCAACTCGGGATTCGAGTGACCGAGACATTGAGTCCACCAGGAAGCTGAGCCGTCGAATACTGGATTGAGGAGTGAAGTAGAGGTGGAAGGTGTTGTTGTAGGGGAAAGGGTAGAATCGGAGGAAATTTGTTGATCTGAAGGAGGGAGAATTGGGGAGACTGTCGACGATGCTGAGGAGGTCGAAGAAGAAACCGTCTTGTCGGAGGTAAAGACTGAGAAAGTATCACCATGAGCCGAATCAATCACCATAACGTCCTTTTCATTCTTGACCAACCCATGTTGAACGAAAGGCCACCAAACGCTATCCAAAGTTCTCCTCGGTGCCGTTTTCAATCGTTCTATCCGCCGTTCATGACACCCTTGTAATTCCTCGACAACAGGTCCCAATCCCTCCCCCTGAATTCCCTCGTAATACTTCTCAAGATTAATCTCATCCCTTTCTCCATCCGGATCTCGTTTCGGAGGTTCCTCAACCACTCCAACCTTGATCCCTCTCGATCCAAACCATTTCGTAAAGTACTCATGATTGGCGTAATAACTTTCCCGAAAACACAAAACTGCATCGACATCGTACCCTCTCAATAATAATGATTCGTAAGCTGAGATAGTGGTCGAGATTCCACCGAGTGCGTGAGAAGCGATGAGTAGTGTCGGTGGTAAGAGTGGTCGGAAAGCGTCGAGTTGTGAAGTACCGTTAAGAGTTGGAGAGTGAACTCCTGCCAAAATTCCCAACACACGAAATTAGCGCATTCCATTCCCCCCCCCCCCCCCCCTCGCAGTTTCGAGATTCGGAAACTCACCTCCTGCAGATTCAATATATAAACTACTCCTCTCCCCTTTAGTCTCCTCTGCGAATCCCCTCACGTATCCTCCTACAGCTTTTACAAATTCCCTATCCGTCGGTACCCTCAACTCTCCCTCTCTCGATCGTTCCACCGCCAAATGTGGTGAGACAGGTTCATCGAAATGATACAAACAACCAGTCTTTACTCCTTTCGCAAACTTGTTGAGATGCCTATCAAGTGGGGTTCAAGAAATCAGCTCCTTCCTCTGCTGATTATAGTGAGAGTGGGTTAGGGTTACGTACAGCTCATCATCACCATCCCCAGATCCAGTTCCAACCGGTTTCAAATAACCTACTCTTTCTCCCAATGCGAGAGAGGCTCGAACTAATCCAGTAGAGAAGATTGATTTCCCTACTGATGTAGAAGGGGCTACTACTAGATGGGTGCGTAGATGTCTTGAGAGCATTGCGTGCGAGTGCTGCCAGGTAGTGAACGAGGCCAATCAGGTTGAGTGAGGTGAAGATGAAACAAGTTTGGGGGATAGGGAAAGGGCGAGGGGAATCGAGCAACGCTGGGCGAGCGTCAGAGCTACTCCTGTACGCCTCGAGAGTCGATCACGGCGATGTTTGAAATGAAACAGGGTGGAATCAGAAAGACAGCGAAAGTTTACTTCAAATTTCTCACCTCGTCAAGTCCAAAAACTCAAAAATTCCTATAATTCAACACCCTCCTCTCTACATAACTAGAACAATTTCAATTCGATCTTCTTCTTTTCCTCTCCTCCACCTCCCATTGTTCTCCCACCTACTCCCGCATTCCCACCTCCCCTCCCTTGAGCAAAGCTCCCCCTCAAACTCTCTTCCAAAACCCTCCTTTCCTCTTCTCCTAACCCTCCCATCGCCTCTTTGAAATGACCCGAATAGTTCTGAGCAAGCTGAAGTAGATACGAGAGAGCCAACGAATGGATTGGAGGAGTTGGAGTAACCGAGGGAGAGAGCAAGAGGTTCAAAGTAGGTAACAAGATTGAAAGTGATTGAGTTCCTACGAGGTCCCACTCTTTCTCACATCAGTCACGTTCCTCATCTCATCATCAAGAGGAGATAGAGAGTGCTTACGGCGTTCAATAGCGACACTCAACAAAACACTAACGAATCCTTTCAAAACTTCTTCCAAACTCCTAAACCTCGCATCCTGTGTCGTATACCCACCGTTCTCTGCTGCTCTCGCAACGAGTTCAATCACTCCCGGTAAGAGTTGACCAATACAGAAGGAGAGGATTCCGGACCCTTGAGAACGAGATGCGGCGACTAGGAGGGAGACTAGACAGTGAAGAGCAGTTGTTGATGCCTGTGAGCGAGAAACTGTATCGATCAGTAGTGTAGTGGAAACGACTGAGGATGAATGACAGGCTCACCTCTCCTTCACCTTCAAGAGCGGTTTCAGTAATGAGGTAACAAGCGTGTTCGACCGTTTCTTTCCCAATCTTGATATGATTCGGTAACGCCGTAATGAGCAGTACAGCAGCAAGTAAGTTATTCTTAGTCTTCCTTATAGCACTCGGCGATTTCCTTCCCCTATTCAATCAACTCGAGAACGAGTATCAGGTCGAAACTCAAGAATCGTATCGGAGAGGAAAGAAAACGGTACCTCATTTCGTCAATATTCATCAAACAAGCACTCATCATTCCGTTCAATACTTTGCCAATCATCGAACTTGATACCTCATTCGTCGCTCGTAAACTCCTATCGCAGAGTGCTTTGAGAACGGGTAAATTTGGAGCGACGAGATCAACTTCTAATTTCTCATCCTTGAGTAACACTGCCCATTTTCCATGCAGAATCAGTATAGGCTCAAGTAGCGTAGAGAAGAGGTGAGAACCTACGGGAGAAGAAATGGAAAGCGATCGCGTAAAGTTCTTCTCTCATCGGGGAAGGGAAAACATCGGCGACATCGGCGTAGAGGGAGAAGACGGCTCGAGTATACATGACGTGACGTTGAAGGCTGTTGGCGGTAGCTGTGCGAGATTGTCCGATACTATTAGTACACGAGAGAGGCCGTATAGCAAAGCGAGAGTAGAACGCACGTTTCGCAGAGGATGAAGTTGCTGGAATCGATTCCCTCAAAGCAGTAGTAGCAACTCGAAGGCATTGAGTAAGTTTCGGATCGTTTCTGACAGCTTGATTCCCATTCGCTCCATTCGCACTTTTACCAAAACAAAGTCAGTTCATCTAAAGCTTCAGTCGAAGAAAGCGGAAAGAGAGCTCACCTAGTCGAAACGACCTCTTTGATGAAGACCTGAATAAGACCCAACGCAATCTCCAACACCCTCATCTTGATTTCGATTCCTTCAGTAATCGCCAACCTGTAACACAAATTACAAACCTCTTCAAAGAGACTCGTATCCTTCAAAGCGTTTCCTGCGATATCAGGTCTGATCAATCCAACAACAGCTTCTAGAGCGATAGATTGTACTGTTGAAGCGGGAGTTGATCCTGATGGAGGTGAGGAACAGAGTGCTTCGAAGGAGAGTCCGAAAGTGACCCAGAAGAAGAGGGCGGGTTCGGATCGATGTGGAGAGGGAAGAGAGGCAGTATCGGTTTTGGAGGAAGGAGAAGAGGAGCTGTTGCCGTCCATTGCGAGGAGCATGTGTGGATCTGAAGCTTTGAGGAGTGTCGCGACGGCGTGAAGCATTTGAGGCCACGCTCGTTCGTAGAACTGACAACGCTCGAACGATCAGCTCACGAAGCGAAGGCTGATAGCGAGAGAGAGGAACGTACAGGTAAAGCGGTTTCCCTCGAGAGACCCGAATAAACTGAATCGAAAGCTGCGCCTCCCGCACCAGAATCGCTTGTCGACGCCGCATCTGGATCCGTTCGAACCCTCGCGTACTCACGAAGAGAAGCGACCCAGAAAGGGCAGAGTAGAGGGAGATGAGGACGAATGACATCGGAAAGATAAGGTTGTCGAACGCTCGCAGTTTGGAATTGAGCCCAGGCAGCAAAGATCGAGGTTTTGAGCATAACAGCTGCAGTCGAGGAGAGGTCTTTGACGTCACCGAGAGAGTTCATGTCCGAGTCTGCGAGTGAACGATCTTAATCTATTCAGCGGAAAACCCCAGTTGAACTGATTCGAACGTCTTCACTCACCTTTGCAACTTTCGAGAGCGGTCGTCAACAGCTTGAGGATCCTACCCATCTTCTCAATCTCCTTGACTACACCAGATCCGACAAAGACAGCACAGACTTGAATAGCTGAAGCGAGGACTTCTGGGTAAGAATCGGCAGAGAAAGCGGGAGTGAGAGCGGCAGCGATGGGAGCTTGGAATTGATCGAGGAGTAGAGCTTCTTCGAAATCGATATCTTGAGATTGACCAAAGTTCTGATTCCCGGACAAGAGTGTCAGTCTTGTTTCAAACTCGAGAAGTGAAGAGACAAGCTTACATCGATAACATCTTTCAAGACGACCAAACCTTCGAGCCTAATCTCCATGACTTGAGCGGTCGAAGCAGTGAAAGCCATCTTGATGAGATCGCTGACTCGAGTAATCAAGAGACCCTTCTTGCTGGCTCGAACCGCTCTCGCTCGTGCGATATCGAAATGTTCCGTCCTCCCGCTTTTGACGACGGTGACGAAAACTTCATGCAGGCATTGAAGAGCGAAGAGTTGAGTCCTCCATCGAGACGAAGTTCTAGCATTCGCTGCTCCAGGTCGAGCTCCTCCTTCTGCCTCGAGACCCAATCCTTGCGATTCTTCATCTGCGAGTCCTGCAGCGGGAAGTGAACTGTCGACTTTGACGTTTGCAGTTCCAGCCGAGCGAGACATGATACGTTGACATAGGTCGATCCATCCCGAGGGGTTCGCGTCGGCAGTTTGACGAAGCCACGACATGATCGCATCTCGGACTCCTTCGATACTGGGATCGTCATCGAGTAAAGCGAACAGTTCTCGAACGAGTCCATCTCCTCCTAGTTTCGACATGAGTGCTGCATCCCGCTGAACGAGCTGGTAGACGCTGTTGACTGCCGCAACTTTGAGAGGTTGTTTCGTCGAAGAAAGTTGAGATCGGAGGTTCGAGACGAGAGTCGTGTGATCGAGAGTGGCGGGAGCAAAGATGAGGAAGTGTTGGGTAGCCTTGATCGCTTCGACCGAGATTCCATCGTCCTTTTCGAGAGTCAATTCTTTGAGGAGGATGAGAACGAGTTCTCGGACTCGTGCAGATTCTTGCAATTCAGGACCGAGGACTCCGATCAAGGCATCGAGGACTCGACAGATTGATTGATAGGCAGGGAGATCTCCTCGAAGATTGACAGATCCAGCCGTTCCTCCTTCGGGTTCGTGAGTATCTTGCATGTAAAGTTTGCAGAGTAATCCGAGAGTGTTGTTCGTGAAGGGAGCGTAGGATAGGGAAGCGGCATCGATGACATGGGAGAGGGATCGTAGAGCTGAGAAGTGAACAAGAGGATGAGGATCGGCAGAGAGGGAGAGGAGAACGTCGACGATCGTTTTGAGAACTGGTCCAGCAGCGAGAGATCCGACGTGAGAGTAGATCTCACTGAATGCGAGTGCACATCCAGCTCGATTGTCGGGATCCGTGTTGCTGACGACTTGTTGAACGCAGAACTGAATTTGAGCGGCCATGAATGAAGTTCCTCCTAATCCCGAGAGACGACCGAGTGATTCCGCTGCAGCCTGTCGAAGGGAAGCGTCCGAATGGAGTAGAGCGTCTTTGATGATGTCCCGCATCGATCCAGCAACTTGATGAGCCTCGATAGCTCGACGAGAGTGACGAAGAGATCCAACGAGAGCCGTGATCGAATTTGCGAGGATAGCCATTTTCCTCCCGGGATTCTTCTCGAGTTTGAATGATCGGTAGTTGTTGATCATGATTTGGAGGAGAGCGTTCTGATTCGGGGATTCTTGGAGGGAGAAGTAAAGGGCGAAGAGTTCGATTCCAGCATCGATGAGACCGACTGCTGGAGGTGGTGCTTCGGGGAGAGGGTCGAATCCTGCTGGTTCCGAAGCTCGTTTCGACGAGAGTACGAGCGAGTCGTGTTCTGCGGCTTGGAGGATAACGACCCTGAGTTGTCCTTCGATCTTCGCTTCTGCAGCGTCTCGATTCAGTTTCGCCAATTTGCTGTTTGCTGTTCCCGAAACCATCGAATCATCCCCTCCAGCAACATCGTTCGCTCCATCCCTCATCAAACTCGTCACACCGAATCCCAATCCATCCGACTCATCCCAAATCGAGGTGAAAGTCCCAGCACTCGCCGATGCTTGAAGAGCTGATTCTCCAAAGTACTTCTCTGAATCGGTGAACAAGGCGACGACTTGCTGAAGTAACGGAATCTGATAAGGTTGAGTAGCTGGACTTTGACCGAAAGCGACGAAACATTGTAAGAGTCGACGTCGGAACATGATATCGCGGTCGACGAGTTGTAAGCGGGAAGAAGTGGCTGGTGATTGTTCGGTAGCGATCGAGGGATGAGAAGTTGCGAAGGAATTGGCGAAGGAGAGACCGTTCGAAAGGAGGAGGACGAGTCGTTTCGCGATATCGTCGGTAACGAGAGCGTTTCCTCCGTTCGTTGACGCCGAAGGACCGTTGTGTCGAAGGAAGCTGAGGATGGCGGAGAGGGTACATTCTCGAATGTGAAGGAGGAAAGCCCATTCGTTGTCGCCTCGAACTTGAGCGGCACTCGCATCTTTGCTCGTCGGTTTCGGGAGAGCGTTGCGCCAGAGGAGAAGGAGTTGAGGAAGATGAAGTCGAACAAAGTTGGGACCGAGGGACATGAGGGCGGAAACGAGGATCCAAGCGACCTGAATCTCGACTCCCGAAATGTGAAGTTCGTGATTTCCTGATTGTTTGAGGAGTTGAATCGCGAGGGACATGCATTTCGCTGAGAGGTCGAAGGAGACGTAGAGAGGTTTGTGGGGGATGAGGTTGATGAGAGCGGCGAGGGAATGAGCGTATCCGATTACTCGACGATGAACTTCGGTCGTCGAAGAAGAAGGGCCTTTCGAGGAGACGGTCGAGAGATCCTTATTGAGGAGATCGACGATATGGACGATGGTCGAAGAGAGTCGAGTGGGTGCAGCGTTGCAGAAGGCTCGGAGAGCCCAGGCTGCACTGATTTGAACGCTGTGACTGGGATGAGAGACGAGTCGAACGAGGGAATCGTAGAGAGCTTCTTGTACTGCTGGAGGGGCGCATCCGAGGCTTCGAAGGATCGAGCTGGTTTCTTCGAGGGCGATGAGGAGGGATTGTTTCGAAGGAGGAGGTTGAGTCGGCATGAGGGATGGCCATTTCTTGAGGTAAAGAGTTCCGATTTCCCTCGCCGCCACGATCTGACCCGCTTCACTCAAGAGTTGACCACTAACGACGTCCGATAGAAGGACAGCGACGGCTTTACGAGCTGCAAGTGCATCGTGTCGAGCTTTCGAAGGTTCCGTTCTTTCCGCGGCTCGAGCATTCCAACCAATCCAACCTAATCCAGCAGCTGCTCCACATCCAATCTCATCGATAACATGCTTGACCAACTCCGGATAGTAGTGTTCGACCCAAGATGATCCGAGATTCTTGAAGAGTTCGGCGTAAACATCGATAATTGCGTTTCGGAGTCGATTCGAAGAGGAGGATCGATTGTAAGGTCCCGATAGCTGAACGAGCATCTCTATTGGGGAGAGTAAGGTCTTGTTCGAGGCTTCGGCTGCCGAGGGTGCACCAATCTCGGGGTAAACATCGTCTTCCTCTTCTCCTTCTTTCATCGCATTCTTCTTCTTCGGTGCCGGGGGTGGCGCGGGAGCACTACCTTCGACTTGTGTGGCAGCGAGAATACCGGCGATGAGTCGAGATAGAGAGCGGCGAGTGACGAAATCGGCAGTTTCGAGCGCTTTGAAAGCGGGAGAGAGGATGTTGTCGATTTCTGACAAGGTCGAATAGGTACCGGGAGCCGCTGATAGAGCGAGTAGGCACTACAGGTAGGAGCTTATGAGCACATGAATAGGTGAACGATTTGCGAGCGAGACTCACATCGGCTGTGCCTCGAATGACTGCTGCCCCTTTCTCACTCAATCCACCTCTCAACGATTTCAAAGTCTCCTTGATATGTTGATCCGACATTGATTTCGCGGCAACTTCGATCACCTTCTTGAGACACATGAGAGACGAGTATCGAAGGATGACAGGCTACAGTTGAAGGTCTAGGTGAGTAACGACGAATCAAGGAGATTCCAGAGATTTGACTCACGAAAGAAGTTGTCTTGTACAATCTGGTCATCACCGTCATAATCTCGATATACAGACTCATAACCTACAAGTTTGTCTCGTCAGCACCAGCAGATCGAAGAGTAGGAGCAAACGAAAGAGCTAACCTGATTTCCGTAAACCGCATATAATTCTCCCAAACAATACGCGCAAGCGATTCTCCACTCCTTCTCCTTCTCCGGTGCACCTTTGTAATCATTCCCGATAGTTCCCTTCAGCAGCGACTGTGCGAGATCGAACAATCCTTTCGAGTTTCCTCTTTTCAGGAGGAGGAGGAAGATTCGAGAGATGAGAGCTCGCGCTGGTCTACCAGGTTTCACTATGGGTGTAGTCGAGTTTTGTAGAGGTGGAGTGATCAGGGAAAGGAGGGAAGTGGTGAGGTTCGCTTGTTCTGAATGAATGACGGACTGTTTTCAAAGGTGAACGAGGGGATGTCAGCACTCTACCCAGATACGACTAGCTCTGGTAGCCTCTCAGTAGTTCAACCATCCTCTCCAGCTCTTTATAGCTCCCTCGGAGGTCGTCTTCCCTTTCATCAATTCGAACCCCACTTCTTCGTAATCCCTCTTTCCTCCCTAGCTCTCTGAAGAAGATTTGCTCACCTCCGATAGTTTCTCTAGAGCCTTCTCACACCCACTAAGCCAGTTCAACAAAAACAATTCCCCTCGTTCCGCACTCGCTGATGCTTCCAATTTGGACTTGTCAAAGTGAACGTCGTCGACCGATGGAGCGTCTTCTTCTGGTCGTGACATGTTGGGAGTGTTGTTTGTGGGCTCAGAGCCCCGAGTATGAGTGGATTCGAGGTCGAGGAGTGATGTGTCGAAAGTTGAGAGAAACCGTTTCGCTCGTTTCAAAAAGGTCGTGCAGTCACAAGTTTGCGATTGTCTTTGCACTCTCGTGGACAGTCATCGGGATACTCATACTGGAGTAGAAGGAGTGGAAAGGACTCGAGGGGACTGACCGCTCGATTTTTCAGGTCTCGCGGGCCGCAAGAAGTTCTTTCAATCGCCTCACGCATCAGTCTCCTGCACACGGTCGCAGTCATGCCCCCAGGTATTGATACAAATAGATGTGATCCAAAGCAACCGGGAGCGTGGAATGTCAAGCGCAACGGGGGAAACCGCTGGCGAGTGCAAAACCGTCTCCTTGACCTCGTCCATCTGCAACACGTTTCCAGCTCATGCTCGTCGGGATATGATGAGACCTTGTGAGCTTGTACCGTCAGTACGATAGTAGTCGAGCAAGAAAGCGGTTCTATACGTTCAGAGGCTATTTGAGCTTGCTGCAAAGCAGTACTTTCGCAAGAAACCGGATTGATGAACTGGCTCACCTCTGGCTCGCCAGCGTAGCTGTCGAAAGTGACCATCTGTACTCAGACGTGTCAGCTCGGTAGAAGAATGACAAAGGAAGCTGTACCGAGCGACGAGTTGAATTCCAAACCGTCGTAGTAAAGACCCACCTCTCCTCGCTCGTACACCCTGACGCAAATCTAGTGTGAGTCTCTCTGCTGCCTGTAGACTTCATCTAGATCTCCTCCCTGGACGATCATACAGAGGGAAAACTCCGAACAGCTCCGCGGTCTTTGAGAGAAATTGTCTGTTGCAGTCTCTTCCTCCTTCCTCCTTCCTCCTTCCTCCTTCATCCTACTACCTCGTCTGACCAGTACACTCAGTTCAATTATCGTCACTCCTCTCTATCCCATCAGACCTCCACGCCGTCCGCTCTCAAAAGCAACTCTATTAAGCCAGTTTCGATGCCTGTCGCCGATTCTTCGTCAATCAACAAGGACGCTTTCGACGCACACGTGACCAAGATTGAAGAGTATTGCGCATTACGAGGAGAAGACATCGCACATTGGCTTCACGATCTGCATGAGAAAGTCGACCCTTACTTCCAGACTGGTTCACTTTCGGCTTCAGCGATTTCGATTGATACTCGTCAAGAGATCTTCAAGGCTCTAGGTATAGTCTACGAGCGAATCGAAAGGGGGGAGACGTTCACGCTTGTGGGTCGCTACTGTTTTTTCGAGCTTCTCTGATTCGGATCTTTGACGTTATGACTCGTCATCAGGGCTACGAGGACGATCGACTGCGGTCATTTTCGACAAATTTTTTGATAGACAAGATCGTCCCTGTCTGTCGACTTGTAGCGACAGTGCGAAGGGTGAGCTTTACTGATTTCGCGAATCTCTCTTCACCCGCTGATTCCGATGACTTTGGTGAAGTAGGATCCGCTGTCTCCGAAGCCTTTTATTCCTGATATGGTACGGTATGCAGCCCTCGGGAACGGAACGATGCCATGGGATCCTTTTTTTGCGCTTCTCGGAACGATGCGAGAATGGTACATCGTTCATCATCATCAACAAGCAACGACAGCAAGCAAATGGTCAAGAGACATGGTTAGTGAGCTTAAACATCGATACGGAGACTTTCACCTCGAAGGAGTGGCAGAACCCAACGCGACGTTGTTTTAATTGATTCTCGTTTGCGAAATGCTTCGAAACGGCGCCACTCTAGCGAGCTCTTTTCCTCTTCCCTCTCCTCGGCGTACTGTACTGACTGCTCATTGCATCCACGCGCCTCATGTAGGAAGAGGAGCGTTCCGAACCTGCTCGTTTGCTCGATGAATCGATGAAACCGCAGCCCATTCGAAACGTCGTGAGTCTCCAACTTTCGGTATAACCCTAAGCGAGTCTGATCCATTATCACTGCCTCTACAGGCAAATGATACCGACAGATCTGAAGCTCCGAATGTCATTGAGCTTGCTGTGGATTCAATCGAAAACTGTCTCTACCCTCGAGCTCGATCTGTAGATCCTTCCTCTTTTTGATACCATCCTGACATTACTCATCGATCTGGATCTCGTTGCGTAAAGCGGTAGCTCCTTCTTTTCTACTCTGTTTCGACGAGAGGCGAAACCTGAGAAAAGGAAATTGTAGCGAGTTACAAGTCTAGGTGAACGGAGATGTGAACAAGGTGAAACGAGCACAAGTGGATACAAGAGCTGAATAGAATAGCGAGAGAGAGGGAGAGGTAGTGGGAATAATAAAGATAATAAAAGGTAAGCTAGCGATCTCAGCTTCGTCGGTTTCAACATCCCTCTCTACTCGGCTATGGGATCCATTCTAGCTTTGAACATCGCAGTTTCGGCATCGCTTTCTTCGTAAGCAGATTCCTCGGAATCGTATTGACCGATTCCAGAAGCCGCGACTCCAGTGTTCCTTCTCCAGGAGAATTGAGGGATGCTGTCCGAGACGAAGAGGGTCAGGAACTTGGCGAATTGAAGAGAGAGAGAGAGAAATCTGAACGTACCCGCTAGCACGAGATCGACCGAATTGGACAGTCTCTGCATGAGAGATAGCGACTACTTCCTCCATCGACTCCAAACTCGCTGGATTTGTCGAATACATTCCACTAGCGAAGCCGTAACCGCTGCTCGAGTTACTCATCATGCCTGACTTGTCCCTCGAGTTGTCGAAGAACGAACGACCAGGTCCGTGGTGACGATTGTTGAAGGTGAATCCAGACATCAAAGTATCGGAATCGTATCCTTCTGCTGGGTTCCCGACCGAGTCTTGAAGTTCTGCGGCGAAGGATCGAACGGGAGGAGAGATGACGGTGGTAGGTTTTGAAACGGCAGTCGAAGTGGGAGCGGGAGGAACGGGACCACGAATCGAATTGACTCCACCGTTCATCGTGTTCACAGGAGCGAAAGGTTGTCGAACAGATTGACGGTTTGGTAGAGGGATGCGAGAGGAAGGTGAGGTCGAAGTGGTAGAATCGGGAACGATACTCATTCGAATTGGAGATTTGGGAGGACGAGCGGGAGGTGCGAAAGCAGCGGTAGGAGGGGTAGGAGGCGCTCTGAACTTATCGTGGAGCATGTATTGAGCAGTACCGATATCGTTCTCCTTTCCAGCGACAGTCGTTTCCGATCGAGTTCGACCTGTCGTCTTGACCGAAGTTGGGGAAGCGCTGCGACCGGGAGTAGGGGGAGTTGGAGCAGATTGCTCGTCACCAGCGAGAGAAGCTGCTGCGTCCATTGTCGATTCGAGGTTGGCGACTAGAGAGGCGAAAGCGGGAGCTTCTGGAAGAGGAGGAGGAGAAGGGAAGCTGTTGACGAGTAGATCTCTCGCTGCACCTTTCGTAGGTGTATCGGCGTTTGATTCGTCGGAGAGTGAAGTACGAGAGAGGGTGTTGAGAGAAGCGGGGGAGGTGTCTTTCGCCAACGAAGAAGGGGTAGGAGGAGCTGGAGAAGCGGGAGAAGGTGAAGTTTGAACAGTGCTGGTCGAGGCAGAGGTTGGGCTGAGATCGACACCACGTTGCTTGTAGACAGAGTAGAGGAGAGTTTTTCGACGTTGAGTGCGACGAGCTTCTTCTTCATCCGTATCGTTTCCACCATCGCCACCTTGAGAAGCGAGATCATCTTCTGAAGCCAACCTCCTCGAAGCGATATCGATCGAGTCTAGAGGAGCATGTTGAGAAGCGCGACCAGCTGCGAACGAGGCGAAATCTTGAGAGAATCGTTTCGGAGGAGGAGGCATCGAATCAACTGAGAACCTGTTCGTGTCGACCGAGAAGTGACGGATAGAGCGCATTTCAGGGTCGATGACTGATCCTGCATCGTCTCGAGGGTGAACGGAGAAGTTGGAAGAAGGGGAATGTGCGAGCCAAGGGAGGTTTTGTTCGTAAGTCTTCATCGAAGCTCGAGCGTCGGTCTGATGCTGTTGATGAGGTTCGGAAGAATCGGCAGTACGAGTACGAGTGCGAGTGCGTTGGCGAGAGGAAGGGGTAGGAGGAGGAGGTTGATCGGAAGAGACGACGATCGTTGGAGGGAGGTGAGGCATAGTTTGGGGTCGAGACTTCTTGGGTGATTTGCCGTTACCTTTCGTCGACGAGGATGAAGTGACCGACGAGGAGAGTCCGTTCGAAGTGATCGAGTTTCGTTTGATCTGAGCACTACCGTTTCCACCACTCGAGGTACTGAAGATATCGGGTTTCTCCTCCGTGTTGCTATCCGTCATTCCCTTCGTTGGTGAATCGAGTTGAGCCTGGAACAAGAGAGCTTGAAGACCATCCGCCAAGATCCCACCATCAACCGTCGCCCTTCGTTTCTCCAGCTTTCTCAACGCAGCTTCAGTAGGCGATTCGTGACCTTCGTCCGGAGTGATGATCGAATTGAGTGCTGGCATCGTCTTGATAGCATGGTTCGACTTGAGAGTAGCGATGTTCTTCGAAGACGAGGTTGCGGATTTGCTACCGTTGGATTTCGAAGTTGCTCTTTGACGAGTTTTGACGACTGAAGTCGAAGTGGGTAGATCACGGTAATCTTCGGGGAGGGAAGGAACTGGAGGTTCGACTTCGGTGAAGTATGAACGAAGGGATTTTGTAGGAGTATCGGGAGGAGTAGCGAAGTAAGCTGCGACATCGGAAGTATCGACACTGAGTCTCGAGATTGGTGAAGGGAGTCTCGGAGCGAGATCGTAATCCTTGTTCGAGGGGTCATGGTGGGAAGTTCGAGACGAGTAGGCAGTACCAGGTCGGTTTCCAGTCGAGGACCAAGTAGAATCGACGATCGAAGGTCCAGTCGAAGAACGATAACTTGACCTGTTTCCGATTTGACTGTTCCTCGTGTAACTCCTTCCGACTCCAGCGAATGATTGAACTGAATGACGACTAGCTCGACTCATCCTCCTCTCGTTCGTACTCATTCCATCACCTCTAACCGCTTCCTCAGGGTAACCTCCATGATCTTCCGTACTAGCTCCTTGTAATGCCCTCCTCGTCGAAGCATCAACCCAAGCATCGAAGTGGGAAGAGAACGAGCGTTCAGGAGTTCCAGTTCCTTCGACGGCGGGTCCTCCTGTTCCTTGACCGGGAGGAAACGATAATCGAGCCATAGGAGGAGGTTTCGGCAAATCGGTCAAGATGGGTGCTGAGATCCTAGGTCTACCTCCACCGGGAGTCGATGCAGGTGAAGCACGATACTTCTCATCCTCGAGAGTTGAAGAATCTTCATCCGAGAACCTTCGACTCTTGTGATCATCACTTCCGATTCCTCTTCCAGAGTAATATCCTTTCTTCGATCCTTTCTGATTCGTCTTTTTGAAGACACTAATCGCCAACCAACTGACTGCACCGATGCAAACGATCGCACCGAGAATAGTGGAAGCGATGGCGGCGTCGAAGAGTTGTTGATTCATTTCTCCTCCTTTTCCAGCAGCAGCGGCGGCAGCAGTGGCAGCAGTATCTGAAGGTTGTTGTACTACTTGCTGATCGGGAATAGGAGTCGAAGGTGCAGAGACATCGGAATTGAAGGAAGGTGAAGCGGACAGAGTTGGAGTTCCTGGACCGAGGGTAGGAGTGGCAGGTACTGAAGCGGGAGGTTCGAGGGTCGAAGAAGGTGGACAGTAGGTCGAAGTTGAAGCGGAAGCGGAACCAGGAGTCGTTGTGGGAAGAAGAGGAGAGATTGATTTGTCCCAGTTTGCGGTGACAGAGTAATCGGGTAAAGGAGCAGTTTGAGGTTGGTTTCCACCTCGACGCATACGAGCGAATCGAGCGGCAGTGGGTGTAGGAGTAGGAGTAGGAGACAAGGGAGAGTGACTGAAGTCGGAGAAGGAGGTAGGAAGAACGGGAGATGCGAGGAATGAACCGGGTAAATCAGAGAGATTAGGTGAACCGTAGTACATCTCTTCAGTAGGTGAGTTGGAGGAGGCAGGAGGAGCGACAACCTTCGACGAGCTAGACTCTCGTTGAGAGGTGTCAACAATCATTCGTAGACATCCAAGAAGAGAGAAGATAGAGACTCACGAATTGATGATCGAGTTCTGTTGTTTCGCAACCTTCTTCCCAATCTCCTTCAATCCCAATCCGCTCAATCCATTCGCACCACTAGCTGCACCTCTCGGATAAACCCTTTTACTCTGACCACCTTGCAACAGTTTCGAACCCATCAACAAACTCGATTGTTGTTGATTCCTCATCTTCAAACTCAACCCAGGTAACTTGAGTAACGACACTTTCTTTGCTCGTGGAGGTGAGCGGGGGAGGAGTTGTCGTTTAGGCGAAACGAGTTTGACGGGTGAAGTAGATTTCGAGTGAAGTTGAGGTGCTTGAGCGGGAGGGGGAGTCGAAGGGGCAGTCGTCGAGAGAATGGGGAGAGACGATGGGAGAAGAGGCGTGGGAGGATCCCTGTAGATTGAGTTCGGAGAATCAGCTTACTGCCTAGGAATACGAAAGAAAAGAAAAGAGGGTAAGAGCTTACTCGTAAGTGGATTCCTCAGTTTTTTTCTCTTCTCCAATCAGATCACTCATTGTCTCGCCGAACCTATTACTCAGAGCCGGTATTAGTATCTTGTCTCTCTATGCCGTCAATCACGAAAGAAAACTTTTAAAACTCACTCGTCCTCCTCCTCTCTTTTACCTAAACCCTTTCCCACCTCCTCCCCGAAGCCCAATCCCAATCCTCTCAATCCCTCTCCATCTCCCATCCCCATCGCAGGTCCCAACCCCAATCCCAATCCCAACCCACTCAATTCTTCTTTCACCTCATCGAATTCTAACGGTCCTTGTAACCTCTCTACTCCTCCTCGAGCCCTCACTTTCGCTGATCCGGGAGAGAGCATCGAAGGTGGTGGAGGAGATGAAAGGTCTATACCGAGACCGAGACCGAGGGAGAGGGTTGCCGAGGTTTCGAGAGGAAGTGTCGTCGAGCGGGAAGAAGAAGAAACTAGGAATCGTTTACGAGTTGGTGGAGTCGACATAGTCGTAGGAAGCATAATTGGTGAGATCTGTCCGATCTTCGTCTTTCAAATCAGCGTCTGTCGATTCGATAACCTGAAAAAGAGTAGGGAAAAAAAAAACGTACGATTTCTTCTACTTCTTCTTCTTCTAAAGCATCCTCGAATTTCTCTTCGTCCGTCAACACCTCACCTTCTCCCTCAACCATCGGCGTCTCACTACTATTACTCCCAATAGATTCCAAACTCAATCGTCTCTTGACCAACTCTAGTTCCCTCAACCCCCCTCCACTCTCCCGTTTCCTCATTCTACTTTCCACATTCGCACCTCCCTGAGCTTGTGCCGTCGCAGTCGGTAATGAATGTTGAAAAGTTGGAGAGGCAGTGTTGGTAGAAGGGAGAGAAGGTGAAGAAAGTAATTTAATCAAAGGTGAAACTAATTTCTCTTCCTTCTCATTCGAATTCGAGGTAGAGGGCATGGGGAATGCCTCCTCGAATAACCTTTCTGCATCTTGACCTCCTGAGCCGTCGCGGGAGAGGTCACCAGGTG
Organism: Sporobolomyces roseus; assembly: GCA_016617785.1. NCBI lineage: Eukaryota > Fungi > Basidiomycota > Microbotryomycetes > Sporidiobolales > Sporidiobolaceae > Sporobolomyces > Sporobolomyces roseus. The sequence goes on from JADILM010000001.1 coordinate 56,507, forward strand.
CGGGGTTGAAGACGGAAGTGATATCAATCGATGGAGATCTAGGGTGGAGTTCCGCACCTCCACCTCCTCCTCCAACGATGGGTTGGGCGTTTGAGAGTTTCTGACGATGTTTGAGCATCCCTAATTTCGAGTGACGGCGTGAGGAACCAATGGATGAACCGAGGGAAGATAGTGGAGCATTCGGAGGGATTGAGCGCGGAGGAGAGCCGCCGGAGAGGAGGGATGATGAGAGGGAGATTGAACGTTTGTGGAGTTGTAAGGAAGAGTCTACGTTGAGGAGAGGGTGAGCGGAAAGGAGGGAAGAAGAATTGTTTAGATCGAGAAGCAAGGGGAGGGGTGAGGGATTCGAGGATAAGTCAGAAGGTAAGGAGGCGGATTTCGTTAATGATCCATGTTCCCATCGAGATTCACGATTCTTTCCTCCAACTCCTCCGGACGAATTGACTAGTTTGACCCTTTTACTCGATGAACTTCCTCCTCCAACTCGAGAACTCGTTCGTCGATGTTGATTTCCTCCTAAGAATGCGACGGGTGGGGGTTTGAGAAAGTCGCTTCCTCCTCCTGTTGTTGTTGAGTTTGAGAGGAAGGATGAGGTAGTGGAAGAAGCGGAACGCGAGAAGGAGAGTCGTTGAGAATGTTTGGTTTGACGGGAAACTTGTCGAGGAGGTTGGAAAGTACGGGGTGGAGTCGTGATGGTGATTGTTGTCATTCTACTTAGTGTGTCGGAAGGGTGAGGAAGAAGAAGGGGAGGGAGGGAGAGGGGAAGGGGAGACGCGTCGAAGACCTATACGAGAGGAGAAGAATCAGCGAGAGACAGAAGGGAGGAAGGGTGAGAGAATTTACGAGGCAAGGGTAGGTAAACGAGTGTGATTGTATAAACGAATGTGGTTGTAAGCTGTGAGAAACGAGACGGAGACGGAGACGGGGGGTTGTGAAGAGTTGAAAGTAGAGAGGATGCGAGGGGTAAAACGAAATCGAAGAAGGAGAGGGAAAAAGTCGATGGAAGGGAGAGGAATTTAGTCAAAGACTGAACACGCGCCGCGTCTCGAAATTGATATCTTGAGGGTGAAGCGTGTCGTCAGAGCTAGAGAGAGATAGATGTGATTTGTCAAGAGATGCAGGAATCTCTTGCGATGAGAGGATTGTTTGAAACTGGTCGAGGAATTCCTATTGCGCGTTCATTCTTGCTTTGGTACCTTCAAGCTACATGCTTGACCTTGGTTCCTCTTATAGTTCTCTTCCGTTCTTCTCTTGTCAATGGTCGAGGTTGGGTGAATGCTGCTGATGAGACACACTTGAAGAGTTGAAGAATAGCAGGTTGTCATTCATAGGTATCGAATGGTGGTAGAGAGAGCTTTTCAAAGTATGTTGAACCTGTTGTACTGTATGAGATTGGGCGGAAAGAGAGAGAGAGAGAAAGGGAAAGTGATCGATTGATCGTCCTCTTCCAATTTCACCTCTTACTCGACTCTGCTGCTCTATACCTAGTCCTAGTCAGCTACAGTTTGCTAGCGATACTCCCTTACGCGGATTCCCCTCCATGTCGTTAACCCCTGGACGTTCTTCTCCCATCTCCTCAGTTCCCTTCCTTCCCTACTCACCACCCCGCTCCTCTTACTCTGAAGAGAAAGATACACCTTCCACTACTACAACCTCTTCAACTCCCTTCCTTCCCACTCATTCAAGTTCACCTTCATTGATTCAACATTCGAGAAACACTTCATTAGCTAGTTTGGGACCTACTGGGGGATCATGGTGGAATACTTTGAGTAGGAGAATCGCACAAAGGAATTTAGGAAGACGTGCAGTGTTGGGTGGGTTGTTGGGGTTGGTTGCGGTCGTTACTATTCTGAGTGCGGCAGCTGGAAGTACCGGGGAATTGGAAGAGAGTCAAGGGTGGTATATCAAAGCTAGAGAAGCGTTTCAAGGGTTGGGATTGACCCCAAGTGCGAAAGGAGATAAAGAGGAAATGAGAGAATTAGATTTATTAAAGGTGCGTTCGAAAGCTCTCCCTACTGCGCTAAGCTGGACAGCCACCGAGTAGGATCAACTCGTTCGTACAGGTCATCAACTTTGAAACGCCTCAAGAGACGCTGGCGTCTCAGTTGAAAGATGGAGTTAGATACGCTACTTCAATGAGTTATGGTGGTCACGGTACGCTCTTTGCGTCTCTCTCACTCTACGATATTGCTGACGAGTGAGCTACATGTGTGGTGTACAGCGAATCAAATGATTTCGATTCAAAAGTTACTGTATTTCGCAAAGATTACAAATCGAGTCCCAATCATGTGAGAACCTCCATCCTCTCTTGACTCACGCTCAACCTTCTCCCATACTAACTCATACTCTCACTTGATATAGACCTTCACTCATTCCAGTTCACATCGATGGACCACCAACCAACATTTCACTTTTCTACGACCTCCCTCGATTCTTCCACCTCACCTCTATTCCCGCTCTCGAGATGTCCCAACTCAAACTCCCGACGTCTCCCGACAAATCTCAACAAGAAGATTTCCCTTGTTGGTCCGTTCAAGAATCGACCGTTGGATTCCCGAATTTCGAAGCGATCTCTTTCGACATGCATGGTTTATACGTTCATCACTGGCCCTTACCGGGTCATACATTCGCTCGTGGTGCTGGAGGGTTCGATTTGTCATTCGATTCATTGAGGATATGGGATTCTAGTCCATCTGCGAAAGATGATTGGATTAATAAAGTTCGACAAGAATTCCTTCCTCAAAAGAAATTACCTCCTCAAGATCCCAAGGAAGAACCACGGAAGGAGGTCATCAAAGGTAAAGAGAATATTAAAGATGGTTTTCATACTTATGATGCACCATCACCAACGGATCAAGTAGTAGCATTCGACAACTCTTTATTCCTAGGTCCAATCATGTTCTCCCCTCTCGACCTATCCCCTTCCACTTCACCCCTCGAACCAACCTTAGCAGGTGAAGGTACTTCCTGGACTTCAATAGGTCAACACCTCCATTTCACTCGTCACATCTCCGAAATCGCAAATCAATACCTCATGTCAATCTTCTCCGTCTCTTCCCCTTCCAAAATCCCACCCTTCATTTCAATCCATTTACGTCGAGGAGATTTCGAAGAATTCACTGGATCCTACACATCACTCGAGAAATACTCTCTCGCCTTATCCCGTCTCCTTCCTCGACTTCAATCGCGTCTCTCCTCTCCCTCATCTTTCTCCGGTCCCTCCAGATCCTCCTTCCATCCAAAATCTAAACTCCCCGCATCAGAGTATCCAGTCCTTTGTACGACAGATGAATCATCTTCTTCCCCCTTCATTCAGGAAGTTTTGAAAAAAGGTTGGAAAATAGTGGATCATTCACAAGAGACTGGATTCGGAACGAAAGAAAATTTGGGAGGTTGGTACCCTACTTTGGTGGATATGAAAATTTTGAGTATGGGTAAAGGGTTCGTAGGGACTGATAGGAGTACTTATACTCACCTGGCTGGGTTGAGGGTAAAATAGTGAGTGCAACCTTTCCCTCTCTCTCTCTTTTGCTTTCTGATTTCGTTTGACTGATCTAATCTCTGTTTAATAGCTGGAATGGTGGAGTCGTCGAAATCGCTTAGACCTCGGATGAGCGACGAAGGATCTTAAGCTTTACTAACGAAACGATTTCTTCTTCCGCATTGGAACCCCTCTTTTTCTCCCTTTCCCATCTTCCTCTGCATAACCCCTTAGACATTATAGAAGCTCCATCTCAAGGATCAGGATCCAAGCAATCTTATCTCGGTTTTTCGTTTTCGCATCCCATCTTGCAACCGTTATATTGGATTTTTGTTTTTCGTTGGGCTATTTTCTTCTTGTTGTAATCACACACTCTCTTGTCATCGACTGTACTTCGTGATCCACAGTGTGAGAGTTGTAAACTCTTCGAAATTTGATCGAAAGGTCGTTCGGGTTTCTTTGGCTCAGTCCTCTCATTGACACTCTCAACCTCGGACCTCACCTGAACATCAGTAGATCGCAACAGACACTCTATAGAGGATCCCCACGCTACTCCAAACGACTCTCAAGTGGTACTCGGCCTAGTACTCGATCAATCAACACTCCTCATTCAACTTTACTCCAATCCCCTCTCTTCCCCCTCGAATACCCACACAGATCATCAAGCACAACAACACTAGATCTGATCAAGCTACAGAAGGTAGTGGTCAAGTTTTAGTAGTTCCAAGAGATGGGTTGTTTCTCGAACGGGAGCCTCTTTTTCTCTCCCTTCTCCCAAACTCTCCTATTCCTCTTCCTCCTCTCTCTTCAAACCAATGCCCAATCAATCCTACCACGGTACGCTCCTCTCTCTTCCTCTCTCTCTGTTTCTCACTCAATTTCCTAACTCCTCTCTCGAGAAATGAAATCTAGTTGGGGTCAATCCACAGTCCTCCTCTCACCCTCATCAAATCCAACCCTCCTAATCTCCTCAGGTCACTCTTATACACCCGGTCAAACCCTCACTTCTTCACCACTCACTCAATCCCTCTTATCACTCGATTTATCGGCCCCTATTTCAGATCTCGAGAATCCACCTTGGAGGGAAATAGCGAGTGAGGGAGGACCTATGAACGCTTGGGGAGGATTAGTGGCTTTGAGTAATGAGGGAGCTTTGGGGTTCGGGGGGGATTCGACGGGGGATCCGAGAGTTCCTATTCAAACGGGGAGTGATTCAAGTTGGACTTTAAAAGTTAGTGTATCCAACTCGACAGATCAAATCATCGAGGGCGTTTGGAAATCTCGATCAGAAGAACCAGGATGGGTGAATCAACCGGAAAGGAGAGAATTTTTTTATGATACTTCTGCGATGTCTATCAAAGAGGGTTTGAGTAGGAGTTGGATTTATGGTGGGTTGAGGGCGGATGGGAGTGGCTTGGGTTTTAATGAGATGTGGGAGATGAGAGTTGGATTGGAGGATCAAGGGATGGAACAAGTTGAATGGGCGAAATGGGAGGGTGAGGGAGGACCAAAGGGACAAGGATTGAATGATGGCACTGCCGTACTCGTGCCTGCGTCGAATGGGGGGTTACCAACGATTTATATGATTGGAGGAGTAGAGACGAGCGAGAATACGTTGGTTTCCTTCAACGAAATTTCGACATTCACTCCGGGTTCATCGCTAGGAACTGGGAGTTGGTCGACTTTCACAACGACGACATCAACTTCGACAAACGTACCTCAAGGAAGGAAAGGACATTCGGCGTTGTATTTGGGGAGTGGAAAGATCTGGCTTGGAGGTGGCAGAAGTTTGGATGGGAGTCTGGTTTGGAGTGATTCGTGGATCTTGGATTTGGGAGAGAAGAGCTGGACGAGAATGAGTGATCTGAAGGAGGGTGTTTGGGGCGCGAGTACGGTTGTGCTCGGCGAGACGGTTCTTATGAGTTTCGGTGAGCTATCCTCTCTCCCTCTTGCTCGGCAAATAAGTTCGAGAGCTGACTTGCGCGACTGAATGTAGGCTACGGACTCAACTCGCCAGCTAGCACGAACTTGGGAGTCTGGAATTGGTCAAACGATACCTGGCTAAACTCCTACACTCCTTCGTATCAACTCGCAGTTCCGACCAACCCAAAAGCCTCTGCCGGTTCTTCATCAACATCCTCCGCCAACAACTCGACAAGCTCTTCTAATTCCGATTCCTCTGCGAATCAAGCGAATCAAAATGAAACTCCGACAAATCCAAAAGCTCATTCCGATGATCCTTCCTCCTCTTCCTCACCGTCCTCGTCCTCTCCCGATTCGAATTCTTCATCTTCATCTCCCGACTCGAGCCCAGCAGATCCTAATTGGGTGACACCTGGATCGCCATCTCCCCCTGCTGCTCCCGACTCCAACGATCCTTCTTCTTCATCCGACTCTTCGGACAATCCCAAATCAGGCCACTCTCCGTCAAAGTCGCTCGTAGCAGGAGCGATTGCTGGCTCACTATTGGGGGCACTAGCGATCGTTGCCGTCGGCGTTTATGGAGTCAAGAGAAGGCAACGAAACCAAGGATATCGGGGAGGAACCTATGGAGGATTCACAGGAGATGAGGAAGGAGTAGGGATGGTCGAAAAGAGCGGCGAGGAGAAAGGAAGTGGGAGTGGATTTCGGGAATTCTTTTCACCTAAAGTTGGAGGAGGAACTGGTGTGGGACTCGGAGTAGCGGGAATGGGGAAGAGGAGGAGAATCAGTGGAGTTGAGAATGCGAGGGAGAGGAGGTGGGATATGTTGAATGACGAAGAAGAAGAGGAAGAAGAGGAAGCTAGAGGAGGGTTGTGGACTAGATTCGATGATCAGGAAGAACGAGAGCAAGATTATGATCGATACTCTCATTTGGATCAAGATCGACGGACACCGAGTACTCAATCAACGGATTCTTCGAGGATTGGAGTTGGGATTTGGGGAGGAGGAGGATTGGGAGGATTGGGCAGAAGTGAGAGTGTCAGGAGTGGAACGAGTTATCTGGGAGGTAATCTGGGAGGATTCCTGGGGACGTCAATAGGAGGAGGAGGGGACAAGGGAGGTTATGGAGAGGTCGCGAACGGAATCGATTTGGGAGGGATGAACGATCCTACTTTGACTCCAATCGCAGAGTGGGAGGAAGACGAAGATGAGGACGAGGATGAAGGTACGATGGAGAGTGGAGTAGCGGGAGGGTCTTCAGGCGGAACGAGATCGACGGAAACTCATCAAACTCGAACGACTCTTTCGACTTCAGACCACTCGAATTCGAACGAAGCGGCATCAATCAGACAAGCGACCCGACATCAGATCGTTCGACCTTTCTCTCCCGGTTCCACTTCATCACTTTACGGTTCAGGATTCGCTACTCCCACCGCATTCACCCTTCCTCAACAAGGAATCACTCGCTCGACTTCTTCTTCCTCGAGCTTGTTCCTCTCTCCAGGTCAAGGTGCGATGAGAAGAGACAACTCGTCTTGGTGGTCGAGATTGAAGCATCATCAACAAGCGTCGACGGAGATTCCAACAGCGACTGCTTTCGAAGCTATCCGAGATCCCGCTCCAGTACCAACTTTCGATTCGAACCCGAAACCCCGAGATCCGTTCTCTGATCCTACAAGCTCCTCAACAGATGAACACGGTCAAATGAGCGAGAGAGCGGTTCGAGGAGTACATGATCGATCGATTTCTTCGAATGTATCGGAAGTTACGGCGACGAGTTCAATCTTGGAGGAAAGGATGAGAGGGATGGATGTAGTACAACGGATGCGAAGTGTTCCAGATGGAGGAAGTGAAGGATCGAACTCGTCAATTGGAGGGGGATCAACTCAAGTTACTCCAACTCTTCCTCAAAATCCTTTCGCCGATCCAGGTCCTACTCCAGGTTCAGTCATCTTTGCTGGATCTCAATTCGCCTTCTCTCCCCGATCTACTTCTCCTCCTCCACCTCTTCCCACTAGATCGACCTCGAACGATTTCCCTCTCTTACCAGTCATTCCCACGATTCTTCCTCCTACCCCATCCCACGCTACACCTCCTTCTTCGCCTCGGAAATCTCGTCTCATGGGACCAAGACCACAACCCTCCTCACCTCTCCCGTCAATAGCCAGGTCTGGTTCAGTCAAAGACTTGGTCGCTGATATCGAGCGGAGAGCTTCACTTCCTCATTCCCCTTCTCTACCTACTTCACCGACAAAACCTTCTTCAAGACGATCAAAGACTACTCACGAGGGAGGGAGAAAGGTGGAACATGGTTTGGTAAAGAAACCGAAACTTTACGTTGCGAATCCTTAAGAAGCTTTCAAATCGATCGGCAGTCAACAGACACTCACTTTCTCCTTACTGTATCATTATGTTCCTCTTGCTCTCTCAGTCTAGAGCTTCCTTCTTTTCCCTTCTTTTGGGTGTACTCAACTTGTTGCAGTAAAATCCGATCTTTTCTCTTGCCCTTCATCGACCCTCGCTCGTTTCTTCAATCACAATTCTCTAGTCGCGACCATTTCATATCGATGCGAGCTTACGACACTTGATGAATCAAGCCAGGTGAAGAAACCCGCCGAAGCGAAAGAGGGCGAATCCTGAAGAAACGAGCGCGATATGAAAACGCGCGTCACCGATGACCCTGCCTTATATTAGCATACAAAGGCACGGAGCGAGCTTCAGAAGCGTTTGTAGGATTGAGAAGAAAAGAGCAGAAGAGAGAAAGCGATTTTTGACTTCTCGCTCCTAGTCGTCCACACCTCTCGACCACCTTGAAGACATCACAGACGGCTAGCTACACTACTCACGATTCCTCTACGCGTGCTCTTTACCTCTTATCACGTACCCTTTGCTATCTCCCTTCATCTCGTTCAACTCGCCTCTCCTCTCCCTCAACATTCAACTCAAGACAGAAGTCAGATGAGCGAAGGCACTCCTAGAGGTGGTCAGAGTGCATGGGTAGTCAACTGGAGGAATCAACAACAGAGGAAGAACAAGAGTTGGGAAAAGTAAGTTCAACTCATTCGCTCTCTTCATCAGATGGTACAGCGAGAGTGCTAGATGCGACAAGCAGAGCTACAGGAGAATATGGAAACGCGTGCGAAGATGCCCTGTGCTGACGTTGCTGTTTTGACCTTTCTTCTCGCTTTCCGTTCTCGCTCGCAGTGATGGGGTGAGTCACTCCTGTTCTCTTCTTCGCATATGGTAGATGCTGACATTGTGACGCTCTATTAGTGGCTTCACGTACAAGGACCGACTGTGACTCTGTACAACGAAGAAGGAAACAAGTTCGCTCATTTCCCTTCGTCAGCTCTCCCTCCTGGAAGCTGATCATGTCACATTCTTCCCGCTCCCTCAGGATGGGTCAAAAGAACTTCACTCGACCTCTTGTCGAAGGTCAAGAATTGTCAATCGCAGGGAAAGAGATCAGAGTGAGTTCGCTTCTCGAAACTCGAATTCTCGCACTTTCTCCACTGACTCGACTGAATGATGCTCAAAAGGTCGACGACGCTATCTCGGTCAGAGATCTCTGGGCAGCGATCAAAGGCGAAGGATCTTCTCGTGGTACACCCGCTCCAATCTCCCGACCTGGTTTCTTCTCTCATTCGACTCCTCAACCTCAAACCAACGCTTATCGATCTCCCGCTCCCAATCCACTCCTCTCTCGCTCGACTGCTCTCAAGCCGAGTTCAGCCAATCGACCTCGTTCATCCCTCGCAAACAACGATGTTTTCAGAGCAGATACTCCCGAAGTCGACGATTTCCCCGATTCTGGATTCGGTGAAGCGCCACAATCGATGAACGATACACCTGGAGGAGGAGGAGGAGGAGGAAGAAGTGACAAGAAATGGTTCAACCCTAAAGATCATTTTCAGAAACCGTTCAAATTCCCTACTCCTGTTCGAAGGACTTCTCCTGCACTCGAATACGGCCCTTCAAAGGTGCTCGACAAGGGGAAGAGGTCTAGGATGCAAGATCAAGCTGAAGATGGAGTGGGAGATAGCGATGAAGAGGCAGTTGAGGAAGAAAGGAGGAGGGAAGAATCGAATGCGAAGCGAGACAAGGCGAAGGGAAAGAGTTCGAGAGCGGATGAGATGGCTCGAATGGTGATGGAGAGGAACAATCGGAACAAAGGGAAGGCTGCTGCTAGTCGAGATCAGGATGAGGAGGAAGAAGGAAATGGAGAAGAGAGGGAGAATTCGCCGCCACAATCTTCGCCTCGTCAAGAGCAAGATGAACCGACCCCACCCAAGAAACGTAAAGTCGACAACGAATCGCAAGCTGTTCCTCGTAAACCTCGAGTTTCAGCTGCAGATCTCGCTCTCTCCCGTTCAATGTCGGGCGGTAAATCTTCCACCTCCTCTAATCGATCTTCCACCTCTACCGACAAACAGAAACCTCCCTCTCTTCGCGCAGCGATTCAAGCTCGACCTCCTCCACCTTCCTCGACTGTCGGTTCATCAGATCACGAACAAGGTCAAAGTCCAGGAGTTAAACCTGAACCTATCGAAGACGAGGAACTCGACTCTACTTTACTCTTGGGCTCAGAATATCGAGACGCCTTGGGATTGGGAGAAGAAGAGGAAGGGATGGATTGGGACGAAGGCGACGATTTGAACGAACAGGGATCGCTTGCCGGTAGTGTGTCGGAGAGGGATGCGAGTGAAAGTGAGAGTTGTCAAGGGAGTGTTGAAGAAGTGAGGGAGGAGAGAGTCAAGAGAGCAGTTGGGTCGATTGGGGAAGAGAAGAAGATTAGATACTTCTCAGTAAGTCGGTGTTTCGCTCGCGAGCTGTAGCGATGGAAACTAATTCTAATCATCCCTTTCCAGTGTCAATGGCGCAAGCAAACGACTAAGAAGAATGCGACTTGGGAGGGAGATGGTTTTCTCAAGATTGATAAGAGTGGGAGAGCTACTTTGAAGGATTCGGAATCTGGGAAAGAGTACGTTTGATTCTCCTCGTTTGAGCTAGTATTCGAAGCTCATACATCTTCCTTCTGCCTCATTAGGATCGGAAGTGCTCCCCTCTCGAAACAGGCATCTCTCGAGGAGGATTCCGTGATCAAGATTGGAAACAAGGAGGTCGAGGTGAGCGATTCACGACTCCAATCAGAGAGTATTCGGCTGAAATTCTCGTCTTCTAACAGATCAGTACACCAAGTGACCGACAAGCTTGGGAGGGGGACGACTACGACGAAGATTCCGTTCCGACTAACGCTATTTCTTCCTCTCGTTTCAATCCTCCCTCTTCCTCTCGATCCGTCAAACCCATCGTACCTCGCTCTTCTTCAGCAGTCTCGGCTGCCCCTCGTTCATCGTCAGCAGCAGCAGCAGCAGCAGCAAAGAGTTTCGCCGTCCCAGGTCTCGTCAAACCTACGGGAATCAAGTCAAACTCTTTCTACAACAATCCTACGATCGATACTACGAACAACAAGAATCCGAGCGCACTCTTCGATCCGACTATGGAAGGTGCAGTCGTGATGAAGCGTCCCGACAAGGAACATTCTGACGACTACAACAAGAAGTGAGGAGCTCTCTTTTGATCGAAAGAGACTCAATGCTGATAGTGAACAATCGTGACAGGGGACATCCTATCGTCGACGTTGTGGTTGATCCTTTGATCGGTGACAAGTTGAGACCTCATCAGAAAGAGTGAGTTCACACTTCCAAGGATCTTGTCCGAGTCTCGCAAGCTGACTTCGTTTATCTTATAGGGGTGTTCGTTTCATGTATGAATGCGTCATGGGCATGAGTACGAGAGGTCAAGGCTGTATCCTCGCCGATGAGATGGGATTGGGAAAGACGATTCAATCAATCGCTCTCATTTGGACTCTTCTCAGTGAGCTCTACACTTCGCTCAACTCTGTTCGGGATCCAGTACTGAATCTCCTCTCTGCGCTACACAGAGCAAAACCCTTATCATTCGCCTACCTACGTTCGTACCGGAGTCATCGAAAGAGCGATGATCGTTTGTCCTGTTACTTTGATCAAGGTTCGTTCGACTTCCCTACTTCTGCACTCTACTAGATTCGAGCTGATAGTTTCGCCGGATGTACAGAACTGGGCAGCAGAGATCAAGAAGTGGCTAGGAAGGGATTCAGTTCGAATCATGGTTGCTGATCAACCTAGTAGCGTTAAAACTTTCGCAAATTCGAGAACTTATCAGATTCTCATCGTCGGTTACGAGAAGGTAAAGTTGACATTCGTTTACTGATTTTGATTCAAACAAGCTAAGCAGGTGCTGAAACAGCTCACGAGCGCTATCGAAACGGTCAAATACGCTCAACCTCCAGTCGGTTTGATCATTTGCGACGAAGGTAAGTCGCTCTTCTCTCAGCTCCCATCTTGGTACTCACCCGATCCTCGCACAGGTCATCGCCTCAAATCTGCCAACACAAAGACCGCGAAAGCGATTCAAACTCTCTCTTGTCAACGACGAGTCATTCTTTCCGGTACTCCTATCCAGAACAACTTGGGAGAATTCTTCGCGATGATGGGTGAGCTCGATCAATCTTCTGTGATCTTTGCGAGATCCTGAACTCGCCTGCATCGCTTCAGATTTCGTCAATCCTGGTTTACTCAAAGATGCCGCTTATTTCAAGAAAAGTGAGGTCAAGACTCTTTTCATCTCGAGCCTATCCTCGCAGCTGAATGATCTCTTTACCCTTCATAGACTACGAGCAACCTATACTTCGTTCCCGTGAATTGAAAGCATCTGCGAAAGACAAGAAAGCAGGAAAGGAAGCTGCCGAATCACTTTCCGAAATTCAGCGCAACTTTGTTCTCCGTCGCACTTCTGATCTCCTACAACGTCATCTTCCTCCGAAATGTGAGTCTCCCTTCCTCGCTTCTGCTCCAATGCGGAAATAAGCTGACTCGTCTCGCAATCCAGCCGAATTCACCGTTTTCGTTGTTCCTACTCAGCTGGAAATCGATATCTACGAACAAGTTCTCGCATCGTCAGCCGTTCGAAGTCTCCTCAGCGGTTCTGGCAAAACCGAACAATTGAGTCTCTTGATGATGTTGAGGAAATGTGCGAATACTCCTGGACTTCTCATGAAACACGCTACGGTTTGTCTTCTCCCTCTGATCAGTCTCCCATGCCCTGATGAGCTGACGAGGAGCGATGAGCGAACAGGAGGACAAGAGAGAAGAATCGATCTTTCAGTCGAATTTGACCGATCTCTTCCCCTCTGATCTCGCTTGGACTGATTTCGCTCTGTCCGGTGAGCGCTTCTCCGTTCCCATTTCCCAGGAACGCTACTGAGTACTTCCCCTCTCTCTCTCTAGCCAAACTCTCTACTCTCGCCGCGATGCTACGCAAGCTTCGTCAAGAGAGCGACGAAAAGATCGTTATCGTTTCCAACTTTACCTCGACTCTCGATATTATCGAAAAGTATTGTAGGAAGCAGAAGTTCCCTTACTGTCGACTCGATGGGTGAGCTCCGATTCTTCAGATCTTCGTTGGATTCGAGCTAACTTTTCTCGACGTGAGATAGGAAAACTCCTCAAAGTGACAGGATTTCAATGGTCAACGGTTTCAATCGAGGTACAAAGAACAGTCATTGTGAGTCATCGTTGCACTCTCAGCGCGTCGCGAGTCTGTCGCTGAACAGAATCGGTAATTCGCAGTCATCTTCCTACTTTCGAGTAAGAGTGGAGGAACCGGTTTGAACAGTAAGTTTGTCTGGTATCAGTACACATCGAAGGAGATACTGATCCTCTCGTCTCTGTAGTCATCGGTGCTTCTCGTCTCGTCCTCCTCGACAGCGAATGGAATCCTTCGACAGATCTGCAAGCAATGGCTCGGTAAGTCCCTCTGCTTTCCTCTTAAGTCCCTATCTAAGCTGACGCCTGCCTCGCGTATAGTATTCATCGAGACGGACAAACTCGACCTTGCTTCATTTATCGATTCCTCACTTCCGGTACTATCGATGAGAAGATCTATCAAAGGCAGATCACGAAATTGGCGTTGAGTGGTTCAGTCATGGTTCGTCTCATCCACCTTTAAACGCTGCGCTTGGTGCTGACGATCGCATAATCTTGTAGGAGGAAGACTCGACATCTGCTTCGACGAAAGGAGATGCTTTCACTATGGACGATGTGAGTTTCTCATCTACTGACCTTCTCCTGTTCCCCAACTCACACCCCTCTTGTTTACAGCTCAAGAACATCTTCAGGCTTCATCACGACACGGCTTGTCAAACTCACGACTTGATCGAATGCAAATGTCATCGCGGCGAGAATGAACCCGAATCTCAACCGAGTCAAGAAGCTCAAGATGATTCAGATGATTCGGAAGATGAACGAAGTGGATCGGAAGGATTAGGCGGATTCGTACCCGCTTCACAGTGGGAAGGAGAACCAGTCGATAAAAAGGTAAACTTTCGCGGCTTCCTCCTTCCCTCGCTCCATTCAAGACTAACGCATAGTCCCTTCCTAATCTAGGCTCTCAAAAAAGCTCATCGTAACCTCTCACTCCTCAAGACCTGGAATCACTACGACTGTTCACGAGCCGAAACTGTCTTAGCAATCGAGGACAAGTTGCTCCAAATGATGATTTACGAATTAGCTGAACACAACTCTGAGGAACGTGAAGTACGACCTTTCTCGATGATGAGTGAGGAAGAACAAGGCGAGTATGCGAGAGGGGAGAGGGTACCGATCAAGGGAGGACAGATTGGATGGGTATTTGAGAAGAAGAAGGAAGAGAAGAAAGTTGTCGAGGAAGGAGAAGACGAAGGAGAGGAGGAGGACTAGGTACCAGGGTGTTTGTATTGCTTCTCTCTCTCTATCTACACTGTGACTTGTCGTTGTTGTCGCTTTTGCTTGATGTAACATCAATTCGCACTCTTTTCTATGAATCTCTGCGAAAGATCGACTTTCTTCTTCTTTTGCTTATCTTTACGATTGTGTCGTATTCGACTACTTGATCGTATCGCTCTAGAACTCGCTTTGATCCAGCAAAATCGACGAGACTTGTGACACGACTTCCGAGTTGCGAAACTTTGTCCCTTCGTCTCACTCTCACACTTCACTCTCAACATGGGTATCCTATTCGGTTTTGGATCAGTAGCCTACTTCGCCTTACTCATGATCAACTCTATCGCCATTCTATCTAAAGATCGATTCCTTGCTCCCCTCGGTTTAACAACTTCCCATTTCCAACAACAACAACAGCAGCAATCTGGATTTGATGCTTATGGGATGCCTACTGGTCAGATGGGAGGTGGTGGAGGTGGTTCAGAGGTTAGCGTCAAGATGAGGGCGGTTCAATTGGTTGACGCAGTGAGAACTTTGATGAGGAGTACGTTCCTTACTCGTTCACTGAGCAAAGGGAATGTGACTGATGAGAGTCCTTACATACAGTCCCTCTCATCCCAATCAATATCGCAGTCGTCATCTACGAGATCTTATTCGGTTGATCTCTTGCACCCTCCCGCTTCTCTCCCACCTTTCCAGCATCCTCTATACCCCGAATCTTTCCCAATTCCATTCCTATACCCTTTTATCAGTACCAGCTCATCGATACCCGCTCATTCCCTTCTCCCCTCCAATTCCTCACCCCGTCATCTCCCTCTCGCCCAATATCAACCAACTCTCAGCGTAATCGACTTTGAGCGAGACTACGGCTCTGCCAATAATCAGCGGCGACAACAAAGAGGGTCGGGGAACCTCGTTCGGGATAAGGGAGGATTCAAGAGATGCAGGACAACGAGTGGAATTGAGAAGAGAGGATTGGTCGCTTCACTTGAGTCGCTTGTCGCAATGTTTCATCGAGGACGAGATAGGTACGGATGTATAGGATTGCGAGCAGAAGTAGGGTCTACGAACGCAGAACGAAAGCTAGAATTGTTCTTTTTTGAAGGTTTTGTACGAAGAATCTGGGCACAAAGAGAGAGAGAACAAAGCAAGAGAGGGAAGCGAAAGCACGGATAGGAAGCTACTGAGGGGATCTAGAAGCGGTGGCTGGAAAGTGAACGAGCTTGAGGGACGAACTCACTGGTAGAGCGACCGATAGAGTGGGAAGATCCGGTTGAACTCGCTTCCGGCAACTGCAGTGAGCTAGTGAGGTCAGTCACAGAACGCGAGACTACTGGTAGTAGAGGGACTGACTTGGGGAATGCCTTCATCTGCGCCAAAGAAACGCAATGACGATAAAAGTGCGTGCGTCGAATCATAGAAATACAACCCTCGCTCTTGGGGATCCTCGTGTACCGTGACTTCCATATCAGCTGTCCTTCTTGGCTGTTAAAGTAGAAGTATAAGTGGACCTGTCAACAGTTCGAAGACCATCGAAAGTTCTGGAACCATCACTTACGGCGAGTTTCAACGATCTCAGAATGAAGTGTTTAAGCTGGCCTGGCGTTCTCGCGAATCCGCGAACGACGATGGTTAACAATCGCTCGAGATCTTCTAGAATCGCACTCTGTTTGTAGTAGTCGCGGTTTTCCATTTCCCACGCAACTTCCAGCGCCCGCTCGAGCTCATAGCGTACCTTTTCCCACCGACTGTTGCTGGACCAACCTACAAAATCGATCGGTTGAGCTTTCTTTGGGAAGTTGGATTTATCGATTCGTTCGATTCCGGCGGACTCGATAGTTTTCACTATCTTCATTTGCCAGTACAATCTGAAGAGCTGGCGGCCGATAAGATCAAGGCGGTAATCAAGCTGAAGGATATTCACCTCTCAGTACCGCTGTTATACGAGTATTGCAGGACGAGAGAGAGGATACTCACAACGAGGGAGGCCCACGACGGCGACGTATAAATCGCTCGCTGGTATGGTAGCAAGCTGCGATAGCTCCAGTTGTTGAACTCGTCAAAGAATGGCTGGAGCACGATCAATGATTCAGCAATAGATAGCGAATGAGACGGGATAAAACTGGAAAAAACCGACCAGATCTGACGGATGCTTGTATCTGTTACCTTCAGCGGATCCTGACTTGCTCGTTACTTCTTCAAAGTATGCGGTAATCCTCTGATGTGCGAGTTGAGGGAGTACTCGCTTCTTCTTGATCTCCTTCAAACTCTCCTCCTTCCTCTCGAGATTAGGATCGTCCTCAAAGCATGCGATCATAATATGCTCGAGTCTGCGAGTCTCGGTGGAATCAAGGAGCAGTACATACATCACAACGCAAACACGCGCACTCCAGAACCACTTCATCAATGCCCATTTTTCGTGGGCCTCCAAATCGGCAGTTGGGAATTTGTCCTTGACCTTGTCCACTCGGTCGAGAGAATTCTGCAGTGAGGTGGTAATGAGCAGGTCTTTGGACGGAGGCATTCAGACAAAGTGGCGGAGAAGTGATGAGATAGAAGGAGGAATCGAGAGGTAAAATGCGGGTGAGGTAAGAGAACTTGTCGTCGTTTTCCACGACTTCCACGACTTCCACGACTTCTACAGGGGGTTACGTACGTCCATCTCGGCGATCCAGAAAGTGGGTAGGGGCTGTCGAAGGTACCCGAAACCTGGGGTTGACGTATTGACCTGCGAGACGAGAAGGAGTCAGTCTCGATCTAGAACGAAGGAAAGACGAGGAGAAAGCTCACCGCAGAGTAGCCTCGATTCGACCAGTTCCACAGTGAGAAGCAACACTCTATTTCGAAGGGGAGCAACCGAGCCGGCTCGCTCACTGTGAGTCGAAGGACTTCAGCAAGTACTGGAGAACTCGAAACGTTTGCCTCCTGAGCGATTCAGCAACCTTGACATCCCGACGCAACTGTCGATCGCTCAATCAGCTTTGAGTACCGGAGCTCCACGTCGCGAGCGCGGCGTCTGAAGAACCAGTGGTCGGGAAGAGAGACCAAGCGAAGAAGAAACAAAAAGCGACGTAGAGCCTCCAAAGACTCGAGAAGCGAAAGCCGGAGCAACACTTGGCTGATTCGCTATGATCTATCTGAACAATCAAGCTGAGCTATCAGCGATAACTCGCGAGGAGAAGAAAGGGGGACTCACGAATCCGAAGAGAACAGTGATTCCATCTCAACAAGCACTTCCGAGCGACCTGAGCAGCTCTACTGATCAAGATATAGCTCCTGGCTACCTCAAGTAGCTCTTCCAACTCGTTATCTAGGTGTTGAAGCGTTGTGGGCGAATGCGAAGATGAAGAGTCGAAGTCGGGTCAGAGGAAGAGCTGGAGTCTTGTTCGGGGCGTGATAGGTACTAATATTGTCTTCATGGTGATTCAGGCTGTTCGAGCTGTTAAAAAGTGAGAGGAGAGTGGTCAACCTCCGAGATCCGAAGTTTCCCAACTTTCCTTGAATCTTGATCCTCTAGTCTTCACTTCTCGCCGAAAATAGCTCGCGCGTTCGCTCAGGATCTCTATGTGGGCATTCTCTCTGCTCTGTATCTCGACTCAAGCGTGCTCCTGCTCTCGTCGGTGAGTTATCCGTCTCTCACCTCTTTCCAATCCATCATCTCGTGTCGTCTGTATCTCCGATAGCTGACTATCCACGCTCCTCGATCACAGCTCTGCTGCACCATTGATTGATTGCGGTCATTTCAGGTGAAGTCTCAGATGGCGTTCAATGATCTCAAACAAACTGCTTAGCCTCTCCAGGTCTCTCGCTGACTCTCCCAGGCTCTTGTCGCCTGAAGACTACTGTAAGACTTCAACGCTCTCTGTAGGAGCATATAAATCGAAATTCGAAGCTCGGTTCAGCAGCACTCTTCAAACTCGACTTCTCCCTTCTTTTCGTTTCATTTGCTTCCTCCACGCCCTTCGCCTCGAAAAATCGGCGTCAGGCACAGTTCTGTCAGATGAGAGAGCGGTCGGGGATAGCTCAAGGTTCGGCCCTGCGATCAGAACGCAGCGCTTCTAACGGAAAAGAAAGTGAGAATTAGCGAAGAGGGAGACAGCTCGTTATTTATCACTTTCGAACCGCCCCTAGTACCAGTCGCGGAGCGCAAGTTGGGAATTACGTATAGGATTGCGGAGACAGAGGGATCTATGGAAGGAAGGATCTAGACATGCTTTTTCTTCGTCTCAAAATTAAAGTTGACGTAGTGAGGGGGATCAGAGAGCGAAAGACAACGAGGAGCCGGGAGATAGTACAGCTAGTGGAGTTACAGAGAGAGAGAAAGGTTCACAATCGAATGAGTAAGCTGGTGGGGGTGAACGACGATGAAATCCTCAGAAGGACGCTCGGCTTTGCGCGAAGCTCCCGTAAATTGCGAGTCGACGATGCGATAGGCGCAGAGAGGCTTGATACGAGAGAGAGTGAACGACGTTGGGTTCCGGTTCAACCGAACTTGAATGCTTATCAATGAGAGGAGAGAATAAGCAAAACTCTCGTCGATCATGCAGGTCGAAATGGGCTCACAGCTTGAGCTTGAGCGAGACGACGAAGAAGTCGAGCCAACAAAGGCATGTAAGGGTCTGGCGGGGCTTGTCCGAAGTTTGCGTGTCCTCGAACACCGTAATTTTCGTTGGCCGCGACTATTCGATGCAAATCATGGGTCAAAGGGTAGTGTTCAACCTGCACTACCAATTGCACCATCTCCGCTTCCAGGCGTCGTTGATCTAAGAGGTCGAGTCCAGGCTGACCATGTCGGATAGCTGCCATCAAGCGAGCTAGGAGTTCTCGAAGATCACTTTTCGATTCGAGATCGGCGTAAGACTCCATCACTCCTTGATTGCGATGACGTTCGGGTAAACCTTGCGAGGGCGGACGTAAGATAGCGTGGCTGATGCGTAGGATACGAACCATATTCTGATCAGAATGAGATGAGCGAAGATTTCAACATTTGGGTCATTGCGAAGCGAAGTGAATTCGGGGGTTTACCATCAATGGCGAGAACTCCTTGACGCCTCGGAACTCTTGTCTCAGCGGACCGATGTAAGGCTGAAGACGGAGGATGCGATATGAGGGGTCTCCTATACGGTGAACGGAATACAATAGAACTCACGAGATTGGTTGGCAAAGGATATAATCGTTCACCCTTCGATGCCGCATTCTTCGATAAACCAATCAAGTAGTTGACGAACGTGTCGTACTCCGATTCAACAAAGATACTCCCACCGACGACCCGCAAGCCCAACATCTCGAACGTTTCTTTCACGTATTCCTGAGCGACTTTGTTCCACTCTTGGAGGTACGGTTCTTCCGTATCGATGTCGATGAGATGGGGGTTCTCGAGTACTTTCCACGAGTCTCCGATTTCGTTCAGGATAGATTCGACCGTGTTCCACTGTTTGACGATGACGGGACCGTAGAGAGGAGGACGAGGGTCACGCGGGCGTTTAACACCCGACATTAGAAGAATGTAGTTGTGAGAAGGGAGGGAAGAGAGTGAAGTGAGAGAAGGGCGCCGCCAAATGCGAATGCCGCGGAATGATGCATTCTGTTACCGCTGATCCACGAGAGCACTCCTTCCGGAAGGCTGAGCTGTGCAAATGACCCTGCACCCGACGACAGCGTCGAGCTAGCGATCCGAAGCGAGAGAAGGCAGAAACAGCAGTCGTAGAGTCAACGCGAATCAGGAAGAGCGGAGCAGCGAGATTAGCAAGCTGAGCTGTATCAACGATACGAAGCAGTCCAAATAAGGACCCGAGTCGAGTTCGGAGTGAAGGCTAGGACTCACCTGGATTCGAAGAACAGCAAATCCTCCTCGTCGAGTCGCTCAAATTACTCCCACGAGCACTACAGGTCGAGCTAGAGCTCCTATATACGTCCCATGGACCTCTACGAGATAACCTGAGCTGTTAGGGGGCGTTGGAAGCGATTGAAAGATGAAGGCATCGAAAGCGAGGCCCGAGGAGAGACAATAGAATCGTTTCCGGGTTCAGCTGTTTGAGCTTTCTCGATCTAGAGAGGAACTGTAAGGTCGGAACAGCGCAACTCGGGCTGTGAAGTGGTTGGATCAAGGTGAACCTCAGTCGCGTTGCTTCTCTTGCTCTTCCCCCACAAACTCACTGTTTCTTCTACACCTCGCAAGCACTCCTTGAACCGTGCAAGTCATGCGGATCACTCCAATTTTCTTATCCGTAGCCTCTCTCATCGCCTCAACAGTCGCCGAAACGTGTGTGATTCAAGGGAAATCAATAGGCAAATTCGACTTGAACGGACTAAGGAAACCCAAGTCTGATTACTCGGGAATATCGAATCCGGATGGTGGAGATGTATCAATCAATTTCTGTGGAACTGTAGTAGAGGATCCGATAGCAGGTCAGTTTTCTACCTCGAATTTCCTTATCTTTCAAAGTGTGGGCTAATTGTGAGTGATCCGAACAGCTGGAGAAGGTGCTGGAGCTTACATTCAGGATTCGAGAGGTGGCATCTCATTAGGGTGAGTTCAACGTCGCTCAAAACTCGAGAACTCGAAACTGAATTTTCTCCCAACCTCGCATCCGTCGTATAGGAAGTACTCCTCGACGCCTCAATACCACAACAATCAACTATCCTTGACATACAAAGAAGGGAGCGCGTGTCCTCGATCGAACGCTCGAAGGTCCTCTCTGATTTACCTACAATGCGACAAGAGTTGGAGCGGTAGCGATATCAAACTCATTGATTCTATCGACGATTGCTTCTACGTCTTCACCATGAAGACTCCTCATGCTTGTTCGCAAGGAGGTGGATTCTTCAGCATGATTTGGAACGCGACAGTTTTGTGAGTTTTGCAGCTTTCCCTTACTCTCGTTTCCCGTTTACTCATTACCTCCCTCTCTTGCGCACAGCTTGTTCTGGGTCTTACTCGCCGTAGCTGCTGGAGTATTCATCTACACTCGGTTCATCGCTCGAAAGAATTCAGGTGGATTCGGATCCGACAATTCTTCGGGAGGTGGATTGGGAGAAGCAGTAGGATTCGTAAAAGATATCGTCATCATCGTAGGAGTCGTACGTCTCTCTATCTCGTCTATGAACGAGTCTCCTCGAGCTGCGCAAGACTGATCGACTCTGTAAATTCGATTATAGTGGTCACTCGATACGGTTCAATCCCTCATCTCACGAGTCAATAACCGTCGCTCCTCCTCCTCTGCTTACTCATCATCCGCCTATAACCCCTACGCCCCCGCTCCAACCCAGCAACAACCTCAACCTTCTCGAGGAGGAGGGTCAGCAGATTATTCTTCCTCAGCATGGAAAGCTACGACTCGAACAGGACCACCAGAACCACCAGCGAAGGATCAGAGACTGTCTCAACCGCAGAGGGAGGAGGAACAAACGATGCCGGGATTGGCGGGAGGGGGAAGCTTGTTGGATGATGATGAGGACGACGAAGGGGAGGAATTGACGATGAGTGGAACTGGGGGAATCAAAGTTTGAAGCAGTTGATTGAGTTACATGCGAGGGAGGCAGCGAGATTATGTAGTTCAAGACAAAAAAAGGAAAGTTATGCTGGATTTTCGTTCGTATTTCGTGTTTGTGTCTGCATCATCGCTCAGTTGAGATCGACAGCTATCGACGACCTATGCGGGAGGCCAGTTGAGATCGATGTGTTCGCGATGTTGACGCCCACAACGCTTCGGACACCGTTCATTCAATTTTTCGTTTCTCGACTTCAACGATTATGCGCTCGGAATCTTCTAGACCTCTCGTTTGGCTATCCCGCACACTACAGCACAAGTAGGAAGGTTATACTATTGACAGACAAGCTGAGGTGAGAAGGAGATCAAGCGGTGAGGAGTAATATCTAACGCGATCGTTCGGGAAGAATCGTCGACTGCATTGAGTTGAGGTTCTCGAGATAAGCAGCCGGGACTTGATCTCGCCAGAGCCACGTCAGCTCCGCATGCTCGAAAGAATGAAAGAGGACACGGCTACCCACAGTGATCGTAGAAAGGAGAGAAAGCACTTTTGACGAATTTCGTAACCTTGATTCCAACGTTTCTTGCACTCCATTTCGAATGAGTTGTCGCTCTGACAGCTTTCGTCTCTATCCTACTCCTTCTAATTTCCATCCAATCAGTCCTCAAGCTTCGATTCCTGATCCTCTCTCCACTGATTCTTTGAGCTTCGCCCTCATAATCCTCGTCCGTGACGACGATATCGACAGCAGCATGAAAAGCTCTCAATCCTGATACTTTCCAGGATGGCCGATACGATGCGAAAAGGGGGAATAGAGGTCGCAGAACAAGGCAACTTCCGACATGCGAATAGTTGAGTGGTGAGATTGAAGAGAGTGTCGAGCGAGCCGCTTCGTTGTCTGCAATTCCGAGAGGTAGGTGAGTGACGATATCGAGGTGGTTCTCGACACGCCAGAGGATGTTGGGTCGATCACGAGGAGTGAGGAGAGACTGAGATCGAAGAAGTTGAGAAAAAGTCAGGTCTGCGAACATGGTCTCGATTCTAGCGAAAGAATCACATTCTCGAACGCTGAAGCAAAATCTCCGTCGCCAAAACGAGGAGTGCCGAAAGCGTAGCAATCTCGAAGCTCGATGTCGTCTCCCAAATCTTCTGGCGAACGAAGGAAGCGAGCGAAACAGAGTGAAGCGAGACTACCTCCGAGAGAATGAGCCTGCAGTAAGAAGTGTCAGTTCACCATTCGGAGGGAGAAGGAGACTTTATGCAAGGCTCACGGTGATCCAGAGCGCAATCTTTCGTTTCGAGTGAGTGTGTGGAAGCTGATCCTGCATGCGGCTGGCAGTAGACTTGATGGCATTGACGATCGCACCTGGAACAAGAGGAGGCATCAGCTCGTCTCGTCCGAGGGATGCAGACGATTCGACTGACCGTATGAATCAGCTCCGGAAGCTCGATGAGTATCTTCGGCCATGAAGAGCGAGGTGTAGAAGCCGCGATGAGCTTGCCCAGATCCAGGACCGAAGAAAGCAGAAGCGGGAACTCGATCAATCTGTTTCGAAGTAAAGCGAATCAGCAACGAAAAGCTCAAACAAGAACAGAACGTTCGACACTTACGCTTGCATCAATGAGGATCTCAGAGAAGTTCTCCGGACCAGTTCCCTTGAAGACCAGCACGATGAAGGGATAGTTGCTTGAGCTCGAGGAGAAGAGACTTGCGAAAGGTCCTCCTATCTTCTCGCCTAGTTCGCAGATCCCAGTGAATTCTAGTCCCCATTTCTCAGCCTATACAATGAGGTTAGTCTTGGTCAGCTGTCAAGTCAACCAAAAGCGAGAGCTATGAGCAACGTTGAAACTCACCTGAACTCTAATGACTTCTTCGCTTTTCGCGACTTTGGCTTGAGCCGACTCGAGAAGCTGCTTGCTCGCGTTTGGACTCTTGTCAACACTCTTTGACGCTTTAACATCTCGACCCGCAGCGAGAACAAGGTGATTTTTGCGTTCGTAAACGAGAGCTGAGAGTAGTAGGAACGTTTTGGCGAGTGGAATCGAGAAGATACGAATCCTGTCAACACAAGCACAAAGAGGGTCATTACAGGTATCTGATTTGAGGTGATGAGAGCTTTTCGAGCGCTACGGGGGAAAGGTATAGGAGGGGAAAAGCGAGAGATAATGAGAAAAAGCGAAACTTGCGTTTTTACGGATGCGAAAGGTTCGACCGGTTGAGCATTTCTGGCAGGCGATATCGTCGATTTGTCTGAGTCGAGTGCAGAGAGCATCAGTTCGAGAATGAGACGAGCGAGACTGAGTGTGAAGGAGCTCACATTCACCCGCCAAAAATCGTAGACTACTCGAGGTCATTACTTCAGATCGTTCGAAGATGTTACGATTGGCCTGCTCACTCCGAGCCTATCCTATGAGCGTCTAAAGAGTCTCAGAAGTATAGGCGACCAGAACTCACCCAATTGACGATCGAGTAACCTTTGAACCATTTCTTTGAAACTTTTTCGACGAGTTCCCCACCTCCCACCATCTCTCCCACCCACAAGACGAGTACAATCCCAGCGAGTAGAGTCCAAAGGAAAGGGTAAACGAGAAGTGCTGTGAAAGTCGAGAGAGGATCGAAAAGGATTGAAGAGGGAGAAGTGAGAAGTGCGAAGAGGTAACCGGAAGTTGTTTCGTAGAGGTAGTAGAGGAAGGATCGAAGTAACGTGGAAGATTGCGATTCATCTGACTCGATCCCCACTGAGGGAGGTGCCTTCTCCTCCTCGGCGGTGACTGAGTTGAGCAGACTTGAATCACCAGAGGATGGTCGCGGAACATATCTGGAGCCGACAACGTCGTCGATCACATTACCGGTAGACATCGAGCTTGTAGACGATTGAGGTTGAAAAGAAAGTAGAGGGAAGAAGGAGAGAAAGAAAAGATTGTCGCAACTCGATTTCGACGACGACGAGTTTAGATTTCCTTCGTAGCATCCCGCTTGAGCGAGTTATCAAGAGAGACAATAGCGGAATAAGCTAGAAGAGGTAGTGTACAAGAGAAACGTCCAAGTACTTCCTCCTCGAATTTTGGGCACGACAATACAGCAAAAACCAAAAAAACTAACGAAAGAAGCCATCCCTTTTACGACATCTCTACGTCTCCGCCTGATTCAGCTTGAGGAGCGGGAGCAGTTTCATTCGTCGTAGTCGTAGTAGTCGAAGGAGTAGCCTGCATTTCGACACCAACTCGTCAATTCTCCCGTGTTTCTCACAATCTCGACGGAATTGAGAATGTCAACTCACCTTCTCCCCACCTTCAGCAGCAGGAGTTTTCATGAACGCCTCCAACTCCTTATCCAAATCGTCATTAGTTTTAGGTTCTCTCTTCGCTTCCCTCCCTCCTCCTCCTCCCCTTCCTCCTCCTCCTCCCCTTCCTCCTCCTCCACCCCCAATACCTCTCTCGATTCCTCCTCTTCTCGGACCAGCCGGTGCGCCTCGGGGTGGTCTCGAATCAATATTGGATGATCCTATACCTCTCTGGGGACCGACATGAGGTCTACCACCTCGAACTGAGGGTCCGTTACGAGGTCCTCGAGGTGCGTTGGGACTGGATTCGGGAAAGACGTAAGTAGGAATTTAAGGGGGAGAGAGGAAAAGGGGATAGCTTACTCGGCATCGAGACGAGCGAGGAGACTGCCGGGAGTAGGGACGGTTCGTTCAGTTCGATAATCGTATTCTACTTTGATATTTTGACCTGTACACGCAAACGTTCGTTCACATTAATTCAAGATTCAATCGGTGATGCTGGTGAAAGAGTGTGTGTTACCTTTGGCGGGACATCCATCGAATGCTTCTTTAGCTGCGGCGGCATGATCTTCAGATGCGTAACTGACCCAAGCTAATCCAGTTGATCGACCAGATTTGTCGAACTGATATCGATCGGCATGACGAAAAGGAGGGGAAGGGGGAAGAACGAAGAAATGATTCGAGTAAGCGATCGAGGTCGGGAAAACATGACTGAGAACCAATCTGTTTCAACGCGGAGAGGAGGGAAAGGAAGAGTCGTACTTTGATCTTGGGACCGGATGCGAGAGGTCCAACTTGAATGAACAGAGCCTACAGAAGCCTCAGGGATCAGTCTCCCTCTTCAGTTTGTGTCGAAAGAGTGAAAAGTGCGATTTACCTCTAATTCCCTCTCTGAAACTTCATAATGTAAATCCTTGATAACCAATTTATTACTCCTCTGTTGGCCTTGACCTACTGAACTTGAACCATTACCGCTGAGTCGAGCGGCTAAGGATCCACCTGCTACTTTCGAAGAGGGAGCTGTTGAAGGAGTTGATGAGTTTGATTCGGCAAACTTGTCGTGCTTCCATGAGTCACCAGATGGACGCTATTGGAGAGAGAGTACAACGAACTCGTATCAGTATCTAGTAGACTGCTTAGGAGTTAAGAAAGTGATCTGTTTCCCCTGCCCCCCGCCTCCCTCCTCTCTCGTCCCTCTCAACCTCTGTGATCGCTCTACTAATGTGATCGCGCTATACCTATTGTCTGATAACTCCAAGCCATGTTTGAGCGATTCAAGAGGTGTACTCACTGCGTAAGGGGAAGCCCTATTCCCACCTTGTCCTCCTCCACTCTGCCTTCGATTGCCAGGGTTTGAGGGACCTGTAGGAGGTTGATCTGAACCTTTGGTGATGGATCCTACTGCTCTTGATAGTAAAGACATTCTGAAAGTGATTTGTTGATGATCAAGAGATGCAGACGACGACAAATCCTTCACTTCCCTCTATCCATTTGACTGACACTTTCGACTTGGTTGATCGACGTATGATAGTCTAGTAGAGCTCATCGAGTACTCGTTGGATTTACTCAAGTGTCGGATTTGTCAACTCCTCAGAATTCGCAAAGGTCTCTCGTACGGTTTCCTCCCTCTCCTCTACTAGCCCAAGCCGGATCATGGCAGACGAGTCAGATTACGACTCACAATCAGACTACGATCATTCACTATCTCAACAACCTGGTGCATCGAGTTCAAACTATTCCGCTCCTGTTCTGTCTCAACCAACACCGAAAGGAACCAATACAAAAGGGAAACCAAAAGGAAAGGGTAAAGCGAAAGGAGCAAAGGGCAACGATGGAGATGTGAAAAGGAGGAGTACTAAAGCTTGTAAGCTCTGCACTCTGAACCCCCCCTCTCCCTCTAATTTCGAACGGAGACCAAAGTGGGAAAGGGGGCTCCGCAACCCTCACTATCTCCAACGAACTGACTCTCACACTCTCCTTGACTATCCTTCGATCCTCTCCAGGCGACAAGTGAGCTCTCCCTCCTCTCCTGTTCCATCCTCCTCCTCTTCCCTTTCTTCATGCCGCGGCTGACTCCCTCTTCCTTCCCATTCACTCTCTCCCCCTCCACTACCTCTTCATCTCGAACCGACGCTCTCTCTACACAGTTGTCGAAAAGCCAAGTCGAAATGTGCGAGAATCTTCGATCCTGCTACGGGAGAACCTGTTGGGAAATGCGAGAATTGTATTCAAGTCGGAGCGGAATGTACTTTCAATGGTGCGACTAGGAAACGGTAAGCATCTTAACCTGTTCACTCAGTACCATGTGAGCGAGCTGACCTGTGGAACGAATTGACAGCGGTCCTCCGAAAGGGTAAGCGGAGTTCTCCTTCGTTGTGAGGGAGTTCTTACTGACTTGGGACGCTCTTCTGTAGGTACATCGAAGCTATCGAGTCGAGGTTGCATCGGATGGAAGCGTTACTTGGAGGATTGTTACAGAACGATGATCCTCGAGCTCAAGCACTTCTTGGTGAATTAATCGGTTCGTTCTCCTCTCTCCTTCGACCATGCTCTACTCTCCTACTCACTACCAATCGCAATCATTCCAGGCGACGAAGACTCGAGAGACATGTTAGCTCGAGATCTGAAAGCTGCTACAGGATCGAATGCGAAACCCGAGAAATCGTGGAAACGAGAATTCGCTCTACAACAAGAAGCGCAAGCTTTACAAGAGAAGAAGGAACGTCAAGCGTCGAACCAACCCCCTGCACCTCCAACCCCAGCTTCTCACCTCTTGCAGCCTCCTTCGCATTCACACAGTCAAAACGCTTCCTTCAATCAAGGAGGAGGTTTCGGTCAATCTTCTTCTTCGATTCAGATTCCTCCTGTTGCAGGTGGTTCTCAACTTTCCCCGACGAATTGGTTCAACGAAGAAGACCTCGGATTCAACGGAGTCACTTTCTCAGGTTCACCCCAAACCGATCAACCTCGAGGAAACTCTCCTCAAAACTTTCTTTCGACTTTCAGCACCTCGTCGAATCCCCTAGATTTCACCACTTCTCCCTTACCTCTCCCCGCCCAATCCTACTCGACTACTCACGCTCAATCCATCCCGATCCCTTCTCCCAACCTCGATCAATCCACTTCACCCCGCCAACGACGCCGACTCGAATCCCATAATCCTCAGAATCAGTCCATCTCTCCAGTCGGAGATGAAAGGAAACAAATGGCGTTCCATTTCACCCTGCCCTCACAATCTACTTCTACCGCTACTACTGGTTCGAGTGGTAGTGCTCGAACGAAATCGGGAACGACAGGGAGCGTATTACCGAAGGGAGCGATTGGTCATACTGGTCAAAGTAGTTATACTCTCTCTGGATCGACCTCTTCTCCCAGACCGAGATCTACTTCGACTTCGACGAGAGATGGAGGGGCAGGGTTTGGGGAGGAGTTTGAAGGTGGGATGCGAGCTAGCGTTTCACCGGTTGGGGAGAGGGGGAGGGAACAGAGCATCATCAATAACGGGCAGAGAGAGGGAGGAGGAGGAGGGGAAGGGCCAGATGATGAATTGGCGGATGTTATTGGTCAATTGAGTTTGAATGAGAATGAAGAGGTTAGGTATCATGGAAGGTGAGTTATTTTTTGGCTCTGCGACTCCTTTGCGTCTCATGATGCTCGAGTTGAAGGGGGACTGAATCGACGAGTTCTGAAAACTAGATCGTCGGGATTGTATCTCATTTCGAAGAGTCGGAGGTTTAGGGATTTCTTTTGGCAGTTTCCGAGTGCTGGAGTTTGGCCACCTGCCGATGGACGAGTCGTAGGTTACCCTGCTTTCCTGTCTTACCGAGGACGATCGTACTGAACAAGTCTTCGCTCTGTAGGCTAAAACCGAACGAGAGATTCTCGAACTCGGAGAAGGGGAAGATCCTTTACCTGATCTCGAGACTCAACATCAATTGTTACAAGCTTATTGGACATGGGTTCATCCGAGTTTCCCAATCGTGAGCCGTCTGAACTATCCCCTCTCGCAAGTCAAGCTAACCTTCGTGAGTTTTGTGCTTAGATCTACAAAGTTTCCTTCATGCGACAATACCGACATTCTCTCGCTCATTTCAACTCTTCGACCTCTGCCGCTTCCCCCTCAAATTCCTTCGGTCACGGACCAGTTCCTACCGTCCTGCTCCTTTCGATGTTCGCTCTCTCCGCTCGATACTGCGATCTCGACCCTACTCCCGGATCAGACGGGAAATTATGGGATGCTGGTCAGAAGTATCTGGATTCGGCGAGGAAGATCTTGAATCATGAGTACTCGAGTTCGAAGTTAGTGATGGTTCAAGCTTTACTCTTGATGGCGTATAGAGAGATCGGTGTCGGTCAAATGTCGTCTGCTTGGATGGGAGCTGGAATGGGTGAGTCAAATCTTCTCTTCGTTCCTCTTTGCAAACCGTACGAGCTGCTGATGAAAGTGCTGGGAGATTTGATACAGCGATTCGAATGGCTCAAGATTTGGGATTATTCAGAGATGTCGAGAAATGGTTTTTGCCTGTTCAAAGGTTCACTCACGAAGAGAAACAGACGAGGAAACGGATTTGGTGGGGCTGTATAATCATCGATCGCTACACCTCGTCCTATATCGGTCGACCTGGAGCGATTCACGAACGAGATTACGATACTGGATTCTGCTCGGAAGACGAGCCTGACGAGCACGAACAATGGCGACCCATTCGACTGGACGGAACAGATTGGCATTCTCCTTCCAAGAACTCGGACTCTCAGTTCCCCGACGAGATCGCAAGAGGGCTCAAAAACTACCCGACGATGCGAGCAAACACTTTGAGCTGTTTCAACGCTCATGCTGCTTTAGCCGTAATCATCAATCGAGTACGTTCCTTTATTATCGCGATCAGCCAAGAATCGATTCTGACGACGTTCAACTGCTTGCAGATCATCTCGAACATCTATGCGATTCGGATCCGAGTTCTAGGTCAAAGTTCAGAATCGCTTCTCAGTCTCCTCGATCAGTCACTCGCTTCTTGGTTCCTCGCTCTACCGCCTCATCTCGCTTACAACCCAGCATCGTCGAAGGTTCCGGCGCCTCATGTGAGCAGACAATGCATCCGATGGTTTCGTTAAAAAAATGCGAACTAATCAGCGTGGTGTCTGTTCACAGATTCTCTCTCTTCACCTTCAGTTCTACTCTTCGCTCATCTTGCTCCATCGACCCTTGTGAGATCGGCTTTCAGATCATCCAAATCGTCGTCGTTTAAAGCTGACGGTACTCCTATCGTTCGCGCAGCATCCCTGGTCAGAATAGCTCGCAAAGTCCCGGGAACTTTCCTTCGCATTCGATTTGCACGACTTCAGCAAATGCTATCGCCAAGTGAGCTTGAACCGTTCTTATCTCGAGACGACTGGCAGCTCATGCCTCGTTTTTCGGCAGCATCGTTACCGCTTGGAGGAAAACGTTCACTCTTCGCCAATGTCCTCCCTTCGTCACCTATCCACTCTTCTCCGCCGCGATCATCTGCGTCTACAACGCTTCTTTCGACGAAGCGCTCGCTCGACCCGCCAAGATTCACCTTTTACAATGCATGAACGCTCTCAAAGAAATGGAGTTACAATGGGGATCCGCGATTCGAGCTTTCGAGCTCTTGCACGGACTAGTCGATCTCAGGGACGCAGATCTGAATGCTGAGCTAGCTGGATTGAATGCCGAGGGAGAAGGAAGGGGAACGAAGAGACAAACGATGGACGTCGATGAACCTTCGAACGAAACTTTCGCCGATCTGAGACCGACCAACTTTCACAACAACAGTCGACCTGTCGTCGGACGCTCAACATCGACTTCGAAGAGGAGACAGAACAGTTCGACTTCGAGAACTTCGAAAGTTCCTTCGCAATCGACCAGCTCGATCCCGCAAGCCGTTCCCTCTCCCAGTATCCCTCAAGTTCCCTTCTTTGGTGATTCACCACAAGACTGGCGGGTCCCTCCAACACAAGCATCGACTCCTCTACCCGACACCGCTCGTCGACCTTCAGACGGTCAACCTCTCTTCAGCCATCATCTTCCCGACACCACCTCGAACCCTTCTGCTCAAACATTCGATATCCTCAACCCATCTCTCGATTTGTCGCAGTTCCGATCACCTCCGGGAACTTCAGGAGGAGGTTCAACGAATTTCTCCGATTTATTGAACTCGTTCCTTTCGCCAACTGAACAGGCGGGGATTTCGACTGCTTCGTCACTACCACCAGTCACTATTCCCATGCAGCAGCAAGGTGGCCCGCATTCGTTCAATGCTGGGTCTGCATTCTTCGAAATGCCTCTCGGAGTCGTCGATGACTGGTGAGCATTTTTCTTCTCTCTATCTTCCCTCTGAACCCTTCCGCTCTCTTGTCATCGCACATATCATTGCTGTATCTGTGCTTTCCAACCGTGACTGACGCGTCGTCGTTCCTTCGCGAAAAACAGGTATCAATACTCTTTCAATGCATTCGGAGGTGACAGTGGTGCTGGGAGTACACCAGGATCGGTACCTACTGGAGCTGGAGCTGGTGGAGGAGGTTCATCGATGTCACCCGAGGCACCTCATCCCCCAGCTTGATCAAGCGGAGTTTCGCTCTCGCAGTCAATGTTCTCGATTCCGTTTCGATAATCCCTCAATCTTGTCTATTTTTTGTCCTGTCGTATAGAAGTTCTAAAATTGGTCGTATTGGAAATGATACTGTATTGCTGTAGTCTATTCTTCTGCCTCGAAGTGCGCGAATTCCGAGACCGTTTTCGATCACTGCACTTTTTCCTGCGACGCCTTTCAACTTCTTTCTTTAGCTTTCTATTCTCAACTTCAACTCCTCACGGCTTCTCACGACCGTACAATCCTTCTCCCCATCTCATCTGTCCCGACTCCCTCGCTTCTCCCGCTTCCCTCGCTCCCCCTTTTTCCTCCTTCTTCCTTTCTTCCTTCAACATCAAATGCTCTCGACTTCAATATTCTCTTATCTCCTACCACTATCACTGATACAATCAGCTATCCCTCTAAGCAGTAGACCAGTTCCATCAAGCCGAATCTCTCTCTCTCTCCCTTCATCGCTGCGCAACAACAACGCTCCCTCCCTTCCATCTATACTCGCCAATGCTCTCGCCCTACCAGACCGGGCGCCTACAAGACTGAACATTGAGGCTCTGACAGTTTCAGTAGAAGAGGGAGGAAGTTGGGAGAACAAGGCTGTGCAAACAGATTCGGAGGTGGATGAAGAAGTCTGGTATTACGGCTTAGCAGCCGAAGAAGAGCTACAGCAGGAAAGAGAGCTCTGGAGGATGCTGTTACGAGCGACGAGCAAAAATGGAGAAATTCCTTCATTCTTTCGCGATTTGGTTGAGGGTCACGACTTTCGAAAGGTACGCTTGCTTCTCTCACTTTCTCTACGATCTTCGAGATTAATCATCCGCTGTCTCTTGCCTAGGAGGAGTCAAGATCGGAATCGCAATCGAGCAGGCCTCGAAATAGCGATGCGAACGACAATTCATCTTCGTAAGCCGCTCGACTCCCGCCGAGCTCCCCTCGTTCGTGCACTAACGCTCCTGACCCTTTCAACCGCTAGCTCATCGTCATCGTCGTGGAACCCAGCACAAATAGTCTTCGACCCTTCATCAAATTTAGACAGGTTCGTTCTTCGTTCGTGCACATCGCTCTGACTCGCGAAACGAGCTGATGCGTTCGTAAAGGAATTGAACAGTATCTCAACGGCACCTCTATTGCAATGAAGACCCGACAGTCACTATCCCTCGACACTCGCTAGACTTTCTCTCCCGCATCCCCTTCCTCAAATACCCTCGTTTCGCTTTCCTTCTCTCTGCCTCACCCGGACTCGCCCAAATACACTACGTCGGACCCTGCAAACCCCACTACACCTGACCCACTTCCGTCACTCGCTAGATTCTGCTCTCCTCAATTCGCACTTTCACCAAAATACCCTTTTCATCTCATTCTGTTGCCTTCTTCTTTACCCTCGTACTTGCACTTAGACATACCATACTTCTCTCGCATTTTACCTCGTTTGTTCACTCTTGCTTACTTTGCTTTCACTATCTGTCGGAATGGAATCGTTGGAATTTCCTCGCTCAATTCGAGGATCTCTCGTTTCGATGAAGAGCGAGAGTTTCAACCAATAGTACTGAGCTGAGTTCTGACAGACACGCTATTCACATTGATTGTTGCAGATGGGAGAGATTGCTCAAGGATGAGCGCAGAGATAGAGGAGATAACGACAATGCAAAGTGCAAATGGGAGGCAGGGGAAATGCTACAAGCTGTGAGTGAACAACAATGGCTACATGCGTGATCCGAAGAGAGTGTCTATAAGTGAATGGCGAGAGCGAGGAAAGTGCTTGCGAGGAAAAGAGTGAAAAGTGTTGTCGGAGTTTGAAGCTCAGAACTAGATGAATCCTTATTTTGATTCGAGATGGGACCTGTCATCGTTGTATTGACGGGAGGTTGACCTCCCGATCCAAGGATGGCGAAACCGACTGCTGGAGGCGCTGACAAGCGGAACGCGGAATAAACCGTTGTTAGGAAAGCACTGTTCAAGAGAATAACCCACGTCAGAATTCGAGTACAACGTCAATCGTAAGGTAGGAGAAGATTAAGACTGACTCTCCAATGATGTAGCGTTCACTGTTGAGTCCAAACACTGATGCGAGACAGGTGTATTCGTCGAAATCGTAAGTTCCAGCGTTGAATGCTGAAGGTGGCATCGTGTAGGTGATTCCTCCAAACGTGAGAGATAGGGTGACTTCCTGTTCGCACGGGAACGAGAAGTAGCCTCCATTTCCATCGAGATTTGCCGGTGCTGAGGACGGGACGAGTGCGTAAAGTTGCGACATGACTGATTGAGGGAGTCCGATCAAAGTCGTTCCAGTATCGATGATCGCTTTTGGTGTCGAGATCCCTGCATCCTGACCATCTACCGACACTCCACCTAGAGGGATCTCCCAAAACCCTTCTTCGCTCAGCTCGTTCCAGTTGATCTCGCCCGAGTACTTCGTCGTGTCTACTCCTCCAATTGTCAATTCTCCTCCGGGAGCGGTAGTTGGGCCGTCGACGAGAAAGGTATGAGATTCGAAAGCAAAGGCGAAGACTTGTTGTGCGAGTTGACCTTGCTCTGCGATCTTCTGAACTAGAGGCGTAGTCCCTGAACTTGCGATCGAAGACCATCCCATACCTCTGTCATTGAGATCTGTATCAGTCGCGGCTCCGAACCATACAAGAAGCTCGAACGTACAGGATTCCGGAGATTGAAGAGTTGACGATACTTGCCATCTCATCGCACAGCGCGAACGCCTGCTTCTCGCTCGTGAACCCAGCGATCGAGACGGTATCCTCGACGATGTAACCTGAAGCTGCACCCGATCCATACGTGATTTCGAATGGTTCTGAAGTGTTCGTCGCCGTCGAAGATTGCGAAAGTTGAAAACCTGGAGTATCGGGAGGACAGCCGATACAATCAGGAGTAGCAACAATGAGGTCCGATGATCCGGTATCGAGGATGAATCCGTATGCAACTGGAGGAGTTCCAATTTGAACGTCTCCAAACCAGATGCTGGACGAAGTTGCGAAAAGTCAGAATTCGTCCGAGAGATCCAAGTTCAGGGAACCGGTACCTACGAATCGAGGTAATCTGTCATCTCCACTGTCCCTACACCTCCCGCTCGCTTCTCTAGCTTCTGCGGTCTGCCATATTTCCGATTCATCGCTTTCCCTTGGTTCTTCATCCACTCCCTCCTCTCCTTGCCCGTTTGCAATCCATTCCTCTTTCTGATCGGGACTCTCACTGGTGGTGATGCTGTAGAAGAGCTAGTATTGTGTGTTGAAGGAGAAGAAGAAGAGAGAGGCGCCGCTTCGACTGATCCGATCAGGAAGGTTAAGATTGATAGTAGTGATAAAGGAGAGTGGACCATCCCTAGCCTCCTTGTGTCTATGTACAGTGGTCGATGAAACGAGCGTAAACCAAGTGAAGGGAGAAGAAGCGAAAGCAGAAGATCGTCCCCCAAGAGTTCCTCGGCTTCGGTTCTCAAATCGCTTTCAAGTGACGACTGGCCAAGTCCTCTTTCACTACTTCAAGCTTACTTTCGCACGAAGAGTCTGTAATCAGGAGACGGACGACGGACGAGGATAGGAGGGAACGAAGTGTTGCGATGCAATGCGAATGAAACGAAAGAATATGGAAAATGATACGACAAGAGGATGCGAAAAGAAGGATAAGCGTAGGGGAAGGAGCTTTAGGATGAAGTGGGGAGGCGATATAGATGCACGAGGGAGAGAGAGGGAGAGGGCGTCCAGCTTCAAGCATCGTCTTCGGCGAGCAATTCACCAATCCATTCTTCAACAGCCGGTTCTTGACCTGGAGAGAAGTCGAATAGACGTCCGTAGCAGATGCTCGATGGCGTATTGTAGTGCTTGTACGGCTCTGTCGGAGAGATGCTCTGCAAAGGAGGAAAGACTCGAGATTTAGCTTGCGAAATGAACCGAAACGAGAAAGGATTGCTCACCTTGCCGCAACGATAACAAAGGTGAGTACCGCACTTTGCACAGGTGACCTATGAAGACGAGACGAGATGATGAGTTATGGTTCGGTAGAAGGTAGAACAGCAGAGGAAACTCACGTGGTTGCAACCGTGCGATTTCTCAATCGGAACTGAGCACCCAGGACATCTCGTCGCGTGCTGTTCGAGCCATTCCTGCAATGCCCTCTCCTCCTCGAAAGCAGTGACGAGTCGCTTGAGGTTCGCCGCTCCGTACCTTTGTTCGAGCGTCCGCTTCTCGTTATCCTCTGCCGCCATGTACTGCGAAACGATCGCATTCGATTGAGGTAGAGAGCAGGGATTCCTCGTACCGTGCCATCCTTTCCGACAGAAGACGCAGTAGGCGAATTGGCAAGAAGGACAGATTCTCAGTTTGTCTTCGTCGAGTTTTGGAGTTGCAGTTTGACAGGATTCTCGAGGACAGAATGAGATACTCGGATCTGTCGCATCGTATCGTAAACGTCAGCTCAAGATGCTCGACGGGTACTATGGAAGATGCGGGTCTCGAAAAAGGAGGCGAGAGGGCGTGGAGATTTGTGTGAAGAAGGAAGAACTCGAGAGATACTCACCAGATTCAACCCGAATCTTCTCCTGCAACCACTCGAACCTCTTTCTACTTTCCGCGCCACACAACTTCTCCACTTCGTCTCCCGTCACTCTCCCAGGTTTCTGCGCCTCCGCCTCCGCACTCACATTTCCAACCATACTCTTCTCCCATTTCGACCGTTTCCCAACACACTCAATCGCTGGACAAGCGACAGATCGAACCATTCCTTCCGTAATAAGCAACGAGAAATAATCTCGCAGACAGGGAATGCAGAAAGTGCAACCGCAAGAATCGACTTGTAGGCAGTTTGAACCTTTTCGAGGGGCGAAACATAATGGACAGAGGTGGGAAGACGTGTCGAATGCGGATGAGGAGGCGGAACGATTGTAGGTTGCGAGGAGATCGGAGAGTGGTAGAGTAGAGGAGGATAGGGAGCAAGGGTCGGATTGTCGAAGAACGATCGGGGTTGAGAGTGACAGTGTCGAGAGGAAATCAGGTGAAGAGGAAGAGAGCAGCTCTGTGATGCCGAATAAGCATTCTTCGCCCATGTAGACTGTCGAAACCAAGAATGTCAGTTTCGCAAGAGTCAATGTTGGGAAAGAAACGAAAGACGCACCTTCATTCAGCTTCTCTAATGCAGCTCGGCGATTTAGTTCACTCAGCCAATTACCCTCTGCTTTCAGCTCAATCTTGCTCGGACCAGATGATTCCGGATATTCTGGCGGAAGTTCGATCGAGAGATGTAGAGGTGGAAGGTATCGTAGAAAAAGCTCGACGGGAAGTGAAGGATCAAGGGTGAGCTTCTCTATCGCCTGGGGGAGTGTCTGGACGGGAGGAGGTGGAGACGGAGGACGCTGGACGATTTTGATTCGAGGTGTTTTCGAATTCGAAAGAGGCGAAGGTGTAGGAGCTGCGATGGTAACCGGAGGAGGAGGAATAGGAGGCGATGTCGGAGGGGAAGAGACGGCGGGAGCTCTTGTACTTCGTTCGTTGGAGCGTGGAGCTGCTCGAGGAACGAAAGATGCAGTAGGTTGATTCGGGCGACTTCCCTCGAACGCTTTCGAGTCCTTTCCCTTCTCCTTCTGTTGCCCATTAACCGCGCACTGCTTTCCTCTGCCGTTATCGTGTAAAGCCCATTTCGAAGTTGACGGCAGAGATGTGGCGCTTTCTACTGTCGAGGGTTTCGATGTCTCGACGTAGTTGTAGATCCGCACTGCATGAGGCTGTTCGAGATCCACCTTCAATGTAACACTGAGGTCGACATGATCATCTGTTCGCTCTGTCCAGCTGATAGTGTCTTCTGGGTAAATCGACTTCAAACATAAAGGTATGAGTCGAGAGAGAGAAGGGGAGGCTAGTAGTCGGACGAGCGCACCTGTAAAGCTAGTAGTTCATCTTGTAATCGATCGTTGAGCATGTGGGAGGAAGAGGGAGAACGAGAGATTCGAACTCGCCCGAACCCGCTCCCACAAATTTGTCACCTCGAAATTTCTCAAATTCTTACTCCTCACTCTTCCCGACTTCATCTCAACCGAATCGGCTCATTCGAAGCTCACAAGATACCTACAGCTCTACACATCAACGCAAGCTAGCTCCCATGCTCTCCCATGCCTTCCTTTCGCCTTTCGCGTTCGATCAAAACCTTGTCTTGGCATATCAGGTTGCAAGCTGTTATCCCATTCAAATCGCTTTCTGTCGACGGGAAACAGAGCTAGGAATATTCTTCACAACTACAGCTCTCTCCACATATCACTCTCAGCCCAATACGTTCTTACACAATTTTCGACATTCTCATTCTCCTGCCGACACTTCCGCCCTTTTCCCCTCTTCGCTTTCCTCCCTCCCTCCCCTTCTCTTCTCTTCAACCTCGTCTTCTTCTGCCGGAGCGAATACGAGTCGTCCCACGATTTCAGAGATTTATCGCACCGGTTTTCTTTCGTGTGAGCTCTCTCTCGTTTGATTCAATAATATCGCTCGAATAGTGATCAGCTGACATCTGGCGAACTACTCCTCTCCGGTCAACAGTTTTCAGACATGCCGAAAAAGTCGACACGATCTTCGATTGACATCTTCCAGCTCGCTCTGGCATGACTCCTCGTTTCTGCGCAAAGGACTGCGCTCTTGATTCAATGACAGACTGACAACATGCGACAGGTACCAACGATGAGGGGGGAGGAGTTTCTCCATTTCTTTTGAGGGAAATGTCTATTATTACTTTTCGCCGAAATCAGGTCCATCATTCCAATCTCATTCTTCTCGGACTATTTCGATATCCCTCTCTCTCCCTCTCGACTCATCACTCCTCTCACCCTTCTATCGCTCACTCCCATCCTACAATCGAAGCAAATGGAGGATTCACCTCCCAAGAAGCGAGGTCGAAGACTGAATGAAGCCTTACCCCCTTCTGTTAGTCTATCATCTCCTATCGCTCCTTTCGTGAATCCAAAGCTGACTCTCTTTGTAGCGTTTACAGCGTTCAAGAGATGTTCAACGAGCGTTTCGAGCTAGAAGAGCTGCTCACCTCGCGAATTTGCAGAATCGAAATAATTGGTTGGAGGAAGAAGTGAGGGTACTCAGATTAAGGTTGGGAATGGATGCTGAAGGATATCTTACGAGACCTGCGCCGAAGGAGATTGAGCCGGATTATGAAGGAGTCACTGAATCGGGTCGAGGGAGAGGTCGGGGAAAAAGGAATCAGGGAACGAGTGAATTACAGTTGGACGCACAGTCGGACGAAGAGGATGGCGAAACGCTGGGCAACGGAGGACCGGCCAACGACGACTCACAAGCTTTACCTCGGCCACCTTCTACAGCTCTCCCTCGCTACCACACTCCTCGCCCTCCATTACCTCGCTCTTCTCTTCCCCTCCCTTCACCGGCAGCCGTCAACCCAGTCCTTCCTCCACCTGCGAATCCGGAAGTCAGCTACGGCGTCTACTTCGTTCCGAAAGGCAGCGAACAACGAGTCTCGTTTGTCGGAACGACGAATTTCCCTCCTTCCTTCGCCGAACCATCTCCTCCCCTCTCGACCTCTTCACAACCTTCCATCCTACCCAACTACTCATTGTCTTCCCTGTTTTCCTCGTCCAACATCGCGCCTCACGCTTCGCCCATGTCCTCCTCATCTTCTTCCTCGAATCTCCCTCCCGCTCTTCCGACAACTCCGCCTTCTGCGCGAGTATCAACAACGACTCAACTCTATGACGATGTAGCAGGACCGCGAGCAGAAAGAGACATGAATGGACAAGAATCGGAAGAGAGATCAAAATGGTTCTGTCGAGAAATGAGTCGAGCATTCGGGCACTCGGAAGCAGCAACGGATCCCTCTACAGACACACATGGCCCACCACTTCCAGTTATTCGACTTCCACGTTTCTCGGCTGGATTTCCAGGCTCAACCTCGACTTCTTCTTCCTCTTCCTCGACCGATACCTATCTTCACATTTCACGAGTGTTCCAATACTTTTCCCCTCTTCTCTTCCCCTCTACCTCTTCTTCGACGCCGCATCTCCCTCTACCCGAACTCGTTCACCTCTTACACGCTCAACAACAGAAATCCCTCATCTCGAATCCGGTGAATTTCGATTTCTCCCGACCACCAACCTGCATCTTCCTTCCTCCTCCCTCTGCTACCTGCGCTACTCGACCATCTCAGTCACTATCGACCAGGAAGGAAATGTATGTGCTCTCGACTGCGATCGAGGGAGTCAAACGGGAGCTGGAGAGCAGGGGTAAATGAGATATTATTTTTGCAACGACGAGAAGAGAAAACAGGATGAATGCAAAGACACCGCGAGGACGAGCAAGCTTCTCGAGTGAGAGAGGAATTCCCTCACTCTCATGCGAAATTCGAGGTCATTATGCCACCTTCTTTTTCAGTTTGACAATGAGGGCGAGAGACTCGCGCAGCCCATCGCGTGCTCTCCCTGTCTGTTCTATCGCATGCTTCTAATCTGGGGGGCTTCTATCAAAGAAGCTCGAGCGATAGAAGCTATCGAAGTCTCCTTGCGAAATCGACTTGACGATGAAAATTGTTCAGTCGTAGTCGGATCATTTCATTTTTGACCCCTCACCCTTCCTTTTGCCCTTCTTCCTGATCCTGCTTCACTTGACTTCACAAACTTCACT
The DNA here is from genome assembly GCA_016617785.1 of Sporobolomyces roseus. NCBI lineage: Eukaryota > Fungi > Basidiomycota > Microbotryomycetes > Sporidiobolales > Sporidiobolaceae > Sporobolomyces > Sporobolomyces roseus. The sequence continues at coordinate 96,722 of JADILM010000001.1, forward strand.
AGAGCCATCTCTGCATCCTTAAAGTCCACCGTCACCCTGGCTTGCTTCGATCTATACCTCCTTCAACTCGTTCTTTTCGTCCGAGTCCAATAACACAGGCTCAATCGGCCTGTACACTAGACGTGAGCTCTTTCCCTCTAGATGATGTATCCAGCTGCAGAGCTGACCAACGCCCGCTAAAGCAGACTCTCCCCTCGCTCCGCCCTCTCTCAGCACAGCCTTCGAAAACACCCCCTTTGGAACCCGCACAACCATCGAAGTGATTGGAGATGCCAGATAGGATTAGAACTCTCGATGGGAGATCCTCGATAATGTATCCTCATGGAAAAGGTTGGAAAGGTGCAGTTTCGAAATTCGCATGTTAGTTTCCCCTCCTCATCTCCCGAACCCCTTCATTCTTGATGGGAGGCTGACAGTGATATGGTGAGAACTGCAGCGCAGCATTTGAATTTCTATCGAATTCATTTGCTGTTCTTCACCTTCTTGCCGTTGATCGCTTCCGCCATTTTCTACGCTTCGAACGGACGAAACCAGATCGCCTACATCGATTGCCTGTTCCTGTGTTTCTCGGCAATGACGGTGTGCGGTCTCACTACCGTGCTCTTCGCGGACTTGACTGTTTGGCAGGAAGTCATTCTCTTCGTAACTTCATCTTTCCTTCTCGCTTCGATTCTGCTCGCGAGGAAGGTTTTGACCTGTCCTCTTTCTCACAGCTACTCATGACGGTCGGATCAATCTCGTTCGTCTCGATCATGGTCATTCTCGTTCGAAGGCATTTCTTCCAGAAACGATTTGAATACCTCGTCGAGAACAACGCTGCTGTACGAGATCGCTTGAATGATGTCGGAGCTGAAGAAGTACGTCTCTCTACTTCTGTCCTTCTCTCTTTTAGTCTGACCCGCTCTCTTCGATTAGGCTCGTGTTCACGGTCGAGAATATGAAAACATCCCTGGACCAACTTCTCGACATGTTTCATCAACACTCGTTGGAGATCGAACGGCCGATGAAGCAATGCAGATGGAGAGCATCAAACGAAAACAGAACAAGAAGCTTGAGAAGTTGAGGGCGGATATGATTCGAAGGGTGGATACTCCTGTACGCGTCAATGAGATGAACGTTTCCGGTCGAATTGGAACACCGGTCGAAGAAGCTGTCTCTACGCAACAGTGAGTTCTCTCTAATCGCTTTCTTGGGCTGACCTTCGCTGACCTCGTAGTCTCGTAGAGAAACACGTCCTCAACATATCTCTATCGCCGAAACTGCTATCGAACGATTACCTCGTCATCTTACAGTCGACGTACCTCATCGACAACGCTCGAACGATGACCTTCGCCTTCGCCGTAACCGTACGACTACCGCCGCTGCCGATTACCCTGCTCGTCGAGGAAGTCGTTCCGGATTGCGAGACATCAACTCTCGTTCTCTACAGCGAACAACCACACTTCCCAATCCACCAGCGATCGAATCGAACTTTGGCGGTTTCCCTAATCCCCTACGAGTCGTCGCCGATTTCGCTAGTTCTCGCATAGGACCCCTCCGTCGAGCTCAAGACAACGCTTTCCCTCGTACTTCGACTCTCGTCTCTACTCGCAGTCGTACTCGTCGACCCTCAATGGAGTCTGTCGGTGCACCAAAGTACTCGAAACCGGTCGATTACATCTCGTTCGATGCGACTGTAGGAAGGAACTCTCGTTTCCATCATCTCACGACAGCGCAACAAGAAGAGCTGGGTGGTGTCGAGTATCGAGTACGCCCGCTCTTGACTACCTTGCCATCGTGTTTCGTACTGAACCGCTTCTCCTGCGATAGGCTCTCTCGCTTCTCCTCAAGATCGTCATCGGTTATTGGCTCGGAATACAACTTATCGCCGTTCTCACCATTGCACCTTGGCTCACTTACTCTTCGAAATACGCCGACGTCTTCTCAGCGACTGATCCACCTATCAATCCGACGTTCTTCGCTTTCCACCAAGTTTTCTCCGGTTTGAGTAATACCGGAATGAGGTGAGTCTTTCTTGAGGGTCTAAACCCTCGGAATCCAACTCACTCAGCTCTCGTCATTCAGTCTCGTCGACGCTAGCATGGTACCGTTTCAAGACGCCTATTGGTTGATCATCTTGATCGCGTTCCTCATTCTCGCGGGAAACACGGCTCTTCCCATCTTCCTCCGTCTGACCATGTGCGTTCCTCAGCTTCGCTTCAATTGCTCGCTTACCATCGCATCGACTGACTTTTGCTGTTGCATCTCACAGCTGGACATTCTCGAAGCTCGTACGATCCGATTCGCGAATCAGGGAAACTCTGCAATTCCTTCTCGATCACCCGCGTCGATGCTACGTTTACTTGTTCCCTTCCAAGTCAGTAACACTCCCTCACTTACTCTCGCACCGTGATCGCGTACTGATCGAGACTCGCGACATCAGACAAACTTGGTTCTTGGTTTTCGTTCTGATTTGCCTCAACGGAATCGATTGGGTTGCGTTCATCGTACTCGATATCGGCAATCCTCAAATCATGGCTCTTACTCCCGGTGTCGTGAGTTGTATCGTCCTCTCGTTTCGCCGACGAAGATTGAGCTGATCAGGATCTTCGTGACAGAGGGCAATTGATGGTCTGTTCCAAGCCATAGCTGTGAGGACTGCGGGATTCAGTATCGTTGGTCTCGCAACCGTCGCTCCGGCTCTGCAGTTCTTATTTGTCGGAATGATGTATGTTGTGAGTGACCACCCCCCTCTCCTTTCGATCTGGACGTTTACTCATCAGGTTGTATCCGTCTCTACTAGTCTGCCTATCCGATTGCTATCTCAGTCCGAGCCAGTAACGTGTACGAGGAGAAAGCGGTCGGAGTTCAAGAAACCGAAGAAGACGATGAAGAATTCGAAACGGACGCTCGACCAAGTTCCTACATCTTGCATCACGTTCGACGTCAACTCGCATTCGATATCTGGTATCTCTGTACCGGTATCTTCATTCTCTGTATTATCGAAAGACATCGAATCGAAAGTGGTGATTGGAGGTGAGTTACTGGACAACTTCAGCTCTTCGACTCTTTCTCGACGATGAAGCTGATTGATTGATACCTTTACAGCGAAGTGACGGTCTTCTCTCTCTTGTTCGAGGCGGTATCGGCGTACGGAACTGTTGGTCTCTCATTGGGAAATAATCGCGTGAGTACTGAGTTCCCGCCTCTCTCATTCTGCGTTCCTCCCATTTCTGCTTTGTTTCCCGATCATTCGCTGATTCTCTTCTGCTGATCTTCGTAGAACGCAACTTCTCTCGCCGGTGTACTCAGTCCCGGTTCGAAACTCATCTTGATCGCCATCATGCTTCGAGGTCGTCACCGAGGTCTTCCCGTCGCCATCGACCGCTCTATCCTTCTGCCCTTCGACCTCTCCCGCGAACAGAGCCTCTCTCTTCATTCGAACCCTAATCAATCCCAAGCAGTCGATGATCTCCTCCCTCGTCGCAACTCCATCAGCACTATCACTCAAGCTCACATATCCGCTTACACTTCAGAACCTCAGTCGGACCCGAACATGGTCGCTTCTACTTCGGCTCGTCATCCTGATCAAGAAAGTCAGCAAGGCTCGACATCGGAGGATTTCGACGAGAAGCGCGACTCGGCGACTGCATCGTCGAGCTCCCTCAGTGAAGACGATAGCAAGACGATTCCGAGTGATCGCCGCTTCTAGCTCGAGTCCTGGACTTCCCTTGTGGTCGATTCAACCGACGAAACTGGATCTGGAATTCGGATTCTCATATACCCCCTTTCTCCTTATATCGATTACAATTCCCACGCTTTACACGCAGAATTGGTGTTACTACTACTCTCTCTACCTACTGTTTCACTAACGCTTCTCGTCGATTTGCAATTCCTTTCGCATTCGCACTGCCCGTTTCTTCGAGATAAGTTTCCTTTTTTTATCTCTTCTCGTGAGGATGCCTCGCCTGATGTCAAGCTAGTTTGTGACCGTGATCGATCGAGCATGAGGCTGCAGCTGCTTCTCGAACTGTTTCAACTTTGTTGCGAATTTTTCGGTTTTTCACTTGTTGACCTTTCACGCTTTCGATCCGACATCGACTCTACTACTTGTGGCTTTCGCAAGGTACCTACAAGGTCTTCATACTGATTGAAAGTCACGTCAAGGCTGCCCGCTAGCTATTCGCTTTCCTCGAACAACTCGAAAACCCTTTCATCTCAATCTCGCTTGACAGCATTCTACCCAACCCCGAGCCTATCTGCGGTAAGCTTGCTATCTTTCAAACGCTCTCTTTAGGCTGTCACTGATTCGAAACCTCCCACTGCTCTCTCTTCAGACAACCTTCCATCGAAACAGCAAAACCCCCTTTCGTCTTCTCCTCGATCGCTCACTCTATCCGAACGCTATTGCAGGCAGTACAACATAGATGAGAAATCGTAGGCCTTCGGTTGGAGGAGCTTCGGGAAAGGATGGTGATGAAGGATCGAAGAATATCGTTACCAGATTCGCTAGTGAGTCTCGCGTAATTTTGAGCGTTCCCAGGCTGGTCGAGTTCGGAGAGAAGAGACTTACATGTATGTATAGAGAAACACCTCAACTACTACCGCCTACACCTCCTTTTCTTCACCTTCCTGCCTCTCATCTCGTCAGGAGTCTTCTACGCCTCGAATGGTCAGAACAAGATTGCTTTCATCGACTGTCTGTTCATGTGCTACTCGGCCATGACGGCTTGTGGGCTCGCTACAGTCCTGTTCGCCGACGTGACTGTTGGTCAACAGCTGATCTTGCTCGTGAGTGCCCTCCTCCCATCGTTTCCTCACATCTCTAGATAGCTATACTGACATATGCTCTCTCTATAGCTCCTCATCGCTCTCGGATCCGTCAGCTCAGTATCGATCATTGTCATTCTCGTTCGAAGGTTAGTTTTCGATCTCTTCGTCAAAGATCGCTGAATCGCTGACGCTGCTCTGTGCTCCAGGCATTTCTTCCGCAAGAGATTCCAACATCTCCTTGTACATAGTCGTTAGTCTATCGTACTCGAACTCCTGCCTCGAAAAGCGCGCTCACAATTTTCCTGAATCGCAGCTGCCCTTCGCGAAAGAGTCAACGCGCTGTCTCGTACTGGATCAACCCCGAAAGGAGAGAAAGCTGGATCCAAGCCGTCTTCCGTTCGCCGTCAAATTCGTTTCCCTCCGATAGTCAAGCAAACTCAAGCGTTCGTTTCGTCCTCTCATTCCAAACTCCTGCGATCCTCAGCTCAAAGGTCCCTCCCTCTCCCTGCAGTGGATCGACCTCTCCTCACGTAACCTTCCCCGAAGCGAGTGAATGACGCCGAACTCCTGAATCGCCTCATCTCATTCGCCAACGTCAAAGAGCTCTTTCTGCCTCGTCTCGAATCAGCCGACACGACCAGCAGAGTCTAGCTCTCACTAGAACTCAATCATTCGCTGCCGATGCTGGAGTACCAGCTATTCGAGAAGACTTCGGAGGATTCCCGAACCCATTCATCGTCGCTGCCAAATTCGTCGCTTCTCGCATCACGGTTCTGCGACAAGCTTTCAACACTGATGGAGATCCGTTACCTCGCACTTCAACCTTGATTTCGACTCGATCAGGCATGCAAAGGGAACCCTCAAACGATCCTCATCGACTCAGCAAGAGTGTGAGCTATATTTCGTTCAATACCGAAGTTGGACGAAATTCGAAGTTCTTGCGACTCAACGCCGAACAACAAGAAGAGCTCGGAGGAGTCGAGTACCGAGTACGCAACTCTTCTTCCATCAACGAGATTGCTTGTAACTGACCCGGGCTATCTCTGATAGGCTCTCTCTCTTCTCCTCAAGATTATTATCGGTTACTGGCTCGGGTTGCAGCTCATCGGAGTAGCAACAATTGCTCCCTGGCTCACGTATTCGAAGACGTATCAACCAGTTTTTGAACATTCGAACGCGCGACAGATCAGTCCGACTTTCTTCTCCTTCTTCCTCCTGTTCTCGGCATTCGGAAACAACGGCATGAGTATCGTCGACGATTCGATGGTACCCTTTCAGAAGGCTTATTGGCTACTGCTAGTCACGGGAATCCTCGTTCTCGCGGGGAACACCGCTCTGCCCGTCTTGTGAGTCGACCATTTTTTGGCTCCTTTCGAAGAAACACCGCACTCACACTTCCGAATTCACAGCCTACGTCTTACAATGTTTGTACTGATCTTTTCACTCCCGTTGCGTCGTTGCTGACTTGTCGATTTCACCGCAGATGGACGGGTTCCAAACTCGTGCCTCGCGAATCTCGTTCTCGTGAAACGCTGCAGTTCCTCCTCGATCACCCTCGAAGATGCTACATCTACTTGTTCCCATCTCAGTGAGTCACTCAATTCAGAGAAACATCACGAACGCGAAGCTGATCGAGCGAGTTTTCGCAGTCAAACGTGGTTCCTCGTTTTCCTCCTCGTCCTCTTCAATGGCCTCGATTGGATCTGCTTCTGGTTACTCGATATCGGAAACCCTGTCCTCGAAGCGATGTCACCTGGAGTGCGTTGCATAGACGGATTGTTCCAAGCTCTCGCTGTTCGAACTGCCGGTTTCGCAATCGTCAATCTCGGTCAAGTCGCGCCAGCTCTTCAGTTTCTCTTTGCGATCATGATGTACATTGTGAGTCTTTCTTGTTCACCCTGCGATCGAGCCGGACGTTACGAACTAACAGGCTCGTCGGATTCGCTCGCTCCCTCCCTTCTATAGTCAGCCTATCCAATCGCCATCTCGATTCGGTCGACCAACACCTATGAGGACCAAGCTGTTGGTGTGCAAGAAGACGAAGTGGATGAAGCCGAACTCGAAGCTCAGTTTCATCGAAGTGCTCGACCTCCTTCAGATTATATTCTCTCGCACATCAGACGTCAACTCTCCTTCGATATCGGTTTCGTCGTATTTGCGATGTTTCTCCTTTGCATCATGGAAAGGCACCGAATTGGATCTCCCGATTGGAGGTGAGTCTCGACTAGTTGCGAATCTGACGAAGAGGCGACTTACTGACTCAGGCTCTGCCTGTCTCAGTGAGGTAACCGTCTTCTCCCTCATCTTTGAGACGCTCTCAGCTTATGGCTGTGTCGGTCTGTCGCTCGGCAACAACATGGTCAGTACTGAACCTTTCTCCTCTGCCCGAGCTCTACTGACGGGAAATGGCTTCTCTCCAGAACTCTTCCTCGCTTTCCGGCGTCCTCAGAACACTCTCGAAGCTAGTCTTGATCGCTACGATGGTTCGCGGTCGACATCGAGGACTTCCTGTCCGAATCGATCGTTCAATCATGCTCCCGAGCGAGCTCGAGAATGCGGAGGAGACTGCTCCAGACGACGACTCCGACACCGAATGACAATCAGCCGTTGTCGACTGTGAGGATGACGCGAATCGGAGCGACCTCGACTATCGTAGGAATCCAGCAATCGAGCTTCACGAGATTCGAAGAGGATCGCTAGACATTGAGGAAGTTGGCAAGGCGCAAGTATGAGGCGGAGAAGGCTTGCAGTGAGGGGGAGGAGGATAATTTGAGGAGGTGTCAGGAGTCGTTCTGGTGACAATGGGGGAGTAGAGTGATCTGAGATGGACGAAAGAAGGCCACGCAAGTGTACTTCAACCCGTAATGACACTTCTTACCTTTATCTCAGAATGTTCCAGGCTGTCTCTAGCGACGTGAGAATCAGCCCGAGCTGTTTAAGGCAGTGATTTCCAAAACGTGCGATGTGAGGAACTTTGAAATCCAAACCGGATAAAGACGAAAGTGGGCAACCACCAGCACAGACCATCAGCACAGACAGGGAGAGGAGGTTTACGCCTCCTGCGTACCGGAGGTTCTTGCCTTGGCCATATGGCTTGTATAGTCAAAGTGGGTAGCGGAGATGTGCGACCAGTCGAGAAAAGTCCTCCTCTTTCTTCTCTCTTTCGTTCGATTTGACCCTGCCGTCTCACCCGTCTTCGTCATGTCGCGGCTCGATCCGAAGCTGGCCCAGACAGTCGAACTTCTCAGAGGATACAGGCAAACGCTCCGTTCGATGCTCCCAACGCAGGATCGAAATCAGCAAAACCTCCTCCTCGAATTCAGCGGAGGCCTTGATCTTCTGCATATCATCGTACAGCTCATGGTTGTCTCGTCCGACCATGTGGCTCGCAGTATTCTACAGGAATGTAACGATCTCGACCCGAAACACTTTCGATTGGGCTTTGTAAGCTCACGCTTAAACCGGATGGACGTTTTCGCTGATTCTATTAATGTTCGAGTAGTGGAATATCTACAAAGGGCTCACTGGTTTGAGAAGCCAGGTGGAGCCCTTCATACGACCCCAAGCCGCTTTCGCTGCGATCGTTGAACGTTTGAAGAGAGACTTTGGCCGTCATCAACCTCGCGGCTCGAGTTGGTGGCTCGAAGACCGCACAACATCCATCGCTGCCATTTGGAGCAACGCCTATACTGTAGCAGTAACGGAGGATCTTGACAAGAGGAGGTTCCTTCTACTTTACAAGATCAGCCTCCGAGCGAGCGAGTTCGTCAACGCTCCGCCCGCTGATGTCGTCGAGGCCTTTCGCAGTCTACAAGACTACCTGGTTAGTTCGGCAATAAGTAATTAGGCAGTGTGAGTGCTGAATACGTTTGCTCGCAGGATCGACACTCTCAACGCTCGCTCGAACATCGCACGATTCCGACTTTCGGCTACCGCAAGGACGTTATCTACAACGCTTGAATCACCCCTCTTACGCTTAACGCTTTCGATTGGCATTACCTACTTTGACTTATTCAACCATTTCGACTCTTTGACCTCTTCCTCTTTATTCCCCGTCACGGCTATACACTTTACATTTCGTTATCGTTCTTGTTACACACTCTATTTGACACATTCTCGCGAGATCGCATTGGTTTCATTCGAGCCCGACGGCGAGCTGCTTTCGACCGATTGGAAAATTTGCTAAACTTTCGGAGCTCGTGCGTTCTTGCAGCTTCAGATCTGTCAGAACTAATCGTCGTTGGAGCAAAATGAGCCGATGAAGGGCGCTTGGGCGTTACCTTGTCTGCAAAGGCAATAGACAAACCCTCAATTGCCTTGTTTCGTGGAAAGCTCATCCCGCTTCCCCGATCTCCCTTCTCCCTTCTCCTCTTCTCTTCTCTTCTCTTCTCCTCTCACTTCGACCTCTGTCAAAATGCCTCACTTCACCGCTTCGAGCTCGAATTTTATTGTGGAACTCCTTCGTCGATATAGTCAAAATCTTCTCGCAAACTCAGGTCGAAATGATTCAGCTCGATTCGACTTTGCAGCTGGATTGCAAATCTACGAGTACATCTTCGAGCAACTAAGATTGTCAATCCGCGGTCATGAGCAGGTATACGAAGAGTTGGCAGATGGATTGAGCCCGATCAAGTACACCGAAAACTTCGTGAGCTTTCCCTTCCGCTGTTCCGTTATCGCTCTCGGACAGCACTGACCACTCGATCGAATCGGCAGCTCTCTCTCGCCTCAACCCTCGAGAAATCCTTCTCACGAGTCTCTCAATACCTCCAAGACTACGCAAATTTCCTTGATCTCCTTCATCAAGTCGCACACTCCACCACTCCTCGCTCCTCATGGCTCCTCCTGGTCCCTCAAGAGATGAATGAGCGAGACTGGACTCTCGCTGGCGAGTTGGAGAGGTCGAAAGAACAGTTCGAAGTGATTTGGGAGATCTGTCGATTCAAGGATACGATGGGTCGTTCAATCCCTCGCGAGGTTGTGCGAGCAATCGAGGAGCTCAAGAGATCCATCGTGCGCTCTTCATCCTCCCTCCGTCGCAGCGAACCTCGAGTTGAATCAGTGATTTTGTGATTGATAGCTTCCTCCTCCTCGTCCCAACCCTCGTGATCTCGACACCTTCACTCCCGCAGAGCTGTGGATCCACTCTAGAGACAGAGTCTCATCTGTCTCTTCCCTGGAATGAGAACCGCCGAGTCGAGAGATCAGAAGAGGGAGTGTGAAGTTGCAGGATGCGAAAGATGACAGGTGAGTTGCGATTGAGGAGGTACAACAAAGATAGGAATAGGAATAATGGTGAGCGGGAAAAGAATGGTGGAAACTCTAGTAAATCTGCTTGACGAGGGAAAAGTATCAGTCGCATCCCATTCAAACCTTCGAGCTCATAGCTTCTGACGGAAAAGCGAGTCTAGAGAGAGCTCAAAGAAACGTACCTCATCGAAAGGCCTAGTATCAGGCCAACATGATTCCCAAACTTGATTCACGACCAACTCTGCCTCTTCCCGACTCTTACAATTCGGGTTCGCAGTCACACTCAAAATAGCTCTTCTCCTCACACATGCCTAGATACGTACACTCTCAATTAGTCAAGTTCGAGAAACAAGAGAGAGGGGGGACAAATGAAGGAGGGAGATGAGAGAGAGGAGAGAGAGAAAAAACGCACTTGGTGTTGTTTCGTGAAGGAGAAGTTTTGACGAGAGAATTCTCTACCCCATGAACAATCACCACTTAGGTTCTCCGCTCGAATCTGTACAACCGAGCGAGTGAGTCAGGTCAATCGAACTATTCTTTTTACATTGTAAAAGAAAGAAAAGAAAGAAAGAATTTGTTCAAAACTCACTTCAGTACAAGCGTGACTTCTGAGATCTTCTGCCCAAGTTTTGCCACCCCTAGGTTTGAATCGTCGATCATCATAAGCATGTACCAATTCATGAGCCAACGCGTCTTGTACATGAGGTTTCCCCATGAACCTATTCTGACACAACAATACTCCCAATTCTGATGAATAACCTCCTGCCATCGTTGGTGGACAAGGTTTACATATGATCGGTAGAGGGAGAGAGGACGAGTCTGAAGGGGAGGAAGGTGAACCTGGTGCGGGAGGGAGGAGGGAAATGTGAGAAAGCATGAATCGAATGATTGGACCTTTTGATTGGATACTTGAATTAGCTTCTCGTGTGAGAGGATGACAGTGAGAAGGTAAGAGAAGGGCTCACTCTCTCTAACTAGTTCATCCCTCCATTTCTCACATCTCTTGCAATCTGCCAATTCTCGCTTTAAATCAATCTCAGATTTCTCTGCTTCCTCTTTCGTTTGCCCTTGTTGCATGATTACTCCATCCTCCCATTTCGGTGTACTCTTTTGTTGTGAATCACATCGTAGAGGTTTCGTGTTGAAGGAGAGGGAGAGAACTGATTGTCGAAATTGATTGAATGAGGATCGGAATGAAGGTGAATCACTAGGTTCGAACGCGGATGCTGTCATCCTGAACTAAGCTAAGCAGTGAGAGAGTGAGAGAGTGAGAAGGAGAGAGACTTTCTTTTACTCCTCGACCAAGTCTCGACTCGACTAATCATGGATTTGGATGATGATGAAGCATTCTTGTATGGAGATGGAGATGAACAACAACCTAGTACTACAGGTAAGCAACCCCCATCTCTCTCTGCTTGAATGAATTCCTCATCAACCCACTCATCATCCTCACTCACACAGACTCTGTGAACAATCAGTGAGCCTCCTATTGAGCCTATTAGCTACATAAAAGCCAGCTGATAGTGAAGAGTGGCCCACAGACATACAGCAGCGAATGAATCTCAACTTCAACAAGATCAACAACAGCAACAAGGCGAAGATGACGAGGAAGAAGAGGAAGAAGAGGATAGTGATGATGTGAGTTAACAAATTACATCGATCAAACTGACCCAGCTGACGAATCCAGTATTTCACAGGACCTCGAAATCATTCTCGACGGTGAAGGAGTAGCTTCACCTCAAGCGTGAGTTCACTCTCTTGCCCTCTCCTCCGACACAAACTGAAACTAGGATTCAATGCTACAGTCAACGAGGTCGACCCCAAGCTCCAGTTCGATCAACTTCTTCCCCTCAAAAACGTAATCTTCTCCCTCTCTTTCCTCTCCCTCCCTCCTCAGTGCACTGACACTCTTCCCCCCATCTATAGCCGCTACTGTTCCTCAACCCACAACAGACTACGCACCTCTCGAACGACCCCGCGCAACTCCCTCCGCTTCCGCAACCACTTCCATCGGACCTCCCTCTGGACTCCCCTCTAACCCCGATCCAACCGCTACCGATCCCACCTCGACCGCTTTACTCGCTGCACAAGCTCTCGAATCCTCTACCCCCCAACCTCAATCAACCGAAGAACCCAAACCCCAAACTTTAATCCCTCACGGTTCCCTCCAACCACTCGAACTCGCTCCCTCCCAAACTCCGACCTTCGAAGTGAACCCTTCAATCACTCACAAAGACGCAGACGGTAACGATCTGTTCAATATCGATATCGATAGTTATCCCGAAGGAGAACGGAATTGGAGGAAATCTGGAGTCAATTTGTCAGATTATTTCAATTATGGCATGAATGAAGCTACTTGGAGGAATTATGTGAGGAAACAAAGAGATATGAGGGAGAGTGAATCAGCAGATAGGAATCCATTCATCGTTTGTGTTCTTCTTTTCCTTTTGAGTGTTCTTTTCGGACTGATTGATGGATGGAAAGGTGAGAATATTTAGGCATTCGCAAGTGGTGATATTAGACAAGCATGGCAAGAGTTATCAAACGAAAACAAACAACTCTTGGTAGGAACCATTATGGGTTTCCAACCTGGTTCTTTACCTTCCTCTGGTCCCAACCCAGCTCAGATGGCTCAAATGGTTCAACAAATGGGTATGATGCCTCCTTCTCAAGCTCAACAACAAGCACAAATGGGAGGAGGAGGAATGGGATTACCACCTCAATTACAAGGTTTACCGATTCAACATCCTATGGTTCAAGCTTACATGCAACAACAACAACAACAGATGCAAATGCAGCAGATGCAGATGGGAGGAATGGGTGGGATGCAAGGGATGGCTGGGATGGGAGGTCATCAGATGGGAATGGGAGGAATGGGAGGGATGGGAATGCAACAGCAAGGAATGGGGATGAGTGGAATGGGAATGGGAGGTTTAGGGGGAGGGAATGGAGTTGGAGCGGAAATGAATGGTGGGATGACTCCTTCGAATGCGAATGTCAACTCGGGTGGGAATGAAGAAGGTGAGTTTTTTGAAATCGTTCATATTTTTCTGTTGAACGAGATGGGAAACTGAATGTGAATGGTTTGTGATAGATGGAGAAGAAGTGATCAAGAATGAAGAGGAATCGGGTACTCCTGCTCCTCCTTCAGCAGCAGTAGCGGGAGCGGGAGGGGAAGAAACGATTGAATCGGGAGATATCGCTGGATTCGAACCTGTAAGTTTCCTCACTTTTTCCTCTTTCGTTTCAGCTACGCGAGAGACTGACTACGAGCTGAGTCACATCCTACAGATCAACCCTGCATTCGGTTTCGTTCCCGGAGCACCTCGAGGTAGAGGAGGAATGGTTGGAGGAATCGCCGCTCGAGGAGGTCGAGGAGGAGCAGTCGCAGCAGTTCGAGGTGGATTCAACGCGATCGGCCGAGGAGGACGAATAGGAGGTATCGTAAATCCAGTTGGAGTCGTACCTGGAGTCGGACCCGCCGTTGTTGGTCTCCCAACCGGACCTCGAGCAGCTGCTGGACCTCTTCCTGCAAACGTTCCTACTGGACCTCGAGCCGCTGTCAACGCTCCTGCTCCAACTGGACCAGCTGCTGCTTCTGGTGCTCCCGGATCGATTCCAACGGGACCAGCAGCGAATCGAGCTGGACGAGGAAGTGCCGCTCAAAACTATCGAGACAAGGATAAAGATCGATTCGGGGATGCTTCGGGAGGAATGGAAGGCCTCGATTACGGAGGAAGTGGAGGAGGTGGAAGTGGTGGAGATAGTCCTGCTAGGAGTAGGAAACGAGGAGGAGGAGGCGGAGGGGATAGTGAAGATGAATATGGGAGGGGGAAATCTAGGAGGTCAAAAGAGGATAGAGATCGAAGTAGGGAACGTCAACGAAGGGAGAGGGATCGAGAGTACGAGAGGGAACGAGAGAGGGAGAGGGAGAAGGATCGAGAGAGAGAAAAGGAGGGGAAAAAGAAGAGCGTCAACGATTTCTTCCCGGACAAGACCAAGGATGATAACAATGGAAGTTTGACGCCACCTCCTCAGGGAATCAAGATTCGAGGAGTGACGAAACGAGGTGGAGCGGCGCCAGTCGAGGAGGATGAGAGGGAAGGTTCAGTCGCTTCTTCGTCGAGGAGGAGTTCGAGGAGAACTACAAGAGATGAAGATGACGGGAGAGATACAAGAAGCGCAAGGCGATCATCGAGACGCGATGATGACGATGAGGTGGATGGGAGGAGGAGTCGAGGAGTCTCTCGTTCACGCTCACCGGAACCTTCGAGGAAATCGAGGAGAACTCATTGGAGTGACGATGAAGACGCTGCTGGAGATCCTTCTCACGATGATACCCGGTGAGCTTCTTTCGCTCTGTCTGTATCTCATCTACCGGGCTGACTCATCCATTTCCTCACTTCGCAGAAAACGTAAAGCTGAAGATTCACCTCCCGACGGAAGTACTCGTCGTCGCTCAAGTCGTCGAGGCTAGCATGCGCCGCTTCTTCAACTTGTCCTTCCTCCAATACCTCTTCGTACCTCTGTTTCTGTTCAGCAAGAGGTGTAAAAATCTGATATCTGCCAAATGCAACCTTTCGCAATCGCATTCGATTCAAAGCTACTTCTCGGCAAACCTCGAGAGACTGCTACGGCGATCGTTTGCTCGACTGCCTGAAAATGAGATTTGCTCGTCGCAATCCCGAGGGGGGTTCGAGGAAATTACATTAGAACGACATGAACCAAATCGACGAAATCCGAAATAGGCACTGAAACATATGCTACATTACTTTGGATAATAGAGTAGAGACTGATACAGGAAACGAAAGAACAACAAGAGATACTCAAACTATGTGCATGCGAAAAGTGAAAACCAATTCATTCTTTACCCGGCGATCCCAGCACGTTCCTCCGACCCTGCCACTCACTCTGTAGATCGTCGTCGACCACCTTCGGGTACTGTCACCTTTCGGTCTGTGTCCATCTCTCTCTCATTGCGTCTTGTACTACTTTCTCCGACTCCTAAAGCGCGCATGATCAGGTAAAGTGAGCTGAGGAGTATAGGTAGAGCATTGTTCGATAGGATAGATGATGCCGGGGTCGAAGAGGGTAGAGCTGGGAGAGATGGAGCTGGAAGAATCGGTTCGAGTGAGGGAAAGTCGAGAGTTGAGAGAGGAATTTGAGCGAGAGTTTCCAAAGGGAGAACGGTGGCTTCAGTGGTTGGGGCCTGTAGAGCTCTATCGAGAACTGTCCAATCGATCGTACCATCCGAACGAAGTAATCCTTCATCTTGAGGTCCCTCGTAAACGAGAGCTTGTCGACGACCAGCCCTCTCTGCCCTCTCCCTCGCCAGTCTCTCCTGCCTGCGTTGTATGACCTCGTCTTGAGGATAGTTCACCCTGACCTCTTCCTCTCCTCTAACTTCCCCACCTCCTCCTCCTTGTTCCCTCACGATTCTGGCACACCTCGCCAACCTCGCTTCTCGTCTCCTGACGGAAGGAGGAGTTACGCATTGCTATTGAGCTGAATCGAGGAGGGCCGCCGAGGTTCTATCGCTGGACGAAGTGGGCGCCATCTCAGAGTGTGTGACGAAACGTGATCGAGTTTCAAGTTTTGGAGGGGAAAGGGAAAAGGTGTCCGAAGAGACACTCGAGAGATGCCGGTTGAACGGAGCGTTTTACGGGTTCGGTACGGGCGGAGCAGTCTAATGCTCGCGTGGCCTTCTACGATAGATGAAAGAACAAACGGGAAGAGTGGAGGGTCGGTCAAATAAGATGACGGAGTTTGTCAAAGCAGTTCTTTTTTTTCGCAGAATTCAGCAGGAGCGGAGTTGGCGGAACCCCTTCATGCTTCTCTTCACGGAGCACCCCCTTCCGTCCCTCAAATGGCCCGTTTCGAGGAGAAACGATGTATGAATCAAACTGGAGGATAAACTTTGAGAACAAGTTCAAGGGGAAGCAGCAGTTTTGAGGAGAACCATCGGAAATAGACGATCAAGCCCCGCTGCGAACGACGAGCTGAACTCGATTGAGCACGTCTTTCTGAACTAGGTACGAATTGACTAGTCTAGGGAAGTTGTCCTATAAGCGTAGTCCGTCGTCTGACTGACTGCGATGGCTTGATGAGAAAAAAATGAAAACTTCCAACCTAGTTTTGCGAAAAGTTCCGTCAAAAGGTCCAGTCTACTGTTCGACTCTCACATGGAGTTCGGCCATCAACTGACTAATGCTATCCGTAGCGAGTTGAAGGGGAACTATGTATACGATGTTCACAACTGCGTTTATTTCGGACCGTTTTTGGCGAACACACCCTCAAAGCTGATGATCAGAATGACTTTGAAGGGCAACGTCGAGGAGTGCTTCGATGTACAGAATCGCACTCGAGCATGTACAGAGACGGAGAAGTGCGGCGCTTTACTAGAATGAAAAGAGATCGCCAAATGCTTTCGGACTTCTTTGGGAGAGAAAGTGTTCAAAGAGATCGTCGTGAGATCTTGATCGAAACATGCACACATGGCAACTTGAACCGAATGACGCGTTTGCTCTGTACGATGTTCGATTTTCAATTGGCGGGGGTCTCAAAAGCAAGTAGCGTTTCTGGTGCCTCGATCCTTAAAGTTTCGCCTTGTTTCCAAACCTGGCTTGAAGGTTGTTTTTTTTCCCTCCTCTCCTTCAACCCGACGACTCTCTCTCTCTCGCACACTCACGACAATAACAACAACACATACGATGCCCTCGAAACGACCTGCAGAAGAAATGGGTAGACCTCCTCTTACTCGAGGATCGTAAGTTGCAATTTTCCTCTATTCCCTGCCTCGCTTAAACGCTAACTCCCTCCCTCCCTCCCTTTGAACAGTGCTTGCCATAGATGTTTTGCGCGTAAAGTTAGATGCTCTGGACAACCTGATCCTTCTACTGGAGTATACGCGTGTAGTTCCTGCTTGAGAACTGGTGAGTGTTTTACCTCCTGTTGGATCCCTCTCTCTGTTGTCGATCACTTTGCTCATTCTCGATCGCCTCTTTCTTTTTCTTTCGCTCCTCTCTTTTCGCAGCTCGGTTCAAGAATCACGACCTAGCTCTATGCAAGTGCGGATTCAACGGTGAAGGATTATGTAGTGAGGAAGGAGGACTTCAAATGAATGGAGAAGCGATTCCTTCTGCGAAAGGTCCAGGTTCGTTTCACTTCTCGCTTAGTCTCATCTCACTAGTTTCATTGCGACTGACACATTGCTTTCCATCTATCGCAGCACGTCGCAAACTCGGATCGAGGACTAGCACAAATTCTTCTGGTCGTTCGACTTCTTCTCGAGCATCTTCGACATCCTCACGTTCCGACCGCTCTGCAAGTTCGAATGATAGCTCAGCAACGGTCTCGCCTGCATCGTCACTAGAATCTGTACCAACGATGGCGAAACTCGAAATGGAATTACCTCAACCTCCTCCTCTTTACCAATTCCCCTCGACTTCTTTCGAACTTCCTCCTCCACCTCCTATGCACTTCACGAACCTTTGCGAAAGTCAACAACCACCTCCGCTCTATATCCCTGCATCGACGACTTCTTCAGCTTCGACTTCTCGCAGTGGAAGTCCTTCTCCAGCTACTCCCGTCGATTCGCAACCTTCACTCTTCGCTCGTCGAGTAGGCGCACCTCTGCAAATCGCTCTACCTCGTCCTCATCACATCGGCCGACACTCGCCTACGGGATCTGGTTCGACCACTTCTTCCGCTGCACCTTCGATCAACAGCGCTCCTCTCCAAACTCCCTCATCTTTCGGTGCTCAAGCACCTCCAACCTCCTACAACTCTTATCAATACGCACCGCAACCTCACTTTGAACCTCAAGGAGTCCCCTTCACCCAACTCGCGCTCGATCTTGCTCCTTACTCGGCTCTCTCTCCTTCGACTCTTTCGAAATTTAACGCTGGCTCAGTACCTTCTTTCGATTTCTCTCTACCTCACGCCGCACCTCCTCCTCAATCTTACGAAGCCTTCGCTCCTGCCACGATCGGTTCAGCTCTCGGAATAGATCAATATAACGCTTACGAAATGATGAACTCTTACCAAAACTACGCCCCTGCTCCTCTGCCCTACTCTCTCCCGCTCGACGCTCAGTACCCGGTTCTCCCATCTACTCCTCACCGCAACATTGAACCTTTCTCCCTCGACTCATCGAATCAAGTTTACGATCCCTCAACTTTCGGAGGCAGTTTCCACCTTCCGAGTCCCGGTCTCACCTTCTCGTCTTCGACCCCGTACTGGTACTCGAAGAGTCAATACTTCGGAGCCTGATCAACAGACACTTCTTTTCCTTCCACTTTTGTATCATCTCTCCTTCCCTTTTCTTCAAACCCTAATTTTCATGTTCCGTCGTTTCACTTATTTTATCGACGTCGAGCTTTCTCCAGCTGTACATAGCATTCACCTTTTCTGCCCCTTCCTACCATCGTCATTGCTCTCTCTTTTGTTGCCAACTCTTTCCTCTCTCCACTTGTCGTTCTTTCTAGTCTCTCTCTCTCTCTCGCTTGCTCTATCTTGTTGTGTCGTACAAACTTACTCCGCGTGTACTCTTTCTTCCTTCAGTCGTGACAGTCTAGTGAGAGGCTCAAGAGGTAATTACAGAATAGAGAGCAAAGTGAACTATGAAGAGCTACAAACTCAAGTTCTCCCGCGGCGTAGTAGAGCTCGGATTTCGTAGATTCGAGCGTGACGAGAGGAATTTGGTGCGACGTGAGGAAGAGAGAGTGCTGTAGGGTTTCCGACGAGGGTGCCTCCTGGTGACAGAATGCGAAGAGACTGATTGAAATCCTGATTCTGGACGAAGACTTCGCTCTTCTTCGATCTCCTCCATTCTCAGCAGCTTGACATGTAGAAGTAGAGGAGGTTTCGAGTTGGAATGGTCCGCCCGGAAGTGAACTTGCTGCCGAAGCAAACGCTGTAGATCGGCAAGAATGATAGAGGGTGAGCGCTGCTACAAGAGGGAAGAACTCGAACACTCGACGTTATTTCGGGTTCTTGAGAACTGCTTGTTCAGTCATATCTATCGATCCCGCTTGTTGTGATGCGAATGAGAAGACAGACAGAGCGGCAGAGTGTGTCGGATTCGGATCTGAGAGAAGTACCGGAAAATGTGTAAGAGTCCAGCTGAGCGAGCTTCAAAGCGACGAAGATGACACGATCGTTCACTGTTATCACATGAGAATGAGGTAAGTCAGCACCTATCTTCTAAGCAGTAAACTCCAACTTTGTGTATTTTCGTTGTTTCGCTCAGTTTAGATCAAGTTTTCTCACTCGTCCTCCATTTTCATGACTGACGAGCTCGAAATCCCTCATAGACATCCTACTCCCACTCACAGTTCCCCCTCACGCCTTTCTTCGGAGCGGTTACCAAAAATCGAAACCCGAACGAGTAGATGGGGAGGAGGGGAAGAGAAGGGAAGAGGATTGGACAAGCCGGTTGTAAAGCGGTCAAGGTCTAGAGTGGTGTATTGTGTCTTCATAGCGAACCGTATGGCGAGAGAGTCGCTTCGAGGGGGAAGAGAGGGGAAGGGAACTCACGAAGCAGAGAAGAAGCCATTTCGAAAGTGAAATTTCGAGTCTCAGGCGCCAGCGAGCCTGTCGCGAGCTGACTTACTACAAGATGGAATGATGAGCCGAATGAGTGCTACTGGACAGGGGAAGGAGGCCAGGAGACTCACGAGAGAAAGGAAGAAAACCTCAGGGAGACTACCTTGTTATTGAAGAACACGAGAAGCAAGCAAAGTGAGCTGGAGCCCCGAAAGAGTCCTTTTAAATCTACCTTCGTCACTAGGCATCAATGCATCATGTCAGTTCGCAGATTGAAAAGAGGTGAAAGGAGATGAGAGAAAGGAAGGGCACTCGCCTCAGTCGAGAGCTAGCAGCTCATCACAGCGGTTTGTCGGGTGCCTAAGAGCATCTGGGCAGCTCCAGCGTGCGATTTCCGATTGTCGAGTGAGTTGCAGGAGGGAGAGTTTTTGTGGTTCAACTTTTGACCATGCACGCTTCACATAACTCGCTCAGCAGCTCAGGACGACCATAAAGAGAGCCAGATTGATGTCGTGCAGCTGCCATGACCAGCTCAGCTTGTCCCGTTCTCTTCCATATTCGCTGTCCTCGATTCCCTCTTCCCCCAGATCAAACTCTATACTCGCTTCGTGCCTTGACGCTGAGCTGTCAGAGAGCTCGGAATAGGCTCATTAGGTGCCTTCATCGTATACAGGAGTTCAGGGCTTGATCTTGAGCGTTGCTGAAGTCAGTTTCCGTCCGTTCGTATTTCCTCCTCTTCCCTCGTTTCAGAGTACATAGCTGACACGTGGATCCTCACACACAGCCTCTAGACTAATCTGCTTCTTCCGAAGCTACCGACTCGTTCCGAACTCTCCTGTTCCGACCGCCTCCTTCGGATCGAGATTCGACCCACCCCTTCTTGTCGAGGAACCAGCTTTACAGGCGCCGACCCGCAGACGCCTCTTTTCTCGACCCACAAGGGCCGCTCAGTAACGATGCCGAGACGTTCGGCTTATCTCAGCAATTTTGCTCATTTCAGCTCTCCTCTGCTGGTTCTGTCATCAAATTCCACCATGCCGCTCTCCGACGGTATCCTCAGCTACATGGGGGACCTTCGTTGTCTCGAGTTCTCGAACACCTATCGCATCTACGAATCGAAACTGAAAGGCCTCCGGGACGTCCGTTACCCCGACGGCTCGATACACAAAGTCAATCTCCATGGTGAGGACATTCGCGTAAGTTCCTGAGTTCTCGATTACATGGAAATAAGGTTAATCCAGTTGCTCGCTTTCATCGTTGTGCAGTATGTCAAATTAGATTTCGACCCTGTTCGACCTAATAACCACTCTCGTCCTACCATCTACTACTTTATTGAGGGCGTATGGATGCGTTTCAGCAATCCCAATACACAGATCATCTACAATCAGAGCACTCATCAGCTTGAAATCAAGAGGAACCCTGGCTTAGTCGCCGCCTCCATCACTCATCGAAAGGCCGCAATCTACAGGATAGATCGTAGGCAATGGATGAAGAATCACGGTGGACTAGCAATCTAGTCGCACTGCACAGGTAAGCACTGCCTTGCTTTTATCTGGTTTCTTTGGTCGAGCTAAGATAGCCCTCGCGAACAGCTGAAGATAGTTCTTGTAGCCTCTCACTCTCCTACCTTACTCATGTCCATTTGCAACGCATCTTATCTTCCCCTCGCCACGCTCGATGGCTCGCAAGAGTTTCCATTGCGAACGAGAGAGGCGAAGAGTAGCTACGAAAGGCCGCGCTGAACCAACAAAGCGCCCTGCTCCGCAGGGCTGATAATGTGCTCAATGTGCAGTCTCGCCGAGTGCGTTCACACTGCGCAGAGTTGACCTGAAGCGAGTCTGAGGAAGCACGATTCCAAGTTGAGCGACTTCATCGAGAAAATTGAAGCGGCGGTCAGTCGAAGAGGTTCATGAGTAGCTTACCGTGGCCTCTTGTTGTGCATAGCGATTCGAAGCTGAAGCGTAGGAGGTCAAGAGGCGAGTTTCAGACTCTCCTCATCTTTTGGTTCTTCACCAGCTTCTCCACCTCTCTAGCCGCCTTGAAGAAGCTAGTAGACCAAGATACCGAGTCAAACATCAAACGAGAACGATTCGCAAGTACTCCCTCAAGCTCCCCGAGCTGCTGCAGCTCTTTCAAGATGATACCGACTCCCTCAACATCTCACCTCAAAGCAAGGGACTTTGAATCAGTTTACGAGCCTGCGGGTAAGCAGACACAGCTCATCATTCTGCCTTATCGCTCACGATAGGATTCCTCGAGTAGAAGATACTTTTATTCTCCTCGACGCTCTCGAACAAGATGTTGAGTTACTGAAAGGCAGCACGATATGCCTCGAGATTGGGTGAGTCACATCTAGACATTCTCAAACAAACTATGCTGACCTAACTGAAAGCGTAGGTCCGGATCTGGTTGCGTTTCGGCGTTTTTAGGGTCAATTTGCGGATCTTCTTCTGCTCGTAAGTCCATTTTCCGCTACTTCAACGCATTCCACGCTTACGAGTTACCTCGAACAGTGTATCTATGTACCGACTTGAACCCTCACGCTACTCGCTGTACTCATCAAACCGGTCTCGCCAATTCTGTTCCTCTCAATCCAATTCTCACAAACCTCACTTCTTCACTCCTACCGCGACTCACTCGTCAAGTAGATCTACTCGTCTTCAATCCTCCTTACGTTGAGACTGAGGAGGAGGAACTATATGATGCGCAAGAGGATGGAACGATAGAGAAAGCTTGGGCAGGAGGGGAAAGTGGAATGAAGATCACGAATAAAGTGCTCGAACAAGTCGAAGTACGTCTCTTTGCTCATCTTCGTGCACAGTCAGCTCGACTGACTCTGTACACTGCTTGTCTAGTCGCTGCTGTCAGAAAGAGGGCTCTTCTACCTTGTCGCGATTCCTCAGAACAAACCTTTGGAAATTCTGCAACAGATGAAAGAACGTGGTCTCGAGGGAGAGGCAAGCTGTCTGTCGCATTGGCTGTCGCATCACTCACTGACTCTAAGTTCAACTCGACGCAGATCACGCTGAAACGAAGAGCAGGAAGAGAACACCTTCACATTCTCCGATTTCGGCGTTCGACTCATCCGAAACTCTCGACTTGAATACCTAACTTTACAACAATACCCTTCTCTATATCTATACCTCACCAGCACGCACTATGACCCCTGCCAATGCAACACGATAATACCACCTTTCCTTCTCTCGTCCTCATGCCATCCTCCGATCCCGTTCCAGAACTCTCGCTCAACTCGATACCCTTTCTTCTCGAACAAATCTCCTACGCTCTCACAATCCTCTCCTAGTCGACAAGGTTCTTCGAGGAGATTCTTGAAAACTACAAGGTGAGATGGCCAAGTATGAGACCAACCTCTGTCGAACTTTCGATCCAGAAGGTCTTGTCGGGCTTTCAGTATCGACGGACTTGTGGAAGAAAGAGCGAAAGGATCTGGAGCAGGGAAAGGGGAAGGAGGAAACGAAGGGTCGACATGAGGAGGGAAACGATCGATGAAATAGGTAGAGGGTGATGCATAGAAATGATCAGATTGATCACGATATGAATTGGAAGGCTGTCCCCTGGAGTCGGAGAGTACGCGTCGTCAGTCAGGGGCGAGCGGGAAGAAGGGGAGAGAAGCGAGACGAACAAGACTGGAGGTTCGCAGCCTATGAACCATATGAGACCTCCTTCTCCACTTCCGTTCCCTTCTGATACGTCGCTCATCTCCAACTCCTTCGAGTGCAGATGACTCTGCCATGGTGTAGAGTGACAAGGCATAACGAATCCAACGCTCTCGATCCGTCTCGACCCATCGTCCTTCGTTCGTTTCGATCCTACACGCTGTGAACGCATTTCGTCTCGGAGCCACATCATGACATCGTTCTGGCCTTTCGTGTGGTATGCGCTGAGGTAGAGTGCCGGAAGAAGCGAGACGAGGAGAATGGCGAGGTGTGAACTTCGGATTCTGACTTTCGCTGCGAATCGTCCGAAGGGGCCGAGAGGAATTGATCGCTTGTCGTGCGAGGGAGTCTGAGGGACGTTCAAGCGGGAAGCGGTGACGAGGGCGAGCGAGACGAAGAGGTGCAGAATCGGGAGAATGGGATGAAGGAACCTCCATTCTTTGTGACTGAGTAACGAGTAAGATAGTGTCGTTCCTGCTGCTGTCCAGCCGAGTTCCCGTATTGCTGATTTGTTCTTGAGAGTGGTACGAGAGGAGGTGTAGAACGTTCGCAGTCCGTCCAGGAAGAAAGGTAATTGAGTGAGGAGAAGGAGGGGAATCGCTTGGAAGAGGTAGAAGTGCCATGGGTTCTGGCCATAGAAGAGCGAAATAGAGTGGAAAACGTTCGTCGAGAGGAAGCGAAGGGGAGTGAAAGTTGGTATTTGGTAAAAAGCGGTGTCGAGGACGAGGAAGAAAAGGATCGCGAGAAGTCTGAAGAATGCGAGTTGATCAGCTTTCGTCGGTGCGTCGTCTCGGAAGTACGAGTAAAAGAAGGTGACATGTATGCGAGCTTACGAAATGATCGAAGCTGACGAAATGATCGAAACTTTTTGTCGAGTTGGACTTTGCAAGACAAGTCGAGAACCGAGGATGAGCCAGATGATTGCATTCGAGGGTCGTATGATCGTGGCGAGAGCAGCAAATCCGAGGGCAAGTGATAACGAGCCGAGACTGTGTTTGCATGTACGATTCGAGCTAGTCAGAAAGATGAACTAAGCGATGAGAGTCGAATCGGATTCACCTTGTCTCCTTCACGTTCTGCTTGTTCTCGTCATCTGCGTCTCTCTCTACAATATTCCTCCGTCGGTAGGCTTCCCATGGCCAATGCCGAAGAGCCCAGGCCGTCAGAGCGGTCTCTGTCGAATTCGAAAGTGTTCTTGTCGAGGTGAAAAAGTTGAAGAACGAAGTCAACGAAACGACGAGCTATACCATGGAATGGTTGTCAGTGTCAGCTCGACACCACATAGCTCGTCGCAATGCAGCAAGAGCACAGTGTGAGGAACAGGAGAGGAAGGGGAGACTCACTGCAGCGTTTCCATATTCATTCCCTAGCGCTTCCTCAGCCAGACCCTTGACAGCTAAATCAGTTGACGCTGCTATACATGCTTGTAGTAATCTCGGTGCAAGAATCTGTTCACATTCCAACTCCAGTCAATGAACGAACCTCTCCCTCTCTCCTGCGAAAGGACAGTAGAGAGAAAGGGCGACAACTCACCAACCAATCACCTCGATCATCCAGCCCACTCATTCGCAATATCTCGTACACTAGAGCAGTTGGCACTACGCTCAACGGACTCCTGATCCCTCCCTTTCCTCCATCCTTCAACATTTCCCTCCAATCTTGCCAACTCGAGCTGTCACCTCCGCTACTCCTAGTACGCCATTCCCAAGTTTTCCAACCATATCCAAACACCCACAGATGAGCCGGTTCGAGGGATTGCCAGTATTCGTCGGGTTGAAAGAAAGAATGGGACAAGAACGCGTTGATTAGCCGGAAGGAGAGTGATATGAGGAAGGGTGATGACGGAAGAGGCATCCGGAGATCACTATACTGCTACGACACGGAGTCGCAGGAGTATCGATCAAGCGAGATAGCGACCAGACTTTTCACGGCCTCGCTGTTCCCCTTCTCCTCTTCTTATCAGGTTATTTGAGTCGGAATCGAGGTCGATGGATTGCAAGTACAGGTGGAGTGTTATTTCAGCGACGGTTGAACCGGATTCAATCGACGGAGGTGAGTGTGAGACTACATTCTCTCGACTCGAGAAACGAAGGGGATAGATCGTGAAGGCGTTACCGTACCGGGAGCCAGTCGTTTTATTCATTATCCGAAGAGGTTCTCGATCACCAAGATCCGCATTATGGCTTGGAAAAGGAGGGACTCAGACAAATTGAATTTGTTTTTTGTGGAACCTTCGGAACTCCACTTCGCCCTCATTCAACACCTCTCTCTCTCTCCTTCTCCACCCTCTCTACCTCTCCTGATCCCCTCCTTTCTCCCTCGTACACCTTACCTCGATCACCTTCGATGCCTTCGCTCTCCTCGACTCTATCGTTCGCAGCAATCATTTCATCAGGTTTCGCTCAACTACTCGCCGATGGAACCTATATGCAATCGGGAGCGATCAATGCGAATCTCATGTGGCAGGCATCGGGGACACTGAGCAAAGGAAGGTGTCCCATCGTAGCGAAAATCAGTGACTGCTATATTTCGTTCGTCTCGTTTCCAACTATCTCTTTCCGGTCGTAATGGTCGCTGATCCCGCTGATCTCGCGATGAATCGATAGGAATCTGGGCGCAAGTGGAAATCTACAAAGCACGACGAAACCGACAACGACGACTCGGGAACGACGAGCTATCGAACTGTACGATCCTTCGAAGAGCCGTAGCATCCTCGCCGCAATGAGTCCAGCCGAACGAAGAGCGATCGCAGACGACGAAGATCTCATCAGCTACTTCGACGCCTTCCCGGAACAAGCTGTAGTAGCAGATGCGACCGGACTTGTCAGTTTTCACATTCTGCATTTCTCGAAAACTTTCGCTGACACCCCTTCCCGCTCACAGCAAAAAAGACAAGTCGCTACTTGCTCAACGAAACCTGTGCCTACAGCTACGGCTACAGCCACAGGCACCAAACCTCCTCCAACTGCGACAAGTACACCACCGCCTCCTTCACCTCGTCAAAGGAACGAATTCCTCACCTGGCCCGGAGCCGCTGCTGGAACGACATGGAAGTACACGTGGAAGAGCTATCAAACACGCAGCTCCTCTACCACCCCGAATTTCTTCCATGCCTGGCAGTGAGTTCTTGTCTATCTTTTTTCTTTTCGGGTCTCGCAACTGACTCAGATCCGTCCATTTCTTGCAGAATCTTGCGACGAGATGCTTGTGGAGGTCCTGTGATTACTCTCGACTATACGAATGGTCAGGTTCGAATCAATGATTACGCTCGAGGCTGCCTATCCTGCGTTCAACCTCTCGCAGCCGATGTATCGTAAGTCACCCCGCATCTCGTTCAATGCTTTCTTCTTTCGCCGCTCTCTTCTCCGCGTCTCTCTCGTCTCTGCAAGCTCAAGCTTTACTGAACTTTCTCGCGCTTCGCAGATATTGGTTTGGGAAAACGATTTCGCACACGATTCAAGTCACTTATGGAATCTCAGGCTCCTTCTCTTACTCTGCCTACTCCGATGGCAACCTCCGACGACCTCTCATCACCTACCAAGCAACGGGAGACATGGGAAGCAGTGCGAGTCTAAAATACGGGAATTATCGAGCTGCAGTGAGCGGGATTTCGGAAGCGACGGCTTACGTTGGTGATCTCGTTCAAACTCGACTGTCGTGAAAGGGAAAGGTCTTATCCTTGTTGTGCGGGTATATCGTTTGTATCGATTTCAATCTTGTATCGTTTATCCCTTGTCTGTCTATTTTTCTGCATTGCGATTGTATCTCATTCATCGATTCTCGTAGGGCTATTCGATCAACTACTGTAGAGCGTGTTTACGAGAGGAATCCTGCGAAGATCGTCGAAGTGGCGCTCCAGTCGAAGAAAAATGATGGATGAAGCTAATTTGACTTCGGCGACTTTTGAAAGGATTTAGCCTCCTGAATTTGGTTCCCTTCTTCCCTCCTACCTTTCGCCTACTTCACGCCAACATCATGTATACATCATCAGCTATCGATTCAACAACACGCACTGAGTCAAGGACGCCTATCGAGCGTAGGGCCTCGTCCGGTTCTCACACTTCGGAGTCCTCTTCCTCCTCACTCGAGACACCTATCTCCTACGCTACGGATCCTGAGCATCCGAGTGACGAGCCCGCTCGAACAACCCGTCAAAAGGTCGATCGTAGGCCTCCGAGTACCTTTGTGAGAATCTTCGAAATCCCTCTCGATAGTTACTTTCGCTGACTTCGCTTCTTTCTGCTAACAGTACCTAAAGAAGAAAACCGAAATGAACCCTGCCGAGTTCCTTTGCGACCTAGCAACGTGTCCGCCGTCCGTTCATGAGTTGAAAGACGAAAAGATGGATCGAGGTCGACCACCAACTCATCCGATTTGGAAGGAGAACGTATTCATCATCACTCGAGGTCTCGCACCATTGGCGGTTCAGCAGCTGGCGTATTGGGCGTATCCAGGTGAGTTCTCAGTCTGTTGCGAGTCTGTCGTGATCGAATGCGGAGGCTCATCTTCGTTCTCC
The DNA here is from genome assembly GCA_016617785.1 of Sporobolomyces roseus. NCBI lineage: Eukaryota > Fungi > Basidiomycota > Microbotryomycetes > Sporidiobolales > Sporidiobolaceae > Sporobolomyces > Sporobolomyces roseus. The sequence goes on from JADILM010000001.1 coordinate 124,463, forward strand.
CAGATTCAAAATGGCATGTCGCTCTCGCCTATCCCTTCTATTGGGTCTCCTTTGTCCTTTTTGCCTTGGCTCTTGTTCACCGGATGAATCGTAAGTACACGAACTAGCTCAAGGTCCGCGTTTGTGCGCTGACTTTGTTTTTGCTCGTCCGCAAACGCAGACTATCTCGTTGTATACGGCACTCTCGACGAGAAGCAGATTGGCCGCGATAGAACTCCCGATAAGAGTATCATGCATCTCGCCGGAGGAATCACTTCGTTCATGTTTGTTCGAACTGCGATTCCCTTCTTTTTACGTTACGAAGCCGAGGATCAACCGCTTCTCATGTTCAACTGGACCTATCCTCTAAGATTGGCACTCTGGGAAGTTACGCTCGACTACTTCTTTGTGAGTCTGCAACGAATTGCCCGATTCACCGATAGCGACTGACGAATCGATCGTCTTTCAGTATTGTTATCATCGCTTGACGCATGAGAACGACTACCTTTGGTCAATCCATCAGCACCACCACACCACGAAACACCCTACTCCCATCCTCTCTAGTGAGTCCTCACGACCTTGACCGCAACACAGCGAGTCTGAACTGACTTTTCGCTCTTTCAACAGTTCTCGCTGAATCTCGTCAAGAATTCCTCGAAGTCTTCTCGATCCCGCTCATCACCTCACTACTAGTCCCCATGAACTTCTCAGAGCTATACTTGACTATGTGCTACACTCTCGTAAGCGAAACTTGTCTATATCCGATAGTCGTTTTCTACTAATTCCCTTTCTCTCCTCTCAAATAGTACGTCGAATTCTTGGGCCACAGTGGTATTCGCGCCTTCTGGAACCACCCTATCCTCGGATGGGCATTGAAACCATTCGGAATGGATCTTATCGTCGAAGATCATGATTTGCATCATCGTTTCGTGAGTTTCTGTTGTTCAAACTTATTTACCGCTCCCCTATTTACTCCTGCATTGCTACATAGGGGAAGGGCGGAAAGAACCCCGGAAGTTTTGGTAACTACGGGAAGCGTACGCGTATTCCACTTGTTCTGTTCGCTCGCACGACTCGCTAACGTTTCTGGTGTTGATACAGAAACCCGTATCTGGGACAGGGTCTTCGGCACCTGTATTGAGAGAGTCGAGTGTTACGGTATGTGAACAGCTTTGGCGGTAATGACCATCGTTACACCGCTCCCTTTTGTACACACCTTTCGAATTTCCACTATCTTTCCAGTTCCCGCCCTCACGCTCTTTACGACAACTTCCACCATTGATTCTCTGTCTATCTGTAATGAAACAAACTCATACCTTACGCTACCGAGCCTCGGAAGTTCCAAGTAGAGAAGCGAGAAGGTGTTGAAATTGCGGATACAGACTGCTCTCGATGAAAAGGAAAAGGAAGCAGAGAGACTTTCGACCATGACCTACGCTATACAGCGGCTAACTCGTTCACGAACGGTCAGCATGAGTAGCTTGGACGAGAGCAGTGAAGCCTGCTGAAACGAGTTTGCGAGCCCTTCGAAGAACGCAATTCTGTTTCTCTCTCCTGTTCCAATTGATCAAGTCGAACGACAGCCTATCATTGAACATTAGACACTAATCCTTTAAACTCACTACAAAGCTCATTCACCAACTCCTTCCTCTCCCCCTCCCGATCTCTTCTCCCTCCCTCCTTCGACTAATCATCAATCCCAACCAATCTCTCTTTCCACTCTCTCCACCCAACACCCACTGCCAATCCCTCGACCTGATCCCTACTCAACGGACACTTGAATCTAACCCCATCCAATTCCCCTTTCTCCCCGGTCCCACTCGCTCTCAATAACAATCTCAAACTCAACAACGTTTGAACCTACTCACTCAAAACAACACTCAACGACACAATCAGTAGGGTAAAGGAGAAGAGAAGGGGGGGTAGGGAAAAGACGATTTACGGAAGAGAGGATTGAAGTAGTACCTATTGAAGGGGAACGGTGGGAATCTAAAATGGATTCAAAGATTGCGATCAAACGTTCCAAAGCGAAAGGTTTACCACCTGACATGAAAGCCGCTAGATTCCCCTACAATCGCCCTGAACGCATCAGCTCACCTCGCACATTACAAGAGAGAGAGAGAGAGAGAGGAAATACGTACTTTTTTCTTTTTGTTTGAAACTCCAGCTAGAATTTTTTTTGAACCACGTTTCGATTTCTTACCTTTACGAGCTACACCCTCTAGATCATCTACTTTGACAAACATTCTCACGTCTGATTTTGGAGGGTTGTGAGCGGCGAGGTAGGAAGCGATGAGGAGGTATCGAGAGATTGAGGGGAGTGAACGAGTTAGGGATGAGAAGGAGGATTGAGGTCGAATAGCTGCTTGGGAGAGAGACGAAGTTCGTTCTATTGATGGGCGGAGAGGGGCTTCGACTGAGGTAGAGGGAGTCGAGTCGAGGTAGATTGGTGCTTGGGGAGCTGAACGGATTTTACCGGAGAATGCGTGTTGGGAGGAGGAAGAGGTTGAGGCGAGATTTGAGAGGGAGGACGTGAGTGAGGTTCGGGGTTGTCCGATTCGGGAGAGTGTAGTGTTTAGGTAGGGTTGGAGAACGATTTTTAATCGATCCAATTTACCGGGAGGGATTGGAGCTACACTCAGTCGAGTCTTTCACTATCAGTTCACGGGATCGATTCATGAGAGATAGGGAGAGAGAGATAGAGAGAGCGTACGGTTACTCCCTTCGACGACTTCTAAACATTTCGACCATAATTTCGAACTGTACCAACTCAAAGCATCCAAATCGTTCCCGATTGAGCTTTGTAACGTCATCGAGAGCAACTCGAGGAAAGTCTTGAACAGGAGTAAATGATCCGCTTGGGAGAGTCGAGAGGTCGGTTGAGGAGTTGAGAGAGGGGATGAAACGAATCGGCTGTAAAGGACGGAGATTTGATCTATTGCAAGGCAGAGAGTCAGTTACGAAGAGGAAGTCAGGAAGAAAAGCGAGGAGGACGTACTCTCGAGAGGAGGAGGAGAGTATTCGAGGATGTAGGGAGAGAATAGTCCAACGAGCGTTTCCCGTGATTTCCGATAAGGGAATCGAGAGATCATGATCACCGTAATGGGTAATCCAGACTACAAAACATGACCTCGTTAGATCAATGATCGAGACAATTCAATGAAGAAGCGAATTCTGACTTACGAGTTGTGCGAGTCGATGTACTGTCGAACTGAATGTTGAACCCATTCCCGTCTCTTTCGCTGCTCCCGCGGTACCGCCTCCTCCAGATCCAGCCGCTAAATCCCCCAACAACTCTGCGTGTTCAATCAAGATATATCTCCTATCTTTCTCCCCAATCGATTTCTCCCTATAATTCGATAACGAAATCCCGGGTTCAAAGTCATCCTGTTCCCTTTCTGGCGATGTTGCAGATGAGGAGGAGAGGGAGAAGATGGTAGAGAGGGAATGATGGAATGCCTCCAAAGTGTTTCTAATCGGTTGTAATTTATTCGTTTCTTCTTTCATCGGTACTTTGAAATCCCACTCCAATTCCCACTTGTCCTCTTGATTCTCGTCTCCGATTTCCTCGGTATCTTGATCTTGATCATGTTGTAACTTTTGTCGTTTCCTCTTCCTCCCTGCCCCTCCCCCACTTTGCCTCCTGACTACTCTCAATCCTTGAAACCCTCTAGCTACCTCCCAATTCGCTAGTCCCATTTCATTCTCTCCCCATCGTTGATCCCATGCGGTGAATTGGTTCAAGATGAAATCAAAGAATTGTTTAGTAGAATGTAATTGTTGTAGGTTTATTCGAGCTAATTTGGGCAGGAGCTGAGGGACTGTTGGTGGAGAGGAGAGGGGAGGAGAGGGGGAGAGGAGAGAGAGGATAGAGTGGGAGAGTGAGGAGGAGCTGGATGGGATCGGAGAATGGATAAAGATGGAGGAGGGAGGAGACGGGGACGAGATAAGGGATTCAAGTTGGGTCTGGAATGAGTTGGCCATCCCGAGCTGAGTTGGGTTGGTCGGAATCAGAGTGGGAAACGTGAATACAAGAGGAGAGAGAGAGAAGAATAGAATAGTTGACTTTTGACACTTCACTCTCGACAACAACTAGACGCGTTAATAATAACACAAAGATCACAAGATCAACTCTACATCAGGCTACACGCTCTTCAAAGAGTAGTCACTCAGATCCTTCAACCTTTGCCTTTGATCTATAATCTCATTTCCTCTACTCTACAATGGTCTGGATAGTACGAGGTCACTTCAACTCTTCCCCTACAGGTACCTTCTTCCTCTCTTCCCCTCGATTCAACCCCGACTGATCCCTCTTGAGAGAGTAGATGCGATCGATGCGATTCCTTCCCTTTCATCTCACTATCTCAGACCTAATCGAATTTACAAGACTGGAAGAGCAGGGGGAATGAGAGCAGAGGGAAAAGAGACGGGTCCGACTAGTAGAGACAGGTTGTATGATTTCAAAATAAAGAGTTTGAGTGTGAGTAAAGATGGAGCTTGGGAATGGGAGACGCGAGGCAACGACTGGAACGAGGTGAGCTTCTCTCTGTCCTAATACTCGTGAGACTGAACTGAAGAGAAGACGGGGAATAGATGGACGATCCTACTTCAACGACGAATTTGGATCCTTATTCACTCAAACTCTACTCGCATCGTAAACTATCAATGACTAGGAAAGGTCAAGAACAATCAGAGTCACTCACTCCCACTGTCGATGCAAGTGGGATCAAGACTGTAGAAGTAATGATCAAAGATGGAGATAAATTTCAAGATTCAAAAGGATACGAATTCGAGTAAGTCTCTCTCTCTCTCTCTCCACCTCGCTCTATCATCGACATCGACACTGACCTTACAAACTCGTTTTATAGGTTCTCCTGGATCCCTCTAATCATTTGTCTCCCCTCCGCCTCTCTCAAACCCTCCTATAAACAACTCGCAAAATCCCTAGGATTCAAACTATCTCCCTCTACTCCCCTCCCCCACCACACGCACTACATGATCCGTACCCTTTCCCCCTCCACGAACGCCTGTATCTCCGCTCTCCTAACCCTCCCCATAATCTCCTCGACATTCCTAACTTCCCTTCAAAAAACAACTTCCCTTCCCCCCGTTCCCTCCGATCTCCCTCTCCCTCCAAACCCCCCTCAACCAGGTGCGACTAAAGAAGAATTACAAGTATACGATAAACTCTTGATTCCTTATGAGAAACAACTCTTATCAATAAACTCTTCAATCGGTTCCCAACCTCATACTTATTTCGGTCATTCCCTCCTCGAAATCGATTTCGATGGTAATTGGCCGAGATCAGAAGATTATCTACCAGCCAAGAATCCAAAGTTTGAGACGTTTGAACCGGAAAAGTTTTGTAGAGTCGATGAAGGGAGAAAGGGGGTGTTTGAAGGGATTGGATTCGTTGATTTTAGAGGGGATGAATCATTAGTGAGCTCTACTTATCCCTTCGTTTTCTCTCTCTTTTATCGAGCTGATGTGTTAGGGAGGGTTGGGAATATAGGAAACGAATGATTCAAAATTGGTTAGATTGGGGAAAGGGAGTTTTATAGGTTTCGATTCGTTCCTTCGTCGACCATTACCTGATACGAAAGAGATCGTGAAAGAGATTGAAGCGTTTCGAAAGAAAGAGAAATTGGGGAAAGAGAGAATGGTATTGATTGCTGAGGTCGAGGGAATGGATACCGAGGGGAAGGAGAGATTGAAAGAAGTTAGGGATACGTGAGTGACCTCTTCTCTCATCTCCCTGGTGAGAGTGAGAGAACTGATGGAGTGTGTAAGAGAGGGAATAGGTTGGGATTGAAGAGAACGGTGAATGGAACGAGGGAGTTAATCCAAGTTTTATACGAAGTTGATTCGTCATCTCTCTTCCTTCCCGATCCACTCGAAGCTCACGACGAGGATGAAGACTCTCAATCACAAGCACCACGTCGTAAGCTCCTCCCTCTCCTTTCACTGACGAATAGAGAATTGATGTCTTCCGAGAGAGAAACTAGGTCAACCGCAACCTATCGCTTCTGGGATTAGTGCGACTCCTGGGTCGACGTTCGGAATGGAGCAGACTCCACCTTTCCCTACTGGTGGAGTAGGAGGAACTCATCCTGAATCGTCAGGGTTCGGTGGTCCAGTAGCTTCGGGATCGGGTGCAGGAACTCAAGCGAGAGATCAAGAAGAAACTCCTCAAGCTCAAGCCCCCGTCCCAGCAAAGAAGGTACGTATTCCTTCGGTATTAGCAACATGGTACCAGCTAAAATCTGAACGAGGAATCTATACAGTTAACTCGACGAGCTAAAACTGCTGGACGACCTTCAGAAATGATTCAATCCATGTTCTTCTCGAATCAAGACGACGATCAAGGAGGAGGGAGTAAGGGTGCTAGTTCTTCTTCGAGTACGACGACTACGAGGGCGAGAACTCAGAATGATTATTCGATGGGAGGAGCGTCGGGTTCAAGGGACATGGATCTAGATTCTGCTCATTCACTCGTAGGATTCCTTTGCTTCTCTTCTCTACGTCCCGATCTGATGCAGGTTCGGATTATGTGTAGGCCGCACCTCCATCTGCTCAACCTGTCATTCCCGCTTCATCTTCCAAACCGACTCAATTGAAACGACGAGTCAACCCAACTTCTACCGCAGCTGCTCCTCCTCTATTCTACGATTTTGATTCACCACAACAAGCACGAGGAGGAGGAAGTGGAGGGGTAGAAACGCAAGGAGGTGGAGAAAGTAGGCATCAGGAAATGGTTAGAGAATCGGTTCCTCGTGCCGAGAGGATGAGGAGGTTGATGGAAGAAGACGAGAGGGAAATTGAGAGGGGACAAACTCAACCTCAAGGAGGAGGAGGAAAGGGCAAAGAGAAAGAGAAGCGGGATAGGAGTGAGAGTGTTGAGAATGATGGGAGGGAGAGGAAGAAGAAGAAAGAAGATAAGGTTGTCGAATCGGAGAAGAGATTGAGGGAGGCTAGCAATGAAGATGAGGAGGATGAAGGAGCGGTATCGCCACCACCGAAGAAGAAAGTCAAGAAAGTCGTGGTTCCTCCAACGGTTTCGAAGGAGGTTGCACCACCGAAGAACAAGAAGGAAGCTACTGCACTCAAGAAAGCTGAGAAAGAAGCACAAGAGAAGGAACAAGCTAAATTACTTCAGATGAAGGTAACGAAACGTAGAGGAGCCGAAAGGGATCAAGCTTTCAACGAAGATTTCAACGCCCTCAAGATTGTCAAACCTGTATTGAAAGGGATGCCGGAGAGGGAGAAGAAGAAGATTGGTTGGAACGAAGAAGATTCGGATGTAGAGAGGGATAGGATGATCAGAGAGGATCAGGAAGAAGGAGAAGGGGGAGAGGATGAGATGGATCCGACTAAATGGAGGACCGTTACTCAAGCTATGTTCAACGTTAGGGAACTCGACTTTGAGAAGAAGGAGAGGGCACCTCAGAGAACTGATATCGAGTTACCGGAGAAATGGCAAGGCAGAGCGAATTACAAACGATTCAGAGTCAGTCCCTCATTTCTCTCTTTCGATGCCCTCAATTCGTGGAACTGAGTCATAAGGATGATCTACAGCCCAAGAACTCGAAGGAGCCTCGTATACCTCTCGCTTCTCGTCCTCAAATCGAACTTGCGATTCCCGATGCTGTCGATTTCGGTTTAGGAGAAGGTTCGAGCGCATTCCCTCACTACTTCACTGTACAACACGAACTGACACATCGAACGGTGCACACTCAGGTTACGTCGAGAAGAAGGGTCGATCGTTCTCTCAGATCCAACACGAAGAATCAGAAGAAGAGGACGACGAGATGTTTTCGGAGCTCGCCATCGGAGGAAGCAAAGGAGGTAAGAAAGGACAAGCGAAACTCAACTTCTCCAAGAAAGCACCCGTCAAGAAAGCTCCAGCGAAGACTTCCGCTGCTTCGAAAGGGAAAGGAAAAGCGAAACAAATCGTTTTGGATTCGGATGATGAAGACGAAGATTCTGGTGTTGGAAGCTCAAACACGCTCAAGGGTGATACGATGGATCTCGATGGTGATGATGACGATGACGATGGATTCGGGGGAGCCAGTGGGAGAGGTAGCAAAGCATCGTCGAGCTCGTCGAGGAGGAAACCGACTCCGGCGACTTCGACCGCGAAACGTCCGACTCGCAAGACTGCACCACAAACGATCATGATCGACGATAGCGAATCTGATTCTGATTCTGGGTTGACATTCAAGGTGAGCAGCAACCTCTTCTCTCTCTCGCTCGCTCGATTACGTTGCTGCGTTCGTTCGGTGAAAGACGTTCGACTCGGTCGACTAACGACGACTCGAATCTTCCGCATCTACAGGGCTTTGGAAAGAAGGGTAGGTAGACAGCGAGAGAGGCGGAGAATAGTGTACAGATTTCGCAAAATAGCTTTCCTACTTTTCGATCGACTACTTGAGCTTGTGAAAAGTTAGCCTCTTTTTAGCTTTGTTCTTCTTCTTTCGGCTCCTTCTTCTACTTCAGCCACGTGAGAACAGAACGCAGATCGTGAAAATACCGACTTTGCGAACAAAGGGAATCGCTTGCGAACTCCTTCTCATTTGCCCTCCTACGAGTCCTGCACTTGTGCCGTTGATTCACTGCTCGACTCAGATAGATAGCGACGGAAATACTCGAATAGTATGATCTAGAAACTCACAACGGTCGTTGTCGGCGCTAACCTCTGCCTCTGAGTTTCGCTAGATAAATTCAGTTCCCTTTGTCCGTCCTCGCTGTCAATCCGGTTCGGATCTCGCTTTCGCTCCTACCGTGTGGTCTCTGATCTATCGGTCTCCCTTTCTTCCGAACGCGGTCCCGATTGTTGTTCTCAACCACCTTGTTTCCAAGGCGATTTCTCACCGCTCAGCCTTTTTCCCTCTTCTTTTCTCCCTTTTTTGGATTGTTCTTCGACTTCTCTGACACCTGTTTTGCGTCAAGCCTTGTCCTTCGTCGACGCTCAAGCACTCTCGACTTCCCTTGAAATAGGCCTTCTGTCGTTGACCTCCCTTCTCCTCTTTCTTCATCTCCCTTCTTTCCTTCCTCACCTCCACTTCCTCTTCACACTCGGAATCACTTTTCAACGTCAAATGGCTACCGTCGCTGCTATTCCCATGCCCACCTCCAGAGGTCACACACCGATGGTCTCAACTTTCGATCCTTCGTTCTCTCCCGCTGGTTTACACCTTTCACCTTACGCTGGATCAAACGCTTCACCGAATAGCGGCTTCTCGTACCCTTCATCACCGTCGATGTCGAATCCAGCTATTCCAATGGGCTCACGTTACGAGAAAGTACCTTACTCTGGACCAGGATCCGCAACTTACGTTCGACAACCGACTCGTGCTCAACTGGTCAGTCGCTTTCCCCTCTCGCATGAAGACGTCGAAGCAGTCGCTGATAGTCCACCTTGATGAACAGAAAGAGAACAATGGGGTGTTTGGTTCACCAAATCGACCTTATTTCTACAAAGATCCCGAAGAAAAACCTGTAAGTCTCTTCGTCGCGAGTTCCCTTTGTTCGCTCAAGCTGACTTCTCGCTGTTCGATAGTTTATCGATATTGATGGCAAAGTGTGCGGTGATCGATGGGTTTACGTTGACCCGCTGGACGGAGAATCGTCCTCGTCGAACACGAAATGTTGCATTATGTGAACTGCCCTCGCCGGTCGTCGTTTCTTCGTTCCTTCCCTCTATTTATTGGTTATACCTCGCTCTCCTGTCTATCCTTCTTCCTTCCCGCTTCCTCTCGTTATCAGTACCCTGTGTATCGCTTTTTGTTTCAGACTCTCCCTTTCTCTTTCCGATTCCTCGCATCCTCGCATCCTCGTTCCTTCTTGCAATCTTTGAGTCGTTCTTTCATTCACTATCAAGATATTGTCATAGTTTTACAGGCGCGAGTGATCAGCGTAAAAGGTCTAGTAGAAAGCAAACCCATGAAAATAATACGACAACACCAGCAACAATCAAGTAACCCCTGCCTCGTTTCGCCTCGTCGGGATCTAGCTTCACGGTTCCTGCCATAGCGTCCTCTTCGCCCTCATCCGATTCGCTAGCTTCACTCGTTTCATTCAGAAGACCGTACTGCTCCTCGTCCGCTCGTGGGCCTCTCAATCGTTCAGTCGATACCCTCATCCTCACGCTGCTCGACCTATCTGCTGATAACTCCTTTCCTTTGGCAGTAGCTGAAGAATCTGTCCCGTCGAGTCCTCTCCTTCGCATGAGTCCCCAAAATGCGGCCACCAAGCCCAATTGAACGAGCGATGCGGCGAGGAGAAAGAAGAGAGTCGAGTCTGGGTTGTCATGAGACGAGCGTGGGCTTGAAGGATCGTTGGAATGGTCGATTGGTTCGGAAAGGGAGAGGAGGAATCCAGAAATGCTCTGGAACACGATTGCTCCGGCCATTTCGAGCGACTTGTGTAGTGCGAGAGCGGCAGAGATACGTCTGGAGGATGAGATTGTCAGCGCTAGAAGGAAGTGTCAAGTTGGAATGGAACGAGACTTACTCGGGACCGACGATTCGAGGGACTACGAGTACTGAGAGAAGAGGTCCGATACCGCAACTCAAGGCCCCTCCGAGGAAGACGAGAGTGTAGGGTACGACTGATGGCAGCTATATCACGGCGTTTGTGAGCGCAGGCAGCGAGGGACTCTGGATGAAGGGGACATACGAAGATCAATGCGGAAAACGAACAAGCCAGTCCAGCTGGCACAGCGAGATACAGCTTCGACATCAGATCGGATCGCTTGTCAAGAGCCCATCCGGCGAGTGGATACAGCTGTTGACCATAAAGCGAGCATCTAGCCGTGAGCGAAGAACGACGAAAAACGTTGAAAGAACTGAAAACGCACGAAAGTAGGAGAGAGCAGCAGAACCGATGCAGCTTTACTAGCTGGACCTTGTTCGATATCGTACACAGCTTGTAGTAGGTTCGTCGAGAGATGAATCGTCGTATACCAGACTCCAGCGAAACAGCAAATCGCGATGTAAAGCCAAAAAGGATCGCCGTATTGAGCGTAAGATGCGAGGGTGATTGTGCCATGCTTGTGAGTCGGTTGTGCGAGCGAAGAAGGTTGCCGACGAGGAAGACGCGAGAGGGACTTTTCGACTCGAGCGAAGATTAGGCAAGCGATGAACGAGATCAAGGCGAAACCTGAGGCTGCAGCGAAGGGTAGTCGTGGTGAGATTGAGTGAAGCCAGTCCGATGTAGCTCCAGCGAGGAAGCTGTCGAGTGACGTATTCTGTTATACCCACGCACTCTCGACGAGAGACGAATGTAAACTCACCTCGAGGTTTTCCCTAGAACGAGACCTAGAGCGACTGATCGACCTACCGAGCTCGACTTTGACGTGTTACTCGAGAGTATGATTGTCTCTTGAACGACGCTGACCGGAGAGATACCGCCGCCGAACAGGAGGAGACCACAAATCTAACAATATTGCGAAAATCAGCTCGACGCTAAGCTGAATGAAAAGGTGACAGCGGAGCTCACAGTTCCCGTGATACTGATCGGATGAAAGTGACCATCGTCTTGCGAGAAACAGACAACGATCTGACCTAGCAGAACTAAGCCAGTCGCGACGATTCCGACTTTCGCAGCTCCGTATCTGTTGACAAGCGCTCGTCATTCTCCTTCCATCAAACAGAGGAGGAGGGGATTTGACGCACCTTGGTACGAGGAAGCCACTCAGCAGCGGCGTGACTGTGTTGAGCAGTTCGAAAGAAGCGATAAAACTCGCAAATCCAGTTTCCGAAGTCTTGAGACTCGACTTGATCGGGCCAAGACAGTACGCTCCAAAGTGTCTATTCACACCTCTCAATGTACGATCAGCTGGGAGCGCGACGGACATTGCAAAGAGAGAGGGCAAGAAAGGACTTACGAGCCGAGTCCGAGCAAACACGCACAAGCTAGCATGGTATACCGCTTGTAAGTATCTCCATCGTGTATCCCATCAGTAAGCTCTCCAGCTCCGTATAAGTCTTCCTCGTTGCCGTCGAATTCTTGATCGCCTCTTCTTTCCTCCATTCTTTCGTTTCCCTTCCTGTTTGATCCGTTCGCGTTGTTGAAGGTTGTTGTGTCTGTGAGCTGAGGGATTGAAGCGAAAGCGTGTCGAAGAGGTTGAGGCGAAAGAGAGAGCTCCTCCTCTCTCGTTCTCCTCGATTTCGTTCCTGTGGGGAGCCGAGGGAAAAGCGAATCTCTCTCTTTCTTTCATGCATGAAGCTCCTCGACGACTGACCGCAAATGATAGAGTATTGCATTTTTGAACGTAAATGGGCAAAACCCAGCAAAAAAAAAGAGAGAGAGCGTAATTCTCTAATCCCTCCTTTGCCTCTTGTTGTCTCCCCTTCCTCCACCCCTTCCACGTCCTCCTCCGCCTCGTCCTCCTCCACCACGACCACCTCGTCCGCGTCCTCCTCCTCCACCTCGTCCACCGCGAGAATCACCTCGTTCTTCAGAGAAAGCTTGTTCGGCGTGGTAACGAGCGCGAGAGATTTGGTGGGAACGCTCATCAGATTCTGTCAAGAGCGAATGCAGAGCAAGAGTCAGTATACGAGTTCAGAAGGGACCGAGGAAGAAGGAAAAGGGAAGATCGAGGGAGGAAGTTGGAAAACTCACCAGGAGCGCGAGTCCACTCGACCTTGCGACCGTTAACTTCACTGACATCCTTCTTGAGTTGCTCGAACAGCTCGTCGGTAACGACGTCCTTGAAGCTAGCCTGACCCTTCGCAGGGTACTCTTGTTGACCATCCTTGAGTTCCAACTTTCCTCCCTCTTCCTTCTTCACCTCACTCGAAGCGACAACCATCGGGGGAGCCTTGAGCTTCTCGGGGAACTCGGACTTCATCTCTGAATCCTCCTTCTTCTCGGGTAATCCAGCAACTTGACGGTTATCGGAAAGACCGACGAAAGCGGGTTTCGCGATAGGTTCCAGTCGTCGCTTGAATTCTCCATAGTTGAATCGTTCTCCCGGTTCAGGTTTGTCCTCCTTCGACGAAATGGTGAATCGAATAAGCTTGCCCATCTTCCATCCTGACTCTCCTTGTCCAATCTTGTCCTCATCAATAATCTCGACACTTCCGTTCGACTTGCGAGCCTTGTATCGTACTCCATCGTAAGAGATCTCTCGTTCTTTCGGTGCGTCGTCATCTTCAGCCTTGCGCTTCTTCTTGTCATCGGAGTCGTTGTTGGAACGAGCAGCGGTGGCAGAAGGGATCGAAGGGAAACCGTGTTCTCCGATGAGGTGTTCAGCCCAGGCGTTGAAAGGCTTGGAAGATTTGGCGTAGGGGTTCTTGGGGATGGCGGAAGGGTTGGATTCGGGAGCTTTGGTACCGGGAGCGTAAAGTTGACGCTTCTCCTCGACGTAGACAGCCCTGAAATCGCCAATTACATCAACGTCACGTAACAAGAACAGCGTATAAGAGTGAGAGACGTACTTTGACTTGATGTCGAGTTCAGCACCTTCGTACGTGGGCTTGGGGTCGAGAGCGAGGAATTTGTCGACACTGCTCTTTTCAGCGAATTCGATGAAGACGGAACCCTGAAGTCAAGCGATCGACATTTAGCTCGAGTATGGAGATATGGGATGGGCATAAACTCACCTTGAACTTTCCTCGACCTTTCTGAGCGGGCTTTCCATCTTGACCAGGCTTGTCCTCTCGTCGCATCCTCAATGATAGGATCTTTCCAACGTTGAGTCCACGAGCCCATTCCTCCAACTTCTTCTGTAACTCTTGCTCCTTCTCCCTGACAGCGTTTCTCTCCTCATCCGTCTCTCCATCCTTCTCGGTTGCGGGGAAACCCTTCGCGTAAACGCTCCTCTGCATAGCATCTTCTGGTCGAGTCATCTCAGACGTCTTCCTGACGTACCATCCGTAACCAGTATCCGATTCTTTTCCAAACTTGCGAACCTCGACTGAATCAGATTGTTCCTTGACTACTTCGGCGATCGCGTCTACTGAACCGAGTCCCTCTGGAGGAGCGGCGGTGTAAGGAGCCATACGTTTGAAAGAAGCGATCTTGTCCAAAGGGAGCCATCCGAGGTGGAACGAGTTGAGCTTGTTCTTTGACTGAGGGTGGACAGTGGACCCTTCGGGAGGAGGAGTCGAGGCGATGACAGCAGCGGGATCTTGGTAAGAGCGAGCCCATAAGTTGAATAGGAATTTGTCAAAGGGAAGGTTCGAGTTTGAGAGGTAGAATTCAACTGGACAAAATAATCAAATCAAGCCTTAGTCAGTCAACTGGCTCTTTTAAAACCTCTGTCGCCTTTCCATTACGTTCTGTATCCCTTCAACAATCTTTCTCTAGCTCCTCTATCCGCCTTGAGGTTTGCCCATTGAGAACGAGAAAGTTTGCTGAAAGTGGGATTGAACTTGATCAAACTCACCTTGAGTGTTGACAGCCTCCTTGAGGGAAGCGTTATCTCCAGCGGGAGCAGTAGTAGTAGGTTGTTCACTCATTTCGAAGTTGGGGAGAGGGGAAGAGACAGAAACAGATCTGCGGGTTCGCTTCCCCTGCTTGTGCCAATTGTGAACCTTTTTCTAATCTTTTCTAATCGGATCTCTGTCGACTTCTTCCCTCCACCTAGCTTCGTTGATTCCGCTTTTTCACTCGGAATGGATTCAAATATGACTGCTGGTAATTACGAGCCGACACCAAGCAACTTTGGAGCCTCATCTTCAGCTCTCACTCTCGATTCTCCGCCAATTCGTATCGCTTCTGCAAACGCACCGAATGCTTCTCGAAAGGACTCGGGTGCTTTCTTTCGAGACGCAAGGATGTGAGCTACTGTCTCTCTCACTGTCAGCGTTGAAGCGAAGTCGACTAAGGATGGTTCGGAATGATGTCGCAGCTGTCCAGACGGATCCTGCGTGTTGACTGCCGCAGATGATCGGTCCCTGTCCCTCTATCCACTGTCAGTATCTTGATTGACCACTACGAGTCAGCACAGGCTGAACCGATCAATCTTGCCCTCCTTCGCAGTCCATCGCAAACTTCGACGTCGACTCAACTCGTACCTTCCTGGACTCACTCTCCTTCCGACTCGCTTCTCTCTTTTGACTGGTATCCTGGCGCATCAAGTGCAGATCCTTCAATGTTCGCCTTCGCTATCGGAGTCAAGGATCATCCTGTTCATTTGCTCGATGGGCATGATCGACGAGTGAGTGACCATCTTTACTTCTCGAAGCCCTCTAGCCAACACTAATCTTTTCAGGATCATAGATACGAGCGAGCTATCCAATCATTGATCATACAGAAAGATTCGTCGCTCCAAACAGCATGCTTTTCGCTCCCGACGGCACGAGGTGAGTCACAGCTATCGACAAGCGCCTTTCAACGATAGCTGAGCAGATACTGAACATGAGTTCACAGTCTGTACTGCGGTTTCGAGAACGCTATCGAAATCTTCGACGTTTCTCGACCTGGTGAAGAAGGGTTTCGTTTGAAAACGACAAAGAATCGAACATCTCGAACCGGACAGAAAGGTAAGCGCCATCTCGTCCAACAACCTTCTGCTGTATTTCACTCAGCTGACGATGAATTCCACTCTCCCAGGTCTGATCTCGACTCTCGACTTCTCACCGTCACAAGGAAGTTCTCTGCTCGCAGCAGGCTCGTTCGCTGGTTCGATCGGACTCTACAACCCTTCCTCTCCCTCACCTCTCGTAGGGCTCCTACCGTCGACTCAAAAAGGCGGAATCACCAAAGTGCGTTTCGACTTCTCTCTTCTGTCAGACTCGCTTCCCTTGATCTGAACACAATCCTTTTGCAATCGCACAGGTACTCTTCCATCCGACTATGGAACATCTACTGTTCGCTGCTTCGAGGCAGTCGAGCTATATCGAAGTGTTCGATTTAAGGAACTTTGCGTTGGAACCGATTAGGTTGGAAAGAAAGGGCAGAACGAACCAACGATTAGGTGAGTCGCAATCTTTGACGTCGTACCGTCGAGTGGATGCTCATCGCAGATTATCGTTGCATAGGGTTCGATATTGATCCGACGGGAGAATGGTTGATCGCAGGAGACCAAGTCAGCTTTCACGTTCCCTTTCTCGACTGCTACGACGCCCGCGCTCACGATCATGTCTCTCTCAACACCCACAGAATGGCTCCGTCTCCTTGTTCGATACGTCTTTTCTCGCTTACACCGATTCCTCAACTCCTCTCGAACCAACTTGCTCGCACTCGATCTCTTCCCGTGAGTTGCTCGCTGTCCTACTTCCTCGCCTTCAATCTCTGATTCGCTTAAGCCTTCAATTCTTACGATAGAACCGATTGGAGCGACTTTCTTTCACCCCAATTTTCCGAATACGAATCAGGTCGTTACTTGCTCGGGAACCAGAAAGTTCCCGCTGCAGGGCCCGAGACACAGGAGAAGGGAAGATGAAGAAGACGATGCAAGTTCTGACGAGTCAGAGAGTGAAGGCAAAGAGGAATCAGGATCGACAGAAGCGGAGGAGGAAGATGGGAAAGATTCGCTACAGGTGTTCACTCTTCGATGACCTCCTCAACACTCTAGGACACCGGGAGCTCAATCGGCTGATAGCATGAACTCTAGACATCTATTAATGTGCAACACCGACTTCTCCGACGTCCTTTCTCACTTTGAAACCCTCCGTTTCGAGCCATGTTGCGACATTCTGACTCTCCCGACTCAGCCATCTTGCTTTCGCGCGAACAGACTCGATACCCTACATTCGTCAAGATACGAGTGAGCATTCAAAGGGGAGGAAAGGGAGGAAAGGAAAGCACTACGAACCTGATCGAGAGGTTGTTTGAAAACGCTCGTCCTCTTGTCAGCGAAGAACGCTTCTACAGCGTCGGCATCGGCGTCGGAGGTGAATCTAGTGTCAGCCAAAGAGTGAACAGCTTAGTATGGCGCGTGAGGAGGAGCCACGAGCTTGTAACGGGGAAAGCTTACGATTCGAAAGATGCGGCAGCGATTCGACCGAGTAACATCGACCCCTTGAACGAGTGTTCCAACATTGGCCATGCCTCTTGAAGGAATCCCCAAACGAGTCGACGTGATTGAGAGTTGTTTGCGAGACCCTGTCAAGACGCTGACGAGTCAGCATCGTTTGAGCGAGATTTGGGATGAGAGTGCGAAGCAAGACTCACATAGAGGAATTTTGACATGTCTTCTTGAGCTACTGCACCACTCGTGAGCATCATTGCGGTCTGTTGAAGCAGTCTAATATCCTTCGAACCGGTCAATCCCGCGATCGCGGCAGTTCTAAGTTGAGGAGTTGGAGGATTCGAGTAGATCTGGTGAGCGATCTGATACTCTCTTTCTGTTCCGTATCGTACGGCAGATGAGACGATCGCCAAGGCAGAGTCGGCGGCTGAGGAGGACATTTGTCCAGTGAGCATCGCTGCGAAACTTGCCTTGATCCATTCTAGCGTTCTGCATCGACAAGTGATGGTCAGATGTCAGTCATTCGGTAACAGGAGGTAGCGAGAGACTTACTCAGGCACTTCAGCTGCCGCAGACGCTGCAATCACCATCGTTCGAAACCTTCGTTTCGTCGAATCATCGATTTCTCGATGTTCGAAACCGAGTCTTTCGACGAGAGGAGCGAACAAAGACCTCGCAAATGATCGTAGAGCGCCGAGCACGTCTGGACGTTGTTCCCACCAAGTATCGAGGATTCGCCGGAAAGCGTCTGCGATCTCGGTCCAAACTAGGAATTCTCGTTCGTCGCGAAACTGCTGGAATAGCGAGAAGACCGTCGTCGTCTTGATATATCCAGCTTCTGAGAGGACTATAGCGTCTTGAACGAGACCGATGCTGAGGCGCGAAAAAAAATCAGAACCGAATCGTCAAACTCGTCCTGCAGAGAATCGAGGCAGAGATAGATCTGAAACGTACCGATCAGCTAGGGGAAAAGTAGAGTCTGCTTTGTTCGCCTCGGTTGCGATTCGGAGGAGATGAGATTCAGGATATGCGACACGATCTGTGAACGAGTAATTGATGAGCGTTTGAGCGAAGCAACAACGAGTTGGAGAGAGGCGAGACTTACACGTTCCGACCGTTCCGACATTCAAGAAGTATAGCCCACCAGGTTTCGGTATCGTCAGCTCGCGGGTCGACATCGTGATCGAATCTGGTTCCGTTCTCGAATCGAGCGAAGCGAAAGTGAGAGGAATCGTCCAGATCGTCTCGTCTTCTTCAAGCTACATGTAAGAGAAAGCTCAGTCCTCATCCGAGCGCGAGCACAAGGAACTGCTTACCTTGAGGTCACCTGCAGCGAGGAATCGGTTTTGACGAAGTTTGAGCTCGTCATTTGTTTCTTCGACCGTGACGACGGGGAACCCGACCTAAGTACAGGCAGCCGGATGATGAGCTTTCAGTGAAGCTCACATTCGAACAAGGTCGGTACTCACCTTGTTGATCCAAGACTCCAGCAGGGACTCGACGTCGATTCCGCTCGCTTTCGACAGACTCTCCCACAGGTCCTTGCTTGTTGCGCAGCCGTGCCGATTCGACTTGAGATACTCTGAACTGCATAGAGAGAACAGATTCAGCTTCGGACGATGGAGAGAAGGTGGTTTCTAGACTTACGTCGCTTCAAGAAATTTCGATTCACCAATAATGCTGATCAACATCTTCAGAACAGCACATCCTTTGCGGTAGCAGATCACGTCGCTAAATTCGACCGACAGAGTAAGCTTTAAATTAAATTTTGCGGAATTACGTTGCGAGCTTACAAGCTTTGCGAGATTTCGCATTCCCTCTGACAACACATTTTGACCGGATGAGAGCTTCGTAGTGAGTCGAGTTGAAGCGCTGGAGAGCGATGGAATTTGAGGAAAGTGTCGTGGACGTTCCATTCCGGGTAAAGTTTGTCAACGACGAGAATTTCGCCAACCTGTGAGTGAAGGAAGATCAGCTGCAATCGACAAATCTACATACGAAGAGCGCGAGGAGTATACAAGAGTAGCGAAGCTCTCGTTGAGCCAAAGTCTGTCGCGATTCAAGGCGTCAGCTCTAGCGAGAATCGAGAAAGAGCAAACTCACTCGTCCCACCAGCTCAAAGTCACGAGATTGCCGAACCATTGGTGACTGTACGAGAGTGAGTCGTCAGTCGAGTCAAACCCGAGAGAGACGAAGGGGGCTCACGCTGCTTCGTGACAAACCGTTTCTACAACCGTTCTCATCCCTGCCGCTCCCGACAACTTCTCATCCCATAAAACGTTATCCTTCCTAGCTGTCGTCAAACCCCAATTCTCCATTGCACCTGCATCAAACGAATCGACGACTAGAATGTCGTGTTTACCCAATTCGTAAGGGATTTTGAACCATTTCTCGTAAATTGGCATTGCTCTTGCGAGGGTGTCGAGAGCTAGTCGTCCTTGACCTTTCGATATGTGCTGCTGAGATTTGAGCCCGAAGATGCGAAGAGGAATGGTTTCATTTGTGAGAGGAGAGACGTAAGACGATTCGATAGATCTGTTACGAAAAAAAGCTGATCAGCGGTATTCCGTGAAACCTGCAACGGAGACTCACTCAAATCGCCCAACAGCCCATGCTACGAGGTACGTCGACATCTTCGGAGTAGTCTTGAATTCGACTAGTTCCCATTCCGTCGTTTCGCAATCCTTCGCAACAGACGATTCTGCGAGTTTCCCTTCTTTCCCTTCGAGAAAGTCGGTCGTTGCGTGCTCGGAAGGTGAGAAGGTGCCGCTTGAACGATTACGAGCGGATTCAGGCATGTTTGAAAGCGAATGATAGCCGACGGGTGAGAGGAGGGAAATTGAGAAAGTCGCTTTCTTTGCGGGATGATCGAAGCATGGCTGCAGAATGAGTGAATCGTCAGTGAGTAACAGCAGTGAGGAGAGGTGAACAGCGTACGAAAGCTTTCCGAGCTGAGATCGGCTGGAATTGGGTGACAGCGAAATAGTCTTCGTCCTCCTCTTCCTGATCAACGTTCACTCGGTAGTAACCTGTAAGGCTCCTGTAAGCAACCTGATCACTCTCGGAGCCGAGGACAGCGCTTACCAATCATCTTGTCTTTCTCGAACGATCCTTCGCACCTCAAAATGAGAACAGCTTCTCCTTTCTCGATTTCCTCCTCGAATCGCAAAGTCGCCATTCCTTCCTCCTCATCGTGCGTTGACGCGACTACGGCGTTTCGCTGTCCCTGACGAACAAGTACTCCACCGAGAAGAACGAGAGGAGCAGCAGTGTTGACTTTGAGCGTTCGAGTCGACTCTTTTACATTCAGCCTGCGAGGAACGAGTCAGACGAGCGCTTCTCAATGTCGAGACTCGGATGACGACTCGCGAGATTTCGACGACACCAGAATAGGAAGAAGGGAAGCTAGTCTTGATGGTAAGTTTGTAGTGTAAAGGTCTGCGAAACAGGGAGGTTCAGCTCAAATGACGCTTTGTAAGCGAGGAGGTCCACTCACTCGACTTGCATCGTGATCAGAAGGCTGTGCGAGGTAAAGGGAAAAGGGGAGAAGAGCGTTTCATGTCGATTCAAAGGTTTGGAAAGGAGGAGAACAAAGGGAATCGTCTTCGCTTTAAGACGTGGGGTTGAGTCAGAACTTGCGGTATCGTAGAAGCGCGATCTATGTCCAGTCAGCGCTGTGCTGAAAGATACTGTATGAATCGAAGCGGAGTATTCTGAGCAAAGTTGCGAAATCGAAAATTGGGAGAATATTCGCTGGTTCGAAGAAGTTCGATGGCTCTCTCGTAAAGGAACTAGACAAGCGGAAAGAAAATACAGAGAAGATCAGCTGCAATGCATGCACAATTCTGAAAGCGCTACTCGCGAAACAGCTCCCCAAAGATTCCCTCCAACTTCCTCCACCGGTTCCTTCTCTTCATCAGGTGATTTGTTCGACCTCCCGTCCCAGTCGATCCAGCTGAACTTCCTTCTCTTGCTTCGAAAACCCCGTAAAGAGCAACAGAACGAGAGATGAAGGGGAAAGATTGACTAAAGGGCGCTAAGATGGTCGAATCGATCTCCTCGACCATGGGCTCCTTTCGCTAGCTTGTGTGATCATTGTGTAGATCAAGGCGAAAGGGAATTTGACAAAATAGGTCGATTGCAGAAAAGAAAGAGAAGAAGAGCGGCCTCGAGCAAGGCCGGAGAAGTGCCACGTATTTTCGCCGAATTTTGATCGAAGCGACGAGGCTGAGTCTGCGAGTGGTTCGCAAAAACTTCCCGTCGGCTCCACCCGATGAATTTCGACAGGACACCGCATGCTTCGCTTCTTTCCTTCTTTACAACGCCTTTCCGCAATAACAAGAGCTATGTCTACTACTACGAAACCTTATGGATCTTGGCCATCTCCTATCACAGCAGATCTCACTCTCACTGCTACCGTTTCGCTATCCGAAGTTCAGGTTACTCCGGATGGAAAGGTAAGCCTTATCTCCCTCTAGCCTTCTACGAGCTCTCTATTGATACTCGCAACACTCATGACAGGCTATCGCATGGAATGAGAGTCGTCCTGATGAAAAAGGTCGATCTGCTCTCGTTTTCCAAACTATCGGTGGAGACAAGGAGGAAGTAGTTCCAGATCAGAAGTGGAACGTACGTAGTCGAGTACACGAGTATGGAGGAGGAAGTTGGACTTTTGCGAGTGACGGAAAGAGTATCATTTTCAGCGATTTCAAAGGTGGAGCTTATCGAGTCGCAAGAAGTGAGAATGGATGGGGAGAGCCAGAACAGATCACTCCCGGTAAGCTCGCATATTGCTCTGTGGCTGCTCTCCATACCGCTGACTGTAGCTCCCTTCATAGAGAGCGACGTTTTCCGTTTCGCCGATTTCCAATCTCACCCTTCCGACCCTTCCCTCATCCTCGCCGTTCTCGAAGATCACACGAAACCCGATCCAGCCGAAGTCGTCAACTCGGTTGTCCTCATCTCCACCAAATCTCGCACCCTCTCGACCGTCGCTTCCGGAAACGATTTCTACGCTTCTCCCAAATTCTCTCCCTCTGGCCAATCCATCTGCTTCCACACCTGGATCCATCCCGACATGCCCTGGGATGGAAGTGAAGTCTATGTCGCAGAAGCGAACGTCGAATCAAACGGAAAGATCAATGTCGAGAAACCCGTTACGAGTAAATCTGTCAAAGTTGCTGGTCAACCCGGAGCGAAGGAAGCCGTCTGCCAACCGAAGTGGGCCATCCCTTCGCAAGGTGCCGAAACTCTCCTCTTCTCGAGTGACCGATCAAACTGGCATCAACTTTACAAGTATCAAGTTGGTTCAGAGGCGGAAAAGATCGATTCGCTACTGAACGAAACCGTGGAGGAGGACGTTACTCCCCCTGACTGGACCTTCGGCAACTCGAATCACGCGGCGCTCTCCGACAAGCAATGGATCGCTACCAGTTCAGGAGGCAAACTTCGAATCGTCAACATCGAAGACGGAACTTCGACTTTCGTCTCGACTCGTTTCGTATCGATCTCAGCTCTTCAAGTCATCTCGCCTACTCAAGTAGTCGTCATCGCTTCTCCCGCCGACTCTCCCTCTGTCGTCGCCATTCTCACTCTCCCCTCGTCCTCGTCCGGAGATGCGAAGGAAGAAGTCCTCAAGATTTCTTCTCCCGCCAAAGTCGACTCGGCCTACATCTCTATCGGCAAGCGCATCACCTTCCCTACTCGAGATGGCTCGACAGGTCACGCGATCTTCTACTCTCCAGCTTCGAAGGATTACTCGGGTGAAAACGGAGAATTGCCTCCTCTCGTCGCCTACATTCACGGTGGACCAACCGCAGCTTCGGGACCTGGACTTTCCTGGGTCACCCAGTGGTGGACTTCGAGAGGTTTCAGCTTTGTCGCCGTCAACTGCGAGTTTCCCACAAATCTCTCATTTCTTCTTCACTAAGATAGCTGACACGGAAAGGAGTTCTTTACAGACGGTGGATCAACTGGACATGGATCGGAGTACCGAAGGAGGCTCACGGGAACTTGGGGAGTTGTCGATGTTCAAGATACGATTTCTTGCGTAGAGTACCTCCGGGACGAGAAGAAGATCGATGAGAAGCGGGTAGCTATCACTGGAGGTAGTGCGGGAGGTTACACTGTCTTGGCCTCGCTATGTGATTCGAAGGTGTTCACGGCGGGATGCTCTTATTACGGAGTTTCAGATTTGGCTGCTCTCGCAAGCGATACTCACAAGGTGAGTTGTCAAGTCTATCCTCTTCCTCTCCCCTCAATTCTGACTCTCCTACGTCCTCGATCAACAGTTTGAATCGCAATACCTCTTCAACCTACTCGGAGGAACACCCGAAGAAGTCCCAAAGAACTATTCCGAGCGTTCGCCTCTCAACAAAGCTGCTCAAATCACTGCACCTCTCCTCCTCCTTCAAGGTACCGAAGACAAGATCGTCCCTGAAGCTCAAGCGACTCTCATGTTGGAGAAGATCCGAAGCAACCCGAATGCTGGAAAATGCGAAATCATCATTTTCGAGGGAGAAGGACACGGATTCAGGAGTCGAGACTCGAGGAAGAGAGCGATGGAGGAAGAACTCAAGTGGTACAGAGACACTTGGTCGATCGAAGGAGGAAAGGAGTAGAGGAAACGAACTCGTGAAAATGCAAATGACAAGTAGTATCTCGAATGTTTCCCTTCTCTCTCGTCCAAAGCGCGCACGCGAATGACCCGTCGTTAAGCTCAGGAATGAACAGTACTGCAAAAGTGTCTATATATGTTACCTGTCTCAAGCTATTGGAGCAAGCGTTTTCGGGTCGAGCAACTTGACATTTCGATCAGGATGTCTGCCGTCAAATGGATAGAGATCAGCTTGACAGGTCAGAGGTATGACAGAACGAGTGGGAGCTCACCTTTGAGCGAACCTCTCGACAACCTCAGATTCGAATATCTGATCTCGATCGCCCAACTGGTTCCCGAGAGTCCACCACCCATCCCTCAAGTTGTGTCGTCTCCCAAACAGTTCAACTTTCCTTCCTTTCCCTTTCCCGCCCAAAACTCGTTCGATCATATCGTAAAGTTCGTCGGGCTTGCGAGAGGTTTGTCGAACTTCGGCGAGGAGGACTTGGGTGTCGAGACCTTTGTTGAACCATTCCGGAAGAGCGAGAGGTTTCGAAGGATCAGGACGTCGAACCGCGACGAGACAATGCTATTCGGAAAGCGACGAGTCAGTACCCTGCGAAATGAGAACGAGCCGAGTTCTAGCTTACCTCCTTCGAATGATTCAGCCAATGACCCGTTCGACCTGTAAGCGACATCACGACATCAGCTTCAAATAGTGGCATCCGCAAAGGACGGGTAGCTGACCTGTTCTAATCAAACCTTGCAGTTGATTCGTCTTGATCCAAACCAGTTCGTCGATTCGTTCGTATCTACAATCGACTCGAGTGCCCTCAGCGAATACGATCAGAGGATAATGAGACGATAACAACTTACCCCCACGCAGCTAGACATTCTCTACCCAACTCCATCGCTCGACCCGTGACCCACAAAAACAGCAATCCTCCTTCATCCTGCATGTCACCAACTGGCATTTGCATCATTTCTGCATCGGTGAGCGTCCCGTAAGGTAACTGTCAATGTTGGATGCGTGAGTTTGCGAATTGACTCGGGAGAAAGAGAAGATCGAGGGAAACGTACCTCTTGATGAATCGCCCAAGGAGGATCAGCGACAACGACATCATATTTTCCGAGTACCGATACATCTAGCTCTCTGAGATCTGCGTTGACCCATTGAGGCGGAAGAGCCTGCATCAAGTAATGATCAGCCTCGACATCTCAATCCGAGAAAAACGAACTTGTCGCAACTCACTTCTTTCGCCATTCCTTTCTTCGCATTCTCCAATTTCTCCGCCTCTTTCCTCTTTTTCAGCTCCTCCAATGTCAACTTTCCCGGATCCTCGAGAACCCAATGAACGTATCGACAGCTATCCATTCGGTGACAAGTGTTGAGATACGAGCAGTCGCCGAGTGCAGGCTCCGTGTGGGTACGTAAAGCGCGGACAAAGTGCACGTTCGAGCATGAAGCACCATCGGGGCAGCTCTCGCGAGTTGTAGAGAGGCAGATCGTGACGAACGGCCGAGTTGGAGGGAACTGCGAAAGGGGAGTAAGGAGTCAATTGAGTGACGTGAGAAGCGCTCAGTCGCTAAAGGAGCTTACGGCTTGTCGGATGCGTTTTGCTTGAGCAAGTTTCTGAGCGGTATCGACGACGGGGGTCTTGACTAGGAATGAAGAAGAGGTCAGCGATTCTTCGACTCAGAGACAGAGCTGGATGACTCACCTCTTTCTTCTACAGCTACGGTCTCGGGGACTGGTACTTCGGGTTCAGGATCCGCCCATCTACACTCGTTGAACTTGGTCACTTTTGAGCGAAATCGAAATAGAGGAGTGAGCGAAACTCACCCTGCTTCGATTCCAGGCATAATGAATCGCTAGCTCTGATCTGATCTCAGCTAAGTGGGATATCGTTATACTTCTTATCAAGCTGCGAGAGGAAGAAGAAGCGCGAGAGTCAGCTGAACGTGTTCGGATGAGGGGGAACCCAAACAACTCCTGCTCTCCTAAACTTCCCTACACTCCCGTGCTATGCTCAGAGTAAACTCATTGCTTACCTTGATCGCTTTGTACGACAAGACTTGAGGTGGATGAGGTTGTTTGAGGTGAGTCTTATTGCTGTCGAGGGATGAGGGATCAAGAGACTGAACAGACTGATGGGCGGACAAAGGAACAGCTAGAGTATTGATAGCCGATAGGAGTCGTCAAGTAGGAGATGCAGACGCTCGAAGTGGGTTGTTTGATCTCATCCGTTCCCCCTGACAATTTTACGAAGATGTCTTTTCTAGAGTTTTCGAGTTTCGCAAAGGAGAAGGTGAGTGAAGAACGTTCTCTGATTCTTCGATTATCAGATTGTTCGGATGATGACTCAGAGTAGTAGCGGCGAATAGGTTGAGCGTGCGTCAAAAAGCTACCCCTGAAAAACCGGCGACTTTGAGGGTATCTCAGACTCGATCAACTTTCCTTCCTTCCCTTCTTTCACTTTACTTCACATCATGTATACGCCATCAGCTATCGATTCAACAACACGCACAGAGTCAAGGACGCCTGTACAGCGCAGAGCGTCGTCCGGTTCCCTCACAGATTCGGAATGCTCCTCCTCATCCCTCGAAACGCCTATCTCCTATGCCACCGATCCCGAACACCCGAATGAAGCGCCAGCACGCACTACTCGTCAAAAGGTGGATCGCCGCCCTCCCAGTACCTTCGTGAGTGAAGTCGCAATATCGTCTCAAAAGGCTATTCGCACTAACTTGAACTGTTCTTCCCGCTCAACAGTACCTCAAGAAGAAATCCGAGATGTCATGGGCCGAGTACCTTTGCGATCTCGCAACCTGTCCTGCAGAGCTGCACGAGTTGAAGGACGAATCAATCGATCGAGGTCCAGTCGCCGAAGTTCCTGTTTGGAAGGAACACGCTTTCATCCTCAGCAGAGGGCTAGTACCTCTCGTCATTCAGCAGCTAACTTACTGGGCTCTACCGAGTACGTCTTATAGGGAATCCTTTCGCTCCCTCGACTCGATCGAAGCTGACGCTCTCTTTTCATTAGACGTCAAATGGCCTCTCGCGATCGCCTATCCATTCTATTGGGTATCGTTCGTTGCGTTCGCTCTGCAGGTCGTCAAGCATCTCAACTGTGAGCCTCACTCCTTGTCTTCCATTGATTCACGAAAGTCGGCGAACTCATCGATTATTTTTCACACGCCTCTAGCTTACTGTGTCAAGTACGGTACTTTCGATGAGAAGCAGATTGGTAGGGATAGGACTCCCGACAAGTCAGTGCCTCATCTCGCATCAGGGATCACCGGTACGTCGACTCTATACCGCTCACTGATCTCTTCGCCGCTGACCTCTGTTTCTTCATACAACGCTAGTCTATATGTTTGTTCGTACCGCCATCGCCTTCACTTTACACTACAACAAGATGGACCAACCCTTGAGCACTGTCGAGTGGAACTTCCCCATCCGATTAGCACTTTGGCAGATCACTCTCGATTACTTCTTCGTGCGTTTCCATTCTTCCCTATATCTCTCGATCGAAGGGGACTACCTGTAGGACTCGGTTGACAAATCTGTTTGATCGCAGTACTGCTACCACCGTCTCACTCACGAGAACGATTACCTTTGGTCAATCCACCAACACCATCACACTACCAAGCACCCTACTCCGATCCTTTCCAGTGCGTTCTTTATCACTTCTCCTCTTCCCTCGCTAACAGTGGACTGACCTCGAAAATTGTATCGAAACAGTCCTCGCCGAAGATCGACAAGAACTCCTCGAAATCTTCCTCATTCCTTTCTGCACCTCCCTTATCATTCCTATGTCTTTCACTGAGCTCTACATCACTTTCTGCTACACTATTGTAAGCCATCTTTCCCATCCTCATTGCTTCGGATCTATTGCCGACTTTGCGAGATCGTCGCTGACTATTTTCGATTCTTTCAGTATGTCGAAATGACTGGTCACTCGGGCATTCGTAGCTCAATGGGAAACCCTGTGCTAAGTACTCTGCTCAAGCCGCTCAACATGGATCTGATTATCGAGGATCATGATTTACATCACCGATTCGGTTCGTTTCTTTTTTCTAACTTCGTGCTGCTGGTCCCCAGTGCTGACGCTCTCTGTGTATGAAGGGAAATCTGGCCGCAACTACGGAAAACAGACAAGGATCTGGGATCGACTATTCGGTACTTGCGCAGAGAGGATCGAATGTTTTGGAATTTGAACGACACTCCCTCATGAGCTCCATCTCTCTCCTGCAGCACTTCCTCTCCCCTATGTGTATAGATTCATTGTCCGTCTCTCCCTCTTCCCCTTCCACGACTTGTACCCCTCGAATCAATCATTCTCGTTGTCACTTATTTTTCCTATTTTCATATGATTCAATTCGCATGTAACGAAACAAAGTTCACCTATTCTCGATATGTGTAGACCAGGTATCAGAGAGCTCTCTCGTGAGCTAGGCTGAACTCGCGGCAGAAAGGTTTCGCTCAACTCGACCTCAATCTCTCGCCGTTCAGAAATGAGATTGGATTCCGCAAGCTCGTACTGATTTAACAGCATAGTCTCCAGTAGGCTTTTGTCGATGAAATGGTGTCAGCTACATGGAGCGAAGGGCTATCGCGTGCAGGTGGAGGACGAGAACAAAAATGAGAAGCAAGGAATGCGAAAACGGACCTTCGGATACAGACAGCTTCTCGAAACCTCGAGACGGACAAAGACTGCTCATATTTGAAATATCGCTGTAGACTCTACATTTGTTGCTCAAACTCGGCAGGAAAGGCTACTATTTCTCGAAGGGTAGCGTTAATTTTGCGAAGGGAAAGGGCCGCATCGTGAACGCAGCCGCCCTAGCAGCCTAATCTGCCTGACGAAGGGAAAGCGAATCGGAACAGGACGTCTGCAGATATTGTCTTGCCAGAGAGGATCGATCTTGGAATTAACACACTCCCGCAGACTCCATCTCTCTCAGCACTCTTCCCCTATGTTACTTCATCCTTCCCCTTCCACCACATTGTCCCCTCAATAATATTTCATTGATTATTTCTTTCGACTAGCAATCCCGAAAAAGTTCCCATCATCGAATCTCTGCCGTCAGAGACTGATCGAATTGCTAACTCGTCAGAAGTCTCCTCAGGATCGATGATCGCGTGCAATGGATGAAGCCTAGCGTAGGTTTGACAGAAAACTGAAGCATGCGAAAAGGGACTTGGATCGAAGGCGAAACCGAGAGGAAGATGTCAAATTGAAAAGCTGTAGCTAACGAACTTGGCACAGACAGCTGAATACTGAAGCAAGAGTCAATTTTTTCAGGAGAGACAGTGTTGCATGACGGCGAAGGCCTATTCTGAAGGAGCTGATTGAGGGAAGAGGCCGCATAGCAGCAAGGTCTGCGGCCCTAGCAGTCTTCGAGGACGAAAGGAAATTGAACAGATCGGAAGAGCTCCGGTCTGCTGCAGCATTGCTCTCCCTTGAGAGATCATTTCGATCTACACCTCCCTCAGACTTCCTCTCCTCTCAACTTCTTCCCCTTCTTTATTCTTCCTTCTCCCTTCATCCATGATTGTACCCTAGTTTCCTATTTCATATGTTCATTCGTATAGACTTCTCATGCTGAACTGGAGACAAGGCTTTCTCGATCTGTCGTGACTCTCGTTCAATGAGATGGTCCTCAACCTCGAATTTACGTCAACTCGAGCAGCTTTCCCAGAAAGTGATACATAGCAATGTACGTTAAGAGAGGCGCAAGAATTGAGAAGGATGTGACATGGAGAAGACACTGAAGCTGAACGGAAAAATGTAAAGAATTGCGAACTTCGATGACATCAAACTGAGAACGAGTTCAAGTGCTAATCGAAGGCTATCGATGGAAGACGTCGCACCTAAGTAGCTCTGCTGAGGGAAAGGCTAGGAAACGGGTCGGGTCGATTTCGTTTCGAGAAGGATGATTTGGAAGAACCGGATTTTGGCCCCCGGGTTTCGAGAGACCCCCAAAACGGCGCTCGAAAAGCCCTCAAGGCAGCCCTTCAAGTACTGGCTTCTCTGACATTTGAAGGGAAATCGCCGCAACTACGGAAAACAGACAAGGATCTGGGATCGACTATTCGGTACTTGCGCAGAGAGGATCGAATGTTTGGAATTTGAACGACACTCCCTCATGAGCTCCATCTCTCTCCTGCAGCACTCCTCTCCCCTAGTGTATAGATTCATTGTCCGTCTCTCCCTCTTCCCCTTCCACGACTTTCCCCTCGAATCAATCATTTCGTTGTCACTATTTTTCCTATTTTCATATGATTCATTCGCATGTAACGAAACAAAGTTCACCTATTTCGATATGTGTAGACCAGGTATCAGAGAGCTCTCTCGTGAGCAGGAACTCGCGGCAGAAAGGTTTCGCTCAACTCGACCTCAATCTCCGCCGTTCAGAAATGAGATTGGATTCCGCAAGCTCGTACTGATTTAACAGCATAGTCTCCAGTAGGCTTTTGTCGATGAAATGGTGTCAGCTACATGGAGCGAAGGGCTATCGCGTGCAGGTGGAGGACGAGAACAAAAATGAGAAGCAAGGAATGCGAAAACGGACCTTCGGATACAGACAGCTTCTCGAAACCTCGAGACGGACAAAGACTGCTCATATTTGAAATATCGCTGTAGACTCTACATTTGTTGCTCAAACTCGGCAGGAAAGGCTACTGCATTGTTCTGCCCGAGGTAGCGTTAATTTCGTGCGAAGGGAAAGGGCAGTGATTGCGATGGAACGAGGCAGCCGGCCCTCAGCAGCCCTTCAAGTACTGCTCTCTGACATGAAGGGAAATCGCCGCAACTACGGAAAACAGACAAGGATCTGGGATCGACTATTCGGTACTTGCGCAGAGAGGATCGAATGTTTTGGAATTTGAACGACACTCCCTCATGAGCTCCATCTCTCTCCTGCAGCACTTCCTCTCCCCTATGTGTATAGATTCATTGTCCGTCTCTCCCTCTTCCCCTTCCACGACTTGTACCCCTCGAATCAATCATTCTCGTTGTCACTACTTTTTCCTATTTTCATATGATTCAATTCGCATCATCTTGAGGTGGTTGTTGAAGGGAACAACATGTCTTGGTTTCAGTGGCAAGAGAGATGGCTCATTGCAAGGTCATAGTAAAAAGGTGAGAAGTGATGAAAAACGAAAAGAGTCGGATCGGATGCAGAAGATCTAGATGAGCGAGGCAGCGAGTACGGTGAGGAGGAAGCTACTAGCGCCAATAGCGAGAGTAGACGCTCCGGAAGTCTGCCAACAACAGCTCAAGGTGAGTTCAAGCACATTCGGAGAGGATGAAGAGAAACGTACGGAGGTAGGAGACGGTTGCGATAGAGCTGTGGCAGTCTCGTTTACAGAGGACGATGTACTTGAGCTATTCGTAGGATTCGTAAGAGGGATGTTGCCGACGTAGCTAGAGAATAGTTGAAATTTGAGCCTTCGTTCAAGAAGAAAAGAGCGGATCTGAAGGTGCTCACATCTGCGTCGGAGCGGCCTGATGAGTGGACTGCGTGCAGGTGCAGCCATCCTCGCTGTTTGATCCTTCGAGAGAAGAGCTAGAGGATGAAGTGCTCGAGCAAGTATTTGGGTCGCAAGCATTCGAGAGGTTTCGAGAGGTGGAAGAATCGCCGTGGTTTGCTGCGAGCTTACGTATTAGCTCAAGCATTGGCTAAAAAGCGAGAGAAGTGATGAGACATACCTGAGGTGGTGAACTTGCCCGTACAAACATTCACTCCGAAGTGATAAGCATCCTCGAGGTAAGCCTCTTTACACTGTCCCATCACGAGCCGTCAGCAAAGACTAGGGAGCTAGCTAGCGAGTGACGGCTTACGTTGTCGTTGATACAAGTGTTGTAAGCCGCAACGAAATGGCTGTCCGCACACAGTCCTTTCAAACCTTTCGCTCCCGGTGCTAGATACTCCCCTTCTTCCACCTTCTTCTGAAAGCACTTGATAGCGCATGTGGGAGCTTCTGAAGTTGGGAGTGCCGAGACGGTCGATTGGACAAGGAGGAGCGAGCCGACGATTGCGAACGGCAGAGAGGAGAGCATAACTTGAGTGTTGGCTGTCGAAGCTGAATCGATAGCTTGAGGCAATGAAGTTGGTGATGGAGTCGACTGGAGTGCGAGAGGAAGGAATAGAAGGTTTGGAAGAAAGGTTGTGTTATCGTTTTCCTGCGAAGACATTCAGTCAAAGTCGAAATGAAAAACAAGAAAACACGGATCGTGAACGAGACGGTACAGAGTCTCGGCTCTACCAGATCACCGAGATGTCCGAAGCAAGAGTCTTCACGTCGAAAGTAAGCGATTGAACAGCAGAAGCAGGTCGTTCTCCATCTGCGAAATCGAACAAAGCTCCTCATCCCGCTTTATTCGACTGATGACCCACTTCCCCTCGGCCTCCTGGGCTTTAATCAGGCGCCCCCTAACTCGCCCCGTTCCATTCAGCTTTCTCTTCGCTCCTTTCGCTGTTCCCGCTCTTCACTCAACTTGGCCAACTCCATCTCATCTCCTCTTCCGCGTCGCTCCACCTGGCAGCCTCACTCCGACTAGAGCCTTGGTACGAGCGAGGGAAAAGTGCAAGCTGCTGCTCGAGGGAGTCGGAGAATTGAAATGATGATGAAACAAGGAAGGGTCGAGGGAGGTGAGGAACCTGAAGGACAGAGCTTCTTGATGCTCGGATCGAGCGTAGAAAGCTACTTGTGGCTCTGGTGGAAGTGTCGAGTCTATAATGGTGAGCGAATCGAGTCAAGGGAAGGAAGGTAACCTCGTGGGAACCTCGGCTCCGCTTTCCCTCTTCCTCCTCACTTCGCTGTTCGTTTAAAGCTCTATCAGTCGATCAAGAACACCACAAAGTATGGCTACGATCGCGCCAGCATCCGCCGAAGATTGTCTACAACTCGCAAACATTCAATTCGACGCTTTCGAACCCTCTGTTATCCACCAACGAATCTTCGGGAATGTCACAAAGGAGAACCACTCGAAACACTTGGCAGAACGGTTCAAAAAAGCTATCGAGAAGGAAGGTTCAGAAGTCTTCAAAGCGGTTATTAAAGATGGAGAGGGGAAAGAAAAGATTGTAGGAATGGCGTTTTGGGATAGACCGAAAGTGAAGGGGCAAGAAGATGAAGAAAAGAAAGAGGACGAAGGGAAAACAGAAGAGGAGAAGCGAGAAGCTATGAAGAAACGGTTCCCTGAGGGAACGGATTACGATCTTGCGATCAGCTACTTTGGTCGACTTGATCCAAAAGTCGACGAGCCTTTCTATCGTACGTCCCCTCTCTAGGTCCTTGTGATCCTCGTCGATGGCTTCGTGACTGATCGTTTGCGTTCGCTCAGATCTTCACCTTCTCGCAATCGATCCTAGCACACAACGAACTGGAGCTGGTACAGCTCTACTGAAATGGGGATGTAAGGAAGCGGATAAAGAGGGAGTCGCTTCTTTCCTTGAAGCTTCGGATGGTGAGTTTGCCTGCCAATTCAGACGAAAGAGAGAGAAGATGCATTTCGGTTGATCTCGCTCTTCTCGCACAGTCGGAGTTGGCCTGTATCGTCGATATGGATACGATATGTTTGCGGAACCTATCGTCGGCGGAAAAGATGAAGAACTGATTGTAAGCTCTCTTTCACTTTTCTCGCTCGGAACGTCTCTCCACTTGACCTGACCAAATACCTTCCACAGCTCTGGCCTATGCGTCGGCCACCCGTCGAGCTTCGTACCTTCCGACGATCCGATTTCCCTGCTCTCTGTCAGATCTACTATGAAGCGTTCGAACCGACTTCGATCTGGAAATACAACTTCTCGAACGTGACAAGACAAGCTTCGGACAAATGCTTCAAGCGACGACTCGAGGATTGGTTCGACGAAGTAGATGGAG
This sequence comes from Sporobolomyces roseus, assembly GCA_016617785.1. Classification (NCBI taxonomy): domain Eukaryota; kingdom Fungi; phylum Basidiomycota; class Microbotryomycetes; order Sporidiobolales; family Sporidiobolaceae; genus Sporobolomyces; species Sporobolomyces roseus. The sequence goes on from JADILM010000001.1 coordinate 157,853, forward strand.
ATGGAAAGACTAGTGAGGAGAAGATGGAAGTGATCGTCGCGGTTAGAGGGGAGAAAGTATTGGGATTCTCAGTTTGGGACAAGAGTCCGATCAAATCGGAGAGGAAAGAGAAAGAACCGAGTAGTCAACCGTTCCCGGAAGGATCGAATGTGGAGCGTGCGAAGGTTTTCTTGGGCATGATCAAGGACGCAGCCGCGACGAATGAGAATAAACATTGGTGTAAGTTCAGCCTTCTCTCTCTCCGTCACTTCTCGTGGGCCATACTGATGTATCGAGCGTTGTGCAGATCTCGGACTACTCGCGATACTCCCGGAAGCGCAAGGAGGAGGTATCGGTCGACTTCTGACTCAATGGGGAGTCAATCGAGCGAAGGAAGCAAAGGCGGATGTTGTACTAGGCTCTACTGAATGTAGGTCGACAGCCTCTCGATCCGCTCTGTATTCGGGCTGACTCTCGTCGACGTCGATAGTCGGGAAACCGCTGTACGAGAAGTTGGGTTTTGTCGATTACGGAGAACCTGTAAAAGCTCCTGAGGATCCCGCTGTTGTCGTAAGTCTCCCCCTTCCTTCATGCCCTCGATGATTAGAGCTGAAGTCTGACTCGCCTTGATTCTGCAGAATTGGCCGATGGTCTTGAGTCACGAAAACGAGAAAGAATCTTGATGATGAAAAGTCGAAAGAAGATCAGTGCATGTATCGTGATCCTTTCGAAGGCTGTTGTGGTCGGCTAAGGTAACACTTTTGTATCGACTATGCGATCCTTGATCACTCACGAGTGTGTTTCCGTCGTCAATGGCCGAGTGAGAAAAAGGTGCACTTGGGAAAGAGTCGAATGTTCGCTGTTTCAAACGGAGAATACGCAGGTTCCGCCGTCCTTCCGCCGCTTCGTAAGGCTTTGACTGAGGCAGTGAATGACTTTCGGCAAGAATGATCGAAAGCAGTTGCCTCCACAAACAACCTCCACTTTGCGAAATTGCACCGTCACCAATTCTGGTCTCTTCCTTCTTCACCTTCTACACTCCCAACACAACCTCTCAATCCAACTGTGAGCACTAGAGATCCCTGAGCGACGGTTGCAACGACTAACGAGCTATTCTCTATCTCCCTCTGCTTCATCTCCCTTCCCCTCCTTCTCCCCTCATAGATGACTATCCCTACTCGTAAGATCGCAGATCAATCTGTTGGAGCTGTAGGCAGTGGATGGATGAGGTAAGCTTACTCTTCACTTGCTCTGTCCCCTCTGAGAATACGCCGAAGGTTCTTTCAGAGATCGCTGACATTCACTCTGCTTCGACAGACATGACTGGACTCCTTCTCCTGTACGTACGCTTCTGACACATTCGTGACCCTCTTGCTGACTCGATCGCTTCGTTTAGACGTCGGATGAACAAGCTTTCGAATCTTTCAAGACCTCGCTCGAACTTGGATCTACATTCTGGAACTCCGGTGCTTTCTACTCTTCTGATCCCGATAACAAGGCTGCCAATCTACAGAGGATCGCTCGCTTTGTCGAGAAATACCCGGAACATCGAGGTGAGTTTCCGTTCGTTTCCAATCAGTCTCATCCCCTCAGCACCTCCACGCTCTCCTCTTCCTCGTCCCGACGCGCTGGGACGGTGAGGCTGATCCCGTCGAGCTCGAATGCTAGATTCCTTCTTCCTCTCGGTCAAGGGAGGCCTCGAAGCCAACCTTTCTCCGAATGCAAACCTCGATTTCCTTCGCAAAGATGTCGAAAACATCAACAAGCAATTGGGAGGAAGAAAGATGGACTTGTACGAGATGGCTCGCGTCGACACAAACGTCGGAATTGAACAAGTAAGCTCCTTCCCCTTTCTTCCTCGCCTCTGCAACGGTTTTAACTGAACTCGCTTCTTTCTCCGTTTCTCACAGTCAATGAAAAACTTGATCAAGCTTCGAGACGAAGGTCACTTCAAATACATTGGTCTCTCCGAGTGTTCAGCCGAGACTATCAGGAAAGCAGTCGCAATCGCTCCAATTACAGCTGTCGAGATCGAATATTCGGCTTTCTGCAACGATATCGAGTCGAACGGTGTGCTCGAAGCTTGCAAAGAGTACGGTATCGTTAGTTGTCCCTATCTTATCTACCGTGAATAAATATTCATGTCTTCTCTCGAAACAGACCATCATCGGTTATTCACCACTCGGAGGAGGGTTCCTTACCGGCAAGATCAAGAGCAACAAAGATTTCGAAGATGGCGACATGCGAAAAGACTGGGATCGATTCTCTGACGAGAACATGCCGCACAATCTCAAGCTTGTCGAGAAACTCAATTCGATCGCCGAGAAGAAGAGCATCACCACTTCGCAACTCGCTGTTGCTTGGGTCCTTCATCAAGCAGACAACATCATTCCTCTACCGGGATCCGTGAGTCTCATTCTCGTATTGTTCTGTGAAAGGAACTAGTGCTAATCTCTCGATTTTCTTCTCCGACAGACTCGTCCAGAAGGAGTGAAGGAGTCGGTGGAAGCTGCCAACATCGAGCTCACAAAAGGTTAGTCTCTCTCTGTGTTCCTCCTGCGATCTCTCGTAATTGCTGACCTCGATTCTCGAGATAGACGAACTCGATGCGATTCGAAAGGCCGTCGACGAAGCGAACATCAAGGGAGTACGATACATCAACAACCCTCACATTCAGAGCAAACTCTTCGCTTAGCTACTTCAGTACTATCAGTCGCAATCAGTTGAAGTTGTCAATCAGTACCATGAGTTTCTCTTTTTTCGTCTGCGATTCTCCAACGCTTTCGGCCTCTTTTTCCTTTCTCTTCAGAGATCAAGAGAGCGCCGTTCAGCTTCAGCCAGATTCTCGGATACTCTACTACTCAAACTGAATCAGAGACAGCTTCGGAGTACCGCGGATGACAAGTTCTCTATCCACCATCCTCTTTCCCCACGCGCATCTCTCCTCTTTCCTCTTCTCAGTGACCAATCTCGCCCTACCTCCATCTCAATGCCCCACACTCATGAAGGTGCTGTTGTGGCCACGATTCGTAGCAGACTCGACATCCTCGATCAGATCAAAGGGAAGTGGGAGAACCAACGCATGGAGCTGAATAAGGGTCAAAAGAGCTTCATGCGGAAATGGCACAAAGAAGCGAGTGGTCTGATCAGTCGCAACCTGCAGCTCCTTTGCGGTCTCGGGCACGCAAAAGATCAAGTCGCAATTGAAGTAGGCTATGTTTTCCCGAAAGTCGAGCTCGCAATAATCACGGACTACCTCAACGATCTAGCAGAGAGTGCTGGTCCCAATCAACGCTACCCTCGCCCCTCTTATCTTGTGCGTCAGTGGCTCTTCTTCCTCATCTCAGCGGTATCTCGGTCTCACACGGCATTCGTAACAGCCCTGCTTTGGGGACAGCGCTTCACTCGAGCTCAACCTGCACAAGATCCCTCCTTCTGAAAGGTATCAAGGTTGTTCGCCGCTCCTCGTGAGTCATCTTCTCCTTTGTCGGTTCGCGAACGAGATGCAAATTCCCTGCTTTTCTCCTGATCTAGGTTAATTTCGAACTCTTCCGCATTCAAGATGCTTTATTGCGGGTGCAAGTGAACGAAACCTTATCAACTTCAACTTACGCCTCCGAGTGGATCGATTATTTCGCACTGGACAGCGGCTGGGACCGATTGATTTACAAACCCATCGTTTCAGCGGTTCGAGAAGAATGGCACAAGCTTGAAGTGTGCGATCAACATCAAGTTCTTCGCGACTTGAAGTACTTCTCGATGCGGATCTTGAAAACGCCACTCTGGAGGACGGAGTACAACGGGCGGGACATCAAGAGTTCGAAGGACCTTGGACGATACATTGTCCGATGCTGGAATCCGAGCGTGCGCTTCTCTCCATCTCGACAACGTCTCGTTATGAATGCTGACGGGATATCACAATAGGTGTATCCTAACATGGACATGGGGTTTGCCCCCGAAACCCGGAATTTCTGGCACGCCGCAGGTTTTGTTCTCCAATCATCGGTCAGCTCTGTTTCCCTGGTCTCAGCGCGCCCACGTCGCTCGTAGCTCACTATTGCCGCTTTATTCAAATTGCAAACTCAACCGAACAGAGGCGTCGCTCTCAGGCGCAAGCGACTTCAACCGAAACTTCCCACTCTCTTGGTCGCTCTGCCACTGAGTTCGTCCCTCAAGCTCGTTCACTCTCCAGCGACCGCTTCTAGATCCCCTCGGTAACCTTTTATTCGTGCTTCTGCTTCTCTCTCTTACTTGGTTCTTTCTCTTTGCGCTCAAATCCTTCGTACAAAACCTTCAAAAAAACATATCTAGCTTCTTTCTCCTGTTCGTAGACCCTACTTCTCGTCGCAATCCTATACATCCGTACCTATCTCGTCCTCGATGAAACGTTGCGACAAGCGATTCAAACGAAACGGCTAATCTTCTGAATTTCCCTCGTTGTCCTTCGTCGATTGAACCCTCCCTTATCCCGGATATGACCTTCGATCCCTCCTCATCGTCGCTGATGATTCTTAGGACCATATTCGCGCTGAGAGTTGAATACGCTGAGAGTTGGCTAATTCATCTGGGGGAAGCGAATACTCTTCTGCGAGTTCGTCTCTGTTCCACTGAGCGGTCGTTCCCTGAAGTCGGAAACGTCTTGAGCAGTAGAATAGTATCCAAGAGTACATCCGGGAGACGTTCGAGGCTGGTCGAGGCTGTCCAAGTCGAGATAAAACGAAGAGAAGATGTAAGCGAAGAAGGGAGTTGTTATTCAGCGAGAACATGGCAGAGCGTTCCTTCATTGATCGTAGCTGATTAATAGATAGCTTGATAGTCTTGAGAGCCGTTCCGGAGCCGTTCAGTGAAGTTTGAGAGGCAGGAAGCAACCTGTAACCTGTTAACCTCGGGCTTGAACTCTTTCTTTCCCTTTTTTCACCTTTGATCACTCCGTTCAGCTCGACAACGATACGTAGATGCCGGGAGTGAGCTTCTATCTTACGCCAGCGCGACTGCGGCGACTTGAGTGAGTCTTTGCTTCTTCCTCTTCCCAAAATGTTCACTCATCTCCACCTCCTCTCCCTGACAACAGCGAGTACGCCTATTCAGCAGTCGATAAATCACCTCTCTCGAACTATGTCATGCGGCATTGTAAGTCTCTTCTCGTCAACGGATTCGGCCGAAGCTAATCATCCAACTTCGTTTCGAAAAATAGGGTGGGTTTGGACTGCATCGCTCATGCCGCCAACAATAGCACCGAATATGATCACGTTACTGGGCTTTGCTGCGATCATGATCAATTTCGCAACGGTATGGATGTTTGATGGAGATCTAGTCGGTCCCGCAAACTCTTTCGTTTACGCTTCGTAAGTCTCCCTTCAACACCTTCCCACGATGTCGATGAGATGCTGACCTCTAGTGAACCTCACTCGATAGATGCGCATTTGGATTGTTCTTTTACCAAACGATGGACAGTACGAACGATTCTTTGGTGCATTTCCCGTCGAATGAATCGCTGATCTCGTCCACTTCGTACAGATATCGACGGTAAACAAGCACGAAGAACCGGCACATCCTCACCACTAGGGGAGTTATTCGACCACGGCCTTGACACGCTCAATTGCCCGATCGGAGGATTAATTCAAGCTGCCGCTATGGGTCTAGGACAGAGCAAGTACGCTGTACTCTGTATCCTAGTACCGTGTTGGAGCATGTATGTCTCGACATGGGAAGAATATCACACTGGGACACTGTATTTGGGCTTCATCAACGGACCCGTTGAGGGAGTTCTCATCGCCGTTGGAATTTTGACGGTTTCGGCGCTTAAAGGCGAGTTTTTCGTCCATTTTCGACCCTTGCCCGATGCTGACATCGCTCTTCTACTACCACTTTCCGTTCGCCTCTCCTTTTTCCCCTCATGCCGCAATCACTCTTCGTTTCGCAATGCACCTCTCGCCCTACCCTGTGTTGCCCCTTCGTTGCTTCTTCGTCCTCCGTTTTCCCTATTCGGTATTCTCGCGGGTTAGGTCCGGGATGGTGGGCACTACCTGTATCTGAAGCTCTCGGGAATCTACCGCTAGTGCCGGCAAGCTTTCAGGTCCTCGACCTTGTCATGCTGTTCCTCTCAACCTCTTTCTTTGTCGCTCATCTACCTCTCTGGTCAGTCTCAGCTCCTCTCTCAATTACTCGTCACATACTCGAGGCTCAGATCAAACCATCGCTGTGCGTTTACAGCTTAATCAACGTCTACAAGACCGTCTCACCGCCGACATCCCGACGACCTCTAACTTCACCTCGATCCACTACACGTCGGAATCCCTCGACTACACCAGCTCAAGCGTTCGCTCAGCTACTTCCTATCATCGCTTTCTCAATCCTCACGGTCACGTGGACGTTCAGTCCTAAAAGTCGGATATTGAAAGATGGACATCTCGAAGAATACGCTTTGATCGTCTGTAAGTCTATCTATTCTTCTCTCGACAGTCTCAACATCGACTCTGATAAGTGTTTTGTCGATGTAGGCTTCTTGTTTGGTCAACTCTCATCGAAGATTATCCTCGCTCAATTGACAAGGGGACCTTTCCCATTCTCTTGGAGTCTCCTCGTTCCCCTGCTGATTCCCGCAATCGCTATCAACACACCATATCTCGGACTGTGCGATCCCTCCCTCTTCCTTGATCACCGAAACAGCTGTACTCACTCTTTGTTCGCTCGCCTGCAGACCTCCCCTACTCCCTCCATCTCTAGAACCACTCTATCTACACCTGACACTACTCCTCTCACTTGCGACCTACTCTCGAGCCGTCTATCTCATCATCGATTCCTTCTGTTCCTACCTCGGAATCCAATGCTTGACGATTCCTTACCCGAACAAAGCAGTTGAAGGTTGGCAACCCCTCCCTTCCCTCGTTCCGTCGTCTCGATCAGAAACTGTCGAGGAGGAGAGAGAGTTGGAAATAGAAATGGATCGTTTATCGTCGCCTACGAAAAGGATTCCTTCGTCTTCGGGAGGTGGATTGTTGAGTGTCGTTCCTTCACCATTCAAGGGAATGCTGGGATCGGGAGAAGGGAGGAAGAGGAGTAATACGTCGGAGAGGGAGAGGGGATTGTCGAGTGGTGGAGGAGGAGGACAAGCAGGAGATGGGAGAAGAGTTGCGAAAGTGTTTCCTTCTGTTCCTTCGGACTGAGCGCATTACTATCGTTACTTCTTGATCTTGCATTGCATTGCATCACTCGTCGTCTCAAATTCAGTCGATGCAGCGAGAGATAGGAGATTCCGCTGTATCGGAATTGTCCTGCGATGAATAACGTTTGTTTTGCGCATTCGATTCTGTTTTGAAAGCGCAGTACAGCTTGTTGTTTGTCGATCTCTGCTGAGCACATGGCAGGTGCGATGCCAGTCGTCGGAAAACGATCAAGCATCAAATTTACGATCGCAGAAGTTTTTTTTGTTGAACGACCGTTCGACGCGAAGGGATGTTTGTTGCAGAGTTGAGACGAGTCTCTCATTACACCTAGAGAAGAGGAGAGACGTGCAAAGCGTGTGTTGACTATCAAAAGGCTATGTCCGAGACTCAAAGCGAAGAAACAGAGTTGCTGAAAGGGATAGAAAGGGATGTTTGTTCTTTTTTTGTAGAAAATGAAAAGTGCGGAGAGGGGAGAGGTGTTTGCTGTTCCCCTTTCTCTCCCTTCTCTTCTCTTTTCCCCCGTTCAGTTTCTCCCCTCTTCCACAGTCCACTAGCCCCGACAACCCTTCTCTCTCCAGATCGACCCTTGTTCAGTCCTTACAGTTTTCCGCCCTTTCCCTTCCCCCGTTCGTCTCTCCTGCTCGAACCCTCTTCAAACGCCCCCCTCCTTCGCCCACTCTTCTCCCTTCTGCTCTTACACTCGACCTTATTTTCAATATGCGCTCATTCGCTGCCCTTTCAGCCCTTGCGGTACCTGCCCTCGCGCTCTCTTACTCTCATGCGGACCCTCGTTCGGTTAAACGACACCATCAACTCGCTGAACGAGCCATGGAACAACGGGATCAAGTAGCACCTTCATCAGGTCGAATGGCACGCAAGATCAAGCGTGGAGATGGTGAGTTGCTCACTCTGTTTTTGTTTAACCTCTCCCCCCCCTTTTTAAGAAAGTGAATCACAATTTCGGGGGACTCGCCGCACATTCCTCCACTCCTTCTTGAGATGAATGTCGAAGATGGATGGGTTATGAAGATGGTTTAAACGCGTTATACTCAATCAGATTCAACCGTTATCGAGAATGAGAAAAAGCTGACCCATTCCATGTTGAACGACCCTTTTCCCTCCCCTTCTTTCAGCTGCTGCCCTCGCCACTCCTAAAGCCTCTTCCTCCAAGAAGGATACTCAAACCTACACTACTACCGCCATTTGGTACGCCGAGTCAGGATGGGTCGGTTCATGCGGTGTCGCGTTCCAGTGAGTGTCGAATTTTCGCTCAACTTTTTTCCAAACTAGCGCGAAACTGATTTCTCTCTCCTCGACTCGTTCCAATAGAGATGATGACCTCGTTCTCGGTCTCCCTCTCGAACTCTACCCCAACCCTGCCGAGAAGTCTGAACTTTGCGGTCAATCAGTCGTCGTAGTCAACACCGCTACCGGAAAGCAGTGAGTTTTCCCTCTCTCTCTCTCTCTTCCTCGGTCATTTTCGCGTTCCCAACTGAACTCATTTTGCCTCTAATGTCAGAATCACCGCTGTTGTCGCCGATGCCTCGCAACGAGATGCTTACACCACTTTCACCAAGGGAGCTTACCAAGCGCTCGGAGGTGACCTCGACGTTGGAGAACTCTCAGTCTCTTACCACTTTGCCGACGCCGACTCGATCGCTTCCTCGATGCCCTCTGCCTTCTCGACCTCTGCCACCGCCAAGGAGAAGTCCGTCGTCAAGACTTCAGCTTCTTCTCAAAAGCCACAAACTTCGGCCGCTGGTTCTTCGTCGAAAGCTTACGCCTCAGTTGAGGTAGAGGCTCACGCTGCCGCTGCTCCCAAGACCACCCAAGCTCCTACCACCACCACTCAAGCCCCTCCTCAATACGATTCTGCTTCCGCCGAATCTGCTTCAAGCAAGGCTGCCGCTGATGCTGCCTGGGCTTGTAAGTCTCCAACACCCTCCTCTTGAATCGCATCGTTCGTTTACTGATCGATTCTCTTCGTTCTCTAGCATCCTCCTCGGCTGAAGCTGCCAAACTTTGGGCTTCTTCTTCCTCGGCTTCCGCTGCCGCTGCATCTCAAAAGGCCAAGGCCGACGCTGAATGGGCCGCATCTTCAGCTGCTGAAGCTGCTGCTGCTTCCTCCAAGGCCGCTCAAGCTGAGGCCGCCGCTGCTTCATCGAAAGCCGCTGCCGATGCCGCTTGGGCTGCATCTTCTTCAAAGTCCGCTGCTGAAGCCGGTAAGCTAGAGTTTCCTTTCTTTCGAGTCTTTCGACCGGGCTGATCAGATCGCTTGATTAGCTGCTACTTCTCCCGCCAACAACGGTGGAGGAGGAGGTGGAGGAGGACACGTTTACTCTGGAGGAATCGCAACCTTCTTCTACCAAAACGGTGTCGCTGGGTATGTTCTACCTTCTCTCTCATACTCTTTCCCGTTTTATTCTTGAGGTTCAGGACTGACGATCATTGCGAATCCATTCTTTTTCCGTGAAATAGTAACTGTGGAAACGTCAACTCTGACAACACTCTCCTCGTCGCTCTCCCTACCGCTACTTACGAGGGAGGATCCCACTGCGGCAAATACGTTACCATCACCCGAACCGACACTGGAAAGAGCATCAACGCCCTTGTGTAAATTCCAAGATCTCGCTCTACTTTGTAGTACTCGAAGCTGACTCTTGCCATCTTGTATCTTCTTCTACTTGCTTCTCCATCCACAGTGCCGATAGTTGTCCAACTGTGAGTCGAATCTTTGAACTTACAAGTATCCCTCACGAAGTCGAAATTTACTGACTTGCGATTTTTTTTTCCCCTTTTTTCCGAAAATTTAGTGCAACAACAACTCTTGCCTCGATCTCTCGTGGGGTGCCTTCTCCGCCCTCGGTGGAACTCAATCCATGGGTGTCTTCGACATCACGTGAGTCATTCGTCTTCTCACACTCTCTTAGAACGTCGAAGCTAACTCCTTCCTCCCTTCGTTCAGCTGGCAATTCAACTAAGCGCTGAACCCTCTCGCGCTTCCATCCTCTGTGGACATTCTCCTCCCATACGTTAAATACACCCCCTGGACCTTTTCTTCTGAAGATACCCTATGTTGCTTTTCATTTTCTTTCCCTTCTTACCCTGGATATTCGGAGGCTCTCTCTTCCCCCTCCTCCTCTTTGTTACCAATTCTTCCCCTTCCCTCCCTATCACATACCATCCGACTTCAAAGGAACTTGCGCGGTCACTCGCAGCGTTTCCAACTTCGCCCCTCCCTCTATCCCTTACCCTCTCTTACTCTTACACACTTCACGAGCGTTGATCGTTTTACACACCCTCTTCCCCTCCTTTCATATTTACCCTCTTGGAACTGGAACTCTTTCTCTTCATCTTTCTCCTCGTCTCCGCATTGCTCTCGGGTCGCAGGAATCAAATCGTCTCATGCGAGTGAGGGACCGAGAACATCCTTTTCATAGTGCAAGAAAAGAGGAAGAAAGTGTTATGAAAGGGCAGGAGAGAAGATTACGAGTGGTATCGAATGCGCGACGGGTAAAAAAGCAAAAGAGAGAACAAAAAAGGGTGCAGATGGGTTATGTTCGAGAAGAGCAGTAGCAGAGTGTAGAGTAGGAAAGGTGTGCAGATGCGAGAGGAGAGCAAGGTTGCAGATCAAGAGCCGCCTGATGAGACGAAAGAGAACGAGAGTCAGCGAGAGTTTCGTTACTACAGATCAAGAGACTCACGATGTCTAGGACTTGACTTGGTATCGACCTGATGGAGGCAAACCTAAAGAAGCTTTGCTACCGAGTCTCGTCGATCCAGAGGTATTCACAGTCGAAGTCGAAAAAGTGCGAGTTCGAGGTAAAGGAGCGGTCGAAGTCGAAGCTGGTTGAGGTTGCTTTTTGAGGGGAGTCGAGATGGAGGATAGGTTGGCAGTAGAGTTGAAGCGGGCAGAGGTAGAAGTCGGAAGAGCTGAAGAGCGACTGGTGCGAGGCGGAGGAATGGTTGGAGGATTCGAAGTGTTCGCTCGGCTTTGCAAGATCCAAGCGTGTCGACCAGCTTGATCAGGTTTCAATCGACGATCGGGATCCCAGATCAAGCATTTCGCGATGAAATCGATGAAGAGCTCGTCGTCGGTTTTGAGGACTTGAGCGAGGGTTTTCGACCCTGGACGACGACGACGACCTTTCGAATTGACAACAGGACGAGGAGCTCCAGTAGAGTCTGGAACAAGTGAGGGACTATCAGCGATTTGCGAAGAGGAGCCAGAGTAGTGGGAGACTTACCGAAGAAGAGTCGTTTTCGAGAACTACGATCGACGAGATACTTGTCTGGCAGACCCATCACTTCCATGATACAAGCGAGTTGCTCCTGTTCGTTCTCACCAGGGAAGATAGGGTAGCCCGTATACATCTCTGCGATGATACAACCGAGACTCCACATCTATCGCTCCAAAGTTTGTCAGGTTTGCGAAAGAGACTAAACAAAGCGAGAGTAACGTACATCGATTCCCATGTGATAGTTCATCCCGAGAATAACTTCGGGACTACGGTAGAATCGAGATTGAATATAGGTATAGACTGTAGCAGATCATCAGCATTATCAGCTACTTTCGTTCGGTTGGAATTTGACGAAGTTGTTTTTACCTTTCTCATGCTCAAAGCAACTACTTCCGAAATCAATTACTTTGATTGCGCTCTTGGCAGGATGTTTGAGCAGGATGTTCTATAGAGCGAAACATTAGCGGTTCGAACGAAGAAATAAGCCAGCAAAAATGGTGAATCACCTCTGGCTTGAGATCGCAATGAACGACACGATGATGACGAAGAAGAGACAGAGAACCAAGAATCTGAACGGTGAAGCGACGGATGAGGGTAGTGGAGAATCCGGCGAAGCTGTTCGCCTTGACCAGTTCGTAAAGGTTGATGCTGAGAAGTTCAGTCACGATACAGAGATGACCTCGGAAGGTGAAAGAGTCGACCATGCGGATGACGAAGTGTTTCTCATTCGGATCCTATAGCAGTTGAGCATCAGCTCCAGTTCAGGTATCGGCTGAAGGCAAAGCAGACTAACCCATTTGACGAGATTTTCCAGAACTTTGATCTCGACGAGAGCTTGATGGTGGAAACGTTTCTTGTTTCGAATGATCTTGATGGCAACCATATCTCCTGTCTTGTGATCACGACATTGCAGAACTTGACCGAACGAGCCTTTTCCGAGAACGTCGATGACTTCGTATCGGTAGTGGAGATGATCGTGCGGGACGAGTAGATAGTCTCCCCGCTCGTCGTCGAAGCCAAAATTGTTTGTAGGCTTGTCCTTCTCGGCAGGCTTCTTCTCCGAGTTGGGGCCAACGAAGTAGACTTTGCGATATTCTCGAATCTCGTCCTTTTCGTATGGCGACAAAAAGCGAGAGTAAAGTGAGAGCGCATCTGACGATGAGGAGGAATCGTTAGCTCGACTCCCGATGTGATGGCTGGGAGAGAAAGAGAGAGGCTCACCTTTCGCTTCGAGAGGAGGGAGAGGATCTGTCGGATCAGGAAACTCGAACATTTTGCGAATCGTATCTTCCGACATACCAGCACTGAGCTTCTTGCTGAATTGTCGCCGTACGTAAGCTGCCATCTCTTCATCGGCTCTGACCTCATCCTCGTCGACTTCGCGTTGACTGGCTGAAGATGATCGACCTGATTCTGTACCGCTCGGACTCAGCCGAGCACCGGTCAACGACGAGGAAGACTTTGGAACTCGAGTCGGGATTGCTCCTTTGCTTGCGAGAGAACGAGTCGATTTCGAGGAAGAGATAGAGTCGCTGGTGGTTGAGGCGAGGGAAGTTCGGCGAGGGAAAGTGTTGGTCTCTGTCGCTTTGAGCGGGATACGCTTCGACGAGGAAGAAGGCGGAAGGGTCGTCGCTGTCGAAGAGGAAGTGGCTGTAGAATCGGAAGGGAGCTGGCTCGACAATCGAGGTGCTGAGGCGGAAAGGGAGGAGAGTCGAGGCTGACTTGATCGGGCAGGAGTCGAGTTGACCGTAGTCGATGTTGGAGCAGTCTTGCGCTCCTCTTCGACGACGGAAGGGCGGCGTGCAGCACGAGGGAGAGCTGTACTTTGTCGAGAAGAGGAAGTCGATGATGCGAGGGGATCTCTCGAAGATGAAGCGAGGCTCGCAGCTGTCGTGCTTCGACTTCGAGGAATACCGGAGGAGAGAGTCGCGTCCGAGTCGAGACGTCGTCGAGTCGACAGGGTCTTCTCCCCGAGCTGGAGTCCTGGTTCTCGATTGACTGACCCGAATTCGTCCGTCGATTCGTTCTGGAGGGCAGATGGAGCGACGGAGGAGGAGAACGTAGCTGCGAGTGAGTTGCCAGTATCGCCGGGTCCACCGAAAGAGCTGCTCCTCCTGAAAGCACTCTTCGCAATGGTCGATGAAGCAGCAGGAGAAGGGTCGCGACTTCTCCCAGTAGCGAGGGGTTTTGGACTTGCTGTAACTCCGATTCGACCAAGACGGGGAATCTTTGTCGGAGTGTGCGATTTCGGAGGAGGAGTACCGGAGGGAGAAGGATCTTGCGAAGTTGTACGAGTCTCTCCTGCAGCTGCTGTCGACTGTCGAGAAGCATGAGTCGAAGGTGATCCTGCGATGGTGGGTAGGTTCGCTCTCATAGATTCCTGAAGCTTGCTGGTGCGAGTTCGAGGAGTCGAATGGACAGAACTGGCGGGTGAAGGAGGTGCTTTCGAGTACGTCGACGCTGCGGTGGATGCTTGTGACGTGTTGAGGGCGTCGACTCGTCTGTTGGTGGTCGAAGAGAGAGCTGGCATTTGGAAAGGAGGTAGCTGATTTGCTTGAGGTTTCCCTCCGAATACATCCTCGTTCCTCGCATCGACAGAGCTCAACGTCTGAGTTCACGGAGGGAAAGGGTCAGTCGCAGTTCTCAAGTACTTATAGATGGGACAATGCTAGCTCACCTTGCCTCGTTTCCTCGTCAGCAGATCAGAAGTTTTGCTCGCTCTTCGACCAAATTCGTCGGTTGCGCCAGCATCGGATTCGAGAGTCGAAGAGGAAGCCGAAGTAGAGAATGTGGGACGCTTGCTCGAAGTTGGTGGGGAACGGGTCGACTTCTCCTTGTCTCGTTTCGATCCACCAGAACGAAGGAAGTTCAAACCGAGAATGGACTTGCGACCGTTTCGCTCTTCGCCAGTCTTCTCCGAGTTTGGCGAAGGTGTCGCATTCGAGGCGGAGGGTTCGTTCGAGTTTGAGGATTTGCGCGAGAAGAAAGGGATTCCAGAGGGAGTTCGACGAGGATTGATCAAGCTGGAACGAGATCGACCCGGGCTTGTAGTGACGACGGAGGGAGTAGGTAAAGGGTTGGAAGGCGGCTGATTCAGCGTTCGAGCTGTACTAGTGCTACTTTGTGAGGACGTTCGAGCGCGCGCGATCATCGAGGCTTTGTCGCTTCGAAGACTGTTTCGTCCGAGAGAACCTGTTGTGCTTGTCAAATAGTCGCTCCTCGTTCCTGCGAGACTAGCGATATCGTTCGTTGAAGAAGCCATCCTCTTTGGGAGTTGAGTACCGTCTCCCAATCGCGCTCCGAACGAAGACTTGCGCTCACGTTGACTCGGAGCTTGCAGATCGCTGAACGAGGATGATTCTTTGATACCTCCTCCAGCTTTGGGACTCTTCGACGCTTTGTGGAAAGCCGACGAGATGCTCCATTTCCTCCGACCCGTCGACGAGGGTTCTTTCCCGATATCCTTGCTGTTCGTCGGTTCGAGTTGAGGAGCTCGTGGACTCGATCGGAACGAGTTCTCGAGGGAGCTGGCGAAGGAAGGTCGGCGAGTTTCGTTTTCAGGTCGAGGGGAAGGGAATGAGATCGAGGATGAAGCGGTCGTTGCGGTCGAAGCGGAGAGTGAAGGATTGGAGGAAGTGTTGGGTCGATAGGTTTCCCAATCTTTCGGTAGAGGAGGTACAGGAGGAATGCCACGAGCTTGATCTCCCTCTCCGTTACTGTCTGATCTCTCCACTCCCGGTCTGCCTTCAATCCCGCTGTTCGTCGATGAGATGTCACTACCTGCACTCGATCGTCGAGCTTTCGAAGCGACCGAACGACTGGCGAAGCTCGTACCCGAAGTCGAATCGTGAGAACCGCTAGCTGAGGTCGAAGTCGCGACGGTATAGCTTGCGGATGAGGAAGAACCTCGCTTGAAGGGGCTGCCGGAGGAGGGGAAAGGGACTTCATGGTTCGAGGAGGAAGGGATTCGTTGAGGTTGAGGACGACCAGTCGAGGTTGAAGAGGTTGAACCGACGAGGGGCGATTTCGGAAGTGCAGGTTGAGCGTAAGGTAAAGAAGAGAGTGAAGGCGAAGGAAGTGCTGAGCCACTAGTAAGAGAAGCCTTGTCACCTCCAACCGAATCTCCTCCATCACCTAGGCTACTTCTCGTTCTCCTTCTCACCCTTTCCTCAGATTCCCTTCGCACGTTCGACGGCATCTCGATCGGACCTCGACTGCTTTTCCGGCTCCTTGATTCACCTCCTCCGGTCGTAGATGGGTTTGAAGCGATACGAGACATTTTAGGTGAACTCAATCCATCGAGTTTTCGAAGTGCTTCGGCAGTACCTTCGTCGACAGCTGCAGCTTTCTCGATATCGAGGTCGACTCCTTCTAGGTCTCGGGTGTGTCGTAGGATCGAAGCTGCGACGAGAGAGGGAGAGGAATGGTGAGAATGGAAAGAGTGACGAGAAAGTCGAGAATGATCGGGTGTGCGTGCTGATGGAGTCGATTGTGAAGAGGAAGTGGGTTGCATTTGGGGTGGTGGTGGAGGCGGTGGAGCAGAGGATACGGGGGCGGAAGCTGTACTCGAGGCAAGATTGTGGGAAACTGTGGCGGCAGCAGGTGAAGGGGGAAGATGGGCGAAAGAGCTCTTGCTTGCTGATTGTCGACGATGTCTGAGTGAAGCTTTGCCGTCCGTCGATGATCGATTACTCGAACGTTTCGTAGCTGCCGAAACGATACTCCCTTGCGAGATTCTCCTCTTCGAATAACTTGCCGCATCGTCTATTCCCGATGTCGAAGCCGATTCTCCCCCTCCAGCAGTTCCATCGTAATCGAACCCTAACCCAACCATATCTTTCCCAGATCTCATTCCCCACTGCGTTCCACTGATTCCAGCTGATGTTGGAGCAGAGCCAACAGCACCGACACTCTTGCGTCTCGGAGGTTGTGATTCACTTTGAGGCGTCGGAGGAGCGGGAAAGCTGCTGTACGTGTCTCTTGACTTTGTCGAGTTTGGAGGAGGGTGAGGCGCCAAGACATCATCGGGAGCGGTAGCGTCGAGAGAGTAGAGCGGACTCGAGGGAGTGAATTCGAGATTCCCGAAAGTCGATGCGTTGTCTTGTCCGAAATCGATTAAACCGGCGGGAGATACATTCGTCGAGATGGATGAGGTAGAAGTCGAATGTGGTAGGAACGAGGCAGGTTGGAGAGAGGAAGAAGTGCTGTTTCCGAAAGGTCGATTCGCAAAGGAAGGATCGTGGAGACTTTGGGAGAGCTGTCTTGACGCGACCGGAGATCCAGTACTCTCACTGAGATGTCGAGTCGAAGGCTAGACATGAGGACGATTAGCTATTGCGCGCAAAGTAGAGATGATTGAAAGCGCAGACTAACCATAGGATCATGTACGTCGAAGACATCAGTGTTTCCATCTTCTATCGGTTGACCCCATCTTCTTTCCAAAGCAGCACTCGTCCATCTCGGTGTCGCCAATTCTCCTAATCCGATCAACTGTCCGCGATCAACAACGGGACTTCCACCATTTCTATCCTCTGGTCTCGGACTTCGGTAGGGATCTCGTGCAGTAGTCGAAGGCGAAGGAATATCGATCGGATGAGGTTGGGAAGACGAGCGGGAACCTGAGTTCGCGAAGGAAGAGAGGTTCGCAGCGGCGGAAACTGAGAATGGGAGACCTAATCCAACTCCTTGATAAGGTCGAGTGAGGTAGGCTTGTTCGTAACTCGAGGTGCTTGATCCGAGCAAGCTCGAAGGTTGGTAAGGTCGAGGTTGATCGTCGGCTTCGTGGTTGTTCGAACTCGATGTCGAGGAAGAGAGGTAAGAAATTCCGGAGCCGATTGTGTCGTCGTCTCGGGCATTGTTATTCTCCGAAAGTTCGAGGGTCGAAGAAGGAATCGACATGTTCAAGACGGGAGACTGCGCTGGACTAGGACGGAAATGGACCATGTTGGAAACCGTATCTCGTTGTTCCTCCTCTCGGTTCGGAGTTTCCGGTACAACACTCTTCCCTTGACTCGAAGTCCATCTCTTGGGGCTATCGTCACTGCGATCGATCTGAGTTTGAGAGCGAGGAGAGTTGTCGGGTGAGAAGTCGAGAGGAGGAGGAGGTTTCCGTCGTAAAGAATTGCTTCTTGACGTGCGAAGTTGAGATCCGGTTTGACTATTGGAGAGGGAGACTGGAGGATTCCTCGATGAAGTAGTAGTGGAAGGATGGGATTGACGAGGTGGGGTGTGAGAAGAGGAGGAAGGGGAATCAAGAGGAGTTCCGAAGGTAGATGAGAATTGGGAAGAACGAGGAGAAGGAGCTTGAGGAGTGGGTAGTCTCGAAGAATGTGGAGATTCCAAGAACGCTGTCGATGAACCTTGAGTCTTTTGTGACCTGGTCGTTGATGGAGACGACAGTGACTCCTTGGTATCTTGATCTACCGAACCTCTCCTCTCTGTAATAGCTCCTACATAATCCCTTGATCCATAACCTGCACCTCCTAGCCCTGTCTGTCCCGCTGTTTCACCCTGAGTAGCACGTTCGGGAGCTGAGGAATCGTTGGCAGTTTGAATAGGTTCTGTCCGTCGTAGGAGGCTAGATCTCCTTTGTGTCGGTAAGGACATGCTAGCCTACTACTTGTACTTGATCTTCAGCAGTCTGATTAGAGTAAGAGAAAGCTGTGAGAAGGGAGAGAAAGGAGGTTTCAGAACAAGCGGGGGAGTGAGCGGTTCTGTGGAAGGTGATGACTGACCGAGATTGTAGGGAGGACAAGAGACTGTTGATCAATCAATGAGCGTAGACCATTGACTGGAGAAAGAGAGAGAGGACGAAGATGACGGTCAACTTCGCTTCTTCGCAAGTACTTGGAAGTCGCATTCACTTAGCTCGTTCTCTCTCTCTCTCGGGGTCGTATTGCAGCTGAGTGATCGTCGATCGAAGAGCTCTTTCGAGAGCGACGAGAGACTTCAAGGGATAAATAGTGAGACGAAACTTGTCTCTCTTTTCTCGAGTCGCGAAATACTGAACGAAGCACTGATTCTTGTTTCTACATTTGACAAGCTAACACCTTTCCTTCTTCCCCTCTTGCAAAGCTGAATCATTCCTGACAGATACGCGTCTCAATCTTCCCTAGTGTAGCCGACCTTTCCCTCCATCGCGTTCCAACCTTTGCGAGTTTCGACGTCGGTTCCGTTTGCGAGAGCGCGAGGCTTGTCGTGAAGAGGACCACAGGTGAGTTCGACGAGAGCAGTCATGATTTGAGCTTGAAGTATGCTCTATACACTCGCTCCTTCGTCAACACGGCATCGAAAAGGGAAGAGAAAGAGAGGAAAAACTCACGACTCCCCAAGATTGACGAGCTTTAACTTCGAAACCACGAGAGAAACCTTCCACCCCACGAGGTTCAGCACCTCCGAACCAAGCGCGCAAATCGTCGACCTTTCCTCCGATACAAGTTTGGGTCAAAGCTATAGCGCATCGCGACTCAGCACACTTTGTCAAGAGTTTCGAGTGAGAGGACATTACTTTACCCATGTTGCCGCTTGAGAAGATGTATTGAGTGGGAGTGAGGTAGAACTGTGGAAGAGTGTCCAAAGAATCAGTTACCGAGAACGATAGATTCTTTTATATAGTTCCGACTCACTTGACCATTTTGGCTACGAGAGCTGCGACGAGCGTGTGCGAGAATGGCTGCAGAGTTTTGATAGGTGTATTCGACGTCGGTATTGGCAGGGTAGTAAAGATCGACGAGGCGAAGTGAAGGAGTTCCTTGAGTTTCAGCGACGGTGGCAGAGGCGTAGGGACTGTTGACATCCTCGCGAGTAACCGATCCGTCGTGTTGTACGAGCTGCGGAACAGCTATAAATCAGTACTCTGCACCGAGAATGATGTAGAGGAAGTATAGGCGCACTCCTTGAGCAGAGATATCTTCGAGATCAATCTTGCCTCGTTTCTCGAAAAGTGGAGCGAAAGGCAGACCGAGTTGAATGGCTAGGGTAGGAGTGAGGTCTACACGAAGAGCTTGAGTGTTAGCCGAAGGAGAGAAGGCTGACAAGGGAGAAGAAGAGAAAAGTTGCTTACTGTAAGCTCGTGAAATCGCAGCGGAAAGCTGTGCTTGCGTAATGTTCCTCCCATCACGAGGAAGCGCTCCAGTGTTTGCGAGAGCATTCAATGCGCTGCAAGGAGAGCGAGATACGCCAGAATCGCGTCTCAATTGACCCCATTCTCCCTTGTGACCGACACCTTGCCAATTACTCCATTGCCAGAGCCAATCAGGCGAGTTCTTCTTTCCGAGGGCGTTGGCGATCTTGCAGAGTACGAAAGTGAACGGATGAGAGAACGGGGAAGGAGGGTTGCTAGGAGAGAACGCAGAGGGAACGACATGACCGAGTTTCTTTTGAGGAGTGACGAGGTTGAGGAAGTACAAGACGAGATCGATCGAGTGAAGGAAGAAGAGTCCTACGATAGCGAGGGAGACGTAAACGACACCTCCACCCTGCGGGATGAGATGAAGGGGTTTGAGCTCATCATCTCGTTCTGGAAAGGAGAGGAAGCAGGGCTTACGAGACGTTGGAAGAAGGACCAGGCAAGTCCAGAGACTGGAATGATAGGCTCACTGAAAGCTGGAGTGGCTTGAGAGTAAGCTGCAGGCAATCGGATTCGAATTAGAGTTAGCAAGCGAGTTCGAAGAGGAAGGAGACAGTGTGCTCACGTTGTTGAGGACGAGTATGACCTGGCATCATCTTGTTAGAGTGATTTGAGGTGAAAGAAGTTAGGAGAGGAGAAGGGAGAGAGAAGGAAAGAAGAGAAAAGACAAGGCAGTTTCACACTTCATCTCATTGGCTGATTCTCCAATTGCCTTCTATCAAGCCTTGTTAGTATAGAAAATGGGAGAGCAGCGTCTACTTAGAATCCGAGGGTGTTCTCTCGCATGTTTTCGGGTTTCCCCTGCATCGTTGCGAACCAGTGTCGAGTGTCGAAGTTTCTTGTGCATCAGTGATTCTTGCAATACAACAGCTATGAAGAGAACAAACGAATGGAAAACGGTAGAAGACTGCTAGAAACGTATACAAACCTTTTTTGCGAGTTGCGAATAATTGCGAACGAAGGAAATTCGAATAGTAAGGTGTAGAGGGTATTCATATCAGTTCGACCGCTCCTTCGGCCAACAGTGCTCGTATCGTACTATATCGACACATGTGTTGCGTTCCTGCTGTAAAGACGAATGGTTCGCCGCTGTTCAGTTGAAAAGAGGCTGGAGTCAGAGTGCGAATCGAGAGCAACGAGATGCGCAAAACTGCGAGTAAGGCAGCGTACTCGGGTAAGATGACTTGAGGGCAATCTCGTATCGCTCGGAAGAAGACGGGTTTGGAGAAATCAGGTTCAGGTACTGTAGAAACGAAGGATTGCGAATCAGTCGATTTTCTGAGAGTCCAAATGCCAAATTCGAACCTACTCGGTGGGGGATGTCGAGTCGATGAAGCGGGCATTGCATCCATGGCAGCAGCATCATGGTAGGCTTTGACGAGACGAAGGTATCTGATTAATCGGCGAGGGGTTGATCAGTATCTCGAAACGTATGGAGGTTTCGGTCTTTGATCTCACCCTTGAGCGTGGTTGATCTCATTCTGATATAGTATCTCGTCGACGTCAGGAAGATTCAGGTAATATTCAGCGCATTGTTCGAGCTGCGAAACGAAGAAAGAAGCAAATCAGTTTCCCCCCTACGACAGCTAGAGAGCCTATCGAAAGGCTCTACTCACCTTGTATATCCGTTCTCGAGTATACATCTTGAGGACGTGAGCGGCTCTCATGTTCTCCGTCGCAACGATGGCAGCTGTAGTATAGAAACCTTCATCTTGTCCCGGAGTCGTTTGTGCTTTCCTCACGATCGCTTTCTGTTCCAAACGCGTCTCGCATGAGTCATTATTCCACAAAGAGATAGATGAGAAAGGTACTCACTCTTCTCGCTAGATCCCTGACCATTCTCTCTACGAGTTCCCTCGGAAACCTCAATAATTCTGGAGCTCCCATCTCGTTATGCCACGCCTTCAATAACCGCTGGACGTTCCTCTCCCTTGCTAGTCCACCTTCATCTCCCGCGTCGTCATCATCCAACGCTGGACTCCCTCCTCTCGTACTTTGATAATCTCTCCTCGATGAACCCGCTGCAGCTCCCGTCACACTTGACACCCTACCTCCAGTCCTCCCTGCAGTGGTGACTGAGCTAGCTCTCCCGTTTCTTGAACCATTCGCACCGTTGTCTGTTGTCGTTGTTTGATACCTTCGAGGAGAGGGGAAACCAGCAGATGAAAGTGAATCCTCGTTCCCTTGATTCGAGGTTTGGTAGGATTCGGGAAGCTCGTCTAGATCATCATCATCATCGAAGAATCCTCCTCCTTGCTTGCTCATTTGGAAGAGTTGTCGAATGTAAGGTCAAAAACAAGATCAAAAATGGGGGAATTCTCTTCGCGTCGTCCAAATCTGATTGTTCAGATCGCTACGTGAAAGTGAACAGCCAGTAGCTCACAGCGATCCGAGCCACTCTGCAACGCGCAATAGCCGAAAATTGGAAGGGAAACTCTTTCTTCGCAACGAAACTGCCATTCTCTCGTTCGTCAGAATCCAAGGATGTAGAGCTATTGAAACATATTCGGGTTGCACTGCTATGATAAGAGAGAGGAGAGAGAGAAACACAAACAAAGAAAGAAAGAAGTACTACTGCAAAAGACCGGAAACCCTAAATTCACCTCACTTGACCTGCCTGCTTATAGCTTGCTACCACGATCTTCGGTTCTTCCGTACTCGGGACCGACTTCAATCTCTTCGTCGTCGACGTTGACGTTGAATCGAGTTCGGTTGAGGGGTTCGTTTTGTGCGAATCGAACGAGAGCAGGGTAAACATCACCTAGAGACGAGCAAGGGATCAATTTCGTACTCGGCGATGGAGAGCAGTAAGGAGAAGAGAAGAACGTACCATCGTATCGACCGAGAGCAGAGTTGAGGAGGTAATCGGGAACTCCCCATGCGTCGACGAGGGAAACAGCTTGAGGTCTCAACTCGGAAAGGAGAGCGTGTACTCGGTTTCGGGTGAGCTCGGCTTGTTTGGGCGAGAGGTAACCGGATGCGAGGAATTCGGCAGCTTCAGTGTCCATGGTGTAGCAAGCGAATAGTTCGAAACAAGTCGTCATAACCTTGTGAAGTGCTGGCTTTGACTTGAGCTCTTCGTCGTGAAGGATAGCTTGGGCAAAGTTGTAGACGAGGTAGTATTGAGCGTGAGCGGTACTGAGAACGTATGAAAACGAAAGTGAGCAGGATGATTCGTTGCTCAGGGAAGGAGAAGATTCGACTTACGAGCATCGGAAGATGTCGATGAGTAGGTGGTTCCATGATCGCTTCTCGATATCTCGCTTCTTTAGAGCGGTGGCGGTGAGGTAAGCAGCACGGTGACCGAAGGCGTCGATGAAGAATTGAGGGTCGCAGAGATCTCCAGTGTACTTGACTTGAGCCTTTGCTTCGGGGTTGTCGATGTACTAAACAGGATGAAGGGAACAGATGAGTTCCCGTTCACTCGAACATGAGTGGATAGGGCAAACTCACCTTGAGGATGTACTCGCGAGTGCGGTTCTCTGAACTCATAGGAGCATTTCGGTCGGCGAGAAGCGTTCGGAAAGTCTTGAAAAGGTATCGACCACATTGTTGAGTAAGCATGTAAGAGTCTCCTTCCCTGAGAGCAGAAGCGGAGCGTCAGTTACTACCGACAAGGGAGACTGAAAGGGGGCGAAACTTCACCAAGTGACTTGAGGCAAATAATCAGCGTAGAAACTGGCGAGTCCACCCGCGAGCGAGAAACCGTGGCCTCCACAAGCTCGTCGACATTCCTCGATGGCGCCCGAAGCCATGATCGTGCAGAGAGATTTGAGTCCGGAAGAAGAAGCGTGAACATCGGCGAGAAGGGTGAAGTCGCCATCCTCCATGGCAGTTTGGTTAAGAGAGTAGAGTCGGAACATGTCTCGTCCAGCTGTAAGAGAGAGAGAGAGAGAGACGATGATCAGTTGCGGATTCGACAAGGCTTTACGGGTCGAGAGCGAATGCTTACTGTAGTGACAAGCGAAAGCTTGAACGAGAGGAGGGAAGATCCTCGCTTGAACAAGTTGGTAGTTGATAACTTGAGTCTCGGAAGGCTTGCGTCCATCGTCGGTGAAAGGCGCATCTCGATCAGCGAACTGTCTTCGAACGGAGCAATATCGGATAGCGACAGTTGCGGAACGAGCGAGAACCATTCGAGCTTGTTGAACAATGTTGGCACGAATGTAAGTCCTGTTGGTAGCAAGCGGAATAAGTCGGCAAAGTACAAATAAGACGTCGTGAGAAAACGCAAACTTACATTGTTCCGTATGAAAGCTTGTCGTTGGCAGGCTTGCTGAATCGTCCCGAATCGGGATCGACTTGCGCGTAACCAGCGAGGAAGTTAACATGAGGGATCTCAACTTTGTCGAGCTATAGAGAGGAAAGACCGAAGACTGAGCAAAAATGAGCTGACTTTGGATGAAATAGAAGGTAGCTTACGAGCATAGCACCGTTATCAGTCGCAGGGTAACCGGCTTTGGGTCCGATATCCATGATAGTTCGACCGGGAAGAAGCTCGCGAGTCTTGATATCACGGAGAGGAACGACGAAGGGGAAAGGACCTCGCTTGATGAGTGCTCCATTCTTTCCATCGGGAGTGTGAAGTTGAGCCATGACGACAGCGTGATCTGCTGTTCGACCGAGTCCTCCGATCCACCATTTCATGGCAGTGAGTCCTGGTGATTGGAGAATGAAAGTCTTCGATTCGGGTTGATAAGTAGCGGTCGTCTCTAGTCCTTGAACGTTTGAACCGTGACCGAGTTCGGTTTGCGCATAACATCCTATAGACGGGTGAGAGAGGATGAGTATGCTATTCGATGTCGAAGAACAACCCTTGCGAAGCTCCAGATCTCGAGAGGGGAGAGGAACTCACCAATAATCTCATATCGCTCTGCTGGTTTCGTGAATAGCTCCTTTTGCTCATCTGTAGTTTGAGCCCGTAGAGTCTTCAAGAACATTGATTTGTGAAGACCGAAAGCGGCGGGAAGATCTGACAACGAAAAAAAGGAGAGAAGTGGGGAATCAGCGGAGTTCCTCCTTCCTCTACTTCCGAGGACTATTGAAGGGTAGTCGGGCAGTATTAGACGGGAATGAGAACGAACCGAGGAGTTCCTCTGCGATTTGGTTGTCTTCTGCAGTCCATCCAAGTTCCCTCGAGATTTGAACCAATCGCTTCTCCTTCTTCAATCCATGACGGTACTTCTCCCCTCGGTCCATGTAGTGGTAATCGGCTTTGCTGAATGCAGGCTAAGGACATTGCAAGAGAGCGAAGAGGTTAGAGATCGGGTACTTAGGATACCGAATTTGGCTTGAAAAAGAAGATACTCACCTCTCCCTCGATGACAGGCAAGATCCTCTTCACTCGCTCAATGTAATCATCGCCGTAGAGGTAGTGTTGAAGTTCAGCAGGAGCGAAACTAGCTTTCGATCGCTCGATTTCAAGGAGGCGAGGACCGGGAGTTCCAACTGGCTTGTCCAAGTGTGCCGGAATTGAAATTGATGGTGTTGAAGGCATTGTAATGAGTTGAGAGTTGAGTTGAAGAAGGAAAGAGGAGGAAGGAAAAGCGAGAAGCCGGACGGGGGGGAAAAGCAAAATTTACGCCCGCTTTCTTCGCTTCGACATTAGCCGAGCGAGATTCGACCTCTCGCTTCCTCCGCTCCAATCCTCTGCCGTACATTCTCTCATTTTGTTCATCACGTCGAGCAATCGGTATAATATTGGGGAACGAAACTGGTATGATACTGAAAACTAAATATCGCAAACGATTGACTCCTTTCGACTGTCCCTCCGACTTGTCTTCTCCTGACTGGCTTGAGACACTAGTCATCGTCTAGAATCCGACGATAGCAGCAGCTCCGCCGACGAGGAAGAAAGCGGAAAGGCCGAGCTTGACGTTGGAAGCATCGGAAGTCTGCGAAAGAAAGGCAGTCGTTCAGCACGGTTGTTAGAGATCGACGTAAGCTGAGTAGACTCACTCCAGACTCTGAAGCAGCTCCTT
This sequence comes from Sporobolomyces roseus, assembly GCA_016617785.1. NCBI lineage: Eukaryota > Fungi > Basidiomycota > Microbotryomycetes > Sporidiobolales > Sporidiobolaceae > Sporobolomyces > Sporobolomyces roseus. The sequence goes on from JADILM010000001.1 coordinate 183,348, forward strand.
CGACACCAGTAGCGACAGGCTGTTCTACTGCGCTCGAAACTCTGGTAATGGGAAACGAAGAAAGCGAACCTGCATTAGGTTACGAAAGGCAAAACAATGGACGAGAGGGCTCACTTCGAGGCTACCGAGCTGAAGGTCTCAGCAACATCCGATGATGCTGAACCAGCGGCAGAAGAGACGGAAGAGACCGCACTTGAGGTTCGACCGCCCGATGAGCTCGAAGAACCATCTAGCCAAGCTCAAATCGTCAGTATACGCAGGTGGGAGGGGACGTAGCGAAAGTTATGTGTACTTGTCGAACAACCCAGAGCTTCGCGGACTTTTCGCATGCCGTTTGACTTGTCGTCCTCTGATTCACACTGTGTCCGTGAATCCGTCCTCAGCTTTCGGAGTCTCTCAGTTCATGCAGAGATTGACTCACGGTGTCTTGAAGACACCCATCGAAGGCCGAGGGGAAGTACTCGCTCGTACAGAGATCAGAGAGTTCGCCAGACTCAACGATAGATTCGGCATAACCTCCTTCTCTAGCAGTTCTGACCAAACAGGTGGATACGCAGGCAGGGAGGGTACTATTGGATCCAGAGCCACCTATTCAACCCGACATTGTCAGTATCATCGAGCGAGGAAGGAGACAGTGAGGCTTGTACGAACCCGAACATTCGAGAGCTTTGCGAGAAAGAGCCAAGGCGTTTGACTTGTCGTCGTCGTTCTCGCACTGTCCCGATAGAGTCGTAGTCAGCTTATCATCGACCATTGCTTGTAAGGATCACTCACCCTTCTGTCGAGACATTTATCGAGGAAAGACGGAAAGGTATCGCCTTCGCACAGCGCAGAGAGGTCGTTCCTTTCGATATGCGCCTCGTCGTAACCTCTTGCATAGGCGCCTTCGACGACGCAGTCCGAAACGCAGCCTGGTAGGCCGGAGAACTGGGCGGAGGCCTTGGAAGCGACGAGTGCAAGTAAAGTCGTCGAGAGAAGTTGTGAAGCGAACAGCATGGTCTGACGATTGCGATCAATGATGAGCCGGGGGAAGTTTCAGCGTCAAATTGAGACTGCACTTACTGAGAGTTGATATGCTAAAATGAGAAGAGTGAGAGAGAGAGAGGGAGGAGAAAGGACGACTTTCGTCCATCAATCCGTCGTCCCTCACATCCGACTGATACGTCATTTCGAGTTTCCAACCGAGCGGGAGAAGCTTGGAAGTAACATCTCCGGCGAAGCGGTGCACGAATCGGGTATAGAGACGAACGCTTGTTTTTCTCCCTGCTTGTACCACGGTTATCTTTGATCCGTCTACCAAGCTGTTGCGAGCGCCGAGAACCTAGAAGGTATGTAGAGGCTCTAAGGCGATGATGGCTCTCCACGTGGGGGGATTCGCGGGAGCGAGTGAGATCGAAGCTTGGTCCGAAGGATCGAAACAAAGTCGTTAAGGTCAGGTCGCAATATTACAGAGAGATTATCGCGTTGATAGTCAGAGCCAACGTGTGGCGAGCTCAGAACGGGAAATATCCTTCGAGCTGTCCTCGCGAAATTCAACTTACTGCTTCATTCCGACTACCGACGTCGTGCTGTCTTAGCAGACACTTGGAGTCTTTAGATGTGACGAGCGAGGTCAGATCGAGCTCACGCTTCGATAACAGAAGCGTAGCTTGCCGGAAGCGTAGTTGAGTACGACTGAAGCTATCGGATATAGACAAAACTCGTCTCAGAGAGTACCCACTTTCTCCAATCCCGACAGGAGACGCAACCCACTTTCGTCCCTTGAGAGGAAGGAGGTCGTCCGGCTGTCGGAAAGACGAACTTGCGCAAAAGCCGCTTCTTCGGGTTTAGGAGTGCAAAGTGCATGCGCAAATTGCGGAGGTTTGCATCGGGTACCTGCATGCTGGACTGCTCTTTCCTCTACTTCCTTTTTAGATTCACTTGGTACATTACGTAGTGATATGCCCGAGGAAGAGGTGAGTCTCTTCTGCCGCTCATTCTTTGAACTAATCTTTTGCGACAAGCGTTCGACTGATTCTGAACGTCTGAACTCTGAATTTTGCTCCGTAGTTTGTACCAATCAAGCGTTCTGAAGCGCAACGTGGTAGACATGCAAGACCGAACAGAGCCTCTCCTGGAGAAGCTCAGCCTCCTCTACCTCGTCGACTTGGACTCGATACTCGAGCTCATACGTTTCCCCGTCCGACCTCCGGACCCTCATCTGCTACAGAGACTCCTGTAGGTTATGTGAGGGGAAGCCAGTGGCGAGAAGAGCCGGTACGTCTCCAGACGAACGAGAACGAGGAAACCACAGACTCTTCGCTGATCGTCTTTGCATGTTTTCTATTCAGGAGGAGCGTACCTTCTCGCCGGTCGACGCGGACGTGAGCTTCTTTGGTGGAACCGGAATCGGTCATCAACATCACACGGCTCCCGCTCCCGAACGACATCCTGTACTTCTTCCAATTCGACAACCTACGATTCGTCAATCGAGCGCAAGATTTCACCCTGGGGAGAGCCATGGTATGCCAGACGACCCAAGACGAGCAGCTGATCATCTGAGGTACGCTGAGTGGACCGATCCGGTGAGTTGTTGCTTTTTTTCTCCTTCCAAAAAGTGCGATCGAGATTCGTGACTGAACCCGAATCTTTCGTCTGTCTAGCACGCGAACGACCAAGATCATGAGCCTCACGACGGGCCTGTTCGGCGTCGATCCACCTCAAGAAACAGACGATCTCGATCCCGCTCTGTCAGCCGTGAACCATTCCGCCAGGAGCCCGACGTCGTAGCTATGCGTTCGCGCCGGGAGGCACGTCGTCGCGAAATCGAAAGTGGCTCTCTCCACAACAGTAGAGCAGATGCTCAGCCGAGAACCTTTCCCTCTCAAGTACCTTCTTCACCGCTCACGAGCGCACGCTACGTCCCAGGCGACGTCCCTTTCATGGCAGATGATGTCTATCAAGCAGCTTTGCACGAAGATATGGTCAGTCTCACTCCTTCGTGGCAAGTTTCGTTTCAGAAAGTGAAGGCTCACCCGTTTTCATTCTTTTCACTCGACTTGCCTGAAGATACAACCTAGGCGCCACTCGACTGATACCCTTCCGAGATATCAGCCACACACCCCAGACACGGATCGAGCTTTGGAGCGTGACCCAGATCGGGAATTTCTCCGTCAAATCGCTCGTCAAGAAGAACGGACGAGGCGTACTTCTGGACCGTTTGATGCTAGGCGTCAGCAGATAAGTGAGGAAGATAGCGAGCAGCTGAGAGGTTACCCAGGGAGCCGATATCGTTGACACACCGTATAATCTACGTTTCGAAGCTTTGTTCTTTTCTTTTCTTTTCTTTCCCCCCTCGCTTTTTTGTTCCATAGACCCTCTTCCTACCCCGCGCTATCTTGCCTCTCATTCAAATCTGATTCTTCCCCATTCTCCGCGTCACCCAAGGATAGAGAGAGAACGTAAGCTCGTCGCAAGCCTCTCGATTCGTTTCATCGAGAATCGTCCCGAGATCTTCACAGAATCGAATTACATACCCTTACCACTATTCTCTCATGTAGATCCTATCTCCCTGACTCCCTCACCTCCCTTATCCGACCTTCTCCTCGTCCTCCCCCTCGCTTCACTCAACGTAGCTTTCATCTCGTCCATAACACTCTTCAAACTATTCACCTCATCCTCGACGCTCAAATCAATACTACTCAAATGATATCCCACTACACCCGCCTAAAGACTCGCAACCACTCTCCATCAGCTCTCCCTTCAAGAAAGCGGTTGAAAGAGCTCGATAGAACGTACTTTAAAGAATCCAACGTTATTCCTATAACCCACTAACGACTCTCTCGTCCCTTCCAACGCCTGCCATACCCCAACTACAGCTTCCGCTGACCCTCGAGTCAGTTCTAGATCTTTCCGTAATTGTCTTCCTTTCGTTCCCTTTACTTCTTGCGAAATCCATTCGATCCAACTTTTCTCACTCAACTCTCGTTCCTTCTCACTCTCCTCGGCTCTCAACGTCCCAAAGATCCTTCTAGATTTATCCGATGCGAGGGAAGCGGTAGGTACTGCTCGATCTAATGAAGTGAGGAGTTCATTGAGGGACAAATTGATTTTATCGAATAAGGAATCTAGGAGTCGAGAGAGATCGGCTTCTTGTTTCGAGGAACGGACGGGAGAGGTTGCGGCTCGTGAGATCAATTCTTCTAATCGAGTGAATTCATGCTAAGGGTTTTTTTCCTGGAGGTGATTAGTTCTTGACCTTGTTAGTCTTTTCTTGAGAAAGTTTTTTTCGCTTACTACGATCCAAGTGAACGCATTCATCCCTTGAGCATTCAAACCAATCACTAAATCCTTGACTTCCCTCACACTATCCCCCAACGACGCGAGTTCGTCACTAATAAACTCTTTCTCCTCGATCCCACTCGAATAACGTATAGCCGTACTCAACTCCCAAATCTCGACGGGATGTAAACTTAATCCAACACTATCCTCTTCTGAACCGAGAGCTATCAAGTGGTCGAAAACTGTGAGAGCGTGCTTTGCTCGAAGTGAAGCAGTTCGAGCTGCAGTCGAGACGAGTTTGAGGTTTGGAGGACAGGATACGCCGAGGAGAGAACAAGAGAGTGAGGTGAGTGGTGAAAGTGAGAGGGAGAGGGGAGGGAGTGGGATTGAGAGGTTTGCGAGGTGGGATAGGGAAGGTTGGAGGAAGGAGGGAAGGAGGGAGAGGTAAGAGTAGAGGAGGTAACGAGAGTAGGCGATTATGATGTATAGTAGGAAGAAGAAGAGGAAGTAAGGGATCAGAGGGTAGATGAAGGAAGTGAGGAAGGAGAAGAACAAGTTGCGAAAGATTGAACGAGAGGTTGGTCGTTTCTTTCTTGTTCGCTTTACTACTTGTTGGATACTAGAGTCTGACTGTTCTTCATCTGTTGACCAATGTTGGGGAGTAGGTTGTTTAGATCGTTTAGTTTGTGGTGAGGATGACGTCCTACTAGATGATGGTTGTTGCTGCTTGATTCTACTTTTAGGTCGACTCGGACTTGATTGAGCAGTTGATTTAGATATCGGCATATAGTACTCGAGTCTAGTAAAGTCAAGTCAAGTGGGAGAGAATAGAAAAAGGTTGATTGACAAATCTCTCCTCCTGACTCTTTACTCCTTCGCCACTACTCTCCTCGCCCTCTCAAGATGCAACTGTGTATAGCTTGTTCAGCTACACTAGATTCTATCCAATCTACACCAACCAATTCAGAGAAGCCCGCATTCGCTACTACATTCACTTGTCAGCATTCAGTTTGTGCATCATGTACATCAAGGAGAACCAACCTGGCCAAAGTAAGCACTACTCGACTACTCCCTACTCACTCAAGTTGCTCATCCCTATTAAAACAGTCATGTATACTGTGTGAATCAGTTCACGACGTTCTCGCAAACTCAACTACCTCGACTTCAACCTCTCCACCTCCCTCACGATCTACTTTGAACCCACCAAGCTATACTCAGGATGGTTTCGTATTAGGGGATGACTCAGACGATGATGAAACAGAACTATCGCCACCTCCTCCTCCTCCTCTTCTCGCACCTCTCGAAGAAGAATCCCCTTCCTTCAATCCAGATCAACCACCAGCTTACGATGATCCCAAACATCCTCATGACGACGACTACGAGACGAATGAGAAAGAAGGAACAAAGCGAGATCAATGTAATATACATTACATCAAACCAGATGAAACACTCTTAGGATTATCCCTATCATACTCGATCGAGGTACGTCCCCCCCCCTTCTCCCCTCTTTTTATCTCCATGAGCTCATCCTATCAACCATATGCAAGGGTTCTCTGTTATGTCGAATGAACCGCTTACCAATCTCTACGCTCTCTACGACCCCACACTTATTACACACCCTCCCATTCCTACTCCTTCCCCCTACTGCTCGTCCCTCAACTTCAACCAAACCTCTATTACCTCCAGCAGAAGAACGTAAACGACTCTTGATCAGACGGTTCCAAATCGCTACGAGATGTACCGATTATGCGGTTGCGAAAGCTTATATTGATCAAGTTTTGAAGGCGAGAGAAGAGGAAGCTGAATTCTTGAGAAGGAATCGAGGGACTGACGAGGTTGTCGAGGTTAGAGAGGGGGGTGAGTTGGAGGAGGCTAAGAAGAGTTACGAGGCGGATGAGAGGTGGGAATTGGAACAGAGGGAGTTGGGAGGGAAGGGGAAAGGGAAAGCGTTGTTTGGGAGTAAGATTAGGACGACGGGGGAGGTCGAGAATAGTGGGTTGAAGAAAGGGTGGGGATGGAGGTAAAGGAGGGGAGAGTACAACGTTTGGGTTTCTGAGTTTGCTCGGGTTTTCGGATTCTTCCCTATGTATCGCTCTCTCTCTTTCTTTCTGATTGTTGCTGTCACTTTTTGACTTACTTGTTTCATTCTCTCTCTCTCTCTCGTTATTCGTTCCTTGCAAATGCTTTATTACTTTCCTTGCTTTCGAATTGTCAACATTATAACAAAGGGATACACTAGAAGAAGTGAAGGGTACAACTGTGATTGAGAGAGATGAGTATGCAAAAGAATTCGCTGGATCTACCCTATGCGAACCAGAATGAATGAATGAAAAGGAGAGAGGAGGAGGAGGGACTATTTATAAATTAGAGAGGGAGAGTTGGATCTTCTATTCAAAGGGGGAGTTTGTATTCGTACATCGCGAGGGGAGGAAGGAAACGAGTAGATTCGGAGATTTTGAAGGGGGAAAAGAAAGGTCGAAAGAAATTGGTCGAAAGAAAGGTCGAAGGGGAAGAGCAGTGTCTTTATCTAGAGGGTCCTCAGCTCCATCGATAACGGAGGATAGAGCGTCGAATGGGAGGCGAGGTTGCGATTGGGAGATCGTGGAAGACTTCGAGAGGGGTCGAAGTCGAGTTGATGCCGAGGGAAGGAGAGGAAGTGGGAGCAGCTTCAGAAATCGAGGATGAGGAGGAGGAGAGAAAGTTGGTAGCTTGAGCTTGATGATCACCGTTCATCGTTTCTGAAGCGTGTTCCGTCATTCTCGAAGCGATCGCTACTCCTTTCGATTCGATCGTCGCTGGGTGTTCGATTCGAACCGAAGTTGAACCGACTTGTTGTTGAGCGATACGAGTTTGATTGAATCCCTTCGAATCGTAAGCGGCTTTAGGGGGAGCTGGAGCTGGATCGGGCTTTGGAGGAGGTGGAAGAGGTACTGGGAGGTATTTGCCAGGTTTTGACCAGTCGAAACAGGTGTCGTTTCGTTGGTGACAGTTCCCTGCGACGAGATTGACCGTACCATCTTTCAATCCTTTGATCGTGTTGGGCGTGGCAGCTTTCATGAGAGCCGCTGCCATGATTCGAGGAGGAGCGTTACCCCTATTGAACGAGTAAGGAAAAGAGTTAGCTCAGATTCCGCGAACTCTTCACAAAAGAGAGATTTGTGACTTACCAAGTCGAGATGAAGTAAGCGATCAAACCTGCAACGGCAGGGGTACTCATCGAAGATCCAGACAGAGTTGCTGAAGCGGCAGTGTTACCGATGAAAGCGCCGAGTACGTTGACTCCTCCAGCGAAAAGCGAAACGACGACTCCAGTATTCGAGAACTTGGCGACCGTATCAGTAGCGTCGACTGCTCCTACCGTAACTGCGTAGGGTGATCTCGCTGGTGAGACCGTACCGGCGTCGGTTCCTCCGTTTCCAGCCGCTACGACGAAATGAATTCCTCTCTTCGTCGCTTTCTTGACGGCGGCGTCGAGGGCAGAATTCGCAGGGAACGAAGCTGATAACGAAATAATTGACGGTCGCTTTGATTTCTTCGAGAGCTTGAAAACGAGAGCAACGGCTTTGACCACGTTACTCGCAGTTCCTCCTCCAGAATCGGTGAAAGTTCTGATCAAAGTCGGGGAGCAATCAGTCTGAAGCTCTCGATTTGGCATCCTCGATAAGATGCGAACTCACTTGATACTGATGATGTTCGCTTTCTTCGCAGAACCGTAAGTAGTTCCAGCGGCTACAGACGCACAGAAAGTTCCGTGACCGTTTCCGTCGAGAATCTGCGAAGACAAATTCGGGATGAGCGGAGGAACAGGAGAACGCCATGAGACAGGAGCTTACGCCCAGACCGATATTGCCTCCGACTTTCGCACGTCCTGCGAACTGCAGATGACTGACGAAAACTCCGGTATCGAGAACGTAGATGCTGCAAAAGGCGAATCAGTCGATCAGTACAATGACGCGACATCAGTTGGAAGGAAGAGACTCACTCGACACCTCGTCCAGCGGTACTGTTGAAGTAGTAAGTCGACGGTTTCGCGAGAGCTTTGTCCGAAGAAAGTCGTGCGATGTTCCAGGGAGCTTTCGGCTGTTGCTGAATGAACGTCTTGGAACTAGCTCCGGGTAAAGGTCCTCCTTGAATCTGACCGTCATCGTCGGTTGCGACACTTTCTACATCGGGAGATGCCAAAACCATTTCGTAGATCACGCCTTGGAGAACAGCGACATCTGTTTCGATCGGAGGAGCAGAGTCAGCTCAACTGCTGCGACGTTCGACAAACGAGAGGAGAGGCTTACACATTCCAACTCCAACATCTGAGAATGAAACTCCACAACTTTCGCCGTCGGTCGTTTCTGTAGGACCGTCCCATGGACCGCTCAGAGCTGTGAGAGGGGAAGAGAGAGAGAGTCAGCTGTTGTTGAGCGAAGAAGAGAAGAAGAAGAATATAAAGCTCACATCCTGCATTTGGATCATCATCATCGACTCCTCCTGCACCACCCGCTCCTCCAGCTCCTCCAGATCCGTCGTCAGATCCATCTCCTCCATCCCCAGATCCTCCCGCTCCGGCCCCTGAACCATCACCTCCCGAACCATCTCCCGACCCATCTCCTCCTGATCCATCTCCTGAACCATCTCCGCTTCCATCTCCTCCTTCCTCACCGCCTGCACCTCCTCCTGCACCTCCTCCTGCGCCCGAGCCATCTCCGCCTTCTTCACTACCGTCCCCAGGCATCGTTCCCGAATCGTCTCCACCTCCTCCCGCTCCACCGTCTGTTGGTGCTGCTAGGGGAGCGTTGATAGGAAACGTCGATTCTGGTCCACCGTTCTCTGCGATACCCTCTGTGAAGAAAAGAAAAGACCGAACGAAAAAGAAGTCAGTCGAAATCGAAATTTCAGACGAGGACGGAAAAAAGAACATACGAGCTAGCCATGCGATATGAGAGGCCAAATTCACTCCCGCTGCTAATACCACGACGTAAGTCGCATAAGGACCAGGACCGTCGACTGCACGACGACCGAGTGTTGAAGGAAAGTAAGGAGAAGTCTTGTCGAAGTTGGGTGGCGATCTCGAGTAGAGTCGTCGAGCAACTGGGTCGATAGGCGATGCGTGAGCGACGAGTGCGAGAGAAGCTTGAATCAAGAAGAAGAGTGCCGATGCCAGCATCCGGAGTTATGAGGTGACTTGTCGAAAGTTTTGATGTTGTAATCGAAGGACGGACTGCTAACGGACGCCCGCGTACCGTGCTGTCCTTGAAAGGGAGAGGGAGTAGTTGGGGAATGGTAATAAAAGAAGGGAGAAGGAAGGGAGGAACCAGAGCCTCTTTCTGAAATCGTTAGTTGGGGGGTGCACCAGGCTTGACGTCGGGAAAGGGGGAGAAAAGAAGGCAGGTCGACGACGAGGGACTTTCTCACGCTCCGTTTTCGTACAAGTTCGAACAATTCAGGAAAGGCTGCTACGTGTTTCGCAATGGAATTGTCAGAATAACTGATCGAAACGAAAAACGTGCGTCTTCGGAACGACTGAAGCCGCGCTCGCGTGGATCCTGTTCAGCAGTCAACATGTCAATTTACCTCGTCAAAGTGGAGATTCCGGAGGTTTCGTTGTGATCGAATACTGCCGGAGTGGAAAAAGGCTGAACTTGATGACAAAACTCACCAGTTGAGAACCGAATGTTCTTCGACTCTGCGGCAATAGGATTTATCGAACGATGTTCTATAGGACGAAGAACAAATGGGACTATCGTCAGCACTCGTTTTCGACTGCTCGGTTTGAGAAAGAAGGAAAGCTCAAGCCATCTCGATGAGTTGCACTATTCCTTTTTGTCGACGTGCGTTGGCTGAATAACCATGGTCTATCCATGCTCGCGTGCGTACGCTCACGTTCAATTGACGCCATAATGGACTGAACGAAACGGCGCACGAGTTAATTGACCCCCTTCTCTTCGCAACGAGATATCCTCGCACATGTCAACGAAAGAGAGTTGACGGCATTCTCCGCAGAGAACATTCGTGGTCGTAAAAGGATAAACCTGTCGCTTGAGATCAGCTCGAGTCTATCATTGCGTTTTCGAAGAGCGAAATAATTGAGAGGAACGACGAGGAACGATTCCGTCACATCCTGAATCCTCTCGCTGAACAGTTGAGCCTCGTGATCGTGCTCGTTAGCCGATATTGTGTATCTTGCTGTTGCATAAGTCACTTCGACATCCAAACTACTCCTTGTCGACTGCCTTCTTCGCGGGTAAACCCCTCCTAGTCTTCTTGACATCATAACTCTTCTGTAATTCCTCTCCTTCCTTCGTTCCACTCAAATCGGTAAACACTGTCGCTGCTCGCCCAGGCCGAGAAGCGGGAACGACTTGAATCTTCGCATTCGAGTGTTGAAGAGACGAGGGAGATGTCGAGGAAAGTGGAGGGATGGAAGTGAGTGGTACGTCGCGTTTCGGTACTCGGTTGAGAAGGGGAAGGAATACAGGTGAATCGCCCTTAGAAGACGTTGAATATTGCGAGTTAGCGAGATTTCGGGCAGTCAAAAGATCAAAATGAGAAACTCACAGCTTCGACATCGACCATTTCGAATACTGTCTTCTTACTCGCCAGTGTCGGTTCGATAGGATCTGGTGATTCGAACCCTCTCCAATTCTCTCCCGGTTGTCGAACTCCCAAATGACTTTCCATCCCTTTCAACAACTCAGTTTGAAGCGTTCTTCCCTACAAGTCGCCAGGATCGTCAACCTGGGACAATCTCGAGCAAGAAGAGGACAGGTAGGACATACTTGAGATTTCCAACTCTTTTCCAATTCCTTCAACCGAATGATCGCTCGAACTCGATCCATCGCTACTCCGAATTTGCTACTCACCGCTCGTACTACTTGTGCGTCTGTCGCATCTTTGATGAGGATGTTGTGAACGTAAGCGTTGTAGATCTTGGTCTTTATTTCGTCGGCGAGAGGAGGATTCGGTTTGAACGAAGGATTCAGTGGGAATGGCTGCGATCAACGGGGAGCCTTTAATCAGTACAATCACTCATTAACAATGTCCTGTCACTAAGAGCAAGTTCTCGGTTCTCCTCTTGAGAAATATCCAGTCTCGCGACTTTTCGTCGATTCCCATAACAGAGCTCTTTGAGCGCAGATAACTCGATTTAAAGTTGTTTGAGTAGTATGAGAATGTACTCACGCTATCTCCAATCCAGTTTGTCCTTCCTTTCACTCCCTTTCTGAACCTCGCTCCTTCTCCGTTCAACCAAGCGTTGTACCCTCTCCCACCTCCCGTCGAGGTCACTGGTGTCGTAGAAGAACCTTCAGGTGATGCACCTGATTGTGCTACGTCTCCTGCAGTCTCTGATCCAGTGACTGATTCTGATTTTGAAGGTTGGATGGATTCTGCTGGAGGTTGAGCGAGAGCTCGAGAAGTTGATGCAAATGATCGACTAGCTCTTGGTAGTGTTGTTCGTAGTGTCGGCAAATAGCTAGCCATTTTTGAGAGTGAAGGGAGAAAAGTGAACACCCTTGAACGACTTGGAAGTAATTGATTACAAAAAGTAATCTCAAGCAATACAGCAGCCTCACGCCGTTCACATCCGACTTTCTCCATTCACTCCCACAATCACTATGCAATCTTTAGCTCGTCAAGCTGTTCGAGGTAAGTCCCCACCCGATACTACGAAGAGCAGAACGGGAACTGATGCTTTCGATCGGAACAATTAGGTCAAGTTCTCTCCCGAGGTCTCCTCAGACCTGTCGCATCGGTACAGGCGAGGTGAGTAGCTCACTATACTCTTCAGGGATCACAGTACTGACTAGTCCAACAAGTAGTAGACCCGTCTCGACTCAATCGATGACCACTGCCGACAATCTCTCTCTCCTCAATGAACAACGAGCGAAGCGACCATCTTCCCCATGGCACATCTACCAACCTCAGCTCACTTCCATGTCTTCGATCGCGAACCGAGCAACTGGTGCCGGTCTCTCAGTTGGTGAGTGTTATTTCTCTCTTTCAACTCTTGTTCGATCTCGACTAAACCTGATTGGCCTCTACTTCGCAATCTTCTCCCTTTACTCTATATCAGGCTTCTATGGAATCTTCCTCGCACACTTGGCAGGTGTCGATTCGGCTACCATGCTCGACACTTTCGCTTCCTTACCTGGTTGGTTCCAAATGTCGACGAAAGCTCTCATCGCTGGTCCTGCCGCTTATCACACCATCAACGGATTCCGTCATCTCGGATGGGACACCGGATACTGTACGTTCTTCGCCCCTCTCGTGTCGCTTCCTCAGAAAGGGAGTGAGAGCTGACCTTTTTCGTTACCGCGGCATTTCATTTCTTTCGACAGTCCTCAACCTCAAGACTTCTTACATGGCCGGTTACGCCGTTATTGGTGCTACAGCCGTCACTACCGCTGGACTCCTCGCTCTCTAAATTCACCTCTGTCCTCCCCATACTTTGGTGTTTTTCCTCATTTTTCTTTCTCTCTCTCAAGAATGTCAATCTCTAGCTGTAATCCCACACACAAGTCGTATCTTCTACTTTTCCTCCTCTTTTCGAGATACGAGCTCATGGTTGAGAAGAAAGGTTCAAGAAAATTACTTCGCAGGAAACTCTTCGCTTTTCTTTTTCGTTTAGGATCGTTGCTCTACATAAGAACGGTGGCGGTCGTTGCACGCTCGTTCCAGCATGTGTATTGTCTCTCGTACTCGATGCACAGCTCATTCGCCTCGCTTTTCAACGTTGCCAACCGTTTCGCAACGGAATTCTTCTCTCTTCGCTTAAACCCCTCAAAACGAACTCCCCATTCCTCGTAATCCATGGGAAATCTCTACAGCGACAGTATCGTCCCCTCGCCCTTGCCTCATCGTCGACGTGAGCGACGAGAGAGACGAGAGACAGGAGAGAGGGATTTTGAGGGTTAAGGAAAGTCGAACAAACTCCCCATTTTCGGTCGAATTCTCTTCGCTGTATTCGGCGGTAGCGCGTCACGGATACTCGCGAGAACTGTAAGCAGTCGGTGCGAACAAGCTCGGAAGTAGATCTGGAAGAGGACGAGTGCGAAGGTTCGTCGTGCGCTGAAATTTACGAAGGAAGAGAAGTACTCGCGAGAGTACGGTGTACGATACTATCAAGATCTGCAGGACCACAGTTTCTCCATCTTCTCGCCGAGTTTCAACACGCGAATAAGAAATTGGGGTCGTCTCGAGTTGCGATGCGAGCAGATCACCGATCAGGGTTCTTTTCTCTCTCACTTTACCCTCTTGAACAGAGGAGAGGCACCATAAACCTCTGTTTAGCTTTTACGACTTCTCTTACGACTGTTCTCACGACTCTAGCGGGACTCAAGGAGGAGGAATTTCAAGGTTTCATCATCTCAAGTTGAGTGAGTTCATCAATTCCCTCCTCTCGCTTCAGCTAGAGGGTAGATGCAGTCAAGGTCAAGAAGATCATGAGTGTAGACCATTGGGTAGCTCATAGGCTCAGCACCCAAGGTGGGAGAGGGAGAGGAGCTCTGCAGGAAAAAGGAACAAATTCACCTTCGCATTAGGCGGAATCCAGCAGGAAAACCGAGGATTATAACGTATGCTTATAAGTGCAGATAGAGCCATTGAAAACGGTTACAACAGAAAGGCTGGCTCTCACCTGGAATTGCAACATGAGTAGAATTGATGCTGATCTTTCTCTTCTCCTCTTTCTTGCTCAAACGAAACAGTCATCTCGAAAGCTTGCGACTGAGGAAACCGAATCGACGTCGAATCTACAACCGAGTGGAGCTCCTCAAATAAAGCGAAAACGCGCCTGACACCACAGCGTCGTCCCAGTTGGCATCGCAACTTGCATCCTTTTCCCACTCAACTCACTTCCCTCGCTTAACGACCTCTCGTCACGACTATAATCAACACGAACGAACCAGACACTTGCAGACCTCTGACGCAAAAGAATACGAACAAACGAACCTCAAGACGAACCCCCCTCGAAGCAATCGCGGACTCCTGATCATTCCGCTCAGTTCTCCAAGAGCAAATCAATAACGCGAGGTCAAAAAAGGACTCCTATCTAGAGCAGTAGAAAAGGGAAAGCGTCATTCCAGACTGTCTCCTTCGAACCCCGAAACGGATCAGATGGTACGTTCTTCTTTCGCTTTGTTTACATCCCTTCTCTCTATCTCCCTCTCCTTCTCCCTGCTTGCATTCCATTCCACATACCTTCCCAGATACTGATTCGACGATTCTCGATAATGAATGAACAGCAAGCCTCAACTTCGAATCAACTTCTCCCTCCTTTCGACCCTCTCCCTCCCTTGACTTCGACCTTCGCTTCCACGCCCGACTTCTCTTCCTTTCCGAGTCGATCGAACTCTCCCACACCAGCTTCGACACCTCATCGTTCTCCAGGTCCTTTCCCTGCAATCATCAACTCTCGTCGACTTCGTTCAAATTCTTTACATTCCTCAGCTGTCCCATCTTCCTCTTCCCGTGCATACGAACGCAACCCCCCACCCGTACCTTCCCTATCTTCGACTCCTCGTACATCTCGCATCGCTTCCGATTCCAGCGGTATCGAACTCTCCCCTCCTTCGTTTCGACAAACTCGCGCCCCTGATTCATCCTCTTCGACCTCCTCAATTCCTCTCATCAACTCAGTGACTGTACCGAACTATAGTAAAGCGGGAAAGAACTGGTTGTTCGCGTGTAGGGTAGTGCCGAGGGTCGAGGGAAAAGGGAAAGCGAAGGTTTATGGGTTAGGGAAGATGGAGATGGCGAATGAACAGGAGCCTTACACTGTTTACAGGAGCTGGAGTGAGTGTGTCGACTTTGAAAAGAGGTGAGTCCCTTTACCCTGTTCGACTTGTTCTCGCGGGGAGCAGAGTTGACCAGTTGATCGTTTTCACACCAGACTTGCGAAAGCTTTCCCCGATGATCGACAAACCTTCTCTGACTCGACCTCGACCAACGATCTCCCCGCTTCCTTCTATCACCAAATCCCTCGATTGACGAAGAAGCTCGTCCTGTTCATGACTCGTTCAGTTCTCGAACAACGTAAATCTGAACTCGACCTCTTCTGTCGTCGACTCCTTCAAATGCCTACGGAAGTCCGAGACTCGCTCATCGTTCGACACTTCTTCGCCTTGAACACCAACGAAATTGGCAATCATCTCGACTTCTCGACTACAGAAACCCTCGCAGCCTTCACTCTTCCTCCTCATGTAGACGAAAGAGAATCGGATCAATTCGCAACGATCAAACCGATCAAGTCGAAACCTCGTCGTCCAGTTCTCGCAGTCAAGACTTCGACCCCAAATTTGAGGAGTGCGATGAAACCTTTCGGAGACGAATTCGATTCGTTATCTCCGGAGTCGGCGAGACCGGTGGCGGCGAACAGGTCATTCACTGTCGATGGAGCAGGGTTGAGAGCATCCAGCGAATACTCGATGGCCTCGGCGATTTCTACCGCATCTTCAACAACGATCACTCCCTCTCTTTACGCCGCTCGAGTTCCGACACTGGCGATTCCCTCTCCCCAACCTTCACCTTCGAACCCAGATGGACGATTCAAGACGCTGAGGAAGAAAGCTTCCGGTCCCCTTCGACATTTCCGCTCGTTGCAAGATCTTCGAGGGTCGTCGAATTCTTCATCCCTCGATGTTCCCGACCTGCCTGTTCCCGCCCTTCGACCTGGTCTCGCACCCACTCCTATGCTACGAACCGCTTCTCAACCTCCTACGAGACCTTCACCTCATCCTCTTCACCTCGGAGCACCCATTCGACTTCCCTCTGGTGGTAGTGGTGCCGGTCCTTCCTCAGCTCCTCTTCGACCTTCTCACCGCAAGACCAACAGCTCGAGTTCATCGATCATCTCAGCAGAAGACCTCTGGGGCACTTCGTTTCCTTTCCCTACGCCTAGCACTACTTTCCGTCAAACTCCTACCGGTCGACTCGAGTCGGTTCCCCTTCAAACTTCACAACGATCCTACTCATCCTCGTCACAGCGCAGGGAAGCCGGTGCTCGAGGAGGAGCTTCGATATCGACGAACAACGCAAGCTGTGGTCACTCTTCGACGGCATCGATTTCAAGTCTCGAATCCCTTCGCTCTTCAATCCGATCGTTCGATGAGGGATCAGGTTCTGGTTCGAGATCTGCAAGGAACAGCTTCGATTGGGGTTCGACTGAATGTCCTACTCCTCCGACTCCACAATCACCATGGAATGAGGCGACCAGGAAAGACAGCTCTTTCGCACAATACAACATGGTTCCTCCGCCACCTTTCTTCGTAAGCTCAAGACCTCCCTTTCCTTTGATTGAATTCGACGAGCTTACATCTCCTTTTCTTCGTATGTTCAGCCTGTGCCTCCTCCAATGACTTCCTGTCACTCGCACGATGGACTTCCTCGAACCCCGAGATCTTCTCAAGGCCGACGATCCTCTCTCGAACTCAGCACAACTTCCTCCTCCTCTCGCTCTCGCAAGGATTCGACCGCTTCCCACCTCCTCGGCTCTCCTTCAACCATTTCAAACGGTTCTGCTTCCCCTGCTCTCGGTGGCAACTCTGACCCTCGACCGAAATGGACCTTCAAACTCCTCCATGCTTCAGAGAACGTCGTCCTTCGAATTGCCAAAGAGGAACTCACTCTCACTCGACTCCGCAATGACACTCGTATCAAGTTCAGTGCGGCTGGGGTTGAACTAGCAGCAGAGGATGCTCATTGGGGGTTGTGCAGTGTGGTCAAGGAGGGAAACGAAGGATCATCGAAGCTCATCATTCGAGAAGAAGATCTCGAAGAGTGTCTGGCGAGCTCAACGGGCAAAATCACGTTCAGGATCATCGCATAGTCCTCGCCTCGACTCTTTTCATTCGCCTGTATATACTCCTCATCTTCGCCTCCTTTCGCAAGATTCGCACTTTGCTTTTCTGCATCCTTCCCTTTTCCCTCTTCCGCATCTCTTGTACTCTTTCCTTCGCATATCCTCTATCTTGTCGTATAGCCTCACAATAACCGATGTCACTTGAAGCTGTACTCTCGGTTCAATCAATGGATTTCCACAACTTCGCACCGAGGTCCGGCTTAGCTTTCGTTCTCTCTCCTCCGCTCCGAAGTGTTCACTCGAGAATCGAGATCAACGATAGCTCGTCAGTCGTTCTCGAGCTCATGGGAGAATCAGAGCAGACCGTCGATAGCGAGTTTCCTTTTTCCTTCTCCCTCCTCAATGTCGAATTGCTCAACACATCCAGATTCAGCTCTACCGTTCTACAGTACCCACTCAGCTCTCATAGCGACCGCAAGATGCTTCAAGGCCTGCTTCACGACTGCTCCAACTACCGGAAAAGGTAGATTCGAAGGAAATGCTCTCGCTACCGCTTCGAGGACTTGTCGAGTCACTAGAGCTCTCAGTTATTCATCTTTGAGGACTATTATGCTGGGCTGCCTGCCTCTCGCTCTATAACGGACGAGATTGCAGCTTCTCTCATTCGACTCGATCGCATTCAAGACCCACTTCTACCTGCATTTACACCTTTGACTTCAGCGAAAGGATCAAGAGGTTGAGGAGATTTTCAAGTCAAGTGCAGCAGCGAACTCTGACAAGATTCCGAAAGATCATTGGAAGATGGCGAGGGATCGTTTGTCTGCGATTCGAGTAAGGCCTCCCTCCTCGTTCCACTCATTCGATCAAGGGCGCTAACATGTTGGTATCGATAGTCGCAGCAGCCTACCGCTCCGGCTGCTTCGACCCCGCAACAATTACTCGCAAATCGTCGTTCTTATCCTGAACATGGTCAACCACAGTACAACAGCAACAATCCTCGACGTCCTTTCTCCCCGGAATCGAGCTTTCGACAGCCGACATCGGAGCTTCGATCTCCACCTCGAGTACCGATAGGTTCTGAACCTCGCGATTGGTCTCCAGCAATTTACGACGAACCTCAAAGTTATTCAGGTTACGACTCGGCTACGACGAGTCCCGTTCGAGTCACTAGCCCGATTCGCGAACAACCTAGACCCCGACCTCCTTCTCGCATGACGAGCGCACCTCGGGATTTCAACCCGAACGAGTACGATTCACCGAGGGAAACGACATCTCGATACCACTCTCGCGAGCCGTCGAGGGAGCAGCCTCGCGACTTCGATCCAAATGAGCCAGAGGCACCTTCAGTCCGTCATCGAATCCTTACTCGAAAACAGACCGGGAGGGGAGAGATGGATTTTGAGGAAACAGGAGGAGAAGCTTACGGAACGAGTTCGAGGGAGACTTGTTCTGAGCGAGATGGAGGCAGTTCGAGGGGAGGCAAGCGAAGTGAATTGGATCGAGATGGAAGAGATCATATGCCCATCCTCACTAAGAATCAGAAGAATCACGTTACAATTTCGAGGGGAGAGGTTCCTTTCGAAGATATGGGCGATTTCTTCGCAGAAGTACGTCTAGTTCCTTCGACGTCACCGCTCCAAGATATCCAGCTGACGGTGGCGAACGAATGAATCATAGGTCACGACGATTCAAGACGACATCAAAGAAGCGAATCAGACGATCGACCTCATTTCGAATCTCTACGCCCGCTACCTCGCATGTCCTTCTTCCGAAGACGTACAAGCCCTCGCCCTTCACGATCAACTCTCCCAGAAGACAACCTCGACTCGAGGTCTCTTTGCAAGTTTGAGGAATCGCATTCACGTTCTCGAACAAGGAAACGCAAATCTCGAAGCGATGGTTCCACTCGGCCAGTCCATTCAAAGGCTCTCGCTATCCGACGTCTCCGTTCGTCAGCAACAAGTGCAGAATCTCAAGTCTCGCTTCAAAGATGCCATCCAGAAGTACGCAGACGTTGAAAAGGACAATCGAGCGAAGAATCGAACGAAGATGGAGAGACAAGTCCGCATTGTTTATCCTGAAATGAGTTACGAGGAGCTACAAGCAGTCGTGAGGCAGGCGGAGGAGGAAGGGGGTAGTGCTCTTTTCGCTCAGGCTGTCAGTCCACTATTCTGCTCTTTCACCCGGATCCGAGCTGATCGTGATTTGGCTGCCTAGGTGCGCTCGAATGGCTACCGATCGCGTCAAGCTCAAGGCGCTCTACGTGAGGTTCAGAACCGAGCGGCAGAAATGAGCCGAATCGAAGAAACACTCATTGAACTGGCACAACTCTTCTCGGATGTGAGTTCTCCGCCTGAATGTGTCCGGACCGCGAGGATTGAGCTGACCTCATGCTCCTGTGATGTGCTAGATGGCGACGTTGGTCGAAGCGCAAGATGTCGCGATCATCAAGATTGAGGACGATGCGAAACAAACTCAGCTTGATATGGAGATTGGGTATGCTACCTTTGTCTGTCCTTCTGCCGCCTGACTCAACACTGATACAGTCTTTAATCAGCCTTGAGAACACAAAGAAAGCCGTGCATCACGCTCGGATGTCTCGCAAAAGACGATGGATTTGCGTTTGCATTTTCGTCATCATCTTCGTGAGTGAGACTGTACGAACTGTGAACTCCTTCCATGACTGACAAAATAACTTGCTACAGCTCATACTCCTCATCGTTCTCGTTGTCAAAGTGGTGCTGCCCGAAGTCAACAAGCGAAACAACAATAGCAACAAATCTGTACGCTCCAATCCTGTAGTGACTTCGACACCTGGCACCGTGACTGTAACAGTCACAACTACGGTCGTCGTCGTTCGGAATCCGGCCCAATCGATGCTCGAAGAGATTCCCAGTCAGACTCCTCGTCAAATCCTCATGACGGTTGACCCTGCAGCCCTCGCCGCTTTCGTCGATCATCCCTTATCCGTCGCTCCACCTACTACTTTACCGGTTACTCCATCTTCCTCTCGCACAACTTCATCAAGGCATTCATCATCTCGACATTCTTCCTCCCATCGCTCGAGCAGTTCGAGGAGCACTGGGATCCCTTCTTCGACAAAACTCTCGGTCACTCCTTCGCCCTCGGCACCGACTCTTCGTCAAGTGCTCGTCGCCTCAACCCCATCCAGCCGAAGCACGTCGGTATCGAAGTCTCAGTCGATTCGCCCTTCTTCCCGTCCGCCAAATCGATCTACTTCGTCCAAAGCGTCGTCCTCGACTTCCAAGAGTCAATCTCGAACAACATCCTCGACTCGGTCTACCGCATCCTCCAGGCCAACAGGATTCGTCTCGATCCGACGCGAGTCGACCTCTCGCTCCTCCTCTTCTCGTTCCTCCTCTTCGACTCTTTCGAGTACTCGACCCCGTCCGACCGGCCTCATCGGATCACTTTCGTCTGTAATGGCGGCATTCTCCAAAGCTCACCTCGACACCGAATCTTCACACCTTCATCCCCCTTCTTCCGCATCTAACAAATCAGCTTCATCCTCCATCACCCAGAAATCGACCAAGGCGGCTCGATCAGCTATCAGTAGCGATTCGACGTCGATCACGTCCATCATTCAGGCTTTACTTAGACGTTGCGTTTCAGCAGCTACTCCGACCATAACTTTCTGATTTTTCGTATCCTGTTGTCGAATGGTCTTCTCTATCCCCCGTTGTTCCGTCACTCATCTTCATGTATCTTTCATCGTCTCTGTCACTCTATGTCTGTCTTGAACTATGGTATCGCTTGCATTGACCTCTGTCGCAACGGCTGACTGTCGAGAAGAGCGAGAAACTGTGCGAAACTTCACCGAAGTCAAGCGCAAACTTGACGAGGGCTTGGACTACAGATCAACTCGCTCTCGAACGACGTGGTCATCAGAAGAAGAGAGCGAAAACGAGGAACTTTGCTGGTTGCGAAAGAGGGAGGGGAATGAACAAAATTTACTGCGTGAAATTCTTCTTTCTCCCAATTTCACTCCACTTCACCAAATCAATGAACAAGATCCTGGCGGTGTTCCGTCCGAAAGGCAAGAAATCCAACAAGCAACGTTCAGCTGAACCCATTCGCAAAGTCGCATCTCAACCTGAACCAACTTCAACTTCAACTACTGCTGCTCCTCCTCCTCCTCATCTACCAGCTCTAGACTTCTCTCCACCATTGACAACAGTAGATCTAGCTCGAGAGGATCCACCGCCGACATCAGAATCCCCTTCTAGAGTTGATCGTTCCCCTCCTTATCCATCTACATCTCGCTCCTCTCCTTCTCTCCCTCAACTACAACCAACCAGTACTCTATCCCCTTCTGTCATCCCACCGACTCCAATAGAACCCAGTCCCTTATCTAGATCAATATCTCGTTCTTCAACTCCTCCCCCTCCCCTCGATTCAACTCCTATCGCTTCCTCTTCCTCCCTTCAACCTCTCTACAGCTCTCCCTCTCCCGCTCCTTCTTCCCATCTCATCCCTCCACCATCCCCAAACTTGGGTAGGACATCGAGATCAGGTTCACCAGCTAGGAGAGGCCATCACCGTCGTTCTTCTTCGACGGGGAGTCGTTCGTTTCGGGAAACTTTGAACGCTTATGCGGTAGAAGACTCGAGTGGACAGAGATTCGTTAATCAGTACAAGATCGGGACACCTCAAGGTCCGCTTGGAAGGGGTACCTACGCGGTGGTAGAGAAAGCGGTGGATAGGGAAACAAACACTGAATACGTTAGTTTCTCTTTCCTTTGTCCTATCTCCATCCTCATTCGAATCTGAAGCGAGTATCATGGTTATGGCGTAGGCTATCAAAGAGTTCTCGAAACGAAGATTACGGCACATCGCAGCAGCGGAACAGCAACGGCGAGAGAGACTGGCAGCTCGGGAAGGTGGTCGAGGGAGAGGATTACGAGGGAGTAGAAGAGGGAGAGGGAGTAGAAGAGGTAAAGGTGGGAACGCAATGGTCAAGTCTCGGACAAGTCCAGGGGAAGAATCAGATTCTGGTCCAGATAATTTGGATCTCGTTCGTAAGTTCTAAAACTTCATTCGTTTACTTTGACCTGTACTGATTGGGTTCATCCTGTGACGATAGGAACGGAAGTTGCGATCATGAAGAAAGTAGATCATCCTAATATCGCTTCGGTTCATGAAGTTATAGATGTCACTTCGGATGATGCTCTGTTGAGTGAGCAAACTTCTCTTCTTTTCGCATATGAATGTTGACTGACTATGATTTGCTCTACAGTCGGTACGTCGCTCCTCGCTAGTGCCTCGAAGACATGAGCAGAAGCTAACAAACTCGAGAACTTCGCAGTCATGGAATTATGTCGTGGAGGACCAATCATGAAACTGACAGATGGTGAGCAAATCGAACCGTACTCGGAAGAAAAGACTCGAGATATCTTTCGACAACTACTGCTGGGTGAGTCTCGATCGAAGATCCTCAATGATTGCGATGACTGATTTCACTCGTGAACTTAGGTATCGCTTATTTGCATCACAACGAAATCGTTCATCGAGATATCAAGCCAGACAGTACGCTTCACCTACTCCAACGAGCTCTCTTGTGTATGCTGACGTTCCCTTCCAAATGATGCAGATGCTCTTTTCGCCGATGTTTCGAAAACTCATGTCAAACTGGTCGATTTCGGAGTTTCAAAATTCGCTCGAGCACCTGCACCAGGAGCAGAGGAACACAAAAACAGTCGATCGAAGATTCCTCAACCAAACTCTGTCGCTGGTAGTCCAGCTTATATGGCGCCGGAATTGATCGATTCGAGCGAGAAGATCGTCGATGATGAGACGGGATACGCTTGTGATTGTTGGTCGTTAGGTGCGTTCTCAATCCGATTGTCCTAATCTTCCCAGAGATGCTGACAGCTTCGTTTCCGCTCGTAGGAGTAACACTGTACGCTCTCGCTGTCGGTCGTTTACCTTTCCCTTCATCAGATCCTCTCGAGTTATTCCGATCCATTCGAGAAGACGAGTAAGCCTCTCCTTTCTCTTCTGCATTCAATGTCTGCGTCATGTCCTTATACTCCTCGTTCCTGGAAATAGACCCAAAATTCCCGACACTTTATCACAACCTTTACGAGATCTCCTCTCGAAACTGCTCGACCGGGATCCTTCGACACGAGCAACGATTCCTTCACTCTGGGACGACCCTTGGTTGACCTCGAACGGTTCAGACCCTTTACCCGATTACGACGAGAACGTTTCTTCCGAAATCGACGAACCTTCCCCAGCAGAACTTCACCACGCCTTGGCCGTGTACCGTGGATCTACTTTCCTCGCTCTTTCGGCCGCGGCCAAATTCAAAGGACTGTTGACTGCCGCAGCAACGAGAAGAGCTAGTGCAGAGAAAGAAGCGAGTTTGGATGGAACTACTACTCCACCGAATGGGACGAGATCGGGAGCTACTACTCCTGCACTCGTCGACTCTCCTTCTTCTTCACCAATTCTAGAACCTATGAGGAACCTATCCCCGAACTCAGCTGGAGGAGGAAGAGCGGGATCGAGGAAAGCTCCGAGACGTTTCGATACGGTTTCGAGTTTGTCGATTGGGGAGAGGGACGAGGATGATGAGGAAGCGAGAGGGCATAGTAGGAGTGATGAAGGAGGGAATACATCGACGATTACTACACCGGATCGAGGGACGAGAGAAGGTGAAGAAGATGATGAGGAGAGGGAAGTGTTGGGAGGAATCAGTAAAGAGAGTGGAGTACCAGATTTCGAACGTGATGGTCAAACTTGGGAGGAACCAGAGTAGCTTTTCTCCTCTCTACTGATTGTAGATCTCTCGACTGTCCCTCTCTCTGTTTTCGTATTTACCTTTTTCTAATTTTCTGATTATGTACTTGATACCCGTTTACATTTCGTAACTATCTTAGAGCTTATGGTACGACTCCTTGTTCTTCCCAATTGCTTCCTTCTTGTTTGCGAAACCACTTGGTGCGAACGTTGGGCATAGAACCGAGGTCGACGCTGAGGAAAGGAGTTTTCGCTGAGTTTTCGCGGATTGAGCTAAGAAGGAGAGAGAGACACTTACAGATCAACCTCTTCGGCATCGATAACGATCAGAGCAAAGTTATGTAAAGCTAGGTGAGACAAGCAACAGTCAAGACGGACTGAGCGAAACGAGGAGGAGATCTGCGAAACTCACCTTGATCAAGTTGTTTCTTCTCCTCGTCCGTCTTTGCTTCATCGTAACCTTCTACGAGGGTCTCTGGTAGATCCTCCATCTTTCCATCCCACTCTGACAATTTCGTCCCAGGTACAGGTCTGACGAAACTAGCTCTCAATTCAGGCGAGAGTTTTCTAAATTGTCGAATCCTTTCGTCTTCCCAATTGAAATCGGGATAAGGAGAGAGTTTGTCGGCGGGGAAGGGGAACTTTGTTGAAGAGGAAGAGGAGAATGCTGGAGAGGGTAGGATGTAGGCTTTACCGAGAATACGGAATTGATGTTGAGTCGCAGCCAACCACCAAGCGATTTCAACTGAAGGATCCGTCGCCAATTGCATTGATTTGGGAGTTCTATCAACAAACGTTGGACATGAGTATACTGAGATCGATCGTAGAGTGAGGAGTGGTTTTGAACTGACCTCGCATCGGTCGTGACGACTAATTTATCTGAAATGAGATCTTTGTCGTCTTGATCTTTGACCAAGTTGTTTGAACCATCCTTGTCCTTCCTTCGTTCATTGACGAATCCACGATGTACGACGTATCTAACTTTTGGGTAGTTTGTCTTGCGATCGATCGAAGCGAAAGCGTAAGAGATTAAATCTTTGTTCTCTTTCAAGTTGTTGGTAAGAGTCGATCTGAGGGTATCGACCCATCGTGGGAGTGATAGCGCTTTAGGTGTTGAGGGCATTTTTGAGAGTGAGTGAGTGAGGTGGAGGGAGAAAGTCAAAGATCGGCTCCACCTGCAGACATTGAAATGGGAGTTCCTTACAAAAACTCCGAGGAGCCAAATGTAAGGAATTTTGCCTTCTGTTTGACCAACTCTCCTTCACCTCGACAAGACTCGACTAGAACTCACTGAATCGACCAGCAGCATCACACATTCAACCCTACTCCCAATCAGCTGAACCATACAGCAATCTCAACTCAGCACGGCTTTTTTGATCTCTTTCTTTCAACAAATCCATGTGAGCCTCAACTAGACACTCAGAGTATTTCAGGAAAGGCTGAGCTGATAGAGAAGGGTATGCAGGCCCGCACCCCAAGCGAACGGGAGCTCTTCCCGAGTACTCGCTTTCACGAGTTCTTCTCATCTCCGACATCGTCTCGTCCTCTCCCTCCTCTCTAGAAGACCAGTCAGAATAGATCAAATCCGCTCACAAGCATCGGAACCAGGTCTCAAACCATACGAGATCTCATTCTTGCGATTAATCGAAAAGTTGTCCCAAGGTTCAAGGTTGGAAATCAGTTATACCGGTACTTCACTCTTGTTCCATCCGGGAACTATCAGTGGTGGATCAGTCATACATAATTGCGATCTGGGAAGAAGTATCGGGTGGTATTTGGAACCGTTGTTGGCGATCGCACCGTTTGGAAAGAAGGATCTGAGTTTGACTTTGAGGGGTTTAACGACGGATGGAAGGGACGCTAGTGTAGATACGATCAGAACGAGTGGTTTACCACATTTGGCCATGTTCTTGGATACTGAAGGAGTCGAATTACGGGTGAGTTTTCCGCATTCTTCCCTGCTGCCTTTTTTTTGCGTCAATTCGCTCATCGGGCACTCTTGAACAAACGATAGATAACGAAACGAGGTCATCCACCATCTGGAGGAGGAGAAGTGACTCTCACTTGTCCGTCAGTGAAAGCCATCAAGTCTGGATTCGATTTCACGAGTATTGGTCGAGTATCAAAGATTCGAGGTATCGCGTACGTTCGACTGTTCACCTTCGACTGTTTCCTTCTCACGGTTGCTGACAGTCGGCAGCGATGAATCGACTACAGGCATTCAGTCCGTGTTTCGCCTCAATTGTCAAATCGATTAGTAGCTGCAGCAAGATCAGTTCTGAATCGATACATTCCCGATGTTTACATCTACACCGACGTGTATCGTGGTGAAGATTCGGGAAAGTAGGTTGTAGTTCTCCTCTTGTCAGTTCGAAAGACCACTTCTAAATAGTGCCTTCGCTCTCTACTCTAGATCACCCGGATACGCGATCACTCTCCTTTCCTCCTCCACATCTCACGTCCTTCACTCCTCCGAATCCTCATCATGTCGCCCCTCAACCTCCTCGACCGAGTCCGAATCTACGACCCCTCAAACTCCCGAAGATCTAGGAATCGAAGCAGCTCGACAACTCTTGAGTGAGATCAGGAGGGGTGGATGCGTGGATCGTGGGTGGGAATGGATCGTTACTACTATGCTAGTGCTCGGTGGAGAAGATGTTGGAAAAGTCAAAATTGGTGGACCTATGGAAGCTTTCCTGTTAGTCCCCTCTCTCTTTCTTCGCCCAGGCATTTACGAGAAAGTCTGACTGGAGGAGACGGTGAGAATTTGTAGGATTGAGCATTTACGAGATCTCAAACAATTCTTTGGAACGACGTTCAAGATCAAGCCTATCACTTCTTCGACCCCTTCTACCGCGACGACGACAGACGAGATGGAAGTCGATCCGGATAACGAAGATGCTATTGCTGCGGGAAGACGGTTGGACAAGGTGTTGGGAGCGGAGAAGGAAGAGTTCGTGCTGAGTTGCGTAGGGACTGGGTTCGTCAATACGAACAGGAGGGCGGGATAGAGCGTGGATGTATTTGCTTGACACTGGAAGCATACAGTGCTCGATCGGAACGAGTCAACATGTGAGCGAGAAGAGAGGAGAGTCAAGTTGAACTCTGTATTTGATTCGGAAGACTCGTCAAGGAATCGTCGTTATGATACTGCAGGTAGACAGATGATACTACGAGACGTAGAAGATACATGATATTGGACAAAAGAGGTCAAGTTCAGCCAGCGACGCGGGAAAATGGATTCCTCGTTTGAGTTCTCGAGGGAGCTAAGCCGCCTGCAAAATCGCGAGCCAGGGTGCGTCAGGTTGGAGAGAGCGTGATAGACGATGACAGTCTCGACTTACTCTGCGCAGCAGCGCCATTTAGGGAAGAAGTCAACCATCTTCGCAACTTGCCATCCTTCTGGGATTTCCCCTGCGATGCCTCCTCACCCGCGATTCCGAGCAAAGGGGTCGAGCCTCGAGTGTGAGCCGGTGTCGCTCTCGATGAAGGAGGGGAAGAGTGACTGTCGAAGATGGAGTAGAATTCGGATAAGATCGAAGGATCCTCGATTTCGATGTTTGACAAAGTTGAGAATGTTGGCGAGAGAGGGGAAGAAGGGGACACCGAGAGTGAAGGCGAGAGTGAAGGAGGGTATGGCATGCAGAGGTGACAGGACGAGGAGGA
Source organism: Sporobolomyces roseus (assembly GCA_016617785.1). NCBI lineage: Eukaryota > Fungi > Basidiomycota > Microbotryomycetes > Sporidiobolales > Sporidiobolaceae > Sporobolomyces > Sporobolomyces roseus. The sequence continues at coordinate 210,826 of JADILM010000001.1, forward strand.
GGGAGAGTTTGTACGAGAAGGTTCGCAAAAACATTCAAAGTTTGTAGCAGCTTCTCGTCCATGATTCGCCTCTTCTTCTTCCTCCTCCTCCTCCTCTTGTTCTTCATGCCGCCGAAGTATCGAGGTGAGTTCTGGCTCGGAGACGGAAAAGTCGAAGTAGCTGTTTCTCTTCGGTTGGACGACTTTCGTCGCAGAGAGGAAACGGGAATAGATTGGTCGAACAGGTTGAGGTTGAACGATCTGAGTCGTGGTCATGGTGAGATCGAAAGTGTGTGGAATGAGCAAGAGCATAATCAAGAGCGACGTTTGAGGGGAGAAGCAAGAGAAAAGCAAAGTAGATCCGAAGAAGGAGCTGAGATTGTTTCGTAAGGAAATACAGACACTGAAGACAATCGCAAGAGTTCTGCGAGCTCGGATTTCAGGTTCATCCTGTCGAGGTCGCGAGGAAGAGAGCAGAAGGAAACCCCTTGTGAAACTCCCGCCGTAAAACCGATTAATTTCGAAGGGAAAGCTCAAGGGATCGATCGAAAGGGGTACAAGACACTTTTTGAATCAAAGACAATCATGCATCCCCGATAGTGGACGTCCATGCAACGAACAGGAAGCAAGGAGGGCCACAAATGGAATCGAAGTTACAGATGGAGGTACGAAACAAAGAGAGGAAACGAAAATTGTAATAATTTTGACAAGCTCGTTTGGGAGAGAAGGGTACTGAAGGAGTAACGATACGATTGGGAATAAAGTTCGGAAGAGGGGAATGCAAGGTAACAAATGAAGAGCCCGGTTCAAAAGGGATGAGGGTAGTTTGGGAAGAAAAAAGACAAGCGGTGAAGCGAACAAAAGAAGGGTACTGATAGGTAGGAAGGCTCTGTCGCGGCGCGTCTAGGGTAGATGTAGAGTGTCTGTAAGCACTTGAAGAAACGAAACGTCTAGATTGTGAATGCGAAAAGATGGTCGAAGGATTAGGAAGATGATGTGAGATGGGGTCGAAAACGAAAGTCGATCTAGGTGATACTGAGTGGAGGGGTATGGAGAGGTTCGCACGTGGGCGGGAGAGAAACAGAAGATGAAGAAGAGCCTTGGTGTCCAGCGGAACGAGTTCCTAAGAGAGATGCCACCATTTCCTCTCCTTCTTTTCGGCACCCTGACCCCTCTCCGCTTCGTCACGATAATCGAATCCTCCATCACCCTCTTCATCAGTCATGAATGGTCTTGGAGGTTTCAACCCAAACTCATCCTCAAAACTCGTATAACTAACGAGGGGAGGTCTCTTTTTCGCACTCCTCCTCGTTCCTTCTCCCCCTACGTTCAACCCCAGTCCATTTCCACCTTCAGCTGCTTCCCTACTCTGAACAGTCTCCGAAATTTGTCTCCTCTTCCCCAATCCGAATCCTGAATTCGCCAACAAAGTTGCGGAATCTGCTCTTCGGAGGTGTTGAGCGAGTTCTGAAGGGGTTGGTGGTGCGGGAGGACCAGGTTTGAGGATTGAAGAGAGACGATTCGAGGATGTGGATGGGGAACAAGGGGTTGATGGAGTTGGGGAAGGGGAAAGTGAGAAGGAAACTTTGCGAGATGCGGATGCTGAAGGAGGTCGGGAGCGTCGAGAGGGAGGTTTCGAGGGTAGATTCGTGTGGGAGAATGTACGGTACTGGGACGTTGAGGGAGAGACGGGAGAGGGTAACATGGACATGGGTTCGTCTTCTTCGTGCAGAGGATGGGTTGGAGGTAAATCGGGAAGCGAGATTGTCCCGGTACAATCGAAGAGGTTGGAAGGCAAACGAGGATTCCGTTCGACGATGGGGAGAGTGAAAGGTTGAGTGTACACCTGTGAGGGAGAAGAGCGTGAGTATATTTATACTAGGTGAGGAAAGGATAGGTCGCAAACTTACCTCTCTTGATTCATTTCCTTCGTATTCATCGTGAATAAGCGTTCCTTTATCCCTCAAGATCTCGAGCATCTCCTTCGCTCCACTCCCGCTACCTTCCTCGCCATGAGTATTCCCACTCTTATTTTCGAGCTCGCCTTCGACCACGATCGAAGAGACTTGAAGTGAGGCCTCATTCGCCGAGAGCAAAGGTGGAGAGGTAGCGAGGCAGAGACGAGAAGGAGATGGAGCGGGAGAAGGTAGAGTCGAGGCGGGACAGAGGAGAGTGGTTGAAAGGGTGAGAGAAGGTCGTCGAGAAGTCGTCAAGGAAGGGGCAGTCGCTCTGCGAGGCAAGTGTGTGGTACCCGAGGACGTAGACTGCGGGCGACGGGGAATACGTGAGGAGGAGCGAGACACGGAGGGAGTGGGCGATAATGGACGAAGTGAGGGACACGGAGGAACCTTTTTGGATCCCTTCCTCGAAGTCGCACTCGACAGTGACTGTACTGAACGAACCGGGTCAGACTGAGATCTCGAGAAAGTGGGCTTGTCGTCGTCGGTGTTGTCCCGTTTCTCCCGTTTGTGAGTCGATCGAACGAACTCGTCCGACGAGAGAGCTCGGTGAATCGCTTCTCCGTCTCGTTCTCCCTCTGTTTCCCGTTTGCTCGCTTTGATCGTGTCTGTCGAATCGGTCGAAGATGAACGAGATGGCATGAGAGTCGAAGGAAAGGTGGGGGAGTCGGACGGAGACTGCATTGATGGAGACTTTTGTGGGAATCGGATGCAGGACGCGTTGTTCGTTCGGATGGAAATCTGTACTCTCAACGATGCGAGATAGTCAGCTACATGAGCTCCCCTTGCTCATATCGAGCCAAGAGGACCGGGTGAGATGAGATGGAGATTGGGATTTGGGAAATTCGGGAAATTGAATGTGAAATGAGACAGTTGGCACGTACCTGTACCCCTCCTGACTCTTCTACTGCCTCTCCTAGACTTGTTCACTACTTTCTACGCGCCCTCTGTATCCCTGTGATGTGTGAGAGGCAAGTTTGAGGATGGATTCGATGTTGAATGTCAATATCTGAAGGGGGTTCAAAATGGCTTGTAAAGGAGTTGGGATCCCTCTCTGTCTGTAGGGAAGGTTCTGATAACTGCTTGCGATCTTCTAGTAGTGTTCGTAGGTGGATTGAGTGAGGTGGTTCGCAGTCAAAGCCTGGAATTGGATTCCTTTCCCTTTTTCCCTCTTCATTCCCTCGGCTCTTGTTGCTCTTGTTCTCCCAAATCCAAAGCAAACTCGAATCTGCATATCGTGTACCACCAATACTTCATTCTTTCCATTCCTCTCCATCATGCCAGACACTTCAACTTCAATCCCAAACCTCGTCTCACATTCCTTCAAAGACTCGCTCGACAAGGATCTCATTCACCTGTACGACTATGAATCAACTTCAAATGTACCACTAGAATCAAACTCGAAAGCGAAACAATTCATTCATGTCGTTCCCGATCTCGCAACTAAACCCGCCGTCCCTCTCCAGTCAGTCCCACTCTCTCTCTATCTCCCCCTTCATACCTCCGACGATCTTCAGCGATCAGCAGTGTCGGACGACGGGCGAAGGAGAAACGATGCTCGTGAATCAGAAGCTTCGACCCGCCTCGTTCTTTCGAATTTCGCACTCAGAAGGCTGAACCCTCATGCACATCCACAGCACTCCCGATTTGACCAAACTCACAAAGCGAGATCCTTTCGAAGGTCCAGATTATGGTCCAGGGGAGAAAGTCATGGAAGTCGAGTCGAATGATGGCTCAGACTACGCTCTCGTCCACAACATGTACGCCCTCATGCGAGGTGAGCTCTTGTTCACTCCACTCACACTCTTATCAGCAAGACTGACTCTCTGCCTCATACAGAACACTTCATGGCGATCCCTCACTTTGGTTCTGATCGACCTTTCCGACCGCAAACTTCTGGACTCATCGCATCCGATCTCGAAATCGCTCATCGAGTCGTGCAATCCTACGCTACACAAAATAGAGACCTCATCTGTTTCTTCAACGGAGGACCTTTGGCCGGAGCGAGTCAACCTCATTTACACATGCAATTCTGTCCTTTCCAACACGACGTTCCTCCCGTTATGCAGGTCGTCGCAACTTCCGTCGAACTCCCCTTTGGTCAAATCGAGAAACTCCCCCTACCATGGATCACCTACTGCACGAAACTCCCAACAGAAGCTTCCCCATCAACTCTCGAATCCCTCTACCAATCCCTCATCTCTGAATCTAAATCCTACCTCTCAACCCTCTCTGATCCCTCCCTCCTACCTCCATCAGGTCCTAAACGTGATTCCCACAACCTCTTCCTCACCTCAACCCATATGTTCTTGACTCCCCGACGCTCGCGACTCGTAGCGATCAAACGAGTCCACTCGATCGATCAAGGCAAGAATGGGTTGGGAGGTGGATGGGAGGATGTAGAAGGTGCAGAGAAAGAGATGAGGTTGAGCGTGAATGGGTTGAGCGTCGTCGGTTATTGGTATGTTGGGAGTAAGGAGGAGGAAAAGGATCTGAGAGAGTATGGATTGGTCAAGACGTTGAGGGAGTGTGGGTATCCGAATGAGGAGTATAGAGAGTAGAGGTGATAGAGTCATGGATGGGATATAGACACTGGTTCTGCTGGACCCCCCTTTAGAGATTCATGATCGTTTTTTGAAAACTATAGAAAGTGATTTCTTCGCAAGACTCGCTTTCACTTCCTTCTCTCGGAATCGACTGTTCTCACTCTCGCTTATCTCCACTCAGGAGAGTGTAAACTATGGGATTTGAGCCTCGAATGGTCGTAAAATTGAATCCTTGCGAAGTGTTCAAGTATTTGTGTCCGAAAGTCGACTCACAACCCTTCACTTTCTATCGCTCAAACTTGCTCAAACCACGCTCGAGCATCTGCAGCACTTATAACATCATCTCACGGTGACCCTCGACATCTCCAGTGCTCGACATTTCCGCACCCAAATCTTGATCAATTCGAACTACCCAACATCTCAAGTGGACAGTTGAGAGCATGGCTTCCTCGTCTAGACATCTCTCGAACCCTCTAGCACCACTACATGAGCCTACACCTTCATCGCTAGACGGGATCAACCCAGAATTGGAACGAAAGTTGAGAAGTTGTAAGTCTCTCTCCTCTGAGCCTCTCTTCAAAGACTCGCAGGGCTGACGAGATGCTAGACTTGCATTGTGGTTGTATTCAGATGGCGCGCTATTGATTCAACAAGCTGGAATCATGTTGAAAGCGTGAGAATTCTTACTTTCACTCCTCTGTTCCCGCTCACCCAGACTTGCTGATACGGTTTGCGTAACGAACAGACCTCAAGTAGTAATGTCGACTGCACAAGTACTCTTTCAACGGTTCTGGTTCGTGACTTCGATGAAACATTTCGGAATAAGGGTAAATTTTCGCTTCTCCCTCTCCTCATCCCGTCGATCCGCTGAGCTGATAACATTCTCTTCTCGACGTAGGATATCGGTATGGGCGCTTTGTTCCTCTCTTCAAAACTCGAAGAATCCCCTCTCCGATTACGCGACATTATCAATTCCTATTCCTACTTGATCGCCCTCACTTCCTACTGTTCTTCTTCACCTTATCCCGATCCCTCGACCTACACTTCTTACGCACCGATGGACTACTTCGCGACCGAGTTCTACGATCTCAAAGATGCGTTGGTGATTGCAGAAATGCAGATCTTGAAAAGATTGGGATTTCAAACTCAGTGTGGATTACCTTATGGTCATTTGGTCAATTACTTGAAGGTCCTCGAGTTGAATGGCGAGAAGCAATTGGTCAATATGGCGTGGGGATTCTTGAATGATATGTGAGTCCTCACTCTCTATGCTTCTCGCAGTGTCGATTGACCCGGATTGTGCGATTTAGGATGCAAACATCAGCACCCGCTCTCTACCCTCAAGCGACTCTCGCCCTGACAGCAATCTATCTCTCGACTCGACTCGTTTCATCTCCCATTTCTCTCCCCCTTTCCTCCCCTTCAACCTGGTGGGAGCTCTTTGACGCATCCGAACAAGATCTCGTACACGTCTCAACGATGCTCGGTGAAACTTATCGAGATTGGAATACATCGTTTCCTGGAATCGCGAGGGATCGGAATGGGAAGGAGGAGAAAGTGAACATTTGGAGACAGGCTGGAGGGTTACCGATTACAAAGAGAGCGGTGAGGGATACGTTGGAGAAGATGGGAGTGAAAGGGAATGGGAGTGAGAATGGGAAGAAGTAGGAAATGAGGGGTTTCGAAAGCGGTAAAATCTATGTTGTTGTACACTGCTGATATCGCTCCTTCAATCGGCGGAGATAAAGCTGGAACCCCGAGCTACCTCTACCGCGTGGTCTCTAATCCCAACGGGGCATCAGCTTGAGCTGCTCAGTCCTCTTTCTCTTTCTCAGATCTCCTCCTGCTTACTCTTCTCTTCCTATCCTCGCTGTCATTTTCCTCCGCTCCGAAAGCTTGCTGGTACCCGCGACATGATTCATTCTTCTTACCACCGTAGCGTGAGTTCCCCCTCAACTTCAGTCTCTTCAAACAAGTCGCTGATCTGTCGCTTAGCAACGCTTACCAACAGGTAACTCCGACCGATGCCTACTTCTCACAAGCCTATTGTAGAATGGCCACCAAACTCCTCAATCCCTTTGCGGGTGATCCCTCCGTGCTCCAATTCCTCCACAGAATGTCGCAAAATCTTGTCGTTCAAGGTCCAACGAAGGACGCTCGAGATTTACCAGGCGAGGCAAACTCTATCCTTATGTCAATTCTGCGCTTGCACGCTGAAAGTCTCCATGACGATGACAGCGCTCGGAGTTACAAAATCTTTCGTCGTACCTGGGTTCCCTACTCCAACTGTACCTGCCTATCGCAATAAAGAGACACTCAAGAAACCGATCCATCTTTTCACTCGCATGTTTTACAAAGAGAACGAGAACAAGGGGGGGACCAAACAGAACGTCGATAAATTGTGGCTCGATCGAGCAGTGCTAGATAGTGAGAAAAAAGGATGGCCTTCTTGCGTCGCCTTACCGAGGGCTATCGATGGTCGGAATCTACCTGACACACGCAGGGCTACGCCAGTCGAAATGGCTGATTATCTCAAGAACGAATGCAAACTGACCAGTGAGTTTTTTCGCCTGTGTCTTTTTTGACGACTCAATGACCTCGTCCCGCATATTTAGTCGAGCATGGGTCGAACTATGAGATGTGGCATCAGCTCGACATCAAAGTACACAACTCTGAGCCTACGAACCAGAAGCATAAAGACGAATTGCGACGAGGAATGCCCGAATCTCCTCTTATCACCTATTTCCGCCTCAACGTCGTCGAGATAGAGACCCTACAAATCATATCTTCGAGCATCTTTCGATGCGTCATCGTCGAAGAGCGTACGCGCAACGGGATCACACACAGGCCGTGGAGAGGAGCGGATGGAATTGTGAGTCCTCTTTCTGCCGCCGCTTTCAGGTTAGTCTGGCTGACCTTCTTCGGGACAGAATTACCTTCCTGCTTTGCGACAAATTCTCACAGACGACTACTTCAACGACGACGCTAGTGACCAAGAGAGTGTTCGCGAAGAAAGCAGTCCTCTCGCAGGTCATACCGCGCAACGTCGGAACTACAGCGAAGCTTTTGAACCTCCTGTGTCCGTACTGGACAATGTGAGTCGAACAATCAGACCAGTTTGATCAGTACTTGCTGACAAAACAATCGAAATGAAGCGACCCGAACCACTTGAATCTTCTCGCCATTCTCGACCTCGCCGCGAATCGTATACTCCGTCGATGGTTACACTCGCATCTATAGGTGATTGGTACCGTCCGGTGAGTCAACGCTCGTGCTGAAGCCGTTTCTGCAAGAGATCTGATTGTGCAATTTATTCTTTAGCCGCCGAATGAACAACATCAACATGCTCTCAGCCATCGTCAACGTCGTATCTACGGTCAATCCCATGCTATCTCGCTCCGAACGTCTGGCTTATAGTTGCAGTTATGTTGTCCTCTTCGTCGAAATGCAGTCAGTTTTCGTTTTCCTCGAATCCTCATACTCCATCGGAGAGTTGTCGTCGCGGTCAGAAGCGCAGGAGCTCGAGAATAAATCAACTTCGACTTCACTCGAGGCTTGCGAAGTTCGACTGAAGGAACGCAAGGTTGCGAAGAAAGGCTTTCGCAAGAATTTCTGAACGAATTTCGACATTTTTCCAGATAAATCTGCTGGTCTCGCTCTGATCTTGATCTTGATCTGTAGCTCTCTGTCGTCCTCTAGCCTCTAGTCCAGAAGTTCGAAGCAGAAAATGTTGATCGAGATTTATTTCTCCTCCTCTTCCTCCTCCAGCACTTGACGAGGTGTATGCTACAGAGGTTGAGCCTACCACGACTTCGATCCATCTCTACAGTACCCATTCTCGCGACTATCCGCAGAACTCTATCAACCATGTCAACTCCCGCCGAATTAAACGCTGCAATCGTTTCTGTAGGTGACCGAGTACGCCAATTGAAGTTGGACAAAGCCGACCAAGAAGAGATCTCAACCCAAGTAGGCGAACTCAAGTCACTCAAGGCGAAACTAGCAAAGTTGACTGGAGAAGGAGATGGAAAGAAAGGAGCAAGCAAAAAGGCAGTCAAATTCACTTTAAAGACTCCAAAGGTAAGTAGAGAATGTTCATGATACTCCCATGAGAGCTCATAGATCGCTAATCAGGCAAGGGAGATGATAGGGAACGAAAGATTGGCATCCTTCCGACATGTACATCCGTCAATCCATCTTCCGCAAGATTACAGACGTATTCGAACTCCATGGTGGAGTAACGATCGATACTCCCGTCTTCGAGTTGAAAGAGATCCTCTCGGGAAAGTATGGAGAAGATAGTAAACTCATTTATGATTTACAAGATCAAGGTGGAGAGCTCTGCTCACTTCGTTACGATCTCACTGTACGTACACATCACTTCATTGGATCATGGAGAATGTGACTGACCCAGAGAGCTGTCTCATAGGTCCCTTTCGCGCGATTCCTCGCTATGAATGGATCTCAATTCCCCAATATCAAGCGCTATCACATCGCGAAAGTTTATCGAAGGGATCAACCTGCGATGTCGAAAGGTCGAATGCGCGAGTTCTACCAATGTGTGAGTCGAAAGAGTCTGACTAGGAGCTCTCGAGAGGGAGAAGAAAACTGATTGTTCTTGAGTCTTGAACAGGATTTCGATATCGCTGGTGTATATGATCCTATGCTTCCCGACGCCGAGATTCTCGCTATCGCTTGCGAAGTGCTCGAGTCGCTCGAGATTGGCGAGTTCACGATCAAGGTTCGTTCATTTCGTTTCCTCCGGTCGTGAACGGTCACTCACGATTTCTCGTTCGTTCAGCTCAATCACCGCAAGGTACTCGACGGAATCTTTGCAGTATGCGGTGTACCCGCTGACAAAACTCGCACCATCTCATCCGCTGTCGACAAGCTTGACAAGGTGTGTCTTACCGCTCTCCTCTCGTTCCTGCACTCGACTGACCTTTTTCCTCGTTCTATCCCAGATGGCATGGGCTGATGTCAAGAAAGAAATGACTGAGGAGAAGGGTCTCGACGGAGAGGTAGCTGATCGAATCGGAGAATACGTCAAACTCAAGGGTGAGTCTTCACTCTCCTCTCTTCACGACTCCTGCTCACATTCGCGTGTCATGCAGGTGGACCGGAACTCGTCGATCGATTGAGACAAGACGAGAAATTGTCTGGACACAAAGCTGCGAAGGAAGGTATCGAGGATATGGCGCTCTTGTTCAAATACCTCGACATTTTCAACGTCACTCACCGAGTAAGCCTCCACTGTCTTCCCTGCCAAGACGACCTCGTTGCTGATCCCTTGACGTGCTCCGTAGATGTCGTTCGACCTTTCGCTCGCTCGTGGACTTGATTACTACACCGGAATCATTTATGAAGCGGTTACAGAAGGTTCTGCTCCTCCCGTCCCTGTCGCTCCTTCGCCCGAAGCCGTCCCTACTCCAGCACAAGAAAAGTCCGACAAGAAAGGCAAGAAACCCGCTCTCAACAACGACGAAGAGACCGAACTCGATGAATCTACCGTTGGAGTCGGATCGATCGCTGCTGGAGGACGATACGATGAACTCGTAGGGATGTTCTCGGGATCGAGTGGAGCCGCTAGAAAGATCCCTTGTGTCGGAATCTCGTTCGGAGTTGAGCGATTGTTCTCGTTGTTGTTGAAGAAGGCGCAAGAACAAGGAGAAGCTTCGGGACGAGCAAAGGCTACTGAAGTGTTCGTTATGAGTCTCGGAGATGGGTTACTCGAGGAGAGGATGAAGGTGTGCAAGGAGTTGTGGGCTGCTGGTATCAAGGTAAGTCGATACGCCTCAAGCTTTCCCACACGCTCTGTCGCAAATTGCTGATTGCTTCGTCTCACCTCAAACAGGCCGAGTTCATGTATAAAGCGAAACCCAAACTTCCGAAACAATTCGAGATTATCGACAAGGAACGAATTCCTTACGCTGTTCAAGTCTCACCGGACGAGCTCGCAAAGGGAACCATTCGAGTCAAACCTCAAGTCGGTAAGGAACAAGGAAGTGGGAACGATATCGAGCTCAAGAGAGATCAACTCGTGCCATGGCTCAAGGAGAAACTCGGAAAGCAATAGATTTATCGATAGAACGGAGTTGTAATCGACGATATAGAATGACATTTTGAGGATCACAACACAGTCGTGAGCTCTGCATAGACTTGGACTCTGCTTGGTGAGATGGAAGGAACTCGTGCGTGCTTGAGGAATGTAAAAATTTGAATCGAACCTTGCGAGTCAGTTTTCGATCGTTGCTTATTCATTTCGCTTAGCTTGCGGCTATATATCCTATTCAGCGGTCTGTATCTCGAACGAAGGGCGATTATTACTCGTCGCGAAACATGAGTTGCGAAAGTTTTCTCACCCAAGTTCGAGCGTTCGCAGAACTGCGCGATTCCCTTCCTGCATCTTACCACTTTATCGCGCTCGCATACATCTCGGATAGCTTACAAGATACTCTAGACACCTACAAACGAGCTATCCAAGTCACCTCACGCTCAACTCGAATCAATCAACAAGAAGTTTAAACTTGATCTCAATCTACCATTTTCACTCTCTACACTACCTGGCCGAATCTAGACTCTGCTCATTACTATCAAGCAAAGTCCTCTCGACGCGCTTCGGCTCGACTTCCGGAGTCAGAAGAAAGGGTAAGTCCCGCTCACTCCCTTCCTGCTCGCCTCTCCCCTTCTTCCCAAGGCTCATTCTTTACTCCTCACTCACTCAGATAGACCCTCTTATACCCTTACCTTACATGTCAAACTCTGTCCGCAACTCTACCTCTTCATGGCTCGGAACTCTCGCTTCACCTCCCGATCATCTCAATTCAAAGTTCTCAACAATAGCTCTCGGCAACTCTCACGGTTCTCGACGGTCTAGAGGTGGATTAGGTTTCTTTCAGGATGGGGAGGAGCATGAACAGTCAAGTAGGCCAAGTTTAGCGGATCAAGATGACTTGCAAAGTTTGGGGAGAGAGGTCGAAGCGGGGTGGAGTATTACTTTCGCAGAGGGACCAAAGTCACGGTCGAGGAGTCGAAAGGTATGTATTCGTCTGTGATGGATGGGCTCAAAAAAGCTGACAGATTCGAAACTTCTTCCTTTTACCCCACTTCGCAGCCAGATCCTTCTCTCACCGTTTACGTCTCGACTGCTACTTCTTCCCTCACTCTGACGAGAAAACTAAGCGAAGTTGTCGAATTCGAAGCTAGGGTGAGTCCTGATGACTCTTCCGAAGTACTCTTCGAAAATCGCTCAGTCCTTTTTTCTTTCCCTCGTTCCAGCTACAAGCACAATTCCCTAATCGCATCTCTTCTCGAGCTCTCCCTACTCCTATTCCGATGACACCGAAGAAACGGAACGTTCTAGCTTCACTTTCTCGCACTCTCAGTCCTCGGCGATCGTCTCAAAACTCTCATTCCACCCTGTCCCGAAACTCTGCTTCTCCTCTCGACCTCAAAGACCTCAGTTCCGCTCTCAGTAAAGCCTCCTTCGACCCTTCGATCCGATCAGACGCTACCTGGAGGAGTTTCTTCGTCGTGAGGAAAGACGACCTGGAGAGTCAAAGGATTGAACGAAGGATCAAGCGAGCGAGGAGTGATCAGACAATGCATCTCGGACCTCGTCTATCGGAGACGAACCTGTCTGCGATGTTGCCAATGGGTTTGGGAAACCAGGGAAGCTTAGGACGATCAGCGAGACAGGAAATGTCTGGCGAAACGACAGAAGTTATCGACACGCCAAACCTTGTCGACAGGCCTTCCTACTTCGACGACGCTTCGAAAGGTATCAAAGCCACGATGGTTGTCGACTCCATGCAACCGGTCGAGACCGTGAAGATCGAGCCTCAGGAACCCGTTTCTATGGTGGCATCGACAGCAGAGGAGGAGGTCGTGGAGCCAATCGTCGCAAGGTCGATCGCTGAGCCCGTCTCGACTATCGAGACTTCATCGACTTCTGAAGAAGCGAAGATCGCCGAAGATCAAGAATTAGCTCAAAACGACTCGCAAATCCCGCCTGCAAATTCGACTCTCTCACCTTCCGCTGCCCTTCCCTCTCCATCCGCGAAGATGTCTCGCTCTCTATCGACAAACTCAGCCATGTCAATCGAGAAAAGGTCAAAGGGAGTGACGATCGATTCGTTCGAAATCATGCGAGTTCTCGGAAAAGGTTGTGCTGGAAAGGTTCTCTTGGTCAAACAGAAAGGGACCGACGAGCACTATGCTATCAAAGCTATCACGAAACGTCATGTGAGTCGTTGATCTCTACACGTCGACGCTGTGCAAGAAGCTGAATGACTTTCGTCGAGATAGGTCCTCGCGCATCGCGAACTCGACCACACTCGTACCGAACAATCTGTTCTCAAGACTTGTTCGCGAGACAAGTCGAACCCTTTCGTTGTCCGCCTTCACTACTCTTTTCATGATCAAGATAGTCAGTTCTCAACTCGAGCGTTGCCCACAACGTCCTCTTATTGACATCTCTCTCTCACGCCATATAGCTCTCTATCTCGCGCTCGATTTCCACCCTGGAGGAGATCTCGCTACTCAACTCGCAAGGTGGGGACGATTAGGTCGAGACAGAGCTCGTTTCTACGCGAGCGAGATCTGCGAAGGTGTCGAGGGACTGCATCGAGCTGGAATCATCTATCGTGACCTCAAACCTGAGAACGTCCTCATCTCTGCGAACGGTCATGTCGTGCTTACCGATTTCGGTTCGTCGAGTATCCTTTCACCATGCTCTCATCGTTCTGAATGCTCATCGGATGTCTTCTCCCGAACAGGTCTCTCGAAAGACTTCGGACACTCTTCAGTCGCTCCTCCGACCTCGACACTCAGAGATGAACTCCCTCGACCTCACTGGCTCTCAGCTCATCCCGCTTCTCGCTCTGCCTCGACTCCTCCCGCCACAGTCTCTTCCTTCAACAAGCGAGAGACTACTTCAACGTTCTGTGGTACAGCCGAGTATTTGGCACCAGGTAAGCGAGGCTCTCGGAAACCCCTAGATCTCGTCCAAAGCTTACGAAGTTTCCTTTGTCCGTGCTCGACAGAGGTTCTCCTCGGCGATGCTTACTCTTACGAAGTCGATGCATGGAGTCTCGGTACAATGCTCTACGAAATGCTCGCCGGAATAACCCCGTTTTATGCCGAAGATCACTCGACGAGTACGTTCCTCGTCGCTTCTCACAACACTCTAGTCAAGGTTTTGATTCAGGTCGTTCTCACAGTGTACAAACGAGTACTTCACGATGAGCTCACATTCGAGGAACATTCCGACTACATGGTCTTCGATGATTGTACGAAATCTTTCCTGCGAGGAATGCTTCAAAGGGAACCTTTACTTCGAATGACGGATGCTAGGATCAAAGCTCATCCGTACTTTGCTATGATCGATTGGGTGAGTCAGTCCACTCTCGAGTCCCACGAACATTCAGCTAATCAATGGAGTGTTTCTTGCAGTCTCACGTTTATCATCGACGATACGTTCCTCCCTTCGTTCCGATCATCAATCCTCACAACCCTGCCGATACCTCTCAATTCGACGACATGTTCTTGTCGATGACTCCTCAAGTCGAACCCGATGCAGACGAGGAAGAAGCTTCGAGGGATGCGCCCCAAGGTGAACCTCAACCTGCTTTCGACGATAGTGGGAATGATGTTTTCGATGGTTATTCCTACTTCGGAAGGGACTCGGACAGCATCAAACGAATCGACATGATGGAGGAAGACGACGACAAGAAGGAGGAGGAGGAGGAAGCTGCGAAAGCACTCTCGAATCAAGAAATCGACATTGGCACGAAGCAGGAGGACCACACCCTCGTCAACTCACAGATCGAGAAAATGGTGGAAGATAGCGCCACTCCTCTAGATCAAGGCCTGAACGATTCGTCCTCGCCAGTCATCGTAGAAGAGGTGGAGCGGCTCGGTTCGCAAAACTCGACGAATGATGTCAGCGGCATTAACGACTCGAGTATGATCACCAGTAGTACTACGAGCTCTTCACTCGCTACGGTCTCGACGCAACCTACTACAGCAGCTGCCGACTCTCCTGCCGCAACTCGTCGTCGTCAATCTTCCTCGCTCAGCAATCTCGAACCCGTTTCCGAGGTCTCGCCCGCTCCACTCTCGACGGATATCGTATTCGAGGAGAACGAAGAGATATCAGACTCGGAATGGGACGTACTCGACATGAAAGATATCGGAGGATTCTCTCGCAACGGAGGACGAGAAGCGACTCTCTTTTCTCGAGGTATCCGTGACAAGTACCGACTCGCACTCGCACCTCTCACTTCCCCTGTCCGCTCTCCACAAGGCTTCAGGGGTTTCCGTAATGGTTCAAGAGTCGGATCTCGCAAGGCATCTTCGTCCTCGGCCGTTTCATCTCTCGTCGGCACTTCTCTCTCGACCACTCCCGAACCTCCTCGCTCCCCTAGTGGTATCCTACGCTTCACGTCTGTTCGAAACAAGCCGAAAGCAAGTCTCCCCTCTGTTTCGACACAACTCTCACTCTCGGTCGATCCCCTCCAACCTTCGCTTTCGCATCCGAACCTCCCATCTCCTTCTTCGCCCAGACCTCTGAGTAGCAACGGTTCGACTGGAAAGAAGATGTCGTCCAGTTTCTCTACCTCGAACATCTCCAGCAGTACGGGTTCATCTTTCAAAAAGTTCACCAAACTCGCCTTCTCTCCCTCTTCAAAGAATTCCCAAAACACTTGAGGCTCTCTCACTCTCTCTCTTACGACTTACGATATTAAGCACTCCTTATTTCACGACATTACCATCTTATAATCAGTCCCTTTCCTCCATCGTCCGTCCCCTATTCACGATTTTAACGACTCCTTCACTAGGTCTTTTACGTTTACCCCTTTCCCTCGCATCTACTTTACCCGGTCCCCTCCCCTTTCGTTCGATTACCCTTCCTGCTCACCGTTTACCCCCTTTCTGTTCTGTCTGTGTCGATCTACTGGTTTTTTTTACGACGTATATTCCCCTCTTTTTCGCAACTTTGCATCGATAGTTCTCCGACTCTAGACTCACATCCTGCTTCTCGCGCCGCATGCTAGAGGTTGTCGTCGAGTAGCAGAACCTTGCGATAAGATCCGTCGTCCTTCACGGGAGTGTCGCAAGGCGTGTCCTCTCGATCGGTGATGACCGATTCGTGGCTCCTTCCAAGTGATTTCTGAGCTCTGAGCAGACTCCTTCTCACCTTGTCTAGCGTCGTAGGAAAGAAGCAAAAGCGTTCCGACTTTGGAATTGTTCGCAACTGAGCCCCCCAAGCTGACTCGTTTTCTTCACCTCACTGCATCAAACTGTCAAAAGCTACCCGCTCGGGAGCGCGAAGAAATCATCCACGCTTACAGCGATTAGAGAGGAGGACGTCGAATATTCGAGCGCCATGTAGTGGGCGACGAGAAGGAAGACAAAAATGCAATGCAACATTTTGAACTTTGAACTCCAACAAAATCTCTCCGACTAAACCACACACGCTGCCGAGATCACTGAAGGGGAGGTTCCTTCCCAGTCTCTTTATCACTCTGAACCTGTTTACTAACGGCCTCCAAGATGTCATCGACCGGTAAATCTTCCAACTTGCAATCCAACCAAAGTAATTGTTGTTCGATCCCTTGCCAACTGTGCTCAAATTACCTCTCGTTAGTATCGATCATGGAGAAGGAGAGAGAGAGAGAGAGGAAGAGAACGTACATCATAGCTTGTTCACCTGTAACTACTTTCCATCCTGAATCTTTCGCGATTTGAGCCAATTCAGTCCAGATATCGGGGTGGTAGCACCTTTATATCGCAAAGGGTGAGAAGATCAGCACGAAGAGATACTAGAGACCTAGAAAAGGCAGAAAGTATGCTTACATTTCGAGAATTACACCTTTTTCAGGTTTATCAAACAAGATTTGAGAGACTGCTCTCGCCTGTTTCTCTTCTGTCGTAGTAGGAGGGAACGCCGGTACAGCACTAACGATATAAGCAGGACTATCCAATTTTTCCGCCTCTTCGACCGTCTCGACGTGGATCAGTTCCGGGTCAAAGTTCGAAGTCGCGGACGCTTTGAACGCTTTGATGAATTGTAAAGATTCTTCTCGATCTCGATTCACGACGTAGATTGGGGAACAGTTTAACCATTTGTTCAGGGCGTAGACGGCGGCTCTGTAAAATCAGACAAGGTTTTGAGTGTGAGCGCGAGGGAGGGAAGTAAAGGGAGAAAGGAAAGTGTTTGCATTACCGACAAGCTCCTCCAGCTCCAAGAACTGCTCCTGGTCGAATCTTACCAGATTTGACATGAGAATCATCTTCCCTCAACAATGATTCCCTAACTCCGACCGAGCTACGAAGAAGAAGAGTGAGAATGTAAGTTTCAAATTTACCTCTTGCGAATTTTAGAGAGAGAGAGAGAGAGAGCGAAAAGATCAGAGACGTACTCAGTATTGTGACCAACGAGGATCCTCTCTCCCTTTTCATTCTTCTTGAGAATGACAGTGTTGCACGCTCCAATCTCTCTTCCCTCTTGTGTCAGATCGTCCAATTTCGAACAAATCGCAATCTTATGCGGCCTTAGATCACACTCACGACCCTCCTCATCAGTACCAACACCTCCTCTTTGTAGAAGAGAAGGATGCTCACATAGTAACTGCAGATCCACCGCATTCTTCACTTCGGAGAAATTTCATGAATTCCTCAATATCGACAGATTCCATCTTTTCATAACTTCTCGGAACTCCCGCTAGGCGCGTAATCGTGTTGTGGAGGAAAGGAGCATAGGTGTGGTGTAAAGGGTAACCGAATAGTCGGGTTTGAGCAGGAGTAGATTTGTATTCAGGTGCGATAGTCACTGTGTGTTTGTGGTGAAATTGGAGGAGATTTTGAGTCAGCTACTTTCTGACAGATGTCTTCGTACTTGATGAGAGTAAATAAAGGGCGGTCAAGGGCTGCTCTAGTACGTTGCAGAGGTTCAGAGGAGAGAAGCCGCGGTTCGAGCCGAAGAGGGGAGGGGAGAGCGAAGAACGATCGTGAAGGATACGCAATGAATCGGAGAGCTTACTGTTGGGCTGTACTAGAGGTCTGGTGACTGTAGAGATCGGCAGAGAGGGTATGAAGACGTCAATTGCTTGATCTAGATGGGGGGAGGAATAAGCCGATAAACTCACAAAGATACGATGGAAGAGCAAGTGAGAAAGAAGCGACAGAAGCGTGTGTTGAGACAGAGTTGATAGAAGTAGTGTGGAGAAGAAGGAGGAGAGAGGGAAAGAGTGGAGAAGCAGAGATTTGATGTTTTCGAATCCTCGGCTCTCTCCGATCAAAGTTCGAGTAAACTATCACAGCGCTCTATTCAATTCATCCCTCTACTCTGACCTATTCCCCACCTCCTCGTCCTTCCTATGCTTCGTTACGCTTCTTTCGCCTTGCTCTGCCTCGCTGTTGGGATCAATTTCTACTTCAACCAACCACCAATGCCTCATTCTACCTCATCATCCACTCAACGTACTCAATTCTACTTGTTCGGGAACCCAATACAACATGTGAGTACACACCTTGACCAACTTTCATCGCAAAACACTAACTCTTCCCTCTCTCTTCTCGATCAGTCACTCTCGCCGACTTTCCACAATGCTCTCTTCTCGACCCTGTCCCTCCCAAACCATTCCTACACACTCTATGAATCCCCTACATTCTCTTCTTCCCCCTCGATCCTCTCCCTCCTCGGATCCCCTTCGTTCGGAGGAGCGGCCGTAACCATGCCTCACAAACTTGACGCACTCTCTCTAATGGATTCAGTCGGACCCGAAGTCGACGAAATTGGTTCGATCAACACTATCGTCGTTTTAAAAGGTGGGAAACTAGAAGGACGTAATACAGACGTTTTGGGAATTAGAAACGCTTTACTTTCGACTTTATCACCTGAACCTGAGGAGGGGGAACGAGAGAAGGAGAAGGATGATGACTCTCATCCTTGGGGAAAGGAAAAGAGTGGATTGATCATTGGAGGGGGAGGTACTACTAGAGCTGCGATTTATGCCTTGTCGAAAATGGGACTTTCACCAATTCATCTCATCAATCGAGATTCAGACGAAACTAGAAGTATCATTGAATCGTTTCCTCAATATGAACTCGTAGCGTTGGAGGAGGAGGAACAGTGGGGGGTGAAAGAAGCAGAGGCGTGTCAAGTGGTCGTCGGAGCTATTCCTAGCTTTGAACCGGAAACGGAGGGGGAGAAAAAGGTTTATCGATTGGCCGAGAAAGTGTTTAGGATGGGGCAGGAAGTGGTCAAGAGGGGAGAGGGGAGACAGAGAAGGTTATTGGAAATGGCCTACAAGGTGAGTTCATAGCGAGCGAATCCAAAAACCTAAGATACCTCTTCTGCATTGAACGTCGGCTGACTTGGTCTTGAGGTTTCGTTGCGTGTAGCCTCACAAGACTCGTATTCTCACTTTGGCTCTCTCTTACAACTGGCTCACGATTGGTGGTAGGCACACAGACACACTCTCTCACGCTGCGAAAGCGCACTGATTCTCTTCTCATTGAGCCGTGATAGGCATCGAAGCGCTCAACCATCAAGCCTTTGCACAACAACACTATTGGCTTCTAGATGAGAGGACCGAAACTTATTTACCCGAACTCGTTGCGAAGAAGGGAGAGAAATTGGGAGAGAAAGAATTTGAGACGGCTGCTATCGAGGTTAGGAGGAAAGCTGGTGCCCTGTAATTTTTGTCTACGGAAGGGTTGTGTAGGACGAGGAGACTTGTTGCTATTACTATCTCTCAATAGAATCGTCGAGTGCGAGTCCTTCTAGAGAATTTCGTTTTTCAACTTGTACTTCTCACTTAGGTCCCAAAGAACTCAACTCAGCAAAATGAGATGAAGTTGTCTTCAATCCGCCTATTTGGCACACGTACTCGCAATCGTACACATCTCTTCTCGCTCGCTCCCGATCCAAATTCAACTTCATCAACTCGTTCATCTCTCTCGACTTTACCTCGATCTGAAACTATCGATACTAGCCCATATCGTGCGTACAACCCTTTGTGAGCTGCTTGTAGCGGAAAGAGGTGCTCAGAAGGAGATTGGCATTACACAGTGAGGGTCTTGAATTCACCTTTGAGAAGATGTTTACTCACTCAGAAAGTGCTCCCTATTCGTACGTTCCACCTTGTCTACGCCTCTCTATAGCTCCTACTAATCTCCCTTTGTTCCCCACGAGTTGTTAGATATGTTGATTCCACTTCGTCAACTTTCACTTCCTTCCCATCCCTCCCCCTCCTCACCTCGCAACCAGAAATCCTCCCTCAATAACGGGGCAGGAATCATCTTGCTTCCAAAAGGGATTCAGCACCCACGGTTCGAACGAAAGAGAGGTGGAAAAGGAAGTTGGGTTCTATGTCATTCTCTAGCACTCTCTCAACTAGCCTCAAAAGGTACAATTCTTTACTCTCCCCTCTCTCCTCAGTTTGTAAAATGCGCTGATTGTAAGCAAGAAAAAGGGAATGTAGGGAGTTTCAAGAGGATTAACACTTCATTGAGTATGCCGAAGGATCTTGAAGGGTTGAAGGAGTATACAGAGTATCAGTTGATCAAGCGAGTGGAACAAGAAATCGACATGTATTGTGAACGAGCAAAGAGCTGGCCTATCCTCAAGAGCTTGGTAGAATTTCGACCGATTAGGAGAGTGAGGGATTTAGGCGAGATCGGGAAGGAGGGAGGAGGGAGGGTCGAAATGGTGCTAGATCTGAGGGATGGTGAGGGGGATGTTGTCGAGTGGATGGAAGCGAGAAGGGGAGAGGGAGAGGGAGACGTGGTGGAGAGGCAAGTACCCATCTGGAGGATCGGAGGAATCGTTAGGAGGATCATCGTACCTCCCTCGACAAATTCGAGATCTCACGCTCCGTCAAGACCATCACCATCTGACGTCGATCTCGTGACGAGCGTTTCCGGCAATAGTTCGAGCGAGTCATCAGATCGACTCGAGACGAGGACGGAGGAGGACAAAGCCAGTTCACAAGAATCGACAATCGATTCTGCTCAAAATACACCTGTTCTCGATTCGATCCGATTCCGTTTAGATTCGACTATTGCACTCTTCGACCGACGAGGAGGAGCGCGCGTCCTCACTACAGCGCCAACTGCTATCGATTCGACCTCAGCCTCGACGTCGACTTCGACAAATCACGATCGGGACTCGAAGGACGAAGGAGCTATCTACGTCTTTTACTCGCCTTCACCTTTGAACCCCGTCGAGGAGGAGCGTACGAGTAGAGAGGTGGTCGTGAGAATGAAGAAGGATCTGGTGGATCTTTGGATCGCTTGTTGGAGGATCGGTTTATGGAAGGGAGAGGGATGGGAGGAATAGATTCAGTGTGTAACAGAAAGATTTATCGATGTTATTGTATTCGTTATCAGTCTTCCACTGCATTTACGTCGGCGATTCTGCTTTCGTGCGAAACTTTTCTAGAACGAGAAAAGCGATTTGAACGAAAAAAGTTTAAGATTCTTGGACGATCGCGGTAGGGATGTATAGCTAGAGAGCTAGGATAACTTTGTCAGTAGTTCAAAGAGCAGCGAAATTGGTTGATTGAGAGAATCGAAAATGTTGGGAAGAGGTTCCTCAGAACAGCAGGCTCTCCTCCCTTCTCACCCTCCTCACTCCCCTCCTCCACTCTCTATCATATACCATGCTTCGATCACGCCTTCCCTCTCTACTCCGCCCCGTCGCGTCTAGTTCTCTCCGTCCAGCTTTCCTCAGTCGTTCAGTTCAAACTACGGCCGATTCTTCTTCCCTCATCGCCAACCACGACTCTAGTGACAAAGTTAAAGTACAACTCCATGAAGAATACTTCAAGAGTCACTTGTGTGATACTCCCGAACTCGAGATGGAGGTAGGAAAGGAACAATTGGTGCAGATTTATCAACAAATGGTTTCAATGAGACGAATGGAAATGGCTGCTGATCAAGTGAGTCTCTCTATCTATGGAATGATGGATACCTTGACTGACTCGCTTGCTCTTCCCTCCTATAGCTCTACAAAGCTGTTAGTTGTCGTTTTTTTCCCAATTCTCACTCTCTCTCTCTCCTCCAAGTTTAGCGAGGGGAATTGCCACGACATCCCTTCTCGCTCTCTATTGCTGAATCCGAATGAACCCACGAGCTGATACCATATTGATAACTCCTACTCGATAGAAAATGATTCGTGGTTTCTGTCACTTGGCTATCGGTCAAGTAAGTTTCCAACTCTTCCTCTCCCTCTCTCGAAATCGTTCAACACTCACACTTTCCTCGAAACTTTCGTAACTTGTAGGAAGCCGTTTCGGTTGGAATGCACAACGCGATCAAGACTGACGACAAGATCATCACCGCTTACCGTTGTCACCCTTTCGCCGTTTTGAGAGGAGGAACAATTAAAGGAGTTTTGGCAGAGTTGTTGGGACGAGTCGATGGTATGTCAAAGGGAAAGGGTGGATCTATGCACATCTTCACTCCTACGTACGTCTTGTTCCTGTCTTTCTTCTCAACGTGCGAGATGAAACGAACGAGAAAAGTTGACGGAAAGTTTTCGATTTTTCAGTTTCTTCGGTGGAAACGGTATCGTTGGAGCTCAAGTTCCTTTGGGAGCTGGTATCGCCTTCGCACAACAATACCTCGGTCAAGATAACGAACATGCTACTTTCGCCATGTACGGAGATGGAGCTAGTAACCAGGGGCAAGTGTTCGAGGCTTACAACATGGCTAAACGTACGTTTCTCCCTCTTACTCACTGTCTCACTTCGACATGTGCTGATAGCTGAAGAGGGAAACCCGTAGTTTGGAACCTTCCTTGCGTTTTCGTTTGCGAGAACAACTTGTATGGTATGGGAACTTCGGCGGCTAGGTCTTCTTCAAACACCAAGTACTACAAGCGTGGTGATTTGATTCCTGGTATCCAAGTGAGTACCCCCAAGCATTCCCCTTCAGACGCATCGAAGCGAGATCGCTGATTCTCGAATGAAACGTTATTTTTTCCAGGTCAACGGTATGGATGTTTTGGCGGTTATGCAAGCAGTTCGATACGCCAAGGAATGGACAACTTCTGGAAAGGGACCTCTTCTCCTCGAGATGGTTACTTACCGATACGGAGGACACTCGATGTCGGACCCCGGAACGACTTACCGAACTCGTGAAGAGATCCAACACATGCGATCCTCAAACGACCCCATCACTGGATTGAAGAACATGTTGCTCGAATGGAACGTCATCTCGGAATCGGAACTCAAGAAGATTGATAAAGATGCAAGATCCGAGGTTGAGAAAGCGGTCGAGGAGGCAAAGGCTTCACCCGAACCCAAGCAAGGAGCCGATCTCTGGACTGATATCTACTACCAAGGTACCAACCCCATGTATATGAGAGGACGTGAGCGTGAGGAGGTGAGTCTAGTTTCACAAGAAACTTTCCTCATTTGCGAAAAGATTTGATCGCTGATTTCGTTCCTTGCGATTCTGCAGGTCCACACTTTCCCTAAATCCGAATCTGATCTCTACCCTGATGGACCCGCTCAATTCGGATCAAAGGACAACCAAAAGATGGAATCTATGACTTCTACCGTCTAAAACCCATTTCTTCCCTCTCCACCACCCGCCCTCCTTCCCTCTCATCCCCTCCCTCATACTCCCTCTTTCAATGATTCTCTCCCTATATAGGTACCCTCTTTTCTTTCGTCCTCTTCGTCTTCTCCAGTGCTTTTCCTCTGTGTTATGTTTCCTTGTTTTCTCTCTCTTTGGGTTGCTCTCTCTCTCTCGTTCCCTTCTTTTCACGTCGCAATCAATACTTAGAATTCTTTACATGGGAAACCCAACTCGCTGCTACCCAGTCGCTGTCCCTTCTACCTTCGCTTCATCTCGCCCCTGAATTCGATGAATTAACCCCTTCGGCCGACTGACATTTCTTTTGTTGCTCTCGCTAACTACATACTGTACTCGACTAGCTCTGTATGCCACCTATAAGACTCTCTTCACAACCACAAGAATCCGCTCTCGTCAGATTCGCTCTCCCTCAACCATCGCAAGGTTCGCCTCAAACTCCCCCTAGACATCCCGAATCGAAACACCGAAGAGCGCCTGGTAGTCGTGGTCCTGAACCAACCGCTTGTCAGTTGTGCAGACGGTTACGAGGGAAATGTGTTCGAACGAATGGAGGCAAGGTGGGAGAGGAAGCTTGTTTGGCTTGCATTAAAAAAGGTGAGTGAACATGCCTATCCCTTGACGATGAGTACAGAGCTGACGACGTCGGAGGAAGAGATAGGTATCGAATGCAAAATTCCTCAAGAGATCAGTCGTTCGTCTCAATCAATTCACTCTTGCGCTAGAATGCTCGTTTTGGTTTTCGCTTTCGAAAGGCTGACCTCTCGGTTGACGACTGATCAATTAGATCGACCGAAACCTCCACCACGAGCTGAACAAGCGATTGTCTCGACTCAGTTATCTTCCCTCGCCGCTGCAAGCCTGTTCGACCTGTATTACGATCATTCAAAAGCTGGAATCGAACCAAATATCGTTCCTATGCTCATTCATGACGGGCGACCACTTCAGTCTCGCTTCGAGCTCGTGTACGTTCATTTGAGAACTTGCAATATAGGGTTGAGAAGAGCGCTGATATCGATTTGAATGGGGTTGATTGTTAGAGGAAGGAAACTCGAGTTATTCGATTCGTCAGAATTAGTGAGAAGACCTATTCATCCTTTCAGTCGAACCTAAGCTGACATCGTATCGTCAGTGCAGCTTCGTACTCGACTCATTTGGGCCGCATCCTCGAAACGATGGCCGTCCCTGAAGAGCCCAATCGATGCCAGGGCCTTCTCGGCGCAGCTTCTCGACAAAGCTCGAGAGCTTGCGGATTCGACGGCAATCTGGAGGAAACCTACAATCGTAAACTTCAAGAATCTACTGCTACTTTTCGCTTTGACCGCGGACGGAAATTTGAGGAATGAGGAAGCGCAGTATTACCTTGTTGCTGCGACAGCTCAATTCCGGAGTCTCTTCCCACGCAACGAGGATATCAGCAGTCCAGTCAGCGGAAAAAAAGGTTGGGCAGCTTACACTTTGGCGACTGTCGATACCAGTCGAGCCTTGGAGTCTGGCTCATCGCCGCTTCTGTGAGTCGCATAGTCTATGTCTCCTCCGTAGAGTAGCTTCACTGAACGTCAACGCTCATTGGCAGCTCGGAGCAAGACTTTGCGACATTCTCTCCAGATCGCGTCCCTTACCAGCTTCCTTCCCCTTCTTTCCTCCTCCGCTTCCTCCCTCACTCGCCCCTCGAATTGGTGGATCAGTACAGTCTCGCAATGATCTACTACTTACGCATGGCTCGTAAACTCGCCATTTTCTTCGCTCTGCCTATGACTAGTGTCGAGCTCGAGCAGAGCGACAGCACGATCCGAGAAGCTTTCGATTCGATGGATCATTACGAGCAATGGGCGGTCGACTCTCTCACCATGTTCCGATCGCAAGAGCTGCCAGCCGTTGTCCGAGTGACTGCTCAGGTGAGTAAGGTTCCTTTGTTCCTTTTCCGATATTTGATGAACTGATGTTCTCTCAATCTAGTCCGCTCTCACGCTCAATTGGATCTTATGCATCATGTTAGAGTATCACGTTCGTCGATATCTACGAAAGCTCGCCGCCTTCAAATCTGCTCAAAATGAAACCGCGACTTTCCCGTCGTCACCCGTTTCTTCCCTCGCCGCTCTCGTCTCGACCGCCGAGTATCGCTGCGAGCGATCCCTCTGTACCTTTCTACGACAAACTCGAGTGAGCTCCTTTTCTTCCCGAATGCGAAATGCTTCGAGAACTGATGATAATGCGCTCAAACCCGACAGAACCGCGAAGGGATATATCTCCTCGCTGCGAGCACGAGCTACCTGAGCTCGATAGATCGCCTCAGTGAGCTCGCTATAACGTTATACGCTACTTCAAAAGACGATCTCGAGCTGTATCCTATCGGCGCTGTCGATAAGCTTTCATCAGTGACGTTGTGAGGATCTCGCTTGCTCTCATACGGAGGTTCACTTGACTCGATTAATGATTGACACTCCCTGTCATTTTCAGCTTACTCAAGTCGCTTCAAAGCGCTCAAATAACTCACAATTCTCCGGTCCTCGCTCAATCCATCGCACTGCTCGAGAACTGTCAACTTGCGCTACAACTCGAAAGTGGGCTTTCCGGTGACATGGCGTTGATTCTCGTCGGTGAGTCCTCATCGCTTGACCTTTCCGCTGACGAGATTCGAAGAGCGCTTATCGATCTTTCGACATCGTCCTCGAAAATAGGATCCTTCGCTTCGACCACTTTTGATGCAGCAGCTGAAACTCACATCCCAGACGCTCCTTCGCAGGTCTTGTTGGAAGCTGCAGTGGTGATGGCTGGAGGAGGGTAGACAATTCCTTGCGAAATTTGACACTTTCGTATGCAACGCACGAACTAGCCTCGTTCTGATGCTTCGCTTTTCGACAGCTACTAGAAGGTTTGTGGGTTAAGAAAGAAACTTGTCGATAGCGCTTTGCAATCGATAAGCTTTCTTGCGAAGCCGACACCGCAAGAAGAAGTTTTGCGAGTGTCGAGCAAAGCGAGTGAGATGAAGGAGAAGAGAAGCAGATCGTTCGCTTCGTCTCTCTCGACGACTTCGTTCACAGACTTTTCTCACGATTTCTCGACACTCGCGTTCGTGCGGTTACAACAGACTCTCACTCGCAAGCTCGCTGCGTCCATTGCGCCTTATCTCGAAGGAAAGCGAGAGTCCCGACAGGCTCCAGGAGTTGAAAGTTTGAAGTAATGATCTCGTGTGAAAGCGCTGTTGCGAATGTCCGCTAGATCAGATCGGGAGCAAAATATCGAAGGAAGAGATTGCGAAAGAGGGGGTATTAGGTTAAAGCAATGGAAAGGTAGGACATGGCACAGACAACGAGAGAGAAGCGCTAGTGATCGCTCAACCTCCTAGATCGCTTGAGTAAATGTTTCCTCCTCAATTCCTCAATTTCCTCTTTGACCTCTTTCTCAACTTCAGCCTCGATGAAATCCTCCAACCATCCGACAAGCTGTTTCCCAAACTTGGCTTCGAGTTTCTCCTCGATCGTCATCGACTGCCTATTCTTCTCCGCTTTCTCCCTGCGAGCTTTATCCAAACGTTTCTTCTCCGCTTCCTTCTCTCGTTGAACTTTCTCTTTTCTCTCCTTCTCGGCCTTCTCCTTCCTCTCCCTCGCGGCCTTCTGCTTCTCCTTGTTTGCGTTATCCTTCTGCTCCCTCAGCTTCATTGTCCTCCTCAAAGTCTCTTCAGCAATTCTCCTAGCCTCCTTCTTCGCATCCTCCAAAACCTGTTTAGCGTCCTCGATCATCCCCTTCCTCTTCTCCTCCAAAAATTTGAGCCAAGCAGCACGTTTCTCTTTCCAAGCCTTTGCGCGAGCTGCAGCTTGAGCTCGATGCTTCTTGAGCCAATTTGCAGCTTCGGAGCGGGCTGCTTCGGCTGCTTTCTGCGCCGCGATTACTGAGGGAGGTAGAGAAGTCGCGATGTGACGAAGTGAGGTCGTGGTAGTGGTAGGGAAGAAAGGAAGAGGAGTCGAGGCTGCGTCGGGAAGCGAGGGGACCGCAATCGTGGAAGAGGTAACGAGAGTTGACGAAGAGGCAGACGAGCTGACCCTGCCGCCGTCGGAAGATTGGGTGGAAATAGTTGCTGCGAGTCGAGTTGAAGACTGGGTCGAGGAGCTGCTGGTGTCTGAAACCGAAATAGTGAGATTAACACCGATTTCGAGAACCGGAGTACTCGTCGAGTTTGTGAAGATAGAGGTCGAAGTCGTCGAGGCAGACTGAATCAAATCTGAGCTGGAGGTACCATTGAGAAGAACGGAAGAAATGGAGAGGGAGGATTCGAGAGAAGTTGCGCTTGACGATGCCGCAGATTGTGAAGACGAAGGAGCGCTCGTGATCGATTGCGAGGTTGTTTGCGAGACTGTCGAGTTGTATGACTCTGAGCTAGGGTAAGATGTCGAATTGAGGGAAGTAGAAAGAGGGGGAGTCGAAGACGTTGGATTCGCGGGTGAACTGGTCGTCGTCGAGGGCTCAACTTCCTCGCCGGGTCCTGCAATCAAACTGGCGGATACGAAGCGTTGATTGTTCGAGGTGTAGTCGAAGTATTCGGTAGGTCGATTGACGGTGTTGCCTGCAAACGAAAAGAGGAATCAGTTTGGGGAATCGTCGAAAGTTTGTGAAGAAAAGGCAGCTCGCCTCCACAGAATACAGCGACATCGGCTGTGAAGTGATGGGACAGCTCAGCCGTGAATAGTAGACGATTGAGGGGAAGTATCGACTCACGACCTTGGGCAGCGGCATCGCAGTAAATTCTGTAAATATCGGAGAACGGACGAAGGTATTCGAGACAGGACTCGTCCCAGTCGGTGCAGAACTCTTGTGTATCGTTGTCTATCGGAATCGATCAGTGGGGGCATCACGAGGGATAGAGCGGAGAAGCTGCTCACAAACTGTCGAATGCCACTGTTTAAGGACTAAATCAGCATCAGCTACAATCTAGAGCCAGGCCGTATCGCCAGCTTACCCTGAGAGTATAAGTTTCATCCTTTGTGACAGCTGGACCAGTGGAATCGGTTGGAGAGGTAGAAGCGAGGGCTTGAACGCTGCTTGCTCCTCCAACAAGAAGGAGCGCGATCAATGATGGAGGAACCATCGAATGGGTGTTTGAACGAGTGACTAGGGGTTAGTTTGTGATGATGCAGCGAGAAAGGAGAGTGAGAGTGGAATATGAGAGGAGAGAAGAGAAGAAAGGGAAGAAGAACTTGGGAAGCAAGGTTCGGAATGAAAAGGGGAATGTGCTCAGATTCGAAAGGGCTGAGCCTGACAATGCTACTCGAGGTCAAGCGAGGCAAACGAGCCTCATGCTCCGCCCGATGTTCACTTCCCGAGCGAGTGTAGAAAGGGAGGGAAACAATTACAAACAATTATAGGGAAACACTCTAAAACGCACATTCTCCTCCTCTCGCAGAGTCTCCAATCAGTAACCACCTCGTCCCCTTCCTCCACCTCTTCCTCCCGAGAATCCTCCTCCCCTGCCGCTCGAAAACCCTCTAGGCGCACCCCTGCCCCTTCCGCCTCGGCCAGGAGGTCCTCCTCTTCCTCGACCCGGTGGTCCACCACGTCCACCTCGAGCTCCTCCGCGTCCTCCTGCAGCACCTCCACGTTTCTTGGGTTTCGCGCCTGCGGGAGCTTTTGGTTGAGGAAGGAATCGTTCGATGGGAAGGAGCTTGTCGGTACCGATACAAACTTTGTCGCCTGCGGAGAAAGAGGTAGCGACGATACCCGCTGAAGGCTTGATCGTGAAATATACTTCGTCTGCGAGGTTGTCGAAGATAGGTCGAAAGTGAATTTGTCGAGTAGATTAGTCGCAAGGAGACAACGAAAGAACCGGAGGAGACGAGTGAAAGGTTGATAGAGTCGAAGGGTGAAGGGTGAGGATAGGAGTAGAAGATGTTGCCAGAAGCGGAGAGAGAAGGGATTTCAAAGGATTTCGTGGAGGAAGTTGATGAAGCGTGCAGAAGCGGTTAGGTAGAGTAGTACGTGGAGTGTGAGAGCGGGATGTAATGATTCGAGATAGATAGTAGGTTGGAAAGCTTGTCAGTATCCGCCGCAAATGAACGGAGAAAGAAAGAACTTTTCACGCACTGATGGGACCCAAGATTTCGTCGACTTTACCGATAGCAGCCTTTGTGGGAAGGTAGATAGGAGCGTTGAAGTAAGGGACCTATTGGAACGCCTCATTAGTTAGGCAAGTCTAGGGAGAGGAAAGCGGAAAAACGAACCTTTGAGGGCATAGTCGAAGCGCAAAGCATCTCTCCCTCAACAGCGTGCATGAAGGTACCGATTTCTGTGGATGATCCCGAATTCAGTCGGCGCACGAGAGTGATTACAAGTAAGAAATGAGAAGCGTACCGACTACTTCAGCTGGAGGTCCATCGTTGAATCCACCGAATCCACCACGACCTCCACCCCGACCTCCTCGTCCACCTAGCAGATCAAGCAGACACAACAATACAAATCAGTGGCCTATTCGATTGTAGTCGGGCAGAATGAATGCATAATTTCGACTCGAAGTAGTTACATCTTTCAAATCTTTCCCTCATCCCTCTGAATTGTCCTAAGCTAGACAGAAAGTCTCCAATATATGCTCTGATCCCCTCAAAGTGGTGTTTGTACATCCAGAGAGTGATAGAAGAGACTTACCCGCACCACCTCTAAATCCTCCTCCTCTGCCTCCTCGGTCTCCTCCACCACGAGATGAACCTCGGAATCCACCTCTTGAGCTCATTTTAGATAGTTTGGAGAAAGCTAGAAGGGTGCGCGAGGCGATAACAGAGCGATAGCGACTCAGAAAGCAATTTGCGCTTTTTCTCCCCTACCAACGAATTTCGACTTGTATTCGAATGAAATTCGATCAATATTTGCATGAAATCTCCGAGGAGGCGGTGAATTCCCTTTCCCCTCCTCACTCTTCCCCAACCCCTATCAAAGAATGACAACGACGAGTACAGCACCTACAATACCAAACACATACAAAGCAAGCAATCCTTTCGCACCTTTCCTCTCATCATCAACAAGCAATCATGATGTCAACCTCTTCGCACCGAACGATATTTCACGAGATCTAGAAGAAGAAGAAGAAGAGGAAGAAGCTAGAAGTGAAGGTGAAGGCTACGATACTCAACTAGCTCAAGTATGTAAATGATTCCTTACCCTTGGTCGAAATCGAAATTGACGTTCAGACTTTTCCCACACTTCCGACTGCGGTTCACTTTACTCCTTCACCTCTCGCACTTTGCTCCCACAGTCACGTCCAACTCGACCACCATTCATGAGTGAACGACATAGGTCCTCGTCAGAACCAAACGTGTCGCCTTCTTCCTCGAGGAGTCACAGCTACTTTAAACACAAACTTCATCGGAAACCTGCTCCACCTCCTCCTCGTCCCATCTTCCCACCACCTACACAGCAAGATGTCCCATTCTACGCCCCTCCTTCGAATGTGAGACCGGAGAGGGAAAGGGAAAGAGGAAGAGATGAAGAGAAGGGAAAGAGTAGGGAAGAATTGGAAAGACAGGAAAGGGTACTACTACAGAGAGCAATTGAAGAGTCAAAGAGAGACTCGGTGGGAAGTCAGAGGGTACGTCAAAGCCGTCGTTACATCGCTCGACCGTAAGCTGATCAAACTCTTCGCGCGAGCAGAGAAACGACGAAGATGTACAACTACAGCAAGCACTCGAAGCATCCCGACTCGAAGAGCAGAAGCGTCCTCGCACGCCACCAATGTCGTCCCAAGAAGCGCAAGAACTCGAACAAGCACTCGCACTCTCGACGAACGAACCGCAACATAGCTATCTCTCTCGTTCTACAAATTCCCCTTCTCCCGTCAAACACAGTCGTTCCCGATCCGTCTCGAACTCCGACGGGCTTCCACCGTTCCCCTTCACTCAGGAGGATCTCGTCAGACCTTCGTACCCGAAAGAGAAATCGCATCTGTTCCCGCAAGGTCTACCTTCTTTGCCTCCCGGAGCGGGATCAACGAATGATGAATACGAAAGAGAGATGGAGATGTTGACCTTGGCCATCAGGATGAGTGAAGAGGAGGAGCGGCTGAGACAAGAACGAGAAGAGAGGGAATTGAGAGAAGTTGTGAGAAAGGTCGAAGAGAAGGAAAACGCTTTGATGAGTACCTCGTCAAACGGGAAGCCACCAATTCCTCGACAGCCGAGTCCAACTCAATCTGCAGAGACGACCTCGCCTACGACCTCACCGAAACAGAAACGGTCTTCGTGGTTTCGACCTCCTCTCGCATCGAAATATTCGACTGCGACTTCACCTCCCGCTTCTCCTCCTCTCTCGCCCGAATCGACCCATCGACCTGGACTCGAAGCTACTCCGACCGATTCGACAATTCGAAGCGGTGCGACCTCGTTCAGAAGTGCTGCTGAATCTCTACCTTTCTCGAACCTCGTCCCGACCACTCAGTCTCAGACGAGTCTCCAACAAGCTCACCCACCTCAACCTCGTCGACAACCTCCGCCTCCACCTCAACCAAATCGATTACCTCCTTCTCCTCCCGAAACTCCCGTCGTCTCGAATACTCAGTTCTCTTCCCCTTCGACTGCACCTCCGATTCCTCCCCTACCCGCTTCCTACTCGCGATCTCGACAAGGAACCGCCGATTCTGACTTGTCGGACCTCGGACAACCTACCGCTCCTTTCGTTTCCGCTCATAGTGAAGCTTTCCGTCAAGCGAACGATGGCAGTCCGATCGAAATGCCTTACCTCACTCCTTCCGCCTCGAATTCTATTCGATCAGTCTACAGAAGCGCGGATGGGAGGGTCGCGAGTTGGGCTCTCGACGAAAGGAATGGGTCGAACAACTCGGGATCTGGATCCGGCAGTGCGAGTGCGAGTGGACACAGTCGAGGAAACAGTGTCAATCGAAGGTCTACCGATGGACATGGAGATGGTGTTGGACGAACTACGCCGGATCGTTCTGACGAGGGAGGAGGAGACGAGAGAAGGAGGAGTTACGAAGAAGGAGACGAAGGAGACCTCAATTCAATGCGACTCGCGATCAGGAATCCTGATTCGAGTCCCGCTCCTCCTATCGAATTCGGACATCAAGGTCGATTCGTCAGTGAGCCGCCTTCAGTCGACGTACCGAGGGACGTCGAAGGATCAGAACTTTATGGGTCGGAACCTGGAGAAGGGATCATCTTTGAAAGTGCATATGCTGGGAGGTCCATGTCTGCTATCGACGAAGCGACGGAACCTGCGAGCTCGATCATCGCTGAAGAAGGTGGAAACGATTACTATCGACAAGGAAGTTACCCTTCGACTCTCGGTACGATGGATTCGACTGTTCATCAAGCGGTACCGGAAGGGGATGAAGACGAAGGTGGAGAGGACATGGAACGATCGATCACTTACCATGCGAGACCGATGGAGGAACGAGAATGGATGCACGATTCAGTGCTTCGACGACCCTCTCAACCTCCTCCGACTGCTTCTTTGACACCAACTCCACCCGAAAGTGATTCGCCCACTTCAAGTAGCGATCGAGTTCAACCTCAACTTCCGCCTCCAGTCGATCGAGGAACGATCCATGCCCGACAAATGACCGCTTCGACTGAAAGTTCCGCTGGGAACAGACTCAGCTTCCCTCTCCCACCTTTCAACTCGACTCTCCCTCCTACAGCTCCTTCTCCTATTGATTCTGTTGCCACTACTTCTCTACCCATCGAACAAATCGGCAGTTCAGGAATCGTCTCCCAGGCTACCTCGACTCGACAACAGCAGAATGCATTCGCCGATGGAACTCGTTTCGGACATCCTTCGATCTGTGCAAGAGATCCAGGACATGCTTGTCCCGACGATGGGCTCGATGGAGCGGAAAGGGAAGTACCGGAATCAATCGAGTTGACCGCTTTGATGGACGATCCGATCGGGTTGGGATTCAATGGAGATTCCGCGAGGAGGAGAGAGGAGACTGGCGGAAAGAGTATCTTGAGGGATGCTTGGGCAGTTGAAGCGAGAAACTGGGGTAGTTTGTTGCGCTTTTTGATGTGGTAAGTTCGAAAGCGCTCTCTTACAACTGTCTGACTCTTGACCCGCTCATCTTGATTCCCTTTGCGTAGGTACGGCGATACTAAACTCGTCGCTTCTCCGCAAGATATCGCTCTCGAGCCTACTCGACACTGTACGGCTGCCGCTTCACTCGAGTTCAGACCCGATGACGAAGGCTACACGATCATTCGACTCGTCGTGGCTATCCTTCCTCCCGACGACCCCGAATCTCACGCTCATCGAGAGCTTACCGTCGAACACCCGAGCTCTACTCCTCCTGGAAAAGGAAAGGGTAAAGCTCGATCGTACTTCCAATCCTCTTCCACCGTTCCTTCCGACAATTCGACTCTTGCTACCTTCCATCTACCCGACTCTGTTCACCTTCCTTGTCGACTATCCGGTCTCGCAATTCAACTCTACACTCTTCGACACCTCGCTTCTATCGCTCGTTCGACGATGCCTGCGAAAGAAGGAGCCGCGCCGGGCTATCACGCACTTCGAGAACTTGCAACCGCACTCGAAAGGCTCACTGCTGTTGCAGCGGGTCGTCAACAACGAGATACAGCTTCGAGTCAAGCACTTCCGAATTACGGGAACCAATCTGGAGGAGGAGGAGGCCGTGCAGACGAGAACGAACGACTATTGACACGACTTCGAGATCGATTGAGACGACTCAAGAGAGGAAGTACGGCCAACGAGAACAATACGACGAGTCCGACGAAACCTAACAAACTCGTCAAAGCTCCACCTCGCGAACGAGGTCAACCTTCAGGAGGAGGAGGAGGAGATTCTCCCGCGATGGCTCGAGCGGCACAACCTTTGGCGAGGAGTGAGCGAGTTTTGTCTGCGAACGATCACGATCAAGAGGAGGAGAGATTGGAAGAGGGAAGTGGAAATCATGTCGAAGTTGCGGGATCGAGGTTCTCGCTCGTTCAGAGGGAGCCACAGACGACGACGAGTCGGAGAGAGAGGATCCCAGAAGAGTGGCAGAGGAGGAACAACAACAATCAACATGGCCTTCGAAACGAAACTTCCTACATGCCTACTCTCAGCAAGCGACCTTAGTAGTCAAATTCCATTCTATTCTTTTCATATCTTGTCGAGGGGCCCCTCGTATATCATTTATGTATCTTTCCTCTCTTTCAGTTGTTGTATGATCTTTCGTTTTTGTCGTCGTCGTATGTGTTATCGAAAAAAAGCCTCGGTTCTCTGGTTCTACATCTTCTCATCGAGCTCACGCGAACTCCCGAACGACAAGGATAGAAAAAACGAATTGCAAAGATGCAGTCTTATGAGAATGCGAGAGACAGGCTGGCTATGATACATTCCCACTGTTTTTCTCCCTCTCTGCAAGCTCAAACAACTTTCCATACTTTTTCCCAATCTCTTCCAACTCCTTGACGAACTCCCCATGTCTCCTCTCCAATTTTCCCAACTCGTTCTCATTCCCATTTCTAATCCCTTTCAAGCTCTCACCTTCTTCTCCCTTCCCTTCTTCCTCCTTGATTCCCTTCTTCGCACCACTCAAACCCCTAGTCTTCTTGGCTGAAACCCCAACCTCCCACGCATGCTCTTGCATTTCCTTCCACGCTTCCACATCCGAGATCAACCTTCTCGACCTCCCTGAACTAGGAGGAGGTGTAGAACCGTTCACTCGCTCAAAGCGATTCTTGACGGATCTCGCAGGGGTCGAATAAGAGAGCCGAGAGAAGTCATGGACGAGCTTGCTGTGTGGTGGAGAGATAGCTGGTGGAATTTGCAAAGTATTCGAGCTGGACGAGGAAGAGGAAGAGGGTTGGAATGCGTTGGCTCGAGCGAGAGTTGTGAGTCCACCCATTTCTATCGCTTCCCAATAAGTTCCTTCTTGTTTCCTCGCGTTCTCTTGGGTAGAAGGTGATGGTCGAAGAATTGAGAGACCTGGGGAGGAGAAAAAGGATTGGGAAAAAGTTGTGAAGGATGCGCCGCCATTGGATTGAGAGGGAGACGAGGACGAGGACGAGGGCGAGAGTGGAGGTGTGGTGAAAGGTGGTGGGATGTAAGGAGGTGAAGCTGTGAGAGTATGGGTGAGCAGGATGAGAGAAACGAGGGGAAGAAAAAGAGAAAGAGTTAAAACGAACTGCTTCGGAGATGAGACCAGTCAATGTTTTGGAACCAGGGATGTCGCTTGAGTGTAGAGATACAAGGTCGCTCATCAGGTTCGACGAGGAGTCTAGGTAGAGGATCAGAACTTGATCAGCTATGATCCATCGACGAGAGAGAGAGAAGAAAAAGCAGCTCACTTCGAAATACAGTCTCGAGCTTCTTCAGATACACTCGCCGTCTTTGGTATAGTCAGATACTTCTAATCACAACAGAAGTAAGAGCGAACGTCAGCACGTGCCATCAACATGGAGACTTTGGGGAGGATCTCGAGGGTCGAAAAGCGAAACTCACCTTGAAATCGATGATTCTTTCATAAGTTTCCGCAATCTCCTCTGCAAAGAACGGTGCCTTCCCAAACAAAAGCTATGAATCCTCTCCCGTCTCTTTCAAACCATCAGTTTTGACCACTTTCCTCTCTCTCGCTCTCTCGAGATGTTGAAAAGAAATTTCGTTCTCTCTCTCACCTCATAAACGACGATTCCAACACTCCATAAATCCACTTCCATCCCGTACGCCCTTTTCTCCTCCTCACTCGCTCTCGAATGACTCGAAGAATCGAAATCTTGAGATTCCTCAGCGATCGATTCTGCGTACCTCAAGATTTCGGGAGCGATATAATCTGGAGTTCCGACGAGAGCTAATGCGTATTTCTTCGATACTGATGAAGAATGGGAGAGTGGGGAGGATGAACCGAAATCTGTTAGTTGTAAATGACCGGATGAGACGAGGAGGAGGTTGTGTGGTTTAATATCCCTACGTTAACACCTTCTCCAAATCAGTATCTACATCTCTCGAGCTGGAGAGGAAGGAAGGTGAACGGCTTACCGATGCGCCCAACCTTTGGAATGTAACCATTCGATACAATCCAATAATTCAGCCATCCAATATCGTACCCATTCTTCTGGTAAGCCTTTTAGGGAGTCTAGATCTTGTTCGACGAGAGAGGATTCGAGCAGAGTCCAGAGGTCTCCGCCTGAAGCGTGCGAGAGGACGAGGTGGATTGAGGATGGGGAGAGAAAGGATGCGATTAGCTTTGGGATTCGAGAGGATTCTGAGGAGGTCGAGTCGGATAGACGAAGGACGGCAATTTCGTGTGTGACGGATTGTTGCTATGTACCAGTGAGAAGCGCTTGTCAGTAATGTCGAGCGAGAGAGGAGTAAAAGGGGAGGGTAAAAACCAAACTTGTCGCATTCTGAAGGCCCAACGACGATCTACCGTCTTGATGACGAAACATTTGCCCGACGTGAGGGATTTACCAGTGAGTGTAGATGCTGGAGTGACTAATTCTACTCGATTGAAAGGTCCAGAAGTGGATAGAGTCGAGAGAGAAGGAAAGTCATTGATCGAGAGAGAGTTTGAAGCGATTCGTCTCAACGTTGGTGGTAGTTCTGTAAGTTTGAGAGTCAGTACGGGTAGCGAAGAGGTATAGAGGAGTACTTTATACCTTTGCGAGCTGTTTCTAGTTGTATACAGCGTAAGACAGTTTGATGAAGGAATAATTCAAGTTGATCCGAATCCGACTCGGCGGGGTTGGAAAGAGTCGTAGCCAGCTGAGAGAGGGCAATCAATATCTCTTTCCTTCTCTCAGCCCATGTTTCCATCGTCTCGTTTGAAGCAGAAGCAGCTGAAAGTGAGATGAGAGACGATGAGAGAAAGTCGCCTCTACCTCTCATCAACTAGACTGAAACAACTCGAACTACGCGTATACATCAAGAGATATAGTCATGGCACCCTCTGGATCCAAATCAAAAGCATACAGTAACCCAATCTCGACTCAAGCAGGTGACTCAACCCTTGAATCATCCCCATTCTTCAACCTCACCCTCCTACTGACCTTCTCGACTACTCTAGATGACGCAAAGTATAGAACAAAGTACAAAGAATTGAAAGCCAAACTATCAGAGATTGAAGAGGTAAACCCCTTTCCCTCTCTCGCTCACTTACAATCTCGCTAACTCGTCACTCTCGCTCTCTATGTACAGGACAACACGAAATTATCAGTCAAAATCCTCAAGAGCAAGAAAGCGATTCAACGACTCCGAATAGAACGAGCGTAAGTAGTTTCTCTCCTTCGCAACCACCCTCCTTAATCTCCCAACTAAACCCCATCTCCCCATCTCCAAATAGAATCCTATACGATCGCCTAACGTCCACCACCTCGCCTTCGAACCCTTACTCCCTTTCCTCCTCCTTACACCTCTCGAATCTCGCCTCAACCTCTTCCCTCGAACCTCTCTCGATCCTCTCTCACCCCTCATACCCACTCTCAGACCCTTCAGCTCCTTCACTCTATCTCAAACAATTGGACAAACAGAAACTCGCGGCGCTACAGAGAGGGGAAGCTGGGTTTGGGGAGAGAGTTAAGGAGGGAGTCGAGGGAGAAGGGAAGAGGGAAAGCGAGGAAAAGGAATTGATGAGTGTGGGAGGAGAAAGAGGGGGGCTCAAGGGTCAGGTTAGTGGACGAGTTGGTGAGAAGGAGATTGGATCGCAAATTGGGGGAACCGAGAATGGGCTTGCGAATATTCAATCTCAACCTCAAACTCAGATTCAAGCGATACCAGGAGCTTCGACGACGACGACGAGTGAACAACAAGGAATGATGCAGGTTGATCAGTCATGATAAAAACAGGGCTGTGTGTTGACTCGGGAAGGGAGTAGCGATTCCAGGACTCGGTGGTGATAATTGTCGTTTTTTGTCGGTTTTCTGTTGTAATGTTCTTCTCGAATTTTGGCACGCCCGGTTTCACCATATACGTAATCAAGAGTCTCTCTGACCGTCGTTTGCATAAAGATTGGGATGGTGTTGGGCAGGCATCGGGAGGCCCTGCTCTCGCTTCTTCCATCAATAGGCGAAGAAACGCAAGCTCTACGATAGTTCTCTCTTCTCTCTCAACCTCGATGTGGACGTGTGAAGAGCTCTCCATAGTAACAACGAATTGCACCCTCGAAACTACTACATCTCGATTCCTCCATCCCTCCAAAAGAGAATCCTCCTTCGATTGAAAAAGTTGATGTATGTTGCCTTAGTTATGAAACCTCTATTCGAGTGGGGTTAATTCTACTATAGCTCGTATGAGGCGATTAAACCGGTCTTCGTTTCTTCTTCTCCATAAAAAAGAACCGTCTTCGTTGATCAAAGTCCGAAACCGTGTTTCTTCAAAATGATCCCCAAGATTTGGAAGATAGTCGTGTTGTGGGACTAGATAGAATACGATTAATGGTCAGTTTCAGAAGCTTCAGAGTGCGAGTTAGGGTGAGTGGAGACGTACAGGTGATTTCTGAAGAAGAAAGAGAGAGTTCCTCTCGCGCGCTTCAAGTCCTTGAATTTTTTCGAGGTTTGCTCAATCGTAGCCCTTTTTCTTGATCGAATTTTGATCCTTATACCGTTTAAAAACCACCCCTCTCAAAGATTCCCCCTTCGCCCTCAGCTTCGTTTCCTATCTTCGCTCTCAGCCGTCTTCTCTGTTCTCGAACGAACCTATTCATCCTTTCTCTGACTCTGTATCTGCAGTCGACCTGAATTGACTCGGAGTTCCGAAAAAGGTTCCACGTGGTTCGATTTGACTCTTTCGATGATCATCCAGATTCGCAGCGCCCGCTTCTCCGAGCTCCTTACTCTTCTTCGCTTCTTGCCAGTTCCATTTCTCCCTCGTCTGAGTATGATCCCTCGCATAATCGACCACCCATCTCTCGCAGATTTCCTAGCCTCGACTTGCCTCGAACAGTACGATAACGTTCGATTGAATCTCCTCTTTGGGTCACTCCTTCAAGGGATCAATGAATCGGAGCGGTCGAAAGGAGCGGAACCGTTGGAGGAAGAGCTGGAGGAGAAACCGGATTCGAACAGTCGGATACTCGTTTCGGTTTGGGAGGATGATGAATTACGGTAGGCTCGCTAGTTTGTGGTCTCTTTACAGGTGAAAGTATGACTCACAGTTTCAAGGACGATGAATCTAGGTTGTTGTTCACGAAAATCGGAACTGGTCAATCTCGCATCGGATCTCCTCTCCCTCCGTCCCAACTCGACACTCTCGCAATCCCACTTCTCCCATCGCTCATCTCACATCTCCTCTCTCTCCCCGTCTTCTCGAATTCTTCCACTGCTCCTTCCCTTCTTCGAACTCTCATCGGTTCTGAGCTCCTTGTCCTCTCTTTCCTCTCCCTCTGGCCTCATCCCTCACAATCCCAACCCAATACCTCCATTCATGTATGTTCGATTCGACGACTTCCCGCGATCTCTCCTTTCCCAGAAGGTCACTCTGTCTCCCTCGTCAAATTTTCGAAACTCTCCTCCGAAGACCTCGAAGGTATCGCGAATCTAGTCATCGAATTCCTTCTTGGTCACCCACGCTCAAAAGCCCTCACTCTAGATCAAGCAAAAGAGAACGTTCGGCGACAAGCTCTCAATGGCATGTGGGTCTATCGAGGGAGAACCAATACTTCAGATGGTTCGATCGTTCCGCTCGGACTCGTCAACCTTGGTCGACCCACTCCGAACACGATCGCTATAAGAGGAGTTTACGTATCTCCTGAAGCGAGAGGTCAAGGAATTGCTGAAAGAATGGTCGGATCTGTGGTTAGAACTTATTTGGTCGACTCGAAACCTCTCGAATACGATTCGACGTTCAGCTCGTCACCTTCTCTGCCAGATTCGGAAACGATCTACGGGAGGAAGAAGGAGGTGTGTTTGTTCGTCAAGGTTGATGGGGATGTTGCGAGAAGGTTGTACAAGAGAATCGGATTTGAGGAAAGTGAGGACGTTTGGGGAGATTTCGATTTGAAAGGTGTAGAGTCGGGAGCTTGGTAGACAATGTGGAAGAGTCGACTGAGGATAGCTCGAGACGAAGGGCGTTGCGAACTTGAGAACGAAATTTCCGTCCCTCCTATTCTTCCTAAACCCGATCCGTCTCTCGGCTCTCGAGCCTATAAAGAAGCGAACAAAGCAATCTCCGACTGCCGTTGCCTGGACAAAGCACTCGCTATTTGCGCCCTGGTCTCTTGCTTCCTTCCAATCTCCTCATTGACCCCTCATCCTGACTTTAACGATGTCGACACTTCGCAAAGCTCTTGTGAGTGTCCTAGCTCTTCACAACAATGCCTACTTCTGCTAATCACCAGAACATTATGGTACATAGAAGAAATTCACTCCAGAAGTGAGTTGTTCAAACTGAGCTGACTTCCGAAAAGCGTTTCAGCTCATCGAGTCAAACCCATACAGAGCCGCAGAGAGAAGGCCGCTGAGGAAGCTGCCGAGGAGGCTGCTGCTGCACAGAGACACCGTGGAACGGGCACGGTGGCGCCGAGTGACGAGTATGTGAGAAAGAAAACAGCTCAATACGACGAAGCGGTACAGTGCCTCCTCCTCGCAATCGCGTCTTCCCAAACGCTGACGGAGCCCCCAGAGCCTGTAGGGAAGGAGTCTCTTCAAGAAGGTCGGAAATGCAAACTGGACATTCGAGGAGGCGCAAGCGAAGAAACCGTCGGGAGCTCAGACTCCTCCGACAGAACCGGACGAGCAACGCGAGCGTCGCAAGTAGTCTTTGGCGAATGTATACACAGGGCAGGAGAGAGTCATAGCTGTCGGGGATTCGGAGGAGAAGATGTCAGCAGTTCAAGACGTGGGTAGATTGTGAATCTTGCGAAAAGAAGGGATCTACTCGATTGCTCGCGAGACTTGTCGGTTACTCCGTCCAAGGGGGAAAATGTGAGAAGACGTCTATATAATATTGCTGAAAGTGTCTTTGGGAGGCGTTTACAAGAGCGAATCCATCCTCATGACTTTGTCGTCCGCTTCCTCTTGATCCTGACCATCAAGTCTTGACCTTCTTCGAACTGGAAAGCGCCCATACCGACTAGTAGAGGAACGAAAGATCAGTTCGAACGACCCTTCTCGCGGGACTGCCGAAGACGACGTACCTCGACCCAATCGTCTTTTCGGTCGATAAGCGGTAGATCCCTCAGACATCTTGATTTGATCCATCTCGGACGATGGAGTTGGCGGTAGGAGAGTAAGGTCGAAAGTTGAAAGGAGGATCGAGACGAGAGCTTTCAGCTCGAGGGTCGCATATGTCGATCCTTCGCACTGCACGAGCGAAAGTCAACGTAAGCGTCGCTCCGAGTACACCTATAGAGACCAAGCATAGAGCTCACCCGACTGATCCCTCCTCCGAAACCCCAAACTCGTCTAGCTCGTTTGCTCTTTTCGAGTTCAGCGCCTCCCTCTTCCTTCGCCGTCTTCTCAGTAACCTCGTCGAAGAACCTTCGACCATCCCACACATTTGCATCCTCTCCCCAAGTCGAAGAATCGAGATGCGAAACCCGAGTTCCACAGATCAATCTCGAATTCGGAGGAATCACGACCTCCTTCGTTCCTTGCGAATCCGAAACCGATAGAACGAAAGGTTGCTCAACGTCTCGTATGCTGAAGCTCGTAGTTCCTAGTCGAAGTGTCTCTGTGATACAGGAGCTGAGGAGTGGAAGGTGCTGAGAAAGGTGGTCGAGTGCGAGTGGATTCGAGGATTCGGTCGCGGATTGCTTGATCTCTTCCTGAATGTCGTTGAGGAGAGACGTAGGAGACTGGAGAAGGAAGATCAAGAGTTGAGTAGCGATGAAAGGTGCGTTGGCCTGCAGCAGAGAAACTGGATCAGCTCACGTTGAGGATGAAACGTGAAGAAGAGGGACATACTTGGAGAGCCCACAAATCTGCGACTAACATCTTGCCAGCTTCTTCCAATCCCAAATCATTATCCAAAGCAACTTGAGCCATATCACGAACAACTCCATCCTCCAATCCAGGAAATCCGTCTCCGATCCAAACTCTCAACGTCTCCGCCAGCACCCGTTGACTCGTCATTCCCTTCTTGACGTCCGGTACGAGGTTGAGTAAGAACGAAGGTAGTAGTCCAGCCGCCATCAGAGGGAAAGAAGTGTCGAACTCGTCGAAAGCCTTTCTCAGCGCTTCTGGCGAAATCCCGCTCGACTCCCTCACTCGATCT
The DNA here is from genome assembly GCA_016617785.1 of Sporobolomyces roseus. Classification (NCBI taxonomy): domain Eukaryota; kingdom Fungi; phylum Basidiomycota; class Microbotryomycetes; order Sporidiobolales; family Sporidiobolaceae; genus Sporobolomyces; species Sporobolomyces roseus. The sequence goes on from JADILM010000001.1 coordinate 253,061, forward strand.
CCGAACAACCCAACAAAGCTCGCTTCGAAGAACATATCGGTGATCCATTTGCTGAGTGGTAATTCGAGCTCTCCATTCTCCGATTCGTCTACCTTCGAAGCGAGTTCATCGACTTGTCGTTGAATGACGGTAACGTATCGTTCGACCGGTTTGTCGAGTCGTTGTTTCTGGAATCCTCGAGCGTGTGTCTTGTAGAATTGTCCCTCCATCAGTTCTTTATTCCTCCAGAAAGGTCCCGCCAAAAAAACAGTATGTTGCATCTCACGCCTGATCGGCATCTGACAAAGAATAGAGTCAGTCATGAGTCATACAGGAGCTACAGAGAGTCACTCACGAAGCTGAGTACCTTTGAAGGGGCACGGTAGACCTGTTCAATTGAAGGAGCATCTAAAACGAAGTATTGGCTCATCGGCCAAGGGAGGTAGACTGCTGGACCGTATTGCTTCCGTAGAGATTGTAGAAATCCATCTTCATCTGCACCGAGTCGAATGATAGCGATGATACCGCAGAGGAAGGAAGGGAGGAAGGGGATGTTGAAAGAAGGTGGTCCAGGAGCGAGCGACTGGGACTGCCGTGAACTTGAAACCACTTGTGCTACGATGATGGCTATCACTGCGATCAACAGTAGGCCGAGCATGTCGAGCAACTCGTTGAGGCGCTCTGATCAAGGGGAAAAGGAAAGAAGCTAAGGGGTTCACGTTCACCTCGAGGTGTCCTTTTTCTCACTTCTTTTCGATGTCGGACTACCCCAGTGTCACATTGACGACGATTTGTGACGGAGGCGGGGAAAACGACCACGGGGACTCGACGAAGGGCAGAATCGCATTTCGCTGTTCTTCCTTCGCAGAGCTCCTACTTGCTCTCGACATTAGCGCACGAGGGTATCACACCTGCCACTGAGAGTAAAGGGTCTGACAAAGCTTCCAGAGAGCCTGGAAAAGCTGCGAGCCAGCGAGATAGACAGCAATAGCTCGAGGCCGAAGATTGCCAATCTTCAAGGTCGGTTGCTCGAGCCGAACCAAGGGTCAGGCAGTCTGATGAACGGGTCAGCGCTAGTACTGGTCGATAAGATTCTCGTCACAACGAGGAAGACTGCTCCCGAGGGTCTAGGAAAGCTTAAGATGCCTTTGTATCGTAGAGATCGTAACGAAACCTCGAATCTGGGTCGATAGAATAGACAGAATAGTCCCGGGAGTCACTCGTCGGGAGCTATAGTAGCTGCCGCCTATGCCTCGGTTCATCCACCCTCACTCGGTGGGCTAAAGAGTCAGGAAGTCAAGCGGAAGCAAGCAAAAGGTCAAGTCGACGGGGAGTCGACGGATAGAATCGGGAACAGCGAGCACTAGCTGGTGAGTAACTATAGATGACTATGAGAGGTCGACCGAAGGCGCAAATCGTGGTTGAAGAGTGGAAATAAGTGGCGAGATGACTGCCAATGAGAGAGAGAGGGAAACCTCACTTCCTCCTCCTCTAGCATCCCCTTCTCCTTTTCTGTACCCAGTCATGAGCGCCATTCGAACTGCAGCACTTCGCACCCGCGCTCCTCGATCAGTCGTCGGAGTGCGTGGTTATGCCACTCCTTCCTCTTCTTCTTCCCTTTTCTCAGTTCAAGACGCAAACGGTGTCAAGGTCGCAAGTTCAGAGTCCGGCGCCCCTACCAGTGCTATCTCGCTCATCATCAAGGCTGGATCCAGGTACGAACCTGCACCCGGTGTTGCTCACGTTCTCAAGAACTCTCTCTTCAAGGTGCGTTTCACTTCTCTCCTCTTCCTCACAGTTCCCGTATTGACGAGACAGCTGATCAATGCCAATACTGAATAGAACACCAACAAGCGTAGTCAGATTCGATTGGTTCGGGAAACAGAGTTACTCGGAGGAGTTCTTTCATCGGCTCTCTCAAGAGAACACCTTATCCTTACCGCCGAGTTCTTGAAGGGTGACGAGTAAGCACAAACCTCTCGATGTATGAACAGAGCAAACGAGGGCTGACGAGACGGAATTGTAGGGCTTACTTCGCAGAGGCACTTGGAGATGCCGTTACTGAGGCTAAATTCCTTCCTCACGAATACAACGAGGAAGTCGTTCCTCAAGTCGCAGCTGAATACGAACAAGCTATTCGAGATTCCACCACCTACGCTTTCGACCTCGCCCATCAACTCGCTTTCCGAAACGGTCTCGGTAACTCCCTCTTCGCTTCCCCTCACACCGCCGTCGAACACTCTACCATCACCTCCTTCGCCAAGAACGCTTTCTCTCCTTCCAACCTTGCCGTCATCGGTTCCAACGTAGACGCTTCCAACCTCAAATCCCTCGTCAGCGAATTCTTCGTTTCCGGCACTCCCTCTTCCTCTTCCATCTCCGCTTCCGCCTCGAAATACTTCGGTGGTGAAGTCCGAGTACCATCCGTCGGACACTCCCCCGTCGACCAATTCCTCATCGCATTCGAAGGTGCTTCTTCCGCCTCTGCCGAATTCGCAGTCCTCCGATACCTTCTCGGTGGTGAATCCTCGATCAAGTGGTCGACTGGTTCCTCCCCTCTCTCCAAACTCGCCTCGACCAACGTATCTGCCCAAGCCTTCAACCTCACCTACTCTGATGCGGGTCTCTTCGGAATCGCAGTCAAGGCCCCTACTTCCCAAGTTGCCGACGTCGCTTCAAAGGCCCTCTCCGAACTCAAGAACATCGCCAAGGGTGCTTCGGAAGAGTCGGTCAAGCAGGCTATCGCAAAGGCAAAGTTCGCTGCCGCCGCTGCGCTCGAAACGAGATATGGACAAGTCGAACTCATTGGCGCTCAACTCGCGGCGCAAGGAAAGGCTCCTACGTCCCTTGAGGAGGTCTTCGCTGCCCTCGACAAGGTCACTGCTGAGTCACTCTCCAAGGTAAGCATCCGTTCTCTTCTTCTTTCACTTTGCAATCTGGTTACTGATCATGTATGTTTCCATTCCAAAGGCCGCCGAGAAGGCCCTCAAGAGCAAGCCCACCACTGTCGCTGTCGGAAACACCCACGCTCTTCCCTGTAAGTCTTGACAATCTCTCTCTTGCGTTGCTGATCTCGGAACTGATCTCAATACCTCGAGCAGACGCCGACTCTATCGGCCTATAAACGATTAGTATGCAAGAAGTAGAGAGATGAGATTGGATGAAACCCCTAAAATGATAGACTGAGTCTGGCGGGTGTGTGTGATGTGTGATTTATGATTGAAGAAGAAGAGGTTCTTGAAGTTTTGAAGCGGGATGATATTTTTTTTGTTTACTTTTACCTTTGACTTTTTCCCACATTGAAAATGCCTTAGGGCTATTCGCAGTTCCTATCAGTGCGTTACGAGGAAGAGATAGCGAGAGTTGCGAAAGAGCGAATTCAAAGGTTTTTCGAGAGTCACTTCACTCTCCTTCCTCTCAATCAACTTGAATCACTTTACGAGCTCGCGATCATGTCGAGACCGCCTCCTTCTCAATCCCAACCATCATCTTCTTCACGTCAAGGTGATGCTCGATTACCCCCACCCATCTCATCCAATTCCATCATTTCTCCTTTCGCACGACCATCCAGAACCTATGCTACTCCCACCAATGCAGGTCCACCACCTTCTGCGTCGTCTTCGTTCGTAGCTCCAACTTCTCGACAAGCAGCACGAACTCCCCCTGCTGCTGCTGGAGGTGCAACTTCTAGACCACAGAGTAACGTAGGCGCTCGGTTACTCAAGAAACGTCAGAGTGTAGCCTACCATCCTAGTCAATCTCAACCCGGAGGAGGAGGAGCAGGAGTAGTTCCAGCAGTTCCTTCATTACCCAACATTCCTTCCAATTACGCTCAGAATCAATCAAACGTACAGAGAGTAGTACAACCTGGAGGACCAACAGCGTTGGGTGCTCAGTTACAAGCACCGGGAGGAGTTCAATCGGTACAATTACAACAACAGGTTGAGAGAAGTCAGGGAGAGAATCAACTCTTCGCAACTGGATTGGATGTAGATCAATTAGCTAGTGAAGGGTTCAAACCGGAAGATTGTGAGCCCAAATTATTTCTTATCGTCTCTGCTCGTACTGGGAGCACGAGGAATGAAACGCTGACGGAAAACGATCTTGCGAGGGATGAATGTAGTCTTGAAATCTAGTTTACCGAGAGGGGACGAGGAAGGTGCGGCTCGAATGGAAGATCTGAGGAAACTGAAAGGGCAAGTGGAAAGTGCTATGAAGATTACAGAGAGCGAGTTACAACAAAGCGTGTTCAAGTGAGTTTTTCCGAGCGGATTCTTCTTCTCGAATTTCTCTCCCTACATTGGACTGATGCTTGTTCCCCTTCATGCTTGTAGTAATTACGCAGACTTTGTCGTCATTTCGAAAGAGATCGCTACGTTGGAGAACGAGATGCTCGAGTTGAAAGGAGTACTCGAAGAATGGAGAGCAGTACCGGAATCCCTCGAAGGTGGTTGGGGAGACGACGATCTCTTGATCGGTGGTATGTCTCTCGCTCTTCTCTCTCTTACTACATTCGAGTCAGGCTAACCCGAGTTGAGCTTATAGGTGCAGGAGGATCGAATCGACGAAACGCACGAAATTCGATTGCCGATTTAGCGACCTTGTACAAATCCCAACTCTCGGCTTTGTGGGAAGGAGTCGAAGGAGCGCAAAAGTTTGTCCCATACGTTCCAGGTCGACATATCATTACGGAAGCGGCGAGTTTCATTGAACTTCACGCGGCGACGTACAAACCTAAACAACCTGTTCATTTGTTTCTGTTGAACGATGCCATGTTGGTTTCGATTAAGAAGAGGAGGGGACCTGGGATCGGGGGTGCTGTGAGATTGGTTGCGGAGAGGTGTTTCAATTTGAGTGAGATCGTCGTTGTCGATTTGAAAGATGGAGGTGGTGAGTTCTCTCTCTCTCTTCCTTCGTTTCTCCCTACCCATTCTTAATCTGTCTGACATTTGGATTGTGCGTAGACTTACAGAATGCGGTCAAGATCAAACGAGGGAAAGAGACGATCATTTTCCGTACCGACAAACCGGAGGATAAGAAAATGTTGTTGCTCGCATTCAAAAAAGTTGCGGAAGAATTGATGAACAAGAAACGGAAAGAGATGTTGTCTGAAGCTGAAGCTCGTAAAGGAGATGTAGGCTCTCACTTTGCCCTCTCTCTATATGCTGTTGAACTCGCGCTGACTTTTGGGGCGAGTTTCGAATGGTCAGCCTTCTGGACTTCGACATGATTATGATGGATCTTTCGCTTCGTCCGAGTTCAGACCTTCTTCGATCCTAGGCTTTGGAAAGGACGATCCGAGTGGGAAAGATTTGAGTTGGATCGGAGATTATTCGGATGAATTGTTAGTCGCGATCGCTACGAGAAGTTTCGAGGATGCTGTCGTACTCGTCGAGAAAGGTTAGCTTGTCTCTCTCTCTCTTCACTCTACATGTAAGGAAAGTGCTCATTCGAGTGAGAAATTGCGAGATACAGGAAAAGCGATTCTACCTCAAATCGCTTCGGAACCTCATGCGACTTACTTGTTCCGAGCTAAACTCGACGCTCGTACTTCGGAACTCGTCTCCTCCCTCCTCAGTGATCTCTCGGACGCCTCACTCCGCAAGACCGGTGTAGTCGGAACGACTTCGTGGCTTTTACGACTGGGACAAGGAGAACATGCGAGAGAAACTTTCTTGACTGCCCGAGGACAATTATTGAGGAAGAGAGCGAGACAGATCAAGTTCGAAGGGGATATCAGTATGTATATCTCGGAATTGGCGATGGTGTGTTTCACTTTGATCAAGAACACTTGCGAATGGTATATGGCCGCTTTCAAGGATAATAGAATGGCTTCAGGTGAGCTCTCTCTCTCTTTCACTAAGGCCTTGAAAGCTTGAGACTGACGAACCTTGCGAATTTGATCAGGGTTCGTGAGATGGGCGAGTGCTCAAGTCGAAATCTACGCTGAAATCTTTCGAAGGCAAGTTTACGGTGCGGATCAAGATCGAAGGGTGATTGATGAATCACTTGAAGTGACAAAGTCTCATGGAGCAATGGTGAGTCAGCAGTTGCTCTTCTTAGGCTTGAGAAGTTCGCTAACATTCTTTTTTATACGATTTAGCTTCGCGACGTCGGGTTGGATTTCTCTTTCCTCCTCGATGGACTCCTGCGCCCTCCACCGAAAGCTTCTACATCGACCTCATCTACTCCAGCGAAAGCTCCCACTACTTCAACTCGACATGAACCAGAACAATCGACAGGAGGAGGAGGAAATGGGAATCATCTTCGACCGTCGGTGAGGGAACCTGGATCTGCTGTGGCGATGGCGAGACAGAGTATCTATCAGAGCTCGCATGGGATGGAGGGAAAGGAAGAGAGACCACCTTTACCACAAATACCTACTAGTAGAACCTAATTCGATTCGCAAGTGTACGAGCGGCACCTTCGATTGAAGCATTCGCAATCGAGAGCTGCGTTCGTTGTGTGAGTCGACTTGAGTGCATTAGACAGCTCACAAGAGTAAAGGAGTAGATCAGAAGTGAAAGGAATGCGAGAGAAGTTTTCTAGTTTTGGACTTGGTCAAATTTGAACGAATCGACTGAAGGCTTGTTTCCTCCAACATCTCACTTTCTCAACAAACTCGCTCGAATCACTCTCAATCGATTCACACACACCTCTAAAACGCACTCACAACTACACCAGTATCACAAGGATCATGTCAGAAGAAGCGGCTTCATCTTCGTCATCGACGAACCAATTCAATCTCAACATCAAAGGTCCTTCAGATTTAAAGCTAGCCATTACGATAGGAGAAGATGCTACAGTAGAACAACTCAAAGAGGCAATCGCACAAAAGAACGCAGACTTCCCAAAGGATAATCAACGACTCATCTTCTCAGGACGGGTACTCGCAAACGATAAAGCGCTAGGCTCGTACGGGGTCAAAAATGGTTCAGCTATTCATTTGGTAAGCTCCTACACGATCCTTTAGTTCAATTTGAAGAGAATTGACACAGTTTGGACGAATGCGACAGGTCAAGGGTGCTAGACCAGCGGGAAACACTTCAACTCCTGCCTCGAGAGGTCCTTCTGAGGCTGCTGGAGTACCGAGTACTTTCGGTGCAGGTCAACAAGTAATGGGGAACCCTTTGGCTCCACTCATGAACGCTCAATACGCTGGTCAACTCGGAGGGTGAGCGAGACTCGTTCCTTTCGTTTCTCTCACTTGTTCATATTGCTGACCAGGGAGAAATGAGATAGATTCAATCCATTCGCAGAGATGGGAATCAACCCGAACGATCCGAATTACGTACAGAATATGATGAACAGTCCCGAAGTCCAAGGTCAAATGAGTAAATATCGCATCCCATTCTCTCGTTTGAATGATGCTGATCAAATCTGCTCTGTTGTAGATCAACTTCTATCCGACCCTGCAGTTCTCGATCAATTAATCGCTTCGAACCCTCAGTTACAAGCGATGGGACCTCAAGTACGACAAATCATGCAATCTGAACACTTCCGAAACTTTATCACGAACCCTCAAGCGATGAACAACATGATGCAGATGATGGGAGGAGGAGCTGGTGGAGGAGGAGGAGGAGGAGGAGGATTCCCACCTCCAGGTGCATTCGGATTCGGTTCTGGTCAAACTCAAGCGAATGCGAATCCCTCTACTCAGGGAGGAGGAGCTCCTTCGAATTTGTTCAACCCTTGGGCTTCGACTACCCCTTCGTCCCCTCCTCCAACCGGTACCGATTCTGGCTCGACACCAGCTACGAATCCGAATGCCGCTGCTGGACCAGGTGCTTTCAACCCATTCGGAGCGTTCGGAGGTCAGGCGGGCCAAGCACCAGATTTGAATCAGATGATGCAAAACTTGCAGCAGATGCAACAGATGCAACAAATGTTTGGAGGAGGAGGGGGAATGGGAGGGATGGGTGGGATGGGAGGTGGAGGAACTGCAGCTTCGAGTACTCCTCAAGTACCTCCAGAAGAACGATATGCTGTATGCTCTTTACCTTCTCTCTACTCCGTCGCGTTTCGGCAACCACTGACTTCCAGATTCCGTGAGAGTACAGACTCAACTCGAACAGATGCAAGCGATGGGATTCAGCGATGCTAGTCGAAATGTTCGCGCACTTCTCGCTGCAGGTACGCTCTCTGCATCCCTCGAATCGTCTAGATTCCGCGGTACTGACAACGTATTCATCGATAGGCGGAAACGTCGAAGCCGCTATTTCCTACCTCTTCGACAACCAGTAATCCGCTTCTTCTTCTCGCGACCTCGACAGTCTTCCCTCGTTCTACTTCTGACCTCTGATTGTACTCGCTTGTTGCAAATGAAACTAATAAAGTAGTCCCTCTCGGTTTCGTCGCTCGTAAATGGCAAGTTGCAATGCGAGAATCAGAAAGAGTGCAGACCAAAGTAAAGTAGGAAGAGAACGATTAGCTGAGGTGAAAGTAGGGGGTAGGCGAGATTGCAAGGCGTAAGAGGGAAAGCGATAAAATTCGATTCGAAAACGACACGGGGAAGAAAGCTGCAAAACCTCAAGAAGAAGGGAATGATACGAGTACAAAACATTGTTGGATAGTAAGGGAAAGGTTTCGTAAGAGAGTACGAATTGGTACAGGATTCGCGTTTCACCACACACCCCTTCCTAGAGCAGTTGCAGTATAGACGTCTCCAGATACATCGGGTTCCCCGTCCTCCTCCGAAGAATCACTCACGTCCGAGTCGGATTCAGGTCGTCGAGCTTTCGGGAATTGACTAGCTCGAGATAAATCGGTAGCGAGAGTCGCTCGTCGAGGTAAAGCAGCGTGAGAAGAGACTCGAGGTAGTGGAGGATTCGCGGGTGAAGGGTGAGGTGCTCGTACTCCAGTATCCTGAGGTGGTAGGAGCTGTCGAGCTGGACCAGCGGCGGAATCTGATGCGGCGACTGGAGGAGGAAGTTGAGAAGGGGGAGGAGGAGCGAGTTGAGTCGTTGAAGCAGAGTGTTGAGGGAGGACTTGACCAGGAATGACGGGTGGTCGAGGAGCGCCGCCCATAACTCGATTTCGAGTTTGTCTTTCCCAGAGGAGGTTTCGACGAAGGGATTCGCTCAACTCGGTTGCGAGCATCGCACGACGTGTTGTACGAGGGGTCTGAGGAGGAGCCGCCATCGCTGCGGCTTGTTCGAGTTCGGCTTGTCGTTGTCGTCGAGCGAGAGCAGCGGCAGTTTCATTCTTCTCGTGTCCAGTTTGAACATCTTCATCCTCCTCCTCCGAACTTGATTCGAGTTCGACATCTTCCGGCTTGCCTTTCTTCGTGAAAGTCTGAGTCGGTTGACGTTGAGCCGGTGGAGGTCGAGACATCGTGAGTCGATCACCGAGTAATCCTCGTGGTTTCGATCCCGTTGAAGATCGCTCTTCTCGTTGAGCCATCGACGGCAGACTCGACATACTCTTGTGACCTCGTTTCATCTCGAGACTCGGTGTATCGTCCTCCTCGTCATCGACGAATTGATCAGGGTGGAAGAGTTGAGAGAGAAGACCAGGAGGACGACGTTTGAGTTCACCCGGACCTCCAATATCGCTCATCGACGGAGATAGGTGAACCATCGAAGGTGCCCGTTTCGCGAAGAGTGCAGGTTCGACAGCACTCTTCGATCGTCCTGTCATGGGTCGAGAAGGTGGGCCGTTCGCAGTCGAATTCCTCGCGACTTCTGAATCGGTCGAGTACTCGGATCCCCAGCCTGACGATGAACCATCCTCACCTTCTTCCTCATCGTCCTCCTCATCATCCCAATCATCCTCGTTGTCCACCTTGGCCTCGACCTCCTTCCCTTTCCCCTTTCCTTTCCCTCCTCCTCCTTGCTTCGCTGATCTCTCAGACGGTGGTCGAACCATTTGTTGTAGAGGCGAGCCAATCTTCGGGATCGAACCATTCGAAACGCTCTCCTTCGACACGCAGGATTGATGATCCTCGTCAGACTCCGAATTTGGGCTCGAAATGAAGAAGATCTTCTTGCTTGTTCCCGGGGGCTTCGGGTTCATCTTGAGTGCAGAAGGACCAGGTTGCGGCGCTCTGTGAGAGCTTGTCGAAGGAGGGGGAGGGACCTTGTCGGCAGAGAATGTGAGAGGAGTGTTTCGGACTGGAGTAGAATGGGCTCTCGATTTAGGAGGAGATTCGGCCAAGACTGCGCTTGCACCCGCTGGAGTTGGCGGAGGAGCGATCCTACCGATTTGTGGTCGAGGAGCTGAATGGGGCGGAGGGGAGGAGACGTCGAAACCTGAAGTAAAACTTTGAGGTTTGAACGAAGCGGCGACTTCGGCACTGCTCAGGTTTCGCTTGAGGTGGACTCCGCTTGGTGCTCTTGCGAGGTGAGTCGAAGGAGTGGTCATGGGAAGGGGTAGAGCAGCGGAAGCAGATTTGGATTTGCGAGAGGAAGAGGATCGAGCGAGTTTGACGGAAGATCTTCGTCGAGGAGGTGCAGCTTCGGCGCTTCGAGTGGTCGCAGAGGGAACAGGTGGAGGAGGCATAGAGGAGTTGGAGCCAGACAGTAGGGATGATGGTGGAGATGTTCGAGTGAGAGTAGGAGATTCCGGTCGAGTCGAAGTCGATGCGATCGGAGGATCAGAAGGTGATCGAGAGGCAGGAGGTTTGGGCGTCGAAGTACCGGAAGTGGTGTCGACATCGGTACAAGGGGTCTTGGAAGGTGTAGGAGGGTCGAGGAGTAGAGCGTTGGCAGTATCGAGGTGCTCAGGTGCGGAAGTTCCCCGAGATTCGAGTGAAGGTTTCGAAGACGGAGCGATAGGGATTTCAGCGAGGCTTCGTGGTCGTTGGGGGAGAGAGATCGTCGGCAAGATGGAAGAGTCGGTGATCATCCTTTGCAGCGAATCACCGCTTATCGTTGACGTTGTTCTCCATTCCCTCGATAATCCCCTCGAAACGAATGTCGGTCTCGTTTGACGTCCAACAACTGCCGCTGGGACCGACACAGTTCTCCCTCTAGGCTGCGAAAGTTGTACCGGTGTCGATTCCTCCTCGACTACACTCCGCCGAGTCGCCTGGTCGTCTCGTTCCTCGACTGATTCACTTTCACTTCCCGAAGTCTCCTCCCATTCTGGATCACTCCATCCTGCCTCAACTGCTTTCTGCCTCACGTCTTCTTCCGTGACTTGTTCACTTGCTCCTCCTTCTGATTCTGCTCTGCTCCGTCTCAATGCGGTCGAATCCCTCCTACCAGAATCGAACCATAATCTCCAGGACAGATTCTCGAGCCGTCGGCCGTTTTGTAGATTGTCCTTGCATCGAGTGAACACTGTATATACGATGTATAAGCGAGTCAATAAAACCGATGAGAAGTGGGAAAAGTGGGAAAGATCTCGACAGGAGGTTTGAATGGGTCGATCATGTGAAAGGGGTGTGTGTGAGGACATGGTTCGAGGAGAACTCGACTTACCAGACCATAATTCGCTAAGAGACTCGTTGTCCAATTCTCCCAAACTTGATAACGAGTCGGGAGCGAGAGCGAGAACATGAGTTGGAAGAGTCGAGTGCATCTTCTCGGAGCGCTGTTGAGAGGGTTCGAGATGGCGTGTAGTACTAATTGAATGAAGAACTCCTAATTTCCCTTGTTGCTATGCTGAACTGATGAGGAGCGAGAGTAACCGGTAAAGTCGAGTCGATCGAATTCGGAGAGGATTGAGTGGGAAGAACTCGCGATTCCTGTCATCGGATCACTTGTATTAGCTTCAGTGAGATCTGTCGAGTAGATAGAGAGTACCGCTTACCGATTTCGAGGTGTTGAGAGGGTGAGAGGGGCTTGGTGAAATCGCTCTCGCTAATAGCTAGCTAGCCTCGCTTGTTCGAGGACGACTCGCTTGATTCGGGTGGATCGAGGTTGTGGGAGGTATACACCTAGTGTCGTTGTTGAGATGTCGGAAAGAAAGAGAGTGACGAGAAAAGTATGGAGCTCCTTCTGGTACCGCCGGCTTCGAATTCGAAGTTTTGGTGAACTCGTGATTGATTTCTCGCAAAACTTGCTTCTTTTTGCGGTTGTATCTCGACCGACTCTGTCTCTTTTTCGCTTCTCATTTGCTTTCGATCTCACCCACCATCGATACCTGCCTCCCCAGCAAGAATCACCCCCACGAGATTGATTGACCCCTCTTACGCTGCGAAACACGCTCAAAAATCGAATGAGGACTGGCTTGATACAGTACATACACTTTGACTCTGCACTCCCTGCTGACATTGTCGACGTGATTTCTCGGCTTATGCTGCATTCGAGCTGTCCTTGAGCGCTCTGAGCTCAGAGAGAGACACTTTTCCCATTTCTGGGAAACCTTCTTTCGTGGCACTCGTGACCTTAACCTCGTCTTTTCGATTACAATTCTCCGAGCGTCCCACCCACAGGTCGGGTTTCATTGATCGCGAACGACAGTGGCTCGAGAGGGACAAACCAACGAGAAAGAGCAATTCTCGCAAGCACGGATAACAGATTACGAATGTAAACAGATCTGTACAGACTACTATGCAATTCCAAACGACAAGAAGAAACCTGAGAACCAACTGAAACTGATGAAGCCCTCGAAACGAAACGAAACGAAAAAAGTGACCAAAAGAAAGGAAGATGATGATATGAAACGTCGTAAACGGGGAGGATGGGGATGCACAATGGAACAGATTCCGGTGGGTGAACAGAGCTGAGCGTGACTGTAGAGAAGAGGCACAAATCAGCGAAAACGACGAAAGAATGAGCTAGATAACGAGAGACTTACTGCTTATATGAATTTTGAGACGATGCCTAGGCGACAGCGACTGCTGCTTGGTACATTTCGGTCTTCGAGAGCCTCCTAGCGGATTTTGGGGGTCGAGGAGGGAGATTCGTTTTGCCGAAAGAAGTCAGGAAATCGACGGAAATCGAGCGAGAGTGTCTGCGTTTCGAAGGATTCGAGCTGCGAGCTTCGAGGGGCGGGTTTGATGGTGCAGTGTGAGAGACGGCATGGAGGAGTTGCGAGGCGAGATCGTGGGATGAGCGCTTTTGAAGGAACGGTTTCTGTTGCGGGAAACTCGGAGTCGAGGGTGAAGGGCGTAAAACGGGAGAGAATCGAGCAGAGGTCGACAAGGTCGCAGAATTAGGAGAATTTCGTGTTGCTGGGCGAGTGAGAGGGGACTCGGGGACCGAACGCAAGCAGGGTAGGGAGGAGAGTTGCTCGGAAGACCAAGATTCGGCGTCGTGGAATTCGTCGGTTCCGTCAGAGTCCTCTCGGCAATGGATACTAGGACGATCCGATTGATCTTGTTTGTGGTAGGAGGCGAGGGAGATGATCGAGGACCGGCGACTGGACGATGCGTAGAGGAGAGGAGGGAGAGAGTGGGCGATACTCGTGAGTGAACATGGTCGAGGTTTCGCGGCGGCAGTCGTACGCGGCTGATGCGATACTGTCCGGTTTCGAGGTCGAGACTGGAAAACGAGTGCAGGTTTCTCTTCGTTCGGCTCTTGCTCCTTTCCGACGATGATATCCATCCAGGCGTCCATGAGGTCTTCCTCCTGTTTCGCCTGAACGGTCTTTGAGGCGAGTGAGGGAATGATAGCTCCATGGGCTTCGAGAGGACGTGATTGTCTCCGTCGGAGGAGAGCGAAGGGGCGGTGGTCTTTGCGAATTTCGAGGGGAAAGGGAGAGCTCGCACGCGTAGATGGGGTATCAGTAGTAAAGGTGCTCGAAGAGGTTGAAGAGTACGGGAGAGTGTCGAGGACAGGAAGAGTAGCGGAATAAGTCGATGAATCTGCTACGCCAAAACAGGTAAGTTTGGGTCACCGGAGAGAAACTTGCAAAAAGCAAGAAGCCTTACCAGTGTCGTAAGAGCCCGAACGCTGATACTCCATTCTCTGCGACCGTCTGAATCGATCAAACGGTTTCTTGTCGAAGGAAGACTCCGTCGGCGAAACCTCCAACTCTTTCACCAAGAACCCTAAACCCGTTTCCCCCTTGAAGAGCTCCTCTAGCGACAGATTGCGAACTTTCTCTTCAAAGACTTCCTCCTCCCTCGACACATGTCCTCTCCTCAACTCCGGGTAACCTGGGTTTGCATCGATGAAATTGCCATCCCAAAGTGGATCGTCGACCGTGTCGACTTCGTCTTCAATGGCGAGAGCAGGAACGGGTTTGCGTCTTACACCAGCACGCGTGCTAGGTCGAGGAACGGAGTAGTCGTGCTGAGGAAGAGGAGTGGGAGTTTCGCTGTGTCGACGAGGTAAGTCGGCGAGAGAAGCGATATGAGAGTCGTCGGGAGAAGCGATGGTTGAGCGCCGTTGGGCAAGGGAGGTAGATACTGTCTGATAGTGAGGTGTACGAGAGTGGGAACGAGGGGAAGGGCGCCAGGCTGCAGCGGGAAGAGAGAAAGTGCTGAGGAAGGTTCTGCTTGATCTTTCGCTCGACCTCGACCAGCTGTCCATTTTCGGTAGAGTTGAAATATAGGTCGGTCCTGTCCATGTCTCTTCAAGGAGTGTCTCCTTCTTGTCGTCCTCGAAAGGGTGGTTGGTGGTTCGCGAGAAAGGTGAAGGAGCTCGCATGGAGAGAATTGGATGTGCGAATCGAGTGTGAGAAGAAGTAGGCGTAAGATGAGGATGGAGAGATGGGTGGGGCTCGTTCGAGTCGAGGTAGCGGTTGGATAGATCTGTGCGAAGACGAAAAAAGAGAGTTCAGCGAGGTTCCCTCAAGCTTTGCGCTTCCCGTGACTTCGACCAGGGGCGAGCGGTCTACAACTTACTTTCTGAGTGTTCAGCGAGGGCTTGAGATCGAGTCCGGCTCGATTCGATGAGTGAGAAGGAAGTCGAAGTGATCGATTCGTGAAGGAGGGTACCGGCTCCTCAAGATCTTCGGTTGGTCGTGCAGCGATAGGCGTGGGTCGTAGAAAGATAACGGAGGGTGTTCAAGAAGCGGAAGAGTCCAGGAGCAGAGGAGGAGCAGATGAAAGAGGAGGAGAAGATTCTTTGGGATCCTTTTTTTCTCTTCGATTGAATTTAGCGTTGAGTATGAATGTAATTTGGGGTTCGGTACCTTTGTGTTTCACAGGCTCTTATCGCTTAAGCGGAAGAAAAGGATCAACAAAATGAAATCAATCGGAGAGGCACGTTTGTGCAATTTCCGAAGGGGGAAATGATCTTGAGGTCCTTCGAGTCTCGAAGTGTGAAGATCGCAAAAGTCGATGCTCAAGATGGTAGTGTTGTCCTCGGGTAGTCGGACAACGAGAGCGTGCCCGCGACTTCGTGCCGCGAAAAGGAAAGGTCCGAACGTTTCTCGAGCAGACTCTGTGAACAGTGCGAGTCGGCGAAGAGCCTTGCGTTGCCCGTCCGATGCTCGTATCGCTGTGCGCCAGAGTCCCGGTGACTAGGATACGAGAGAACGGGATCGAGTTGCAGAACATTTACAAGGGAACTTGCGAAACGAGAACTGGGAGATTGAGAGCGACGGCGTTGCTAGAGGAACGAAAGGAGGAAAAGAAATAATACGACAATGTAGTGAATGCGAGAACGGGGACGATACGGAATAAGGATCTTTGTTGGCTTGTAAAGTTGAGGAACGGAACATCGGAAATTGAGACTGGACTGTGAGGTTGATAGTCGAGTGAACGGGAAACTAGACCTCCATGTCCGCTGCATCGTCCTCTCCTGCACTATAGTTGTTGTTGTCGTCGTCCTCCTATCGAAAGCGTACGCCGAAACATCCAAATCAGTTAAATCGTCAAAGTGTTGTAATCGAGAGCGAACAGCCTACATCTTCGTCACTCTCGTCTGAACCATCCTCATCGCTGTCTGCTGAAGTACCCGAGTTTGCAAATCTTGTCACGTATTCTGCATCGACGAAACATCATAAGCTCACGACCTTCTCTCGCGAGTGAAGCTCGAGGAGATGAAAAAATGCAACTCACCCTTGACTTTCGCATCATACGATTTCTGATCCCGCATCAATAACGCTGCAGCCTCGCCATTGAGAGGATCCGCTGCGTTCGGGTACCGAAGGAGTTGAGGGAGGAAAACCTCGAAAATGTTGATCATGTCGAACATTGGTGACCAAGTTTGATTGATCACGTCGAGACAGACTGATCCCGATAGCTCGTCGATGTTCGCTGTTGAACCGAATCGAATATTCGAGGGAAAAGGTCAGTCTTCGAAAGTTTCGCAAAGGATACTCCAGCGGTCTCTCAGACTTAGAACCAGGTCTGAAGCAGACTGCCGAGATAGGAAACGAGTGGACGCACGGTGGAAGATCTTGTTCATGAATCCAATACTCGGTGACTTGTAAGGGTACCCGTCAGGTAATTCGACATGAATCTTCCAAACTCCTCCTGCGAAAGGTGCTGCACAATGAGAAAATTGTCAGTACCGGGTCCAAGGAGAAGGTAAAGCTCATCTAGAGCCTTTTGCTGTACTCCAGTTTGCCCGTCGCGAGTAACCTAGCTGTCTCCTTGCGCCGATAACGATTCCGAGCGAGTCTCAAGGATCCCTCAAAATCGCGATCACTTCTATCTCGTTCCTTCCCGCTTCCTTCGTATTGCCCGAGCTTGTTACACCTGATTTTCCGTGCCGCGTGAATGTGCGTTAGGAATGGGACTCACTTTCAACGGGACCTTTGAACTTGACATAGAATTCTTGCATGTTATCATTGACGAGTGTAACTTCGTAATCGCTCATCAAGCTATAGATGATCGATTAGAAGATAGTTGCAAACGTCAGAGTTGCGAAGTGATTCGAGGTGAAGGCGAATCGGGAGGAAAGAGTCGAGAGTGGGGGATGAGAGAGGGAGTAGTCAGCTCTTCCGGCGAGGCAAGCATAGAGGTAAGCATTCACAGTGACTTACAGCTTCATCACGTCTGTCTCGATACGACGTTTGGGAGAACTGTGCAAACGAGATAAACCAAGAGATGTCAGACTCATCATTTTCAACAAGGAAGAGTGTTGGACTTATCATGATCGATCTTGAGGTGGTATCTAGTAGTCCTGAAGTATTCGAGGAGGAGGTCTGTTGGTTTGAAGTGAGAAGTGAGAAGTGAGAGGGAAGAATGCAAAGTGATTCAACCGCTTTCAAAGTTCGTCCTCGAAGAACAAAGACACGTTCAAACTCACGAGTGTTTGATTCCTATCTCAGCGGTACTCTCTGGATCGTTCCTCGGTTCTCTGAGGATGAAGAGGATGTCCAGAGACTGCTCAACAAGTATATACGCTTTTTCTCGCGACGGGCTTCATCGAATCATTCAGGCCGTGTGGTCTAGTAGTATGATTCGCCCTTAGGGTTCTGCACTCATTTGGGCGAGGTCCAGGGTTCAATTCCCTGCTCGGCCCCCTTCTTTTTGTTTTTCTCAGCGATGACCTTTTTCGTCCTCTCCCTTTGCTTCCGAGTATCCCTCCCGTCAAGTCCCCTGCTTCGACTCGACGTTGATCCCGTCTGGACTCGAATGGACTTTGGCACCGAATCGAGCTCGATTCCGAAACGACAACTCGTTTCTGCTCCCTCCTATGCTTCCGCCATACATCTAGATCCCGGCCTAGCTCTCTTCAAAAGAGAATGAAGCACTCGAACGGTGTTGTAAGAAAGTCAATTAGAGTCTAGGCTGATTTGCCGTGCTCTGTGGTCTTGCTTCTGCGAGGTCGTCCACCGCGCCTTGATCATCGATCATGGGGCACTAGTATCAGACGCGGTACGGTCACGATGAAGCTATCGGCTTGCTAAGGCACCATCAATTTGACTCGACAAAGTCTATAACCGTCCAGCGCAGTTTTGCCTACATCCGCGCCCAGCTCACTCTAGAGAGCTCCACATTGTTTGGTGCAGCATGTGAGGTATCGCTCTTATCAAGAAGTCAGAGCGCTACAGACTTTTCCGAGCGCTTCGAAATCGAGAGGTTGGAGCGGAGACATGCAGCGGTCTTCCGCATGTGACATGTGACGTCTTCCGCGGTCTTTGGGTTCCCGACAATCAGCGGAACCCATGTTTGTCTTTTTCTTCCCTATACCTCGCTTCTGCTGGCCCTCTCGTATGAATATATCTGTAAGTAGCCCAGTTTTTCTTTCATCCGTTCCTGCCCAGATATGATAAGCTATCAACCCGCTCAGATCCTCAAACATCTCGCTCCTTTCCGAGTCCTTCATCGCAACCCTTCCAAGCAGTTGGAGGAAGCAATCGCAAGCCCTTTCGCTTTTCTTCGGACTATCGAAGCACTGACACAAAGCTACGGTAGCAGTCCAAAGTTGAAAGAGCAATGAAAAGGCTGGACGCAAAACGTAGGAAGCTGAGGTTTGCATCCGACGAAGACAGGGCGATTGGTACAGAGATCGCGTCACTTGTTGGAAAGAGGACGGTGAGTACGTCCCTCCATGTCGGACCTTGAATGATCTCCTGATTCGACAGAAGACAGGCAATGCTCCACCTCAAAGACACCGGCGAATTGCTCCGGTCGAACATCAAACAGCAGAGTGATCGCTTGGAGGAAGATGAGCAGACGGGGAGGGATGACGAGGTCAGTAAGGAGGCAAAAAGGACAATGGCAAGCATGCAGCAGCGCTGGAATGAATGGGCAGCTGAGTGTGACAAAATCTGTCGTGCTTCCCATTAGATGCATTCTCCCCCAAACAACCGTACAAAACCTTCAAAAACCATGTCTAGTTTCTTTCTCCCGTTCGTAGACCCTACTTCTTCCCGCAATCCTATATATCCGTACCTGTCTCGTCCTCGATGAACGAACCAACAAGCGATTTGACTGAGTCAACCAATCAATTCTTCTCAATTTCCCTCGTTGTACTTCATCTACCAGATCCTCCCTTTCCCGGATGAGGTCTTCCCACCCTCATTGCCGTCGCTGATTATTCCTAAAGTAGTTCCCGCGCTGAGAGTTGTTTACGCTGAGATTTAGCTGACTTTGGGCGAGAGGGAGATGACGGAGCGAGAGTTGGAGGAAATGGTGAGGAGAGATTTCGGTGGGCTGACACGGAGAGAGGTATAGAGACGGGCGCGAGAGGAAGAGAGGGTATGGAGGGCGATAGAACGGAGGAGGGGAAGAAAGAGAGAACGAGATCAACCGAATAAGATCTCGTATATGACGACTGCGATGTTGATTGGAATGAGGGGAGCTGAATAGAAGGATTCTCGTCAGTTCCAGTCCCGTTGCGCAGTAAGAGTGAGCTCCTCATCAAAGTTCTTACTGCGTCAACCAACTGGACCGCCGTCGTCTGGACGCTGACGTCTGACTGACCTCCGCCACCTCCCATCTAGCCAGTAATTATCCCGTAAGCGTTGGGCCGAGTTCGTTGCTGTTGTCGTTGAGCGAAGTTGAGCGAAGTTGAGCGAATGAATCGTCCGAAGCGAAGAAGAAGAGAATTATTGTTACGCGCACTTTGCAAGCCTGAGCACTAGCGGATTACTACGAGTCCCGTGTAGTCCTTCGCATCGATGGAGCGAGAAAGTGAAGGGCGCTTCGTATTCGTCAGCGTCGAACTCTTCGAATTTCTTCCCGTCGATTTCGCAAGTTCGAATTTCGTATTTCGTATTTCTACTACTACTCTCCTTTGAGAGGTTTGGGGCTAGAGAGCGAAAGCTCTCGGTCGCAAGACCCCAGCGGAGAAGCCGGGCGCGAAGGGGGAGGCAATCCGGGGAGGTGGGCGGGCAAAAGATCGATGCGTTCTGCTATCTGAGAACGAAGCGATATTCGAATTCGATTCGAGCGAGAGAAGAGAGAGAGAGAAAGGGGGCGAAAGTCTTCGCGAGCGAAGGATTCGACTTCGCTTGACTCAGAATTTCGCAGGTCGAAAAGATCGCATTTCTAGGTCAGGAGGTTCTCGAGTTCGACTTTTCTTCCTCACACAGCGCCCCTGGGTTTGGCGAACTATTCGCCGCCAAACTTCGAGGCGCTTCGTATTCGTCAGCGTCGAACTCTTCGAATTTCTTCCCGTCGATTTCGCAAGTTCGAATTTCGTATTTCGTATTTCTACTACTACTCTCCTTTGAGAGGTTTGGGGCTAGAGAGCGAAAGCTCTCGGTCGCAAGACCCCAGCGGAGAAGCCTCCCGCACCAGAGAGACAGCAGGAACGTCGCGGAGCCGCAAGGTCGAGCGAAGCCTCCCAAACAAACGAAACTGCTCGTCTCGAGGAACCTTCTTCGTACTTCGATTCTATTCCTAAGTTGTTCTACGTTTTCTACAGGAGCTACAGGTTCTACGGGATCTACAGGTCTTCTAGCTCAT
Source organism: Sporobolomyces roseus (assembly GCA_016617785.1). NCBI lineage: Eukaryota > Fungi > Basidiomycota > Microbotryomycetes > Sporidiobolales > Sporidiobolaceae > Sporobolomyces > Sporobolomyces roseus. The sequence continues at coordinate 273,243 of JADILM010000001.1, forward strand.
TTGTCGATTCCGATACAAGTCAGAATTCTACTCCACCTCAGATTCCTCTATCTTTCCTCAAGTCGTAGCCATGGGAGGAAGAGCGGCGGTGAGAAGTTGTGGTCGGGGAGGAAGCGGCGGGAGAAGGGGGACGAGGGGGGGCAGAAGAGGTCGAGTTTCGTCGAGTGTTTCGGGCTGAGAGAGTATCTTGCTGGTCGACGTCCCCTTCCTCTTCTTCGTCATCTTCTCCTTCTTCCATCGTCTCTCGAATCTTCGAGTTTATATCCGTCGAGTTTCCGAAGTCTAATCCAGTATCTTTCGCCTTCCTCAATTCCTTCGCAGCCCTCAAAGCCTGCCACCTCGTGTATCCAGCCTGAACGACCGCTCCTCGCCATCTTCCAGCATGTCTAATCTGTTCCATCGCAACACCTCCGATCGCATAAAACGAGTTTCCTCCGATTCTAAACCCATGTCCATCAACTTCTTCTCGTCCACAATCCCTCATCGCGGCGTTGAAGGTATCGAGAAAGAAGTTCTTCGTCATGTTGATGTATCTTGAGCCATCTCGAGAACGGTAAGACCACAGGAAGTCGTTCGGTCTTTCACTCGTTTTGTTCTCCACGAGGTGTTCGAATAGTCGTGCCATCGGATCGATCATCGTCTCGTCGGTTTGAGGGATAATAACGAGAATAGAGCCTTCATTTCCGTTACTCTTGTCAAAGTTGACGGGGATTTCGACCATGGGTGGGTACTCGCCGGATTCTTCGTAAAACTTTGGGTCTGCTGTCGAAGTTTGAGAATTCGGGTCGAATTTGTTCTGATTGTCCGACGTGAGGTCTTGTAATCGAGCGATGCCGAAGAAGGCGGTAGTAGCGACGGCGAGGAGACATTTGACGGTCGAGAGGGGGAATTCGTAGGGTTTCTTCTCGTGGAGTTTCGTAACGTAATCATGAAACCTCCTCAAGTCTTCCAAGCAGACGGGTCGTCTTTCCTTCCTTGCCTTGTTTCCAACTGTCTTCATCCCTCTGAGGTAGGTTTTCCACTCGTTTGTCCTCAACCTGAATTCGACAGAATGGATCGTGTGCCATTTCGAGAATGCGGAAGCGATGCCGCAAAGGGACTTCGGACGAAGGGTGGTAGAGTAGCATTCAGCGATGAACTTTAGGAAGAGGTCGTGAGAGCATGGGAAAAGCTTGTTGTAGGGTAATCGATCCTCGCCTTTTCCGTCGTTCCACCTCAAGAATTCGAGAACATAGCCTGCGTATCCATTCCAGGTCTTCGAAATGATCGCTTGGGAGAAGATGGTTGCTCGGAGTTGGAGTGATTGGATCGAGTAATCGGCTTTTCGATCGTCTCGTTTGACTGGAATCGGGTCAAGGAAGAAGAGTAGTTTGAATCGGTCGACACCTTTCGCCCAATCGTAGGTGAAACGGGTTTCTCGAATGGTTTGTTCGAAGGAGGTGTAGTACAGCGGTTCGGTTCTCCCTTCTTCTGAGAGGTCGATCGAGATGTCGCCGTTCGAGTCTCGGAAGATATCGAAGAACTCTGGGTGCTTCGCGGTTGTATTCATCTTTTCGAACAGGACCTCCCGAGTTTCAGTAGCGAGGGCGAGGGTGATGAGTCGGTCTTCGTGAGCTGATATCGCTTCTTCGTCGTCAACGGCGATATCTTCTGAATTCTGACCGTTCGTATCTCTGTTCGCGAGATTGAGGTCGAAGAGTTCGGGAATAGGTTCGGTCGAGGATGATAAGAAGGTGGAAGGATTGAAGGCGGGTGCTGGCGTGATGGTGATTCCGAGGGATTCGAGAAGGGAGGAGAAGTTATTTTCGAAGGATTCGATTTGTTGGGTCGTAGTAGCCTCGAGTCGATTTTCGGGGCTGATCTGCGAGTTCTGTATTCAATAGAGGGAGAAATCTCAGTCTAGCTCTTCCTCTCTTTTCGCTTCCGTTTCGATGATCATCCACGAACATTTGTAGTAGTTTCTGGGTCTTCCATCTGAGTGTCTCCGTCCGCCTTCTGAGTAGTCTCGCTCGCTTCTAGATTCATCGATTCTTGTACTTGGTCGACACCCATGAAGGATGGTGAGGCGTCTCTGTTGAAGACTGTTTCCGCTTCGTTCGACGTTTGAAGAAGATGAGGCGCGAAGGAGAAGGACGGGCGATCCTCCTTTGCTGGAGAACGCTTCTGAGGGCTCTGATCTGTTGATCCAGTATCTTGATTGATCCCCCTTTTGCGTGTCGAGGTTGGCGATGGAGGCGTGACGTTTCCTGCTTGATGGGACGTCGGCTGCTGAATCGCGATTCTATTGGAGTTGTTCATAGCGTGTATGGCTATCGGGTCGAGGTAGTCATCGTCGAGATAGTCCATCTTGGAAGTTTGGTGGTGAGGAGAGAAGAGAAGTGGAAATTCATTCAACTCTCGAATTCGACAAGTCTTTCGGATTTTATTTGAGAAGTGTTAAGTTATTCTTTCTTCGACACAACGAGGGGGAAAAGGGTTTTCGTTACACATTAGTCGTAAGGAGAGGTTCGGATGTATTCAAAGGAGGTTACACGAGAAGAGCAAAGTGCCGGAAGAGGAAGATCCAAAGTGATGTTCGTAAATCCAATCGGTACTAGTCCTCTCGAAGGTTTGTCTGCTGGGTTGTCTTCCGATCGAACATACTGTACTTGTAAGTAGATGTTCGAGAGAGATGCGAGTTCGTCTAGTCTTCGAATCGCCGCATTTTGTCCTCTATTTCGACTCCATCCTTTCTTGACTCCGAAACAGATTCCCATGTTGTCGCATTCGAGGACGACGAGGGATCCTTCGACACCTTCTCCAAACTTCTTAATGAAAGCGTCCAGCAGTGCAACTAGAGCCCATCCTTCTGCTACTCCGATATGATTCTCATCTTCCTCCCTCCACTTCTCCTCGAGTGTCCACATTGCGTATTCGGTACCGATCACAATCCCAATACCCATCGATGAAGCGTCGGAGGAAGCTCGAACGTTGATCCTTCGTTGGAACCGGTCGAAAGAGGTCGAGAGAGGGAGAGGGTCGGAGAGCCATCGTTTCCACAGGGTCAGGTCGGCGATCGTCGGTCGTTCGAGGTGTCGCTTCTGATAAGGATTGTTGTAGTCGTAGGCACGTCGGGCGGCGAAGAGGTTTTGGAGGTAAGATCGGCGGTGAGGAGCGCAGAGGGTGGAATAGAGGAGGGAACCGATAACCGTTTCCAACTCGTTCTTCTTAATCTTCCGTGTTCCTGCCCCTTCCAACAGTTGTTCCACCTTGATTCGATACTTGTTCTTCTTGTCTTCTGGTAGAGTGATGGTTCTGCGATCGAGGTCGATTTCGAGGCCGCAATGGGTAAATCTCCTCCCGAAATCGAAACCTTTCTCCGACAGTTGCCAACCAAACTTCTTGAACTTGGAAACGATGTGATCTCTTGTCAGGGATTGGTCGAGTCGGATGAAGAGTAGGTCATCGACTTGATTTTCGATTCGAAGGGTTGGCTGCCCTTTCTCGTCTCGGAATTCTTCCATCAATCCATCGATCGTACAGTCCATCACGTTTCCGAAGACTCCGCTCGTGTTCCTCAAACCCCAGGGAGCCACTTTGCAGATCCAGTACCCGTTTCTCCAATAGAGGCACAAGTGCGCTCGCTGATCGGGTCGAGAGGGTAAATGTCGGAAGGCTGAGGCAACGTCTTCTCCGGCTGCATCGGTACTCGGAGGATCGAAGAGGAATCGGTGGAGAACGTCGAGGATTGGAGTCCATCGACACGGGAAGAGGGAAGGGTCGAGGAGATCGTTGACCGAGAGATTCTGACCTTCCTTCTTGAACGAAAGGTTTTCTACAGGTCGATACGCTTGTGGCTTGCCGGGCTTCTTGGTCTTCGGCACGATCTGAAGAGGAGAGGTTCGAAAGGGACCGAGAGCCTCCTCCATTTCGTTCTTCGTATAAGGTCCATCGATTCGTCCTTTCTCGTACTCTTCTGCAAACCAATCGTCCATCGGTTCGTAAAGTTCGGGGTCGACATAGTTCTCCGGTGTAAAGGTTTCAGTGACGGGAAGGATGAGTCCTAGATCGAATCCTCTTTCGCAGGAGTAGGGAATGTGTCGATACCGAAATTGCTGTTCTATCGAGAGTCGTTTGATCGCTTCGAGGAAGACTGCAGGATTGAATGTCGTAACGATATCCTTCGCTGCTTGTTCGGCAGAGAGCTTTGGTGAACTCGGGCAGTTTTTCCAGATTCGAGTTGGAGTCGCAGGTCGTTGTTCGCTCGGATCTGCTTCGTCGATCGATTCATTAGGTACTCTCGCATCTCTCAAGTCGACTAGTGATGGACGTACTCGTGTCTTCTATTTCGACGTGTCTACTTGTTTCGGTGGGCTTCGGAATCGACAGGAAAGAGGGTTTCGTAGGAAGGGGGTTCTGCAAGTTCGACGGTGGGGGTCTCAGAGTAGATTCCGTAAGAAGAGGTAATCGTTTCGGTGGTATTGTATTCGATCTAATGCGAGTCGTCTCATTCTTCAGTTTCTTCGTTATCGATCGAAAAAGGGGGTGGGAAAAGTTCTCACACTGTCTGCGCATATGTTCTTCGTTCTTCGTTCGATTCGGTAGTTCGAGGAGTAATCGGAGGGTTCGTCTTTCGTAGTTCTTCGTTCGTAACGGGTCGCTGAGGGAGAGGATGAGCGAGAGTTTGTCGACTGTTCTTCGGCAGGAGGGTTCGAGGTCGCAAGATCGATTCGGGTACTCGGGTAGTCTTCGGAGGGTTCATCATGAGTGGTTCTTCGTTCGTAAGGTATCGCTGAGGGAGAGGGGATTCAGGAGGTGGTCGATTATCGTCCGGTAGGAGGGTTCGAATTGGTGAGGGAGAAGGATTTCGAACATTGTCGGGCGAAGTGATCGGGAGAGTTACATCCGGTGCACTTGTGGTATGCTGAACAGGCACTGTTCTTCGAGAGGCGGTCGCAGCGGCCGAATAGATTGAAGGTGAGGCATGATGAGACTCGGTTGTTGTTTCCTTTCCAACCGTATTGAGTCTGAACCTTCCAGAGAGGTGAATCGGAGGGTCTTGCGATCCAGTTCGGGCAGTCGGCTGCTTTGATTCCGACGTGGAAGTTGAGGCAGATGGGGCAATAACCGTCCTGTCCCCAATTCCTCGAGTCCATCCCATGATCGATCCCTTTTGCGTAGGGAGAGTCGCACCACCTTGAGTATCCGAACCATGCGGGAGCGTTGGGAGTGGAACTAATGGCTTGTCGAGGGGTACGAGAGAAGTCGATTCGAAAATTCCCATTCTCGGGTCCTGAGGGTTTGTCCCACTTTTATTCTGGGTCATCGGCTGGAAAGGACTGCATGTCGGGTGTGTGCTGAGGGTAGTAAGAAGCGAGAGATCGAGGTTGAGGATTCGAGGAAGGATTGTTCGGGGTCGATGCAGGGGGTTGGGAAGTCGATGCGGGGATTTGAGAAGTCGATGCGGGAGAGTAAGAGATCGTTCCTCGGGAAGGGTGAGAACGGGTGGTGGTATTCGAGGTAGTAGCTACGTTGGAGTTGTTCGATTGATTGGATCGGGGGTTAGGATGAGAGGAAGTAAGGGTTGATGAAGTTGGGCCATTGTAAACGATGGTCGAGGAGGAAGCGTTGGTGATCGTGAGCGAGGGGTAGTCGAAATGAACGGAGTGAGGGAGAGGAAGGTGTTGAAGGTTTCCGTAGAGGTACTCGGTCTTCAGATCTGCTAGTTCTCCTTTTGTCGCGTCACTCCCTAAAACCGTACTTTTCTTCTTAACTATCTCCTCAATCAAATGCTCAACGAGGGTCGATTTCCTTTTCATTCTTGACACCAAGTCTTCCTGTTTCTCCAAACCCACCAACTCAATCTCGCATGTTCGATACAAATCGTTGTCCCATTCTCCCAACTTTAAGACAATCTTCTTCGAGTCGACCAAACCCTTGAATAACGCATTGAGTTTCTTTCTCGCGTACAATGTGAGCACCATCTCGCTTCTCATATTCCAACGAGCCTCGATTCCAATCTTGAAATTTAGGAAATCCCTCGAGAGGTTCTTTTTGGTCGATTCGTCGGTGAGGGAAACGAGGAGGAGGGCAGAGAGGTAATTGGTGGCGTTGATGACTTCGTTGTGTGAGAGGTAATCATCGAGAGGGCGGAGGGATTCGACGAAATTGTCGAATTGTACCTTTCCCATGTTCTGGAGGAGGGGCCAAATGGGATTCGAGGATAGTCGACAGTAGGAATCAGTGAAGAAGATGAGTGGAGGGAGATTCGACCATTGTCGTAACTTGTGTGAGGTGTCTTCTTTCATTCCATACTTGTTCTGAGGGATGAGTTTCAGGTCGGTAGGAGAAGGGGCCGAAAGGAGGTCGGGAGAGGCATAGGAAATGGTCGGGAGAGGGGCTGAAGGGATTCTAGCGTTCGGGACGAGTTGTTGTTGAAGTTGATGGAAGAAACCGAGTAACACTTCTTGACCTTGAAGTCCTGCTGCTGCTTGAGGTTGAACTCCTGCTTGAGGTTGGTCAGCTACTCCAGCTTGCTGTCCTGGCGCTGCTTCTGGCATTGTCAGGGTCTTTGAGAGAGGAGGGTATAAGGAGGATCGAGCGTGAGAGGAGAGGGGGAAGAGGAGGGAGAAAGAGGCGTGTGTGTTTGATCGGGTGTCGCTAATCAAAAGATCGATGCGTTCTGCTATCTGAGAACGAAGCGATATTCGAATTCGATTCGAGCGAGAGAAGAGAGAGAGAGAAAGGGGGCGAAAGTCTTCGCGAGCGAAGGATTCGACTTCGCTTGACTCAGAATTTCGCAGGTCGAAAAGATCGCATTTCTAGGTCAGGAGGTTCTCGAGTTCGACTTTTCTTCCTCACACAGCGCCCCTGGGTTTGGCGAACTATTCGCCGCCAAACTTCGAAGTAGAAGACCAAGAGTTGGAAAAAAAACGAAAATTGAGGTTGACCACTCCCTTCTCACTATGAGCAGCTCGAACATACTAGCACACGCAGTAGTCAACCTGCATACTGCCTGTAATCAAACATGAACTCGCAATCCTCCCAAAACCGATTCCCACACTCTACATCTTCTCGACTTTGAACAAGGCTACCGTAACTCGGATTAGAGCAGAAACGACTCTGTACAGCGAGATAGGAGCTATAGATTGATCAGTAGAGCTGCTCAGGTCGCTCGGAAGTGCTTGTTGAGATGGAATCGCTGTTTGCTTCGAAGCGTGAGTTCCCTCTCTCTCCTCTCGCGCTTTGCAGTCGATAGCTCACTTGGACTGATCAGACGATAGTGCAGGCTCATTTGTGTCTGCCGATGTCTACATCTGCTTCCGTATCGATCGACTTTTCGTTTCGCTGCTTTCTCTTTTCTCCTTCTCGCTCTCGTCTCTAGTCTGTCGTTTCGGTCTCAGCTTAGGCTCAGTCAAGATCGGACCTCAAGATATGCAGGGAAGCGGCGGGACAAGCTGGTGCTGGATCTGGAGCTCAAGGATCAATCCATCGCAAAAGTGGGAAGCGAGACCAGGGTCCGACGTCGACGTCGAGCGGACTCCTCAGCTTCTATCGCTTTATTCAACGGAACATTTCCAATCGATCCCTTCTCGCTTGTGCTTGACCGCGAGGAGTACAAGAATGGTTTCTCACTTTCGCAATTCCCATCGGGTTATTCACTCGATCCAGACTTCGCGTGCGTTTTCGAGCTAACCCGGTGATTTTGCCTTCAATAGCCTAAACAAAGCTTCACTCGAGCAAGAAGAAGCCACCTTCTTACCCTTGCCGTTCCAGTAATCGGGACTAGCTCGTTACCTTTCCTCGCATCAACTCAAACCCAGCGTTCACTTCTTGACCAATCCCCTTCGTCCTCACCGTATCGACTTCGGACCCCTCGCTCTCTGTCCTACAAACCTCTCCTTATCCCGCCGCTCCCTTTCTCTCCCTCCCTCCCGTGGTTTGCGATTCTCCGACGCATTCGACCTCTCACTTGCCTCTCTTGCCGAATCGACCCAGCTCTAGCTGTCTTCAACTAGGAGCTCGGATGCTCTACTGCTCGCGATTGAAAAAGACAGGTTCGGAGTTCCGCGGTCCAACGGTTCTCTTACCGACCTCCTATCTCGCTCCGTCTCTTCCTCTCCTGACTCTCTCGCCCTCGCATCGGTCAATCACCCACTCAGCTGGCCAATCATGCCCAACTACAGTCACGATCTTGTCACAACCTCGATTGAAAGCGTTCTCACCACGCTGGAACAAATCAAGACAAACTGGTACCGCGATGACTTGGAGGAGGGTGAAAACAGCTTCATGAATGTTTGGTACATTCAGGCTTCACAGTCAATTCAGAGAAACTTGCAACTCCTATGTGGTCAAGAATACAACGAGCATCATTTCAATCTTCGAGCGGAACACACTTTTCCAAAATACGAGCTAGCGACCGTCACAGACTATATCGAATTCTTAGCACACAATTCTGGACTGGGTCGCCTTTATGCGCTGCCCTCACACCTGGTGCGTAACTGGTGAATACTTCTCATTCCGATATATTTCGAATTCTAATTTTTGTCGCACACAGCCTTGCTTTGGCCACGTCTCTGAAACTGACCTTCAAGAATGGAACATACACTTCTTCAAAGGGCATCACATATTGTCACATCTGCTTGTGAGTTTGTTTCCTACTCGTCTTGGCCTGAGGAAGTCCGACCTCAAACCCTTTTTCTCAATTCAGGTCAATTTTGGACTCTTTCGCATCCAAAGCGCTCTCTTACACAAACAACAGCACACACCCTTACCCTCGTGGAAGTTTGCCGCTGAGTGGATTCAACATTTCTCACCCGGATCCAATTGGGATCAACTTGTTCACAAACCCATCCTTTCAGCAGTGATATCTGAATGGCGTCATCTCGAGCTTGTCGGTCAGTGGCAGGTACTCAGTGACCTTAGTGAGCTCTGGGAAAGGGTCTTTCAAGGGCAGCTGATCAGAGCACCAGAAGATCTGAAGTACTACATCACAAACTGTTTGATTTTGAATGTGCGCTCCTTCTCCGGATCATAATAATAGGTTCTCACCAGTAGTAGACTGACAGCTTCATGCTATAGGGTTCGGCGTCTGATTATATCAGGTTCAACGAGGGGAGTCTGAAGATATTCCGTGCTGCAGGCTTCGCCGTTTCAGCGGTCAGTTCCGCGACTTGCTCTCAAGCTTACCAGTACTCTCCTCCTGATCAGTGTTTCTGAGTATCTACAGACCCAATATCGAAGCTCAATGTCACATTCTTTCACTCACTCTGTCAACAGATTCTTCCCTCGAGCTCGCTCGCTCTCCAGTAGTCCTTTGTAGATCATCCCTCCTTCCTCACATCCTACTCTTCTGCACTTTCACCCTCTCTTCACTCCTGTTTCGCTCTCATCCTTTCCTGGCCGAATGAAAAGCTGAAACCACGTTCCAGTCTTTCTATGTTGCTTTTATGGAACTCACCGTCGATTGATCAATGTATGAGAGAATGAGGAGAGAACGCAGAAACTAAATGAGTTGAATCGTAATCTCGGTTATAGACTAGCCTCTCGTCCCTGCAGTATAGCCCGCTGTGGAGAGACAGGTGCACGAAAGAGAGGACGGCTTGATGGGGTAAGGGGAACGGTCTCAGGTAGGAGGACACGGGACGAGATTGAGAATAAGCAAGCTATTCTTTCTTGCAGACGATGCAATCCTCATTCATGCTTTCATTTGGAAGAGGGAAAGTAGCCGGGATGTCAAGTACATTACATGGTCGAAGTACAGGAGAAAGCAGAAGGAGAACAGATGGGACAAGTGGAGAGGCGAGGCAAAAACAAGGAAGCACAAGGGGAACGTCGTTTCGCAAGCGAGCTCGAGTCAAGGACAAGGCTGCGCGCTTGACCTGAGCACGCAAGTTACAGCTAGTCAACTCTGCTGATGGGACAGAAGAGGGGAGAGCTGGAGAGCAAAAAGTAGAATTATGAAGAAACGAAGCAAAAAAAAGGGGGCCGAGCAGGGAATTGAACCCTGGACCTCGCCCAAATGAGTGCAGAACCCTAAGGGCGAATCATACTACTAGACCACACGGCCTGAATGATTCGATGAAGCCCGTCGCGAGAAAAAGCGTATATACTTGTTGAGCAGTCTCTGGACATCCTCTTCATCCTCAGAGAACCGAGGAACGATCCAGAGAGTACCGCTGAGATAGGAATCAAACACTCGTGAGTTTGAACGTGTCTTTGTTCTTCGAGGACGAACTTTGAAAGCGGTTGAATCACTTTGCATTCTTCCCTCTCACTTCTCACTTCTCACTTCAAACCAACAGACCTCCTCCTCGAATACTTCAGGACTACTAGATACCACCTCAAGATCGATCGGAAGCAACACGGTGAACAGCTGATTTCCTTCCATCCCTTACCCAACTTTCACGTCGGCTCGCGTCCTCCCTCTTTCCCTTAGCCCCCTTCTCTGCCGCTCCTGCCACTCCCTCGCAACCCTGAGCACGCCACTGAAACCGCTCCGATGCGACTACCACTCCAAATCTCTCCATCCTTCACTTCCCAACTTCCGCTCTCCGAATCTTCCCCTTCAGACCCTCCGCTACTCTTCATCGACCAAGAATCGTTCATTGTCGAATTACAAGGGAAACTGGATCTACCAGAAGGGGAAGCGGAGGAAGATGGAATGGGTGCGGGAGACGAGGCGAGTAGATTGAGAGGGAGTAGAGTTGGGAAGATTGATTTGAGTGATCCGGTCAGTACGACGTATCTCTCTACTGCGGCGTGATTCGCTCCGAGGAACGCTGCGAAAAACGGAGAGACGGCGAGCAAAGAGAGAGAGAGGAACGATCGGAAGATGACAAAGGAGGGATTTCCAAGAGAAGACCCGACACCAACCTGAATTGCGTGCTGACTGTTCTATTTCTCGTTGGAAATCTATAGAAGAAACCGACGATGAGAATCGCTCACCACCGACTCGAAGGGAAACTCGAAACTCTCCTTACTCCCTACGCATTGTTACGAACAACACGAAGACCTCGTTCTCCTCCTCCTCCCGACGCCTCTCCGGAACCTTCCTCGAAACGACAGCGTCTCGACGCAGGGCAAGAAGGGAATGAAGACGATGGATCGACGACAGAGATACATATTGTCGGATTGATTCGGAAAAAGATCGTGTTCAACAAGAGACCGGAACCATTGATCGAGATCAGCTCGGAGGCGGATCCGGTGCAGGGCGTAGTCGGAGAGGGGAAGAAAGAGAAGGAAGCGAAGAGGGGACCGAAAGGATTGTTGGGATCCACGGGAGGGAAACGATGAGAATCGTGAAAAGACGGGGAGAATGCTTGCTAAAGAGGTTTCGTACGCAGTCCTTGTTTGTTGTCAACATTACTTGCGAGCATCTATGAAGCTTTCTCACGGCATGAAGTGCGAGAAGACCACTAGACCTGAATCCGAGCATTCGAATTGCGAAAAGTCAATTCCGATTCGATTGCGTTTTGACACTACCAACCTTGACCTTCTGTCCCGCCTGTAGTATCCGAATGACCTGTACATCGAGCCCCTCTGGATCAGCCTCCCTCCCTTCCTCGAAGCTAGCGAGGAGACGGGGAAGCGAAACGTACCTGATCAATCTCGCAAAACCAAGCGAAACCTTTCAGTTTAGTCCTGTTAGAGCTCGTCGTCGCTGATGGCGGAGCGTTAAAGGATGACGGGACGGAGGGACGGTATTTGACGGAGCCGGGGAAGGGGAGTGGGAGGGAAAGGAGGTGAAGGTGTAGATGATTCACCTGTACATTTTTTTAAACGATTTGGTGAGTCTAAGCGTCAACTGTCGAGAGGAGTGAGAGCTTACGGAGAAGAATCTACTCGAGAGAGAAGATCGCACAGGAGAGAAAATCAGAATCAGTGCGAACGATTGAATCGATTTCGATTCGAGAACTCACGGAGGTATGTGAAATCCGAGTCTGTAGCAAGAGATCATTATTGAGCGTTCACTGAGTGTCGAGACCTGAGTAAGCGACGAACCTTTGTTGTCCTTCTTGAACCCCGACTTTCGCGAGAGTCGCTTGACCTACGGTTTTCATTCTCAGCACTGTTTGCCCTCTGAGAGACGGTCAGACGATTGAAGACGGTTTGTCAGAATAGCAGCTCAGGCTCACGCATATCAGTGTCGAGGATGGAAAGCGTTTTGACGTTATCTGACCCCTCACAACCGAATGAAAGGGTCAGTCGAAATCGAAGAAACACTTTCGACGGATTGAGACGCACCGATATGTCGCTTCGGTATAGCCAATAGATGTACCTTACTCCCTGGACTCCGGTCTCTAAAGATGACAAACTCGTCGTCCTGTTGTTACTCAGGCAGGTATGAGCCGATTTCAAACGAACGAACGAATGAACGAATCGGGGAGAAACGTACCTCATGTACGACGTTGAAGTCTGGTGATGTGGTCGTCACACCGCAAAAGATACAACCCTCCTTTGTACCATCTTGGTTGAGCGTCGTAGGTTGATTAGCCAGCGCTGTTGTCGAGTTGAGATGAGGGGGAGAAGGAGGTCGAGATTCCAATGGGAGCGCAACGGCTTGAGATGAGGTTGACGAGAAGTTGAAGCAGTCACTGAACCAGGAAGCCAGAATGTAAGCTAAGCAAGTGATGAGGAAGCCGGAGGTCAAGTTGCGAAAGGGAAACGGGACTCGGAGCGAGAGGAAATTAGTTTCTCCCTCCACCTCGACCGCTTCCAAGAAGATGACTAGCTTGTTGGAATACGTAGACTTCAGCCAGAAGTCACTATGGATCGCAGTAGGCAGTATCATCTTTGTGAGTCCTCTTTTCCAAAGCTCCACATCATCAACCTCTCCCGACTTCTCTCTCTCTACTCCTGCTGGCCTGCTGAGAGTACACGAATGAGTAGAATCCACTGTTCTGGAATATTGTAGCTCGTCAAGGTGAGTCTCCCTCTCTTCGCTATCTTTCGCTCGACAAAAACTCATTTGCTCTCCTCTGCGCATGCTTCTGGCAATAAGAGTACAAGAACAAGATTCTAACCAAGCTGGCGTTCGGCAAACCCTACCTGGGATGCTACGGTCTAGCATTCACGATCTTCTCACTTGGAATCCTTCGCGACCATCTGTTCGTCCCCTCTTTTTCCTCCCTCTTTCTTCTGGAGTTGAACATCCTTCTCCTCACGCGATAGCTATCAAAAAGCTCTATCAGAGCAACCCACGCACCCTTCGCTTCACTACACCGAATTCAAACTCGTCGCAGGATTGGCTTTTGCAGTCGGAGGGATTCTGGTTGTGACCTCTATGTGGGCTCTAGGGGTTACGGGTACTTACTTGGGTGATTACTTCGTACGTCGGATCGCATTCGTCCCTTTCAGCGAGAGCCGAAAGAGCTGATTTTGCGATCGGGTTTGTTTCGTTTGTCGTTTTTAGGGAATCTTGATGGACGTAGGTTCTCGAACCGCTCTTTCTCACAAATCCGGGTTCAGAAGCTGATAAAGTGTCATATGAGAATAGGAGAAAGTCGAATCATTCCCTTTCAACGTCACCTCGAACCCAATGTATTACGGATCAACTCTTTCTTTCCTCGCGACTGCTCTTTGGTAAGCTCCATGTTCTTCTTTTCTCTACTTTAGTTGATTCTGACTCAAAGTCATGCATAGGTATGAATCGCCTACTGGTCTGCTCCTCACAGTCCTCGTTTTCGTCGAATACAAAATCGCTCTCCTTTTCGAAGAGTCAGTCTCACGATCTTCCTTCCTCGTCTTCCCTGTGGGCGTCTACTGATCTGTTCTTCCTATTCAGGCCCTTCACTGGCGAGATCTACGCGAAACGAGAACGTGCAAGAGCTGCTGGAAAAGGGAACGAAGTAGCAGTACCTTCAGGATCCTCCTCTGCACTCCGATCTTCCCGACGCAATGGTGGAGAACTCTAGATCAGTCATCTCTTGATATCCTCAACGGATCCTCACGACCACCAAAACAAAGGTTTCCTCGTCAACCGAAGCGTTTACTTCTTCGACACATCAAAATCCTTAGATAATCCACCTCAATTCATTACGATACCACCCTGTTGATGTGTTTCAACTCACTCACTCATTTCCAGTTGTTGTAGATACTCCCTTTACCCTTCCCTTCCTTACATTCAACACCTTTTTGTCGATTAAACGCATGTTCAACACAGGAAACCTATACCAAACTTACCTCTCTTATCGTTTCGCCTTCGATTCACAAACTGATGTCGCTGCTTACTCGGAAGTACTCAAGCTATCTCGGTTGGCAACGGTTAGAGAACGGGATTTCCGCGGGCCTCTAACGCCTTGACAACCACTCTTTCTTCTTTTCCTTCTCTCTCCTCTTGTCCTCTCCTCTCCTCTTCCTCCCTCTCGACATGTCCAACTCAGGCGCTATCACGCTTGCTCACACGGACGAGTTCAGGGTGATCCTCAGTTCGTTTTCGTCAATCGCCAAAGATGTCCTCGAGCCATTGAGGGACCGATACCTCCTGTTTGTCTCCCAGAATCTCGGCGTTACCTCTGGACGTGAGGAGCGACAATGGGTGTACAATTGGTTCGCAGGAGCAACTCGGTTTTTCTCGTTGACCTCGAACACGATTTCACTATCATCCACTGAACCGGACCCAAGCAAACGATACTTTGCACGATTCGAGATCGACCAGATTAACCAAGTTGTCGCCGAGACATGTCAGCTGCTTCGAGCAGGGCGGCCAGTTACAACACCTTTAAAAGGACTCGTGAGTTGAATTCATCTTGCCTCCTCAGTCTGAGTGCTGACTTTGCCACCTTCCCCCACAGCCCTTCATCGGTGATGCCAATTCGCTCTCGCCCCATCAAAGGGAGCATGTCAAAGCTTATAGCTTGATTTCGGTACGAAGCTTTCTTTCGACTTCGTTCCCGATCGGTCTAACGCTTCAACTCTCTCTCCGCGCCTCGAAATACAGCTTCTCGTACCCCTATTTCGAATCAGCCATCGTATTCTACGCCCGCGTCACGCTCCGACCCATCTGCGCGCTATGGAGGAATACGTTTATTTCTATCAACAATCCGAGTTGAGACCGCTTTTGGAAGAGCTCGTTCGCTTCTTCCGCGATTACTTGCCCTTGTATCCAGCACAATTCCAGCTCGAAGTCTGCCGTGAAGTGTCAAGGCTGTGCACTGTGATCAAGGACTTTCGACCTTCGTTTTCGCACTTCAAGAAGATTCTCGACGATAACTGGAGAGGCTACGCTCTTGAACCAGTGAGCGGCCTTCCACTACACTCCATTCTTGTTCTCTATAACGAATTATCGGCTCGTCAGGAACGATCGGATGCTCCACGGCGGTCGCAGCGTGTCGAGCCAAACCCATTTTTACCGCATTTGAGCAACCTGATTCGACAATCGCGTATCCAGGTAAGTCCATCTATTAAATCCTAGCGGCTATCTCACTGACTTGGATCGTTTGCCGGTCGATCTACAGGACCAGCAGGCGATTGCCTCTCGAGCCTTTCGCTCGCTTTCGCATCGAAACCCAAATTTGTCCACTCGTCGGAATCTCATCTACGACGACGCTCAGTCTCCATAGCCTCTCTACAGAATCAGTCCTTTGTTCGACCCTCGACCTTCATCACTCTTGATTCTTCTAACTTCGTTTGCCGATTCATTCGCAACTTTTCAGAAGTGTCCACGATTTCATATCGGCCATTGTGAGCTACCATATCATGCGTAGTCCGAATATCGTTACTCAGAGAGAAACGTAGACCTTGGCACGATGAATCGAAAGTTTGAATGCAGTTAAGTTGAGGGCAAACGACGAAAAGAACGAAATACGAGAAACATTTGCATCCCTACATCAAGGTAGAATATAGAGAAACGAAAACGACATAGAGACAAGGCTTGATATGCTATTGCGAAAGATAAGCTTTAGAGAAGAAGAGGGGTAAAAAAACAAAGGTGTAGCGAAATCGATCCAGTGAAAGATGTCGCTAACGAGAGGGTATATATCGCAAGGGTAGTCGAGAAGTAGTGTCTATGCGTGGCATTTGCGGTTATTGCCGTATCTGTCGAAACCAAGAGCAATGAGTACAGTGTCGAAAAAGGTTGTCGAGCGTAGAGAATAGTTTCGACTCACCTGAAGATTGTAGCAGGATCCAAAGCTTCGGGATCAAACACGTCCTCCCAAATTTCCTCACCTTGAGCTCTCCTAATCCTCTCGACCGTACTATCCATCAACAGACCCCTCCATTTACTTCCAATCCCTTTCTGAATATCACTCGGCCCGTCTTTTCGTTGAATGATCAGTGGAGGTTCGACGGAGAAGGATTTGAGAAGATCGAATTGAATGAAAGAGGGGACGGCGGTGTCGACGGCGGTTTGGTAGGCTGTCCAAGGGTTTAGAATTAGGGAGAGGAGTCGTCGAGCTCCTGAAGAGGAGAGGGCGTAGGCGTGTAAGCAGAGAGGAACGGTCGAGCGATGAAGGTGGGGATGTAAGTACTGTGGTTCTGTGGGAAGGATTCCATCGACATCAGTAAAGAAGCAGTTCAGCATGATGTTGTAGCGAAATTCGAACGAACGAAGGAGTTCCTTCCCCCAACAATGACCGAGCAAAGTTGCATCCCAATCCTTCGGTAACCTCCTCTCTATCCTACTCCACAGCCTCTGTAGATCCCACTCGACGTCGACATCATCTTCGAGAATCAAAGCGCTCTTATCCCGATTCTTCGAAATCATCTTCATCGCTCTCGTATGGCCCCAAAACGTCGATATAACTCCCTCATTGACCTGTCTCCCTGGTATCCGTTCGTTCTGATCGTAGAGTGCTTCAGTGATGTTGATGTTTGGATTCGAAGGTTTGAGGAGATAGAGAGTGTTTGATTCGTCGTGTGCTTCGAGGTGAGAGATCCAATCTCCGGAAGGAAAGCGTGGGTCGATGAGAGGAGGAAAAGGGGTCGGCGAGTCGGGAGATGGGGTTTGAACGAGCCAGTCATTGCCAACATGTAATCCTCCTAACGAACTTTCGGGAACTCCTCGAACTTGAGCCTATAACCCGCTTCTTTCCGCTTAGCTCGCGCTCGAGACAGACAAAGAGTAAATGATAGAGTGCTCACCATGATTCTCAGTCGTTCTTTCCTGACTTCTACAGCTCTCTCTGCGATCCATTTAATGAAAGGTTCGTCCTTATTAACAGCATCGACGAAAGTGATCTTCAACCCATGAGCTCTCGCTAGTTGTTCCATCTGTTGCCTCCTATCATGTCGAGTCGGCAAGCTGAGTACGTATATATGATTGAAAGTGAGAGTTTGTGAATGAACTATTTGACTAGCAGGGGATGTAGTCTTCTCTAGGTGATTCCGATAGTTCAGGGAGTTGCTTGGATCCGATATGAAGCTAGACAAGTTGGTAGCGAGGGGTATTCGCGTTGAGGAGTGTTGGAGAGAGTAAGTCGAGATGAGGAGGAATAAGATGAGTCCTGCCGCTACCCACGAATAGCTCGTCCGACTCAACATACCCTCGAGTATTCGTTGGCCAGTCTGAGCGTGTAGATTGTCGTGGATTGAGGTGAAGAGGTGAAAAGGAAAGGTTCGTTCATTTTTCTCAAATTTCGCAAGGTCCTTTGTTCTATTCAAGCAGTTCTTTCGTAACCCCACTCCGATCGAGTGGTTTGGGGTCAATGAGGAGCGTGTGACCCAGTCCTCCCTGAATAGCGAGAAAGCTCGAGCGGGAATAAGGTCGAAATCGCTCGCGAGAATCTTCTCAGCTCTCCCTTCATCCTCTCATCAAGCCCGAAGCTCTGGTTGAAGACGTAGATGATAAAGTATGCGTCTATATTCGATCGACCCATCCCCATTCCTATTCTATACTGAACTTTTTCCCCTCGTTGGACTTCCTTCTTCCCTTTCTAAGCCGAGATGAGAGAGCGGCGACGACGAGCTTGAGCAGCTCCCTTTCGGATCGTACCGAACACGTCTCCGTAGTAGCTATCATCGTCGACGAGATTGGTAAGAACGGTAAAGTATGAAATCGAGGAGGGAACGGAGAAAAGCTCACGATCCGTTGAGTCCAGGTTGAGGTTCAATTCCTTTGCAGTAGACAGAATCCCAGTGCTTCTCGATATCTTCAACGACAGGTCGACCGACAATGAGGATGTTCTATAGCGAAAGGAGAAAGGGAGAAGTCAGTTTAGAATCTCTGCGATTTTTTCAGTTACCCTCGTATAGCTACGAGCGAGTTTCTGCAGAGGCAAGATGGGTGCTTACTTGAATAGCAGGACCAAATGCACCTTGTTCGGCCTGGAACGCGGTGAGAGCGTCGTAGGTGATGTTGGGTGCAGAATCGAAATCTGAAGCGGTACGAAGGAGCATGATGCGAGAGTAGTCTACCAGACCCGAGACGTGTGCCCGCATCAAACTTTCTAAGGAAGCATTGTCCTCCTGGGCTGTAAGTGCGTAGTTACCTGTTCCAACCTCGAGATCGAGTCAATCGCAACTTTGCGAATTGAAAACAAAACTGATTCCGTACCTTCTCCTTTAGTCATCAATTTGGTGTAGTTTGCCCAAGTGTCAGAAAGAAGGGTTCCCGCAAAGTAGGCGTCCGAGCAAAGAGCGTCTCCTTGGAAAACTTTGGGTCCTTCGTTCGCAGGTGCGTAGTTGAAGTGTTTGCGGAAATCCATAGCGACGGAAGAATCGTTGAGAGTGAGATCTTTCGTGAGGTTGTATACACGAGAGAGGAGGTTGGTATTGAGCTCGAAGACTGGAAAGAGCTCGTGAAGAGTCAGCTTTCTATTCCCGTGAAAAGTAACCGAGTCGAAAATTCACCTTCGGTACCGTAAAGATCAGCGACGGCGGGAAGCTGGCCAGGAGCTTTAGTACCTAATGCCCAGTGGCCAGTAGTGAAATTGTCGGGAATCTGTCGGGCGTCGATCTCGTCTGCGAAAGAGAACGACAGCGAAGAGTCAGCTCTTATTCGCGATAATTGGACCCTCGTCGACCTCGGAGCCTAGTATGTAGCGCTTTGTAACGTCGAGTATCATCGAGTAGTTGTAGCGGTCGACGAAGAGGCTGATGAGGGAGATGAGATATAGCTCACATGCGAGACCCGACTGCGAATAGAAAACCTCGGGTCAGCGAGCAGCTCCAATCTTAGTATCTTCGAGAAAGCAAGCTCACCTGTACTGAGAAGCGAGCCCAAGCGGCTGAACCGAGAGTACCTTCCGAAGGACGAATTCCTCCGATTCCAGCGATCAAGAAATAGGTCTTCTTCAGGTCGAATTTGGATGAAAGGGTCATAGCCATGATAGTCGACGCAGCGTTGATCTCAGCTGTATAGAGGAATTCGAAATTAGCTGAATGGCCTCGAGAAAGCGAGATAAGAGAGAAATTCGAAAAACTGACCTTCTCCGGTTGTGACGATGCAAGTTGATCGGTTCTTGTTGCAACTGATGTGAGGGAATAGAGGGGATGATCCAGCGAAGGTGTAGTTATAGGTCAATCCGAGAGGTTTCAACCAAACTTCTCTCTCGGGAGTGAACTGTGCGAAGCGATGCGAGGTCAAGCTCAATATCTTTTGATAGAAGACGAGGGAGTGAGGACGTACCATAGAGATGATCATGACTTTGGGAGAGATAGGATGATGATCATTTGAGGAAGAGCGTTCTACGAGTTCAGTTGGGATTGTAGGAGCTGCAAGAGCTGAACTAGCGAGCACTGTCGCTGCTAGAAGAGTCTTTGCTGTTGAGAAGAGCATTTTGTTTCGTCGTCGAGTGAGTGATAGGAAAGAGGAAGAGAGAAGGAAGAAGTTTGATCTTGATCCTTCAAATAGCAGCACGACGCTAGCCTTATTTTGGAATGCGATATCGTTTAGCCACGAGGGAGAAGGGAGGGAGATAGTGGAAATGTCTCTCACCCGCTTTTTTTTTCGACCCGGGGTGTGATACGAAAGAGTTTTCCCGTCGAGTTCCGTACCGTTGACCTTGCGAAAGATTGCGAGAAGATTGGAAAAGAAGAAAACAGGAGCAGAGAGACGAGAAAGTCAGAAAAGCGCTGTCGACGCTGACAGAGCCTGGCCTTATCAGTAGAGAGTTCAGACGCAAAAACTGGAGTCGGAGTTCAAAGAGAGGGAGGCGGGTAAAGAAAGAAAAAGCGAAACCGTCCCAACTCCGAATTGAGAAGACTTTTCGGTTAGGGGCTCTCTCCCTCTTTCATCTCCCCACCTCGTCCTTCATCCTGGCAACGCTTCTCTCAAACAACACTGACAAGATGCTACAAAACTGAGAGGAGGAGCGTACCTCTTCTCTCCTCCACAACAAGACTTTCTTTCCCTTGTTCTCCCTTTTGGTGCCTCCACCTCCACCTCTCTCTCTTCGTTCCTCACCCGTGAAGAGGTCGATAGCTTCAACACGACCAGACAGTGCAGATGTCTCGACAACTATCAGCCTCGACTTCCCAGCTCTCCATCCCTCGAATCGCCGACGCTTCAACAATCGCATCGCTCTTCTCCCTCTCCTCCCTCTGGACCGCTCCTCAACCCACTGAATCGTCTTTCTCATCCCTGACAGTCCCCACAAACGTACAAGACTCGACAACAGCGTGGGTAATGGAGAACTGGAACGTTTCGTCGAATAGTTTAGATAATACTCAATTTGTCAAGGATCCGTTTGGGGATGAAGGAGAAGAGGAATTGGTCTTGAGCGTGAATTATCCGAGGGGTACGAGAGAAGGGAGTCAATTCTTCATGACGCCAATGAGGGCCGACTCGAATGTTCAAACCGCTGTTTTACAATACGAGGTAAGTCGAGCTTTCATTTCGCTCGAGCTTCGGTTCTGCATTCGCCGATGGTTCCAACTGTCAAACCTATAGGATAGGAGTCAGAGCACTGACCGAAATGTCGGACACGGCTGAGTTTTCGCTGATTTGCTTTTTTCCTTGATCGCAGGTCGCTTTCGACGAGGGGTTCTCGTTTGTCAAGGGCGGCAAGCTGCCGGGTCTATACGGATCCGAGAAGAGTTCCGAATCGATCTGCTCCGGAGGAAATCGACAACCTAGCTGTTTCTCAGCTCGATTGATGTGGAGACAGAAAGGCGAAGGGGAAGGTGAGTGTTCACAGCTTCTTGAGCCTCTCTGATGAGTACTCAGCGAGTCGTGAACAAGCACAGTCTATGCATATATCCCAACGTATGACGGGTTTTGTCGACAGTCCGACGTCCAGTGCAACGATGAATACGGAATTTCGCTGAGTCGTTGTTCTTTCGATTTCTCTGCTGGAGGGTAGGCACCATCTCTTCCTCTCTACTCCATCTCCACTGACTGAGCTCGTCCTCTTTCTAGGTGGACGACGATAACGCAACTCATTTCCCTCAACACTCCTCCCTTCGCCAACGGACTCCTTTACCTCTGGGCGAACAACACTCTCGCCCTCGCTCACACCGGTCTCGTATGGCGTACGAGCGAATCCGTTACTCTATCGAAAATCATGTTCTCTACGTTCTTTGGTGGAAGTGATAGTAGTTGGGATAGTGAGGGAGGTAGTTCTTACTTTCGGAATTTTCAGGTTCGCATCCCTGCTTCCCCTTCTTTTGTTACTGTCAAGTCGCTGAGGATGATTGAGATGATAGGTATATGCTGGTCAAATACCGTCCAATACGAGTGGTCCAGCTGTCAACGCTACTCTTTCTACAACTTCTTCTGCATCGACGTCGTTTTCAGCTCATTCAAGACTCGCATTCTTCATTCTGTGGCTTCCCTTGTTGTCGTTACTTCTTGATGTTGTTGCTTAGATTCGCTTTCGTCGTAGATAAGATAGAACTGGAGTTGAATAGACCTTGCATAGCATTCTTTTCGAAAACTTGCAATTTTGTTTTTTCGGAATTTAGGGATCCGATCGCTCCAGGGCGCTATTTGACACGTTCTCACCAAACCGTAGAATGGTCGCAAAAAAAGTGATGCGAAAGTTGAACCTCCTGAACGAGGGAAGCTTTTCCCTCCCCCTCTTTCTCTCACATTTCACTCTCCAACGATGGCACGCAAGAATAGCGCTCAAAAAGCGGCGGCGGAAGCAGCTCGAGCCAAACTAGCTGAAGAAGATCCTGAAGCGTACGCAGAACAAGAGGCCGACGCATCTAAGAAGAAGAAGCAGACACACAGAAAGGAGAAGCGTACGCCTCTCCCTGAGCTTCTAACCCTGTTCTGATTAGCTGAGAATAGAGATGAATAGCTTGGGATACGGATGATATCGATCATTGGGCGGTTGAACCTTTTTTGGAAGAAGAGAATGGAAAGAAATGGGAACCATTCTTGGAGGAGAGTTCATTCGCTACTTTGTTCCCAAAATACCGTGAAGTATACTTGAGAGAGGTGTGGGGTCATGTAGTATCTTCATTGGAGAAACATGTAAGTTTTCACAAACTCTCGAAATACTCGAGTTGGAAAGTCGGGAAACTGACTGTTTCGGTGAGGAATAGGGTATCACTGCTACTTTGGATTTGGTAGAGGGTTCAATGACGGTCAAGACTACTAGGAAAACTTATGATCCTTATATCATTCTCAAAGCGAGGGATTTGATCAAATTATTGGCTCGTTCAGTTCCCTTACCTCAGGTAACACACTCTCCCTCTCTGTCCTATTCTCTCCAGTAGAAAGCTTAGCTCATTCGATTCACATGGGGAACAGGCAGTCAAGATTCTAGATGATGGTTGTTCAGCGGATATTATCAAGATTGGTAACATTATTCGTAACAATGATCGATTCGTGAAACGACGGCAACGTTTACTTGGTCCTGGTGGATCGACACTCAAGGTGCGTTCTCTCTCCCCTCGTCAAGTTGGAAAAGTACTGATCAAGTGAGCTAAATGGTAGGCTATCGAACTTTTAACTCAATGTTACGTATTGGTTCAGGGTAACACGGTCGCTGCGATGGGAGGTCACAAAGGATTGAAGGAAGTACGAAAGATCGTGATTGATTGCATGAAGAACGTTCATCCTATTTACCACATCAAGGTGAGTTCTCATCTTCACTTTCTCGACCTTTTTCCTTTTTTGAATTCTTAATGGACCTTTCCTCTGACATGTTCTAGGAATTGATGATTAAACGAGAACTTGCGAAAGATCCTAAATTGGCAGAAGAGAACTGGGAACGATTCTTACCCAAATTCAGAAAGAGACGGGAGAAGAAGAAGGGAGGATCGGGAGAAAACGAGGGAGGAGGGTACGAAGCGGGACCTTCTGGATCAAACGCGATGCCGATCGAAGCTGGGGACGGTCAACCTCCGATGAAGAAACAGAAGAAGGCGAATGAGAAGAAGGTTTATACTCCTTTCCCTCCGGCTCAACAACCGAGCAAGGTGAGTCTCAGATTCTGGGTATGAGCTCAGAGTGCAGTTGCTGATCAGAATTCTCGATTCCACAGATCGATCTTCAACTCGAGTCTGGAGAGTACTTCCTCAAACCTCGAGAGAAGCAACAACGAGAGGAAGAGAAAAGAAAAGCAAAGGTGCGCTTTCTAGTCTTCCTTCTTCCTCTACAGATGAATACCTGTACTGATGTCCAGACTCCCATCTTCACAGCAAGCTGCGGTTACCAATTCTCGACAAGAAGAACGAGCGAAAGCATTCGTTGCACCAGAGGAGAAAGCGGCGAGGCCAGCGGTCGGTTCAGAAGACAAGAAGGAGAAGAAGAAGCGAAAGAGGGAGGAAGCGGAAGCTGCTCAGAACGCTTGAAAGTAGGCATGACTTTGAATCGGACAGCGGCTTTGAAGAGGAGGTTGTCGTTTATTTTCGCATTGCACTTTTTCCATTTGTTTCGTTTTCCCGCTCATGAGTAGAGATATCAAGCTTTGTGAGAGATGCTAGAGATAAAGTGATTCATTTGCGAAAGATTCACGCAGATCAATTTTCGAACGGCTTGTCGATCCGACTTCTCTCCTCGCTTTCCTGACCATTCTATCAACCGAACAACCAGGAGTGCTCTACGTAACACAGAGCTGTTAGCTAGTCAATGCAAGATTCTCCTCCGATTGGAGATTATCAATCAATCTATTCTCCTTCACTCTCTCCACTACCACTCCCTACACCTTCGGACTCGAATCGGATACCTACACAAGGCAAGAAATTGATACGAGGAGTTGCTCCAGGGTCAAGGGGACCCATACCGAGCTCTTGCGATGGATGTAGAAGGAGGAGAACTAAGTGCGTTCGTCGCGATGCCTCAGAGGCTTGTACAACTTGTCAGGCTAGAGGTAAGTCTTTCGTAGCTTATTGTTGAGATTGTGCTGATCAGCTGGCTCGAACAGGTATCGAATGTACCGTTCCAGACTTGATTACTCGTTCGCACTCCTTTCGCTCTTCCCATCCCTCTTGATGGCTCTGACGCTCCTCTATGACGATGTCTTCAGGTCGAATAGTCGTACAACCTCGAGCCGAACGGAAACTCAACAGTACTTCAGTTTCGTCGACCTTGGCAGATAGTCTCCTCAAACTTCATGTCGATCCAACAAAAGCAGGCTTCGACAGTACTCTCTTCTCCCTGATTTGCCATGACATGTATGCTCTCAAAGCTCGTTTCGATGCCGTGTGAGTGCTCACTTCGAACCAGAGCGAAGGGTTTTTTTTTGCGACGAAACTGATTCTTTGATGTTTGCAACAGCGGAAAGCGATTAGATGAACTGGAGCAGTACGAACAGCTTCGATGTCGTATCACCTGGGCGACCGCATCAAAACGATGGCTCGCTGCTGATGAAGTAACGGAGGAATGTCGCACCATTTCGAACCAACTTTCGAAAAGTGCCCAAGAATACGCCGATTCGTCCTCAATCTGGCGAATACCAACCCTCGCAAACTTCACGAATCTCATCCTACTCTTCTTCCTCACTGCATATGGAGACATCACTAGACCATCAGCTCATTACTACCTCCTCTGTGCGAGCCAACATTTCCCGCAATTGTATCCGACGACGGAAAGCTTGACGAATCTTGCGACGAAACGACCGTGCTGGCTAGCGTACCAGTTTGCGATCTGCGAGCTATGTGTCGCGCTCGAGCGAGGGAAACCTCCTCTACTGTCAGTCACTTTCTTGATCGTCAGTTTTCCTCTTGTTTTGGCTGACATGTCGAGATACCCAACAGTTCCTCCGAAGATTGTAACATCTTCGAAATCGATGTCGAACCTCCACCCTTCCCTCCCACCAACCTCCTACTTCCCTACCTCTCCGAATCTCCCGCTCTCCTGATCGATCTCGGTACGAATCGAAAAGCCATGTTCATCTACCTCGCCCGACACCTCGCAATCCACGCCGCTCGACCCGCCGAGTCTATCGCCGTACAAGAAGATCTCAAGATCCTGCGTTCGACTTGGAGTCGGCTCGACGAACACGATCGATGGGCAAACGAAGTCCTCTCCCTCATGCGATCCCCCGAAGCACCCCAATCGAATTCGACCACAACGATCCGTTATGCGTTCACTTATGGATGTTTACCGTTCTTACTCCTCGAATACTCAATCCTCGATCACATCCGGAAACGCCTCGATAAACTTACACAGTTCTCAATCGATTACCCATCGGATCCACTCAATTTCGCAGACCTCGCTTCGATCTCCTCGTTATACAAGATCTGTAGAGAAAGGTGCCAAGTCGCGCTCTTTACGAATTTGAGAAACGCTCGAGTAAAGCTTGTTCTCTTTCTTTTTCCGTCTGCTTTTCGAAGTATTACTGATTTCGATTGCTGAGTTCACAGAGTCGTGGAGGATTGAATTTGTTCGCGGGAGCAGTCGGATCCCTGTGTTCAATAGCGAGATTCGACTCGTTCACCGAAACGCTGTGCACCGCTTCACTCGACGGCGACGACATGGTCGACAGATTGGCTTCTATCGCTTAGTAAGCTTTGCTTCATCCGTCGGTATTCATCGTTGACGTCGATTTGTCTCTCTTTCATAGCTTCCTTGATACGCTGTACGCCGTTCAGAGAACTTATCAAGCCAATCTCGATCATTCGATCTCGTCCATCTCTGCACTCCAGCAGGAGCTACAAAGTCGTACAGGATTCGAAGCGGAAAGAGCTCTCCATCTCTACAGTAGGTCGTTGAAACCACTTCACCCTCTTTTTGAATTCGGATCACTGACCACGTCCAAATCACGAAACAGCTGCAACCCCTCCATCCTCCAAAATTTCCTGTCTCCCCGAACCACCACTTATTCGAGGGGCAACATCGTTGTATCACGCACCGATCAACTGACTCTCTTGAGAAAACCCCCCCTTTCGTTTGGTCAATACCTTTGCTTTGTCGTTCTTTGCATTCTTTGCCTTCGCTTACTTAGTCGTTCAACACGTTGTCGTACCATTTCCCGTCTCCCTCTATTTTCTGTTGCAACGGAATACTCGCAAACTTGTGTCTTTTCTTGAATACTCTTCGATGTCTTTCTCGAGATCCTTCACTAATTGGGTTGCGTATTTCACAAGAACAATTGAATCCTCTACTGACGAAAAACACTGATAAACTGATTTGAGCTACTCGAGCTACTTTTTGATACTGAACCTTCCAAACGATACTGTGCTCAGCCTCTAGAATTCGATTCCCTCTTTCCTCGCCTTCTTCTCGACCTTGTCTTGCTCCTTCCTCCATGCTTCGTATACATCTGGGTTCTCGGCGAAGTGTTCGAGACAGGGAGCGCAGCGGATGAAGTAGGCTTGAGCATTCTTCCCGTATCCGAGCAAGGCGAATTCGGGGAGAACGTCCCCTACTGCATCGAGATCTTCAGAGGGTAGACAATCTTCGCAGTAGGCGTCGGGACAGAGTTGACACCTGAAGAAAGAGAGCAGGGGTCAAGGGAGGTTGACGAAGAAGGAAGAGAGGAGATGATGAAAAACGCACCTGAACAACAATCCTCCACACTCTCCCGTGGTCTTTCGACACACGACGCAGTCATGCTGAGGACACGAGTAGGAGCTGAGATCGACAGAAAAGATTGTCAGTCTTTCGTTTCAGGATAGAGGAGGGATAAGGGAGACGAGAGGGAGACGAGACGTACATCATGCGTTTCAGCTCCCCTTTAGAAAGCCCCGAGCAAGTACCATGGCATACTCGAGGACATCCTCTGCATTCGTACACTTCTCCACCGTCTTTGCACAAGACGCAGAAATCTTCGTGGTCAAACGTCTTCTTCGTTCGCTTCGTGTTCTGTAGCTTCTTGAGTTGTGCAGGATCGCTCGTGATAGTCTTGACCGCCTCCCATCGAGTGTTTGTAGCTGTTTCTTTCGCGACCGAGTGACCGTCGATCATGACCGTTCGAGATTTGTCCATTCGAGGTTTCTTTCCTTGCATTTCTTGCCATTCTGCGGACATTGGTGAACCTCGTCAGTCTCAGCGACAATGATTTGAGAGTGACGAGTCTGACATACCTTGTTGAATCTCGACATTCGAAGCTTTGTACGTTTGACCCTCGAACTTTCTCGATTGAACCGCTTCTCGTCCTTGGAGTAACAAGGCCTCTGCAGCTTCCTCCTCCGCCTCGATCTTCCTCTTCTGCTCCTCGCTCAACTCTTCCCCGAGATCCGCCTTGATTCCAACTTCTTTCGTCTCGTCTCGATGTTTCCCTCGTTCGACGAGATCGTCGAAAGTAGATGCTCGGAAAGTGTCGAAAGGATCTCCTCCATCAGTAGCTGTCCATTTGGCGAGTGCGCTTGCTCCTCCTCGAAGAATACCGGCGAGCTCTGCATTAGACGAAACTTGATCAGTCCGAGCAAACGAGATAAGAGAACAACTGAAAGTAGAACGTACCTCCTCGAGTCATCTTTGGTGCATCATCTTCCGTCTGATTCGTCTCGTTTCCAACCTCCGAAACTCCTGCCCCATTCTCATTCACGTTCCTCATCGTTCCCATCACTTTCGCCGACAAATAAAGCTTCTTCCTCAATCTCGTCAACATCTGTTCCTCGACACTATCCTGACAAACGAGACGGAACACTTTGACGGTTTTCGTCTGACCGATACGATGGGAACGAGCGATAGCTTGAATGTCGACCTGAGGATTCCAATCTTGGTCGTACATCACAACGGTTTCAGCCGCAGTGAGGTTGATGCCGAGACCACCTGCTCGTGTCGAGATGAGGAAGATCTGGTAAGGCGACTTGGCTTGTTGGAACAACTTGATGTCGAGTGAACGACGGGGTCGAGAAGTTTGACCATCGAGTCGAGCATCTGTAGGAGCGAAGTATAGGATGTCGAGATGACGAGAAGTATCGGAGATGATGTGAAGAAGTGGAAGGAGGGAAACGAGCAGAAGGACGTGGTGAGTTTAGGTTCGCGACTTGAGAATCAGCGAGACTAATCGCTCACACTTGTAGCTTCGTAGCTGCATGAAGTCCTCCAAGATGTTCAACATCATCGTGAAACCCGAGAAGATGAGCACTTTCTCTCCTTTCGGAATGATCTCTGCCAGCAGTTTGTCGAGTACCATGAGTTTCGAACTTGCAGCGACGATGTGTTCGGCGATCTCGAAAGGTTCCGCTTCTGCATTCGGTAGGAGGTAAGGGTGACAGGAGACTTTGCGGAGTTGCATGAGACTGAAACTGGAGAGTCAGCTTCGAAGTAAAGTCGACAAGTGCGAGAAGCGAACTCACAGATTCATCATTTTCATCCATTGTCCTCCTCCAGATTCCTTGTTCTTCGACTCTTCCACCGCTCGTCTCACATTCGCAGCAACTTCCGCTTCTCCATCGTCACCTTGTAGTTCCAACGCCAAAGCATGATCTTTCTCATCCCTCTCCCTCTTGTGCCTCATAGCTGCCGCTTCTCCCTTCTTACTACTGTACTTGATCTCGAAGTCCGAGAAGATCTCCGCCAACAATGTCGCCTCCGTTCGAGCGAGTAAAGCTTTCGTCCAGAATCGTTGAGCGGGAGAGAGCGGAACGTAGAGCGTCATTTCTTCTCGAGGTGGGACTGTCAATTGACTCGAGACTCCTTCTTTCGTTCGTCGTAGCATGATGAGTTCGAGGAGTTTTTGCGATTTCTTCAGGAACGATTGGTCGTAGTTTCCAGCGGAAAGGTCGAAAGAATCTCGGAAAGGTCGCATCGTATTCTGATGGAAGGTGATGGGATCGAGGAAGTGTAGCAGTGACCAGACTGTATTGCGACGAGAGAGCATGAGTTAACAGCGGGAGAAGTGCCCAGAGAGAAGTGGACTCACGTTCGACTAGGTTGTTCTGTAGAGGAGTTCCCGACAAGATTATCCTCATTCTCGCTGGTACTCCCTGTACCGCTTGAGAAGTCTGACTCTCCGTATTCTTGACTCGATGACCCTCGTCCAACACGCACAATCCCCATCTCTTGCCATTCTTAAAGAAGTATTGTTCAGCACTGTAAGCTTCATAAGTTGTGACGACTAGATCTGGTGTATTCTCGAGGTACTCCTCTTTGAGTAGTGATCGAGCTGCGGCGGAACCGTGGAACCTGATCGCTTTCTGTAGAATCCGAGCGAGGTCCAAAATCAGTGTTTGCGAACGAGACACTACGAGGAGAAAAGGACTGACGAAACTAGGAAGCCATCGTTTGATCTCTGTCATCCATGAACTGAGAACACTGAGAGGGCAGACTAAAAGATGTGGTCCTTTTGCGCCGTGATTCTCGGCGAGGTAAGCGATGAGGGAAAGAGTTTGGAGAGTTTTGCCGAGTCCCATCCTGTTCTCGGAGTCAGCTAGAATGCAACAGTAGAGGAGTGAAGCGAGTGAGCTTACTCGTCGGCGAGAATACAGTTCATTCCGTTCTCAGCACAGAATGCGAGGAACGAGAGCCCTTGTAGTTGATAATCCTTCATGACTGCCGATTTTGAGATGAGACTAGGTTGTTCGAGGCGTCGATACGGGACGAAAGGTGTCTTAGGTAACGGTCCAGCTTGACGTGCGGAAGCGAGAACTCGAGGGAACTTGATGTCTCCGGGGAGCAGCGAAGAATAGATTTCGGAATTTGCGAGTCTACCGATCGCAACGACGAGTCAGTCTCGCGGTAAGTTTCTCGCCTCGACGAAACGAGGTGGTACTGACAAGAACTGTTTCCTCCTCTTCTCCTTATCCTGATCATTCCACCAGATTCCTCGCACAAAATCGTCGACTTTCGCTACTTTCTTGACTTTCGCTTTCCCCTTTCCCTTCGCGTTTCCTTTCGCTGTACTTCCCCACGCAGGTTCCATAATGATCACACTCTCATCGTCACTATCATCACTCAATTCTATAACTTCTTGTTGATCCTTCTTCTCAATCTTCGCTCGTTTCGGTCTCTCGATATCCATCAAAACTGGAGTTTGCGCGCCTGAACTAGTTCCAACACTTCCTGAAACCAATCCTAATTGTCCTGCGCGTTCGTTGAGTGATTGTAGAGAGTCGGATCTTGAGAGAGATGGAGCCGATTCTTGATCAATCAAATGAGAGAATGGGCGCTTTGGTTGAGTCGTCCAGGTCTCTGGTATCCCTTCAATGAACGGCGTAGTCATACTAGCGCGTTGCAGTCGATCAAAAGCGTGAGAAAGAAAGAGCGAAAAAAAACCTTTGAAATCTTTATCACCAAATTCACTGATAGACCCCACTCTTGAAATCGACGAAATGGGGTACAGTAGCTCTTCCTCGAGACACGTGTGGAAGCCCTTTCTCCCAAAGCAGTACGCGGTCGAAAAAATTGGATCAACAACGACGACGAGAGAAATATTGCACCAATTTTGAGGGTTTGTACGTAAAGCGCTCATGCTCGCGCTGAATTGTCACCTCGACAACAGCTTCTCTATGATCGATCTCCCCTCTTCCACGCGATCCCGCAATCCCTTAGCCCGAATCAAGTGATTACGCTCCGAGTTCTGTACCGATAGATCCCCGATAGATCAGCATCGAAGCAGAGACGATTCGACCGATGAGCAGTAAAGTGAACTCACGCTTCTGCTTCTCTTGCTCCAATCGTTGATAGAGTAATCTGACAGCGATTTGAATTCCAGTTGGTTGTCCAGTGATCGTGACCAGCTGTACGTCGTCGCTCGAATTCATCAGAATTTTTGGGCAAGGCTCGATGAACGAGTGGGAGAGACATACACGTTCGAGAGGAGAACCACCGGGAGCAGCTTCTCCAGGTTCGTTGATCTTGATTTGACACTGAGACGCTTGTCGAACTTCATTGATCTTGGCTCCAGCTTTACCGATGATCGAACCTAAGCCGCACATTCCTCAATTCAGCACGCATCGATAAAGGGCGGTGGTGAAGTAAGAATGAGGCTTACCGACTAATTCATTAGGAATGAAGATTTGTTGAGTTTGAGCACCTGGTCCAACAGCAGGACCCATTCCACCTCCTCCACCTCCTCCTCCACCTTCCCGTCTCTCACCTCCTTCCCTCGGTGCATCCCTTCCACCTCCTCTTCCACCCGAAGGAGGAGGTCCAGCACTTCCATACCTATCACCCCTCGAACTCGCCGAAGGAGGAGGTCCGTAATCTCCTGCACCAGGTCTGTAACTAGCGTTGTTACTAGCGACTGGATGTTCCTGAAGTACAGTTCCAATGTAATAAACGGCGATATGAATCGCGTCTGCCACTCCAGAGACTGAGAGAACTCGTTCGGTCGAACCTGGGAGCATCGTTTCGGAAGCTTGAAGTCGAGCTCCGGAAGCTTCTTGGATCTCTTTGATTTTCGAACCAGATTTGCCGATGACTGAACCCATACGAGAGTTGGGAATGATGAATCGGATAGTGACGGCTCGGGAACCGGGAACTGAGGGAACGTCGAACGGTTCATCGTTGATTCGTCGAACGATGAGACCGAAAGCCTATGCATCGCAAGAGTTTCGGATGAGTGAGAAGCTTCGAAAAGGGAGAGCTGTGATTGAAAACTCACCTTGGAAACTGCGTCGAGTTGCCCAGCGATGACCATGATACGTTCAGGGTTACCGGGAACAGCTTCAGTGATGGTGATCTTGGCACCACTCTTGTCCCTGATCTCGTTGACGTTCTTTCCTTGCTTTCCAATAATGATACTGGCATCTTGAGTGACGATCAACGCTCGCATTTGAATCGAAGCGGCGGCGGTAGTTGCTGCAGCGGCATCTGCGTTGGCAGCTTCGGGGTTGGCGGGTAGATCAGGGTTCGCAGCTGCGACTGAAGCTGAAACTGAAGATGAAGGAGGGTTGGTCGAATCAACGTTCATCGGTGCTGCTTCGTCGGTAGTCTTGTCGGCATCCTTGTCGTCGGTTTGCATCTCGGCTCCGTTGCCTCCATTCTCGTTCGAGTTGTCCTCCTCGTCATCGTCGAGTTCGAGTTTGACGGGAGCTTGAGTAGCTTGGTTGGCCTTTTTCGAAGCGGAATCGGTCGAAGGAGAGGACGAACGAGAACGCTTACGAGCGATGTCGGCGCTGGTAGGTGCGAGAGAATCCGCCATTATTTTGCGAAGGGGGGAAGGGTTAGAGTGAGGAGAAGAAGGGGAGAGAGATGAAAGAATCAGATCAGTTGATCAGTTGAAGTATTTCTCTATCCGAAAAAGGAGGGAGGAAGGGATGGACTAGTTGAGGAGTTGAGTAGGCCGTAATTTGAGGGGAAGCGACGGGAGAAGAAGTGCGAGTTTGAAAGACCGTGGAACGACGAGGAGAGTTGTGCTGAGTGGGCTTGCGGTAGGACTGGAGGATTGAATTCGCCGTTAGATTGAGGAATAGAATGGTTCATGTGGGTAGGGAGGAGAGGGAGTTAGGAAAGATGTGAGAGGAAAGGGAAAGAAGAGAGAGAGAGAGAGAGACGAGAGCGATACGACGAGGGAGAGGCATACTATAGACCGCACTCGGCTGCAATAGACTGAGTAGACTCACCTAAGTATGTATGTACTAGTCTGAACCTTGGATGTGGTGGAGGAGAGAGGGAGAGCTGCAACTTCGAGTCGAATTCTTCGAATTCATCAGTTGAATTGCTCTACATTCATTCACCTTCGACATTGAAAGGGAGACTGGCAGGAGGAGTAGAATAGCTGGAATAGACATGCTCAGATCATTCGGATCTTCCGTGAGTGGATTCGCTCCTCTCTCACTCTCATTTCCCCCTTCAACTCTTCTAGACCACTTCTCGCTCTCTCAACTGCACTATGCACGTTCGCTCGAATACAGAAAGTCAATAGGGATAGTCAAGTAAAGCTGGGAAGCGCGAAGGAGCTAGATCAAGGTCTCACTCCCTCTCTTCGCAATCAGTCAACTAATCTCACTTTCTCTTTCCTTGTCCTCCTCTCCTCTCGATGTCCTTCGAATACTTCCAGTCTGCAAGGGATAAACATCGTAACTCGGATGTCGACCTCGACCCTCGACTCAGCTTGCGATCTCGTCGTCCTTCCTTATCCTCCCCCTCTTCAAACTTTTCTTCTTCTCGACGAAAGCTTCGAGCCCTCTTGATCGCCGCCTCGACTCTCACTTTCGTCTACATCGCATACACCCAAGTCTATTCCTTCTACTCGCCTTCCTCTTCCTCCTCCTATTCCTCCTCCTCAAAATGGATTCGACCTCATCGAAAACCTGCGACCACCATTCCTGCCTCCAAATCCCCTTTCCTACCTTCCGAGAACCCCCTCCCAGTTCACTTCCAAGAGTCCCTCATGATCTATCACAACACCCCCGTCGCCTCTTCTCGACCACCACCGAACCAATTCCTTCTCGACCCGAAAACAGATCTCTCCCGACCTGAAATCGCAATCATTACTTCAACGAACAATCCTCGACCCGAAATGCTAGAAACCGCAACGACCGTGTTTGGACAATCCTTACAGAACTTTGTTTGGGTCATCGTCGACGACCATACGACCGAAACGAAGAGTTTGGAATTATTGAAAGAGTTGGCACAAGATCCTCGAGTCGTCATCGTCAAGAATACCGGTACGCAAGGATTAGCGGCCGGTCGAAACGTCGGAATCGATTACGTCTTCACACATTACCAATCGAGTCGAGTTCCACCTTACCTCACTTCTTTGGACGACGACGACTTGTTCGAGTTCACGGCGTTGGAGAAATCGATTTGGATGTTGAATTCGAATCCGGAGTGGGACTTGGCCGGGTTCAGGTACATCAAGTTTGGAAGTTCGAATGAAACTGTCACGACTGGATTACATTCGGGCGAAGACAACTTTTTCAAAGGCAATTTCGTACCGAATTCGGCGATTTATACGAGTAGGTCAGTGAGGGCTAGTGGGTGTAGGTATGATGAGGTCGAGTTTCATGATGGTGGAGAGGATTGGGATTTCTGGATGTGTTTGGCAGAGAATGGATTTTGGGGTGGTTCTCTCATTGAACCTCTCTACTGGTCAGTTTATACCACTCCTTTCCCCTTCTTTCGATCTCGTTTGACGAAGAGCATGATCTGTGCAGGTATCGAGTCAATACACCCAAGTTTCGATCTCAACGCTGGGGAAACACTTTCCTCACTGGTTTCGACGCTCTCAAACAGCACATTCAGAAGCGTCACCCATCCCTCGGCAAGACTGGAGGGTTCCCAGCGATGAAGCCGAAGCAGAATATTCAACTCGAACCGGTTAGTTGGGAAATGCCCTATGAGAGCGGATTGGCGAGAACGGATAGAGCTGTCGTATTCGTCGTACCTTGGCTCTTTGTTGGAGGGTGAGCTTCTCTCCCTTGTTCTGCTCTCAGCGAGTGACCAGACTGACTCTGATCTTCGCATTTGTCGAATTCTAGAGCAGACATTGGTTCGTTCTCTCGCTTCGCGCCTGTTACTGAAACCGAGACTGACCCTTCCCTCGACTTGCAGGAGCTCTACACATGATCCAACTGTATGCTGAAGCTGGATATCGAGTATCGCTCATCCTCACCCTCTCGAAAGTTCCAGACGGAATCGAACTCCTTCCTCAAGTTCTCCAGTACACTCACGACGTTCACCTCATCCCTTCCTTCCTTCGAGCGCACGATTTCCCGAGGTACTTCAAGCACATCGTCGAGAGTCGTGGAGCGAAACAGGTCATCTTGAGCAACAGTCAGTTGACCTACGAGATGCTGCCTGCTTTGACCGAACAAATGCCAGATGTCGAATTCATCGATGTAAGCGTATTCTCTCGTATTCTCAGCGTCATTGATGAGCTGACGAGAACGAGTTGCACAGTACCTTCATAACGAAGCTTACGATGGATGGAAATCTGGAGGATACCCTCGATACTCCCTCATCTTCCAACGTTACCTCTCTCGCACGATCACCTGCTCTCACTATCTTAAACAATGGCTCCTCACCCAAGGTCATCTCGATTCTGCTCGAATCGGAGTCGTCAAACTCGGAATCGAAGCATCTCATTTCACTCCCGCTTCTCCCTCAGCTCGAGATCACGCCAAATCAACTTTACTCGGTCTCGAACCTGAAACGATCGTCATTACTGTCGTCGCACGATTGGATCCTCAGAAACGTTCGACCCTCGTTCCGAAGATCGCGAAAGAGTTGTCGAGTTTGACTGAGGAGGATTTCGTGATCGTTATGATTGGAGATGGAGACTTGAGGAAACCGCTCGAGAGAGTAATTGAGCAAGAAGGAGTGGGAGAGTTTGTCAAGGTATTGGGAAACAAGGATGAACCGGTCAAATATCTCGAGGCGACAGATATCTTCCTCTTACCGAGTATGAGTGAAGGGATCTCGGTTGCAGTGACGGAAGCGATGGCGATGGGTTTACCGATTGTTACTGCGAGAGCTGGAGCTTTACCAGAACAATTGGGAGAACTCGACGATCAAGGTCAACGGAACCTCAATGCGAACCTAGGAGGAATCCTCATCGATCACAAACTCGACATCATCAACGACGTACCAGCTTACGCCAAGGCTCTGCATTCACTCATGATCGACCCTTCGACCCGACGTAGACTCGGCGGAAACGCTCGAAAACTCGTCGAAACTGGATTCGATTGGAGGACTTCATTGGCCGAGATGTTTGTCGAGACGGAGAAAGCGAGGAACATTGAAGGACATGCAGGAGATGGAAGATACCCGAATCCGTCAGCATACCTCGCAACTCAGATGTTGTTGTGCGAGAATTGGAAAGAAACAGATATGCTAGGGAATTGTGAGTTTGAATACACCCTCTCTCTCGTCACTACTCTCGTTGACGCTGTTTCCTTTCTCGCAGATCCTTGGTAAACAGCGCGTTCTTGTATGACATTCACGTCCCTTATTTATATCCACTTCATTCGTACAATCACCCTTGACGAGCAATTCATACACACCTGGAATCGTAACGACATGCCGCAACTCGCTCGTCTCAATCGTCGCCCAAAAGCAATAGAATCAATCGCAGAACAAACCAACTTCGACTAAAATCGCGCTCCACTACCTGTTCTCCTCTTTTCCCGACCAGCTTCATCGACTCCCTCAGACCCTTACTCAGAGACGAACTCCGCTTCGAGATGGTTCTACCGTTGCGCTTGATCGAGACGATAGATTCGTGACTTTCGATGCGAAAGAGACTCGGCGTGAGTTTTGTTGAGTCGTACTGCTCTGCGACCCTTGGTCTGCTCAAGTGAGCCATTCCTGGGGATCAGAAGTGACTGGTTCTGCACAGATGAATCGAGAAACTGACAACGAGCTTTTCGGCGCGTCCAACGAGATTTTCCTGCATCGCTAGAGATACATCGTCAGTCTTGAAGGTCTCGAATTTGGGAGCCGAAAGAAAGCAGGAACAGACGAGATAGTCCTCGTCATCTTGTTCTTCGTTGACTCGATAGATCTCAACAATCTTCTCGACGTATCCAGCAACAAGCTGAGCCAAAGGTTGAGTTCTCCCTTCGTAGCTCATCGATTGAAATTTGTGCCAATCCGAGTGCGTAATCGTCTTGAGTTGATGTTGGAGATTGACCATACGAAGGTACAATCTGGAATGTGAGAGAAGGATATCGACAATTGGACCATCCTCGAGAGCTCGGACAAGTTCTTCCGGCGTGTTCTCGCAGCTCGAGTGGTGATAGCGAGGAGCCTGGTTCGCCTGTATCAACAGTTGTCAAGTAGTTAGCAGTGAATCCTTGGTGAGGTACAGGAGAGGAGGGGAAACGCTGTAGAACAGACAAGGAGAATCAATGAATATTTAACGAGACGATGCTGAATCAGGGTTGTCAAATATCAGTCTTTGTACTGACTGATCTGGTATATGATCAGCTGGAGGAGTGGACGTCTCACCAAGTCCTGCATTGGAGGTTTCGTCTGTTCCACCATTTCCAGTACTTCACGAACGCTTGAAACTACAGCCGATCGGCGATTCTCATTACCCAACTTCAATTTGTCCAATTGCGACCATCTAGCGGAATCCATATTGTGCAAGTTGTGTTCGAGCTGACTGAGTAACGGTAGAATCGTGCTGGGTAACCTTTTCCACTTCAAAGCTTTACGAGTGCGAGCGAGTAAGGCATCGGCTAGTTCTCGAGCTGTCAGTTCTGGATGAATTGCTGAAGACATGGCGGAGCGATCGTCGATAGGAATCGAGGTGGAGGGAGGAGGGGAAGATGAACGAGCGGCGGGACCAGAACAGAGCGAGCGCGGCTTCTGCGTATCTCTGGGCTGTGTCTTTCGACGAGCGCGCGTCTGATGTAGTCTCGAGAAGAAACAGTCAGTCGATCTAGGGTCGAAGAGGCAAGAGCAGTCAACATACGATGTCAGCGATGAGACGTCTCTGGAGAACACAGAAACAGTCAGTGCGATTACAGTGAGAAGGAGTGATTTGACACGAGCTCACAATGTAAGATTCCTGTACACCATCTGATCGACTGTAGGTCTCGATGATGTGTCCCACGGATCCAGCAATGACTTGAGCAAACATTCTGTCTCCATCTAATTTCATCGTCTGCAGCTTTGCCCAGGCTCGCACACCAATCTTGTTTAGATGTTGTCTAAGCGCTTCGAGCTCACGATACATTTCGTAGTTATGGAGCAGGACGTCGACGATGGGTCCATCGTAGAGTGCTTGAGCGAGTTGTCGAGGTGTGTTGTCGGGAGTCACGGGATCGAAGTGAGCGAGCCTTTGCGTCTGCGCGAATCAGGCATAGAGTATTCGTAAGTTGTCGCGAATGATCGAACTCGAAGAACCCTTACGAGAAGAATCGAAAGTTTCGCATAGAGACGTGGCTGCAGAAATTAATCACGAGGTCAGTCTCCTCCTTTCAAGACACGGTGTGGCAGAGACTTACAGCATCCTGATACCAGTCTGCGTCCCAAGCCAAATCCTCATACCAATATCCCTTGTGCTTGCACACGCTAACGACTTCTCGAACTCCGACAACTATCATTGATCTGAAACTCTCCTGGCCAACCTTGAGCTCATCTAGTTTGACCCAGTCACGTTCTGATACATCCTCGAGTTCGTACTTGAGTTGAGCTAACGCGGGAAGCAACAAGGGATACTTGTCGCGCAGTTCGTCGTCTCTCATTTCCCGCAGAGGTCCCTCGACTACTGCTTGGACCAGGTCCTTCGGCTTCGCGTCGTCTGATAGATCGTGATAGAATGGTGGAGTCCAAGGCATGCTGGGTCAGTTGTCTTTTGCTGGTAGAGAGAGATAGAGAGGAGAGAGAAACGAACGGTTATATACTGAACGGCACGAGGTGTAGAGTCCGCGGTTTCTCCGGTCTTTCATTCGTGGAAGCAATATGGGGTCAGCGCATGGGAGCCGGCCTGAGCAGACTTGAGAGACGCAAGATCGATCCGAAGAAACCGACAGAGCTACAGAAGGGCGATGACGAAGCAGGGAGCGTTATTCAATCGCTCTGGGCGTAGACAGAAGCTCTCTGAGCATAGTAAGCTAGTGCAAGATAGATCAGAAGCGATGT
Organism: Sporobolomyces roseus; assembly: GCA_016617785.1. Classification (NCBI taxonomy): domain Eukaryota; kingdom Fungi; phylum Basidiomycota; class Microbotryomycetes; order Sporidiobolales; family Sporidiobolaceae; genus Sporobolomyces; species Sporobolomyces roseus. The sequence continues at coordinate 311,986 of JADILM010000001.1, forward strand.
GAAGCGAGTGGAAGGAGACAAGAGATGAAACTTTCGAACAGCGAACCCATCGGCTTTTTAACTTCTCCCATTCACCTTCAAGACCCCTCACTAGTAATGGATGAAGATCTACCGACCCCTGACGCGTCTTACGAACACTCATCAGATCTCGAACGAGATGATTCTTATTTCTCTCAACACTCTGCCTCACTCGCTCAACAAGACCTAGAGGACTCTGTCGACCCTACCGAACCCGACCCTACCCTCTCCGCTGCCTCGTCACCAGCCCGTTCTTCCGATTCAGTAGTCGATTCATTGGCCAACGCAACTTTTGAAGACATCCATCAAATCGTACTCGACTCTCTCATGAAAGCACCTCTAACTCGTCAACAAGAACTGAGAGAACTAGGAGGTGGTTTAGACGCGTTTGATGGATTACCGAGGAAAGTTGGGATGGGGAGAGAGGAATTAATCGAAGAAGAAAAGAGAGCGATGGTTTACTTGAAAGGCATGGTAGATGATAGTGACCTCGACGATTGGAAGTATTATACACCTCAAGTGTTTGGACCGTGTAAGAGTTTGGGATTGGGCGGTATCAGGGAGGAGAGGGGAAGAGAGGGAGAAGTCGGAATTGGAGAGGAGGGGAAAGATGCGAATGGACCGGGATGGATCGAGAGGGCGTTCAATCTCGAAAGGTATCAGGTCGAAGGATTGAGTGGGAGTTTGAATGGATTGGACATTCAGACGAATAGGAATACGGATACGATTGCAGAGGAGGATTGGCAAGGATCTGCCGGAGGATTCGGCGATTCGATGGCAGAAGAAGGAGGTTATAGCTTCAATGGATGAGGAGAACCGAGCTCAGATTTCAGAACGATCAGTTCAGGACGATTTCGAGCACTTCGACCGAAATCGCTCTCTCCGAATCTATCGCAAACCAGTGCGTACCCTCTTCTCTCGCTCTCGCTCACCTCATTTTCTTGACACCTTCTTGCCCGTGTTCAGACACTCAACATCACCACGGAGCTCCCGAGATTGCGACTCGCCAAATTCTCGCCTTACCGTCCGATCAGGCGACGTGGGACCACGTTCAATGGTGCGACCGTCATCGGGAGTAGCATGACATCTTTATGCCTCCCGCTATCCCTCGATTCATGTCGAACCTCTTGCACGATTGCCGTTGTTTTATTGTTCGTCGAAGAGAGGTAGTGATAGCTTGTTCTCCAGGCATTCGCAAATAGCTGTCATTTCAAAATGCAGACGATCTAGCTCTCTTGCTTCTCGAAACCTGACCTGAGAGACGCAGGCGAGTCAAGTGAGAAACCAAGAAATTCTCTTCATTTCTCGATCCCAAATTCGTCCCCTACCCTCCCTCACGGGTTTATCTATCAATCTCCATCTCGTCATGTCCTCCCGAGACCGCTCTTTTGACGCTCGGAACCGAAGCGAACAAAACTTGAGTTTTCGAAGGTTGTGCGAAACCCAAACCTCCTCCTCCTCCTCCGGACGAGACAGTCGGAACGATCGGTTTCGGTTTCGGTTGAGATGGGACGGTCACTGGAACTGGAACTGGGATTGGGGAAGGTTTCGATTGAGGTCTTGTTTGAACCGGAGGAGGAGGAGGGATCGAACGAGGTCTCGGAGGAGCTGCAGTACTCGGTACGACGACTCTCTGTTCCTCTTCCTGTTTGACCGGCTCTTCCTCTTGACTCTTCCCGCTCAACTCCCTCTGTCTCTTGACCCTAACCGGATCGATCCTCCACGCATCAACCGCACTCTTCGGTAACAATCTTCCTCCCAAAACAACGAACTCATCCCCTTCTCCCCGTTTCACCATTCGGGAAAGTACCATCTCTTCTAGAGGAGTACTCTTCCCTCCTACTCCTCCTCCGTGAGGCTCGAATTCTGCTTGTTTAAGTAAAGCTGCGTCCGGTAAGCGATGTCCAAATGCGTAAGCCACTCGTGAAGAACTTCGTCGTCGATTCTCTTTCTTTTGTTTCGAGAGACCACTTTCTGCACTCGGAGTCGATGAGGAAGGTTTGAATTGGGATAAGATGGCTTGTTTGGGAAAGAGTTGGTCTCGTAAAGAAGGGGTTTGGAAGAATGAGTTTTTGAGTCGAATGCGAGGAGGTTTCGAAGGTCTCGTTTGGACTGGAATGGGTGGAGCTGAGGGTCGAGGTTGTGGGGTCGGACGACGAGGTTTTTGGGTGATCGAAGCGGAAGAAGTTGCACGAGGAATCGAAGTTGTTGAAGTATTGAATGATTTATCCTCCTCCTCCTCCTCCTCTGGGTCATCGTCCTCCAAATCCGATAGTGAGCTCTCCTCTTCTTCCTCTGCATCCTCCATCTCGATATCCTCCTCGTCACTCTCTTCGTCATCGTCCTCTGCATAACTCTTCCTCCCTCCTCTGCCACTCCTCTCTGGTAGCTTCCTTTCCCCCTCCCTCCCCTCCCTGACCGGACCAGCCTGATCCTGCGTTGTATTAGTCGTATCGAATCTGATCCTGATCTTCATCGAACCGTTCCCTCCTGTAGAAGTAGCGGAAACGGGTGTAGGAGGTCGTGAGATCTCTCTACCTCTCCTATTCCCATTCGGATCAAGTAGGGAAGAAGTAGAGCCCGGTCGGATTGGTACAGGACGTGATAAGGAGGAAGGTCGATTTGATCGTTGTTGGGCTCGAGTGTTTAGGTTGTGAGAAGAGGCAGAGTGGGAGAACGCGGAAGGGGCGGGGGAAGCGGAGTTTGTGCGACCTGAGGAGGCATGTAGATTTGGGAGGGAAGTCGAGGTTGGAAGTGACGACGTTGAGGGGACAGGATTGGAGGAGAGGTTGAGGAAGTTTGATTTTCTCGGTTGATTCGGTAATAACGCATCGTACCTACAAGCTCTTTATCAGCTCCTTCTTTCGACACGAGTGAGTCGGGGAGATATTGCATACCTGGCTAATCTCTCTTCACCTTCTTTCAGCTTTCGTTGTCTCTCGACCTCCGCTCTCCCTCCCATCGCACTCGAGTTCCCCGTGTAAACCCATCCTCTGCCCCTCAATTCCTCCAATTCGTTGATCAATTTGCTCCGTTCATGAATCAACCGCTCCCGCTCTAGTCGAGAAGCGCGTTTCTCGAGCACTTCAGGATATCGATGTAAACGATTATACAAGGCATCAGAGGTATCCACCTATAAGTCACGAAGTTAGCGAATGTTGTTAGGGCAGAGCTAGGAGGACGTCGAACATACGGAGGCTAAGGGTTGATGTCGAGATCCACGAGAGGGTAGAAATTCAGTTTCATCCATCAATCGAAACAGAGGTTTCTCGTCCTTCTCCTTCTCTCCATCGAGTCCTCCGTCGGTACTCTTCGTTGTCGGTGGGTCTGGAGGTAGGGGAACGACAGGAGCTGGAGCAGGGACAGAGGAGGAGGAGGAAGGGAGAGAGGTTGTTGGGGGATAATGAGTGAGACCGGGTAACAGCCGTGTGGTGAGAAGGATGGCTGTGTCTACTGGTAAGTATAGAGGTGAAGAAGAACCTATCCGTTCATCGTAAGAGAGAGTATCGGAGGGTGAGCAGCCAACTTTCGCAGAGAGAATGAGAGGAGGTGAAGGCGGACCTGATTCATTCAAGCCATTCTCGTCGAGCTTATCTCTTGTTCCATTCGATCCACCCAACGAGCTCCTCGTAACCCGTTTCTCTTGTTGTTTGACTTGTTGAACGAGTGTTTGAGAACTCGAGGAAGTTGAAGAAGTTAGAGGTCGTTTGCCGAGTGCCTTCAATGAAGGTACCGTAGCTACTGATTCTGGTGGTCTAGTAGCTGTATCCGCCATGTCAAGGTGAGCAGTAGTGTAGAGTCTACAGGGAAAACAGAGGTCAACTTTTGATGAAGGTTTGCTCGCTCTCGACACCAACGGAATGCATGTTTGTTTCAATGAGGAGTAATTTACAGCGAGTCTCTGTCTAGCTAGCAAGGTCTCGACTGCAAATGTAGTTGTTTCGCTAATTTCGCTTCGACGGGAATCTCTCGTTCTCTTCTCCTCGGTCTCGGACGAAACAGGGACAAGCTAGGAAGTGTTGAGTACGATATTCAAGTGCAGCAGGATCACGGAGAATAGAGAAGATCATTTCGTGCTGATGCAGCGAAGGGGAAGAGGAAGCAATGGAATCTCTTCGCACCAAACTCGTTTTACAGCTCACTCTGAATCGATAAAACTACACTCAGCCCGCCAGGATCTAACAGATGGACGGAAGTCAGGGCAAGTGAAGAAGAAGAAGATCGTTCAGAAAGGGAGTAAGCTAAAAAGATGGACGAAACGAAAACGGTTCTCGGAAGTCGAGCAATCAAAGGAAGAGACAGAGGAAAGACGGGATCAGAAGAAGAGATGTGAGGGACTATTCGAGGATATCCCCGTATCGAAGGGCTTGACGGCGAGTGAGACGAGGAGCTCGGATTATCTTCTCGAGCGAATGTTGCTGAGGCGTTCTCATCCATTCTTCCAATCGTTCCTGCCCCAAGAGTCCTGTCACATCTGGGTACATCCAAGGATTGTAATCCGCAGGAAGAGAGGGTGCCGCTTGTTGAAGGAGCGGAAGGCTGTCGAAGTTCGGATCATGGAGATTCTGCGAGCTCAAATGAGACGACGAGGGGAGCGGGTATTGACCTACTAAGTTGTGGTAGAAGGTAGACTGCGGTACCGGTGGCTGATACGAAGGATGGGCAGTGGGAGCGGGATGGAAGTTGTTAGGAAGATGAGGAAAAAATTGCGATTTAGAATTGTCGAACGGTGGAGTTTGATTGTAGAGCGAGTTTGGATTTTGCAAATCGCCGTAGTGATAGGTCTGACGCAATAGTGAACCATCAGAGGCGAGTCCGGGACCATGAGCTTGAAAGGCGAGAGGACCGGAGTTGGCGAAATCTGGAAAGGTTTCGTAGTGAAGGGAGTGGTAAGGACGAAGAAGAGCTGGATGATGGAGTAGCGTTGGCTGATGAGGGTATGGTTGCTGGAAGTGGGACTGTGGCAAGGGAGGAAGAGGCGAAGGGCGGGGAAGGGGGACGAAAGTGGCGAGATTGTCATTGCGATTGAAGTCCAGCTGGTCGGGACTAGTCTGCGAAGCGCTCTCGACCGAAATTTGCGTATTGTGCTTGCCTTTACCACGTCCATGACCTTTGCCTGGACCATCGATTGGAATCTAGAAGTGCGAAAGATGAGCTCGAAGTTCTTGCAATCAGACGCTTCGAGAGGGCGCAATCATACTTTTCGAACCCAACTACCATCCTCACTCTGCTTCCAGCTATCGCAACCTTTACGCTTGGGACAGAAGTGGTTCTGATGACTTTCGAAATCGTCGTATCTGTAATCGCAAGCGTAGAAATCTATTTCAGCTTTGAAAATGCATTGAGGAGAGCGAAACAATAAACCCTTCTTTATCCTTGAACCTCCCATTATTCACATCTTGCAGTGACCACCAAGCTTGCTTACACAGATTACAAATCTTGTATTTATCCTCGGAGAGGCCTCGGGAGTTTGGTGGTCCGTGTCGACGCAAGTTATGATCCTTACGAGCCTATTCGGGCCCTCGATACGTCAGCTCGAGAAGACCTATCTAGTCCAAAACTACTGCTGACACTGTTGACGACCATCAAGTCACAGGATTGACACGGAATTTTCGGTTTCGGTTTTTGCTCATGATCATGCGTTTTCTTGTGCTCCTTCACTAAGTGAAGGTACGGGATGTGCATCAGCGTCAGTGCGTCAGTGAGGATAGTAGCCGTGTACGTACGAAAGCAATCGAATTAGGATGTCCTCTGACTGCACATTTTTGGCAGATATTGCAAAATCGACGAGGGTCTTTCTCGTCGACAATGAATGGCCCAGATCTGTAAGGCTGCTTCCCGCGAGGTGGTTTCCTATTGGGTGATGGCTGCATCAGGATAATTGGGGAGGGATGTGAGACGAATGGAGAAGAGAAAGAACGCAAAAGAGCCAGAGAGGGACGAACCGAAAAGTCTAAACCCATCGGAAAATAGAGACCTGAGCGTGCGTCTGACAACGAGCGGGATTAGACGAAAAGGATAATCCAGCCAGCGAAGCACGGAGCATAGCGGAACACCGAGAGAAAGAGAGATTGCGAAGGCAAGAGCTGGATAGCGATCGAGCTTGCAAACGAAATTGTTCCGTTGTTTCAGGGACGACAGTAAGAGAGGGGAATCTAAAGGAGGAGGTCACCGTAGCGAAGAGCTTGACGCACAGTGAGAAGATGAGATCGACGTAGCTGCTGCTTTCCGAGAGAGTAACGACGGCGCAAATGAGGGTTCTCCTCCATTGGGGGATACTGAACTTGGTGGGACGGAGGATACTGGGATGAAGTAGACTGAGGTAATTGAGCTGGGGCACCATAGAGATTGCCGGAGTACGTGTCGAGAGGGTTGTTGTAACTGGGGAAGAGGAGAGGAAGATTAGGGTTGAAGGTCTGAGGGAGAGGTTGTTGCGAAGGGAGAGCAGTGTATGGCAGATAATTCTGGCGAGGGTGAGGAGGGATGGGGTATGGTGCTTGTAGAGTGGTAGAGTAGGTGTTGACTGGTAGTTGAGTTCGAGAATTAGGTGTGAAGGCTGAAGTCGGGAGGTTGTGATGAAAGTTATTGTCGATTCCGTATTGCAAGCGATCTAGATCGGACGGTCCAACATAACTTTGAGCGGGATCTGTGGCGGGGGGAGGAAGGGGATCATTGAAGTCGAAGCTCCCGGACGAAAAGTTTGCTTGCGAGCGAGGAGCTAGGAATGACGAGTTGCCGCTGTCGTAAGAGGGGACTTGCTGGTTGAGATATGTAGAGTGAGCGTGACTGGAATGATCGCGAGGAGCGTCATGAGGAGGGATTGGTTGGGAGGGGAAGGGGAATGGGGAGAAGTCAATGAGCTCTGCATCTCCTCCAGGCAGCAAGTAGGGCTCAATAAGGGAGGCGTGATGGTGTCGAGAGTGGAGTGATGTAGGATCGGCAAGAAGGGATTGCGAGTGACTGATTTTCGAAAGAGGTGAGAATGGGGGCGGAGCCGAGTTCGAAGCTTCTGCTGGAGGTCGATCGACGGGCGACATCTTGACTTTCCTCTGGTATTTACGCTGTCGATGGATCCGACGACCCTTTGCGGAATCAACAATGGGTACCTGCGGATTCAAGGGATCAGTTTCTGTTTCTTCATGATCACTAGATTTGCCTTCAGGTCGCAAACGTACAAGTCTTTCCCATTTGCCGTTGGCATCCTGCATCCAGTCAGTGCAGCCTGGACGCTTGGGACAATACAGTTGTTGATGATCTTCGATATAGTCGAATCTGTTTTCGCAAAATTCAGCTCCCCTCTTCTAGGCACTGAGCGATGATAGATCACGAACTGACATCTTATCTTCTCCAGCTGGCCTATGCGCTCGTTCGCCTGTTACCCACCATGCTTCGTTGCATTGTTCGCAAGCCTCGTATCGAAATTTCGAGGGGCGTCTCAAGCTCAGCTCGGTGTGCCGGTCTCTCTCGTGAGCGCTACGAGCCTGTTACCACCAGAAAAAGGATCAGCTTGAGAAAGATACCGCTGCGTGTAATTAGCTGCCTACGTGGTTCGGTACCAGATAATCGCAAGATTGACAAGGGACCTTTGGCACCTCGACTCCAAGGTGCTTTTTCTTGTAGTGAATGTTCATGGCCTAGTAGTAGCAAGTCAGAAATGTCAGCACGAGGAATATGTCATATGAGACGTCAAAAGCTGGGACTGACTGTCATAATATTCCTGTGGTGTGCATCAGTTCGATGATCGCAACCAACGACAGGACAGACGCGGCGAGGATCATCGTCGTCAACAGCACCGATTTGCCTCCTGGTCACCTTCTTGTAGATACGCTTTTGATTCATGTCGGGAGGAGAGAAGCGAGATGAGGAGAGGAAATTCAGTTTACACTCGTCTTCTACCGATCTCTTCGCTGTGTACGCACCTTGTCCGCATGGTACCGAGATAGGAGAGACCGGTAAGAGACAGGACGAAGTGGGTCATCGAAGCAGAAACGAAGGGAGACACCGAAGCTACGAAACAGCGAGTCTAGTTGGAGTCGAGGGAGAGGCTTGGTTGCTGAGCTGGGCGAAGGCCTACACAGAGCATCTGAGCAGGATCCGAGGATCAGAGTGAGTGGCAAGAGAGAAAGAAGGAATCGAAACTCTTCCTCGACCATAATCATCAAACTTTGTCAACATTACAGCTTGGGATCAACCAGTACACTAGAAGAGCTTACCATCAAGCTCCCCCATAAGTCGTAGAATCCGTTCAAGCTATAGTTTGAGTTGATTGAATCCGAGGTGGGCGTGGCTTTCAACTCTCTCTCTTCGATTCTCTAGCTCTCCAGGTAAGCCTGTATTCCTTCATGAGCTCTTTGTATCAGCTACTGACTACAGAGAAGCCACCCGCAGTCATGTCTAGACGAGAGCAACCTATCGCATCTTCCTCCTCGACGACACTCGAATCTGAACTATCCTATCCAACTCCTTCTTCCCTATCTACAACAACAGACACTACCTCAGAAGCAATCCCAACATTATCTTCTCTCCTTCTCTCGACCGCAGAATCACTCGTCTCCCGTTCAAAAACGCTCCCCACCTCTTCAGGCTTCACCCTCTCCTCTTCTCCCTCTACCCTCCTATCGAATCCTTCTACAACACCGTACCTCTCCTCTCTCCTCTCTCAATCCCTCCCTTCCTTATCGGCCCTTCCAAAATCCCTCGCTTCCCTTTCTTCAACCCTCGATTCAGATCTCTCAACTCTCGCATTCACTCGATACCCCTCATTCCTCTTATCCCATGAAGCATCCCAACAAATCTCTACATCATTCACTTCCCTCTCCGACTCTCTCACTTCCCTTCTCGATTCGACTTCGGAATTAGATATCGCCTCTCACTCGTTCGAGGGAAAAGTCAACGAGATCAGGAAGAAACGAGATCGAATTCGATTAGTGAGGGAACGAATCGAGGCGGTTGAGGAACTGTTAGAGGCTCCTACGGTCGTCGAGAGTTGCGTCAGAGCGGGTCAATGGAACGAAGCGATACAAGTTTCGAGAAGGATATCGCAGTCGCTCAAAAGGTATCAAGCAAGAGATCAAAGTGGGGGTGCATTGGAGATACTAGAGAGGGTACAGGATGGAGTCGACAGGGCGTTGTTGGGATTGAGGGGGAAAGTTCTCGAGACGCTGGGGGAGAGGACGTTGAAATTACCTGGTGCAGTGAGGGGTGTCGGGATTCTAAGGAAGATCTCTACTGAGAGATTGGAAGTTGATAGCGGGAAAGGCAAGAGGAAGGAAGGAGGATTAGGGAGGGAGTTGGATGAAGATGGATTGAGGATCGTTTTCTTGAGCGCGAGGTGGAAATGCTTGAAGGGTGAATTGGACGCGGTTGAGGCTCAGATGAGTGCTTGTGGGATCGACACGAATGGAGGAGGTGCGACGGTGAAAGGGAAAGTCAGTGTCGAGGAGAACGATGAACGAACACGATGGATCAAGAGATGGATTGAGGTTTGGAGGGAAATCGTTGGAGAAACCATCGGGATGTATTCCGAGGTGTTCTTGTCATCATCAAGTGGAGAGACGGACAAGGAGCAAGAAATCGAGTTGGATGAGTTCCTCGTTCCTCGCCCAACATTGCCTCCGACAGCACCCCTCGAATTATTCCTCTCAACTTCACTCACCTCCTTGCACTCCATCCTTCGATCATCGCTCTCTTACCTCACTTCGACAGCATCCCTCTCGACGCTCCTCACGCAATTAACCTATTGTTCCCATTCCTTCACTCGCCACGGTCTCTCATTCCATTCCCACCTCCAACTCTCGCAACTCTTCGAGGATCGAGTATCTCAAATCATGTTGACGGAATGGGAACAAGCAGGGAAGAAATGGGAAGCTGAATGGAGGGAAGGTTGGAGTTTATCGGGAGGAAGTGCGTTAATTACTACTACGATCAAAGCGAGGAGCAATGGAAGGACTCCAATCAAAGACTGGTTGGTCGTTCCCGAAGGAGTCAATACGCTACTGTCCACTCCTTTACCACCTGCTCCTACTTCCTTCACTTCAGCAAACATCGATTCTCCTCATTGGCATCATCAACCTTCTGCGACACTAGCTTTACTTCCACCTCTCGCTCACCTCTTGAACACCTACGTCAACTCTCTCAATTCCCTTCGACTCTTACCTCCCTCATCAATCTTCCCTACTCTCCTCATCGCACAATCGAAAGAACTCGAACGAGCCTCTCGAGTCCTCGAAGCATTCATCGACGCATGGTCAAGTTCCTTCGCACAATCGACTCCGGTCCCACCGAAATCTTTCGATGCAAATGACGCGGAAATGAGTGAGGAAGAATCGATCGTCGTGAGGGAAAGGGAGGAGGAGAAGCGAGTCGTGTTGAACTCGATCGCTTGGTTTGGAAGGGAATTGATTCCTTGGGTGAGGGGAGCTTTGGTCGAGGGAGTATATCGCGAGCTACACCAACAGAAGGAGAAGGGTGGAAAGAAAGCAGAGGAGACTGGTTTGAGGGAAGCGAGGAAACGAGTAGAGAAGTTGATGGCGAGGATCGAAGGACGGGAGTGGGTTGATCCGGATGCACCCCGACCTGTCGAGGACGAGGTTCGAATCAACGGAAAACCGAATGGGAATGAGGAGATCAGGGAGGAAAGAGAGGAAGAGTCTATCGAGGAGGATGGAGGAGCTTTACCGGTTCTTGAGATCCCCGCTGGCCCGCTCGAATCAATCTCGAGTCCAGCTACGACGGCAAATGGAACCGGCGAACACCTTGAACGGGAGGAACCCCTCGAATTCACTGCTTCGCCAATCGGACCTTCGCCAACCGATGAACCTTCTCTCGAACTGCCGCCAAACGGAGGAGGAGACTTGTCCGGGGGTGGTGGTGTGGAGCAGGAAGAGGAGGGGGGTAAACCTTATTTAGTGGACGAGATTGCGCCACCTCCACCATTACCGGCTCAAGAGAATGGAACGAACGGTATTGAGAAGGAGGAGGAACATTCACTAGGTCAGGAAGAGTCTGTAGAACCGGAGGTATCAGTGTGAGAGGGGAAAAGCAGAGTTCGTCAAACTTGCGGAGATTTGCGAAACCGCGAGGAAAGAGGCGAAGTGATGAGAGGAGCGCAATCGGTTCTCTCTCTACGTTTCATGGATGTGACTTCTGGGAGTTGAACGCGAAAACGAGCTCGCGAGGGGAAAGCAGAGGTCTACGGTTTTCCCTTGTCGCCTTGTCCTTTTTTATTTTCCCTTCTCTCTCTCTCTCTCCCCTCATCTTATTCTCCTCTTCTCGACCGAGATGGATGAAACTGCTTCGGTGATGAAACTGCTTCGGTCACTATGGGAGAACCTTCTGATGCTTCTGTCACCCTCCGTATAAATGAGGACAGCCCTGAACCGTTCGTTTCTCTCTCTTCTCTCTCTTGTCCTCTTCTTTACTGATCACAAATCGATCAAACAGTTCTGATCCTATCCCTATCGACTTCTCAACTCTCACATTGGAACGTGTAGAGTATGATCCCGATACTTGGGAAGACGTAGGGTTGGAGGAACCGCCTGATGAAGACGATGATTCCGAATGGGAAGACGCAGAGCTTCAAAAATTCGAAGAAGGAATCATTCGCGTGAGCTCACACTGCCTCCATCTATAGCTGAGCATGGGTTGAGAACTTCTCACAATCGAAACAGGTAGCGGAATATGGAATCTTCGGAACTGAGCGTGTTCAATACGGAAGATTGAAAATTTGGTACATCTACAAAAACAAGCTCGAGGGTGAATTCCAACTCATGATGGATGCTCTACACAGTAAGTACTTCATACTCTCGGATCGATCGACGATGATCTGATCGTGACTTGCTCGAAAGGCGAAACCGCTTTCGTCGCAACTCAACTATACGACGAAGATGGTGAATTCAAGGACAAGTTCTTGACCGAAGGTACTGGAGTATGGGGTGATGAATTCGACGTATCGCCTATCTGTTATCTCGAGAGTATCGTCATTCAAAAGGAATATCGCAATTGAGGAATCGGAACTTGGGCGCTCGAACAGCTCTGGAAGGTCAAAGAGAAGCTTCCCGTGAGTAATCTCTCCTCGTTAGTCACCGCAAATGCTGTGTGCTCATCTCGTAACGCATCGTTGCTCAGAAAACTGGACTCGAAGATATCAACTTCCTCATCGCCTTCCCGGCTCCAATCCCTGAAGAACTCACCGACTTCGAGTCCTCTCACGTTACCGATCAGAAGGAAATAGATCGTCTTGGTCAACAAGAATGGGATCATATCGTCAATAATCGTATAAATCCGTTTCTTCGCCGTGTAAATTCCTCGAGCTCGCCTTTCTTTCCCCTTCATACGCTCGCTGACCTCCGCTTCCGTTCACCCGCAGGCTGGCTATCGTCGTATCGGTACTACTCGTCTCTTCTGCTGCGCTCGTGATCCTTCTCACCCCTCGAAACGAATCCCCATCGATCAAGATGCGAATGAATTCTTCCCAACTCGTCCTGAGCACATCGAGAAATCTGAAGAGGAAGCTGCGAAAGTATTCTTCTCGATGATGAGTCCGTATCTCTGAGTATCACGAGAGGCGGGTGACATTAGTAGCGAAACGGATACAAGCTTGAAATTCCACTTTGAACAAAGAAACGATCCTTTTCACACATTTAGACAAGGTTGCGAGAGACTCTTTCCCTTTCCTACTATACACGAGACTACAAAGCTTCGCCCAATCCCTGTCCACTTGTTCCCTGGCAAGAGTTCCTGTCCCGTTCTGCTTCGAGAGTATTGCCTAGATTGACGGATTGATCGCAGCCGAAAGACCCTCGAGATCACTTGGATCCGATAGCGATAACGGACTACATCGAGCAGTCGAAAGGGGATCGAAGGGATAGTTCGTGTCGGAGAAGTCATTTGCGAAGAATTGCGAAGAGTCCAAGTCGAATGCAGCTCGACTCTGCGACGACGAATAATCTCCGAAAGTGGCATCGTTCGGAAGGAAGAGGTCGCCGTCGCAGGGGTTCGTGGCTGAATCGTCAAAGAGGGAAAAAGTTGAATTCGTGTCGAGGGAAGAATCGGGAAAAGTTGACCCGATTCGCTCGAGGAGGTTGGACGACGAGGAGACGGGCTCTGTGAGAGTCGGATCGAAGAGGGGAGGAGATTGAGTCGGGTAGGATGAATCGGAACTGGATCTGTCGAGGAAAGAAGAAGAAGTTGCGCTTGATTCGCTCGTGAAAGATTCGTCGAATAATTCTTGAACAGAGTCGAGACTCGATGATCCTTCAGTCGCGACAGTATTTGTGGCGGGAGAATGTTGGATCGGGGAGGAACTGGGTCTGAGGCGTTTCTGAGGAGGAATGGGAGGTAGAGAGGAGAAGAGAAGTTGAGGTGAAGCGACCTCGGCTTTGTCCATGAGGAAACTGACGACTTTGACACCACGACGTGCAATAATCTGTGATCGAGTTGCTATCCTCATCAGCTGGAATAGGCTATTGAGGGGAGAGCGACGAGTGCTAACCGAGATCTTCGCAAACTTCTCCAATCTGACCAGTGCTTCAGCAATCAATCGTCGATACTCTTGAGCGGCAGGTTGTGTACTATCGAAGATGGCCTCGAGAGCGAGAATGATACAGCCGAGACTTGCTATGACCGAGAAGGAAGACAGCGAATGATCGAGGACGAGCATTGATGCGAAGTACAGAGAGTAGCGCTAGGTGTCAGCGTCCAGTACCGGCTCGAAACGATTCAACATAAGAGACTCACCTTTGTGAGTGAAACCTGCTGCTGGAATCGAGTTTGCTGGACAAGCGTGAATTGCGAGTAGACCTTTCGCAGCGTTGACGCAAGCCTGACGCGAGTAAGCAAGAGCTGGATCTTGATAAGAACGAGCGAGGAAAGGTCGATGTAGTCTGAGCTTCTCTCGCCAGAGTATGATCTATTGACGAAAACCTGGGTGAGCTAGACGAGAAACCAGACAGAGGAAAAAGGTCGAACTCACCCAAACGATCGAAGTCCTCCAGGCTCTCAGCTCTTCCTCTGGCTTATTGAGCTGAAGGTAAGCCAGCTGATTCCATTGATAAAGAGGGTTTACAGAGGTGCAAAGCTGTTCGAGCTCGAAATCAAGCTCTAGAACTCGTTCGTAAGGAAGAGATTCGCCGCTATGAAGGGTCACGATGAGTCAGGTCGAAGCGAAAGAGTGGTAGAGTAATAGCAAGGATACCTCAGAAGCTCTTCTGTGACTTTCTCCGAGTAGCGGAATGCTTTGAAGCGTTCGATCAGACTTGTCAGAACGGTTTCTTCGGGAGGACGTTCTGGTGGACCTTCAGCGAATTCGAGCTCGTGATCGTGAAGGTCGAGAGGGAAAGCAGCGGTGATATCTCGAGCGTGTAGAAGAATGTATCTAGGTGGCGAGGGGAACAGGTTCAGTTGCAATCGCGCGTCGAGAGTAGAGGAATGCGACGTACCCTCGAGAGTAGGAAGCTGTACAGATACCATCGAGAAGGTAAACGTGGTGAATAAGCGATCGTCTTTCTTCGGCTTCTCGGAACGAAACGTGTCTTTTCAGTTGCGAAGGATCTCGTTGCAAGTCGATCTGCGGCGAGAACAGGGTCCTGTGAGTAGCTGGCTCATGAGTTGAATAAGATTCGACTGACCTGCAAGCTCGCTTGCACAGCGAGACCGGTCAAAGCGAAACCGAGAGTTCCTTCATCGCCCGATCCGATTGAAAGGTGGAAAATCGCGAGAAGACTGAGTGCACGAATCGCTATCAAGGAGAAATTGAGTGAGCATGTGGACTCGGTCGGTAAACAATGATGAGATTCACCATCAAGACTGGGGTATTCGAGGAAGCTTGAGTGAGAAAGTGCCGCGGCAGCGAATTCGATCCAACTGCGCGCAATCCGTAGTTCGTCTCGTGATCCACCTGACTGGGTGTAGGTGTAGCGACAGTGGAGTCCTATTCCGAGTATAGCGAATACGATCGATAGTGAAACAGCTAAACGAAATAACGAAAAGAATCAGCTTGGGGCTTTCTTTCGAAAGTGCAAAGCGGAATTGACGAACGATCTGCGACTTCATTCCTGATGTATGCTGAGTAGACAGCTTCTTTGTGAAGTTTGTAGATATAGTTGGGAACTATGACCGATGTAGTGAGTAAGATGTCGTGAGGAAGTGCTCGCTCGAAATGAAACTGGACTCACTCGGATGAAAGAACCAACTCGTACAGTTCCAATAGTAATCTTCGCTCAGTTTCGCATCCTCTGCTTTCGGTAATCGCGACATCATCTCTCCTAGATTGGGTCGCTTTTGGCGGAGAAAGGGGAACGAGGTCGTTGACGTCGAGTTCGAAAGTGGCTTCGGACTGTTGATCGGTATCTCTTCGAGCAGTTTCTCCACCTACATCGACACCGCAGCATTATATCAACAGTTCCATGCAGTAAATCGAGATGGCTCACCTCTTCGATTAGCTGAACTTGCTTCGTCCTCTTGTGCGTTGACGAATCGTTCGAGAAGGGCGAGATGGTGAGGTTGAAGAGGCGTTCAGCTATATCTTCTTCAGCGGGTGCTGCTGAAGCTACAGTAGGAGTGAGCGATATAGAGAAGCTCTGACGAGGCCGAGGCGATGGTGCTTGTGGAGTGAAAGGTGAATTCGCAGCCTCGAGTCGAGCGTTGACTAAAACGTTCACTAGTTGCTGCAGTCGTTCGACTGCTCAGGTACACAATTTCATCAGCTCTCATAGTAGAGGGAATGGAGAACGAGATGCTCACCTTCTGCTCGAAGTTGTTCGTTTTCTAAGTCGGAGCTCTTTGCGAGACTTGTCGAAACAGAATTCCCGGACCAAGTACATTTGTCTGTAGCTTTCTTCTTGACGCAGTTTGAACAAGGTCTACAACGATCACAACGTTGTTTCGAGACTCTGCAAGGGTTGCCTGAGCGGGTGTGGGAAAGAGAGGAGAAGGGTTAGAGGTCAGCTCGCGCTCCCACGAAAAGCTGAGATGCTCTAGAGGACTTACAGGAGCTAATCTTGCGTGCCTTGTGTTTCGCTGGAGTAATGTCGAGGCTCGTTGAAGGGGTATCGAGTTGAGATGAAGATGAGGAAAGCATGCTAGAGGTTGACGTAAGAGGCGGAACAAGACCGGATAGACCGGACTCGGTTGATTGATCTAGTATTGATGGATGTACAGGAAGAGTCGGAGGCGAAGTTTGAGAGGGGGAGGAAAAGTTTCGTCAGATTGGGAGAGAAAAGGGGAAATTGAGGGTTCGACCTCTCGCAAATCGACAAACAAGAGGAAAGGTACATCTGATGTGAGTACTATACTACGATACAGACAGACAAGGGGGAGAGTCAGGACAAGGAGAGCTCGAGATACGATTGCTTCGTTTGCGATTCGTTGTATTCCCAAAATTCCTTCTGCATTGCATATTTCGAGAGTACGGGCTGACTCATTACGACGAGTGGTCTAAGCATCAGCCAGATCTGACAGGAGAAAATGATCTTGTAAGCTAGGGAAAGTTTCGAGTGAGAGCAAAAGGGAGAACGAACACTCATTCCGTCGTCTTTCCCAGCTATTATAGGTTCCGTGAACGGTTCGGATCTGTATTGACGATAGAGACTAATTCTCGAGGTGTGAGGTGAGAAAAGTCAGCTAGATTCGTGTGAATACTGGTTTGTGATTTGGGATCTCAACTTACCGTCCGATGACTCAAGGTAACCAGCGACACCCTCCACGCCTGCTTCTACCAATACCCACTTTGGTAAGATTGTACGAGCTCGAGTTCTCTGCACTCGGCCAAAGTAGCTGATTGCGAGATCGAAATTTGGTTCCTCTGACCTCTTCCTCAATCGCCGCTCGTTCCTCCTCTTCCGTCTTGACCTCGTCTGCTTTGTTCTCCTCATCTTCTTGTTCTGTCTCTTTCGGTCTATGTCACCAAGCCACTCCCAACCATCCGCTCTTTCCCTTCTACATCCCGAATTAACGCTATGTACAGTTCGGATCGTCCCTTTCCAACAGATTCACTCAGTTGTTCCGCTAGATGAGGTGCGATTTGATGGGATTGGCGATAGGTTGGCGAAGTATCGAAGAGATCGGGTGTTGAGGTGAGCAGCCTGAGGAAGTAGGAAAGTGATTTCGAATCGAACAGGGCTCGACGAGGGGAGGAAAGCTAACGAGCGAGTCTCGATTATTGTATCAACGGCGAGAGTCCGGCTTGTTCTTGCTTGCGAGATGGCTTTCTTTGAGCAATGAAAGACAGAGTCACCGAGTCAGCTCGATATCGCGCGAGAATTCTTGAGAAGCCAATTATGAGAAGTCATCCTCCTCCTCCTCACAGACCAGTACAAGGGAGAAGAGGTAGACTTACCTTCTGCCTTTGATTGGAGCGAGAAGAGCTAGTTGACGAGTAGGAAACCTGATCTCGCGTCCGACTTTTGCGATGGAAACCCCCTGTAGCTCCCACTTCAGCACTAGGCTGACCCGCTACTTCACTGCGGCAGCGCACGTTATCTTGTGTTCTGGCGTGGATTCAGCCCAACCTGAGACCGAAGCGAGAGACAAGAGAGAGAGAGGAGAAAGGAGAAAGCAGCGGAAAGGAGCCGTCGATCGTTACGGAAGCAGTTGTGGAGGACGTTGAGAACCAATGAGCCTGTACTATTGACTGATCAGTCCAACTGAGCTATCGACTCCAAAGTGCGAGAGAACAGATAAGGAACTCACGCTTCGAAGCAAACAGCGAATCTCACCTCAGCAAGCATTTCCGACCGAGCGGCCTAAGCAGCTCCACTGATCAAGATATAGCTCTGTCTCGGTTGCCTCGGTCTTTCCTGCTCTAGTCCGAGGTGCTGTAGCCGTGTTAAATATCGAGAAGATGTAGAGCAAGGATTGCGAGTCTCTGTTTGAGCGTGGAGAATCCGCAAAACCTAGTAACGTGATCATATTCGGTGCTATGGTTGGCGGCATGAGCGATGCAGTCCAAACCCACCCTATTTTCCGAAACGAAGTTGGATGATTAGCTTTGGCCGATTTCATCGAGACGAGACGGGACTTACAATGCCGCATGACATAGTTTAAGAGAGGTGATTTGTCGACTGCTGAATAGGCGTACTCGCTGGTGTCAGAGAGGGGAGGTTGGAGATGAGTGAACATTTTCGGGAGAAGAAGAAGCAAAGACTCACTCAAGTCGCCGCAGTCGCGCACGTGTGAGATAGAAGCTCACTCCCGGCATCCTCCTGAGCGAGAATAGTGCTGAACGGATTGAAGGAAGTTGGAGAAGGGAAAGGAAAGAGTTCAAGCCCGAGGTTGCTTCTCCACCTCTCACACTTCACTAAAATTGCTCTGGAACGGCTCTCAGGACTACCAAGCTATCTAATCATCAGCTACGCTCAACGACGAGGCGCTCTGCCATGTTCTCGCTGAATTGCAACTCCCTACTTCGCTCTCATCTTCTTTCCGAGTGATCTCGACTTGAACAGCCTCGAACGACCTCAAGTTACTCTCGGATGACCGTCTAGGTTCCTTTCTACTGCTCGGAGTATTTTCAGCTTCAGGAATTGAGTTGACGATGGGTTGGAGGGGAAAATGGCCGGATAGCAGCCGAGTCGAAGAAGTGATGCTGGAAAGCGCTATCGCAAGATCAAGCTACTACGTCGGAGTTGGAGGATGAGATCAATACTGGGGGAGGAGGAGGAGTAGCAGAGGAAGTCGAGGTCGATTGCATACTTCGTCCCTTTAAAAGCTCTTCTCAGTATATCACATCAAGCACTTTATCTTTCGTGCATCTCTGGACGGTAGAATACTTGAGAAGAAGTCGAATTGACCTGAGAATGAGGATCTAGCTCTTGAGCATGTCGCGACGAAGAGCTGAGCCGACAAACCGATCTCAAGAACGCTGTTAAGCCTGCTCTTTCTCGAGTGTAACAGGGTAGAGCATAATCCTTTCCCGAGGACCTTCCCAAAGGCAATTGGCTAAACGAAGGGATGGGGAGGCACAATAATACGAAACGAACAGATCGGGAAGAAAGCGATGGAAGCGATCTTTAAATCAGGGAGGGTGAAGAACAGAACCATGTGGACTTTGCAACTCTGCAGTTATTCACGAATGATGATCTCGTGCTAGACATTCTTGACAGGATCCCACCACTCGCCGCTCTGGCGCGGTTGGGGTTGATATACGGTAGATGCTGCATTCGAGCTTGAAGCCTGCGTACCGCCCGTCTATTCACGTCTTCGATGAGACCCATTACACTGAGCTTCGTAGGAGTTGCATGGCTTACGCTCTTTCGAATCGGGTACCCCGATGTGCTCCATTCAAAATCTGGGTGAAGCTCTCGAGTGTCTTTGTTCACTACTGGACAATAATCTTCTTTGTGGGTGTCGATTCGATCCCTATAGACGATATAGATGAGGTGTCAAGGCCGTCAAGATCGTAGGCAGGGAAGATGAGTGCAAATGAACCCCTAACGCACGAGTGATCATAGCTTGCGTTTCTGCAACGATCACAGAGAAGCTTCTTTCTGACAAGGTGGGACTGCTTGTGCGTAGCTTCCATGGTCTGCAACAGAAAGGGGCTTAGCACGGGACCAAGCTCTTGAAACAGTTGACGAGAACTTACGCTTCGGAGCCCTGCGTAAAGGCAGTATTGACAGTCAATCTTGCCACGTGACGGGCGATTGTGGGACCGAAGATGGTCCAGCATTGCCTGCCGAATAGAAGGCCTTCCGGTTAGGGCAGAATGATTCGGGAGGGAATGTCCACTAACTGTTCACGGACCGCCTGCAGCTAAGCTGTCTCTTGTATCTTTCCCGCACACCACGGTTGGATCTCTGATCGACGGCAAAGTACATACGAGGGGTGGCGTAACTGCTCGGCTGGGCATGGCGTGCTTTGTGGAGAACGGCTCGAGAGAAACGAGAAAGAGAGAGCAGAAAGCCGGTTGAAGACACGGTGAAAATGGTTGCCTAGTCCGCGGAGTGTCTGAACTCCGCATAGAGTTTCCACGAAGTTGCTCTCTATTGACGAGCGCGAGGGACGCGGTTCCTGACGGAGATGTTAAACAGCTTTGTTGAATTCAACAAGTTTTTGGAGTGTACGGCAAGGAAACGAATTCGAATTGAATGATAAGTCGAGAGAGAGAAGAACTCTAGTTGATGGAAGCGATGAAGACCTGTGCGATGGAAAAAAATCAGATTTGCGTCAGGAGTACAGTCGTTGCGGAAGAGAACGAGGGAAAACTTACCTTTTCAACTCCTGCAACGGCGGCCTTGAATTTCTCCGCCTCTGCTCTGCATTCCAGGGGAGTCTTTGGGTTGTCCCTGTGGAATTCACAATACGCCGTAAGGACCGGTGAAGAGCAAAGAGCAAGAAATGCGACTCACAAGAAGCATTTCTCCAACGCCTTCTTTCCCTCGTCTACCTTTTTCCATTCGTCCGTCTCGCCCCTCTCCTTCTTGACTCCCTGACTCCTCTTCTCGAGTTCCTTCAAATCCTGCAACAGACTCGCCGAGTGACTCAACCCTTTCCCACTCTCTTGCGAGTTCTTGCCCTTCTCGCGATCCAAGTTCTCTTTCTCCAACGCCCTCTCGATCTCTTGTCTCACTTGTTGCTCTTGTTGACGAAGTTGAGAGAGTTCAGATTGGATTCGGGCTTGAATGTGGGCGTCGAGCGCTTCTTGACGTGAAGAGGGAACGGCCGAAGTTGGAAGTGATTGTGAAGAGAGGTGGTTGATCAAAGTTTCAGAGAACTAGTCATAGGAGAGAGTAAGGGAGGGTCAGTATAGCGTTCTCTTCGGAAGTGTAAAGGGAGAGATGAGATGAGAGGGAGAGAGAGATTCACTTGAACTGGAGAATCCCGATTAGCGAAGAAAGTTTGATCACTGGGTTGATTGATCTCTTGATCTGGTCTAGATGCTCCTGAACCCATTTTAGTCGATATGAGCAGAGTTGAGAGTGAAGTGTAAATGATCAACCTTCATTGAGTCTCGTCTCTCTCTTGGTTCAACTATTCATTCCAACATGTCGTTAACCCGCTTAGTAGCTCGACTGAGTCTCAGCAAGTCACCCTCAATCATCCCTTGTTCGCTCTCTTCACCTTCTTCTTCATCTCTCTTCAACACTCCTTCAAGACCTACCACTAGCTCTACAAGGTCCTACGCAACTCATGTATCAACTCTAGGCAACTTATACCCCGCACCAGGTTCAAATCACAACGCAAGTTCTCACTTCCCTGTACCTCTTTCCTAAACCTCTCCTCTCAACTTTGAATCTATTCCTACAGCGTAAACGTATTGGACGAGGTATCGGATCAGGACGAGGAGGAACTTCTGGACGAGGTCACAAAGGACAAGGTGCAAGAAGTGGGAATGGTAAACCCGCCCTTCATTTCGCAGGAGGACAAACTCCCATTACTCGTGCATTCCCAAAACGTGGATTCAAGAACCCGTAAGCCCACTCTCTCTTCCTAATGTAAATCGGGCTGATGAGGAAAAGGTTCCATAGTTCGAAACAAGATTTAGTACCTTTGAATTTGGAGAGGTTGCAACATTGGATCGATAAAGGTTTGATCGATCCAACCCAACCCATCACGATGAAAGAACTCTACGAAACTCGTTGTGTTCACGGAACACACGATGGAGTCAAACTCTTGGGAGATGTAAGGAACCATCCTCTCTCTTTCTTGCTTACTCGAAACTTGGAACTAAAACTCCGAGTCGTCCGAATGTAGGGCGCACAATACCTAACAACCCCTAATCTCAACATCACTGCATCAAAAGCTTCTCAATCCGCAATTCAAGCGATCGAATCCCTCAACGGAACCTTCACAGCACGCTACGAGAACCGTCTAACCCTCGTTCGTCTCCCCTATCTCCATATCTCCCTTATCCCACACGTACTCATTCCCTCCGAATGACATCTACAGCGAGCTTTGATTCGACCACTCTCATTCGTAACTCGTGGAGTCCCAATTCCAGGAAAAGCGAACCCCATCACTCGACGAGAATTACTCTATTACTCGAACCCGAAACATCGGGGGTATTTGGCGGTACAGGCTAAAGAAGAGAGAGAGGTGAGGGAGGGTGATAAAGTGATTAGGGAGGAGACTGAGGAGAGGAGTTTCAAGGATGGACAGGTTCAAGCTGAGGAACTGGGCAGGGGTGAAGTACAGGGTACGAGCGAACCTAGTCAATCAGTGTAGAGATAGGTATGGAATACGATTGATCTTTGAGATGATCAAGATGAGATTGAGATGGAGACGGAGAGGCGAATTTGAGACTGTCGCGGTCTCGAGGCGAATAAAGAGAGCTTCTCGCTGTGGAGCAGTCGCGCTAATCTCATCGGACTTGAGTTCAGCTGAGTGAAAAGGACGCAGAGATTCATTCTCTCGTGAATGCGACTAAAATCATCTCGCCAACTAGTGATTCGAGATGCATCTTGCGAGTTTCTTGATGGTACGAAATCGTTTTTCGTATTTCTATTGACAAGCTTTACCCTCTCACTTTTACAACTCTACTCCAATTTCTTGTATTCCTCCGTAGCCTGAATCAAAGCTTTCTCAATCTCACTCTCGGCGCTCGAATGACCAGCCGTAACAAACTGAAATTTAGCCTCCGGGAACGCTTTGTGTAAATCCCACGCCGTCTTCGCTGGACACACCGCATCGTATCGACCTTGAATGATTGTGGTTGGAATGTGTTTAATCTTTTCGATTTGCGAGGGAGAGAGGAGGTAACCGTCGAAAGGGAAGAAACCGGCATTGATGAAATAATGACACTCTGTACAAAACGCAGCAACGTCTTCAGTTCGTAGCCCAGAGAAGGACGATGAGGAGAGAGAGAGAGAGAGAGAGAGAGGGCGTACCGATTCGAGCGAAAGCATCAGCGAATCCAGGTTCGTCAGCTCGTTTGAGGTACGCTTCATCCACCTCGATCCTACTCGTCGCCATTTCCCATCGAGACCAAGCTCTTCCTGCCTCTGCACGGATCTTGGGGTCTTCAGAAGTCAGTCGTGAGTAATACGCTTTGATCATATCTCCACGTTCGGATTCGGGGATTGGGGCGAGGTATTCGTCCCAGACTGAGGGGGAAGGAAGCGGCGCCGATCAGACACCGAGAGAGGTAGTGAACGAGCAAGAAGAGGGACGTACAGTCGGGGAAGAGATCGCTGGATCCTGGTCCTTGGTAGAAGTAGACCAGTTCTGAACGACGAAGCTAGACATACCTTTGAAATCAGTCAGCTCAAATATAGCTAGCGCAGGGATGAGAGAGAGAGAACCTCACGGTGAAGATCCCTCTCAAAACGAGACTCTTTACTCTGTCCGGATGATCCTGAGCATACGCCAACGACAGAGTTGAACCCCACGAACCACCAAAAACGTGCCACTTATCTATCCCCAAATGTTCTCTAATCTTCTCGATATCTTCTATGAGACGAGGAGTCGTGTTGTCTTCGATCGATGCGAGGGGAGTCGAATCGCCTGAACCTCGTTGATCGAACAGGATTATACGATAGTGTTTCGGGTCGAATCTTTGAGCATCTTTCGCGTCGCAACCTCCACCTGGTCCTCCATGAACGAACAGCACTGGGTTGCCCTGAGGGAGGAAAACGGATTCAAAGTGGGGAAATGGTTTGAAGATCAGCGAGGAAGGCTCTGAGGGAGCTAGGGAAGGAGGCTGACCTCTTTGTTACCGTATTGCTTGATCGAGAGCGTGTGTAGTGAGCTGACCTCAAGCATCTCCGTTTTGTAAGGCTAGATTGAAAGAAAGAACCACGAGGTGAGCTGTCATTCAACGAGGACAAGGTGAGAGACCTGCGTACCTCGATAGGAGGAAAGAGTGAAGTCATCTTGTGGTCTGGATAGCGTCAAAGGCGTAAAGAAGGAGAAGGTGAGATGGTAAAGAGGAGGAGAAGTTTCCTTAAACAATCTTGACCTCCACCCAATCACTTCATTGCTAGGTTATTGCTTCCGTATGAGGGTATATAGCTCGAGTATGTGATCTAGGAGCTTCGTAACACCGTGAGTCGTTGTTGTCAGTTCTCGAATTCTCATCTTTTTGAACTGAGTCTTTACGCACAGCTCGAGCCGACTACAGTACTCAGGGGTTATAGCCTCGCATGAACCTGAGAGACTACGAACCCGGATCGTCGATCTTGCAGTCGAAGGTTCTCAAGTTCCCTTTTTTCGAATCCTTTTTCAGATTCTCCCGAAAGCCTACCTCCGCTTCGCATCTGCCGTGCTACACAAGCTTGGGAGACGTTAACCTCGACCTCGCCTGATCGAACTCCGATCCCAAGTCGACTTCTCCTCTCGTCGAAACCCTCTTCGAAACCGTCTCACTCGTCTCCTAGAGCGTCTCGACTGCGATGCTCGTTGGACGGAATCGGTCGACGATCTCATCGACGATCAGAGACACACCCTGCGAGCTGTCGTGTACGCTCAGGAAAGGAAGATGCGAACTGAGTTCAAACTTCGCACAAATTCGACCCTCGACCATTTTTCTCCCATCTACTTGGCTTCCTCTTTCCTCCCTTCCCCTCACTACTCCTTAAAACGCTATCGCCATGTCTCCCGCTTCTGCCGATGAATACCAGTCAAGACGCAAGAGGATTCTGATAGTAGGCGCTGGCGCCTCAGGTATGGCTTGCGCAGATCAGCTCAGCTTGAAACCGGATCAATACGAAGTCACAGTCATTGAGGCGAGTCTATTGTTTCCCTTCTGGCTTCTTCCGATGAGCGAAAGCTGACTCGTTTGAACGTTCACAGAGTGCGGGTTATTGTGGAGGTCAAGCTTTCTCGATAAGCGTCGATTCCAGTCGCTTCGGAACGAACTGGCTCAACCAGGGCGTCCAAGGAGGTTCTCATGTCTATCACCACGTCTACCATTACATGTCAAAACAAAGACTCAAAGCGGAACCGTTCGTTTCTTCTCTTCTGTCTTCTCGCTTGAACGCCTCAACTTGACACGCTACTTCTCACTCAGGGTCGATCTCTCGTTCTCTTTTGGCAAAGGAGACATGTTTTGGACGAACCTCTTCCCGACTGAATTCGTACGAGAGCATGCCGAAGACATCAAACGATTCAAGTCTGCGCTCGGAACGATGTCGAAATTCATCTGGATCTTCGGTCTGATTCCGGTCAAACGTAGCTTGAGAATGTTCAGGTTCTCCGACGAGTGAGTCGCAACGTCGTACTCATCGAAAGTGGGCCGTGACTGACGATTCTTTGCGGGTCTCAGGTTCATCGAACGAATGATCTACCCAACGTTCGCATTTTTCCTCTAGCTCGTTATGCTTCGTATCCAGCTCATCCTTGCAACACTACCAGGCTCTCTCTATGGTTCGGTACTGGCAATACGACACCTGATGTTCCGACATTCATGTTGATTCGATTCTACACTCACCCAGATTACGGAATGTGTGAGTCTCGCTTCCTCGCTCTTCTCGTTCAAACGTGCTCACGAAGCTTTCGAAGACTGTAGGGCATCCAATCGACGAGAAATACCTATCGACAACTCAACCCGAAATGATGGTCTTTCCCGATATGACTCTCTTCTACACAAAGTGGAAGCACACACTTCAGAATCGCAACGTCAACATCCGCCTGAATACTCGAGTGATCTCGGTAGCGAAGCGCACAAAACAGGGCGTCACAGTCAAGATTCTACGCCGACAAAGACCGAAATCGAATTCGTATGCCGCAGAGGGAGAGGAGAAGGAAGGAGCGGACGCCGAGGAAGAGTACGACGAGATAGTGTTCTGTATCACGGCGGACGCGGCACTCAAAATCTTGGGAAAGGAAGCAAGCTTTTGGGAGAGGAAGATTTTGGGAGCCGTGAAATTCTCGACGGACAAAGTGGTCACTCATTGCGTACGTCCCGTTCTACCATCTCACTCGCTTACGTTCTTGGGCTCACCTCATCCTGTTCTCGGATAGGATACCGCTTATATGAAGAAACACTACGAAACCGAGTTTACCTCGGAACTCGCGGTTCTCAAGCTCGGATCTGAGAAGACAGATGTCGGCAACGAGGAGAAAGTCGAGAAGTCGTTCAATCCGTGAGTCTCTTCAATCGATTCTCTTCTGTGATCTTACTGAAACGATTCGCCCATTAGGATGTATTTCATCAAACACGAAGACGAGAACCCTGAATTTGTCGAAGTGAGTCTCCTGTCTTCCTCTTCCGCTGTACCCCGAAAGACTGAAGCTGACTCAATCTGCTCTGTGCTTGTTTCAGATGTCGTTCAACTGTTCTCAATTCCAACCTCAGCTCAAACTGCAGAACAAACCGTTTCGAGATCAGGTGTTCCAAGTAAGCGCCTACGTCTCTGATCACTGCATACAGAGCGAGTCAAAGCTGAGTACTTCGCCTATGCGCAGACCGTATTCCTGAACGCAAGAAAACGAGCCGCTTGGACGAGAAACGAAATCGAGCAGCGAAAAATCAGTAAGTCGCGGTTTGCGGTTCACCGTCCAAAGCTCCTTCTCACGCTTTGCATCAACGATTCTAGTTCGAGTCGACGAGTTTCATCAAGTTCGACACGACTACAAGCACTTCTTTCGTTGTGTCCCATTCCTTTCCCTCCTTCAATCGCACGATCGACACACGCATTTCGCTGGAGCATGGGCTCTCGTCAACGCACACGAAACTGCCGTCATCTCGGGTCTCGCAGCTGCCTACGCGCTCGGAGCAGGCTACCCGGAAGAACTCGCTCAAGACGATTTCGCAACGAAATGTTTCCAAGGTTACCTTTCGATCTGTTATAGGAAATGGGGGAAGAGTGCGAAGAAGAAGGGAATCTTAGAGAAAGTTCCTTTGGTTGTCAAGGTGTTCAAGGGTTCCGTCAATTCGAGTAGTTCGACACTTCGATAGGTTCGTCGATTATTGGTTTCCTGGGTCGAAGGGATGCTATGAGGCGCTGGCGCTCTCGAGTGCCTTCTCATTGGGGTTAAAAGCTGTCTTTCGTGATCATTTTCGATAGGTTGTTGTAGTCAGTTTTTCGGGGGTCTGGCGTTTTCGAGATGGAATGCCCAAGTTCAGTTCTCGTCTTTCTCTTCGTATACGCTTCGCTATTAACGAGCGATTAACGACACTCGCGAGCGCACATGGTCGCTCTCGAAGCGATACGCCGATATAAATGAGACGTGAAAAGCTGAGTTCAATTTCGCATTCAATTCTTCCTGATACAAAACATCTTCAGTCAAGCGGTAACAAGCGAGTCGTCTTCTCTTCCTCTTCATGATCATTCGTCGGGTACTGTCCAACCCAAAGCATTCTTTCTCGAGCCTTGTTGACATATTTCGCAAGTCTCGTTTCGAAGTTGATTCTGTCACAAGCGCCGATATCTTGATCAGTCCTGTATTCGCAGCGGGATCGAGCGAGAAGAGAAGATGTGACTCACGTCAAAGTGACACTTGCTGCATCTCCAAAGTTTCGACTTTGATGGTCCAGCCAAAGCTCCTCCTCCTCCTTGCGATCCATCAACTCCTCCTCCGCTTCCGACATCGAGCCCTCCGTAAGTGATGTCGGGCATGCCCGAAGATCCCCCACTTCCATCAGCATCAAATCCTCCGTTCAAATTTTCCTGTACAGCTGCGAGAGCCTGAATTTGAGCTGGAGTCAAATCGTCCATCCTAACTCCAACCATTCCCTCTTTGCCACCTACACCGATCGCGAGTTGACCCATCTTGATTGGACTACTCGATGGTCGATTCCTCGCTTCCTCCTGAATCCTCTTCGCATTCTCCTCTAAACGTTTCCTCGCTTCTTCTTCCCTCTCTTCCTGCTCTTTCTCCCTCTTTGCTCGTTTCTCGTAGAGTATAGTGTCTCGCTCTAGATCCTTCTGTACTTGTCGAATGTACCTGGCTTTCGTTCCTGGTGAAGCATGATTGTAATTCTTAATTCCTCGAGGAAGTTCGGGCAGGTCGAGGGATGAATCGGAGGTATTAACGGTCGAAGCGGAGGAAGAGGGAATCTCATCGATGAAACGGCGAGAGGAAGCCGGGCGGGAGGTAGTGGGAGCTGGTTTGGCTTTCGAAGAGGAAGCGATAGCTGAAGTCGAAGGGAGTGGTTTCGTCGGTTTCGAAAGCGAGGATGAGGTTGAGGGTGTCGGTTTCGAATGAAGCGTGAGTTGAGCTTGAACAGGTTTCTTGCCGTCCCACTTGTCCTTCTCGGGGACTTCTCGACCTTTCCCTTTCCTGTCGACCTTGACAACCTTCTCCTTCCTCTCCCTCTCCTCCTCCTCGGCTGGGCTTGAAGCGAGTGGTTCAGCCTCCACATTCGAATCGTCGTCGCTGGTCGACTCTTGAGCCTTCGCCTTCTCCTTGCCTTTCTTCGATCCACCTCCTCCAACCGCTTTCTTGACCGCTAAATTCTTGCCAGCTCGACTGTCATCTTCCTTCGCCTTCCCTTTCCCCTTGCGATCCACTTTCCTGCTCACTTCGTCACTGTCGTCCTCGGTATCCGAAGGTGGTCTGATCGTTCTCCTCTTGACCCCTCCCCCTTTCTTCGCGACAGGTTTCGCTTTCTTCTTCTTCTTCTTGATGTACCCATCAACGACTTCGACTTCCGACGAGCTAGAATCGTCGCTCTCCGTATCCTTGCCCTTCCCCTTGCCTTTCCCTTTCCCTTTGACCTTGTCTCGTTTGTTTGAGAAATTGTTAGAGAGAGAATCTGGGTCGAGTTTACGTCGTTTCTGAGGAGAGGAAGATGATGTGGTTGCAGTGGGAAGTTTCTTGACGACTGGTCGAGGTCGAGGAATCTTTGCTTGATCATACACTTTGCGATTCATCTTGGGATCTGAAAAGAACTTTTGAGGAGACTTCATCTTGTTCGAGGTTGATTTCTTCTTACTTTTCGAGGCTGATCGTTTCTGACTCGGTCCATCAGGGTTAGCTGTGCGACCCAGGGTTTGTATGGAGAGAGAAGAGAAGAACTGACTTTGTTCGATGAAGAAGCTTCCTCAGAGCTTGACGCGAGTTGATCTACCTCCTCGTCTTCATCGGAGGAAGGAACGAGTTTCTTGCGTGATCCTGACATATCGTCGTGTGAATCGAGGCGATGAGGGGAGGAAGGGAGAGAGGTGAAGAGAAGAGTGGGTAAAAAGTCGAGCAAGACGTTGTAGCGAGGAATAGGGGTGGAAGCGAGTCCCCTGATGAGTCGCGAGTTTTGTTGAAGAGCCGAGTCAGGTGAAACGGGAGTGAAAGGAGAGAAGAGGAGGAAAAGAAGAAAATTCCCAAGCGAGTTCTTCTTTTCGCAAGTCGATTCCGGATAGAAGAGATCAGCTCACTCTCCGAATCAGAGAATAGAGGTACACACTAAAAGAGGGGGGGGGGGATGTGATTGAGAGAGAGAGTAGAGGAGATTAGAAGGAACCTGGAGTACAAAAAATCGAAATACATTGGGAACAAACACAAAAACAAAACGAACCGACCACCCCGATCCCTCAATCATGCTGTTTTGATCATTATCCCCTCAAATTCAAGCAGTAGCCTCCCCTCCATTCGTAGTCTGAACTGAAGCTTGCCAATCACTCATCTCTTGATCCAAACTTTCGACAGTAGCGGCAGGTCGCTCACTTCCTCCGTTACGTCCTCCTCCTCGACCTCCACGACGTCCACGTCCAGCTCCGCGACGTCCTCCTTGTTGACCAGGTTGACGAGGGGCTTGAACAGCAGATCCTCCAGCAGCGGCAACAACCCTACGGAAACGAGCGAGGAATCGTCAGTTTTTGTGAGTTTGTTAGTGAAAGCAAGGGAGGAGATCGAAACGTACGGGGAAGCTGCAGCTGCAGCGGGTGCGAGCCTTTGAGTGAGAGAAGCGGCGGGTCCAGTAGGTGCACGAGCGGTGCGAGAAGGGTCGACAATGATTTCAACCTTCATGGGACGTTCTGGAGATCGATGATGGTGGTGAAAGAGGAGATTTGAAAGGGTGAAGAGCGGAGATGGTGAAAGATGGGGGAGTGAGTCGAGAAGTGGAGGTGAGAGGGAAGGAAAGGAAAGGAAAGGAAGTTTCGTCAGAATTCAAGATAAGAGAAAAATCGAGTCGGGGTTTCGGTCGAGATTGCGAAGACCAAGTCGAACCGAATAGCCTCCGCGTCTCGTAGCGCCCCGTCGTCGTCCCCCATTTCTTCGAGCCTCGATATCGGATTCTAGCGTCCATTTTGTGCCCCCTTTCCAAACAATCGACCGAACCATCAACCTCAATCTTTCGCCCTCGTAAGGTCATCAAACTCTTTCACTTCGACCGACTCCCGATATCTTATCACTTTTGCATCCGTCCTCGATCCATAACCCGACCGTGTTTGAGACGACTTTCCGAGGCAAAAGAAGGAGAGCAACGAGGTTGATGAGAGAAACTCGGGATCGTGTTCGAGCTACATCCTTTTCGATCGTCTTGACCTCTTCATATCTATCCCACGTTCGTTTTCTCCCCACAAGATCGATCGAAAAGGGAAAAAGCGTCGAACCCCAAGATTTCTTCCCCCCAAGTTGATCCTTTTTTGATCCTGTTTCTCAACTCGACTCGACGAAGAGGAGGTGGGGAAAAGTCGAACGGTTTGTGTGGGTAAGGAGAGCTAGGAGTGATGATGATCGAGGGAGAAGGTGAGAGCGAGACAAAGGGGGAAAGAGAGGAGAGATGTGGGATTTGTTTTTCCAACTTTTCTCTGGCTGAACCTCTGGAGTCGATCGATCCTGAGAGCGAAGAGTTACGGTTTCATTGACCGATAGTCAAGAAATGTGAAAACTCGATTCGATTGATTCAGGAGAGACTGCTCGAATGCCAAATTGAACTTTTTCGAGGTTGAGGAGGGACGACTAGACGACGAGGAGGAGGCGAGTCGAATTCGTTCGGAGGAGAGAGCGGCGGACTGTCTGAAGGGTCGTAGAAGGAGGTAGTAGATAGAGAAGAATTTGTGACCCACTTCCATCGATCAAACGTTTGTTGTATTGTTGATAAGCGGCGGTGGCAGATTCGGCTTTGTGGAATTGAATAGTAGCGATTCCTTTCGATTTGCCTTGAGCGTTGTAAGACAAGTTGACACTGCGTACAGTCCCGACAGTAGTGTGGAACAACTCCTATGCTCGTATGAATAGGTTGAGAACCTGAACACATCTGTTGAAGAGGAGTAAAGAGAGAGACTTACCTTGATTTGCTGTTCATTCACATCATCTGGCAAGTTTGAAACAATGATCTTGTCTCCAACGTGAGCTTGACTAGCTACTGCTTGAGCAGTAGTAACCTGAGGGGCTACTTGAGGTTGTTGAACTCCAGCGGATTGCTTCGAAGTTTGAGGTTTCGAACCACGTTGACGACGAGGTTGACGTTGCTTGCGCTTTGATTGGATGATGGCATCTAGAGGTTGATCGAGGGATTGCATATTCAACTAGTTCGGGTAGATTGGGTGATTGAGAGTGAAGGGTTGGAGGTCAAGGTGGGAGGAGAGAATTCTCCCTCGTATGGTTGGCAAAATTTACGGCTTTACGTCGTAAACTACGGTTCCGTACGACTTTTTACCGTAGAAAGTACGGCTACTTACGGTACGGAGGTGGCTGGACTTACGGCTCGTATCGTAACCGTACCGTGGACCGTACGTATATATTTTGCAAACTCCGGCCGACCTCTTACGGAAAGTGCTCTGGCTCAGTCGCAAGCCTCTGCTTTTTGTTTTTGTGGACGACCAGAGTTCAATCCTGACACCTCGCAATCATTCTTGCGAGGGCTTCGCATGGTCGCGACCTCCATTCTGCATGGACAGCTAGACCCGAGTTGTTGTAGAGCCGTCGAGTCTTGCGAAAGTACAGCAAACGCGAGTTTTGACAACTCTTTCCGTCGAGTTCTCGGTCTTTCTTTTTTGCGGCTTCGACTCTTACGAAGTGTGCACTCTCGTGTAGTCCGCCTCACCTTCTGCATACGACTTTGAGTTATAAATTGGCCCGCGGAAGAGAGTTATCCGTAAAATCCGTACTACGGTTACGAGGTCCTTCCGATACGGCTACGAGTACGGTACGGAAAGTCTACGGTTACGGAATTCTGCCGTACCGTAAGCCGTACGTAAAAAATGAGTGACTTACGAGTACGGTACGTACGGAAAACCAACCATACTCCCTCGAGGCTTGCAGCTCTTCCTCTCACTCAAACTTGCCATACGACACCCTACCGGATTCAGGACTATTATAAACACGCTTCTGTATCGCTCGCATGCCTCCGCTCTGGACCGTCTCCTCTGATTTCTCTTCAATCACGATCGATCTCCTCTCCTTGGACTCTTCTCTCCTCTCTCTCCGTGGAAGCGTCGGGGCACTTTCCAGCTATCTGTGAGCGTCGATCGATAAGCTGCGGGAGGCAGGGAGGCTTTGTTACTTCTCTGGTTCTCGCTTCTTCGTTTCGCTTCCGGGAATCCCTCCGCAACAGCTCTTGCAGTAGCTCTCGTAACGCGCTCGTGCAGACTGATCACACTCAGATCTGTGTCGCTCTCTACTTGAACCACAGATGACGGAGACCAAGGCTGAGCAAACCGCTCCATTTCGCTCAAACTACGCTCATTCTTTTGCTTCGTTCGAGTCCAATCATTTCTCCCTCTAAGTTGAAGCTTCATATGCTGCCTCGACGTATTTTATCGTGCTCTTGACTGACGCTGCAGGTAGGATCTTGCCGTCGTCACCAAGGATCTGTGAAATAGGCAGCAGGGAGCAATCGTCAGAATCGTGAAAGTAGAGGGACAAGGAAGAACCGAGGACGCGCCTTGTCAGGATGCTCGACGACAAGATTGTAAATCACAATGACCGTGTCCCAAACGTTGTTGTCCTCGTATAGCTCATCCCGATACGTCTTTTTCAATTCCAACAGGAGCGCTTTTGACCATTTCTTGACCTCCCTACACCCTTCCTTTCCTTCGAGGTGATTGAGCGTACTGTCGAGTCTCTTGTTCAAATCGGTCCTTCGCGTCTTGGCTGCTGACTGCAGTATCGCAGGAATTCGATCAGCGAGATTGTTTTCGAAAGAAGCGAAATCATTGAACCGAACAGTGTAGCTTCGTAGGAGGAGTTTCGGACGAACGGGGTCCTCTGGAGGATCCTGGCCGAACGGCCAGTCAGGGCACTAGAAAGTGAAACTGATCAGTGAGCGAATCGTTCGAGAGGCAGAATTCGAGCGAGCTTACATATTGAACTGATCGAGGTTTCCAGTAATACCTGATATTGCCAAAAAGCCGCTTCTTGTTCGTTTGAAGACTCCAGTAAGGTGGCTTCTCGGTGCGTAAAGCGTCCCACAGCTCACGTTTCCAGACTGCAAACTTTTCGATCCGTTCCTCCCAGCTGAGTTCTTCGGCGAGACTTTCATCGATTGACCCGATCTCCTTCTTGAGCTCTCTCTTCACGACGTGTAGATCCAAGTGACGCTGTCGAGAGCGCTCCAATATCTCGTTGACGACTACGGATAAAGACAAAATCGTCTCGAAAGGTTGCGATGAATCCTTCTCTTGCGCTCTTGTAGTATTGTTCTTCTCACTCCTGAGTAGATGACGGATTCGAGATCGTTGTTGTGGGATGAAGGCGAGCGAGGACGACGGCATGACGAGGTGAAAAGAGGCGAAATCCGTGATCCGTCGAAGGTGTGTCGATACTGAAGTGGCGTTAGGGGGATCAGACTTGAGCAAGTCCTCTCTCAGACCACAAGAGCTCAAGAATGCGATGCTCAGGTAATCGAGAGCTGAATTGAGACCACGAGGTAACAAGTCCGTGGATATTTAGGCACGAGATCTGAGCCATCTCCGAAACACCTCCTCTTCTTCCTACTTCTCACTCGTTCCACCCTCGCCCAAATAGCTATGGAGCCATCAGCCATAATCGAGACGACGCTCGAGGCGCTTCGCCGTTCCATTGATTCGATGCGCGATAATTGGAAGACGACAGAATCAGCTTCCAACACAAAACTACTCCTTACTGAAGACGAGCAGCAGGATCTTGACGCCTGGTGTGATGAAGCAATATGCTCTGTCAAGGACGACTTTGCAAGGAAACTAGGTATATTTGTAGGAACGCAAAAGGGAAGTAAAGAAGAGGTCGAAGAGGTGTGGGTTTTCCCTCGCGAAGCCTACGTGAGTATCAGTGGCTGGTTCCACAAGCTCAAGACTACATCGGGTCCAATCTCACCTGTTTACAATAAACCGGATAAGCTGGTACGATAATCTGTCTCAGCTCAGCGTGAAGACGCTTCACTAACAGACCTTATCTTCGCTGCCTAGCCTATCCTCTCTTGCCCAAATGGAATAGGTCCAGGATCCGCTTCAATCGCTGTGAGCTTCAATATCTACACCGCTTCGCTTGTCATCGATTTCACCTCATACCTTGCTTGCATCGTGTCAGATCAGTGTCAAGCTTTGGTCTTTCATTCGCAAAGCTGTAAGAGAAGCTCAAGCTCTGGAAAGACGTCGAAACCGCCAGAAGAGGACATCCGGACGTACAGTACCTACTGTGCAACAACTCAATGCAATCACGAGAGGCGCCGTTCACAGCGGTTTGATTGCGGTCCTCAGCAAGATCGATCACTCTCTTCAGCGTAATTGGGATACAATGACAATTCAACAGCGCCAAGGCGTATACAACGAAGTCAATTTGGTCGATGAGCATACCTTTCGTCGATCTTTGTTCGCGTTGAGAACTCTTCTCGTCGACAACGGAACTTACGCCGTGAGTCTCGTTTATGCCAATATTCTCATCGGTCCTTGCCGAGCTGCAACGTCAAGCTGAGAGTCTCGCATTTGCAGCGTCCCCCCAAGCGAGACCCAACCAAACCCCTGGTAAAGCCCGACCCTTTCCTTCCGATTTTGGGTGAGCTCTTGAGCGAAACCCCCGCTCAACAACCTGTAAGTTTCCTTACTTCCGGCTCTGCATCACCTAATCAGCTGAACATCGGTAACCGCAGGACCCGTTCGCACATCTCAATATCGGTACTCGAAGGCCTGGGAGATTAGAACAATCACTCTCGCATCGAAAGCGGGCAATCTATGGGTTCTCTCGCGCTGTCTGAGCTTTCGGCTATTCTGAGACTATTGACAAATACTTTCGCTTATATGCACAGTCTTACACCCCCTATGTTTACTACTTTAGTCTGTCTCTTCTCCAAACTTGCTATTCCAAATCTGTTCTTTGTCTCACTCCGAGTGCGCCACGAAGCGAGCCATCATTGCTACAACTTGAGAGGTAGACCAAGCAGAATAAAGACACTTGCAACACGCGAAAAGTAGTACTACGAAAATCAAAAGCTCAAACCACCTTGTTTCGTTTCGCCGAAAGTGACGATTCCTCGCATACCAGCCTGTCTTCGTCCGATACGTCGGTGCTCGATACTGTTCTGAGAGTGACTGGCTCGTCGAAGGCGTCTGGAGAGAGGAGGCTATGCCGCAAGGAGCGAAGCGAGTCAATCCGTCAGATCTGCCATAGTGAGTGGGAGATAAGTAAAGCTACCTTCAGGTTCAGGTGCTCTTGAATGTATTCGAATTGATATTCAGGGCGTAGACGAAGACCATTTGTGAGCTATGAAGGGAACGAGAGATCAGATTGTAAAATTGCGAAACGGGCGAGATTGGAAGAACCATACTTCGTTCTGGAAATGAGCCAAACTCCAGAAGTACTCGTGGATCTTGAGGTACTGTTCTCGATTGCAGAGGTTCCAGTCTTTCTTGCGGTAGATGTAAGCGAGGACTTCGTCGAGTTCGTCTTTCACAACTCGCTGCAATTCCGGGTGCTCATGATGGACTATAGCATCTATCCTGTTCTGCAACACCTCCTTCCTGAACTCGCTGGCCGGCTGTTAACGTCGATCAAATGTCAGCATTGTTCGGCATCTTTGACATCGAGGTGGAAAAGGTCAAACAAACCTGTAAGTTGATAGCATCCAACAATGCGTCCGCTTTGAAGCCTGAGCGGACCTTACGGCGCCTGCCTAGACTAGAAGGTAGCAACTGCGGGAAATAGAGGCATAATCAGGGAAACACGAAGAACTCCAAAAGGTAGAATCGTCTTATACCAAGCTGACGCCCTCCTGAACTCGCTTCGCGTTGCCGAAGATATTTCTCATCGAGCTCATATTCTCCTCCGGGAAATAGTTCCATCCCGGATCTTCAGGAGTGTTTCCGATTCGAGCGAGAATCTCGTCTTTCCATTCTCGTAACGTACCTTTATCCGCTTCTCCACTGGCAAGGTTGACGATACTATCGAGTATACCAATTATCTCCACACGATTCGCTGCCGAGATTACGAGTGCTCGGTTCCTCCAATAGCGAATACGATTGTTTGGGAGAAGTGCAGCGATGTCATCCTCTGTAAGCTGTTGCCTGGTGAGGTGATCCAGAATGTGACGATTTGTGTTCGTTCCGATGGGAGGGTCGTTCATCTGATCAACTTGAGTCCGGGTGAAGAGGTGAAACGTAGAAAAGGCAGGTAAGAGCAGGAAACGACGAGGGAACTCGCGGATAGCCTCAATTCACCGGTAAGAGAAGATAGGAGTTTTCGATATGGTCAGACTCGTGGAAGTGAACGATCCGAGCGTGAAGGGGAAACCAGAGCAAAGTGGGCGAAATGAGCGAAACTGTAGAGACGCTCGCCTTTCTTGAAGGTATACGTTATGGAGTAGCCGTATCTCGGCCTTTGTTGTCCGATGGAGTGAGACCGTCGAGTTGATCGAGTTGAAGGGGGATCCGAGATAGAGGAGGTGAGAGCTGTGTAGTCGCGAAAGAGAGCTGTCGAGTCCTCTGCAATGTAGCAGAGCCATCTCAAAGCTGTCCCGCGACCCTTGCAAGCGGGTAGAGCATACGAGTGAGAAGTAGGAACGAAAGAGAGATGACTTCATTTCTTGAGCTCTCCCACCTCACTCGACTCTCGGATACTCTACCAGATAGCCGCATAGGACCAACCTAGTGCACTACTGAGCTCGACAACCACCGGTCTACCACAACAACCGCTTCAGATCGGCTCAAACCTCGCTCCTCAAGGTTGATCTCTCTTCTCCTCTACCACTTCAGCTATGCCTGTGGGTCATGAGCGAATCAATGCCAGAGAACAGGATCCTGTAAGCTATCTTCCTCTACCTCGTCTAATCTCTCCTCTCCTTCGTTTCACCCCACTTCGCTTTTCTGATCCCGACTAACTCTCCCTTCTTCCCTCTCTACGAACAGAACGATCACATCACCTTCATCAGAGCACTCGAAGGATACCCTAATCATGACCAAGTGCGCTTTCCTCTAACCTATATTTATTCGCCTTTTTCTTATCTCCCGTTTCTTCGCAGGCTTTACACCTGCTCAAATGTCTAGCAGCTCAGTTCAAGCCAATCATGAAGGAATGGTGAGCTATCCGCTGTATCCCAACGCGCCGTTGTTTCGGGTGCTGATGGATTTTTTCTGCAGGGGTTTGGGAGTACGAACCAATTTCCTCCTGCTCGTTTCCAGTCGAATCTTGACTCACTCCAACCACTCATTCTCCAGGTCAACTCACTTGTCGAATATGAACCGAACCCGGAATTTGCAGGAAGGAATTGGAATGCAGGAGAGATCATTGAAATCGTTTTGCGAAGGAGAGATGGATCGTTCTTGCCTTGGAACTTCATTCTCATGGTCATGTGTCATGAACAAGCTCATATCAAGGTGAGCTTCCTCGTACCTCCACTCGCTGTCTTACTCGGAAATTGACGGAATTTTCGTATTCAGGAAATGAGTAAGCTCTCGTTTGCCCCCTCGAACGCTGCTTGTCGCATTCTCGGTGCGATGCGCCAAGTCGAGACATCACTGACTCTTCTCATTTCTTCCCCGCTGCGCTCAGATCATAGTTGGGCTTTCCAGAAAGTCAACAAACAACTTCGTCAAGCTCTCTCTGTTCTTCGTCAACAAGGTTATACCGGAGATGGATTCTACAGTCGAGGACGTAGCTTGAATCCTGACTATCAAGGCAACGTTGATGCTTTGGGAGCGACGGATGGTCCGACTTATACTTGGTGAGCAAAAAACTCCACTTCAAAATCAGAATCGAGGGGAAAATCATCGGCTGAAGAATGGAATCGATTCGATGAATAGCGGAGGAGCGCTCAAGAAACGTCGTAGGAAACGTCGACTCCCTGCAAATGGAGAAGAAGCGAACGTAGGACCTCGTCGTGAGCGAGGAAGTGCAGTCAAGCTCGGAACGACGGGTCGACAA
This sequence comes from Sporobolomyces roseus, assembly GCA_016617785.1. Classification (NCBI taxonomy): domain Eukaryota; kingdom Fungi; phylum Basidiomycota; class Microbotryomycetes; order Sporidiobolales; family Sporidiobolaceae; genus Sporobolomyces; species Sporobolomyces roseus. The sequence continues at coordinate 350,155 of JADILM010000001.1, forward strand.
ACTCGAATCGCGAGGAAAGCGGGAGGGAGAGTTACGAAGAAAGGAGCTTTCGTTGGAGAGGGGAGGGCTTTGGGTGCGAAGAGTGATGAGGAAGAAGTTGATGAAGATATGAGTACGAAAGGGTACGTTCTTCTTTTCACTCCCTCTTCGCGCTGAGGAGTCAGTCTGATGAATGAAATTGTGTCTCGAGTAGACGTCGAACTCAAAGCAAGTCGGCTAGGTCAGCGAGGGAATTGGCAGCTTCTGCAAGACTCGACGCCGAGAAACGTGCGAAAGCCGCTGAAGCTCGTTTCAACGGAGGAGTCAAGAAGGACGAGGACGATGAGGAGGATTTCGAAGATGGACAATGGGAATTTGAGGAGGAGGAACAGGAGGACAAACCCGAAATGGTTCGAGAGAGGTATGGAGAAGATGAAAAGGAATGGTTGAGGAACGAGATTCGAGGATGGGAGAACGAAATCAATGATGCAGTCGATACTGCTGGTCGTTATGGTGGAGGAAGTGGACGAGCTCGAGGGGGATCGAAGAGGAAAGGGAAATCTAGCGAGGATGAGGGAGACGAGGAATTGACTGAGGCCGACAAGAAGTTGCTCGCTCAACTCGAGAAGAAGTACGATGATCGTCAAGGAGGATCTGGCTCGAACGTTCGAGCAGAGGATAGCGACGACGACATTATCATTGTCGAACCCAAAGAAGCCTCAACCTCCTTAAAACAGAAGAAGAAAGCTAAAGTATCAGCGTGCTGTCAGATGCCTGCTCGATTCGGATGGACCTTACAGGAAACGAGTAAGAGTAGGAAAAAGGGTAAGTTTCCGAGTTCTTTCAACGCTTACTCAATCGCTGATGGGGCTTCACATCGCAGTTGCGCCCTCGACTCTCATCGACGACGAAGACAGCGCTTGGATCGACGAGGATTGAAGTACGAAGTAACGCTTGATAGAAGATACCGCTTGATGAAAATACCTTTCCCTCTATACCCTCGTACTCCTCTTCCTCCTCTTTGTTGTTCCTACACTTTACGCTTTGAATTGTTCCAGATCTCCGTGCAATCTCGCTTTCTTTCGCTCACGCTCGCTCGATCATCCCGTAGCGTAACAGGAAAACGCTAATGCAACAACGATTTTGCGAAGTAAGAGGTAAGTACAACAACTGAAAGACGGAGGAGAGAACGATGCGAATACGACGGGGAAACGATAAAGAACCGGAGGAAAGGGAGAAAGACGAAGAAACGAAAACGTAGGAAAGGTTTAATCTGAATCGGAAGCCGTGATTCCCAGTTCTTCTTGCAAGGCTGCGACGTGTGTTCGACGCAGAGTAGCGATCTCGCGATCCTTGACTGTAGCTGCAAGATCTTCACAAGCGATCTGTGAAGGAAAAGCGATCAGTTTGGGTGAACGCTGGGAACGAAGGGAGCTTTCACTGCTCACCTTGAGAAGTTTGTCTGCATGATAAACATGACCAGGAAGACTTCCTAAGAGACCGTAGAGACCAGCAGCCGAGTCGCAGGCAAGAAGATCGGTTTCATGTAACTTGAGGATTCCGAGGGCGACTCGGAAGAGGAGAACGGTTCCATGGATGAAGAAGAGATCCCACACTCGAAGGAGAGTCTGTTTTTTGAGATCACTAGATCAGCTGCATGTCTCGAGAGTCTCGAGAGAAAGGGGACTGATACTCACTTGGATTGGGAGAACATCGGTGAAAAGGCTCAGGAACCAACCGAAACTGATCGCTGAGAGTTCGACACCTTGCTCTTCGAGATGTTCCGAGATCGAGGGTAAAAGTCGAGCGACGAGATCGTTTAGTACTTGTTGATCCGCTCGAGATACAAGGAGATGAGAAGTGTAGTAGTCGGAGGGGAGAATGTTCTGAATCCGAGTAGATTCATCAGCTCATGCCATCGGAAACGACGGGACAAGGTTCAACATACCTCGACAATGCAGACGAGGACCCAGAAAGCATCTTCTTCGGCAGGATGAGTGAGAAGCAAAGTAGCGACAAGATTGTTCATTCCTTGACAATCTGTTCGAAGCAGCGGACCATCAGTATGGAAGCCGATGATGACAGAGAGAGAGAAGAGAGCGCACAGCCAATCTTTGGATTACGACGAGAGTAGGCGACGAGGACGTTGCGAAGTTTCGCGACTCCCGGACCATTTCCGGCGAAGAAGACATTTGTCGGGAAAGTTCGATGACCTGTCATGAGAGAACTGTCAGTAACAGTATGCGAAGGCGTAAGTGTGCATAAGCTCACAATCCATGTCGATTTGCTTCAGACACTGCTGTTCGTCCTCTCGAGGTGAAAACAGCAGATCTTGATAGACTCCCGGTTCTCGTGCCTCATTCGCGCTCGAGCATTCTCCCCAGATCCTATTGAGCCACATCAGTAAGTCTCGTCGTCAATGGAAGATGATTGTGTTGACTAACTTGGGTCGATAAGAGATCGGAATTCCCTTTCTCACGAGCTCTTTGAACTCGTTCCAATCCTCCTTCTTACTCTTCCCCTCGTTCCCCATTTGCGCTACCCCGACAAGATTCTCCGTCCAATCCTCTTCTCGTGAAGCATCTGCTTCTTCGACTTTCTCCTCCGCTAGAGCATTCGCACCCCAGATCGTCTTCGGTCTCTCCTTCTTCAGCTTCCCCTTCCCTTTAGCGCCCGACGTTGTCTCTTGAAGAGCGTTCTGCTGCTGACGTCGGATCTTGGCGAGTTTCGTTTGGCGCTTGCGAATGAAAGCGTCCCACTCGGTTTGTTGCGTTCGTTCGACGGTATCGGACATGTTCCGAAGTTGACCTAGGAGAGCTCGCATCGACTGAGGTCCAGATAGGCGAGACAGAGTAGAGTCGTCTGAATCTGGAGCTCGAACGAGTTTCGGCGGTCGAGGTGGTTCAGCTGGTGCAGAGAAAGGCGAGGAGGAGTCGAAGTCGAGGGAAGGGGGCTCGGTCTGGGGAGAGAAGACGTTCGGACCTTCGATAGTTGGAGTGAGACCCATCGCTTCGCGTAGTGCGTTGAGCTGAGGGTGAACTTCGAGCTGAGTCGGTGTCACGATCCCACTCGGTTGCTCGATCGTCGACGTCTCAGCTTCGGACAAGGCCAATGTTGCCTTCTCCTTCTTCTCCCGCTTCTTCTTGCCTTCCCCTTTCGAACCGGTTCCATCTTTCTCCTTCGCTCGCCTTCGATTCTCCTTCAACAACTCCATTCCGCTGTGAACGTCGTAAATGAATCCGTAACGATCGATCAGCGGTCCATCGTCAGGCGTTTCCTCCTCGTTGGCTACCTCCTCTGCCTGTGCTGTACCGTTCGTCGGCCTGAGCAGAGTGAGCGAAGGAGGAGCAGCTTCAGCCGAGATCGTGTCGAGTTCCATCGTGATCGGTGATCCAGAAGAAGGAGGAGGAGCGAATGTTGCCGCATGAACGACAGTCGGCGAATTCGTCGAGGCGGAAGTGGAAGAATTCGATGTATTCGGTTGGGAGAAAAGGGAATATCGAGAGAGTGAAAGAGAGGGGAGACGTGGTGCGGCTGCTACATCGCTGAGAGCCTTTCGTACACCATCCGAGGACGAACGGATCATACCAGTGCTCGAGGTAGCTTGACTAGATGATGCTGCCGCGGTGGCCAGACCGAGAGCTCGACCGATCGTTCCCTTCGCAACAGCGACGTAGCCTTGGTCTGTACTTTGGGGATCATCCGTCGAAGGCGCCGAGTACAGAGGGATTCCTGGAACAAAAGTCGGAGGTGCGGAACCAGTGCGCTTCGTTCTAGCCTTGAGCGTGGCCTGAGAGTCATCGTGATCTTCGTCATCCTCCTTTCCTCGATTCGACTGCTCCTGCAGTGAACCTCTTCTGAGACTGTCCACATCGTCCCTATCGCCTGTGGAAATCGGCGCAGCCGAGTCGGAGGAGGACGAGTGGGGAAGCTGCAGAATTTGAGATCCTTTCGGGGACTGTGAAGGGAGGGGACGACGAGGTGACGCAACAGAGGGAGTCGATAGAGTCGAGGTGGTCATGGGAGTTGATAGAGTAGGACTTGCGATCGCTTGGCGAGTTGCGAGGGAAGGAGGAGGTACAGGTGAGCGATTTCGAGAGGGAGTTGGGGATTCAGGAGGAGTCGTTGCTGGAGATGTACGCTTTTCGTCAGGCGTTGCGAGGAGTCGAGGCGAGAGAGTCGACTGTGAGGAAGAAGTGGGATCGTCTAGAGTACTGCCGAGAATTGAGCGAGTAGTGGTAGAGGTTCGTCGGCTTGAACTGCTTTGGGTAGAGGACGATGGAGGAGGCGAAGAGGTTCGAAGTGGGGTCGCTATGGGGTCTGTCGAATCCGTGGCATCGGCAGTCGGCTTGGCTTGTCTCGAGGTCGGGGTTGAAGGATCGTTTGCGCTCGATTCTCCGAAGAACTCAAGGCTCCGTCTGGGGACTGGGGTCGTAACGTCTTCCGCACCGGACTCTCCAGCTTCGATTTGACCTTTCGTAGTGTTTTCCGATTCAGATTGAGCGGAAATCTCCGCTTCCTCCTCCTCATCCTCTGCATTATCTTCGCGAGTGTCCTCTACCGTCAGAGCTGTTGTTCCCTTCGCGCTTCCATTCCAGCCTTTCCATCCGAACCACTCGCTGTATCCCCCTTTCCGACTCGAATCGCTTCCGACTTCTGAAGTTCTCGAAGAATTCGATTTGACGCTGCTCACGCTTCGAATACTTCCTGACCGACCGTTTCGTTGTGTTACACTCGGTGTGCGCGAAGATTGATTGTAATCGGCAGTGGAAGGAGACAGGGAAGATTCGGGAGTGGACAGGGTTGGAGTCGAAGGTGAATGAGGAAGACCGGCAGGATTGCTCGAAGGTGGAGCGGATAGGATCGAGGAGCTGCCGAGCGAGCCGAAGAATCTCGCTGAGAGAGAAGCATTACGACCGCGAACAGGTTTGATAATTGTTCCGGACGAGGCTGGGATCGGGAGAGAGGCAGGGGGTGCGGAAGAAACGCTGAGATCGGAATTGATGGAGGCAGTTTCGCTGAGATGAGGAGGTGGAGGTGGTGGTAGCGAAAGGGTGCGATTTCGAAGTGAAGTTTCATCTGAAGAGTCTAGGACTGGACTCGTTGCGATGTCGAAAGCGTTTGAGGAAATCGCCTCCGTCAAGTCTTCAATATCGAGGTCGACCTGTCGATAGCACATCAGCCAATCAATGATATGAGGAGAGTGTCGGAAACAGTCCACTTACCTCAACTTTAGCTTGATTTTCGAATGCCGGCTCAGGTTTACCCGTTTCTATCCGCCATTCTGTCTCCCTCTTCCTCTCTTTCCCTCTCCGTTTCAACGTCCGAGTCCGCTCGTCTTGTTCCAACTCAGGTTCCGTCGTCTCCAACCGTAACTTGACCCTTTCGATCTCGCCTGAACTCGCTCCTTTCTCCATCGCGAGCCGTTCAATCGCTTCGAGCTCCTTTCTCCTTGCTGCGAGATCTGCATGGACGAGTTCGAGATCCCTCGAGAGACTCTGGGCGAGGGCGACGAGGTGAGATATAGGTAGAGCAGCGAGAGTTGGTGGTCGAAGGAGGTGAGGAGGAGAAGGGAAAGTGAGATGTGACGGTGGAGGAGACAGTGGCCGCATTTCTTCTTCGGCTTGAGATGTTCTAGAGATTATAGAAGGGAACCCTAAGCCTATTCCAACCTCGTTCTTCCCGCTCCCTGTCTCGCCTGAACCCCTTTTCGAAAGCGATTCTTCTTCATCCCGCGAATCTGTCGGTGAGGGCGGGAAGAGAGGTTTCGTAGATGATGAAGGGCTTCTGATAGTGGTATCTGGTGAGTCGAGGAGGTCGGAAGGAGCGTCTTGAAGGAAGGAGGAACGAGAAGCTGATTCGAGGGGTGGGGAGAGTGGATGTTGCATGGCGGATAGCTCTGTAGCAGTATTCTTAGGGTCAGTAGACTTCTCTCAAGTATCTCAGAGTGTCTCCACACCCTCCCGTTGCGTCCAATTCGTTATCTCGTCCTCATTCACTTCATCATCTCTCATCGCCAGAACCCCTCCAGGACAGCTCTGGGGATACCACTTGACAGCACGAGTACAGCAGTGAAGATAGCACCGTACCTGGGAATCCCTCTGCACCTTGCAACTTCTCACGAGACTCGCGAATCCGTGACCTCACAACCTTCGACGAAGAGCGGATTCACTGGGTTGTCTAGTGTCTTGCGTACGAGAGAGAGAGTCGAACGATGTGCTAGTGTAGCGCCGAGTTCAAGTGAAAGAAGGATTCCGTCGGAAGAAGTGGAGAGCGAAGAGGAAATTACGCAAAACTTGCGATTCCGCAAAGTCGGACGTCGAATCGCGTTCTCGTTCTGACGCTCTCGGCTGCTACAGTCGTCAGCCGGGGACGACCACTACCACTCTCAACAGGTGTAGGTGACGACAGAAAGTGCGTTGCGAAATAGCTGACGTTCTTTGCGAATTATTACTACAAATAAAAGAGAGATCCTTTGTGACTGCCAACTACTTTTCGGTATACTACTGAGCATAAGCCTAGATACAGTGTCCTTTCCTCCCAAATCAACCCTTTTACTTCTTTGCGTCCTTGGCTTCAGCAGCCGACTTCTCTGCGAGTTTCTTCGCCTCCTCAGATTTCTTCGAGAGGATCTGCTTGATCTCTGTGTAGCGTGAGAGCAAAATTGTCAACGTCAGCTCCCGTGACTCGTAGAAGGCCAGGAGAGAGCGCAGTAGACGGGAATGCTTACCTTCGTAGGTCGAGTTGAGGAGTTTTTCACCATCCTCTCCTCGCTTGGAAGCGAGTTCCTTGAGCGCCTTGATGTCAACCTCGTCGAAGACCTTGCAGAGAGGGATCACAGTCGTCAGTACCACGTCGCAGCGAAGAGGCGAAACAGAGAGATGCCTACCTTGGTCATTCCACCGAGACCGGGAACAGCAGATTCGAGCCACTTCCTTCCTCCACCAACGAGATCGGAAGCCTTGTCTTGAGCGACAGAGGCGAATTGAGATGTAGTACCGAGTTTCTCCTCGACGAGCTTCTTAGCGAGTTTGGTCTTCTCCTCGACCGATTTGTTGCTCTTTCCGATATCGGCGAGTTCAGCGTAGACGTCCTTGACAATCTATCGGGATAGAAGAATCATCAGTAACTACGAACGCAGACCGAAGGCGAAGGGAATGAGAAACTCACCTTTACTCGGTCCTCTCCAACATATCCGGAAACCTTGTCGAGGTTCTCGTCAAGGAGTTGCTTAACATCGGGCATCTTCTCCAAGAAGGGAGAAGCGGCCTTTGAGGAAGAATCCCAGGCGTCCTTTCCAGCTTTCTGGGAGAATTTCGCAACTTGATCCTTCTTCTCCTTGAGTAACTTCGATACTGACTCGTAGGTCTCAGAGTTGAATCCTCCCTTGGCGACGAGAGCTGAAGCTTGAGTGTAGAAATCGGTAGCGATTTGACGAGCCTCAGGTCCGCTGGAAAGGACGAAACTTTGTGGTCAGTCACACAGTTTTCGAAGACGAGAAAGCGGAGAGAAGACATACTGCTTCTCGGTGAGCTTCTTGAGCTCCTCACCTTCCCCACCAAGTGCGTTCTTGAGCTCAGGGTACTTGTCACCGAGGAGGTTCCATCCCTTGCTAGCTTCCTCTCCAACGAGATCTTGCATCTTTCCACCAGCGACTTGAAGAGCCTTCAAGATTTGCTCTCCACTGTCCTTTCCACCAGAAGCGGCCTTTTGAATGTCGTTCCAGGTAGAAGTGACGAGTTCTTGAGCCTTCTCTCCGTGAGTCTCGACGAAAGATTCGAGTTGATCGAAACCTTGATCGACAGCGTAAGAGCCTCCAGGGATCGCAGCAGCGTAGGTCTTTGCGATAGATTTGGCGAGTTTGATAGCTTCTTTGCCAGAAGGAGTGTTCTCCATCAACTTGTTCTTCGCGTTGGCAGCTCCATCAGTGATTGAACGAGCAGTAGCGACAGCCTTGGCAGCTCCAGAGTAGTGGTAGTAACCGTAACTGTACGAGATAGAAGTTGGTTCAGTCGAGAGTTAAAAGAGATGCCGGAGGAGGCGAGACAAAATTCCCGTGAAAGCGACGAGGTGGAAGAAGGGTTCAAAACTCACGCTACACCGAGAACTGCTACACCACCAGCTACTCCCGAAAGAACGTGAGATGAACCAGCGGATTGTTGAGGAACACCAGCTTGAACGTTGTAGTGACGGTACGCTTGAGGACGGGGAAGACTTCTGCGAGCGGCAGGTCTGGAAGCGTTGAAGATTGTTCGAGAGGCAGACATTGTATGTTTTTGAGGTTGTGGTGGAAGTTGGAAACAGAAAGAGGAAAGGAGAGCGAGAGAGAGGTTCAGCGAGAGAGGTCGATCAATCTTGAGGAGAGTGACGTAAAATTCGTCACTTTTCGTCTCCTATCTTTCCTCGTCTTCAGAACTGCGCCCGTCCAACTTCGTTTTTTACAACTGTTGAATTCGCTGTCTTCAAACGACGTCGCGATATAGGACTTGTGACCACTTCTCGTCGCAAAGGGCCTTCGAAACGAGCTGTCGACTGACGACAGTCGGTGAAAGCTTCTTTTGAGTTCTTCGCAAGCTCTCCCGTTTCTTTCCGACGACTTGCCGATGCAACCGACTCATACGGCTGTGAATGAGCCAACGAAGAAGCTAAGCAACTCAAGCAAGGAGTTGCAGGAAGTGAGACTACTTCGAATAATCGGATAAAGGAAAGCTTAAATTTGGACAAGAATAGCGTGCGAAATTTGAACGATAGGGAAAGCGGTGCAACTCTTGTCGTCGGAAGTTGTCATCGGAAGGGGAAGAGAGTGAGGAGGAGGAGAGCGGGATGAGAGAGAGAGAGATTCTACGTTGAAAAGCGATCAGTGCATCTTGACGAAGGAAGAAGCGAACGTTGCAGAGGAAGAGATGAGATCGCTGCCGACTACTACCCAAAGAAGCAACTTTTGAAGGGAATTGAGAACCTCGGCTCTTTGGAAGAGTTGGAAATTTCCATCCCATCTGCTCACCTCCTCTTCCTCCTCCTCTTCCCTCCTCGCAGTACCTTCAACACTCGATCAAACATGCGATTCTTCACCTCTGCTGCTCTCACCCTCTGCGCTGCTACCGCCGCTGTCGCTCAAAGCGGTAAGTCGACCTCTCTTTGTTTCCCCTCTTCCCAGTGTTTTTCCGCCTCTGCTCTCCCTGTTCGCCCTCGGAGCACTTCGGACCTCGACAAACATCGAGGGATAAGCTGTTCAGGCTGGTCAATTAACGAGTTGGGTGGAATAGTTGAGGTCATCGATCAGTAATCTTCGATCAACCAAACGTTGCCACTTTTCGAGGTGATGGAAGGCTACACAACGATTGACAAGTCGGGATTGCTATCAGACGGGAGCTGAAGAGCTCATAGACGAGATGCAAGCAATGACAGGTGAATATATGGACAATGACGGCTTATCGGGAACGAATCTCTCATTTGGAACTGAGCCAAAGAACTCTTCCTCCGAATAGCTTCACTGACACAGATTCCTTTGGTCGTCTATAGCTCTCACTATCAACACCCCTACCGCCCTCTTCACGTAGGTTTTCTCATTGCGCTGTCGTCGTTGTCGTGCTTTCGCTCATTCCTCGTTTTGTTTTTTCTCAGCTGCGATCCTTACCTCGTCGCATGGAGTGGAGGAACAGGACCTTGTGAGTGCTCACTCTCATCTTGATGGCCTACGGAATAGAGTCTTACGCTTTCCCTTCACTTGCGCAGACACCGTTCGAGTTTTCCCCGCTGGAAACATCGGAACCACTCCTCTCGCAACTCTCGTAACCGGTACCTCATCGCAGTCGCTTACTTGGACTGTGAACCTCGCAGCCGGCACGGGCGTTACATTGGCTGTTACGGATTCGTCTGGATCAACGATTCCTTCCGCTCAAACCGTCATTCAAGCCGGTTCGTCAACTAGCTGTGTTGGAGGAGACGCCAGCACCGCCGCTTCCACTGGATCAGCAGGCGCTACATCTGCTCAATCCACCTCCGCTACCTCGGTTGCTACCACTCTCTCGTAGGTCTCCCTCCGAACCTTTCCCTCGCACCTGATTTTGTACTGACTATTCTTCCTATGGATTATAGCTCCGTCTCCTCGGCTTCTGCTTCCTCCACCAACGCCGCTTCGTGAGTTTCTCTGCCTTTATCGGCCATGTCAAACCAAGCCGCGGATCACGAATCTTATCTTCTCTCCCTTACAGCTCGGTTTCTTCCGCTGTCAGCTCCGCTCAATCGAGCGTCACCAGCGCTGTTTCCTCGGTTCGCTCTTCTGTCGCGTCGCAAGTGTAAGCTCTCAGTCTCGCACAATTCGATCCCACCCGACCTTGCACTTCATTCGAATTCCGAGACTAACATTTTCTACTCTACAGCTCTTCCGCCACCGGTGGAGTCGCTCCCTCCTCGACCCCTGCCTCCGGCGCCGCTTCCCTTGCTCTCTCAGGAGCTCTCGGATTCGCCGCTGTCGGTCTCGCTGTCCTCGCCTAAACGACCAACGACTTCTCCTCACCTCTCCCTCTCGCTCCCTCCCCTCTTCCTCGATTCCGCAACGTCAATACAACGACAACTAATTACACCAGGAACCTACCTCTGCTTCTCAATACCTCGAAACGAAACGAAACGAAGGACGATCGAATTGTTTGGAAATGATTTTTCTTCCTTCTCCTTTTTCCCCTGTCACTGCCTCCTCTTTCGTATCGTAGTTTACTCTCTCTCCTTATCTATGCTGTCCCTCCCATTCTCGCCTCATGGAAGTAACAACCTAAATTGCCCATTCACTAGAAACGAGTTTCGAGAGTCGACGAATCAAGCTCAGTCTGCTTTCTCTCTCTCCCTTTTCTGCTCTTAACTTTCCATTCAACCTCGCCTCGATTCTCGGCCCTCCCAGCTTGCGCCCACTTTCTTTTGTCGCCAGCACCTCCTCTCGGTCAAGAATCTACTCCACATCCCTCTCTTCCTCCTTCACTTCGCTTTCAGCAACTCTCGAATCGCATCTCAAGACTACCTCCTCAAGCTAATTCCACCTCTACACAATTCAACTTAGCCACTCTTTCACCACACCGATCACAATGCCTCGCTGTTCGACCCTCCTCTTCTCTTCGGCTCTCGCCCTCCTCGCTTCTCAAGCTTCTGCTGCTGCCCCGACCATCTCATCACCCGTTGTGTACCAGGTGAGTTCATATACGTCCTCTCTATCTGAATACTCCCTGATGCACGGTCCCCTTGTGTCTCATCGCTGATTCGTCGCATTTACGTCTTCTTTCGGATCAGTGCTCTCCAGTTACCTCATATCAAGTCACTTGTGATGCGCCGCCGTGTCAGGTCATTGCCCGCCCAGCCGATAACGCTGCTGAGACTGTTGCGGTCATCGGTACTGTCGAAACTCAGGGCGCTTCGACGTTGAGTTGGCAAGCGACTCCTGCTCAAGGTACCGCGATCACAGTCTACATTACCGATGCCGATGGACAATTCGGAAACAACTCTCCCACCACTATTGCTCAAGGAACCGGCGAATGGTGAGTCTCGTTCCTCTTTCGAGTGTGCGACGAAAACAATTTTTGCTCACAACTTCTTCCTCCCGTTCCCAGCTCGGGAGGTGGATCTTCGGGCGAAGGATCTTCGTCCTCCTCCGCTCCTCCCTCCTCGTCGAGCTCTGCCGCATCTTCCGCCTCTGAGTCGAGCGAATCAGCGAGTGAATCAGCCTCTTCGCAATCGGCTTCATCCTCTGCCTCATCAGGATCCACCTCTTCGATCGCCTCAACTTCCGCTCCTTCGAGCACTCGCTCACAATCTCAGACCACCACCGCCTCGGGTACCACGTGAGTCGAAACCTCATCGAATTAACGCAGAACCAGGTCGTTGATTTTTCGTGGTCGCGTCATCACAGTCCCAGCGCCTCTCCCTCTGACCAAGGCTCTGGAGCCTCTCACATCGCTGTAGGAGGGTGAGCTTTTTCCTTTTTCGCGCTTCCCTCTGTTTGCGATTCGACAGCTGACGAGGTTTTTCGTTTCGCAACAGACTCTTCGCTGGACTCGCTGCAATTACGGCTCTCCTCGTCTAGAGCGATTTCTTCGTTCGGAACTAGTCATTTCGCTTTAACCCCTCCTTCTAACCCTATCGTCGCCTAATACTTCCCTCCCTTCCTCCCGCCCTCCTCTTCATATCGTTCTTCTTGTCCTCACTTACCAGTCCCTTGCTTTCCCTTATCTTGTCACGGTTGTGCTACGTATGGAATGGACTTTGTTTCGTCGATATGGCGGTGGAGGCTTTTCGAGAACTGCATCGAACAGAAGCTTGCGAAATAGTTAATGAGGATTTCGCGAGTTGTTGGCAAGCTGAACGCATCTCGTTTTCGCCTCGTATACTACAGTACGAGTCAGATCGCGAGCTACACACATAATTTGTCAGCGCGAAGTTGTGCGAAATAGCAGAGGTTGAACGAGTTTCGTCATTTTTTCGCTTTTTCCTTCACTCTCTTCTCTTTCACCTGCTTCAAAATGGGTGAGCATCGATATTCTTGTCGGATAGCTACTCTCGCTGACCTACCCACTCTCGACCAGGCGCTGAACACGCTCCCGCAAATCCAGCACTTCTCACCTCGAGTCTCAAACTTCGATCGGGACACACTATCCCTCGGATTGGATTCGGAGTGTATCAATCAACACAAGCCAAAGCGAGTTCAGCTCATGCCTTAGCGTTTGGATACCGGTGAGTCGACCCCAAAGCAGGAGCTCCACTTGACTTGAAGAGGTTCCTCACTGACTCCCAGCCTTTGCGATTAGGCATATTGACTCTGCAAGAGTGTATCGAAATGAAAGTGAAGTTTGTGAAGCGGTCAAGATCTTTCAGAAGAACTCGTCGACGAATTCGGCGACTGGAAACGTCTTCCTCACTACAAAAGTCACGGGAAAGGAACATGGAACAGACAAGACTGACAAGGCTGTCGAAGAGAGTGTCCAGAGAGCAAACGAACATGGTCTCGTTTGGGTGAGCAAAACTTTCCCTTCTCCTCCTTCGCGGGAATCGTTCGAAGCTAACCTATTGCTCGCGTTTTCTGCTTCGGTAGGATCTGTTCCTTCTTCATGACGCAACCAGTGGACCAGAGCGACGAAAGGAAGCTTGAGAAGCGAGATGAGGGCAAGATCAAGTCGATTGGAGTTTCAAACTTTGTGAGAAACAGCTTTTTCTGCTATCTATGTTCGCTTCGACTAACGCGGATCGGCTTTGCAGAGTGAGAAGCACCTTCAACAGCTCGTCGACGCGGGTCTCGAAATCCCGGCAGTCAATCAGGTTTGTACATTTTGAACTTCAGTCGTTTCGAATGACACTGATCGACTTCTTTTGCTATACAGATCGAGCTCCATCCTTTCCTCCAACAGAAGCCTATCGTCGAATGGTGTCGGAAGAACGATGTCGTCGTTGAGGCTTACTGCCCAATAATGCGAGCTCAAAACTTCGATGACCCTGTCCTTCAAAAGTTGTCGAAGAAGGTGAGCTCTGGGCCGTTTTCCCTTCACCGTACATATGCGATCACTAACCCTTCCTTACGACTCAGCACGAAGCTACCGTCGCTCAAATCCTGATTCGTTGGTCTCTCCAGAAGGGATTCGGTGAGCTTTTTCGCGACTGTGTTCACTCGGCTCGCCAGCTAATCTTTCCACGCCGCGATAGTACCACTACCAAAGTCTGACACCACAGGACGTATCCAAGAGAACTTTGACGTCTTTGGAATCACGCTCGATGAATCTGACATGAAAGAACTCGACTCTCTTGACCAAGGAAAATCAGTGAGCTGGAACCCGGTCAACGTCGACTAGATGTTCCCGTAGCAAATGAAAGACACGTGTGAACAGCTCTTAGAATTGCGCTCAGTCGAGAAATTCGAGAGAAGCTTTCTCCTTCCCTTCACCGAACGGGAACAATCGCAAGACGAATCCTAGAGCTTCGTTCATTGAAGCTTCTGCCTCCCGTCGAGATCTTTCGTCGTCTATAGAATCTTCTCTACTCAGAGACTTCCTTGATGCTCAAAGTATAGAAGTGCGGAAGATGGGCTTGCGAAATGGGAAAGATCGACATGAAAACCCATTGCTTCGCGTCCTGCAGCTTGTTTTTTCTATTGCAGGATCGTCGTCGTCGTTCTTCTTTCGACGTCGTTCTACTCATCAGCGACGTAGGAACGAGCAACAAAGAAGAAAGGAGAGAGCGAAGACGGACGGGGATCATCGTCGATTTCATCAGCGAAGACTCGTGACTTTCGGGCCTTCGTCAAGAAGCCAACACTCTTGACTATCTACTCTCTTCTCCTCCATACACTACACTCAACGCTCGTTCTCAACTAGTCAAGCTCCCTCTTCGACCCTACCCCGCACTCTCTCTGCTTCCCCCAACAAGCCCGAGTCCGATTTCATCTCCGAACTTCTCGCCTTCTCTCTCTCCCAACTCACACTGGATTCAATTACACCACCTCGATAGCACGCACTCGATAGCAAACATGGCAGTATGGCCACTGAACTGGCTGTTGACTAGCTCTCTAGAGTCTAGCCAGCCTTCTTCAACTTCCAACTCGGCCGCAACGAAACAGCACAGTACCTTTATCAGTTCATCACAGGGAGGAGGAGGAGCTACAGATGGGAACGAGTCAACCCTGGAACAAGTCACGACGATGCTTGAACCGTTCAAAGTTGGAGGAAGGATTCCAGACAAAGCGAGAACGGATCCCTCTGTATTGATCAAGGATCAAGGGGATCAAGGTTTATCGCTCAGTAGACTGTTCGAGTATGTACCATTCTTCTTTTCGAATGGTGAGTCTTACACTTTTTTTTTTTTTTGACCCTCTCTCACGCTCATCTTTTTCGAGAGGTTGTTTCGCAAGACACAAATCAGCTGATTCCTCTTGTCTCGTCTCGTCTCGTGAACAGGGACATCTCTGACGAAAGCCTTCGTTCAGCATCATCTATACGGTCCACCGAAACCTAGTTGGGGGGTCGAATTGACTTTGTTTACGACTTTTCTTCGAGAAGTTTCAAGTTACTCGCATCTGTCAACTCTAGCTCGACTACGGTACGTCACAGTACCTCCATACTCCTCAGTTATAAACCCACGACTGAGAAGAATCCCCTTGTATAGGTCCGTCGTCGAATTGGGATCGTTACTGCCGATGCCAAAAGATGGAATTGTTACGCCTATCTCGTTCAGAGTCAAACGGAGACAGCTACGAGGGTTCCTTGCCGACGCGGATTCGAAAGAGCAAGGGAATCGAGAGATTACGGGAGAATGGGTCACGAACAAACGGTTGTGGAGGAAAATGACGAGAGAATGGTCAATATCGAAAGCGAAGGAAGAGGCTTCAGGGAAACAAGGATCGGAGAAGTCGGCAGATGAGAAGATGGCGAATGGAAATCCGAATGGGAAAGCGGATGATGGGAATCAAGGAATGGTCTGTCTGTATCTGCATGGAGGGTAACTTCGAATCTGCCTCTCTCTCTCCTCCAGGTGAGCAGAAGCTGATATCTGTCTTCTTCACAGGGCGTACTACATGTTCAGTGTAGAGACACATCGACTCCTCACAATCGCCGTCTCTCGATACTGCGACGCTCGAGTCTTCGCGATCAATTATCGTCTCGCTCCCGAAACTCAATTCCCCGGTCAGCTTCACGACGCAGTTTCAGCTTACATGCGACTCACCGTCGACCTCAAGATCCCTCCAGAGAACATCATCTTCGCAGGAGATTCAGCGGGAGGAGGTCTCGTTCTCGCTACTCTGCTGTATTTGAGGGATGAAGGTTATCCTTTACCTGCTGGAGCTATTCTCATGTCCCCTTGGGTCGATCTGACGATGTGAGTCGTTCTCCGATGTCAAGGCTTGCTCGTGAAACGCTGACATCGACAATATTGATCAGGTCTTGCGAAAGTTGGACAACGAATCGAGTAAGCTTCCCTGTTCTTCTTGCTCGATGTATTCCCACATCTGACGCTGACTACTTGTACAGCCCTTCGACTACCTCCCCAACCCTCGTGCTGAAGACGATCATTTTCACCCTGTCAAATGTTTACTCGGCAACTCGATTTCCGACTACCTCACTCACCCTTACGTCTCACCACTCTTTGGCGACTTCACTGGCCTACCACCTCTACTCATTCAAGCGGGAGACGCAGAAGTCTTGCGAGATGAGATCACTCTACTCGCTCACAAAGCGAGTCTCGCAGGAGTCAAAGTCGAACACGAAATCTTCGAGGTAAGCAACGCTTCTTCCTGCACTCGTTGAGAATTACAGCTGATCCCGGGGAAATCAAATGACAGGACTGCGTTCACGTCTTCCAAGCCTTCACTTTCCTCGAGGCATCTCGCAAATCCTTCCAATCTCAACGAACTTTCGTCAAACACACTCTCCCTCGTCTACTCCGTGCCGCTCGATCGACCACTCCTCAACCTTCCTTTGACCTCGCTCAGGTCGATCAAGAGATCACGAAAGATGCTCATCAGGTAGATGAACAAGGGAGGGCAGAGGAAGAGAGTCTCCCTCCTACTCCAAACCTCAGCGAACGAAACCTCGCCGACGAGAGCAAAGGTTCGACGAACGACAGCGATGAAGACGAGCGACTATCCGACTCTACTGTATCTCCCGATCGAAGTCCACCATTCGGCCCAAGCACCGACAATCAACAAGAACCTCCTTCTCCAACTGGAACGATCAGTCCTCCTGCATCTCGACCTCTCACTCCCACCTCGTCCTTCCTCTTCGGTGGTGATTCTTCCTCTTCCCTATCTTCCACGGCGTCGACAATACCCACTCATCGAACCGATCGACCAATCCTCCGAGCCTACGCCTCAGCCCGAGACTTGCACATGTCAAAACGAGAACGATCTAACTCTTCAGCCTTCCTCCCTTTCACGACCGTTACATCTTCCTCCCCACTCTCCGCCCCAACTTCTCCAAGACATCGTTCACGAGGAGCAACCATCGCACTCTCCCCTCGAACCGCAACTAAGCAGGTACCCTTGATTCACGCAAGGTCTTCGAGTCATCCAGATTTCAAGGCTCTTCTAGCGGAGTACGAGAAGAGTGGTACGAAAGCTACGACGAGAGTTTGGGGTGCCGAGAAATCGGGGAGAGCAACTCCTGAGGAATTGAGGGAGGAGGGAGGAGGGAAAAAGGCAGTACCGAATATGTATAGGAGAGCTTCGGTCGATGATAGGAAGAGGAAAATCGAGGTGGATCCGGAGGACAAGGTTGAAGGAGTTGATGTCTTCTAATCGAAAGGAGGTGGACTTGTTCTTCTTCATTTTTTTTTGCACAAAGCTAGCTAGCTCTTCGTTGTTGTATTCAGTTCTCCCCCCCCTTTCCCTTTCCCCTTTCCTTCTCTTTATCGCAACCCACCTTTACCATTTCTGTAGCAGACTATTTTCACTCCTTGTCGTACTTTACTAATCTCTCACTCTCGTAATTCCGACACAATCGAGTCTTCCTAACATCGATATCAAACAGCACCTATGCATTGCTCTACAAAGCCTGCCCCTCACTCCTCCTCTGTCTCTCTTCCCTAGCTTTCCTAATCTTCTTGACGGCCTTGTCCCTCCTCTCCTGCGCGGCACTTCTCTTCTTCCTCCCATTCCCTCTCCTCGGTCCAACAACTTTCGGTAACCTACTAACGAATGACCCAACTCCTTTCGACAAATTCCGTCGTTCGGAACAATCTTCCTCTCCTTCTTTCGCTTTCGAACTAGTCGATTTCGATTTCGATTTCTTTGAACTAGGAGTTGTTGTTCGTTTCCGTTTTGGACGTAAACCGGAAGTGAGGTTGGAACGTAGGATAGAAGTGTATTGATCAGTGAAAGAGAGGTGATCGTTTGGTTGAACCTGTTTTAATCGATTCTCCCCTTGTCAATTTTGCGATACTCTTGAGTTTGACAGAAAAAGGACGACTCACGATAGTTGATAGTTTGATTTTTATCTCTTTCTTTCCTTTCCCATCGGTAGCTCTCACGATCATAGGGAACTCTTTCTCGTTCGAACCGGTTGGAGTAGAGGTAGAGGTAGAAGTTGAAGTCGAAGGAATAGCAGCTTCAGTGGGATCTGACATGGTCGCATCTTGATCTGGTGTAGACTCGGATCCATAAGTCACTGAGATGGAGTGGAGAGAAAATGGAATGATGAGATTTCAGATAGTAACGAGGGAGGTGACAAAGATACGTACGGCGTTTAGTTGTTAGGAATACACTCCCTTTGTTCTTGCG
Organism: Sporobolomyces roseus; assembly: GCA_016617785.1. NCBI lineage: Eukaryota > Fungi > Basidiomycota > Microbotryomycetes > Sporidiobolales > Sporidiobolaceae > Sporobolomyces > Sporobolomyces roseus. Next base: position 368,378 of record JADILM010000001.1, read on the forward strand.
TGCTTCGAATAGCTCGGCTAGGCGAGTGAGGAACTGGCAAAATTTGATGAGATCGCGTGAGGATTGATGAGAGGGAAGGGGAATCAGTGGGGAAAAGCAGCAACATGAGAAGGGGTTGATGTAGCTCACGTCCGAGTTCTCGAGATGCATGATCTGAAATGAAGTGGTTGGAAGAGGGGAGACCAAAAACAGAACAGCGAGCGGGGGGAGGGGAATCTCTCTCTTCTTTCGACAGAAGCGAGTCGGTCCTTGTCTGCTCTAGGAATTCATGAAATAACTCGAAAGCGGCGTGAGCGACGAGCGAGAAAGAAACGAATCCGGGGCGAGATTTCTCTTGCGAAACGAAGGGAACCTATGATTGAGCGCAAAGTTAAGAGTTAGAGAGGTAGGCGATGGAATATTAGTGACAACAACAGCGTATTCGAAAGTGGGTCAGAGATGTGAGATGGTGACAGGGTAAAAAAAAGGGAGGATTCGAAAGGGGGTCTGCGAGAAATCTATCGGGTTCGTTTTCTGCGGGTTCAACTTGAACCAGACTGCCCGATCGTCGAGAGCCAGATCATATCTATGCGAGGGGGAGAATGCCTCTACAGAGAAGTATCGTCGAGCCGTTTGGGACTGTAGAATCGATTCGGGTTGAAAGGTCGATTGGGGAAGGTGGGTCTGTCGGAAGGGCAATTGATAGACGCTGCAAGATCCACACGAGAATAAGATCAGCCTCATCGATACCGAGATGCTCGCAAGGTCACGGAAGCGTTGCACAGAGGAGGAATCAAGCGGGCTCACTTTCGAAGGATCCGAATTCGCTATGTTGTTGACGTTCGTGACCTGGAAGAAATCAGCAAATACATCGAGGGCTTTGCCACTAGATATAGACTACACAGAGTAAGTGAGATGTCAGAACTTGTCGAAGTTTGCCCTCGGACGACCTCAGAAGGTGAAAAGTTGTGCTCACTTTCTGAACCCAAACCTCTTTGAATCCCTTGTCTTCTTCCATCCGTTCTCCCTCGACGAGCTTGACAGTCAAGTACAACCTCTCCCCCATCGCCACGTCCCCTTCTCGTTTCCTCGGATCCGCCGATTTCGCCCTCTGTTTCAACTTCATCAACCTAATGATCGGATTCACTTTCTTTTCCTTGTCCTTGTCCACTCCGGTTCCTCCCTTCGTCCCTATCGTCGTCGACTGAGCCTTCTTCGCATCGATACTTTTCTTGAGTGCCTCTAATGCAAGTTCCTGTTTCGACGATTTCTTCTCTTCTCCTCCTCCTCCTTCCCTTCGCTCCATTCTCCCCCTCTTTGGATCTGGCAATAACTCTTTCAATTCTGGTCCATTTCTTGTTCGTGCGTCTCCTAGAGGGAGAGAGCGAGTGTTCAAGTTGAGTGATGGATCTTTGGGGCAATCGTGAGAAGAGGGAGTCGAGTGGTTTTTGCAGTAGAGGAGGGAGCAATGGGGACAGTGGAGTGGGAGGAAATCGAGAGTTGAACAGGAGGCGAGGGAACAGTGGGAACCGAGGTGGAATGGAGTCGGAGATGACATCAAAGGAGTTACGCTTGGGGTTTGAAGAATGGATGAAGAGTCTAGGATCGTATCAAGGGTCTAGTCTGAGCAGAAACTCTCAAATGGGAGTGATAGGAGGAAGGGAAGGAAGCGAGCCCCTGAAATTTGAAACTTCTCTCTTCCTCTTTCTTTCCCTTCTTCCTCTTCCCCTTCCCCCCTCAAATCACCTCCGAAATGGACAAGAAGTATGTTGACTCACGACATGTAGACAGAAAGAGGATGGGCTACATGTCACGAGCTACGTTCCAAGACGCTCAAAGGGAAGCAGAACTCGCAGCAGAGGAAGAACCTCTAACCAAACGAATTCGACTCGAAGCGACTACGACGACGGAGAAGGCTATAGAGGATTCACGAGACAAGGAGGAACCGGTAGAATTGAAACGTGAGAAGAGGAAGAGGTATAGAGCGGAAGATTTCACTTACAAGACTAGTCAGCGAGAACAGGTCGACTGTGAGTCTCTACCCTTCGTCAGTACACTCATTATCAGGTACTGAAGAGGGTGTGAAGGATAAACAGCCTGGTTCCTCCAATATCCAGTCGTACGTCGAAACGAAAACTTCCCGATTTCGTCGATTTCGCACGACAAGCTGATCACTACCAGCTTTTGACAGCTCCGTAAACGCAACTTCTACACCGTACAGAACCACCGTACGTCACTCTAACTCGCCTCTCGCTCCTTCGCGCTCATTCCTGCATTCCGCTGAAACGCAACTTTCCCTTTTTTTCCCGCAGACGCAACTTCGAAACATTTCGATCTCCGCCTCCACCTCTTCGGTGGTCTCTTTTCATTCGCGATCCCTCGAGGACTCGTGCTCAAATCTGAAAGAGATTCTTCCAATATCGGTCTCAAGAGGTTAGCTGTCGAAACGACGATTCATCCTTTGAATTACGCTCTTTTCGAGGGAGTCGGAAGTACGGGTACCACTGGCGTCTGGGATATCGGGGAGTATAAAGTGAGTCGACTTTGCCTCAACACGAGTCGAGGAGGGAGAGCTAAATCTGTGAGAGTGACAGGTTCACTTGAGCAAGAAGAAACAACAAGCTCGACAGCGATTATTGGATCAAGGGTTCGACGATCAAGAGACTACGGACGATGAGGATGATGATGAGGAAGGGGATGTCAAATTGGAAGAGGACGAGAGACAAGAAGATTTACTCAAGAATGGTTGAGCTCACTCTCGGATCCCTCACTTCTTGGACTTCCCGTCGAGACTAATTGTCGACCGTGTTGATGACAGCTTTGCAGAGATCTTCGTTCTCGTCTGGAAGAGTCCTGGAGGTCAGTAAGCAAGAAGGAGAGTTGAAACCTGACAAAGGTCAATATCGCGGTTTCATTCTCGAATTGGTTAGTCTATCTCATCTCATTCTTTGCGAGGTCGTTGTCTGATTACTATCACTCAAAACTCTCACCATTTCGGAGTAGATTGGTGCGAGGTACAAAGGATTGCGTTTTACGCTCGCAAGGAATTCATCAGATTTCAAGCATGTCAGGTAAGACTTTTCGTTTCTCTCGATCTCTCCTCTCTCCTCTTCAACCACTAATCATACTTTCTTTTCACAGGAACAAAGATTCTGGACAAAATGTCCGAACTGCACGAGTTCGTTCCCTTTCTCACTGCTCGTTTCGACCCCCTAATCGCTGAACTCGTCTCCTTTTCAGTGGTACTTGACGCTTTCCGACCCATCTGGCAACACTCCTCTGTCGAGAATCGAGAACCCTTCGCTCTCACCCCTCAAATCCCTCTTGACCAGTCGAACAATGCAAGAAATCGGGAAAGCAGGAGGAGCGAAACCACGAGGACGTGCGAAGGGGAAGGGGAAGGGGAAGAATGTTGATGATGGAGAGGATACGACGGATGCTGAGAAGGAGGAAGAGGAAGAGGATGAAGATGGGAGGGAGACGCAGGGATTGTTGAATGTTGAAGGGAACGGATTGAAGTGGTTCCAGGAGATGCAATCGGGAAGGAAGGAAGGACATTAGCTTGATCAGTACGTCGTCACTTACTCTATCCTGGAGCGTCAGCTCACGAAGACTTGTGTTACAGCTCGAGGGAACACTTGGTCGAACGTGTGTGTCATAGGATCTTCCAAGAATGCGAAAATTGAACCTCCTCACTACTTCCTCATTTGCAGCTCGATCTCTTCTACTCAGATTTGTCGCTTTAGACTCAACCACTCGCTTCGTTGTCGTCGCTTCGGACTCGCCGCGGACCAGATCGACTCGGATTTCTCGCTCTCGATTCTCGCTTTCTTTCCCTTCTTCACCTTTCCCACGATATGCCACCCTTCTCTTCCTTCAATCCTCTCAAGCGTGATAAATCCAGGCCGCAAGTCCTCGAGTCCTCTTCCAGTGCCGCAGGGAACCAATCGGGTTCCGAGCGGTTAAAGGCCATTTCAATTTTCTCACATGGCCATCTGCTCGAGAATCAAGTCGAAGCGGGAACCACCCAAGAGAATCGAGTAATCGAGATCAATAAGCGCCGGATGAATTCGTTGCTGACAACCGCTGCGCTCGGAATCGCCAGGAGAATGGATGAATCGACGGTAACCCTTGAGGACTTTCATCATTGGGTTGAGAACTTCAAGGCAGCGCTCACGACCCCTGACCATCCCAACTGGAACTATTCGCATGATTCCAATTTCGCGACTATCCTCAGGACCATCGAGAATCTCTGGATTCAGGACAATCAACGCCTCGAGCGTCGACCCATTTCTACTCTGCTCTGCCTCCTGCCTCTTTTCAGTTGACCTCGAAGCGGACCCTCTTCATGGACAGATCAAGCTCGTGCCACTCGATTTCGTCTCGCAGATGCACTTGGAGGTGACATCGCTCATTTCTCGTTTATTCGTTTGCGCCAGCTCAGGTTTCTGATTATCGGATTGTTTGCAGACTCCTGTCGTAGCACGCAAACAGAGATTGACACAGGCAATGAGGATTATCATCGAGAACAACTGTAAAATCGATGAGGCCAATCGTGGTTTGGTTCAAGCGTGGTCGAACGAGTTGACTCACAAGCTCAGGACAATGTACGCCTCTCACGTCGACTACAACTTCGACAACAATCACAGCTGGATCAGAATCTGGATCGTGATCTCTCACATCGTGTTGTACAAGGAAGACAATTCGGCTGATTATCAAGTGAGCAACTCGACCATTCTCTGTCTCGATCGTGTAGACTCACACTCTGTTCTTGCGCGATGCGTAGATCGTCAAACGGGGCGAAATTGTCCCAAAGTTCGGAGTCGAAAACCTCGTCAAAAACATGGAGCTTCGAGTTGAGTTTTGACAAAGCGATACTTTCAGCGCGAGATGTCGCTTCCTCCCCTCCGCAAAACTGACGTCCTTTTCTACACACTACAGGCTCCTGGATCCTCACACACTCATCTAGGCTCAGAGTAGTTCGGCGCGAAGCGATTGCAATATCGAGAATTTTTACTGTGCGAAGTTGACAAGCTGTTTCTACATTCGGCTCGTGAGACCGCTACTGCTCGGCGCACCCATGATTCGGGACATTTGCCGGGGTAGGGCGGCCGATCGAGAGAAGGCGGAGAAGAGCAGAGTGGAGTGTAGAACGAGGATGCAATCAGCTTTTTTTGTGTCTCGCTCTCTCGCTCGTGATAGAGTATACCATCGAGATTGCACCCATCCTATCACCACCCTTCCTTACATAACAACCGACTCCCCGAATCTACACAGAAGAAAGCCTAATCATCGAGGGGAACTTGAACCTTTTCGTTCCAGAACAAGGTCTTGTTCGAAGGCCAAGGCATATCCTTGTCTCGCTTGTTGAAGTCTGTATTCGTCACATATAGTAAGAGGGTCAAAATTGTAAGCGCTCAAAGAGATGGAGCGAAGGAGGAAAGAAAAGCTTACAAGGGTACTTGATACGAGGAGGGAGGTCTCCACCGTTCTCGTGCTTGATGTGTTCGAGATGAGCTTCGTGTTCATCAGCCATCGACTTGGCGTTGAGGAGACCGACGAGAACTGTTTGCGAGAGGCAGGAGACACGAAAGAGGTGAAAGAGAGAAAGATCGTCAGCATCTCGTTTCGCTGTTATGCGGACTTGCGCCTCCATCCCTGTATCACGGTTCTGACGACGAGCACTTCTCCGAGCTAGGCCTATGATCTCGTCAAATGCTTCCCTCACAGTTTGACCGGTCTACCCGCAACTTTCGCAATCCTCGTCCGGCTCTTCGGCCCGTCGACTTCGTGCAGCACTGATCTGTATGATTAAGGAGTTGTGAAGCGGTTACTGACCTGCAGGGAAAGCGACGTAGTAACTGTTTAGGGGGAGAAGACGAGAGAAGGTCAGCCAAACCATCTCTGAGGGGATCCGAAAGAGTTGCGAGTAGCTCTATAGCTCTTTGGGAGTCACTAGACCATCCCAACATCCATCTCTATCCTCCACTAGTCCTAGTCCCGGTTGATCAAGTTGATTTCCCAAACAAGTCGATTCCGCTTCATCTCTCTCCTCTTCACAGCTCACTAGTTCATTCAGAGGAATAGTAGACTTACGTGAGTTTCCTCCACAATTCAGCAGAGTGTCCAGCGTGATCAGCGACGGCTTTACGAGACTTCATGAATTCAGTCTCGGCTCCTGCATTCATGGAAGCCTCGTTGGCGATAGTACGACGTTGAGCGGGTCCAGCTTGGCGGAATACAGTTCGGAAAGCGGGTCGGAACATGATTGGAGAGTAAGGAGGTGGTGCAGGTCGGAAACAAACGAACGAATCGATCGAAAGGAATACTCGTTTCTTACACTTCACTTCGATTCACTTATGACTGCTCTGGACCTGAGAAGACGACTAGCGAACGAGCAGACTGTCAGAACCGCACCCCGCGTTCGTTCCATCTCGTCGTTCTCTCTCTCTGTCTCTCTTTTTTGCTTCGGAGAACTCTCAACTGCACAACTCCAAATGAATCTTAGACTGACAGGACTGTATAGAACGAGTGTGGGTATCTACGACAACCTGACCCAACTTGGATCCACTTCTCAACCTCAAGCGAATTTAGCCATCTCGAATTCATTCTTCTCTCCTCCCTTCTTCTCTCCACCACCCCTCAACCTATCGAACGTAACCTGATAATTCCCGACTTCACTACTTCCATTCAAATCGATCCTGCCTTTCCTCGTCCCATCGAAACCTTCTTCGTCCTCTCCAATTTCATCAACCATTTCGTGTTCGACCACGACACGAACGGGAGCGTCAACATGGCGAGACTTGAACCGTTCGAGTGTAAACTTCTCGATCGGGTCGAGGGCTCCGTTCCCGTGTGGAGAGCGGGAGTTGAAAGTCGCGAAGAGGGAAATGATGTAGATTTTAGGGGAGAAGAATGCGAAGCTATTTCCGAAGGGAGAGCTCAGTTAAGCAGAAGGTTTTTGAGGTAGAAAAGGCAGAGGAGAGATGAGGACTTACACGGTGTATTGAAGTCCGTTCGAACGAGATACGAAGAGTCTGGAGCAAAAAGCGCAAATGAATCTGAATCAGCAGCTACTCAATCAAGAATGTCGTAATATGATTCTATGAGACGCACGCTAGAACGATTGCTTGTACTGCAAGTGAGATTGAATTCGTATGGAAGATCCTATTCGAGAGTGTCCTCCACTTTGTCGCTTGACGCAATTCGTCTCGACGAGCAATGTCGCTCGAGGAGGATTTCGTCGTCAAGTTTGGAGTCGGGCGAGTACGGTAGACGAGGTGATTGAGCATAGTGACGCTACAGATTCGAGAGCATGGTCGATACAGGTAGAGATATGTTGGAGAGACAAGACTTACAAGATGAAAAGATCTGGGGAGCAAGGTGAAGTCGAAAGAAGATTTAGTTATAACACCTACCTCGGTCGATAGAATGTTCGTAGCTTACCGACGGATAGAGCACCCGAGTACCATCCATATGAGACCTAATGTTCGAACATTGCAAGAAACGTTTTGCAGTCAGCGACGAAATCGAATTCGACGGAACCACACAAACGCTCGTCGAGAGCCTACCCACCTCGCGTAGACGATCGAACTGTATATCGTGAGGCCCACCGATCGATAGCAACACCGTCATGTAAACTGACACACCTATCATTGAAACCTTAAACTCTCAGCTCGGATTTCGCACCTCACTTCGTGCGCGAAGGACCTCCTCGCCACATCGAGAGTGAAAGGAAAATTGGGGACTCACCGAAACAAGCGAATGAGACGATTGCAAAGGGCAACACAGCGAATCTCAAAAACGCTTTCGATCTACCTGAAGTCAACCAGGTTCTCCACAGATAGAACGCTTGGACAATGACAACAACCAATCCACTGTAATATGACCAGCTATCATGTCAGCTCGAGAAGGAGAGGGCGGAAGACGGGGGAAGAGAGCAGCGTTACTTGAGAAAATGATAAGCTGCTAATTCCCAAGGCGTATGATCGAGTTCTTGTGGATTCAAGAAATGAGTGACTGGAGCAACATCAGGAGTGAGTCGTCGAATACATTCAGCATGAGAAGTTAAAGAAGTCAAGGATCGGCGAGCGTCAGTACCGTGTGTTCGAGCTTTCTTTTTTTTTTCGCAAAGTGAGAAAAACCCTCACCAGTCCAAGAATAAACCCTGTTTCCTCGTTTCACACTCGTTCCCTGATCAGCGTTCCTCACCTTGAGAGCAAGAGAATGGTTCGAACTCACCAACTCGTATCAACTCCACTTCCAACCAACCCCAACAAAGTCAACCCAAAAACACTCGACTTGATCCACCAACCGTCCGAATTGAACCTCGTAAAATAAGTAGTAGCTATTTAACTCATTTCCCCAAAATCAGTAATACAGGATTCCTTTCAAGGCGGTTAGAGAGAACGATACCGAGTGATAGAACTAGTCCTGATGAGATGCATGATAAAACGCCTCCTACGAGCTATTTCAACACACCCCTCCTCATCTTTGTTCAGTATGAGCGAAAGGGGAGGATGGGAGGAGAAGAGGAGGAGGGTGTGGTACGAACGAGTGGTGCGAGAGTTCGTTCGAGATCATCAGGTTTCGAGGCCATTCCTTTACTTTCGGAGAGTGAGAAGAGAGAGGAAATAAAGGGAGAAAAAGAAGAGAGAACAAGGAGTCTTCAAGCCGCGTGTACAAAGGGAGGGGGGGAACGGAAATGCCGCGGATCTCGGGAATCGCGAGCAACAAATAAAGTGAAACGAAGCTGGGTGGTTTGAGAGATGCACCTGTATGATGCTGAGTTCTGTAGGGTCGATTGGGAGTAAGGGGACTGAGCAGAGTGTGGGCAGGAAGACCGAAGGAAAGAAGGAAAGTTTTTTCGAAGGAAAAAAGGAGATTTTGAATCTTCTTCGGAAGTTGTTTTGACGGAAGATGGGTCTCCGCATACTCTGAGAAGCTCGAAGACGACGAAAGTGAACGTTGTGGTATTCTTGAGAGGATCGTTACAGTGGGAAGAGGAGAGGGGGTACAGAAAGCAGATCGAGAATCGAGGCAAAGTGGTGTCTATCCTTGACGCTGATGAGGAGACAATGGGTCAGCCGAGGACACACACGAGCTGTAGAGAACAGAGTAGCTTACCTGCTTGTGCTTAGGGTCTCTCGAACACAAGACAAAGAGAGTTCCCTGCCTCTTTACGATACTACATCCTTCACAATACTTCTTGATACTACTCCTAACCTTCATACCCCTCTTTCCGGTCTCTCCTACCTTCTTCTCGACCTCCGAGTTGACTTCTGGTCGTTTGATCGATGAGGAAGAGAGTGGTCTCGAAGGAGGAGTGATAATAGTTGAAATAGGGGATAATCTAGCAGCGCATCTCGCACAACCACAGGATCGAGGGTGAGAGGCAGAGGTGTCGGTCAAGTGGGAGAGTTGGCGAGAGTGATTGGGAGTCGGGAGGGAAGAGATGGGACAGTTTCGAGGAGCACATCGGGCGCAGGTGCATAGTTGAGGGTGGGAAGAGGGAGTGATGAGAGTAGAGACAGTGCGGAGTGAAGTGGACTGAGTTGATCGGAGTACTCGGAGGGAGGTGGGTCGGATAGTGGTCAACATTCTGTGAAAGGAAGAGGCAAATCAAGATTAGCGATTCAACTATGAAAGACTCGCTCGCTGGTCTAGAGTGGATGAGAACGTACCTTGGAATAGATCTAGTCAGAGTAAGAGTGATCAAGTGAGGAGTAAGAGGTTGCGAGTCTAGTTCACTTCGATTGGTCGCATCGATTGCTTCTCTCCCTCTCTCCTCTCTTACTTCCTTTCTAATTCAAGAAATGTCGAGCATGCTTCGAAGAACTCCCAACGTAGCATCTTTGGCAGCTCGTCGAATCCCTTCCGCCAGTTCAACTCGTTGCCTCAGTTCAACCGCCAAAAGACAATCAGACATCACTTTGGAGGTAGACGGCGTATCAGTTACTGTACCACAGGGTACCGCTCTCATTCAAGCTTGTGAGAAAGCTGGTACGTTCATCTTCTCCTTCTACGAGATTACAATTCCACTCGACCCGATTGGAGGCAAACCTTCTACCCTTCATCTCGCGATGCTTCGAGGTGGATTGCAGAGTCATGCCAGCTCACGGAGATTACAACACGGATTCGATCGGGAAGCAGCAAGTGCGAGGTGGAGAATTTCAGAAGGAGAACCGAAACGAGCGAGGGGCAATCGACGAAACACCCTAGCGAGGTCTTTGGAAAGGCATGGGATCTCTAGGATATCCATAAAGTCTCTGCGAAAGACGCGGAGCGAAGGTGGCAAGATGGATTCGGGACTTTCGACGAGAATCGCAGAGCAAGCGAAGGATCGAATCTGTTCAACTTCACTCGAGAGGACCTCGTCGAACTCGCGCTGACCCTCTTTACCTACTCTGAATAGGTGCTACCATTCCCCGTTTCTGCTACCATGATCGATTGAACATTGCTGGTAACTGCCGGTAAATCAAACCTCTTTTCATTCTCCTCTTCCCCTTCGCCTGATTGCTCACAACCCTCTCTGAATCCCATAGAATGTGCCTCGTCGAAGTTACTCCTGGACCACCGAAACCTCAAGCTTCTTGCGCTCTCCCTGCCATGTTTGTCGAATTCTCCTTTCCTCCTGTTCTCGAAATCTCTGTTAATTTCGCAACTCTGCAGGCCCGGACAAAAAGTCAAGACCAATTCACCTACCGTTCACAAGGCTCGTGAAGGAGTTATGGAGTTCCTTCTCGCGAACCACCCTCTCGACTGCCCGATTTGCGACCAAGGAGGAGAGTGCGACTTGCAAGATCAATCGATGCGTTACGGATCGGACCGAACTCGGTTCCACGAGATTACCGGAAAGCGTGCGACAGAGAACAAGAACTTCGGACCTTTGATCAAGACTTCGATGAACCGATGCATTCACTGCACTCGATGTGTTCGATTCGCGAACGAAGTCGCAGGTGTTCAAGATTTGGGAACTTCGGGAAGAGGAAACGATATGCAGATTGGAACTTATATCGAGAAGACGATCAACTCTGAAATGTCGGGAAACATTGTCGATTTATGTCCAGTCGGTGCCCTCACTTCGAAACCTTACGCTTTCGAAGCTCGTCCTTGGGAACTCAAGAACACTGAATCGGTCGACGTACTCGATGCCGTTGGATCCAACATCAGGATCGACTCGAGGGGTGTATTGGTGATGCGAGTTGAACCGAGGTTGAACGATGAGATCAACGAAGAGTGGATCAATGACAAGACTCGTTACGCTTACGATGGACTCAAGACTCAACGTCTCAACACTCCTTTGATTCGTCGTGGTGATCGATTCGAATCCGCCGACTGGCCCACTGGTAAGCAACCTCGACTTTTCTCGACTTGATTTTCGAACCTCTGCTCACATCTCTCTACCTCTCTCTTTTAGCTTTGAACGCCGTCAAGGAGGGACTCGCCGCCTCAGGTGCATCCGGAAACGAGATTCAAGGTGTAGCTGGTGCTCTCGCCGATACCGAATCCCTCGTCGCCCTCAAAGATCTCATGAACCGACTCGGATCCGACAACACTACTCTCGATCAACCGCTCGGTGCCGCTCCTCCCGCTCACGGTGTCGACTTCCGATCCAACTACACTTTCGGTTCTACCATCGCCGGTGTCGAACACGCCGATCGAATCCTCCTCATCGGTACGAACCCTCGTCACGAAGCCGCCATCATCAACGCTCGTATCCGCAAGAGTTGGTTGAGACACGAGACCGATTTGGCCTTGATCGGTGAAGAGTTCGATTCGACTTTCGGTTACGATCACTTGGGTGCCGACCTCGCAGCGGTCAAGAAGACTCTCGGAGACGCAAACTCGAAATGGGCGAAGGAACTCAAGAACGCTCAACGACCTCTCATTGTCGTCGGTTCTGCTATCGCTGAACACGAGGATGGTGCCAAGGTTCTCGCCGAGGTCGCCAAATTCGTTGAAGCCAACTCTGCGAAGTTCGTTACCGAAGAATGGACTGGTTACTCTGTTCTCCAGCGAGTGAGTTGATTCTCCCTCACTCCGACGTGGATTCCGTTTCGCTAACTTCCTCTTCTATCTCAATTCAGGCTGCCTCCCGAACAGCCGCCTACGACATTGGTTTCGCTCCTTCCGCCTCCGCCTCTTCCACCGAACCTAAATTCGTCTACCTCCTCGGTGCCGACGAGTTCTCTCCCGCTTCCATTCCCCGAGATGCTTTCGTCGTTTACCAAGGTCACCACGGAGACGCCGGTGCTCAATACGCCGATGTCGTTCTTCCCGGAGCTGCCTACACCGAAAAGGCCGCGACATGGGTCAACACTGAAGGACGAACTCAATTAGGACGTACTGCCGTTCCTCCTCCAGGTGCCGCTCGAGAAGATTGGAAGATTATTCGAGCCTTGTCAGAAGTCGTCGGAGAAACTTTACCTTATGATGATACCGGAGCTATTCGTGATCGATTATGGGACATCTCTCCTTCGTTGGTGAGATATGGTGAACTCGAACGACCGAGTTCAGTTCTCGAGGGTTTGAAAGCGTTGAGGGCACAGGCGGAACGGGAAGGGGACAAGCGAAAGGGTCTCGATGGAAACAAGGGAGCGTTCAAGAAACCTATTGGAAACTTCTACCGAACGGACGCTATCTCGAGGGCTTCAGTGACAATGGGACACTGCACCGTACGTTTTGCTCTCTCCCTTTTTTCTGTCTGCTCGCTTCGAATCCGACTGACTCGGTCGCTGCTCTCGTTTACAGAAAGCGTTTGTTGAGGGAAAGACCGGAGCTGATGGAGATGTCAAGCCTATCACTGTTCACGCTTAATCGGCCGTTTCGTGGTTTGAAAAAGGAATCGCTTTTCCCTAAAGGTTGAGATATAGTTGCAGAAGAGGAGGGGGCTAGTTGGTTTTAAATAGTTTTATGTTTTGTGCTCCTTCTTTCTTTCTTCCTTTCGCTTTCCTGCTTAACAACCTTGCTCTTCGTTCTCTTCTCTTTTTGATAATTGTACATTCTTTCGCTTCTTCTTTCCGAACGTCTCTCGCTTCATCTCGTCTCCCTCAGTTGCGAATGAGAGGTAACGATGCTTGCGATATTATATATTGTGCAACAAGAGAGCTTCTAGCAATGTCAAGTGGGTGTAGGAAAGGTGCATCAATCTCTCGCTAAAAGCTTCTTCTCGTCTCTCCATCCTTGTAGAACTGGCGGAAGGAACTCGAATACCCCTACGACGATACCGCAAGCAGGAGCGACCTACAACAACCAATCAGGGTCAGCTCGAGTCGCACGTTCAGAAAGAGAAGAGGAACGTACCTTTGCTAATCGAGGAGTCAGACCTTTAGTCATTCCATTCCAACCTTCCCGCTTGAAAATGTCGGCGAGGATAGAAAGCGTCTTAGTAGGTTGTGAAGAGGAGGATACAGCTTGTCGACGAGTTTTAACGACATCGAAAGGATTCGTCAAAGTTGCGGCGATCTTTGGTCGAATCGTTGAAGTCAGTGCGATAATCTAGCGCAAGATATTATAGCGAACGTACCATTCCACTTCCAGCACCACTGACGAAAGCGATTCCGAACTCTTTCCATTTCCTCCATTCTTCGTCTCCTCCCCTCAGACTTCCCGTACCTTCTCCCAACCCTTTCCCAGTCAACGCTCTTTTGATCCCTTCATAGCCCGCCCAATAGATCCCAGAGAAAGGTACGTCTCGCCATAAAGTCGGTGGTAGACCTTTCCAAGCTGTACTCCATCTCAACGTTCGAATCAAGTGAAGGAGTGAAGTTCGAGATTGAGAAGTTTGTGCTTGTATTTGCGTTCGGAGGAGTTCGGCGGGGGACAAGAGACATGCTACTGCAGCTCGAGAGGCGGATCCAGCGAAGAGAGGGACTCCAGCGAGATAGGTCGGTGAGAGTCGTGGTTCGGTTTCTCCGATTCGAGGAGGTAGAGTCGCCCAACTTGGTGGATTCGAGAAGGCTGTCCGTCTACCCCAATCGTATCCAACCATGTAAATAACTTGTCCCGGTACAGACATCATTAGAGCTGGTCCAGTCCCTCGCCATAATGAAACGACTCCTTCTGATCTGACGATGTGGAACAACGCGTCCCAGAATCCAGTCAAGTGCCGAGGTGAAGGAGTATGTGAGATGTAAGGGAGGGATTGGGAGGCTTGAATGGCGGAAGGATAGAGACAGCTGGCGGGAGAGGGAGTTGCGAGAATGGCAGAACCGGCAGAGGAAGAAATGGCGAATTGGGTAGGAGCTGGAATCGATGCGAGGTGATGTAGGTGCTGTGGGAAGTTGACCGAGTGTGCCCCAGCTGCAGGGAGAGACGAACGAGCTATCCGAGGGTCGAATTTGCAGAGGAGAGTTTTGTCGGAAGTGTTGGCCGAGAAGAAGGTCTTCTGGCAGCAAGTTGTCGCTGCTTTTGTTGAGGCGATCTGAGGTGGCGCTGTCGAGGTACTAGGGATTGGAGGGGGCCAGGGAGTGGTCGAGGTGGAGTAAGAAGGGGGAGGTAATCTCGAGGAAGGAACGAAGAGGGGTTCTTGACTAGGTTGAGTTTGAAGTCGGGTTTTGATCACATCGAATGGAGTCACTGTCAAGGATAAACTAGCCTGGTCAGTACCGGTAGTCAATAGATCGTGAAGATGTTGCTTCGATGCCATCATCTCTGAGTTCCAGCCGATCGCACTCTCTGATTACTTCGCTACCTGGCACATACTCTTGATAGGAGCCTAGAATCACTTTCCCTACCCTCAGCGAGCTCTCCCTTTGCGCTAATGACTTGATCCGGCTTCCCTCCAAAGATCTGTCTTCTTGCTTCCTTCCACCTATGAGAAGACCTAGCAATGTGTACGTACTTGTGAGACTAGTGAGGATGGCACCACTACATGCTGCTATAGTCTTGTCCTTCTCCGCTGTGTAATCCCGCTGAGTAACTTCTGCCACTCGAGGACTTTCAATCTCCTCAGACAATGCATTCTCGAGTAACATGATGAGCTATAGAGCTCTGTCGAGTCGTGAAGGAGCGTTGAAGTAGTCGTGAAAAGTGAAGTTGAAGACGTCAAGAGGTTTGAAAAAGCGAAACTTCGGCATTTTCGCAGAATTTGCTCGGACTTCCCGCAATCGATCAAATTCTCTTGATTTGCCTTACAGTAGACGATCAAGGGGATGTGAAGCAGAACGACGACCAGAATGAAGCGCTCGCCTATTTGAGCTGTCTTATGGCGTTCGCATTTTCGAAGATTGCTTCTTGCTTTCGCACGCTTCCTTGTACAAGCTTTCTCGTGGCGGAGGTATCGATATCGAGCTCGACAGAACGTCCACGATAAGGAGTTAGCAGAACCGGTGAGCTCAACACGATTGTGGACACTCGTTTCGAGGGCTACGACGAATTTTCGAGAATACGAAACTCGACGAAACGATGGCGAGATTCTACAATAGCTGCGCCGGTCGACAGTAGAAGACTCAGCGCGACGTCAAATCTGTCGGAAAAGAGCAAAGATGAGTCTGAAGCCGATACAGTCGCTCTAGTGCATCGAAACAAAACTGACTTTCGACCAGAAGCGTCGACGTCCCGTCTACGACTGGCTAGCCTCTCGACCGAACTTCCTTGAGAGGAGCGTTGGAGGCCAACGTCCCTGCCAGGTCATAAGAGTCGGTATCTAGCCTTGTGCGCCATTCGACGAGGGGATCCTGAAAGTTAAACGAGAACAACCTCGCGAACGAGGCAGAAAGCGCGGTCTTCCGAATGTATATGGCCACTTGTAGGATGTTTGGCTGGCGTAAAGAGCGACCTCGAATAGGTGTCACTGCGTTGAGGCTGTCCCAAGCGAAAGAAAATCGAAACAAAGCGAGATTCCGTCGAGAGTCAGCCTCGGAAGCAGTCGAGCCGGTATTGGACAGTAGACATCGTACTAAAGTAGCCACAGAGTGATCTCGAGAGTATTCGGAGAGACGTGCGTGAAGGGCAGGAGGGCAGGAAAGATAGGATCGTTTCTTCAATCTCAACATCTCACTGCACGTCGCTTCGGAATCACACGAAGCTCCTCAAAAGCGCTCAGGAACCTTTACGCACCCGACCAGAATTCTATCAATGGACTGCACGCTCTGATTCACGCTTTCGATTTCGATTCAACTCGCTACATCTTTCGAAACACACACGACGCTGGAGTCCACGAAGCGCTCAGAGACTACTCTCTATTACCATAAAGGGTCCTGGACGGCTCGACAAGCTCATAGCTTCCAAGGTGAGGGATGCAGAGTCGTTCGACACCAGAAATTGACGAGTTTGAGGGACTACGAGACTAAAGGTGAGTCCAATCGGTCTCTCTCGATCACACTGTAGAGTACTGAGGCATGGCGTGTGCTCGCAGGCGACAGCCGCTGTTAACGGTCGACGTTTTGCTCCAGGTCCTTCGTTTCGATTGCTTGCTTCGACTTCGCTTTTGCCGGTGCTCATGGTTCATGGACGTGTGGAAGAGCTTATGAATATAGTTGAACGATGGGTTGAGCGACTCGGTGATAAGCTTGGGAGCCCAAACCTGAAACGAGGTTCGGCAATGAGAATTTCGCAAGTCTCTCGCCTTCTTGACGTTCTTTCTGGGCAGCTGACTCTGACTTCACCATTCTCTACAGTAATAACGTGTGACATGTGCGAGAAGCTCTCGTTCGCTTTACAGCTTCTCGATTACTCGACCTTTTCGACCACGCTCAACCTTCCCTCTCACTTCTCCATCGCTTCCCCACGTCTCGGTTCGCACAGCCTCCTCGTCGCATAGCATGGTCTATGCTGAATATAAACGCTGGGCTAGACCGCGGGATAAGTCGGACTTCCGATAGAAATCGGAGGTTTGCCTCGCGTGAGTCTGTTACCTCTTTTCCTCTCTTTCCTCTCTACCTTTCACAAACGGCAACATGAGTAGCATGTCGAACGCCCTACGACGCCTATCGTCGTCGTCAATTCGGTCAATTCGCGCAAGGAGTCGTTCGCACTCGAGGGGGGAACAAGAACTCGCGGGTGAGGATCACTTCAGGAAGACTAGAGCGGAAACCTACTTCGACAGGAAAATGGAGGAACTACAGAACCTTCCCGAGGTTGACGTACAGCAGATGCTGAGTATGGATTACGACGAACGGCAACGCTACCATCTGCGCCAAAGGCTGTTGCGCGTCGAGTCGAGGATTCCTGAGGTCCGTTCGAGCTTGAACGACATTCGGGACAAATGCGATGGTTCACAATCCCTCGAATTTCGCGCTTGGAGGGCCAAGATCCTCGCAATGCTAGAGCCGGAGGAGGACCCTATCTTCTACTATGAACTGGAGAATCATTGGGACAAGATCAGCTATGAGCTTGGCAGGATGATGAACTATGTGAATGCGAAGAAGAGGACGGTGGATGAAGTCTTGACCGAGTTCAGCACTTTGAAGGTTGCAGCTTTCCTGTTCGAGCGTATGGTACGAAATGTTCCGATTTCGCGGGAAGGTGCTAAAAAAGCTGACAGCATCTGATGCTAGGCCTTACACGAGTTCCGCAAAGCAGCCCTCAATACCTTGTTGCGCCAGATCTGCGACGAAGCCGAGGGTTCGCCAGGGGAGAAGATCGTCAAGAAATGGACCAACAACATAGGGAACGCTCTCCGTGGAGTTCCGTACTTCCGCATCTACCACGAGACATACCTCTATGAAAAGGCCGTTGACGAGCTTTGGCTTGCGAGACATCAGGAGGTGGGTCTTTAGAAGACCTGATCTCTGTCGAAGAGTCTGGCTGACCAAACTTTTGAGATTTTGTTAGTTGACGGAAACCACTCAAAGCGGAATCGTAATTCGGTCTGAGTTCAAAGCATCTAGCGTCCTCAGTCACATTATCGTGAGTCGGCGACGGTCCTTCTCTTCTAATTTTGGTGCTTGCGAAACTGATTCTTGCGCTGTTCCTGATGCGTAGGGGACTCCGTCGCCGGAGCATTCTCCTCTTCTTCGTCCTACCTCCTCGAACGGAAGCCCTGGATCTCACTCACCTGGACTTCTTTCCCCTCATCAGGCTAACTACTCGTCTCGTCGCTCTTCATATACGGAACCCCCGTCTCCTTTGCACCTCTCGCCGAATAGATTCCTGGCGCCACCTCCCGCTCACAGTGAGTATTCTCTCAGGCGTCAGCATCAACGCACGACGATTCGACTAGCTCGAATGCACGACCTCAAAACTTTCGGTAGAGCTGTTCATGGAGGAGTTTTGATCTGACCCCATACTTTTTCCCGTTACCTTTCCCATATCTGTACTGTTCTTTTGCAATCTGTTTGTTCCGTCACACCCTGACACGAGAGTGATTCGCGCGAGAAAAGAGAGTTGACTCTCCGAAACTTGCGTTTGCGAACGAGAATCTCCAATAAAATAAAACTACAACAGTGTGACAGCAAAGGGATATCGAACTACAATTACTCCTTCATTCTCTCCTCTATCCCACCTCCATCTTCTTCCACTTTCGGAGAACTAGCTCTCACGAACCGACTCCTCAAACTATCTTGTGGTTTCTCTAATAGTAGATCTGTCGGAGCGAGGCTGGAGGAAGAAGAAGGTGGAGATTCATGAGCGTCTGCTGTCGTAGGAGGTAGATTCGTAGTTGCCGATGAGAGCGCTATAGGTTCTGCAGTTTCTTGTCCACCACTCCCGGGATCAACCTCATCTACCAAACCTCCTGTTGGTGTAGCAGTATCGAGATGCGGAGGAGGTACTTCCCCTCCTGGTGTTGTACCGTTGAGAGATGGCGGTGGTCGAGTAGTTTCGATGGGGAGAGAAGCGGCAGAACTTCGTGAGGGACTAGAGGAAGAAGGGTCGTCGTCGAAAGCTGAGGAAGGTAAAGGTGGAGAAGACTTTGATAGCCAGGGTATAGGAGACAGTAAGGGTATCACTTGAGGGGTTGATTTTGGGGTAGATGCGGTCGAAGCGGAGGACGAGAGAGGGGAAGAAGGAATCGGAGTGGTCGCTCTTCGATGTGTGTGATGAGCTGGAGAGAGGATCTTGTCGTCGTGGATGACCCCTAAGGAGTGATATTCGAGGGTCTCGGCGGAGGTTGATGCGACTGCCGCGACGAGGAGGGGATCGTCTGAGGAATCTTCGGTGAAGGTCGATCGTTCAGATGTTACGCTCAACACTCGATTCATCGCTCGAAGGTACTTCGGTAGGGATTTGTAGTTTCTCCGAGGATGCAGTAAGAGTTCGCACATCCGTTGTATTGTGAAGGGAGGTCTATCGAAAGAAGCAAAGTCAGATCAACTCGTCTTTCGATTCGATAGCGTTGAGGCCAAATGTTACCCAGTGAAGAAATCCATCGTCTCGTTCGCTCTCATCCGTGTCTTGTACGCCTCTTCTGCCGATAGAGAAGTAGGTGGACCCGTGGTGAGGAATCCATCAATCGCCTGTGAGAAACAGGAGTTCGAATCAGTCGTCTCTCAACCCAGGTTCGAGTGCAGCTGTACGTACCTCTGCAAGTTTATGTTTGAGCATATCTCTAAGTATTGGCCAATCTGCACTGCAAAGAGTAGGAAAGGGAAATGATGTAGGAGAGAGAAAAGATTCGAGGGGGAAGGGAAGAGGACTCACTCTACCACATTCGTACTACTGATCTGCTCCAATAGATCATCAAACGCCGGCAAGTACTCGAATCCCGGTGAGAGTTGTGGAGGAGGAACAGAAACTAGAGTTATTGATCAAACAGATTAGCACGACGAGGACAGCGCAGATAGGAGCGAGGAGGACCTACAGCCATTCTCAGATCCTTCTCCCATATCCTGACGCGCGTTTGAAGAGATAGAGTGCGATCGAAGTCAACTGAACTTCCAAAAACATTCCGACGAATTTCGAAACTCGAGGTTGACTTCTTTCCATTCGCTTCTTGCTCCGCGAATGACTGGTAGACCTGTCTGAATGCGCAGATACTATGTGACATTTTCGGGAGCTTCTATAACGGTTCAGTCGACTTTCTCTTCTCTGTCATCTCCCGATTTCTCGACGGTTCTCCAGCCTCTGCTTCGTTTCTTGCCCTACTTGACCGCTCGGTAGATTTCACAAACAGGCGATCGTGAACCTCGTCACCGTCACACCTGAACGAGATTGTCCGCGGAGTTCATCGGCTTCGTTTCTATAGGTTTCGCTTCTCCGCTCGCTCTCTTCTCACTCTCCTCTCTTCGAGGTCACAGCCTGCACAGCTCTTTCAGCTCCCTCTGATACGTTTGCACAGTCGACGAGAACCTCGAGAGCGAACTGGTGAAGTTTTTCTACTCTCTCTCCTCGTCATCTCGCTCGAAGCATCGCTCACTCGTCTCGATTTACAGGCTACACCCAGCTCCTTCCTATCTCTCTCGCCTTTCGCGACTCGCCACCGTCCGTCTCTCATAGCAGTTCTCGATTCGACCCTTTCTTCGCCTCTTCGTCTCCAACACTCAATGAATCAAGCTCTCTACGATCTCGACGAGACTGGCTACATCGATCCTGAGCTCTATCAAGATCCTTACGCGTACTCTTCCGGACTCTACACGGGACTCGGAGGATTCGACAATCCTCCTTCTTTGCCTGGAGCTTACGAAACGGAATCACCATATGCTTTTCAAGGAGGATACGACGCGGGATATGTCGATAGCGAAGTCTATGGAGATCGAGTACGTGGAGGAGAGTACTACGACGATCCGTATTACGGTTCATTGATGTGGGACGAAGGGAGATTCGACCTGACGGACTACACCAGCTTCATCGATCGAGAAGTGCCCATCTACGAAGCTTGGGGAGACGATCGATGGAACGAGCAACAGTACGCTCTCGCTGATCTACTCGTACGTTCTTGATCCTCGCAAACCTTGCAACAAGTTCACTGCTGAATCTAATTTCATTGAATTTCGAGCAGTACTTCCAACAACGGCTCGAAATGGATCGTACACTCGATGAAACGGAACGGATGAGCCGCTGGGAAGAACGCTTGGCTTGGGAGGAGCTGGAGGAAAATGAGCGATTGAGGCACTACCGAACTTATGATCCTCACCGTCTCTCGTGTCTCGGTCTTTCTGGTGGGCCTCTTCCGTCTGTCGTTCGATCATTCCCTCCCACCCAAACTGACGCTGCTCTCGTGAGCTAGACGGGTTCTGGGGTCGGCGTTTCGGAACTCGGCAAGATTTGGACCTTTCGCATCTTCGCTCAATTCCGCTCAGGAGAGACTTGTTCTCCTCGCCGTACCGTTCCACCTTCATTCGATATCCCAGTGCGTCTCAAGTCCTGTTCTTCTCTGCGTCTTCGACTCATCTTTTTTCGTCTATTCTCAGATCTCGGTCGTCGTTATCAACCGTACTTCTCCCGCTCTTCTTTCCGCGCTTTCCAACCACGCTCGAGTTCGCTTTGCCACTATCCTCGAATCGATCCAGTTCCGGCCGTAAGCTACTCATCGAGACCTATCTCTCACGGAGGATCGATGAACGTTCGAAATCAGGAATTGGCGAGTCGACTGAGACTCGCAGAACTTCGAGGTGTGCAATTACCATTCTCACGCGTGAGCCAGTATCATTGCTGATTACTCTCTTCGCGTCATTAGCCTCACTCACTTCACTCTCTCCTGCTGACCGTTCTCGAGCGAACTCCGACGCTCGACACCTTCGACAGCTTATGAACGAGGTGGAACGCTGCTCTCGCACTATCGATCGATCAGAACGTCAACAAGATGCGGTACTACAAGCTGAGGAGCTTGCGAGGGAGAGAGAAGAGATGAGGCTCGAGTGGGAGGAGAGGGAGAGATTGCGAAGATTGGATGTCGGGCTCGATAGGCTCAGTGATGGACGGGGAATGCGCTTGGGTGGGAGCTACTATTAGCGACCTGCCGAAGCGAGCGCATGAGTACAGAACAGTTGTCGAGATGCCAATCCAAAGCGATCGCACTCTCGATTTCGAAGCTGAATCTCTTTGGGAACGGCAAGCGATGCTAAACGAGAGGTTGCCGAGAACTGAGCAGAATTGAGTGAAGAGTAGCAAGGAGAGAGTCGCTCACTTCAATTGGGACAAAATTGGGACTTGCAAATTCCTCTGCAGGGGAAGGAGGAGAACGAAGCAACTTTTCGACTCTAAAATTTACCGTCGAAGAGGGCAAGAGGAGGAACAGAGATCGAAACAACTCTTCCACCTCATTGTACGATAGATCCAGCATGTTGTCCAGGACTTTACGACCATTCTCAAGACTAGCCAAACCTTCACCTGCGATCCTCGCCCGTTCGCTCGCCACAGAGGCAACAAGTCCTCGACCTCCTCAATCTCGCGAATACCAAACTGTCGAAGATCTACACAACAAGACTGCTCATGAGATCCTTGCTGGTGAGCTCTACTTTCCTCTGCTACCATCCCCACAGCTCTCACTTCGAAAGATGGAGTTGTCGAGTCGATGATTGGCAACCTGATTCTCTCCTTCCCTACGACTTCGATCGCTGACTTCTAAACCCCTTGTTGCATAGAACGAGATGCTGGTAAAGCTGGTGGTAAGTTGCGCCTTCTTCCTCGAGACTGAGTAGAAGTTGTTTCGATGATCCATCTTCTCGACCTCATCATCGGAACTCATTCCCTACCTGTACTGATATGTGTACACACTACAGCCATGCGTCACTTCACTCTCAACTTCGGACCTCAACATCCCGCCGCTCACGGTGTATTGCGATTGATTCTCGAACTCAACGGAGAAGAGATCCTTCGTTCCGACCCTCACATCGGTCTCCTCCACCGTGGTACCGAGAAACTTATCGAATACAAGACTTACACCCAAGCCCTCCCTTACTTCGATCGACTCGACTACGTTTCCATGATGACCAACGAACTTTGTTATTCTCGTGCTGTCGAGAAACTCCTCAACATTGGTGAGTCACCCTTCTATGTTCAGTGTTGTCAGACATTCACTGAGCGGCGTTGTGGTTGTTACAGATGTTCCCGAGCGAGCAAAGTGGATTCGAACCCTTTTCGGTGAAATCACTCGAATTCTCAACCACTTGATGGCTGTCCTCACTCACGCTATGGGTAAGCCTCATATTCCTAGCTCTTACCATGTATTACCCGACATATATGCTGACATGCGCTCTCTTGTTGTAGATGTCGGAGCTCTTACACCTTTCCTTTGGGGTTTCGAAGAACGAGAGAAGCTTATGGAGTTCTACGAGCGAGTTTCCGGTGCTCGCCTCCACGCCGCCTACGTCCGACCTGGAGGAGTAGCCTACGATCTCCCTCACGGTCTTCTCGAGGATATCTACAAGTGGGCCACCGCATTCTCGAACCGAATTGATGAGATCGAGGAGGTTGTCACTGGTAACCGAATTTGGAAGCAGCGAACGGTCGGAGTTGGACCAGTGACCGCTCAACAGGCTCTCGATTACTCGTTCTCTGGTGTCATGCTTCGTGGTTCCGGTATTCCTTGGGATATTCGGTCAGTTTCGCATTCTCTCGATCTCGCTCTCGTGCTATTACTGATTTCATCTTCTCCATAACACCTAATAAATCCATACACCAATTTTTTAATATTCGATGCGAATCCGTTTCCTCCCTTCCAATTGCACTTCCTCCGATGCTCTCACATTCACCTCTTCTCTCCCATTCTCTCTTCCCCCTACCTCAACATTTCACGCATCAACAGCAAGGTCGCCCCTTACGACGCTTACGACCAAGTAGAGTTCGATGTCCCCGTCGGAAAGAACGGAGATTGTTACGATCGATACCTGTGCCGAGTTGAGGAGTTCCGTCAATCCCTTCGAATCATCAACCAATGCTTGGACAAGATGCCCGCCGGTCAAATCAAGGTTGACGATCACAAGATCGTTCCTCCCCCACGTGCTTCGATGAAGGAGTGCGTTGCCCTTTCTTTTCGTCAAGGAAGAATGTGTTCCGATGCTGACCAAGAGCTGTGAATTTTTTCTGCAGGTCGATGGAATCCCTCATTCACCACTTCAAGCTCTTCTCTGAAGGTTACGCAGTTCCTCCAGGAGAGACCTACTCTGCTATCGAAGCTCCCAAGGGAGAGATGGGGTAAATTCCGAAAAACTTTACTCCTTTCGCAGATCTTTACTCCAGACTGATCTCGATTGTTGCTCTATTATCAGTGTCTACCTCGTTTCGGATGGATCGAACCGACCTTACCGATGCAAGATTCGTGCTCCCGGATTCGCTCATCTTGCTGGTGCAGATTTCATGGCTCGAGGTCATTGGTTACCTGATAGTGCGTTCTCCCTTCTCGCTATCTCTCTCGCTTGCGCTGTGTGCTGACTTCGTTTATGTCGTTCCCCTTACTTCTCCCCTGTAGTGGTCGCCATTATCGGGTGGGTTTCCTCTGAATTCTTCCTATTCCGCGCACGCTCACTGACCTTGCTCTCGATTCATAGAACCATGGATCTCGTATTCGGAGAAGTCGACAGATAGATAATATAGCACGAGAGGGGAAAAGAGCAGCTAGGCTGTCCATCGCGCAGAAGAGGAAGCGAGATATTCTTTGTTCATGTCTTTTTTTTTCAGTTTCTTTCCTGTATTCAATTTTCGTTACAACCTCCGACCGGAGTCGTCGACTTGATCTCGCCGACGATGTATTGCCACAGCTATGCCTCGGTCTGTCGCCGTCTTCGAGGCGTCGTTCAGCGTTAGCGCGTCCCTCCGCAGACCGGCTCTCCCTCTCACGATCGTTCGTTTTCGCCGTCGCAGGCTCTATATCAACCGTGATCCTGTGCGAAGGGCCGCTAGAGGGTTAGGAAACTGGAAACGATGAAGTGTTTGAGGACTTTCCAACTTCGCTCATCTTGAAACGGCTCTCTCGCCTTTCCATCACACTCTACCTCGATAGAGAGATGGCGTATCGCCTGATATCACTCTTGGCGGTAGCCACACCAGCTCTCGCATTGTCGTCTCACTCTCCTATCGATCTCGAAGCCTATCCCGCCTACACGATCTCGCTGAACCAGGAGAACCCAGTACTCAACGAAACTCTCAATGACCTATTACACGAGACTCTAGAGGTACGTATCATCATCCCTAGCTCCCTGACTTCGCTCGCTGACTCGCTTGACGATCAGGCTCCACCGAATTCAGTTCCCGAGAAACGACATTTCCTTCGAACTCCATCGGGACAAGGGTTCCTTTGCACAGTACCATCAGTTACAATAGCATCAAAGAAGAGAGCGCAAGCTCAAGCGGAATTAGATGAATCCTCAAGGCAACTACAGAGACAGAAAGGACTCGAGAGAGGATTGGCATTGTTGGAACCTATGAGAGGAGGGTGCATCTATATGAAACAGAACTGGTTCACCTATAGCTTTTGGTGAGTTCGACTTCAGCTCACACATTCGTTTGATGCAAGCTAAATTCATTCTCGGAAATTTAGTTATGGATCCGAGATTCGACAGTTCCATGAAGTACGAGTAGCGGGATCACCAGCACCGAAAGAGGATCCGAATGCAGAAGCCTACGTTCTTGGACACGCCCCGGAGCCGTCAATCTACAACTCGAATCCGAAATATGGGTCGGGATCTCATGAAGTTGCGAAGAAAGAGGCATGGATCCCTTCGAGATTGGGAGGAGTTGAGGGAATGGGATTGGACGAGTCAGGGAGATACTTGAGTCAGGTGTGGGAAGGCGGAACGGTTTGCGACAAGACGGGAATGCCGAGAAGTGTCGAAGTACAGGTACGTCGAGATTATTATCCTCTTTACGTTCTGTTCTCCTTTGCTGATCGCTCGTCTACCTTAAGTTTCATTGCAACACTCAAACAATCGATCGGATAGCGCTGATTCGAGAAACCTCAAGTACGCATCTCAGATCTATCTTCGGACACTCAGAAACTGACAAGCTGTTTTCTCGACAATTCTAGTCTGTCGCTACGTCCTACTCATCCACACTCCTCGACTTTGCGCCGAACCTCTCTTCCTCGAAGGTGCAGACAAGAGCCTCGAACCTCCTTCAAATATCGAATGTCAACCAGTCGTCTCAAAGTTCCATGAATCGATCTCACACGGAGATCCTTCTACGGCATCGATCGAATCCCATGACGGTGGAGAAGGATTAAATGAACCGATGCCTCTGCAGAACCTCGTCATTCAGCCTCCTGCTCAAGCTCAAGGAGTCGATTCTTCACTTCCGACCGACGATCAACACTCTGCTTCGACTCTCAGCACCGACTCGGAAGAGCAAGATCACGTCGAGACAGCTTTGTTGATGACCTATAATTCCGAAACTGGAGAGATCGAATCGGTCGAATCAACTATTCTCGATCTCGTGGAAAAGGGAAAACAAGATCAACAAGAGCTGAGAAGAAGGGTATTCGGAAATGGTCAAGACGAGACGCTTCAACGGGAGGGACAAGGAAACGCAGAGGGACAGGAAGGACCGAAAGCGACAATCACGGTCGATCAACTCGAGGAAATGGTCAAGATGGTAAATGCGCTGTCCTTCGCATCTCCCCTTTCATCGGTGACTAACTATGCCTTGTGTGTGTCTTCAGATGGCCGACTCGCTCGCGAATGCGATGAAGGATGCTACTCGACAAGGAGAAAGATCAGATTCCCGCGAATCCGCCCAGGATTCCGAAGCCTCGAATCCCTCAAACCGTGATCAAGTCGTTTCGATCCTCAAGGAACTCTGGGGACAAGATACCGCGGCTCAGCTTGGCGTAGAGCAACAAGCAAGAGGCGACGAAGGGAATCTAATCAAGAACTTGTTGAAGAAGACGAGGGGAAACAACAAGAACGAGGCGTTCGAGCAGATGAAGCGAGGGTTCGGAAGAAGGTATGATCTAGCGGATGATGAGGACGAGGATAATCCACGTAGACCGCGAGATGAGCTGTAAACGAAGTTTTGAGGATTCTTGTTGTACTCTCTCTCCCTCTCTCTCTCTCTCTCTCTCTCTCTCTGACACTTCCAGTTCGAGACAGCGACAACCGAGAGAGTGTTATTAGCAGGAGGATAGGACACAAAGGAGTAGTACTGGGTTATGAGTAAAAAAGAGAAATGAGTGTCTATGTTTGAATGGAGTTTCCAAGGGAGAGAACGGCAAATTAGGTAGGTAAATCGGAGAGAAGTGTGTGAGAGAGAGAGATAAACAAGTCTAAGGTTCGGCCGTTTGTTCAGGTCGAGGAGTTGCCTCGGGAGTGAGCTCCCTCAGCGTCTGAATTGTTCTTGCTGTTTGGAGCTGGAGATTGATTCGCTGGAGATTGGGAGAGACCGCCTCCTACGCCTCCATACGAGCTCATACTCGGGTGTTGAGCGTGTCCACCGAATCCTGGATAACCTGTTCCCGCAAAGGAGGGAGCGGCGAAAGAGGGAGAAGCGGGCATCGAAGAGACTGGGAAACCGTTTCCGAATTGACCATTCATCATCGACATCGAAGGGTGTTGTTGATGATGACCCATTGTCGATCCGGCGTGTTGAGGAGAGAATTGAGACATCGCAGCGAGGTAAGCTTGTTGAGCAGCGGCGGCAGCAGCTTGCTGAGCGGCCATCATCGCTTGCTGTTGCTGCTGTTGTTGCTGGAACTGGTAGAGAGAAAAGCGTTAGTTGAGATCGTCATCGAAGAGAGAATCGAATAGCAGCTCACTTGATCCATTGAACCACCAGTGTTTTGAGGTTGAAGTCCAGGAGATGTCTGACCAGGCATTCCCATCTGAGATCCTCCGAATGAACCCATCGAAGGGAACTGTCCGAATCCACCCATTCCTGACATTGCTCCCATTCCGTTCATTCCATTCATTCCTCCTCCCATCATCCAAGGATTTCCACCAAAGTTCATCGATCCCATAGATCCCATCGAACCCATCGTTCCCATTTGCATGGGATTGTAACCTCCTCCTCCTCCGAACTGAGCCATTTGCATCTGTTGTTGATACATGGCCATTTGACGTTGTTGCTCCTCGAGTTGACGTTTCTGTAATTCATCGAGTTGCTTCTGTCGTTGTTCAGCGAGTTTGCGTTCACGCTGTTGCTCGGTGAGGTGTTTCCCGACTCCTCCTGTTCGTTCCTTCTCTCGCTCGTGACTCGTGATGGCGCCGACGAGACCGGTTTGAGGTGGAGGAGGTTTCGTAGGGAGACTGACGAGTGTTCCTCCTGAATCGCGAGCGACATTCTCTTGCGCACGAGCTGAGCGTTCTTCTCGTTCGATCATTCCAGTCGCGAGGAGTCCATGAGGGTTAAGAGCAGGTTTGCGATTCGGGTCGGTAGGAGGAGGTGCTTCGGAGGAAAGATTGTCTCGAGAGGCGGAAGAAGTCGGTGGGAACGATGTGTGGTGAGATCCGGGACCACTCTCGAGGTAAGCTTGTCGATTGGGCGAACGAGCAGGAGATCGACTCGGAGAGTGACCGGAACGAGCGTAACCACCTTGTTGAGGAGTTGGCATCGCGATCGGATTGGGAGGAGGGTGAAGCGAGCTGTAGGAATGGGAAGTAGGGGCGACTTGAGGCTGAGACTGCGGTCGAGAAGGAACGCTCGTCGGCTTCTCGTCGTCTGAAGAATCGTCTTCTTCCTCTTCCTCCTCTTCTTCGTCACTGTCTTGCCACACCTTCTTCTTCTGATTCTTCGTCGCAGTGTTCGTAGAACGGCCTGGTCGGTTGAGAGCTTGTTGCTGAGCCTGCTGGGCGAGTTGAGCTGCAGCGGTTCTTTCTTGCGATCTCTTGTTTTGAGCGAAAGACGAAGGGAATTGTTGCTGTTGTGACGAGTTGACGCCTCGGGACGGTTCGTCCGGTAGGGAAGAGACGCTGGGAATGGGAGGTGGGGCATGGATAGCGCCGTATCGATCGTCGCCAGTGTCGGCAGCAAAGTTTCGACGCGAAGGAGGGCCGACTTCGAAAGGTTTACTCGTATCGACCATTGGCGATGCTTCGACGGTCGAAGGCGAAGGAGGTTCGATCGGAGGAGGAGATTGCGAGCGATCGACAAAGTTGAGAGCGGCCATGAGCTGCAGAAAATGTAGAAAGTCAGTATCGTCGATGCTTGGGAGAAGCCGAAGAGAGCTCACATCAGAGTGGATGTTGTCTTCCGGTATGCTGTTCTGTCTCAAGATCGGCTGCTGACCGTTCAAGTCGCGTTGAGGGACGTGTTCATTCTGCGAAGGTGGCTGTAGACTGCTCGAGGCGAGAGTCTCCTCGGGCTGGGAGTGCTGCGTGTCTCGCTGAGCGGACGGTCCTCCAATCGATGCGAAGAGAGGTTGTGTGGTGTAGTTGTTGACCTCTCTCGGTTCCTCGTGAGGGAGATTTTCGGGACTTCCGACTGATCGGCCGTTGTAAAGCTGGTCGGGATTGGCTCCAACAGCGTGATCCGAAGTTCGAGGGGGAGCGGCGATCGGTGATGTCGGAGAGAGAGGAGCGGTCTGATTTGGCAGAGGTTGAGGAACGGTCGAAGTTGTCGTTGCGTGCGATGGTTGAGTCGCAAAGTCCGTAGCAACCATTGGAGTTCCAGCAGAAGTGGGTGCACCGGGAGACGTCAAACGAGATTCCGTGGCCGAAGGAGGAGCGACTGAAGCGAATTGTGAGTTGTTTTCGACAGGTTGCTCCCAATCGTGACGAACAGGGCGACCATTTGCGTAGTTCAGATGATTTCCCTCCGATTGATCTTGCGAGTATGCTGAGGCTGACTGAAGAGCGGAAGCTTGTTGAGGAGACGAGACGAAGTGGGGTGAATGGGCAGAGGGGTGTTCCGTAATAATTCGGTCGAGCTGAGGACCATTTCGACGAGGAGAGGTTGCTGAAGGAACATGAGGAATGGGAGGAGGAGGTGTCCTTTGACGAGCCATATCGGAATCGAGGAAAGCAGTGTAGTTGTTCGCGTACTCAGATTCGACACTGTGATCGACTGTGCTGTGTCGACGAGGTTCCTCAGGTGCGAGTCGATCTGGAGTCGGCTGGACTTGTTGAGGCTGAGGCTGGATCGAAGGTTGAGGTTCGACTTGAGGTTGAGCGACGAGTTCCCGAGGTTGATGAGGAGCGACAGCGGGAGAAGGAGCAGCTGCGTAATATTGTTCGTTTCGATGATTCGGCGTATCTTCGTAGTCGTCTCCTGCAGCTGATGGGCGTCTCGACTCTTGTTCTCCATATTGTGGCCCATCTCTCTCTTGAGGGAAGAGGGGAGTTTCGGTTTCGCCGATCGTCGACAAGACTGGAGGGAGACGAGGAGTTTCGTTCCTAGGGGATGCTTGTTGACTCCTTCTTCGATCGTTTTCGGAAGGTGATCGAGGCGATTCAACGTCGTTGTTTGCAGCCATCGGAGAAATGGGAGCGGATTCGGGAATCGTAGGCGGAGCCGAAGATGGAGCGGGACCGAGTGCAGCAGGACGAACACCTCGCATGCGATCGAAGAGGATGTCTATATCGCGTTATGGAGTCAGCAAAGTTCTCTGTCAGACAAGAGTCGAAGGAGAGACGTACTGTGGAAAGTAGCGCGAATCGCTCTAGGTCGACTTTCGTTGATTTCGAGGGTATCGACGACTGCAAAGAGAATCTTCAATAACCGTTTGTGCTGAGACTACTGGGAGCTACTCACGTTCACGATCGAGGAATTGTCTGTCTCGATGAGGACCGATCGGCAAAGCGAAGTAGAGGGAACTTGGATCCCGAGGGTCGAACGAGAAGTTCTTCGGTCGTCCGTACAGCTATCGAGCGGAGATGAGTGAGCACTTGAGACCCAACCGGAGGACAGAACAGACGAACCTTGAAAGCATCGGCAATTCCTACAATCCATCTCAGCATGTCGTCTGCTTCTCCCGATTCGAGCATGAGAAGAGCAAAGCCTTGCTTCTCTGATCTTCCACCGACTCCCCATCCCGTTCGATAACCGTCTTGAGGAGTGAGGAAGGTACCTTCGATCTTGAACAGGGTCGAAAGGTTGATCAAAGCTGCCGTTTCTGGGAAGAGAGCGGAAGCTGTCGAAGTCGAGTTTGTGCGTGAGTTCTCTTTTCGTCGGGCCCAGGGAAGATAACGACGTACCGTAGAAAACATGTTGAGCGACGCAGATAGGTTGATCCTTCTTTCCGGGTCTCGAATCGCCAGGTCCAGCAGCGAAGAAACCGATCGTAGAAACTTGACCATCTCCCGGTAACTCCTCGATGACGATATTCTCATCTTCCTTCTTCTTCTTGCCGAACGAAGGTAACAACGAACTTCTGCGTGACTTCTTCTCCTCCTGAACGCTAGCGCTCGATCCTCCGAGAGCGAGAGCACGAGAAGGAACGTTTGCTCCTCTCAAGATAGTGACGAAAACTCGTCTCCATTCCGTATCTCCCGGTAAACGAGCTTTGAGGTAACCTTCAAATCTAGGAGTGCCGGTTGAAGTCTTGAGGTTTCCTCCGGGACTTGTCGAGAGTCCAGCATCGTATCCTTGCCAACCGAGAGGTTTGGGTTCTCGAAGACCGATGAGGGTTCCCGTGTAGATCTCGTTGCATCGTGATCGTTCCCAGATCGAGAGTCGAATAGCGTTTATCCACATCTGGAGCAAGAAGAATCGATCAGTCAGACTTTTCTTCAGAATAATTCCTAAATAAGCTTTTGAACTCACTGTCAGAGATTGTAGACTAGGTGCGCAGAACAAGATTCGGTTCATTCCTGCACTGTTGAGCGCGAATTGAAATTGAGTAGGAGGTTTCGGTCCTCGAGGATGAGGAGGAAAAGGATGAAGGAAAGCGTCTTGGAGGTTGAGATATTGAGGAGGGACCTATTCGAGTCAGGGTATCGTTGAGCAACGCTTTCAGAGAGTGAACGATGAAGGGAGTAACTCACAGTCGTGTTGTTCTTCGCTGCATCCTCCATTTCGGCCGCATTCCAAGTACTCATGATAGTTCCGCTGAGTTGAACAAACCATTTCGCCCATACTGTATCGGAAGGGTGAGAGGGCTGCATTGCCTCGAACCCGTCGAGTCAGTACGAGAACCGATGAATCGGAGAGAACGAGAAAACGTACAGTTTTCCCATCTGGCCCAACTTCAACCTTCTTCATCAAGAAACCTATCAAAGAGAGCCTCATGAGTATGTATGAATCATCGAACGAAAGGAGCAGTAACTTACCTTCTGCATAGAATTTGCTACTCTTGAGAAGCGAAATCGCTCTCTCCATATCGTGCAAAGGTTCTCCTGCGATCGTTGGCGGTGCGGTCGACGATCCGAGAGCTGTTTGTTGAGTAGGGATAGAGCGTTGACTGGTCGCAGAGGGGAGCATGCTCGTAGGTCGAGCGGCAGAGGAGGAAGAAGGCTGTGCTGAAGAGGTAGGATAGGAAGGAGTTGAAGTGGTAGGAGAAGAATTGTGGGAAGAGGTGTGTTGAGAGGTAGGAGGAGGAGGCTGTTGTGAATACTGCTGTCTCTGGTTCGACTGCACCCCGTTCCCAGCAGCGTATCTCCGTTGCTGTTGATCGTATCCTCCTCCTCCTCCTCCTGCACCATAATTCGCCTGCTGTCCATTCTGGCTCATGTTTACGCTATCCCTGTTACTCCCTTGTCCACTAGGAGGTCTCGAGAGGTTGTTCTGATTGGACTGAGCGGAGTAAGGTTGTTGGGGAGAGGACGGGCCAGCAGCGTAAGACTGAGGTCGCTGGGATTGCTGGGTATTGTTGTTGTAAGCGTTTTGATACCCTTGCTGATAGTCATGAGGACTCTGAGGCGAGTAACTCATGGCAGAGTAATCTCCTGAGAAAGGCTCTGACGTCGATTGATTCAAAGAGTTGGGATCAGTGGTTGGGTCTCTGACGGGCTCCCAATATGGTTCCTCTAGAGTGGTTGTGAAGGTGTTTGGTGAAGAAGGGAAAGTTGAAGAGTTGCGTGGAGAAGGATGGTCGAGAGGGTGAAATTTGGGAGTTGCTGTGCTTTTCTTCATTGATCGGAACTGCTTGTAAGTGCATAGAACGTCGTCGTAGCTTGTTTGGAATCAATCCCATCTTGATCCACCAAAAAACGTTGGAGGGGAAAGGGCCAAGCGACCACTTCAGAAAAATCTAAATCAATTCTTCTTCGCAGGTGTGAATCAGCTGCACAGCATCTTCGAGCGATGGATGCTGTGCAGTCGAAAGAAGCGACGACGAAGTGTCGTCGGCAGAGACACCTATTCAAAGGCGACAGAGGGACGTCGAATCAAAAGTCAGTCTTCGTTCGCGATTGACCCAAATCTCTGTGCTCTCCCTCTCTCTCGACGCCAGCACGAGTCAATGCAATGCTTCCATACGATTCCAAATAAAGTAAAGCTCTTCTGAGGTTTTATCCCGTTCTACCTTTACAGCTCATCCCTGATGTGCTCTCCCTCCTTTCTTTGAACCGCTCCTCGAATTGACCTTCCAAACAGTAATTCCTGCTTACTTCCATCAATCACAACTCGCTTGCTCTCCCCTCCAACAGTCACGTCTACCGTCGAACCCTTCTCCAGGCCATCAAACACGACGACCGATTCGATTTCTTGAAGAGTATCTTCGTCAAAGTTCAGTTTCGTATCGAACGCAGTTCCATACGATATCCTGAGCTCCTCGGAAGTAGGAGTCGTAGACGTAGGAACGAGGTAGATGTCGACTTTGAAGAGAGGTTCCTTCGAAAGAGTCAACAGCATCGGGATGACTTTTCGAGCGAAACTCGAAACGGGATCGAGAACGGCGGTGATTTCGAACATTGGAGTTTTGGCAGCTCCAGGAAGCTCGAAAGAACTGTACTCGACGAATGTCAGCTCGAGAATCGAGATGAAGAGCGAGGAGTTCGAGAAACTTACGGAATTGAGGCGGGAAGGACTAGACGAGATTGACGATTCTTGATCTGTGAGGAAGCGATGACCGAAGTTGCGAGATCATAGAGCTCAGCTTGAAGGAGTCTGTAATACGTTCAGGAGAGGAGATTCGTCGTCAGATCAGAACACGGAAACACGATAGCTCGAGATGTGACTAACCGCTCGTCTTTGATCTTGTCAGGCAACGATGGGAGTGCTGCTTCGACGACTGGACGAATGCGTCGCTTGAGCTCGTACTGTACCAAGTTGTTGAGCGTGGAAGAGGTAATCAGGTCGGAGCCGAGTCGAATGATCTGAGAATCGAGGTATCGCAAGTATCGTAAGCAAACACTCTCGATAAACGAGATCAGGTAAGACGCACCCTTCCGTTGATGACCACTGCGTTCTCAATAGAAGGGATACCAATTCGAGAAGCGAAAGTCTCGATGTCTTCGAAATATCTCTTCGCTGCCTCCTCGTCTTGAAGTCCTCCTTCCAAGAACGGAGTGATAGGATTGTCGGCCGTCCAGATATCGTCAAGCGAGCGTTTGGGCCCGTTAGGTCCGATTTTCATACTGAGGAACTCGCGAAGTTCAGACGGGTAAACCTCGGCGAGCTTGCGAGATGACGCGAGACACGCCAGGAGGGAAGAGAACGCGTAGGGACTTTTGGATGAGCTGTCTGAGGTGGGCGAAGGTCGATGGAGGAAAGCGGCTCGAACTTCTGAAGCAGTTTCCTGCAGTAAACAGAAAGGTAAGTCGAAAAGAACGGAAAGTAGAGGTGAAATTGGCGCTTACGAGGAACTTGAGACCTTGCTCGACCTGCTTGAGACCTTGAGAAGAGTCAAGGTCGGCGATGATGAGGACAGTCGCGAGAGCAGGGGGATCAACATCATTCGAATCGTCGGTGACTGCAGAAATCCAGGTCTAGGTCAGTCACGCTTGAGAACGACGGTCACTCGAAGGCTGACTCACCTCCTTCAAGGTATGAGGATCTCGTGAGGACTGTTCCGAGACCTTGAGTAGCCTCGACCAAGTTGACGAATTCGAGAGGTCGCTCCTTGGTGGGAAGAACCGGTCCTTTCGAGTTCTCTTTCGGTTCCTCCCAGGTGACGGTCGCGTTGGCTAAGAACGATCTTGCGAGCTTTTCGTCGGCCCGGATAATACTCGCGATCTGATTGAGGAGGTACCCATCTGTCCTCATCGCTTGCATCAGATCTTGAGAGTTGATTCCTTCTTCGTTTGAGATCTTGACGCCATTCAATCGGACAAAGTTGTTCTCTTTGACAGCGTCTACCGCCGAATTGAGCGCTTCCGGAACAGCGGTCGAGCTGAGTTCGTTGTGGAGTTGAGGTAAAGACTTTGCGACCTTGACTAGTGCTTCGAGTTTGTCACTTGACTGGTCGATGAAGGTAGCTACCTTGAGCGAGAGATCTAGAGCATACATCGTCTGATCAGCTACTGGAAGCTCATCCTGAACTCCATCACGACTCACCTTCAACCGATTTCACAGCCTCTTGTCCCTCGACGATAGCTTGGACATCGAACTGGTTGAGGTACGAAGTCGCAGGTGCGTCCTTGTTCATCTTCCACCTGAGAGCGAACTGAAGTCGAGGTTGACCGGTTTTGGGACTAGCGAGGTTGTGAAGGAAGTCGAAGAGAGCAGGGAATCTTTCATCGGTCGGGGCGGCGTAGAGGACTACGAGAGGAAGTGACTCGTTGCGAGTATTAGGGAGAAAGCGATCGAAGGAGTGAGTAGCGGGAGAGAAACTGCACGAGTGAACGTCAGACTGTGCCTCGGAAGTACGGAGAAAATGCGAAACTCACCCATCTAGCGCGATCGGCCCGCGTGAGAAGATCTGTTTCACGCCAGCTATTTTCCAGAATTCCTCTCCAGTGCAAACTTTCTTGCCCGCAACATCAATCCAACTCTGACATTCTTTGGCTTCCCCTTTTCTCGATTCCCTTAATTCCGCTTCTCTCGCTTCCGCGACCTCCTCCATCTCCTCGAGCGTCGGTAGCGCGACATCATTCGCTAATGCCATCTTCCACGTCAAGATTGATCCTCTATCCTTCCATAATCTCGAGCGAATGAAAGTCGATTCGAGGGCTTGGTAAGATTCGTAAGGTTGAGCGAGAAGGGTGAAGATGGGGTTATGGTTGGCGTATTTTGATGGTCTGGTCTTGCCATCTAGCGACTTGGAGGATTGGAAAGCGGGATCAGAGAAGGTGACTTTTGGTCGAACTTGGAACTGGGTGAGTTGTCGGATGAAAGGGTAGAACGCGTCGGGTTTCTCGTGATAGATAGTTTCACTAGTCACAGTATGGTTGTTAGCTAGTCTCGAGTGGGTAGGAGTCGAGTTGGCTTACATAAATCGCGAAACTAGATCAAACGACTTTGGAGCTTCTACCTTGATGGTGAGCTGACAGGAAGCTACGCTGATTGATAGTGCAGCTCCTAGGAGCAATAGCAAGCCTTGTAGTGTTCGCATGGTCGACTTGGTGTTGGTGGTGATGAAGAGCGGAAAGCAGGCTCTAAATTCTTTCGTTGGCTTCGAGGAATTCTTGTCGCTTCGAGATTGTGATCAGTGCAACGCTCTTACGAGTTGGTGATCGCGACGGCATTCGCTCGAGATTGTAAACGACTCCTTTTCTCACTCTTCGCAACGAATCGCAAGAAGCTCTCTCTCTCGAATCTTCCACTCACCTCACCTTGTGTTCAAAGTAAGCACTGCATTCGCATCGATATGTACAAAAGATAAGGTTAATCGTTGGAGAAAACGATGCAATCTACAATTTCGCCTTGATCTTTGCGAGAATGTCCTTCTTCCTCTCCTTCTCGAGTTCTCTCAACTCAACTCGACGAATCTTTCCACTGACAGTCTTCGGTAGCTCGTCGACGAATTCAATCTCCCGAGGTACTTTGTAAGGTGCGGTAGTCTTGCGGAAGTGACTCTACTCGCGAAAAGTTGTCGATACGGTATCAGTAAGGCTAGCGGTACTAGGGAGAGTGAAGTGTGGGATGATAGACGTACGAGGATATCAGCGATGAGAGTTTTAGCCTTGTCTCCCTTTGAATGATCCTTGTAATCTTCGGAAAGAATCACGAAAGCTTTGACTGCTTCTCCTCTTGCGAGATCAGGAGTACCGACAGCGGCTGACTCTAGCACTGCAGGATGAGTCTAGAGAAGGTAGAAGTAACGAGAGAAGTCAGCTTCTCGGGGAACAATCGAGAAAAACGAAATTTCGAAAATCGGAGAAACGACGAAACTTGGGACTCACTTTCAGAGCAGACTCGACCTCAAAGGGACCGATTCTGTAAGCCTGGCTCGTGATTACGTCATCATCTCTTCCCACAAAATGAAAGTAATCGTCCTCGTCGAGAATCCCTCGATCTCCCGTACAATACCAAGTCTTTCCTCCATGAGTTTTCTGCCTCTTGTCGATCTTTCCATTCTTGATGTAACCCTTGAAGATGTAGACCGTCCCAGCACCCTGATCACACCTCACTGCCAACTCGCCCTCTTCACCCCTCTTGAGTTCTTCTCCATTCGGTCCAATAATCCCAACTTCAAAGAACGGTGCAACTTTACCCATCGATCCTTCTCTCACTTTGACTCCATCCCAATTACCAACCATGATGACCGATTCGGACTGTCCCCATCCATCTCGAATCGTCATTCCCGTAGCGTTTCGGAATTCGTGAATGACTGAAGGGTTCAAAGGTTCTCCTGCACCCGTCACGTGGTTCAACTTGTTGAAAGGATGCTCCTTGATATATTTGAGGGAGGATTGAGTGACGAGTCCTCGATAGATGGTCGGAGGAGCGCAGAGAGTTTCGATCGGATAGCGGTGAAGGGTTTCGAGGAGGTGAGTCGATTGGAAAGGACCTGGTGGAGGAGGTTGGACGAAGTAGGTACCGCCGAGGTTGAAAGTGCCTAATGAACCATACGAAGCTTTCGCCCATCCGAGATCTGCCATGCAGAGCATGACTTTTCCCGGAGTGATTCGATACCATAATCCAGTAATCGTGTGACCGAGAGCTACAGAGAGTGATGGGTAAATCTCGTCAGTACAAAAGGTCCTAAACATCGAAAAGGGGATGAAGGGAAATAAAGAACTTACTGTACTCTGCTTCGAGCAGTACCAATTTCGGATTTGAAGTAGTCCCACTCGTGAAGAACACAATCGCCAAATCCGTCTTCTTGTGATCACAATCGACATTCTCGTCCTTTCCAATCTCCAACTCGTTCAAACTCTTGACGAAATCGATTCGACCTTTCCCAATCACGTCACCTTCCCCATCATCTGAGTTCACTTGATAGATCTGACTGACTCCGACAGAGGAAGAGATCTCTTCGAATCGAGAACACGCGTTTTGATCTCCGATGAATGCGACGGCTTTAGAACTTTCAGCTCGATATTTCAGATCTACTCAGCTTTTGGGGTTTTCGTCAGTACTGTGGAGTTGCGTGCAAGAGCGGAGTAGGATTAGGATCACCTTTTGCGACGAGTAGGGAAGTTCCAGGTACTGGTACAGCTCCAATTCGTTGAAGTCCAAACACAGCGAACCACCATTCAACGACTCGACCCGTTTGAATCATGACTCTGTAACACGCAAGCACGATCGCCAACTCAAAAAGAATCAGCTTCTTCAACCCTCACTATAGTCGGAAACAAGAGGGGGAGAAGAACTGACTTGTCACCCTTTTTGATCCCTTTCTCTCTGAACAATTTCGCCGCTTTCTTGCTCTCATCACTCAATTCCTTATAACTAACTTTCCTCTCCTTCTTGAAATCATGACTGACCCACCAAATCGCGGGTACATCGCCTTGAGTTTGAGCGTACGAATCGATCACGTTTTTGGGGAAAGAGAAATTGGATGGACAAGGGATTCCTTTAGAGTAGAGTTTTTGTAGGTTCGAGTAGGAAAAGTCGGAACTAGGGGGAGTGATGGAGTGCATTTCTTGTTGGAGAGGAGGAGGGGAAGAGGAGTTTGGATGGTCGAGGTGGGGAAAAGTAAGAAGGGGGCTTTGTTTGAGAAGAGGCGAGGGCAGCGAGATTGTGTGATCCTTTTCTGGTGCTAGAGGAGAATTCGATCAGAACGAAGCGAAGCGAGAGAATAGAGAGCGTTCTGAAGCAAGAGAGGCGAAAAAGGGAAGAAGAAAGCGAGGCATCGGAAGTCGTCCGCAAAAATCCCCTGCAGTTAGTCTGTGGGGACGACTGTCGGAAGTTTCGCATCCCCTCCACTTCTGCCGACCTCAAAAATCTCTACATAATCCCTCCCTCGGCAGTCCCCCTTTCCACCTAGAGTATCAATACGGATAATTACGTACAAAAAATCTATATCTCATATCTACTTATTCAGGGAAGACAACTTTTTGAATTCCTCCCATTCAATTTTCGCCATTCCCAAATCCTCTTCAGCTGACCATCCCTCACCTTGCTCCAATTCCTTGACCACTTTTCCCAACATCTTTTTCTCCTCTTTCTCGAGACCTTTTCCTTCTGTTCGCTCGACGACATTAACCAAGAACCTCAAACTCTTATCCCTATAGTCTGGATCAATCTTTGTACCCTCCCCAGTAGATTCAGTAGGTTGATGTAAATCTTGATCCAAACTATCCAATACTCCTTTCAAGACACCTGCCTTCCTCAATTCGATCGAGAGTTCAAAGGGAGATTGGGATTGAGAAACGAGTTGGGAGAGTAAGAAACAAGTTTTCGTTCGAATCGTTTGGGACGGGTCGTGGAGTGCCGAGAGGAGTTGCGAATATCCGGAGAGGGAAGAGAATCGGACGACGGCGGGTTCGCAGTGTTTCAAGGTCGACGAGAGACAGTACATTGCTTTGGCGCGAGTTGAGGAAGAGGCAGAGGAAGAGGCGATGAGGGAGGAGAGGGTCGGTAAGGGATCGTAAGTGAGGAACTAAGGCAATAAGAGGTGAGGTCAGCGAGAGCTTTGAGTCGGGACAGAGAGAGAGAGAGAGAGGAAGATAGCGCACAGTTTCGAGGGATCGAGGGTTGTTCTGTGGAAGGAGAAACGTCGGATCAGCGATCTCGCACAAAGTTGCAGTTGAATCAAACCGTTCTACTCACTTGAACAGCAGTTCCACAAACCCAGCAAGCTCGCATGACGACTTCATCATCTGAATCTGTCAAGTGTTTGACGAGAATTGGCCAACCTCCTACCGATTTCAAGTCTATTCTCACGCGACTATTATCAGTCGCAGCTCAGCATCTGGTATACGATAAGGAGAGCTTACCATTTGCGTTATCGAGATCTTCAACGAGCTAAAGAGTTGCGAAAAAGAGAAGTGAATTCGAAATCAGCTCACCTCGCTCAGCTCTCTTTATGATAGAAGGTGAAAGAGCAGCAAAGCTAACCATTTCTAGATCGTCCCATGCCCTATACTTGTCCTCCTGAGTGACCTGATCCGATTCCCTCACTTGTCCATTCCCATCCCTATCAACCCACTTTCCTTGAATGACCATCAAGCACTCCTTCATCCTATCTGCATCCGAAGTACCCATAATAGCTTTCAACATGTCAGTTGACAAGTCTGGTCGTTTACCAGATTTAATTTCTTCTGCTGCGGCGGCGAGTGCTCCTGGTTCGGCATGTTCTATACCCCATCGAAGGAGAGATTGAGTGGGATCTTGAGCTCTGGGCATAGCGTATAGTTAGTGTGTGAATGGTAGAGGCAGAATGGTGAAACCTCTTTTTTGAATTTTGGAACTCGAAAGAACTTCTCATTCAACCAATCACTAATCACTACAAGCAGCACCTCTCTGTACTCCTATCCAGCGTAGTAATCACCTCGAACTATCCCATTGATCATCACCAGTCAGACTAGAGAAAGGAAGTGGGATTCCTCGTCATCTTTCCTCCTGACTCGCTCCAATCCCTCTCTCTCTCTCTCCTAATGGACACTACACCCTCCGAGGAAGGCGCACCACCCCTCTCGTTTGATCCAACAGACGGGACCCTCCCCCCCTGGCTCTGGTTGACACTCACCACTCTGATTCTCTTCTGTTTATTATTCATCTCGTTCAGACGTGCAAAATCAATAGAACTCTATCACAAATCAATCGAATAGTAAGCCCACTATATCCTTGCTCCCATTTAGTTGGACTCTCGCTGATGATCGAGAAAACAAACAGCCTGAAATCAAAACTCCCTTCCTCGCTCCCTCGAACATTCTCCAATTCCTCTCGAAGCGGCATAAGCCTCTCAACTCCTCCTACTTTCCCTTCATCCTCAACTCCTACTCGACGAACCCTCCCACGATCTCATTCATTCTCTTCCGATTCCTCCACAGAAGACTCCTCTCACCAACTCAACAACCCAAACAACACAGATGAACTCCCACTCTACACCACCACCAATACGACTCCCACTTCACTCCGAATCGCTTCGTTTCAACGTCGGGGTCGATCAATGTTGGAATCATTCTCGGAACAAGTCGTAGAAGGGGGTAAGAGGGTTATTGGAGGATTAGGATGGGGTGAGAATGGAGGAGGAGGGGTGGGCAAGTTGTTATTGGGTAGTAGGGATGTCGACAAGGGATTGGGGAGGATCAGGTTGGGAGACGAGAGAGAGGGAGAGAGAGGAGTGTTTGAGTTGGGAGAAGAGGGGGAGATTGAGGATGCAGTGGAATTACCAAGGGATCAGACTCGGTATACCTGATGAATCGTGTCTCGTTTGTCCTATTCTGTTGTTTGCTTTTAGTCGCTTGTTGTAAAAGTCAGCTTTTGGATCTCGCAGGCTTACTTTCGCAATATCTCTCTCACGAATCGATAAACGGGATCGTACTAGCGAAAAATACTAACACAGGGAACGTTGCACTCGACCCGCGAGTCAACGAAGAGAGAAGGGGAGGAAGAAACAAGCAAACTGAATAATCTGTCTAATCGGCATCTCGTTTGGTACCCGTAAGAGCTTTAATAGTAATCCTATCCTCCGCACAAATTCTCACAGCGTGATAAAGCATCTTTACCCCTTTGTGTAGATCTAACATCCTTCGAAACCCACACATCGGGCTTGTTAAACTCCATTTGTTTGATATGGTACGCAAAGTTCGTTTCGATTTCAAGATCTTTCAGGACGGCGATTACGAGGAGTAGAAACGTATCATCTACGGGACGAACTCGCGATCTGAAACAGAGGAGTTATCAGCTTTGAGGAAAAAATAGCGAGGATTGAAAAATGGAGTGAGCTCAACTTGTATTCAAGAGTCGGTACGTGAATGCAATTATAGGGTTATTTCGACATCTCCTGAGGATCACTAGCGATGGCTCAGAGCGAGTATGAGCGGAAAAATCTTTGTCGAGAACTACGAGGGACTGACACACTGACAGTTGTGAACTCCCCATTGAACACCTTCTTCTTGCTCGAGAGCGGCTCACATCGACTCGAGATCCTTGACTGGTTTTCCAGATCCACTCCATTTGCTGTCACACGAAAGATTGAAATGAATTGAGATTTTTGCGAAAACTCGAATCCAAGAGACGGGAGGTTTGAAGCTTACCGCATGTCGTCCTCAGCGGAGAGGCCCAGTACAATCAGAAAAGCGAGCTCACTTCTGAGAACGAGAGGAGGTGCCATGAACCTGGGAAAGGTATGAAGAGGGAAGCAAGAGAGGCCCAAAGAGAGGGTTTCTCAGGTCCGCGGCGCTTTCAGGCTAGAGAATGCTTGAGTTCTCCTTCTGACGAAGTAGTACTATGAGTATAGCCAGTGTCCGTAGGCGAGAGCGGAATCTGCAAGCTGTGAATCGAGAGATAGTCTATAACCGGAAAGCGGAAAATCTTTCGTTTGAGAGATCGGACCTGCGAGAGAGTCGCTCGATAGATGCGGGCAGATAGCTTCCTATAGCGGTGCTGGTTTGAAGATCGCACGCTCAGAAGCTCTACATCTCTGACTTTCTGGAGGAGCTCGATTTCGAGCCGTTCTTCGAAAGCATCGATGCATCTTCTTCCGCTGCCGAATGGAGTCGAAGCCCTCTGCAGTCAGTCGTCTATCGCATCATCAAGTCAGTGACTCGTCCGCTCGCAGAACCTATCAGGATCTGTAAGTGGCATCAAAAAAACAGAGAGGTAACGATTTCAAGCTGATTACAAGCGATTCTTTCAAGCGATTACTGATTATACTATTCGGGAGCGCCGGTCTTGTCCAATGAGCGCTTCTCGGTCAATTCCTTGGACAAATTCCCTTTCTCGAATGCCATGTTGAGATTCTGCACGCTTTCAGCGATTTCTTCGTCCGTGAATCCGACTCTGCGTCAAAGCAAACGAGATCAGTACGAGTAAGAGTAGCTGACGAGAGAAAAGGAGACTCACTGCTCCTTGCAAGAAACCATGAAGAACAATCGCATGAGAGCACGCGCCTCTGGAGGAGCTCCCTCCTTCATGCCACCGGGACCTGAGATCATGTCGGCGTATTGCGTACGTCTGTCACATCCGTTGTTTGCGGAGTAGGTCAGCGAGGTGGCTGTGAATGAACAAGGAAGAACTCACAAGCATTTCTGTTCGTGATGACAGAATTCCCTAATCACTTCCCTTTCAGGTTTCTCCAACTCTTTCCTTCCTCTTTCGATGCATTCCTTCCATTTCGTATCATCCTCGAGGTCGAAAAGTGAGCGGAAAGCTTTCGTCTTCTCTTCGGAAGGTCCTCTTTTGTCGCCAGGTTCACGCATCCTCAATTCAGCGAGGGCGGCAGCTTGTGACATGATGACGGTCGCAGCGAGGAGGTCGATCGAAGCTTGATCACCGTCACGTAGAGCTTGATAGGCGAGCTGGCGAAGTGCTTTGCGAATCCTTTTCTCGAGAGCGACGTCGGGATCGCGGAATCCGACTGAACCGAGCAAAGTTCTGTTCGATCTCTTCATGTGATAGAACCAGAACTCGTTTGGATGATCGTCGAGGATGCGAAGGAGAGCGCGTCGACCGGGATGTTCGATGGGATTACGAGTCGGGGGAGTAGGATCTGAGGTGATGTGAGGGATCTGAGTGAAAGCACTGAACTTCTGACCGCAGTGTCCGACAGTCTTGTGCTGATTCCAGTCGAGACGTTGACACTCGCTAAAAACGGCACATCCGGCAGTCAGCACTAGGCATGAATCAGATAGAAATCGACTTTTGCTTACGCAGAACAGTAGGGTTGAACGCGATCTATTTTCTTGCAACGTTGACAGAAGAGTAGGCGTTGACGACGAACATCTCTCGCTGTGAGACATCGAGCTCGATCAATCAGACTTGTGATTTCGAAAGAAGAGTGAGATGGGAGGGGGGATGATCTCACCGGTGCGTCCACAGCCAGAGCATTGTTCTTCCGAGAGATTGTCGAAACCTTGACGGATCGTATCCTTTGAAGTACCTTTGCCGAACTGATCTGCGAGTGAAGGTAGGTTGGCACGAGTGATCTCCGAACGATAGCTGCTAGTTTGCATTGGCGCCCTCTTCAAAGGTTTCCCACTCTGTTACCAGTCGATTCACGTCAGTGAGGTGCACGACGAGAGAGAGAGAGAGAGCTGAACTAACCAACTTTGAGAGTATAGCTTGGGTGATCACGAAGAGCAAGACGTGTCGCCTCAAGAAGTACTCGTCTTGGAATGCTCGATCGGCTGAGGACAAGGGTATGCTGTCGTCGTTGACGATACCGAACTTCCTGAAGACGTCCTCGTCAGGAATGGGATGAGTAGAGAGTCTCTTGGGGTCGAGGGCGTAAAGTGCGATCTTCTTGAAGAAATCGAGGAGTCCTTGACCATCGTTCGAACAGAGCTTGTCGAGATCCAATTCTGGCATGAGTTTGCGATTCTTTGAGTAGGTGCTGTCTTCTCCGGAGAGTGCATCTTGAGGAGTCTCGAACGAGCTGAGAGCTGAAAGAAGCAAGTCCTCGCGTTCCATTCTCGAGAGTCGCTTCCAAGGTTGGACGTACTTCTTGTCGAACTCGGGATCGTTGTTCATTTGCGAGGCGACTAGTTCGGCGGTATCTTCGAGGTTCTTGCGACCACGAGTTCGAGCGGCGAAAGCGAGTTCGGAGAGATGCATCGAGTGTTCATTCGGATAACGAGGATCGACGAGGC
The DNA here is from genome assembly GCA_016617785.1 of Sporobolomyces roseus. NCBI lineage: Eukaryota > Fungi > Basidiomycota > Microbotryomycetes > Sporidiobolales > Sporidiobolaceae > Sporobolomyces > Sporobolomyces roseus. Next base: position 413,128 of record JADILM010000001.1, read on the forward strand.
AGGGAGAGTTGAATCGATAGAGCCAGCGCGTGACTTCCTCGTGTTCCTGATTCCAACCGCGAAGTCCACCTCGAGCGATCCCTTCTGGAGTGCGCCATTTCGCGATGTCAGGGTTGTCTCCGAGTTCGAGGTTTTCGAGAGACTTGTCGTCGATATGGGTCGAGGAAACGAGAGGATAGAAAGGAGGTCTACGCCCTTTCTTGGACTGATATTGCGGTTTGAGGAACCAGTCGGGAGGAATCGACACCATTGTGGACTGAACAAACAAGCGAGATCTGTCAGTAACGGCACCGCTTCACTAGCCTCAGCATTAGGAGTTGACCTAGCGATGTCTGAGAATGCTGTGAGGTAGGGAGAGGCGAGTTTGAAGTGTTAAGAGTGATGAGACAAGAGTATTGAGGTTGATCAGCGAGAGGACAGAACGATTGAGGATGGGAGAGAGGCTTACAACTCGATGGAGGGATATGCACTTAGGGAATCAAGCCGTACGGAGAGGTTGAGAGATTCTGTGGGTGAGAAGAAGGGAGGAAAGAGGGAACAAAACAAAGCGGTCGTTCAGGCCTCCCTCCAAAAAGCGACTCCTATCTTATCCCGCGGAGCTGTCCCACTCTTGATTAGACTGTGAGAGCACCAGTGAATCAGTGATGGAAGTGAGAAGAGCAGCGAAGTCGACTGTCCGTGGACAGCTTCACATTGAATCGCGAAATTCGAAGATGCTGAATTTTCCCCATTTCAAGCGGTCGGGAGAACGAACAGCTCATTCATGGCCCTGAATCTCACTGTGATGCAAAGAGCATCGTTTGACCTGTTCGAGCGAGAGGAGAGTCAGTCGAGCGCGATACAATCCGAGAAAGACAAAGCTTCACCTACGAACTGTGTTGTGAAAACGACGAGTCGACTACGAGTCGACTACGAGTCGACTGTCGTTCGCTGGTGTCCTGTGAGGTCGATACAAATCATGTCTCCCTACGAGTACAGTCAAGTAGAGCGAGAAAAGACTAGGAAACTTTCGGCGACTGAATAATTGCGCTTGATTTTTGTCTACTGCAAGGAACTGTGTATGTAAGGGCTGTACGAGAAGGTGGTAAGTATAGAAAGAAGGTGAAAAACGTGAACATAAAGCAGAGTAGTGAACATATGAGAGGAGAAAGAGGAAGGAGAGATAATGAGGGAAATATTGAATATCGAAGTGTCGTCCAGATGGACGCATGTTTTGGGTTGAATTGAGCGATCTACTCAGCGACGCTCTCGACTACACCTTCGAGTGCAGTTTTGGCTCCCGCATGTCCTGGAACGTCCGTACCGACCCCTCTACCTCCGTTGACGTTGCTCGTGTTGTAAGCACCTGCAGATCGTAGTCCGACACCTCCAGTGTTTGCTCGAGATGAGGACGATCCAGTCGTCGGAGTGTTGTTGTGCAGAGGCCAACCGAATCGTACTCCAAGAACGTTGCGAGCAAACAATTCTCCGAAACCTGCAAACGAACGAATAACAGTCTCGTCAGACCTCGGTCATGAACACTGAAGGAGATAAGGATGGAGAACTTACCGAGCATGACACCGTTAACGAAAGGTAATCCGACGTTGATAGCTACACTCGCGATGATTGCCCAAATTTTGCGAGACCAAGGTGCGGTGTTCCAAGCGGACGAGATCGCTAGCGTGAGAGAAGGTGCTGAATCGGCAGCGTGAGATTGAGAGGGTCGTCGTTCGGGTGGTGGAGGTGGTGATGAAGATCGACGAGCGGGAGGAGCAGGTTTCGATGACGGGGAAGAAGAAGGAACGGGAGTAGAATCGGCAGTTGGTTCAGGAGCATCGTCTTGAGCATCCGAGGGAGATGAAGACGAGAACGAATTGTCGGTGGGTTGGAAAGCGGACGAAAGGAATGATCCGAGAGGTGTCGAAGATCCTTTCTCTTCCTCCTCCTCTCCTCCGTCCCGAGTCTCGCTACCCTCAGTTTCCTCCTCCCGAGATTCTGACTGCTGCTGAGGTTCCTCCTCGACGATCTCCCGATGACTCTCTTCCTCCCTCGTCGTCTGCTCGACCTCCTTCTTGACTTCTTTCTCACCCTGCGTCGCCTCCTCCCCAGCCCGATCAACCTCACTGAATCCCTTCGCGACGAACCCATCCGCTTGAGCCGGTACGCTCTCGACCGTTTCCCTCGCCAATTCAGGATCGACCATCGAGTCCGAATGTTCCGCTTGATTCTTCTGAGGTTTCTCCGTTTCGTTCTCGCCCTCTGAACTGTTCCACCATTCTTTTCTCGGTACCTTCTCCTTCTCCTTCTCTCCTGTATTTTCAGGCTTCTCCGATCCTTCAACCTTGACTTCATCAACATCGAGAGCGTCGTCGAGAGTGGGTTGACTGGCAACGGCTTCAGCACTCAGAGGCATCTCTTCCGTTGCTTGTTCGGATGGTCCATCAGCTGAAAGTTTCTCCGCTTTCAGTTCGTCTTGAGAGAGGAAAGAGGAAGTGGTCGAAGTGTAGCCTGAGAGAGGGGGAGTGAAGGAGGTAGGGAGGAAAGAAGAGAGTGAAACTGGAGTCGAAGAGGGAGAGTCGGAGGTTGTTTGAGTGGGTGAAGAGTCGGAGGTAGTTTGCGAGGGTGAAGAAGAGGAAGAAGTCGATGCGACAGGTTGAGGATCAGAGAATGAATCGGGAAGGACTTTGGATAGGATCGAGGGGGAGACTTTTGAGTTGGATAGGTCGACGTCCTCGATTTCCTTCGACGAGGATGGCGAGGAAGATTCGGTGGGTTTCCAAGGTGGGAATTGAAGAAGAGGAGTTTCGTCCGAGTTCGCCTCGACCGCAGCAGGAGCCAATTTCACTTCCTTCTCCTCCTCTTTAGGTGATTCCACCTCTTGAGGTACCTCTACTTCTGGAGCATAATCTTCTCTCCACCAACCCATCTTTTCTTTCCACTCCAAATCCGCCATCGGACTCTCATTGACCACTCCAGGGATCGATCGGAACCCAGTCTTGTCCGTGTCGGGTCTCATACCGGACTCTGATTGAGTCAAGGTTTGACCGACGAAGCCATCAGCTTGAGGTCCCGAAGAAGAAACGATGTCGGCTGCCAATTTCTCGTCGACCAATCCCTCGGCTGGATCTTTCTTCTCTTCTTCCTCGTCGTTGTGTTGAGAGTCGATGGGCGTGAGAGATTCGGGGTCGGAAAGCGAGAAGGAGGAAGTGAGGAATGAACCGAGGGAAGAAGAATCAGTGATGGGAGCAGTCGAGGTTTCTTGATCTTGTTCTTCTCGAGACTCCTCCTCCTCCTCGTTGTGATGATCTTCACCACTTTCCTCCTCCGATCCAGAACCTGACGATGATTCGTGACCAGCAGCTGCAGCGGCCAAGTTGGGAGTAGTTGCTGAACGAGGCACGAATTCGAATACGGGAGCGGATGCCGACAATTTGGAATTCGCTGGAAGGAGACTCTTGTTCAAGGTTCGAATCTTCTTCTTGCCCGGCACGTGAATACCGTCCTTGTCGAATGCGGGAGGGTTTCCTTCGGATTTACGACGAGGAGGGTACTTCTTTGCGTTCTTCGCGACCCAAGCCGGGGGCATTCCTGGAATGTTTCGATGCTTGTCTCCTGCATCCTTCTCCTCCGACTTGATTGAAGATGGTCTCGGTTTCGCTGTCGATGATTGACCATTCGAACTGTTGGGTTTCGTCGATTTCCTTCGCTGAGCGGTTGATCCAGCTCCTGCCGCTCCTCCTCCTCCAGATTGTCCACCCGAATTGGTCCTCTGTCCCGATCCAGGTCTAGCATAAGGACTGTCTCTGTTCTTTTGTCCCGAAGATTGAATCCTTTCTTTCGAAGTTGACGTAGTCTGTTGATGAGGAGGAGGAGGGAGAGAGACACCTTTTGGGATGGACGAAGGAGGGAGTGATTTGCCAGTTACTTGAGCATAGTGTAAGGTCGACTGGGGTGCATGAGTGGATGAAGAGTCTCCCGAGAGAGAAGGAAATGCGGAAGGAGTAGGAGGAATCGGTGAAGTCGCAGTAGGATCTGAATGAGTTGGTAATGGAATAGAAGTTGGTCTGTGTGCCATACTGACCAGTATACTGTGTTCAGGGTAAGCAGTTTGAGAGTGAGAATGAGAGAATCATTCCGTGATCTTTGAAACTTTTCTTCCTCTCTTCCACTCATCATACATTCACATTCAACTCGCAAACCACTTCAAGCAATCACACCAGCTCTAATAAAGTAATCAAACTCACCTGAACGACTCTCTGTGTGATGGCCTCAATTCTTGCCGGTACTGCTGCATTCGCCGCCCTCTCCCTCGGTGCTCGCTACTCTCTCAGATCAGCAGCGAGGAATGGTGCAAGACTGAATCCTTTACTCGCTGCAATCGCTGGAACTGAAGGGAAAGGAGGAGGTGCAGCGGATTGGGCGAAAGGCGGATTTCAAGGAAAGATGGATAGGAAAGAGGCAGTAGAGATCTTGGGACTGAGGTGAGTACTGCATTGTTCATACAACACCTCTCAAACTCGCAAGAGCGGAGGAGCGTTCGTCGTCTGAGCGAGAGTGATGTCGAATGTATCGTTGACTAATTCCCCTTTCCTCTCTTGCAACAACCAACAGAGAGTCTCACATGACTATCACCCGGTTGAAGGATGCTCACCGACGGATCATGCTTGCGTACGTTTGCTCATCCCCAGATAACGCTCCCCTTGCAGTTCTCGAAACTGATTCTTCGGTTCTTTACCACGATTCTGTAGCAACCACCCGGATCGAGGAGGAAGCCCGTATCTTGCATCGAAAGTCAACGAGGCAAAGGTGAGTCACCTCTCTTCTAGCCTCGAAAGCAGGCTCTCCCGCTAAACAGAAGAAGCGTGAATTGACTTTTCCCTCTCGATCTTTCACAACAGGATCTTCTCGGTACCTTTTCCTTCACTCGGTCCTGTCTCTTCCCGGCCAAGTCACTGACGACCTCGGGTTTTTTGTTTTACAGAGAAGCAAATCTCAAAGTAGACCCTTCATACCGTTCTGCTCTTAATTTACCGTAGGCTTCTCCCCGACCTCTGACCCAGCCAGTTACTGACGGTGAGTGCGAACGAAGGTGCTACAGATCACTCGCAATCATTATCCCTCACCACTCCTTCCCTCCTCCCCATGCCTGGATATTCGACTATTTTGTCCGTCTCTTGTACATTACTCTCGATCCTTCGAAGCTGCAACATGGTTTCAGACACTCGCACGTCACTTGCTGTGCTCGTCGTCGTCGAGATAGGCTGTCTCTCTCGGATGAAGCGAGGTTGAACTATTGATTGATTGTTTTTTGCGAAAATGTCGAGTACTCGTCGAGTTTGCGATCGACTTTTGATAGAGCTGTGTGAGAGACTCTCACCCTGAGAGTGCATCGCCCACCTTTGACTTGTTTCAAACTGCGAAAATATTCCAAACTCCGACCCCCCGTTGCGAGGTTCGGCTCTCCCCTTCCTCTTCACGACCTCGCTTTGACTCTTATCGCCCTGTTCAAGCTATAGAGCGCTGCAATCCCAACAACTCGAGCTCTATCAACTAGGCCTCTCGATCCCGATCACGCTTGATCAGAGCTGTTTGTATCGAATTCTCACCCGTCATCCTCGATCATGGTTCGCTTTCCCTCTTCCCTTCTCCCCTTGGTTATACAACAAGCTAATCGAAGTCAATGCGATCAATATAGGCGCCTACTCGAAAGGGTAAGAAACTATTAGGAGGAGGAGGAGGAGGTGCAGTTCCTTCGTCATCCACAAACACTAACCGAAAGAATGGAGTTGCCAAAGTACGCTCACTTACCTCTCTCCATCTCTCTCGAGTAAGAAATTGATCAAGTACTGACTGAAAAGCGTGTGGGTTATATTTAGGCGGATTGGAAAGAAGGATTCAAGAAGAAACAGGCGGGAGTTAGTGATATGACTTTGTTATCGACTGTTAGTAACGAGAGTATCAATGACAATTTGAAGAAACGGTGTGTCTTTTCTACTCGAGTCGAAGACGAAGCAAGGGAAGTGAACTGATAATGATCTCTCGCAGATTCGAAAATGCCGAAATCTACGTACGCTTCCCAACTCTCTCTACCTATGTGAAGTGTTCCTGTACTGATAGAAGGCTCTTTGCGTAGACCTATATCGGTCACGTATTGATTTCCGTCAACCCCTTCCGAATGCTCCCCATTTACGACGAAACGACTCTCCGTTCCTACCGAGGCAAGAATCGACTCGAAATGGTTCCCCACGTTTACGCGATCGCCGAATCAAGTTACTACAACATGATCTCGTACAAGGACAACCAATGTGTCATCATTTCGGGAGAATCGGGTGCGGGTAAAACAGAGGCTGCGAAGAGGATCATGCAGTATATCGCGGCGGTTAGTGGTGGGAATGGATCGGGAGGTATCGAAGATGTAAAGGAAATGGTACTGGCGACGAATCCTTTGTTGGAGAGTTTTGGGTGTGCGAAAACATTGAGGAATAACAATTCTTCGAGACATGTGAGTCGAGAACATCCTCTATTCAGCTGCTGAAGCGTGCTAAGCTGTACGGTCTTGTCCACTCACAGGGTAAATATCTCGAGATTGAATTTGACGCTCAGGGTTCCCCTATCGGTGCCATGATCACGAATTATCTCCTCGAAAAGGTGAGCACTCATCCGTTTCCTGATTCTGCTCGCTCGACTACTTTCTGACCTCGCTTGAGCTACTTCGCAGAACCGAGTGACTGGACAAATCAAACAAGAACGAAACTTTCACATTTTCTACCAACTTACGAAAGGAGCTTCCGCCGCTCAACGAGAAGCTTACGGACTACAAGGACCTGAAGCCTATGCCTACACTTCGAAATCAGGATGTTTGGAAGTACCAGGCATTGACGATACTTTCGATTGGGCCGAGACGTTGAAAGCGATGTCGATTGTTGGATTGTCTCAAGGGGAACAGGATCAGATCTTGAGGATGTTGGCGAGTGTACTGTGGATCGGAAACGTCGAGTTCAAGGTGGATCAAGAAGGAAACGCTCAAGTCAAAGATGATTCTGTTACTGCTTTCGTAGCTTACTTGCTAGAGGTTGACCAAGGAAGAGTCGAAAAAGCTTTGACTAGTCGAGTGATGGAAACTCAACGTGGTGGTAGACGAGGTAAGAGACTGTCTTCTCCAAGGTCTTCGCATCGACTTGAGCTGACGGTCCGTTCTTGCAGGTTCGGTTTACGAAGTTCCACTCAATCCTGCTCAAGCGAATTCAGTACGAGATGCACTCGCGAAAGCAATCTACAACAACTTGTTCGAATGGATCGTCGACCGAGTCAACATCTCGATGAAGAGCAAGAGTCCCGCTGCCAACATTATCGGTGTCTTGGATATTTATGGATTCGAGATCTTTGATGTGAGCTCACCCTTTTCTCCCCTTCACGATGACAGCTCAGGAGCATGAGCTGACGCGTAGGCGGAGTTACTCAATTGGTAAGACGAACCAATTCGAGCAACTCTGCATTAACTACGTCAACGAGAAACTCCAGCAAATCTTCATTCAGCTCACCCTCAAGACGGAGCAAGAGGAATACGTTCGAGAACAGATCAAGGCGAGTTCTCTTCTCACACTCCTTCCTTCAAATCTGTTCTCATCAAGTCTCGAATTTCGCAGTGGACTCCAATCGATTACTTCAACAACAAGATCGTTTGCGACCTGATCGAAGAGAAACGACCTCCCGGTATCTTTGCTGCGCTCAACGATGCTTGCGCTACCGCTCATGCCGACCCTACTGCCGCCGATGGATCGTTCAGTCAACGTTTGGGAGGAGTCAGTAATCCTCAATTCGAACCGAGAGGATCGAAGTTCTTGATCAAGCATTACGCGTGAGCCTTCCGATTCTCAATCAGTCAATAGCCCTTACTGAGGACTTTCGATGGTTCAGTGGAGATGTTATGTACACTGTTGCGGGAATGACGGACAAGAACAAGGATGTCCTCCTCAAGGACTTGCTCGATCTCGTCGGTTCCTCAAACAACCAATTCCTTCAACGCTTGTTCCCTGATCGACCCGATCCCGATTCGAAGAAGCGACCTCCTACAGCTGGTGACAAGATCAAGGTAAAATTCCTTTTTCTTCGTCTCGATTTTCCGCTCTCGCTGATGTTCTCGAAACTCGACATGGTCTATATAGGCTTCAGCGAACGCTCTCGTCGAGAAACTCATGCGATCTCAACCTTCGTACATTCGAACGATCAAACCTAATCAAAATCGATCACCGACTGAATACGATCAGAAAGCGATTCTTCATCAGATCAAGTACTTGGGATTGCAAGAGAACGTCAGAGTACGACGAGCTGGATTCGCGTATAGGAACACTTTCGAGAAGATGGTTGAACGGTGAGTCTCCATTCTCTTTCCTGCATTTTCGACGAGTCAGAACTGATCGCGGTTCTTGTGCTCGATCTATAGATTCTACTTGCTATCTCCCGCCACTTCTTATGCAGGAGATTACATCTGGCAAGGTGACGCCAAGACGGGTTGCGCGCAGATCCTGAAAGATACCGGAATCAAGCGAGAAGAATGGCAGATGGGAGTAACGAAGGCTTTCATCAAGAACCCCGAAACCCTCTTCGCACTCGAATCGATGCGAGACAAATACTGGCACAACATGGCGGGACGTATTCAACGATGCTGGAGAGCTTATCTGAGACGGAAACAAGACGCTGCTCGAACGATTCAACGATTCTGGTTGGCGAAGAAGGAAGGTATCGTTTACTCTCAACAGAGGGATTACGGTCATCAATTACTAGGAGGAAGGAAAGAGAGGAGGAGAATGAGTTTGTTGAGTATGAGGAAATTCATGGGAGATTATCTCGAAGTGGGAGAACGAGATTCGTTGGAAGGTGCAGCGTTAAAGAGTGCTGCTGGGATTGGTTGTACGTCCGACTTATCTTCTCTTGACCTGATCCGGACGAGGAAGCTCATATCTCTTCGATCTGGTCAGCGAATGAAACTGTCGCTTTCTCCGCTCGCGCTCAACTTCTCGTTTCGAAACTTGGTCGATCTTCGAAACCTAGTCCTCGTTATCTCATTCTCGTAAGTCTTCTTGACTAGAGCAGTACACTCTTTCCAACGCACTACTGACTGCTTCCCTCAAAATGACTGTAGACCGACAAATCCGTCTACATTCTCATTTCGCAAGCAGTTCAAGGTCGCGCTCAAACGACTCTCGAACGAAGGATCCCTCTCGTCACTATTCGAAGTGTCGGTCTTTCAAACCTTCGAGACGACTGGTTCGCTTTGAACTGTGGAAGTACCGAAGAAGGAGATCCACTCCTTTCTTGCGTCTTTAAAACCGAATTCCTCGTTCACCTTCAGCAAAGGACGAACGGTGCTGTCAATGTCAACATTGGTCCTACGTAAGCGACATCCTCTTCTCTCTTCCGTTCATTTTCACAAGTCTGACTCGTCTTGTCAATAGCATCACCTATTCGAAGAAGAAAGACAAGCAAGCTTCGATCGCTTTCAAGAAGGACAACACGATCCCTCGAGACGACGTATACAAGTCATCGACAGTTTCCGTACCACAAGGAGAACCAGCGAACAGTCAATCGATGCCGCCAGCTGAACGAAAACCTCGAATCAAGAAAGCTGCTGCTGTTCGATCGACTCCCAATGTGAGCCTCTCTCTCTTTCGGGTGTTTGTACGAGAGCTCTCTCGCTGACTGGTATATGAAACAGCGAGGAGGTACTGCTAGACCCAAACCGCAGACCTTACCGAATGGAGGGTTTGGATCTACTCCTTCGGCTCCCGCTGGAATTCCTCGAGCTCCTGTTGCTCCTGCATCATCGAATGGTACTGGTCGCATCGCACCTCCACCTCCTTCTCGTTCCGCTGCACCACCACCACCTCCGCCGCCAGCAGTAGCTCCTGAAGTTGACAAGTACAAGGCGTGAGTTTTCAACCATCTCTTTTCGATTTCCGTACCGCGCTCAACATAGCTGACCATTCTCGTTGATTAGACTCTTCACTTTCGAAACTGATCAACCTGGAGAGCTCTCTTTGACAAAGGACGAGCTCGTCGAAGTAGTCACTCAAGATGATGGAGGTGAGACGATAAAAACTTTCCCATCTTTTCAATTGACTCTACTGACCCTCTCTCTCTTTCCCTTTCTCGATCGCTCTCCTAGGTTGGTGGCTTATCAAAAAAGGATCGAACGAAGGATGGGCGCCATCGAATGTGAGTTCTCTTTTTCGATCACTCGAGCGAAGTCTTCGTTGACACTTTTTTGCTTGTCTCGATAGTATCTACAACTCGTTCCTCGTAAACCCAAGCCCGCTGCAGCACCACCTGCCCCCGCTCGACGTGCACCACCTGTCGCTCCCTCTGCTCCCGCCGTTTCTTCGACTCCGAAAGCACCAACTTTACCGAAAGCGCCCGTTGCACCCTCGATTCCCTCTTCGAAAGGTCCCTCGATTGGATTAGGTGCACGATCGGGAGAAGGGAATGCTGCGCCAGTGAGTGTCATGCCGGGAATGGGTAACTCTGGTGGACTTTCTGCTATCCTCGCAGCGAAGCGAGCTCAAGCGGCAGAAGCTGAGAATGGTACTTCGACACCGAGTACAAACTCTTCTTCTCCCGCTACAAGTCGACCCTCTTCAGTACTCGGTATGTTTGCTTTCAAACTTGGGTAGCTCTTTTCTGCCTTTTCACTCATGTCTGTTCTCTCTTTTCTTGCAGGCAAGGCACCTCCACCCAAACCTCCTATTGGAGCGAAACCGAAACCCGCCATTCCTTCGAAACCTAGCATGAAGCCTTCGACTCCTTCGAGAGCCCCAGCACCACCTCCAATTCCTTCGGCATCAAGCAATGGTCGACCTGCTCCTCCTTCTTTACCTGGCCGAGCACCAGCTGCTCCTGCTCGACCTTCCGTCGGCGGTGGTACATCTCATCCACCACCTCCACCTCCACCTCCTCCTCCATCTTCAGGTGGTGGGTCGTTGGTGAAACCTAGCGCAAACGATCTCGCTGCAGCTTTGGCCAAGCGAGCTGGACGAAAACCCGCCGAGGATGATGACTGGTAGTTACTCGCAATTTTTACTAATCACTTTGCAAGTCTCGAAAGGGAGCGTTGTGGGAGAGAGGGAAAAGGAGGTTCTCGAATCGAAATGGGTTTTTCCAAATATTGTTTCTACTGCCGGTGTCAATCTTAACGAAACTTCTCTATCGTCCTCTAAGATGGAAAGTCAGAGAGAAAGTAAGCCTCAGAGAGAGATCGAGCGACCCAAATTCTCTCTTTGATCTCGAGAAGAAATGGAGAATCGGGTCTGAATGACGGCAAGAAAGCTACTAAAGGTAGAAACTGTGAAAGGATGGCGAGCAATGAAAGACGAATATATAAGTGTAAGAATAGGATAACGAGGCGTTCTCCTTGACGTTCTGATCACCTTCGTTTGTTGACAGCAAAGTAGAGTTTCTTGAAGAATTCGCCGCATTGATCAGCTTGGAACCTAGTACTCCCAATCGTCCTTTCAGTGACTTATTCTCTCGTCTTGATAAGTGAGAAGTGAGACACTGACCGCACGTATCTCTGTAGTTCAGGAGCGAGAATCTGAGGAGTTCATCACGCTTGATCATACTCTGTAGCGTTTGCGGTTTACACAGTGCTTCGACGGAAGCTATCGACTGAATGATGACCTGTGTGAATCACGTGTACCATCATTTTCTCAATCGAGCTCGAGAGAGGAAGAATTTGGAGTGTTGCGTACTCTGTATTCCGTTTACAAACCTAGCTACACAGCCCGCTCCCCCATATGCTCCGGATGAACCTCTACGATTTCCTCTGGTCCCCGAGATTGACCTGGTCCGCCTCTTCTCAAAACATCGCAGAGTAGAGTGACGAAAGAGCGCCGAGAAACGAAAAGCGAGCGGTCAACAGCTTGAAACGAGTTCTTCTGTTGATAGTGCAAGATCCGAAGCTGTATGATACACTTGGTATAGCTTGTGGATAGCTCACAAAGCGGACTGAGGGTGTATAGAAGTATGGTTAGCTTTGGCAGATGTGAGGAGGGAAGAAAGCGATGGAAGGGACTAACAGCAAGCTGCCGCTCTTCTATCCATGGCCGTAAGAATCCAAGCACTCCGTAAGCACAGAGCGGTTATAAACGAAGCATAGTGAGAGGTTCAGGAGCAAGAAAACTAATCCGGTCGCTATGTCATTCTTGACCTCTTTCCCTTCACTATCAATAGCTCTGAACCCCGCAAGGCTACCTACAACAGCTCAAGACCCTGTCAAGGGACTCCGCAAGCTGTACTTGTCGCTTCCGACTTTGCTTTCGCTGATTCTACTTCAACTTTCGTCAAGCTGCATGTTCCCGCCTTCAACAGCTCAGACGCTCGAGGGAGAAGGTTTGATACGTAGCTCATGGCTAAGGTGACGTCAGGGAATGTGCTGCTTCCCTCGGGAAAAATTCTGGGTGATTATCTCGAAGTGGGAGAACGAGATTCGTTGGAAGGTGCAGCGTTAAAGAGTGCTGCTGGGGTTGGTTGTACGTCCTACTTATCTTATCTTCACCTACTCAGGATGGGGAAAGGCTCATATCTCTTCGATCTGGTCAGCAAATGAAACTGTCGCTTTCTCCGCTCGCGCTCAACTTCTCGTTTCGAAACTTGGTCGATCTTCGAAACCTAGTCCTCGTTATCTCATTCTCGTAAGTCTTCTCCACTAGAGCAGTACACTCTTTCAACGCACTACTGACTGCTTCCCTCAAAATGATTGCAGACCGACAAATCCGTCTACATTCTCATTTCGCAAGCAGTTCAAGGTCGCGCTCAAACGACCCTCGAACGAAGGATCCCTCTCGTCACGATTCGAAGTGTCGGTCTCTCGAACCTTCGAGATGACTGGTTCGCTTTGAACTGTGGAAGTACCGAAGAAGGAGATCCACTCCTTTCTTGCGTCTTTAAAACCGAATTCCTCGTTCACCTTCAGCAAAGGACGAACGGTGCTGTCAACGTCAACATTGGTCCTACGTGAGCCTCACTTTCTCTCTCTCTGCGTTTCTTTCCACAAAGCTTGACTCGTCTTGTTGATAGCATCACCTATTCGAAGAAGAAGGACAAGCAAGCTTCGATCGCGTTCAAGAAGGACAACACGATTCCTCGGGACGACGTATACAAGTCATCGACTGTTTCCGTTCCTCAAGGAGAACCAGCGAACAGTCAATCGATGCCACCAGCTGAACGAAAACCTCGAATCAAGAAAGCTGCTGCTGTTCGATCGACTCCCAATGTGAGCCTCTCTCTCTCGGGGCTTTTGCATGCGAGCTCTTTGGACTGACTCGTATATCAAACAGCGAGGAGGTGCTGCTAGACCCAAACCGCAGACCTTACCGAACGGAGGGTTCGGATCTACTCCTTCAGCTCCCGCTGGAATTCCTCGAGCTCCTGTTGCTCCCGCATCATCGAATGGTACTGGTCGCGTCGCACCTCCACCTCCTTCTCGCTCCGCTGCACCACCACCACCTCCGCCGCCAGCAGTAGCTCCTGAAGTTGACAAGTACAAGGCGTGAGTTTCACATTATCCTCTCGGTTTCAGCGGAAACCTCAGCTGACTAATCTCGTTGATTAGACTCTTCACTTTCGAAACTGATCAACCTGGAGAGCTCTCTTTGACAAAGGACGAGCTCGTCGAAGTAGTCATTCAAGACGATGGAGGTAAGTCGATGAAAACTTTCCCATCTTTTCGATTGACTCTACTGACTCTCTCTCTCTCTTTCGTTCAATCGTGTTTCAGGTTGGTGGCTCATTAAAAAGGGATCGAACGAAGGTTGGGCGCCGTCGAATGTACGTTTTGACTCGTTCTCGACGTTGAATTTACGTTGACAACTTTTGCTTGTTTCGATAGTATCTACAACTCGTTCCTCGGAAACCCAAGCCCGCTGCAGCTCCACCTGCTCCCGCTCGACGTGCACCACCTGTCGCTCCCTCTGCTCCCGTCGTTTCTTCGACTCCGAAAGCACCAACTTTACCGAAAGCGCCCATTGCACCCTCGATTCCCTTTTCGAAAGGTCCCTCGATTGGATTAGGTGCACGATCGGGAGAAGGGAATGCTGCTCCAGTGAGTGTCATGCCGGGAATGGGTAACTCTGGTGGACTTTCTGCTATCCTCGCAGCGAAGCGAGCTCAAGCGGCAGAAGCTGAGAATGGTACTTCGACACCGAGTACAAACTCTTCTTCTCCCGCTACAAGTCGACCCTCTTCAGTACTCGGTATGTTTGCTTTCAAACTTGGGTAGCTCTTTTCTGCCTTTTCACTCATGTCTGTTCTCTCTTTTCTTGCAGGCAAGGCTCCTCCACCTAAACCTCCCGTTGGAGCGAAACCGAAACCCGCAATCCCTTCGAAACCTAGCATGAAGCCTTCGACTCCTTCGAGAGCCCCAGCACCACCTCCAATTCCTTCGGCATCAAGCAATGGTCGACCTGCTCCTCCTTCTTTACCTGGCCGAGCACCAGCTGCTCCTGCTCGACCTTCCGTCGGCGGTGGTACATCTCATCCACCACCTCCACCTCCACCTCCTCCTCCATCTTCAGGTGGTGGGTCGTTGGTGAAACCTAGCGCAAACGATCTCGCTGCAGCTTTGGCCAAGCGAGCTGGACGAAAACCCGCCGAGGATGATGACTGGTAGTTACTCGCAATTTTTACTAATCACTTTGCAAGTCTCGAAAGGGAGCGTTGTGGGAGAGAGGGAAAAGGAGGTTCTCGAATCGAAATGGGTTTTTCCAAATATTGTTTCTACTGCCGGTGTCAATTTTAACGAAGCTTCTCTATCGTCCTCTAAGATGGAAAGTCAGAGAGAAAGTAAGCCTCAGAGAGAGATCGAGCGACCCAAATTCTCTCTTTGATCTCGAGAAGAAATGGAGAATCGGGTCTGAATGACGGCAAGAAAGCTACTAAAGGTAGAAACTGTGAAAGGATGGCGAGCAATGAAAGACGAATGATCAGTGTGAGAATAGGATAATGAGGCTTTGGTCAACGAGCTGTTCATCTTCGTTTGTTGACAGCAAAGTAGAGTTTCTTGAAGAATTCGCCGCATTGATCAGCTTGGAACCTATTGAACGCAATCACCTCACAAATTGTCAGCCACAAGTCTCACGTCTCGATCCGTGAGCGAGAGGGGATACTGACCGCACGTATCTCTGTAACTCGGGAGCGAGAATCTGAGTGAGGAGCTCGTCGCGAGAAGGTTCGATGTCTGGTGTGTAGCCGACTGTCGAATCTCGATAGAATTGGATCTTGAAGTTGAGGCCTGTCGTTGGCGAACAGAGGAAGTCAGTTGCAAGTTCAACCACAGTCGAGGAAAAAGAGAAATGGGAACGCACTCTTTTCGTCGGTACCCCAACAATCGACTAGACTGCACACATACGTAGGTTCCTCACCACCTCTCAGCGAGTGCACAGTAAATCCAGTGAGATCCTCATTGAGCTGAAGTTTCTGGATAGCGAGATCTCGCTCCTCTGCGATTTGGGCGAGTTTGGCAGAGGACGCAGAAGAGGAAACGTTTGCGCTGGCAGAGGGTAGAGAAGAGGATGAGGAGGTGGGGCCGAGGGATTTGAGTTTGGCTTGGAGAGATTTCGAGTGCGCGACTTCGGTCGAATAGTCTTTTTGAACGGTTTCGACTGCAATTGAATCAAGGGATCAGGACTGACACTTCGAGAAGAGCACGTTCGAGTGGAGTGCTTACGATCATTGGTCAGTTGCATTCGCTCCAGATTCCATGCGTTCTCGCCCGCTTTCACCTCCAACTCCAACTTGTTCCGCCAATATGATTCCCTTTCTTCCGCTTCCTTTCCTAAATCCTCAACCTTTGCCAGCGTCTCAGAGTACAACTGTTCGAGTTCTTGTATGCGAGCGTTCGATGCTTGAGCTGCTTTTGTTCGTGGAGAAGCGAGTGCTTTGTTTTGCAACGCTGCATTCTCCGCTTTCAATGTGTCGGCTTCTTTCTTGTATGCAGCAATCGTATTGGCGGAAGCTATCAACGATCTATGATCAGTCCGTTGTCATCGTGTCGGAATGAGAAAGAGCTGAACATACCAGTTTGTCGCTCGTCTGCAATCGCTTTCAGTCTCGTTTCTGATTCTTCTGCTCGAGTATGCCTCAGCTCCGATAATTTCTTGAACGCAGCTGTCATCTCCTCAACTGCTTTCGATTTCTGAATGATCGAGAGTGTGCGAGAACTTAGCGCTCGAGCGTGACGAATCTGAAAAAGAACATTGAAATGCGTACAGCTTCGAGTTTGGCCTGTAGTTTCTTCTCCCTCGCCGTGAGGTCCTCATCATCTCCTCCTTCGTCTCCCTCAGAGTCCCTCTTCCGATCTCTCGTCAGTTCCTCTTTCGCTTTCCTCTTCTCGCCAACTCCCGAAGATTTCGCAACGACCTTCTTCGGCGGTAACTTCTTTCCTTTACTTCCCTTCTCACCATTCCCTTCGAACTGTGTCTCTGCAATGACTGTCGCGTCGACGGAACTGTCCTCCTCATTGTCCTCGTCTCCCTCTTCATGTTCGTCGTCCTCTCCTTCTCCCTCAGACTCTTCTTGCATCACTTCATCCTCGTCTGATTCTTGTGTTTTCTTTGATTTCGATTTTGATGCAGTCGAAGTTGATTGGGATTTCGAAGTTGCAGCGGGTTTGCGAGAGGAAGAGGAAGTTGCTTTAGCTGTCACGAAGCAGCGAGAAGGAGGGTCAGCTTGAGTGAGCTGATGAGTTCTACAGTAAAGTGAAAGTGCAGCTCACCCATCGAGAGTCGTCAATTACTCTAGAGAGATGCAATGTTGATTGAGGAATTCGAGCAGAGTTGTGTCTTTTGGAATCGGCGAAGACTGGAGGCAGATTCGCGTGTTGGTCCTGAATATAGTGATCAGCGTAGGGCAAGCAGCAGCGCAGTGTTTGGAGGTCGGAGAGGGAGAGGTTAAAGTTGAGTGAATGAATGAATGCGGAAGGGAGCGCGTTTCTTTCTTGCAACCACTCCCTGCATGCGGCTCTGTCGAAATTCATCAAAAAAAGAAATTCCCTTCTTTCGATTTTCGCTCGTCCTTCTCCCACTCCCTCACCGCCAGCTTCGTTCGTAAACCTCGACCCTCAAGCTTCAGTCAGTCTGCTGTGTACCGGTTAGTCCCCTTTTCCTTACTTCTTTCCAAAAGCTCTGCTTTTCTTCCCTCAACACTCCCTCGACAACAACAACAACGATGAAGACGAATGAACTGGACCCAAGAATGAGATATGATTACTTCAACATGTTTTCTCTTCCCCATCCTATCGACCATGACGAGGACCCGAAGAGCGCGTTTCGTTCCACATTCCTTCCCTGCTCTTTTCGTAGATTAGAGCGGCGTGTTAAGGAGGACGAAACGTGTTTTACTATTATTCTAGCCAGAAGCCCTTGTATGATCTCACCTTCAAAAAACCCTCGTTCATTCTTCGTCGTTGTTATGTCAAAGCACAAGTCCCGTTTTTATCGAACGAATCGAGTACTGACTCTACTCTCTCTCCTTCTCGATAACAGCTTCTCACAGCGGTACACTTTACTTCGCTACGTTAGTCAACTCCCCCTTCCTTTTACCAATAACCGCCATCTTTCGCCTCGTCGCCTCGCTGTATCTCATCGATGAAACACTAGTCAATTTACGACTTACTATTCGCGGTTTCCTCTTGAGGTCATCTATTCGACGCTCTTCACCCTACTCTTCGGGAGTGAGCCTCCCAACCCACCTCTCCTGCCTCTTCTTTTTCACCTTCGATCACCCCTCTTTCCCTTCATTTTCTTTTCTCTTTCGTGATTACCCAGGCATTTCATTGTTTATACTCTCTCCTGATTACTCCTTTGTCGAGGAAAGGGAAGTCAGAGTTTGGGGAAAACTGGAGAAGGAGCGAGGGATCGAGGGTCGATGGACGAAAGTGGGAAGGGGCGTTTTACATGGGAGAGGAGGAGGTGGTGGGGAGTGTCGAGACCGGTGTGGGCCTATGTAAACGTCTGAGAGATACGACAGCGGGACGAGGTCAAATTCAACGATTGTTACTGTCCAGAATTCAATGCTGACTTTGCTTCGTTTCCCTCGAACAGGTTTCTTCGCTTCGTTTCGTATGATCTGCGACTCTTATGTGTGCAAACTATCTCTCGTCTCAACATCTTTCCCGTCTGCCGCGAGTCTTCACCCCGAGAGAAGTTGTTTTGTTTGCTTCGAGTTTCCTTCGTTGGTGCTGATCTGTTAGCACACTCTGCCCCGCTCTCTCGGTAGTCGCTTCATGGTTGCCGCCCCGACTCTGCCGCCTCAAGGAGCAGGGTATTTGAGTGCTCCGCGTTTTCACTCGAGGCGAAGTGGGCAAAGTCGAAATCCTGAAAATCGAGCGCATTCACCTCCTCGTCCTGAGCGCTGAGTCTCTCATTGCTCAGACATTCTAGCGTACTCTGCAGAAGGACAAGGACCACAGCGAGTGAGGTGGCAGAAGGAAGAGGAGGATAGCCGGCTAGAGACGACGAATCCACGCGGTCAAAGGGGATCTGATCACGAGTGCGACGAGAGGATCAAGCGGATCGATTTCTTATGTAACTTCGGGGATCGATTCCGTTCCCGAGAGGCAGCAACGTGCGAGCAGAGTTCGTTCTCCTTTTCTCTCTCCCCTTCACCTCAACATGTCAGGTTCCGTGCGTGCTCATCAGAATCGTCTTGATCTTGCACAAGGTGTTGGTGCGTCGTCGGCTCAGAGGAATACAAGGCATGGCTAACGTTTCTGTAACCGACTCATCTCAGTAAATAAAGGTGAGCACCTCCCCTTGTGAACGTCATCACTCACAGCTAACTCTTACTTCAGCTATAAATACCTACAAAACACCCTTGAGGTCGAGGTCAGAGCGTCACCTCACAGCGAAACGAGGTCGTCTATAAAAGAATCTCTCAGGAAGTTTCGCGGCGTCGCTGATTCTCAACTTCAGCTCTGTAAGCGTCTCTCAGTTCGAAAATCTTGGCCTACGCTGATAAGCTGATTGATGGACAGTGAATACTCGTCCCGGAGGTGGCCCTTCGACAACTGTTTTTCTCGAAACCTGGAGATTTTTCAGTACAACGAAGCCCATGAGGCGTATGTGGAGAGCTTGGAGGGCGTCGAACAAAGCCGTTCGCTTGCCTCCCGTGATCTGTCACCATTCAGCTCGACTGACAATAGCAGAAACAGATCGATGAGCTTTTTGCTATTCGCCTGGATCCTGACCAAGGAAAGCATCATGATGTTGCAGCTGGACAACGTCCGTGGGTAATATGAGTCTAAGTTGCAACTTTCATTGATGTTTCGTGCTTACTTCTTTACAGTCGGTATGCGTGAGCTCTTCGCAATCACTGTCGAAAAGATCCAAATTGCCGGTGCTGATCATCTCTCGCCCGCGAGGTACAGTATGTCACGGGCTCTGCGCATACTTGGAAAGCTCCCGAGGACAGGAGGTGTACAAGCGTCGGGAGCAGCTATTCGAAATCTGTCAGTCGTCACTCCTCACTTCGCTGCTCATAGCTCCAAGACTAATTTCCCAAGGAGGACACCAGACGATGGAATCACTGCACAAGATCCAAGTGCAAGCTTGCCCTCGGAAATGCCTCTTCGTTTACAAATGCTCGCGCTCTGCACCGAATCACCAAGTCTGAATACGATGAGAGTGATCTCCAAATGGGTGCGTCTCCCGGACTCCTTTCGCAGGTCTGGCACTACTCATTTAGAGTATACATAGGGCAAGGGACTCCTCCAGCGAGCTCACATGGAGATGCTGGAAGGGAGGTACGAGATGGCACGAAGAGATGTAGCGCAACATTATGATGCTATGAGCGCATGGGATCCTCTCACGGACTACATTCGCGCCCGTGTGTACAAAACTTACATCACCAGTTTCGCTGACCAAGCCGAGATCTTGGGTACCCATGAGACCGCTCAAACGTTAAAGAACTATTCTACGGGACTCGCACAAGTCGTTCAGAAGCACGGCAAGCTTCTCGGGTTCGCGAACGACGTCAACAATCTTAGCACCGTTATGGGTATAACTCGAAGTCTCGCACACCGATCTCATGGTGACCCTCGCTACCAGCCTGAGGCTAGATTCTGACAACGCTGCTGCCCTCGCCTTTCTCAAATTTGTTTCCCCTCCTTCTATTCGTGACTCTTCGTACCTCTCTCTGTCTCTCCTTTGATAGATATCCGTGCAAACCCTTTTATTTGTGATTTTGCCCTCAATCGAGAGTGAGATTGAGAAGAGACGAATTGATATTGCGAGGAGTATACGAAAGATAAAGCGAAAAGGGTATCGAAGGAATAAGGGTATGAGTCGGCGAGATTAGCGGTAGAGCACTGGCCTATTTCAGCGGAAGGATGTCAGCCCGGAAGACAGGTGAAAAGGTGAAAGTGAAAACTCACTTGATCCATAATCGAGCAGGTCGACAACGTTCTCTGATGATTTGCCATGGTGTGGGAGCAGTAGAAGCGACCTGCGAGAAAGCCTTCCGTCAGTACAGTTACAGAAAACGAGCGATAGAAACTCACTCGTGCGATCAGAAGAGAAGCATGTTCATGAGTTCCCTCCGTCTCGAGAACGACCATTCCCGCCCAATCGGGGTGCACGACCTCGATCCCTCCGATTCCTTCGCCAATGCTGCCAGTCGAGTCGAGAATCCTATTCGCTTCAATCTTGATTGAGCCTCGGTACACGTGTTTCGTGATAAGTTGAGTACGCTGAGGAGAAGCGATCGAAACCTTCTCCGTTTCGAGTCGAAGCGTTTCTTGTAGTTTACTGACAAAGGGAGAAAGCGATAGATCTACGAGGAGGACATGAGTCAGCATAGAAACGATTCGATGAGCCCAAAGAGCGAGACATACAGAAAACTGGGTTGACAGTCGAGCTCGCGATAATGTTGTGGAAATGAGAGGGACTGAAAGCGAGCATGTTGAGCCATTTCTATCGAGTCAAGAAGATCAGTACGTGTTCGAGAGTGAAGATCAGAAGAGAGTAATTTACCGGGAGATGTCCAATAGGATCGTGTTCGAAGGAAAAGTCACGCAGGAATCGACCGTCAAAGATAGTCTTCCCGCAATTCCCAAAGCTTTCAATCGCTGCGTTCACGACGATATCTCCTTTGCGAAGATTCGCCCACGCTCCTCGCCCACTTCGCCAGATTTCTCGCTCACATTCCACTATTTCCGTATCGTTCATCCACGATTCACCTTTCGCTGTCGGAACCCAAACTCGCAGTTGAGGTGCTCGGGGAGGTTTGTAGACGGGATTCTTGACTGATCGAAGTTCGGGAAAGGCGGGAGGGGCGAAAGAGTCGGGAGGGAGAAGTGACTGTGAGCGGAGGCGGAAGCAGACTCGGTTCCATGCACGAGTCGTGACACGAGATATCAAGAGTTTGGAGGGAGGAAGGTGTCCAGAGTGATAGGCTCGAGCATAGCGGGAGTAGTCTTCGAGAGTCAAGGTTTGGCATGCTCGGAAGGCGGCGAGGTCGCGCAGTGTGAGTGTGATGAGATCGGGAGGAGGAGGACCTTGAACGATGTAGGATCGGAAACCTTGAGCTCCGAGGAAACGTTCGAGGATCAATTCTCGACCATCGTTCTCGAGAGACTGTTTGATTGTTCTTGATGTCTGATGCAGAGCTACGAGATCTTGATACGAGATGAAAGGAAGGAGAAGTCTGAGGATCTGTCGAGAGCAGAGGGAGAATGCGACTTCGATTCGAGGTTGAACTTTAAGAGGTTTGGCCTTTTCTGGTGCCTCCGAGCTTGCATTTCGCCGATCTGAGACAGCTTGTGGATCGATCGCAACCTTGTCTGAACCTTCGTTGCCCATCTCCTTCCTCTCCCTCTCCCTCGCAGCAGATAAAGCTACCGCCCTCGGACTCGCTTTCACCCTTCGCGACTCAGTTTCCTGTCTTTCGAACTGGCGATGGGAGATAGGCGAACCTGAGTGAGGTGAAGTATGTAAAATTCGAGACGCTGTCGGGGATCGAGATGTTTCCGAAGTCCTCAGCCTTGCCGACGTTTCTCTTTGTGAGCGCCGAGTCGGAGTGGTCGATCCACCGGCGTCTTGAGGTAGTGACGTTGTAATGGGCTGCTGCGAGGAGGGAATCTCGATTCGAGAGGGAATCGGAGGAGTGCGAGAGCGAGGGGGAGGTTTCGAGGAGAGTGTATAGTTCTTCTCCATCGAGGGTATCGGTGAAGACCTGAGTGCAGCTGAAGATGCCTGGTGAGTCGATGGAACGTCGTCGGAAGGTGAAGGAAGATGGGCGGTACGAGGCGGAGTCGATTCAGTTTGCAATGGTTCGTAGAGAGGAGTCGAGGGAACGGTATCCGGAGAGGTTGGAAGGACGATCGGGGTATCCTGGAGATTGTCGACTGATGAAGAGGGTCGAAACTTGTGTTGAAGCGAAGGTGGAGTGAACGTATCGACCGAAGTGTTTCCTGTAACAACGCCTTCGTCTTCCGACGTCGAAGACCCTCTTTCGAAGGTAGAGCTCGTATGATCGGATACATTCTTTGCTAGTGCAGGTCTCGAGCTCGACGCGAGAGGCGAGTTGTAGAAAGCAACGGGAGGACGTTGAGAAGGGGAAGAGGTCGAAGAGTGAATCGGAACCCTGTTCGAAGGAGTAGCGTAGTTCAGACGGGCCGAAGAGACGGTACGAGGGGTAGAAGGGGATGATGCTGTCGTCTGAAGGTTTGGCGAGAATGACGGAGATTCTTGATTCGGTGAGAAGGAAGAGGTCGAATTGGCTTGTGAGATCGATCGTCGGTAACCTGTGAGGTATTATGAAGATCAGCATAGCTTTCGACTGGCTCCAGAAGGATCAGATAGATCGTACCTAGTCCCGTCGAATGGTCCTGACTCGTTTGGGGAGAACCGAAGGGAGAAGACAGCCCTTGAAAACTCCCATCTTGGACCCTTTCTGTTCGGGGAGATGCAGCATAGAACGAAGAAGAAGGTGGAATACCGACTACATCATTTCCTGCGACTGAGTAGTCGACAGATGATGTTGAGCGAGCGAATTTGGCGGAATTTGAGATGGGAGGATTCGTTGAATCTCGTCGAATCGATTGTCGAGGAGGAGTGTACGAATACTGAGGGTTGTGTGCGAGAGAAGAAACGTGGGAAGAATTGTAAGGACGAGATGGAGACGCATCGAAAGCTCCGAGTGAGGATTGGCGTCGAGGATGTTTCGAAGGTAACGGAGGAGGGGACTGCGCTACGTAGTCGTCCATACTTGACTGCCTCCTTGGAGGCATCGCTCCTGGTGGTAGTGAAGACTGACGGCGAGAAGTTTCGAAAGATTCTCGAGGTGAGAAAGAGTTTCTCGCTTCGATAGTGTACTCGACCGGCAACGGTGGTAAAGCTGGAGGTATATCCCGTTCTGGTCTCCTCGTTCCTCCTACCCTCGTAGCTGACTGAGATCTCATTCCCCTTGAGCCTGTATCATGTTGATTGATCGTCCCTCTTCCTCTCTCCGTCTCTTGAGCCTCTGGACGACTTTGTGCTAGATTTGATGCACTCTTGCGCCTCGAGAGCGAAAAGAGTGGCATCTAATGAGGTGAATTCGGCGAGCCTTGAGTTTCAGAAGATTAAGAAAGGGAGTGAAACAGCGAGTAGACGGGATTGAGAGATGTCTCCTTGGCTGTTCGATCCGATTGTATAGTCTCTGTGTGGCGCTTGTTCGATTGGACAAGTGAAGATGAGAGGCGAAGGGAAGCGAGTCGATCCAAAATCGAGCCGTTTCTTCTGAGAAGATCCGCACAGCCCCCTTGAATAGCTTCGAGATATCAGAAGACGTCGATGCAGCTCGACGAGAGACTGCCTAGGACACGAAGCTGAACTGTGAGTGATTCGTTGAAAATTCGCAACGATCTGAATCCAGGTATTCGAAGATGTTTTACACAGACAAGATGAGCTAAGGAGACAGAGGAGGAGACGGAGGGAACAGAGAATTATCCGAATAGACTGATTGAGGAGTACTGAGGGAGAAGGACAGGGCGAGGGAGAGAGAGAGGGAGAGAGAGGAGAAAGAGGACGGGTAGAGTTGAGCGAAGAGAGAACCAAGATTAATGACCTTTCACTTGCGACGCCGACAGCCCTGCTACTAATATTGACATCCACCTTATTACTCATCCTGCTCAACCAAACAGGTAAGGAGCGGCAGCGGTGGCTCCAACAGCGACTGCGAGACCGAATCCAGCAACCCATCTCCTTCCTTCCGCCGTTTGCTGTTCTTCCATGGGAATCGCAACGACAACGTCTCGACTCGGAAGGGCTCGTGTCCGTCGTCCTCCTTGAACTGGAACACGTCGTTGTTTTCTTCGGAACAGTTTGCCGAGGAACGAACGGTTGTCGACAATCTTGTCATCTTGATCTGCAAGAGTTCCCGAAGTAGGTACTGCTTCCTCGTCGTCCTGTTCGTCTTCGTCTTCTTCGAGAGAACGCTTCTTCTGGGGCGAGGAAGGCGAAGCGATTCGACTTTCATCGGCGAGTTCGGAGAGGGTGTGCGAATCTTTGAGGGATTGAACTAATTCTTTCGCTTGAGCGAGTTGGGCTTCGATTTGTTCATCTGAGGCTACGAGACCGTTCGAAGAGTCGAGAGGTACATCGAGCTTGACTTCAGTTGTTTCCGTAACGATTCCAGTATCTGGCGCGGTGGTGAGGGTTTGAAGAATCGAGACGCCCTCGGCAGATGCTCCCGAGAGCGCTTGAGGTTCTGCTGCATCAGATGCGGACACCCTCGCACGTTTCGAAGAACGAGGAGATCGAACAGGAGCCGCCTGTAGACAAACGAAGAATCAGATCGAATCGATACAGGACGAGCCAAGAAGCGACGCACCTCTTTCACCGGGGTTTGCTTAGATTCAGTCGAGTCATCTGAGCTAGACTTGACTGCCGAATCCACTCCAGGGTTCTCTTCGGGACTGGCGACATAAGTGATGAGTTCGCTCGTGAACCTCGAGATCGAGTACTCTTGAGCTAGTTCGAGAGCGCTTTCGGCAGGGATCCTAAACAGAGATTATTATGAGTCGCTTTCTTGGTCAAAGACAGCGTGAGAGAGGAGGACGGACCAAGTTCCACTCAATTTCTTGCTCTCATCGTCCTCATGTCCAGCTTTAGCGGTATCTCCATACTTTCCTCGACTTCCCGTAGTAATCCATCGCATCTCTACTTGTTCGTCTTGTTCAGTAGCGTGAGGGAAAGCAGCTCGAAACATAGATGAGGCTGAAACGGCGTTGGTGTCGAATCGCTTGATGATGTGTCTGTTTGAGGAAAGCGCTCGTCAGCGTCCGTCAATCTCAATATCGTCCCGATGCCCGTAGATCCTTCTATTCTGTCTCCATCGCTTCGTTCTCTCGTGATCAAAACAAACACCTTTGCTCCCTCGACTTCCCCTCTACCTCCTCTCTCCCGGCGTGCTGCGTGATGAAAGTTATTACGCACCCTGGTACACCTTTCGGTACAGGTACCTTGACCCTAGCGATACCGATCTGACCATTGTCATCTCCCAAATCGAGGATCTGAGTCTTGACGCGGTGAGTCTTCTTCTCTTTCGGATTGGGCGAAGCGGTCTCTGTACCGCCTACTGGATTCATCAAGCGATTGATGTGCTTGAGAGGAAGAGCTGGACGTTGCGAGCGAGCTACGGCTCGAGGGGAGAGTGCCCTCATCGAAGGGGATTTGGGAACGGCGAGTCCAGAAGAGGAAGAGCTGATTGAGGTGGGAGTAGGGACTAGAGCTGCTAGAGATGGAGTACCGGCTATGGGTTCGAGTAGGTGAGCTCCTGATGAGCGAGTTGATCGACTTGATGGACCTGGAGATGTGACAGTTCGGGTTGGAGTCGAATGGCGAGAGGAACGACGTGCACTGGGAGCAGGCGACTTGCTAGTAGATCGACCAGTCATCTTATGAGATGGATGCGAGTGGAGGAGAGTGATCAAGTGAATGCAGGGACGATGCAAGGGGAAGAGGGAGCAGATTTGAACAAAACAACAAGTCTGAAACTTCGACTTCGACCTTGGACGATGACAGAGTAGTATTGCTACAATCGTGAATGCGAAGAATCTATGTAGGAGGGGAAAAGAACAACGACGTAATATACACAAAATAGAAAAAACATTCGCAGAGGACGAGCGAGCTCCCGGGCTCATTTTCTTTCGCTCTTCAAGCAAACAAGCGCTATTCCTCCATCTTGACCTCATTCTCTACGGCAGGGACGGGAGCGGGAGCAGGAGCAGGTTCTTCCACCTTTTTCGCCTTGGGAGTTCGAGGTTTCCTCGCTTTCTTGACGACTGGCTTGACATCCTCTCCGTCCACTCCCTCTTCAGCACTCACTTCCTCCTTGACCTTGCGCTTCCTCGGAGTTGCTGCCTTCTTCTTCGGAGTTGTAGTCGAAGCTTTCCCTTTCCCCTTTCCTTTCTTCTCCTCTCCATTCTCGAGTTTGATAGGAGGATTGACGACTTGTCCTTCTGCGTTGACTCCTTCTGGTAGTGGTGCGACACCATGTTCGAGCATCCCATCCTCCTTCTTGAGCTCGTCGAGGTCATTCGCGTTGAGAGGACTTGAGGGAACGGTTCCATCGGTAGCTGTATCTTCGTCTTCATCTTTCGCTCCCTTCTTCGGTGTTTTCTTTTTGTTCGACTTGCGACCCGCTGTTTGAGTAGTCTCTTGAATCGCAGGAGGACGGAGGGAGTCTGCGAAATCGAGACGAAATCAGCGAAGAGCTTCTCCGATGGTGGCAGACCGAGAAGAGGAGACGTACCATGGAAGATTGGGTGTAACCCGTAACGACGGAAGAGGTGGAAAACGGCTTGCTCCTTGTCTTTCGCTTCGATCATGAGATCTGGAAATCAAAGGGAATCGACCGTCGAAGAGTTAGCCCTGATACGCTTTTGTAGAGTATAAGGGGTCATGAAGCTCACCAATATCATCAGGCAGAGGACTCGGAAGGTTTTGACATCGGTCAGCGTGCGCTCGACGTTCCTACGAACAATCAAAATGCAACTCTAGTCAGCAACGAAAGAGAGCCTCGGCGATACGAAGCGAGCAAGTACGCACCATGAGAGTCTCTGCTCCCCTTCTCGGTTCGGACAGATGAAACTTTGTTCGAATTCCTTTCTTCTCCCAAGTAGCGAGAATGCGAGGCATCAATTCTTCGAGAGATTGTGATGAAGGGTAGATCCAGTCATGGTGATAGTCTGTTCGAGGTGCGAAGCATTCGTGAGTTGGTTTCTGAAAGAGAAGAGCGAAGGGAAATAGCTACATACCGAGTACGAGAGGGATATTGAGTTCTTCGCAAATTGGCAAGAGATCGTCGACGTTGAAACACATCTCGTCGTTCTCGAGCACTAAGCGATTCTTGACACCCTGTGAGAGCTCCTGATACACCGTCTTGAAGCGTTCGATCGTTGTAGGTTTATCGTTGTAAACTCCTCCTCCCTGCACAACAACTCAATCTGGGCTCAGTGGAATTCGTCTGGGAAAGGAAAGGGGAGGATCCTAACGTGAATGATCATGACAGAATCTTGATCCAATCCCATGCGATCCATCATTTCGTTGTGATATTCGAGATCTCGGAAAGTGTTTTCGACGACTGGTCTTCGAGGTCTGAAAGAACGAAAGGAGCGCCCATTAGTTCTGTCGAAGAGAGATACGAAAGAGAGTTACGTACGATCCGAGCTGATTGAATTGTCCAGGATGAGTCGTCAATCTCACTCCTAATCGCTTTGCGGTGTCTCCAGCTTCTTTCAATTCCTTATCAGCGTACTCGAGGGTGTAGCCATATTCCTTGTGACCAGCGAACGGGAACATTTCGGATGACACTAATGCAACGAGAGCAACGTCAGTTGTGCGACGAGCGAAGCAAGAGAGGGAGAACGACTGACTTCGCATGAAATAGATGTGGTGAGCGGCGTTCCATTCGATGATCTGCTTCAGGTCCTACAGCAGCGTAGCATTATCGTCTCGTCAGCGTTCGTCTGATAAGCGGAAGAAGGAGAGACTCAGACTAACGGCCATGTTCTGTCTTCCAATCTCTTTCAGATAAGGCATTCCCTTCTCCTCATCCGTGATCGTGCTGATCCTACAAGTTCTCGAGCAGAAGATTGAAGGCTTCTGTGCTCGTAGCACCGTATTTAAGCAAGCGTAACCGAGTCGACCTCTGCGGACAAGAGCGAAATCAGTTGCGAAGTTCGAAGAAATATCATCGAGTGATTCGACTCACTTGAAAGTTGTCGAGATTTCTTCCATAGGAGGAATGACATAGACTGGAGGTTCTTTCGGTTTCCTCGCTGCTCGTTTCTTTTTCGGTTCTGGAGGAGGAGTTGCAGGAGGAGAACTCAGTTCCCGTTTCACTTTGCCATTCCCATTCACTACTGGCTTCTTCTCCTCCTCGTCTTCCTCTTGCTTGTACTCGTCTGCATCTTGTTCTGCTGGAGGTGTAGGAGGGGAAGGAGTGAGACTCGATGATGGAGAGCGCGAATGTCGAGACCGTTCAATAGATGCTGCTGCCGCTAGAGTGCGGGCTGCGATGGCAGCTGGTCGTTGTGGTCTAGTCATGAGTGCTGTAGCTTGTCGTAGCAGTACTTGCATCCACTTGAGGAAGCAAGAAGTTGATTGAAAGAAGAGAAAAGTTGAACTTCGTCATCGATTTTGAAACTTTGATCTCCTTCCAAGCTCCTTCTCATACTCGCGAGATCGACCATTTTCCAGTAGCTGAAAAGGCCGCTCTGACGAGTGATGTCCAAAGTGGCAGTAGCGACGAGAGAGACTGTTGAATCTGGCTCGCGAATTTTGCGCGACGATCGATGAAAGCTTTTTTTCGAATTTTGCAACTTCCTCGCTTTATCCCCTTCGATGACACCAGAAGCTCGACTACAGTAAAAAGACGTCGCTCGACGCCGTGTGGTGCCCGACTAAAACGACATGCCTCCTTCCTCACTTTCTGCTCCAATGTAACCGATTCGTTTTGCGGTGCGAAGACTAATTCTTCCGAGAGAATGACTCTCTTTGTGATGTTCAAGGTAGTTGCTGAGGTCTTGCGCGTTCTTGATTATCCACTCCGGACGCTGAGAAGGAAAACATGTGTCAACACTTTTCAAGCGCAAACGCAGAAGTCGAAAAAGAGAGATCACCTCGTTTTCGATATCCTCAAGTTCAGTAATCTCTCCGGGGTCAGGCTATTCACGGAGCTGATGCATGTTGAGTGTCTCGCTGACAACGATCGATACGTGAACTAACGTACCAGAGGTTCCCAATTTCTAACTCTTTCGGCGGCCACAATCAGCTTGATGCGGATGAACCTCATATCCCTGTCCGGGAGTCTACTGTGCTTCAAGTGCTTCCTCATCTCGAACCTCCCTGTGTCGGCAGGATTGCAGAAGTCGTAGCCTCGTTTGCCGAAGAAATCCGCGATTTCATCGATCATCGATTCGAGCTCAAAACGGTTGGACTTCCGACAGTGCAAAACGTTCTCATAGATGTGACTTGACAGGAAAGGATGTAACCGTAGCGGAGCCTGAACAGTGTGGTGAGATTGTAGCATCAGCCATAAAAGGCGTGGAGACGAAAGTGAAGCTTAGCTTACGTCGCGAACGGCTTCGTCTACGGTCTCATTTGCGGAAATGTATCGCTTGATATCGAAGTCCCGATTTGCACCCTGGGTATCGCCCGGATTGAGGTCATGCTGCGCGTGTAGAGACGGCTGAATAAGTACAGAAGACACAGAAGAACTTCGATTGGAAGCTCACGAAAGCGATGAGCTCGCCTCGATGTAGTCGATTGAGAGTGTTCAGGAGTTTCCACATGACGACTTGCGTCTGATCAAGGTTGGCTTGGAGGTATCCATTGATCCGATTTGCGCTCGGAAGCCACATTTCGGTAGGTTCGCCTCGAGACGTGCCATAATCACAGATCTGTTGGATAAGCGTCTGAGGCGTATGTATAGAAGCCATGCAGCAAGGTCGTGGTGAGAAGCTGGTAGTCAAGAGTGGAAGAGAGGAGGTAGGGGAGGACAGTCGAAAACCGCGTGGGAGCGGTTATAGAATTCTGATCAAGATCTCTTCACCCCTCTCACAGCGAAGATGGAGCAGAGTGCAAGGGCTGCAGCTAGGTCTCTACTTGGAGCTAGCTTTGCGAAAGGGAAGAGCAAGGAGGATTTCGCAAGCTCCGAGAAAGTCAATGCTATAAGACTCCACTGCTATTCTGCTCCCTTTCACCTTTCTCTTTAATATCCCTTCACCACAAAGTCGACATCAACTCACCTCAGTCGTCTTGACGCTTATCGGCGTTCCGCTCTCTTGAGTTGCCTTTAGTTCCTACAAAAACGCTTTTAAAGGCAGCTCACGAACTCATCAAGAGTCAAAACCTATTCCCTTTGCCCCTTCTCCCGTTACACTTCAAAGATGCTATCTCGTCCAACACTAGCCCCCTTGCGCTCTCTCGCTCGTTCTGCTTCTTCAACTTCTTCAGTGAGAGCCCCACTTCATCCTGTCTTCCTTTCCTCCTGATCCCTCTACTGACAAGCGCACACCGCTACCACTCGAAACGATAGGGCTCAGTCAAGCGTACAGCCTTGTACGACTTTCACAAAGAGGCTCGTCATGGAGGCAAGATGGTTCAATTCGCTGGATGGGAAATGCCTTTAGTCTACGAGGGAACTCACAAGAACCGCGTAGCTGGTGGTGCAGGTAAGTCAACCATTCACTCCTATGCAATCTGGCTCTCCTGGAATAGAGAGTAGGGAGCGAATCATCGGGAGACGGAGTGGGAGATGAATCATGAGTCTTCATGAACGACAGATAGTGGAGCGCAGCAGTAGAGCGTGAATAACAGCGACTGACCTATCAAAACTTTGACCCTACAGTCGCCGAACATCATCAAGTTCGAAGTTCTTCTGGTCTTTTCGATGTTTCGCACATGGTACAATCAACGTAAGCCTCGGTCTCCCTACGTACTGACTCATCGACGTGTGGCACGGCTGATCATACTTGCCAAAGGGCAGTTACCAAGGACCTGGAGCTGTCAAATTCCTCGAATACCTCCTTCCCGCTTCTCTCGCCTCACTTCCTGTCCCTCCCGTTTCAGTCGACGCCAATACGAGCTTGCGATCGACCCTGAGTGTCCTCCTTAAAGAAGATGGAGGCATTTTGGACGATTGCATGGTGACGAGATGGGGAGAAGATGCGTGAGTTTCGCGTATTCCTTACTCTAGCACTCGAATATAGGCTGATCACGTTCACATCGGAATCAGGTTCTATCTCGTGACGAATGCTGGACGAGCCGATGTCGATTTGCCCTGGATTCAATCGCAACTCGAGAAATGGAATGCTTCGAACGACAAAGTCGAAATGAAAGTTCTCGACGATGCAGCTCTTATCGCTCTACAAGGTGAGCCTCGCCAACGCTGACTATTCATCAGACCATGAGTACTGATTTCTCTCGCTCGTTAGGTCCTCAATCACATGTCGCGCTTCAAAGGCTTCTCCCCTCTACTCAGTCCCTCCAAAAGCTTCTCACATTCGGTACCTCTCTCCACATTCCGATTCCCTCTCTCTCATCCTCCTGTCCACCTCTTCATATCGCTCGAGGAGGTTACACTGGAGAAGACGGTTTCGAGATCTCAGTTCCATCGAAACATGCTGCCGATTTCGCAGGAATGCTGTTGGAACAAGAAGAGGTCAATTTGGCTGGATTGGCTGCGAGAGATAGTTTGAGATTGGAAGCTGGACTGTGCTTGTACGGAAACGATCTCGACGAGAGTGTAGGAGTCGGAGAGGCGGGATTGAATTGGGTCGTCGGTAAATACAGCTTCCTTCTCAGTCATTAAACGATTGTCTTGTTCGTCTTGTTCAATAGCTGATCATTTGCGCTGAAATACAGGCAAGGATCGAAGGACAGAGGGCGCTTTCATCGGTAGTTCTCGAACTCTGAAAGAACTTGCGAAAGGAGGATGTTCTCGAAAACGAGTTGGATTAGTGATCGAGAAAGGTGCTCCTGCACGAGGTAAGCCCTTCTTTCTTCGTCTCTTCTCTGTGAGCCCGACTCTGAACATTCTTCCGGTTCGATCAGAGGGCGCGACTATCTTCTCACCTCAAGATCCCTCAACTCCAATCGGTCGAATCACTTCTGGAATTCCTTCTCCTTCGCTCAAGCAGAACATCGCAATGGGATATGTCGAGACGAAAGGAGGCTTGAACAAGAAAGGTAGTGAAGTGTTGGTCGAGGTGCGAGGGAAAATGAGAAAAGCTCAAGTGGTCGCAATGCCTTGGATTAAACCGGGTTACTACAGGGGGGATTAGGACGACAAAGTGAGAATCTCTTGATCACTTGGGGCAAGGGTTGTAAAGGTAGTTTGCGTAATCAGTAACATGAGCGATTGAACTGAGTCTTTTACCGGAATCCGCGGTTCTCAAGGGAGAGCTTTCAATCTCCTGTTCTGTCTCTTATCCTTTCACTATACCTCACCTTTCCCGACTACTCTTGCACCTGATCCTACGTACAGACCATCGCATCAGGAAAGTTTGCTCACGTTCGCGCGCCACTGACGAGAACAAACATGCCTAACGGGTGCAACAAAAGATTGTGTCCTCATTGCAACTTTTCCACTCGAAGCGACGTGAGTAACCTTGCTTCTACGGCTTACGAAGCAGGCAAACAGGCAAAATTGACGATGGGAGCGAGGTTTTCGAGCAACAGAACATTCCGAGGCATGTCCAACAGGTTCATTTCCCGCCTGAGCGCTATGAGCACTACTGTGTCAATTGTAATACCGCAAGCTATGTCGAAAAGTGAGGGTATATGTAGAAACTCACTTTCACTTTCGAGCTCGACACTGACATTACTCACGTTTGTCGAAAAGTGCAAAGCTCCAAAACCACATGAGCCATGAATGTCCAGCTCCAAACGGTCAACTTTTAGCAGGATGGACGTGGAAGAATGGCATTCCTGTGCGAGAAGCGAACAATCCTCGAGCACATATTCCTCAAGCTGTCGAATCGATCCTCTCCCCACACTCTCCTCCTCAAGCTCACCGAGCCGTCTATCCCGCTACTACTCCTGTGATTAACAATCCTTTCGCTCGTCCACCGACTCCTCCTATCGCGCCTACAGGAGGACAGGGCGGTTCCAGCTCAAACGCAAAGAAGGTTTCGCACCGACAACCCAAGGCGGAACCTGGATCTTGTGAAAAGTGCGGCTGGAGCTCAAACGCGGCTACTGCATCTCAGAGACGATACGTACGTCAAAGCCCTCTGTTCTTCGCAGAATTCTTCAAGCCGAGTTTTCCTCTTTCACTCTACATAGAACATGAAACACCACAAATGTTCGGGTGTTACAGCGCAGTCGCGCCCTCGCCCAATCCAGCGCTGTCAGCGCTGTAGGTATGAAACAGGGCAACATGTGAGCGGTCTTCTCGATCGGCGCGCGCTGTTTCGAAACTAAGTGCATTATATCTTTCGTTTCGCACGCAGCATTTGCCTCGACATATAAGGAGGACTCACAGTGACAGAGAGCACAAGTGCGAACAGTGTAATAACTCCAGCGCTCTGGACCGGTTCGTGACCGTCTTTTGCTCACGAATTCTTTTGATCGAGCGTTTCACTTATGAATATATGAACTCTGTCAAAACAGGTACACTCTTGGATGCCACAAACAGCAAGAATGTCCAGTTGTCCAGAAGGAAGAGCTCAGTCCTGTACTCCACGAAAGAGAGCTTCATCCGGGATGGCGTTGGGAAGGAAACGTTCCCGTGCGAGATGAAAACTCTCAAGCTCAAATTCATCAATCGATCGAAACCTCTCCGTCACAACACACCACACAGTCTATCAAAGCGTTCGTCCCCATCTCTCGGCGGGATCCTCTTGTCGGATCGCCTTCTAGGGAGGACCCAATGGATGTCGCTCCTTCGCAAGAAACTCTCGAGCGAGCGAGCTCGACTCAGCGACGCGGCTCAACTCCTCCGACTCGACCCACCGTTCTCTCTAATACCCACAGAGCACCGAGTCGAACTCCTCCGCCTCCTGAGCGCGATCATGTCATTCCAATCTTGTTCCCTGGTTATGCTCCTCCTTTGCCTCCCCCTTCTCCCCCTTTCTCTCTCGCCAAACGTCCCACTTCAGGCGCACGTCACTTGCCTACCTACCGTCAGATTTAGTCTCATCAGTAAAATATCATCCCGAATCGCAAACATAGATTTCCCTCTCCGTTACGTTTGAACTCCAAAATTCGTTCCCCTAACTTGCAATCGCCGTCTCCTCCACTATCTCGATATGCAGCTCATCTCTCGCAAGTCTAGGACATACCGTCATATAACAGCGCAGATTGACAAGCAACAAGGACAGTAAAAGTAAAATATAGCGAGAACGAGCGACAACTCTCACACAACAACCCTGTCCATCTAAGCCCCTCTCTCCTCCTCCTCCATCCTCCATCCACCATCCAATCAATCCTTATCCGTAACACTCCAGAGATACCAACAAGCGACACTTCTATAAGGTTCCCAAGGTTTCATCAATTCCTCCATCTCTTGCGGGGTCAAATAAGCACCTTTAATCTTTTTCCCACTCAATCGATTCTTCAACACACTCGGCGTCAACCCGTTCGAAGTCTCGGGGAAAGAGAAGTCGTGATTCTCCAATTTCTCTTCTTTGACCTCCTCGTCCTCCTCCTCTTGTTCATCTTTGAGTGCGATCACTTCATCCCTCTCGACTTGAGCTCCTCCTAATTCATCTAATTTACCAACTCCTTCCTCGAGCGAATCTTCTTCTTTCTTGACTCCATTCTTCTTCTTCTTGGGAGTACCGGCAAGTTTGCGAGGGTGGATAGAGGGCACGAAAGTTGGATCTTGCGAGTACCAACGACAGAGGTTCTTTTGAATACCTGCGGGAGCCAAAGGAGATGTGGAAAGAGAAGGATTTAAAGAGGGAGTCAACAAAGAGAGTGAGATTGGAAGAGGGCGAGAGGGAGCGAAACCCAGAGAGGGGAGAACGTACCGAGATCACCGATGGGGAGGATGTCAGCTCTTTTCATACTGAAGATTAAGAACATATGCACAGTCCCTGTGAGCGAGCACGAGTAGCGAGAGGTCAGCGACATCAACCCAAATTCGAGGGATGTTTGATTTTCCCTAGCGAAAACCTGGTTCCCCTCCAAAGAAAACGAGCATTGAGATCCTCCGATCGACTACCCTCGAGAAAGAATGAAGAGAAGAGAATCGTATCGTATCGAACTCACAAACTCCGATCCCTCTCACTTCAGTCAAAGTTTTCAAAACTTGATCATCGTCCATCTCCCACAAACTCTTTGCATCCAACCTTCCATCATTGAACCTCTCTGCCAATTCGACAATGTACTCTACTTTCCTATAACTCAATCCGGCGCTCCTCAACGTCTCCCTCCTGTCTGGAATCGACAAGACTTGTTCGGGCAAAGGGAACGGATCTTCGATCCTTGGTACGCCCGAATCTGGAGGAGGGAGTTTTTCGGGCAAATGAGGTGCCCACAATCGACAGAATTTGTGTTGAATCGACCTAGCGGCAAGCCAGGATACTTGTTGACCGAGAATCGAAGAGACGAGAGATTTGAATGGGTTGAAAGGTTCACTTCGTGATTGTTCTCCTTCGAAGGGTTTACACTCCAACTTGTCCATGATTGATCTCCACCTCTCATCAGAAGCGATCAAGTGTCGTTTCGCTTGAGAGTAATCGAATTTGAGTTGGGGATGAAGGAGGACAGTTCCTTGTTTCGAACCTTGTTCTTCTTGTTTGATGATTGAATCTGCTATTGCCTGTTCTGTGCGAGGAGTAGGTGGGATGTAAGGTGACTCGAGTGTAGTAGTCTTGCGTTTCTTTTGAGGGGGAGTTGAAGGAGCGAGTGGAGGCGATCTCTTTGTTGTGTTGGAAGCAGAGGGAGACGGAGGGGGAGGCATGGATGCCTTAGTACTTGATCTAGTAACTCGAGCTGGCATATTCGATATCAGATTGGTGAATCGTAAGAGTAAGAGAGAATCGCCTATTTCTCTCGCTTACATCACCATTTTCACTACTCAGCTTGATCAGCTCTGAGATAGCTCCAGACGCTCTATTAATCCCTGATTAGATCATCCCAACTTCAAGCGACCACTCAATTAAAGTCCTCGCTCTTCCTCAAATCCTCATCTTGGCAACGGTCAAGCAGCTCACGACAGCTCTCAACCATGTCGAACCCTATTGAGATCACTTCAGTCTCAGACTGGAACACTACTCTCCGAGCTTCGACTGCAGCAGGTCAAACTGTGAGTCTCTGTGCACCTTTCATTCTCCCTTCCTCCCTTTTCCTCCCCCCTACATTGCATCTACATGCCTCGGGAGCTCTTCTGATCGATCCAAAACAGGTCATAGTAGATGCCTATGCGACGTGGTGCGGGCCGTGCAAGGCTATCGCTCCAGTTTTCGATAATCTCGCAAAATCTTGCGACTGGGTCAAGTACGCTCTCTCCCATCTCCTTCTTCTCCCCTCTCATCCAGTAGCTTGACATGACTTGAAACTCGACATTCTCTCTCTCCTCCTCCTTCTCCCCATTTGATCCTGTCAAATCGCTGACAAGGAAATATTCCAGGTTTATTCGATTCGACGTTGACAAGCTACCCGCGATCGCGCAGAAGTACCGAGTGACGGCGATGCCAACGTTCTTTGCGATTCAATCTGGGAAAGTAGTAGGAGACGTGCGTTCTGTCTTCTTCTCCTCTCTTCCCAAATCGAATTTATGCTGATCGCAGAGCGTGTTATGGGACACAGTTGAAAGGAGCGGATCCAGCAGGATTAAACAGACTAGTCTATACTCATGCAGGACCAAACCCTCCAATTCCTCCATTGAGTCAAGAAGCAGAGAAATCGAAACAAGCTGGAAACGTACGCACTACACTCCTTTTCCAGGACTTGATGATGATTCTTTATTAGACTGAATTGTTTGATCATGGAACAGGATGCATTCAAACTTTCAGATTACCCACTCGCGATCTCTCATTATTCCTCCGCAATCTCGTTGGCCGTACGCACTTCTTTCCGTTCTCTCCTCGCTCTTGTGCTGATACCTTCGTAACGTGATCTCAGCCAAACTCGTATCTCCTCCTCGGGAATCGTTCATTATCCTATCTGAAGCTCTCCCCGCCCGACCACGCCTCCTCTCTTTCCGACGCGGAATCCGCCCTGAAACTCGCGCCGACTTGGGCGAAAGGGTATGTGAGAAAAGGGGAGGCGTTGGAGGGATTGGAGAGGTTCGTAGAGGCGATCGAAGCGTTTGAGAGAGCGGTCGAGAAGGGTCAAGGAACGGTCAAGAGTGAGGCAGAAGGGAAATTGAGGAAATTGAAAGAGAGGATCGGATAGTTTTATCGTAACTTCATAAACTCGAACCCTTTCCCTCTCGAACGAGTCGCGACAAGAGAGAAGATGTGAGTCTGGAAAGATCTATTGGCATGAATGAAAGAGAGAAGTCTCTAAGCGGATTGTAACATGTGAGTCAAGACTGATTTCTCTTCGTTCGTCAAGTAACGCTCGGCGATCGATCTGAACGAGTTCAAATCCTCTTCGTAAGCGTGTCTGAAGAATCCTGCGAGATGTGTCTAGAATCAACCACCGAGTTTCATTCGTCAGTTTCCCCATGTAAGGTGAGCGTGTGTCAGAGAGAAGAGGGAGACCTCACTCGTAAATCGAGGTTGTAGATTGGATCATCTTTCAAATCTTGTTCGTCCAGTTCGTCTTCACCATCATCGGATCCACCATTCGCCATCATATACTTACTCAATCCACCTCCACCACTCAGCATCTCTGTCAACACCCTCGGACATCATCAGTATACCTCTCTCTCAAAAGATAGGAGCGAGAAGCAGAGCGAACCGGACAAGAAATCCAAATCTTGATCGTTTCCAGCGGTGAATTCATTCCCCTCATCAGCCCATTCATCATCTCCATCATCAGACTCTGCATCGTCCGGTACCGCTTTCCCTCCTTGTCCTTGTGAAGAAGCGTTCTGAGCCTCATGAATCAGTAATTTGAGAGCTTTCGCAGGGAACGGAATTGGAGGGAATTGATCGGGATCTATAGTGCTCAAGTACTGAATTAGCACATGAAGGAGGATGGGAGAGAAGTGGCAAGAGAACGGACTTTGACGCGCTCGTGCTCGAGTCATGATTACATTCTTGTTCTCGTTCGTCAAGAGTAGATCTCCTTTCACTTGTAACTGCTGTAGGCTCGGTCTAGAGGAAGCAGCGTATAGTTTGCTCAAAGCGATCGTACTGTGTACCAGAGAGAGAGGCGTGATCAATTACCCGTAGAATGCGAGTAGAGAGGGAACGATGGAAAAAAGTACCTCAGTTTTTGGTTCCAGAAACCTTGGAAATCGTTGGCATAGTCACACCATGCTGAGAGAAGTACTTCGAGTGCCGGTCGCGAAGGAGAGCCGGGGAGGGAAGGAGGAACGACGATACTTTCGAGCAAGGAGATAGCGGTATCGACTTGTTGATCAATAACGTAAGCGAAGGGAAGGACCATGCTCTACTCATTGTTACAGCTCTGTCAGCTTCAGGTAACGAGATCTAGTGTCCCGAGAAGAGAGAACTCACTTGAGTGAACATGGCAGTTTGAGCGGTCGATAATCGATTGACGAAAGCCTTGAGCAAGTCGGGAAGGACAGGTCCGACGGCAGGTCCAGCTTTTCGAAGGAGATGGATTACGAGGTCTCCAACAAACAATCCTGCCGCTTCTGAATCTGACGGTTCGAGCTGCTTTGCGACTTGTCCAAGAACTAGCTCAAGTCCTGATTGGCCAGCGGCACTTCGCCTATGAGAGCGGGTGACGAGGTGGTCAGTCGATGGAACAGATGAGTCCGACTGATATGGTGAAGCTCACCAGTTCAGCAGCTGCTCGACACCTTTTCGGATGACGGTCGTAATAATGTTGAGACCAGATTGCGTGACGTCTCGATCATCCGTAGCGTTCAGTGCACCAAAAAGGTTCTCGGCGACTCGGTCGAAAGCACCTGAAGGTAAAGGAGTTTGCAGGTGCGAGAAGATGCTATCGGTGATGTCGATCGCTGTTGACGCTCGAATTGACAGAGGGTCTGTTTGGATCTCGGTCATGGTTGAGGCGAGAGCAGGGAGTGCTGTGTTGAGAATAGCTTCTTGCGCGATCGGCGAGGTCGAGGAAGAAAGAGAACCGAAAACGTCAGAGATTGATGAGCCGAGAATGGGATCTGTTCGATAGAGATGCGTGAGTGACACATGGTCAGGCAAGAAGGAAAGGTAAACGCACCTTCGGGTTTCGCGAACCAAGTCTCGAGAAGCGATTTGATGAGAGAAGCATAGGTTGATGCGTCTACGACCGAGCTTCCAGCCTTGAGGCATGATTGCATCGCATCGAGAACGAGGACGAGAGTGTTGTCAGTTGCTTGAGGGAGGAGTGGAAGTAGCTTCGACAGGGCGAGAGCAGCTTGAGATGGGTCGACCTTTTCTTTCAGATGTCGGAAGAAGCTAACAACACAACGCGCAAATCAGCTTTTGAACGCTCGAGAGCAAACCGACGCTGTGAGCTTACTTTGTGAGAGCTCGCACAGCCGATACCTTGACAGGAATTCCAGCTTCTGCCGTATCCAGCACTTGGAGAGCGGCATCGATGTATTGCTTGGCGAGCTGAGAAGGTAGAGCTTCGGCGTATTGACTGGCGAACACGAATGCTCGTCCTTGAAGGAATTGAACATCTGTGCGGTTCAAAGAGAAGGAACAGGTCAGCTAGCGATCAAGAGGCCGACAACCAAAGGAAACTCACTTGATGCAGTCAAAGATTGCATGACTACTCCTTCAAAGACTCGTTCTAAGTTGAACTTTGAAGGCTTGCCTTCATCTGCTCGCTCTTGAACGTGATCGATCAGATCCTCCGAGATTCCTCCTACTACCGCGAGAGCACTTTCGAGTCCTTTCCACCAATCTTCGTTCGAATGTGACCGCAGTTGTTCGCTCTGACTAGCGGTAGCTTCGAAAGCCGTTTGCAGGGCGATCAGACCACTCGAGGCGAAAGTTTCGACGAAAGCCTAATATGAGAGGGAGAGGGAGACCAATGAGCTCGACGGAGAGCAGTGTGGAGAGGAAGAGAGAGCGAGACATACGATTGCCATATCGAGAGCAGCGGAACGAACGTTCTGACTGACCATTTCGTCGTCTTCATCCGCTACGAAAGCGTTTGGATCCGAAGCCCAAGTATCCTCATCATCTGTTGTCATCTTCGAGAAGTCCATTGCTTGTCTCAGGAACTCGACAAGACCGGGAGTAGGTTTGTTGTTTTCGGCGAAGAGTGATCGAACTGTTTTCCGTCGAGCAGCTTGAGCGATAAAGTCGAGAATCGTTGCTACGAAAGTACCGAGATCCATCGAGATGTCGGAATCTTCATCACCTGAACTCGTTGAAGGAATGGAGAAGTCGGAAGAATTGGAAAGGTAGGCGGCGTCGTAGATGGGAAGGAGGGTGGAGAGGTGCGAGGAAGATTGGGAAACGAAGAGTGGGAGAGAAGATTTCAATGTCGAGGGGAACGAGTTGAGGATCACTTCGAGAGACTGTCACATTCAAGCTGAACAGAGTGAGCTGAGAGAGTCAAAAGCGAGGTAAGCGAGACTTACGTTGAAGATAGCTATCCGAACTGCGATTCCTTCCCAATTTCCGTCACGCAACTCACCAGCAATGTCCACCTCGAGAAGCTGTCGGAAAGCGTCGAGCCATTGAGGTAGGATCTCACTGATTGCGGATTTGACCGCTTCGGGGTGTTCCTCTTTCACCGTGAACAAGGTCATCACGCACTGTCGGAAGATGAGGATCGCTCGAGCTCGAGTCGAAGGGCCGTAGGTCTACGGAGAGTGTTCTCAATGAGTGAGCTTATTGCAATGACGTCGAGAAGGAGCGTGAGACTTACTTGAGGTGAACCGAGAATTGTCAGAAGGGTAGGAAGCATATCTCTTGCGATAGGCA
Source organism: Sporobolomyces roseus (assembly GCA_016617785.1). NCBI lineage: Eukaryota > Fungi > Basidiomycota > Microbotryomycetes > Sporidiobolales > Sporidiobolaceae > Sporobolomyces > Sporobolomyces roseus. The sequence goes on from JADILM010000001.1 coordinate 454,115, forward strand.
GCAGCTGATCCTCGGTCAGACTGATGCTTACAAAGTCGCTAAGTACTCGCATACCACCTTCTACAGCATCGATCGAAGGCGAGCGAACGAGAGCCAGCAGTTGATCCATGAGAGTTGGCCAATCATCCGGCCAATCCGGTTGAGCTACTGACGAAACGATATTTGCCTGGGCGACACGAGATGTATTACGTCAGTAAGTACGCTCGTGGGAAAGTGGGATGGGATCACTCACGCATGCAAGTCGGATTTTGCGAATTGGATCCGATAAACCTGCGAAAACTACTTCTCGTACTTGCGCTTTGATCTATTCCATCCGCTCACACTCGTAGTCAGCGATCCCTGAGTCGCACTAGTATGGATGCAGAGAACTCACGTCGGGAGTAGTCGCTGTTGGACCCTTGAATTGAGAGAAGAAGGGAGACCAATGTTCCTTGACATACTTCTTCAACGCGAAACTTGCAGACTACCATCATTCGATATCCAGTATAAATTGTCGGTCATTCTCTTTGCGCGTCGAATGAGAACAGAGAGGGAGAACTAACCTGTCTAAGATGAACTTCTACTCTTTGCTCTGTAGCGATCTTTGCCAGCCCAAGTGCCGTCTCTGATATTCAAAGAGCTTCTGATCAGCTGCTAGCCCCAAGTTCGCACTCTCGCGAGCTGTAGCAGAGGAGATGTTGGACTTACCTGATGAACGGGAAGCTTCCACTAGATTCAGCTCCGCTTGCACTCGAGTGTTTGGATTTGGGTCGAGAGTTGCTTGCAGTAGCTGCAGTAGCGAATCCGTGTCCATTTTGGAGTGAATTGTGGTGAAGTCGAAATCAACTTCGAAACTTTTTTTCTCAGTGAGAGATCGCAAGGAAGTTTCGCACAAACTTTGTTCGCCTCGTTCAACTTTCGGGGCGATCATGAAGCTCAGGAAGCGATGCAGAACACGCGATAGACGCGTTCCGTGTCGAATGAATCGAGTGCACACAAGGGAAAGGATGTAAACTTTTCTTCTCCTCCGTCGTTGTGAGCCGCCCTGACAGCTGAGCGTTATCTACGACATGTTTCCAGCGTTCAGGAGATTGAGATTCGCGGGACTGGAAACGTGGCGAGCTAGGTTTGGTACAAAGTCGCAGCCAAGGTCAGAACCGAAAAAGAGCCAAGTGTGCGAAGGGCTTTCCAGGGGTCAACAGTGGTGAGGAACGGGTCTACGCACGCCGATGAGAAAAGAGAGATCAGAAGGGCGTGTGAGGCTAGCTGGATTGGGTCCCGAACAGCAGCAGCGTTCGTTACGAGGAGGAAGAAGGAGCGAATTCGTCCCGAAAGTGTTTCGCTGGTCCGTTGCATCCTCGCGTGTCGATTACCGCGCGTACTGTGAATGGTCTGGAGTTCTTGTGATCCAGAAGGACTGTCGGGATACGCTCGAACAAGTCTGAAAGAGAGCAGGAAGCGAGAAAAGGGAAGAGACCGAGACTCTGAGCGGGAGGAAGCAAAGAGAAGACAAGCGGACCCATCGATTCCAGGCCTGGTAGATGGATGGTGTCTTACGAGTCCCAGGATTATACACGAAAGTAGGAGTGAGAGGTAGGAATCCAACCTGCGATTCGTTTCACTTTCACTTTTCCTCGCATCTCCGACTACCGACACGGATCGTTCATAGGATACAAGCTAGCTAAGATAAGGGCTGAGAGTAAAGCTCTCCTGTACGCAAGCAGAGAGGGGATCTCATCCAGGAGCCAAACATTCACTCATCACTTTGTTATCAACGAGTGAGTCCTGTCCACTGCAGGACGAAGTTGTACAACTGCTGATCAATAGCCCTACATCAGACGCGTATACCCCTTCCCAACCTTTGCTCTCTCTCATCTTCCCCCAAGCTGTAACTCGTTCCCCCTCCTTCGTTCGACTCTCCCCTCTGCATGGCAAGCTACAGCTACGAACAAGATCAGAACCATTTAGAACTATCAGCTATTCAATACCAGAAACCATCTTCTACCTATTCAGAAGATCCGGCTCGACAACTTCGCAAACCTGGAGTTTCGTTCCACTCTTCTCACCCTCAGCAACAACAGCAGATGCAGGTTCAGCATGGCTACAGTGATCATGGAGGATACGGTTACCGGGAAGCACAGAATGAAGCGATGGATATCATGAGTGGAGATGATTCACCGGTTGATGGAGATTCAGGAGATGAAGTTGAGGAAGCTTTGAGGAATGGGAGACAGTATCATCACCATCAGCAGCACCATCACCAACATGATGACTTGCAGGGAGAACAAGGGATGGATCATGAAGGAGAAGAAGGAGAGGAGGAAGATTTAGACGACGATTCCGGTTCATTCAGCGATTCCCTTTCCTCTTCACCTTCGATCCCGGATGAAGACATCGACTTCAACCTCGTCTATGCCTTGCACACCTTCCTCGCAACGGTGGATGGTCAAGCATCGGTCGTCAAAGGTGATCAACTCCTCCTCCTCGACGATTCAAACTCGTATTGGTGGCTAGTTCGGGTACTCAAGACTCAAGCCATCGGTTACATTCCTGCCGAGAACATCGAAACGCCATGGGAACGTCTCGCTCGACTCAACAAACATCGAAACGTCGATGTGAGTCTCTGCAGTCTTTCAGCTCTTCTTTCCTTTTCCTGCACGAGCTGATCTCGTATCGTACTTTACAGCTCACGAGTGCCACTCAACAAGATGTCGTCACTGGTCCGACATCTTCGACCGCTCAGACCCGATTCGCTGGACGTATTCCCCCTTCTCAGCAACCTCACCCTCATGCTTCACAACATCCCACCGCTCGAGGTATCCTCGCTTCCCCTTCGCACAAAGATCATCCTCGAAACATGTCACCTATCGAACGAGCGGGTTCGAGTAAAGCGAAAACTGTCCTGTTCACCGCTCCAACTTACTACGCACACTCCGCTTCCGGAGAAACCGAGGACGAGTACGATGACGAAGGAGAGGATTACGAAGGAGAGATGCTCGAGGAAGGCGAAGAAGGAGATGGAGTCGAGTACGATGAAGAAATGGACGGGAACGGGATTCAACGACAAGATTACGTCGAGGATGTTCATTCAGGTCAAATCATCAGAGACGGATCAGAGTTCTCGGACGATGGGGAGGCGGAGCAAGGAACTCCGATTCTCGAGGAGGATCGACGAGGCGCTCCTGCAGCAGGTGCAGCCGTTCGTCGTACTTCACAGTACAACGAATCGAGAGGCGGAGTTCACGAGGACGATGGGCATCTGGGAGGAGACGAGGATGAGGACGAACAGGAGAGACAGAGTCATTGGGAGAAGGAACGTGAACATGCAATGGCGGCGCAACAGCAAGCGGCGATGGCAGAAGCACAGTGGGCGAGGGACCGGGAACAGCAAGCTCGACGAGCTCTCAGCCCGCAGAACCCGAACAACCCTCAACTCTCTTCCCCTTCCGCGCCCCTCCGACAAGCCACCGACGGCACTATCTCCACTTCTACCTCTTCCTCCTCAGTCCTCCGCCCGATCGATGAGAACGATTTCAACCCGAACATACCGACGAAGAAACTCACTGCGACTCCCTCCATCGTTCGAGATCCCACCTTCGACTTTGAGAATCCTCACGGCGAACGACCTGCTTCAGCAAACTCTCAAGCTCGCTCAGAATCGATCAAATCCGCTTCCCCGACTTCAGCCAATCCCACGAAAGTCAGAGGAGTCGAAATCGTTGATCCCAGAGATCCCAAGTTCAATCGAATGCTTCAACCGACTCTCAAAGCTGGAGAAGAAACTCTCTACGAACACGTCTCTCGAAGGAGTGTCGATTCAGGTCATCAGCAGAATGGATCAGCTCACGAGGCGGACGTTTCGCTCAACTCGATGGACACTGGGATGACCGGTTCCTCTCAAATCTCTGCGACTTCATCGAACGAAACTGCGACGGGACCATCGGTACTCTCGAAGAAGCAGAAACGACAATCTGGAGAAGGTTCGGCAGAGGGAGATAAGAAGCGGAAGAGTGGAGGAATCCTGGGACTGTTTAGAAAGAAGGACAAGAAGAAGAAGGGAGGAAAAGACGAAGAGAATACGGAACCTAGGAGCTCAGAGGACAGCACGAGACGGAATGGTACCGCTAGTCCCTCATCGCCAAGATCTTCCGCAGAACGAGGAGGTCTCGCTTCAGCTTCGTCGAACGGAGGTGGAGGAGGAGGAGGAGGATCGAAACGAGATTCGGTGACCGCTGAATCGATGTTCTCGACTGATGCCGCCCTTCGACAGCAAGAACTCGAAGCGAAACAAGCTCTCTACCACCAGTACGGCGTCTCGCGAGGTCCAGGAGACATCACGAATACGATGGCTCCTCGACCAGCTCCGATCTCTGTCAGCATGACAAATTCGAACAGTCGCAATTCGCTTCAACTCCCGAACCCGTCAGCGAGCGGCTCTCAATCTCCTTCCTACAACGGTCCCGGTCAACGGATACGCCCTGGCAGTCTCATGGGTTCACCGAGCATTCCAGGTCTCGAAGTTCCCCTTCTCAGCGTTCTTCGAGTCTTTGCCGGCGAGCAAGTCGAGGCGGAGGCCACCTTCAAGACAGTCTTACTCAACCGAACGACGACAGCTTCAGATCTCGTCAAGCAGGCGATGCAGCGTTTCCGACTTACTGGATTCGAGCTCACCGAGGAGTTTTACTTGACGGTGAAAGAACTCGGAGGCGAAGAACGACCTCTCGGAGACGACGAACAACCCCTCGCCATCTTTGAAGAACTATCTGAGAAGGCAGGAGCAGATTCGACCTTCGCCGTTCCCTCTGTCAAACGATCCTCTGTCGGTTCTATCAGCTCGATCTCTTCGAACCTCAGCATGAATCCTGCCATCACTCGACTCGGCATGAACGACTGGAGCGACGATTCTGCCGTCAAGTTCTACCTGAACCGCCGACTTCCCGCTTCTGCCGACATGACTTTAGACGAATCGACAAGTCGTACCTCCTTCTCCGAACATGACTCTCTCACTGCCGATTCCCTCACCTCCAGCACTCTCCCTTCGACGAATTCACAAACTTCTTATCGATTCGCCGTTCGACTCCTCATTCATCCTTCCGATCTTCCCGAGAACGTCGTGTTCGACCCTCAATCAAACGCTATCATTCCCAAGAATGTGCTTCAAGAACGACAAGTTCGAAATGGTGGATCTCACGATGGCTCGAACGAGATCTCTCCGAACGCGCGCGAGAAGATCGTTTTCTTCCCAAAGAATGTGAACGTATCCGATGTTGTCGAGGCGGGTCTTGATCGATTTGGGATCGTTGATGGAGTTGTTGATGGAGGAGACGAGGTGGAGGATCGAGTCTCACGGAGACGAAGCGTTACGAGGGTCAAATACAATCTCGCTGTCGATCGAGAGGGTCGGGGTGAGCTCATTTTCCTCTCTATCATCCTTCAAACTTCAGGCTGACGCCCTCTGGTGATTATTAGAAACCGTTCTCAACGCTTCGACAAAGCTTCTCGATGCCTACTCGTCACCTCCTGCTTTCAAAGCTTACGATCGCTCTTCAAAAGAGTTCAAACGGAGATCTGTCGATGCTACTCTCATCCTCGGTTCTTCGGGCGACATTCAACCTTCAGATCCAGTCTTCATCATCCGGAGATCAGCACACCGTGGACCTTCGAAAGGATTCGGAGGAGGAACCCTTCCCGCGAGAATCGACGAACTTGACGAGAGACGGCAGCAGCGTGCTCAGGAGGAGGAACAACGATCAGAATCTTCTCAGGGCCATGCCGCGAACTCGCAAGCTTCCCAACGCGAGATCATCGCTGCGCAACGAGCTGCTACCCGAGCAAATCAGCGAGCGATTCTCTCCGCTCAGAAGAACTCGGATCAAGGGATCGATATCAACATTCCAGATCAAGGAACGATTCGATCTGTACGAGGTCAGGACGACGATGTTCGATACTCGTTCATCAATCACGACGGTACCGAGACCGATATCAGCGACATTGTCGAGAGCGAATGGCGAGCGGCGGGAGGTCCACAACAGCAACAGCAACAAATGCAACGACCTGGACTCGGCGTACAGCAGAATTCGAGTCGTCCTGGATCAAGAGCTTCGTCGAAGTACACCGTCGGAGCAGCCTCGGCTACCGATGCCGACTCTTTCCGAACTGCTCCTCAAACACCTCTCGACGAGAAGCGCAATCTCGAACTGGGTTCCGACGCCGATGAGGACGAACAGGAGGCGATCAATGCTGTCAACGCTTCACGAGTCGATATTGACCTCGCGAGCACGGGGCCTTACAAGCGAGTCAAGTCTGCAGCTTCCTCTTCGTCTCTTCGTCAAAACCCTTCCCTGGCAACAAACTCTACCCCCGGTCCTGATGGAGCAGACATCTTGCAAGATGCCCTCGGTCCTCGTCCTGTCACAAGTCCCGTCTTCAACGAATCGCTTCAAGAACGGCTCGATCGAGTTCTCGCAAGGGTCAATCAGGACAAGATTCGACGTGCGGCTTCCCCCGCTGGATCCACTACCAGTCGACCACGGTCTTATATCGCAGGAAGTGCGACGCCTAGCGGTCGAGCGTCACCGGCGGTTCTCAGCGGTCGACTTTCCCCTCTCAACACGACGACGCAAACCGGTCGACTTTCTCCCCTCGGAGGTCGTGATTCTCCAACGATCGATCAACTCATCAGTCAAAGTCCCCGTTCACGCCAGAGTCAACATGGGAAGAAACCCTCGGTCGCCTCAGTCTCGTCAATCCTCTCGAGTGGAACCGATCAACCTTCGACTCCCATCACTGGCAACTCGTCGAGCGGAAGAGCTCCATCAGGCGCATCTTTCACTCCCGCCTCATCTGCAACCTCGAATCATCGTCGTGCTGTCATCTATCCCGCCGACTTTGGTTTCGATACGCTCGTAACGATCGTCAATGCTGCTGAAGATTCCCCTCGACCGAGTTCGAGTTCCGACACGACACGAGACGTAGCGAGGGAGGCGCTGTTTGGGCGAGACTTGAACGATCTGAACCTTTCGCCTCAAGTGCAGCAACTTTACGAACCTCGATTCAAAACTCTGAATGACCTCGAGACAGTGAGTTCCCCTTTCTCTCAACTCTCCCCTTACTCTCTCGCAGTGCTCATTCTCTTGCCTGGTTTCCAATGTAGCGTCTCGATGCTCTCCTACTCCGTTTGCAGAATTCCCCTTCTCGACCACTTCACGCTTGAACCTTCCAAACGAATCGATTTTTTCACGCTCTCCTCACGTCCCATTCAGCTAGCTAGTAGATACACTCATTGACTATACCCCTGACTCTCTCTTTCTCCTTCTCCCTCCTCTTTGTGTGACTCTATCTTGGAATAAGTATTTTCATCTCGCGACAGAAATGCGAGAACTCTCAACTTGACTCTGTCTCTCTTGTCATGAACTTAAAGTATATCACTTCGAGAGCGTTCCCACGCTGATCGACACGGAATAAGCGGAATCGACGTCAAGTGCCTCGTTCTCCCCTTCTCTTTCTTTTTCTTCCGAAAACATCATGTCTTCAAGTGCGTAACCTCTCTGTATGATCTGTAGACTATGTGCTGACTGCTCTGAACCCACAGAGAAACGTTCTACGACTCCTCCGTCTCCTCCTGCTTCAAAACGCTCTCCCTCAACTCCGATCTCTCCCTCAACTTCAACTTCTCCCTTCAAATGGCTGGCTTCAATAGGTCGCAATCGTACTCTTCTACACGCGACTTATGATGATCCTCCAGTTTCAGAGAAGATCGCTTGCTTTGGTGAGTTGCCATCGTCTCGCTTTTCCAACTCTCTCTCTTTCGCAACTGACTTGGTTTCGAAACTTCATCAGACTTTGTTGGAACGCTCATTGAACCGAAGTCAAAAGGAAGATACTGTCAAGGAGAAGATGATTGGAAGTGGCTCGAGAAAAGGAAGAAGGGTCAAGCTGTTCAAGAAGGAGAAAATTCGAAAACGAGTCTTGAAATTCCTCCAGTCGTTGTCAAATTGAGGGAGTTGTACGCAGATGGGTAAGGCGCTCTCTACGATGATACAGTGTGCTGTCCTGAATACTACAGCTTCGATAGGTATTCGATTGTGATCTTCACTGCTACTCGACCCATTCCTCCCTACCTCGACGAATTCCGCAACATCGTTCAAGCAGCCTGTACCGAGCTTGATGTACCCCTTCATGTCTTCGTATCAACCGACTACGACATCTACCGCATGCCGTGCGTGGGAATGTTCCTCGAATTTGAGAAGAATTGGAATGCGAAGAGAAAAATCAGTAAGCTCAATGGCCCTCTCACTTCTCCTTCTATCCCCAGGCTGACATCGACACTGCGAATAGACTTCAAGGATTCATTCTTCGTCGGACATGCAGACGGAACGAACATACTCGATTACGGAAGGAGTGAGCTTTCTCAATTTTCCTGTAGATTCAGCTTTACGCTAAATTGATCAGGAAATCTGTGTCAGAATTCGCCATGAATCTGTCACTCCGTATTCATCCTCCTCGTGAATACTTCCTCGACGAGAAACAAACGACAAAGCCAACTCTTCACGGCTGGAATCCTCGCAGCTACGATCACTCGGGTTCGTCGGGCGCTTTCCTTCTTCCTTCCTCTCATCTCGCTTACATGTGTTTGTGCTATCTAGGAACGTTCTTCACTCCTACTTCATCTCCCCTTGTTTTGCGTCGTCAATCGGAATTCGAAGACGAAGTCGCAGATTTCGTCTTCCTCGTTGGTCCGCCAGCCTCTGGAAAAAGCTCTCTCTACTTCCGACTTTTCCAGAAGCACGGATATGCAAGAATCGTACGTTCTCCTGTCGGTTCGAGATCGCCAAGTACTGAATGAAACTCCCACGCCATTGCAGACTACTCCAGAAATCGACAAACTCGCTTCTACACTCCGATCCAATCCAGCTCAGCCACTCTACGTTTTGGACGTCTCTCTCCCTTCCCGAGCTTCTCGTTCTGGCTTCATCAAGTTTCTCGAATCGTACAGACCGATGGGTCTCAACTTCAAAATGCGCTGTCTCCACTTGATGGCAAATGAGGAACTCTGTCAGCACAACAGCCAGTTCGCCGAGCTATGGGATCAACAGGTGACTCCGGAAGGTAAAGAGAGGCGATTCTGTACGGAGGAAATGTTCAGCGATTGGAGGATTGAGTTTGAGAATCCAAGCTTAGACGAAGGTGAGCGGTTATTCCTTTCTCCCTCCTACCTGTCACTTATGTACAGCTCTGAACTGATCTTCTCGATGATCTCGGTTCTACAGGTTTCGACGAGATAAAGGAAATCTATTTCAAGTTTGATTCGAATTGGCCAACGAAAGAGATCGGCGAAAAGAGGCTCAAGAATTGGGAGAAGTTCGGAGAATGCTATAAGAAAGATTACAGGACGATGAAGTGAACGAGGGAATAACTAAGGAAGTGAAAGTGAGCTTGACAAGGAATCTCGAGGGAAATTGCAGAAACCCGGCTTGTACCGATTCATAATAGCGGAAGAATCCATCTCAATGAGGGCTCCTACTGTGAAACTACGAATGCGAGATTCTCCTTCTACGCTCTACGTCTCTCGGGTCTTTGCATCGCTATCTTCGTTCGCGATCGAGTGGTTTTCGAATGTTCCTGTGCTGTGCGAAAGCGTATCTCTCAACGTAGCTGCCATAAAAAAGTCTGGCAAGGAGCAAAAAGTAGATTCGATATTTCCTGCGAGTAGTCACCGAACAGAAGCGATTACAGATTCCACTGGACTTTGCAAAGCCGTCGAGGCACTCAGCTGTACCTCTGCCATGATAGACTAGCTACGATATTCTTTCTCCCAGCTTCAACGCCGACACTGACTTCTGCTTCCGAACGACGAGAGAGGCCGAGGTTGGAAGTGCGAAAGTTCGAGAAAGCAAGTGTCGGAAGCCGATCTGAGCAGGGTCGGACTCTCTGATCAGTACGGAGCTCTCTCAGCGAGGAGCTAGATTGAATGAGCTCACCTTGCGACCTTGATTCGGATTGAGGAATTCTCGGCTACAGACGAAAACGAGAGGACGAAGCAGCTGCAGAGAGAAGGAGTGGTCAATCCTTGCTACTCGAGCGGTGAGAAAGAAATTGGAAGTAAAGCCTACCCTCTCCCCTTTCATTGGCCGTCCAACCAGATTCAATCTCGCATTCGTTTCGTAAGCGAAACAGAAATAAGGTCCTTCGATATCTTTCCCTCCTTGCGCCAGGTCGAGGTCAACCTTTGAATGAGACGAGACCTTGTAGACTCCGCTCTTTGTACCGATAGTGAGAGATGCCTCGCGACGGAGGTAATCGATCGAATCGTTGCCGTTCAGATGAAGTCGGCGGAGATGAGGTGCAGTTTGAAGGAAGCTATAGCAAGTTCAGATCTATCAGTACAAGTGCAATCATATGCGTGAGACGATGAGAGCGGAGTGGACTCACCCATAGTGGAAAGGCCAACCTTCTCGCTCTAAACCCGACTCTGGTCTCTTCGCTGCGAACTCGAGTAATCCCGTCTCTGTGTCTTCACCCGTATAGACGAACTCCATCTTTGCATCTCGAAAGCCTTCCTGATCAATCAGCAATTGGAGACTCGTTTCTCCAGCGACGAATCTCGCTCCATCCAACGAAGTCTCGAGTTGTTCCAAAGTCCTCGGCAGCTCCCGGTCAGGTTCCGCCGCCATCGCGAGGAGAGGTATCGATTCTGTTCGAGCGTAATCGTCGCCTTTCCGGAGATTTCGATACGAGAACTTGCTGGGCAGAATTGAGCGAGGAGAGCTTTTCGGAGATGGCTGAGTAGGTCGAGGTGGTGAGGGAGGATAAACACATGGAGGATAGAAGGGTACGTTGTAGACTCCTTCTGACCGGCTGCGATTGCGTCCATGGGAAGGAGCAGGACATGCGGTGGAAGGAGGTGAAGTATTTGGTGAAGGGGAAGAACGAGTAGGGAAGACGGGTAAAGAGGGGAGAGGTTTCGTTCGAGATTGCTTCGTCGTAAGGAGAGGTGAAGACGGTGCATGGTGGAGAGGACGGTGTCGAACTCGAATAGCTCGTTCCGAAGGAGTCGGAGTTGGGGGAACCAAACGGATTGGAATCGCTTTCACCGATCCGAAAGTCGAGGTTGTCGATGGGCGAGAAAGAGAATTCGGGGCATAGAAAGCGTCGAGAGGAGGCGAACCGGTACCAGCAGATCGAGGAGGACTTCGTCGTTTGATGCAATGATGTGAATGTTGAGGCCGTGGAGTGCGGTGAGGAGACGAGGATATCGGCGTCGAAGAGACGCTTCTCTGTCGAGGAGGTGAAGAGTAGGCAGAAGGTGCGGTCCCGGGTCGCGAAGGAACGTTTCGTCGGTGATTGAGGAGAGGTATGTTGTGCGTTTGCGATCGAACATGTCGAGCAGCAATGAGGGGCAGAGGAAGGGGTATAACGAAGCTGGGAGGGGAAAGTGGAGCAGGAGTCTTCTGAGATGAGAATGGAGTAGGAGAGGGAGGTTCTGTCGGTGCGGTACTGTCGCTTGTCGCCGAAAACGAGTCAATCGAAAGACAGCGAGAGCTTGCGGAAGAGCTGTAAGACGAGAGTCGGTTCATATCGAAATCTTGCAGTTGCTTCATGCTCACTGAAAAGTGTCGATTGATCAGCGACAGTCGGAAGATATAGAGGCGAACAACGTACAGTGCGCGGTCCTGTCGAGATCGACATGATCTTCTCCCTCTGAAGCAGTTCCCTCCATTGTTCCATCACCATCATCATCTTCCGCGTCGAGGAAGATTGGGATTGACTGTCCAGAAGAGCTTCTGGGGAAACCGGAGGCTGTTGGCGTGTGAGGGAGAGGAGAGCATGGCCATTTGTCGGAAGCGATCGATAGTCGTTTCGAGTATCGAGAGATGGACGAATATCGATCCAACGAAGTAAAATCTTGATCCATTCCTCCGAGTTCAGCTGCTTCTGCGAAATGGAAAGCTCGAAAGTTGTTGCCCTTCGGTCAACTGCTTCGAGAAAGTTGCTGGTCGTAGGATCGTGATGAAGCTTGGGAGTAAGGTCGAGGTGAGAGAAGCCAGCGCGAAGTGTGGTCGAAGACCCCCTTTGGTCGACATTGAAATTTCGCAGGAAGAGTAGGAGAAGTTTTTTTCATGCACGAAACGAATTCTCGGTCGTCGCGTTTTCCCATATCTCTCCTGTGCAGTTTCAGCAGTTGTCAGGTAACGATTAGAGTGATACTGAGGAGGCGGATTAGACTGACCAAGTTCGTTCGCTATCTTCTTTTGCGAAGTTCGAACTTTTGAAGGTGAAACGATTTCACATGAAATCATCATGATAGAGTAAACGAAACGTTAAAGTACGCTAAGTACGTTAGCCGTTGTGGAGAGGATAGCCACGCATTCATTGACACCGAGCTAGCTCTGTTGATCGTTCAGCGGCAGTACTTCAGTCGCAGAGAGTGAAAGGCAAACGACGAAGGATAGGGTCGGCTAAGATTGCGTAGATCAAGAGAGAGGGTGAATGACGGAGACATTGCATGAAAGAAAAGTGGCGATATGAGAGTCTAGTATGGTGGAATTGTATCGATTAAATAGAAAAAGGACGGAACCCGACGAAGTAAGCGGTGAGACTCTCATTCTCCTTTCTCTCCAACCTCGCTGTTGACTCCTCCTCCCCCCCTCTCCCCAGGTCACTACAGGAAGCCGCTTGAGCTCTGGTACGTTCTATCGTCTCTGCCCTTGCATTCGCGCCCATCCACTTTTCAACCGTTTCACTCTTCAATCGACTCTCATATCTCAGCCTCTCCACTTTGAACGATACTGACCTGATCTTGCACGTTATGATAGCTCGCGAACCTCGACCTGATCCTCAGCCTGCTTCAAAGCCTTCAATCCAAAGCCTTCAATCCCAAACTTCCTTCTTCCCCCCGCCTTATCGAACCCGACCCTTCCAAGTCTCCTGTCTTCTATAGCAACCCGATCACCTCTTCTACCCCTCTCCTATTAGACTACCTCGCGCGTTAACCGCTGCCTCTGGAAGTTCTTCTACACACATCTCTCTCTTCAATCAAGTGAGTCGGAGATTTCCCCTTTTCTTTCTCACCTGACTCAGGCACGAAGCCTCGTAAAAAACTAAAAGGGGCTCTCTCTCCATTCATCTCCTATCTCGACAACACCCACACCTCAGAGAGCACCATACTGACGATACAACTCTCCCTATGTCATGCAGTCCTCTCTCCTCTTAACAAGTTTAACCTCCTTCTCAAAAATGACTATCGCTCAAGAACTCAACTTTGGTTACTCTCCTGGTTCCTCTGCCGACTTTGAAGACGGTCTCAACCCTCTCGTATTCGACGACGATTTCAACAACGATCTCGGACTCGACGATGATGAGGATGATGGACGTTATGATCAGCAAGGTGGAAACGGAACTCAGTTGACGAAACCCAAGCGAAACAACAATCGCAAAGGACCGGGAAACGCCGACAAGAGGGCTACTCACAACGCTGTCGAGCGTGCACGAAGGGAGAGTCTCAACGGTCGCTTCACTGTGAGTTTCTCGTTGTTTCCCACTTTCCCTCCTCTGCCATCTTCCTTCACTCGAGGACTCGGCCGACCCACTTTCGTTCATGCGCTTATGCTCAATTGTGTCACTCTCTACTATAGGTGCTCGCCGAGTCTCTACCTACCATGAAGAACATTAAGAGACCTTCAAAGGCAATGATTGTCAACAAGGCTCTTGATTTCGTCTACGATGCCCAAGTGAGCTCTAGTTTCGCAACTTTCCGTCAGTCGGAGCTGTTACTTACTCTCGTTGTCTCCTTTTTGCCGTAGGTGCGAGAACGAACCCTCGTTCAAGAGAACAACGAACTCCGACGAGAAGTCGATCAGCTCCGTGCTCGACTCGGAATGCCCCCTCTCCCTCCTCCAGCTCCCCTCCCTCAATCGAAGCCTGCGACCCAGCCGACGATGCGCAAGACAAGAAAAGCGCAATCGATCAGTGCTGCATCTTCGACCGCTCCCACTTCGACCGTCGCTACTTCCGAATCACCAGCTGGACTCGTTGGTGCCGCCGCTTCCCCTGCACTCGATGGTGCCTATCCTTCACCTTCGGTCTCAGCCTACTCTTCGAACGGCTCTGCTCAACCTGCACTCTACGAATCTCCCGCTCTCACCGCCGATTTCGCTTCTTCCCTCTTCCCCAGTCACGAACAACCTGCGACGAATCTTCTTGACACGGCATCTTCTCCTGCAGACACTATCGCCAGTGCCGCTTCCCCGACTCTGATCAACCCTTTCCTCCCCCAATTCGACCCGGCGTCAATTCCTTCTCACTCTGCATCCGCTCCTCCCGCCGGTCCTCAGTTCCTGCAAATGTTCAATCCTGCAATGGTTCAAGCTCACCTCGCTGCTGCTCAACAAGCGGGGATGATGCCACCACAAGCTCTTTACAACCCTCAAGCAGCTTCCTACTTGAACAACCCGGCTCTCCTCTACGCAATGCAACAGCAGTACCTCTCCCAGCAGCAACAACAGGCGCAAGCTCAGCAACAGCAGCAGCAACAACAGCAAGTTCAGCACTCCTCCCCAGCAACGAGTTGCTCACCTCAATCGTATGGATCGTTCAGTCAAGATAATTCCTCACTTTGGGCTGGAACACCACCAGCTTGGGGACCGTTCTCTCAACAAACTCCTACGACTGTCGATGGACTCTCTTTCTAGATGCTCTACCACTCTGTAACCTTTTGTTCGCTGTCTTACCCCCTCCTCCCCTCTCTTTCACTGTCGCTATTTCTTCGTAGGATTCTTATATTCCCCTCTCCGCTTATCTACTTTCACATTGTTTGTACCAACCCTTTTCCCCCGTCACACTTTCTTCTCTCTACTTTACCCTATGATATGTTTGTTTCCAACTCTTACCACCTCTACCCTTTTTCGCTTTCTTGCTTTCGACCTGTTGAGATCTTTTGCTTTTCTATTTTACTCCCGTAACTCCCCCCTCCCTACTCAGCAGCTTGTCGCGTTGGAATAATGTATTGTTCAGAACCTACTCTCCTGCGAGAAAATGAGAGAATGTCGGTAAGAAATGAGAGCGTGAGGAGTTTAGGGAGCAAAAGTCCGCTATCCGACCAGAGCGAATTCGCCCTTTTCTTGTTTCCTATCTCTCCCTCCTTCCACATCCTCCGATTCCTCTCGCTTACTCTTCAAGATGTTATCAAGAACTCTCCGTACCTCTACAAGATCAGCTGCGTTCTCTAGGGCGCTCTCTTCGACCCCCCACCTTCGCGCATTAGCCGACATTGAAGCCATGGCAGCGACCAAGCAATGGCAAGGAACTCACACTGATGGGAAAGATACCACTCTACTATCAGGTGGAGAGTACATCACTGGTTCAACTCAGGAATGGATCGAAGTTCACGACCCTTCGACACAAAGAGTTCTTACGAGAGTACCGGAAACGACTCAGGAGGACATGACTAGGATCGTAGACAAAGCAGAAGAGGCTTATCATGAATGGAAGGACTCGAGTATCCTCAAACGTCAAGCCGTTATGCTCAAGTAAGGCTTCCCCTCCCTCTTCCTCCTCGAAATCTTTATCGGGACTCCGTTTTCACTGACCATACTCCCTTTCGTTCCTCACTCGAACTTAGGTTTCAAGCGCTGATCCGCGAGCACCACGACGATATCGCTCGCTCAATCGTTCTCGAACAAGGTAAAACTTTCGCCGATGCGAAAGGAGACGTCCTTCGAGGTCTTCAGATGAGTCTCCTCTCTCTCCTTTTGCGATCCTTTCGAAGCGAAGGAAGCTAACACCCTTCAGCTTGTCGTCTCTCTTACGTGGTCGAGACGGCATGTGGAATTCCTAGTTTGTTGATGGGAGACAAATTGGAAGTTTCGAAAGATATGGATACCTACACTCGAAGGGTTCCTCTTGGTGTCGTCGCTGCTATCTGCCCGTACGTATCACTTTCCTATCACCTGTCTACTGCGTCGAAGATCGGCGTCGACTTCTCGATCTGTCGAATCGTTCACTGACTTTCCCATACCCTCTTCCTTCCTCGCACAGCTTCAACTTCCCCGCTATGATTCCTCTGTGGGCGATGGCGATGGCTACTGTTACCGGAAACTCTCTCATCTTGAAGCCTTCTGAACGAGACCCTGGAGCAGCTATGATTCTCGCAGAATTAGCTGAACGAGCAGGTATGTTCCTCTCCCTCTCTCTCGTCACTCACATTATCACAGCACACTAATAGTGCGCCCATTGTGACTGTAGGTCTACCGAAAGGAGTTCTCTCGATCATGCACGGAACTGTACCTCCAGTGAAATTCCTCTGCGAAGAACCTCGAATCAAAGCGATTTCGTTCGTCGGTGGAGACAAGGCTGGTCAATACATCTATGAGACTGGAAACAAGAATGGAAAGAGGGTACAAGCTAACTTGGGCGCTAAGAGTACGTTCTCCTTCGTTTTCCGGACGAAAGGTGTCCTGTCGAAAGGAAAGAGGATCTGACTGTTTCTGCTTCTCTCTCGTGTCACTGGTTAGATCACTGTATCTTGATGCCTGATGCGAACAAGAACTTTGCTTTGAACTCGATTGTCGGTGCTGCTTTCGGTGCAGCTGGTCAGCGATGCATGGCTCTCTCAACTCGTACGTCGTCTTCACTGATGCTCACTGACGTGTTCCGAAGAATCATACTAAGCTCAGTCTTCCCTGTGTCCAGTCGTCACGATCGGAGAATCGAACGATTGGATTCCTGATTTGGTCAAGCGAGCGTCTCAACTCAAGGTCGGAAACGGTTTCGATCCCGAGACTGAAGTGTACGTTGACCTCCCATATTCGTCGACTTCCTTCTGACACAAGACTGACGATTATGAGCCGTCGACAGTGGACCTCTCATTTCTCCAGCTGCGAAAGATCGAGTCGAATCCCTCATTCAATCATGTGCGGATCAAGGAGGAAAGATTGCACTCGATGGACGAGGCGTCAAGGTTGACGGATATCCAAAAGGTAACTTCGTTGGACCTACTATTCTCGAAGCGACAACGGAAATGGATTGCTACCAGTCAGTTTCCCTCTCCTCTTCCCTATGTTCCTTTCTGTTTCGAGCATTCGAGCGAGACACTGACTATTGAATTGTTTCGCTGCACAGACAAGAAATCTTCGGACCCGTTTTGACCGTCGTCAAGGCGAAGGATCTTGATGATGCTCTCGCTTTGATCAACCGAAACCGCTGTGCGTCTCTCGTTTCAGCCATCTTCCCTTTGAATCGGAACTAATCAGCTTTCGGATCTGCTGCAGACGGTAACGGAGCCTCAGTGTTCACTCAATCTGGAGCAACCGCTCGCAAGTTCGAAAAGGTTGTCGAAGCTGGACAAATCGGAGTCAACGCTCCCATCCCCGTCCCATTGCCCATGTTTGCGTGGTCCGGTAACAAGGGTAGTGTCTTGGGAGGTGCCTCCCTGTACGGTCAAAGAGGATTGGACTTCTGGACTCAATTGAAGGTAAGCTCAGTTTCTTCTGTGAGCGCTCGAGTCGATGCTCATGTCTTCCTTTCTTTGCAGACCACCACTTCTCTCTGGCGCGCTGAAGATGCTATCGATTCCAAGGCTACTACCGCTATGCCAACGCAAAACTAGGTTTTCTTTCGTTTTAGGTTTCGCTCGCAGTTCTCCTTGTTGCTCTCTGTTACTTTTACGCCCCTTATAGCTCCTTGTCGACAAATGAAAGCAGTTGCAGTCCTCTACGCACTCGTCTGCTGCTTCGTGGCAATGAGCAAATCGAGCGAGTTTCGACGAAAAAGCGAGTTTCGCAACAGCAGCGGATTTACGCCGGCTGAAACCGTGGGTATCAGGTATGCGACAATCGAGTCGAAGCAGAGAAAGCGACGAGATTGAGCTGGAAGAAACTAGAATTTTCTCGGTTCGACTTGCGGAATATTCGAGAAGTTCTTTGAGTGGATGAGCGAATCGCTTCCTCTTTCTCTTCCCTCCTCACGACTCGCCAACTTCACTTCAAACCCACCACAAGCTCAAGGCAACTAGTCAAACCTAATCAAGCACCAGTAGCAAACCTATAGAAGAACCAACTACGTCACCCCCACTACTTTACATCTAAATTCCTCAAAAATGGGTGGGAAAGATTACTACAAGGTTCTCGGCGTCGACAAGAATGCAGACGATGCTAAGATCAAGTCAGCTTACAAGAAGATGGCGATGAAGTTCCATGTACGCTGATTCCCGCTAAGTTGAGGCTCATTCGAGCGAAAGTACTGATACTTCGTATTGAAATGTTTAGCCCGATCGAAACGCTGGAAGCGAGGAAGCCTCGAAGAAGTTCAAGGAAGTAGGAGAAGCATATGAAGTGCTGAGTGACAAGGATAAGAGAGCAGTATACGATCAAGTGAGTCCACCTTACTGCCATCTCTCGAATTCGCAGAGCTGATTTCGTTCCTCAAACAGTACGGAGAAGAAGGATTGAAAGGTGGCTTCGCAGGAGGATCTCAGGGTGCAGGAATGGGAGGAGGCTTCAACCCTTTCGCCGGTGCTGGAGGAGGAGGAGGAGCAGGAGGTTTCCCCGCTGGATTCTCATTCGGAGGGGGTCAAGGTGGATTCTCGCCGAGTGATCCGAACGACATCTTTGCGAGTCTCTTCGGCAGTATGGGTGGTATGGGAGGAATGGGAGGCATGCCGAGTGGAGGAGGAGCGGGTTCGAGACGAAAAGCTGCAGGAGGGAACCCATTTGCGTCGATGGGAGGTGGAGGAGGATTCCCCGGCGGGTTCGGAGGAGGTATGGGAATGGATCTTGACGACGACGATATGATGGGAGGAGGATCTGCACCGAAAAAGCCCCCTCCAGAAATCAGTGAGTTCGCATTCGAGTTTCGTCGATTCGTTCATGTCTCGTTCAACTCGCTGATAACGTCTTCCCTTTCGTAGCGAAACCTCTACCTGTCGCTCTCGAGGATCTCTACAAGGGTACGACCAAGAAACTCAAGATTACGAAGAAATTAATGAGCGGTAGAGAAGAGTCCAATGTGCTCGAGAGTAAGCCGTTCATCCCTTCACTTCAACTCAATCGAATGGTCACTGACGAATCCGCTCGCATAGTCAACGTCAAAGCTGGATGGAAAGCTGGAACCAAAGTTCGATTCGCTGGAGCAGGATCTGAAACTCCAGGAGGAGCGCAAGATATGGTGTTCGTTATCGAAGAGAAGCCTCACGCAACGTTCAAGCGAGAAGGAGACGACCTCGTCTACACGCTGCAAGTGCCGCTAGTCGACGCTCTCGCCGGACCAGATGGAGGAGGATCGCCTGCTCGAACCCTCACGCACCTCGATGGTCGAACAATCAGCTACAACGTCCCCTATCCTCGAGGAGGAGGTTCACCGCTCAAGCCTGGTCAAGTCATTCGTGTTGCCAACGAGGTAAGCTCTCATTTCTCGGTTTTCGTTTCCCCGAGCATTGACTGACTTGCCCCTCTGATCTCACAGGGTATGCCTATTACTCGCAAGAACTCGCCGAAGCCAAAAGGAGATCTCCTTATCAAGATCGACGTTGTCTTCCCTCAACGAGTCACCGCTTCGCAAGCAGAGGGTCTTCGAAGAGTTCTCGGCTAGAGCAACGTATCGTCCCTTTCTTCACTTCATTCCCCTCAGTACATATCATCACTTCGTTCCTTTCCACACTACATCCTCGACTCTCTTTCGTCTATACCCCTTCCTTCGTCCTTTTCAGTTTGAGCAGTACCAACTTCTGCAAATAGCGCAGAGAACTTCACTCGATATAGGTTCGAGCTACCGTGAGATCACCGTGAAAAGCGCTTGTGAGAGGTGAAACGAGTAAAAGTCGCGATAAGTTCGTCTTTCTCCGAGCTGGTGAACGAGAGACTTAGTTTCAGACGGATGACGAGGCTACAGATTAAGATGTAAGCAGTATAGGGAAGTGAGTGATACACGGAATGGGATGCTAAGGTAAGGGGGAAAGAGCGAAATCGACGAAGCGCTTTATACAGAACCGAGAAGCCTTTTCCAAACTATTCCGAAACCCGAATGACAACCTTTCCCTTTGCTCGACCACTCATGCTCCTCTCGTAAGCTTTCTTTGCATCTTCGAAAGCGAAAACTCCGTCCAAATTCGGTTTGATCGAACCTGCGAAACGAGTCAAAGCGAGCGGTCAGTTACGGAAGGAGTATCTGTGCATTGATGTAGAGAGCCACTTACCATCTCCGAGCATGCGAGCCATCTCGTCTGCGTTCTCTTGCTATTCGATCGGAATAAATCTGAGAGTCAGTATCTCTGCGAAATCGAATAGCTTGCGAGGAAGAGACGGGCTTACCTTTGTCAACATCCACAGAAACTTGTATTTCCTTCCGACTCCTCCAGCCCATCCAGGTCTCAACATAGCTCCCATGAGGAAACCAGCAGCGTGAAGGAGACTTTTAATCGATCCGTCCATGTGAGGTCCCGCAATATCAGCGTAGAGTCCTTTCGGCTGTAGCGATGTCAATAACTTTCATCAGCCTTCTTCGTCGAAATAAACAAGGAGATATCTGGAGCTCACCGAGAGATACGAAGCAGAATTTCGGTAGAGTTCTTGCACTCCGACCGTGTCAACGATCAAGTCGAAAGGCTTCTTGTCCTCCTCGACGTGTCGTTTGAGCTGATCTTGGAGAGGAGAAGCGGTGTAGTCGAATATCTGTACCGAAGGAGAGAGGGATTGAACGAGTTCACGAGAAGCGGGCGAGCAGGTGGTGTAAACTTGGTAGCCGTAAGCTGTAGCGATCTGTACGGCATAGGGACCGACTCCACCACTTCCACCGTTCTATCGCAGCAGACGAAAGAGTGAGCAGTGCAGCCTTGTTGCGAGAAAAGCTTTTTGCGAAAGACTCACGATAAACACCTTCTTTCCCTCGTCGCCCTTTCGCTTCAGACCTCCTTCGTTGATGAGCGAGAAGAAAGCGGTATGTGCAGCCAAAGGTACGGCTGCGGCTTGTTCGAACGACACGGATTCTGGCTTGCGACGAAGGAGGGATTTGTCGACGAGAGCGAATTCGGCGAGCGTTCCTGAGCCGCTCTTCATGCTGATTCCGTGTACCGATATCAGATGACACTCAAGGAGAGTGAGATACGACGAGACTTACACATTCTCAGCTGGTATGATTCCGAATACTTCATCTCCTAAATTCAAATCCGTTCCCGACAAATCTCCTTCGATGATGACACCGCTCACATCTGACTCTGGTACGCAAGGAGTCTTTTGCATCCAACTGAGAGGAGGAACACTCATGGTTTTCCATCCCACAGGCTAAAACACAGCACCACTTGTTCAGTTCTAGAAAAGCTGTACGAGAGATGAGACGAAGGGCAACGTACGTTGAGTGAGATAGCTCTGACTTTGACGAGAACAAGATTCGCGGAGGGGGCAGGTCGAGGATAGTTGGATTCGAGGTTGAGAACTTTCGAAGGGTGTCCTTTTGATCGATAGACCCAAGCTTGCATGGTAGATGAGGTAGTAGACATATTGAACTGTGGGCGAGAGGAGATGTATAGGAAGAGAGGAGAGGAGATAGCTCAGCGAATTTGAATTTGAGGAGCCCTTTACTCGAAATAAAGTTGATAAGCATCTGCCAGATCTCCGAACTATTCTATACCCGAGACCGAAAAACTTCTCCGAAGACGAGGCTTTGTGAGAGACGACTTTGGTGAGCAGCGCCGAGTCTACAGCGAGATTCTTGAGCTTCGGGCGTCGGAGATAGTCCTTCGTGAGCGTCAGGACAGAGCTGAGCATGTGTTGACGAGTGCAATTCGCAAGCGGACATAGACGAGCGACAGTCTTCGAAGTTCGGAAGATTCGAATAGGCAGAGATCTCGATCGGAAACGAAGTTGACGGAGACGCTGAGCATGGCGATGAACACGTGATCCAGCGGAGTGAATGCGAGACGGAGAAGCTGATTGAGGTAGGATTGAAGAGTGCGCGAGATTGAGAGCGAGAGTTTCGTTTGCTTCGAAACAGGATCATGTCATCATGCTCAACGAAAGTGGTCAGCTCTGCTCAACGTGGGTTATCTGAAACTTGCTCTCCACCCGTATTCGCTCCACCTCCTTCCCTGAGTCCAGCTCCTCGTCCATTCAACGGCAAGATTTCCTCTTTCTTCTCAATCTAGCTCGACCGATTCCTGGCAGACAACGTATCCAGCTCGTTCGTATAGTCAAGAGACTGCCTCAGAGCTAGTATCGTGCTGGCGACTTGGGCTGAGAGGCTAGCGTGAGAATGTTGGGAGAATCGAGTGAGAATGAAGACAATTCGCTTTCCTCGCAATAAGTAACCATTCCTTACAATTGTGCTGTCCTTTAGACCATTTTGGAGTGAGTACAAGAAGCGAAAGAACGTACAAGACGAAATGAAAGTGAAGTGGAGAAGAGAGAAGAGTTCGCAAATTTGCAAGTTCCTCTTCCTCACCCTCGCAAAATCGTCCAAATCGCGTTCAATTGCTCGCTCGCCTCCGCATGATCATGAAATACGATTTGTTATTCTCAAACTCAAACAGGGAGAGATCTACAGGAGGCGACTCGCGCAACTAAAGCGAGAGAAAGATGAGAACTGCTCTTGCTGGTCGTCGATTCGTCGAACTCGACAAGGGACCAGCACGGCAACAGACCTCGATCGTCGTCACTGTCGAATCTACTTCGCCGCGGCAACTCCGTTAATGATGAGCACGCGATGAATCCCTAGCTCCTTGCTCTCTCTCTCTCTCTATCCTTCTCGTCACCTCAAGGGAAAAGATGCCCCCTCGAATCCTTCGACCTCGACAGAGCACTGGATTCTCCGAATATATGGGCGAGCTTGATGAGGAGAATCACGCACACTCTGAACGCTTGCGAGAGCGAGAGGAAGTGAGTCTTGCAGTGCTCATGACTTTCGTAGCTGTGCGTCGAGCTGACTATCCTTCTTCTTGACGTAGGCTGAGGTCGAAAGCTTGAGGACGCAGTTCCGTCATGCGACGGATGAGATTGAGCGACACAGGTTGCTCGCGGTGTTGATCCCTCTCATTGAGAGCACGATCGGAACGGGTAAACTGACCGTACGATCCAATTCCTATCGTTGCAAAGTGCCGCAGTGATACGTCGCTGATAAGCTGTTACATTTGTCAGCTCGTCTACCACGATCCGGGGCAAAGGAATCCATACTTCGAATACGTACCGAGGACCCATCGATTTTTCCGACTTGACCCTGCAGGCTCCCGATCAATTCAAGAGATTCACTTCAGTGACAAGCCAACGCGAGAACCTTACACTTTCTCAAGGTTGAATCTCGATACTGGCAGGCATGTCCGTTCGACCATGTCCGGACGATCCGCAATCAATGTGCAAAATACTTTCGCCCCGCTCCCTCAACGCTCTATCGGGCATCGACTTGCCGCCATTCATGGGATCGATCGAGACGCTTGGATGGGGAATGCGGTGGTTTGAGGCGGAACAGAGTTGGAGGAAAGGAATCAGCTCTGATTTTATTTCCTTTGTTTCGAATCTTGTCGCTTTGTTCCGTCGACGAATCTGTACTTTGCCACGTATCGTTTGACCTATGTCGAAGAGAAGTGTCAATATCGCTGCTTCGTCGGCCTAAGCCCAAGGGAGAGGCAGCGAGGCATCGCAAAATCTTGTTCTCGTTTCGGAAAAGATGCCACGTCAATGCAGCGATCACTCCGTCGCCCAGCTGTAGGCCACTGAGAGAGACTCTGGTCAGCACCTGTCTTCCGATGCCTTGTGAGCTCCATTCAGTCGTGTAGTCAGAGGAAGAGGGGACGATCGCTCACCTTTACTGACTTCTGCCTCGAATCTTGAGCCCCTACAAGATCCTTTCGTTGCACTGATATCTGAAGAATACTCGGGCTGCGTAGAGCTGCAGCATTTAGCCGCGAGAGAGCTGTAGAGCCCGGAAGAGCAGAGAGAAAGTGGACAGAGGCGAGGAGAACAGGAGCAGCTCGATTCGAAAGTTCGCGGGGTAGCCTGAGCTGTATGATCATACAGAGCGTGAGATTGTGAGATTCGAGTGAGATGTAGGAGAACAAGGTGCATCTTCTCCTCCCTAAGAAGTTTCTCTCTCCCCATCCCGATCAACTCTCAAGATGCTCGCCCGATCTTCGCTCCTCACTGCTCGATCTGCTCTTCGTCAGGCTCCTGCCAACCCGGCTATGCGTCGAGGTCTCCACGTTGACAGTGAGTCCTTCCCTTCTCCCCTTCGAAATCGCTTCATCTTTCTCGATCTATACTACTTCCGGACTCGTACTGACTGGCTTAATCTACTCTTCAGATGTCATCAACAACACCACTCCCTTCGGTACGCCCATACTTGTCTTGTCTCTGTTGTGTTCTCGCCTCTTAGTTTGATGAGGGAAAGGACTCGCTTCACTTCTATAGAGCGCTCGCTGACCATTCATGATTCATTGCAGATCAAACCAATGGTGCCAAACTCGGTTTCTACATGGTCTCGTTCTTCGGATTCGGTTTCGCTGCTCCTTTCCTCGCCTCTGCTTTCCAAATGTACGCATCTCTCACCTCTCCCCCTCTATCCTCCGCGAGAGTGGTATACCAATAGCTGATCTATACCTGCCTTCGGTACAGCTGGAAGGCTTCCGCTTAAATCCACTTCCCTTCTCTCACCCACTCGTTTACTCTTCTTCCCTCCCTCCATCGATTTCAGTAGACCGCGCAATCGAGTATATCAATCCAGCTCTATCAGGCAATACTCAGGAGAGCACAAAGCCCCTGAGCGAGCGAAGAGAGTAAGGTCTGCAAGAAGCTGTTGGATGAGTTTCGTCGCTTCGCTCGAGTTAACAGATCTTCTCGCTCAATCGACCTCTCTCATGCGCTCTCGACGCGGCATACAGGTAAAAGCAAAGATTCGATTCGTTCACGAGAGTAAGTGCAAAACAAGCAAGCGATTCCGATTCCAAGAGGTTGTGTTTCAAGCAAGAAGTGATTCCTTTTCCGTTTCCTTTCCGTTATCCAAGCAAGCGATTTGTCTCTTCCTTTCCGTCCAAGTAAGCGTGTCTCCTAGTAGCAGCATCCGTAGTCGTAGTACCCGTACTTGCGTCCTCCTCCTCGATTCCCTCCCGTAGTGGTTCCGTTCTTCTTCCTAGTTTCAGCTGCTTTCTGCGCCGAGGCAGCACGTTTCTTCAACCTGCAAGCAGTGTACAAACGCTCAGTCAGAACATCCAGTCGTGATAGTGAGAGAAGCTTACAAGTTCTCGTGAGCGATCACTCCACCGTGCAGACGAAGAGCGAGACTCTCGACTGCGATTTCGAGGAAGAGATGCATGGGAGCTCCAGAGCGACGAGCGTGAGGGTTCGGCTTGCAATAGGCGTACAAATAGCCGTTCAAGCTGCAAGAAGGACAGGACCAGGCGAGAAAAGGGAACTCGTCAGATTCGAAGATAGAGTGAAAGGAGAGAAAAAGCTCACTCGTTGTCGCTGAGCTTGTACAACTTCTTCGCATCAGTCTTGGTGATACGCTGTATACTCGTCGCGGTGATCGTCAGTCAGAACGAGTCGTGAAGTCGAAAAGTCGAAAAAGTCGAAAAAGAGAGCTAACCCAATGATGAGCTTCTGCGATTGCTTCATTCCACTCTTTACTCCTGATTGCCAAATCATCTTCATCTTGTTCATCCTCCTCAGTCTTCCTCTTCCTCTTCTTTCCTTTCTTTCCCTCATCAATCGGAGTCGGAGACCTAATAACTTTCATTTCGTCCTTTTCAACTTCCTTGTTGGTCCAGATGTGTTCTACAGCAGAGAGTTCAGCTTCACTAGCGATAGTGAAGGTTTGTACTCCACTCTGAGGAGCGGGACGGAGCTTGATGAGACCGGACCAAAGAGACGAGTGACGTTGATTCGAGGGAAGGTTTTTCGAAGATACAGAGTAGTACGCTCCACGGAACGAGCGACAGCTAGCGGCGAGAGCTAGGTGATCTCGAAGGTTGAGGACGGCGTCGGATAGAATGAGGTCGAGTCTTGAGGCGAGCAAGAAATAGTAAGCTTTTTGAGCGACGAGAAAAGAAAACGAAGTCAAGTGCTTACAATTCTCCTGGCATGTCGAACAAGGTTCGAGCTACTCCAGTAGTGGATAACGAGCGTTTCTTCTTCTTCTTCGGAATGAGATCCTTCCACTGAGGTTTATCGCTTGAAGCTGGACTCGCCCATCCCTTTCCTTTTCCTGAGTGAACCATTTCTTGTCTATTGAGGAGCTCGGATGAGTCTGAGGGGATTCAGAAAGAGTGTTAGAGTCAGTGAGCAGCTCTCCGAGGTCCAAACGAGGTAGTGTAGGTAAGAACAAGGGTAGTGGGGCGGAGGAGGCTGGAGAAGAAAGAAGAGCGAGAGAGAGAGAGAGAGAAGAAGAGTACTCACGACTAAGAGTAGGGTTTGTAGGAGTCCAAGAAAGTGTTTGCGGTGGTACAAGTCGAGGTGAAGGTAGGAGAGAAGGAGGAAGAAAGAGAAAGAGAGAACAAGGGATTTGGAGAGGTCTTTGCTCCAGATTCACATGACTTCGATTTTGTCGAGAGGGAGTTAGCTGTGAAGCCTGATACTGACGAATACGCAAGGTAGATGGTGAGGATGAAAGAAGATGAGTTTCTACAGTACGATGAAAAGCCAAAAAAGGTCATTCCCAAACGAGCGATCGCAGCGATTCCTCGCCTGCTATGCCGCCAGCAGTTCCCTCGAGTACGCACACCAGCTCATACGCTTGAACACTCCCTCTCGCTGGACTCTTCGCTTCATCACGCTCTCTCTCTCTCACCAGCTTCATTCCTCGCCATCACTTTCAAAGTCTTCTCTTTTCCGAATCCCGTCGTCTTTCAACCCAAGACGTCTTTACACCATCTCTCCCACCTTTCAACCACCTCCACTACCCATCCTCCTCCCCCATCTCTCGCTCCCATCTCACCGAACGCATCCTTCCCAACCCAAAAACATTCCAAGTGTTTCTTCCCACAATCCCTGCATTTCTCCCTACTCTCCTTCTCCACTCCTTGCTCCAACTCCAACCTCCCCGCGATTTCAACCAAACATAATCGTTCCCATCTATGACAGTTCTCAGTTCCGGTATCTGCGAATCTCTTGCGGTTTGGCGAGGCGGATGGGAGGGAGCGTGGAAGGATATCGCGCACGATCGGGTCGAGAGAGGGACAGGATGAACGCCATTGCGAGAGTCGGAGGATTGGGTGGATCGTACGGCCCAGTTTGAGATAGGTTCGACATGGGGCTGTGCGAGAAATGAATCCGTGCGAAGATCAGCTTCGCTACTCGAGCGCAAGAAGCGGGAAATCACGAATATTCGGAAAGGAGAGTGAGGGAACTTACGCGATATGGAAGATGGAGGAGAGTTCTTGTCGACTAATTCATGAATATAAATATACCTGCGAAGTGTAACTCTGGGTCAAGTTCAGCTCCCGTCTCTCTCTCTCCCACTCAAAAGCCTCGTGCAATAGCAAGAGAGAATAAGACTCACCCCGGTCTGTCCTTCTCCGAGACTGGTTCTGCCATATAATACCTCAAGAGACTTTGAGTTGCGAGAGGTAAATCAGGAAGGATCCAATCTATGCTCATCGAACGGGCTTCATCAGTTAACAATCTCGACGAAACGAGCCCTCGCTCCGATTCGAATCTATGAAGAACTGGAATAGAGAGAGGACGAGCTCGACTCACCTGTATAGTTCACCCAAATTTCCCTCTTCCTCTTTCCCTTCTCCTCCATCCCTTCTCCCAGCCTCATTTCCTCTCCTAAGCTCGGTACTCTCGATAGCACATAACAACCCGTCTCAATCAAAGACAATTTCGTATGTTGGTGACAATAAATCGGTTCTTCTCCCACTTCTCCCACCCCTTCTCCCTCCGCCTCGTCCTCATTCGAGTCGCGATCAATGAGAGTTGTCGAAGGAGCTGTTAGTCGCGTACATCTTTTCCCGCTTGAGGTGAGACCATGACATTGTTGTTTCTTGATTGGTGATGCAGGTGAAGAGGATCCTGCTCGACGTCGACGAGGTGTAGAGTTTGTTGAGAGTGGAGTATGAGAAGGGATCTTTGAAGTCGGTGTGCGTTTCTTCACTGAAGCTGGTGCTGGTGAGATTGGATTCGAAGAGGTTTTATGGGAAATGATCGAGTTCTTTCCTTTCTTCAATGGAGAAGGGGTCCTTCTCCCCTTCACGGCCGTTGCTCGGGTCGGTGAGGAAGAGTTGGTCTTGAATGAAGAAGGGGAAGTTCTACTAGACGAAGAAGTATTGACGAATTCAATCGATGAATCCGAGTCTTGTTCGTCGGAATCGGAGAATTCTGCAGAGGATTCAGTAGAGGATGATAGTTCGATACGAACTGGTGGAGGTTTCTTTCGAGGAGTCGTCGATTGTGCGGACGGTTTGGGAGGTGATGGAGAATGAGAAGCGGGTTTGAGGGGTGAAGGTGAACGTGAGTAGTGTGGGATCGAGTGTGAGGAGTTGGAGGATGGAATGGGACGAGGTGGAGGTCGAGGTCGATCTGGGGAATGAGAGGGTGAGGGAAGGGGTTTGTGGATTTGCTGATCTGTGTTCGATAAATACGCCGGGGGTGAGGGGTACGGTGGGTACGAAGGAAAAGGAGTAGTCGAACTCGAGGGGTATGAGCTTGAACGAGTAGGCGAGTAAGGATTGACAGGGAGAACTGGATTTCGCGAAGGAGGATGAGGGGGATAGCTTTGGAGTGGTTGATGCGGTGAGGCAGAGGGCGCAGAGAGAGAAGAGTGACCGTGTTGTGTCGATCGCGAGGGAGAGGTGAGTGAAGGTCGAGAAGGCGTCGAAGGATTTGAGAAAGGGGGAGGTTGCGAAGGATTTGATCTTGATTGAGTCGAGATGTTGAGTCTCAAATCGCCCATTCCCGTTCCTAGCTCCTGCATAGAGTTTACTCTATCCCTCCCGTCCGGTCTCTGCAGCATTCTTCTTGCCTCGTTCGCTCGTCCCTCGCGATTCGGTTCGTTTGTGCGATTCTTCCCATATTCGTCCCTCTTCTCCCAAGGTTCCCTCGGTCCAAAGCTTCTCCTTCCCGCCGAACAAGTATGCCTCGACAAGTCTGGTTCAGTCGCGAGTGCCCAGAGTGGTTGAGGAGGACGCGGGAGATCCAAGTCAAGAGTTGAATGAGGGCGAGCAGGAGAAGTAGGAGAGGAGGAGGGTGACTGGTCTGTGGAGTTCTTCTTGAATAGATCTTTGAATGCGCCCATGACCCGAATGGGTTGTACGGGATTGTGATGAGAGTGAGAGGGATGTTTGAAAGGAGGAGAAGCGAGGTCGAGAGTTGAAGGGGAAAGAGTCAATCTTGAGCAGTCGGTGGTTGGTGTACTCTAAGGAATGAAAGTGATCACATGTAGTAGCTTGAATAGATGGCAAGAGCAAGAGATTCAAAGTTGGGAATGGTTCAACATTCCACAAGGGAGTTGGCTCTTGCTTTCTTCCCAACTCTCTCGGATCAACGTGAATCACCCTGGATCCTCCTACTCCATCTCATACACTTCCTCCGCCTCCTCTTCCCCTCTCCCTCTCTCGAATTCACCGCTTGTTACGCCCTCTCCGAACTTCCCTTCTCTCCTTCACTCAATCACTCGACAAGCACTCGAACAATCTACCACCTATACCCACTTCCCAAAAGCATTCATTCTATAAATCATCTAGATCTTCACTCGATACTTTGGGAGATCAAGAGTGGGCAACAAATTCATCATCAAACAAGAGGAGGAAGTTATCTGGACAGAGTAACAAGTCACTTCGAGCTCAAGACAGTAGTAGTCCATTCAAACAGGGATCAAGGAGATCAAGAGCGAACCAAAAATCTACGAAAACTTACGGATCAAAACGAACTCTTCCTCCTCTCGCTTCTTCTTCCTCTCTTACCTATCCCCCTTCTCAATCCTCCTCTCATTCAACTTGGCCACCTTCCTTCGAAGTACACGAAAGAGGAATCCCGAAACCAGAATTGAAAGATCGTTTGAAAACTTGTTTTGTTCCTTCGCAACAACAATCTACGACCAATTCTCAACTCGACGCTCTAGTCAACAAAGCTTTGCACCTCTTTCAAACGTACTCGAACGTACTCGACGTTGTCCACACCTCGACATCCTCCAGAGACAGAGGGAGGCGTATAGCGAGTTTGCAGGAGATTTCAGCGAGACAAGTAGGGTGGGAAATCGAGGGCAGGATACAAGATTGGGTCAATGAAGGAACTGAATTGACGATGGAAGAGATGGAGAACAAGTTGGAGAGGGAACTGGATGGGATCGAGGGACAAGGTGGGAGCGACGAGGAGGAGGAGGAGGAGGTTTGCGACGAGACGAGTCACTTGAGGTACGAGATGACGAGAGGGGAACAGGATCAAGCGTGTTCGGATATTCAGGATGAGTGGTATGAGGCTTGTCCCGCACATTGCTTCAGGTGCGTCTGCTCACCTCGACTTTGACCGTCCAAACGAATCTGACTGGAATTTGAACGCGCAGATGGATTCTCGCTGAACACGCGACTTCGATTCTCTGCAACGGGTTTGATCAAATGTCTGCACCTTACGCGTTGATAGAAACCGCTTTCGATCTGTGTCTATCATTCGGCGCAACTTCAGAGGTTCGTTCATTCCCTAGCTGCCTTCTTTCGTTCGTACTGATTCAAGCTCACCCATTCTTTCAGGCATCTCGGTTCCAACCGCTGTTAGTCTCTCAAGCCTTCGTCTCTCCTGCCTCCTCCTCCTCAGCGTCAACCTCGTTCCTACCGCTGCTCTTCCGATCCCCTTCCCCTCTCTCACTCCTCACGACGCTCGAATCCCACCTCCTCGGATCGACCTTCGCCGAGAAACTCTTCTACAACTCCTATCTTTCGATCTCCCCATCTCTTCTCCCCTCCTCAACCTCGCCAGAACTCTCGAGAAGATTATCAGATTATTGGAGTTTGATGTTGGGTATAGGGAGAGTCATGGGGAATCATTTGATCAGGATCTATAGAGGGAGTGAGACGGAAGAGGAAGGGTTGGAGTTGAAGGCGTTTGAGAAAGATTCGAGGGAGGTTTTGGAAAGGTGTTTGAAATTGGTTGGAATGCCACCGCTGAACTCACTAGGTGTGGTGGGAAGGAAAGGGAGGAAAGGGAAAGGAGTGAATAGGGCCAGGAAAGGGATCTTGGGGAGTCTGTGCGAATTGAATCGGGCGGGCTCGAGGGAGTCGGAGGAATTGAGGGAAAGCGTTAGGAGATTAAGTGGGTTGGCGAGAGAGGTTGAGGAGCTGATTGGTGTTGAGGACTCAGAACAAGACGAGGAGGATGAGGGCGAGGACGACCTTCCTCCGACTTTAGCTCAACAAATCGGATCGATTTCTATTCTACTCGACCTCGCTCACTTCTCGAACACCCTGTCGAATATCGCACTCTCGCCCGTCGTACCGCACTCATCCACGCTACTCATCCATCTCATCTCGACACATCTCGTTCCTTCGACTTCACATGAAACGTTACTCTCAATCTGCGATTCCCTTCGACAACATTCTCCAGCGATAGTCGAAATCCAACGTGCGATGTTGTTGTCGTTGAAAGAGACGGCGGCGGATAACGAAGATGATGAGATGGAGATGGAAGTAGACAGGAGGTTACGAGAACTATCAGAAGTTCGGGAAGAATCAGAACCAAAACCAAGATCTCGAATTAAGCTTCTCGCAAATGCTACCCAATATCGATCAAGCACTCTCCGACCTAGACTACCCTCCTCGGACTCCGAAGCCGAATCCTCCGATTCAGACTTGATCATCATTTCCGCCTCGGCATCTCCCTCTGTTTCTCCTCGTCGACCTCGACCAAGGATATCACCCCAAGTCCCACTTGCTCTTCCTATTCCAACACATAACTCCTTCACTTCAGAGCCCGATGAGCTCTTACTTCTCCCGCCTACCGCTTGTCAGGAACCTCCGAATCGACCGAACAAACGGATTCTCCTCAATCCTTCGCCTTCACCTTCTCCTTCTCCGTCACCCTCACCTTCCGTCTCTGATCATGCCTCACCCTCTCCATCCCCGCCGCCTCCTCCACCAAGATCGAGGCCAGCCGTCAAGAATGCCTCGGAATCAAAGAAACGAAGATCCAGCTCACAAGGATTTACGAACCCCTCTGTTCCTCCGGCTTTCCGAGGTCATGTCAGACACAAGAGTTACGATGTCGCCTTCAAGAGGGTACAAGCCGATGAGGAGGAAGAAGAGGATGAATTGATGATGTAGAATTGTGTCGACTTCTATACCCTTAAAACCTTAGTAGTGCTATACACCCCTTATCTGACTCTGATATGACTGAACCTAGGTGCTGTGTGGGTGGAGAGACTGTCGCTCTCGCTCAGGCCTTGACCTTCGCGAAATCGAGTCACCCGAGTTGTCCGGCTTTCTGGCTTGTGCTCTCGCTCTCACAGTTTACCGTGTGCTCGAATCGACGTGATATTATTACATCGAGAACCCTCCGACGGTTACGCTTAGAGAAGAGACAAGCTAAAAGCCAGTAAGAAGAAAATAAAGCGAGGAAAGAATCCGGGGATAACGTAAATGACCTGTCTTCGAACGAGATACTACAGAGAGCAGGAGACCTCGATTGATACATTGAGTGATGAGAGTAGAGGTAAATGGAGTGTGAACTGGCAGCGAGGTAAAGACAGAAAAGGGTCGTCGAAGTCGTCGAAAGAATGTCCCGAGGCGGTAAGTCTCAAGGCTCAAGAATCAGATTGGAGTACAGGTTTGTCGGTCGTTATCGAATCTATATCCGTCGAGGCATGACCTGTAGCCAAACATTTCAGATTAGGTAATAAGCAAGTGCATCGACAAGCTGCGAGAACGATCGGAAAGGCTCACCAAGTTTCGCATCTTCCGTTGGAGCATCCTAACTGATCGACTCCTGGTCCTGCTAGAGCACTACAATCGTGTCCGCAACTTCCGCAATCACTCAAGCTGGTCTATAGCGGGAGAATAAGGGAATGATTAGTAAAAGAGTTCAAATTGCTGATGAGAGTGGCTCAATAGCGACGTACAGAAGTGTCGATACATTCCCTCGCGCTCGATCCGGGTACCGGACAAGCAGTGTGAGAAGAGGGGCAGATCTGGTGTCGGAAGAGTTTGACATTTCTGCGAGCTCGTGCTCTACCCGAAGGAACAGTGACAGGTGCGCAGCCTGGTCGAGTCGGATCGACGCATTGACAAGTATTGCTGGTGCTATCACATTTGAGAGCGATACCGGCGCTCGTTTGCGTGCAGTACTATGGTCAAAGAAAGAGACACCGAGTTCAGAATGAGCTCAAACCAGAGTTTGATGCGAGAATGAGGATATAAACACACGTAGGCAGGATCGCTAGCGCAAGAAACACCGATGTTTGTTCCGTGAGTGTCGCATGCGGCAGTTCGCGAGTTGCAGCTATCGAAAGGATGGGGTTTGTGAGCTTTTCTCGACCTGATGAGGCAGAGACGAGGGAAAAGCTTACTAGCCGGAGTTACAGAATTGATTAAACACTTCGTAGTCCTGGTCGGGAGTTCCACCGCCTCGGGTGTAATCTTTGCAGAACGCCCCAATACCTACGGACTCGGAAAAATCAGCTCAGCTAGTCGTACGATAATTGAACGGGATGAGGCGATGATTGTACTCACCACCGCAAGTGTTGGACGAAGTGAGTTGATTGGTAGGAGAGCGGCAGTAGAGGAAGCCTTCGGAGACGTAAAAGGATTGTTCAGCAAAGGTTGCGAGGAAAGCGGACCGAAGGAGGGCGCACCAGAACAGCGGAGATCATCGCCGTTGCACACTTCATCATAACCTCCTCGGCTGGACAAGCAGTCTTGGTCAGATAGCAGTCCAAGCAGACCCGGAGCGAAAAGAGGAAACTGACCACACGCCTGCTGAGCAATACCCTCCGTCACAATTAGCGTCTACCGAGCAAGTTGCACCCTGTCATCAGCCGAGACTCGAATGCAGAGTGTCAGTAATGATTCGTTCGGTTTCGACAAGGGACGTCGGAGCTCAACAGGTGAACCGCACGTGAATTCGTTCAACCTGAATCCCGGAATAGCACCACATTGAGCATTAGTAGGATTCGGACGATCGCCTTGTCGACCGGTTCCCGCGGTGTTGAGTCCGACCGCAACGAGGTTTCTGTCGAGACATTGACTAGCATCTGCAGAGTCAGCCTCGAAATAGTTCAGTAATACAGTCCTCTCCAGCCCGTGGTGAGAGGCTCGACGAACCCGAGGTCCTGCCAATGAATACTCCCGGTTCTTCAGTACGAATCGAACAGCGGAATCTGCCGTAGGTCCCGAAAGCTCCTTCGGGCGCGAGAGGTGGTTCAGCGCGAGAGAGTATGACGAGCCCCGCGAGCAGGTAGACAGCGAGCGATGATTGAAGGAACATAAAGTTCTGCTCGTCGTCGATGAGGATAGTGTCGAAAGCGAGAGTGAGGTGGACTGAGATGCGTTGCTTCGTCCGAGGTGTAGGGCGAGAGCGGGTTAGTTGTCGATCAACGTCGTGGATAAGGGGAGGTATAGCTGATTGGAGTGATGAGAAGGGAACAAGGAGGTGAGGTGGGGCGAAAGGTGACCATTTCAAACTTTGCGAAGAAAGGAGACGATGCTCTCGTGCCTTCGCCCAGCTTAATCGAACGGTCCCATGTTCATTATCCTGCGATTGACCTGGTCTATATCTCATCCCTCTTGCCTCTTTGATTGGTATAGATTGATTGGAGCGAAGCGAGACTTGAGGAAGCGAGACATTCGAGAAATGGACGAAAGGATCGACGAGAGTCGGAGTTCCGCCCACCCAGCGGAAGCGAAGCCTATCCGAAGTACTATGAGAGTAGTCAGAAGCAGGCGGCAGACTGTGGTGAAGAGTAGGAAGTCAAGAGAGATGACGGAGTCCGGAGTCGCTTCTTTGCCTCTACCTTCACTCCTAACACCTACAAGCATCTCAAGAAACCTCGTACGACTGTCCGACAGATACTATACATCAACCCTTGGCTCACAGAACCAGAAAAGATGTCCAGTCCCCCTTCGAACGTAGACCTTCCATTCTCAGTCCTCCCTCCCGCAGAGAAGACCTTGCAAGCCCTGGAAGACGCTCTACCTTCCTTACAAGCTTCCCCTCATGTTCAGACAAGTCTTCGGAACTTGTCGTCCTTTCGACCTCGTCCTTCAACAATTTCGTGAGTTCCCCTTTAAAGCACTCGGTTTAGATTCGCTCGGAAGCTGACTAAACTGACTGACAGTGAAGCTTCCCCAAGAACCGGTTAGCATCCGTACTCGTCTTGCTCCACTTGTCGAAAGATGGAAAACTCGCTGTTACCTTGACGACGAGAAGTCGGAGGATGAGAAGTCACCCAGGAGAGACTGCTCTGCCGGGAGGTCGCGCGGAAGAGGGAGATGTAGGCGTCGAGGGAACTGCCGTGAGTGCAAAACACTCCCGTTTATACATTTCAAAGTTTTCGCTGATTTCAGGTTGCTCGTTGATTCAGCTACGAGAAGCGTTCGAAGAGGTTTCGTTACCCCTTCCCCCGACGTCACCACTCTTACATCTCACGACCTTGTCAGCTTACACATCTCGAACTCTCCTCATCGTCGTTCCCTGCGTCTATCTCCTTCTTCTCCCTCCAGATCAAGCGCAAGATTATCTCGACCAAACCCTCGTCGGGAACCCTGATGAGGTAGAGTCAATCTTCAATTGCGACTTGGATGCGTTGCTCGCACTCGACCCTAATCCAGAGCGAAATGGACCAACGACTCGATCTTCGGGTCAAGAGCGCTATGTCTACTCTTACATTGACTTCAACTGGCCCCTCGATCCACCAACTCCCTATCGGCTCCACTCCTTCGCGTCCCCTACCTTCTCCTCCGCTATAACAGGGTTGACAGCCGACATCTTGATCGACTGTTCGTCTATCGCTCGATTCGGACCTTCAGAAGAATCGTTATCGAGGGAGATTGGGTTCGAGAGGGCCATGGAGGGACAGGCTGGATGGGAAGAGATCGTCAGGAGAGCGTTGGGAATGGAGTGGGGAAAGAAAGAGGGGAGGGGAGAGGCGGTCAAGAATAGAGAGGAGAAAGAAGTGAGACTGAACGAGATAGGAAAGGAAGAAGTGAGAGACGAGACTGTAGATCGATCTTGAGAGATCATAGACCGCCGTAAATAGACTTGAATGAGGGTATAAAGATTGCGAAATATCATGTGAATAACTTGAGTCAGGTATACTAAGAGAGAACAACAATGAGATACCATGCGAGCCTAGTGTCTATTTACTTCCGAGTCCCATTCATCCCTTCCTCGCCTCCAGTTTCGATCTTCTAGCTCAAACAGGTCCACACCTCAATTGAGTCGCCGGATCAATCCTCCTCGGATCCCAAATATCTTCCCATCCCTCATGCCACGTTCCTTCATCCCTCATGACTCTCTCATGCGTACTATCCCTCAATACGCCTCTCCATTTACTCCCGTTCCCTTTTTGTAAATCACTCGGTCCATCTTTCCTTTGAATCACCAGGGGAGGCACGACGGTGTAGGAGGTTATCTCGTCGAAGTGCATGAGAGTGGGAAGGGCGAGGTCGACTGCTGAAGTGTAGGCGAGCCAGGGGGACGAGAGATGTGACAAGATTCGGTTTGCGCCGGCGAGGGAGAGTGCGTAAGCGTGTAAACACATAGGACCTGTCGAGGGGTGGAGTAGTGGGTGAAGGTATTGCGGTTCTGCAGTATGAGGAGTCTCGATGTCAGCTCTTTGTGGATTTGTACGAGTTGAAGAGAGAGAATAGATTTTGAACTCACTTTGATTCTCACCTCCCCAACAATGACCTAAATAAGTGATATCCCAAGCTTCTTTCCCATCCTTATCTTTCGGTAATTTCCTCTCGATCCCTGCCCACAATCTCTCCAAATCCCATTCGAAATCTACATCGTCCTCTAAAACCAACGCCGTCTTGTCCCCTCTCTCAATCATTCGCTTCATGACCCTAGTTTGTCCCCACCAAGTACTCATGACCCCTGGTGTCACTTGTCGAACTTTGACTTTCTCTACTGGATCCCACAAATGTCGAGTAATGTTCAGGTTTCGATTTTGAGGTTTCAAGGAAGTATGTTTCGATTGAGAATGGAGAGATTCGAGGTGTTGTACCCAGTTTGACGAGTGAGTGAGTGAGAACTCTCGTTGGAGTGAACGGGAGGGGGGAGGGTAAGGAGGGAAAAGAGAGGTGGAATTTGGAGAGGGATAAGGAGTTAACCAATCGGATCCAATGTGAAGTCCACCTATTGTCGATTGGGCAACTTTCCTAGCTTTACTCTATCACTCACTCTTCCCCGTGTCAGCCTGGTTGAGTCACAAGACGAGATGAAAAGAGTGTAGTAACTGACCATGATTTGTTTCCTCAATTTTCTCGATTCTCCAACTCTCTCTGCGATCCATTGAAAGAATGGTTCATTCTTGTCACTCGCATCGACAAACTCTATCTCTATCCCTAAAGCATTCGCCAACTTCTGCATCTCGTTCCTCCTGTCCGTTCTGTTTGGAAGAGAAAGAACATAAATATGGTCGAAAGTGAGAGTTGGCGAGTGAGTCGTATAGGAAGAAGGGGAGGTGGTTTCTTCTAGGTATTTCCTATAGGCTAGGAGTTGTGTATTGGATTGACTAGTCGATAGGGAAGGGAGTTTTGGGAGGTAACTCGCTGCTCGTTGTGCAGAGGGAGAGGAAGGAGCGTTTCGATGGGCTGATAAGGAGAGGACGAGGAAAGTGAATATAGATGCTGAGAGTGCTAAGAGGAGGTTACGACTGCGTGTAGAGGTAGTAGAAGGATCTTTGGGTTGATGATGGAGAGAAGAATAAGAATGACTGCTCCCAAGTGAAGGCATCCCTTCTAGACTTGGTTCACGTTGGATCCAGGTTGAATAGAGTCCTAGTCGCGTATATACAGAGCTAGCTTGTCAGAATCCGAGGTGAATGGAGCAAGGAAAGAGCAGAACTCGCACTCGCTTCTTTTGATCAGCGACTCATCACTACGGAACTCAAGTTTAGATGGTATGGACTCATTCGAAGGGGATATAGGAATCCCTTCATTCATCAAACCCCGTACTCTATCCCCTCCTCGCCGTTCTTCGACACTTCCTTCGACTATCACTACCTCATCGCAAACTCGCCTTCCATCGACTACTACTAGACCAATACCACAACGATCAAGTTCAACGAGGGAAACTATAAGACCGAAGCAACAGGATTTGACGAGGAGGTTATCATTCCCCGATGCAAAGTTACAAAATGAAACTCTCGACAAACTAAACAGGTGGATCATTGGATTCGTATTGGTAGACTTTGATGTCGATACCGGTCCAGTAAGCTTTCATTCCTCTATCCTCTCCTCTTGGTAACTACCCGAACTCATTCCTCGATTGAATAGAACTTGGACAACAATTATCCCCACTTCGTTCTTCCTCCCTCTGTTCACCATCAACTAGCTTTCTCTTCCTTACCAGAAGGTGACCTCCCTCCGTCAGTTGCGACAGAACAAGGCTACTGCTATAGTTGGAGAATACCTTATCCTCAAGAACAGGAATTGAAGACATTCGACGACAAGAATGCGAAAGGGAAACAAGTGTTGAGGTTACCCGAGTCGGAAGCAGATAAGGAAAACGATGGTGGATTGTATGGGTACGTGTGGTTCAGCCAGGAACAGGTGCGTTGTACTTGATACCTTGAGCTGGTGATTCGAGCTGAACCTCATCGAGTTGGATCGCAGAACTCTTCGTTACGACGAAACTATTCTCAACGATCCCTTGTCCTCCTCACGCATCATCCACATCTACCAGGACTCTTCTCGTCCGTCTTGCAAGTTCTCGGTCCTCTACATTTCCTTCACGCGAAACAAGCAGGTGCGAAAGGTGGAATGGTCGAGAGTGCATGCTTGAACATCGCTGCATGGTGAGCTCCTCTCATTCCCTCCTATCTTACGGCATCTGCTCATTCAAGAGCTTTCGTAACATCGCTAGGCCTGATCCTACTCCAGGCGCAACTCTCGAACTCCCTCTACTCGGCAGCGTCTTGACCGTCACTCTACCTCTTCCATACCAAGCGCAATATCCTTCCATCCCATCTGCTCCATCCCCTGCTCCTCCCATACCTCCAGCACCTCCACCGCCATCGACAATTCGACCCCTTTCAATTCCAGCGACTCACCCTCTCACTCCCTTATCATTCCTCCTCTTCTCTTCTCAGTCTCCATCGAGTACGAATCAAGTAGGGTTCACAAAGTTATTGTTGATTTGGGAGCTACTCGTATTGGGGGAGAGCTTATTGATATATTGTCAGGATCCGAAAACGGGTTCGGAACTTATCGCTCATTTCAAGAATTTAATACGACCTGTACGTTCTGTCTTGCCTTCTTCGAACGAGATCGCGAAGAGTGGGCTGATTGAGATCATGAGGAGTCACAGATTCCGTTCAAAGGAGATTCGAAACCATATTTTCATATTCACGACCCCTCGTTCCCTCTACTCTGTCGACCTGGCTCGAAAGTACGCCTTGTTCGCTCTCCCTCCCATACCCCTCATCCTCACTGATATCGACGTCTCTTCGAGTAGCCGCCACCGGGTCTCTTGTTGTCCTCAACGAATCCTCTCGTGCTCAAGAACTGCTCAAAGACTTATCCCCACATCTTACGACTCGACCGCTCTTCGAGTTCTTCCTCTACACCTCTCGCCTCTCCAGCCATTTCACCCATGATCGGTAGACCTTCTTCGGAACACCCTCCGAGTTCTCAAGCTTCATCATCTCGCTCAAGTTCCCTCGCCTCGACATCTCGTCAAACGCTCGGAATCGATACGAACGTGAACGGGTTTGGCGGAAGTAGGAGTTCGTCCCCTATCTCTTCGATCCGTTCGAATCGTTCGCCGAAACTCAATCCGAACTTCATCGCGACGACAACGACGAGCAAAGTTAGCTCGAATGGGAAGAGTGCGGCGGGAGGGGAATGGTGGGGATTGAAGAGTGATAGGAAGAGACATGTCAAGAAGGACGAGGAGGTTTGGAAAGAGGTTGAAAAGAAATGGGATCAGGGGGATTGTGAGTCACCCCATTCTCCTTCCAACGTATCTAAAGAGAGAGAGTGAGCTGATTACGCGTCCGTTCAACGTAGATCTGGGATGCGACGAAGCTATTTATCGTCATTTCGCAAACTTGACCGAGAGGTTACTTTCACCTCTATCTCGTTACCTCCTCTCACCGTCTTCTTCCTCTCCTTCGTATGTCCCCTTCCTCTCTTAAGCCTTATGTCTCCTCGCTGACTTCCAAGACTCTTGACCGCCTCAGCTCCGCCGCCTTCCTCACCTCGCTCAAAACTCACGGTACTCCCCTATCGCTTCGCTCGACCAACACTTTCACCGTATCCTTCTCTCAACCGGGTACGAACGCGATCGAGAGGTTCTACGCCAAGTTCTGGGAGACGAAAGGTTGTAGAGATTGGAGGGAAATGAGGGAGGGCGAGAGGAGGAAAGCGATGTTGAGCAAAACTCCGTCGGTTACTTAAGGAGCAGCGGGCACGGCGATAGACACTATGGAAGAAGGGTCGATCTGTAACCACTACGCAAGATTGAGATGAAGTGTGACAGAATCTGAATCTCAAGAGCTCGTTCTCACATTCTCGCTTCGTTCTCGCTCATCGAACTCGCGAGAAGCCGATACAATTTCCAATCTCGTAGCGCCAATACTAAAGGCAGCTGTCTATCCATGGTCCTAACAAACCAATCCCAGGAACTCTGCTCCTTTTCGAGACAAGTACAGCAGTTTTCGTCTATCCTCCAATAAGTCCGAACCCTATCCAGTTGGAGTCTATGCCCACTTTCCAAGTACGGCCATGCATAAAGAACCGGCAAAGACGAAGAAGAGAGCGAGCAATACTCGACCTAATCCAGCTCGTGCGAGACTACCGTGCATAAACTATTCGAGTAGAGATCGTCAGCTGTCGCTTCTTCCTGCGCCCGAAGAAAGGATGAACCTACGTCGTGGTACAGACATTCGACAATACCCCCGTAGATAAGGATACCTGCCGAAATACTGTCGAGAACTCCGATTGAAAGGAGAGCAGCTCCCGAATTTGGATTGTAAGAAGCGTGAACTCCCATTCCGATAGCGATACCGATCGGCGTGATGAACTTTGATTAGTCGAGGTGTGTCAGTACGGCCAGGAAAGAGAGGATGGAGGAGAAGAGTCTGAGCTCACCCCGAATAAACCTGCCATCACCCATTTCTTCCACCATTGATGCTTGGGCCAAATGAGTTGACCAATTCGACTTCCGAGTGCGAGTCCCTCGAATAGCTGATGGAAGACTATCGCGATGAACAAGGGCACCCATTGACTTCCTCCCGAAGCACCGAGTGAAACTCCAATCATGATTCTGCGAGGGAATTTCCAGTCAGCACGGCCAGGGGAGTACAGTCGCTGAGAGAGAGATCACAACGTACGAATGAAAGATGATACCAGCCTCGAGAATGATAACGTCGAAATGAGCTTGAGGGGAAGAATGGTCGGTTTCGCCGAGCTCACGACCTGGACCGTGAGAATGACCCAAGTCTGTCGGTCGCTCCTTTTCTCTAATGGGCGAGTTCGACATGGTCAGTCTGGATCAGGAGGAAAAGGTAAAGACACCAACTCACGCAACCGAAGACGAAGGAGAGGGACTGTCGCCGTTCGAAGCGGCGAGAGCTGCAGCTCGACGATCTCCTCTTGAGCGAAGCCATCTCATGACGAAAAAGTCGACTGAGAAGACGACGTAGACACCAGCTGTCATCGATACGAGTCGTAGTTAGCTCTCTCTACTGACGACAACCAAAAGATAGGGGACGGTTTCACCTAAGGAGATCGCCGCAGCAGCTGGTTCAAAAGCCAGCTCTCCGAGGCAAGCGTTACCGACTGTACGAGATGCGCAAGTTGTCAGTGATACGAACCTCGACGACGAAGTGAGACGAAAAAGTTGAACGAACACATGATGAAAGCATGATACAGGAGATGGATGAACGCTGTGCAGATGATGATTCCGGTACCGCTAGATTACATCCCACAAGCGTCAGCGCAGGTAGAGCGAGGAACCGGGAGAGTAACGTACAAATGTTTTGTTGCGAAGAAAATTGCTCGGAAAACGGGACCTTGGAGGACGCTCGAACAGATTACTGGGAATAGCACACCGAAGAGAGAACCGATCATCACGACGCTGCATTAACAAGAGGAGAAGAGGAATGAGAACTTGTACACTCCAGTGAGATACAAGAGACGGAACTCACAAGAGGGCGACGATGTGAAGATCCATGTCGTATTCTCCCAAGTCGACTCCGTTGCAGCTCCCCGAGCAATCTCCATGAGTGTGTCCTCCGTGAACAGTGCAAGTCCCTGACTCTGCTGATTCTCCTTCACCACTCGTGCTCGAACTAGGTCCTTCGCAAACCCAAACTCCCTCGACTATCTCGCACAAGCTCCCGTCGTCGCAATCAAAGTGATCTCCGTGAGATATACAGTCACGTCCGGGAGGTCCAGTAGATGAATCGGCAGTTCCAGCAGTTTCTCCGTTGGATCCTCCTCCCGACGAAGAAGTTGGAGAAGTTGAAGTGCAAGCAAAGTTGAGCGAGCTCGATTGCCACCTACAAGTCGTCCCACTCGAACATTCGAACGTATCGGTACGAGATGCGCTTCGTTCACAAGTGCCTTGGGAAGTTGGTCCGTTCGAAAGAGATCCGTCGGCGGTCGAAATCGATTGTGAGGAGACGAGGGTGGCAGTGATGGTCAGTAGGGCGCCTAGTCGAAAGAATGAGCGCATCTTGAGAGCTGGTTCAGTGGTGGTCGAGTGAAAAGGCAGACATTCCGACTTCTTTTCGCCGGCTCAAGTTACGGTGGGCCAGACGAGCCTGTAACCCTCACAGTCGAGCTCGCGATTCAGGTTATGCCAAGTTCCTATCTCCTCGCGGGAAATCTTGGGATGGAGATGAGTGATTAATGGGGGAGCCAAGGCAGAGAGGACTGTAGCGGTCAA
Source organism: Sporobolomyces roseus (assembly GCA_016617785.1). Taxonomy (NCBI): domain Eukaryota; kingdom Fungi; phylum Basidiomycota; class Microbotryomycetes; order Sporidiobolales; family Sporidiobolaceae; genus Sporobolomyces; species Sporobolomyces roseus. Next base: position 497,110 of record JADILM010000001.1, read on the forward strand.
AGGGTAAATTCAATGCGAGAGCGCGACAGTCCGGCCGACAGAGAGAGGCAGGGCAGAATACAAGCAGAACCTGGTGAGAGAGGGGAAGTTGCAGGGAACAAGTCGAATCGTCTGATCGGGTATAGACCGCGTTTCGAGGAAAGGATGAAGATGAGTTGAAGCTGCAGTCGGAAGACTCGGGATCTACACAGGAAGGTACCGAGCGACAAATGAGTGAGAGAGCGTCGCGACGAACCGCTTGCAGTCTCAAAGAATGCAGCGATTTGGAAGCAGACTCTCCTTTCTCAATCCTTCTTCATTTCGCTCGAGGGTGCACGGTCTCGACAGAAGACGAAGAGAGTTTGTGTTGAAACAAACGAAATACGAAATGATCATTTCAACTATAAACGAGCGTGGTTCTCCAGTAAATTTCCGGTCGATTCCCAGTTTTCCCAAAATCCAGTCCTCCTATCTATCCGAACCTTGTACTTCTATATCAGACGCAGCACTCAAGAGCAGTGAATCTGTTGAGCAGAGAATGATCAGAATGAGTTGATTGCGATCGAAGGAAGGAGGAGGACGAGAGGAAGAACAGAATCGACTCACTTCTCCATCGGCGTGAGTGTGGCAGTGTTCAGCTGCCGTAGCGGTAGGAGTAGCGGTTTCCGCGGCGGCGTGATCGTGTCCAGCATGATCATCCTCGACAGCTTCGGCAGTTGCGGTCGGCTCAGAAATAGAAACAGTCACAGTCGAGGTTACGGCGACGGGAGCAGTGTGGGAGCCTTCTTCTTGAGGAGGGTTGGCGGTGACGCAGGACTTTCCTGGCCATACTACGTCGTAAGCGTAGGCGTCGAGAGCACTGTTCGCGGAGAGAACGAGCGGGAGAGTGGAATTCCGTAAGTACAGGTTTGCAAATTTGGGAGAGACAGAGCAGGGTAGACACTACGTACTAGAACTGATATGTGTTTTGACTAAAGAGTCGCGAGGCAGGAGGTTAGAGATCGCTCAACGAGGGCAACAGAGAGCGAGATGTGACTAACTTCCAAACGGCCATCGAGTCGTTCTTGGCGGCGAGCTCGAGAACACCTCCAAGCGAATCAGCAGCGTGGTCGATATGGTTGTAAGTGATCGAAGGGACCTGTAAGAGGATGCAACGCGGGGTATCAGCTTCAACCGCACGAATCTCGGATCTGGGAAAGAGAAAGGCAACGAACGTGAATCAATCGGTGCATGAAATCAGTAGCAAGCCACATCGCGGGAGGCACGGATCCAATTTCGACACCATCCCAGCAAAGATTGGCAAGTTGACGTCTTCTCGTGTCTGTGTGCGACAACCGAAGAAGCACTCGATCAGCTCTCATGCTCGGAAACCCGATACAAGCACGCTTACAAGTGGGAGGGCAGATGACGGTCTGCTCAGTGGCGTTCTTGCCTCGGTAGTGACCAGCTGAAGGACAAGAAGTAAAAGAGAGTCAGAGTCAGATTCGTCGAAGAATGGAGGCTCGAAACTGAGAGAGCTCACCCCAAGGTCCCTCGGCGGTTACTTCGTTACAATTACCGTCGGGATTGTCGCATCGGAAGAGAACACCAGGTTTGTTGCCGTAGAGGAGTTGAGCGTAGAAACCGGCGGCTGAAGCTGAGGAAGCGTTTCCGAAGTACTTCGTGTACATCTCATCGTGTTCTCCATACTTGAGAATACGGTCGTAGGCGTGTTTGGCGAGAGTGTTCATGTCGTCGAGACCAGCTTGAATGAAACGAGCTTGACCGGCGTCGCAAGATTCGTGAATTTGAACTTGGCTCCTGTTGGAATGAGCATGTTTGTCGATGCTGGATGCGGTTTGATCTTCGGCACGCTTGACGACGGAAGGAGTGCTGAAGAAAGGAGCAGCTTGAACTGATGAAGCGGCGAGGAGAAGAGTTGCGACGAGACTCGAGGACAACATTGTGTTTTGGCGGAGAGGAAGAGGATGCGAGACGAAGAGGAGGAGGGAAAAGATAGTGGGAAAAAGAGAGAGGGAGAGAAGGGGAAGCTGAACAGAGAGTTCTCCTGAGCACCTTAAGAAAGCCAGGCGAAGACCGTCGTGGTTGAGGAACTTTTTCGCCAAGAGGAGTGGAAAAACTGTTCTCGGCAACCTTTGAGGTTTAGAGATCCTCGTGGTAGTGCTACCGCACCGAAGTAGCAGCTTGATTAAGCCGACCAGCTCTCGCACGAAAAGGCGACGAGGAAGAAATTGGCGAATTCGAGAACTGGTAGAGTTGCGCGACGTTCTCTGTAGGAGACGCTCTACGCTACAGCTTCCGCGAGCACAAAGTCAATACACCTGACCTACGAGCCTTAAAGATCGGAGGAAGAAGGGACGTACCCTTTCCCCCTGCTATCCTTTTCCTTTGCAGTATATCTCCTTCACAGTATCACTACTCGACTCATCGCTTTGCCGAGACCCTAAGCTACGAGATGGGCGAGTTGATGCTGTTTCGAGATGAAAGCCGGAGAACGATTCCGAATTCTTGAGAGCGAACGCGCACTAGGACCTGAAAGTAGCGCGACGAGCTGTTTATTGAGAGCTTTGAAGTCGTCCTAACCTATCTGCCAGGCGAATGAGCGAGTTGTGTGAGTGGGAAGAGTGCAAGAATTCGTTCGCTCATCTTTTGCTTCCTCCCTTTCACTCCCACATCAGTCCAGCTGCTCAAACCTTACCTGATCTAGTCAGATAAACTCCAAGAACCCTGTCAACCACCAGACAATCTCGTACAGCCAGAATCTTCAGCTCCAGTCGCGGTAAATCGAATCAACAAACAAATCGAATTCAATGGCTCCTGTCCTCAGAGTACGACGCGCAGCTACTTTCGACAAACCTGTATGGTCAGATATTGCTCAGACCAAGCACGAGGAAAGGGAGGGATCGCTCTTTCTGGATCTCCCTTCGAAAATGTAAGTTGCATCGATCGCGCTTCGCGAGGGTGAAAGCTGACCTCCCTTTCGTTTCTAGACTCGATCAGATCCTCTCAGACTCCGACTTGAACCTTTGCGACCACCTCGCCCTCGCCGCAACCAATCGCTCCCTTCGCTCTTGCTATTCATCTCCCTCCATCTGGTCCGCCCTCATCGCACTCCGACCTCTCCCCAGCACCCTCGACGACGTCGATGAAGACTCCTATGGCGACATCTTCGAGCATTTTCAATCCCGCAAAGATGCCGAATATCGCCAACCTGAAAATGTTCGAAACAGGCGTATTCTCTCGACTATCTGGAGCGGTAAAGATGCAGACACCTCGAAGAAAGGAAGTAACGTACTCACCGATGCCTCAAATCGTGGAGAACGTGTGGCAACTGGCAAGAAGAGGGATTTGGAAGAGATGGAGAAGGATTCAGTTGCAGTTGTTCGTTCAGCCGAATGGGAGGAAGCGATCGAGATCGTTCACGAGAAGGTAAGCTCCTTCAGTGCTGTGTCTATGCCGCGCGACTAATGGTTGTCGACGAAGAACAGACTATCGGCAAATCGGACGCGATGAAGCGCTATCGTCTTACTGATCTCGAGTGAGCCAGCTTGATCCCGAACAAAATCTCAAAGCGTACTGATCTATGATACTCCTATCGCACGTAGACTCGTCGACTACCTTCAAGCGACCCTCGTAGGCAAACAACGCCAAAATGGTAGTCAACCCAGCTTCTTCATCGAGCTCGCTGTACAAGCCCTCGCCTACAGACTCCATGGAGGTGTACTCGGTCATAAAGCTTTGTATGTCCACCTCTCCTTGACTCCTCTATGTCTGAGCTTATCATGTGTGGCTCCGTTTCCAGAATGGAGAAAAAGAAGAATGCTGCAAAGAAGATGAGGGAAACGAAACGCAAGAACGGTACTGCTGGAGTTTGGGTCTTCACTGGTAGGAGGTGATTTAGGGAACTCGCGAGACACGCTCGAAAGAACCGCTTGAAGGGATCGCTTGAAAGGTTGCAGGAACATCGCTTGTTAGTTTCCGATTTTGTTTCGGTTTTCGCTGATATAACGTAATCGTACCTAGTCTATCCGATTTCCACCCGTACTGAAGTACTGTATCGACTCCGATGTGATTTCTCAGCCCTTATAGAAACGAGAGGAAAGGTCGTCAAGCTCAAAACATCGCTTCATCTCCCTCGCTGGGTCCGCACTTCGATACTCCAGGCGAGATAAGGCTGATCAATGAACTCCTCGTCACGTTCGTACGCGCGACTTCCCTTTGTCCGCTTCCCCTTTTTGTTCGAGACTCGCTTTCGAGAACAAAGGGAAGTTTCCTTTGACATCTTCCTCTGCCTCTAATTTTTCCTCCTTTACTTCTTTACGCTTCGAAGCTAGTTACTGGACCGGATCCAACGATGAACGCCTGCGATCTATCCCAAATTCTTCGCAACTTCTCGAATCTACCACTCCCACTCAGTCCTCCCGAAACCCTCCTCCCTCCTCCCACCTGCTCTCTGCGAACTCGTTTAGCTGTGACGCATTCGCTCACGTCACTCAAGCTCCCTGTCTCGAGTTCAAATCGGAAATCAAGACTAAACATGAATTCCTCGATTCATTCATGCGGAATGCAGCATGCGACCCCTTCGACTGCCTGTACGTGTTCTATATAATCGCTCTTCGTGTTTCGGAGGCAACAGCTGACGTTCCTTCCCACATCACGCAGCGATTCTTGCGAAACCTTTCAAATTTGCAGAACGAAGTGTCGACGAAGAGCGGGACGGACGAAACGAAGAGTGGACCTTTGGCCCCCTATCGATACTATGATATATAGGAGATAGACTGCAGGGGGATAACAAGGGAGAAGCGTTACCAATCAGTACAAACGAAGAGGCAGTGTAGAGAGGTTTCTGAATGTTTGGGGTTGTAGGGCATACTTTCTGTTGTTCTTGTATTGTACGCTAGATGTTTGTTGAACGTTCGAGAAGCTACCGCCCGGGGGAGACGCAGTGTGTGTATGAGGCACTCCTGGAGCGAACGTTCGAAGATTTCTTTCGCTTCTATAGCCGAACGTCGAACTCAAGTCTCTCTGAACAAAGACGTACGTAAGAGCGAATGAATATCATCGCACTGTGCGTATCTCAGAAGTCTAAGGCGAGACAAGAAATAGAAAGAGTTCACAAGTCGAAAGAGTAGCAACGAGTAAAAAGGGGGGGCAAAGAACAAGAACCGCGTCGAGGTTTCGAGCTCGCCTGCCGAGTACACAGAGCAAGCGAAATCATCGATATGAGGCTGCAAAGCGAAGATTGCCGTAGATGTAGCGTTTGCGATGAGAGAGCTCCTGTTGAGGGCGAGAGAGACATATCAGTGTCGCTGCAGAAACGTCGCGGAGATGACAAGAAGGACTCACAGCTTGAGTCGATGTAGATGACCGTGACTTGCCTTCATCGTCAACAGGGTACAATTTACTAGCGATCAACAAATCTCTCGTAACTTCACCGAAATCGACCAGATCCGGCAAGCTCATGTTCTGTAAATCAAGGTCCAATAAGCGAGAGCTCTTTAGGATGTAACAGAGGGAGAAGCACACCTCTTGGACGCATTTGACAACCTTGTCGCGGAATTGTTCAGGCGTGATTTGGTGCTTGCGAACGTTTTTCGAAGTATTCATTAAGTCTTCGACGACACGAGACTGATCAGCGCCCCCGAGAGCTTTGAATTTGCTGCCAGTGAGCGCCCGTACGAGCTGGTCGCGAAGGTACCACCAGGGAGTAGGTTCAACATGGTGAGGATTGACAAACTTGACGTAAGCCAGGACGAAAGCTCGACGCCGATTCGAGTCGAAACCTTTCCACTCTTCATGGGTTCTACGCCAGGACAAGAAGAGCTGAAGACCGACACAATCTAGCGCGATCTCGACCTTGAAAGCGGAAAAAAGCAAGTTCAGCTCAGATCACATTAATCAGATGTAATCGGTCAGACTCACGACAAACGGACTGATCTTGGGTGACTCAATAAGGCCGAAGCTTTCGAGCTTGTCAGGTGGGATCTCATTGAAGAAAGGCTGTCGATCGAAAACAAGCTGAGTTCGCGAAAAGCGGCAACAAGTCGGTAGGGGAGCAAGGACTCACCAGATCTGAAGGCTTGTTGCGACCCAATTGCTTTTCGGGTCCCCAACAATAGAAGATCGTTTCCAAAGCTGCGCTCATCCTGAGATACTCGAATTTTGAGAAAGGTCCCTCATCTTCGATCGTAGCAGCTCCTGTGTCTCCGAGGCGTGTCAAGTAGTATTTGAGAACTTTCCACGTCAATGTCTCCCATTCTTGTAGGAGCTTCTGTTCGTTTGTATGTAACTTCTCGCGATCCCATTTGTTTGCGATGGCCTTGACAAGTATGAGTGCTTCGCTTAACGACGTATCCATGACCTGAGCCTCGAAGTGCGGCTTCTGGATCGATAACATGGTCGAGGAAGTGCTATGAAGCAGAGAGGAGAGGGAGCTGGGAAGGGAAGAAAGGGGGAACCGGTTACAGACAGTGGGAGATAAACGTCGTTCCTTGCCGAAACGCCTTTCACCTCGAGGTAACCACTCACCGTTACCTCGCACAGTCAAGGATCTACGGACGTGAACAGGAGAGCTTATTGAGACTGTAGATGATCTAATCACCGAGTCCGTTGTTTCTCGAGAAAGGAACCGAAAATCAGTCAAGCGATGAATGTCTATTTCCACAGTTGGGTGATGCAGTTCCGTATTGGACACAGATGAGGAGGATATGGTTTGGGAGAATAAATAAGGGATGTGCAGATTCAAGACGCAGTGAGGCAGGTAAGAGAGAGAGCGGAGGGAGAAGCCAGGTGCAGTGCGATATGGGCGTTAGTAAGGAAGGCGAGTAGCAAAGCAAGATATGTAGATCTAAAAGGTTTAAAAGTGATACACGTAGTAATCGAGAGAAAAGCGAAAAAGGTTGTTTAGAGTAAGCGAAGAGGTTTCATTCTTAATCTTCGAGCTCAGGTTGAGGACAAGCGACAGCCGGTAGCGCCGAAGGAGGAGTGAGACCCCGCATACGGTACCAGTGCTGAAGAATGATCTGCGGGTCAGCGGTGCCAGCGAGCGAAAAGGAGGGGAGAAGTGCGAACCTGAGCGAGCTTCAGAGCTTGACCTTGGAGATAATCCGAGTCTCCGTTAGGGTACATCAAAGTGTAACCATCGTGCTGTGCAAGGTCGAGGGGTCAGCGATGGGAGATAGCGAAGACGAAATGAAAGAGCAGCTAACGTGATCGACCCAATTACAGCATTGACCATCTGAGTCGATATGAAATCGGTCAGCCCTCACGAGGAAGAGGAGAAGAGAAGACAGACAACGACATACCATGACCAAAGAGACTCCACATCATTGAACCCGAACCCTCCATCTTTTCGATAGTCGAATAGAAAGTATCGAGGTTCGCTCCACCGTGCAATCCTGTCCAATCAAATTCACCGACGTAGAACGACTTGGAATAGTAGGAGAGGTAGCCGTTGTCCTTCTCGAGTAACCATTGAAGAGCGGGATAGAAATGATCGGTGCTGTTCAGCATTAAGCGAAACGAATCAGCTCTCCATCCTGTCACAGCGCTATGGAAAAGACGATGGCTTACACTAGATCAATACCGTTCGCAGACATTCCGGTATTCGCGAGCGCTCCCGAAGTATCGACTAAACCGTCAGTGCCGTCGGCGACAAGGGTGTTGGGAGCGAGCGAGAGAATGTGCCCGGCGATGTCCTCCGTCCATGATTTCGGTGGAGCTCCTCCTCCAAGCATGTAACCTCCGAGTTCTGAGAGCGGGAGAAACGGAATCAGAACTGCAATTTGTCAAGCGAGCTGAGAAAAACGACGGCGGGACTCACCATTACCGGTTTCCCAAGCTAAAGAATGCAATCGAGAGGTTAGTCCAAGAGCGTACGGGCGGTAGGGTAAGCGACGAAGCGAGTGAGAGTGAGGACTCACCGAGAATAGTAGGATCGTCTCCAAGTCGAACCTGTCAACTCTCCAAACTCCCTCAGCTTTCCGCATATCGAACTATCAGACAGTAGAGTGAACATACACCAGTGTACTTGTTGACGTGATTGAGAACGACAGAGATGTAATCCTTGTACATCTGAACGACAGATTTCGAATAATAGAATTGACTAGCATCGCTCGTATCTTTCCCAGCCCAGCTGCACAAGCCACGAAAGATGTCAGCTACAACTGACTCTCGAAGCTCTAGAGAGTAATGAGGAGCGTACCCGATGAAATCGTATTTGCCTCCGTGATCTGTGAAATTGGAAAGCTGTTTTCAGTTTCGATTGAAAGGATAGTGGGACGGGAAGATGAGCGTACAGTAAGCGTAGTTGTCTGTTGTGATCACGAATTTCGTTAATAAGGGAAAGACCTGTAGCGGATCAGAGGAAAGTCGAAACGAACCAGTCAAAGGAATGAGTAAACGTAATCCGTAGTTTCGAGCAGCCCAAATCGAGTAATCGATCGTGTCGAACTGTTCAGTGTCGTTGAAGATTGGGAGTCAGTGACATCGTCGGAGGAGATGAGTCAAGGAAAGGAACTCACAGCTTTGTCGTTCGTTTGATAAGCTTTAGGCCAAACTGAATACTTGTTGCCGGTACTGAGTGAAGAACAGGTTTCGCCATCAGCTATAGTTCTTGATCGAGATCCATAGAAGGGGAATATGCGACTCACCTGACACCCAAAGTATGAGAACGAATGGTATTTCCTCCCATCGCAACCGTAGCTGCCATCGCTTCTCGAATCCGGCCTTTATCCGGATAAGACGGACTCGGGTACACATTCTCATCGAGTCCCAACCAGTAGATATCTGTGGGATGAAAAGCGTGTAGAAGATCAGCCAGCTTTCACAGTCGAACGGATCTGCGAAACTTTTTCGACTCACTCGGTCCAGTGATTCGGTACTCATCTCCATCGAGCGTCAACTTTCCTCCACTCCTCTTGACAAAGGTCGAAGGGCGAGGCGAGTAGACGAAGTCGCCCTTGCCAGGTCCGAACACTGCTCCTCCAGCCGTGTTTGTGTACATCTTTGCACAGTTGGAAGAAGGAGGGGTTGGGAGAACGAGGGGAGCTTCAGATTTCGTCGAGGTTTTGGAAGCGGAGGAAGATGAAGATGCGGTCGAGGATGAAGTAGCTTGAGTCGTTATTGAGTCGGAAGAGGAAGATGATTTGGATTGGGTAGGTTCTGATGCCGCGAGAGTTTTACTGAATCCACCACCGACGATAATCTGTCCTGATCCATTCGCCGACTTTGTTGAAGATGCCGTCGTTGATCCATTCGAAGTCGAGGTGGAAGAAGGTACAGAAGTCGAAGTTGTCGAAGATTGAGAGTTCCCTTTCCACTTTGGATTCTTTGGCCATTTCGGGTTCGAAACCGATACAGTAATCCCTCTCTTGCCCATTACCGTATCTCCCTTGCCTAATCCCTCTTCATCTAATTCATCTCCATCCCAAATTTGTTGCTCCGTCATGTTGAGCGATCCACCTTGACCACCACAGAGAGCTTCATCTATTCCTCTATCCTCTATGATTTGAGCTGCCCTTTCTACAAGTGCTGAAGGTGATCTAGCGAATAATCCGTGAGAGTTTGGATTGGGAACTGCGTGATGTCCTCCTTGAGGGTGAGAAGCTGCTGAGGAGTAATTGGGTAGACTTGCAGCAGCGACTAGTGACAGTAGTAATGTCAGGGTATGCATGGTTGTTCGAGAGGCTGATTCAGTTGTTGTAAAGGCTTGCAGGATAGTGAGGGAAGAGGGAAGAAGTTTAAACTCGCTGGGCAGGGAAGTCAGTCAACAATCGCAATTTTCGCGTGGCTTTCGACTTTAGCAAGGACAAGACACAGCTGTATGGTACCATAAGAGAGTGTGCTTGGCTATGGAGACGCGTTCGAGCGATTCTGACAAGGTATGGCGAGTCGATCTCTTCGATGCAAGCCAGCTTTTTTATTTATTCGAATTCAGGAATTCCCTATTCGAGTCCGTAGATTATGCGTCCTCGCCTCCGGAGAAGAGGCAGCGATCAGGATGAACTCGAACTTGTCGAATTCGAAGATCCGTTCTCACTCTCCACGTTCGCTTTTTTCGCAAACAATCGATTTTGAAGGTAGATTCACGCGACGACGATTCAGCAGTGCAATTGAGTACTTTGTTGACAACATTAGATTCAAGTAGACTGTACGAGAGTGGCAAAGAAAAGGGGAAAATCAGAGAACTAGTACTTCATTTTCTTCGCTTGATTACCTCCTCCTCCAAACGATGAACTCGAGCGCTTCGAGGCCTTGTTGGATTCTGCAAACACACAAATCTACATCAGCTTGCGATGTCGACGACTGAAAGAGTGGATCAAGGGACTCACCAATTTTGATTCGTTTGACCCCTTGACGGAACTTTTCGTGAATGTCTCTCGCACTAACCGATACGTGACTCTCGGTTCCGTTGAAGGTGTAGCAGTTGTGAATCATCAAGTCGACGTCGGCTTCAAGTGCTTCGATCGATTGATACTGATCCGCTTCGAGTTTCTTCTTTATCATACGGAAATCTCGACCTTGATGAGGGGGAATCACAGTGTAGTAAGCTGGAACTTGAACCGCGAGTTCGGAGACGGGTACATTGAAAGGTTGAGCGCTGTCGGACACGAACCGATTCAATATCGTACTCTTTAGAGAGACAGAGAGAACTGAGCTTACGATCCTTCCTCCATCAACTTTTTCAACATCGCACCTAGACTCCTTTTCGTGTTGTAAGCGAGTTTGCTAGCCTTCTCCCACTCCGACCTCCAAGCTCTGTCGAGTACGAGTACGTGCCAGATTGGCTCAGTGTTCGGCGTATTGAACTTGACGCAATTCGCTACGATCAGGTCGAAATCGGCAAAGAGTGATCCATAGTTCCCGTATCGTCCAGAGTCGAGCTTTTGCGACATCGTTCGTAGATCCATCGGATGAGGGATCTCGTCGTAGTACCTGGAGAACGGAAAAGAGGTAATTAATCAGTATCGCGATAAGGGGGGAAGGAACGTGAGGAGGTGTCGACTCACGTAGCTAGAGGACCGACTGCCTCGACAGGAAGTAAGAAGAAGAAAGCTTCTCGAATACCTTGCACCTTACTGAGTACTTGCTTCGCTTTCTTAATGTCGACAGGTTCCGCCGCTTGCTGCCATCTCGTCGGATGAGCTGGCATTGGATCGTCAAGGATCGCTGGTCGACCTGGAGCTTGATAGACGAAAGGTTGAGGCGTAACAGGTACGAGTTGATCCGGTTCATCGAGTAAAGGATCGAATTCTGAAGGTTCTGCGTAATTCGGTTTCGGTTTCTTCTCTTTTCCTTCCTTGTCCTTCTTCTTCTTCTTCTCCTTGATCGGTTGTGGTGCCCATGCGGCAGGAGAGTAAACGTTAGGAGCTCCATCGGTTCCTGCGAGGTAAGCGGGAGGAGTAGCGCTCGGTGAAGGTCGAGGAGAGAAGTTGGGTTGAGGCGTCGCATAGGGAGATTGTGCTGGAGAGTAAGTAGGTTGTTGTTGACGAGGGATGGGAGGCGGATGGGGACTTGAGGAAGCAGAGACTGTCGAACCGCCGAGAGTAATCTTGAATCCTCCTGGTTTCGGTGCAGCGGGAGGCGGGAATGGAGGAGGAGGGGAACCATGGAAAGAGTTTGAAGCGGGTAAGGGAGGAGGAGGGGGAGGCATGGCAGGATATGTTTGAGGTAGATTTTGAGGTGGTGCTTCGTAACTTGTCGCGGGAACGGGAGTGTGATGAACAAGTGCAGGGTTGGGAGTGGGAGCGGGAAGAGGAGCGGGGGGAAGAGGAGGTGGTCCAGGTTGTTTGATTTTGAGGGTGAAAGAGTGAGGATTCGACGGGGGCGGAGGGGGAGGTAGATATTCGGCAGGAGGAAGGTAGTGATTCTGTTCGTAAGTTGCAGCAGCAGGTGGGGGCGGAGGAGGGGGCAGAGGACGAATAGGTTTTGGTGCTTGATGGGAGTGATAGGAAGAGTCACCTCGACTCTCGAGAGCGCGAAGAGTAGCTTCAACTCGCTCCCACTGACGGTCGAAGAGGAAGTCGAGATCGTCGGCGAGAGCTCCGATAGGCGATTGCGAACCGTTGTAGAGTTTGGCGTTCGAGACGATGAGCTTGAAATCGTCTCTGAAACCGTAACGATCTGGGTACAATCCCGCTGCAAGCTTGTGACCCATAGTTGCGAGATCCATTGGATTACGGATGACGTCGAAGTAATCGAGAGCTCCAGCTTTGACAGGATCGACGGGTGCTCGAAACAAGAGTGATTTCTTGTCTTTGAGCAGTTTCTTGAGAGTGCTTTTGCAAGAAGCGACGTCGTGCACGGTCATACCCGAAGCTTGTGCTGAAGGAGCTTTCGGTACATGAACCTTGATCTTGTCCTTTTGCTTCTTCGGTCGAGCTTCTTCGGGAATATTGAAAGGAAGTTGCTCGAGAGGTGCTGGTCCTTCGTCGGCTGTGAACGTTCGAAATAATATACTTCAGCCTGTATCGGAACGAATCGAGAGCGAACAAACACCTACGTCGAGTAGCGAGTGTCGGAACATTCGAAGTTGACGAACCGAACTTGATTCTGGGCAAGGTCTCCACTGGAGTCGGAGGCGCTTCGACGACAGGAGCCGGAGCCGGAGTAGGAGGTAGACGGAATCGCATCTTCGGTATCGGTTCTCCTTCTGGTCGAACAGTCGCTTCGCAAATCTTTAGACAGCACATTCGTACTTCAGGATCGACTTCGGGATGACTGCGGTAGTCAACGAGGTTAGGGATATACTGTGACGGTGCTAGATAGCCAAGAGGGCTTACGTGAGAGTAGCAAGCAAACTCTGTCGATAATTGAGCGATCGACCGGGTTTCTTCCTCAACGCTTTCAGTACGTTCGTAAGCATATCTCGTTCCTTCTTGTTGATCGGGTTCCCATTCTCGTCGAACTCCGGATCTGGAGGAGCGAGATCGTGAACGGCAGCGAGGATCGGCAATGATTCAAGAACGGTTTCGGCGAGTCGACGCTGGACGAGACGAGAGGAATCTTCGCGCATAACTGAGAAGAGGTATCGAACGAGAGGCATGACGTCTTGCAGAGGATTGAGGAGGAGTAGAGCGTCGAAAGCTGCCACTCGGACTGGTGGATAATTCCCATCGCTATCGAAAGAAGCGAGTCAGCGGGATTCGAGAGCGCAGATTCGTTCCGACTAACCGAGTATAGGAGAAGAACAGCATTCGATCTTCAGGGATCAGTGAAGCGAGAGTGAGCTTGAGCTTGAACTGCAGAAGAAGGGAGAAGGTTAGAAGAGGAGAAGTAAACATGGTAGAAGAAGAGAACGCACCTCGATAGCGGCAACCGTCACGACGTTGTGATAACTCGGGACTAATCGATCCGCACTCATATATCGCTCGATCTCTTGTACTGCCGGCACCAGGTTCTCGTTTCCTTCCACCTCGTCTAGCTCAGATTCGAAAGAGTCGATTTCTCGTGGTAGAGTTTTGACGAAAGCGTGTGAAAGAGCATTCATGACTGATGAAATGTAATGAGCATCCGAGTACTATCGTAAGGCGAATGTCATCAGCGAGACGCCGAGGAGAGGAGAAGCGGAAGGTGGACAAACCTTGTTCCCGAGATTGTCGTTGTAAGCGAGCAAATCGACGAGGAATTGCTGAATCACAGGAGGTGTTTGACCCCTATCGTCGCGTACCATCGATATAGCAGTGAGGATCGTCTAGATTTGCAGAAGGAGTGAGTCTCGGCGTCTCGAGAGGAGAAGAGCGAACAGAGACTGACCTTTTTCAGGAAGTAGAGGGTCAAATCCGAGAAGTCATTCGTCTTGGGAATACATCGGAAGCCGAATGGATCTTTCGTTTCGACGTCGGGCTCGAAGCAGAACCAGGTCTGGAAGAGTTTGAAGAGGTGAAACAAGCCGAGATAATCTTGTTGATTCGTTGCGCACTACAAATCGAGTCGTGGTTCAGTTGCAGCTTTGAAGACAGCAAGGATAGCAGTGATAGATAACTTACCGAGATCAAAGCGAGAGCAGCTTCCATTCGGATTCGAACAAAGTAATTGCTGACGAGCACCGTTTTGCACAGATTACTCGAAACGATTGGTGAAGGTAGACCGGATAGAGCGTGGATAGCCTGAGCGAGCGAGAACGTGTGTCAGCTGACGAGATCTGAGAGAAAGCGGGAACTTTCGACAGCGCTTACCTCGAGTTGAGCGATAACGTCTCGATCCCTCTGTAATTGCGAAATCCACATAAAGTCTGGTTGTTGAAACTTGACGGTACAGATCCAATCGAGGTCGGAATCGATTCGAATCCACTCGTAAGTCGCCTGACTCATGTTCGTATCGTCTTCTTCCGTCCAATCCGCTACCCTCCATTTCTCTCGAGCTTTCTCTTCTTCCCACATTCCCAAACTGAACCCGACATCGATCAAGTTCATCTCTTCCTGAGCTTCCGTATCTCCTAGAGCTGCGGCAGTAGCAGCAGCTTGACGAGCTTGATACCGTTTCGTGTTCCTCCTCACTCGCTTGTATTTCGTATTGAACGGTACTTCGTGACGTTTGAACGAATCTTGAATCGACAAGACGTGCTCGTAAGGAGTTCCATCGGCTTCATGAATTCGAATCGTCATTTGTCCGTCGAACAAAGGTATCGGTCGAAGGTGACCTTGAGCCTCCCATGGTGCCTTCTGAGACCAAGCGTAGGCGTAACATCGTTGAGTAACGTTGAGTTCGACCGCCATCTTCTTTCGATTGAAGTTTGCCGTCACTTCGAAGGTTGGACAACCTGAACCGTAAACCCATTGATCGAAGAAAGTCTTGAGAGCTTCAGAGGATCCACCACACGCTTTTCGACAGGTTCGCATGAAGGAAGTGGTCGATAGTGTGTTGGCGTTCGAGGAAGCGGAGGAAGACATGTCGGAAGTGATGGCGTCGAGGAAGAGTTTCGGAAGAACTTTGTCGAGACCGAGGGAAGTACCGGATTTGCGAAGATGTTTGTCGAGGATGTTGAGGACGAGAGGAGCTTTGAGAGCGATGAATTGCATCTGAGAGGGTTCTGGAGCGGTGAGACGAGCAGGGACGCAAATCGGTTCGAATTGAATATCTTGTTCGACACAACGATTCATGTCTTTCTTGAGTCGGAAGCGATACTCGTTGTTGCCCCAAATCGATTTTAGGAAGAGTGAAGTCATGTGAAGGGCGATACCGACAACGAGCCAAGAATCGGAGGGAGTTCGAGGGATGAGATTGATTCCTGACCACTGAACGGCGAGGGCGTGAGCGAGAAGCTGTCGAGTTTCGTAGGTTTGATCGATGACGCTCGGAGGATGTAAGATGTCGGAAGAGAGGAGGGTCATCGCGGCAGAGTGGAAGTTGGGAGAACCGGAGGCGAGAGAATCGATGAAAGCGACAGAGTAGGTTGCGAAGGGGTAAGATCCGAATGTCGTCGTGTAGAACTCCATCGCCTTCCTCAATACTCCGACGGTGTACTCCATCTCTTCTTCTCTTCCCGGTAAACATAATGCATTGATCTTGGGTCCCTCATCCTGAAGCGATTCCTCCTCTTCCTCCTGCACCTCCTCTTCACCCTCCTCGATTCCTTCTTGCCGCTCCTTCAGTTTCCGTGTCCCTTGAACTTCCGTAATGATGAAAGGTCCAACTGCCCAACCGATTTGCTGAACTGAACAAGGTGAAACTTGAGCGAAATGCCAAATCACCCGGTCACTTCGATCTGGGTGAACCACCTGTTCGATCAATTCTCCTGAAGCGATTACTGATATTGGCCATTCTCCATCAACTTCTTCTTCCTCTTCTTCCTCGTCCTCATCGTCGTCTCCATCATTCACGTCTTGACCATTCTCTATAGATCCATTCACTGCTTTGTCTGGTCGAGAGCTCGAGGTGGCGGAAGCGAGTATTCGAGGTGCGACGAGTTCGAGATCCCAAGTACATCGTTCTCGAGGAGAATCTGAACAAGGAACCCAAGTTCGAGCGCCAATGTCGGAAATGGCGGAAGTGAAAACGTGAGGGAATCGCTGCATCCAATCCTCCAATGAGTTTAGTAGTCCACAAGAGAGTGAAGTAGTGAAGCAGAGAACATACGGAAGGATTCGCATCATCTGGTCCGACTACAACGATTCCAATTCCAGGTTTAACCACCTCATACTCGACGGCGATGACGATAGCTTCCCACTCGTCCGGTTTCGGTGGCTCAGCATTCTTCGATGGTGCCGGAGTATTCGCCGAGGGAGTCTCTCCAAACGGTTTCGGCACTTTGACGACGCAACCTTGAGGAATTGCGATGCCTAATTCTCCTTCTTCTCCTTCGTTGTCTGCTCGCCATACTGATCTCTTCAATTCTGGGTAAGTGTGGACGTTGGAAGGTTCTGTGAGAGTTGGAGGTGCTGGAGGGAGGTGGGAGAAGTCGAGAGGGACGATAGTCGGAACTCTGAGGGAAGTTGAGAGAATGTTAAGGGATCGCGCGTTGAGCCAGACAGTTCGTAGATCAGGTGCAGTAGGAGTGATAGTGAGCTCAGTATAACCCTACATCGAGTACCGGTACAGTGTCAGAGGGCAGATTCTCAAGTCATCATTATAGTGAGAAAGGAACTCACGTTGATCCTTCCGTTCAGGCCTATACTGATCGATACCTTCTGATTCGTTACATTGAAGCCTTTACCCATCTTGTCCAGCTAGTTGTGAGGAGCAGCGAGTGGAGGCTTGAGATCCGAGAGGAGGAGGAGATGGAAATGGAGTGTGAGGAGAGAGAGGGTCAAGCAAGCGAATGCTTCCCAGTACGAGCTAGAAGGTTAACTGGATGTCTGCTAGAGTGAGTTCAGACTGTCGCCAGTGGATCGACGAGGGGAAAGAAGCAATTCCTTCCTTGACTTTCTACCATTCACTTCAATTGGGAGAACAATTAAAGTCTGCTTTGGAGCACCGGTCACTCTGTCCAAATCGGCCCTCGGGTGTAACGAACTGCTCAACGAGTCCGACTCTGCTGGATTGCTTCAACAAACTCGCTTAATTCGTTTTTCTCGCTTCGGGTGCTTCGTCCTGGCTCTGTTGGCTTGTCACCTGGTTGAACTGGTCGAGACAACGCTTGGCGATATGCTCGAAAGTTGCAGTATCCGAGGAACCTCTGTAGGAGTTTGAATATTCCGGTCGTTATGGTTCGTTCCCTTCTGTTTCCCTCGTTTCGACACCTGACTAACCTCTGATCCAGGATACATAGCCGCGACAGACCCTAAACCCTACTTCTATCGATCGCTCATCTTCATAACCCTTCGTTCTGCCCAAACTGGATGTCAACCGTCAATTCTACGATCTCTTCGTTTAAATTCGCCTCACATTCGCGCTTCGTTCGCCTCGAAAGCTCAATCCTATCGTCCCGATAAGCGACGAAGATCTAGACGGATAATTTGCGGGCAGCTGACTGGCTTAGACAATAGCAGAAGTAACGAAGTCAACGTTTCGCACGAAATAGAAAAGCTGAAGTTTACAGATTCATGGCGCTGCGTCAATAGGGTCAACGCTTCTCTCGCGTGGTTCTTTCTGGACTCTCGTCTCCTGTCTCCACTCGCAGTACTTCGCACTTACGCGAGGCTAGTTGGCTGTCAATTGCGAGAGTCGAGAGATTTCTCTCGTAGAATTAATGACAGTGCATCGTTTCTGCCCTTGCACCGACTCAGAGAGTGCGCACTGTGCGAAGACTGCGAACGTGAGAGAGCAGTGAGAATGAGAGAACGTGCGAAAGGTCGCGCGCGATTTGTTGTCATTCAGTCTCAAAATCTCAAAGGGGAAGTCGATAATAGCCTTCCTTCCTCTCACCTCTCACATATCTTACATGATCACTCGCATATCGTGTTAAAGAGCCTTATCAACCCTCTCACCACTACTCTCCAACTGTCCTCGAAACCCTGCATTGTTCGCCAGTGTTACTCTTCCCCTCAAGCCTCTCACCTCCCCTTTCAAGTCGAGTTCCATCGGTTGTATCGATCGCGCTCACTAGTTCTTCTACCACTCCCACCGCATTCTACTCTCTCAGTACTTCAAATCAGTCAACCTCTCGAAACCCCCGCTTTCCATTCATCCTTATCCGAGAAAGGTGAATACTTGCGCCTACATTCACTCGTTGTTGAGATCTCTTCGCTCACAACTTCCGATAAACAGAAAACCCGCTCAATACCCTCACAAGCTCTTCAATACTCAGATACACTCAAGTCCACTCTCTCATTAGCACGAGGAACAAACGATGAAGGTGAGTCGGTGTTTACCTTGAGATCTTCAATTTTTCCTGTCAACCTATCCCCCGCCTTTCTATCCTACTTTTCCTTTCCTCCCTCTTCTCGCATGTACTCTCTCGTACTCGATTGTACTAATACTGACTCCGAAATGATCGAAACAGTTTCTCGAAATCGCCGAACTCGACGTTCTCTCTAATGCCTTGTGCATGTCGAATCCCACTCTCAAACTCACGACTCGCATCGAAGCCTACTCTTGCAAACAAGTCGCAAAGGAACGCAAACTGTTCAAAACTCTCGAATCTGAATTCGTTTCCGACCTTTCCCTCTCTACTTCGATCTCTCCTCCTGAACATCACCAAGGTCTCCTCGATTCGGCATTCGGTCCTCTCGATAAACCACAATCTCGCAAGACTTTATGGCTGTTGATCGGTCTCCTCAATGTAGCATTCCCAGATCACGACTTTTCGAAAGTTCGTCCAGAGGATTTCCGTCGTGAAGAAGGACCTCGAGCAGTTCTCGCTTCCCTCTCGACCGCATTGGATCACTTGCGCTCCCCGACTGGACAGAGGTCATTCTCAGCGTACCCTTCTTCATTCCCGACGAACTCGTCTCCTCATTCGGATCCGATTTCTCTCCCTTCTTCGACCCCCAACTTTGGAGGAGGAGGTGGAGGAGCACACGATTCGATTCGTACCGATCCTTTCCTTCGTCAAGTTCTCGACCCAATCATCGATCTCGCCGAATGTGAAGTCTTCACTTATTCGCCCGACATGGATTCAGACCCTCACGCTGCCGAATCCGATGACGAAGAATCCGATTCTGCAGACGACGACGCATTTGAACGAGATGACGATGGAATGGCTTTCGAGATGGACGGAGTCGAATCCTCCCAGTCGACTCGTTCGAGGTTCCCTGGAGCTTCCTCTTACGGTTCGCGACCTTCACCCTTCACCGGAGGAGGACCTCCGACTCCCTTCTCGAAACGCTCACCTATGAAATCGATCTCTTCCGTGTTTCCTCCTGGAACTCCTGGATCAACGAACGGCGATTCAGAAGATTACTTCTCTGAATCTTCGACTGGAGGACTCCTTTGGTCGACGTTCCAATTCTTGTACAACAAGAAATTGAAGAGGATCGTATTCATCAATGCGTGGGCTAGGACTCCTTCCGAGAATCATCGACCAAGGAGGAGGATCGGTCAATCTAGTTCGAACAACCAACGACCTCGACCTGGTCCTTCTTTCAACGATGTCGTTTCAGCTCAACTCAAACGTAGCGCTTCGACTAGTTCTATCGCTTCTATCCCCGTTCAACACCACCACAACGGTCACAAGAAGATCAAGGCTTGAACAACGACCTTTTTCTTTTCTTTTCGCTTTTCGTCTCCTCCCCTCGCTCCTTTTTGTACGACTGCAGGTTCCGTCGCCTACTACTCCTACCGCCTTTTTCTATCGCTTTACGTTTTTATCAATATTGTACCCCTTGTCGTCGTTTTCCCTCTCTCTCCCTGTATATTTCTCGTCTCCTGTTCTCTCCTCTTTCGCGTTTCTCTCGTCGTAGTTCCACTTCTTCCCGTCTCCTATCAGTATCCCTTTTCTACTATGCAAAGCTGTGTTATCGCTTTCCTCGACTATGCGAACTCGAAACTTCTGCGAGAAATTGAAACTTCTGTCAGGCTCTCTTCACTCTTTCACCTCATCTTCAACTTTGCCGATGGACTCGCCGAACGCGTCTGGATACGTGCCATTATCCTTGGTAGACACTCTGACTCGACCCAACCGAACCTATCGATCTGTTCAAGCTACTCCCTCATCTTCCTCTTCAAAAACTCATCATGCTCATTCCGCCTCGCTCTCTGCACTCGCCTCGAAGGAACGCTCAGAACAAGCAAGGAGGGAAGCTGCTCTCATGTGTGAGAGCTTGGGTATAGGAGGAGTTCCTCAAACTCCAGCAAGAGCATCACTCAACTCTGATGTCGAAGCTACTCCTAAACCACAATCGAATCAACAGAAGGAAGTCAATACACTCAAAGTGAGATTGGAGGATAAGGATCAGGAGATTGCAGCATTGAGGAAAGAGTTAGGAGTGTTGATGAGGGAGAAGAAAGAGTTGGGAGTCAAATGTGACAGATTGGAGAAGGATGCGAATGCGAGAAGTACAGTGGGACAAGGTGGACTCGACGCGAAACAGGTGGAAGAATTGGTCAAGCAGTTCAATGATCAGGAGGCTTTGCTAGGTGAGCAGGAATCGCTTCACAGTACTTTCAGAGACGAATGGCTGACTGTAATCAGCTCCTTCTCCTTCTCACAGGAGGATATCAGCGAGAAGCGGAGAAGAGTTTGGCGGAATTGGATCGATTGCGAAATAGGTAAATTTCCCGACTTCTCCTCTAGCAATCCTCGCTGATCCTCCCTTCCATCCTCATCACGATAACCAGAGAGCGACGATTATCAGATTGGTTCGAAAGGATGTACGGTCCGAACTGGGCCGACGAATTGAACCTTTCCGACAAACCATCCCTCTCTTCATCTCCAGCACTTCGAACCAAGCTCTCTTCTCGACCCAGTCTACTCACCACCCCATCCTCCTCTTCCCTATCATCATCCTCCCGCCTTTCATCCGATACAACCCCCTCTCTCGCTTCACCCTCCGAAACCACTCCTTTCCCTCCTCCGAATTCGAGTCCGGGAACAGATCCTCAAGCGTTGAAGCTACACCTCGAGTCGATCCAGTCGCTAATTAGAGGGATGGAGACGAGAATGATAGCGAGAGGGGTCGAGTTGGAAGGTGTCGAGAAACGAGCGAGGGAGGAATCGAGGAGGGCCGAAACGAAGAGGAGAGAATTGGAGGCGATCGTCGAAGACCTGAAAGGTCGAGGAGTAGTGGTATCTTCATGAAGAGTGACGTCTTTTTTGAGTCTGATATTCCCCCAATCTGTTCGATACCCCATCTTCTTATTCTGCTTCGTCCTCTGAAACGTATAAATCCTTCTTGTTCTTCTCCCTCTTTCGTTGTTTCGCGCTCTTCTTCTCTTGAACGCCTTTCAACCTCTCTTCAGTCGGTTGAGTGAACCTAGCCCAGTTTTTCTCGAGTTGTGTAATCGTTTCCTCAGGTGTCCAATCTCGAGCTTCGCACACCGCTTCGAAGACCTCCCAGATCTGTCGACCGAATCAAAGAGTGAGCAAAGTGCTCATATGAGGGAGAGGAATGAAACGGAAGATATTACCTGATCGTCGATTTCAGAGGTATTCGAGAAATCGCTCTCGAGCAGCAATCGATCTTGTTCGATACTCTGCAACAACTTGTGAAAGTTTGGGGATCTCCCCGAGATGATGGTCGAGAACGAGAAGAAAATATTGTCGTGATCTACTCGCATCAAACAAAGTCAGTCTCGAAAGTCTCGTTCAAAGGTGGGTCAACTCACTCTTCTGTATTTGTTTCGCAGCCTCTGCACTGCCTCCAAATGAGTGCAAGCAGATGTAGATCCCTTCGAACCCTTCCTTCTCCTTCTTGAACCGTTTCAAAAGTTCAACCGTATCCATCGTAGCTCTCACGCAATGTTGAGAAACGTTCTTTTTCAATTTGATTGCTAGATCGACTTGAGCTTCGACTACTTTGATTTGGTGTGCTATAGGAGTTGCGAGATCCGAGTTCTTGGGTAACGAGGGAGAATCGGCGAGTAGTCGAGGAGGGTAAGGGATTTTGAACGCCTTGTCTAATCCAATCTCGCCGATAAAACTGGTAGAGAATCGAGAGAGATTCGATTCGAGGGTGGAGAGGAACGTGTCGATTGATATCGGGTTGGGGAAATGAAGGAGGAGCTTGGAAAGGGTTGGGTGAGGTGAAGAGGGTGAATCGGGATCGGGAAAGAGAGAAGTGTAGTGCTCTTCTTTCGTTGGAAGAGCGTCGGGTGGGAAGAATGAGATTGGATGGCAGAACCAAGGATGTAGACCTGTAGGAAGAGGCAAAGGGAAATAAGGATCCGAGGACGAGGAATGAGAGGATGAAACGAGAAAACTTACCGAAACAAGGTAGAACATCGTCCGGTCGAGCTTCGTAGACTACTTTCGTCGTATCCTGATTCGTTAGAGAGCTGCTCATGACACACTGGCAGCAGCGGGAAGGAATCAGAAAAAGTTGAATGAGGTCATTTCAGAGAGGGACTCACGAATTTGCCCGTGTTCAACGCTTGTAGTGTATTCGCTGAGAAGTTATCGTCATCGCAAGGGTGGCAATGACCATCCCGAAGTCTCGCGAGGATAGCTGGATCTGGAGGAGATTTGAAACGAGTTTTGGGATCTTGAGCAGAGGGACGAGTATCTTTCCAGCCAGTCATTCGTGGAATACGTTGCGTAGTATATCTACTGTACTGGGAGCCTATTGAGCTGCGTCTTGATGGGCTTGAAGAATCGAGGGAAGCAGTTGAAGACCAAAGAAAGAATCGGCTCTTTCTCTCTACTGCTCACTGTGTTGGCTGCTCCGGAAGTGCTGGGTCACAGCTAGGTCTGTATTTAGACTGCGGGCTGGATCGAGTGTTTCGTGTCGGACAAGTGAGCTCCCATCCTCGTTCTCCTCCCTCATTCAAGATCGTCTTATTGACCTCGTCACTCGATCGTTGGACAGTGCTGCCTATCCATATGACGCTCAAGCTATTGCTCAGCCTTCTGCCGAGAGGAAACATTCTGCTCAGCTCTCAAACGAGCTACCAACTCGCTACTCTCGCTTTTGTAGAGTCTTCTCTCTTTCTCGCTTCGTTTATCTCGGCGCTTTGTCTCGCTCTGGTCGAAGCAAGGAAGTACGAAGTGTCTATCAAGGCAGGGAATCGGTACAAAAGGACAGGTTTAAGTAAAGGGAAAGATAGGGAACAAGTTGAATCATGGGGACCAGAACACAGGAGAAAGAAGACGAGAGGACAGTCACAAAGAGGCGGATACGGGAGACTAACGGAAGAGGTCGCCGTAGCGAAGGGCTTGACGGTGAGTGAGACGAGGGGTTCGAGTTCTCCTCCTCCCAAGTGATTGCTGATGATACGAAGGAGGGTTTGGGTAGCTGATTGTTGGCCCATGTCCTAGGAGCGATGTCATAGTGCCATATTGTTGTGGATCGTACTCTGGAGGAGCGTAGAAGTTGAAGGTTTCGCGAGAAAGGGGTGGAGGGTAGTTCTGAGTTTCCCATCCAGTCGGATTGAACGTTTGAGGCAGTGGTTGCTGCCCTACAATTCCGTGGAAATAGGGTTGTGTCGGATAGGGAAGCTGATTGGAGAAGGGGGGGACCGCGGGAGGAGGGGGATACTGAGAATAGAGCGGTTGAGTTTGAGAGGTGTAGTAGGGTAGGTCGGATGAAGCTTGAACGTTGCCATTGAAAACCCATGAGCTGTTGTGCTGCAAGAGCCAAGGATAGTAAGAGTGGTTGGCAGCGGGGTGATGGGGAGCTATTTCTTGCGGTCCGAAGGTTGACGAGTCAGTGGATTGCATCCCCAGAGGCGGCCAGTAAGGCTGTGGAAGAGACGAGTGATGACTGGACGGATCGATTGCATCCTTGTCGTCGAGTATGTCAGCCGTGTTGGAGCGCGAGCGAGTCTCTCGCGGAACAGGCGAGAATGGCGAAGCCGATCTTGAAGCTGCTGGTGGGAGAGGAGGTGGGGGAAGCGTATCGGCCTCTTGTTGAGAACGTTTTGATTGTCGCCAGCGCCAATCTTTGCCCGGACCATCAAGCGGAACCTGACAATTGAAAGTTCAGCTCGAACATTTTTGGCAGTTTCGCTTCGACTTTGACGACTGACCTTCCGCTCCCATTTACCGTTTACGTTTCTCTTCCATAGATCACAATCTTTGCGAGCAGGACAATACAGTTCTTGATGCTCTCTGAACCAGTCGAACCTGCTCGAGTAAGAAATGATATAAGTTGACTACGGAACACGCAGATGAACGAAAGCCTCTGAGTGTTTCTCGTTTCCTTTGGGGTTGCCTGATTTCCTCTTTTCCCACCAGGCGTCTTCACACTGTAGACATATTTGGTAAAGATGAGCCGGCTTTGGCGGATTCCTCGATTCTGGAGCAGTGTGACGGCGAAGCACATGGCCTGCGCGACTCTGTATATGACAATAGAATAGATCATCAGCGTGAGAAGTGAGTGTCGCAGAATCGGCAGTGACGGACGGAATTGAGGACGCGAAAGTCGCAACGTTGACAAGGGACGACCGGTCGCACACGGAGACCTTGATCTTTCCTGTCATGATCTGCCGCGTGCTGTTTCAGCGTCTGCTAACTTTAATTCATCAGTTACGAGTCTGCAAGAAGGCCTGGTGAGTGATTCTCACCTGTCGAATCCTCCTCGGATCGCCTCTGAACACTTTGCCACACTCGCTCCGAGGGCAGCGACGCTGAGACTCGTCAAGTTCGACTACAGCCTTTGATATCCCACCAGGGCGTCCCCTCTTCTTCGGTTGGTGGCTCATTCGCTCAGAATGACAAGGAGAGGAGAACAGAGCAGGCGAAGAGGAGAGGAGGGGAGGAGAGGTAGAGGAGAGGTAGAGGAGAGGGAGAGCGGAGGAGAGGGGAACGGATGAATAAGTCTCTTGCCGGTCCCCACGGAACCGATCAGACGCGAATGAATGCGGCAAAAGAAAGAAAGGAGAACTCGGATATAGACTCAAAGTGGGTAACGGTCGACCCTCCGAGTCAGACCTTACAAACGACGCTACGACAATACAGTATCCGAGAATGAAGGAGGCAAGAATGTTGGAGGGAATCGCGAAGAACGAAACTGCAGTAATTGAGCGAGAGACAGAAAGAGAAACAGAGAATGCGTACTCCACGAGGTGAACGGGGGATACTAGAGAGAGAGGTGCGCATATACAGTGGTTTACTATTGAGAGACTGAAGAACTGCCGTAACGGAGGGCTTGTCGCTGCGTGACACGAGCGGATCCAAGGGAATATTGGGGGAAATGAGGATACAACGGTGTGTTAGGCTGCTGTCCTTGGTAGACGAGCGAGCGGTGAGATAAGAAGGTGTCAAGTTTGTGGGGATCGCCTGAAGTTGCGTCGAGAGGAGACGAATAGCTATGATCGAAGAAGGGAAAAGTGAGATTCGGATTGTAATCGGAGAGAGGTTGTTGTGGTTGCTGAGGAAGAGCGTAGTACGGAGGATAATGTTGCTGTAGAGGGAGAGGATAGGGTGCTCGCAAGGTGGAAGAGTACATGTAATTCGGAGGTTGACGAGGAAAAGGCATGAACGAGAGGCTCGAAAGGTTGTGATTGATACTTTCGTCGAATAGATGCGGAGGGAAGCCTTGATTGAATCCTAGATCCAGTTCTTGGGCGCCATCTGTAGCTGGACGAGGAAGGGGATCGTCTAAGTTGAAGTTCTCGAATGAAAAGTTGGGATTTCGAGAACGAGTATCGAGTATCGAAGTGTTTGCGTACGAGAATCCTTCGGGCCCTACGAGACGAGGTTGAGACAAGAAGCGATTGGATCCCCCACGCGTTCTGGTCGAGTTCTGGCAGAGACAACAGGTTGCGTCGATCAGTTTCATCGTCTCGAAGCGAGAGATTCGATAATTTACCTCTGAACTTCTAATCTATCAAGGCCAATTGCGACCTGATTCTACCCATCCGTTTGATTGATTCTGATAAGGGCAGTAACGCAGTGCGTGTTCCTCCATTGTATCCCGTCTGAGGAAATCGAATAAATGGGATCTCCCCGATGAGAACGAACGAATTCAGAGATGAGCAAAAACATACGGTATCGGTCCACATCCTTGAACGCCCCACCATGCTTGGTCGCACCTACCACACACTGCGTACAGCGAAGCGTAATTTGCAGGAGGAGCTTGATGGCGTCCATTCACGTGGGCTGAGCGAGACTGCTCGACGAAGGAACACTTCAATCAGGTCGCGTTCTCCTGTGACTCGAAACGTTGACTAACAGTGGCAGGCACCCAAAGGTCGCAGTAGTGGCAAGGAACGAGGTTCGCATTCGGTGTTTGCTGGCCCATCTCCCTCGCATGCTTCTGTCGGTGTCCCTCCATACTCTGCCTTGTGCAATATGGCTTCTTAGTGTGGACGAGGCTATCGAGAGAAGTGACATGAACTAACAGCTGGAACATTGGCAACCTTTTTCGCCCTACAGACGTGATTGCAACCCGGGAAGTGACATCGACGGTCAAACCTATGAATCTCACGTAGCGGCAGCTGTTGTGAGTGTTGTGGCTGACCCTGGTTCATGTCGTGTAGATCTGCGAGGTGGAAGAGTTGAGTGTCGTTTTGCTGAAACGTCGAAATAGGGGAACTTCACCTGACTCCCTCCTTCCACGATTCTATTGCCGTTCCGCACTGATGCCATCCTTGAGACAGGAGAGACCGGTAAGAGAGGGAGGAAGTGGGCGAGGAGCGATGACAGGAGAATTAAAAGCGCCATCGATGCAGCACGAGCGATCGAGCGAATTCACTCTGAACTGATCTCAAAGCCTATCCTAAGCCTCTACAAAGCATCTGAGCAGCTTTCAACAGATCGGAGTGAGTGGTTTGAAATCAAGATCTCTCTCACCAAAAACTTTCGAAAGAATTACTCCTTTCTTTCCCGCCACACACTTCCGAACCACTCAGACCACTCTTCAAAGCAATCCAGATGCCAGCGAATACTCAAGCCCTCGCCGCACTCCCTCGTCAACTCCGAATCTCTCCCTCCACTCCGATTACTCGAACTCATCTCCTCGCTCTCTACAAAGAACAACTGAGAGTATCAAACTCGTTCGCATCCTACAACTTCAAACAATACTTCCTGAGGCGTACGAGGGACAAATTCCGTACTGAACTCCCAGCACTCCTCGATCAAAATTACGCTCTCCCTTCCTCCTCTTCCTCTTCCTCCTCATCTACCTCCACTTCCGCTTCATCTTCATCTTCTACCCCTTCTTCGACAAGTACGCCGACAACGGGAGGAGGATCGAATGAAGAGAGGTTGAGGAAATGGTATCAGGAATCGTTGAGTGAATTGGCAGTCATGGCGAGGAGTGCGATCGTTAATGGAATGTACGAGGCACCAAAACTCGTAGTTGAAGGAAGAGGGAAAGTTATGGCTGTAGGAGGAGGTGGTGCAGGTGCTGAAGCGAGGTAAGTTGAACTTGCGATTCTCGAGATTCGCTCAAACTATGACGGAAAACCGAGGAAAGGAGTGTGGATCGGGCTTGAGAGAGACAGAAAGAGGAGAAGAATGGTTAGCGGGTCGGAGAGGGATCCAGCTCGAGGCCAGGAACAGATATCGTCGAATAGAGAAAAACACAAACTCACGATCTTTCATTCTCTACAGTTACGGTGGAGGAGGACAACCTGCGAACCCTCAATAGTTTACCGTCGTCTAGATTGTGAGGGACTTTAGTGGAATCGGTTGTCGTAGTGGGAGATGGGAAATCTTCATCCTTTTTTTGGTCAGATTATCGATAATTCGACGATATCCACATCACTCTGCTCGTTCACCTTGTTTCCGGGTCATGACTGTGAATGAAAGTGCAAGACAACCTTTGAGCGAGTTGCGAAATCGAAAGTGCGATTCCTCTTGTTTCGTTCCGATGACAAACTCCGCCACGAAATTCCTTCTCTTCTCCCTCACTCTACTGTTTATGTTCAGCAAAGCCCGATCACTCTTCAACAGCGCTAGAATCATGCCTACCTACAACGGACCCACCCTACCTACCGCGATTCACGCTTCTCAGAACTTGCCTTCATCATCGGGATCAAAGGAAGAGGGAATCTTTGCGAATGGTTGCTTCTGGGGTGGTGAAGTAAGTCAATACTTCCACTCTCGATGGTGATGGTATCGAGGACAAGGCAGGAGAAGCTGGAGCAGCGCGAGATCGGATACTCGAGCGGAGGGCAGCTGTGAATCAGCGAATACTGACTCTCCTTGCTCGTTCGTGAACAGCATATGATTAGGAAACACATGAGTAAAGGTCTCCTTGATGTCAAGGTTGGATACATCGGAGGAAATGTCGAGGTGAGCCTCTCTTTCTTTCTACTTCGTCGCAACTCTCGCTCAACTCGCCCAAATCCCCTCGCTGTAGAACCCCAATTATCGACAAGTATGCTCTGGATCGACACAACACGCAGAAGCGTACAAAGTCGTTTACGATCCCTCGCAAGTCTCCTTCGCAGAATTCACCGAATTCTTCTTCCGTATGCACGACCCAACTCAAGTGAACCAACAAGGGCCCGATCGAGGTACTCAGTACAGATCTGGTATCTTTACGCTCAACGACGAGCAAGAACAAACGGCGAAGAAGGTCATGCAGGAAGTTCAGGAGGAACATTACAAGGGCAAGAAGATTGCTACCACTATCGAGAAGGCGGGCAAGTGGTGGGATGCTGAGGATTACCATCAACAATGTGAGTCGACTCTACTGGTCCTCCAAGTTCACGACCCAAGTATGGTGAACTGACTCTAACGAAATCGACATCTTTGCAGACCTCGACAACAACCCCGGAGGCTACGAGTGCCCTTCTCACGTCTTGCATTGGTAGTCAAACTGTCAACATACTTTATTCCTCGAGCATTGCAAAGTAATCAGTACCATTGACAAAGTTCGTTCTCGACCATTGCCAGCGAGTTTCGTCCTCGTCCCTCTCTCTCACAAGCCCTGCACAACAGCTCAGAGGGAGTGCGACCATCACCCTTAACTGGATCGTATGAATACAGCAAGATAAGGCAACATCAGTAATTTCCTCCTATTTCCTCTTCCTCCTCTTACGCCCTATCGACCAGGAGCGAAATTCGACTTCCTCCTCAATACAGCGCCATATCGCTCGAAGACGAAAGGGACCGGTACGAGCACTGCCATAGCTGCTGCGAGGACAGTACAAGCGACTCCGACTCCAAGTTTTCGAAACATTGCTTGAGCAAACAAGGGGAAGACGGCACCTGTTCGAGAGTGCGAGAAGGACATCAGTGTTGGGAACGATGCGCGAGAGAGAAGTAGCGGGAAAGGGGAGGGCGAGAAGAGCAACTGACCGGCTAGAGAGCGAGAAACTACGTTTGATGCCATCGCGGAGGCAGCGTATCTCTCATAAGCGTCTATCAAATAGGTTTGAAGCGATCTCTATCATGTCGAAGGATAAGAGAGCTCGTCAAAGCACGAAGCGACATGTTCAGTCTCGAAAGGAAAGCAGAGAACTTACGAAGATGAGAACTGATCCGATTCCTTGAACGATTCCAGATAACGTAGGTACGATCCATGGTACTCGTGCGTACTCTCCACTCCATCCGAGCCAAATGAAGGCGATCACGATCAGGATTCCTCCGAGCTGTGAAGGTGGTAAACGCATTTCTGGAGTTGAGATTCCTGAATTGCGTTTTGTTGAAAGGACGTAGCGCTTTTGGAACCAGAGTGTGAGAGGGACTGCACGCGATAAGTATATCAGTGATCGTACGAGAAGAAGAGACTGGGAGGGGAAAGGAGGGAGATCATTCACGAGCGTGCGGAAGGTGTAAAATCTCATCTCGCTTGAGGTCATCCGACTGAATCGAGACTTACCGGAAAGGATGGCGCCGACGAAAGTTGAGAGGAAAGGTAGGGAAGCGTAACCGGGTGCGAGATGGTGGATGTCGGAAAAGATGATAGGGTACGCTTCGAAGAGGAGGTAGATCAAACCATAAACCATGCTCATGTAGGACGTGAGGAGAGCGACTGGAGAGTAGCTCGTCAGTACAGGCCTGGATCCTAGTAGGAGACTGAACTTACTGATGATCTCGGTAAACAGCAGGACGAAAGGCATCGCGAAGAGTCGGTGGAGTTCCGCTTTGACCCTTGCTAGCTTCTGATTCTCTTTGGCTTCCATCGCAGCTAGCTCCAGTGCTGATACAATCCGCTGGTCTCCCAGTTCCACTCGCAACCGGTTTGCGATTTGCGATAGTAGAACAGGAGGATACGTCTCGGGAAGTGTGAGGACGACAATGACAAGTAGACCTCCTGCGATGATCGAAGGGATATAGAATGCCCATGACCAGTCGATACGAATGGCCGCAAACGAAGCGATTACGGGCCCTAAAGCTGATTGAGCTCGAACAATAGCAGGTGAGTACAAAGTCGACAGAATTAAAGAGGAAGACTAACCAGGTCCAGAGAACGTAGCTACACTGTAGAAACTCATGGCCGTCCCTCGCTGCGTCGAGTCCCAAATATCTCCGCATACCGCTCCACTACTGCAGTCACGAAGCGAAATGAATCAGCAAAGATTCCAAATTAGATTTCGTCGCAAACTCTCACTTGGTCATTGGAACTGCTCCTGCAACTCCCGAAAAGAATCTGAACGCGAGCAGCGCTCCATAGTTAGGCGAAGCTCCTGTCGCAGCCATGAAGGCTGTGAAGCTTGCGAGGCCTGCGATGAACAATGGTCTTCGTCCGAAAGTTTCGCTCAAGCTTGCGATGAAAAATGGACCAACGGAGTACCCAAAAAGGTACATTGAGAGCGGTACTGCAGTCTATGATGTTGCAGAAGGTCAGCTTTACATGCCTTGAAGCAGGAGAAGGAGACTCACATTGCCTCCGAGATCCGCTTGAATTTGACTCGCTGCTCCCGACGAACACGAAGAAGCAATCGCTGACTGAACGTGGTAGAGTGATAAGCTTCTCTGCTCTTCAGACGGAAGGGAGAGTAGACGCACGATCATGACTAGTAGAGCAGCGACGAGAGTAGTCCAAAATTTCGACACCAAACCTCGACACAACGGGTCTTCTCGATGTCGCGGCTTCGTCGTGAAGCTCAGAATCAGCCATTGACCTTTTTGTGTCAAGACGAGCCCGTCTTCGATCAAAGGACTATCTTTGGCATTCGGATCCTCTTGCGAAACGACGGAGCGAGTCGGAGGTATATTATTCTCGATGACGGACGAGCCTATCGCCTTTCCGGTATCTTCCTCCGTCGTACTCGGCATTCGAGCATGAGTTCTGTCGAGAGCGAAGTGAAGGGAAAGAGAGGAGGGTGAAATCGGCTGGAAGACTCGCCGAAAGTGGAGGGAAATAGCAGCTTCTCTTCCTCCCATACGCTCGGCTTATCTGTCAGCTACTTTGAAGCACTCAGAACACACCGTCCAGCCACCTACTTCGCTCTTCGCTCTTCTACCGCTTTCAAAAGATCAAGATGGGAATTCGTGACGCAATCGCTTTAAGGACTGGGTTCTCTAACGGGAGGAGCTTTGATGTTGATAGCTTGCCTGATTTGAGTGGAAAGGTAAGCTCCCAACTCTCGTCTTCCTGCTCGAATCGCAGCTTAGCTCGTTAAATTTATCAGGTCGCTATTATCACTGGTGGAAACGCTGGATTGGGAGCTATCACGGTGGAAAACCTCGTCAAGAAGGGATGCAAGGTGTATCTAGCAGCGAGGAGTGAAGAAAAGGCGAAGGATGCTATCAGCGAGATCAATCGCAAGAATCCTGGCAAAGAAGCGAATTTGGTCTTCCTTCCTTTCGATATGACCGACTTGAAGAGTATCAAGAAGGCTGCAGAGACTGTCAAGGATAAGGAGGATCGCTTGGATATCGTCGTAAACAACGCAGGTGAGCACCCCCTTTTCTCGTTATTCCTTTCCACAACCGTGCGAGACTGAACTTTCATGCTTTGTAGGTGTCATGGCTTGGCCTTACAAGATTGTCAACGGTGTCGAAGTTCAATTCGTGAGCTTCCCTCTGCCACAAATCCTCGAGAGCATCTTTCGCTAATGTCACGCAAAATTCAGTGGAATCACCTCGGTCACTTCGCTTTCATCCACTACCTCCTTCCTCTCCTCAAGAAGACTGCTCAACAGAGTGGATCTACCTCAGTCCGAATTGTCAACGTCTCTTCCCTCGGCCACACCTTCTGTCCTTCGAACCCCGACTTCTCGTCTATCGAAGGAGCCAACAAAGAATACGGTAGCACTTGGTCTCGCTACGGTCTCAGCAAAGCCGCCAACATCCTCTTCACGATTGCCCTACAAGACCGACTCAAGAACGACAACATCAAAGTCGTGTGCTGTCATCCTGGCAACGTCGCTACTACCTTGACTCGAGGTCCTCAAGAATCGTATGGATTCATTGCGAGGTATCTCTCGGTCACTGAAAGTTGGTTCCTCATGACTCCTGTCGAAGGAGCCAAGACTCAGACTTATCTCGCTGCTTCGAAGGAAGTCGACGAGAAAGATTATCGGTGCGCTTTTACTCCTTCGTCTCTCTCAATACTCGTATTGACGTCTTCCTCTTCTCTCTTAATACAGCGGCAAGTACTTCACTCCCATCGCTACCGAGACTGAGACTTCGAAACTCTGTCAAGATAAAGCACTCGCTGAGCAACTTTGGAAATTGAGCGAAGATTTCGTAAGAGAGAACGGTGATGAATAGTTTGTGTGCCTCGTTCGTATGTTGTTGTTCGTTTTGCTATTCCTCTCTTGTGTACTGTAATGTGGAAGGAAGTGTTTTTTACCCGTCACGTGAGGGCGATCGTTCCACCTCCAAAAATTATCATCGACTCATGGCCATTTAATTTTGATCAAAGTCGGCTAACAAACTCCCCTTCCTGCGACACCGCTCTCCTACTTCTTCTGCCTCGCTCAATCTATTTCAACTAGCCTCTATACACTATCCAGCGAGCATCTCTCCAATCCTCGAGCGTCCCTTCAGCCTTTCCTTCAACCTCCCTCCGCTTTTCAACCAACCTTTCAAACCGCGAACTAGTACGCTATGGGGATCAGACAGAGCTTTGCAGCATGCACAGGGTTCAGTAATAAACGTGAATGGGAACCATCAACGGATCTACCAGACTTGAGCGGCAAGGTCAGTTCCTCCTCTTTAGCGTTCATTCCTCGCTTCAAAATTTCAATAATATCGATCAAACTGACTACGATACTCTCGAAACCAGGTTGCGATCGTCACTGGTGGTAACACTGGATTAGGGGAACAATGTGCTTTGAACTTGCATTCGAAAAATGCAAAAGTTTATATCGCATGTCGAAACGAGGATAGGGCGAACGAAGCGATGAAACGGATAAACTCGAAATCACCGGGCAGAGAGGATAGTTTGGTGTACCTGCCATTCGACTTGACGGATCTCAAAACGATAAAGAGAGCGGCGGAAACGGTCAAGGAGAAAGAACAGAGGTTGGATATCGTCGTTAACAACGCTGGTTTGTTGCGCTTCCTTTCTTCTATCTGAGACGAGATTGACGATATTGTACTCTCACTAGGTGTCATGGCGTGGCCTTACAAGATTGTGAACGGAGTTGAAGTCCAATTTGTGAGAAAAGCAGAATCTTTCCTTTCGTCCCCGCTTTACACCCTCTCATCCTCCTTTCTTCTTCACAGTGGAACCATCTCGGTCACTTCGCTTTCATACAATACCTTCTACCACTCTTGACCAAGACAGCTCGAGAGAACCCTTCACCAGCAACTTCAGTTCGAATCGTCAACCTCGCTTCGTTAGGTCACAAACTCATGAACAAACCCGATTTCTCTTCGATCGACGGAGCGAACAAGGATTATGGATCGACATGGAAGAGGTACGGACAGAGTAAATTGGGAAACATCTTGTTCACGAGTGAATTGCAAGAGAGGTTGAAAGGTGAAAACATCAAGGTGAGCTTTTCATTTCTTGCTGTTTCTGCTCTCTGCGGTCTCTATGGAAATGTAGGAGTGTGCACTGACGAGAAGATCACACAGGTCAACTGTTGTCACCCAGGAAACATCGAAACTGAGCTGCACAGAGGACCAGCTGCATCGTACGGAATGATCGCTGTACGTTGTTTTTCCCTCTTTCGCTTCATTGGAAGAAGAGCTAAACGTCCACTTTGTGTAAATAGCAATGGGCGATCAAGATTCAAGGTTCATTTTTGATGAAGATTCCCGAGGGAGCCAAAACCTCGACTTTCCTCGCTGCGTCTCGAGAAGTCGATGAACAAGACTACAGGTACGCCCTATCTCTCTTCCGTCTCTCTCCAAAGTCGTGTCAAGCTGATCTCACATTTGAGTTCAACAGAGGGAAATATTTCACACCGATTGCGACTGAAACTAGTCCGAGTAAAGCAGCGAGGGATCGAGCACTGGCACAACAACTGTGGAGGATCAGTGAGCAATTCGTCAAGGACCATGACCCGTCACTGAACGAAGCGAAAGTGAACGAATCTTGAGAGGAGGGAAAGCGCGTGTCTCTTTGTTGTACTTGTTTTCGTATTTTCTCGCATATTCATATCTTTCTACGTTCCTCTATCGTAGCGCTTCTTCCCTAATCTTGTTCAATCTCCCAGCTACACGCTCGTCACACACGATCTCTCACCGCTGCAGAAGAGAGAGCAAGAGAGAGCTGAACGGTGAATTTCTCAAGGGAATTGATTATTCCATTCAGAAAACCCCTCAAACAAACGCCCTTTTTTTACGTTCATCCCCAAACATGTCTTTCAACAACAAGGTCAACTTCCGTTTAAGCCTCAGTGCGGGGTCCACCTCGTCCGACACCAGCGAACCTAGGTCGGAAATCATCTCCACCTTGTTCCTTTCCTCCCTCGGCACCTTGACGACGACGGTAACCCTCATCTCCTCCAGCACGGGGAGCACGGTAGGCACCTCCTTCGGGACGAGCGGATTGTCCGGGACGGGGAGCGCGAACTTGCTTCTTGAAAGTAGCGGGAACAATCTGATCATGGTTTTCGTTTCGGTGAGGAGTCAGTAAGGAGAAGGGAGAGATGAGAGTGGGTAGAGGGGGAAAGGGGGGGAAGACTTACCTCGGCGGGAAGGTGGAGGTACTCGCGGAGGTAGTCAATGCCCTCAGGGGTGAGGACATACTAAAAACGAAGCACAAGCGACCCGTTAGCGAATGTTGGAAGAGTGAGAGAGGAAGAACACAAAGAGACGTACGTAGTAGTACTGCCACGAGAAGTGGGTAGTGAGGAAACCCCTCGAGGTCAACGATTGGCAAGCCTTGATGACGAACAAGTTCTTGACATCGAGGTCTTGGTGCTTGGGAGCGTTGAAGTCCTTCTTGGCGACGAGGACACCCTCTGAAGAATGTCGAGTGTAGTTGTCGAGAGAGATGTTGCGGGAAATGAGAATTGATCAATCGAGGTCGTTACGCGGGATCGAGGTGCGGTTGATAGGATTAATGATTGTGATGAGATGTAATCGATTATTGCGAATAGTGAATAGATGGGAGAGAAGAGAAGAGAGAGAGAGAAAGGAAGGTTAGCGAAATGTTCACTAGTGGTGCGAGAAAGAGGTGAAAGTGAAGGGAGAGAGCGTACCCTTGAAGAGGTTCTCGTAGATGACGCGCCTATCGGCCTTGGGAATGATCATGCTGGGCCTAGAGAAAGCGAGGGAGGGAGATAGGCGGGAAAATGAGGAAAGATGGGAGATGAGACGGAGAGAGATTCAAGTCGGGAGGTTAGTGAAACTTGAACATGAGATACCTCGACAGGATCAAACCCTGATGATCTCTGGCCTTTCCCATTTTTATCTGTTCTATCAGACTATTCTATCCCTGCCCTTCCTACTCTACCAGCTCGATGAGAAGTGGTTGATTTGACCGTGCTCCGACACTCCTCCCCTCCCAACTCGCTGCATTGTACTGAGTAAACCCTGACCGCCTTCTGTAACCGATTCTACCCATTCCTGACCCACTGTGATCGAGTTTGAGGTTGTGAGAGTGATGATAATTGAGATTATTGTGTTTTTGAGAAGAAGATGAGAAAAAGTGCTACAGGTGGTCGAATTGGGCTGATGGAGGGCTGACTGGCTAGAAGAGCTGTTGGATAGTGTATACTCACTTCTAAGGGGTTGACTGGCGATCGTATGGACGGATGCGAGTGAGGGAAAGGGCGAGTCGCTTCTCTCCTTTCTCTCTCTCTCCAAAATCTCTCTCACAAATTATCACCTCTCCGAACTGACCAATTCTCTCCCTCTCTCATCTTGCTCTGTCTTTACTTGCTTCGTTATTCAATCTCGCTCAAACTCTTTTCGCTCGCCGAATCTTGTACAGTTGATCCGCTTCAAGTTTCCCTCGACCGCTCCACCTCTCCTCCCCATCTCATCCGATCAAATTCTCCTCTCCTTCGCTCGTCACCTTTACACTATGTCCAAATCTATATCATCACCACCGTCCTTCCTCACGCCTTCCGTCAGCGACCTCAATCAAATCTATCGTACTCTTTCGAATCGAGAACAAGCTCGTCGAATTCTCTCACAACGTTCACTCCAGTTCAACCGATCGAACACGTCGAATTCGAATCATGCTCGAGACGAACCATTCGCAGTCAATGTCGGGAGCTCGAGAGATAATCTAGGGAACAATAGGTAATAAATCACTTTTTCACTCCTGGTCCTTCTCGAGCTCACCCGACCTTTCCACCTCGTGATAGATACGGTGATATAATAGCCTACGACTCGAGTCGAATTCTCATCCCCTCAACTTCGACCTCAACCTCGACTTCCGAACCAGTTCCTTCTGAATTCTACGTCAACGCATCCTTGATCCTCGAACCAGATCTCGGATTCTCCTCTCAAGATCTCCCCCGACGATACTGGGTAGCTGCTCAAGTAAGCTCTCAAACTTCTTCTCTCTCTCGCTCTCTCTGCACTCTCATGACTAAGCTGTTTTTCGTAAACTTCTCCAGGGTCCAACATCAACAACTATCCCAGCCTTCCTTTCGCTACTCCTTCACCCACCCTGCTCACCCTCTCACCCTGATCCTCAACTTTCCCCGATCAATCTCATAATCCAATTGACTCCCCTAATCGAACAAAACCGAGAGAAATGCGCCCCTTACTTCCCTAGTGATCGGGAAGGGGAAGAGTGGGTTTGGGACGAAGAAGATCGAGAGGATGGTGGAAACGGAAGCGTGTGGGTGAGGTATGAGGGACGATTAGAGGGAGAAAAGGGCGAGAGGAGGAGTAAATTGAGAGTGGGAAGTAAAGAGGGAGAGGAAGGGAGAGAAGTAATTCATGTCGAATACCTCGGTTGGAGGGATCATGGTATGTCAACGACCATACCTCTTCCCACTACCAATTTCCATTTCAATTGAGCTTTCAATTGGGTTCGTTTTTCTCCCCCCGCAGGTGTGCCAGAAGATCCATCCCACCTCGTTTCCTTCATTTCACGAATGAACCTACTCAACTCGTCCCTCTCTCCGTCGCCCTCCCCAATCCTATTACATTGTTCCGCCGGAGTCGGTCGAACTGGTACTTACCTATCCATCTCTTCCCTCCTCCCTCTCCTAAAACTCTACGCTTCAAACTCATCCCTCCCTTCACCTTCAACAACAACGAGGGAAGATGATCATCATCCGATAGGAGAGAGTTATCCTCACAAAGGGGATTACGTAGGAATGACGGTGGATCGAATTAGGGATCAAAGGACTACGATGGTTCAGACTAAAGATCAATTAGGATTCGTTTATCAAGCGTTGAGGACCTCGTGGGAGGAAGGAACCTATTGAGGGGATGGGGATGAAAGGCTATACTATCAGATCTGATCTGGGTAACACCCCTTGTTGTACGAGATGATTGGCTTTTTCGTGCGAAAAAAACAAAGTTTTTGGTTTTGCTATGTTCGAAGGGTTTCGCGTCTGTCGAGAGGGAGTGCGGGACGAGAAAGAAGCACTGATCACTACTCCTACCGAGAGACTGACGACGAGAAAAGAGTGCGAAGAGGGTCGTTAAAAATTGCGAAAGAGAGCCGAATGATGGCAAAGGGCCTATGAAAAGTCTAAACAAGAAAGGAAGAAGAGAGGGTTCACTGATGGCCTAAGTTCCTGATGTAGAGAGGGGAGGGTGGGCAAGTAAGTTAATCTAAGGTATCCAAGAGAGATTGAGAGAAAGAAAAGAAAAGAAACAAAGATAAGTTTCATCGCTCTAAGCGGTAAGCGCAGGTACTGCTTGCTCCACTGCATCTTTCGGTGCGATTGGTGCATCGACAAACTTATCGTCCAATCCCGGTGTAGTTGCTTTCTCGATACCAGTTGTCGTCGTAGCTGCCGTCGAAACCGTTCCCTCCGAACTCGAGTTCTCATTCGTCGACGTCGATAATTCCGTCTTGTCCTTCTTTTCATCT
Organism: Sporobolomyces roseus; assembly: GCA_016617785.1. Lineage (NCBI taxonomy): Eukaryota > Fungi > Basidiomycota > Microbotryomycetes > Sporidiobolales > Sporidiobolaceae > Sporobolomyces > Sporobolomyces roseus. The sequence continues at coordinate 535,371 of JADILM010000001.1, forward strand.
TCTAACTTTACCTCCTCTAATCCCTTCTCCAACCCCTCTTCCTCCTCGCCATCGACTTTCCTACCACCCCTAATCACCGCCTCATCAACTCCACACAAACCTTTCCCAAATTTCTTCCACCTCTCGAAATTAGCCTCCTTCCTCTCCATACACAATTTCGTCAATGCCGGGAAATAAGTTTCGTGGTCGTATTGGAAATCGATTGAACCTCCAAAGATTTTTTGAAGTTGGGATGGGGGAATCAAGGAGGTTGCGTCGGGAGTTCCTTCGAGGAATCGGATCTGGAGATTAAGGAAAAGGGAGGGTTTCAGTGGGAGAAACGAGGAAAGGGGATAAATCCTGGAGATGCGAGGAAGGAAAAAAGGTTTACTTTTTCTTTCGTTACGGGATCAACGAAAGGTGAGACGAGCTGGAAACCGAGTCAAGAAGTCAGTTTGGGGACGGAGTCAGGAGGAACCAGGGGAGAGAATAAACTCACTTTGTAGAAAGCGAAAAAGATTTGAGGAATGTTTACGCAAACCGCTTTACCCAACCTCTCACAATAATAAGTTTGTAAAATCTCCAACCTAATTTTCACTCTCCCTCCTCTCGTCAGCATATTCTCGTTTGGAAGAAGAAGAAGAAGGGAGACTGGAACGTACACTTTACGAGCTTGTGAGAGGGTCGTAGGTTGTGATTTGGTATCTTTCAAGTTTGCACCGAAATCGATACAGAGACATAACATTTCTGTTGCTGGATCTGTCGCGGGGGCCAAGTCCAAGCAACGCTGTTTCGTTTTGGGCGTGGAGGGGGAGTCAGTAAAGTTCGCGGGGAACAAGGAAGAGGAAAGAGAGTTCTTACCTCGAGACACCAAACTACGAAACTGATTTGATCTGGACCTGTTTGAGTATTCTGTCTATAAGGATGCTATCGACACGACTCGTCACATCTTGACGTCAGTTCTCTCTCTAGCTTCGGTTGAAAAGAGAGAGAGAAGAAGCTGTACCATGTAAAGAACTGGTCTACAATCGACATCGAACCCAAACACCAATTCTTTCCCCGTCTCTCCTTCCCTCGATACATCACTCTCTTTCATTTCTTCGACTTTGAACTCCCTCCTCCAAACGAGGGTTTCTTCTGCTCGTTTCAAGGCGTTTGGGTAATCCCATTTCGTCGCTCTCAAACAACGTTGGAACGCTTGAGAGGACCAGTAACATCTCTCCACGTCGTTCAGAGGATGGAGAGCAGACTGAATTGAAGACAAGGAAAGAAGGGAGTTAGTGGTGGTTATGTCATGCCGAGGGAAGCGAAGGGGGGATGATGCGAAAGAGTCTCGCTCATCGGCACAAGCGAGTATATTGAGATGGTGAGCTTACATCGTCTACGTTTACACCCTTTGAGTTTCCCCCAAACAATCCACCGAATCTACTCGCAGTCTCTTTCCCTTGATTAACCCAAAGTTGTTTCAACTCTTTCAGAGTAGTCGGTAACTTGAAGTTTGGGTCATTGAAGTGGTCTACGAGTTTTGATAATTTGTCTTGTTGATCTTTTGATAGAGTTCTAGGTGGGAGAGGAGTCGAAGATGAATCGGGTTGAGCCAAGGGGAGTGAGAAGGGAGTTGAAGAATCAGAAGGTGGTACAGCTAAACTCGATTCAAACGTAGCCATCTGAGCGACTAGTTCCGTGTGATAGAGTAAGAGGGATTAGAGTAAGAGAATGAGCGAGAATTCCACGAGGAAATCTAAAATCTTCGGAGTTCTCCCTCCGACCAGCAACTCATGTCAACTCGCTCATCAAGTCCATCAACAGCTTCAGAAGCAGAAGAAGATGAAGCTTCCACTTCTCGACTAGCAGCACTCGAAGCGCTCCTCTCCTCGCAACTGTACGAATCTACAACTTCAACTTCAACTTCCCTCCCTCCTCCCACTCTCCCTCTCAAACAACCTGAATCAGTAGACCCTCCCTTGGATGTCTCATTCCGTTTATTCAGTACCCAATCAGCTCCGACCCGAATCACCATCAGATCAGAGTCGACTCCACCCCCTATCTCGATTGACCCTAGAATTCGTTCAGTCTCTCAAGAACCCCCTTCCATAGTCAAACAAAGAACTAAACGTATAGAATCAACTGCAGTATCAGGTCAAGAAATCTTACAACAATCTACTCTACTACCCGTAAACTATTCCTCTTCCTTTTTCTCTGAATCTTTACTTCTTTCGCTCAAACGTTTCCTCCTCGTTTCCTCTTCTATAGATCCCTCATCCCCCTTCTTATAGACACACAACTCGTTCACTCCACGCACCACTCCACGCACCTCCTTCATCAACCCGAGCCCCTCTCCCCCTCCCTTCACTAGCCTATCTAAACTCTCGTCTCCCTTCAAAACTACACAAACTCTCTCCTTTAACCGTACCAAACGAAGAATCACCTCGTACACCAAACGAAGGATTACTCAACCATGGTCCCTACACATTGGGTAAGAAAGGGGATGGAATGAAAAGACGTTTACCGATTGAATTGGATGGGGAATCAACAAAGAAGAAGAAGGTCAAGTTGGTTGTCGTTCCAGTGTTGGGGGTGGAGAAAGTTGAAGAACATGTTTGGGAGAAAATGGAGTTGGAGAAGAAGAGGAAAGAGGGCAAGAGAAAAGGGGAGAAAGCGAGGAGAGTTAGGAGGAAATTGAAGGAGGGAAAGGAGAAGGATCGGAAAAGAGCTCTGGAAGGTGAGGGGGATGGGAAAGTGGCATTGGTCGGAGGCAAAGGAGATGCGGTGAGAAAGGTGCAGGAGAAAAAGGAGAGGAGGAAAAGAAAGGGGAGGTTATCGAAGGAGAGGAGAGACAGGATTAAGAAGAGGACCGAGAAGATTGTGAAGAAAAGCTGAGGGATGACAAAGTGTCTTCAGGTAGATAGTAAGAGCTTCCTTGAAAGCATGTTGTTGTAAACCTCAATTCGTCGTTTTTTTCACCTTTTCGCTCCAATGCTCGAACTACAGGTTCAGGAGGGAGAGTGACTGCTTGAGCGAGGTAGGGGTGTATTCCTTCTCCTTCGTTCAAGTTCGGTTAAATAGAGGAGCGATATGAAAAAACGAGCTTTGAAAATGCAAAAGACAAAAAGTCAAAAGAAGGTATGCAAAACAAAAACGACGACGACGATGATCGAGATATCTCCCCAAACTCGCTCAAACAGCACTGAAGAGAAATCAAAGTGATAGTGGTGGGTCCGTCCTTACCAACAAATGAAACTAGTTCTTCCTCCCGGATTATGTAGTTTACTCATACTGATCAAAATCCTCTGTCCTTGTTCATTAACCCCTACAGGTTCCCTCACACCACCACCCCCAGCACCGATCGAACCAGTCGTACTAACTCCTTCTTCCTCAGCAATCCCAGGCATCCTTCCATCATTCCCTGCACTACTACCCAACATGGGACTCGGAGCGCTCATGAATGCGTCGCCATGATTTCCCGGGGTCGAAGGAGTAGGAGAGAATGCACCCGGTCTTAATCCAGAAGAGAATGTACCAGAGGTTGCGGAACCTGGAGGGGTCGGAACGAAGGAGAGGGATTGAGCGGGGAGGTAAGTCGAACAGGACCATTCGAACCAGACTCGTCTTTTAGTGTTGTCTGTTAGGCGCCACATTTGTACATCGAGTTCGGAGCGAGCGGGGAGGTAGAGTGGTTCCTATACATACGTCGATTGAAATGCGGTGAGGTTGGGAAAAGAGTCAGGAAGAAGAGGGAAGACTTACGGAGAGAGGGAAGAAAATTGGGAACCAACTGAGCATATCCCCTGCTGCTCGTTCAGGGTGGATCGATAAGGTAACGTCACCGTACAGGACCGCCTCAAAGTATCCGGCGAATCCATGACAAACTCCAGCTCGAGGAATGTGGAAACTGAGATGAGTCGATCGTGCGTTGTGATGATTCGTGAATGGTAGACCTGTCAACTCTTTCCCCCCTCGGTCAGTGATAGCAAAGCGTACCTAAGAACAGCGATCCAGGCGTACCTTGAGAATCAACGACGACGTCCGGTCTCGGATGATCAAAAGTCCAACATTCCTGAACTTTGTCGACTCCCAACCTTCCACCCGCTGCGCTCAACATGTGCATAGCAGAGAACATGACGACGTAAGGTTGTTCAGCTGGTTTCGAATCGAGTACTGTCGAGGCCGAGGCGACTTGAGGGTTTGAAACTTCGGTGTGAAGTCGAGAAGTCGAAATCGGTGCGAGGTAAGAAGTGTAAGATGCAGGAATAGAGATACCGTCGGCTGTTACAGATCTCAAGTGGAGCGTCAGAGGGAGAGTAAATGCAACGAACGAGGAGAGAAAGAGAGCGAGCGGGAAAACTCACGTTTGAGAGTTCTCATGACTCCATCCAAACATTCCGGACTCAATTCGTTATCTCCGAACGAACCCAACAGCTCACTAACGATGATATCTGCTTTCTCCCTCGGATTGAAACTCCTCATATCTGAATAGACGAGCTTGACCTGACTACCCCATTCCAAAGCCGACCTTTCTTGCAGAATGACGAATGCAGAAGGGTTCTTTTCGACTGCCGTCACTTGAATCTTGCGTTGTGCTCGTTCTGCAGCTCGAAGACATCCAGCAACGAGAGGTCCTCGTCCGGCTCCCACTACAAAGATTGTTCTGAATCGAGGAAACATGTCGAAACTTCGTCAGTTCCCTCAAGACTCGTTCAGGGGAGAGTGAAAGTTTCAGCAACTCACGTTGTTGAACCCTCTGGTCGATCGAGTAAAGCTTTGTAAGCAGCTTCTTCATACTGCCTGTACTTGATCGGATCTTTCTCGAACCCTTCATAAGTTTCTCCCTCGAGGTTGTCCATCAAAGGTTGTAAAGGTTGTTGCAAATGATCCATGTAACCTTGAGCGTACTCCTCGACGGGAACCAACTCGTTTGATTTCCGGTAGAGGTATCGAACGTATTGAACGTAGGCGAGAGGTCCTCCTGATTGATGTTGATTTCGATGAGATCCCGAAACAATCACGGTTGGTCGAAACTATTCCAAAGTACTTGCTCAGTTGAGTAGATTTCAACGTAGGTAGAGAGGGCGTTGGAACTCACCTTGAAGATACCTTTCAAGAAAGCTTGCATACTTTTCGAGAGGACTGGATAACCTTTCGCATTCGGAATGAAACTTGAACAGGGTAAGAAGATGTGTTTGACGGGTTCTGCAGACCATCTACCGAGACTTCGACTCGGTGGTAATGGGTTCGAGAGGTCGAGAGCTGCAAACAGAACCGATCGGAAATCAGTCTCGAATAGAGCAGATTGTCTCGTGATTTCGCTTACTGAGCGTCAATCGAGGAGAGTAGCTGCATAGACCTCGAAGAGCGTTCCACATATCCCAAGTCTCACTTCGATCTGCTTCGGGGGAGATAGCGTTATAAGCTGAACTTCCTGGTCGAGCGTTGAGTTCGGTTTGAGAGTATTCAGCGACGGGTAAGCGGATCGAGATCTATCGTAGCGAGGTCCAGATCAGCTTCTCGAAACACATCAGGTCGAGCGTGACTCACGTTGATGTGCCAACTGCTAGCTAGAGCACCGTTGATCGCACGAGCATAATCGGCTAGATATTCTCGATTTTCGAGTCGAGGTGGAGGAATGATGATGGTAGTGATTGATAGGTAAGAAGCGAAACTGATCTCCTGCCGCAGCGCCTGATTGAACGAGGCGAAGTCGTCAGTAAAGGGAGAATGAGGGAGATGAGGAAAAGTGAACATACGAGTTCCGCATCGAATCGGATTCCTTCTACTGAGCTATCGAGTTCCAGCCAATCTGACGCAAAGGTGATCAAGCTACCAGCTTCCTCTGTATAGCAAGAAGGAGGGATCAGCCCTCATCGAACGAGTTCGGACTGTGAAAGGGAGAATGAAACTGACCGCTTCTCGTAAGATTGACTTCATTCCTCAAGAAACCACCTCCGGCTCTCCAGTTTTCCGCCTCTGTCCTCTGTATCTCCTCTTGTTGACCCGAAGCTGCCCCTAAATCCGCTTCAGTAGCACTCGCAGTAATCGTACACATTCTCTCCCACCTCTCCTGCCAATTCCCATTCGTCAAAGGTACCGCAACCAAATCATAATCCGTCTTTTCAACTTTCTGTCCAGTCCAACCTCTCGCCGCTTCGGCTGGTGTCGGTTCTCGAGGTGGAGTGTACAGAGTCGAGGAAACTAGTCGAGATAATGGAGTTCCTTCAGGACCTAACGGGGGACCGTAGCCTGATCCGGAACCGATCACTTTGGATGCTGGAATCCCTCTAGGCGTAGAAGATGAACTCCCAGCTCCTGTCAAGGGAAGGAGCTCTTGTGGAAGATGAAGCGCAATGGGAAGTCGATCCATCTAGCTAGAGGCTTTCTAATTTTCGGGAATTGCTCTTGAAGAGGCTCTAGTACTTTGCGTGGGTGATCTGAAGTGGTAGAAGTGGTTTGTGAGGTGGATAGTTGGAAGGAGGGGGGTAAAAAAGTAAATTTGGCGCCTCAACGAAGACTTCTCTTGTTTCTCTCCATCCCTAGACTGCTCATACTCGATACCATCACCAGAGAGCTCTGTCGAGATCTCAAACACGCGACAACCCAGCCATACCTGTTGCATCGCTTCCCTCGACTTTGTTCCGCTCTTTCCCATCTCCCTCATCTCATCCTCCCCCATGTCTTCCTCCCTAGTTCACTTAGGGATCGCTGCATCAGCCGGTCTAGTCCTCGGTGCAGCAGGAGCGTTCTCCTTCAGCTCGTCTTCCTCTACTCGATCGAATCCTCTCCCTCCTCCTCCTCCCTCATCTCACGGTAACCCAGGACGACCCGAGCATTCCTTACCACCTCTTACGGGACAAGGGAAACCCGCAGAAGTCTATCATGGTGGATTGACAGGTCGAGACTTGCGCTCAACGATATTGAGCGGCACCACTATTGGTCAGTCCCCTCCCTTCCTCCCTCCTTTCGAGTCACAATTGAGCTGAGAGAGAGAAAGAAAGGATGCGTGTAGGTCCAGTGAGCGATATCTTGATACGAACGGGTTATACAGCGGCTTATGATCGAAGGAATAGGATTCCCGCTTGGACTGCCGAACACTTGACGAAGGAGAGTTTGAAGTCTGGTGGAGGGGATAGGAATGAGAGTAGGTTCGTAGAGGATCCGGATGTTCCAAGTATGTTTAGAGCTGGGTTGTTGGATTATTTCAGGAGTGGTTACGGTGAGTTGTTCAACCTATTTGATTCGAGAGTCGAGAACTGCTTGACTGACTCTGGTTTTGATGGCGTGATGGAATAGATCGTGGTCATCTCGTACCTGGTGAGCATCCTGTAGTTACCCTTGCCGACCAAGAATCACAAACTAACTTCGCATAACTCTCCTTGACACTCGTTCACTCGTTCTCCTGTCCTCTCCCTCTACCAGCTGCCGATTGTAAAGCTTCGCAAGTAGCCATGTCCGAAACCTTCCTTCTCTCCAACATCGCGCCTCAAGTAGGAGAAGGATTCAGTAAGGTTCTCGACGAACTCTCTGCCTCAATCCTCGAGACTAACAGTTTTTCTCATTCGCAGACCGACATTACTGGGCTTACCTAGAGGCTGTACGCATAGTTCCTCTCATTCCTATTTCTCCTTGGTCTCGTACTGACGCTTGAATGAGGTTTGATCAGTTCTGTCGAAATTTGACGAAAGATTTCGAAGATGTTTACGTTTTCACCGTTCCTCTCTTCTTACCAAAGAAGGATCTCAGGGATGGGAAATGGAAAGTCGTACGTTGTGTTCACCGTAGTATTCCTTTCTGTTCGTCCGAGACTGAGACCACCGTCGTTTTTCAGTCCTACGAAATGATTGCACCTCAAAACGGACCTCCTTCAATCGGTAAGCTCACCACCGAACCTCCTTATCTCTCCTCCTATTCAATCCAGTGATGCTCACGGTCTTCATCGTTTCCCAGCCGTTCCCACTCATTTCGCCAAAGTGATTCTCGCTTCACGCACACCTTCCCACTCGCTCTCCCTCATCCCCTCCTCTTCCACTTCTCAAGATCGTAAAGAATGGGTTCAAGGAGCGTTCGTACTCCCAAACGAACCGATCCCGGATCAAACTAGATTGGAAGGGTTCGTAGTACCCGTCGAGAGCGTCGAAAGGAGTGCTGGATTGAATTTGTTACCGGAGAGTATGAGGGGAGTCAAAGAGTTGTGCAAAGTGAGTCTTCTTTTCCTGAGCTTGTGTCGTGTAGATGGAACTGATGAGGGTTCGGGGGAAATGTAGACTATCAAATGTGAGGTTGTAGTGAGGAGGTTCGATGATGCGAACAAGAAGATGGGAGGTGGTCGACCAAAGATTGAACGAAGGCAGAGCATCTAGGAGGCTGTGTGAACTGTGTGACGAGTTGGGCAGTGAAGGGTGCCGAGAAGGAGTAGAAATCGCAAACTTTCGTCGTTTTCGCATTGGAATCGGATATGAGTATCACTTCGTCTTCCTTCGTGAGTCGGCAGGCTTCGAGCGAGACAGAGAGTCACTCCTGCCGTCAGACTGCACGTCCTCTACAGGATCTCCCTGGATCTCCCCATGTCATTCTCTCTCTCCTCTCCTCTCCGTTTCCGCTCCACTGCCCGATGTGAATTTGGTAAGGAGATGAAGGCTTTTTCAACAAAGAAAGATGGCGAGGGATGGCGGGTGATTTGTCGACAGAACGAGGGAAAAGGGGGAAGATGAATACCGAAAGTTTTCGAGAATTTTCCAACTCTCAAGCACCAGGTTCTCCTTTTTCTCATTCTCTCCCATATTCTCGCTTTCTCGCAACCTTCCTTTACTTCCCGAACCCCTCGTTTCTCCCCGTTTTCTCCCAGATATAAAACGACACAGTAAGACCCAACGACCCGTTTAGAGGCTAAGAAAGTAGGAATGAGAGAAATCATCAGCATTCAAGGGCGGGCAGGAAGTGGGGGAAGAGGGGGAATCTCACTTGAGCTTAGTGCGGCGCCAGTGACGACGCTTAGCTAGATGGTTTGGGAAGTAGAGAGCGAAATGAATCAGATTCGGAGAACAGAAGGGGGGAAATGAGAATTGTTGAATGCTAACCGTTGTACTGGATCTTGGAGTCGCTCTTGAGACGGAACCACTGGGGGATCGGGCTATACGGAGTATGCAATACAAGGTCATTTATGCGGATTAGAGAGGGAAGTGGTGAAAGTTGCGTACCGGTTCTGCTTGGAAGCCTTGGCGAGGACGACCTTGGTGCGGAACGACTTGTTGGAAGGCATCTCGCTAAATAAGATGGGAGAGGGGAGGAGGAGAGTGTCAGCGAAGTTGAAGGGTTTGAGAGTAAATTCGAGGTTGCTGAGGTGAACGATCTCGAGGCGGATGTCGCTTCTTGAGGCTAGCGCGAGTTGCTGATAGACTTCTGTGTCTTCTTGTAGATGTCTTGTATGCTCCCCTGAGTCCTAGAGTAGCGTTGTAGTCTGCTTGTTGTTCCTCCTCAGATCAGATGCTGCTTCTCATCCACTCCACCTCTTGTAGCCATTCCTGAACCATCCGAGAACGTGTAAACACCCTCTCTTCTAGCCTACGCCAACCAACATCTTCCCACTGACTAATCTCGCTCGTTTGCTCCTCTTTCTCGACTTTTCCAATTTTACCATTTCTCCCTCTCCGTCACCGATTCGAGTCAGACTTGCGTTGTAGAGCGTTGCGGTAGATGCCTGCGAATCGAATGAGCAAGATAACTATAGACTTACGTTTGTGGAAACGGGTGAGGTGGCTCGGAAGATCAAAAATTAGGACAGCTCAGACTTTCTGTCTCTCGCCCAGTTCGACTTCCTTATCATCAAAAGTAATCATCAATTGGCTTCTTCGCTCTCCTCACTGAGTGGACGATATGTTGGACGTCTCGATTGAAACCGAGACGGAGGCGACAGCGAGACAGGAAAAGAATCAAATCGCACTCACTTCGAACAAACTCCGAAGAGCGAAAAGTTCGAAATCCGGCAGTTTCGCGAGTCAACAGCTCTTTGAGTCGCAGGTGGATACAGAATCTGAAGCAGCTTACTCTCTCTCTACAGCTGTACCTAAATATCTGAAGCGATGACTCGACCTCGGATTCAAGCTTGAAAGTCAGATACTCTTCGCAACGCATTTCGCCGTGCAGTTGCCCTACCGCTTCCTCTGTGCGCTTTCTCGCCCGCGCGTCGACAAAGGTCTTCACAGTTCGACTACCCCTATTTCGACCTTCGACGGTATGATGTGTCAGTCAGCCGGTTAAAGAAGAGCGGAATCCGCTCGAATCTCCGTGACAAACGCCTCTCTCTCTATCTCTCTCTCCCTCTCTCCTTTCTCTCTCTCTCTCTCTCTCTCTGTGTGTGTTGCCCTCTCCTCCCGGCACACTCATACCCAGCCAAACTCTCTGATTCGGCGAGCCTTGGTCTGTCATTAGCGGATCTGACCCAAAAGATCCATACTGGCTTAAAACTGGCAAAATCCCGGGAAAGGAAGATCCTCAAGCTCCTGGATTCGGAAGATTGGGTGACGCGACAAACTATGTTTCCCGTCGAGGTCAACCTGTAAGTTGGCATCTGAATTCGCTCACGACGGGTGCCGTACTTCGAATCTTTCGATTGCTCCTGAGCTGAAGCGCACGCGAGGTTGTCAGGCCGCGCTGTTCGAGCCTACAGCCTTTGTCGCTATAACCGATCGCACTCGAGAGGGGATTCGGTCAGGACCAGCGAATGATCGACCTCGTTCAGAAACTGGAGGAAATCGATCTTCGCGCTCAAGCATTTCACCTTCAGCTCAAGCAGGCTCGCACGCATCCACTACTTCCCGCTCCAGACGATCGCCCGCTCATCGACGCACTGCCAGCTTGGCCGAGAGTGCCACACCTGTCAATTCGGTTACAGACGACGTATCTACCCATTCCCGTTTCGAACATACACAGCCCGGAAATTTCTTCGAGTTCGACCCTATTCCCTCACTCTCCCCCACAGTCTTCCGCCCGATCAACTCACAGGAGGATCCCTTTGCCTTCGACCCTTTCTATGCTTCGAGGTCTTCGCAACACGGAACTTCTCCTCCCCCTTCTTCGACCGTCCAGCCTCCCACTATAGTCGTCCAGCCAGCAACTCCTTGTATCTCCCATGCCGACCTTCAGTCTTCGCATCGACCTCACCGACGTTCCCATTCCGAAACGACCAAAAGTAGCCCATCTTCTGTTCTCCTCGACCCTCATTACCCCTTCATCCCAAGACTTCGTTCTGCCTCCGCACCTCGATTTCATCATCAAGTCCACGCAAGTACAGGTGTCGCCACAACCAGCCCCGGAATGCCACTTCAGCAACCGTTACCGGCTGCAGAAAATCGACGTCCAGCTCCTGGGATTTCGTGCATTCCTCAACATGTAGACTTGTTCAGACGGGAAGGGGCGGCTGATCAGGGCTTAGAGGCAAACAGACAAGCTTTGCGGGGAATGGAACAGGCTGGTCGACAACGCGAGGAGGAGAGAGCAACGTTGAGGGCAAAGATTACGACACTCCTTGACGAGAAGAGTGTCTTGAAGAACCAGAAGACGGACTCGCAAGCTTGGAAACTTGCTGTAAAAAGAGTAGACGACCGCTTGAGTACGGTCCGCAGAACCTTGAAGCGCTTTGATGAGAGGTGGAGTGACGCGAATGCTCAGCTTTTGGAGTATCGCAGGAAGTACGGTGAGCCAGATCAGTACTAGAGGAGAATTAGAGGGGGTGGGAGAGGGTGACGACCTTCAAGTTTGCGTGTTCGATTCTCCTGTTTTTTTACAAAGCCGAATTTGTTCCTTCGCGCAAGTGATTTGTCTGTTCCTTTTGCCTCATACTCGTCGAGGAGAGGTCAACGAGTGGTTCTTCCTAAACCAGGCCCGTCATCAAGTGGACACTCGCATCAGACGGATCCGAACTGTTCGAAGGGGTAAATTTGCGATTCTGTACAATTCTGTTGATACATCTCCTGCTGTCCCTCTTCCTCCATCACGCTTTGTGACCGTACTCTCTATCTGAGTTTCGCGTCTTCTCCATCCACAACGTAACACCGATTCGGTTCGTGACCTTTCTGCTTCGCTGCAACTTCCCTAAATTCCCCTTAAATCCCATTTCCTCCTGCCGTCTCATCCTCCCATCCATTCCCTAACCTCTCCACCTAGTGACTCAAGAACTTCCTTCCCTTTGCCCACCTCCTCATCAAAGTCTTCCTCCCATTCTTACTCCTCTTCCTAACCAAGAATCCATGCTTCCTCTTCCTCCTCACTTGCGAAGGTTGATACTCTGCACCGTAGACTGCGAATCGTTTCTGTTGATCTCCTGAAGAGGTTTGGGACAAGAGGGAGAGAATGGGAGATGAGAGCTGAGATGAAGAAGAGGGAACGAGGGAAGGTCGAACAGAGGACAGGAGGGATCTTGTTGGAGATGGGGCGGATCTGAAGAGGGTGGAGAAGGATTGGGTAGGACTAGTTAGACTCGTTCGAGGTAATAGTTGTGGTCGAATTGATGAAGGAGAAAGGCGGAAGAGAGTTCGCGAAGAAGGAACGAGGGATCGTGGTAGTCGCGGCATGATATTGTAGTATGATGGAAGAGGCCTCCTAAACGCTGTTCTGTTGCTTTAAGCGAGTTGATGAGGTCGATGTCGAGGTTGAAGAGAGAAAGTTGAAATCGGTCCTCTCCTTGACTTGCTACATCTCACTCGATACTGAGAATACCCCGGGCTACTCAGGAGAACGTATATCTAGATACGCGGGTTTCCACCTCGACCGTTTGGGCTCATCGATTGCCGTTACTCCTCGATTTCGATCCCAATTCAACATGATCCGATTAACTTCTTCTACCCTCCTCAAGTCCTCTCCAATCTGTACGAGACGACTCTATTCGACCCCTCATTCATCCCTCACCATTCTTCCGACCTTTCTATCTCAAGAAGAGCAGTCACTCCTCCTTTCGCACACTCTAGCTCTCCTCGATTCTCCCTCTCGTACAACATCAGCTGGACGTAAGAAACGCAAGACATGGCTCAAAGCGAATACTGGCTACGACATAGCGCGGGATGGGTTCATGCAGGATGAGGCGTACGAATTTGAACAAGGTCATTTCGATGGAGTGATTAAAGGGTATCGTGAGATGCTCGTGAGGGATGGACACTTCGATGAAGTGATCAGGGATGAATCGAAGCGAGGTGTGTTAGAGACGACGCTCAAGAAAGTCTACTCGCTCCTACCACCTTCGACACCTGCGACTTTGAACGAATCTTCCTCTCCTCCCGCCTCTTCTTCATCACTCCTCGATCCTCCGCCTCATCTCATCATGCATTTACTACATCTATCTTTTTCCGGTCGCATCTTCCCTCACGTCGACAATCTCGAAGCTTTCGGAAGAACGATCGTTGGAGTCAGTCTCGGAGGAGGAGAACGAGTCATGAGGTTCAAGCGGACGTCGGAGGATGGCGAGCCTACGTCCGAAGAAGGACCTGATGAGTTCGAGGTACTCGTACCGAGTGGGAGCGCTTATGTACAACAGTAAGTTGAGCGTTTCTCTCGATCGCTCCATCGAAGAAATGAAGACTCATTCGCTCCCGTTCCTCGCAGAGAACCGTTGCGAACGCACTATACTCACGAGGTCCTGGATCAAGCTCAATGGGAAGGAAGGACCGTAGGAGGGAGTCAGAGATTGAGTATCATGTTGAGGGTATGTCGATGCTTTCCTTTCTCCGTTCTTCTCTTTCGTTCCTCGCTCACCTTTCACTGTCTCCACTAGGATCGGTTGCCTGTAGATCCTGCGAAACGACAGAGCTTCTCTTTCTCCTGAACCTTCTCGAGTTTCCTACGGGAATCCGGGTTCTACAAACGGTCTTATCCTCGTCTCTTACCGAATCTTGCTCTGCTCCTCCGCCTCTCACTTGAATCTCGACCCCAAGAAGCGCTTAGTATCAGCTAGAGTATGCCAGGTCGAGGAAGATGTGAGAAATGCGACGTTGGGGAGATGTCGTCCGAGGTTTGTCCTCTTTCTCTCTCACAAACGCTCTATCTTATGCCGTCTTCCTCTACAGCGGTTGGAGGAACACATGATCAGGCATACACCAGAAGGAGGGACTTTCAAATGTAGCAAGTGCGATTCGTGGTGTTCTACTCGGTTAGTTTTTGATCTCCTCTAACCCTTCATCACTGAAGCATCCTTAATCAGACTGAGCTTTCGACTCCAATAGCCTCACTCTTGGAACACATGAAGGGTATCAATGTCACAAGCGACCAGGCCGTGTTCCTTCTACCCTTCAACCGCGACGCCGTTATTCAGTTCGAGGACGGGAACGAGATATCGGTCAACTTCCTTCGCCACACGCTGAAAATGTAGCGTCTAGTGTGCCGGACCTACCGCGTCGACCCACACTTCAAGGACATGGGAGAGGAATGTCTGAAGGATCGATCGGACGACAGCGTCCACCTCTCCCTCCTCGATTCGCTCCGACCGACCATCTCGACGGAACTGCGATCGAACCCGAGCAGCACTCGCCAGTACCTATTCGCTCACATCCTTCTCCGCAAGCCCTGTTCGATTCCGAGTTCTCGGCTCTTCTACCACCTGGACGACGTCAAAGTCAAGGGGAATGGAACTTTCATACTCGGAGGTACTCGTATCCTGCTTCTCCGCGACCATCGATTACATCCAATGACATTACTCCTGGAGAGCCTTCAATCGCATCTCCTGCTGAAGTTCGTCAAATCTTCGAATCTTTCCAAGCAGAAACTGACTTTTACTCGTTCTTTGTCGACAGTCAGAGATACGTATCTATCAGCAGATGCGTGCTTCATTCCGATACTCCTTCCGGATTTCCCTCGAAAGCATCTCTCCTCTCCCTTTCGCCAACTCCTTCCTTTCTCCATCTCGTCCCCTCTTCGTCCCCTCTTCTCAGACATACCCTTGAATCATCCCCTTTCTACTCTCCCCTTCGTCAATCTTGTTCCTCTAACTGCTAAACGAGACTTTTCTCTTCGGAATTCGAAAAGTGACCCACTTTGGTGCGAGCGCTCAGTCCTTCCCAAAACTCAGCTGTCCGTCGGAGCTTACGGAGATCGGGAGGAGACGATCCTCTCTTCCGCCGTCTGTTGCCGGGTTGTCTCTCTCCAATCTTCTCTCCTCTCCCTCCACTTCGAACGGACTTCTCAGCCTAACTTTCACGGAATCATATGCTATGACTGAGGGCAAGGGATCCTGTCAGCATTGCAACGTAGGAGAGATGAGCAAGAAGGTCAGTTCGTCTGTTCCAGCAGATTGGGTTCTTACTCACGCGCACATACTGGGTCGTCAGAGGCAAGAGGCGCACGAGAAGCAGCACACCCCGCAAGGAGGCGTCTTCCAGTGCCCAAATTGTCCGAGAACGTGGATGCCAACACGGTGAGTTCGCATGGCTCTTTCAGGAGTTTTTCGCCCGACTGAATCTCCTCCATGAAGGAACGCCATCGCCTCCCATATGTCGCACCATTGCACGCCGCAGAGGAATGAGCAAGCGCTTGAATCCGGCTCTCGCAGTCAAGAAGATCAAAAGGGAGACCATCCTCCTCGCTCGCCAACGCCGGCCAGGGACGCAACTTCTCCTGCTCCAGAGCTCCCTCAACCCGTCACACCCTCTGATTGTCCCGAAGACCCACGCACAATGGCTCTCCCGCAATCCTCGATGCAGCCGCCTCGACAACATTCTCTAATTCTCGAGCGTGAGATTCCCCAGATCACTCGGCGTACAAATCGGAGCCAATTCAGCTTCCACCATCCCTCTCCGATGTCAGTACCGGAGCCGATCGTTGTGTACGACACTGACTCTCGACACGACAAGACGCCGCATAATCTTTTCAATGTCAGTTCGTCTCTTCTTTCTGCACTTGCCAGAGCTCACCGGCAATTCTCCCCCACAGGATCACTCACTTGTCAAACAACGGCCTCTGTCGCTTCGTCAGCAAGTCGTCTATTGTCAAACCCATCCTTTGATCTGATCAATTTGAGCTTTTTACTTCCCCTTCGTTCTCTCTGTTTCCTGCAAGATGTTGCGTATTTGTCAGGGCTGGACACCTTCCTCGATGTACCACGAAACAGAACATTCGAAATCCGGCTCGTTTCTCTCGATTCGCTTTGAAAGAAGAGAGATAGTGAAAGCAAAAATTCCATTCGAAAGACATCAGGGAGACGAGAGAGCAAAGGTCATGTAGAAGTCACAAACGACAAATCAAGAAGAAGGAAGGGAATGCAAAGAAGCGGAATTGGGAACGTCATGCGAATCAGGAGAGAGAGAGAGAGAACGAAAAGGAAGGGGAGAGGAGTAGTAAAAATGTTGAATAGATACAGAAACAGATCGATACAATTTACTTCAGTGTTGTGGTTGAGAGGGTTGAGCGAATGGTGAATGAGGTCGAGAATTCGGTTGTGAAGTCGATGAATTGAGAAGATGGGAAAACGAGTGAGATGATGGGTTGGAGGGTTGAGAGGAAGGACGCTGTAGAGGCTGGAGGTGGTGTTGCTGCGTGTAGTTCTGAGGGTAGTTCTGAGGAGGAGCGGGATATTGTCGAGGAGCTCCAGCAGTTGCGAAAGATTGTGATTGTTGTTGGGGATGAGCTTGATGAGCGTAAGCGTTTGGCGGCATTTGTTGATGTTGAGAGTACGGAGAGGCTCCATTGGAAGAAGCTGGTTGATAGTAGTTCGACTGAGAATAGGCGTAGGGAGTTGGGTGATGCTGAGGAGGAGCGGTACGAGGGTATGGAGGAGGGTAGTTGTACGAGGGAGCTGGAGAGGGGTAGGCGTAATTCGGGTAGTAGTGAGCTTGCTGAACGGGGGCTGGAACTTGATAATGCGATTGATTGTTGACCGATGGAGGAGGAATTGAGGGATGAGATTGCGAGCCAGAACGAGATTGGATCATAGGAGCAGCAGAAGGGACGATCGGAGTTCGCTTCTTGATGTTGTCGCGATAAGCAGCTCGATCGAGGGCGTCCGCTTTCTGTTGCTCTGCTCGTCTCGCAGCCTCTTCCTTCTTCCTCCTCACTTCTTCCGACTCTGGCCAGAGGATATTCTTCCACTTGACTATTCCCGGCGAGCTGCATCAAAAGAAACCCGGGCAAACGATCAGCACAAAGGTGAGTGCGAGAGTCGGAAACGAAATGGGAACGAACCGATCATCGTAAGCGATGTTGACCGACTCCTTCTCTGGCACATTCGAAACGAAGAAGACATCATACGAAGTTCCGTTCGAGACCTTGACGCGAATTCGATCTCCTTGTTTGAGAGATTCGAGTTTCGCGTTGAGCTCTGCGGCTTTGCGACCTTGTTCTTGCAGTTTCCAATCCTGTTGAAGAAGGTTCGTATCGACTCGTCAATCGGATGCTCGAATGCAACAGGTGTCGAGGAAGAAGGAGTGAACTAACGGGATTGTGAGTTCGACACAAAATCGTCAACTTGAGTTCACCCTCTGGCTCGATCTGCGGCATCGTCTCTTCCTTCTGTTCTCCAGTCGCTGCAGAGGTCGAAGCTGATGCCTTCGAAGGACTAGGAGGAGCGTCGCCAGCTTTCGTTGCTGCCAAAACGCTGACTTGACCTCCACCAACTTCGGGAAGAGTAGCGTCAAGGAAGACGCCAGATCCTTCGGCGAGCGCGCAAGAAACATGGAAAGACTTCGCACACTTTCCCTTCGTGCATTGGACTGTGACAGAATGGGATATCAGCGATCACGACGAGTTCGAAGGAAGAAAAGCGAGAACTCACCTTTCGTCCCGTGAAGTTCAGTACATAACGAGCATTTCTGTAGCGTTCCATACTCAGAGTCAGCGTCAAGCAAACGCGATAAGATAAGGGGAAGATGCCTACGAGCTTCCAACGAGCTTTTTCAATCTTCTTGAATCCTCGAACCATCTCTTTTCCAGTCGTAGCATCTTGTTCGATCCAAGTAGCGGCTGAACAGCGGAAGTAGGATCAGTCAGGTCATGAGGAACGAGGAAGGAAAAGGGTCAAATGCTTACGAGTGAACATGACCTATCGAAACGAAGTTCGTTAATCAGCTCAACTCGAAGAAAGGGACAAGAGAATCGCAACTCACGCATAATCGATGAGCGTTCTGTTTCTTCGAAGACTTGACACCTGCTTCCCCAATCGCGACGAGACCTTCCGTGTTCATCTCGGGACAGAGAGCGCAAACGAAATCGAGTTTTGGTGCAGGAGCTGAAACTGGTTGAGGTGCTGCGATTCCTTGTGATTTCGCTGCGAGTTTCGCTTCTTGCTGTTGCTGAAGTCGAAGTTGTTGTTGTTGCTGGAGATGAGCGGTCAACAATCGCATGTACTGTTGTTCGAGTTGGTACTGTTGAGGAGGAGTCAAAGTCGTCAAACCGGCTGCCATCGCTTGTTGTTGAATGTATTGAGCGAGTTGCGCTTTCTGTTGAGCGTTGAGGTTCATCGTGATTCCCATATCGTACATTGTTGCTGAAGATTGGGCGGTTTGAGAGACAGAAGGTTTCGCTCGTTTGCGAGGAGCACCTCCTTCGGCAGTCGAAGCCATTCGTTTCCGTTGAACTGGAGGTGGAGCAGCAACGGCAGCTGTGGTAGAAGTACCAGCGGGTGCGAGAGGTTCTTCTTCTTCTGCAGAGTCGTCAAACGGCCAATGATCTCCTCGTTCGAGAGCTTCAGCCTTTGCCGATTCTTTCAACCAAATGTTGACATCGATTGAAACCCTGTAGATGTCGCGAATAAGTTCTCAGTGAGTATGCGAAAGGAGAAGGAGTCGCGAGAAGTACGGAACTCACGAATCATCGATACAATGACAACTCTTCGCAACTTTCCCCAACGGTAACCATCGCTCAGTGGCGAAATTGATACTCTCGGCACAATTGTAACCCAAGTTGAAACCCGAGTGATAACCTTTCGGATAGGTGAGGATGAATTCTCCGGGAAGTTGAGCGCAACGATTCAAGGTGATTCCGTTGTTGGAGAGAACACGAGGTGAAGCGAGGAATGCTTTGTGACGGAGGAATTGAGAACATTTCGATCGATCGGTAGGGAAGAAACCTGATCAAGAGAAGATCGTTGTTGGTTCGAATTCTGAACGAGGGAAAGAAGAGGAGACTCACCTTCCATGACCCTCTCAAACTTTTCAGACTGTTCTTGAGGAACGCTGTACCAGAATTTGGGAGCGCCAAAGTGAATGTAATTGATCGAGTAGAGATCCGCGTCTTCGACATGCCATGCGAAAGTTGCTCTCCACATTCCGAAGTAGAGGTAAGGTGATACGACACCGGGAATCGAACAAGCTTTAGGAGCTAGTTTCGGTAGGAGATCGCCGAGATGAGCGACGTTCCAAGCTGTAGTCGAATCGTCGAAGAGTGAACCTAAAACTCGCAGAATCGTCAGCATCGACATCCAGATAGAGCGCAGCAGGGTGAAGAGATAGAGAGACTGACCAGCCATATCTGCACCATACATGGGAGGTTCACCGAAAGTCAAAGTTCTCCAATACCTCCTCTCGAAATCCCTCATCATCTCGACCGTGTAATCCTCCTTCTTCATCCCATGCGGCAACTCTGTAAACTTGTTCGAGAATGCCTCCCACTCTTCTTCGGTCGGTTCCGCCTTCTGTAAGACAGTCAATCGCTTCTTCTTTGCTGGAGGAGGTTGAGGATCGGTTCCATCTTGATTCGTCTCAGTGTTATCCTTCTCCTTTCCCTTTCCAACTGCAGGTGACTTGGCCAACTTCTTCGCAGGAGTTCTCCTCCCCTTCTTCGGGGTACTTCCATCTTCCTCCTCCTCATCGGCATCGAATTCCCCATCCGCCTCCCTCTCCTCCTTCTCCTTCTTGTTCGCTGCGATCCTCTGTTTCTTCGCCGCAGTAGCTGCCGAAGTACTCTTCGTACTCCTCTCACTCCTATCCCCTTTCTTCTGTTCAGCGATCAAATCGGGTGCGTCGAATTTGTCGAGGTTGGCAGATTCTTTCCATTGTGCCGCATTCCAGATTCGAGATTTCGCGACGTTCGTCACTCGGTAAAGACCTTGAGATCCCATCATGTGTTGTTCGATAGGTTCTTTCAATCGGATGTCGTGAAGAGGCGAAATGACTGAGGGTAAAGTTTCAGACCTGCAAAAATTACCACTCCCGAAGGAACTCAGCTTCTTCGCACACTGGTTAGATGACTGAGAAGAAAGTGTAATTACTTACCATTCTTTAGGAGGAATGACTTTAACAATCCCACTTCTCAATCCATACTTTTCTATCCTCTTGACATAGCCATAAAATCCACCATTCTTTTCGAAATCTTCCATCGTCGGTTCAAACACGGGTACACCTTTGAACCCACCTCTCCTCCCTTTCTTCTTGGTTCCAGCAGTTCCGGGATCGTACTCTGCATCGTAATAATAACTTGGTCGAGGTCGAGGTAAACCCGTCGATTTGCTGAATCGTGGAGGTCGAGGGGGTTTTGGATAGCCGAGTGCATCTTCGTCTGAAGAAGAGTTTGGATCAGAGGATAAAGGGTCTTCGGAGAGGAAGGAGGGGAGGGGGAAAGAGGTTGATGAAGAAGTATTCGAGAGAGGTGAATTGGTGGCGGCTGGCGTAGGAGGGGCTTGTGCTATTCATGAGTGAAGAAGAATCAGTTCTGATATTATGATAATTGTCGAAGTCGAAGGAAAGCGAGAAGGGAAGACATCGGAAGGTACTTGAAAAGTTCCGAATTCATGAGGAAGGGAAACAAAAGACTTACGAGGATGGTTCGAATCAGCTTTACTAGGTTTCCTTCTGTGTACTTTCGGTTCTTGAGTAGCAGGAGTAGGTTGGACCGGTTGTTTGACTTGAGTCGCATGATTCGAATTGATGAAACTATTTCCAACTTCCTCCCTCTCAACAACTGGTGCTACCGGTTTGACCGATGATTGACCCATCTTGTTGGGTGATGAAGATGAAGGTGGCACAGAGGATAGATCTGAAGTTAGTTGAGAGTCTTGAACTTGAACTTGAGAGCGAGATGCAATTTGATCGAGTGACGGAGTGGGAGGTTGATGCCCACTCTGTTCTAGTCTAGGTACACTCATGTAAGAGTAATGCGAGTAGAATAGGAGTGGAGAGAGAGCAAAGCGAAGTTTCTCGTCCTCCTAAATTGCTGCAGTCCAACTTTTCGATTCTTGAAAAAGCGGTGAAAGGTTCCGCTTGAAAAGGTTCGATCTCGTTCGATCGAACAAGTAACCAAGAGAAATTTCAAGTCGAGAAAAAGGGAAGGTAGCCGCGGGTTTTACTCCAATTTTTCGCTTCTTTCGCTTCTCGCTCGCTCAAACTCGGGGGGTTCAACCGGTTCTCGCTGGAAATGATCCATGTGATTCGATCGAACCCGAGTGGGCGGTGAAGCAACGAATCGAAGGAATCGCTTCCAGGTCGAGCGAGAAAATCGCCAGAACCGATTAATCTCACCTCAGACTCGCGCCGAAGGACCAAGCAGTTGTGGTCTGTTTGCAGGTTGTTATGACAACATAGACTCGGAACTGACCCCAAGCGAAACCACCCTTTCCCTCCCTTTTCAGCCTGTACACCGCAATCCACCAAAAGACCCCTCAACCCGTCCTTTTTTTCTCCAATTCAATCCACTTTCATTCCATCCCCTTCCAGTTTGATCCCCTCATTTGACTCGCCACCAATCCCCTCGTCCCAATCCAGTGGTAAATCCCACAAACCCGTCACGCCCGCTCTGACGCATTTCTCCCAAACCTCTTCAACTCTGAACCCTCCTTCATCTCCCTTCTCCTGTTCCCTCACCAAACCCGCCACTATTCCAGGTACATAACTCTTGCCACCCTTCGCGTGTGATTGTCTCGGTAAGATTTCATAGAGGTTTTCAGCAGCATCGTAGAGTTTCAATCGAGCCATGATATCGACGGGAGCGGTTGATGAATCTTCCGCGAGGGATGACAAGGAGGATTTCGATGATGGGTGAGAGAGGTTCGCTAGGAATTTAAGTTTGAGTGAGGGGTCCGTTGAGGAATTGGTCGATTGGAGGGAATCTCGTGCTGAGGAACGTTTCCTAGATGATGCTCGAGCTGCAGCGATCACTGCTTCCGGATCTGCAGTACCCGATTCCTACACATCTCGAGATCAGAAGTTAGTGGCGAGAAAGGGTGGTTGCGTAATGGGGAAAAGGGACGAACGAGTGCTTCAAGAACCAATTTCCTTTCTTCTTCTTTAGCTTTCCTGTCCTCCTCTTCCTCTTCCTCATACCTCTTCTTCTCACTCTCCCTCCATTCCCTCTCTCCTTTCTCCCTCCTCTCCAACTCGTCCCGTTCCCGTTCCATTCGATCCTCGTTATCTTCTATACTCTGTCGATTCTGTAATTCGTACGAACGGATCTTGTTCTCGGTCGCTGCCAAATCCGAACCGATCGAGTGAATGAGTGAGAAAGTGATCGATTCATATTCTTCCAAGTAATCGTTGTAGGCAGATTCACTAGGGAAATCTTCTCGTTGTTTATTGAATCTGCGAAAAAAAAAACGCAACATCAGTTTTCGAACTCAAAGAAGTTTTCTCAGAGAGGGAACAGCTTACATCTTTGCAGTACGTTTCCTTACAGCTACTTCTTTCTGTACTTCTAGGTTCTCAAACATTTGAGGTTGAAACTGATTCTTTCGAATAGTTTGACCACAAACCGGACAAGGTTCCGGACCCAATGAGAACAACCTATCCAAGCAACTCTCACACCTGTTTTCCTCTCCTACTCATCAGCTTACACTCGTATGCAAGAGTAAGGAGAGGTAAAACTGACATTTTGTGATAACATTTACTAACCATTAATCTCAACTTTGGGTTCAAATATCGATCATTCTTACACACGGGGCATACATCTTCAGGAGAAGAGTATTCTACCAACCTACGATCAGTCGCTGAACCTATGGGTTGATCGGCTCGAGGTGGAGGAGGTTTCGTAGATGAAGAAATTGTTGAATTAGAATTGGGAGTCGCTGAACGACTAGAGAATGAGGTAGAAGGTCGAGAGGAGGTTGCAGTAGTAGTGGCTTTCTTGCCTAGGAAGAATCGAGGTTTAGGTGCACTCATTTCCTAGAGATGAGAGGTGAATGAGAGAAAGAGAGATTCGCAACTCTTCCTCTCTCCTCCCACGTTCATTCACTTTATCAAGATGACTCAATCTATCGTAGTAATCGGAGGAGGCATCATCGGAGTCACTACCGCTTACTACACTGCCAGACTAGCGAAAGAACGAGGATTAGACCTCACTATAAAGTTGATTGAAGGGTCAGCAATCGCGGCTGGTTCAAGTGGTAAAGCAGGTGGATTACTAGCAATCGATTGGCATGGTGAGCTCCCTCTGTTTCACTCCTCCTTCCCCTCCCCTCTCGACAGTGCTGATGTCATTTCGCTTCCTTTCGCTCTCCCTCCCTCACATGAAACAGGTCCAGCAACTGCTGCACTCGCCGAGCTCTCCTATGGACTACACTCGAAACTAGCTCAAGAATACAACGGGAAAGAGAGATGGGGATATCGCAAACTCGATACGATTTCAGTTGGAGCCGACCTCACTCACTCGAAGGTAGCGAACGGAAGCAAAGTCAAGAAGCTAAAGAACAGCGATTTGTTCCCTTGGTTGAATCAGGAGGTTTTGACTCATTCGAGTGTGCTGGGCAGTCAGTGAGTTCAGACTGGCGAAAAAACTGTCTTCTTCTCTTTGCTCGTGAGTATTTGAGCTGACACGATTCTGTTCAAAAGGGAGACGACTTCGCAAGTACACCCTGAGCTGTTCACGAAAGCGATTTGGGAGGAAGCGGAAAAGATGGGAGTCCAAGGAGTTTGGGGAACTGTCGAAGGAATGGAAAAGAACTCGAAAGATGGAACCTATCAACTATCGATCGCATCGAGAGACGACGAGAACGACAAGACTACGTTATCTGCTGATCAAGTTGTCGTCGCTGCTGGACCTTGGACTGGGAAATTATTGAAGAGTTTGGGAGTTCAAGGAGGAGGGAGAGCGAGAAGGATCGATGGGAGTCGAGCTCACTCGGTCGTACTCAAGACTGCTCCTGGTCGAGATCTACCTGCTCAAGCTCTCTTCACTTCGATCAAGGAGAAGAAAGGTGGAAGTGCTGAACCCGAAATCTACAGTTTGTCTCCTCTTCTTCCCCCCTCGCTGTTTCCTCTCGTTTTGATCACTGATATGATCCGATCACGATAAATAGATCGACCAGATGGAACAGCCTACGCCTGTGGAGCTACCGATTCATCACCCCTTCCTTCGCACGCCTCGAAAGTAACCACCGACCCTTCCGCAATCTCTTCGATTCTCAACCACACTTCCTTACTCTCGCCTTCTCACCTCTCGACTGACAATGGAGAACACTCTGCAGAAGTTGTGAGAAGTCAAGCTTGTTACTTACCGATGGGATCTGGGGAACCAGTTTTGGGTCAAATCGAGGGTAGTTCGAAGGAGAGGAAAGGAGTGTATGTCGCGAGTGGTCACTCTTGTTGGGGGATCTGTAACGGTACGGTCTCAAACTCTCTCGTACTCTCGGGATTCGACTGACATCGCGGTTTTTGAGGCGAGAGTAGGTCCAGGATCTGGTCTAATCCTGGCTGAGATCCTACTCGATGGGAAACCTACGAGCGCAAACGTATCAAGTCTCTCGGCGTAAATATCCATCGTCCTGAAACGCTGCCTATTCGTCAACGTTGAGAAGTTCAGCTCGAGCTGGCATTCAACGGTGACTCACTCGCTTTTTCGACTTCGAAGCTACCTCTGATGCCTTGCTCTGTCTCGACGCCCCCGGGCCCCGATGTTCCCCTCTCGAAAGCTGTGCAACTCTCCGATCCGTCCGCGGCATCAAGCTCAGGAGAGTTCTTGCTCCATTTTCTTCCCCCCTCTCTTTCTCTCTCTCTCTTCCTCTCCCTCTCCCGGTCAAGCCTTCCCTCCGCAGATGGGTCGTAAAAGGACGTCTAAACGATCACGCTCTCCCAGAGGAAGCCCTAGCCCCAAGATCCTCGACGACTCTCTAACCGCCTTTTTCACCAAAATCGACCAAATCAAGCAGAGGTGGGACGAGGCGAACAAAGGCGCAAGTTGTCAAACTGAGTTTGGGACGGAGTGGAGTACTCGGGAGTGGGCAGACGACTTCAAGGCCGTGTTCGAGAAAGTGCAGTGGGATACACAAACTCGCGAATGGAGATCGTTGGCGATGCGATTCGTGAATCGTGTTTGGGAGAAGCAGGATATCTACAATGACGACTTCGTACGTCGACGCTTCCGCTTGAAAGTCTGTCAAGTCGAACTAAGGATACCGAGCGAAGCAGCCGTCGTTGGAGCATTTCGTTCGCTCTCAAGATCGTGGCAAGCCATTATTGGACCTTCTACAGAATCGTAAAGATTTGAGTTGGCTGCAGTCGCTCATAGTGCGTGTATCCGAGCCCTCCCCCAACTCGTCACATACTGAAAGGTTGTCGAATTGACAGAAACGAGATCTACAGTCTCTCGCAAGTCGAGCGGCGAGAGGTCCTGCCCCCGATCAAGACAGCGTCGATGAAGCCTGCGAACGATTGCTATCGCATTTGAGGGTAAAGCTCAAACAACCGGAGGGAAAGAAGACTCATGTCGACGGCCGATTGACGCCATTGTTGACAACCGTCGAGAATGTCCTCAACGCACAAGATTTGGAAGCTTCCGTCGAATTGTATTTCGCTCTCAAAGCCTGTAAGGAGCTTTGTGATTTGGCTATCGAAGGAGGCATCACGCCCTACTTCGCCAGAACTGTTTATCTCGTTCGTTTTTGCTTCTCACACTCGAATACTCCCAATTGACTGCACTAATCTCGTCACCATTTTTAGCCTAGAATCCCACACTTCTTGCAGATTGCAGGTGAGGCGGCGATCAAGGTGAACAAAGAGCATAAATCGAAGGTGAACAGAGAAAATGCGGTAACTTGTTTTCGCGCTGCTTGCCTGTCACTGTCCAAGCTCGAACAAGTCTGATCCTTGTACATATAGCGAAAGAAACGGCTAGCTCCTGAGGCTGCAGATCACGATGCGGAACAAAGAGCGGCTATAGAGAAAGGCAGAGAGGAAGGGGAGAGCACGACGAGGGTGAATGTAAGTGACTTGATTTCGTCTCCCTGTTGCTGAATCAAGGCATTCTGGACGATCTGACGGTGCCTTGTTTCGGCTGCCGTATCGCAGGTTTACGCTCCAATTTCAAGACGTGAACCGCGAATGAGATTTGGTTCTTCCATGACCCACGAAAGCAGACTTCGAGACAGAATCTACTTGAGGATCGCCGAGATCGCTTCGTTGTATGGCAGACACCGCTCAAAGAATGAGGGAGGAGAGGTAGCGAGGGAGAAGCTTTACGAGCTATGGCAGACTTTGGGATTCGCTTTCGAACCAGAGTTTGACTGGCTGCTTAGAGGACTTGAGAGGCTAGGACATCGCGAAGCCTTGTTACCCAATCCAAAGGTTCTCGTATGTCCCTCCCCGCTTGACGATTCCTGCAGTTCTCGTCGTTGATTCCTGACACTCTACATTCCTTGAGGACAGCCGCGCTCTCTAGCAGAGCTTCGTACACTCTGGAAAGATAGCGGAAGCTTGTACGACAAAGATAGCGGAAGCTTGTACGACAGTAAGTTCTTCTCATCTCAGATATAGGTGAAGCATCGATTGATCTCAGCGCTCAAACAGAGACTCCCAATTTCGGATTATTCAATCAGTCCCTCATCCAACATGGACGACACTGAGGAGGTAGAGTACAGTACGCTAGCAGGTTGAAAGCGAGATAGATTGGTTTCCGCCGTTTTCCCCTTTTTTGTTTTCCTCTTTTCAGTACAATCTGTTCCGGTTCTCCACGTCTCCCAGCGAGCTTTCCAGACAGTTTGTGTCGAAGAGAGAATCGCGAGTATCAAGTGCCAAAAGGTAGACATTGCGAAAGGTACTACATAATTTCTTCGATCGAAAACGAGGTCTCGAGATTAGATGAAGAGCTCCGGATCGCCTGTCAATCCCCCATCGTCAGTATGTAGAGACGAAAGAGCTAGAGGGATAAGGGAAACTCACGACTAGTCATCATTCGATAGATGTTTGCAGAAAGAGCTTGACCTATCGCTCGATGAGTAGCAGTACCGTTGACGTTCCTCCCTTTCTGGAGATCGTAGCCAAGAGCGATTAGCACCCCTCAAGCAGGTAGATCAGAAGAGGAGGCAAGAGACTTACTCCAATTCCGACCAACATCGATTGCTTGCCTTTCTCTCCTCCTTCGCAAGTCTCCCAAGCATCGAGGAGAGAGCGGAACGTGGGGTACTCTCCAACGATTCCCTTCGCGATAGCTTCCGTCACACCTCTCAGAGAAGACAACATCTTGATGTAGGTATCTTTGAGATCTTTCCCCGATGGAACCGTAGCTTGTCCAGTTCCGAGTAGCTTGAGATCGTGTTGTTTCCGAAGTCTACGTACTCAAAGGTATCAGAGTAGTCCACGAGAGAGAGGGAGAGGAGAGGAAGGGAACGAAACTGGAAAGGTTTTTGACCGATGTCGAGACTGATTTGTTCGAGCCAATCGACTGCTTCATCCACCTTGTCGACGCTGACGATCATGCATCCCGACTTGACTTGCATCCTATTTACACTTCTTTTCGTCAGCTCGGATCACTGGTCGGAATGAAGAGTCGAAACTCACCTCATGAGTTCCAATTCGAGTTCTTGACGAGTCGGTTGCCCTTCTCCAATTCCCGCAGGTTTGATCGCTGCTCCCGCTGATTCTCCTGCTGTAGCTCTGATACTGTTGCGGTATTCAGCTTGACGAACTCGTTCGATGTCGCGGAATATCGATTGAAGTCCGAAGAGAACGACGAAAAGGTCGACGTGATCGGGAAGTTGAGCTTGAAGTTTCGACATGTAGGACGAGAGAGTGTTCCTTGAAACGTGAAGAGATAGTTCGTGGGCGGTACTGCAGGTGTAAAGCAGATCACGTGAGTTGGAGATGCCAGAATCGGTGTGAATGAGGAAGTAAAACGCACAGAAAGACCAATCTCGCAGGTTCTTCGACAATAGCTTTCTCTCCACCTACATAGTACTCGTAGATCTTCGTATCCTGATTCCAACTGACGTCGCAAGTTCTCGTCCACCGAATCGCTCCTTCGCATCCGACATCCCTCCTCGGTATTTCTGGTCTTTCGACAGCGCACTTGTGTCCAAACATCCGTTCCTCCAGTTTCTCCGTGATCTCGAGCCAAGGGGACGGTTTCTCCTTCTTCTTTTTCTTCCTGCCTCTTCTCGAACCACCATTGTCGTCCTCATCGTCCTCATCGGAATCTCGTTCGAGAGAACCGAAAGCACTTCCCGAGACGTGTACAGTCAGCTCAGCAGCTGTGAGTGACTTGTCTTTCGTCTTGAGTACGTTCGCTTCTCGTAGTTTGAGTCGATCCGCCGTATCTTTCTTTTTGAGTGCCGCCTTTTCCGCTCGTTCAGCCGCGACTTGCTCTTTCTTCGATTTAGCATCTTCAGCAGATAACCGTGGAGCCTACAACAAGAGTCTAGGTGAGCTTGTTCAAACTTCGAAAGGTACAGTAACTCACCTTTTTCGCTGGAGATTTCCGTTTTGACCCGTTCGGTAAATCCTCCTCAGTTTCACTCCCACCATCATCACTCATCAATCTCTTCCTTCTCCCATTCCTAACCTTCTCCTTCCCTTTTCCTTTCTTCTTCTTGCCTCCAGTTCCTTCAACATCGTCATCTCCCAAAATCGATTTCCAAGGATCATCTTCTGCTGTCGTTGCTCTCCGTCGGCGAGGCGAAGGTGATCGACTAGCGACATCGAAGTCGTCGTTGAAGAGAGGTTCTTGTTGTTTCCCTTTGCCTTTGTCTCGACTAGTCGAAGCGATGGGATTTGCGAAGGGAGAAGAAGAGAATGGACCTCTTGAAGACGAAGGTTCAACGAATTCGATGTCTGGAATAGCGTTGAGAGTACTCGCTCGGGCAGGAACACGTAGAGGGAGCTAGTCATTCGAGCGAGAGTGAGCGGAGCGGAATCAAAAGACAGACTTCGAGAGAAAGTTTGAACTCACGACATTTCTCGATGTTGAAGCGATAGCCATTGACCCGCTTCTACCCATCGTCGGAGCTCCTCCTTGTTGGGCCCATGGGAGTGGAGGTAGGTCATCTGAAGAAGTAGCAGCGAACGCAGGTGCAGAGATAACTCTAAAAACGATGGAAATTGTCAGTGAACTCGCTTCATGTTCACAAGGGAGGAAGATCATACCTCTTGTTTGACTTGTTGGGTCCTTCAATGACTACCACATCGTCATCGTCGAGTTGTAACACAGTTCTCTTCGGCTCAAGAGGGGGACCTTCATCTTCACTCCCATCGCTCAACTCGATCACGTTCGCGAGCTCTTTAATTGTTGTAGATACTGATCTTGCATTGCGAGAGGTTGTACGCTGATCTGTAATTGTAGGGAGGGAAGTGTTTGATGATGAAGGTCGCGTTGGGTTTGGGCGAGGACGAGAAGGGACTGGATGATGAGAGTCTGATAGTATCTCTATACCATCAGATGAAGGTATCTCCAACATGCCGAGTCGTTTCTGGTGTTGCCGAGCAGAAAGTCGGAGTTGAGTGAGAGAGAATGAGAAAGAAATTTCGCAAGTTCAAAAGTTGGTTCTCTCGCGACAAGAAAGGTTTCGCAAGGCGAGTTAGAAGGTATCAACTGCGATGGGTTTGCAATAAGAGAGAGAAGATAGTAACTGAGGTAAACTAACTACAAATGACCACTTCAAACATTGCTCGATTCGACTGGTTTCTTCGGGACATGAGCCTGTCCATTCATCATAGCGGCACCACCACGTATTCCACCTCTTCCACCTCTGAACCCTCCTCTCGGTCCTCCACCTCGACCTCCTCTCTGATTCATCAAACTAGCAGGAGGAGGAATTCCTACTCCAGATTGACCGTTCGCGTTTTGAACCTGCACTGCACTCGCTCCAGCTGACATTCCTCCTCGATATCCACCAACTACTCCAACGTGATTACCGAAACCTTGAGGAACGATCGGTGGTTGTTGTTGTTGGTGTTGAGCGAAATGAGGAGGAGCTCCGAATCCTCCTCGCCCAAACGCTGGACCACCTCTCAAAGGATGAGATCCTCCTCGAATCCCAAGAGTCTGACCAAGTCGTTGTTGGTGCGTTGTCGGTTGCTGAGGAGCAGCTGGAGACTCGATGGCGACTGCTGGAGCCGTACCGTTTGCGACAGAACCGAAAGAGGTTGCTGGATCGACGCTTCGTTGATTGTTGCGCAGAACTTGAACTCCTCCGTTACTATAGAAAGGGACGAGTATAAGCTGAAGTTCAAGTAGCGAGCAGCAAGGAGAGTGAGACTCACGGTACGAAACCTCCTCGACCACGACCTCTTTGAGCCGGATGGAAACCTGTCGAAAGTCACGGAACGAGTCAGTCTCTGATCGAGTACTTCTCGAACCAATAGTAACTCACCTCCAGCAGGAAGACCTTGAGCAGGCAAGACTTTCGGTCCTCCCTGAGGTCCAACCTTGAATCGAGCGTTCTGATTGACAGGCGGTGGAGGAGGAGCAGCAGCTGCAGTCTGACCTTGAACGAATTGAGGAGTCGTCAAGTTGAGAATGGCGTAAGGGGAGACGGTAGCTCCGCGATATTGCGAGCATCTGAGAACGAGACCTCAAGTCAGCGAAAGCATCGGCTAGTTAGCAGAGATGAGGGAACTTACCGATCACCGAGGGTTGTTCCGCTCATGAATTGAACATCAAATACGACATCGATGAGGTTCGATTGAATACCAACAACAACTCCTTTCGCCGAGAGAGGAACGTTTCCAGATTCGACGACGGTGACCACTCGATCTCCCAATGCGAACTCTTGCTCGCGAAGACGAGCGGCGGAGTAAGCGGGTTTGAGAAGTGCTTGACGAGGGATTCCTTTGATCATTGCCATCTTGAGAGCATCCCCTTGTTTTCGCTTGACGAGTGAATCGGCCAATTTCTCAATAGCTTGTACAGCGTCCTGGAGACAAGAAGGACCGAATCAGCATACATCCAGTCAGTCGAAGAGAAGAGAGTCTTGAAGGTTACCTTCTCGAGTTGTTCCGAGTAAAGAGGAACCTTTTCGAAATCTCTCACGCCCCTCTCTTTGATCCAAGCCAACAACTCCTTCATTCGCTCATCGACGACAGAGCGATCAAAGAAATCTTCAGCGAATGTAAGATCTGCTCGAATAGAGAGACGTCAGCACGAAGAACTCGACAAGAAGAGAGAGCAAAAAACTCACCACCTCGACGAGTTGAAAGTGCTTGAGCGACTTCTGGGAACCTCTCCCTATACTCCTGAATGAGATCGACTGCACGTTGACTGTACTCCCACCCACCATCTCCCTTCCTCGAGTAACCCAAAACTTTCTGCCCTCTCGCCTCGAATTTCAAGTTGAGACCGATATTCACTCGTTGTTCGTTGAACATGACTAAGAGACTCGAACAGATCTTGGACAAGGCGAGACCTGACATGTTGACCACTCGACCGAGTGCGTGAGCGGGAGAGTACCGTGAGGCGTCGAGATTGGAGAGTCGAGCTTTGAAGAGTGGATTCTCGGCTTTGTCGCTTGGGAAGTACTGAGAGATTCGCGAGGGCGTCAGCGACTTTGCGATGAAGTACAATGGTAAGAGAGGTAACTTACAGCGATTCGAATAGCTAAATTGTTTCCATCGTGACCGATCACTTGAGCTGGAGTTCCGTAAGCTGCTGGACCAAGGAAGAAAACGTTGCAACCTTCTGGGAACTCGGTAGCGACTGGAATAGCAGGTTGTTCCTGAGAATTCAACTTTGAATATGAGTCGACAGCTCAGACGAGGAGACGAGAGAGCTGGAGACTGACCATGTATCGAACGTCTTTCGAGTTGACATCGGTAACTGTAGCTTGTAAAGCGAATTCCTCTGCTTCATCCTCCCATTCTTTGATCGTTGATCCATCATCTTGACGTTTTAATCCTATCGAAACGAGAGAGACGAACTTCAGCTTATGAGTATACGAGAGGCAGAGATTTGACTAACCTTTCAAAGGTCTAGCACGAACGAGAACCTCGACGTGACCAATCAAACAAGCTCTCGACTTCGAGTAGACATGTTCGATCCGATCCGCCGATCTCTTCCACTGAACGACACCACCTTGAGGTTGAGGGTTGGCGATAGCTCTACCTTGATCGTCGACTTGATACGTAAAGAGTTCATCGGCAACTGATTCAACCAACGCTTCCCTCAAGTAAGGGTATCCGACGTAGATTCGTTTGCCTCCGATCGCTTGAGCTACTTGTTCACTCGTCATTCCATCGAAAGAGTTGTCGAGTTGAACCACCATTGTTTCTTTCCTCGAATCGGATTGGAACACGTTGACACCGTGGAATCCGAGAGTCGCCGTGTGAGAGATCGTGTTGAGGGAAGGGAAACCAGAGATTGCGTCTTTTCCGAGGAGCACTCCGGGAAGGAGTCCTTTGATGAGAGAGAGACCACCTTCGAGAGTAGGGAGGTGGTAAGATTCGAGTCGAGTATGATTGTGAACGAGATCAGGGAAGAATCCAGGTAACGAAGTAGGGTAAGTTTGATCGAGTGAATCATCGTAAACGAATCTCCAACTATCTCCGAACGAATTCCTTGCGTTCTCTTCTGCCGTCAAACGAGGTGCTCGAGTCGCCATCGTCTTCAATAACCGTTCTTCATCGATGAATGGAATCTTGACGATCGCTTCCCAATCTTGTTTCTTTCCGTTGAGATCTTGGGCAAAGTTGACTGGGTAGAAATCGATAATCGGGGAAGTTGGGTCGGACATGAGATCTCGGAAGGCGGCGGGGATGTGAGAGGAAGAGAGGTCGGGTAAAACTCCCATGAGTTGTTCGAAAGGTCGGAAAGGAGTACCGAGTTCAAAGTCGAATTTGTAAGATGCCGCTTTGTTCAAGTCTGTGCGCTCGAGCGAGAGATGAGCGAGTGACTTCTGTAAAAGGGAAGAGTGAGGCTCACCAGTCATCTTTGGTGCGTAGTGATAATTGTAGAACCAACCCCAACTCGCTACACCCTGATAATAGTAATGTAACACCCACTGCAGTCCCTCGATATAACGATAAGCGAGATCATCAACTGCTTTCGGTTCCTTGACAGGATCGAATTCGAGTTTCTCCTGCAGAAATCGCTCTCGCTTGATCAGCACCCCATTCCGCTGAATTCGATTGAATGAAAGAAAGCATACCTTGTAGTAATCACTCTTCCAAGTGATCATTTTCTCCTGAATCTCCTTCTCCATCTGTTTCTCAAACTCTTCCTCGTCAAACTCTTTCTGCACTTCGGCCCTCTCGTACTTTCTCAATACCCTCCTAATCGCTTTCTGCCATTCCGCTTCCTCCCTCACTTTCTTCGCTTCCTGCTTCTTCTTCCTAGCTTGCCTCTCGACTCGACCATTCAAATTTAAATGAACGATTCCAATCTCCTCTGCTTCGGAACTTTCATCCCCTTCTTCCGATTCCGTGCTGATCCTTCCTTCCTCCTCGTCCTCCTCCTCCTCTTCTTCTTCCCGTGCGAATTCAATCATTGATTCATCGAATCGAATCGTGATCAAGTTGTCGCCCGAATCGTTGAATTCGTCATAAGTGACTACTAGTTTGAGTTCGTCCGAGAAATCGGAAAGGAATTTCTTGTCCCTTGCGGCGAGGTCGTTGGGGAATTGTAAAGAGGCGGTAGAGGCAGTATCGAGGGATGCTAGGGAAGTAGTAAGGAAGTTTTGTAAAGTATTGAACAATTTCTTTTGAGTTTCCGTCAACACTATATTTCCAAATCAACCTCCCATTTCTTATCAGCACACTATCTTCTCTCGCTCGTGAAGGAGGGGGACTAACCTAGTTTCCCTTTAGCTTTAGCACTCTCCATTGCTTTCTCCAAATTTTTCGCCATTTTCCCTCCTCCCGATTGTTTCCCTTTGAACCAATTCGCATCCGCAAACTCGTATTCGAAATGTTCCCTCTCAAACACTCCCAACTCGTTCAAGATCAATTGTAACCTCCCAACATTCAATCTACCATGTTCATTTATGTAACCACCTAATCAATCCCACCTCTCGACAACTCGATCAGCACTTTGACTTAACCAGATCAATGAGAGTAAAGAGGGAAAGGGGGGAAGGAGAACTAACCAGCATTAGGTAAAACTCTTTTATAAATCTCAAACAAACGATTCAAAGCTCCTTCATTAATATGTAAACCAGGTAAATGAGGTAAGAAATCGTTTCCGACGAAAATGTTCAACAAAATGAAATCATCAATGATTCGTTCCAAATCGTATTCGAAGGGTAATGGTGGCGATAGGTGTTTGAGGGAAGAGAATTCTAGGTCTAGGTATTCTCGGAAGAGTGAGAGGTGCATTAAAAAGAAATTTTGAGATTCCAACCTGGTTTTTTAAGTATTCCCCGTCAGCACGCATTTTGAGTTCGAGCTCGCAGCATTATAGGAAGGAAGGAGAGAGAGAGAGGAAAGAAAACGTACGACTTTGTCTTTCCTTTACCACCTCGAGGACCGAATGTGACTTCTTCACGCAAGAGACAGAAGTGAGGATCGTGGGATAACAGTCCCAACATGATGAGATCTGCGTCGAGTCCATACAAACAGTGTCTCATGTTGGCGTCGTATCCCGGTTGCGCTTTCGATAATCGAATGTACTCCATAATTTTATGTTCACCTTCTCCTGGAACCTACAGAAGCAAACACTCATACTCGAATCAGTAGGTGGGAGAGGCTGGGAGAGGAAAAGGAGTATAGAAAGGCTAAGGGTGTACCTCGTGTCCAGATAAGATCATTTCTACTCCCCTCCAATCTGAATCTTCTGAAACTTTTTTCGCGATGAAATATTTCAATTGGGCAGATAATCTAGCCATGAATGGAGTACCTATTTCCCCCAACAGACACACTCTCTTGAACCGTCAGCGCCCACTTTCTCACTCACACAAGCAAACAGTGAGAGAAACTAACCAGGAGTGATACAATTACTATCGAACCCATCTCCTTCTGGTATTTCCTCTCCCTTTTTCCTCGCCTTGTCCAAAACTTCTTTCGCCTCCCTCGCCGTCCTGAACCTCCTACTCCTCTGTTGGTTCATCTTTGCCCTCGGAGCAACTCCATCGATTGCGAGAAAGAACAATTTCTGTGGTTTGATGACCGAGAACAAGTGAGAAACGTAAGCGAATACGGCGAGAAAGATTTGTTCTTCCGTTATTCTGAATGATGCGTCGTTGTCGTTTGGATGAGAACAATTGTGAATGATTCCATTCATGTCGAGATCTAGAGAAGGGGAGTTTCGAGTTTTAGCTCTAAATGAGAGGGAGAAGAGAGAGAGATGCGAGACGTACAGAGTGCATCGAATTCAGGAATGCGGTTCTCTTGTATGAGTTGTGAAATGAGTGGATACCGCTCACTGTGGGAATGGTCGATCTTGAGTAGGTGAGTGAATGCGAGAGAGGGAGAGAGATACTTACGACATAAAGCGGAAGAACTAAACAGATCGAGGTTATATCATTGAAGTCAGCTCTATACAATCAGCTGGTGAGTATGGTGCTTACTTTTGGGATACCTGAAGATAGAGGGAGAGAGGAGGGGGGTTAGGAATCGGAGAGAGGGGCGAATGAGAGAGAGAGAGGAGGAGAGGAGGCGTACCCATATTCGCTAACTACTCTGACTGTGATAGATTAGGTACAAGAAACTAATAAATTGGTGAATGTGGCGGGTTGAGGAGAGAGGAGAGAAGGAAAGAAGGAGGCGACTTCGCATCTAGTGATGTTAAATTTTACGCCCGCAACCTTAACGGCAGGCTACGTTACGGCTCTCGGGCGTAATTATACGGGTCTCATACGGTACGGGTAGGGTTTCAATACGCCCGTAATCGGCCCCGTAGTCGTCGCCGTACGTAGTAATTTTCGAACTTACGGCCGGATTTTACGGCTTCGAGCGAGAGAGCACAGTGATCGCTGAGTGATCTCGATTGCAGCATATTAACAGGATCGAATCCCTCGTTGCGAGATGAGCCGGAGCGCAAGCGGGCGAAATGAACGAGTTTTCGCGTTTCGCACGTCGAGAATTGTCGAGAAAGTCAGTCAAATTCCAATTTTTCGACGCCTGCTCGCTACCACGCCGAGCTCGGGTAGCGAATGGTCCTAGCAAGCTTCGATTGAAGCGGTAGCGGTAGCTGAACTTGGATGAAACCCGATTTTTGTCAACTTTCCGTCTTCTTCAGTCATTTTCTCGCGAAAACCTTACGCTTCTTCACCTTGTATTCTCTCGTAGTTGCCTTCTTGTCTTCGAGAACATACCCCGCAACAATTCCAATCACTTTGTGCGCTGTTTCGCTCGTAGCGGCCTCTGCCCGCCGTAGAGAATCTTTACGGTTTACGTCCTCTCCGCCTACGGAACGTTACGGAGACGGATTAGTACGGTTACGGAGTCTACCCGTAGCGTAACCCGTACGTAGAAAATCGAGTCTTTACGGTACGCTACGGCCGCCGAAACATCACTATTCGCATCTCTCTCTCCACTCACACCAGTCACACCTCAGCTCTACAACTCCCCCCCATTGAATGGATTCGACGACACCTCTACGGATAGGTGCATCCACATCTAGCTCGTCCAGTTCTAGCTCGTCCACACTGAATCGGATCAATCAAGTTTCGGTTAATCCCGACCCCGCAAATGACAGACCAAAGAAACGACGGAAACCTGATAAAGACTCTTTAAACTACGCTTTAACTTCTGGATTGGCAGGTGGAATAGCCGGTAACCTACCCTCTTTGCTCTCTCTCATTGGAGTACTTCCCGAATGAAATCACTCACATTCTCTTCTTCTCACATCATTCAGGTTGTGTAGCAAAGACTTCAGTAGCTCCATTAGATAGAGTAAAGATATTGTTCCAAACGAGAAGTCCAGATTACGCTCGTTATGCAGGTAAACTCTCTTTCTTTACTCCATCTTCGCAAAGAGAGTGTTTACTGACCTCACCTCTCTCGCTTCACAATGTGTTTACAGGCACATGGTTCGGAGTGTTTAGAGCTAGTAAAGATATCTATGCTGAAACTGGAGTGAGAGGTTTATTACAAGGTCACTCTGCAACTTTGATTCGGATATTTCCTTATGCCGCCATAAAATTCATGGCATACGAACGATTTCACTCTGTAAGCAACCACCCCACTCTCTCGCCCTCTTCTACCATCCTCTCTCCCCGAAAGCATCAACTGATTCCGAGTATACAAGCCGTGTTTTAACCTTTGCAGTTCTTAATGCCCACTCCTTCGTCTGAAACTTCAATCCGTCGATTCCTAGCTGGTTCCCTAGCCGGTATCACGACGACAGGAATCACTTACCCACTCGAATTGATCCGGGTCCGACTCGCCTTCGAACCTCACCATTCCCCTTCGGACAAAGCTTCCCTCCTTCGTACGATCCGAGCCATCTACCTCTCGACCCCTCCTTCCTCTTCTCCATCTCCATCTCCATCTCCATCTCCTCAACCTTCAATCCTACCGACAGGTCGACCTTTGATCCGTACGAAACCACCTTTAATCGGTTCTCGACCACTCCCTTCCCCAACAAGCCCATCCATCACTCATTTCTACAGAGGAGTGTTTCCAACCCTGGCAGGAATAATTCCTTACGCAGGTACCTCATTCGTGGTATGGGGATACCTGAAAACCGACCTCTTCCCTTCTCTATTCTCTTCATCATTTCGTTCGAAACATCGTAGTTCATTGGATTTATTAGCTGGTGGAGCAGCAGGAGCGATCGGTCAAACTACTGCTTACCCTTTGGATATAGTTAGGAGAAGGATGCAAGTTGGACCAGTCATGGAACAAGGTGCGAGTGGTTTGAGAGGGAAAGCTGGGTTTAAACAAACTGCTAAACACGTTTTTAGGACTCAAGGTTGGAGGGGTTTCTTCGTTGGGTTGAGTATTGGGTATTTGAAGGTGGTACCTATGAATTCGATTAGTTTTGCCGTGTGGGTAGGGATGAAAAGGGTTTTGGGATTGGACGAGGAAGAGGAAGAAGTCAAAGTCAAGGGAGGTGGTGGAGGGGGTTGATAGAACGTGATTGTTATATCAAACCTAGTAAGCATCCCCGTAAATATCTGTCGGAGGAGGGAGAGAGAGGGAGAGAACAGAGGCTTATTGAGTCAAAACTTTCGACGAATTCAATGAGATTTGACATGTCTAATTTCTCGACGAGTTCTCGACAGATTCAACTCGTTATGGTTCGTATCAATTCATACTGACGTTCTCTCTCTCCTCAGCTTGGTTTGAAAGACAAGGAAAGAGAGAGAGTCCCAAGTCCGCGGTTCCAACTATCCAAAAAAGGTTGATTTCCCACTTCTTTTCTCTCTTTCATCTCACTCTTCACACTCGACTTCTCGACTGCACAAAGAGGAAGTATGGGTAGTGATAGTGATTCAGGTGTAGAAGTCTCTTTCAACCATCTAGCTGTGAGTTTCCCTCTCAGGCTCTCTCTCTCTCTGTGTTCCTCTTTTGATATCACGTTCCCTCTCTCTTCTCTCTCGTCCGAACTGCCCTCGAGTAACGCTCTACTGCTTCTCAAACTGATTCGACACGTCAGGGTAAAACACAAGCTGACCTCTCAGCCTCGCGAGTGTGGGTAGAAGAAAACTCATCGCTCAACTTCTTTGTCCAATTCCCATTCTACTCACAAACGCAAATCTACTTTTTCCCACTCCCACTCCTCCGAATCTGATTCCTCTTCCTCCCAGAACCCCCTCTTCACCTCGAAGAGACCCAAAAAACTCCCTAACCCAAAAGAAACCGAAACGATCGTTCTTTCTTCAGATTCTGAAGATGATGGTCAACCTCGTCCTCGTCCTCTTTCTCCTCCTCCTCCCCCAAAGATGATTGATGAGGATAAAATAGAGAAAGCTTTAGAAGAGATCAAGAGGAGAGTACCTGGAATTGAATTGAGGAGGGCTTTCATCGTTTATAAAAAGAGTGGTCAGAGGTTGGAGAATGCCGTGGAAATCTTGAGGGGTGAGATGAGGGATATTAATGGGGGGAAAGGGAAAGAGAAGGAGAAGGAGAAGGAGAAGAAGGGAAAAGAGAAGGAGAAAGTGAAAGAGAAGAAGAGGAAAGAAGTCGAGTTGCAAGATGAGAACGAGGAAGAGGAGGAAGTGGATCAGTTGGAGAGTGATCCCGAGGACGATGGGAATGATGAAGCTACTTATTGGTTAGACGTCGAGACGAGGACTGAAGCGTTGGATCAAGATGATGAACTCGCCAAAGCTTATAAGAAAGCTGCGTAAGTCTTTCCTTCTCTCTATCTTTCTCTCGAATTCCACTCTTCTCGAACGACGAACTGACGAGTAGAAAAGGCAATGTGAATATCAGATGGTATCAACTCACAATGGATTTCAACACGACCAACGAATCGCAAATTCGCAACACGTTCAAACTTGATTCGTGTGGACAACTTTACGCACCTACTTGGTTGAAACTTCATACGATCAAAAAATCCGAGGATCACATCAAGTTGACGAAAGGCGAGAGGAACGTGGACAAGAGGAGAACTAAAGATGGGAAATGGGTAGATAGGGACGCTCCAGAGATTCCGAGGAAGTTGGAGTTGGAAATGGATTGGTTGTTGAAGTATATCAGTACGTCGACCTCTTCTCTTTCGATTGCGAGCGAATCTCAGGGTTTCTTCGACTCTGTTACACTCCTTCGATTCAATGGAACTGACAACCTCGTTGGATTGCTTTCGTCTCGAAACAGAGGGTGGCTATGGGAAAGGTAAAGGAAAGGCACAAGACAAGGGGAAAGGAAAGGGAAAGGGAAAAGCAACTGTCCCTCGCAAGAAAGATCAAACCGTTCAACCCAAGAAAGCTGCTGTAAGTCTCTCACTCTCTTCGTTCTCTCTCCGTCACAAACTCATCTCCGATCAATCGCTGAGATAGCCTCAAGCAAGAAAATCTACCTCGAAATCATCGCCCAAGCCGAAGAAGAAGAAATCGAAACAATCTCACGATTACGAAGATTTCGATTGCGAAGATGAGATGGCTTGGGAACTCGAACAATCTGAGCGTCGAGGAGGAGGTTGGGGAGGTGCAGGATGGGGTCAAGAAGCATTGGATCGAGCTCACAAGAGTCCGAAGAGACATCATGGGAGTCCTGGAGGATCTCAACCTCGTTACAGTGCCTGGAAAGGAGGAGAACAAATGATTGGAGGCAGCGGGAGTCAGAGGAAGATTAGGGAAGGAACAACACCTTTCAGTGGGAAGGGTAGGAGTCTAGCTTGAAAACGAGACGAAGGAGGAAGGTGGAAGGACGAGGAAGTGGAAAAAAAATGCTTGAATAAATGAAGGAAGGAATCGCTCGCTTGTCTTGTTGTGTCTTCTCTCTCTCACTCCCTCGAAGTGCTTTCAATCTCTCTCTGTATATGTCGCTTTACAATCCCCTTTCGTCTTTCGTCGTTGTCGTTGAACCTGAGAATCTGATTTTGCTTTTCCTCTCTCGTTCAATCTCATCCTGCGATACGGATTCCGATTTGCTTCGCTCATTACCGATTACGAGTGGGTCTACTCTCGTCTCGCACACGTAGAAGGAGTGAGGTCGACAATTGCTACATGCTTTACTCGAGTACAACAATTCATGAACGACGATTCGCCTATGTACACCAATCCTGACCAGATTCTTTCCTCTGCTTGAGCCCATCATGCCCAATGACCAATCACGCTCTGTAGTACGAAGTATAGGCGGAGAATGTCAGTTTTCGAGCCGCGAGGAACGGGACTAAAAGCGAACGGACCATGCAAATTGTGCCAGCGAGCACGAAGAAGAAAGCAAGGAATACGACACGATTACTCGCTCGCGCGAGAGTACCGTGCATGAACTATCGAGGGTAGAGGAACGAAGGATGAGTAGGGTGAGGAGTGGAAAGCGACAAAATCGAGCTCACGTCGTGGTAAAGGCATTCGACTAATCCTCCGTAAATCAGGATTCCCGCTGAGATGCTGTCGAGGACTCCAACTGATAAGATCGAAGCTCCCGAGTTGCTAAAGAGCAGCAATTTCATTAGTTGACTTCTCGAGAAACGAGAGAGACGAAGGAAGCTCACGGGTTGTAAGTACCGTGGACTGCCATTCCTATCGCCATTCCAACCGGACTGGTACGGGAAAGAGCTGTCAGTTACAAAGAACGAATTATGCAGAAAGATGCTCTCGAAAACTTACGTGATAACCTGTAAATTGCGGAACTCAGTCAGGACGAGTCGAGCAGAGTGAAGCGAGCGAATGAACTCACACCGAAAGCAAAACACATCA
Source organism: Sporobolomyces roseus (assembly GCA_016617785.1). NCBI lineage: Eukaryota > Fungi > Basidiomycota > Microbotryomycetes > Sporidiobolales > Sporidiobolaceae > Sporobolomyces > Sporobolomyces roseus. The sequence goes on from JADILM010000001.1 coordinate 576,688, forward strand.
CCCACTTCTTCATCCACTGACCTGCCGGCCAAACTAATTGACCGATTCGACTACCGAGTGCGAGTCCTTCGAAGACTTGATGGAAGACGATGGCGATGAACAACGGTAGGAAATCGTCTCCTCCACTAGCACCGAGTGAAACACCTATCATCACACTACGATAGAGACACTGTCGGTTAGAGCATTCGTAACTCCGACCGAGAGGGAGCAGGAACATACGAGTGAAAGATCATTCCAGCTTCGAGGATGAAGACATCGAATCGAGCTTGACTCGACGAGTAGTCTGTGTCTCCAAGATCTCGACCTGCGCCGTGCGAATGAGCCAAGTCGGTCGGTCTCTCTTTCTCCCTATTCGTTCGATCGAAACAAGTCAGGACGAGTGATGCGAGACTTCAGCTCAAGATGAGTAGGCGCGACGTACGCTTCTGCTTCAGAACCTATGAGTCGCATTGGGCCATCCGCATTCGTCGCGGCGAGTGCAGCTGTTCGACGTTCTCCTCGCGACCGAAGCCATCGCATGACGAAGAAGTCAACCGAGAAGACGATGTATACTCCGGCGAGGGAGATAGCCGCAGCAGCCGGTTGAAAAGCCAGATCACCGAGACAAGCGTTGCTGACTATGAAGAGAGGATGATCGAGTGAGCTAGAAAGAACGGGAATAAGGTGGAGAGGAGTCAGTCTCACACATCGTAAAGCCGTGGAACAGGAGATGGACGAAAGCCATCGAGATAATCACGCCCGTGCCACTACAGTACACGAATGGGGATCAGTACGAGAAGAGCGTAGGGAAGGAAGAGAAGAAAAGCCAATACTCACAAATGTTTGATCGCGAAGAACACAGCTCGGAAAACGCGACCTTGCAAGATGCTGAAAGCTACAACGGGCAGCATGACACCTACAAGAGATCCAATCAAGACGACGCTGTTAGAGAAAATGAGCGCCTCGATGGTCAGCAGAACTTCTTCACTCGCTCGAAATCTCGAAGAAAATGAACTCACAAGAGTGCAACAATGTGTAAATCAAGATCATACGCGCCCAAATCGACCCCATTACAGCTCGCCTCACTTCCTTCTACCTCGCTCGTGAGTGTTGAACATGCGAAGTTGAGAGAGTCGGGTCTCCAGGTGCAAGTCGCTCCGCTTGAACAGTCGAAAGTGTCGGTTCGAGTTTGGAGTCGGACGCAGTTGCCTTTAGATATTGGACCATTGCTGAGAGAGCCGTCGATGGTAGTAGTGGTCGATTGAGCGGAGATTAGGGCAGCGAAGAGGAATAAGAAGGTAGCTATTCGAAAGTCCAAGGAGAGGAGCATTTGAGAAAGAACAAGGTCGAAGCAGACGCGTGGCTAGTCGAGGAGGAGGAGTAAGGGGAGAGAAGGAGTCGCGCTCCGGTCGAGAAGTGGGTGATTCGAGGTTTCATTCAAAGCCAAGTCCCGTAACTAGAAAGTCCAGAAGTCTTGTTCACTTTCTCCCGAGCCAAGCAGAGAGCAGAGAGAGAGAGAGAGGCTTACCGGAGCTCACTTCCTGTTTTCTCCGACCATTCTTGCATTCTGCCAGAAAAGTTGTCCAGTCGAAAACTTCATTCCAAGCTGATTCCTCCAACTCCTATCGATGAATCTCTTTCGTTTGTCGCCTTCGATTGTCGAGTGGTTCACGCGATCAGGAGACGTATTCCTCTTCCATTCGCTTCAAACTCCTTCAGATCCTGATCCGACTCGTCTCTCTCGCAGTCGATAAAAGACTATCCTTCCTTTCCCTTCGTTCCCCTCCAATCTTCCTTCTCGACCATCGTGTAGACGACCAATGGTCTAGTCCGAACCCCCTCGATGAGGTCGCGCAAGCTGATGTTCGAGTCGAGAAGTCGAAAAGTCGAGTGGTCTTGCGAACATCAGACTTTGCATCTCTCCTCCCCAAACGATCGTGAGGGGACTTCTCCACGGTCTCCAGAGTATGCTTCTTCAAGTCGATGACAGTCAGCAATGCACGAGGCGAGGCAAGCTGAGTGGGAAGAAGGAGGAGGGAGGAATAAGGGAGTTTCAGTTGATCTCGAGTTACGTGAATCGAGCGAGCTAGCCTTACGTGTTCTGATTAGTCCACCCGTAGTAAATCGAATCGCACTAGTCCTCCCTGCCTGATGTAGTTCGACTATTCTCGATCACTCACATTGACCAAGCTATCTTAATCTCCTATTGCCTTGCGATGCTCAGCCGAAGCCTTCAGGAGCTAGAGCACGGCTGAATTCACCTTTTGAGCGAGGTAGAGAGCGAGTCTGAGGTGAGGTGATCGAAGATAGCGATTGAGGAGGTGGAGGATCAAAGCGGCGAGTAAAGAGCGTGGAGTACCGGATTCTGAGCGTCAAGCCGAGCTGCGAGTATCCTGAAGTCTGTGAAGGTGTCTCCCAGCGTTGGGAGCCGATTGGAGGAAGGAGGGAAGCTGATGTTGAGCGACTTCGAGGAAACCTCTCTCTCTTTCGCTCCACTCTCTCCCCCGTGTGTGTTCTGTGATCTTTAGTATTGTAAGGGTCGATCGAGGCGGATCTATCGCCAGATGGGACCCGCGACGTCCCGTCCTCGCGCTGTCGCTTCTAACTCTCATCTTTCACGATAATTCGCGCTACGAGGCTCGCTAGAGGCCAGTGGTGCTACGAGAGCGCTCTCTATGGGACGAGGAAAGCCCTGGAGGCGGGAGGGCCATCAGCAGTGACGATAACCTATCGAAAGGGTTCGGAATCGCCTTCGAGATCACGAAGCTTCACAGTGACTGGACACAACGGCAAAATGAGACATATAGAGGCAAAGATAAGAGTGCAAATAAGGGAACGAGCCTGTAAAAGCCTCCGAAATCCGTCGTCAGGCGCAATTCGTGCTCGAATCAGTCGCGAAGTTGTCGTTGAGAAGGGTCTGCTGAGGCAGCTCTCGATGAGGACCCCTCAGCTCGACGGTGCTCCTTCTGCGTCCTCAATGCTACGTCAGCAGATGTATGGCAAGACGGAGAATCACAGGGCTCGCTCACGAAAATATCCGGCATAAGCGTTTCTTCATCCGCTCTGCTTGAAGGCGTGAATGGACTTTTCGAACGAGGAGACGAAGTCTCAAAAGAGTTGAGTAAGAAACCTAGCTCATTGCCGTCGGAATCGATCCCATTCTCAGTCGAAGCCGATCGAGGACTGTCTTCGTAAAAGTGCGGTTCTCGCCCCTACATTGCGAACCATTGTCAGTCAGTAACTGCACAAGCTTTGCCTATGGAATACTCTGAGGTGTACCGGGCTTGGAGTAACCCGCCCTATCAATCTACCTTGACCTTCATCCTCAATTGGCATATTTGTGTCGATATGTTTCCTTTGTACATATGCTTCGTATGCTTCTGGGTTGAGACACCATAGCTTGTGGTGATTAGTGAGACTTGTTCTAGGTGGGAATGGACGATTGATCAGCTTTGAAACGCAAGCAGAAATGATGCAAGTTGTACAATCCTTTGAAGGAACTGTCTCCGTCGCAGAATGTGCAAACATGAGCATGCTGTTGCCCCGATTTGCGGGAGTGCTGAGGATGCGTGTTCTCATAGTGTTTGTCCCGATCCTGGAGACCACGATAAGCTGAGTGAGCAACGCTGAGGAACAAAGCGCGGATAAAGACTGACCTTGCTTCTCCGGAATACAACCTTGCAATGATCACAGTGACCAAAGCTACCTTCTAGAGTGGATGGCATGTTCGCTTTCTGGTTGGGGAGGAAGATATGGAAGAGAGCAATGGAAAGAATTCAAAGGAGAACTCCGCGGCCTACAACGGACCGGATAAAGGCAGTCGGTGCTTGACTAGATCTCTCTCTGATGCATCGTCTGCATAGTCTGACGCTAATACAACTAAGGGAAGGGAAGGAAAGGGAATGCGACTTTTGCTCGAGACCTTCCCAAGCTTGCGAAATCTTGCAGAGCCTTTTCAGCTTCTCCTGCTAGCTGTCATAGAGCGACTCTTGTACTCAGACTCTAAAGTGAGATCTGGAACCATCATCCAGGAGCATTGGCGCTGTAGTTGAGCGTTTACGGTGGTTTGACAACGTGAAAAAGTTGCGTATTCCCAAGCATCGTTTCAGTGCGCAACAGTGTGGTAACGTCGCAATCTCGCATCGAGGAACGCAGTCGAGCCCATGGATCAGGACGTATGTATATAGTGTCAATTATAGGAGACGAAAGACAATGCGAGATTCTCGAAAGATTCAGCTTTGATTGCGACTCCGGACTCAATCAATCCATCGACTATTGAACGAGGCTATCTTTGAAGCAGAAGGAGATCAATTGAGCGGCAACGATTGAAACGATCGAAATCTAAAGTGCGTTCAAGAGACGATGCGAGGGGAGAGAAGAGAGAAAGCTCGATGATTGGTGGACGAAGCACGACGACGATCACGGGTGTGGAAAAAGGTCTCAGTCATCTGCGTGTCAAAAGTGGAGGCAAGCGACCGGTGCCGCAGTCGAGGTCGAATCGACTCAACGTCGAAGGCGCAACGTACGTTCTTTTCGCACTCGATCGATCAATCTCGACACTGCTCTTCTTCTCGAAGGGTACAGTAGTTGGGAAGGCAATCGACATTATGCACACTCGAAGCGACTTTGAACGAGCATTCTGTAGAACTTCGCAGGATGGAAGTGGTTTGAACCTCGGCATGAAAGATCGACGAAAAGAAAGGCTTCTTTTTCGGTGCCTAGCGTAGATCAAGGATCCACTCTCGATTTCATCAGAAACGAGGACTCGCAATCTCCAGTAACCGTTTCATCTCGCTGGTCGAGGGTCTTATAAATCCCTTTGCCAACCCTTCTTTCTCTCTCCTCTCTTCATCACTTCTTCTCTTCTCGACTTCGAATTGCCCCTCTCTTCAGTTCACTCTTCTCCCAAAGTCTATGCCTGGAGTATCACTTTCAATTTCCAGCCCATTCTCACCTTCTTACGCCCGCCGGTCTCCTTCACCTCTCGCACTTCCTTCCCCTTGCCGTCTCGACTACTCTTCTACCAGTCCTACTTCACAATCGATGGCTCAATTCACTTCACCCTACGCCAACATGGTCGTCCCTCCTTACGATTCTTGTTCTAGACGAGAGCAACAAGATACTTCCGACCTGAATCATCGAGCCTACTATCACATGGGACAGCAGGCCTCAATGGATTCAATCGAAGTCTCCATGAGAGCGAAGGATTCAATGGAAAAGTCTCATTTAGCGGCGAACCGTTTCTCAGTTGGCTTCAACAAGTGAGTCTGTCTTCTTCTTGTCTCTCCCTTTTGTCGCGTAGGAAACTGACTCAATTGCCCTTCTCGACAGATCTTGAATCACTCACCTCCACGTCGTCTCTCCCCCTTCCTCCTGAACGACTTTTAACACTCTCCACTCTCTCTGCCTTCGAAATCGGCAGTAGACCCCCCTCGGATTCGAAACTCCCTTCGTCTACCACATACCAATATCTCATACCATACAAGCTGCCATTTCTGCGGATCTGCACCGTTCGTTCACGCTACACGGGCAGGACCCCTCAATCGACAGCGCTACCACATAAGCCTCGCTTCTTCCTTCTTTGCACTTCACACTTATCGCCCCTATTCCTTCCCTCTGCCTCTCGCACCTTCGACCTCGACTTCCCCGAATTACAAACGATCCTCATATACGACATCTTCGTACTATCCTCCAGCTGTTCGACATACCCCCTTCGATTTTTCTCCTCATTACCATATCGCTCTCCTTCGATGGATTGTAGCTGAACCCTTCTATTGTATCTCTACCACTTTGCTCTCTGTACTCTCACTCTCGCTGTACTCTCCCCCATTGTTGTATCCTTTATTCTTTTGTAGGTTTACTATCGGGATCTCTCAGGACTTTGTCAGATTATTATAGGAAATGGAACTAGATCTTCCTTGTATTCTACACTCTTCTACTGCCTTGCTCGCTACGACTTCGACGACGTGAGAGAGCCAGATCGCAGGCGAGAGAGTCAGTTCTTCCCTCCTCCTCGAAATGAAAGTTTCCGACGTGTGATGCGTGTGATGCGAAAGCTCATTCCGTTCTTCGCCACCATCGACAGCATTCGTCCGTGGCTAGAGTATAGAGTATAGAGTAAACGGCAGTGCGTGCATCGCGAGCTTTCGAGGCGAGCGTGAACGAGACAAGTTGATGTGTGTCAGCGCTTTGACCCTCGCTCTTTTGACTCAGAATTTCTCGAAGCTTTGTGCATAACAAGTCTCTCTCGGGTCTGCTGTTCTCCGATAGAAGATTACTGCTCGATACGATCCGTCTTCGAAACCACCATGCACAGTCGTTTCCCGTTGAAAGAGACGAGTGAGAGCAAGTTCCGTCGCAGGATCTTTCCTGCGCGATCATCCAATCCGAAGAAGTTGAGGAATGCAGCAACTGATCTCGTGGCAATCACTTCAAGCAAGCGAGAGAGAGTGGATCTGCCGAAGATCCCTTGAGCCGAACTAACTTTAGGGACTCGCATCGTTCAAAAGAAACGAAGGCGCCTTTATAAGTTTAGGTAAGCGGCAGGATCGGGCCTATCTTCCGATCAATCACTCATCTATGATAGTAACTGAGCTTATGAATCCTCGATTGGACGCTTATGAAAGAATTATTGCGAAGAATTGCCGGCTAGCGGATCGTCGTTCTCAGCAGGTCCTCGTCGACTGTACGGACGCTATCCCAAACCAATCGAGCTCTGCACGTCCCAGCGAACGTAGCAGCGTAGCTCGACCGGGTACAGAGAAGAGGACGGGAAAGTGAGTCCGCATCGCAGTGAGAACGACCTCAGCACGGAGCAAATCGGACGGTGAGTCACGCTTCAAACGGAAGAGAGGCAGACAGAGCAACGCTCGAACGAGTCATTGGAGCGGCGTAAAAAGGAGGATCGGGAGGGGGAAAATGAATTCATCAAAGACAGATCAATCCGAGAAGGTCAGATTGATTCTTGATCGATCCTTCCTCAGATCCGCTTCTTTCCCTTACTCAGCGAAATTTCTGCGTCCCTTCGTCTCCACTCTTGACTCTTTTCTCTCCTCTTCACTTTTCAGCACTCGACACCTCATGCTACAAACGCACACCGCTACTACAACTACTCCATTTTACACCAACGAACTCACTTCCTCTCCCACTTCATCTACTCAAAGTCCCCTTTGGTTCCCCCGATCTCACCGTTCCGCTTCCGACATGTCACTCTCGATGCCCAACCCTTACGCTTCAATGGAGATCCCAATTGATACTCACATGTTGAGAAAGGAATCTCAAGACCTTCATGAACTTCAGATGAGAGATGTTGAAAGGTTGAGCAATACGATGGGAGCTGGATTGGATTTGGCTGTGAGGGAGAATGATAAAGCAGAGGCTTCGAAACTGAGGCAAGCTGCAGCAACGGGTGGAGGAGGAGGTCCAAAGTGAGTCATGCTTTTTCGCATGACCTTTCGCAAGAAATTCCTCACTGACCCGCTCTTTTCCCTTTTCCTGCAGAACTTGAACGTCCTCTCCGCACTTCACTATACAACTATACTATAACAATACAACATAGTCTCGTCATATACGACGAACTCGTCTCAGAATCCCTTCGGTTTCGACACATCGCACTTCCATCAGCGATCCCTCGTCCTCCCTCGAAAATTCGCATTCTTCCCCTCGAACGCCATTTCCCCCTCTTCGGCCCATCACCTCGACGACGATTCACAAACATACACGATCTCATGAACGTCGATACAAGTCGAGCGCTGGCCAACTCTCTCTTTTCCTCCCTCGATTCTCCTCCGATAGATCCCATCTTTCGACTCTTCCTCCCTCCTCTTCACATGTACATATCCTCACCACCTCTCGATACCAAAACTCCTCGCTCCCAAATTGTACACAGGGTTATTCGTTGGGTTGTTTGTTGTCGGTTGTTCTCTCTCTTCTCTTCTTATTCTCTCGAATTAAAGTTGTTACCCCTCGTTATTGTACTCATTACGCATCTCTCCTGATCTTCATATATCTAGAAATCGAGTTACTTTGCCGCGTTCTTGACTACTGTCGAATCGCGCTAATCAGAGAGGACAAGTTTCAAAAATTCTCAAGCTAAACTGCATCGTATCCTCTTCCATCTCTTCGCGTCGATCGTTCTCTCCTACCGCCGCTTCTTCTACTTCCTCGTCTCCTACTCAACTCTTTCTCCTTCCTCGTCGACTTGTCCTTTGCGATTCCGTCTTCGTCGATCAGAGTTCTTTCCTCCGCATCGCTATCCTCGGAAGGTGACAAAGTAGAGGCATCCGACAGATTCGTATCATCCGCTGAGTCTTGCTTCGAGGATGCCGCCCTGGTTTGATCCTTCTGAGGTCGAAGTTCGGGAGGTAGAATGGGTTTTCCATCTTTGCCGAGAGGCATGCGATTGCCGTTGAGAGGGTTGATCGGGACCGGCATACCGTGTTCGTCGAGTGGTGGATTGATGATCGGGTTCTTGTACAGAAGCTGCAAGAGGCAGATCTGAATTCCGAGGAGAACGATGTTTGCGATACCGATCTGGACAACGGCGAAACGTTAGTTCCGTGTGAGCTTTAAGGGGGGTCAAGGTTGAGGGATAGTCCTTACGATCAACGGACTGAGTCGGATGAAGCTGAGATCTGTCTCGCAAGATAAAGTGCTGTCATCGAAGGAAACGAAAAAATGAGCTTCCTTTGTAGCGAGCGACGGAAACTTGAACGAGCTTACCACTTCTCTCCTAGCTCCTCGAGCGTTGCGTAGGTGCGAAGTTTGTAGAAGAGGTAGAATAAAAAGCAAGACGAGAAAACGACGGCGAACTATGGGAAAACAGGAAAGAAAAGACAGTCAGCGAAGCGTCAGGACGGGACCAAAAGGTAATGACGAGTCGACGCACTCCGATCCATCCTCCGTCAATTTCTGCGTCGAGAAAGAAGAAGAGTCAGCACACTCGCTCAGGTCAAAACAGAGAACGATCCGTCGACGAGATTCGAACGTACTCAGTTGATCTGGCCATGCCATTAGTTTGAGGTGCACAAAGTACGTGATACAATAAGCGACCCAGAGGATGATAAAGATCGCAGCCATAACGTAGTGGAAGATGAGCCACCGATGGTCTTCAATGATTCGCTTTGCGAGGATTGCTCCCAAGATGATTCCAACGAGGGAGACGAGTGAACCTAGGATGCTGACCCCAAGGATACCGTACACTTGAAGTCGAATCTTGCGACTGCAGAAAGAGCTAGAGTATGAGCAAAGTTCGTCAAAAAACGAAACGAGATGGGACTTTACTGAATCGGAGACGTCAAGATGAGCTTGATCTGCTCTTTCGATAACTTTGGAGGTGGCTTGTCATCTTTAGTAGCGTCTGCCATCTTGCCCTAACTTGGAGGGAAGAGAGAGAGAAGAAGAGAGAACGGGAAAGGGAATCGGAAAAAAAGAGGTCCTTGCGTCCGAGAAAGTCCGTGGACCAAGAGTCTCACCTTTTCTGCGATGGTGCCGCGACACACACATATATATCTTGAGAGAGATACTGTGGGAGAAGAGGAGAGTGAGGACTGGTTGCGAAGCGGTTGGTGAGCGCTGAGCAGCGAGATTCTCAAAAATCAATGACCACCTTCCCCGAGTTTCTATTTCTATTTCGGCCACTGATTGCCTCTGCTCTTTCACCTCACACCCTCGCGTTCTTCTCGTAGCTATACCACCATGTGAGCTATCCGAGCCATCGCGCTATTCCCGTTGCTTTGAGATCACTGAACCTTTCTCCAATCGCTTTGAACAGGTCTTCCCCAGGAGAACTTCAAGAAGGACAAACCTACCTCTCGGTTTACTTGTTGGATCGATTGGCTCAACTAGGTGTCAAGCCTATGTTTGGTGTTCCAGGAGATGTAAGCTTTCGAGAATCGAGGTTGAATCATTTCTGAAAGGGGGAAACTGATCCTCTCTAATCGCTATAGTTCAATCTCGTATTCCTCGATGAAGTAGAAAAGCACAAGGAGATTGAATGGCTCGGATGTTGTAACGAGGTGAGTTCTTCTGATTCAAAATCTCGCAATTCTCGCAAAAAGGAGCTGCAGTCACATTGACCTGAGCTGACCTGACTTCCGCCCTCTCTGCTCAGCTCAACGCCGCTTATGCTGCCGATGGATACGCTCGCGTCAAGCAAAGTCAGTTGAATCGCGTCAACGAAGGTCGTCAATCGAATTCGACTCCCGGAGAAAAGAACGGAAACGACGATGAGAACAAGACTCAAGGAGGAGTCAAAGGTCTCGCTGCTTTACTTACTACTTTCGGAGTTGGAGAATTGAGTGCCGTCAACGGGGTCGCCGGAGCTTACTCTGAACGAGTTCCGATTATTCATCTCGTTGGTGTGCCGTCGACCAAACTTCAGGCGAACCACGCTCTTCTCCACCACACTCTCGGAGATGGCAAGTTCAATGTCTTCGAGGAGGCCAGCAAAGGAATCTCTTGCGCCCAGGCGTTCCTCTCATCTGGAGACAATGCGGCTCAAGAAATCGACCGAATCCTCCTCGCAGCTCTCGAAACCGCTCGTCCCGCTTACCTCACCCTCCCTACCGATCTCGTCTATGCTCCCGTCGACGCTTCACGACTCAAGACTCCCATCATCCCTCACCAAGTCGGCTACGAAGAGACCGACATCCTCCCGACTGGCAAGCGAGTCGCAGATGAAGTTCAAGAGAGGACGGATTTCGTTGTCAAGGAGATCACTCGCCTCTACGACGATGCGAAAGAGCCTATCATCCTAATCGATGCTTGCGCTATTCGTTATGGAGTCGGTCATCTCGCTCGCGATCTCGTTCAAGCGACTGGTTGCAGATTCTACACCAGTGAGTCAAATATTCCTCCCTCGTACGCTCGCTCGAGAATGAGCTGTTCAGGGAGACGATCGCGAATTTCACTGACTCTTTTTTCCCTTTCGATTTCAGCTCCTATGGGTCGCAACGCTATCGATGAGGATCCCGAGAATGGCTTCGGTGGAGTGTATGTCGGCGAAGTAACGGAAGAGTCGGTCAAGGAAGCAGCGGAAAAGACTGATCTCGTCATCATGGTCCGTTTTTCTCGATGCTTTCTTCGGGATTCGCACCCTTTCTCATTCGTAAACATCCCTCGAGTCTACAGGTAGGGTCTTTGCAGTCAGACTTCAATTCAGGATCTTTTTCTTACCCGTTCAAGACCGAACAAACGATCGAGCTGTACGTCGACACGACTTCCCCTCCGTTTTTCCGTTTTTCCGTCCCTTCCTTCCCCTATCTCGACCAAGTTACCTCCGTTCCTCTCGCTGACACTCTATCGTTCACCCTCACAGCCACTCTGACCACACGCAAGTCCAATACGGAAACTACGAAAGCGTTTCTTTCCACACCCTTCTTCCCGCTCTCGCTTCAACCCTCAAACCCAAACAAAAGAACAATCAAGCACCTCAAGATGGCGGACTTGATGTGAAGATTCCCGAAGGCTCGAAGGACGAGATGGTCAAGTGAGTTCAGACTTTACTTTCTATCGTCAGCGGTTCCGACTAGACTCTGACACTTTCGCTCGAAAATAGACACGATGCTTTCTGGCCTATGATGGGAGAGTTCCTTCAGGAGGACGACATCATCGTCGCAGAGACTGGAACTTCTTCATTCGGAATCATGCAAACGAAGTTGCCCAAAGGCTGCACAGTCGTTTCGCAGGTCAGTCTCCTCTCTCTCCACTTCTCATGAACCTGTTCAGAGCTGATACTCAGAGGCGTGTAGGTCTTGTGGGGTTCAATCGGATACGCTGGAGGTGCTACTCTCGGATGTTTAATGGCTGCGAAAGAATCTTCGAAACCTCGTCGAGTTATCCTCTTCATTGGTGATGGTTCGATACAACTCACTGTACAAGACATCTCTACTATGTAAGCACACTCTTCTCTCGACCGTCTCCATCCTTCCGCTAATAGCCTCCTCGAATGAACAGGCTCAGAAATGGATTGAAACCTATTCTCGTCATTCTCAACAACGATGGATACACTATCGAACGTCTCATCCACGGCAAGACTGCTAAATACAACGATATCTCGTCCTGGAACTGGCAAGGACTCCTCGACTTCTTCGACGCTTCTGGCAAGATTCCCAAACGCTCGCTCAAAGCCGAAACGCGCGGACAACTCGAGGAGATCCTCAAGGATGAAGAGTTCAGAAAAGCCGACAGGTGTCAACTTCTCGAGGTCAAGATGGGAGTACTCGATGCTCCGAAAGCACTCATCAAACAGGGAGAGCTTGTAAGTCTTGACTTTCTCCCATCATCACTTTACGTCGCTGACTCTGATTCGTCTGACCGCAGAGTGCCAAAATGAACGCTGCTTGAACAGAGAGGATGAGGAAGTCACTTGCTCGATAGTAGGGAGAGAGCAAGAAGGAAATAGCTTGAGCTCTCGTCGTCTGTACATACCATAGAATCAGTTTAGTTTCAGTCTGTTCGCAAAATACTTGTCGTTTCTCTCGCACTCGCTGAATTCGTTGGCATCAGCGAATGGATCTTGTTGAAAAGATTAAACTGATTAGGCAAGGAAAAAGAGAGAATGGCTACAGACTACTTTTGGGGAATCCGACACATCTCATACGCTCAACTCTGCGTTACCAGCGTTCTGAACTTGACTCTTGTAAGGTTCGATCGCAGGCTTGACCCATTTCTCTAGGAATTTCGTCGTTTGTTGAGGAGCCCTTCCTACGAAAGTACTAGGGTTGAGGAGTTCATCGAGATCGTTCCAGATGGGTTCGAAGAACTTGTCGGCTCGCACTCGGTCGATCAAATCGTTCTCTCCTCCTTGTTGTTTGACGACCGCTCCAGCTTCGTGTGAGAGCACTCGGATCTTCTCGTGGCAGACTTGTCGGTCTCCACCCTTCTTGACGATCGCCATGATGATGTTCTGTGATAGGGAAGAGCTTCAGTCATATCCGGGAAGAAAGAGGAAAGAGAAGAGACGAACCTCGGTAGCCATGAAAGGGAGTTCTTGTCGGACTCGGCGAGCGATGATCGCAGGGTAAACGACGAGACCCTCAGTGACCTATTTCAGACCGAACGAATCGTGTCAGCGAATGCGGATCGCGAAAGACGAGGGAAGACTAACGTTTTGAAGGGTGGTGAGGATGATGTCGGTGGTGAGGAAAGCTTCAGGAATGGTGATGCGACGGTTTGCGCTATTGGACGAAAACACGATCAGTACTGCATCGAAAGGGGAATAGAAGAGAAGGGTTACTTACGAGTCATCGAGAGTTCGCTCGAACCATTGAACACTCGCGGTCATCAAAGCGTTTTGTTGAATCGCCATCAAATGTCTCGCCAACGAACAAACACGTTCACATCGCATAGGGTTCCTCTTGTAAGCCATCGCACTCGAACCAATCTGATCCTTCTCGAAAGGTTCTTCGACTTCTTTCAGGTTCGCGAGGAGACGAATATCGGTAGCAATTTTGTGGGCGGTGGCCCCGAGGGACGCGAGAGGACCGAGAACGTCAATGTCGACTTTGCGAGAGTAGGTTTGTCCAGTTACGGGGTAGGCAGTCTTGAATCCGGAAAGTTTCGTAACGAGTTCATCGAGTTCCTCGACCTGATAAAGCGAGGTTCAGCTTCTCGTCCAACCAAATATGAGGGGATTGACGTACCTTGTCGTGATCTTGTTCGAAGAGGGCGAGGAAGGAAGCTTGAGTACCGGTAGTACCCTTGACACCACGGAATCCGATATCGTCGCGAGCACGTTGAATGTTTCGAAGATCCCAAAGGAGTTCCTGTGCAAAGAGATCGGGTAAGCATGACTCAAAACGTTGAGTAGAAGTAGAGTAGCCTTACTTGGATCCAAAGAGTAGCTCGTTTTCCGACGGTAGTGAGTTGAGCGGGTTGGAAGTGAGTCCAACCGAGAGTAGGGAGATCCTTGTATTGATCGGCGAATTTGCCGAGACGTTCAATGACGACGGCGAGTTTGGGGAGAACGATATCGCAAGCGTCTCGAAGGAAGATGAGATCGGCGTTGTCGGTAACATAGCAAGAAGTTGCTCCGAGATGGATGATACCGGCAGCGGCAGGGGCGTGAAGTCCGAAGACGTGAACGTGAGCCATGACATCGTGTCGACGCTTCTTCTCTTCAAGAGCAGCTTCCTCCATTTGGGCATCGTCGAGATCCTGCGAAACAGAGCGGGAAAATCAAGGTTTCGTCAATTCTTTCGCTCGTCGTTCTCTGCATGCTATATCCCCCGTGTATGAGAGCAGTGGAGAAGTGCTTACGAGGTTGGCCTTCATCTGTTCGAGAGCCTCATCTGAAATGTTCAATCCCAATTGCTTTTCGGCAGTAGCCAAGTTGAGCCAAAGTTTACGCCATGTACCGAATCGAGTCTATGATGGTAGATCAAGGAAGCGGTAAGCGATATGATGCAATGCAGGCGGGATAAAGCGGGAAAGAGAGATCAAGGGAAAGCAGGAGATTGAAACTCACAGAGGCAGAGAAGAGCTTGCTCATCTCTTTCGAGGCATATCGGGAAGATAGACTATAATAACATCGACCAAGCAGGAGGGGTGAGAGAGTCGAGAGATGTAGATTGAAGTTGAGATAAAGCAGCAGCGAAAAAGTTAGCTATTTGACTCGGTAGAGCTGCAGGAATGACAGTGAGAGCTTACGGAGTTTGGTAAGAGTCAATGGTGCTCATCTCGAAGGGTTTGGTAGAGGTGGGATGGATGGGATGAATCTCAAGAATTTCTCTCTCCTCAAAACTTTTTCCAAAGGTTGAGATTTCGCGAGAGTGTGGGGTGAGCAATTTCTCTCCTCATGGGAGGGCGCTCATCACGCTCGCACTAGCTATAGACTATCATCTCGCCAGGTCCACAGAGCCGGGAAAACTCAGGCGAAGAATGGAAAATCGGTTGCGATACAAATTATTCGAGTGTTACAAGGCGACCTGCGCTAGCCCGTAGACGAGAGACGACGACACAGCATCTCAAGTGAATCACAATGCTTGTCGCCGACGTTAAGCGTGAAGAGAAATCTCTTTCAGTTCGTTCTGCATTCGACAAACGGAAACGATCAGTCGAAAGTCATTTTTAGCGAGCAGAAGAGAACGCACCTGAATCAGAGTACCGACCATCATTCCCTCCTCATACTTCCCTTCCCGCACATTCACGTCCCATTCAGCTTCTCCCGCTTCACCATCACTCGCTTTCCCT
Source organism: Sporobolomyces roseus (assembly GCA_016617785.1). Taxonomy (NCBI): domain Eukaryota; kingdom Fungi; phylum Basidiomycota; class Microbotryomycetes; order Sporidiobolales; family Sporidiobolaceae; genus Sporobolomyces; species Sporobolomyces roseus. The sequence goes on from JADILM010000001.1 coordinate 591,859, forward strand.
TTCTCCTCTTTCACCACCTCACTCCCTTTCACCTTGTCCAAGAAAGCTCGAGGTTCGAGAGGATAATCGTTTGATAAGTGATAGAAGAAAGTAGAGGAGATCCTGATCTCAGGTCGAGAAGCGGTTGAGGGATCGGATCGACGTCGTTCGAGAGCCGCGACAGTTGCGGAGGAACAGATCACTTCGTGATAACCCGCAAGAATGAGTCCTCCTGTCAGGTGCTCGAGTTGTTTGCCGGCTTGAACCAACAGACATCCAGGAGGTAGCTTGACTTCGATCCGCTTTCCGGAATTTCGTGCCCAAATGTTGAGTCCAGGATATCTCGAACGTCCGTGAATCGTGAGGAAGTTGAGGTCTATGGAGCAGATCTCGTCAGCCTCGATCAAGTCACTGATCGGAGAGTCTCGCACCTGTGTGGAAGCCAGCAAAGACTGCGAATGAATTCGAAAGCGCACATCAGCCTCAATTCGTAAAGAGAGATAGAGACGCAGACTCACTCTCTCCCTCTTTCCCATACTTCTTGAGATCCGTCGCAGTTGGTGCTAGGAGGTGGCTGCCGAACTCTGCCGCTCTCGTCAAATCATCCCTCTCCAACCCGAATCCAACAGCCAACATCTCACTAACTCCCTCGACAGCTCTCTTGATCTGAACGCCCCAATCCTCCATCCTCTCAGTCCAATCGGGGAATGCCGAGGGAACGACATTGGTCATATTGAGAGAAGGGAACGAGGTCGAAGGTGGAGAGCGACCCATTCGATGAAAGAATCGACATTTCGGATCAGCTTTTCCTCCTGCTAGATCGAGGGGACGTTCTGATGGATCTAGAGCAGCAATCACTGCTTGACAAGCATCATGAGAGTGACATTTGGGCTGTCCAGACGGGATTGAGTCAGCTCGAGACGTTACGAGATTTGATTTTTCGGCGAAATTTGGAAAAAACTCACTTTTTCGGTATTCTCTAGCGTGACTCCAACTTGATAATGTACCTCCGGTCTCAGATCCTTCTTCAATTCCTCCTCATCTTGCGCAAAGTAATCCTCGCATAAATCCAAGAAACGCTGATTCGCTTCTTCGTGAACCCTTGAATCCCGCACGATCAGCGCGCCATACTCAATCAGAGCTCGAGCGGTCTTCAGGCAAGGAGAGGAGCGGGGACAGAGAGCGTCAGTCACGAGGTGGGAGATAAGAAAGAGGGGAAAGAGGGCATACTTGTTGAGCAGCTTGAGTACCTTCTGAAGATGCGGGATCGCTACGGAACGCATCCAGATCAACTATGGGTAAAGGGTACTCGCTCATCTTGTTGTTTGAGGTAGTTGAGAGGGATTGTTGAGTGAGGGGACAACTCGATTGAAGGACCAGTCGAGTAGCTTCTGGAGGTTCGTGAGTGATGAATATGAGTATCTAAGTGTATTGATCAGGTCGATCGAGCGAAGAGAGTGGTGTAATGTGAGGGAAAGGAGGGAAAGGTCGATTTTCGAAATTTACTCGCTTGCAAGCTCTTCGCGGCTGAGCCGAAAACCTTCGTAGCTTCTCGGAGAGGTTTCATTAGACAACAGTGGACGTTTCCACGCTTATTTGTGCGAGCGGAGCTATCGCCGAGAGCTGTTGCGCCCTCGACGCAAAGTTTCGAAAGTTCCGCAAAGACTTTCTGACCTCTACTGCTTCTCCAGCGCTTCGGACTTCGCCGTAACCGTCATTTATCGACGCTTCAGATGATCTAGTAGCGTTCGCGATCTCCTGGAGACGTTACAGCTTCCTGTAGGAAGCAAAAGGTTATCTCGCAAACTTTGAGAAATCCAACTAAATCACGAGGGCAGTTTCGTACGGCGGAAGCGACAGAGACGTGCTGGACAGAGAAAGACGGGACAAGCAAGCGGAAGAGAAAAGAAATGGATGCCCAAGCCTTTGAAGTCAAAATGCGATCGAGTCTTTCACAGGCACGAAATCGCTGAGGGAGTCGAGGTGAGCGAATTACACTTCCTCTTCCTTCACACGACAACAGCTCACTTCAATCGAAACTCAGTATACAATGCCACCTAAACCTGGATCAGTCGAAGTAAGTAAACCCTCGACTCAGTCAACAACAAGCAAAGAGTTTGAACTGATTAACTCTTTTGAATTCCCCACCCTCGTCCTCTCTCCCTCGTTTCAACTCTTAGATTGGATCTGAAGCTACTCAAGGTGAAGGACGTATCCGTAGATGCAATCTATCACCGGACGAACTCGTTACGACTCCTCACAAAGATATTAAAGTAGTTGCCGATGTTTTACCTTATGTCACAAAGAAGTACGGATCGATGGAGGGCTTCGGTTACAGGGATATCATCGATACTGTCAAAGAAGAAAAGGAAATCACCAAAGTCGTAGGTGGAAAGGAACAGAAGGAGAAGAAGACTTGGAATTTCTTCACTTTGGGAGAGTACAAATGGTGGACTTACGATCAGTTTGCCGCCCTCGTCAAGGACGCGCAAGGTGGTTTGATCAAGGCTGGATGCTCGAGGGATACCGTCTTCAATTTGTACGCTTCGACTGCACCTAGATGGCAAGTTATGGCGAATGGTAAGTAAACTTTCTCCCCCTCTCTCTCTTGTAGCCTGACCTAAATGCTTACGTGTTCTGTTTGTGTAGCCTGCGCTGCTCAAGGTATCACTTTTGCAACCGCTTACGATTCTCTCGGAGAGGAAGGACTTCGTCACTCGATCAACGAGCCCGAATCTCGAGGAGTCTACACCAACGCCAACCTCCTCGGTACCCTCGCTTCCGTTGTCTCTTCCACTCCATCCCTCAAGTTTGTCGTCTACGATGGAAAAGATTCAGATATTCCAGCTGGAGCTTTGGACAAGATTCGTTCAGCAAACGAAGGAATCCAAGTTCTCGCTTTCGACGATTTCCTCAAAAGTGGAAAGGAGAACCCTGTAGCTCCCAATCCTCCTCAACCTCAAGATACTCTTGCTATCATGTACACTTCAGGTAAAGCGTTTCCCGGTTTTCCTTTGAGAAAGATTGTCCCGCTGACGGAGATCGACGATCTCATAGGTTCGACTGGACCTCCCAAGGGTGTCGTTATTACGAACGCAAACGTCGTCGCTTGCCTTGGTGCTGTTCAAGTCGTGCTCGGAAATGTCGTTCAACACGGCGAAACCTACATCGCTTTCTTGGTAAGTTACCCGTCTCTCTGATCGTTAGGAAAGCTGGTCCAGATGCTGATCCAGAATGGCAATCCTTTGCAGCCTCTCGCTCACATCATGGAGTTTGCTGTCGAAATGTGTTTCATGTTCGTTGGAGCAAAGATTGGTTACGGAACTGGTACGTTTCTTCGCTTTCCTCCATTCCTCCGCTCGTTCTCTCCGAGCAGTCGCGTTTTCAGTTCTCGTGGTTCGCTGACTTGAAGATCTTATTTCGTCCGTATAGTCAAGACCCTCACCGATGCTTCAGTCCGAAACTGTCAAGGAGATCTCAACGCTCTCAAGCCTACGATCATGGTCGGTGTACCCGCAATCTGGGAAACGATCCGAAAAGGAATCGTTTCGAAAGTCGCAGCAGGAGGAGCGCTCAAATCGAAAGTGTTCAACATCGCAATGGCAGCGAAGAAGATGGGAGGTCAAGGAAGTTTCTTGGGCAACCTTGCCGATTCAGTCGTTTTCAAGAACGTCAAGACTGCTACGGGAGGACGACTCAAGTATGCTTTGAACGGAGGAGCTCCCATCAGTTTGGCAACTCACGAATTCCTTACCAACGCACTCGTTACCATCATTCAAGGGTACGCTCTTTTTCTCGTTCCCTGTCACTGAGCTCGAGCTTACATCGTTGTTCTCGAATCGTACAGATACGGAATGACTGAAAGTACGGCAATGGCGTGTCTTCTTCCCCCTTCGATCTTTGATTACGGTACCGTCGGATGTCCTGTACCTTCTGCTGAACTCAAGCTTGTCGATGGTGGGTCTCTCTCTTCACCTCCGTCGCCAGATCCCATCAGCTTATATTTGCTTCTCCGATTTCACAGTTCCTGAAGCTGGCTACAAATCCACGAACAACCCTCCTCAGGGAGAACTCTGGATTCGAGGACCTTCAGTCTGCGCTGGATACTGTGAGCACATTCACTTCACTTCTAAGCGTATCTACCGTACTCACTATCTCCCCTCTACCCGCAGACAAGCAAGAGCAGCTCACGAAGGAGGCGTGGACTGACGATGGATGGTTCAAGACTGGTGATGTCGCTCAATGGAACAAGGTAAGTTCATATTCGGTTGAGCCTTGTTCAGAGCTGTGCTGATCTCGTGGTCGTCTCTTCGTCTTATAGAACGGTACTCTGTCAATCGTCGATCGAGTAAAGAATTTGGTCAAGGTAGGTCAATTTTCGTTTTTCCCCTCGGCAAACCTGTTTTCGCTGAACCTGTCTCCTTCTCTTCAGCTTGCCCATGGAGAGTACCTGGCTTTGGAACGACTTGAGTGAGTGTCCTTCTCGAGGTTGTTGTGGTCGTCCGAAACTAATTACTCGTTTATTCGAATAATCGTGCAGATCCGTTTACAAGGGTTCAAACTTGGTTGCCAACTTGATGGTTCACGCTACTTCCGATGCCAATAGACCTATGGCTGTGAGTCGTATGCCCTTACTCCCGACCATAGCCAGAATTGCTGACCTTTCTCTGCGGTTGACAGGTCGTCTTCCCTCACGAGGCCAACATCAAAGCGAAAGCTTCTGAACTCGGCATCTCCTCGACCGAGTTTCACTCGCTGTGTCAGAACGAACAGATGCGAGAAGCTATCCTCAAGGATATCAACGCTACCGGAAAGAAAGCTGGTTTCAAGTCGATCGAGGTTCTGCAATGTGTTGTATTGAGCGATGAGGAATGGACTCCTCAGAACGAAATGCTCACAGCTGGTACGTCGCAAACTCCTGACTTGTCTCTATCTTCTTCAGCTGAGTCGATGAAATTCTTGCGACCTACAGCCCAGAAGATCAACCGAAAGGTCATTGTTAAGAAATACAAGTCGGAAATCGATGTAAGATCCTCGCCTGAAATCCCTATTCGCACTCGCAGAGCTGACTCGTTTTCCCTTCGATCAGGCGGTCTACCCATAAACGAAACTTCTCTCCTAACCGCTTTCCACCATCTCAATCGCTTGTTTTCCCACATCGTTTTCATCAGTACCCTACGCCGTTTCACAGTAGTCCCATCCCTAATCTAATTGTATACTATCCCCTATGACTGTAGTCTTCAGTCTCATCATCAGCTTTACCTCTCAGCCATTTTATTGACGTGCATCCTCCATCTCTCCTCTCCTAGTCTAGACTCCAGCTCTTACTGTTTTGCTGTAACTTCAGTACTGTTCACAATTCTATCTTCCTCGCACGTCCAAGGATTGGGAGAGGGAAAAGAATGAGAGCAAAGTGAAAATGCAAAGTTGCGATTCGACAAAAGAGAGAGAGATTACGAATTTTGGTGCGTCAAAAGAAGGGAGAGAGAACCATTGCGAAGAGAAGAGATAAAGAACAAAGGGACCGTTGTATGTGTGTATGCGTTAGGATTCGTGACTTAGTTCGTACAACAAGAACAGAGTTAGGTGTGTTTCTTCAGAAGAAACTAATATCTACCTCTTCTTTCGGATCTCCCCCTCCTTCCCCTAACAACATTGCCAAACTTCCACCAGATCCTTTCGACCTCTTCTTCGTCTGCTTCTCTTCGATACCTCGTCGGATTCCTTCGTCTGGCTCGGCAGTTTCGGTACTCGATTTCGAACTCTCCGAACGACGGAATGGATCTGACCATTCGAGGGAAGGGGTTCTGTTGATTGGTTGAGGTAGATTCGAGCGGATTGGAGCGAGGACGGTGGGTGGGCTAGGGTACCGAGGGAATCTTGAAGAAGTTTCGATCGTGGTCGGGAAGGTAGCGGAGCTCGAAGGGTTCGGAGGAGAATGACGTGAAGGTGGAGGGGGCATTTGTTGGGAGTGGTATTGACGGTGAGAAGAGGAAGGGCGAGAGTAGCTAGCTACTGGCGCGGTATCGCGTTCGTCTAGTTGAGGAAGTCTTCGAAAATCTTGTGAGAACGATCGAATCACTCCTGCTCGAGCGCTGTGAGAGTACGATTCGTGACTCGGGTAGCCGTTCGATGAAGGGTACGGTGGTGCAATTTTTGAAGGTGGTGATGCATTCCAAGAAGTCCAAGGTCGCTTTTGTTGAGGAACCGAAGTGCATCCGGCGGGAGTAACGAGAGGGAGATCGTGAGAGAGGTCTGGAGGACCAGAAGAGCGTCGATTGACAACTGGTGTCGAGTGGTGGGAGCGAGAAGTCGTTGGCCAGCTCGCGCCGGAGAGACTAGGTCGTGAACGAGGAGTCGGCTTCGATTTCTTTCGAGGCGGCAGCGCGGTCTGACGGTCTTCAACTTCTTCACCATCTCTACTTGATTCGTAAGGGACATCAGTGGCGGAAGGAGGAGTTATTGAGGGCAAGTTTCACGTACCTTGCTCCTGGTTTTCGAATCCGCAGTTTCAGCCCTTGCGGTGCGAACGATTGCGAGAGCTCCTTTGATTCTACGACAGATAGAGACTGATAAGTCTTCATCGGATGGGGTGATCAAGTGAACGAAGGACGTACTGCTCATTCCTGAAGATCGTTTTCCGCTGTAAACTTGAAAAACGTCTGTCAAGACAGAGTCACAGAAGACGAATCCATCCCTGTTCATTCCTCGACATCAGTATACTGCTAGAGTGTCGAGCTCTGAGCGACGGAAAGTTGAGAACTCACTCGACGATTTCATACATGCTCATTTTAAACCTCCACCTTCCCTCTGTCCTGACGCTCAAATCGGGAAAGACGAAACAACTTTGATCCCGCAAATGGAACAAGCTCGACACGACGTTTCCAGCGACAAGTTTGTTCCTCCCAGCGAGTTCGTACAATTCTTCTTCGCTGTTTTCGGGAACGAGAGATGCGAACATGAAATGTCGGTGCGTGAGGGTGGGGGAGGTGAAATCGTCGTCGTTGAGGAGATGGGATGGTTTTCGTCGTGCAGAGGGTCGAAGAAATCGTAGTCGAATGATAGGTGGTGGATCGACAGTTCTTCGTTCGACGGATTTCTCTCCTCCTAAACTCGCTAATCTCGCTTGACGGGGTTGCCTGTTCACAAATATAAATCCATCTCGTCAGTAAACCGACTAGTACGAACGGTTGTAGGTGTAGATCCAAGTTTCCTGCGAATGCTAGCTCTTTCACTTGAATCTAATTCTCCTTCGCTCCCCTATCGCCCGATAAACTAAATGCTTTCCGTTTGCCCTCCCCATGACAATCCTTTCATCGGCTTATTCCATACTGCCGATAGAGTTGAACGGTTGAGACTAGCGTAGAAACCGCTGCGAAAGGTGGAACTCCGAAAAGAAGTCCTTGAGGAGAGAGAGACTTGAGAGAGGAGGGTTAACTCGAACTTTGAGACTCACTGTCGTACATCTAGACGGTAGAGATTACTATACACCTTGCGAGCTATTGATCAGCTAGGTCAAGCGAGTGAGGAGAGATGAGGGGGAGACTGTACCTCTGAGAGGGAGTTGACTGAGTCGAGGTGGAACGGAGAGAGTCTGTCGATAGGTGTACACCTTGACTCGCTACTACAGTAGCCATTCACCTTGACTCCAGAGCTAAACAAGTTGCTGATGGAAAAGGGAGGGGAGAAGGGGTTGGACGGTGTTCGGGTCTCCAAAAATTCGAATTCTAAGTTTCGCAGACAAACCCAAAAACCTTGTAACCTTGTTTTTTTTTGCTCCACCGCAATCAAATGAAACGAAGATCTCAATTGATCGGGGACCTTTACGAAGCGACGAAAACCTCGAGGAGTAAGAGAGGTGGATCATAACGGGCCGATGGGAGAGACGACCCCTTCCTTCGCTTGTGGAGTTGCGACTTTCCTCGTTTGTAACGAGACTGACAGAAAGGGTAACTTTTCAATAGAGATGGTAGGGTCTCAGTCATGCATACATAATGAAAAGTAAGGAGGAGAGACACAACAGTTGGAAAAAACCTAAAATTTACGAAAGGGGTAACGCAGAGAGAGGGTATAGAACGACACATTCATCGCAGTAGACGGCCGACAACGATACAACCGATTGCTGAAACGACAGCGAAGACGTAGAAGACAGTACCCGAACCAGAGCTTGTCGGAGAGGAAGAAGAGGAGGAACTCGTGAGGGACGCGAGAAGGTTGCGGAGGGGAAGGAAGAAGACTCCAATCAACAGAATCGAGATCCAATTGGTACCCTGCAACGTGAGAAGGAGAGTCAGGACGGTTTCCAGGGAGTAGAGAAATAGCGCGAGCGAAAAGGGAGATGAGAGGAAACAGAACGACGGCTTACGACTGCTATTGAAGCTGTAGCTGATTTCGCCTGTTCTCATGATATATCGTACAACATATGAGTGAGTCGACAGTGACAGAGTGCGAGCCTGCGAAAATCTCCAGCAAGAGAATAATTGAGCTCACCTCTTCTTTCGGCAACTCTCCCAACAGCACAAACGGAACAGGGCCCAACCCAGTCGCGAAGCTCACCACAAACGCCATGATTCCCACACTAGCGACGACGTACATCTCGTTATTGATTGAGTAACCCAACACGATTGACGAAATTGACATGGTTGCGAGAGACGAGAGGAGTAGGGTACGGCGGCCTAGTTTGTCGATGAGGAAGATTGCGGGGAGTGTCATGAGGAGATTGATGAGGGTTACGAAGAGGGCTGTTTTCTTTGCAGAGGCGGGATTGACCGCTGTCAAAATGCTGTCGAAGTGAGCGAGAAAGGTCAGTTTCAGGAGAGCGAGGGTTCAGGGAGAGGTTGGGACGAACGTGACAGAGTAGAACATGACTGCGTTGATACCGCTGAATTGTTGAAACAACATGATTGCGACGAGCGCTTTCAAAGGTCTCTTGATCGTTTCGTCCTTTGATTGAATCACTTCCTTAACGCTCAAAGGTGGTACCTTATTCGGGATTCGCGATGCGGGAGAATCGGTAGTTGAGACGGAGGTGGTGATGAAGGGTGCTCGTTCTTCGTCTTCTGCTGAGGAGGAAGGGACGTCGTAGATTTGGGAAGAACTCGGTGGTGGTGGTGAAGAGACTAGCCAGCTCGTTCCGATCTATTACGCGAGACACTTGGTTAGTTTGGAAAGCTCTCGGTGATCAGGGAGCGAGAGTAGAGCGCACCTGAAAAGCAGCAGTGAAAACTGAAATGAAACTAATCTTTCTCCAATCTCCGGTTCCAGGTGAGGAGAACGGGATCGAAATACCTTGAGCTGTGAGGATCCCTACGTTGATCGCAACCTGACAGAGAATGCCTAGAGTAGAGAATGGATACCCCGAGGTCAGGATGACTCGCTGCATCGAAAAGACGATGAGGAAGAGCAGACTGACCGATATTCCCTGCGATAGCTGGAGGTGAAATGCTCTGTAGATAGAGCGGTACGAGGACGGTAGCGATCCCACAAGCTACAATGAGAAGGATTTCAGCTGTTGTTTTTCGCACGAACGAGCGAAATCGCCCGGAGCGTACCCAGTCCAATGATGATTCGACCCAAGATCAATACCCACGACGACTGAGCAATAGTGACTAGTGCTGCACCCTACGAAATGAACGAGTATCAGTTTGCGAGCGAGACGAAACAGCAAAAACGAGAAAGGAACGAAAACTGACGATCAAAGTTGCCCAAGCCGCTCTCTCTGCCGTCTTCTTCTGACCCCACTTGCCAATCTTATCTCCCGCGTTCAAACTAGCAATCAAACCTCCAACAGTATACGCCGAAGTGACTACTCCGAATTGAAAAGTCGACATTTCGATACAACTCGGTCCTGCCCATCCTTTCGTCGCATCTCTGTCGTTGCAGATGATCGAGTCTGCTGCTGCGTTGAGGGAGGAGATGTGGTAACCATAATGAAACTACAGAGAGAAGGGGGATCAATGTGGGGAGAAAGGAGGAGGGAAGAGGAAGGGAGAAGGGAAGACTGACTGCACTGATAGAGATCCAGATAATGTTGGTCACTAGTCTCGGTATCGATACATTGTCCATCTGGTTGAATCTGATCGAGTTGTGGATCGTAGAGAGACAAGAAACGAGTTTCACTTTTATCATCTCCCCTCTACTTCACTTCAACTTAAAACAGAGCAATCACCTACGATGTCAGTACAGACTATCGCTCTATCCCCGAGTAACGTTCTGTTAACCAGAGGTTGTTTCTATAGGCAACGCGAGCCTGCAAGTTCATCTCAAGCCCCTCCGCCATCTTACGCAAGATTCATTCCAACTAGAGCAGCCAATCGGGATCTCAGACCTGCTGTCATCCTAGTCGCTTCGTTCAGTGCTGGTAAGCTTTCACTCTTTTGTTGTTCAATCGGGAATTCCGTCATTTCCCATTCCATTCCAAATCTCAACTACTGCGCAAGGGGGGGGCAATGGAGCCTATCAGGAACTGTGATGCAGCTACATATCTGCGAGTCACCAGCTCCAAAGATTTCAAGCGAGAAGAGTGCGAGCGATTTCGTCGAAGAGGAGGCTATGCATCGCAACTTGGTTTGAGAGCTCTACCTTACTGACACATCGTTTTGACTTTGTCGACAGTCTACGGAGTCATTGCCGGTAAGTCTCGATTCCCTCCCGATTCGTCTTCGTCGCTCATCGGTCTGTTCGAATTTTAGGAGCCGCCGTCCTTCGAAGAAGAAACGGTTACGATGGATTCTTGCCCGCCTCACTCTCGACCATCTACCTCGTTCTTGCCATCCTCTACTTCTTCTGTAGCGCTATCGAGCTATTCGGAGTAGTAGCGGCCTGGAAATCCTCGATCAAACTCGTTCGGTCCTACTTTTACGGAGCCGCTTCAGTCGCCCTCATCGTCACTGCAGCAGAAGTGATGCGACTCATAGTACACTACACTCAAAAGAGCGCAATCCTCAAAGCATGTCAAGATTCCTACGGGACGGAAGTATCGAAAGGAAGTGCCACTACTGCAGAAGTCATTTCATACTGTCAAGATTCTTGGAGGAACGCAACTTATCTCGACATCGCTTTGTTGATCTTTCCATTGTTCATTTCATTCTTCTTTGCTTCCCTCGCTGCGAGTGTACGATACTGCACCTTTTCCTCTCAAATCGTCGGATCTCGGTCGAACTCACACAAAGATCGTTCGAATAGTACTTGCATCAACTCAAGAACCCTCAAATCCTTCGAAGTCACGTACCCAACATCGCCCCCTCTGCCGCCTACGCTCCCTACGGAGTCCCTCTCCAACCCTATCCTTCAGCCGGCGCACCTCCTTATCCCTACTCTTCTCAACCCTACGCTCCCCCAACCTACCCTCACGGTGACTCTGTACCCAGTTACGATAATCCTTACGGCTTCAAACCTCCCGCAGACGATAAAGATCAAACTGGTTCGAATGGAGCGCAGAGGAATCCGTTTGAGGAGGAGGTGCAACATCAACATACGATCTTGGTGAGGAGGGAAGGAGAGACGGTTGAGGAGTTTGAGGAGAGACAACATGAACACGATCAGGCTCAGGAGAGGAGACGAGGTGGGTTTGGAGAATCAACGGAAACGGTTACGCTCGAGGGAGGGGGAAGGAGGGTTTGAGGTTTGGTTCAGCGACTGCGATCTCTTCATCACTTGTTCTCGTCTCTTTCGTGGATCCCCTCCTTTTTTTGACTCTCGTGATTTCGTTCTCTCTTCTAACTCTCCTCATCTTTGTTCTGTACTTTAATCGCAAAATCTCATCTTTTCGGAAACCCCTGATCCTCGAGAGTCCGACGAATGCGAGAAAGCGAGCTCGAGAGGGGGAAGCGAGAGTCGATTGTTCTCTCTTTAGAATCTCGCCAGAAAAAATCGAAACCTCGAAACCAATAACTTGCAACAAGGCTGACTGAGAACCCTCTATACTTTAAACAAGAACCAATATTGACACTTTCCGACGAGAACCGAGACGAAACCAAACGAATCAACTTCGAAATCAAGCGGGTTGCGAGATCTTCTTCCCTCTGCAATCATCCCAAATGTTGCGAGAGAGGTCCCTCAATGCTTCTCGGTACTCCCAGATCGGATACAGAACGACAGCAGCCGCGCCATCTGAGAACAGAACTTGATGAGTTATCGGATACAGAGGGTAACGAAGAATGGACGCACAGAAGATCCAAATGAAACAGACTATCACGTATGCCTGGAATCCTGCCAAGGATGTGATGTAACCTCCTCCTGCAGTTGCGAGGGGAATCGGAATGAGGATCTGGGGAGATCGAGATCAGTCCGGGATGAAAAGAGGGAAGAGAGGTAGGGGAACGCACGAGTAGGATGACAAACATCGGAATACTGATCCAACGAGCCAGGTTGAAGGTCCGGGTGATTGAAGCCTCTGTTTCACCTACTCGAGCTTCGACCAAACTCGATGCCTCCGATTCGATGTTGGGAGTGACCGTACTCTTCTCCTTCTCGTCAACTTCGGCGTGAGGTTGAGGATCGATCTCCTCACTCGCTTCCGTGTGAGCGTGGAGAGCTCGAGTCTCGTCGAAGGAGTAGTTCTCAGGCCAAATGTAGGTGCCGGCGAGCGAGATGATGATCGACAATCCGAGGGAAATGACGTTTCCGATGAGCATGGGGTAGTCTTGTTGCGCTGTTTCAACGGTGACAGATCCATTGTTGAGTACGGAAGTCGAGACGAGCCAACCAGTAACTCCGAGGAAACATCCTGAGAGAGCGGCTGGCGAAAGAAAGAACCGTCTGAGTTTTCGCTCGCAGATGCGAAGCGAAAGAACTCTCACCAGTGATACAAGCCCACTTGTTTGCCTTCTTAGACATGATTGCGAGTGCGACTGTAACGAAGAGTCGAGTAGTCAGCGAGATTTTCGAGGATAAAAACTAACTCGATCAGAACCCACTCGGGAGAACTGCTGAGGCTACGAGCACCCCCGTACAGTTATATAAAAATCCCAAGCTAATTCCAGCGTAGAATAGGGCGATACCGAGGACTGCCATGATGGCTCCGTAGGCGACGATAGCGCAATGATCGAAAAAGAGGGTTTGCTTGTCGGTCGCGTTCGGCTTGATGTAGGGAAGGAAGATATCGTAGGTTGCGACAGTAGATACGGCGCAGAGTTCGGCGGCAGTTGCAGACGTGACAGCGAGGAAAAGGAGGCTGTCGTTCGGAAAAAGTTAGTTCTCGAATTTGGGGAAGAAGACGGAGAGGAAGCTCACATTAAGAGGATAATAGCCCCCGACGAGCCGAGAAGAGTTTGAGCAGCTGCAGCGGCAGGGAGTCCAGCACTGACTTGAGCAGCCGAGAGAGTCGGGAAAAGAGGATCATCTCGTAGGACTGCTGCTGCTAAACCCATCGAGGTCGCGAAACCTAACGGAACTGAGAGCCAAGCTGATCCTCCGAGCATGTAACCTTTTACGGCGGTTGAAGGTTGAGAGGCGATGGCTCGTTGCCAGTAAGCTTGATCGTTGAAGACGGTGCCTGCGCAGTCAAAAAGCCAGTCAGCATTCAGGAGCAACGAAGCAATATGACGGCATAAGGAAGCAGGGAAGAACGAGTAAAGGAAGCGTACCCAAGTTTGTGCAGAGATTGATGACTGAAACGAAATGAAGCTATATCAGCGCGAGTCCGGAGAGAAGGGGCGAGAATGGAACACACCCATGAAGATCAAACCTGACTTCGAGCGGAAGGTGAGATAGGACCCGTCGAGGTTGCCTTCGATCGGGTAGTCTCGTCCAGCTTGTTGCAGTTTTTCGAACATCGTCGAAATAGATCCAATTTTCGGAGAGGTAGCGAACACGTAGACCATGAAGTAAATCAAGATCGCGAAGAGCACGGCAGTGTGTGCAAAGTCAGCGAGTAGCGAGGAACCTGCAAGCGAGAACGATAAAGACGAGGTTAGGCGAGAGACTCAGTAAAAAGGGAAGCTCAAACTCACGGAGACCTCCAACTAATACATACGCCGCAACTCCCATTGGCATAAGAACACAGATAGCCTCTGTCGGGCAGGAAAGGATCACATCAGCGGTTTGCGCAATAAGCGGTCAAACGGTATCGAACTTACGAGTTGAGGCGCCGGTGAGATCTGTAACAGTCGCACTACCTCCAGTGACGAGCATAGCTGATACGAGGAGACTTGTGACGAGGGAGAAGCAGAGGAAGACGATGTGCGCGGTTTTCCCCCAACGAACTCGGATGACTTCGAGGAAAGTGTGCGCTCTCGGTGCGTTCAGCTTGATCTTGGCCGAGTTCATCGAGAAGAGGAAGATTTGTACGGTCGCTCCGGCACTGTGGACAGATAGGTAATGTTCAGCCAAAATCGGAGGATGCGACGAAAGACGGAGAGAAAAGGAGCGAAGCGAAAGAGGCGAAATGCGAGCACTCACCCGTAAAACCAACCTCCGCCGTAGCCAATACGATAAGATTGAGCGCTACTTGTAAGAAGAGTAGCAGCCCAAGTCCATGAAGAGACAATTGCGCAACTGCCAAACAACAGATTCGAAGTTAGCGACGAGTCCTCTCGTTCGATCAACGACTCGACAGCTCACGCGATCAATCCAGCTAGAGAGAGGGAGTCCGGAAAGTCAGTACTACGTTGAGAACGGGAGAAGAAGAGAAAGGAGCGGGACTCACGCTTAACCGAATGCGAGGCAGAGGCGAACTCAGCCAACGACGAGGTTTTGAACTTTGTGTATCTTGTTTGTAGCTTAGTGAGACCGATCATCAGAACAGCGAATCCGAGGGAGATGCCGACTCTGAGGAGGAAACAGGATCAGCCAGGATCGTATCGCGACTCTTTCGATAGAAAAGGAGACTCACACGATACCGTAGCCGACGCCCGGTGAGAGTACAGCTGTACTAGACATACTTGACGAGGTTTGGAAAGTAGTTGAAGCGGATTGAGGATTGAGGAGCGTGAAAAAGAGAAAGGAGGAGACGCAGAGCGAAGCGAGTCAAAGATAAGGCTGTCTTCCGCTGTCTCCGAGATGGGCCTATCATCCGATAAGAGAATTTGTTACAAATAGTCCGAAGCGAGAGTGAGAGCCCACTTTAAGCGCGAAGCTGTGGAGTGGAAGTGTTTTCTTCGCAAACTTTCGTTCTGTCGCGAGATTGCGCTTCCTTCCGCTGCATCATTCGGGACCCTCAGCAGCCATAGATCATCGAGGTTCGGTGAACCCTGCAGAGCAGCTGATACCGTTCATCCTCCCGACTTGAATGTATCCTCTGCGCGAAGCAGCGACGAATCTAGATGACCAGAACGGACTGACCTTATCTGAAACGCTCAATAGCTATTCCAATCCATCACGGCCGAGTTTGGTACTCCTATGCAAGTCCGCAAGGGCGCGAAGTCGGGAAATGTGTCTTCATCTTGAACTTGGTTTCTTCGACAAAGAGCTCGTTTGATGCGGGTGTTCTCGGTCGACAAGTATGAGCTAGATCTTCAAGTATGTACCGCCGAAGCTTCAGGTGTATACGAGCTGTGACGAGGTGAGGGGATGCTTATCAAAGTTTCGAATTTCTTTTTTCTTCCTTTCAAATCAAACCGCTTCCCCTCTTGGTGCCTAGATATGCTTCGGAAGCCGTTGGAAACTTCCGACGGTATCTCGTATCCCTCGCTGCTTCGGAAAGCTACTTTCCCTCGTCCTCACTTTCTTTCTCTATCCCCTCCTTTCCGACTCGACTCTCGCCTTCGCGACAAGCTTCGGACGTACAGGACTCACACACGCATTCAGAACAAGCAATAACCCACGAACAACGACGACGATGGCTACAAACTACGATGCCCCGCATCCGACTCTGATTTCAATCGATCCTCTCAAGCCTGCGATTGGACAGAAGGGGCTCATGAATCGATGGCACCCATTGATACCTCCAGCAGCGACTGTGAAGTGAGTGAAAGTTCAGATTCATTCTGTTTCTTCCTCGCTAACGTTTGTTCGCTTCTCTTTCTGCAGGCAGGGAGAGATCTTTAAGCTCGATTGCTTGGAATGGACTGGGTCGCAGATTAAGGTTTCGATTCTCTCTTAGGCGTCGAGGGTATTTCAGGGAGCTGATCTATAGACGAGCATGACAGAATACCGACGATTCCGACGATATTCGAAATGTTGACTTGACTCAAATCCACTACCTCACGGGACCTGTGGCAGTCGAAGGAGCTGAGCCTGGAGATGCGCTCAAGGTCGAGATCCTTGATGTCAACTAGTCAGTCTCTTTCCGTCAAATTTTCGAGATTTTCATTTCTGACATTCTCTCTTCCGCAATAGCTTCCCTCACGTTCCCTGGGGCTACACTGGTATCTTTGAGGAGAAGGATGGAGGATTGTTCGCTACCGAGTTCAAAACGAAAGCTGCGAAAGCGATTTGGTCTCTCGAAGGAGTTTACGCTTCTTCTCGTCACGTCCCCGGAGTTCGCTTCGCAGGAATCCCTCACCCTGTACGTAGCTCGATAACTATGTCACTATCATATACTGACGCTACCGAATAACAGGGTATTATCGGAACTGCTCCTTCGCAAGAACTTCTCGACGAATGGAATCGTCGCGAGCAAGCTCTCATCGACGCTCACCCTGGCGCCTCACCAGCTGTCGCACTTCCTCCTGAGCCTAAGGGTACCTACGTCGGCCAAGATCTTGAACCTGACGTACTGGAGAAGATCGCACGAGAGGGTGCGAGGTAAATACTCTCTCTGTCTTCTTTCTCAACGATGGCTCACCGTTCCTCATCACCCTTCCTCATGGACAGGACTATACCGTCCAGAGAGCATGGTGGCAACGCAGACATCAAGAACCTTAGCAGGGGATCGACTGCCTGGCTTCCTGTCTACGTCAAAGGAGCAAATGTGTCTTGTGGAGACTTGCACTTCTCACAAGGAGACTCGGAGATGAGCTTCTGTGGGGCGATCGAGATGTCCGGTATCGTTACTCTCCGCTGTACGGTGCTCAAAGGAGGAATCGAAAAGCTTAAGCTCACGAACCCGATTTTCCTCGTGAGTTCTGTTCTGTTTGGGGTTGGGTATCATCTGCTGATCAAGTCGCCTCCACATATCCAGCCCTCTCCCGTCGACCCCCTCTACACCCAACAACTCACTTTTCAAGGTATTTCGGTCGACGTGCACGGAAATGGAGAACAAAAGAGTATGTGCGCGACTACAGCGTTCAAACAAGCTGCTCTCAACACGATGAACTACCTCACGAACCTCGGCTACACACTCGAACAAGCTTACATCCTCCTCAGTGCTGCCGTGAGTCGACGTCTTTTTATCGTCTTGCGAGAAAAGCTGAAAGTTCCCTCGTTGATAGCCTACGGAGTCCCACGTCGCCGCTCTCGTCGATGTTCCCAACGCTTGTGTCACTCTGTCCATTCCTACCCAGATCTTCGACCGCGACATTCTTCCTTCGGGTATGGGAGAAAATGGTTTCGAGAAACGAGATTATGGACAAGTCGCCATTCGTTCGGATGGTGAACGAGGAATCGATTACTTTGCTGAGCAGGAGAAGAGGAAGAAGGCTCAGAAGAAGGCGTGAACAGTGTATCTTGAGCTCTTACGAGATGGATTCGTTTGCACGATTGGGTCTTGATCTGTAAATAGGTCTCCTTTTGAGTCTTTGACGTGTCCACTCCTTCGAGAGCTCTCCTTATGAAATAAGTGTTGTCGAGAATTGATCAATTTTCATTTCTTGGACTTGCGATTTTTCAATGCAATTTTTGCGACGGAAGAACTTTCAATCTTTAACCAAATTTCACTTCAGCCGATACTACCTCGAGCCCGTCAGTAGAGCTTCACACAGTCACTCACTACAATCTCTGAACAACCGCGCAAACAGAGATGAGCGACGAGGACAACACGGAGCTCGAGGGAGAGATCAATAACAACAACACCAGGAAGGGCAGGAAAGGGAAGGAACGCGAGACGGGTAAACCTGCTAGACTAGCAAGATCTAGAGCAGCATGTGCAGCATGTCACAAGGCGAAACAGTCAGTCTCACTCCTACAGAGTTCGATAATTCTGGGCGGTGTAAACTGATTCTCGACGACACTGCAGACGTTGTGACGGTCCACCAGGCCCTTGTCATCGATGTACAACGTGAGCACCTTACTCTGGAATCCTCAAGTCATTCTCCGCTGACATTGAGATTTCGCTAGTTGGGGTACTGAATGCGTCTTCCCTTCGGCTGCTGGACCTACGCCGTCCAAATCGACTACTTCGAGAGCAGCTAGTGGACCAGCGACCGCGAGAACGACGCGAGCTTCGACACCAGCAGCCTCAAGTTCGATGACAGGCGATTCGAATGTCGCCGCGCAGTCAGTTCACTCTTTACTGCCGCCGAGATCAATGTCTGAACTGACAGAACCGAGTGATAGGTTGAGGATGATGAACGAAAGATTGGAATCACTCGAAGGAGCACTCTCTCGCGCTCAATTTCCACCGTCAATTTCGTTTCCACCAGCTCCTCCAGCCGCACCCCCTCCTCTTTCCGCGCAACGTCATAGTCAGACTGGATCCGACATCTCTCCTATGCCAGGTCAAGAGCAGGAACTCCACCACGAAGGATCAAACGCAGTCGAGGCAGCTGGCGAAGCGATGGCTATCGAAGGATTAGTCGATCTGTCTGGACCCTCAAGACCAATAGCGACCACCGACTTTGATCCTTCGAGAGCAGATGTTATATCGAGATCAATGATGGGAGTCGAAGAATGTGAAGCCGAATTCAGACTGTATTTCGCCCAAATTCAACCTTGGACTTGCTTGCTTTCGACCACTCTCGATCGACAACCTCTCGTCGTTCGCGAACGTTCACCTCTCCTCTTCCACGCCATACTTCTCATCACCGTTTACTATCGACCTCGTACTCCCGACAACTTGCTCCTTTATCGAAACATTTCCTCAATTCTCGATGCCATCCTCGCACCTCAGATCCTTTCACCTCAACCTGACACCCTCTCCTTCGACTTTGTCCGAGCGATACATCTCCTCCTCCTCTATAAACCAGTTCAGTACAACGCTCTCTCTGCGAAAGGAATCGCAAATCCAGTTCTCCTCGAATCGGCAAGCAAGATGAACGTTCGAGCGAGTTGGCTACTTCGACTTCTCGTCTCTCGAGTCTCGGCTTTCATCGGTCTCCCCTCTATCGCAACAACGTGAGTCTTGGGTCTCGCTGTGTCTGCAATTTCCCGTCGCTGAACTCGGTTTCTGTTTCCACAGCTTCGCTCAAGCATTCGCGAATCAACACAACGCCCCGATTCCAGACGAAGTCATCGCTCGTGAACGTCTCTACCTCGGCTGCGTCTTTCACGAGTCGCATGGAGCTCTTCAATCGGGGAAAAGCGCCAACTTCAATCCTCAAGACGCCTGCAGGACGACTCGATTATTCGCAGCACTCAAACAGCAAGCTTCCGACGTACGACTAGCGGCGAGTGTTGAGCTCGTGGCGACCCTTTCGACTTTGCTCAGCTCTCGCAACGAGAACGGTATCCTGGAAGAAGCGGACCTGATGAAGTACGAGGAGGAGATGGACGCTTGGTCGGAATACTGGGAACCTCTACTATCGGCAGAAGGCGCAAAGGATCCTCTAGCATGGTCGGTGTTCTACCCTTACGCATCCTTCTCGCGGTTGACGGTGCGAGGTTTCGCGTTCAATCGTTGGAAGGAGGATCGAAGAGCGAGGGCAGCGGCAGGTTACGAAGCTGGAGTAGGCGGGAAAGGACCCGTACTGTCGGCGGAAGAGAGGGAGAGTATAGCGAGAGCGGCGAAGATGGCGGAGGAAATGATGTTGGCGGTTTCGACCGAGGGCAAGAAATGGAGATTAGGGAAGCGAGTTCCAGACACGCTGTGGAACGGAGGAGGACAGGCACTACAACCGGACCCAGCTGTCGTCGAATCACTCAAGATGGCTAGTGATAGTTTGACTTGCGTTGTAAGTTCCGATTGCACTGCTTCGCGTTTTGCGATATCCTAACCCTTCTCCCGCTTTCCGATTCTCAGATGTTCAGCTATCCTCTCATCTTCCTCGCCAAGCTCGCCAACGAAGGACTTCTTCGATCCGATCTCACTGTCATCGCAGCAGAATCGCCAACTCTCGTACCCTCTCCGATGCTTCCCACCGACAAACTCTGTCGACTCTTCCTATTCGGTGCCGATCTCCTCGAAGCTATCTCACCGAGTCCCACGCATCCAGCGATCAAACAAGCTGCATTCCTTCGCAAAGTTTGGGATGCCGCCGTCAGTGGTAGACGATCGGTCACTTCTGCACCTTCTAGTCCTCGCTTGACTCCATCTCACGCTCTCTCGAATGGATCAACACCTCAACCGTTCCCTCCGACAATATCGACCTCCCGCAACACTGTCTTGCCTCCTCAACCTCCTACTTTCCCCCTTCCTTCGCAACAAACTTCCGATTCTTCAAATCCTGCTGCCAATTTCGACCTTTCCCTCTCGACTTCCTATCAACCTACTCCGATGGGATCACCGAGAATTAACAACTTCTCGTCGCAAGCAGATCCGTTCGCTGCTTTACTGAGTGGAGTGTCGCCGGAAGGTTTAGATGGAGCAGATAGTTTGTTCAGCCTCGATCACGGTTTCGACTGGAACACACTCGGTGGAGACGGAATGAACTTTGGGATGAACGGGAACGGAGCGAATTCAGGATTCAGCTTTTTCTAGTGACAATCTCTCGAATGATTGCGAAACTTGTCGTTTCGATTGAGAACGAAATTCATGTATTTGCACTATCACACAAAACGGGAAGACGAGAGCTATGGAGAGGAACAGAACTCTGACAGCAAGTACTTTTATGATTTTCGAGAGGGAGAAGTGAAGAGATTTGGGAGAGGGAGAGAAAAGGATATCAACAACTAAAAGAGAGGCAACATGAAGCGTGTAGAGTAACATGGGATGTATATGGGATAATGAGAGAGAGAGAGACGAAACAGAACAAATCCGCAGAATAGCTCAAGAGGTGGATTCGACAAATTTACTGAACAGGTCGCTGTATTTCGACGCTTCCTCTGTTACTTCCACCGTCATTACTTCCACTTCCTCCCCTCGAATGCCTTCCGAACACCTTGTTCAAGAATCCGCTCTTCTCGCGATCCGAGGTGTTTCCGTTCGAAGCGTTACTCTTGGAGCGAGGACGAGATTTCGAAAGTTTGCGATGAACGGTTTCGTTGTGAGCCGGCGAAGAAGTAGTAGGAGAGACAGGGGAGGAAGGGTTCGAAGTCGTCATGACTTGTTGAGGTTGACGTTGCTGAGGTTGACCGTGAAGCCCGGAACCGACGGGGGGAGGAGTAGCGATTCCCGTTGATGTAACTCCTGCAACCTGGTGAGGTCCAGCTTGAACGGGGACAGCACTGATGTTCGATCCAGCGGGTCCACGAGCGATGGGAGAAGGTTGTTGTTGGTAGTGAACCGCCGATTGAGGTTGACGCTGCTGAACTTGAACGGGAACACCTTGTTGATGTTGCTGCTGGAGTTGAACGGGGATACCTTGCTGCTGTTGAACAGGCATAGGTTGTTGTACAAGCAAGGGTTGTTGACGAGTAGGGTCTAGCGAGAACAAGGAGATCAATTCCCATCAAATTTAGACGACGAAACAAAGGAGACTTACCAGGTACACCACTGATTCCATCCATCATTCTCTCCCTCCTCCCCTCATTCTCGATCGACCTATCAGGTTTCGAAGCCTTTGTAGCTCCAATTCCAGCCAAAGGTTTCCTATCAGCAGCCAAACTCTTTCGGTGCAACTTCTTGTGTCCCGAGTCGTCGTGATGAGTTTGGATTTTCATGTGAGGAGAACGTTCCACTCCTTCGGCGAGTCCTCCGTGACCGTGAGGAGAAGTGGGACTGTGATTCGCGACGAGAGTAGGTTGAACGGGAGCGACAGATTGAGTCTGAACCGGGGTAGGCTGAGTAGCGTAGACTCGGGAAGGTTGAGCTTGTTGC
The DNA here is from genome assembly GCA_016617785.1 of Sporobolomyces roseus. Classification (NCBI taxonomy): domain Eukaryota; kingdom Fungi; phylum Basidiomycota; class Microbotryomycetes; order Sporidiobolales; family Sporidiobolaceae; genus Sporobolomyces; species Sporobolomyces roseus. The sequence continues at coordinate 613,790 of JADILM010000001.1, forward strand.
GCGATAGGTTGAGCTTGTTGAACGACTGGAGCAGCTTGTTGAGCAATTGGAACTTGTTGAACCGCGGGAACGGTTTGCTGAACGGTTTGCTGCTTGACGGGAACAGTCTCTCGAACGGCGGCAGGAGGTTGCTGAAGGGGAGCCATCGGATTCTGCGAGAGGTGAGCCGAAGTCGTGTTGTTGTTCACAGCGAGAGGCGCAGCGGCTCCGACACTATGATACAGACGAAATCTATCAGTGCTCGCTCGACATCCGATAGAACGTGAGAAACGTACGCTAGTCCAGCGATGGCGGGAACCGCAACGTTAGAGACATTCTTCTCCTTGGGTTCCGATTGAAGGGGTACAGCGGTAGTTTGAGGAACTTCTCGTTGAGCTGCGATTTCAGCTTGAGGAGCAGGTTGACTGAGGTGAGCGAATTCCTCCGAAGCGACGGTCCTCTCGGCACCAGGAGCGAAACCAGCTTGTTCTGCCGTAGTGGAAGGAACGTTCTGAAGATCTTCCGGATCGATGGCACGTCCTTTGCCCTTGTCGACGACGGGGAGTACGAGAACTGGATCTCCTTGAGCTTGTTGAGGAGGGATGGCTCGTTGATTCTCAATCGCGAGAGGGTTGTACTCGACAGCTTGAGGTTGAGGAGTGAAGTCCTCTCGGAAGACTGATCCAGGTTGAGACGAAGGACGTTCAGAAGAGTCGCGTCTGTCTTGAAGCTCGTGACCGATGAAAGCGGTTCCTGCTCCTGCTCCAACTCCAGCACCGATCATTTCGACCTCTCGACCTTTCCCTTTGTCTTGAGTGGTGAAATCTTGCTCTTGTTGCGGGACGATGGGAGGAGTGTAAGGTTCGAAATCTTCAGGCTGCGAGACGGTTTCAGGAGTTTCGGTAACGGGAGCGATAAGGGTCTATCCAAATTATGAGAGATTAGTACCGAATGTTGAAACAGGGAAACTCGAGCAACATACCTGAGGAGGAGGGTTGTGAACTACTTCTCCTGTCGCGGCTTGTTCAGCTCGCTCAGCTTGCAATGCTTCTTCAGCTCGGGGGAGCTATCGATCTCGAGACGTCAATCTCTATACATGGGGACCCTTTGAGAAAAGTTGGCTCACCTCGTCGCCTCCTCTACGATTGATGAACCCAGCGGGATTGAAGACGGGAAGAATCTAAAGAAGCAAGTTCAGTCAGAGCTATCCTTACCAGATGCTCAGAGCAAGGGAAGGAACGTACGTTCGGGTGAGTACGAGGAGTGCTGGTTGAAGTAGGAGAAGATCCTTCTTCGGGAATCGTCGATTTGATCGCATCATCGTTCGAGAATTGATCCGAAGCTTTGACGAGAGGATGCTGTGAGTCAGAAAGAAGCTACGTCAGTCCCTACTGTGCCGCGGTACTGAAGAGGGGATGTCGACTCACAACTCCGGTAGATCCGCTCATCGAAAGAGGAACGTCTTCTCTCGTAGGAGTATCGATACCCCTCGAAGCAGCCAAGACGGCAGCGGTGAAACTAGTCGATGATTCTTGAGTCTTCATACCGGGACGAGGAGTTTCGGGAGCAGGATTGGGTACGGAAGAGATCTATGAAACGAATGAAGTCAGTATCGAATTCGATAACGAGGGGACAACTCGAAAGCAGCAAGCTGGACTCACCTGACGTTCGAGAGGCTCGCTGGTACTCTCGGAAGGCGACATCATGGCTCCACCTGGAATCTCTTTCGGTGCTTCGAGATCAGGTTCTTCGAGTTCACGTTCGGGTACAACGGCTCCTGCTCCTGCAGCCAAGAGGACGTTCTCTGCGCCGGTGGTTGAATCGGATCGACTTCCGAGGAGACGTTGAGCGGGGGAATCAGCGAGAGCTGCTTGCTCCTTTTCGATCGCAGGAGTTCCGAAATCGGGAGCTGAGGGTTCAACCTGTGAGAACAGAGTGTAGATCGTCGTCATGAGTCTACTGCCTGCCTCCGTAAAATGAAAAAGAGAGTGACGTACTGAACGAGATGTTTCGGTTTCATCTCGAGTCGCAGTGGGAGTGAGAGAATGATCTTCGTTGACTGGTTCGGATACTTCATTCTCTGCCACTTTCGCACCAGCTCCACCAGCGAGTAAAGCTCCTCCCATAGCACCAGCTCCCGTCAATTTCGATCCATCTTCACCTTCCGAATTGACGAGTTCTTGAGCGGGAGATTCTTCGAGAGCAGATTGCGATTTCTCTCCTTGAGTATCGAAAGGTTCCTTCTTCTCTTCGGTAGGAGTAGTCGCTTCGTCTTGAGCTAATTTGGATTTGAGTCCATCGTTCTCCAATTCGCCTAGTCCGACGATTCCAGCCAACGTCGCGGCTCCGCTTATCCCTCCTGCGACTAATCCAGCTGCAGCTCCCATCAATACTCCAGCAGCGTTATTCACTCTGTGTTGGATAGTGTCATCTTCAGTTGCAGTTGAAGTTGAAGAGAATGGATCGGGGTGGGCCGAGGAGGAAGAAGTGAGATCGGGAGTTGGAGGGAAATAACCTGGTACACCAGCTAGAGTAGGTGCAGGAGAAGGTTCAGGTGCGTATGAGCTCATCTTAAGCGAGCTCTGTTTGAAGTGAAAGGGTGAGGAGGAAGAGGGAGGGAGCAGGGGAGGTTGGCCAGAAACTGCGAGTTCTGCGTCATTGAATCAAACGTTCAAATCCAAATTAACTGCTTCCTTCCGTCCAGCATTTTCAACTCCAGGGGAAGCTGCACAAATCCCGCTGACTACGACTTGGTCTCCCTTCACTCATCGATATCTCTCAACTTTCCTCAACCTCACCACACACCTCCCAAGCAATCATGGCCGCTCCCGCTTCTGCTGTCACATCTTCGAAGTTCCAAAAATTCCTCAATTCACCAGCAGGTAAGCTCTCGTCTTTCTATTCTCCGAGGGCTCAACAACTCATCTCAACTCTACATTTCTCATCTTCGCAGGTCCCAAGTGAGCCTCTCGTACTCTTGTATAGGCTATAGTAAGCTCTGTAACTGATCAGCTCGCGTTTCTACTGAATAGGACCGTCTTCTTCTGGGCTCCAATGTTCAAATGGTTCGCTCCCTCACAACCTCTCTTACTCCCTCTCCTTGTGATCATGTACTCACACACGCTCAACTCGTCGATAGGGGTCTCGTAGCAGCCGGTCTCAAAGATCTTTCCCGACCAGCTGAAGTCATCTCAGTTCCTCAAAACCTCGGTACGCACTTCGCAAATTTCCCCCTCGAGATCCTTTTCCTGTAGCTGACGTCGATTCCATGTGCGTAGCCCTCACTGCTACCGGATTGATTTGGGTCCGCTACTCATTCGTGATCACTCCCGTCAACTATTCATTGGCAGCTGTCAACTGCTTCGTCGCTGGAACTGGCATCACCAGTCTCTACCGAGCGTGGGAGTAAGTACCGTATTCACTCTCTCTACTCATACCGTCTCTCTTGAGCTGACTCGAGCGGATGGAATTATAGTTGGTCTCGAAAATCACCTGCTGAACAAGCCAAGATCCGACTCGAAGACGAAGCGAAACAAGCGAAAGACAAACTCGAATCTGCTGTTGGAGCCAAGTAGACTACGATCTTACCGATACGGCGATCTGGGGGGTTTGGCAGTCGAGGGAGGAAGCCGTTTTATGTGTTTCTGTCTTTTTCATTTTTAGGAGGTTGGGCTGTATTTTCATGTCGCGAGCTGTTTGGGCTCGCATTGTATCAACAATATATCTAGAAGTTCTCTCTCACTCGGTCGGAGACAGGGACGGCTGAGAGAGATCGATGAGAAGAGGGTTTACAGAGAAGAAACTAAGTACAGTATTGACGAACAAACAAACAGACAGAAGCGACTGGAGAGGGTATGTGAGGTAAGATCTAAAGAGAAGCCCATCGAGGGCACTGGTGAAAGAACGAGAAGAAGAAGAGCTACGACACTGAATACGAGAATCCTCTCTCTCTTCAAACTGACATTCCTAATCCTACATTTGGTTTCTCTTCATCCTTTTCGTCCTTCTCCTCCTCTTGTCCATCTGACGAAGATGAAGTAGCTGGTCGATCGTCCTTACCCAAGACGGGAGTGTAAGATGCTACGACAACATCATTCTCGAGTTCCTCCTCGTCTTCTCCGTTACCTCGATTCCCTTCGAGATCCCGGTTCGATCCGTTCCCAGGTTTCGTGTTTGGTGTGTTGGGCTGCATCGTACTGTTGAGAGTGATACTATAGGGTTCGGCAGTACCGTTCGAAGGATGATTTCCTGAGGGTCGGAAAGCGGTTGTAGGTACTTGAAGAGAGTTCGATGTTGCCGGGTTGAATTGAGCAAGTACCATGCGAGAGCACATGAGGGATGTGAGAGTGAGTGAGGCGGGAGCATTCAAGTAGATCAGGTTCTCGTTCGATTCTGCGAGGTAAAACGAGAATCCATCAGTCGCAAGTAGGCGCTCAAGAGCGCACTTGAAAGGAAAGAGACGCACGAATGAAGAGCGCGATGTTCGGAATGAGACTCGCGACGATGACGAACAAATTGAAAGCTCCTTCGTCGGCGAGTCGTTTCGCCATGGTCAATTTTCCTGCCTTGCGAGTCATGGTGATGTCTCGGTAGAGTACCATTGCAAACGCCGCGGCGTGAAAAATGAGGGGAGGTGTCCAGCTGCGATCGGAAGTCAGGCGTCAGTTGGAAACTGGGATGCGAGTTCAGATGAGGTCAAAGTGACTTACTAGAGAGCGGCAACGAGACGCTTGTTGATCCTCGTATCACCCAAATTGCATCCGGGTGCGCCAAGATAGTCGACGAGATTTGCGGGATACGCGAAAGCTGTCGATAGTAGCGAAAGTCAGCTCAGCTGAGCCAGGCAAGAAACAAGTTGTTTCGAAGCTCACCTCTGTACTGGCTGGCGGCACCAGTCATGATTACCATCTGAACCACGAGTAGACCAACAAAGCTGTACATTGAATCAATGTCAGCAGTGGATCATTGAGATAGAAGAAGAAAGCTCAAATCTCACAAGTAAAGGATTCGTCGATTCTGATCATAAGTCTTGTAAACACGATAGCAGACGAGCACGCCAGCCAGACTAGTAACTCGTCATTATAGTGAGCGCTCGATGGCAAAGGAACGAGAACAGCGAGGAGGAGGCTTACAGCATCATACTGAGACTATTGAAGATTTCGAGCCAGAAGATCTTGTCGCATGCACCTGTACGTGTCACGTTCTTGATCAGTTAGTGCGACAGAATTGGAAGTGACGGTAGGGTAGACTCACCGCTCGGTACGGAAGCGAGGATCAAACTCATCGTAACGATTTGAGCAATGATACTCCAATACCGACTACACCGCGCTTTCCTTCGATCAGTACACGTCTTATCCTCCTCGAAGAAATCTGAGCCGACAAAACGGAGACTCACTTGACGAGGAAGACACCTTTGAGAGAACTCCAACTCTGTTTCCATAAATACCTATACTCTCCCGGCCAAGTCGCGATCTACTCCCTCTCTCCCTCACGACGTCAGCCAACAAAATCTCGTGAGGGAGTGGGGAAGGAGCGGGAACGACGTACGGTGTCCCAAATGATGATGGCTACGAAAACGATCAAATATTCTTGTGACATTCTCACATCGCTTCGAAGTCGTTCTAATTCAGTCGGCATGATGGATTTTGGGAGATCTCCGGGGTCGAAGGATGATAGTGGAAGAGGTTGAGGAGGTTTCAAAGTCGAGGAGGCTGAAAGTGAATCAAGAAATCGAGGAGTTGCGAAGTTTTGGCGAGAAGGATTGAGCACTTGCGCGTGCTTGAGGGCTGAAAGCGTTCACGGTTTTTTGAACGATACCTTTGAAGTGGTGTGTGCAGCTGTCTGTCAGCGAGTTAAATACCAATTCAAGTGAGGGGAGGGAAGGAAGCAAGTGGGAACGAATCCCTGCCCCTCCGAATCGATTCCCAACAGCCGAGAGATGCTTGATTCGAAAGGAAACAAAAAGAGTCGCGAAGATCGAAGCAATCCAAAGCGGGTAATGCGAGATTACTCGAAGAGTATAGAGAGACGATCAGCACGTTTCCTCTTGAGTATTTTGTCCGAAAATGGGAAATCGAGTTTTGAATTCTGGAGCAAAGTGAACAACTTTTTTTGCGAGGTTTTGAGGGTCTTGAGTACCGAATAAGGTCGATCCATTCTGAGCCGTGTCGGAGTGGAAAGACGTAGGGTTAGAGTGTTCCTGAGCGAGGTGAATCGGAAAACGAAAGACGAGTCGAAATAAATTTGCTAGTTCAGTTCAGATCTCTAAATCCTCATCCGGTTCCTCCTCATCCAAATCATCCCCCCTATCCGCCGTGTACTCGACTTTCAATCCACCACCACCTCTCACTGGATTCTGATCATCCATCTTACCCGTATAACCAGCTTCCCCAAAGATTGGTTGATTCGACCCTTCGTAAGGGTTCTGAACGAGCGATCGTGCGGCGAGTTGTGAGGGTGTTAAGGAGAGCGAGAAGGGAAGCGCGGTGGTAGAGGTAGAGGAAGAAGAAGGGTTCGAGGTGGTAGAGGCGGAATTCGAAGTTTGTTGTATCGGCGGTGATAGTAGCTGTGGAACGAAAAGCTCCACCCATCGGTCGCTGATTCCCTGCGATGAATGAGAGGAAGCGTCAAACTCACAGCATCGTCTCTAACTTTCCCCATCATTCTCGGATCCAAGACTCTTCCCAACTCTACTTCCTCGACCTCCGTACCCTCCTCCCCTTTTCTCCTCACGCCCTCGAATCCCCAACTCACAACCTTTTTGTCCCCTGCGCCCGAACCCACCCCGTTCGATCTCGCAACTTTGCCCATATTGACGCCTCGACAATTCCATCCCAACACAGCTTTCCCCTCTCCTACACCTAATTCATCCATCAAGACCCTCTCGTCATCTTCATCACTCCTCTCTGGTCTTCTTAATGGATCTCCCAACCCCCGCTCTCTCAAACGCGAAAGGAAATCTGTAGTTCTCAAATCTGGATCGTTCAAGGACGTCGAAGTCGGGAGTACGAGCGAGTATCGTAAGGCGAGAGTGTGAAAGTGCGAGGTTGGGTGCAAGGTTAAGTGGATCGTACAGGGCGAGAGGAGAGGTGAGAGGAGGGAGGAAAGAAGCGAAGACGAGGAAGTGGGAGGGGAGGTTGGGAGTAGAGGGAAATGGTCGTGATGTAATAAGAGGAACCTTGAGCCGACTAATGAATGAATGGTTGGAGAGTGATCATAGCAGCGAGAGAAAGTGTCAGAAGGAACGACGGCGAAAAAGAGAGAGAGAGAGAGTCGAAAGTTGCGAATTAGTTTCCGACGAGCAAAAAAACAAGGTGAAAGACAGTGTCAAAACTCACTTGGTAGACCCTCGATAGCTTTCAATCCTTTCTTGACCAATCTCCAAACCCCATTGACTCCGAGTTGATCCCCTAACGAATTGACTCCATCAATCACAACCTGTACCGCTCCCCCTCTCAATTTTGCATTCCCTACTGCCTCTTCCAACATTACTTCCAACTTTTCTTGCGCTCCTTGACTCGAGAGGTCGAGTTGTAACTGAGGACAAGTTGAAGTTGAAGCAAATGGGAAATCTTCATCCACTGTTAAATCTATTGATTGTAATCTAGCTTGATCGATTCCTGGAGGGATAGAGAGTGAAGGTGGTTGGTCTATGCATAGATAGATGGTTTGGGTTGAAGATGGTGAAGAGAGTAAGAGTTGATCAAGGAGTGAAAGACCCGGTTGGAGAAGTGAATCCGAGAGGACTATCAAGGGTGGGCAAGACGAAGTATACCGTGAAGAAAGGAGATGAGTCAACATCCTTTGAGATGAAGGGTCAAGTGAGCAGGAGGAGCGTAAGGTCGAAAAGTGAAATCTCGCAACTCGGAATTCACTTTCGAATCTCGAGACTCTGCTTTAACAGTCGACAGTCGAGCCTCGAGTCGAACTCGTCCGGCACTCGACAGACATAGCAACGCTGCTTTGACCTAACTCGAAAACGGAGGGGAGAAGCGAAAACATTAAATCAAACGACGCGCTCAACTAGTCGATTTGACCACCCTCAAGCACTGCCTCAACATCAGCAGCGATAGACTACCTCCCTGTAGTCAGAACAGGCGCCCGAAATGAAAGGTAACAGACTGTTTTTTTTTTCGTTTCAAACCTTTAAAATCCCTCCTCCTCTACAACTTCGTTATCTAAATAGAACTCGACCCTGATTCTTCTCCCTCTCTCCCTCATGATATACCCAGCTTCTCCTCTCGCACTTCCTATCGCGATCCTCCGACTGTCTCCATTGTTGGTTTACTTGAGAGCAGCGAAGATTTTGGGTGCGGCCTATAGAGAAGAGGGAGAGACAGCGTCAGCTGAGTCCCCGAATCGATGTATTTAGCTCAAGGTATATAGAGGAGTAACGTACGCAATCATCAACGCAATGCATGTAGTGGACTACACGATTTCCAACCATCAAATTCGAAACAAGGTATCAGTATCCCCTTCCTTCTTCCTTCCTTCGAGTGAGTGCAAGAGACGTGACTTACATAACTCCTCTACGCAAGTCTCACCATCGACGATCGTTTTACCCGCCGCGAGCCTCTCTCCACACTCTTCGAAATGGTGTTTGAAATTCGCACACACTTTGGTTTGACCGCATGCTGTAAAAACCACTCGAGTCCTTGTCAGTGGGGCCGTGAGAGGAGAGGGAAGGGAAGAAGAAAGGAACGTACCCTCTCGGATAGCTTCCGCTTGCTGTTTTAGTGAGAAATGAAGGAGGAGAAGGGAGGAAGTGGAAAATGTCAGTATTCAGTTCGTCGGCGGAATAAGAGGAGGCGTAATTGGGGTATTCGGGAGTCAGACGGTGCTCGTGTACCGTCACATGGCAATAGAGCAGGGAGGTGAGAGAGAGTTGATCGACACCGCTTGCCTCGATGAATTCGAGCAACGTAGGGGTATGCTTCCGCTGCCTCGATCTGGTCTTTATCCACTCCCTAACTACCTTCACCTATCCTCCAATTGAGTCCCATCCCCGTCTGTAGCGTGTTTCGATAGATGTAACTCGGGGATTCGCTGATTTGATCAAAGTAATGCCAAACGATACCCGAGTACTAGTGAGAGGGGTTGGAGACACTTACATCCTCTACTTCCTCTTCCTCTTCCTCCTCCTCTGCGGTCTCTTCAATGTGATCCTCAATGGTGTGTTCGTTCTCCTTCTCTTCTTTAACTTGGTTCACATCAGATTTAGCCTCAACCGCGTCCCCTGATGAAGCTGGTTGCTCATCCGCGTAGACTGTAGGGAAGATAGATTCAAACAAGGAGGAGAACATGGTCGTGTCGAGGGAGGAGTGAGTCGGAGTGGCTAAAGAAGAGAGAGAATTCGAATCAACTTCTCTTGCTCTCCTTCCAACTAGTACTATCAGCTTCTGCTTTCTCTCGCTCGACTGCTTTTCGAGACACTATACTTTGATTGAATGGCCTCGCTCTTCTCACCCGCCAAAGATGGAGGCGTACCTACTCTCATCCTCGGTATTCTTTATTTCTTCCTTTCTTCACTCCTCATATTCAACTGACCCCTCGTTCGATTTACTCTAGACGGAGGAATGGGCACAACCCTTCAATCTTACCCAGTAGCACAACAATTGGATTCAAATTTATGGTCTTCAGAATTATTGAAAACGAAACAAGGAAGAGAAACTCTCCAAGATCTACACACTAAATGGATACAAGCTGGTGCAGACATTGTCGAGACTTGCACGTACGTCGTCTCCTAATCCCTCCCTCACCTCGCTTCCATCTCCTAGCTGACCCTCTCTCTCTAATTTCTAGTTATCAATCCTCACTTCCCTTGTTCCTTCCTTCAACCGGTCCCTACTCCCCCGAACTTCTATCTTCCTCACTCTCTCTCATGTCCTCTGCAATTCCCCTCCTGACCTCCCTCCCCGCTCCCTTCACTGCGCTCTCCCTAGGTCCCTTCGGAGCTTCCCTCCAACCCGGTCAAGAATACGCCGGACTGTACCCACCTCCTTTCGGTCCCACTCCTTCAATCTCTCCATCCCATATCGCCTCTGGTGAATCAGCGTTCTCTGCGGTTCCCTTACCCTTGAACGAATTCTCTTCCTCTCCCTCTGAAGCAACTCCCTCAGATTATCTCTCAGCATGGCACCTCCTCCGCCTGCGTCACTTCCACTCGACCTCGCCTCTAGAATTCTCGAAACTCTCCCTCCTCGCTTTCGAAACTGTCCCACTCCTCACCGAAGCGAAGGCGATTCGAAGAGCAATGACCCAATTCCGAATCGAAACTCAATCGACCATTCCTTTCTACATCGCTTACGTTTTCCCACTCATCGAAAAATCCACTCTTCAAGAACGTATAAAATTCCCAGATCCCTCTTTATCCCACCTAGAACTCGAAGAACAAGCTCCCCTAATCATCGAAACCACTTTCTCCAACTCTTCGACCGAAGCTCTAGTACCGGCAGATGGAATTGGGTTCAATTGTACTTCACCTTTACACTCCTTGTCCCTCACGAAAACCCTCACTTCCTCTTACTCCTCCTTCTCCTCTTCTTCCTCTTCTCCTCCCACCTCTTCCTCTCCATTTTTCGTCCTCTATCCCGATGGAGGAGCAGTCTATGACGTGACAACTCGAACTTGGTCCCATCCTTTGGGATTGACGGATCGGAAATGGGCGGAAATCATTGCTGATTCAATGGGTGCCGCGAGGGAGGGAAGCATTTGGAATGGGGTTGTTGGAGGTGGGTGTTGTAAAGCTGGTGTTGGGGCTATCGGGGAACTTAGGAAGGAGGTCGAGAGGAGGGGTTGGAGATGATTCTGGGATTAAGAGATGTTTGTACGATTTCGAGCATTCAATAGACGGACCTGTATCGTTCAAGACTTATTCCGGTGGGTGTGTGTTAAGCGCGCTTGTTTTGGAGGAGACTGCTATGCTGAGTCGCGCTTTTACGATGCTCTCACAGTCTCTTCGATCGCTCTAAGGTTGGGAAAAGATTGCAAAGGCTCTTGCCGACTTGTGGAGTTCGGCGTTTCAGTCTTCTTTCGGAAGGAGCACATTCCTAGTACCGTATGTACCGCGTGGTGAGCACTCGAAATCCGCGGAGTTGTCCGTCGGGAACACAAGGGATGAATGCTGATCTCCTCTCTCTCCTTCGCTCCTGCTATGACAGAACCACCCCCCGCAAGTTTTGGCTTCGCGGCAGGTCGCAGTAGATTTGCCTGTCCGCGCTGCTTTCTGCAAACGCTCAGCGACAAACAAGTGCGTAGTAGCTCCCCCGTCTTTAGCCGAACTCTGGAGCTGAATCGCTTTTTAGGTACCGGTACCGACAGACTCTAGCTAAACACATCCGCAACGTTCACGACTTTGAAGATATCCGGAAGGAGCCGAACGAACGGGAAAAGTCCTGGGTTTGCGAACATTGTGAAGCAGCTTCGTACGACAAAGGGTACGCTTTTCCATCCAAGACGAAATATAATGATTCGAGATTGAACGGTTGGTTCCTCAGGCGGCAAGGTCCTCATTCTGTTGCCTGTCCCGCAAATGCAAACCACAAAAAATCTTGTGATGTAGATGATCGAGTTTGGAACGGTAAAAAGGGTGAACAATGCCTCTTGGAGAAACCAGTGAGTCGCTCTGACTCCAAGGCTACGTACGCGAGCTAACAAGTCGAGGTGAAGGATGAGCCGGATCCCGCAGAGTCAGCATCGAAACCCTCGCAACCTATTTGGTCCGGCATCTCACGGGTCGATTGCGGCTACGTGACTCCTTCAAAGCCTCTTGGGCTTTGTTGCCACTTCCATTGCGTCCGAGGTCACTCACTGGCGAAGCGAGTCGGTTTCTCCCCTCGAAAACTTAGAATCTATTCCTCGATTTGATGGTTTTTTGTGAACCTGCTCTTCATATCTATCTTTATCGTATGCTAGGAATGAATGCGCCCTTTCGTTCCCGTAACGTAGAGCGTCAAGATTGGATCGATCCATAGAACGAACCGAAAAGCTGATTACACATAGAGGCCAGTACAGTAAGGATCGCTGTTGCTTAGGTAGTCTGGGAAAGAATAGAGCTGAACGTAGATGAAGACATGAATGAAATAAGCTGAAAAGAAGAGGTGAGAGTCCAGGGAAGGAGAGAGGGAAGGATGGAATGGATCTTGAAGAAGGGTCAATTCACCAGTCAGCGTTTGCTCCCTACGAGCTAAGTTCGAAGCAATCTTTCAGCTCACCTCGAACAAAGTTTGCAAAGGTCACACAGCGGTTTCGCGATTGCTCGCAAGCAAGGGAAGCTGCTGCGAGAGGAGAGATGAGCTCTGAGCTGAGGAGCGACAGTTTCGGTGAAGCGAGACTGACCTCGGGACGATTCGAGATCTGTGTATCGAGAGGTTGCTGCAGAAGGTCGAAGATTGGATCTGTAAGTTTGAGCAGCGTGAGTTCCGCTCGGCTAGAGCAATCTGCGAGCAAGAAGTGACGTACCGGACGCTGGACTGGTCGGGCAGATTGAATTGACTCGATCCAGAGACCTGTACCACGGCGTTATTGAAATATTGGAGAATTGCGTTGCGAATGCGAGAGGAGGGGTCGGAGTCGAATACTAGAAGTTGAGGGATTCAAGTGAGTTTTTGTTCTGGGTTCTCAACGAGCACGAGAACGTACCGACACTTCCAGTAGATCGATTCGTCGTTGATCACCCTGCCGGACTTAGGAATGTCGTAGCTGTACTGCTTTCACCGTCTCCTCCCATAACTTCAAATCGAATCCTTCCCCTTGTCCCTCCTCGATTCGTACCATTCTTTGCGCTACCACTAATCGAGTCGTATCCGGCTCATCAGGAGTCAACACTGCAATTTCATTCAGCGGTACTTTCTCCTCGTTCTGCGAACAAACAAGCGAGCGAAGAAGATGATCAGCTCAGCCAACCTCGAGATTGAACGGCTTGACTTACGGTAGAGCGCTCGATGAGTTCACCAAAGATCATCAACAAGTCTTTAATCTTTGGAGGTAAGTGACCACCTTGTAAGACTACTTGTTTGAGATCAACCAACAAAGTCTTCCCTCCATCCGATTTCGAACCCGTTGGATCCACTAGTAGGACAAGTGATTCTTCTGGATTATGTCCTATCACTCTATGAGCCCGCGAAGGTGGTTAGAGGGGAGAGAGAGGATGTGGGGGTTGAGAGAAAGAGGAAAGGGAAGAGAGGGAACGAACCTCCCTAAGAGACGTAGCTGCGGTGGGTCGAGTGGGTCGGAGATTGAAGGTAGAGACGAGATTGAACAGAGCTTGTAAGAGGATCGATAGCCTGGAATCATAGTCGAGTTTGGGAAAGAAAGAAAGAAAGAGCGAGAGTTGCTCTCCTACACTTCACTTGACTTCGCTTGAACAATCAGAAGCTTTGGCTCAGCTCCGGATACTCATATACAGCCCGCGTGGGTCAATCAGTATCCTACACCGAGTGAGGCAGCTCAGAATTCCATCAAATCTCCACAAAGAAGAGCACCACCTCAACAGCATCTCGCACCACATGTAGCTGGTGTAGGACCACCGATGTATCCTGGACAACCCACTGGTGAGTCAAGGATCCTCGTTTGAGTCAAATATGTTGCTGACGGGTTCAGATTTTGCATTCTCATTCAACCATTCCTCATTTCAGGCTTCCCACCTCGACTCCCTATACAGCCGCCACCCGTAGTCGATTTGAGACCAACGACAGCGTACCCTGCGGCTTACCCGATAGTCGGCTTCCCTCAAAATGCACCCCAACCTTTTCCTTCGCATATTCATCCTCAAGTCTTTCTTCCCCCTCCCCCTGCTCCTCCTCAGCCTTTCCATCCCGTCTATAATCCACTCCCATTTGATCCGTCTCTGTCTTTATCTATACCTTCCAACTCTCCTCATCCTTCCACGATCTCGACACCGCTTTCCCACGAAACGCCTCACTCGTTTTTCACTAGAGCGAACCCCTCACCTCTCTCGACGCCACCACCACCATCTCATCCTCCAGGTTCTCATTCGACGCAACTCTCGATCTCGATGTCACAGAAACAGGCCTCCGAAACCCTTGCGCTCGAATCGAGGGAAAAGAAACTACGCTCAAAATCTCTCACATCCGATTCAGCTGTCGTCGAGGATAAACTACTATCTCGATTTGCACCGACCTACACACCTCTCTGGCTCAAACAAGTGAACATTTCTTACCCATCGCTCGTGATTCCTCTATCCCCTTCGTCCTCCTCAGATTCTCCTTACTCCCTAATCGCCGAGCTGTACCCTCCAAAACTCCTCCAGCACTTCCTAACCCTCGAGGCCTCCACCACATCCCGCATCAAATCCCAACTCTCATCCCTCCTCCCACAACTCTCCGCAACCTTGCAAACTTCGCCCGAACCCTCTTCTCTCCCCCTCCAGCCACTCTCTCCCTCAACCTACGCAGCTCGTTTCCTCCCTCTTCACCTCCTGGAGTATTCCGCACGCTCTCTCGAACTCCACAAATCGAACCTCTATAACGTCCCGATCAAACCCTACGCTTCCCCCTCACTCTCGAGCAAGACGAATCTTAACCTCTATGCACTGCCAACACCGTTCATTAGGGAATCTTGGCCGCCTATCCAGATGGGAGATACGTGTTTCGTTAGACCGTTAGTGGAAAGTGAGCAACGATGGATGGGGGTCGAGGTCGAGGCGAAAGTTTGGGCGGTCGAGAGGATTCGGGGAGAGGTGATTTTGAGTGTTGAGGAGGGAGCGATGGAATGGTTGGGAGGAAAGGTTGAGGGGGAGAAGGAAGAGAATGGAGAGAAGGAAGAAGAAACAGAGGGCGTGAAGGTGAATATCGTTTGGAAGATCCAAGGTGAGCTCGAAGTACTCTCGCGCCTTTGATTTCTACGAATCCCTAGAGGCTGACTTGCTCGATACCGCCTTGATGCGACAACAACGTAGATCGGTTGTTTGAGGACTGGCGGAAAGCGACGGAAATCATCGATTTACACCTACATCAGTCGCTCGAATCTACCTCCTCATCCTTTGATTCGACTTCTTTGCCACCGTCTCGATCAATCGTAGCAGCTACTGCATCAGAAGCAAGAGAATTGACGACCGGAAAGACTCCTCGCAAACGATTTCCGGTCGAAAGTTGGCTGTTTCCGACAAAGGAGGATCTGGCGGAGCACTCGCCAGAAAGTAACATCCTTCCGGTGAAAGGTAGACGATGGGTCGATCCGAAGCTAAATGAAGAACAGAAGGTAAGTCGGACTCCCCTTCCTCCGATTTGTGCGAAAACGTGACTAAGTAGCTCGGACCGCTTTGATTCGTCACAGAACGCTGTAGAATCTGTTCTATGGGGAAGACATAGAGCTCCTCTGCTGATTTCTGGACCCCCAGGAACGGGTAAAACTTCAACGATAGTCGAAGCTGTCTTTCAGATCCTTAAAGGTTCGTTTCGATGTTTCCCGCGCTCGAGCTCCTTTCACCTGACAGCGTCACTGATACGCAACGAAGTGCAGAGCATCCGAAAGCTCACGTTCTTGTCTGTGGCGCCTCGAATCCTTCGACCGACACTCTCGCCAGGCGTCTCCGCTCTCTCATGCCGTCTCAACTCCTCCGTCTCTCTCATCCAACTCGTCCGCTGAACGAAGTCCGGAGTGATCTTCTCCCGTTTTGCCACGTAGAAGGTGATCGGTTCGGGATTCCAGACGTCCAAACTTTGCTCTCGAAACGAGTCATCTGCACGACTGTACTCGACTGCTCAATCCTCCTCGACGCTCGACTCACAAATTCGAACCTATCAACTCTCGAGCGATACCTCTACGAACGCCTACATCCGGAAATGAGCAGGACGACCCTCGAATCACCTCATTTCGACTATCTCCTGATCGATGAAGCCGCTCAAGCAACCGAATCAGACCTACTTCCCGCTCTCGCTGTCGTCTCAACAGATCCTTCGATCTGTTCGTCGGCGCACGTAACGATCTGTGGTGATTCGCATCAACTGTCCCCTCATATCGTTTCGCCTCTTGCGAGGGATCACGATCTCGACGTTTCCCTCCTCGAACGGCTACTTCGCTTACCACTGTATGCCGATCATCCACACGCGAGGAGGAACAGGAGGAGGAATGCAGAAGTCAAGTGGGAGATGGAAACGACTCCGTTCGTCGACTTGGTCAGGAATTATCGAAGTGTCGAGGAGATTCTCTGGCTGCCATCTACACTCGTGCGCAACATCTACTCTCTCTCCATCCGACCTGAGCTCGAGCTGACCTGCTTTTCTGTTCTAATCGGTAGTTCTACCATGAAACCTTATTACCCTTTGCTTCTCCGACGATTCAACAAACTCCTTTACGTTCCTGGTCCGGTCTTCCTCACTCCTCGTTCCCACTCCTCTTCCAACATACCTCAGGAGAAGATTTCGAAGTGGAAGAAGGGTCTTCCTTCTACAATCCTAGCGAGATCAACTTGGTCGTCGAGTTTGTTCAGGATTTAGTCAGAGATGGGGAAGAGAGAGGTCATGGAAAGGTTAGAGCGAAGGAGATTAGCGTCATCTCGCCGTTCAGGGAACAGGTTTGGAGGATTCGTTTGCGGTTGAGGAAATTGGGATTGGGAGATGTAGATGTCGGAAACGTTGAAGCTTTACAGGGTGCAGAAAAGTAAGCCGTTTCGCTTCGACTCGTCCACTCCCGAGTCGGATCGCTCACTGTCTTCCTTTCACTGCGTAGTCGTGTCGTTATTCTCTCACCTGTACGGTCGATCAATACTCGCTGGATCGAGCATGATCGCTTAACCAATCGAGGGTTGATACATGAACCGAAACGGTAGCTACACTCTCCCTCTTTCTCGAGCGGATTAAGCTTTATTGTGAGCGGATTAAGCTGAGTTATCAACTTATATAGATTCAACGTCGCCATGACTCGTGCGAAAGAGCTTCTAATCGCCGTCGGCAACGCTCAGACGCTAACTCTCGACTCGTATTGGAGAGCTTTCTATCAGCTCTGCCTGCGAAACGAATGCTACGTCGGCCCGCCCATTGCTACGACTGGAGACGAAGACTTTGTCGCTTCTGCTCAGGCGGTATCGAGGATGGAAATGGAGTACAGAGCGAGGAAAGCTGAGACGAACGGGAGTAGTCTGTCGAAGGAGGGAAAGGAGGAGACTGGAAAAACAGGGAAGGAGCTCGAGGTCACGGTTGGACGGATGGTATCCATGCTTGACGAGGGCGAAGATTGAAGAGTGCAATAATCTATCGCTTTTGACATTTTGGAGGAGACTGTATTTCGCGAAACAAGCGAGTCACAGCCTGAGAGACGAGGATCGGTTCCGAGAATCTAGTGGTTACAACAAGGTATCTATCTATATGGTGCGAGAGTTGCGAGGAGGGGATACAAATGAGGATGAGAAGTATGAGATATAAAATGTGTATGCTAAACAAAACCCGTCCTGCTCTACCAATCATCCTTTCCGATTGCTGCAGCGACGGCGCTCGACAGATCGAGATGGAAACGAGGGAAGAGAGAACTGACGACCGGCGCCTCCATATGAGCGTCGTCGTGACCCGGGATCGAATCTGCCCAAACATGACCTCCGACGTGAGAACTGGGTAAACCGAATTTCTCCTCGTTTTCCATCTGTTCCTTCGTTCGATTCGCCTCGACATCCCTCTCTCCTTCCTCCGATATATCCATCTCACTCGTTTGTCGTGTTCCCTCCTTGTTCGAATCGTACTCTGCAGCATCCGTATCGCTTCCCGAGTTGCTTGTTCCCTCTTCCGTCAACTGTTGCAATCCAGAAGTCGAGGCTCTGCCTCGAGCAGGTGTCGCAGTTCCTGAAGCGACTGAGGGAGGGTATCGTCGTCGGAAGTGAGAAGCTTGAATTCGTCTGGCGTGTTCAGTAAGGACAGGTTGAGCGTGTTCGTTGACGACGGGCGCAATCTCGAGTGGCCGTTCATCACCAATCCATCCTTTTCCTGTGCCGAAACCTCCAGCTAAGAGAGCTCGTTTGACTGGAATCACGAGATGAGAAGGGAAACTCGATGAAAAGAGACGAGCGATGAGAACTCACTGTAAGGAGAAAGGATAGAAGCGAAATGGAACTCGACGTGATCACTAGCCCATCTTTCGAGACTTCGTTTGAGATCGACGAGGTTTTGTAAACTGGTCGAATCGACGTGCGAAACACTCGAGAAATCGAATACGACAGCTCGTAGTAGCGGTCGCTCGTCCTTGAAGATTTCTGCATCCGGATCAGCCTTTTGCGCTGCTCGTTTCGCCAACCATGGATGAGGTCCTGGTTCGTTCCAATTTCGATCACTGTCCTCGTCGAAGACTTGTCCACATCGAGTGTGTTGTTTCGCGTAGTCGAGCACAATGTCGGCGTCTACAGAAGCGATAGTAGCAATTAGTCAGGAAGATCGTAATACACAGAGAAGAAGAGAGCTCACAGAATGCAGCGTTCGGATAGAGGAAAGATTCTTCGAAGCGGAACACGAGAACTCCTGGTGGTGGTGGCTCGACTTGTACGAGAGGGTTCTGTACGGATCCATTGGGCTTGAGGGGTACGTAGACGTCTCGGTAAGGAGAAGGAGCTTTGACATCCTCCATCTCAGCGCGAAGTCGAACTCGACCGAGGAAAGCTCCACGGGGACGAGCAATCCTGAAGAGAAGGAGAGCTACGGATGCTCCGACAGAGACCTGAGATGGCGCAGAGACAAGTCAGCAACTCCGATTGACGAATAGACAAGTAAGCGGATTACTCACGTAGATTCCGACTTCGATCGTCGCAAATACTGAAACAATGACGGCTAAGATGAAGATGAGAGCCTCCAGGGGGCTGACCTTCCAGAAAGAGTAGACAGTTGCTGGAGAGGCTACTAGATCGAGTACAGCGTGAATGATAACCTGTCGAGCATACGAATAAGGAGTTCAGCAGCGACTCTTCTGTCTGCGAGAAGCGAGAAGCGATGAACGAGATACGTACAGCACTCAACGCAGCATTCGGAATCCAATAGAAAGCTCCAGTCAAGGCATAAAGCGCGACGAGTACGCAAATTCCCGTAATCCATCCTGCCAGAGGTGTCCTTACTCCAGCCTTCGCCTTGATAGCTGAACGAGAGAAGGATCCAGTAGCGGGGTAAGCGGCGAAAAGTGTCCCGATCATGTTCGAGACTCCGATGGCGACAAGTTCTTGGTCTGAGCGAACTTTGTAGTTGTTGATGCGTCCGAAAGATTTCGCAATAGCTGCAAAGGGGACTCGGCATCAGCTTGAGCTCGATGAGATTGGAAGGGAGAAGACATACCGATGTGCTCGAGGAGAAGAATGATAGTCGAAACTGGGAGTTGAGGAGCGATGAGACCGAACAACTTCGTATCAAGGTTAGGGGTGCCAACGTGGCGGAAGCCACTGGGTACAGTCTTGAGGATCGAAATATCGTAGTCGGCGACGGCCATACCCCTCAAGTGGACCCAGGAGAAGACGGTGAGGAAGATGATGACGAAAGCGGTTCGAAGGGTAGTTGCGAAGAATGCGATTCGTTTGATGATTGGGTTGCGAGCTTTCTGCTCGACTTTTCGGAGGGTGTACCGAACGACGTATAAGAATACGAGACCGCTCAATCCGTAAGCTGCGTCGAGTCGGGTGTCTGGAAGATGCTTGAGAGTGTTGATAATGACTTTGTAGGTTGATGCTCGAGTGTTTAGCTTGTTCGAGTAACCCATCAATGAAGGGACTTGTCCTGCGGCGATGTTGATGGCCGACCCAGTCATGAACCCTGTCGTATGTGAGGCGGTCCATTAGCTTCTGCGTTCTCGTAGAAGAAAGGAAAGGAAAGGAAACGAACCAGCGATACTTGGAGAGGGAATGAATTCGATCAACCATCCAATCCTGAGTAACCCGATCCCCAACACAATCAATCCACATAAGAACGCGAGCGCTGTCGCAATGACTGGTGCCGAATACGCTGCTCCTGCTTCTGTCTCCTGAACGTGCGAAATGACCCTTGCGACTTCAAGCGACATGACTGCAACTGGACCAATTCTGGATTATCGAGAAAGCGGTTAGTGAGATCTCTGGACAAGCGAGTACAGGCAACTCACGTTACATCTTTCGAAGTTGCGAAAAGAGCGTAGATGAACACTCCGACGAAAGAAGAGTAGAGACCGTATTCAGGTGAAAGGGTTGCAATTCGAGCATAAGACATTGATTGAGGAACTATTCATTCGAGCGATGGATGGAGACTGTCAGCGGCGAGGGACAAAGAGGACGTGCGAAGTCAAGGTGCAACGGGTAACTCACTCAAGACTAATCCTACAGTGAGACCCGCAATAATATCTCCTGCCCACCATTGCTTGTGCCACGGGTAGTGACCAATCCACTGTACGGAAGAAAGAGAGAGATTAGTCTCGCAATTAAAAGCTGAGTAATTGCGAAGGTCACTCACGTCGACGAAAGGAAAGAGCGAATGCAGATAACTCCCAGTCCCTTTGACTACATTCCCACTGAATGACCGTTTGAGTGTATCTGCGACACTAGCTGCCTCTACGACTTGCGCATCGTAACCTATGAATTTCTTCCCCCGAGACTTTGCACTGTCTAGCTTCTTTGACCTGCTTTGCTTTTGCTCTGATGATAGCTGAGGTGTATCGGTGGCATCCTGGCCTGATTGTGGCATCATCGCCGTTGATGAAATCGGCTGACTGATCGAAGAAGAGGCGGTCTCCTTTCGAGGGGGGTTTGAAGCGAGGGTAGCTGGGAAAGAGGGAGGGTCTGGTGGAGGGACAGAGGAAGGGCCTAATGTGATGTCTGATTGATGATTGTGCGTTTTGGTGAGTTTCGAGAGATGATGGGAGAGAAAGTTCGGAGTTGAGTTGCCCTCGCTTTCTCGAAGCACCTCATTTACCCCCTGTCTGGCCTTATCTCCTCGGAGTTATAGTCCCTCGCGAGAAGAGCAAGTCACTGTCAAGACCTCATCGATGCATGACTTAGACTCGCTGCGAGAAACAGCGAAACTGCTCGGAATTGTCAAGTCGGTGGAAAGTTGGGAGACGGAACGAAGGTTGGACTTTGCCAACATCATCAACACAACGCACTCGCCAACCGGACTATAGACGCAGTCAGGCAGTCAAGCAGACAGACCTACAGAGAGGTAGCAGTAACAGCAGAATGGCAGTAGCAGCGAGTGAAACTGCTTCATCAAACACTCAACCTCTGCAAGTCCTCCTCCTCACCTCTCATATTGGCCACAGTTAAGCTAACAGAGTAGTACAGTAGAACATGGTCCAATGCCCTCCACTCACTCGAGCAGTCTTCCCCTTCTCCCACTCTCTCTTCCTTCCTCACCGACCACCTCGCTCAACTACGAGATCCAGCGAATCCCTTTCCTTCCGCCGATAGTACAAACGTATCAAAGGCTCTCACAACTACGAAACCGGGAGGACAACTCACGAAATCTCAAGAATCAGCAGCGACAGAAGTTGGAGAGAGATTCAAGGTTGCCAAAACAACAGCAGAAGCGGCAGTCAAGACATGTACGAGGAGGTCGAGGCAGGAAGATGGGAGGATGAGTGAGGATGAATGGGAATCGGTGACGGCTTGGATTTTCGAAGAGAGGATGTCGATTATTGGAACCGTGACTTTACTTTTGAGGATTCGTAAGTTCAGCAGTCTTCTCTTTCGCAGTATGTGCTTCTCAACTTATTAAATAAGTCGATGTAGACGACGATGAAGGACACCCATGTTATTCGATCGCCGCCGAACTCATTCCCTCGATTCTCACTTCGACTTTTCCTTCGACTATCCTCAATTCTCTCGTCAATCGCACACAACAGCAACTGCCGACACCAGTTCGAAGATCTTCGACTCTCGCCAAGTACTGGACGACGCAACTCGTTCTCGAACAGAAAGCTCTCCTCGAACTCCTCTTCCTCGTCTACTACTCTCCGACCTTTCAACTCGAAGGCTCTCACGTCGTACAAGTATTCGAGACGGTACTCAAGGCGAAGTGGGGATCACAGCAGGAGTTGATGGGTTACATGGATCAGGAAACGCAGCTCGTCGCCCAAGAATTGGCTCACCTCTACTCGATTCTCGCTATTGAAGTCCTCAACCTCGAAGTCGTCATGGAACAGTCCGACTCGCCTTATCCAATTCCTGCACCCGGAGAAACCCCTCTTCCCACTTCTTCGCCCTTTCATCCATCTCATCTCGCCTCCTTATCCTCGACTGTCGAATCACTAGTTCAGCTGATTCCCGAGCAAGCGAGTCCAATTCTACTGGGATGGGCGTTCGTAACTTCGAAGATCACATCCTCACTGCTAGAACGAGGAGTTCCGAATGAATACCACGATTTCGCGAAAGCGAGTCTCAAAGTCGAAACCGGATCAGGTGGACCCAATTCTCAACAACCCCTCTTCCAACTCTACACCTCTCACTCTCTCTCGACCTCTTCGAACCTCTTCCCGACTCTACTCTCCATGCTCAAATCCTCCCTCTTCGGTTACTCCCGCGCCTCTGATTCTTACTCTTCCTCAGCGAGTTCCGACCCAAACACGATCGGTTACTTGTCCGTCATTCGTGGTCTCCTCCTCACTCTCCCACATCTTGTCCGACTACCCTTTCTGAATGAATCTCAACTCTCCGGATTATTCGAAACCTTCTCTGCCGTTTACTCGAATCCTTCTTCTACCATTCTCTGCGCTCAGTTCTGGCAGAACCTCGAACTCGAACAGGCGTCAGCAGACTCGAGTATGTTACTGGAGGAGGATCGCAGTGCTCAAAACGAAGCGGAGAAGGAAATCGTCGAGTTGGCGAGATCGAGGTTCCCCGTTCAATTCGGTCCCTTTATTCGACTTGTTCGATCTCTCACCGCCGGACTCGTCTCTCTCACTAGCTCGACTCAATCCCATGTCACCGACGACGAGGAACTCGCCTCGACATGTTCCAGAACCGCTTTCGCCTATCTCGCTTCACTCCCTACACTCACGCACATTCTTCCCTCAACTACCCCATCTCCCTACGAATCCCTCTCTTACCCGGATCCCGAAACCGGCTACTCCATTCGATGTACTCGCGCAATCCAAGTTTCGCCGAGTCTCTCAATCAAGGAAGGAACGATGGGAAGATTGGTCTCACCACCTGGAAGGAAACCATTAGTGGTATCGTGGGATGTGGCGTCAGGATGGAGTGCGTGGCAGTTGATTGGAGATCTGGTGATCGATTTCGCAGGGTTTGGCAGTGGAAGAAAGAAGGGAAATGATGTTTTCGGAAATGGAGCTGGAGGGGAAGGAGATCATCCAGTTGCGTGGGAGAACGATGCGGAGAAGGAAAATGATCTTGTTGATGCTATGGAACTCCTCAAACTCGTACTCAAGGGCGATCCTTCCCTCGGTTCGACTATCCTCGAACACCTTTCCTCAACTTCAACAAACAGCTCGAGACCGGATCTCATCGAGGCCTTGTTCAAGATTCTCGACAGATCCCTCAGCATCCCTTCTATTCCTACGAGACTCGTTAGCTCCCTGATCGAACTCATCGCCGCTCTCCTCCCTTCATTCCCCGGTGTCGTCTGGACCTTCCTTCGTGGCTCGCCTCAACTCTTCTCGAGCTCGGCAGGCTCAAAATTCGGGTCAAGGTTCCAAGGAGGAAGCTCGTACACCAACATCCTTTCCTCCGAGAAGATTGCTGGTCGATATCCAGTCACTCTGTCGCTCCTCACTCTCGTCCACTCCCTCGTCCTCGAAGCACAAGTCGCTTCAAGAGTCGTCTCTCCCGAATACTCTGCCATCAAGCAAGGTGTACTCGTGAGAGCATTGAATTGGGTCAAAGACGAAGTCTGGAGTGCGCACCTCCACTGGAGATACAGTGGGTTAGGACAGAAGTTTGAATTGGCGAAGAAGATGGTGGACGTCTTCGGATTGGTCGTCGAAGAAGGTGAACTCGAATCAGGACTCGAGAAAGGGAACTTCTCAGCACCAGTCAAAGTCGTCACCGATACTTTCCTTTCAAACTCTTCTTCCGCTGGAGTCGCCCAACTCGCCCCTCTCCTCTCAAGTTTCACATTCGGCTCGAGCTCTATCGAAACCTTACATCGAGCGGGAAGGTACCACGATGCTTTGGTTCTCGAAGATCTCGTCGAATCGACTCTTCGCCTCACCTTACAACTTCTTCGACTTCGCTCACTCGTCCAAGGCTCTGCCTCTTCACTCCTCGAAAAGCTCCTCCTCTCGTCCGATTCCTCCGTCAACTTATCGCTATCATCGTCCTTCTCCCCCTCTGCATCTTTCGCTCGTTCATCCGGTTCTTCCTCTCGACCAGAAATCCTCGAATGCCTCGTATCCTTTGTGACCTCTCCTCTATCGAGTACGATCGCCGTTCAAGCAGCGAAGGTCGTCACTCTCCTCACTGTCCTCTCGGCAACTTCGATCGCTCAAGATCGAACGGGACTCGTTCCACTGCTTGGAGGCAGCGACAAAGCACGAGAAACCGTCGTTGCGCTCTTGTCTATCGTCGGCGATTCGACCGGACTCGTTGAAGTACATGTCGCAGTTTGGGATCTTGTTCGTGACGATTCGTTTTCCTCTTTTCTGTATCATTGATGGCTAACTCGGATCGACTCTGTACGCAGCTGTCTGCCATCATCGAATCACAAACTGGGCTCGCGATGCTTGTCGTCACCGGAAGTCAACACACGGCTCTCGATCTTTCACTCACGACAACTAGCGACAAAGGCAAATCGAAGGAACAGACTCAGCCCTCGCCTCTTCCCCGACCAACTCTCGCCAAACCTCTCGCCAAAACCGCGCTCGACATCGTCGTCGAAAAGTTGGGGTCCTGGAGGTCGTCGTGGGAGAACGAACCAGAAGTTTTAGCTTCGATCCTTCGATTCCTCGACTACGTCTGGCAGCATCTCGCAGATTACGCCGAGTCGATCGATGAGCTGAGGAAGAAGAAGGAACTGTGGAAAGGTCTGGTCGAAATCGCCTTTGAGGAAGCTGGAGCGGAACCGATCGAAGGAGACGAAGTCGAACCGTACTGTCACCGACTCATGGCCAAATCGCACGCATTGAGGACGATCGTACTCGACACAGAGTACGCTATCGATAAATTCGGCCCTAAAGCGCAAGATACGGCTAGTTTCTCAACTTTCGCCGTTAGTTTCAAGGATACGAAGAAGCTTCTCACCGCCCTCACCGCCGCCATCGATTCTTCCTGTGATCCTGACCTCCATCAAGATGTCAACGAACTCATTCGCACTTCCTTCCCTGACCTCGACCTCACCTCCCTTCGATTACCACCTTCTGCGCACCCTCTCGACCGATCACGAACTTTCGGAACCTCTTACATCTACTCGCTTCCTCTTCTTCGACGACACCTCGACGGTCATCTAGCACAAGAGAATGATGGTGAACAGTCGATGATTGGTCACGAAGCTTTCTCCGAAATCGTCGAACAAACAGCAAGGCTCAATTGCAACTTCTCTCTCCTCGAGGCTCAGATGTTGGGAACGACGAGTTGGAGACAAGCATTGGAGACACTATCACCATTAGTGAGAAAGGATGTAGCGGTTCAAGGTGCGATATCGGGATGTATCACGGACATCGCAAAGCAAGTCGCTCAGGAGGACCGAGGAGGACAAGTCATGCAAACCCTTCATGGCGAACGTCTCGAGATTCTCTTATCTCTCGTTGAGATCCTTCACAACTCGTCAGGACCGGAGACGACGCCAACTACGATCGCTCTCATTGGAGAAGTCAGTTCAATCTTTGGTAATTCCTCGCTCGACTTGATCGACTCGCTCTCCCGCAAAACGAAACCTTCTTTCCACTCGCCTCTCCTTCGAATCGTCTTCTTCCTCTCGGCACAGATCAATTCCTCCTTCTCCACTCCATCCTCTCTGCAATCCCTTTCCCATGACGACAAGACTCAACTCAACACTCAGGTTGCCTCCGTCCTCCGAATTCTTCTCTCCTCCCTCCGCGAACTCTTCCTCCTCGCTCGAGCCAGCAAGACGTTCGAAATCGAACAGGATCTTTCCCTTTCCATCGCCCTTCTCTCCCGACTGCTCGATTCTCCCTTCGCTCCTCCTCCAGCATTGTGGCTCGCTCAATGTCACTCCCTTGATCTCTTCCGTACGGCTCTAAACGTCTTCGTCTCGACGAACACCTTCGATTCCGATCAACCTCTCTACGCTCCTCTCATTCTCGACTTCTGCCTTCTCGTCGCCAACTCGTCACCTCAAGCCGCCGAGCAAATCGCTCTCGATGGAATCATGACCGCTCTTACAAACAATGCCTTGACTGAGGCTGCCGAATCCGGCGCAATCGCGATTACTTCCCCCGTCGATGGCTCGCAAACAACACAACATCGTCTCTGGACTTCGATGCTCGCCCTCGTCGTCTCCCTCGTTTCGGCCCTCGGAGACTCGACTCGATTCATCGAGCAGGATGTGACAGGATTCGCTCGACTCTACGGATCACAGATCGCTCGTGCCCTGAGTTGGAGCTCAGATTCGCCGATCACAGCAGTAGGATTGGAGGAACTCTCCCTGGTCGTCGCTTTATTGCAAGGAATGGCGAAATCGAGCTCTCGAGGAGGGTCTTCTTCACTCTCGACAAGTGTCACGGCCGCCTTCATCGAACAAACGTTACACCTCCTGCAACATCTCGTCTACGCTCTCCTCCACCCGAACCACCTCTCTTCCCTCATCGAAGGAACCACCCCCGAAGAGCGAAATAGTATCGAGAAGGAGACGAACGAATCCTCGCCAAAATCAATCAGTGAAGCGGTTAACCTCGCCATCCTGAGACTCGCTCAGAACATTGTCGGAACCCTGATCGACTTCACCGATGCCTGGAGTATGTTGACAAGAGAAGCTACGGAATGGAGGTCTGAGAATGCAATCATCTTACCGGTTAGTCTCCCTTTCTCTTCTCAGCAGTGATCTCAACTGACCGAGTATGCTCTCCGAACTAGACGGCAACCGTCACTGCGAACGAGAAGACATCAATCGGTACAATACTCGACCTGATTTCGCATTGCACCGACCTCCTTCGCGCGAATTCGACCTCCACCTCATCTTCACCCTCCGCCTCCTCTGTATTCCCAACACTGCCTTCACCGTCGCCTTCCACAAGCCGCGCCGCTGCTTCCGATACCCTCGAAGGCTGCCTACTACTCGCAACGACACAACTCGGTCTTTACGGCATGATCGGATCAGGACCGCAACAAGGGCAGAGGGGTGCGTCGTTCTCGAGGACTCTGACAGAGCTATCGACAGAGCTCGTCGAGTCGATAGACAAAGCGACTGCTGCTGAAGGAGGGAAAGGAGATAGCGGGCGTTTGTTAGCGTTGTTGAAAGCTCGACTTGCGAGCTGGTCATGAATTTGAGTACATCTTTCTCTTCACATTGTCGGTGTCTTCAGCGGAGAGATGGTGTCGATGCGAGCGAGACGAGGGGTCCGTTTGACGAGAACAGCTACAGGTCTTCTCGACGCAGTGACTCTGCTGCTGAGCGTATTGAGATCGATCATCATCGCTCTAGTCACCGTCGCTCTTTCGTCACGATTCAGTGAGGATCCATAGGGTCGCGAATTCGAAAAATCGTCCCAGATCCTCGAACGCGCGAACACTCGCCAGATAAGAATAGATTCCACGCTTTGAGCTGCGAATAGATTCCATCTTTCCTCGCTCGATTCCGGTGATCAGTGTACTGTATCGAATTTGGATTATTTCAGCAGATCTCTGTAGCCGTCACTCGCCCAAAATTCCAAATGCGTGTGTAGATACGCGATCCTGATCGCAAGGGTCCGCTGCGTTGCACAGGGACTCGTGCTGTGCGCTTTGAAGAGAAGAACGATAAGCGGTGAAAGTCGACGGGAAGAAGCGAACGTATTCTTCTAGCGGGAGCGGGAAGAAGCTTTCTCACTTTCAGAAGAAGGACAGCCACGCGCTACAGCAAAGTTTAGCTCTCGGAAGAAAGTCCTCGATTGGAATTGAAGAGCCGTCTGGAACAGAACCATTCGAAATTGCGGCCTTCTTTCTGCTGCGCTCACGATTCTTCGATCGAAGGTTAGAAAGGGAAGCAGACGATCAAGGTTGTCTTCCTTCTCCCTACTACTCATTTTCAGATTCCACCTACCATGAAACCTCGCAAGCTAGCTTTGAGTGCGATTGCGCTTTGTGCACCTCAACTCGCTTCAGCCGCCCTCACCTCTTCGCAGCTTTCCGCCGTCTTCCCGGGTGCTACAAATCTGACAGGAGGGACGCACTCTCTCAGTGACATGGTTGTGACTATCGTTTCCAACTCTAGTGAGCACTCCATTTCCTGAATTCGCTACTCAAGCTGAACCTTTACCCCTTTACAGCTCATGGTTTATGGCATCTCAACTTGACGAAAGCGTCGATCGAAGAGACAGGTTGGATGGCGGTTGGATTAGGCACTGTAAGCTCCGTTCCAATCGATTCAGTCGGCGGGCAGCTGATCGTTCGAGAATCGCAGAAAATGTCGAATGCAGATTACTTGATCGCTTACCCTACACTATCGGGTTCCAACATCGACTGGAGTCTTTCTCATCGATTACCGGGGTCAGGCTCACACGGAGATCCCAGGATGGCCACTTCTGGATCAAATACCTTGACATTCTTCACCCTCGTTCCCAATCTTTCATCCTCGACTTCAGGCTCGCCCTACACTACAGTCGCTTGGCTACGAGCACTTCAAGTTCCTTCAGACTATCCTACCTCCGCTTCAGTATCGAACGCAAACGTCGACCCTTCACAGAGCATCAAAATGACTTACGCATCTGCTTCGAAAAGCGTCGACTCGACGAGCGAAACTGCCGAGATCGAGCAGCATAACAACGCTTTCGGATCTTTCTCGATGGATGTTAGCCAGCCTCTCAATCTCGCGGCATCTGACCCGGTTGGAGGAGGAGGAGGAACTCAGCAGAAATCGACGGGATGGACGAAACGGGACAAAGTTCTCGTAGCGCATGGTGAGGTCGAAGACTCTTCTCGCTCGTCGTTGTAGAGATCGTTGCTGACTATACGCCGTCCACAGCTGCGATCGGATCGCTCGCCATTGTTCTTTTCGTTCCGGCGGGAGTTCTCCTTGCTCGCCTTGGACGATCGAATTCCTGGTTCCCGCTTCATCGAGCGATACAAGCTCTCTCAGTCGTACTCCTGATTACGGCTGCTGTCATGGGCATAGTCGAGACTGCCCCTGGACCTCATTTCTCAGATACTCATCAAAGGTTAGCTCACCTCATTCCATTTCTCTCCTAATCCCTCGCTGATTTCGGATCTTCTCTCCCTAGACTCGGTATCATTCTTCTCGCTCTCTTCGTCGTGCAACCTATCCTCGGCATTGTCGGACACAAGACTCAAGGTGGATCTCCCCTCACTTCCGCTCATCCTTCGTTCTCTCGACCTTTCCCTTCGATCGTACGAAGTATACACATCATCCTCGGCTTGGCGATTGTAGGACTGGGGTACTGGCAGGTCGAGAGCGGCTTTGACGAGTGGCAAACGTCGTCTGATCAATTGACCGAGGTCCCGACGGCGGTCAAGGCAATCTTCTGGGTTCTCCTCGCCATTGCTGTAGCTGCATATGCCATCGGATGGGTGGTGCAGATCGCGAGGGGAAGGAAGTTGAGGAGGGAGAATGGGACTGGCTCGAATAGTTCTCTCGAACCGATGTCGCAAAGGAGCGAGGAGCTGTTCAGCGGCGGACGCACTTAGTTGAAGACGTTAGATGCCCCCCCTCTCTTCGAAATATGAATCTAGATACGTGTCTATCGCATTGCCCTCACCGTTGTACAATTGACCATTTCCCTTGTCGTACTTTCTCTCTCCCTTCTTTACTCAATCCAAGTCCAACTTCTCGTTTTCCCTTCGCCTGCATGAACTCGAGCGCCCATCCTCCTTGACTGATAGCCCATACGAGAGTCGAGGCGTAGAAGAAATTGGCGTTCCCTGAACCCGAGTAAAGCCAGAGATGGTGGAAAGTAGGAAGGAGGAGTAAGGCGTAGAGGGGAAGAAGAGTGTGGAAGAGAGGGGAGGAGACATCTGTACCGAGCGGTTGGGTTCAGCCTGTGTTCTGGGCTGTGAGAGGAAGAGATTGACTCACAAGGGAGGAGTTCGCTGAAACAAGCAAGCAGAGCGTGCCAGAGCGCGTAGTCACCCAGTGTAGGATAGCTCTTCAACAGTGTGAAACTTCCTATCAGCATCGTGATCGCAAACAAGGCGTCTTTGCTATTCGAATGGTAGAGTCGAAATCGATCAGTCAAAATCTCATGGTGGTAGAAAGCTCGGGAGAAACGTACCGATAGAAGTAAGTGAGAGGTGCGACGTAGACTAGAGGATGAAGGGCAAATACGACGAGGAAGAACGAGCGGAAATGATCGAACATTTCGATGAAGAAGTACCAAGCGAGACCAATATTCGGAGTCAGATCAGGAATCGTCAAGCTGTCACCTCGGAGCAGGTCAGCGGAAACGCATCGTAGCGTATAAAGAGATCTTGAGACGAACATGACTCCGTATACGCTCGAGAGGAAAGCCCAACTTCCCGTCATCCATCGACTGAACCCAAGAAGCATCGCTTGATGACCGGCGAAAACGAGCACACCTCGGACAGCATCGTTCTTGAGCGATCTTCTCGATGTCGAAGCGATTTGGGTTTGATTGACGAGGAGGATCAGGGGAGGAAGGAGTAGTATCGGGTGAAGGGAGAGATGAGTTGCGAAAGAGAGGAGGATTACTGCTGAGATCGGCGAGTCTATTCCACGAAGAGTGTCAGCCTCTCTGCACTGTACTGCACTGTATAGTATAACGGAAGATGTGCGAACTCGCCTGATACTGCTGATTCGAGAGCGAGAGCGAGGAAGAGACTTGAGAAAGTGATAGTAGAACGAGCGAGGGTTGTCGCGATTGAGAACGGATGCAGAAGATATCTGTGGACCGACGCACTGCTCGATCATTTGCTCAGCAACGATAGAAGTCAGTCTTAGGCTCACAAGTTGGCTATTCGTGATCCATTCCAGCGTTTCTCTCCTTCTTCTTCGAGTAACTTTCCCCTTCGTCGCCTATCTGCAACCTTTGACAACGCCCAAGCTATTCCAACATCTGCCAGTGTCCATGTGAAGAAGCTGAGCCATTCAGGACAAGTCGTCGAGTCGGTGAGAGGTCCTATCGAAGCGAGGAGAAGCGGAGGTGTGTGAAAGGAACCGGCAGCATAAGGGTCTTTGTCGAGCTTTGTGAATAGATAATAGCCTTCTTGCACTAGTTCAGTCGATTCAGATCAGCACTAGAAGTGGAAGGGAGTGAGAAAGATGTAGCGAGAAACTTACAACGTTGCCAGGAAGACAGAGGAGAAGTAAGCTCGTTGCGATGAGTGAGGAGTGCTGGTAAAGGGGTATAAGCTAGTACAGCTCTGATAGCTACCCCTTGAGCTAATTGCCGAGTGATGTCGCTCATGTTTCAACTTGAAGAGTTCTTCCCTAGCCTCGGGCCGACGACCTCTCTCCTCCCCTCCTTCCACCTTTCATTCACCTCCCAGACGATACAACAATGCCTTACGGATCCTTGACACCCTTTGCCGAACCCGCTTTCTATCGAGTGAGTCCTCCCTTCTCTCCCTCTTTCCCTTTTCCCGCTCCCCACTTTAACCGAGATTCCCTTCTCCCCTTCCACTTCCTCCCCTTCCACTCTCTCCTCAACAGGATCTCCCTTCTCCTTACTACAAAGAGTCTCATGAAAGACTACGAAAGGCTATACGGGAATGGACAGAGTGAGTTTTTCTCTCTTTCAAGGAGTTCCTTCGCACTCTTGACTGAAGTGGGATCGTTTCTCCGTATAGCAAATACCTCATGGACGTCCCTTACGAATGGGAGGAGGAAACGAAATGCGTCGACCCGAAAGTTTACCAACAAATGGCAGACGACGGTTTACTCGTCGTTCTCGCTTTCGGTACAAAGATCCCCAAGAAATGGGCGAAACCTGATGGTACCGTCTTTGGTGGTGTCAAGGTCGAGGAATGGGATGGATTGTGAGCTTTTTTCGTCTGGTTTAGGCTTTTTACTTCGCTGATCTTTCTTCGCTGTCTCAGCCACGACATGATCGTGATCGACGAACTACACCGCTGTGGCAGCCTGGGCGTAGGACAAGGTCTATGTGGTGGTTTACAGATTGGTGAGACTTTTGGGAACCCTCCTCTTGACCTACCCGCCGAGCTGACGAGCAATCGACTCTTCAGGTATTCCTCCCATCTACAACTTTGGCTCTCAAGAGCTTCAAGATCGAGTCCTCCCCGAGATCCTCAGCGGAAAGAAACGTATCTGTCTCGCCATTACCGAGCTCAACGCCGGATCAGATGTCAAGAACCTTTCGACTTCGGCAGAATTGAGCAAGGATGGCAAGCACTTCATCGTCAACGGTACGAAGAAATGGATCACGAATGGTGTCTACTGTGACTACTTCACGACCGCCGTTCGCACTTCTGGCAAAGCGGGAGATCTCAAGGGAATCTCTTTTTTGCTGATTCCGAAGACTGAAGGTGTCACAGCTCGCAAGATGTCTATGGCGGTGAGTTCTGACTGATATTGAACCCCTCTATGGTCGAGAGCTGACTGGAACGTCGCTCACAGGGCCAACATTCGGCGGGAACGACTTATCTCACGTTCGAAGTAAGTGCACTATCCTTCGCCAACGTACTCAGAGCTGATGGGAAAGCGTTCGTGAGTAGGATGTCCGAGTCCCAGTCGAAAATCTGATCGGAGAGCAAGATCAAGGATTCAAGCTCATCATGAGCAACTTTGCTCACGAGAGGTGAGACTGTTCCTATCATCTTTCTCTTCGATGTCGCTGACTACCCATCTATCGTCGCAAGGTTGATGATTGCGTACGTTGCACAACGTCTCTCGCGAGTCTGCATCGAGGACGCTCTCAACTACGCTTCGAAGAGGAAGGTGTTTGGGAAACGATTGATCGATTCGGAAGTGATCCGCAACAAGGTGAGTCTGCTTTTCTGACTGTGACCGAATAAGCGACTGACCTGGTGTGTAGTTTGCAAACATGGCGAGAGTTGTCGAAGCGCAACAAGGTGAGCCTACTCTTCTGCCATGACTCTGCTACGATTACTAACGACTCCTTGATACATAAGCTTGGCTCGAGGTTTGCTTTTCTCTTTCACTATTCCGCGTCGGCGAGCTGATATAGAGCTCTCTACTTTGCAGTCAATCGTCTACATCTCGAACAACCTCCCTCACGATCAAGCGAATGCGAAACTCGGAGGATTGACCGCTCTAATTAAAGCGAACGCATCTATCGCTCTCGAATTGGTGGCAAAGGAGGCAGTACAGATCCTAGGAGGTATTGGATTGACGAAGGGAGGAATCGGAGAGCGTATCGAGCGAATTAGGCGTGATGTTACCGGAGTCAAGATCCCAGGAGTGAGTCTTTCGCACCTTTCTTTCGTCGTTTCTCGTGATGTCGACTGACTTTCTCGATTGTTCATAGGGATCTGAGGAGATTATGCTCGATAACGCAGTTCGTGAGTCGAAAGAAAACGCCATCGTCCCTTTCTTTCGACTTTGACTGATTCCTCGTTCTCGCTTGAACAGGTCAAGAGATCCGTCTCGCCCTCAGTATGGGTGCGAAACTATGAGCGTATGAGTCTCGCTCGAATACTCTAGTCTATCATCGGTGTATTGGTACTTTTCTCTCGGATGTACGGAATCTCGATCGTCAAGTTTCTCTTACGCGACTCGTTGCGAACTCCGCTAAGCGATCGAGATTGCGAGGGAGGCTATGATATCTATGAGGCTATGCAGGGTCAAGAGCGCGGTGAGTGAAAGACCGGCTAGAGACACGCTTCTTCAGCACGCGAACTCGCCTTTCGCTCTCTCTTCTCTTGCAACCACTTCTCCCGGGTCATGTCACAATTGCTCGGAGCCTCTTCAATCGTCCCGCAAACTGTCGATAGCATTCTCGACATCATCAACGAGATTGGTCAACATTGGCTCGACACCGCGAAATCACGCTGGTTCGGTCCACGTTTGCGCCTCGAGGTAGCCTGCATGTAACTCTGGCGAGAGGATACGACTCAGTACATTCGATCTGTCATGCCGGGACTCGGTCTTCGACTTCAAAACATGCAAAGTGCTGAAACCGAGTACGCATTCGTCGTCGAGCACTACAAGTACATCAAGAATTACTTCATCAAAATCGACGAAGGATGTCATCGCCCTGGGCAGCTACATCCGAAGTACTGGGAACCGACTGATCTCGTGAGGTTTTCGGCGTTTCGAGAGGCATTGTCTGATTCTCATTGGTTTTTTCTGACAGCCCCGCATAGCGACCAACCTGGAATTTGCGGAAGACGACGAGGATTCCAGAGACAGGTTCAAAAAGAGCTTCGACGGAGCCCTCAAAGGGTATGGGTCAATCATGGTACGCAAGCTTTCGTAAATTTTGCGAAAACGGTTCGAAGCTGATTGACACTCCTCTCCCCAGGTCACCTTGCGCCTCTTCGAGATCTCCCTACTCGTACCAAAGCAACACGCTGCAAGCCTACCCAGTAGCGGACCAGTGAACGGGATCTTGTTGCGCAACTACATTCGTCAAAACGGAGAACAAATTCTTTCTCTCGTCTGGCGTCTCAACAAAGTCGTCGAATCAGGCTGGAATCGCTCGACTGTAGAAGATCAACCAGCTCGTTTGAGTCAAGCGGCTCTCCGAAGCGAAGTCACTCGTCTGTTGCTGGCATGCAAAGAAGAGGTGAAAGCTGAATACGAGAAAGGTCGTAATGACAAAGTAATGACCGAATCACTCATTACCCAACTCGAGAAGAAGATAGTAGAGAAGGCAGAAGACGCGAAAGCCGTCTCACTTGTACGTTTGACTCATCTCGTCTTCACACTAGCTCATTCGCTCGTTGTGTTCTATAGCCAGACTGGCCAAATGTCCTTGGCAAGCTCTTCCTTGCCAGCAAAGAACAAGTGAGGCTTCCTATCATCGCTTGTGAGGGTCGTTGAGCAGTAGATCGACCCGCGAGCTGATCACACTTTCTCCCTCCGTAGCGTGATCGTCGCATCGCAAGATCTCAAACCTCAAACTCTCTTTCGCTCTCCCAATCTCGCGTACCCGAGGAATACATTCCGCAACGTCGTGTTGAGCAGAACGATGTATCATAGTCATAAGGTGGCTTCGCAATGTGTTCTTCGATTTTACTTTCTTCTGATTTCTTTCTATGTCTCCTTCTCTGTACCTGCCAGTGCCTGTCTTCCCCAAGTGGATTGTTCGTCTTGATTGCCTCTGCGTTGTAAGGATGAATGAGATCACCATTCGAGCGGAGAGCGATTTTCGAAGAGAGGGTCAAAGCGACGTTTTACATTTTCAGCTCTCTGACCTTCGCTGTACGGTCTGCCAGCGGGATGATAGCATGAGATTCTTGTGATGCTCGCTGAGCTTGAGCTTATATATCGAGCGGATTTGAGCAAATTTTCTTTAGACTTTTTTCGCCTTCCCTCGAGACGCGCGAGGAATCACAGCGACGAGGGTCGTGAGCTTCTCCTCATTCGTGGATCGATCATATCCGCTACTCTCGGCTCCGGTTTCTCCGCGGTCTCGAGAGCGGAACCTATTCTCATCCCTTCCCCTTTCCCCTTCTCTCTCTTTCCTTTCCTCACGTAGCAACTCAATGTCGACACAGAAGAAGAGTAAAGCCCGCTCCAAACGCTCGAAAGCTCCTGGAGAAACTAGTGAGGATGAGTCTTTATCCGCCTTCGAAGCAAAAGTCGACGCAATCAAAGCCAAGTGGGACAGAGAGAACGGCACGGAATTGTGTAAAACTGTTGGAGGCACAGAATGGAGCAGTCAAGGATGGTCTGACAACTTCAAAGCCGCATTTCATTCTGTCGCATGGGAAGAACAGTCGAAAACTTGGAAGTCGGGCACGATCAATTGGCTTACTGATCGACAAGGTCAGGACATCTACAAGAGCGATTTCGTACGTGGCATAAATCTATACACAGTCGGATCAAGCTGACATTCCGATTTGGCAGCCATCGATCGAACGCTTCCTCAAATCGCGAAAGGTCTTACCGGTACCACATCTCGCGCTGGATGACAAGGGTCTGAGTTGGCTACAAACAATCATAGTGCGTGTCCCTCTCAACAGTCTCTTCTCTTGACATCGTGCTGAAAGTGTCATCGGAAGGACAGAAACAAGATTTCGAGTCGCTCGTTCGTCGCAAAACTCTAGAAAGCCCTCCCGATCAGGCCAGCATTAGGGGGGAATGCAGGAGATTGCTGCTTGAGATTGCGAAGCTGCTCAACATGGTTGACACAAAGTACGGTTGTGGGCGTTTACACAGACTTTCCGTCTTCGCGGAGAACGTTTTGAGCATGCGAGACAAGACAGCCTCAACCGAAGTTTACGTGGTTTTGAAAGCTTGTAAGGAAATTGTTAGCCTGGCGCGCGACGACAAATTTGCGATCCCGACATCAGCTGTCGTTGCTTACTACATTGTTCGTTGTCCCCTTTTCGCTCGTATCCGACGAGACCTTCGATACTGACGCCTATGGATGCTCCAGCCTCTGATCGAAGTCATCAAAGAGGCCGCAGGCGAGGCAGTCGCTGAGGTAAACAGTCAGGCCAAATCAAAGATAAACGCCAGGAATTCGGCGAAAGTAAGTTCTGCGATGCCTTCTCCTACAAGACTGTCTCTATTGAATTCATCTGATGTACGTCTATTTTTTGCATCCGTCTAGCAAGCTATTTCAGAGGTTCTCAATGACGATGCAAGCGACTACGACTCGGAAGAAAGAGCGGGTACAGAGCGGGAGGAGACTCCGAAGAGAGTAAGTGCCTCTACACTGTCATCTGCTCTATCAGCATCTCATTGAAGAAGTACTGATAACGCTGAGTGATCTGCGCAGGCGTACACCCCCGTCTCGAGACGAGCCTCTCCAAACGACGGACCCTCGAACCCAAGCGAACCCTCACTCGCGAGAGCACACTTTTCACGCAGGATTGAGAATATTGCTCTCCACTACGGAAGCTACCGCGAACGGTTCCACAACGAGGGAGGAGAAGCACTGAAAGCGAGACTTTTCGAGCTCTGGAAATGTTTCCACTATGGATACAACGAGGAGCTGGACTGGCTCATTGCTGGACTCGAGAGCCTACTAGATCGTGAGCCTCTCTTGCCCAATCCCAAGACTATCGTACGTTTTCTCCCGTTTTCCACTCTCGTGCCGTCCTCGACTATTGACCCCCGAAACACCGATCTTCTATGGTGCAGCCTCGCTCAAAGGAAGAACTCGAAATGTTATGGGAGATCACCAGGAGTCACAAAGAGAGTGAGTTTTGCTTGTCGATTCGATTAACCGCCCATATCGGAATTGACCTTTCGATGATGCAGAGACTCCTCATTTTGGATACTTCGACCACTGGCGCAAGTATGGATGGTACCCGCGTCGAGAGTAGCCAAGTCTCACAAGCATGTCTGTCACGACAGAGCGCACCCATTCGTCGAAATATCTCTTCCCTCCGATTCCCTCCGATTCCTGTTTGTTTCCCGTCTGTCCTCCCGCAATTGTAGTAACTTCTTGTACTTCCTTTCGTGCTGTCTGATCAGGCGAGCGGCGGTCTGTCACCGCTCGTCTTGAGAGAAGAGGAGGAAATAATACCATTCGAACCCTTGACGATGCTGAACTGAACGTATTGCACTGCGATTTACATCTACGCTCTCCCGCTCTCCCGCTCTTCGACCTTCCCTACCCAAGCACTTGATTCTTCTTACTCTTCTTCTTCTTTGGACCTTTTGTAAAACTTCTCCAATCCGTCACTCGATCTTCCCTACTCCCTGTTGGAGCGATATCGTTCCATCAGTCTCCGTCCCTCGAGTACACAGATCAAGAGAGTGACTGCTTACCTTCCCACCGTTCCTTCTCGTCCGCTTTCCGTTTCCTCTCTGCTACTGCATCCT
Source organism: Sporobolomyces roseus (assembly GCA_016617785.1). NCBI lineage: Eukaryota > Fungi > Basidiomycota > Microbotryomycetes > Sporidiobolales > Sporidiobolaceae > Sporobolomyces > Sporobolomyces roseus. Next base: position 651,718 of record JADILM010000001.1, read on the forward strand.
CGACTCTCTTAGCTTCGGCACCTTCCGCAATCATAGTCATTTTCTGTACCCTATTTCTCGATCCCATCTGATCAGCATCTTATTCTCACTCACGCGAGAGGGAGAGCTCTTACCTGCGTCTCCTCAATTCATCATCAACCATGATTTCTTTCGCTTTCTTCCTCACCCTCTCCTTCAAATCTCCTTTCCCATCTTCCGATTTCCCGAGTGCCTTCAACTTGTCATGATCGTTTGGTTGATCCGGTTTCAACCCGACTTCTCTCAGCACCAGCATTCTCGCATCCCTCAAAGTATCATCTAATGGATTTCGTTTCGTCGGATCCGAGAGTTCCGTTTGCGCCTATCCGATCAAAGAAGGGTCAGCGCGTGAAAGAAGGGTGAGGAGAAGGGGGGTAGAGAGGAGAGGAAGTACTTTTTTGAGTAAATCGAACGCTTCGATACCTCTAGGATGTTTCAGTTTGTCTGGATGAATCAATAATGATTTCTTTCGATACGCTCGTTCTAATCACTCACTCACTCACTCGTTGATGAGCGTACTCACTAAAAGGGAGAGAGGAGAGAGAGGACTTGCGGATATCTTGATCTGTGATTCCAGAATCTGGCATCCAGTTCAACTCTAGGATTTCATATGGGTTCAATTTGAAGCATGCGAGTACTCGTAGCACCTGTAAGACTGTTTGGATCAGCTCAGTATGGAGAGAGAGAGAGGGGAGTTAGTTACCTCTGATTCCCTCGATAAGAGAGAGGCTTCCTGATTCAAGATCTTTTCAAACTCTACATCATCGAATAGAGGATCATCATCTTGTTGTTCTTGTTTGGCTTTGCCTTTGATATCTGACATTGTCGAGTTGAAGTGAAAGAGGTAACGAGTTCATCTTGACTCCGTACTCGCTTACAATTCCCTCGATGCAACCATTTGATCGAGTAGCATCTCCTACACCTCAAACAATACATCAACGAATGACCCAATGGTCTCTAACAGATCTTACCGTCTCAATTCCAAATTCCTCCTCCTCCTTTAAGAACCCCACATTATCAACTACAACTCCTTCTCCCTCAACTAGATCAAGACGGAACACCAAAGAGTTCTATTTCTACTACTTGATCTTCCTCGTAGTAGTACCCAATATGTATCACTCTGCTGTGAAAATTTCATCAAGTTTCGTTCAACCTCTCTTTCCCTTCTTCTCTCTCTCTCGCTAACTAAGCTTCTTTGATGGTTTAGGTAAGAATCCATTATATTGGACTTATCAACACAAATTATCACAAGGTTGGTTCTTCAATTGGAAAGTAGTAAGTGACCCTTTCCTTTCTCTCTCTCTCACTCTAAATTCGCTCAAAACTAAACTCTCTCTCTCGGGTAGGATAACTCTGATCATCAATATTACCTATTCCGTTCCCACCTCCCCCTCTTATCAATCCTCTTCATTTCCTACCTCTTGCTCTCTCACCTCTCGCGTCGAATCCTCCCCGAAACTAGAACTGCTCGTTCTCATTTCATTCTCGGATTCTCATTCGTCATGCTAGCTGCATTACATGGAACGAGTTTGATCAAGATGTTGATCATCTTGTGGCTCAATTGGAGGATTGCGAGAATCGCTTTGAGCGAGGACAAGGGAAAGAGTGTGAGGAGGGAATGGGTTCCTTATTTGACTTGGGGATTCAATGTGGGAATGTTGTTCATGAATTCAATTCATGGTGGATATGAATTTGGATCGATCTCCTCGACTTTGAATTGGCTCGTTAGTCGGGATCATTTCTTCGAAAAAAGCTCTTCATATGACTGACTCTTTCCTTCGTCGTTTTGTGCTTTGGAATTTAAGGACGAGTACAAAGGTTTGTTACCGAGATGGCAGATCATGTGGAATATCTCAATGTTGAGGATCATCTCGTTCAATATGGAACTCTATTGGTCATCAATCTCAACGAGCTCTGTTCCCTCTTCCTCAGTGCGTCTTTCCCTTTCCCTCCTCGGCCCTGCTCTATCTCATCTCTTCTATTCATAGGTCCCACTCACTCCACGCGCTCTCCAGCAATCGACGACAATCTCCCCCGATCCCGTCTCGAACAACTTCTCATTCCCTTTATTCCTCTCCTACGTCTTCTACCCACCTCTCTACCTCGCAGGTCCAATCCTATCTTACCCATCCTATCTCTCCCAACTCGTTCCCTCCTCCTCCTCATCCGAGTCGGAAGATGAAACCTCCATCTCCTCGATCCTTCGATACGGTTTCAGATTCTTGACGAGTTTGGGAACGATGGAGTTTGTATTACATAGTATGTATGTAGTAGCGATCAAAGATTCTCCTGGTGATTGGTGGATCAATTTGGGTCCTATGGAAGTATCAATGATTGGATTTTGGAATTTAATCATCGTTTGGTTAAAGGTTCGTTTCCCCCTTTTTTTCCTTCCCTCCCTCTCCCTTCTTCTTCTTGAGTAGAGGGAAAAAAGCTGATAAGAGAAATGAGATGGGGAGAAATAGTTGTTGATACCATGGAGGTATTTCAGATTGGTCAGTTTAATGGATGGGATCAATCCACCGGAGAACATGGTCAGATGTATGGCGAATAATTATTCGACTCTCGGATTCTGGAGGAGTTGGCATAGATCTTACAACCTCTGGATTATCCGGTACGTACCTCTTGACTCTTCTTTGGATGAGAATGAAATTGATCGAGGAGAGAGAGAGGGAATGACTAGGTATTTGTACGTACCGTTGGGAGGGAGTAAAAGACCTCTACTTTCGACTTTGGTCGTGTTTACTTTTGTCGCGTTGTGGCATGATTTGAGTATGAAGTTGTTGGCGTGGGGATGGATAGTCAGTCTGTTCGTCATTCCCGAAATGATCTGCACTACTTTGATCTCCTATAAAAAAGTGAGTTTTTCCTCTACTTGTCATGTTCGAGAGTGAGCTGATTCGGATCAAATGAGTAGTACGGGGAGAATTGGTGGTATAGGCATCTGGCGGCGGTGGGGGGAGTGTTCAATGTTTTGTTGATGATGACTGCTAATTTGGTTGGATTCGTCGTTGGGATCGATGGTGCGAAAGGATTATGGACGAAAATGTTGGGGACTACGGATGGTAGGTCTCTCCGAACCTTTCTCTCCACGTGTTTCGAGAAGCTGGGCTGATGGGATTGAGTGGAATTAGGGAGGGTGTTCATGGGTTTAGCGAGTTGTTGTTTGTTCGTCGCGGTTCAAGTCATGTTCGAATACAGGCAAGTTCTGGTTCTCGCTCATCTCATAGTCTTGTACGATCGCTGATGAGCTTGTGTGGAACTTGTAGGGAGGAAGAACGTCGAAAAGGAGTAAATCGTAGATGTTGATCATCGCGGTCGGTTTTTGTTTTGCATCGTTTACGCATATCTACGCATATAGCTGTATTGTATTATCGTTTTCGCATCTATTAGCTCTAGAGAGATCAATAAATGACAATGCTGGTAATACCTTGCATTCGACAGAATGATCTACTTTTGTTCCTCTTCTCCGTCATCCTCTTCGATCCCTCGTACTTCCCATTCTCCACTGACGTCCCATCGACTTCCAGGAGCTTTCGCACTGACGTATTTGACGAATCCCAAAACTCCAGGGTCCCTCAACACCAAATGCAATCGGTTGAAAGTCGGTTCGAGACTCAACAAAGTCGAGTCGTCTTCCTCCATCTCCTCCTCTTGTTCTCCTTCTTGTGTTTGCTCAGCCCCGTGCTCTTTCTCACTCTCCTCCGATTTCGATTTTCCTCCTCCTCCTCCTCCATAAGTAGCTTCATCTCCCCCTTCATCTCCAACGAGCCAAATATCCCAACCACCTGCTTCACCTGCCTCCCAAATCTCCTGATCCTCTTCCTCCTCCTGTTTAGGGGTCAAGTTCAATCCGATATCTAATTTCGCTTGAGGTCCTTCTTCTTCATTTCCTTCTTCTCCTTCGTTTGCTGCGGGTTCACCTCGTGCGAGAGTGTAGTCGAGTCCAGGTCGGAATCGACGAATGTTGGTGGTATGCGCGACGGGGAGGAGGGAAGTGAGAGTAGCGATCAAAGAGGCGAATGCAGAGGATTGGAAGAGGGTCTCGAGTTCGGTGAGGAGGGTTTCGAGGCGTTCTGAGGGTGACGTTGAGGTGGAGAGGGAGAGGTAGCGTTGCAAGTGAGGAGGTCCCACAACTTGCCATCCTTGTTCTTCTCCAGTCGTGTGAGCGGGAATCAAGTTGACTTTCTGACCATTAACTGTAACTCCTCTTCGATCTTTCTCAGTTTCGAGATCTTTCGCTTTGATAAGAGATTCGAGTTCGGTCGCGATCGAGGGAGAGAGGAAATCGGATAAGACGAGGTGGGAAGTTTCGACGAATTGCGATCGAAGGTGAGAGATGATTTTGGGAGACGTGTAGGCCGAGTTGAGGTACTTTGAGAGGTAGGCGAGATCGGAAGAGGAAGGGACAGTAGGTAAGGGGAGGGAGAGAGGTTCAGGATAAGGTGTAGGAGCAGAAAGAGTCGTTGCATACTAAATCTCGATATGATGCGTCAGCCTTGTTCGAAGCTCGATTGAGAAGAGGGTTGGACGTACGAGTTGCTGCAGACTACTCTTTGGCATGAAACCTTCACTTCCTTCGTAACCTTCTTCTCCCTCGACCGGTTTGTGAAACCAACCTGAGAGACTGACTCGAGCTCCAACTCCTCCCTTTTGACCATCTCCTACGACTGCGACTTCCTCAACAGAGTGGAAAGAGTGTCCAGGTTGGACTTCGAAGAATACGAATTGATTGAAAGAAGGCTGCGAACAGGCATTCGGGTTAGCGAGAACTTCAAGAGGTGGACTAGAGATGAGGACTAACGGGGATAATGACAGTAGGCTTTGAGGCGGGTATATTGGGTCGATCGGGGTTCTCGTCGTCTGCTTTGACTACTGGGTAAAGCTCGAGGGCTCCTCCCCACTGTCGAGATCAACGAGAGCGACCGTCAGAAAAAGTCGCAAAGGTCGAAAGTCAAGCGAGGGAATCACCTCAGGTTTCCACGCAGGTTCATCGAGAGGTAGGTACAGAATGAATGAGATCCTTCTTGTACCGATAACATCGTCGTGATTGAGTAGATAACACCCTTGACGGTATTCGGCGCAACTCATATCCGTCTTGCTTCCACTCAATGGCCCACACCCAGTCACTTTCTGTAAGAACTTGCGAAAGGTTTCCGAGTAAAGAGCATCTCGAAGTTGGAGGAGAGTTGGAAGAAGTGCGAGTTCAGATTGAGGAAGTCCAGAGAGGTTGGTCAAATCTCCCGTTTGATTGATCTGTGGAATGATGGAGTCTGAGCTTATAGTTGTTAAAATATTTGCTCGAGCAGCTCTAGCTCACCTTGTCTGTTGTGGACGGAGGGAAAGGTTAAGCAAGATCTAGTTTTTTGATGATGATGGGAAAAGCGTACAGATATCAGTCTCCTTCTCTGTAAAGCTCAGCTGTTCTGTAATCTCCTGCCTAGCCTTTCTCAAAAAGTCTTGATCAAACAGCTGATTGATCACGGCGTGTCGGTAAGGTGTTGAAGAAGAGTGATTTTTTTGAAGTTTCTCTAGGTTCTCTGCTTGTAGCAGAGTAGGGTGGAAGGGTAGAGGTGCTTCATTCGAAGTCTTTTGTCGCTTAGCTGATGGTTCGGGAGGTGGTGAAGTCATTTTCAGGATAAGTTGGAAAGAGAGAGCGAGAAATTCGTCGGAGAGGGATCTCTCATTCGCAAGTCTCGCAGGCAGCGTAAACGAGTTTGATGACAACCGAGAGACACCAACGAAAACACCTTTTGATTGCGGACTTCTGAAATCCTTCGGAACTACCCAAGTATATAAGAAAGAGGAGAAACGACGACTTTTTAGTAGAACGACTTGACCTGGCATTCGAAGCTATCGGCAGAGTCCTGATCACCTCCCGTGTACACTCCGATTTTGGGATACGGGCAAAGCTTGCGTTGGAAAGCGACTCCGTTCGCTTTGTTCGCATCTTTGTAGGAAGAAGCGACGATCTCGTCGGGAGCGCTAGCGTTTGTCGTACTTCAATCAGCAACGCTTCAAGGACAAGAGTGGGACGAGGAGCGACTCACTTTCCATTCTCAACCCAATCGAGGAGTGCGAGTACCATGTCGTGCTTTTTGTCGAATTCGCTAGATTGTCCAGTTCCGTTCAAAGCGAGAGGCTTTTGTGAGGCTTGACCAAAGTTGTAGGCACCTGGTCCACCACTGCAGTGAGCAACACCGGGTGCTGTGAGTTAAGAGGACACAGTCAGGCAAATGTTGGAGAAAGACAGGAGAAACGAAAAAGTTCACCTTCGAACATCCGGAATGAATTGTCGAGATCCGCTGGATATCCTAACGCTTTACGAACAGTCTCGTAGTACCACAGAGTCGATCCGGATGGGATGAGTGTGTCGGCCATTCCCACGTAAGTAATCAGCTTGCCGTGTTTCAAGAAATCTGAAATATCGCCTTCCCAAGCATTCGTTTGGCCTGCAGGGAAGAGCGCGAAATAGTCAGCACACGTTGAGTGTATAGTGGCTACAGCGATGAAACGGGAGAGGTTCGGGACGAGGAGAAGCGAAAAAAGAGGTCAAAGAGATTACTCACCGGGATCAGTCTCGTCTGCGATCTTGATGAGCTTCTCGAATTCGATCTCATCGGTGACGTTGAAGTCTCCTAGCGACGTTTGGTTCTGTACCTGGTAGTAGAAGTACGCAGGAGCTGTGTGGGAAGAAAGAAACGGGTGTTAGCGAAACGAAATGTCGAGAAGTATCGATGGAAAAAACATGCCAGGCCCGTAGGCAGACCCCCCAACCGAAAAAGCAGCTAGTCCTTCACTACCAGGCATGAAGCCGGGGAACAGGAGTTCAGCATTTGTCACGCTGTGGTAATCTGCCCAGATTCGATACATGCGGTCGATCTTCTCGTAGCTCAAACAGCTCGATGAGTTGGCGTAGGGCTGATCGCATGATAAGATCGAGAGTTCAGGGCGACAGACGAGAGGATTCGTGATAACGTTGTCTTTGACCCCGTCGAGTTCGTCGCATTGGCGAAGAACCTGTTCATCGGACAAAGCCAAGGTGCGACGACAGGGAAGGTCAGTCTCCGAACAGCACGCAGTACTCTTCATTGTCGGTGAAGGAGAACGAGAAGCTTACCTCAGCTCCGATTGTATCGTAATCAGCTCGAGTTAAATAAGCGGACGTGTTCTGTTTGTTCACGATCGAATTTATCCTCCACGTTTGGCTGTTTAGCCTAGACCAGTACTGAGCGGCCGCACCTTTGAGCCCGAGCAGAAGGAGGAAGTACAGGAGGCAGGGAAGGGAGAAACGAGAAGTTCAGCTTCGAAGCCCAAATCATCTGGAATGCGTCAGGCTCACCTGCAATGACACCATCGTACGAGTCTGGGAATCTCTGAATCGACTTTAGTCCTTGTTTACCTCCAGAGGAACAGCCTATCAAGCAATACGATCGAAATCAGCTCTTCGCTCGAGAGGTCCTCGATTGAAACTTGCAAAGACGTACCGTTCCAAATAGCCGTCTTGTGAGCCTTGCCGTAGTAGGCCTATCGAGCGAAGAGGTGAGTCAGCTCAAGGATCGGGGTGCGAAGCAAGCCTTGCTCACCTTGATGAGCTTTTTCGAGTAATCGGTTGTGAGCTGCACAGCGCGCCATCCGAAATCGATCTGCGACTCGGGACTACGAGTGAAGGAGGTAAAGAGTAGTCAGTAAGAGACTAGTGTTGTTCGGAGACTGAGAATAAGGGAAAAGATGGCGGACTTGTTGAGGGCGAAAGTTCCGTCTCCGGAGGTCCCGATGTGACCTTCATTGAGGAGCGTCGATGAGATGAGCTAAGTGATCGTATTCGGGGAGTATTGGTACGGAGCGGGAACTCACCAGCATTGGTTGATGCGACAGCGAATCCGTACTTCGTGATAGGAACTCCCATGTCGAGGAAGTTTACACCACCGGCGACTCTGAAGACGAGAGATACCATTGTAGCGAGGGATATCAGCGAGATGAGCGACGAGAATAGAACAGGTGGAGGAAGAAGGGAAGGAAAAGAGGAAAGCGAGCTCACCCTCCGTTACCGACCATCATGAAGCGTTCGTTCCATTCGTCGGAAGTAGGAAGCCAAAGCTCGAATTGAACCTACCGAAACGGACTTTGTCAGTTCCGAGAGAAAGAGAAAGTGTCGGGGAGAGAAGGAAGACGTACCTTTGACAAGTTCGACGTGTGAATGTAAGCTCCGAAACGACAGAAGTCTGGGAGATCGGGTACAGCAGTAGGATACGCAGGACTGCCATATTCTCCCCAGTCGGAAGAGGAGAAGTTTGTTCCAGCTATCGAAGCGAAGAGACGTCAAAATGAAAGAAAGCGACGAAGGAAGACGGATCGACCATAGAAGAGAGGATGAGACTGACCAGGATAGTTTTGAGCAGCGTAGACCTCCAAGTTGGAAAGAAGCTCAGGTGCCGTCTTCCAAAGCTCTTGACAAGCTGAACCCCATCGTCGTTCAACTTTCGGTACGGCGGAAGCTTGAGCTGTTACGAGCGACGCAGCTAGGGTCGCTGCGACTGCAGTCGAGAAGATCATTTGTCGAGGTGTTCTGAGGGTTGTCGAAGTCTTGAGGAAAGTTGAGGGAAAGAGAAGAAGAAGCGAGAGAAGTTGAGGAGAAAGAAGGAAGGAAGAGAGGAGCCCCGCTACGATAGAGACTACGGTACCGGTCATATCGACTTTTGAACGGGTAAGATTCGTCGGAAGAACAGAATCGCCGTCTCGAACCGGAGATTTTGCAAATTTGATCGTCTGGCCTTGCAAAGACTTCCCTCGTGAGCAGTCGATCGACGCTAGCCTATTTTCGTTTGCTGCGTGGGCAAATCGTTCATCCAGAGTTTGAGGAAGCGGTCTAATAGAGGTGGGGAGAAATTAGCGAGGAGGAGGAGAAGGAAGGAAAGATAACTCACTCTGGGGCTGAAGGCGTAGTTCGGGACGCACAACAGAAAGCTCTGACGAGGCCTTGACTGGCAATAGGAGAGATGAGTGATGTAAGAGAGAGAGAACTCGGTCGAGAGCGATCGAGAGAATATGGTTGGCAAAATTTACGGCTTTACGTCGTAAACTACGGTTCCGTACGACTTTTTACCGTAAAGAGTACGGCTACTTACGGTACGGAGGTGGCTGGACTTACGGCTCGTATCGTAACCGTACCGTAGACCGTACGTATATAAATCACAAACTCCGGCCGACTTCTTACGGAAAGTGCTCTGGCTCAGTCGCAATCCTCTACTTGATGTTTTTGTGGACGACCAGAGTTCAATCTCTGTGAAAACGTAATTGCCAAAATTCCATCTGAGTTCGATTCCAGTTCCCTCGAGTTCCGCGCATTCGTCAGGCGGGAGTTCTTCCAAGATTCCGTCCGGTTCCATCCTGATTCCGCGTCATGTCATCCTCCGCCCTTGAGATGGAACCCGACTCGCAATGCTCTTCTTAGTCCGCTTATAGCTCTCGGAAGCTCTTATGAGTTCCATGCGAGTTCCAGCTCGATTCTCACGGGCTTCGCACTGGGTTCCTCCTCTATTTCGGTTGCTCGCTCGCTCGCTCGATGCTCGCACAAGTACAGAGATAGTAAGTTATTCTCATTACACACTAGATGAACTACAACAATAAAGGGATAAAGGGATGACTAGAGACGAAAGATAGACGCGAGAGCAGATCGGGAGTCGAACAAAATCTAATGATATTCAGGACAGAGGATCAGCACTGGCTCTGGCAGAAGAGAGAGGAAAGGTAGCTCACCAATAAGGGACTGGGCAGAGATGGATTGAAGCAGAACGATCCGAGTCAGAAGGGAAAGAAACATGAGCGATCCAAGCAGCAAAGAGCGGTAGCATCTGAAGCAGCATGATAGTCAAAGCAGGGGCTCCTGGTTGCTCAATGAGGGGAGTCTGCGACCTCTCAAGGGAACGGGAGGGAAGGGAAGGGAAGGGAAGGAGAGGGTAGGGGAGGTACGGGAGGAGGAAGGGGATCACTCAACAAAACAACGTGCTCGAAGAGCAGGGAAGTTCAACAAGAGTGATGGGAAAGCTTACCTAAGGGAGACCTGGCTTTCTCCTCCGAACACTGACGCTATGCGGGTCAACGAAGAGCTTGATGACTGGAAACCGGTTGTTGTTTTGTTGGATGACGAAAAGTTGAATGAAAAAGTTGGACGACGAGAACGGCGTAGGAGGAGGGAATTAGAGGATGGACAGGATAAGTGTAGGTAACGAGAGCTGTCAGGTGGTCAAGAGAGTGTAGTACGATGAGATGTTGAGGAATTGTTGGGAAGAAGTGAGAAGAAGGAAGAGAAGAGGGAAACTTCCCGCGCGCTCGAATTTCTGTTTTTTTTTTCGCTAAGTCCATCTCCTCGCTTTTCCCGCCACTGCCGCTTTACTATCCCGTCATTGAGAACGCTTTAACGAACTCAATCATCCTGTGTTACCAGTGCAAATGATCTAACGGTGCTTTGCCATGTTCGATAAGCAGTTTTCGAAACGAGAGTGACAAAACATACCGCTATCGCAATGCGATTGAGCGTGGAATCGAGGTGGAACTGCTTCGCACCGAGGTAGAACTAGCTCCGAGGCGCAACAGCACTGCGAGAGAACTCGCCTTCACTGTCGGTGGAATTTGGAGAGAACCGCCTTCAGAGCATACCGAGATCGTCAAGTCTAGAAGCAAATGGAACTTGGGAAGAATCGGAAGAGCTCGCGGAATTGAGAAGCGACTGAGATGGAATTTTGGCAATTACGTTTTCACAGAGGTTCAATCCTGACACCTCGCAATCATTCTTGCGAGGGCTTTGCATGGTCGCGACCTCCATTCTGCATGGAGAGCTAGACCCGAGTTGCTGTAGAGCCGTCGAGTCTTGCGAAAGTATAGCAATCGCGAGTTTTGACAACTCTTTCCGTCGATTTCTCGGTCTTTCTTTTTTGCGGCTTCGACTCTTACGAAGTGTGCACTCTCGTGTAGTCCACCTCACCCTCTGGATACGACTTTGAGTCATAAATTGGCCCGCGGAAGAGAGTTATCCGTAAAATCCGTACTACGGTTACGAGGTCCTTCCGATACGGCTACGAGTACGGTACGGAAAGTCTACGGTTACGGAAATCTGCCGTACCGTAAGCCGTACGTGAAAAACGAGTGACTTACGAGTACGGTACGTACGGAAAACCAACCATACGAGAGAACTTCAAATGCTCACCATTCACCAGTCATCTCGCCAAGTACCCTGCGTAACTTCCGCCAGACCCAGAGACCGTCTAGTATGAGCCTCCTACCAGCGAGGAAGCGCTCAACAGCCAGATCGCTCCTGTATCAAACGAAATGACCCTTCATCTCGGAAATCGCTGCTTCGCCCTACTGGACTCGTTAGCAGGCTCAGCGTTACCTCAGGAGGAAGGGAGATAGCTGATGGAGCAATCAACGTCAACAGTGGGACCTCTCGCTGTGAGGGGAATGCGATATGGGTTAAACAATTCGACTCACCATCAACTCGCTCGAGACTTCCTCCTCTCGCTCCATTCGTCTGATGCTGGGTCCATAGGAGGATGAACGAAGGTTTCGTGATGCAGGGAGGCAGCTCGAGACGACTCTACTCCGCGGACAACATGATCGAAATGGCTCCTATCTTCAATCGGGTCTCTTACCTTCTCTCACCCTCTCCATCTCGCTTCGCCCCTGGCAACGACCATTCCGTTCAATAGATACCGATATGGGTCTCGAAAACTGGAAGTCTCGATTGCACGACCTTGAAGCGTACCTCGACGAGATCGAGAAGCTTGCGCTGTCGAGACTGGCCACGGACTACGGAGACCCTGATCCACAGACACGTTCTCGATGGAAGGCAGTTTTCGACGGGTGGAAGGAAGAAATGAAGGCAACTTTGCCGGTTTGCGTCAACGAGAACAGGTATTGGCGTAGAATTCAATATTTGCTGGAAAGTTTTACGCGCGATGTAACACGAGGACTGGATGTAAGCTTGTTCCATCACCTTGAGAGACGCTTGAGCTGATTCAGATTTTCCTAACAGGTCCTTGATCGGAACGGAGATGTTGTTTCGCAGATGCGGGCTCGGATCGTCCTCGCTACCGTTCAAGCCAAGTCTCCCCCGTCAATTCCGGACTGGGTCGACGACACTCATCATCCTATCCCCGTCCCCATCACCGTGAGGCGACTCGCGGAACTCGGGGATCGCTTAAGGTCGATGCAGAACAAGATCAACGAGGCGAGGCGACCGAGTTATGAATGGAACAAGCTCACCGCATGGACTGAAGCCATCGAGACCGCGATGACTCTTCACGTCTGGCTCGATCCGGAGTGGGCCAAGATCAATTACATGTTGGACGAAATCATGTCGTACTTTGAGAAAGGAGGAGATGTGCGAAACTCCCCTCACTATCATCATCTTTCGTCCTGCTTGCTGACATTGCGCTCTTACTTTCGATGCAGCTCCTTGATGACTCCGGACAGATCAAGCAGAACTTGACGTTTCAAGGATTATTGAACGCTATGAAGGAACCTTGGATTTTCAAGCAACGTTTCCCTCGACAAGGGCTGATCTTGCGTTCGCTCGAGTCGACGAGACGCATCAGCAGTCGAGTCGCTCGTCGACACGGGATCCAGACTCAAGGCGTCGCGGAAGAAGGAGGAAGTTACTTCTGAAAGATCGGACTTTCGTTTGTTTATTTATCTGTACTTGTAAAGTCCGTTCTTCGTGCAGACTAAAGCAGTATCTATGACCGGACGCTCGCTATCGCTTCGAGCTGTCTGCGTCATCGTGAAGCCCGTCAAAGAAGTGTTGCGAAATCAGACGAGAGGAGCTGATTTTCGATGAAAAAGTCAAAGGACCGGGATGGGGCCAACTCGATTTGGAGATAGCTATCGAAGTCTTCTTTGGGGGCGGTAAGTTCGGATTACTGACTTGAGAAAATTCGAATATTTGAGGTGAGCGAAGGGAGGAGCAAAAAGCAGCAGGTCTCCTTCAACCAAGCCAACCATGTCTACTACCACTCAAGCTCCTACTGCTCCTGCTTCAGAGGTCGCCCGTACGTCTAAAGTCTCTCTAGTGACTCTCGTCAAAGGAGATGAGAGGGTTTCATCTCGACTGACTTTCTTTTGATCTTCATCTCTCCATCTCCACACTACCTCTGACCTCCTGAACACCTCCCACGAACCTAACGAAACATCCAAATATACCCCTTGTCCTCTTCCTGACTCGTTTAATCCTCTCCTTCTTCCCCTCGCTCAACGGCACGACCTACCAACTTCGACTTAAATCTCATCACTCTGTTCAACCACTGTAGTTCCCACTGCTACCCTCGACAAGTACAAGGCCGCCGCTACCGTCGTCTCATCTGTCCTTCAACAAATCATCTCAAAGGCTACTGATGGAAAGAACATTCTCGAACTCTGCGAGGAAGGTGACAAGCTCGTCGAGGAGGGTGTAAAGGGTCTCTACAACAAGGTCAAGGGTACCCCCAAAGGTGAGTCTCTCTTCAGTATTGTCTCTGCTCCTACTTTAGCATATACTCATTTTTCGCTCAATCGCTCTTTCTCGCACAGGTATCGCTTTCCCTACCACTGTCTCCGTCAACAACGTCATCCAAAACTTCTCCCCTGTCCCAAGTGACAAGGAAGCTGCTGCTCAAGCCCTCAAATCCGAAGATATCGTCAAGATTGTCGTAGGAGCACACATCGATGGTTATCCCGTTGTTGCTGGTGAGACGTGAGTTATACCTTCGACTCTGAATACCTAACATTTAGACGATACTGACGAGACCTGTTTCCCCACGTTGGATAGCATCGTTGTTGGATCCGAGTCTGTTTCTGGTGTCAAGGCCGACCTCATTCAAGCCGCTTACCAAGCTGGAGAGATCGCTCTTCGTACCGTCAAGCCCGGAGTCCGAAACTGGGAGGTTACCGATGCTATCAAGTCTTTGTTCAAGGAGTACGAAGCTTCGGGAGTCAAGGGTGTAGAGGGTATCCTTTCTCACCAAGTGCGAATTATCTCTCTGTACTGTAGAATCGAGGCAGAGCTAATATTGTCGATTGTAGTTCACTCAAAACAACCTTGAAGCCAAGAAGGGTCTCGTTTCTACTCCTACCGCTTCTCAACGAAGTGATTCCGATAACGCTTACCTCTTCGAAGAGGGAGAAGTTTACGGTCTCAACATCAATGTTACCAACGGTGACAAGACTGTACGTATCACACTCATGATCCTCGTCCTTTCCTCGAATGACTTGACTGATAAAGAGTGTTTCCAATCGTTTAGCCCAAAACCTCCGACATTCAAAAGACCACCATCTTCTCCAAGACCCCTACCACCTACATGCTCAAGATGAAGACTTCCCGAGCGACCTTCTCTGAAATCTCTACCAAGGCTGGATCTTTCCCCTTCACCCTCCGAATTATGGAAGACGAGACTCGCGCACGAATGGGTGTAAAAGAGTGTGTTCAACATAACCTCGTCAAGGGTTACGAGCTTACGTGAGTTCCCGCACCCTCCCATTGTCCCCTTCAAAAGGGGAAAGGAAACTGATTAAGGATTGATGATTTTCAGTACCTGCGACAAACCTACCGATCTCACCGCCAACATCTTCCTCACTTTCGCCGTTACCAAGACTGGAGCCACCCGAATCTCTCTTCCCCCTACTTACTACTCTGCCGAGAAGGTCAAGAGTGAGGTCCAACTTTCCGAGGAGACAAAATCGACCCTTGCGAAGAGCTTGAAGGCCAAGGTACAGAAGAAGAAGAAGACTCCTGCTGCTGAGGAGAAGAAGTGAATAGGTTGATGGTCAGAAGAGGGGCTTACTTATGAAAGATGAGGAGAAGGGAGAGGGGAGAGTGAAAATAGCATACTGAACAATCGTATAAAATTAGCAGTGAAATTCTCTCTGTTCGTTTCGCAATCTCTATCGTATCGTTCTCGTTGCTCTCAAGATAAGAGGAAGAGATAAGCATAAAATCTCGGCGACCTTTTTGCGAAATCATCATGAGGTTTTCTCAAGACTAGCTTTCTCCCCTCCCTTTTCTCCTCACTCCACTTCGTTCTGTCACTCGCGCATCACTCAGCGATACTCCTCTCGATACACTGGCCTCTACACGATTGAATCAACTCGAATCTCATCTCAAATCTAATCCTCCTTCTCCTTCCTCGACTCTCACTACTCAAACACTTACTCAAACCAGCATGTCTACTCAACCAAAGATCACTGTTCATTGGTTGGATCAATCGAGGGCTCAACGAGTCTTGTGGTTATTAGAAGAGGTTAGCTTCCAATCTCCCTCTTGCAAACTTCCCTCTCCTCGAATTTCCAGGCTGATTGAATCTCGTTCGTTCGTATAGCTTGAGCTCCCTTACGAGCGTTAGTCTACCTTTGCCCTCCCTCTGAACCGCCTCTATAGAGACAAGAACGGCTTCCGGCATCAACTCTCTTACCGATCGCAACCCTCGAAGAGTCCTCTAACTGACGACGAGCGGGATGTGATGATATAGTCAAAACTTACAAGCGGGATCCGAAGACGATGTTGGCTCCTAAAGAATTGTCGGATGTTCACCCACTCGGAAAGGTCAGTTTTCACTCATCTCCCCTTAATCTCCAGTCTTATAGAGACGGTCACCATGGGAAGGAGTAGCTGGATATTGGACACCGACATGGTTGTAGGCGAGGAGTGAACTTGTACTGACTCTTCTCCTTTGCGAATGGTTTCGAACAGTCTCCCGTTATTACCATCGATGAAGGCAAGGGTTCCGCGCCCCTCGTAGTCGCTGAATCAGGAGCAATCTGTGAACTCCTCATTGAACGATACGGCATGAAGAAGTTGGGATACGGACCTGAAGGAGACATGAAGCAACGAGCTGATTATCTTTACTGGATGCATTGGGCCGAGGTACGCTTTAGTTCTCTCTCTCTCGTATCTCTCTCCTTTCCCTCAGGGACTGATACAAGAGATTGTGAGGAGTACAGGGTACCGCCATGACTCCCCTGATGATCGCGATCGTTTTCGCACAAATCCCTAAACAAGCACCATTCCTCGTTCGACCCATCGTAGCTGGTATCGCGGCTGGAGTCAACGCACAATTCATCCGACCTAGGCTGAAGAACAACTATGGGTTTGTCGAGGAATGGTTGAAGGGAAAGGAATACTTCGTCGGAGATCATCTATCAGGTGCTGATGGTACGTTCCATCCTTGTCTCACCTACTTCGCCGACTCAAGCTGAGAAAGTCTGTCGCGCGTGCGTACAGTCATGATGTCGTTCATTGCGGAATCCCTCGAAGCTGCTCCCCTCAACAACGCCGACTACCCCAATATCACCAGATGGCACAAATCGATTCAGAACAGACCGGCTTATCAAGTCGCAGAAGAAAAGGGTGGCAGGAACGATTTGACCATGTTCGTCAAGTAGAATAGATCGGAGAGAGTGGGATATCGATATGGTTGAAGTCTTTGTCTGTACGAGATAATGAAAGATCAGTTTACGAACAACGCTACGAGGCCCGCAAGCTTCGCTCGAAGGACAGGGCGAGCTTGATCGCTCGCAATACTGCATCTGGATTGGCGAGAACAGGCTGCAGCGAGAGAATCTGCAGCTTCATTCGACTTTTGCGACAAATCGGTGCGATTCGTCTCATGATTGACTGTTGGCTGAGCTCGAGTACTCCGGAGCTGCTTCATTCATGCCTCTGAGAAACAGATAGCCAAAGTTCGGAGTGATGCGAAACAAACGTCGTTAGATTTGCGAAATTCCTCTCTTCGTTCAAACGATTCACTCAACAATGGAAGGTATCGCGATTACTGATCACTCTGGGTAAGTAGCTCTGCACTCTTGTCTTCTACGCCTAGCTAACGCAACTTCCCTACAGTCGGCGAATCCTTTCAACTCATTTCCCCTCTTCACTCCGAGCGAATCTAGCAATAGACGCTGCCATCGCATCTCCCAACCCCGTAATCTGGGTTCCAGGTACAAGGAATACTTCAACTAAAGCACACGCCCACTCATCAGATGAGTCGAGCGATGAGGAAGACGAGGAGGAACAACCTTGGAGGAGTGATGAACCCTCATCAACACTAGCTAGATCAGGCAATAAAGATGGATTGGCTGTATGCCAGGTAGTAAGAGGGACTGTGAGATATATCGCACCCGTCAAAGCAGATAGTGCGCAGCTCTACTTCCCTCCTCTCACTCCCTCCTCAAGTTCGCTGAACCTTTCTTCCCCTCTAGTTGACCCTTTGATCCCTTTGACGTTCTTGACGGAGCTGCACGAGGTCTTACAGAACTACATAGCGGGCACAGTATCAGAAGCGAGTCTCAAGGTACGTCTCGATTCTTCCTCATCTCGTAGTTGATTCGTAAAATCCTCATTCACTCGCCCGTTCTTGTTCCAATCAGGATAACTTCGATGTCGTACTCGCATTACTACAAGAGATGTTGGCGAACGGAAGACCTCAGCTCTCGCAGGCTTCACAACTGAGAGAATTGGTTGATCCTCCTTCTGCACTTCTCGCAAAAGTCGCTCTCAACGCTGCCAATGTCGCTGGGTGAGCCTCTATTACTCTCTATCTGTATGACTACTGCGTCTGAGCGCATGTGGACTCGTGTAGACTCGCTGTACCGATACAGTCAAACGCAAACGCTCTTCTCGTTTCTCCTCTCCCTTGGCGACGGCAAGGGATCAAGTACAATTCGAACGAGATCTGTAAGGCTCCCTTCACATCCCCACGATCGACCTCGCTCATCTGACCCTATGACAGATCTCGACATGACTGAAACGCTCTCTTTCACTCTCGATCCGAATGGGAAACCCCTTAGCAGTTCAGTCTATGGCGATCTGAACTGTCGTTCTCGACTATCGGGAATGCCGGATCTGACACTGTCCTTTACGGATCCTACTGTACTCGATGAAGCGCCTGCTTTTCACTCTTGCGTGAGGTACTCAAAATGGGCTAAAGACAAGGTCGTTTCATTCGTACCTCGTATGTATCCTCTCCTCGCTCTTCGATCTCTCGGACTCTCACTGAAAGTCGTCATCTATTCTTGATCAGCCGACGGAGCTTTCCAACTCCTCTCATTCCTTCACACTCCACCTCGAACCTCTCCCGCACTATCACTCGCACTTCTCCCCTTCTCCCTCACCTCCTCAATAACGCTCGGTTCCTCCGGTGGATCCTTCTCCCTCACTCTGACCTCCCGTGCTCCACCTTCTCGACCCCTAACCAATCTAATCATCCGAATCCCTCTCGCATCCGGTTCGAACGGTGTGACAGCAACGACTTCGGGAGGAGCTTACAAGAAGGACGAGGAGGGGAGGAGTATAGGTGGAGGTGCGGGACGGTGGGAGGTTGAGAGTGATCGAAGGGAAGGAACGGGGGGTGGTCAGACACTCGTTTGGAAAATCGATGAATTGGTTTCGACTGATCGACCTGCTCTTTTGACCGGTCAATATTACGCGTGAGCTCAAACATTCTCTCAGTCTCAGAGATGGCACTGATGGTATATTGTGCTTGCAGAGGAGAGAAAGCGAGGAAACCTCCATTCTTCACAATGACTTTCGATTCACCTTCTTCTGGATTCTCGGGATTACGCATCAACTCTCTCAAAGTCGGAGGAGAGATGTACAGCGTGTACAAAGGAGTCAAGACAAAGGGGAAAGGAGAAATCGAAGTCAGAACTTGATAGCTCTACTTCTCGAGTAATTCGAAAATTGCAACAAGATTGCGATTTCAGTGATCATGATGAACCGTACATATCGTTCAAGAGACGATACAGTAGAGATGAAGGGTGTCCACCACTGTGAAATCGCGAAGTAATGTCAGCCCGACTTTGCCAGAAAAGGAGAGAAGAGAAAGAACCTACAGATTCGAGATGTAAAGGTTGACCAATTCAGCCGAAACGACATCGTAGTAAGGGTTCAACACTTCCGTATCCTCCTCCTCTGCCATCCCTCCACTCAAGCTCGGAATTTCTGTTGATTTGAGCACCATTTCTGGACTACCCAAATCCCTCATCCCCCAATCTCCCTCTCCCAGGTAAACCGGACTAAACTTGAACATTCCCCCTACTACTACCACTGGTACTCTCATTCGATTTGCGGCGAGACAGAGAGGGAGGGAACCGGAGATGGAGAGGAGTGCTCCGTCGGCGAGGATCAGGTGTGGACCGAGGAGTACTTTCGAACAGCGAGGGAGAAGGGCAAAGATGTTGGAATCGGGAATGAGGATCGTAGGGATGTTGGCAGCTGATAAAGCCAAGGCTGTTTCTCGACCGGAGAATCTGAACGATGGGAGAGAAAGGTCAGTTTGAGGGAACGATGCAGATGAGGGAGGAATGGAAACCCACGAAGGAGCGGTTTCAGCTACAATGACTGTGAACTTGCGTTTCCGTGCTGCGTTCTTGAGGAATGCTTCGACAGTTTTCGAATGTCCGATCGTAAGGATGAATTCGCTGTTTCGAGTTTGGTCGTGAGCAATTAGAGTGAAGACGTCAAAAAGAGAAGTGTTCACTCACCCAGAATGAATATGGTCTATTGACTGTTCTCCTACACTTCGATAAGTCATTTCCACCTCATCCATCAACTCCTGAATCGCCTCGATGAAAACCGGTTTCAAATGGAAACTCCTCTTCGAAAACTCCTCCTCTCTGATCGCGGAAGTATCGATTGTCGGTCTTGAGAACGCTGTAGGTCGCTGCAAGATCTGGGACGAAGAAGGGGATTGTTGTTTTGGAGAAGGAGGAGCAGAACTGGAGGGGGTCGATGCGAGGGACGTTGACGCTCTCGGTGTCACTTGAGGTACCCCTTCTGGTGTTGGCTTGTGTCCTAGCAAGTCGAACATACTGCTGAGTGCTCCACTCTTTGCTTGATTGATCAGGTCGCGATCGTGGTGGAAGAAAGGTTCAGTTGGAACTCCTGCGACGGCGGGAGTTTGAGGGACGAGGGGAGTAGAAGGTGAAGAGGAAGGAGAGTGGGCAGCGTCGAGGTGGTTGGAAAGTGCGGTAGCGTATTCTTCTCGCATGAGAACGCAGATTCGACGACACATGTTGGTTACGACGAGTTCTACGAAATCAAAAATTTCATGTCAGCTCGTTTCCTTTTTACTGCTCCCGCTCGAGATTAACGCTTGCTCATCTCAGATCCTCCCTTCGATAGCCGAGGGAGCAACCCGTCAAGGAAGGAAGGACAAGTTTGACTCACCTTTCGGACCCGCATCCTGCAACACTTTGCCAACCTCTTCTACGTGACTGATGAGCTGATCAAGCGAGTTGAACTTGGCACTTGCGACTACCTCCCTCAACAGTCGAATGACCTCTAGTGCTACTTGACGAGAACCAACAAGTTGTCTGATTTTGGAGAGGAAAGAGCTGTCAACGAGCGAAGAGAGCAAAAAGAGAGAGTGGAGCGTACCTCCTACGTAGCTTGACTGCTAGTGACTCTATCCTTCTGTGTACATTCGGTTTACTGACTGATTCAGTTAACATTCCCTAAAGTTTAGATGAACACCAACAATTCATCAGCAATCAGTTTATTCAGCTTGTAGTAGCTGATAGAGCTCACCATTATAGTTCTTGTAGCCTCTGGATTCGATTTCTGGCAGGCTTTGATGTAGACGGGAGGAGACAAAGGTTCGCTGCCGCAACTTTTCCCCTCTTGACTGGCTACCCTTCACTCACTAAAAATTGCTCTGCTTCTTTGGAAGTCTACCGCTAGTCAGAGAGCTCTGAGAATCGCTGACTCACTCCCACATGCTCGTTCTCTCGTGTCCGCTTCGCTCCTACCCTTTCTCTCTCGTCTCGTTTGTTTCTCCAATCTGTGTGCTCTGATTCTAGCAGGCTCTCGTCTCACAACCCTCAAGGCGCCAATCTTCGAAGTCGACCCACTTTGGTGCTGGCCACGCCGCGGAGTCTTTCGGAGGTTGTGAATGCGTTATCTCTCGTCGTTTCAAACTGCTTCCCTTCTGCCTCTTCCACTTCACCTTGTATGGCCGGTATATTCAGGCGCAGAGGAAACGGTCCGACCGTGCAGGAATTGTCGAGGGTAGAGATAGAAAACGGGGATTCGTGAGTTCTTCTAAAGCTGATCGACCCTGCTGCAGATAGACTAATCTAGTCGAGCGCTACGAACAGGGACGATAGCGTTCACTCTTACAAACCCCGCCGTCGCAAACGGGATGCTTTCGTACCCGAGTCTCGTTTAGGGAAGGACCAGAATCCGGTTCGCTTTCTTTCTTTCTATTGCTCGCATGCCAAGCTGAACTTCATGCGTTCTATACTTGTGTAGAAGCGATGGCTTATGCCACTTCCCGACTCCGGGTACCTTAGCGATTACATTAGTCAGCAAGTAAGTCGACTCGACGAGGTATTCGGCTTGTCGTGCATCAAGTACTGACACTTTGCGAGTTGTCAAACAGCCTCAGATACACAACTTCAACCCGAAGGAACCGCACAATACGAATGAGACTACTGCATTCAGAATTCGTGTCCGTAACGAAGCGTATCGACAATATTGTGCTCAAATCGGAGACGCTTACTTTGATAAAGCAGTAGGCCTCTCTCATTTCCGCAAAACACATAGCCATGCACTGACTTGCATCGCGCTTCACAGTGTGCCTTTGCGAGTGGAGTACTGCCAGAATGGCAACAGTTTGTCAAAGGCAAAGATGCGCCGAACGATGAACACAATGTAAGTTGCTCGTTACTCGAGCTGCTCTCAGCATATCTAGTCTAACATCACGGCTCTTTTGCAGCTCCTCCGTCCTGTAGGCCCCGCCTTGCTCGCTTCCTCATTACGATGCATCGGTCAACGATTTCTGCTCTTCCGAAACAGGACTTGAGCAAAGAGCAACAATACGAGCGAAACCTAGCTGCGCCGGTCGACTATCTCATCTCGAAGTATCTACAAGCGGAAGACCTGCAAACGGAACCCTTCAACAACGCTCGACAGGTGCAACAAGCTCGAGAAGACCGCTTGTCAAAGATGGAGGAAATTCTCGAGCGAGCATCACACGGACTCCATGAGCTCAAACAGCAGGCGGTACCCAAGCGAATCTCCTATGGCTTACCCGAGATTGCGAGTCATTCGGTGAGTTCGTTTCCCACCGTACTCTCAGTGAAGCTGAGCAATAGCCTTTTCCAGCTTTTCGAAAACAACGTCGTACCAACTCAAGGCCAGGGAACTCGCACACCGTCAACTGGAAGTAGACACCACAGGTCGTCGGATCGATCATCCCCGACGATCGCTTGTTGAGCGACGACTTGGCAAGCGAGCTGGCGCCACAAACTGGCTCTCGACTTCTTCTTCTCCTTGACTATCCGTTCCCTGTTCCAATTCCCTCACTCTCCTCCTCAGTCTCTCTACTTCTCCTCTCCATTCTTCTCTCTCCGCTTCCCATCTTTCCCCTTCGATCGGACTCTCTTCACTCGCTCTCTTCCCTTGTTTTCTCTTTTTCCTCTTTTCTTCCTCCTCCTCGAATTCGTGTACCTCTTCCAGACTTGCCAACAGCTTTATCACTCTCCACAGTCTCAATATAATTAGTAACGAAGCTACCGACTCCAGTGGACCCTGATTTTGGAATCACACTCGGGTCAGCTCAGCGTTTCGAAATGGTGAGGAAGCGTGAGATTTCGAACGAACCTGCGCGCCTACAGCGAGGATGAACGCTCCGATTATCACAATCGCGTCAAAGAGATGTAGGAACCAATGTTCAGCGTGATGAGGGAGAGGGAGGTAGTAGGTGATTCCGAAAGCGAGCAAATCCGCTGGTATCTCGAGAATGAAGAACCCTACAGTTTCGTTCATCTGTCAGGATGCGTCACACGCCGACGAGAGCGAAGGCGTACCAGTGATGAACAGCGAGAAATATTCGAATAGCTCGAGGATGACTGAATCTGAAGGACAGCTATTTGTGCAGATACAGCTCGAGTCCTTGAGGTAGTCCGCGAGGATTGAGGAGATCGAGAAGATAAACTCGAGGCAACTGAGAGCGATAATAGCTGAGCCCGAATGGATCGTCAGCAACCTTTCGAAGCCCGACGAAGAGAGAGAAGCCTCACTCCAATGCCACTGAGAGGTATCGAGTGCGTGAGCGAGAAACGCTTGAAGCCGCTTGTATGGGGCGCCGTCGTTCGGAGGGACGAGGGGGAGATAGGGCTGTCGTTTCTCGAGCATCACAGCAACATTAGAGAGGCAAAGCACGAGAGGCAACGCATCTGCCTTGTCTCGACTCGCTCCGGCAGCTCCGCGGTCAACATCCTGAGAGTCTAGACCATCAAAGAACCTCGAAAGTTGGTCCGTGCAGATTCTGCGAAAATGTCTAAACCCGATCGTTCGTTTCTCCGTTCGACCCCTTTCGAATGCCTTATCTTCAAATGATCAGCTGACTGCGGTCCGGTTACTTCCCGTCAATTGAACGCCAAACCCTTGTTCCGCCGAGCAACGAAGTTCCTTTCGATTGTGAACTCTTTTTCTGCTGTTCTCTTCCTTTCTCGACACTCTTTCGACAGCTCTTTCAGAGAGACCGACTTTGGTTACGCTCAGAATGGATCGATCAATGCTAGATCAGACGATCGCTCCCCTGGTGAGCAGAACCCCCCAAAATTGATTTTTCAAGCTTGTTGATTCCCTTTCTCTCTGGCCAGCTTATCGCAGTCTGCCTCTCGTTTCTCGCTGCAGGGGTCGTATTCGCTCTAGGTGAGCTACAAGAGGATCTCTATTCGACACCAACTTATGCTGACACTTCACAATCTCTTGCTCTAAACCCGACGATCCCTTATTGATCTCCCTTCGCCTGTTCGAACTTAACATCTCTCGACGGTAGCAATGACATATTGGACCAAGTTCACGGACGATCACGCTTGGATACGCGCATCGGTCGCTTTGAGCGTTTCATGGCTCGGCTTAGATACGATTTTCAACGTTCTCTGGTGAGTCTATCTTTTCCTGACCGGGCTCGATCAAGACAGTATACTGATAGCTGGGAGATGTACAGGGCGTACGACTGGCTGGGTGAGCGTCTTTGATCGCTTATCTCGATTCGAATCCTGCGAAAGCTCATCCTCTCGCATTTTAGTCACGAATTTCCTTGATCCTTCGACTCTGATGCGCATGCCGTGGCAATTGACGGCTTACTGTATCACCATGTACGTTCATCCGTCCACTGACTGACCCCGTCTCACCCCTTTGACTGCTATTCGGCCTTTCCTTTGAACAGGCCTACCGCCGTCCTCGCTTCGCAAGCCTTCTTCATCTGGAGAGTGTGGATCATATGTGGCAAGAAGAATCCACTCCTGGTGGTAGTCCTGACCTCGATCTGCCTAGCATGTTACGGTGAGTTCAGCTCATTCGTTTTCGGAAGACTTCGAAGCTGAAATCCCAGTTCATCCGCCGTAGGTATCGCAATCAGGATGGCGATCTTCTGCGCTCAACATGAAGAGCTTGCTTCGTTCGGAGAGCTACACAGCGTCAGCTGGGCTTGGCTTGCGGGAACTTTCGTCGCAGGTTCGACTATCCCTCCTTGTTCCTTTCCGTCCTCCGGACTGATCTTTAGTATCCTTCACACAATACAGATGTTGGCATCACGTTCGTATTGGTCTCGCTCTCCCTCCTCTGTTCACGGTCTTGACGCTTTCGTTGGGGCCCATAGAGCGAGTGTCGTTTACTACCTCTCAATCCGACCTGCGAAATCGATGAAAGGTTCAGGCATGAGACCTCGAAGCTCGCTTTTGCAGAAGATTGTCGTTCGAGCGATTCAAGCGAACGCGCTTGCCGCTTTGTGTCAAATTGGAATGATCGCGTGAGCTCGACTTTCGATTAGTAATTGAAGTGGGACTTGACTCACTTTACGGAGACCTAGATTATACGCTCGTTTCCCGAATGGACTCACTTACACGATGCGAGTTGTTCTCTTATCGTTTTCCTGATTTGCGTGACATTTCTGAGCTGACGATCTTGATGGTTTGATCTGTAGTTTCGGTTTCATGGAGTCAAAGGTAAGGATGGAGCCGATGCAAACCCTGTGGCAAAGTGTACTGACCTGCTGAGTCCCTTGACAGATCTACATCGCTTCATTCATCGCAACCCGCACGTTCAAACTTCCCTTTCTCGTTACCTACCTTGTCCTGAACCAAGTCTCACTCCTTGTTGCTCAGTGAACATTCGATCCGCCGTCAACCCTTCGAAATTCGATTCCTCTCACTCTAATCACGAGATCGCACTTCGCAGTTTAGGACTTTCTGATCGATCTCACCCTCACCCATTCCCAAAGAACAACACAATCATCGTCACTCACGAAGTACACCATGTCGAGGAAGATGGCGAGTCCGAAGTGGGAGGAAGGGGAAGGAAGGGATCGGAGAAGAAGGGATTTGGGGATCTTGAAGTTCAGGTCAGACTCCCTGAGTTGGCGAGGAATCCTAGCTCGACGAAGGGTGACGTCGATGTGTACGGCTTGGCGTAGGAATGGAGGGGAGAGGTCGCTGGTCGACGATAGAAAGGTGTTTGGTCTCGTTTGTGAGAAGTTTCAGTACCTGTCTGTGTCTGCGGAATAAAGTCAATATGTTCCGAGTTTGGAAGCGACTTGCGAGAGACGAGTCGAGACCGGAATCGAAAGATTGGCGGTTGAATTCGAGCGAGACTTCGAGCGATATTGAGGGATCGACGAGAGCAGAGAATCTTCTTCGAAGCGGAATCTTGGAGCTTGACGAGCAAGGAGCAGCAAGAGTGAAGTGCACCGACAGAGAAGTTTCCGAGCGAGACGAGGAGCGTGATCGTTGAAGAGTCTTCGAAGAGAGTTGACGATTCGAAAGTCGATCTTCGAGATAGTCGGAACGAGAGTAACGCTTGTGAGTGGCACTTGGGGAGTCGCGACTGATGTACTGGATTCGTTGAGTAGTAGAAGAGATCATCGTCTTGAAGAGTGAGCAAAAGCGAGAGAGGTTTGTTCTTCTTCGAGCGTGATCGAAACTTCTTGAGCTTGAAGGTCCGGAGAATCTTGAACTTGAGGTTGAGAGCGCCCAGGATCAGCTAGAATTCGTTTCAGCTGATCCCTTCTCCCCTAAATCCCAACCTTTGACTTCATCCATCATCAAACTTTGATCTTTTCGATTTCTTAACTAGCTTGGCCGATTCCTGGTAGCAACGATTGATTGAAAGCTCGTTCGTATAGTCAAGAGACTGCCTCGGAGCTTGATCGTGCTAGCGACTTGGGCTGAGAGCTAGTTGAGAGGTTGAAAGATCAAAGATTGATGAAAAGGGAGAAGGAAAAGGAGGGAGACAGGAGAGAGTGGTCGCTCTCTTCGAGTGTACTAGAGTTTGCTGTGCATTCAGGTGTAGATGCAGAACGATCGAAAGTGGGCTGGAGTGGATGGGAAGAGGGAGAAGAGATTGATGAGATCTTTGCCTTGTCTAGTGTCTTCCCTCTCCTGCAAGATTCATGCAATGTTGAATGATGCAACCCGATGATCTATTCAACCACGACTACTATCCTATCGCCAGTACTTCTACTCAGCATTCGCAACTCGATCAACATCTTTACTCTCCCAATTCTCAACCTTTCGACTCACTTCAAGATGACTATGGACTAGGAGATCTAGGCGAACTGCACGAGACTACTTTCGGATTGGGAGGAGAAGAACAGGAGGAGCAGGAGGAGGAGGAAGCAGATTCAACTCCTGCGAGCACAACTTCAATCGGAGACGCAGCTAAGAAGAAGGTAACATAGGTCGCTTGAACTGGACTCTGGCTCATACTGACGCTCTCGTTCAATAGGGTGGAAGACCTAGAGATCGAGTATGGGAGTTGTTCGAAGGTGAGCTCATCCTTTCTCTCTTCTTTTCATTCAATTTCGCGATTAAAACTCTCCCTCACGCTACAGGCGATCGTACACTCGCAACCTGTCGGTACTGTGATTGGAAGAGTGAACATCCAAAGACTTTCGGGATGAGGGCTCACGTCAAAGCATGCGAAAACGTTCCTCAAGACAAGAAACTCGAATTCAAGCAGCTGGAAGAAGCGAAACGGGAAGCGAAGAAGTCACAGAAGGATTCGACGGCGAGACCGAGGACTGTATCGAAGGAAACGGCGGAAGCTGTGAGAGCTGGGATAGAGAAGAAGAAAAAGCTTGCGAAGGAGAAAGCTGCTCAAGAGGAGGAAAAGTTGAAATCATTCGAATCTGCTCCTCCCGTTGCTGGCCCATCCTCTCCTCCGAAGAAACGAGTAAAGAGGGACCACCAAGCAACGAGTTCGGATGGAAGAGGTCAAGAGGAGGGTTTCGACTCGCTTCCTCCGACGACGACGACGACGAGGTGAGTTCATGCGGAATTTGACGGAACGGACAAATCGGAGAAATTCATTGACTGACTTTCTCTCTCTTACTTTACTACTCGATCATTTGGAACCCTACAAATCGGCTGCGATAGGCTCAGAATGGCTACTACACCTACTTCAGGGCTTCAATCAGCTCCTCCTGCTCCTCCAGTTCAAGCCCCACCTCCACGTTCCCCCATCACTTGTCATGGTACGCTACATGCTCTCCTCTATAGGATGCTCTTTACGTGTGAGCTGATTGAAAGCTGTCAATATATCCACACCCCTCTCGAATCGCTCTCATCAATCTCGAACCTTCACTCAACATCCTCTCTATTCAATTCCCTCAGTTCTCGATTCAACCTCAGGGAAACCTGCACCCGATATGCGAATTCGACTCGATCGTCTGAACCCTCAAACAGGTTTCGCTATTCAAGGACAGAGGTGCGCTTTTCCATTTCGTATTTTCTCGTTTCCCTCCCTCCTCTCCCTCTCCCTCTCCTCTCTCGTCCTCTTCAATCATTCTCCTCGACTCACTCACTGATCTCTTCTCCTCACATAGCATGACGGACAAAGATGGAAGGTGCAACAACCTGCTTTCTCCACAGACGGTCCTCGAAACCGGAATCTACAAGATCACGTTCTTTACAAGTGAATACTTCACGCAAAGGGGCATCAAGAGTTTCTATCCATTTGTCGAAGTCCCGTTCAACGTGGACTCGCCCCAAGAACATTACCAGTACCTTTTCATTTCGCTACTTCTCGATTTTCGCGCTTACGGAACTTAATCGATGCTTCCATGCTCTAGTATACCTCTCCTGCTATCTCCCTATGCCTTCAGCTCTTACAGAGGAGTAAGCTCCTGTTTCTCTCGTCGCCGTCGGGAGCCTCCTCGCTGATATTCAATCATTTCGCAGTCCTGAAGAATTAGATTACGATCTCTCTCTCTCTCTCGACACCGCAGATTCAGCTTTTGTTGCAAGTATAGATGTAATACGACGATCAGTGCCTGTCGCTATCGAATTCCGGAGTCGATCTTTTCGTTGTCGTCGGTCTCCATCGATCTTCGTTTCTCTCGCTTTGCAAGCTCTCTCATTCCGATCCGTCTTCGAGCTGGATTCAGCGTCAAGCAGAGATATGTCGCGTGATGCTCGCGATGTCAAATTCGAGTGACTCTGCGAAATGTAGCAACATTCGATCCGAATCTACAAAAAAAGGTTTCTCTACTTCCTTCGCCAAACGACCATTTTCTCCCTTCCCTCGTGTCCTTCACTCTGCTTCGTCGGCGTCTCACAATATACCTTTCTGTAAATCGAGTAATCCGGTCTTCAGACACGACTGTAGTGAGACGTCGGAGAAAGGCAAAACTCACTCGAAATTCGAAGAGAGAACTTGATCGTAAGCTTCTTCCGAGACTGAATAAGGTGGACCTCCTTCACGATCTCCATCTATAGTACTAGCAATCATCAGCTCGAGATTTTGAGCTAGCGAAGGAAGGAGAAGAGTCCGCACCGATTGGATATTGAAGAGTGATCAAAACACCATCTTTCCTGATCACTTCAGCGTATCGATCGCCCCATTTCTGTCTCCATGACGGAGGGATCGCGCAGAAGAAAGTGAAATCGTAGGCTAATGAGAAAGGCTCGTCGAGGGAGAAAGCGAAGAAATCGGCTGCTTGACTATCGAAGCGATGACAGTTCAGCAGCTGACGACAGGGGAAGGGGAAGTAGAGTGAGCGTACAATGTCACGTTTGAAGGAGCTCCAGAGAGGGATGAGTGGTGTTCTCTCGCGGCGTCAACAGCGGTTGAAGATAAATCCATTCCAATTGCGTCGATTCCTTTCGACGCGAAGAAGATCGCATCGTATCCCTGTTTGCGCTTCCTCAGTCGATCAGAGCGTCCTTCACAATGTACGATGTAAGGGTTCGGACATACCCTTCCACACCCAGCAACGAGAGCTTTCCCACTCTTTAGTGAATCCCACTCCATTCCCGTTTTCTCCCATTTCTCTTCGATGAGCTCCCTCAAGCTCGGTTGTACGTCCTTCATCTTTGAGTCCCACGGCGTAACATTGGACCTCCACGCGCCATCCCAAGCTCCTTCAGCAGCTACTCCTTGCGAGGGATCTTGAGAAATCAGTTCTCGGAGCTTGAGGATCTCGGCGGGCATTTGTGGGGCCATCTTGGAAAGGTATGAGTACTTGTGAGGGTCGTGGACGGTGTCAGGGGGAGTGGATTGAGAGAAAGGGAGAGGGGAAGGGAAAGAGACGAAGGTGGGGATCGAAGATGAGAACAAGCGACGAGCTTTGCGGTGTAGTCGAAGGGTGCGAAGTTGCTTGAGTAGAGCTAGGTATGCCAGCGCGAGAAGCGGAGTGATGAAAAGGATGGGAAGAGGCAACTTTTCGCAAGAATCCGAGTCGACTTTTAGATCTCGCATGCTCTCCCGCCGTGTCAGACAGAGCAGAGAGACATGAAGGACACGGAAAGAGCGAAAGCGAGTCAGAAACGAAGCCCAGTTGGATTTCGCAGATCTGATTCTGACCTTGACTTTTCGTCTCTCGAATTTGCGCCTCTCGATCCTGATCGTAACGCTCGAGTATCGTGAAGCTTAAAGGAACCGGTCTGTGGAGTATCCTTCTCAAGCTGGAGGCAGGAACAAAGCCCACAGAACGGTCGCGATGCTACCCCAAACGATCGAATACTGAACCCATCTCTTTCCCCATCTCCTTCTCCCTTCACCTTCACTCCCTTCTGACAGCAAAAGATCCGCAGCATACCACCAGACAACAGGGTTTGGTATACACAGCCTGAGAATGATTTGAACGTGGGACGAAATGAGGAGGAGTAGAGTTGTCGCTGTGTGAAGGTGAATGAAGGGAAGGAGAGAGGGCGAGAGGAACGGTCGAGTTGGCGTAGATGGAGAGAGCGGGGAAGAGGGTAGGAGAGAAGAGGGTAGGAACGGAAGTGTTCGGGAGATGACGAGTCGAGGTTGGGAGGAATAGTAGGTGTAAGAAGCGGCGAAAGAGAGGAGGAGAACTGGGGAGGCGAGGAAGAAGTTTGGAAGTTGGAGTAAGGTCCAGTAGCGGAACGGTCCGACATCCCTGAGAAATGCGATGACTGAATCAGCTTGCGATCTGCAGAAAGCGAAATGAGGTAACCTTCACTCACCAGTAATGGCTCTGAATCCAACCGTAGCTGAATCCGAATGTCGATGAGCACCAGGACCGTGAGGTACCGGCAGGGGAGCAGTATTCTCGATAGGCGTAGGCTTGAAAAGCGAAGAATGGAGAGGCTGAAATGAGGGAGAGGACGGTTGTTTTGACGATTCCGCTTGCGAGGAGCTGTCCATCGATCAAGACTCTGAGTCAGTCCGGTACAGGCGGGTTCAAGGGTCGAAATAGTGCGAACCTGAATCAAAAACCGATTCTTCCGAAACGGTTCCTCGAGGATGTACCTCCAACCGAAGAATCCCAGTCCTATCACCGCACCCTGCGCTCTGAATGTCGATCCCAATGCGAAGAGTAAAGCTGCTGACAGGTTTTGTCGTCGAACGAACGCGAGCATACCGGCGAAAGTGAAGAATGCAGCGAAAGGTTCGGTATAGGGAACGGCATGAAGGACTGCTCGAGCTGGAGCGAGGAGAAACAGTATTGAGGTAGCAAAGGAATGTTTCTGGGACGAAGAGAGACCAAGGGTCAACCTAAGAACTGGATTGTCAGCGAAATCAGGAAGAAGAGAAAAGAAAAGGCTCACTTGTTGAGCAATACTGCTGCCCCTGTCGTAGCGAACGTCGTGCTGATCATTCCAAATAAGACTGAATCCCCCACAGAAGCCTCTTTTGCGCCCTTGACCCATCTAAGCAGCTCTGCACCTCCTTTGAGTAATATCGGAAGACCTGGAGTGAAAGCCAATCGTTGTTCTTGCGTGTAGCCTTCCTTTGCGATCTCGAGGAAGTACACGGTATCCCATCTCACGAATGCTTGGCAGAATGGGTTGAGAGGGGAAGAGAGTCGGGCAGCTGAAGCATCGAAAGAGGGGAGGAAGGAATGAGTAGCGAGGAGAGCGAGAGAAGTGACCAGTCGTAGTAGGAGTGATAGTAAGACTATAGATAGTACGGGTCGATCCAGTAGAGCATATCTCGAGTATGATGTCGTCGACATGAAGCCAAAAACGAGTTTCATCTTCTGAGTTGCTTCACTTCACTCACAATCTTCGGAACGCACTTAGGACGACTTCGAGATGTCACAAGATGCTATATGTGTCCCTACCGTAAGTCCCGGTATTCCTGTTGTACTCTCGAAGTGCAATCTCATCTTCCCTCTTTTTCTCAGGTTGATCGATTCTCACGAGATCTTGGACTGCATCTTCGACCACGCCTATCTCGGCTGGTTCGGGAAATGCGAAAGTCAGCCAATCTCGAAACGTCTTCTTCCCTTCCACCAGCGCGTCCTTCTTTACACTTTCTCTCCTCACAAATGGAAATCACTCCGTCTCTTCAACCGCGCCATCACTCGTGATCCGACAATGGTCATTCACATCAAGCGTGTGAATCTCGAGTACCTTCACATCAAGAGCTGGGAAAGAGGACAGAAGGAAACACGACATGCGGAATCGCTCGCTTCCCTCCTTCGCTCGATTCGCAATGTGGAGGAAATCACATTTGCGCAGGATCCGAGCGAGATGGCTGTCGTATTCTGGGCCCAGGTCGACCAGCATTCACGTCTCTTCCCGAGGTTGCGTTCGCTAAAAGTGGAAATTCTCAACGAAGTCCACGGGACTAAAAGTGGAAATTCTCAACGAAGTCCACGGGACACGCTCGCCTACTACTGGACTCAGTCCTCTCCGACATCTTCACACCCTCACAGAGCTCACGGCTTCTTGGCCCTTCGCATCGACCATCTCTTCGACTCACATTGTTCACCTACCTCTCGTCAAAGAGCTTCACTTCGAAGGAGAAGGCGCTGGCGAACCGTCCAATCTCGCTCTCATCCTATCCTGCCCCTCTCTTTCCGAGCTCGAATTCTACGACGTACTCGGTAACAACGATCAAGCTTGACGCCATCCTCCCAAACATTTCCCGAAACATCTCAGAGAACCTCTCGTCTCTCAGCATATCTGGCGAAATCGGCACTCTCATCGACCTCTACCTCAGTCGATTCACTCATCTTCGCAATCTTGAGCTCGGCAGAGACAGCTACGGCCCTGACCTCGCTCGACATCTTTCCCCGCTTTCTCTCCTCGAAACTCTTTCCCTCGACCATGCTCAGCACGATCTCGAAGCTCTCGAGGCGATACTCGATGGACCCTATCGCCTCAGACTACCTCTCACTCTCGAACTCAAGTTCAAACTAGACGAACGAGGTACTCGAATCGATCCGGATGTCAAGAGAGAAAGGGGAATTTGGGACGATTTCTGGTGGTGGGGCGAACCGCGTTACGATGGGGGACACCTAGAACATCTCGAGGCGTTGATTGAGAGGGCAAGAACCCGTGGGATCTATGTTTACGGAGAAGCAACGAAAAGGAGGGCAGCTACTGAGGTTTACCTCGTCGAGCTGTTCAATCGTTCAGTTCTTGACCTTGGATCGGAGCGAGGTCACGAACGCCTCGACACCGCTCACACCGCGGCTTCAGAGTACAACTACGCTCTTCCTCGCTTCAACCTCGACAAGATCTCTCTCGGAACTAGTAATATCGTCAAAATTCCAGTTCCAGATCAAGATTGGTTCGTCCTGAGCATGGATCCGAAAGGGACCGAGGATGCTGAGGGAGATCACGGGGCGATTTCAGCTACTGTACAGGAGGTATAGCTGGCTGGAGGAGAAGGAAGGAAGCTTTGTACGATGTCGTCTCTTTTCAAGCAGTTCGAAATTCGTTCGTTTCTTTTATAGCTGTCAGGCTTCACGCCCGAGACTGCGCGAATCGTCGATTTGAGACGCTCTGCTCTCCGTTGTGTCGAGCCTAGTGCGACTGAGCGGTCGGCGGAGGTATATTAGAGAAAGTTTCGAAAGACCGAAAGACAATCGAGATTTCTCCTCTTCCACTCGTTTTCGCAACTTTTCCTCGCTACTCTGCTTATCTGAGATGGTATAGAGCCGCCCCTTGTATTCGCTTGTCTCTACTGAAGTTGGGCGAATGTTGATGAAATTGAAAATCATCTTGCGAATCTTCTCTTTCCTCCACTTTTCGCCTGGCGCTCGTCACAACTCTACAGGACCATGTCACCTTCCACTCTTTCAAGCGCGTCCGCGTCATCACCACTGCGAGCGCTGGTCGCTCTCCTCTCAGCAGCGATCCTTCCTCTCCTTTACTTGGCGACTCCGACCAACGCAGCTACTCAAGCAGATATCATTGGAACTTGGAGTACAGGGAATGCTGCAGTATTGACAGGTCCTGTAAGCTCTCACTCCCCTCCTCTTCTTTGAGCGGGAGAAAGGTGGAAACAAAGTCGCGTATCGATCAACTGTGAAGGCTGGCTAGCGTATAGAGCAGGCCAGGAACTCGGGAGATCACAGTGATTGATGAAAAGGTCTATCTTCCTCGTAGACACGAACTGTCAACGATTACAACATCTTTCGAATCAGAGGAGGTTCTAGCAAGCTAACTTTCCTCTCCTCTCTTTGCAGAGCTTCGGAAGACCGTTCAACAACTCGTTCAATTACCCGACAGTGGCAGGCTACTCATTCTCGTTCACTGAAGAAGGTTACTTTGAACAAGCGCAGTGTGAGATTTAGAATTTCTGCTCTCTACAGTCTATCCTTATGGCTGACCTATTCTCGTTCAATGCACAGTCACCTGGAACTCGAATGCGACTCATCACAATTGTATCGAAGCGGTAGTCATTTGGCAACACGTAAGTTTTATCTTTGACTTAGCCTTTTCTTGCCCGAGTTCGTCGCTCGCAAGCAGCTGTCGATCCTTCTTCCGCTAACAATTCCCGTTGAATTGATCACTGATGATGTATTGACATGCTCTAGGGGAACTACACGATTCACAACAACGGAAGTCTGACAACCGACCCCTCAGTTTTCCCCGGTGACGGTCGAATCCAAGTACAGAATGCTTGTGCCGCTACCACTACCAATATCTATTACTATTCAGAACCTGGACTATACGCCAACTTTGTTGTTGGCGATTGGAGAGGACAAGACATGATGCGAGTGAGTTCTCGAATCCCTTTTTTCGATTCGTACGCCAAAGATCGACTCACTGACTCGATGCGCCCATCTCCTCCGTTCACAGCTCGCTCAATGTACGCTTCAGCTGAATTGTTGATTTGTCGAAGAGAGTGGAACTAACTTGTGATTGCTTTCTTGAGAAACAGTCGACGGTCAATTGATGCCTCGTATGTTCCTCGTTTCGAGGGATCCCACACCTTACATGTTCCCTACCGAGTACATCACGTAAGTTCGCAATCTCTCCGTCTTCACCCCTCGGGAGCAAGATCTAATGCTTTTTCGCTCTCGCAGAAACTCCTCGACTGGTACTTTCGAGCTGGGGCACTAGATCTCCTTATCGCACCCATCTCTCTCTCCCTTCGCATTGCACAATGACTCTATATAGACCTTTACGAACTCGCACTGTATACCCATTTTTGATATCGTTTTACTCGTTTTCCCTCCCCACCACTCGCGAGACATCCCTCAACTGCATGATCGTTTGCTTCCTCTAATCGATGGACATCCTGACGCTTATCGCACGCAGCTAGTTCGCATCGAACGGTTAGGAAGGGAAGTGCGGTCTGGATTATTCCAGTTGCGATGAAAGTGCGTCAAACATGTCGCAAAGTCGCAAGGGGAAGATACCATTCTCCCTCTCTGACGAACTTCTCAGCGACTGACAACAGACAGACGGGTTCGAAGAGTTGCGCGAGCTTCCATCGGACGATGCACTGCGCTCGCCAACGGTTTTCGGTCTTTGAAAGGGAAATCCATTTTGATCTTCTCGCTGAATTACCAACTGACCCTTCTCGTTGCTAAATTGTGATCGACGAGACAAGCCGAACGACTTTTTAGTCTCAAAAGATTCGCGAGATTGAGCCGACCGATTTCGCTGCGTTCTTTCTCTTCTCTCCCTTTCTTCCTCTGCAATCTCGCCAGTCATCGCTTATCGAATAGCAGATATCGATCGACGAGTACACTTACCATCTACAGCCTATACCTCGAGTGAGCTTTCGCTCCTTTCAAACTTCTTTCCCCTCATCCGAAATCCGATCTCGCAGATTTTTGGGCAGTGCAAGTACTGACTCTTCGCTCTGTCTCCTTCAATAGCTACTTACACGCTATGCCTACGACTCTATTGAGACGTCTAAGGTCACCATCAAACAGCACAAAATCTCGCTCTACTTCCGAAACTTCACCGAATTCGCTTCATCTCAACAACTCTTTGAAATCGCCTCTCAATACTCCATCGTTCCTTCCTGCTTCTTCACCATCGAATCAGATTCGTACTCTACCCACCAAGATCGGATACGCAGAAATCGATCAACAAGATTCACCTTGCGATTCCGAGTTGAAACATACTTCTTTCGAAGGTCACTCGACTGGAGAGGAGGGAGCTAGGGAGGGAGTCAGAAGAGAATGGATTGACGTTAGCTCGCCGGCTGTGGGAGAGGAATGGGAGAATTCAGCAAGGAAACCACAACCGAATTCTTCCCAAGATTTCGCAACTATCCCTCGTTCACAGTCGTCACCTCTACCTACCGATCTTTCGATTCGACATTCACATACTCGACATCGCTCTCATCACTCTCACTCTCGATCACGCTCACGCTCACGCTCTCGTTCACGCAGCCGACAACGATCTTCCCCTTCCCTTTCCTCCTCAGTTCCCGCTTCGACTGCTTCTCCCTTCCCGTGGTCTCGTCGTCAGAGTCTACCTTCGACGATTAGTTCCTCTTCTTCACTCTCGGCATCGTCATTCTCATCATTCGGTACCAGCATCAAGACTTGTGTCGATTCGAGAGGGAGGAAAGTCCTAGCTCGTCGCGATACGAACGCTCAAGATCCTCCTCCTCGTTACGCGAGACATCGAAGTGGAGTATTTGGAGTTGGAGAAGAGAGCGAAGGGGACAGAGTGGAAGGAAAGGTGGATGAATCGATTGAAGGAGATGAGAAAAGTCAAAAACTGCAGCACGCACCAAATCGACCTCCTCTGCTACCCCTCCTCATTCCTCAATCGACTACTTCCCATCTTGAATCGAACTGCTCTTCCCCTCGCTCACCTGCCTCAGTCTCGCCTCGAAATACTCGTCGTCGAGAACCTCACCCGATCGCTACTTTCTATCCCCCTCCTCCCCTCATTCCTCTGCCGCAATCCGCCTTCTCCACCTTCTCTTCGCACGTTACCTCAGGCTCGAAAGATCTCTCCCGCCGTCGTTCGAGCGTTCTTCGTCGCTCTTCGACTCAATCACAATCTAGCAAACTCTCACGTTCGACAAGCATCTACGTTCCGATGATGCAAGCTTCACCTCCTCGTGACGAATCGTCGTCGCCTCTTCCCTTCGACGAAGCTTACTCTCCGAACTCTCTCTTTCCTCCGACGCCTCCCCGCTCGCCTACTCTCAGCGTCGACTCCACCTCTACTGGGTATTCCAGCGATCCACTTCTCGTCATCGCTTCAAATCCGGTCGTCGCAGGCTCGAAACCTTCGTTCGAAGACTACTCAATTGTCGCAAATCCTCCTCCTCAAAGTCGACGAACTTCTCTCATCTCGTTCGACATCCCTATCTCTCCTCTCACACCTTCTCGACTCGAAGAAACTCCTGAGCACGTCAGCTCGAAAGATACGGGTCCACCACGCTCGCCTCGAACCTCTTCGACTCCACCCGTAGCTCTAAATCGTTATCGTCAACCTCATCAACGTTCGTATTCGGAAGGTTACCCCAGCAAGTATAGCGCTGGTTCGCACGTTATGAAGATTCCTACAACCGTGTTGGAGAATCAGAATCGACAAAACAGTTTCGCAAAATTGAATCTCAAGGTAGGTCCCAGCTTCGCGACTTTACAGAAGGAGCCACGCTGATCACTTGACGACGAAACAGCTCG
The DNA here is from genome assembly GCA_016617785.1 of Sporobolomyces roseus. NCBI lineage: Eukaryota > Fungi > Basidiomycota > Microbotryomycetes > Sporidiobolales > Sporidiobolaceae > Sporobolomyces > Sporobolomyces roseus. The sequence continues at coordinate 689,082 of JADILM010000001.1, forward strand.
CAAACCCAGATGCACCTGCAAGACCTCCCAAATCGCCACTTCGCAAAGTCTCTACCTCGTCCCTCGTTTCGAATTCTCCCACTCATTCACAAAATGAGAATCGCATTACTCTCCAAGCTTGATCAATCCATTCTTTTCCTTTCGTGTCACCTATTAACCTTCTCTCATCATCGCTAGTCGACTCGCCCTTCTTCTCTGATCTCTCGAATCCGGATTCCCCTCCGCTTTCCTGTGTTTTCGTAAACCCTGTAGCTTGATACCCCTGACCACCTCGTCGCTCGTTCCTCTTCAGTACCCTCACAGACACTTCGTTACCTACTTCCCTTTCATATTCGCATCCCTTATATCCTCGTTCGTCGATTGTACCTTACCCTCTGCACTTCTGCCTTCCTGTCCCTCTTTTTACTCAGTTGTAGCCATCCATGTTCCCTTTGTTAGTTTGAACCAATAAGGACAGAATCACTCGTTCACTGGAGGAAGAGGTTAGAGAGCCAAGTGTGAACATTGCGAAATTAGAGAGAGTTTGCGTAAAGGTGAGATTTCTACAAAGGTGGTAATATGAATTAGGGAGAACTAGAAGGGATATGTAAGTGCGACAAAGAAAGATATGAAAAGCGAGAGAGAAGAGGATATCGAGATTTGCGAGAATTTGTTGCGTGAGTTTTTTGCGAAAGTGGAGAAGAAGAAAGTGCTGAATTAGGCGAGTGAGTATTGCGAGTGTTGCTGTTGAGACGTTTTAACCGAATGCGTGGAATGCGAATAAACCATCCTCCCTTCCAATCAATCCGTCTCCCCTTAGAACCTCCATTTTCCTCGCATGCCAACCAACTTCGGAAGTGACTAGACCTCTTTGAGCTGTGAGACGTCCGAGTGCTTGTCGACGAGGATGATCGCGAGGGAGGTGAAGGAGTTCTCGAGGTCGAGGATAGGTCGGATGTTGCGAGATACGAGACATCGTTGCCGTATCGACATACCTGCGAAAAGGAGAGCGTTGCAAGTCAGTTTCGCTTGCTCGAGAAGTGGTGAAGAAGAGAGTGACGTACCATCCACGACGACCTTTGCCTCGAATAGGTTTCCAATCTCCTGCTCCTCCTTGTACCAACTCGAGACTCTTCTCATCGAGTTCAACCACCCTCAAATTCGTCGCCCTCAGAGCCAACAAGAAGTTCGCTTCTTCTGGATCCGAACTCGCTGGGAGAACGCTCGCACAGCTTGCGAGAAGGATTGTGTGAAGTTCCATGACACTGATCGTTGGTTGTCCAATAGCGGTTCGTCGACGTGAGGAGATAGTTTGTCCAGCGTTCGAAGGGCACGAGTTCGAGAGGTCGAGAACTTCGACAGCTTGTGCCTTGGTCGTAAGGAAGGAAGCTACTCCAGCCATCGTGAGTTGTCGACAAGAAGCGAGTCCGAGTTCGATGAGGTGAGGTTGAGGTGCCATCATTTCGGTGAGAAGTTGATCGTTCATAGGGGTCGAAGAGAGGTCTAGAGTGCGAAGTTTGCCGGAGGTGAAGGCGGGGGAAACGGTGAGGATAAGTCGAAGTTCAGGTCGTTCGAGAGGAGAAGGGTAAGTTCCATCTCCAAACAACGACAAGTCTGTCAATTCGCTGACTACCTCTCCTGCGCCCCAACTCTCATGATCATCATCACTGATTCCTGCCATTGTCGTCAACGGAGGGCAGTCGCCGCAGAACAACCCGAGAATCGCTGGGCCGGTAACGAGTCGACAACGGGCGAGACTGAGAGCCTTGAGACGCATCTTACGACCTCCGATCCCATTCTGACCAGCGAGAGCGAGACCTTTGAGGAGGATGGGTGAAGTGAGAGTCGATGCGAGATCGAGATGGGTAAGATAGGGGAAGGAGAGGACGAAAGCCGTGAGAAGGTGCGAAGGAAGGAGGGAAGAAGCGAGACCGAGTCGTCGAAGGTGAGGGAAGAAGGTGCGGTTGAGAGTACGTTCTTCGTAGAAACCCATTCGGAGGGAGCGCATGCTTGGAGTACGTCCTCCGATCGAAGGGTTCGTGTCGAGATCTTCATCGCTGTCCTCCTCTTCCTCGTTGAGCGAGATATGATGAAGAAGGGGAGGTCCTAGTTTGTACTTCTTGACAAAGTCGTCCATTGCTGCGACGAAGACTCGACTGATGCAACCGCAGAGATCGAATCCTCGCAGTGGTCGAACTCCTAGACTGCCCTCGAGAACTTGCACCACTCGCTTCGGAACGTCTCGATGATAGTCGTAACGTCCAGAGACCGATGCGGGAACAGAGGAAGATCGTTCACTTGGTGCGATTGAGCGAGATCTAGGAATTGGTTGAGGCGAGTGGAAAGGAGCAGGAACAGAGGCTGATCGATTGCCGAAAGTGTTCGCTGGACCCAAAGATCGTTCGAAACGTTGTCGAGCTCGTTGACTTGGAGTGATGGGCAATCCTCGATTCCTTCCAAATCGCTCTCGACCACGATCCTCCTCCTCATCGGCCGAGTACTCGTCGTCGCTGCTTTCGACTGCTCGAGGTGGAGCGAAAGCAGATCCCGAAGATCGTCGTTGTAAACCGAAAGTGGGTCGTCCAGGTCTCCTTCCTACAGGCGTTCGAGCACCTCCATCACTCATGACACTATCTACATCTGCTCCACCTTCGTTGTCACTATCCTCCTGCACCATCGTTTCGTCCTCCTCCGCGATACTGCTTGAAACGGAGCCGGATCGAGTTCTGGCATCGTCGGGAGATCGAGAATGAGAAGATTGCAAGTGACGATAGTGGAAAGGTTCGAGAGGGGACAGAGATATAGCGTTCAGAGTCGAAGGGGAAGCGAAGATGTCGGTTCGATCGGATTCGGAGGATGAGGCGAAATCGGAAAGGTCGCTCTCGTGCATGAAAGCCGGTTCCTCCGGTTCTTCATACTCTGCGAGATAACCTCCACGGAACAAGAGCTCCTCGAGGACTTCGACAGTGATGGACGAATCCATGTACTCGGTGAATCCGACAGCTTCGAGACGACCCAAAGAAGGTTGCTTCTTCTTTTGACCAGATTCGTCGTAATCGTCAGCTGATGTGTGCGTAAAGTAGTCGTCCTCGTCCTCATCGTTGAGGTTCTTGACGAGCGGGAAGTCGAGATTTCGTTGTCCAAGTCGGAAACCACGAAGGAGAGTGAGGAGTCGTTCGGTCGTGACGAATCGTTCGTTGAGGGATTGGTAGATGGTGCGATTGAGACCAGTCGATCGGAAACGGGAGAAGTTGAGAGTCTTGGTATGAAGGAGAGGAGAGTCGGCAGGAGCGAGATCGGGAAGGATTTTGGGAGTTGGCAAATTTGCTAAACGAAAAATACGAGATCATCAGCTCAACTTACGTGACAGCGTGGCGAGATAGTGTACTTACGATGAGAGTCGTCAATCATAGCACCATCCGCTCGATCGCTTCCTGCCATCATGCCCCACCGTTCTTCCTCAGTTGGCGAGATACTCATCTTTTGACCTAAAATTCCATCGATCGCGGCAGATCCCGATGTCGGAACCGGAGGTTGCATCTCCCAGCCTAAACCTGAACCCTCCTGTTTAAAGTTGAGGCCTAAAGTAGTATCGATCTTGGCGGAATTCATCCTTGCGTAAAGAGGTCGCTCATACTGAATCTTCCCACTGTATTCCTCTGCCGTTCTGAGAATACTTTCGAACGACCTGGGAGTACCGAACGAGACTTTTCTCCATAATGCCCTCGTCGCCTCTGCACCCCAAGTCTTTCCAACTAAAGCGAGAGCTGAGAGAGTTTCCTTTGCTTGATAATTCGGAGATTCAGCGAAACGAGGGGCGGCATTTGGGTAAGGAGGAGGTCGTAGTTCGAGGTAAGGGTCGGGATCTGGGAATGCCGAAGGGAGGGGCACCAAAGTGTACCAAAGATGGTGAACGATCAATGCGATAATTTCTGGAGGGAAATCTCCTATCGTGCGAGTATAGGTCGAAGTGGATCTGTTGAACGAGGGAGGACGATCGAAAGTCGGAGTACTAACATCTTCTTGTCGATGAGGAGAGGAAGAATCAAGGGATAATTGTTCGAGAATGGGAAGTTGAGGAAGTTGTTTGGGAGGTGAAGTTGGAGTAGTTTGGGCTGTAGAGCTAGCTGTAGGCGTGTCCATAGAATGATTCAACCTACTCTATCCTTTCGTACCTAGTCGTAAAGTTGTAGATCGCTCGAAAGGAGAGGGGGAAGATTTCGAGGGATGCCGTTCAAAAGGAGAGGGGAGGGAGACCTCCGATAGAAGGTGTAGATGAAGGGTGGAGGCTGAACTTCTGGCGAGGGAGATAGCTCGGCCGAGCAAGATCGACGAAGAAGGGGGAAAAAAGAACGAGAGAAAGTTACTTTTTCAACAAAAAATCTGCACAAGTCGAAATCAGCGACCGATTTTCGCGAGTGACAATCTCCCTCCTACTTCCCATAAAGTCTCTCAATGCTCGTTCGTGAGGAAAGCGTGAACTGTGAGAACCGAAAGTCTAAAAATGCATAGAAAACGACGACTCGCGATCATTTTCGCTCGCAAAAAGTGAGCTACGAATAACCATCTAATGAGCTCCTCCTCCTACAGTTTCATCAGTCGTATCGAGTGGTTCAAAGGTAGCGTCAATCGAGCCTCCCTGGTTTCCCTGACTGGAGGATTTCATTGTTGATTGAGCGGGAGAATTGACAACGCTCTTGAGGGTGTTCTTGGGTTGATCCTTCTTCGCTGTCCACCACCATTGCGCGAGAGTTGTGCCGAGCTTCATGTCCTGGGTCAGTGCCCAAAAGACTGCCCTTGACATCGCGACATTATGGCCTGTGCAGCTCGAACAGATTCCTTCGACTGAGGGAGATGAGGCCGTCAGCTCAATGCTCGGGGATGAAGTCTGCTCGGACTCACTTGTCGCATCGGTGTAAGAGTCAGTCTCGAGCTGATATAACGAGATCCATTTCCCGCAGAGAGGCGACACAGACAACGTGTCTCCATACTGCGAAAATCAGAGAGATTTTGAGCGATTCTTCCTAGTCCCAAATCGGAATGTTTGCTCACGAGTTCTTCACTGATGTGTACGACGTAATCTCCGTCGTTGGGCTTCGTCCCACAAGGTGTACGGGTTTTATCTGAGAGAAAGCGAATCGAGAGTCAGCTGTTGTCGACAATGCTCGAAAAGTGGGGATGTCATACCAGCATTGAACCAAGTAATCTGAGCGAAGTAGGTTGCCGATGCATCATCAGCGCTCGAGGTCGCAGTCGGAGAAGGCTGACGAGTTGCGCTCGGAGAGGTATCGTTCGAAAGAGCAGTAGGTACAGGGGAAAGGTCGAGACCAGTTTCGAGGGTATCGTTCATAGCTGGTAGAGTCGTAACTAGCGAAGTCGTCGTAGCCGGAACCGCGCTCGAGATCGCCGTATCGTTGAGATCAGCAGATGTCGAGGAATTGCTTGAGCTCGAGCTTGCTGAGGATTCTTTGACGTCCTCCTCCTCGGGTTTCGATCGAAGCTATATTTGTGGTCGAGTGTCAGCTATAGAAGACCGTCAATGCGAGAGGTCAGGATACCCAAAACCAGTAGATCGCGAGAAGCATCAGAATCAACACAATCGCAGCCACTCCCGACCAAACCCAGATCATCTTGTTGCTTTTCTTCTTCCCGTTCTTGCTTCCATCTCGACTCTCACCATCGTCATATCCCTCTCCATTATCAGCTTGACCATCAGCATACAGGTCACTCGCTCCTCCTTTCTTCTTGCCTTTCTCTTCGTCAGAGTAACCTCCATAATCCATTCCTTGCTGACCTGCAGCATCGTCTGAGGGTTGTTGGCCGTCGTACTGGTCGTCTCCAGCTACAGGATCGTACTGCTGTGGCGCAGTCTTTGAGGGCTGTCTCGGTCATTGTGATTCAGCGAGGGATTCGAAACGAGAAAGCTAGAGTAACGAATATGCTCACTCCAGATCTCATGACCCAAGTCTTCGTTTGCTTCTTCTCAGTTGTCAGCTGAGTGTTGTCCGGTTCCTCCATATCGCTAAACTGCTCGTTGGAGTCGAAAGAGGATTCGCTTGAGGTGCTGAACGAGTCAGTACGCTGCCGTTGTGAACGACCCATCGCGATTCGAGTCGACCTAGAGCTAAGGCGAGGTGAAGGAGAGAGAAAGAGAGGGAATCGGAAAGAGAGGAAACACCTCCGTGAGAGGCCGCGGAGCCTAATTTTTCTCGCAGGGGTAAAAGGTGTTAAGCTGCTTATAAATGTGAGGGTTAGTGGGAGCAGCGTAAGAGGAAGTAGAAGCGAGGCTCACCTAGCGAGAGAGAACACTGACTTGATTCAGGAAAAAAGCTCACTCTCTCCACTTTCCCTATTCTTGAAACATGTAGTGAAAACGATACATTGCGATCGAATCAAGGCATCTTGTTCCATAGAGAGCTCCATGTACCAGCAGCAGCTCTCTTTGCTCCCTCTCGTTGAGCGCTGACCTTCGTTTGTTGCCTGTCGAAAGAAAGGCGATTAGTCTCCTCGAACTCACGTCAAGCGTGGGGGAGATCGAGGACTCACGCAAACTTAGCAGCATCTGCTCCAACCGAGCTCAGCTTCTCGCCGATCGAGTTCAGATACTCTCCTCGCATCGACAAAGCTTCGTTCGTTCTCGCCATGATATCTCGAGCGCTGTCCGTTGCTCCTTGAACATACGAAGCTTGTGAGGGGGCTGGAGTAGAAGCTGGAGGTGGTGCTCTGGCTCGCTTAGTTGCGGCGATAATCGCGGGGGGCGAATTCGGTAGAGGTCGATCTTTGGGTGGTGGGCGCTTCGGTCCTCCGACTGAACGCGAGGGAGCGAAGAGGTCAACAACTAGCTCAGACAACGACAAGAACGACGAACTCACGAATAGCATCCATCTCTGCACCAGTGTAAACCTTTGTGCCTCCGAACCAAGAAGCGAGGGAAGATCCAGCCCAGGTCAGAGCGCTGACTTGAGCAGGAATCGGGATTGAAGGGTCGATGATCGTCAGCTTGGGAGGGAATGCAGGTCGATTGATGTCGCAAGTAGTGTAGAATCGAATGTCGAGCGGATCAAGGTGCTGAACGAAGTCTCCGTCAGAGCAAAGAGCGATCGTTCCCGCCGAATCACTACGATGCAGAGTTCTCATTCAGTAGGTTACATTTTGAGCAGAGCAGGATGAGTGAGACGTACTGTATCGAAGCTTCAGGGATCATTCTCGAGATCTGAACGAGCTCAGGTAGAGAGAAGACCGAAATTTGACGATTCCTCGCTTGAGTAACGAGAACTGAACAATCTTGTTTCCGTACGACTACTGCCTTTTCGAACAAGACTCGATCGTCTTCGTAGGATGCGATTTTGGGACCGTCGATGTTGTAGAAGACCGAGAGAGATCGTGCGCTTGCAGTGACCCAAACAGCCATCAACGATCCTTTCGCTTCGAAATTTCGGGCTGAGAAAGCTGCTTGATGATCGAGAGCTCGTTGTAAAGCGGGACCATCTGCCGGTAGCTCGTTCCCGAACTTGTCGAGAACGAAACTTGCGAATGCACTTCGAGTCGAATCGTGTTGAATCGATGCGAACTTTTCGTTGAGATGCCATCCTCCTCCAAGATTCGCGAGTTCGAAGATACGAGTCAGACCAGAATCGTGAGTGACGATGAGTCGAGGTGAATGATCTCCATCTATGGAGAGAAAGCCATTTCAGCTGAGAATCGATCTCTCGCAGAGTGATGATAAACGCTCACCTTCACCGATAGCAGTGATTGTCCAAGCTAGTGATGAGATACTCGAATTGTCGCCTCTGTGCTTCCCCTTTCCTTTGTGATCGACCGTTTGAGAGTGAGGACCGTCGAAAAGGAGAACTTCGGGACCTCTCATATCGGCGATGAGCAGGTTGGCATCGTTCGCAGCTGCAAGAAAGCCTATATCGCTCATGGCGAGACAGGTTTTCGAGGAGAGAGCCCCATCCGCCGAACTCGACGAGAACTTGAATCCTGCGACGCAACGGAATCCATCCTGATCCAAACGTCGAACTGGAGCATCGACGAGATCGACGAATGAGTCTTGAGGATCGTAGGTCGGCTGTGCAGAAGGAGCAGCGACAGAACCTCGATGTCGGCTCAGTTTCGAAGGCGGAGCTCTGGAGGGTGGTTGAGATGTTGAGGCAGAGGAGTCGAGGTTGAGATCACGTAGAGCGCCTTGAACAGTGCCATCGAGGGTGGCTTGAGCTTCGACACGATCTTCCTCGAGCATTTGCGGCAGTTCCCCGTATCCCCATCTGAAGCATTCGAGAGGCGAGGTCAGCGTTTGTTTTTTGAAAGTGCTGCTGAGAGTCGAGAGAGACTTACCGGAATACTAGAAGATCTCCAGTTGATAAGTTCACTGCGAGTTCCAGCGTCTCCTCTGCGAAGCTGACCTTGTCGAGTTCCAGCTCCCAAGGTCGATCCCTCGCCAATCTCGCCGAATTCATCTCCAACGCTCTCGAATCGCTTAGTGCTGCTTTGAGATCGACATCGAGATGTTTGAGAGGTCGAGGATATTCGAGGTTGATCTTCGGATCCGATTCTGGAGTGGGTTTGTAACCCCAAAGGAGGTGACTCGAGACGTCCCAGAATCGAACGACGAGGTCGACATGGAGGGTGATGAGGATACGAGGATGATTATCGGACATTCGAGGTGTCGAAGCGTCGTTTCGAACGATGTGGGGTCGAGCTTGAGGGAAAGCTGTTCCGCCGCGCAAAGGGATCCTCGCAGCGAGTTCATCGGAAACGTCGAACTGATGAAGAAGTTTCCTATATGTGGCTCCCGATACAGTGATCAGGTCCGTAGACGAGCAAGTTCCTCCTCCTGAGAATGAAAGGGGACTAGGAAGATTGAGAGATTCTGGGACGCGAAGGGCGGAGGGAGGGAACGAGTAAGCTTCGATCCCGTTGGTAGCGTGTGGAGCAGCGAGGACTGGTAAACGTCGATCAGGTCCTGTGGTGATGATGATGGCGTTTGGATCGAAAGATGAACCGAAGTGAGGGGAAGAACGAGGGAGGAGGAGGAAATCTTCGGGAGGAGTCGAGGTCGGATAGAGGTGATGAGCGACAGGAGAGATGGAAGAGCGGAGAGCTTCTCGAAGAGGCAGAGAGATGCTGCCGGATTTCGAGGTTGCTGGTGCAGCGGGAGGCGAAGAGTAAGCGGGAAATTCGAGAACGTGGATTCCGGTGGGATCTGACGGTAGAATCCCTCCCATTACCGTGAGCATAGTCTCGCCTCGATGAATCGTCTTGTCTTCGCCAGTGTTCGGAGATGAGGGTAGGGCGGGAGATGCGGGAATGATGGGAGAAGCTGGACCTGTCGCCGAGGCGAAAGCTGCCGCTGCTTGATCGAGATACGTTTCCTCCGGGAATCCTGACCAAGCGAGGCGGAAGATCGGTTCTCGACCTGAGAGTTGACGTTGTCCACCTCCTTGCGACCAACCGAACAGATCTTCTTCAGTTGTTTTGTTGACGTCGGCTCGTTCGAGAGTTCGCATCGCTATAGGAGTGTCGTCTTGCGTGCTTGCAAACGATATTGTACCATCTTCGTGACCGGCAGCAAAGACGAGACCTGTACGTGTGTTCTACTTGTCAGCCGTCGACAATCGAGTCAGCAGAGAGAGTGGAAACTGACCGTCAGGTCGGAATGCGAGACACGTGACAGGAGGGCGTCTCTCCGTGAAGAGAGCTTCTTCAACATCGTTTCCTCCACCCGGAGCACCAGGAGGCACAACGAAATCGAAGTTTCGCTCGCAAACTTGGGTTTTAAGATTCCATAAACTGACTCCTCCTTCGTAAGCGATGAGGAGAAGATTGAGGTCGAGAGGGTGCGATTTGAGGTCGGTACAGATGGGAATGTGTCGTCGAGAAGGCGCATCGGGAACTCCACTTCGGCGCAGGAGTTCTTCTTGAGCGAGCCAAAGATTCGGAATACGGACCTCGCGAGAGAGGACTCCTCGATCAATGTCGAAGATATCGACGGTACCGTCTGATAAGCCGAGGAAGAGGAAAGAATGAGAGGCGGAGGTTTCGAGACAGGTGACTTTCGAACGAAGGGAAAGCATTGCATCTCGATGAGGGCGGTTCTTGTCGAGTCTGTTCAAGTCGAAGATGTAGAGCGTTTCCTTTGCGTCTGTTCGACGTTTCTTGGGTCAACCTGCTGTATAAGATCGATTGAGTGAAGAAGAGGACGAACCGACGACGGCCAGAAAGCCAGATCCTGCCTTAAAAGCGAGATGTTTAATCTTTGTCGGAATTCCTATATCCCACGATAGCTGTACTCCAGGTGCCCCGAAAGTGAAGAGCTTGCCGTGCTCTGTCCCTACTGCGAGGAGAGATTGAACTGGGTCTGTAGATCCGAGAAGTGGGAGTCAATTCCTCTCGGTACGGCAAGTCTGTCCCGAAGGAGCGTACCATAAGTCATAGCAGTGAGCTCTCCACCTATCCCTAGATTCGCCAAATGCCCTAATTGCCATGCTGAAGGATTTCGAAGAATTGATGAGAAATCGAGTCCTGCTACATTCTCTTGCGCCTTGCGAGACTTGCTCGAAAACATCTTCTAGAGCTTGTACTTGCGCTGATTCGATTAAAGAGCTGGCTAGTGGTGATGAAGCGTTGAGGGAAGGAGGCCAAGGTTCGTTCAACTCGCACCCTCTTGTCTTCCTTCCTCTCACTTGCTCTGATCGAAAGTACTCTAGGCTGTAGCTCTATGGCTCTGCAGAAGCTAGGAATTCGCCAGAACAGTTCTCCTGCTCCTCTCTGTTTTCCTCGCCAAATCCTCGCTCTTCCCTCATCAGAGTTGCACCTTGCTGTATCTGCGTCGGGAACGGCTTCGAGCTCCCGCTACGAGGTGCTCAAGCTTGTCAAAATCGACCTTGCAAAGCTTCAGCAGATCGGTGAGTTTTGCCTCCCTCCTCTTTCACAGACTTTGATTTGTCTCGCTAAACCTCTCATTTGTTTCGGCCAGGCTGTTCGAACAAGAGCTCACGGGTGTGCCAATCATGTTCACACAGCACTCTTTACTTCGATCCCGCTCCACTCCTGTCTGCCGTCATCGTGCGGCTTCAGTAGTCAGCTCGTAGTCCTTTCCTGATCCTCAAACTCGACCTCGTCTCCACTTTGCGCAATGGGATCTACTCAATGTACGCCTCGATTTGCGGCCACGATCTTGCGATGGGACCTCACAAATACTACGTCAAGCTATCAGGAGGGAGAACGAGGGTGAGGCGAGAGAATTCAACGGTTACAGACGAACCCGGAGTTACAGAGAGCATCGCCCCGATCGCTATCTCTCCCTCGCGGTTCGTCGATAGGAGATACGAAGTCGCCACGAATCGATAGGCGGTCGGGTAAAGACACGCCGCGACCTGAGGATATTCCCTCTTTTTCGTTGTCTCCTTCGCTCTCTCGTGACCGACACTTACCCGAGACTTCAGGATGGTCCAAACTCGCGCGCAAGTTATCGACGAGATCAAAGATGTATGGACAGACGCTCTCGACACCCACGCCGTTCACGACGACATCCAGGCTAGAGCCGCATACAGATTCTTCCTCTATCTTGCCCACTGCGGATTTGAGTCTGCGTCTGACTCCCAGGTCAATGCTATGAAGGGGGAAATGGGGAACTTTAAGTCAAACCAACTCATCATTTCGAAGGCACGTGTGATTGTTCGATCTTCGTCCATGTCCACGGCGCTTCCCTGACATTGCTTTTCAACAGGTCGCCTCTCTTGAGAAAGGGTGCCATAACGTGTGGCATTGCGTGAAGGAGTTCCTCAGATCTTTCCAAAACTTCGATGCGATGCTCAATCATTTGCACCAAAGTTACAAACACGTCGGAAACACCACAGCCTGGCTTGAGCGTCTCGCAGATCTCGTCGGAGATAAGTATCAGGCAGCATGGAGGACATTAGATCAGGAAGCTGATTGGCTTCGATACTACATCGCAGTCGATGTTTTCGAGAACGTGATGTTTCCCAACATCGCGGTTGTCACGCCTATCATTGCCGAGAACCTGAAAAGGCTCGAAAAGATCAGAGTACGTTGAAAAGTACTCCTCATCTTTCTCTTTACAACCTGTCACTCATGTTTGACAATTCCGACTCTTGAACCCGCAGGAGAATCAGAAGAAGGGGGGAAGAGTATGTCGCCGTCTTCCTTCTCATCAAATACTAGCTACTGAAACCCTGCGTTGTCAGCAGGACAACTCTCGAAGCAAGTCGCGATCGAGAAACTCACCTCAACCAGGGGCTTCTTCGACCCAGAACTCTCTCTCACACTCTCTGCACTACCCGATCAGCCGTCGTCAGCTCTCGAATCGCTTCAATTAGATCACTAGATCCGCGTCCTGTTATATCTGCACCAGATCCGTTCTTCTGTTGGTTCTGTCGAACGTCGCTCTCGTTTGTCTCCTTCATCCGGTCAATCGAGACTCGCGATTCATCACTCGCACTGATTCCGTCCTTCTCGTCAGCCTAGGCGTGCGAGTGCGCGAAGAGACGTTGTTCTGCAGCGGTTTCAACGGTGCAAAACGAAAATCTCTACGAAAAGAAAACTCTTTCTCGTCTGTCGATCACTCATTTCCTCGTTACTTTTTTAGACCGCGCACGCGAGACACGAGCTCGCCAAGAAGGCTCTCTTGGCTCGTCTACCAGTCTCGAAGCAGAGAGGAAGCAGAGTCGTTTTGGCGAGTTCTTCTTTCCTTCCTTTCCTTCACTTTCCTCTCCTGTTAGTGCTTCTCTTCGTGACTCCGACGACTTCTCGACACCGATCAGTATGCGAAGGCTCTCAAGATTTGATCACCTGTCTCGCTCTCGAGGCCGAAGAAGAGCGGGAATATACAGCCTAAACCACCCACGTCGTCGAAGAACAGCAGGTACCGATTGATAGGAGAATCATTGCTTCCGCCGGAGAATATGGCAGCACTCGTGGTTGATCAGCAGTGGGTCGGCGTGGGCTACGAAAGGGAGGAAAGTGATCGAGTTTTCCAACTTTGTACGTTATTCTCCCTCGCCCTTCGCTGGAGAATTTGAGGGCGTATGTACCGGAAGATCGCATAACGGTGGTGGTGGACAATCGACCAGCGAAAAAGAGCCGAAGTCGGAGAAATTGACTGTTTCCGTCCTCGCAGTCTCAGGCTATTCGTTTCTTCGAACCGCATGGCACGCAAAGGTCAACTGATCGCGAGCCAATTCGTACCAATTCCTCCGGACGTCGTACAACAAGTGTCTTTCAGCAGACCGCTCGCAGATGGGTCGAGTAGAGTAGACTCAGGTCAACGAATGAAGCGTTTCGTGAAGTCGTCCCGTTTTGCGGTCTTCGACCTGAGTTCTTGGACCTACTTTCTTCGCTTCGACGGCGCTGAGCTAGGGATCACGTGAAGTGTTTGATTGTCACCTTTCGCTGCTTACGTACAGTGTAAGTTGAAATTGCTTTGGAACACTTTGAAACGGATTTCGCTCCGATCTTTTGATCCATAAATAGCCTATTTCCGACTAGTACGACAGCGTGCTGACTATTTGCGGGGCCCGCTGATTACAGCCCTATCCTCCGCCAAACACTACAGCAATCCCCCGCCGAAAAAGGAGGAATCGTTCTTTGCTCTTCCCCACCGATCAACCTCTCTCTCTCTCTCCTCTCTTCCTTCCATCACTTTTCTTCCTCTCACACCGAAAACAACCTCTATCGATCGACAATGCAAGCTCAACGAGACCACCTGAATCGTAACGCAGGAGATGTGGAGGTCGGAGTAGCGGACTTGTTGCGACAGAATGAGATGGCGACTGCCGCTCATCACGCTGCTCCTCTCCCTGCAGCGCCGAAATGGCTTCGTACTTGGTAAGCCTACCTTTCTCGTAATCTCCCGCCTTTCTCGCACTCTCCTGCCTGTATCTCTTCCTCGACGTCGACGAATATTGATCGTTCCGAGCGAAATTGAATAGGGAAATGCGAAGACCGCCTCTCCTCGTCGAGTGTTTCGCAGAGTTTCTCGGAGTCGGTATCTATGTCTTCTCGGGAGTCGGAGCATCAGCAACTCTTCTCATCACTACGGCAGCAAAATTGAACGGGTTCGGATCTTTACTCACGATCGGTTTCGCTTACGCTCTCGGTATCTCCTGTGAGTGTCTCGTTCTCGTCTCAACGTCGTTCGAGCCCTGATCTGACAAGCTTCTGTGCTTCAGTCGCTATCATCATCGCTGCTCCTACTTCCGGAGGTCACCTCAGTCCCGCTTTCACGATCGCTTTCTGTCTCTTCAAGGGTGATTCTCTCGTGTCTGTTTCCGATCACGTCCTGGAGCTGATTTCTGTTGCTCTTCTACTAGGTTTCCCCTGGAGAAAAGCGCCGTACTACATTATCTCTCAAATCCTCGGAGCTATGGTAGGAGCCCTTATCGTAGCCGGTATCTTCCACGATCAACTCGCTCTCATCACGGAGGAACTTCGAGCGGTCGGTTTGGGACAGGCTGTTTTCAGTGCGCAAGGACCAGCAGGACTTTTCGGTTTAATGCCTGCCGCTGGTCGTGAGTCGCCTCTCCTTCGGTAAAGACAAATTACGAGCGTTAAGTAGCTGACCTCGCTCGCGTTCTCGAACAGAAAACTTGGGTTGGGCATTCTTCAACGAAGCTATTGGCAACATTTTCCTCGCAATTCTCGTCTTCTCGGTACTCGACGCCTGCAACTTCTTCGTAACCCTCTCATCTGCGCCTTTCGTCATCGGAGCTGGATATGCAGTCGTCATCTGGGGATTCTCCATCAACTCGGTCGCTCTGAACAACTCTCGTGATCTGGGTGGTCGAATCGCTTGCTCGATTGTTTATGGACGTCAATGCTTTACCGCTCACTCCGGTTATACTGCTATCGCAGCTCTCACTACCTTCCCTGCTACTGTAAGTCTCTCTCCTTAGTCGCTTCGCTCCCAGTCTGATCGCTGATATCCATCGTTTCGTCTTCTTCTTCCATAGATTATCGGAGCCGGAATTCAAACTCTCCTTCTCTCGGACAGTGCTCGTATGATCGTCAATCACCCTCCTTCCCACACTCAACAAGTCGACGCCATCAACGAAGCTCGAGGTTTCCAAATCCCTTCCCGAGCTGTGACTCGTGAATCTCAAGTCTTCCGAGACCCTCACACCTACAAGAGTGAGCACTCTGTCTAGACTCCCCTTTTCCTGTAACTGTCATCGGGTTTTGTGTCTTGCTGTTCCCATCCTGCCTTTGTCGTCTCTCTCACCTGTCGTCTGTCTTAGTTCATGTTTTGAAACGAAATTGGATCTCCTCGTCTATTCACATCGTCGCAGGTCGCTCTCGCTTGCTCTCTCATCCCTGTAGGAGACATAAAAGACGGCTGGCCAACCTCGACAGTCCAGCTAGGGGGGAAGTAAGTGTAAGCTACTCAGCAACTCACCTTCGCAATGCTTTCGCAAGAGCGTTTCTTTCGTAGAGCGCTCAATCGGGCACATCAAATCATGCGCTGGTTGTTTCGTCCACTTTCTAGAAGATTATGGGACCCGGCTCGTGGTGACTGAGCTGTTGAAGCGGGTAGAATCGCTGCTTGCGACGAAACGACTCAGGCGAAGAAATTCTCGAATCGACATCGACAAGTTGTCCGAACCGGATCTCTCGCTACTTCTCCTTCCGACAATGAAGGTTTACAGCAATCTATCTCGGCCATGAGAACTGACGAAATCCTCCCCTCAAACTTTCGCTTACTAAACTGCTACGAATCTTGACGACAACGCTCTTGCTGCTCTTCTCCTTTGACCAGATCACCTCTTACACCTCACTCTCAAAAGAACCCTTCGCAGTGAGTCTCAAGTCTCCCAGTAGGCTCACTCTTTCCCCCTCTCCCCGCTGACCTCATCGCTCTATTTCCTCCCTCCCCTTCTCCTCAACGAACAGAATGAATTCCTCCAAGCCCACCTTATTCCTAGTCGGTACCGGATTCATCGGTGGAACTCTGTTGACCTCTCTCCTCAAAGAGGGGAAGCACGAGATTTCGGCTCTCTCTCGATCCGAGGACAAGGCGAACAAGTTGAAGGAGTTGGGAGTGCGACCAGTCATGGGATCCTTGGATGATGAGATCTTGGTAGAGGAATCAGCTAAAGCAGATGTGAGCATTCTTCTCGCGGTCGTTTCGCATATTTCGCAATCTCGCGACGGGTTTCGCTCTCTGATCCGAGGTAAACTGACTCTGAATCGCGATCGTGACAGATTATCATTCATGCTGCTACTGCCGACGATCAACCATCTGTCAAATCAATCCTCAAAGGTCTCGCTCAACGACCCAAAGATAAATCTCCCGCAATCTACATTCACACTTCCGGCAGTACATTCTCTATCTCTTTCCTCTTTCGACGAGTAACTATGGAAGCTGACTCGGACAATTCGGAGTGTAGCTGGTATCTTGACAGTGCCTCTTCATCCCGAATCGATTTATTTCTCGGATGAGAACCCTGAACAATTCGATAACCTCGTTCCGGATCATGCCCCTCATAGACACGTAGATTTATTAATAGTCAGAGCGGTAGAGAAAGGTGATCTCAACGCAAGGGTTTCAATCATGCTCCGTAAGTTTCTTCTCGGTTCTCTTTTCTCTCTCTGATTGTTTTCGATTGCTGATTCGAGTAACCCGCTTTTGATGACGATGAATAGCTCCTAACATCTATGGAAGAGGAACTGGACCTTTCAATCAAATCTCGATCCAAATCCCGAGGTGGATCAAACGTTCAGTCGACGACAAACAAGTTACTCAATTCGGACCCAAGAGATGGTGGAACCACGTTCATGTACGCACTCTCCCTCTCCTACACCTTCCCATTTTCGCTCGAGTACTTACCCCTCGTCCCGCTTTCTTACTGCAGGTCGTCAATCTCGCGAATGGCTATTTAACCCTCCTCGCCCACCTCGAAAAGACTCTCACCTCCTCCGAAGAGTCCGCACCTCTCTACGTGTTCTGCGAGACGGGCGAACACCAATGGGGCGATTTAGGCGAGATCATTGACGAACGATTGAAAGAGAAAGGATTGGTTTCGAAGGATGTTTGTGTCAAGGAAGACGCAGAGGATAATGAAACTGAGACGGGTACTCAAAGTAGGGCTCATGCTGAGTTGTTGAGGAAGTGGGGATGGAAGATCGTCGAGAAGCAGACGGTGCAGGAGAGTGTAGTCGAGGATATCGATTATATGATCAAGGAGAAGATGATCTAGTTTTTCTGATTTTTTGAGTCGAATATTTTAGAAGTAGTAATGGATGTAGATATTTTAGCTCTCGTCTTTTCGTTCTCTTCTTTAGATTGGAATGAAGCCAGAGGAACACGAGCGAGAGGTAGCAAGTTGGTGTAGAATCGAGCCTGAGAGAGTGATGCTTTCTTGTCAGTTGGGCGAACTCGGGAAATAGTCAGCCGAGCGAGAGGCAGCATGCTAGAATAGGGTGACAAGTTCGATGCGAAGCCACAGATGGGTTCCTTGAGCGAGTTGAGGGAGGTTGAAAATGGAAGGAAGCGAAAATAGGTTAGAGATCGGCGAGGACACGACCAGAAGCACGAAAGCACCCTGTGGGCTATCTCGAGCTACTTCTTGAGTCCCTAGGTGAGCTGTACGTCGAATTCTTTGTTGAGCGTGAGAGTGGGAAGAGGCAGAGAAACGATTCGCTCTTTCTTCAACCTCTAACCAATCACTCTCTCAATTCTCCCACCAGTTAGATAGCGCACCATTACCTCAAGAGCACAGTAGAGCGCACCCTTGACTTTATCCCCCTCGTCTCGCTCGTACTCCATTTCCCCTCATTCACATACAATCTCCCATCAATGTCATCCCACTCTCACTCGAAGAAGCCCACATCGAAATCCAAGAAACCTTCTACTTCCTCAGCGCCCATCTCGTCCTCTTCAACGACAACGAGTAAGAAACGTTCAACTCCTCTCTTACCTCCCGAAGAATCCACCACCACTTCATCATCAAAGAGAGCAAAGAGGAGTGTAGTAGGGAATGGCAAGAAATCATTGAGAGAAGAAGAATTGGGAGTTGGGCAAGAGATCGAGGACGATGAAGAAGCGAGTGACAAAGGGGGTAAAGGGAAAGAGAGGGATCAGGAAGAGGATGACGAAGAGGATGAAGAGGATGAGGAGGGGGGAGATGGAGGAGTTACCAGATGCGTTTGTGGTGATGATAGTGAGTGAAACCCTTTCGAAGACTTTCGCTGAAGAACGAGATGAGGGAGACAAGCTGATTCTTCGTCTTCTCTCGCTTGATCTCTCTCGAGTGCAGATGAGGAAATGTCTAGTGGATTAATGATTCAATGTGATACGTGCAAGTGCTGGCAACATGGACCTTGTGTTGGATTATGGGAGGAAAAGGTAAAAGAATTCTTCTCCCAACTAAACTCTATTCACTCAACTTGTCCGCAATTTTCAAGCTGATCTCATCACTCGTTCGACAATTAGGAATGTCCAAATCGTTACTTCTGCGAGTTGTGCAAACCTGCTCTTCATGGTCCAGGAGGGTAAATCAAGAAACCTCACTTTTCTTTTCTCAAGGTCTCCCCGCATCCTGCTGACCCTCCCCTATATCGTTCTTAGATTACTTCGTAAAGTATCACGTAAATCCTCTGCGCCCGCCGCCCGACGAGCAACTCGTTCACCCTCCATCACGACTTCTCATAAAGGTGTTTCAACCTCTACCTCTCAACCAGAATCTCGTTCCCACCCGAAACCTCGCGAATCCCTCGATTCCCTCCACTCGCACTCTCACTCTCACGTCGCCGATGCTCGTTCTCCATCCCACGAAGAACCCTCTACTTCCTCCTCCTCAAAACGTAAGAAATCTCTCGGACCTCCTGGACCTCCACCGAAGAAAAGGTCAACGATGAACTCTAGAGATGCAGCTTATGATGATGCGATCGCTTTGTCTATTTTGGAGGCAGGCGGAGCTGCGAGGAGGGACAAGTTGGAAGGGAGAGAGAGGAGTGATAGTGATTCTGATGAAGAGGGGGAGGAGGGAGAGGAAGACGAGGAAGAGAAAAGCGAGGAGGAGAAAGAGGAGAAAGGGAGGAATGCGAAGGGGACGGCGAAGGGGAAAGGTGGAGGGACGACGGCGAAAGCGGGCGCGAAGAAAACTGCGAATACAGGAGGGAAAGGGTACGTCGCTCTTGTTTACTCGACGCTTGTCATTCACGAGTAGCGGAACTGAGTCAAGTTCGATGAAACGATGTACAGGAAATCGAATGGACGATCTTCTAACGCTCGATCGAAATCTGAACAATCTGAACAAACTTCCCTCGTCGCACCCAAAACGGAACCTGAACATGATGTCGACGAAGAACAAGAGATTGGAGAAGGCGAAGAGGGGGAGATTGAGGAAACGGGGAAAGGAAAGAAGAAGAGGAATATTTCACCTGAATTGGGAAGAGTCGAGAAGGAATCGATGGTCGTCGATGCAGAGGAAACAGAGGCTGAGAAAGGAGTTGTGGACGGAGATGAGGAGATGAAGGATGTGGAGGGAGAAGTCGTTGGGGACGGCGTTGAACAGGTTGAAGAAGAGGAAGAAGGTAAGTTTCAAAGTTCGCTTTCACACTCGCAAACTCGGTTTCTGACTGTAGTGATGGTGAGTACTTGCAGCAAATGAAGCCTCTCCCGCACCTCTACCGATCCCTACCATCGTCGCTCCTCCCACGACGCATCACTCGACTTCCCGAGCGAAACATCCGAACCAATACACCTATCGACCCAAGAACGGTACTACCGCCGCACCCTCCACTTCCACTTCCGCTTCCACATCCTCACGCAATCCTCGCGCGTCACCTCTCAAAGGACGTTCTCACGCGAAAGATGATTCGACCCTGGCCGTTCCTCCCACAACAAATTCCAAGTCATCCTCGAAATCGAGTTCATCGGGTGGAGGAGGAGGGATGACGAAATCTGAGAAAGCCGAACGGGAACGAGAGAAGAAACAGTGGGCTTCAGAATTAGGGATTCATTTAGGATGGTCTATGCCCGAACACCTCAAACATTTGGGATACCTCTTACCTACTCCTACTCCTGAACCTATCACGGTACCCACGAGCGCGAGCGTGTATGCTGCTACGATGCAGAATGGAGGAGGAGGAGGAGGAGGAGGATCGATTATTGGAGGACAATACAACCCTTTACAAGAATACGAAGAATTATCTTCTTCATTCCGACCCAACTCGTCAGATCAATCAGAGGGAGGAGGCAATACGTCGGGACATCATTTCGAACCACCACATAAAGTCAAGTTTCCAGCGAAGAGGACTACGATGCCGGAAATGAAGAAACGGATCAAAAGTTTGGGCGAGTATCTGGATAAAGTTCGACAGGAGTTGGGGGATCGAGAGAAGAAGGATGAAGTGTTGAGGAGGGCGATTGAAGCGAATAGAATGATGAAGAGTGGTCAGGTCGTTGGAGGGGCAGAGGAGGAAATGGGAATGTCAGCAGTTGGGGGGAGTCAGGCTTTGGGCACTTCAGCTATCTCGGAGGCGACACTCAAGGTCATGGATTCATTGGGAAGAGAATTGGTCTCGTTTCAACAGAGGTTCGATTCGTGAGGAATCAGGGAGGATTTTGGGTTTTCACTTTTTTTTTGTCCGTATTTGATTCTTGCTCTTAACACATAGTCTGTACCCTCTTTGTAGATATTGTGTTACTTTTCTCTGGTATTTCCTTGAACAACATTCATCGCTTCAACTCTCAGTCTCATCGAGACGGGCACTGCGAAGGTCCCTCTCCAGCTCAATCTTTGAGTACGCTGTCGGCTGACTTACGTATCGTATATTTTAACACTTGCGAAGAATGCGTCGCAGCCTGTCTCTGAGCAGACTTCGACGCTAACATCGGCTGCGAAATTTCTTTGAGAAGAGGGGCCGCAAACTGCGAATGAACCTTTTCCTCTACTCAAATCGCTTGTTCTGTTCGTTTGACCTCATCTACGACTCGATACTACACACAAGATCGAGTACGATTAAGGAGAAAACGAATGCTCGCTGTCGCGGTACCAGTCAAACTCGACTTGAATTCACTTTCGAAGACTTCTCCCCTCCCCTTACCCCTCCCTCAACCTCGAATGGCAGATGACCCATCTACGGTAACACCACAAGGATCACGGTCTTCTACCAGACCGATCAAGACTGGTCCTACTCCTTCAGAAGCGATAGTTTCGGGCTGGAGGTCTTCTCTGAGGCAGCAGAACGGCAATTCGACCCAACAACAACAACAACAAGCTCGACCTACTGTTCCTCACTTGCAACCACAGTACAGAGCAAGTTCAAGCAGGAGTCGACCACCTTCGGGAGTTAGCAGTTCAAACAGATTATCAAGTAACCCTTCATTACTCTCCCTCGAACAACCTCCCTTGTCCCCAACTACAACAGTAGCCTCAAGGTATCCTTACTCTTCCTCATCGACTTCACTCCCTTCCAGTTCGGCGACTCGTCAACCTCCCCCGCCTCCTCTTAATCCTCCTCGTTCCCCATCTTCTTCGCAGCACCCGCATCAATTCCCCCTTGCTCACTCTCGCCAACAACGCTCTTTCCCTCTTCAAGGTGGTAGACACGCCGCACAACTTCACAAAGTATACGACAAACCTCGGTACGATGCAGATTACGATCGAGGGAGTAACAAACTTCCCGTTTCCACTGCATCTACTCCAGCTCTCTTCAACCCCGATGCACCTCGACAACAACCACAACCTCAACCTCACTCTTCGACCACCTCATTGGGAAGTTTCGGACCGGAAAGGAGGAGGGAAAGTGAATTGAGGGAAGATGGTACGGCTAGGAAACCTCGTTCGAAACGAGAAGTTGTCGATCCTCAGGATCTAGGAAGGAGAGCTGGAGGCGGCGCGAGCGGAGTCAAAGAGAGTCAAGATTCATTGGATTCAGTCGAGACGGATTTTAGTGGACGAACGAAGAGTTCTTCGGGAGGAAGGAGGAGAAGAAGGAGGGAAGGAGATTGGGACGGAGAAGGAGAAGGTGGAGAAGCTGGTGCGGCTAGTAGGAGGCAGTTGTTCGATCCGAGAAGAGATGATCCTACGAGGTTCAACAGTAACGGTTCTGCGAGTCACGACCGACTCCCAGTCCCTCCTCAACGAGCGAACTCGAGGGCCGCATCTGCTGCAGACAACCGCAGTATCGCTGGTCAATCGATCGCCTCGTTCAATTCGGCTTACTCGGGCACTTCAGACGTTACGGGAGTCGAAGTCGACGATTCGGCTTCGATCAATACGACCAACTCTGGTCGACCTACGGCGAACGATCCAGCGCTCGCAAACCTCAAGAGAGCGTATAGGGAAATCATGGACCTCGAGAAGAGGTTACAGGACGAACATAGGGCTGCGATGGTTGCGAAGGACAAGGAAGATGATGAACAGAACGTAGGGAAGGGAGTGAGATTGCATGGCGCGACGAAGAGCGGGAATGGATCAGGCAAATACGATGACGAGTATTGGGTCAGACTTGCGAATGGTCACAAACAGTGAGAACTTTTCATCTCTTTCTCTTTCGTTTCGCTTTCGCTGATTCCCGGACCCCCTCGACAGACTCGCCGATGCTCACTACTCTTTCCTTCAACTCGCTCTTGATCCTCGACTCCCCGCTTCACACCACACTCTCCCCCAGAAATACAACATTCCGACTCGACTTTGGCAAGTCGCTTTCCACCAACTCCTCGAGCGAATGCGACACGCAGTTCTCGCTTCTCCCTTCTCCGGCACTCAAAACACCTCTTCCGATTCTTCCGACGCACCTTCTGCAAACGTCCTTGAACATTTGATCGAATTCATTCAATACGCGTACGGTCACTACTCTCAACTATTCGAGGACCCGACAGTCGCAGTCTTCCGAGCGGCATGGATCGAACAACTCGGAGACCTAGCTCGGTATCGAATGGCCGTCGCAGGACTCGCTTCGAGAGTTTACGCCGCTCAACAACAACGAGAATCTCAACAACTCACTTCGAGCGCTCTCGCATCCGCTTCCCAAGCGCAAGATTCGGTTCAAGTTCGAAGGGAAGACGCTGCATCGATCGGACAAGCGGCGTTGAACGATTGGGATCTCGAGGAACAGGAGACTTGGAGGGAAATGGCGAGGGACTGGTATGCTCAAGGAGTCGGAGAGACGCCGGGAACGGGAAGGCTGCAGCATCATTTGGCTCTATTGAGTAAGGGAGAAGGTGATGAGTTGAAGGGATTGTATCATTACGCTAAAAGGTGAGTGTTCGCTTCTTCGAAGAAACACATAATCGAAGATGTGCTGATTTCGTAAGTCGCTTGATCTCACAGTCTCACGGCCGCGAACCCTTACCTCTCTGCTCGAGAATCGATCCTACCTTTGTTCGATCAAGAACACCAATCTCGACGAACTCTTCCCGAAGTCGGCAAATCAGAACTCTTCGTCCATCTTCACGGAATGCTCTTCACCAAGATCTCACTTGATGACTTCGAAGATTGTTTCGGACGATTTGTCGAACGATTGCAGGAAGAAGGTTGGGCTTTAGGGAGAGGAATGGAGAGTCACGGTTACGAGTCGGGATTGTATGGAGATAAAGAATGGTTCATGTTGGCAGTCGTCAATATCGCTTCGACGATGCAGTACGGAACAGAAGATGGGATCCTCAAGAAGCTCACGACGAAGGAACCTGCAGACAAGTCTCAGCACCACCATCATCGAGGACATTCTCACAACAATCGTCAACCCGCCAACAAAGTCGCTCCTCAAGCCATCATGCTCAACTCGACTCGTCAACAGCAACAAGACGATGAAGCCGCATCTCCTTCTCTCGCTCAAGACTCGGACGTTGTCAAACAACTCGCTCCCTCCGCTTCGACCTCAGTAGATGACGATCCACTCCCCTTCAAACTTGCCCAACGACTCTCTTTCGGTCTCCTCGACTTCGCTCTCTCTGATCCAGTTCGTCGTATCGGTAATTCGGCCCTCGCAAACCCTTACATCACTCTCATCCTCACCTTCCTCTCTCACATGACTTTCCATTCCGAAGCGTTCAAACACCTCGAGCGATCAGTTCCTTGGGAATCCCTCGTCGAATTCTTCAACCTCCTTCCTCCAACTCTCGAGATCCGACTCGACACTCCTTCGAAGCTTATGAGCTCGAGAGGAACTCCTCTTCCCGAAGATTGGTGTGTCAGAGGAATGGATTGGGCTGGACGTCAACTCTTCGGAAGAGGTTACTGGAGAACGGATAGCAAGAAAGGACCTCGTTCTGGAGGAGCGAATGGAGACTCGATGTTACCTCCGCCGATTGAAGGCGTCGATGGGACCACAATGAGAGTTGAAAGCGAGATGGACGCCCTCAAATTCGACCTTTCGACCCTCGAAGACGATGAGAATGGAGGAATCGGGGAAGAAGATGGACTTGCAACAGCTCTCGTTCTGAGTGAAGCGCGGTGGAGGAGGCTGGCAATCACTGCGGCTTGGATGGTTCGAAACGTTGCTGGATTCGATTACGAACCGAATGTTCGACGTGATGAACCAAAGTTCAGGATCAGTGGACCTCTTCGAGTCAAGATCGAACGATGGAAGAAAGAAGACGACGATGCGAAGGAGGCAGAGAGATTGAGCAAGCTGAGCTTGCGGGAACGAGGTCTCGCTGGAGAAGAGGACGATGTGCTTGATGCCGAGGAGAGTGACGACGAAGATGATGAGGACGAGAACGATTCTCCTGCTGTCAAGGAGCTCAAGGTGGGTTTGTGTTTCGCCTCTATCCCTTCTGAAGCTGAACTGATCAAGGGAAACGAGATAATCACAGGCTCGCCGTCGACAACTCAAATCTGTCATCAAATCCGCTCGAACTTCCAGCACTACTTCCTCATCTCGCAAAGGATCGAAACTCTCAGCCAAGACTGCTTCCCTCCCGAAAGTCTTCCCTGGATTCACCGTTCTCGTTTTCGATACGAACATTCTCCTCACTTCGATCAAACTCTTCTCGGAACTTGTCGAGGCAGAAACTTGGACTATCGTTGTGCCTCTCGCTGGTAAGTCTTCCTCTCCATTATCTTTCGCCCATGATCGTGTCGCTGAGCTTGTGATCGTGATCAGTCGTTACCGAACTTGACGGTTTGAAACGCAACGAAACTCCTCTTGGACTCGCGGCGAGCGAAGTGATCGATTACCTTGAACAAGCTGTTCGTACCCATTCACGTTACCTCAAGATCCAAACCTCTCGCGGCAACTACCTCAAAGACCTCGCGATCCGCAACGAATCGATCGATTTCGCACCTCCCTCACTCGATCCCTCCTCAGATCCCCTCTTCTCTCACGATCACGTTCGCAATATGGACGACGTGATCCTCCGAGCCGTCTCTTGGCAGAAGGACCACTTCACTTCACGTCTAGGACTCGTCAATCCTCGAGCAATCGCCGAACGAAAGAAGGTTCCGAACGAAACGGCTCAAGTCGTGTTGGTCACTTTTGATCGAAACTTGAGGTTGAAAGCGAGGGCGAGACAGTTGGATGCGACGGACGAGAAAGAGTTGAAGAAAATATTGGAAATCGCTTTAATCGCTGGCTGATCAAGTAACTCCTCCTCGATTAAGGCTCCACCTCCAGCTTATAACACCTTCAACTCATCGTTCGCAAAGGTGAATACAACCCTCGTTTGTCGATCCGGCAACTTCTTCGCTGCCCTTCGCAATACACGCCCACAGCCACAAATCGCTTTTCGAAGCTCTTTCCTTTAGTCGGCTATCCCACGCCGACTACATCTTCCCTCCCTCCCTCACCTCTTTTTTTTCCCTTCTTGATTGTGCTCGTCCGAGCCGTAGTCTTCAAGCTTCTACAATCACACCCCTCACTTTCTTATTTTCCAATCCTCGATTAGTTCTCAGTTTTTCTTCTTTACTTGAATCGTTCTCCTTTGCTTCTTTGTTGGATGAATCAATTCTCGTTACTTTCTCTCACTCTAGCCAACCCCCCGCGTTCCTCTAGCTGTGAGAGAAAGAGATTAGACCATTCTCCAGGTTCTTCTGCATTTCAATACAACACGAATTTTCGGCTGTCCAAGCCGTTTTACACTTTCCATCGTAGTCTACTCGCTCTTCTCTTCCGCCTCCACCATGACGTCGCTGCTCCGCTCACCACTAATCCTCCCCGCCTCTCGATCAATCCTCCTCAATTCGTCTCTGAACGCTTCAAACCCTTTCTCCCGCTCTCTCAATTTCTCTCCATACAACTCCACAGCCTCCTTAGTGGTCCACTCACACCTCTTGATCAAATCCCTCACTTGAACCTAAAAAAACCACTCTCCCACACAAAGACCTCAAATCAGCTCACACTCACAACCTCGATTAAAAAAAAGGAGATGGAGGGAAAAAAAACCCTTACAGTTAAATCTTCTGATACTCCACCATTTAACCTTTCGACGTCAGCTAAGAACCTCGATTGAAATTTCTTCCATTTCCCTTGTAACCTCCAAACAGCGACCGTAGTTCCCAAAACACCCACCGCGATTGAACTCGCCAAATCTAATCCATGTACCAAATTCAATCCTACTGATGAAACTATACTGACTGCAGTGAGGGTCAGGGAGGAAGTCGTAGCTTTTTGAGTGAGTCTGTGGAGGGTCGAAATCGGGGATGAAATTGGATCGAGGAGTTGAGATCGACGTTGGAGGATTGGGGAGGAGAGCGAGGTGGGTAGGAGGTAAGAGGGAGAGGTTGGGGAGGGGTGGGAAAGTTGGAGGAGTTTGTTTGAGAGTGTTGCGGACGAGAGGGAGGTCAGTGGGTGTGAAGAAGAAGAAGAAGAAGAGGAGGTGTTGAAAGGTGGTTGAGAGAGGGTAGTGGAGAGGAGAGTAGAGAGGTGTTGTTGATGTGAGGTCAAGAGGGATGTAGTGTAAAGAAGTCGTTTCTCGAAATTGATTAGGTAGGTTTGGGAAGCTACCAAAGAGAGTTCAGAAGAGATGTCGTCGATTTTACCGAGGAGTAATTTGTAGAATTGTAATCGGGTTGCCAAGACTCGTTTCAAGGACGAGAGGGATTCGTCGAGATCGGATCGGGGGATTGGGAAGAGGGATTGAGGGGTCGTAAGTCCGAGGGAAGAGAGGAGTTTGGAAGAGGATTCCGAAGTTTGTTCGGTCAGTGCTAGGAGCGAGGAACGGGCTGAGGAAAGGGTCGAGTCGATTTGAGCACCGGTGAAGGCGGAGTGGGAGAGAATCGTACTGAGCACGTACGAGGCTGTTTGAAGTTGTAAGGGAGTTGGGGAGGTAGAGGTCGAGGTGTGCGAGGAAAGGAATGTTGAGAGTGCTGCTTTCAGCTTCGGGATTTGAGAGGAGAGGTAATTGAGTTGGAAGGACTCGAAACTTGGTTGCTGAGATGTTGTTGAAGTGGGATCTGAGGGAGTGAGGGCTGATAATGCTTCGAGAGCTTGAGTTGTCGAGAGTGCCATGATAATTGGTTGGTTGTGATGAGAAGTAGAATCGGGATTCGTAGGGAAGAGGGAATCGAGTTGATGTCGGAGGGTTTTGAGGAGGGACGAGGACGAGGGAGAGGATGCGTCTGGGGTGTTGAGACAGACTATCAGGTTGGGTTTCGTATGTAATGAGAGGAGGAGTTCTTGAGATGCTTTTGAAGACAAGAGGGATTCGGAAGAGAGGATAACGATGACTGCGTCGGAGAGATGGAGAGTCGAGAAAGAGGATTCGAGAGGAGGGACGTCTGCACGCGAACGAGGACGGGGGTGAGCATCTGTCTGGACACGTTGGAGGGAATCAAGCTACTCACCGCCATGTACGATCTCAGTGACGGAAGTGTTGTTGTTATTCAACCACTTCGCAGGAAGAACAAGTCGATCTTTTGAAGATTGTTCGACTTTTTGACCATACCTGTGCAGTGTTTCGTCACGTTGATCAGTCGCCTTTGTGAGGATCACAGGTTGAACGCTACGTACTGTAATTTTATAGCTTCTGGTGCATGATTTGCGAGTCGTCTCGCTTCGAGTGCGATAGTTACGTCTTGATCATTGACCAGAGGATCATCCAAGATTGAAGTGGTAACACCTTGCACACTCGAGTCTCTATCTCCTACGACTATAGTAGCTCTCTCGTGATGAGCATTCGACCCTTTGAGAGAGAGAAGAAGTGAAAGGTTCAACTTTACTTGAGATGTTCGCACTTCTCTTGCTCTCTAAATCTGTGATGGCAGACTGTAATCGTTCAGTCCATTTGTGATCTAGTATTGGGTACTCAAGTAGTAGTTGATCTAGATCTTTCAAGAGTTGACCAGTTGAACGAATTGAAGTCGATTCAGTAGATTGAGTTGATAGTTGTCGGATTGAACTAGCTATAGATGTTCTAGTACATCTCAGCATCTCAATGTGCACTTGTTAGCGATCAAAGGGTTGAGGTAGAGATGAAAAACGAGAGTCATCGATATCGTTTCCCTTATTTCCCTTTCACTCTGATTGACAGCTCGACACAACATGGCACCAGCTCCATTAACACCAGAAATGGAGTCACTCGTCACCTATTTCGAATCATGTGGTTTATCTTCAACTCGATCGAGTGAAGCAGCTAGATCGAAATACTCTTCAGCTGCCGACGAACTCTTTCACTCTGCTCAATTGGACCAACAACCATTAGATGATAAACAAGGTGCATTGGCTTTACAAGTCGCCAAAGACGGCAATGCGTTAGAAGAGCAAGGGAAACTTTACATTATCGAAAGGATTAGGAATGGAGATTTAGCAAAGAGCGATCAGGTCACTGGTAAGCATCGAACCGACTTAATCCATCATTGAGCGCGGCGCTGAACGAGACGACGCTTGAATCCAGCTGCGATTAAATACCTTGAATCAACTCGAGGACCTCCTTACGATTCCACTTGTTTCGATTCAGCAACCGGCGTCAACTTCTCCATTACCCCTTCAGAGCTCCTCACTCGCGTGCAAGACTACATCACCTCATCCTTCGAAGAGATCCAAAAGACTGGTTGGACCGGAATTGGGAGAGTTTTGGGTCAGATGAAGAGTAATGATGGATTGAGGTGGGTCGCACCACTCGAATTGAAAGCGACGGTAGAGAAAGTGTACCAAGACAAGTTTGGGAGTAAAGAGGAGGCGCAGAAGAAGGAGAAAGAGAAACAAGCAGCTCTCAAAAAAGTAAAAACATTTCTCTCCTTTCCTCTTTCTTTCTCTTTCCATCGTGTCGTGAGCTTACGAGTGAATGGGAGTGTTGTAGGAAGCGAAATCGAAGCCTGTTGCATCTACTTCGAAGGCAACTCCAGTAGCAGTAGAAGCTACTTCACCAGACGACATGTTCTCGACTGGTTGGTTATCTCGCTTGCACAAACCAGGAGGAAACGAACAACCTATCCCCGCACGAATGGAGGAACACCTCTCTGCAACCGGTGGGAAAGTATTCACTCGATTCCCTCCTGAACCCAATGGATTCCTACACGTACAGTTTTCTCCCTTCTCCTCTCTCTCCTCGAAGAACTGAAAAAAGCTAATATGTTTTTTTTTTGAGGTGGGAATGTTTAGATTGGTCATTCGAAAGCGATTGCGGTCAATTTCGGTTACGCGAAATATCATCAAGGACATTGTTACCTTCGTTACGACGACACGAACCCTGAAGCCGAGGAACAAATCTATTTCGACAAGATTTTGGAAAATGTTAGGTGGTTGGGATACGAACCTTACAAGATTACTCACTCTAGTGATCATTTCGCGGAATTGTACGAGTTGGCGAGGTTGTTGATTAAGAAAGGGTTCGCTTATACTTCGAATGATACTGGTGAGCTTTCTCATCTTTCGAGTTTGATATTTGTGAGGCTGATTCAAAGAGCGGTGTTCATTCTAGGTGAGGAGATCAACTTACAACGAGGAGGACCGAATCACGGACCACGATACGAATCAAAGGATCGTAACAAACCAATCGAACAATCTTTACAAGAATTCGAAGATATGAAATTAGGCAAATACCAACCGGGAGAGATGACTTTACGTATGAAACAAGATATCCTCAACTCCCCGAATCCAACCATGTGGGATATCATCGCTTACAGGGTTTTGGGCAAGGAACATCATCGAACTGGGACGGAATGGAAAATTTATCCAACTTATGATTTCACTCATTGTTTGTGCGATTCTTTCGAGAATATCTCGTATGTCTTTCCTTCTCTCCTTCTCTCCTTGAGTGGTGAAAGGGGAAGCTGATAGGATCAAGGTGAATAATAGGCATTCACTGTGTACTACGGAATTCATTGGTGCGAGAACCGCTTATGAGTGGTTGTGTGATGCGTTAGAAGTTTACAAACCGAGACAGTCGGAGTATGGGAGGTTGACTTTGGAAGGTGCGATTACTAGTAAAAGGAAATTGTTGAAGTTGGTGAAAGAGGAACATGTCAATGGTTGGGACGATCCTCGGTAAGCTTTGTCTCCCTTCTAGTCACGAGTACAGTGGAGACTAGAGCTGAATAGTGTGTTGCAGACTCTATACATTGGTCGCTTTGAAGAGACGTGGAGTACCTCCCGCAGCGATCATTTCCTTCGTTTCCAACCTCGGAGTTTCGACTTCCCCCTCCTTAGTCCAACTCTCCCGATTCGAACAAACCGTACGACAACACCTCGAGATGTCTACCCCACGACTCATGCTCATTCTCAACCCAGTCCGAATCACCCTCGAGAACCTCCCCACCGATTTCTACCTCGAGATTGAGAAACCTTTACATCCGAAAGATCCCTCGATGGGCTCGAACAAGGTTCCCTTCACACGTGAACTCTTTATCGATAGGGACGATTTCCGAGTTGAAGCGGACAAGAACTTCTTCCGATTGTGTCCTGGAGCTACTGTCGGATTACTCAATACTCCTAAACCGATCACTTACGTTTCTCACACGGTCAACGAGGAGTCAGGGGAAGTAGATCACATCGTTTGCAAGTACGAGGAGGAGGCGAAACCAAATTTCAAACCGAAAGGATGGATTCACTGGATCGCTCAACATGAACCTTCTTCCTCCCCAGTTCAAATCAAAGAAACTCGATTGTTCTCGAGATTGTTCAAGTCGGACAATCCCGCTACTCTCGGGGACAAGTACATTGAGGATATCGATCCGAATTCGAAGGAGGTCGTCAAGGGTGCGATTGTCGAAACTGGAGTTTGGGGAGTTATTGAAGAGAGTTTGAAGAGAGCTCAAGAGGTCGTCAAGGTGAGGAAACAAGAGTCGGAGAAGAATGGAACGGAGGCTCCTCCAAGTGTCGATGGAGTAGAGGTCGTCAGGTTCCAGGCTAGTCGAGTCGCTTATTTCTGTTTGGATCTCGATTCGAAACTGGAGGAGGAGAAAGAGGGAGGAGACAAGAAGACTGGAGGCGAGTTGGTATTGAACTTGATCACTGGATTGAAGGAGGACAAGACCAAGTCGGCCGAGAAGGAGAAAACGAAGAAGTAGAGGCCACTTTATAGAGTTTTTAAGTTTTCATCTTTTTGTGACTCCATCGCAATATCGTTTTGTCCCGCTTTTCTGTCGCTTTCTCTCTGTCGGCGAGCCCTTTCCGCATCTGATGATTGATTCCGAGAGAGACGAATAACTTTCGTGGGTAACAAAGGAGAACAGAACAGAAAGGAAAGGGTTTCGATAACTTCCTACTAGCGATAGCAGAGACTGAAAATGGAGGGGTATCAAACATAAAGAACAACAATTGGGAATGAGGGAAATGAGGTTTCAAAGATCTTCGACCGCCGATTCACGAATTGGCTCATCATGGATCAGGGAAGAGTCTTGAGGAGGCGGAGGTGGGGTCGAAGCAGAGAAGCTGGCTCTCGGACTTCGTGGTACGTCAGCTTCGAGGAGCTGTGAAGAGTGAGCGTGGGTCAGCGTCGGAAGAAGAGTTCACATCGGGATGCGAACGCAGACTCACCTCGTTCTTGAGGTCCTCTCCGCTGACAGCACCCAATCCGAGTCCGATCCCTGTACCGTTTCCTTGAGCAGCACTGAAGGTCCCTGTCTGCTCGTCCTCATCATCGTCATCCGGGACTTCAGTCGCTCCCAGCGCTAAGCCTTTTCGAAAAATTTCTCCTTCCTCCAGAGTCATCGAGCGAGAAGAGGATTCGATAGGAGAGCGATGAGAACCGGAAGGTGAAGCTGGAGGAGATGAGTCGGGAGAGTGAATCGAGAGAGTTGAAAGTTCGGGTTTGGAAGAAGCTTCGGCAACTGGCGGTGATAAAAGTTCAGTTGACTTCGCCTCGGGCGGTTTGTCGGAATCTGCAGAGTCGGTACTCGTGATAGAGAAGGAAGGGGAAGAAGGTTGTTCATCGGCAGGGACAGGAGGTAGCGGGATCTCGAGATTTGGGGGACGGTGAGCACCATTCGCTCGCTTGACTGGAGGAGGAGGACGGTCGTAGACTTCTTTGGCGAGGTCGAGAAGGGAGGCGAGTTCGATCAGGAGCATTTCGGCTCGTTCTGTAATGAAGGAAAACATGTCAGTTTCGATGTGAGTAATGGGAAAGCAATGTGATCACGAACCTCGTTGTTCGCCTTGTCTCGTCGCATTGAAAGCTTCTGCAAGCTGTGCCTCTGCGAGTTGCAGCTGAACGAGCGCGTCACGAACGACTTCACTAGGAGCGACGATCACTCCCCGTTGAGCAGCTTGACGATCGACCTCGAGCAGTTCCCTGACGACGTCTCGCGTTTCCTCTGCGGCGGCGAACATCGTTCGACCCTGTTCTGTCATGTCTTTCCGCTTCTGACTTTCCAACTCTTCCGCCTTTT
The DNA here is from genome assembly GCA_016617785.1 of Sporobolomyces roseus. Lineage (NCBI taxonomy): Eukaryota > Fungi > Basidiomycota > Microbotryomycetes > Sporidiobolales > Sporidiobolaceae > Sporobolomyces > Sporobolomyces roseus. The sequence goes on from JADILM010000001.1 coordinate 721,796, forward strand.
GTCGTTCCTCGAGGTTGAGCACCAACGCGCTCTTCATGATTGGCTGTGCGATTGTCACCTTTCTACCCTTTCCATCTGCCTCAGCTTGAGCAAACTCCGTATTCCTGACACAGGTCTCAAGGATATCTTGCGAAAGTCGACTGAAATCGGGATCGTTTGGAGGGATGTTGATGTCGAGGCAACGAATAGTCGAGTTGAGCTTGACGCTGACGGCGAGGGCGAGGACTCCCGAGATATCGATCTGATTCGAAGTGAGATCGAGGTGCAGGAGAGATCGAGCTTCGGGAAGGAATTCGGCGAAAGCGATGGCTCCTTCAGAAGTGAGATCGGTTGAATTGAGGAACAGTCGTTTGAGGGATGTGGTGATTGTCATTGAAGCTCGCAAGGACAGCATGCCTTCTACTGAGGGACCGCAGCAAGGGTTGCAACTCAGGTCGAGAGTTTCGAGGGTCGTGTTGTAACGCTATTCGAAAGATGAATGAATGAGCTGACGTTACTGATGCGAGAGACGGAAGAGCGTACGAGAGCTTCAGCGATAGCGACCAATCCTAACATATCGATCCTGTTCTCGCTCAAGTTGAGGACTTTGAGGGTTCGATTTCGTTTCAGGACTTGCGAGATATAGCTGACGCCTCCCTGTGTAGATTGTCAAGTCTCGTCAGTACTTACGATACAGTCAAGATCAGAGTGACGCTTACCCTCAGATCGTTACCCTTCACATCCAGCGTGAGTAGACTTCCGATTCTTGGCAAGTCTGCGATTTGCTGCTTTAACCTCATCCTCAATTCATCCGCCTTCCAAGCTTCCCTTTCTGCCTGTGCAGCTGGTTTCGAGGGTCTATCGAGTTCCGCCTCATTTCGCTCTCCTTGTGCATCGGAATCTTCGGTTGATACGAGAGGAGCATTCGAGCGATTGAATCCTTGTCGAATCGACACACTGTTGCTGCTTTCAAAAGCACTCGGTTGTGGTCGAGCTCTATTCGGTGATGTTGAACGAGGGGAAGTCGACGATTCGGGCGAAGGCTGGATTTCGGTTGATAGGGGAAAGTCTCGAATCATCAAGGCGAGGAAGACTGCTGAAGCGGTGTTGATTCGATTCTTGCGAAGAGAGATGTGCTTGAGGGTCGAAGTACGAACTCCTTGAGCTATATTAGAGGAGCTTCGTCAGCAATTGTATCGAAGTACAAATGTGCGAGAACGAGAAATGCTCACCCAATACTTCCAAAACTTGACCCCGTAAACCACAATTCTCGAGTCTCAGGGACAACACTGCGCCCGCCTGACTATCTTTCTCTTCTCTCAATAAAGGAGCTACCTCGAACAGCGGTTCTAATTCCCTTTGATCTTCCTCCTCTTCGCCTTCGTGCGTCTCAGCGTTCTCGGCAGCATCTTCCTTCGTCTCGGTCGATAGCTTGTCAGGACGCGGCGAGTCAAAGTCGATGAGAGGTGGTGGGGATTTGTCGGGATTCGAAGTAGGTGGAGACGGAACAAGGGATTGCACCAGCCATTCTGCAGCTTTTCGATCGAGATTATTGTCGGACAAGTCGAGATATCGGAGAAATTTCGCCTATACGACCGTCGAGATATCAGTACAGTACTCTTTGACGGCGGAAGTGATTGGATCAAACCTTTTTGACGAAGACCGCCATTAATTTCCAACCTTTCTGTCGTATCCGCTTGTTGTTGGCGAGAGAAATGGTTGGGATCGATCCCGAGACAAGCAGAGCGTGTACAAGAGGTTTGATACTCTGCATTTCGGCGAGTAACATGCGTCAATTCGGATTTGAGACTCGGGAACATCGGAGAACTCGCGCTTACCTCGTCATCAAGTCCGCAATTGTCGAGCACAAGCTTCTTTAGGCCAAAGTCGACAGAGAGAAGGTCCGAGAGAGCTTCTACTGCTCCATGACTGAGAAGCTCTCGCGAGAGGTCCAGCGTTTTCGGTGGTATCGACGGATTCTCCTAAAAACAATCGTTTTCGATTAGTTTCGCGTGAGCACAGGAAGAGAGACAAAACTCACCCTCAGCAAGCGCTTCACTCGTTCAATCCCGGGTTCTTCCCTCGTTCTGCAGCACTCTCTGTAAAGCCTCTCCAACTCGGCACCTGTCCATCCTTTCGATTCTTCTCCCTTCGTTCTCAGCTTTCCCTTTTCAGTTACTCCTCCTTCTTTCTCTCCTGACGTCCTGGATCTCATCTTGATCCTACTCCGCCACTCTCTGTCGACTCGTTTCCGTGTTTCCGCTTCTTCAGCCGGTGCGAGAGGAGGTCCAGGATGAAACCCGATCTTGAGATCATTGAAGAAGGTCGTATGTTTCGGTGGAGCAGGTCGAGAAGAGGTGGAGGAAGGAAGAGAGGGAGAGAAAGAAGAGGAAGATGCGCCGTTGATCGGATAAACAACAGCGAGAGATTGCATTCGGAAGCGAACTTGTTTGAGAGATTGAACGGAGAGAGAAGGTTGTAGAGAGTGTGATGGAGCTGTAGGAGGTGATGTGGCAGTATTGGGAGTTGCGGGGTGTGAGGAAGCTGAGGGAGGAGAGACTGAGGAAGATTGCGAAGGGGTAGAATCGGAAATGATTGGTTCAATGGTAGGCTGAGCCGAGGGAGTCGGTACAGTCGGTTTCGCAATACCTCCTAGCTGGCCTTGTGCTTCTGCGCTAACTCCAGCAGCTTGTCCCAACCGTTTGAGAGCATTTCCCATCCATCCCCCCGCCGTCGCTGCTGCGTTTCCCATCGCTTCTCCGACTGCGACGCTGCTCGGTAAGCCAGAGCTGACCGGTACTACTCCTCCTGCCAATCTCGAGTACTGTAGAGGCTGTAGGATGTCACGTTTGAAAGAGAATCTTGCTGAATGAGCTGCAGCGGTCGAAGGAGGTTTCAAGATTCCTTTCTTCGGCGGTCGAGGTCTGCGAGGTTTGAGTTGAATGACTGGGAGATTGTCGGCATCTGGTGCTGGAGGAGGAGGTAGGGGAGATTCAACTAGTGGGGTCGGCATCGTGTTGAGTTGAGGCGAGGTGGTGACAGTAGCTTCTGATGACTTTGGAGCTTCAAGGGTTACCGATACATTTTCTGATTGTTCTCCTACGCCAGCACTTGTTCCCTCGCCGTCCTCACTGTTCGCTTCGTTCATCAACACCTCATCACTAACTTTCCCTTTCCTCTCCTCCTCTACTTGCTTGACTACAGTCTCCTGATTATCTATACTAATCTCTTGATTTCCCTTGTCCTCCTCGAGATCCGCCATGCGACTGGCGAGTTAAGGGAATACGGAAGTTGAAGGATCGACCTTTGAAAGAGGGAGGGGAGGGGAGGATGGAGGGTTGCTGTGATGGTTCGCTGCAGCTCGCTGGATATAGACTACGGAATTGGCGGTAGAAGATGAGTTTCGAGGTGAAGGTAGAAGTCAACTTCAACTTCTCTCTCAGAAATTCTCGCACTTTCAACTTCGCAAGACTCAAGTATCGTCTTCCGTCTTCATTTGCTCTGTCAGTCGCTTGAAGAAAAGTATATTAAGAACCCCCCCGAGCCGCGGGAGTTGAGATAGAGTCACTTCGTCGACTCTCGCAAGCCTGCGAAATCTGCGAAACGCCTAAATATTGGCTGCTTACGCTCGTTTCGTGCATCTGACAGACCTTTGAGTCTCCCGTAAGCTCACAAAAGCCGTTCTCTACCCGTGGATCTACTTTTGAAATCCTTTCGGTACTCGAAAGTCGGTGGAGAGCTACGAACCTTTAATCCGTTTGTGCGAAACAGCTATTGTGGCACAACAGAGGACAGGATCAGCTTCGAGATGTAGATCGGTCGAAGCGAGCAAACGATACAGAGTTCGGCAGTACGGCCGAGCTTACTACGACCTCTCGAGAGAAGCACAAAGAAGAAGAAGGTATCTGCGAAAAAAAACTTCGGTCCGTCAGAGTCAACCTGGGGAGAATCGGATACTACAGGACACCGACCGATACATTGGACCTCCCCGATCATACTGATAGAGTGTGAGTGATCATGAGAATCAGAAGCCCCAAGGAAGGCAAAAGGGTTTCGAGGGAATCGTCAGAGTGACACTCGCAGTGAGGCTTTTGGTGCTCTGCATCTTAAGGTAGCACTCCATATCGACAGCTTCCATCTTCCTCGAAGCGGGCCTGCAAACCACGCTGTCATGTGAGCGATAGGGAGTCAAAGAAGATGCGAATGCAGAAAAGCTCGAATTGAGCTCGAAATCAAGAATACCCTCATGTCTCGCGAAGCATACGTCTTTCCAAATCGTATGTAAGAGGCCTCTGTTGGCGAGTGCAGGTAGGAAGGAGAGAGGAGGAAGCGAGCGAGTCGGTCGAGAAAAATGTTCGAGAATTCCGATCCAAAAATTGACCATGCGGTCTACTCCGCTTTTCCCCTTCTATCTTCTCAAAGTGTTGCCTGGAGTCCCTGATTGCTTCTTCGGTGCCACTCAGCACGCGATCCCGCTTCTGTCCGGTTCCGGTGCTCTTTTTGCTTCTGCTGTTTTTTTTCTCACTTCCTTCACGCTCTGGCTATGGCAGCTCCTCTGGCTCTGACGCCTTCCCTAGAAGATGAAGACAAGAAGGATTATGATCTATCCTCGACAGAAGAACCGCTCAAGCAGACTCGAGTCAACAGATACTTCGGAACGTCTCACGTTGTTCAACCTCGAACACTCAAGTCTCGACATCTGGTACTGCTCTCTATTGGCGGGACAATCGGCACGGGCAAGCTAAGAATCTCACCAACGCGATTTGTTAGGAATGAAGAGGACTGACTTGTCGTTCGACCGCAGGGATTTTCTTCTCATTGGGTTCATCCGTGGCAACGGCCGGTGCGGGAGGAGCTTTGGTAGCTTATATTCTCGTCGGTGAGCAGACTTCCTCATACTCGTGCGAAGCTGAAGAAGAATTGACCATTTCCCTCTTTCCTCCTCTTCGTCTTTCCCACAATCTCCAGGCCTGTTCTGTCTTGGAGTCGTCCTGCTTCTCGGAGAAATGAGCGCTTTCATCCCTGTCAGCGGCTCCTTCTCGACTTATGGTACTCGCTTCGTCAGCCCTGCGCTGGGTGAGTTGCAACAAACCTCCATTCCGAAGACGTTACTAACGAGGAGGATGAGGAGGGTTGAAAGGCTTCACACTTGGCTACTCGTATTGGTTACAATGGTCATTCTCCATCCCGAGTGAGCTGATCGCAGCGAGTGCTATCTTGAGTTGTACGTTTTACACCTCTGCGACGCTCGAGGACCATGCTGATGTACTTCTTCGCTCCAATAGTTTGGACGGACTCCTTGAAAAGTTGGCAGTGGTCACTCAGTATCATTGTTCCCGTCTTCGCTTTCCAGTTCCTGTACGTAGCATCCCCCAAAGTCTGCGTCCCCAAAATCTTTCTTCGAAAAGTCTTTCGTCGACCACTAGCTGATCCCGTGAGGTGGAGCAGGGGTACGAGAGCGTTCGGAGAAGCAGAGTACTGGCTCGCCTATGTCAAGGTCATCCTCATCATCCTCTTCATCATCGTTGGCTTAATTTACGATTGGGGAGGAGTTATCGGACACCCAGGCCCTGGTCTCAGCAACTTCAACACCGATACGTTCATGTCCGGATTCGCAGGCACCGGTACGTCAATCCAGAGCGTTCTTGAGCTTGACCTCGAGTCGGGCTGAAACATCGTTCAATCGATCAGCACAAGCCTTCACGTACGCCTTCTACTCCTTCGGTGGTGTTGAGCTCGTTACTATTGCTGCTGGAGAGGCTGCCGATCCTCACAAAGCCATTCCACGAGCCATCCGAGGTACTTTCGCGCGAAGTATGTCGTTTCTTGCCTTTTTTCCTCCAGTGTTTTTGGTAGCTGACGTCCATTTTTCTCTCGTATTTCAGTCGTGATCTTCTATATCCTAACCTGCCTCGTGATTGGATTGTGTATACCATCGTCGGACCCTTCCCTCTTCGATGCCTATTCGGAGAGTGATGTATCCATCTCGCCTATCACGCTTGTCTTCAAGCTAGCAGGCTTCAAGGCCGCTGTCCACATCGTCAACGCTGTGTTGCTCACGGTGAGTTGACTCGCGACTCTCTGTGTATTCTCTTCTCGCTGTCTGAAACTTTCGCTGACCTCGATCTTCTGCAGGCTGTACTCAGTGCAACGAACTCTTGCTTCTACGCTTCCTCCCGAATGCTACTGTCTCTCGCACGTCAAGGTGATGCTCCCAAAGTCTTCTCGTGGGTTACGAAGAGCGGTGTTCCCGTCCCTGCGCTCCTGTTTGTCGTTTCCTCCATTCTTACTTCGTCCTCGAGAGCTTACGTATCTGCTACTGGACAGTGTCACTCTCGCCATCTCTTTCTTCAGCTTCCTCACGGCTGTCTGGGGAAGCGGACAAGCTTTTACTTGGTTGATCAGTCTTACCGGTATCCGTAAGCTCTCGTTCTCGTCTTCTCTTCTTTCACCGAATCTACTCTATGCGTTCTCAGACCTGATTCTTCCATCTCTGTTGCAGTCGCGCTCGTCACTTGGATGTCGATCGCCGTTATCTCCATTCGATTCCGCTTAGCCTTTTCACGTCAACAACGAACGCTCTCGGACCTACCGTTCAAAGCGCCACTTGCTCGATACCTCGCAATCTGGGTCATCGTCCTTGGAGCTCTCATGCTTGCTGCAAATGGATGGTGCGAACCATTCTCTTCACTTGGCAAAACACGAGAACTGAATAAGCTCGAAATTGCAGGGCACCCACAACTTACGGAAGCTCTGCGTCTCAACTCGCAAAGGACGAGGTAGCCGTCTTTATCGGTCTCGCATACTTCATCGTCCTCTACGTCGGCTACTCAATCTATCACAAGTGCACTTCGTCCGACCCTCACTTTGTTCCGCTCGCAAAGGTCGATCTCTTGACGGCAGCAGTATGGGGACCCGGAGAAGGAGCTCTCCAGAGGGAGACAGCCGCTGCAGAGAAGGCAGCTCTGAAGCAGGAAAAGGGAACGAAGGGTTATACATTACATCGAGTGAAGGAGGCTCTCTGGTGAAGAAGATCCGGGTTCTTGGGTTTGTTAGACTTTCGTATTTGGTTAGAGTTTGGTTATCATGGATTCAGGCGATGTATGACTTTGATCGATAGCGTCGAGCTTGATGAGAGAGAAGAATTGCGAAGTTTCGCAAAGCTCGTTCGAAGCTCGTTGACGGCGACCGAATTGGCTCACGATCTTGCTAGTTGGGCACTCCAGTGAGCCTATTAGCATGTGCATGTTTGAGTCACGCACTAGTCCAGGATGATCGAGCTCAGTGTTGCGCTTCACGGACGTCGAATCTTGCAAAACGAGTCTCTCGTGTTGAGCAGATTAGTCAGAAGCACTGTCCCTGACTAGACGCTCACTGCGCCTGATCTCTCACACGTCCAAGCCTCACGAGAAAGAAAAGAGTAAGTAAGCGAAGAGAATGCAACAATGCAAACGAAGAAACAAAGAAAAGTAAGAAGAATGCACGACTCCTCTCGATCGATCAAAGCTACTCCCACCTCCTCCTCCTCCGTATCTCTCCTTCTTCACTCGTTCCTTACACTCTAATGACCCACCTCAAGATTCCCATAGTAACGAACTTTCTGACCAAGTTTCTTCTTCTCGTTCTGAATCGCCTCGATTTCGACATTCGCCTTGAGTTTGAACTTGAGCTCGTCGTAACGTTTCGCAGTGAGGTTCAACTTGTCGCGAACGTTGTCGATTTGACGATCAGCGTTGACGTCTTTCCCATCTTGAGCAAGGAGCTGATCTGAAACTTTCGAGTTTGCGTCGAGGTGAGGTGAATCGAGGTTCGAATGAGCTTGTTGAGCGAGACGAGCTTTCTCATCGGCATCGACGTCGACGGCTGAAGTAGTGTAGTTGATCTCCCTCGATTTCGAGTACTCGAACAAGACGAAGTGTTTGAATTCGAACTCTGCGTAGAAATCGATATCGACGTTCAAGAGTTGAGAGAATCCACGATTCTTGAAATCGTCTGTGTGGATCGAGTATGAGTGAGGTGAGTGTAGTGTGACAAGATTAGGAAGAGTGAGCTCACATCCTTGTTTGTCGTTTCCACTGAATCCGTATCCGAGGTAGTTGCATCCATCTTTAGGATCCTTGACGTGCCAACCAGTCTCGTGACCATCGTAGAGAGGACGATTGAGAGAGAATCCAGGTTGTTCCCAATTGAGAGCTGCAATCGAAAAGCGAGAGGGAAAGAGAGTCAGCTTTTGATGAGAGTGAAGGAGAGGATGAAAGCTTACCTTGACCCCTCTTCTCGAAAGAACCTCCTCCTCCGTCTCCAGTGCTCTCGCTGGCGTTGACGAGAGCCGAGAGAAGGAACGAAGCGAGGGAGAAGTAGAAAGCGACGATCATCGTCGATTCAAGTTTGCTAAAGGCGAGGAAAGGTGGCCGGAGTTGGAGAGCAAGGTCGGAGGAGCTTCTGAGCTGATTGAGGAGCTTGAAGCGAGGCTTCGATGAAAAAGTGAGAAGAAAGAAAGAGAGAAAAAACTGCGCAAGATCTTCGAAAAAGAAAGGAGCGAGCGAGAATTCTGCGAAGTCATCTCCATCATTCTCCTCGAAAGTCCTCTGGTTGACTGTAGGAGGCTATAGCTATCGACTGACGGGCTGAGCGAGCTGTAAGCGAGAGCGGAATTTCGAGAGAACTTCGCAGATTTCGCAGATTTCGCAGATTTCGAAAAACTCTCGAAAGACGTCTTCGCAAGCTCTTCTCTGCCTACAGCTTCTCGAGCAGTACACTATCAATCGACGAATCGACAATGACGGAGAGAGAGAACAAACGAAACAAAACAGAATTGCAAACTACTCTACTGACGACCCCAAGGGAAATAATCTCTAGCTCCCGTTTCTTCCGCAAGTCTAATCATCTCAGCGTCGTGACCACCTCCAGCGACTCGATGACCAGTTCCGCCGATCGTAGAACCTGTAGAAGGAACAAAAAGAGCTCGTCAGCTAGGAGAGATAAAGTGAAAATTGAGAAAGACGAAGTTACCACATTCGGGACAACGACCAGTTCCGGCTGCTCCACCACAGTCACCGATTGCGTAAGTATGTCCATTTTGACAACTGTGGAAGTGGAGGGAGAAAAAACGTCAGAAGCGAGTCGTGACTGCTAGCGAGAGAGCAGAAATGGCGAGACGAAGGAAACGATTCTGCTAGCGCGAAAGAAGAAACGACAACTTACACATACCAATGACTTGAGGAAGCGAAACCCTGAGAGGCGATCACCATCTTGCGCTGCAAACGAAAGGAGCATCAATACGGCGGAACAAGTCAAGAGAGAAAGAGAAAAAGGTTGAACTCACTTCTTCGTCCGTAACGGGTTGATAGATAGTATCTCCCCGCAAGTACTTGAGAAGAGCTCCCCACGACTCGCACACCTTGTCTCTGTGTGGCAAGACTTCTTCGTCCAACCATCCTCGAGAAAGGGGCTGCGAGGAAGAGAACGATTCGATGGCGGCATCGAAAACGGCGAGTGCTGAAGATCGTTGTTCCTCCATTGAAGAGACGACGGATTCACGACCTGCGATCTTGTAGTCGAGCTGCGCGCGAGAGCGGAAACGAGAGTACTCGAGCTGAGTTTGTAGTAGACGGAGGTGACCTTCGACTGCTAGGCGACCGCTGCGACGACTTTCGGCGAGGTCGATCGTAGATTGGCAGTCGCGGAGAGCGGTCTTGAAGATGAAGATTGCGAGATTCACGAGAGCTTGGTGATTCGCGTTTCGTTGCGGAGTGTGCTTCCAAACGATCTCGGCGAAGACAGCGACGACGTCTGCGAGGGTGTAGCGAAGACCGATCGAAAGCCTGCAGAGAGGCAAAACAGATCAGCAGACTTAAGAAGCGGGAATATACGATACTCGGCGTACCAGATGTGCTGAACTTGAAGCTTGATGTCCGTCGTAGGAGGAGCGATTCCAGCTGCGGAATGAGCGTACTCAAGAGAGGCGCGATCGATATCTCGAACTTCGGGAGGGGAGCGTTCGAGACGCTGTTTCTCCTCGTTGAACAATTGAGTGATCGCAGCTGCGTATGCTCGGGACTGAGGACTTTGACGTTGGGAGGCTTCGAAGAGATAGTGAAGACCTTCGAGGATAGGGCTGACTAGCTTGGTGTAGAAGTTTTGAAGGGTTGAAGGTAAACCGGTGAGTTGCGAGTTGTAGAGGATCGCAGGATGGACATAGGGCGCGCGAAGGAGCGAAAGATAGCGTCTTTGGTTCTCCTTGGCCTCCTTGGACGGCGTCAAGACTTTCCCGAGACCTGCACCTTTGATCTTGAAGTTCTTCGCTTTCTCGAGGATCGAAAACGTGGGAAGTGCGTCGACGTTGCTTGTTGCGATAGCGATAGTCGATTGTCCTCGGATGGTCCATAAGCGTTCCTGTCGTCGAAAAGAGCGGCTTCGAGGTGAGTGCCAGGCTGGTGCGAGGAAAAAGAGAAAGGAAACACGAACCTGGACTGTCGCTTCTCGATGCTTTTGACTTCTGCCGTAACGCTTGACGCGAGAGATTGAAGTCTTGCACGTGGGACAGCGAGGAGGAGTCTTGTCACTAGTCGTCGGATGAGCGAGACCGTTCCAATGACCATCCGAGTTTTTCGTGTAGAATTCCTCGATTTCGAAAAGACCTGAAAGCGAAAGCGGGATCAGTCCTTGACTTCAAAAAGAGAGCGACGAGAGATCAACTCACCATCGAGAGTGCCGACCGAGAGAGAGTGACCGCAGTCGATGGTAATGAGACGAGAGGAAGGATCTTCGTCTGATGCGTCGAATTCTCCGAGTTTCGTGAACATGATGAAATCGACAACGTCCTCTCGACGACCAGGAGGAGCGCACTATGTATCAAAGTGGGATTATCAGCTTGGACCGTTGAGATGGAATAGTGCGAGAGGAAGATTACTTTTGGACAAACTTGACGAGAGCAATCTTCACTCTCGAGACTCGGGCAAGGATGACCACACTCGAGGAGCTCGGCACAGAGAGCATCGGAAGGGAGAGTGTTGCAAGGCTACGAGGAAACGGATCAGTCATCTTCCTCGTTGAGAAGCTGATAAGGAAAAACACTCACCGAAGAGCAAGGAAGCGAGCATGAATCGCAGGGAAGAAGACATCCGGGACACTCGGAATTGCATGAATGGTTGCAAGCTCCATGACTGCAAGAACGAGAGCAGCGTTCTGAGCAGCTCATCGAAGGACACTCTTTCGCTCGAACGTGAGATTCGCAATCTCCCTGTAGCGAGACAAAGAGATCGTCAGCTTGACTTGACGGAATCGAATAGAAAGTGAAAGCTCACCTTGCAGAGGTGACCACAAGCCAAGTTCTGACCGTGAGGATGCGAGACGTGCTTCGAAGGGTTCGAGAACGACGCTTGAAGTGCTCGACATTGTCCACAGCGAGCTTGACAAGACGCATGAGAGCATTCGAGCGATGCACCGCAGACTTGAGTGCAGAAGACTTGGGAAGGATCCTTCGAACAGTTGAGAAGTTCTTCGTGACCTGTGAAGTCGTGAAGAGGGTCAGAGACGAGTCTCGATTGAGTCTTTCGAAGTAGCGGCGAAGCGTACCGCACGGAAGAGTCTTAAGAACTTTCTCGGTACAGTCGATCTTGTTGCCGCCGAAAGCGATTGAGCAGGGCAGGTTCTTCCTTTGGTGACCACACTCGAGGGTGACTTGGGGGATGTTGAAGGTACACTTGGGATGCGTCTCACTGAGGCACATAGATCGGAAGGAAGCGATCGAGTCAGCGGTGAAGTAGTCCAGAAGAGAGCGAAACACGACCCACGAGCAAACACCAGAACACGGGTGGGAACAGTCGAGGAGAACGGGACAAGGCGCAACGCATTTCGTCTTTCGATGCTGTTCTCCCGACCGTGTGATCAGCATCAGATCCTCAATCAAGAGAAGAAGGTAGAGCGCTTGAACGAACCTCAGGATCGCCAGGGTGACAGAGAAGCGTGCAAGAATGACCGCAAGATAGCTTCGAATCGCATCTCGCAAAGCATCCTCCTTCGGGTGAGACTTCCGGAAGCTTTCCAGGTTGATCGACGACGAACTCGAGATCGGGATGGTTCTCGCAGCGAGCGGGTAAACGAGACGAGACTGAGTCGGTCTCTTCGAGCTCTTGAATGATACTGTCCCACATCTTGCTCTTTGATGCGAGAAGCTCAGCGTCTCCGAAGAGGAACATACCTGTCGATGAAGAGATCGTCAGATTACGGACTCGGTGAGAGACGGTGGAGAGCGAAGAAAGAGGAGAATGAAGAAAGAAAAGACTCACCATGTTTCGCTCTCGAGATAGCGACGTTCGTTCGATTGTACGACTTGAGGAATCCGATGCTTGACTTGGCAGCGCGATCGAGATTGATGAACGAAGCTTCGTCGTCTCCAGCGCTCGAAGCAGAGTTGCGAACGAGGGAGAGAATGACTATATCGGCTTCTTCTCCTTGGAAACGATCGATAGTTCGTAGATCGATCTGATTGAGATGTCCAGTAAAGGTCAGCGGGCGAGTTGACGAAATGAGCGAATCGAAGACAAAGAGAGACGTACCTGCGACTTGAGAGTTTGCATCGTAGCCTCGACTGGAGCGAAGTCAACAACTTCCTCTTCCTCTTCCTTCTCGTCATCCACCTCGCTATCCTTCCCAGCTTTCTCTTTCTCTTTTGCGAGATCTTCTTGGTCACGTTCGTCGATGGCAACTGAGATCGTCTCCTTCTCGAGCTCTCGTTTGAGCGTCGAGAGCTGACCGAGGTAAGGTGTGATGACAGCGATCTGGCCAGCCTTGTAACCGTTCTTGAGGAGATGGCGAACCAAATCGACGACCCAGATAGCCTACGAGGATCGGAAATGTCAGCTTGGAAAGCAATTCGCTTCCGAGGAGAGAAAACGCACTTCTCGAGTATTCTGTTTCGAGCTATGATCCATCGCTTGAGAGTCTTCGGCGAGACGATGATCGACGAAAAAGACGTTCTTCGAAAGACCCTTGACGCTGGTCAGTCGATCGAGCGTGAGTTAGCGATTCTGAAAGAACGGAGAAAGTTGAGCTCACTTCGGGTAATCGAGAACCTGTGGAGCATCTTGGAGGTCCGGGTAAAGGAAAGTGCGGATCAACGTAGAGATCTCGGGTCGCATTCGTCGTTGAGTTCGAAGCATCGAGATGGGAATCGGGAGGAGAGCGAGCCTCTCGAAGAGAGATACATCGTGTCGATGAATCTGTCCTTGATTCGAGTCGATCGATAGGTGATAGCTTGAAATCTGTGGTCGAAGTTGCTTCTCGTCGCCGATCATGACGAGTTGTTGAATCGAGGGCACGAGGTTTGCAATCACTTGAGCTTCGAGGCATTCTCCGGCTTCTTCGACGACCAGTATCGTAGGCTCGACAGCTGAGATGAGGTTGAGGAGGTTGGAAGCCGAGTTGGTAGTAGCTCCGACAACTTGAGCTTCTTTGAGGACTTTGAGCTTTGCGTCGTTGTTCAAGGATTTCAACTTCGAAGTAACCTCCTCCAGGCGGCGACGAAGCATATCGAGACGAGGACCTTCCTTCCTGACGAGATCGTTCGCCCATCCTTCGCAGATCCTTTCCCTCTCCGCGAGACTGAAACTCCAAAGATCGTAATCTTTCTCAATTTCGTGGAGGGGTCGATCACTCGCTGGAGTGACGTAGCGTTCCTCCTCCTCCTCAGATTCCTCCTCAGACGAATCGTTGTCTTGCTGAATCGATGCATCCTCGAAAAGGTCGAGAGTGTCGGACGAGGAATCGGAGTGGTCGTCGAGAGAGAGCAGATCGAAACGATTCGAGAATGCTTCGGCTAGCTCCTCCTTCTGGTGTCTGAGAGCTGCAGCGACAGTGTCTCGTTCGACCTGCGCTCGTTCGAGGAGTTCGAGATCCCTGCCATCTCGCCAAAAAACGAAGATATCCGCAGAATCCCTCGGAAGTCCGACGTTCTGATGATGGTGGCGACCCTTCTTTCCTGCCATGTTCCAACCTCCACCGAAAACTTGATCGAAGGCGGAGACGACAGTGGAAGGAAGGTTGCGGAGCTGGCCGAGATGCTGAGGGAATTCGAACTGTAGATATTCAGCTAAATGCTCGAAGCTGATCTGATGACGAGTGAGTCGAGTCGCCAATTCACAGACTCTCTGGATGGATTTTTCCAAGTCCTTTCGTTGTCCTAAATATGATCTTGTCTCGTGTTGAATTCGACCTTGTGCTCGAGTCTGTTCGAAAGCGAGATTGTTGAGGAGGTACTGAGAGCGGTTCTGAGAGTCAGTATACAGCGCCAGAGTTAGAGAGAGAAGAGACTCTTACGGGTTCCATCGTCGGATCTTGCGACCTCGAACCAGCTCGAACGATCTTCTTCGTGACATCGTCGTGTATATGACGAAGCATAGTATCGAGAGCGTGATTCGTGTAGGAGAGGCTGCGTCCGACAAACGAGGGTTCAGCATCTCTCGGGAGGAGAAGAAGAGAGGAACGCAAACTCACATGAGGATCCTTCCAACGTTCGCAGCGAGGAGAACTCGAATCAAGGCTACTCCGAGGAAAGACTTTCCGGTACCAGGAGGACCTCGAACGAGAGCGACTTCTCGACTGAGACAGTCGACCATGGCTTCGGCTTGTGAAGGATCGAGCGAAGACGATTCCTGAAGGACCTCCATTGCGAGACGAACGGATTCTGGGTCTTGCACGTCGAGAGAGAGAGAGCCAGCAGGAGCGTCGCCAACGAGTGCACTGCTCAGATCGTACGAGAAACCGGGAGTGCGAGCGAAGAGAGGAGGGTCGATCTTGATGGGAGCATCGACAGTTGGAGGAGCGGCGGCGAGATACTTGGCGAAGGGAAGGGCAGCAGGTTCGACGGATTGAAGAGCTTTGAGGAAAGGCTGAAGAGTGCCGAGAAGGAATCCTGGAACTTCGAAACAGACCATTTCGCCATGACTCTCCGATTGGTGAGGACCGTTCTGTCGAGCTGAGAATTGACGAATGGCCTCGAGGTAAAGCTCTCCGTCGAAGAAAGCGATCCCTACTCTCCTCCTCCCGACCTTCGAAACGACTGCCTCCTCCGTGACGAGACCGAGGAAGATTTTGGCATCTTTCGGATCGATCGGACCTTTTCCTCCTTTTGAACCAGTTCGTCGACAGATGAGGCCGACTAGATTCCCGTAAGCGAGGTGACGAGTAAGTTGAGATCGACCATAGCTCCTCGGGAAAGAGAGATCGAGATTGAGCTGGAGCTCGTGAGACTTTGAGAGGGTAATGCCAGCAAATTCTACACCTGGGTAGATGCTGAGGTCGGTCGTATCAGCATGAACCGAAGAAGTTGGTCGATAACGTCCTCCTCCACGTTTGAGAAGAGCTCCGAGGGCGTTTCTCGGATCTTGGAGAGAGCCCAAATCTTGAAACAGACTCGAAACAGCTGCTCGAAGTGGACCGACGAAATCTTCACGAAGGAGACGGAAGACGATATCGATCTGACGATGAATCGAAGGGTTCGGGAGATGATGAGGTCCTTCGGGGAGATTGGAGGGAACGAAAGCGGGATCGGGGGAAAGAAGTTCGAGATGAGTCGGAAGGATTGCGATGTCCTTGATCGAAGCTTTGTCGTTGTCGTGTCGTGCTCCTTCGGTTCGAAGGTCCCCAGGAGGTTCGAAGAGACGTCGAGCAGTAGCCAGTGCGGCAGCCGATGGAGCTGAAGATGACAGAGTTGGAGGGACGGTCGCAACGAAGGGAACCGCTTGAGTGCGTTCGATCGTCTTGCGAAGGGTCTCAATCGAGCGTCGCAAGCCATCGATGACGAATCGACGATGCTGAGGATCTTCGGAAGCGACGGTGTCGAATGAGGGTTCTCCGGCGAGGACAGCATTCGCGTACGTTTCGAAGCTGGTAGCGAGAGTGTCGACGAGGACTTGTATCTGAGGAGTCTTGACGATAGCATCGGTGAAGCGTGA
Source organism: Sporobolomyces roseus (assembly GCA_016617785.1). Taxonomy (NCBI): domain Eukaryota; kingdom Fungi; phylum Basidiomycota; class Microbotryomycetes; order Sporidiobolales; family Sporidiobolaceae; genus Sporobolomyces; species Sporobolomyces roseus. The sequence goes on from JADILM010000001.1 coordinate 737,731, forward strand.
GAGATACCTACGAATGAAAGGCATCGAATGAAAGTCAGTTCAGATTCTGAGCCGAAATCGAAGGAAGAGCGACTCACTCTTGAAGGAGCTGAGTAAGAGGAGAGAAGACTTGAACGAAATCTTGAGGAGCCAATCCGGGCCATCGACCAGGTAAGCGAGAATCTTTCACAGTCTTCACCTCCGTAAGCGACTCGAGACAAGAGATGACTGCGGTAGCCCAGGTTGAAGCATGGACGTGAAGGGTGTGATAAAGTCGATTCACGTGACTATTCGGGAAGATTCAGTAATGCGCAAAGTCGAAATAGTGATCAGGCAACTTACTGAGTGAACACGCTGTTGCGAATTTCTCCAGACGTCAAGTACTGTAAAGGAAGCAGAAGAAGTCAGCGGAGTAATCCACGACTCGGTAGAAGCCAGATGAGAGCTCACGAAGACGAGAGGCAAGAATCCACGTTGGAACGAGAGAGTGTCTCTCGACATTCCCGCTTCGATCGACAATGGGAAGTTGAGCATCTCCGCGAAACGAGCCATTCCGGACGATTCAACGTTCGCCAGATCGGCCAACGAGTTCTGAGCTGTCTCGTGAGTCTGTTGCCGTGCACCGAGAATGAGCGAGAAGGCAGCAAAAACAGATTGAAACGAGACTCACCGAAAGAAGTCGCTTGACTTGGGTAGAGGCGTAGAGAGAGTTGACCCAGGAGTAGATGTCCTTTGTGGTAGTGAACTTGAAGTTGGGGTCGTTCGAGACTTTGAAGAGAATTGCTTGATCGACTCGAAGGAGGGAAGAAGAGGAAGAGAGGGCATCGGAATTGAGTCCACTTGCAATGTTCGATAGGGTTGCGATACTGGTCTCCTTGTTGTCACGAGGGAGAAGTGCTGAAGACTTGGTCGAGTTGCCGCTGGTTCCAACATCCGTCTTTGTCTGTTCGTGCTTGTGCTTGCGCTTTCCAGACGAGAAGTTCTGACAGGATCGGGTCAAATAGAAATCGCGACAACTGCCTTTTGGCGTACCTTGTAGATAGTCTCGTTGAGGTTGAGTTCCTTGGGTGAATCCTCCACGGTGACGCCAAGTTGAAGAGGAGTTTGGAGCTGAATTGGAAGTCGTTGAATGTTTGAAATGACAGGATGAGCCACGACGGCAACCACCAGGGCTGCTGTCGAACTTGCAAACCGCCATACGAGGATAGTGTTTTGGTGAAGAGGAGGAAAGAGAGAAAGGGAATAGGAGACTTGAGGGGGCTTACCGGGTTTAAAGAAGATAGGAGGTCCACGGACTTTTGAGGCGGTGTCATCGCTGTGCGAGACGACGATCGCGAACTCCGCCTCCGTCAGGTAGAATCGATCGACCGACAATCGGAGAGGATTGCTGGAGTACGAAGGGAAATTTCTTCTTTTCTCCTTTTTCTCGATTTGCGACAAATCCTGTTCGAAGAAATCGCTCATCAGCCTCTTCATGAGTACCATGTCTCGCATAGTGTGTCTCGTGAAGGCCTCAAAAGTGGAAGCCGGGACTCACTCGAAGCGAGGTGTCGAATTATACAAACCGGTTTCCGAGTTCGAGGAGAAGAGAAGTGCAAGCCGAAGGAACCCGTCGGTCTTGGAGGGAGCACTCGATGGGAATCTCTCTGTACACCAGCTTCGACCCTCTCCCTGTACAGCAGCTTCGATCCTTCAAAAAGTATCAGCGAGAACGGTTGTATCGAAACGGAGAGAAAGAGAACATACTCGATCGATACCTGCGTTCCTGCCTGAGACTCTGTTCCGCCTAACTGCATATTATACGTACTGTCCTCAAGCGTTCCCTTGATCCTCCAGGGGTGACAAGATTACTGTTGCCTCGAACCGGAATATGAAAACGGAAAGAAGAACGAGGCGGTCGAACAAAGCAGTGAGACGCGTCCCTGGTGCGTCAGAGCACCAATGGGGATACATAGTAGAGATCCGAAGCCATTATAGAGAGACAGAGTGGATGGTCAGAAGCGAAGAAGGGCGCTTTTCGTTGCGCTGTTTCTCTTTAACTCGAGGGAAAGAATTGAATCGGGTTGAGGGAGATGAGATTCTGTTTGGGCTAGAAGGTCGCAAGACCGACTGTACGCTCTTTGCGGAACACTGAGGACCGCGGCCGGGCGCGAAGCAGGGGGGGACCCTACGGGGAGGCGGGTGGGAAAAATCGATTTGTTGGTTCGAAATGGGAGGTGGGTGGGCCAAAAAGCTTGCTAGAAGGTTCTTGAGAGTTGTGATAAGGCGTAGAGAGCTAGTCCGGCTAGCTGAGTCGACGACGGAGGGAGGAGAGAAAATTGTAGGAGAGAGAGCGAAATTCGCTGAGGCTTCGCAAGAGTCGACTCTCGCTTCGCTCGAGCAGACCAATTTTGCTAGCAGGCTGATCTCGTATTGAGAAACACTTCACTGGCGCCCCTACGAGACGCTCAATTCTTCGACGTCCCTTGCAAGAAGTCTTTCGAATCTCTCGCTCCTTGATTTCTTCCCATGACCTCAAAGTGAGTCTACGCCCTTCCAATAAGCCTAGAACAACCTACTGACTTCTAGAGGAACCTACAGCGCGTCTGCTTCATCTCAGACAAAGAAATCCTCTTCCCTGTTCGATTACTTCAAACCAAAGATCTCAACTTCCTCTCCCTCTGGACGATCAAGCGCGACACCAGGCTCATCTACACAGTCAACAGATCCCGCTCAAGCGCGTAGTCAGTCGGTACAAATCGAAGGAGCAGTTTCAGGTTCTACGGGTCTCAAAAGTGGGAAAGGAAAAGGATCTCGTCCAGGACCAGTAGCGAGACCAGGCGCAGGATCTGCTGCATTGAAGAGAATGGCGACCGCACCGGCAGCTCTTCAAGTTTCGACTTCACTCCCTTCCTCTCGTCCTTCGCAAGATCGCTCTCATTCCCTCGACTCTCCCTCTAAACCCTCTCATCCGCCTCGCAAAGTGATCAGAGACGCTGAAGACACCCCTCGAAAAGAAGCAGAGGGTCAAGCAATCTCTTCGCCGACACCTAAAGGAACCGACGCTTCCTCCATGTCTCCCTCTCGCATGCAAACACATCGAACTAGCCCTCTCCTCGCACGCAACTCTGCTCAACCCAGCTCCTCATCCCTTACCTCTCTCACCGTTGACGAGTCGGATTCGGACTCTCGCCGTCAAACCATTCCTCTCGCTCGAAACAGCAAATCTTCTCCTCGAAATCTGCATCAAGGTATGTACCACCCGCTTGCTCGCATATACGACTCGCACCTCGCTTATGCTTCTCTACCCTCTCGTGCAGCACCTTCAGCCGACCACAACGACTCTGATTCTGACGAAGACCTCCCATTCCACTCCGCTTCCTCCAACTCCTCTCGCCGCCCAACTTCCAGCAAGAAGGGCAAAAGAGTCATCCGCGACTCTCCAGACTCGGACTTCGAAGATACCCTCACTCCTCGCAAACCTTCGACCTCTCCCCCAGCTACTCGAGTCCTTCGTTCTGCCAGCAAACCCCCAACTTCCGCTCTTCCCAGCCCTTCCTCCTCGACTCGTTTCGCGACACGACGTCAGGCCAGCACTTCCCTATCTGAATCCGCGGGAGCGATACCCCGATTATCTCTCGTCGCTGCAACTTCTTCTGCCGCTCAACACTTGAACGAAGAGAGCACTTCAGCTTCTTCCGACACTCTTCGCCTGAGACCACTTTCTCCTCGATCTTCCAACTCAAACAACCCTACGACCCCTCGCAAACGAGGCATTCTCCGGTCGAGCACGCATCCCTCTCCTTCAGACACTCCCGGAGGAGGATCTCGATTCGAACGAGCTCCGAGTGGCAGTCCGTTGAGTGATCTCGCACCTTCGCCAGTCAAGAAACCGCGAGCTCAATCCGTCAGAAGCGAAACTTGGAGACCTCATTCTTTCGAATTGATCGTCGAAGTACCTGCAGCGAGATGGAGAACGATGAGGGCTGGATCGATCAGGAGGGAACGAGAGAGCTTGACGAGTGACTTTTCGGAACGTCATCACGATGAAGATGAGGCGATGAAGGAGGAAAGTGAAGATGGAAAGAGTGGGGATCAAGCTACGGACGAAGAGAATCAAAAGTCATCAAGGAGGAATCCTTCTCGTTCGGCGAAACGAAAGTCCCCTACGGGGGCTCGACGGAGTCTTAGACGTCGTTCGTCTTCACCTCCTCCTGATCGCAAAGGTGGAAAAGGTAAATCTCGAGGAGCATCTCCCTCAAGCAGTTCGTCATCATCCGAAGAAGAAGACGAGCCAGAAGAGGAGGAAGAGGAAGAGGAGGACGTTATGGCAGCTCTAGCTCGAGCGAGGGACCGAGTCGCTGCTGGTCAAGCGATGCTCGTCACTTCTCCCGAAGTCTCGACTTCTTCCACCGCTCCGACTACGGCTTCTTCCATGCACGCGACTCAGGCTCAAGACGAAGACCACGTCCGTCGCTCTTCAAGAACGAAGCACGCCACCGATCACTTCTCGCCGACAGCTTCTTCCTCTCGTGCGCAAGGTGATGCGAAAGATCGAACGAGGACAAAAGCGAAGGATGAATCATCTCGAGGGTTCGAAAGGTTGATGAAAGAAATGCAGGCTCAGAAGCAGAAAGGAAGAGGAGCGGGTTATTATCAGGCAATGAAGAAGGAAATCGATAATGAAGATGTGAGTTTTCCTTTTTCCCGAACTTCCGCATCTCCCTCCGAGCTGACATGCATCGTGCATCCAGGATGATCTCGACAAAGATTCACAGAACTCTGAGGATGAAGACCTTCCAAACATGAATCTCGCCGACTCGACTCGAATCGACACTCTTGCTCAAGGTATCGCTGGCGCAGTTTCGGAAGACGACCTTCTCTCACCCGATAAACTCGCACACAAGAAACGTGCTACTGAAGTTGCGAATATCTTGGGAGACGAGGAGAAGAAGAAGAAGAGTGGAGCTGGAATGGTCGGAGAAACTGTCGAAGAGCGAAAAGCGAGAACGATCTGGAAGAGTTCTCATCGTTACGAGCCTCTCGATTTGAAGTCTATGAAAGGAGAAGGCTGGCTTGGAGATGTCGCGAGCGTGATCAAGGGTTCGTTAAGTTCCGCTTTTCCTCTCAACCCAGTATACTGACTCGATCTCTCCCCCTTCTCTAGCCGGTTTCGCCAATCCTCAGTCATTCCCAACGAGCTTGACCTTATTCTCGCATCTCCGAGAGGACGGTACCGGATCCGCCGAGGATCATCGAGTTGCTACAAAATGGCTTTTCTCGCTTAGTGCGTTTCGTCCTTCTCACATCATAGTCCACCCGCAGATAGCTCATCGAATGCACTTGGCGTCGACAGTCTGTCACCCTACGATTCCTGTCACGCTGGTCGAGCCTCTCCAGAACCTTCTTCACCGCCTCGCTCAGCACTCCCTCAAGTCCCGCACAAATTCCGAATCTCCCCTGCTCGAAACCGAAGATCTCGTGGAGACACTCGTACGTCTCGGAGCAGACCGCGACAAGCTCTGCGGCATCGTCGAAGCCCCATCGTCCGAAGAAGTTGCGGACAAGGAGGATGATGACTCGATGGATCTCGACCCGCTCGACTTCAGACCCGCTACACCTCCAAGACTGGGCAAGGTCCTATCGGTCGAACAGCGCACAAGCTGTGTTGAGAGATGGTGTAGAATCGTGCAAGTTTTGTCATCGACGAGGTAAGTTTTCACCCGCTCATTCCGATTGCTTTCGATTATTGACGTAAAGTCATCGTGTAGATCTTTTGGACTCAACTCATCAAGTGTCGAACAGCTCGTCGAGATCTGCGTCAGACTTTCCCTCGAAGCTTCTTCTGCGATTCTGAGGGGACCACTCGAAAGATGTCTTCTCGCTCTGCTCGCAGCTCCTACAATAAACATCGACGTCACAGTGCGTTCCTTCCTTGAACTCTTTTAACCGACGTTGCTGAGCGAGAACTTTTCCCTGTGACAGCACTACGCCATCTTCCGTCGTCTCGCTCGAATCTACCGCTCAACCCGACCCAGAACGCAAGTCGAGGTTCTGAGAGCACTTCCTCATCGCTCTACAGCGATGAAGAAGCTGCGAAAATGGTTAGCTTGGAGTTTCTTGGTGGAAGATAGTACATTCGACGGTTTCCTTCGTGATCAGGTGAGTTTGCACTGCTTACTCGAATCAGTCAGGAGCTCATAGCGTGTACTTTTACAGACCTCCCTCGGATCCAACCTTCTTCCTCACCTTCTCGACCTCGTTCAACGACCTCCACCGTCGAGCGCATTGAACCCACCTCCCAATTCGACAGATTCTTCGAACGACATCAGACTGTTCCAACAAGCTACACTCCTCACCATCGCATTCACATCGCTCGACTATCAGTTGAACGCTGCAGAGGACAAAGACCAATCTCGAGACCTACTTGACCAGATCAAACTCGCGATCAAAAAGATCGATGCAAAACTTCGTAAGCTTTTACTACTTCGTGAACTCGCGGATATCTCACTAACGTATCTAATCGCTCTTTTGCACAGGTGCCGACGCTCGCAAAGGTCTCCTTGTCGAAAGGATGCGAGCGAAGAATCTACTCACATCGCTTTCAAATTCGCTCGATTATCAACTCCGTCGAGCTCGCGGACAAGAGGCTGGGTTCGATATCACTCACGTCGATGATGGAAAGGGCGAAGACGAGAATGAACGAAAGAAGAAGAAGGCGAAACTTGCTGAGCAAGAAGAAGAGGAAGAAACGAAAGAAGAGACGGAGCAGTCGAACGCCGTCGAGGTTGCTACCATCGCTGCTTGATGCAGGACGAAAATGGCGTTTTATCTAGCTTGTATACTCACCGACCAGTTCGTAGTAGGTCAGTTTTCGTTGAGGTGTTTCTGTAAACTTCTTCGCTTTTCAATCGTTCCAAAGAAAGGTCCGAAATCCTCGCTCCGCAAGCCCTCACAACCATCGACGATCTTTGCGACAATGCAAGGTGATAATACTACTTCATTCTATCTATCAGAATCAGCAAGAGAAGGACAGAAACTACAGAGCAACGGCGAGTAACTGATCTTCCAATAGCTTCATCTCTTCTTTCATAGCCTTGAGTTGCGCAACTTCTTCCTCGACAGATCGATCACCTTCTTCAGGCTTTCCAGTCTTGACCCTCCTCACTTTCTCTCCTTGCACTTTGATCTGTTCCTCGAGCACCAACTGCTCATCCGTCTTCGGTAGCTTCGCCTTTGCCTCCTCGACGGCCTTCTGAGCAGCTTTACGAGCCTTGTCTTGAGCTTTCCTCGACAACTTGGGTTCTTCCTCGACAGCCTTCTCAGCACCTGCACCACCAAATTGAGTCCTCCAAACGGGAACCATCTTGGGATCGATTCGACTAAAGAGATGTTGAGCGGTACCAATCTTGTGGTTCGGGAAGAGATCGATCGAGAAAGAATCGGGAATGGAGCGAGGGAGAGCGTTGAGTTGGGAAATGATAGAATCGGAAGTCGAGGGCATGAAAGGGTGAACGACGGAGGAGAGGACATAGATGAGGTTGATGGTGAGGAGGACGATTTCGGCACATCGATCGGGGTTCGAAGCGAGGAGAGCGTTGTCGACTCGGTTGTCTTGGATGAATTGGTTGCCTCGACCAGACATGTGAAGAAGCGTCGCGAGACCTGCTCGAATCTTCTGGTGTTCCATCTGATCGTTGTATGCGGTAAGGAGAGTATTGATCTCGTTGACGAAAGATTGATCTTGCTCCGTGAAGGGATAAGGCTGAGAAGAGTAGTCGAATTCTCCCTTCTTGGGATCGGGGAGAACGCTGTCGTACTTCGCGTTGACAAACTTGATCATACGGTTGACGAAGTTGCCGAGGTTGTTGAGGAGCTCAGCGTTGGCTTTTGCAACGAAATCGTCCCAGGTGAATTCAGAGTCGCTCGTTTCTGGTCGGTTCTGAAGGAGGTAGTATCGCCAAACTGATGCGGGAACTCCAGTTTCTCGTGCGTTTTGACCGAAGACACCAACATTCTTCGACTTTGAAAACTTGGTTCCTTCGTATTGAAGGTAATCTGTTTGAAGAGCAAACAAAGCCGAATAAGTATATGAACGATTTCGTTCGATAGCGAGACGAACATACCAGTAGTCGAGATCGAGTTCAACATAGTCCAGTTATCACCAGATCCGAGTAAGTAACCGGGGAAGAGAACCGTGTGGAAAGGTACTGGATATCGGCAAGAAAAGATCAGTTTTGTTCTGTTCGGAGAGGCTCAAAAAGCCAATATACCGTTATCCTGCAGACGTAGAAGTCGTCAGTATAGTTATCAAGTAGACTGCGAGAAGAGTCCAGCTCACCTTGCCCATGAATTGGTAAAGAGTAACGTTCTCAGGGTTCCTCCACCACATCTTCCAATCATCAGTGTAATTGGCCGTAATGGAAGGGTATCCTATCGGCGCATCAAACTTAACGAGATGATACGAGGACATGTCAGATGAGGACTCTTGCGAGAAGAACGTGAAGAGAAATCCGAACTCACCCAAACATACATGACCTTGTTCTCCCATTTCTCTCCCAATTCTGCAGGTAGCTTTACACCCCATTCCAGATCCCTAGTCATACCACGACTCTGTAATCCACCTTTCAACCATCCATCCGTGAAAGCTTTTCCGTTCGAAGACCAAGTACCGGTCGAACTCGATTTCTGAACGAATTCTTCGATTTGAGGTTGAAGGGAAGCGAGCTTGATGTGGAGGTGAGCGGTCGTACGGGCGGTGGGAGTCGCTCCGCATGCTGAGCATCGGGGTTTGACGAGTTCGAGAGGTGATTCGTAAGTTACGGAACAATGTTCACATTGATCTCCTCGAGCGCCCTGTCAAGTCAGAAGTATCAGCATTTGATCGATTCCGGGACCGAGAGTCCGTAACTTACGTCGTAATGGCATTTGGGACAAGTTCCTTCGACATATCGATCAGCTAAGAACCTCTTGTCCTTCTCACAGTAGAGCTGTTGGTTCTCATGTTCCTCGAGCCAACCATTCTTGTAGAGCTTGAGGAAGATATCTTGACAGATTCTACAATCATTGGCACTGATGTCAGCTTATAGGCTGCATGTGAACGTTCGAAAGAAAGACGGACTCAGTCTGCTTCTCGGTCGAAGTGCGTCCGAAGTGGTCGAATCCGATCTCGAACCACCTGTAAGAGTCAGCGTGAAGCTTGTGATCTGTTCGCCCGAGCGTGTCTTAGCTCTATCGCTGAACGTTAGCTAAGTATGAGATGAAACGAACATTTATCGCAAAGTTCTTTAGGTCCCAAACCTTCCTTCGCAGCCATGACTTCAGTGGTCGTTCCATACTCATCAGTTCCACAGATCTGTCGACAAACGAACTGAATCAGCAAGAAGATTAGGGAGAAGAAAGGGAAAGCAGGACTAACGTAAAGAACTCGCTGGTTTCGTTGACGAGCGTAACGAGCGAAGACGTCAGCAGACAGAGTGGACCCAATAATGTTGCCTGTGTTACGCTAGCCGCTCAGTGTGCATCACGGGAAGAGCAAGAGAGGGAGAGACTGACCCAGATGAGGTTGATTGTTGACATAAGGAAGAGCACTAGTGATCAATACGTTCCTCTCTCCGTCCTTTGGTAAGCTATTCAAGAGCTCTCCTAGTCAGTCCCTGTCCTTTGAAAAGATAGAAGAGCGATTTACATCTTTCCATCTGAACGATCTTTTCTAAAGTCTCGCAGTTCGACTCCTGGGCGAATCTTGCGTTCTGAGCTCTCAGAAGGTTGCGCTGGGAAAGGTGAAGCCATCTTCTCTTGAGAGCGGAGGTACTGAGAGCCGAGCGAAGCGAAAGAGAGAGGAAGAGAGAGGGGAGAGAGAACATCGAGTTTGCACATTCTCTGCGATACCATAGGTAGCCGACACGGACGACAAAGAGCGCAAAGGAAGCGATCAGCCCGTCCTTTCACCGCAGAAAGCGAATATCTCTCGCAAGATGTTTGACGACGAGTTAAAGAACAGTAGATTAAGCAGCAGTGCTAGCGCGAAGGGGGAGTAGTAAGATGAGTCGTGAGTACAGGTACGAGCTAGAAGTGACAGAACAAGAGGATGAGAGTCTATATGAGTAGTGGGAACGAGATCTAAAATAAAGTAGAGTTAAAAAAATGATATCTATGCAAAACGACCTTCTATCTTCCTCCTCCTCCTGCTATCCTCCTCTACATCTACACTACAGCAGGAGCTGGTGTCCGCCGTGGGTGACTATCGGCGAAGTCTTCCGTCGTGAGTGCACTCGAAGAAGAAGTGTTTGCTCCTCTTTCTCTTTGTTCCTCTTCCTCGACATCGTCGTAGTTTGGGAGTCCTTGACTGATGGGTACGACACCACCTCCGAGGAAACCTCTTGCTGCGACATCGTAAGATGGTACTTGGGAAAGGAAATCGACGTTTTCATTCGGAGAAGGCATGGCTGAACCTGAACCGGGAGTCGGAGGTTGTTGTAAGTTCGCGTAGGGGTTGAGAGATTCACGAGGTCCGGGAGATGAGGAGAGGGGGGAAGTGACGGAGGAAGCGTTTTGACTACTTGGGTGAGAGGGAGAGTTTGACATGGCGGAATGAGTGATTGTGCTATTACTGTCAAGGTTGAGGTTTGGTCGAGCATCTCTACCGTTCGATGAACCACTTCGAGCAGCGTGTGCGGCGAGAGCGTTGGAGAGGGCGGAAGGGGAAGGTTGGTGTTCGTCGAAATGAGCATGTCGCTCATTCACGTTGTGAGTTGATCCTCTTCTTGAACTGCTTTCTCCTGGATGGTTGAAGTGATCTCTGACGTCTGATTTCGAGTTTGACCGAGAAAAGGCAGTAAGTGGTCGCAGAGGTTTCGGGAGGTGAAGGTTGAAGAAACTACTCGAGGTGTTGGAACGAGAGAGTGAAGGAGGTTCGGCGTGAGAGGATGGACTAGACATCGGCATTGCGCCTGGAGTGGAGGGAGTTTGATATGAGGGCATTCGTTCGGGACTGGCTGGTCGAGAGGGTGGTCGAGAAGAAGGACGAGAAGAAGGACGAGATCCAGGGCGACTACCAGGTCGAGAAGAAGGGTTCGAATTCGGAGGTGAAGTATGATCTCCGAGAGCGAGGGTGCTCAGCAATTCTGAATCGTACCAGTTGCGATGATCCTCGGGGTGTTCCGATTGTTCAGGAGGAGGGGAAGCGGGAGCGGGAGTGAGAGGTGTTGTCGTTCCTGAACTTCGCCTCGAGCTACCATGACTTTCTCGATCTCGTTCGGGATGTCGGTTGATCGCGGAGAGAGCGTGGAAGCCGTGCAGTCCTCCGAAGCCATGGCCGTGACTCGATCTTCGCTCTGGCGAAGGAGGTCGAGATGGAGCTCGAGACTGTGGAGGAGAGACTCCTGGGGTTGTGGTAGGTGTCGTTCGAGCACTCCAAGGCGTAGGGGTGAATCCGGATGCGAGAGAGAAGTACGAGGCAGTATCGGCGTTCGCTACTCGATCCATAACGTGGTCTTGGTACGAAGGGAGGTCGACTTGCGGAACATCGGATCGAGCGAGAACTCCGGATTCTCCGAAGAGCAAGTTGCGAGATCCTTGTGATGCGAGACGAGCTTCTTCTGAGAGGATGGAGGCGAGGATATGAATGGGAAGGGCGCATCGGAGTTCGGAAACGTGACCATCAGGGTTTCTGCGGAAGAAGAGAGAAACTATCAGTTACGGCTGACTGACGAGAAGACGGGAGAAAGGCTCACTTGATGAAAGCGCTCCACTTGATCTTGTGATTGACAAACACAGGGTGAACAGTGTGAGTCGGGGCAGTCCAGATCGGGACTTGAACGTCGACCACAACATCCACTTCCGTATCGTGACCATCATCTTCCTCCGGTTCTGCCTCTTGATGTGGAGTTTGCTGTTCATCTTCCTCCTCACTCTCCTCATCCGCTCCAATCTGAAATCTACCTTGACCAGTCGGTCGACGATTGAAGGGGAACCCGGGACTGCTAGTTCGAGATGCTGCAGCACTTCCTCCTGGACTCTGAAGTGGTGTCATTGCGCCTCCGTGGAAAGGTGAACCGAAAGCAGGAGTCTGAGGTGTCATCATTCCGGAAGGATGGAATCCTCCTAGCGAACGAAGAGAGGCGGTCGATTCGATTCGAGCGGGAGGATTGCCAGCACTCGTTTCCGCTGTTGAAGGTGTCGTTCCATCTGCTACAAAGTTGTACTTGACGACAGTCGCATCACGAGCTTCTGAATGAGATGTCGAAGCTTTTCCGTAGACGGTACTGTATGAGAGGGGTTTTGTGGAGATTTAGTGACGAGACTGGGGTAAAGTTTTCGAACTATTTCGTCAACTTACGTGTGTTCTCGGATGGTCGTCACGAGGGATACGATTCGTACACCTTTCGCCAAAGGAGAGAATTTGACCGCAACGGGAATCGTATCTCCAGCTGCGAATGCTTTGTGAGGGAGAGTGAACGAGTACATGACCTTTCCGGGCCAGGTGTTTTCTGAAAGTGCGCGTAAGCATTAGCACGACATCGTAGAGATTGAAAGAGCCAGACGTGCCAATTTCCAAGGTCTGATTATACTCCACTGCGTCCACTCCGAATCCTCGAGCGATTCTCACTACCCTTCTCGCTTTCCAATCCGCCGCCGTAATTCCAGGTCTCTCCGCCCTCGCTTTCAGCTTGTACTCTATAACACCACTTCCCGAGTACGTCCTCAAACTTGCAGGTAAAGATCCGGGAACGTGAAGGGAGAAGGGGAAGACATGGCGTCCAGGTTTCAGAGTGTGAACTTGATGGTGTTCCTTCTTGCCTTGATGAGGGGCCGTGTGGGATGAAGGGTTTAGGAAGTTGAAATCGTGGAAGAAGAGAGGGTGATCGTGGTGGTGAGTCGAAGTATCTCTCCATGCGATTTTAGCAGTTCCAGTGAACACCAATCTATCGCGTCGCACGAAGGTTAGCTTTCTTCGCTATGATAATAGAGCGAATGTCAGTACTCACGATACCTCCCTTAGATCAGTTGAATGTGTCAAATTGAGGATAACTTCTCCATTCAAAACTGCTGGATCGAATTCATCTCCAGTGAATCCACGCAGAACCAAATCACTAGACTCGAGAGCAATCTCTAATGGATCAGGGCCGTGGTGCGAAGGCATGGTAGAGATCTATAAAGCGAGGAAGGCCGCAACAAAGACGTCAGTAAGTGAGAGTTCAATGAGAGAAAAAGAGCAAGAGACGGGGAGTCCGACAGATGGTGTGGATAGACTGAAGTCACTTACAGATCTACTAGTGTGATGAGCGAGCGCTTATCGCACTCCAATCGAAGCGATCTAAACTGCGAGGACAAACAAAAAAGGGAAGAAGGGTTTCGATGATTTTGTATGGAGAGGTCGCTGAAGGTAGTCGAGGAGGATTTGATAAAGGTTTTTGGTAGTTTGCGGGTGTTGACAGAGCGAGTAGTGAGTGAAAGGTTGGGAGAGACCGCTGCTAAAAACCTCGAAAATCCTTCTCCAGTTTTTTCGCGCCAAATCACTCCTCCCGCGGGACGCTAGTTTCCTCCACATCTTTCGACTGCACCATGCGTCTTCGATCGACTTTGTTTGGCCTGATGTTTGGCCTGATTCGTCGCTGGGACGCTTCCACAAACAAGAGCGAAAAAAGGTCGGCCTCATTTTGCGAAGAAAGAGTGTTTTTGCGAAGTCAAGACGATGGCACTAAGGTAAGGATGCGAAGGGGTTGCGAGGAGGGGATATAGATAACGACGAGAGGATATCGTGCAGTGCGAGGGGATAATAACGAATAGAGACAGAATCTATTTAGGGGATATCCAAGATGAAAAATGAGAAATAATAAGGTAAGATCAAGCAAGACGCTGTCGTTTTGAGGGACTCCCGCCGATTGAATCATCGGCGGAGGACTGAGACGTGAGGAGAGTGAGAGGGCGAACTTTGAGGCGTGCAGAAGCGATACCGCTAGCTCTTTTCGAAACTTGGAGAACGTCGAGCTGTGTGAAATGCGTACGAAGTCAGCTCTGCACTCTTGCGCCTCGAGATTCATACTGGGACACGCACCATAGTCTCTGATACCGAAGGAGCTTCGATTCCCAAAGCGTTGTCGCCGTGTAACCTAGCAGTGATTGAATTGGCTTTCAAGGATAGAATCGAACGGTGAGCCATATCGAAGCAAAATTTGATGCGTGACTGATTCGCGTCTTTGAAAGCGATGTCGATGCGCTTTGATTCGAGAGTCGTGGACGTTGATCGGTTCGCGAGGGGAGAGAGTGGATTTGTGGAAGACTGAGACGAAGAAGTGCTTGGATTGACTGATGTCAAAGAGAGAGGTCGACGATCGATGTGAGTGGGTTCGGATTGCGTCGGTGCTAACTGCGAATAGCGAGTGTCGCCATAAAGATCGTCGAATTCGTCATCTTCCTCGAGAGGAGTGCTTGTCGTCGGGACTGTGAGTGTCGACGAAGAAGATGCCTTGACAGTCGAAGGCGTAGTAGTCGAGCTGACGAGTGATAGAGGGTCGGATACAGTGTGACGGAATCGGTCAATCAACGAAGTTGCACCGAAAGGAGGAGGAGCAGGAGTCGCCCGTAGAGGTTCGATATAAGCGCAAGAGGCCTAGGAATGAGCGCTCTGGTGAGTCCGAGATCGGTCTGATAGGATACAGGAACAAGGACGTACGATAAGTGAACGAGCGTATCGAGCTCCATCGTCTCCTCTCAGTTTCTCCGAGCGAAGCGTACCATTCGTCAGGATACGCCAGAATCTCCTCGTGATCGCCAACAGCTCATCTTTGTACGATTTTGATGACGCTCTCCACTCCGAGCTTTTCTTTGTTGGTGACCGTTTCGATGGTGAACCAGGGATGTGTGATCTTTCTGCTTCTTGTTTGCCGTTGTCCTTTTCTCGACTCAAGCGTACACACATATCCTTGTACTCTTGAAACATGGTCTGTCATGGGAGAGCTCATCAGCGCGATTCCGGGCAGACAGAGAGAAACCGACATACTCGGATATGAGCGAGAATTTTGGCGAGATCTTCGAAGAACCCAGGAGAGCCGGTTTCTCTCTGCTCAAGCCCGACAGCCCAAGCGTTCCTCCATTCTCGAGCGAGGTCATCGTCGATCTCGACTTTAAGGTCGGCGCACCACGCTCTCCAGCTCTTCTCGGCGACTGTTTTCAGTTTCGTTCGCTCTCGTTCAAGATCATCTGGTACAGACAAACGATCGATCAGTATGACATTCTCACAGAGCCCGATCGTTAGAAGTCGGAGACTCACCCATAGGATGTCGCGCAAGATGAGAGGGTCGGATAGCGAATCGTTCGCCAGCGCAAGAGTGGGCACCGGCTTCGGCATAAGTCCACTCAGGAACCTCTTTGTGAGGCTCGAAGAACTTCTTCTTCGCGAGTTGCCATTTCTCAGCGCTGAACGAGAGTCCTTGTTTCCTCCCGTCGAGAGCGCGACAGAAAAGATGACCGACCTTCGCTCAGCAACAGAATCAGCACAAAGTCTTGGGGGAGACTCCCGAGAAGAGACAACGCACCTCACTGGTCAACGTATCGGTGATTCCTAGTTTGTAAGCGAGAGTCGTATGATACTTCGAGAGCAGTCCATACTGAGTGCCGAGGAAGAGGGATTCGAGGAAGGTGTTTGCCAACTTGATATTGTCGCCTTGCTGTATGAGAGGAGTGACATAATCTCCGACTCTCCGCTTGTCGACTTCGAACCAGTCAGAGTCTTTGAAAGGTAGATCGGCGTAGACGGGATCGGCATTTTTGAAAGGCTCGACGATGGCAGGATTCGTCATGCAGATCAGCTTGTCACCTAGAGGAAAGAATGATCAAGGAAGGAGGAATAGATCAGCGTGCGAAGGGAACGGGTTATCAAGTGCGAGACTCGCCGTCATAATCTCCACCCGAGAGAAGTGAACACAGAGAACGATCTCCTTTGGTCGAAACGATGATGACGTCGTAGTACTGGCGATATTCTGCACGATACACACCTCGTACTCTGTGTGGAAAGGGGATAGATCTAGCGAACGTTGAGAACAGGTCGAAAGCGAAGAAACACCCACTTTTGCACGTCGCACGCTTGAACCGCAGGAGCTCGACTCAGAAGCGCATCACCGTCGACGATTCCGACCTTCCCGAAGCCGTTGGGAGTTGGCAGCGGTTCCGTAGATTGGAAGAAGAATTCTCCTTCATCGAGTACTCCCATCTATTGCAACCTCTCCAAGGTCAGCTCATTCAAACCGTAAAGGAACAGGATAAAGACGAACATGATCAGCAATAACGAAGGCAGTCCGACTGTACTCATCGTCGACCTTGAAGCTGAGTTGCTTATCCAAGTTCATCCCTGCAACGATTTTGAGTTTCGCTGCGAGGTGAGGATTCTGACGAGGTTCGAAGCCATTTTGCTGCTCAAGGTATCGAGAGTTGTCAAATCGACTCGGAGTGAGGTGCTGATGCGAGAGTCAGCTTACGAGCATTTGGACGACAACTTCTGGAACGGTGTTCGGTGCCGCCGACAGCGGATCGAGCCGTCCATCGTGAAGGAAGCCCTGTCCGTCGGTCGCGATTACTTGTACGTCTCCATCCTGTTGATCGCTGTCGAATCTCGTTGAATCGAAAGAGTTGAATTTGATATTGGAAGGGTCGGAGGACAGTTTCGCTTTGAGTGCTCTATCTTCCATGATCCCGCACGATCTGTCGATGTGATAGAGTAGAGCAGGCATAGATTGAGGCGACCAATAGACGCTTTGACCTGTGTTCGCGACTAACGGATCAGTCGCTACGCCTCAGAAGCGTATCAAGGAGAGAGCGAACTCACTCGTCTCGACTTGACTTCTCAGCATCTCTCGAAAGACCTTCGTAGGTACACCACAGTGCGCCAGGACTTCGAACATTTGCTTTCCCTGCGAGAGTTGACTGGGAATCAGCGGGATTCAGCTGGAAAGGAAAGCATATACAGAAAACTCACGAGTTTCGCAGATTGTCCCCTCGTACTTGGAATGCTGTGGAGCTCGAAGGTGAAGAAATTGGTCTGTTGATCTTCGAACTTCCATTGCGAATCTCGGACTTCGATCCAAGGTTCGCACGATTCCTTCCGATTCCAACTCGTGAGAGGAGCGATCGCCCAAACACCTGTAGACGACAATCGCATCAAGTGAGCAAGATGACTCGGAACGTGTAGGGCGATCCGGACTTACCCTTTCCTGGACCGAGACGACCTTGAGCTACGGGAGGAATCGAAGGTTCCATCTCGTGATCGCCTCTAGCTTCCGAGTACTTCTTCGAGATGACCTGCATCGCGGCATAGCTCATGAGCGAGCAACCGTCCGTCATGTCTACGTCTCGTTTGCCTGTGTAGACTGGTTCCCATCTGATCTGATCTGCGTTCGGTCGATGCCAAATCGAGTATTCTTTTCCATTTTTGAGTAGCAGAGTGAACTTGAAGTGAGGTCGAGGAATTCGAGCAGGTTGAGAAGAGGACTCGTGAATCGGGATGTAGCGAGAAGAGGTAGTGTTTGGCGAGGTGTAGTCGAGCTGCCAAACGAGGGGAGTCGTAACCTTGTCGTCCGCAACTTGTCCGTAGCTGCCTCGGATACAGCCTGTGAGAGCGAAACGTCAGCTTCTGTTCAGACGAGATGGAAACGGGCCCACGTACTGGGTAGGTAAGAGTCGGGTAGAACCTCGCTCGGAGCATTCGAGAACGTTCTGCAAAAGAGATCCCTCAGATGCTGTATCATTCCGATCGAAATCTTGAGCGAATCTGATTTGATGTCTGGTGTCCGAAGTACTCGATGGCGAGGGAAAGTGACTGTCGGAGTCTACGCTTCGAGAAAGAATCGGTCAGATCCGATTCTCGCGGAGTTCTGAAAGCAAACAGCTACATACTGTAGTGGTGAGCCCTAGTTCGAAACGAGCGCAGTATTTGGCGACGGTCATGCGAGGATTGAGTTGAACGTCGAGGTATTCTTGAGCGAATTGAGCGAGAGTCCTCTCGTCCTCCTTTGCGATTCCCAACCCTTTCTCAGCGAAGTAGAAAACGGCTCCATCCTTCGCACAGAAGGCTGAGTATTGCCGACCGAAGATCAACAATGGTCGAGAGAAGAAGGACTGGATCTGTTCTCGTAAAGTCGGAACTCCTCGTTTCGTGTCGAAATTGTCGGGTCGATCGAATGAGGGAGCCGCTGATCGCAACGTGTCGTCGTCTAGTTTGACTCGCTGTGTAAGGTATCGTCAGCGAAGGCTCGTTCTCGAGTCACGAATTCGGACTCACAAGGAATCGATCCGAACCCCATTTTCGACTCAGCGAACTCCCCATCTCGGCCTTAGGAGGGCACAAGCGGAAGACGACCCGGCGTTGTCCATCCCTATTGTCCTTGACCACGCATAGCTCGCCGGAGAAGCTGATAGCTCCCGTCTTGTAGGCAGCTTGTAACTCTTCCTTCGATTCGTTTTCGGGAAATACCGTCTCGAGGGAAGCTTCAGGCGGTTTGACGTAGGTTCGAGGAGTAAGAGAGGAAAGATACTGATGTATGTTGCGCAGCAGAGGAGTGTCGGCAGTTATTCGAGAGGGGTACTGGTCCAGACGAATCGCCCCTTGCTGGAATATGGCGCGGCCAGTCAGCGATAGCGATAGGTAAACGGGGAGGATCAGGTACACACAGGTAATCCAGCATGGAGATAACGAGCGTGCTCAAAGTGATGAAGCCAACTGCCTTGTTTCGCCAACCACCTCTCGTGCTGATTTGCCGAAATCACCACATTCAAACCATCCTTTTCCTCCCATCCCGACAGGCTCTTCGGAGTTGAGCTAGTAGAGCTGGACGTCCGACTCGACGAAACTGAAGAGGTCTTGAATGGATCGGTCGTTCCAGCGACAGCGAGTTTGCCGCTCGAGCGAGTCAAGGGTTTCGAAGGATCTGTAGGCGGGACGAGTCGAGTTCCGCCAGTCGTCGAGATCGTTACGGTCTGAAGACGTTGTCGCGTCGGAGTCGCTGGTTGTACGGCCATGCGAACTCAACGAAGGTATATTCAATCAGAATTGACCGAAACGCGAAAGGTCTGTTAGCGAATAACATTAGCTGACATCGCTTGATCCTCGAGCGCTCCACGAGACTCACCTGTATCCTCCGGTACGATTCCAATGCGTTCCCGCCTCGCTGTTGTGCTCGAAAGAATTTGAAAGTTGAGGGATCCAAGAAAGTGTTCAGAGGTTGGCGAGCGAGTGCTTGCGATTCGCGCTGATGCTGAGTGATGCCTGGATACCTTGCGCGCTTGAGCTAAGCTAAAGTCGAATACCGAGTGATTGGAGAAAGTACGAGAGTTGAGAAATTTCTGTTCATCTTGTTTGGCTTCCTTCACTTCACCATGATCTCAAGACAGCTCCTGAACTGCATCAGTCAACCAGCAAGAGCTTCAAGAACAGCCACAGCCTCTTACCGCTTCTTCTCCACCAGTTCTCTTCGTCAAAATGTTCTCAACGAGTTGGAAGAAAGAGGGATGTTACAAGATTTGACGAGGTACGCTAGACCTATCCATCTATCCCTTTGCTAGTGTTGACCACGGAGTAGCTGTACAGTCGAGCGGCTCGCAAACACGTTGAGAACCCAACGACCGTTTACCTCGGAGTCGATCCTTCAGCAAGTTCGCTGCACGTCGGGAACCTACTCGCTTTGATCGGTTTACTACATTTCCGACTACAAGGTCACAACTCGATCGCACTGGTGAGTCCGCTTTCTCCGATCAAAGTCGCGGCAGCAGAAGGGAGCTGATTTGAGGAAAGTCGGAAACCGTGTTCTTTATAGATAGGAGGAGCTACAGGATCGATAGGGGATCCATCGGGGAGATCAACAGAACGCAACGCTCTAGATCCTGCGACACTGGAAGCGAACGTCGCAGGCATCACTCAGCAACTCACAACTTTCTTGGATCGAGGAGTCGCCTTTGCGCAGTCTCGAACACGGCGGAGAGATTCGGCGTCGAGCGCGTCAGAGCCATTGAGCAACGTTGAAGGAGGTATCAGAGTCGAGAACAACATGAAATGGATTGGAGGGATGAGTCTGCTGGAGTTTCTCAGCAAAGTAGGGAAAATGGCGCGAGTGTCGACGATGCTATCGCGCGAAAGGTATGTCTGCGGTTCTCGACAAGACCACTGTAGAACGGAGTGAGCTGACTTCAGTTCCTGCACAGCGTCAAATCTCGACTCGATTCGTCCTCTGGAATTTCATTCACCGAATTCTCCTATCAACTGCTCCAAGCCTACGACTTCCTTACCCTTCATCGCCTCCACAACTGTACAATCCAACTCGGTGGCTCCGATCAACTCGGCAACATCGTCAGTGGAATCGATATGATTCGACGATCGAAATTCGGTGAAACTGAGCAAGGAAAAGAAGTCGATGATCCTGCTTTCGGAGTGACGTTCCCGCTGTTGACGACGGCGAGTGGAGAGAAGTTTGGAAAGAGTGCGGGGAATGCGATTTGGTTGGATCCGAAAATGACTTCGCCTTTCGACCTTTATCAAGTGAGTTTGCATTTCCTAGCTTTGCGAGTTCGCACATCTCCGTCTCGCGAGGAAGAGATATCCGATTGCTATTCACCTTCAATACCTCACTGACTCGTTTAATGATGATTCAGTTCTTCCTGCGGACAACGGATGAAGAAGTCGAGAAGTACCTCAAGATCTTCACTTTCATCCGAGTCGTCGAGCTCAAGGGTATCATGGAAGATCACAAGGTACGCTTTGAGATCCTTCGATGTCTCATGGTGCGCTTCTCACAATCGGCTCACGTGTTTCTCTCGCTCTTATTCAGGCTCAACCTAGTTCTCGAATCGCTCAAAAAGTTCTCGCATCTGAAGCCACAGAGCTCATTCACGGCTGTGAGTATCTCTACCTGTCTCTGTCCCCCTCCCAAGGTCGTAGCTGACTTCGAGCGGTGTTCCTCGTTCACAGCCGAAGGTCTCCAACAAGCTTTAGCAGCGACGAAACTATTCTACACGCCCTCATCAACCCTCTCCTCGATTGTCGATGGATCTTTGATCTCGGCACTTGACGGTGCATCCGAAAGCTCTACTATCCCGAGCATCTTGGTGAGATTGAGAAAAGAAGACATTGTGGGAGAAAAGGCGGAAAAGATTGCGATTGAGAGTGGATTGTTCAGTTCGAAGAGTCCGTGCCCTTCTCTCTCTCTCATTCTGGATGTTGTATGTGCTGACGAGATGTTCTGTGTGATATAGCACAAGCGAGGAAAGCTATTGAGGCAGGAACACTACAGATCAACGGAGAGAAAGTTGCGGCAAAGAACCATCAGAGGAAGATCGGGGAGGAGGATCTGCTTGATGGGAGATTGATAGTATTGAAGTCGGGCAAGTCGGGTAATAAGGCAGTATTGCTAGAATAGATTGTGAATGATGGAAAGAATCGAAATCGCATCCAAAGGAGAATTTGGAACGAGTTCAAGAGTAGTTGTCACGCTGCTTCAGAGAGAGACTGTTCATGAGCGCGACGATTTCTGTCTACAGAGCGAGGGAACGCCTTGAGAGAAGCAGCAGAGCGAAAGCGATTTCAGGATACGAGAAGAGAGAGAAAAACTAAAACAGTGGGAAGCGTATGGACAGAGAGAACGAAGCGTGTCGTACGTGTCTTGACAAGCTTGTGTATGGATGGTAGCAAGATTGAGCGGGATGAGTGAGTGTAGGCAAACAGTCTACGTGAATTTGTTTGTTTTTCTCGAAATTTGAGAATTCGATTGAACTGAATCCAACAACAACCTACAACCACTCAAATCACTTCTCCACATCCTCTCAAGCACCTTCAGTACCTCAGCTAACTAGCACGATCAGTCTCTAACCTTCCTCGCTTCCCTCTCCTTCTTCCCTCTCTTCCTCTTTCATCCCGCCGTCATGGCGACCACAGCAACTACACCGAATCCACCAGGTCGCCATACTAGTCTCTTGATCGGTAACAACCAACGCAAGCATTCAGTGAGAACTGGTAATCGATCTCTCGACCCTCAAGCTGATCGACCAAACGCGCCTGTCTTCCTCGAGGAACCACTCTTCTTACAAGGTTTATCACACGGTACTGCTGTAGCTGGAGGATCGAGATCAACTGCGACTGGGAGTAGGGCGTCATTGCAACAGTTGGGGATGGATGTGTTGAGGGATGAGGTTCAGGGAGGTTCGACCAACAAATCAAAGAAGCGAACAGCTGGAGAAGTGCTGGATTTGACAAACACTACTACCAACTCTCCGGAACAAGACAATCCAATCGTCGGTCCTTCAGGGAGACAGGTCAAGAAGCCGAGAATGCCTTGGGACGAGATCGCAGAGAAAAAAGCGGAGATGTTAGCCAACAGGCAGAAGCAACAGAAGAAGAGGGAGAGAGAGCAGAGGCAAGAGAAGTTGGCTCAGGAGTCGGCGATGTGGAGGGCAAAGTACAAGAAGGCGTTCCCTTCGTTCACTTTCTACTTCGACACTATCGACGAAGCTACGAAGGCTCAACTCGGTATCCAGGTCAAGAAGCTCGGTGCTGTACGTTCTAATTGTTCTAGTCTACGTCCTCGTACTTCGCTGACCACCGTCGAATCTGGGGAACGAACAGTCCGTCGATCAATTCTTCAGCAAAAAAGTCACTCACGTCGTCACTTCTCGATCACTCCCTACCCAATCCAACAAGGAGAACATCGACTCTCCCGCATTGTCGACAAGCAAGTCTGGAGGTCAAGTTGAATCGGCAGTCGGAAAGACGAAGAAACATTCTGTGCGAAGTCCGAAATCTTACTCTCTCCTCAACGGTCAAAAGCTTCGACCGTACGTTCCCTCTCTCACTTCGAGTGAAGGTCGAACACAAAACTGACGCCTACTCGTGAGCGTTGCAGACACGCTGGTGATCTTGAGAAGAACCCTTTCATCGATTCGCAAGATATTCTTTCGAAAGCTATGGACTTCAAACTCAAAATCTGGCATCTCGAGAGTGCGTCAAATCTTATTAGCTCGACCTGACCTTGCTCCAGTACTGACAATTCTACATTCTCTCGATCAGAATTACACCTCATTCTCGCTCGCATCAATTCTCACTCTCCGAACAAGGACACTTCTCTCCAACGCAACCCTTCCCTACCCTCTCTCCTCCGCGACGAACAACTCTACGGTACTCGAGAACGTGATCCTTTCGTCCCTCGTCACGACATGCACTACTTCGCTCCGAACAAGTACTATCTCCTCGTCGAAGATTCTACCGGTGAACATCGACCGATCGTCATTCAAGAGTACGACAAACCTCGCAAGCACGAAGATCCTACTTGGCCGGTACTCTACGGAGGAATTGAAGGAAGGAGTGGATTCTACAAACCCGAAGGTCCTCCCGTCGTTTACCAAGCTCGCTACAACCCGAACCCTGTCCCGAAACGTCCTTCTCTCGCACCTTCCGCCAAGACGATCGATGGTTCGACAACGACCAAGTTGATGGCTGGATTCTCGACGACTGCAGCTCGAGCAGTAGGAGCTCCGAACCTTCGACGTGCGATCTCGCTTCAAAACGTTCCTGGTGCCGGTACTTCGAAGTCAATCGCAGAGGAGAGCAAACACGCCGCACCTGGAGGAATCCATCGACGAGATTCCTACATCGCTGCATCCGGCAACTCGCAAATCATCACTTCCAACACTGGTACTTCGACTCGATCTGGTGCAGCTATGCAACCTGGAACTGGTAAAGGTGGGGCAGTAGACAAGCGACTCGCGTTATTACAGAACAGAGCAGTCTCGATGTCGATGGGTGGAGCGAGTGGTTCGGGAACGAAAAAGGAAGTAGCTTCGAACAAGGTGAAACCGATTAGGAGGAGTAAGAGTACTGGTGGAGGTGACAGGTGGGATCTAGGAATGAAAATGAGGGAAGAACCGAAGAAACCTGGATATTGCGAGAATTGTCGAATCAAGTACGACGATTTCAAGACTGTAAGTTTCCCTCCTCATTCTACATTCTTTCCTGATCTTCCAACTGACCTCGTTCTTCGACCCCTCTAGCACGTCGTCTCGAACAAACATCGTCGATTCGCTTTGAACGACAAGAACTGGATTGATCTCGACGGACTTCTCGATCAAATCGCTCGTCGAACCGTTCGAGTCGAATCTATCCTTTCACCCTCTCAATCATCCGTCGCTTCTTCTTCTCCCGCTCGCAACATGGAAGATTCTGGATTCTTCGACCAAGATCAATTCGAGGACAAGGATTCGGAAGATCGTCAATCCGAAGAAGACGATGGCGAAGGAGGATCGGATGGAGCTGAGGCAGAGCGAATGTATGAAGACGAGGACGAAGCTGAGGATGAGGAGGACGAGGAGCTTTGACTCGCACGGGAGAAGGTGATGAAGGTTGCCGAGGTGCTACAACAAGATGAAGACGAGATGAATCAAGCACTGGCTATGGCTCTCTACATGGCCGCAGCCCGTCCTAAGTCTCGACTACTTCTCTAGATCCCAGATCTTATTGAAGATATTGCACAACACGCTTGTTGTTGATCCCCTTTCCGCCTTTCTTCGCCCTTTCTTCCCTCTCTCTACTTTAGCTATACACTGCCTACTCACCCCTCTTCCCTCCTCTTCTACATACGCTCTCGCAACCACATCTCCCTATCTACCCACTTCCTTTCTTCGCATACTTCTGTGCTTTTACCTTTGATCTCTCACGATATACCCATTTTTTGACCTTGCTTCCTCATTTCCTACCCTTCTCTTCTCTTTGCGCATATGCATCAATGACTTTCCTTCACTCTCGTTCAGCGTGCGAGAGAGAGCTGGTTCGACTAAACAAGAACCGTTTCGATTTCGTTTCAACAATCAAGCTTCATTCTTTCTCACATTGGAATCTATTCGGATTCGTTCCGTCCATTCACTCGGTTAATCTATATCCTTTCCTATCGACTCGACGAGAACAAGAATGATTCTCCAAGGTTGACTCCTGCGAAGAGACGTTTCGCAACGAGATTGGCAAATTCGACTCGTTCGTCGATTATCGGTACTGAACTTGTTGACGAGGAAGATAGGGAGGAGGCAACGGTTTCGTGCGATTGTTCGACGATTTGAGCTGATGTAGAATCGGGAGGAAAGGAAGAAAGTGCTTTGACGGGCGATTTCGATTTGGGTTGTGGAAGAGCGAAGGGAAGGGGTTCTGGTGAAGGCGAGATAGTCTGGATCGAGGTTGAAGGGGTAGTACGAGGAGAGGAAGAAGATTGAGAGGGTTCGACTTCAGCTTGCGAAGCCGAAGAAGAGATCTCCATATCGCTTTCTTCATTCGAAAATGTTTGAGCTGGAGTGAGGAGGGAGTTCGAGTGATTGTTAGATGTGATAGAAGCTGCTTGACTTGCGGAGGTCGAGCGAGAATCGGGAACAGAAAGGCTCGAGTCGACTGCGTTTGATCTTTCGAAGGGTGTCTGAGCTTGTTCAGTGTAAATCGACGGTCCGAGACCAAAGGGGCGAGCGTGGTTCTGCTTCAAGGACTGAGGGTATGGAGGAAGAGGCTGAGTGAGAGGAGGAGAGGACGAGAGTTTTGGACCTCGTCCTGTGCCCCAAGACGTTGTCAACGGATAATGTTCGACAGTCGACTCGGCTAGCATCCTCGCGACTCGATCCGCTCCCCAAGCTGTTCCGACCCTGAACAGTCCAACTACTTCGTGACCCATCCAACCGATTCTCTCTTCGAACGGTCCACATCGAGATTGCCTCGCCCATCTTCGAAGCGTCTTGATCCCTGTGCGTTCCGACAAGTTTCGAACGAGAACGTGAAAATGAGGCAGATGAAGTTGACGAGGTAACGCGAGATGAACTCGAGGGTCACGGGTTCCTCGAGGCTCGACGAGTTCTATAATTCGATCCATGCAAGCTTTCGATCGAACTGTGCAGATCAACGAGGGATGTCCCTTCCCTTTAACGACTTGTGTGTCATAGAGAGTGACGTCGAGTGAGTCGGTGAAGTTCTGGAGGAAGGCAGGAGAGAGTTCTTGCTGAAATCCAGCGATCCAAAGTCGAATCGGCGTCGGTAGATGGATCTCCTGATCGTTGGAAGCTTGTGCGGTGGGACTGGAGAAGAATGAAGTAGGAGAAGAGGTAAGAAGTGAAGCATGCTCAATCGGAGGAGGCGCAGGAAGAGACGAAGGTGTCGAAGAAGTGCGAGAAACTCCAGGAGGACCAGGGAGTGCAGAACGACGAGTGCAGGATTCCGGTTGAGGATGAGGTGGAAGATTCTTGTTGATCCATTCTTCTGCGTCTATGGATCTCATTTGAAGCACGTTTGCAGCATCTTGAGCTGTTTCCCCACGAAACTCAGGAATTTCGCTGAGAACGACAGCAAAAAGTTGATCCAGCTTACCTTG
The DNA here is from genome assembly GCA_016617785.1 of Sporobolomyces roseus. Taxonomy (NCBI): domain Eukaryota; kingdom Fungi; phylum Basidiomycota; class Microbotryomycetes; order Sporidiobolales; family Sporidiobolaceae; genus Sporobolomyces; species Sporobolomyces roseus. Next base: position 764,061 of record JADILM010000001.1, read on the forward strand.
CTCTTTCCCGCCGAGATACCATCCTGCTATAGTAAACCTTGACCATTCCATCGAAGCTTTGAGAGCGATCTTGCCATGTTCTGATTCGAGAGATTCTTTTGACGCTCGACTAAGCAAGAGTTGGAGAATGAAGTGTCTCGTGAGCGAGTTGTGACGGACGCAGATGGTCGTCAGAGCTGATGACATCCTCCACGAGTCTGCAACATCATTTCACGACGTCAGCTTGCGTTGCAGAGGGAGACGAGAGATCAAACTGAACGAAGTTTCATAACTGGATCTTCAACACCTCGCTTGCTCAATGCGCGTAGCCAAAAGACTGTGTAGATGATATCTTCCTCCATGACGGCGTTCTGGAGGTGATCGATGAGCTGGGAGATCGAGAGGTTTCCGATGTTGAAGCCGTCCGCCATCTGACGAGAGGAGCTGGGTGCGAGTCCGCGAGCCAAGTTGCAGTGAAGTGAGAGCTCAAACGAGAGCGCAGTCTAGCGTATCGAAAAGTGAGGGGAAAAGAGAGAGAGGAAGAGAGAAGTTTTCAATCTTTTGTCACTGCAGCTGAAACGCTCAACGCGACGCAACACCAGCAAGAATACACAACGTAGTCTCTCGTTCTGACCAGTAAGGTCGGGAGTTTCGCTTTTGAACGCTTTTGCATACGAAAGAAAGAACCGAAAATACAAACACCATTCTACGTCGCCGGATCTCTCATCCTCTGATCCTCTCCCTCAATCGTGACCTTGCCGTAACGACATCATTCATTAACCATTATTGACTATACACAAAACCCTCATGAACAAATTTAGGATTGTTGTTGATCCTCGAGTTTCTTGAGCTGGACGACTTCAGAAAGTTGAGATTCGGGAACTCCCAAGTGGATAAGCCTGTACGTCGGATCAGTAACATTAGCTCTATGCCATGAGGTCGAGAGAACGAGGCGTGAGAAGGCGTACTTGGAGAAGACCTTTGAGAAATCAGAGAAGAACTTGTCTTCGTCCTTTGCGTAGAGTTGAGCGGTAGGCTTGAATGCCTTGTCAGTTGAAAGAGCCATATCGGTACGGAGCTAATGGGGTCGAAACGCCTCTCGTCAGTACGGATACGGTGGGAGCGAACGGAGAAAGTGAGACGAACCATCATGAGAGACTTGTTGTCCTTGTTCTCGTATTGAGGGGGACCCTTCCACTTGCGCTCTTGCCACTTCTCGTCGAACAAGAGACGGTAGTACTCGTTCGAGAAAGTGATACTACAGAAGAGCTCTCAAGGTCAACAAAGATCGGAGAAAGCGTGCGGGAAAGGTGGAGCTATACTCACGGAGAGTAAGACCAAGGTCCGTCGAATCCAGATCGGTCAACGTGGCATCGACCGAGAGCGTGGGCACCGGAAAGAGCGACTGAGGAGAAAGCAAGCTGTCAGTCTTCGCACGAGGGGGAACAAAACTGAGAGCTGAACTTCGACTCACCAATCTCTTCATCGTTGAATCCCATTCGGTAGAAAATCTTTCGAATGTGATCAGCACCCTTGTCACCATCGGGAAGACGACCATCAGGAGTGCAGTGTTCTGTTAACGGTTTAATGGAAATTAGCTCTGTTCCCAGTACTGAAAGAGAGTAAATAATGCTTACCGACGTTACCATCCTTTCGGCCAGCCCTCCATGGGACGTAAGGTCCACCGAGCTCTTGAACAGCTACTACACCAGCAAGGGTCCAGAGATCGGAGTAAGAGATCTCGGGGAACTTGGTCTTGACAGCTTCGAGACGTGCTCGTGCCTTCTCAAGTCCAGCGTTGGCACCGTGATTCGCTTCAGGAGCGAATCGCATAGTAGCACTATCGAAATCGGAGAGAGGTCAGCCTGATATCGATGATTTTTTTTGAAATCAAAAAGAGACTCACCCGTTTGATCCTCCAGAGTTTGATTCCTTGTCGTAAGTTCCGGAGCAATGCCACGCGAGACGAACGAGAACGGGACCGTATGAACCATCTAATCCATTCGTGTGAACCGATAATCAGTTTCCCGAAAACGCAGGAAGTTTGAAAAATAGCGAGCAACTCACCATCGTAATCCTCTTGTTCAAGGACTTCAGCGACTGCGTTGTACACCTTTTGATAATCTACCTCTTTAGGGGAAGCGGCATCCCTGATCTTCCTAGGATCCTCATCCGCCGTCGGGTCTCTCTGCGAAACGTAATAAGCACCTCCACCGAGTACACCTGCACCGAGTAAACCGTAAAGGAAAGCGTTGGATGATCCACCCGATGAGGATGGACCGGATTGACCGGGAGTGGTAGCGAGGAATCGACGGGAAGCGTGGCGAGATGCGAGAGAGGCGGAAGAGAATGCGGTACGGGAAGCGAGTCGGGGAGTTGAACGAAGGAGGGATGAGGTGAATGACATGATGATTGAAGTAGTAGTAGTGGCTAGCCTGCGAGTAGATTCAATCAGTTAGTCTCTTTTGATTTCTGAGGGAGAGGGAGCAAGAGAGATAAGTGAGAGTGGGGAAACGGAACGACCTTCAATCGTACAGGTGCAGTGAAGGCTACTCAATATTCAAGAATGGATGGTCAGACTCACTAGTAAGGATTTGCCGTGAAAGGAGAGGGAGGAAGAGGGAGGAAAATGGGAAGATCTGAAATCCAAATCCTCTGCTGACAAATTCCAGTTCGTCCAATCGACGACGCCCTAAAAATTCCGGGACTCTAGCGTAAAGTCACCTGCTGGGGAATATCTCTCTCGTTCGTAACGACAGTATGAGAATAGGCAATTGCGAGAGAGACCTTTTTGCAAATAGAAACGAAACGAGAGAGAGAGAGAAAGGGAATAAAGTTTGGAAGAAAAAAAAGCTACACCAAAAAACCTATCTCCTTCTTCCAGCTTGAGGAGGAGGTGGACCTCTCCTAGGCTCATCATAAGGTCTTCCTCCTCCTCCCTGATAGTACGGTGGCGAAGGAGGTCGAGCAGACGGAGGAGGACCAGAATAGGAATCTCGATAATTCGAAGGAGGAGGTCCTGGAGGGTAATTTGATACTGGAGGTGGGCGGTACGAGTCGTCGAGTCGTCGATCATCTCGGTAGGGAGCTCTGTTGACGGGAGAAGGTCCCGGGCCTAAATGATGAAGAGAGTCAGCGAATGAGTCAAGAGATGCGAAGGAAGAGAAAGAGAGTACCTCTTCGATCGAAATGATCACGATCATCTACGAGTGGTGGTGATGGACCTCTGTATTGTTGTGAAAGAGGAGGAGGTCTATCCCGGTACGAAGCAGGAGGAGGGCTTTGAGCTCGTCGAAGAGGCGGTAAAGGTCCGGAATCGTTTCTGCCTCTCGACGATGGCGGAGGGAGAGGTGGCGACATTGGTCGACCGTACGCGGGCTCGTAAGGCGGATAAGGAGGTCTATCGCAGGAAGAAGAGTGTCAGCAACAAAGACCGAGCAACGTTTTCGAGGAGGGAAACTCACCGATCGTCATATCTTGAAGAAGCCAACGGCGGAGGCGGTCCGTTACTGAATCGTCTATCTCGATCATCCCTATCGTAAGGATGAGGCATCGTCGAAGACGCTCGAGGTGGTGACATCCTCGAAGAAGACGGATTACTTCCTAGAGGCGGCGAACGAGGTGGAGGACCCGAAACATAGTAGGGATCTTTCGCTGAGTAAGGTCCGTTGCGAGGTGGTGCTATATTGCGAGTAGGAGGCATGTTGCGAGATGACGGTCCGGGTAAAGGAGAGTGAGCTCTCGATCGAGGAGGAGGCGAACGGGAACGCGATCGCAAGGGCGGAGGAGGACCCTATCGAGGGTGCAATGAAGGTGTCAGTCGATTCGAGAAGTGAGTCAAAGGAAGGAAGAGTAGAAGACGTACAGTAGCTCTTCGGTCTCTTTCATCGAAACCACGATTGTAAGGAGGAGGCACAGCTGAGAGAGGGGGAGGAAGATAGTCTCTCTCCCTCTCGTAAGGTGGACCTCTCGAAGGTGGCAGAGAGCTCGAAAGAGAAACAGGCGGAGGTCCATTCCTTCGATACTCTTCTTGAGGAGGAGGAAAGCGTCGATCTCGATCATCGAGAGGAGGCAGAGAAGGAGGGGGTGGTGCGAATCGTCGATCTTCGTTCGTCAGGGGAGGCGGAAGTCTCCGGGGCGGAGGAGAACGGGATCTGCCTCTACCGATTGAGCGAGGCGGTGCGTACGGCGGTGAAGGACCTCTACGGAGATCAGCTGCGTGTAAAGGTACAGGTGCTTGACCGTATCGAGTCGAAAGGGGAGGCGCTCGATGACGATCGTCGGCGAATCTTCGACCGGGAGGAGAGATGCTTCGGCGTCGGAGAGGAGGTGGAGGAGACAGAGTACGCCTTCGTTCGTACCTTGGATCGGCACGAGGAGGCATTGGTGGTCCTCGATTTCCTGGAGGCGGAGAGTAAGGTCGTCGATCGATCGAATGCGCAGAACCTCGACTATCCGGAGCACGTGACGGTGGTGGAGGGTGAGAGTACGGAGGAGCGTTGGCGTTGTTGCGAGCTTGAACATGAGGAGGTGGTGCGAAAGTTGGAGTTGGAGGAGCTGGTTGACCGTGTTGATGAATTTGATATGCGTTTCTCACGACATCGGAATGTTGTGGACCTCCCTTGTCGTCACCTTGTTGAGACCCTTGAGTAGACCCATTCCTTTCAACAGCACCGGCACCAGCAGCTTCTCGTGCTTCCTTCTCAGCTTTCTCCTTTGCCCTCTTTTCCGCAATTTCTCTAGCTTCTCGATCTTTCCTTTCCCCTCTAGTCTCCTTCCTACCCGGAGCTGGCGCACTGATTCCTTTCGTAGGTGCGATCGCAGCTTCACGTTCTCGAGCCAATCTTGCTGCCAATTCTTCCGCATACTGTTGCGCCGAACCCGAAACATTTGCTTGTGGTACACCGTCTTGGGAGGAGTCCATGTCAGTATCGTCCTGGAGCTTGATGGGGAAACCGTCGGAATCGAACACGAGTTCAGTCGGAGGGCGAGGCGGAGAGTGATGCATCGTTTCTGAAGGTGCGAATTCTGAAGAAGGAGGTCGAGAAGGGGATGAGGGAGAAGCTAGCGTAGTAGACTGTGGGATAGAATCGGGAACTCGGTCGTTGGTGTTTGATGCTTCTTGAGGCAGTTTCGAAGTTTGCTGAGAATCGGATTCGTTCTTGACTGCAGAAGGGTCGATACTTGCGAGGACTTGCACGGAGTCTTGGAAGATAACGTCGTCGGCTTCTCCTGTTGAATCGTCGTCACTGCTGAGAACTAGAACTTCGGTATCGGTTGCTGAAGGTTTCGAACGAGAAGCAGAGGAAGGAGAAGAAGGAGAAAGGACTGGTCGATGAGAGGGTTGTTCAAGGGTTCTGGGCGATGGAGGTTGAGATCGAAGCTTGTTCCGTTGACTCTGTATAGGTTGTACGAGTTGTGCCGCTACTTCGAGATCCGAGTCGGAGTCTGAGGATGAATCCGAATCCAGGTTGTTATCCTCCTCCTCTAGTTCCTGTTCTTGTTCTTGCTGCTCCTGTATCTCCTCGTACGATACTAGTGGCTCTGTTGCCTCACTGGAAGCTCCTACTGGAGGCGAGGTTGAAAGTGTGATGACGGAAGAATCCTCTTTCTTCTCTCCTTCTGGCTGTTGTTGGACTTGCTGTACTGGAAGAGGGAGGAGTCTAGAAGGTACTCTGAATAATGGATGTTCTCCTGCCTTGACTGAATCCCGTAGAGTTCGAAGGAGGGCGAGGTCTCGTTGAAAGTCGATTAATTGATTCGGAGTCTGAGTCTGAGAGGAGGGAGAAGCGGTTGACGAGGCCGTTGCGACGAGAGGTTGTTGCATAAACCACTTAGTAGGGAGGGAAGGGGACCAGGAAGAGGTGGAGGTGAATAAGGGAGAAGGGAACCGAGAGCGTTCTCGGTGATGAGAGTGGGTCAAATTTCATCTCTCTTTTGAGCGATGATAGTCTCTATCGATAGCGTATGATCTCTAGATTACAACGAGCTAAACAAGAATCTCAAAGAAAGGAGAAGAGAGAGAGAGAACGAGAGAAATGTTTCAGCTTGGAGCGAGCAGAAGTTGAAGCAAGAGGGAGAGAGAGAAGAAGAGAGTCCTGGTTTCTCTGCGTTGTAGTATCCTTCAGCCAAGCCAAACGTATGTACACAGTCTAGACTAGTCCAACCTATGAACCTATGAGCTGATCTCTTTGCTCTACTCGCTGTCTCTTCAACCTCAAATTCAACTCTCACCAACCCCAATTCGAAAAACCTCCAATTCACCCTAACAACTCGACACCTGAACCTTCTGAACCCCTTCACGAACCTCTGTTCAATTATACAACTCTCGCTATCCTACTCTTACCCCTCGAATAGATGCCCAAGATCTACAAGCCCGGAAAGGTTGCGCTCGTTCTCTCGGGTCGCTACGCTGGCCGAAAGGTCGTCGTCATCCGTCAATCTGACGAGGGAACCAAGGTGAGTTGATAGAGTCATTTCCAGTAGAGATGGTGCTGTGAGGGAGTGACAGAAACTGATTGATTGATTGTGGTGATTTATTATAGGAGCGTCCCTACCCCCACGCCATCGTTGCTGGTGTCGACAGGTACCCCCGAAAGGTCACCAAGGGCATGGGCAAGAAGAGGATCGAGAAGAGGAGCAAGGTCAAGCCTTTCATCAAGGTTAGTTTGAAGGGATATCTCATTGCATTTTATTTCGGTGGAAGAAGGGGGCGGGCAGCGGGGAGTGAGCAAATAGCAGAGTGTAGGATACTGAGAACGGAGAGAGGAGCGGAGAGTGAAGGGAACCTATGAGCGAAATCTGGCATGGAGAGGCAATCTTGGGAGGAGGAGAAGCAGTGAAAATACCGCTGCCCTACTTTCAGCTGAGTAGCCCCGAATCGTTTTGATCCGTGACTGACTCTCCTCCTCCACATACCTTCTGTCAATTCAATTTCAACTCACTAAACTCGCCCTCCGACCGAATCATTCTTTTCTCTCCCTATTCTACTCTACACACCACTTCACCACAATCTCCGCCTTCCCCATCCTCTGATCCTCAATCCATCCACCCTCCCAAACCCGAAACTTCCACTTGTCGCCTATTCAACCCGTACATTCCCTCGAAAAAATAGTCGATCAACTACAACCACCTCCTCCCCACCCGTTACGCCCTCGAGCTTGAATCTCTCAAGGGTGTTGTCGCCCCCGAGACCTTCAAGGAAGTTTCCGGACGTGAGGATGCCAAGAAGCAGATCAAGAAGATTTTCGAAGAGCGTTACGTTACCGGCAAGAACCGCTGGGTAAGTCCACCTAATCTCCTCTCTCTCTCTCTCTCTGGCATGTTCAACGGATTGCTGACGATGAGTTTTGATGATGGCAGTTCTTCACCGCCCTCCGCTTCTAAGCTAGTTACTTCAAGGCGCGGTTTGTGTGTTGTCGTAGGGATGTTTTAGAAAAGAAACTTTACCTTCCCCTACTGTTCTTATCTCTCCCTTCTTCTGTTCGGCTGCCGGAAGACATGGAGGCGGCGAGGTGTCAAGGGAGAGCTCGAGAAGAGAAGAATGGGCGAAGAGGGATGTATGCGAGGATTCGAAACGCTTTTGCTTTCTGCTGCCTCGACTCACGGCTGTCTCACGCTTGGTTTTCGCTTGATTGTCTCAAGGCGCTAGCTCGAGACGAAGAAATAAAAGGTGTTGCACTGACGACTATCGAACGAATCGTCAATCCGAAACATCAGTATCAGGCTACACAACGAACAACTTCAAACGATCACTTTCATCCCTTCCTTCCCCTCTCTCCCCTGCTGCACAAAAGGATCCTCCCATTCCTCCGGCAAGATTACATCGTCAACAACGAAATCGATCTCTGCCTATCCTCGAAATCCCCTCCTTCTGATGTCTCGAATGTCCATCGTCCTTCCTCTCACCCTGATCACTGCCCTTCAATACTTTCTCTCGTGATCGATCCCTTTCCCGAACGAAGTCCCAGTAGCCCGACAATCGAATTCATCTTCGTTCACGGAAATGCTATCCATTCCCGATCTCTTCGCTCTACGCGCGAACATCGTCGATTCCCTTCACTCTCATCTCATCGAAGATTCGAGAGCGAGCATGATCGGCAGTCTCGCGATGAACAAGAACAATTTCTTCGATTTCGTGTCTACATATCAAGCTCTACTCAATAAATCAAACAACGACTCTGTTTCATCTCTTCAGCTTCGACAGTGATAGCGAGTTCAGTTTCATCCTTCTGACTCGACGAGAACAAGAATGATTCTCCGATTTTGACTCCTTCGACGAGACGTTTTGCGACGAGGTTGGTAAAATCGACTCGTTCGTCGAGTATCGGTACTGAACCGGTTGACGAGGAAGATAGGGAGGAGGCAGTGGGTTCGTGCGACTTTCCAACGATTTGAGCTGAGGTATAATCGGGAGGAAAGGAAGCAAGTGCTTTGACAGGCGATTTCGATTTGGATTGAGGGAGAGCGAAGGGAAGAGGTTCTGGTGAAGTCGAGATAGTCTCGATCGATGTGGAGGGGGCAACGTGAGGAGAGGGAGAAGACTGAGAGGGTTCGATGTCGGGTTGGGAATTTGAAGAAGAAATTTCCATATCGCATTCTTCGTTTGAAGGCAATTGTGGAGGAAGGGAGAAAGGTGGAAGCGGAGTGGGAGAGCATGATCTGACTATGATAGAAGGCGTATGAACTGGAGGTGAGGGGCAACGAGAGTGGTCGGAAACGAGCGAGGCATCGATTGAGGTTGAAATATCGAGCGGGGTTGCGTTTCGCGAAGAAAGAGGTCGAGAGTAGGATGCTTTCGCATGGTTCGTGAGAGGCTTTGCAGGAAGATGGGACGGTAGAGTCAAGGTGGGCTCGAGAACAGGACCTCGACCCTTCCCCCAAGTTGCGATCAAGGGAGGATATTCGGCGGTAGCTTCGCTCAGAAGTCGACAAGCTTCCTTCGCTCCCCATTCGGTCTCAACCCTGAACAATCCCAAATAATCTCCGCCTGATCGACCAACTTGAGCATCGAAAGGAGCGCAACGAGATCGCTTCGCCCATCTGTGTAACGTCTGAGGACGAACATTCTGCGAGAGTCCGCGTACTCGAACATGATAATGAGCTAAATGGACGTCGCGTGGTAAAGCGAGCTGAACTCGGATGTCGGGATCCCAAGGTTTCTCGACGATTTCGATGAGACGATCCATGTGGACTTTCGTTGAAACGGTACAGATCATCGCGTTATCGCGTGTCATACGAACGATGCATGTGTCGTACAGATTCACGCCAGAATCTGCAGCGAACTCGTGGAAGGTTGCAGCAGGGATGTCGTGGGAGAAACCGGTGATGTAAAGTCGAATCGGCGACGGAAGAACAGTCTCGTCGAGACGAGCTTGAGCAGTGAGAGTCGAAATTTGAGATTCAAGAGGAGGCAAGGGAAGAGGAGCGGGAAGAGACGAAGGAGTTGCAGAGGTGCGAGAAACTCCAGGAGGACCAGGGAGTGCAGAACGACGAGTGAGTGATCCTGGATTGGGATGAGGCGGCAGATTCTTGTTGATCCATTCTTCAGCCTTCTTCGATCTCATTTGTAGAAGTTGCTCGGCGTCTTGACCTGTTGTCCTTCCAAATGTCAAGAATATCGCTGTAAACTTCGCAGGAAAGATTGATGAAACATACCTTGCTCTTTCCCGCCCCTTTCCCATCCTGCTACGATCCATCTCGACCATTCCTTTGAAGTCTCCAAAGCGATCTTGCCTTGTTCTGAATCTGACGTTTTGAAGAGCAAGATTTGAAGAATGAACAGTCTCGAATTCGTGTGAGAGCGGACGCAGATGGTCGACAAAGCTGATGTCATCCTCCATGAGTCTAATCCAGCTCTCCGTCAAGTCAGCTCGTGCGATATCAAGTCGAGAGAGATCTAAACCTACGAAGTTCGACAGCTCCATCTTTAACGCCTCGCTTGCCTAATGCACGTAGCCAGAAGACTGTATAGATAATATCCTCTTCCATGACGGCATTCTGGAGGTGGTCGATGAGCTGAGAGTTTGACAGAGATCCGATGTTGAAAGAGTCCATTTCTATCGAGACGGAGGCGTTCCAAGCACGGTGACGAGCTCTAGCGACAGAAAAGTACGCTATACAACCGTCGCCAATGAGTAAGAGGTCGACTCGGTTGAAGTGAATGTGAAAGAGGAGACAAATTTCCGAATTTCGCAAGGATAGCCTCGTTACCTCGTACAACTCTTCGCTTCTTGCGCTCTCCCTCGCCAAACCAACAGTCCACGACGCACAATTTCGGGACTTGCAGACCGTCGAAGCAGAGGAAAGAAAGAAACTTGCAGCCGTCTTTCGCAGGTAGACAAATCCCTTGCTTTGGAGGCCAAAAAATAACTGCTCAGTGGCGGGATCGAACCGCCGACATCAGACTAGACTTGTGCAAGTATTAGGTCTGCATCATAACCAACTAGATCAACCGAGCTGTGCAGCGAGCGGACTAACAAACGTATATATAATTTATGAGCTTTGACGCCTTGCCTGCCTACTTGCTCCACTCTACTCAAGCCCATAGCCTTCCCACAGGCGCCTTCGAGCGGCTCTCAAAGCTTCACATCCTGGCGAGACGATCTCGATGAGAAAAGTCAATTCGTGCGAAAGCTCGGGTCTCACGAAACTCCCCATTTCGAGCGCTACTTCGTCCTTCATGTGAGGAGCTATTGACAGCAAAGCTTGAAGTCGACTCGCGGGTGAGCGAAAGTCAAGCGAGCGTCTGAAACGACGAGGGAGCGAATCAATCTTTCAATTTCGCGAAAATCGAAGTGAATTTGATCGGGATGGGAGCGATTCCAGCTCGGCGTTACTCGAATGCTCGATCCGGATCAGCTAGGATGTCGACTGCATGATATAATGAGTGACACGTCGTTCGAAGCTTGACGGGTTCAAAGTCGCCTGCGAGATCTCCCTCGAGCTCGATTCTCCGCTGTCGCCCCAAATTGAGAAGCAGCGGTCTTCGCATCTTGGCTTTCTTCAAGTCACTTCCTCCCACAGAATACTCAAACCCTCAAGCACACTACGAGAATGAAGTTCAACGTCCTCCTCCTCTCCATCTCCACTCTCCTCGGAGTAGCGAAAATGGCTTTCTCCGCTCATCCTCATTCCCACATCCACAAACACTCTCACTCGATGAAAGATTCAAAAGGAAAGATGGACAAGAGGAACATTGTCAATGATTTCAACTGTGAGTTTCCCACTTTCTTTCGACTCTCTATATCGTCGCTGACTCTATCTCGAACGCAGTCGATTCGAATGGTCGTCACATTATCTCCGAAGTCTTCTCGCCTCTCAAAGATGGACTCTCTCGCACTTCTCACTGGATCGACAAAGATGGATTCGATTGTTACGAGACTTCAACTTCGTTTGGGAAAGGAATCGATCATGAGAAAGTGTTGAAGGGTGATGATGAGGGAAAGAAGAAGAGTGATGGGTTGTTCAGGATTCAGAAGAGGGGACTTGGAGGAGAAGGCGAGATTGATTTCGTCGTCGATGATGGTTTCTTGGACGAGGAATTGGAGGATCCTTTCGATTTCTAGAGAGGGAAGGTCGAGGAGAGAGAGGGGAAGGAAGGGATGAAAGTGATCGCTTGAAGTTCTCCATTTTTGTAGCTTGATCTTGATGTTTTGAATTCCCAAGTCGTTTCGATAGGTCATCAGTAGCTTCGTTCTTCCTTCTTCGTGGAGAGCTTGCTGAGAGAGAAAGCAAACGAGAAGTGAGCGATTCGAGTGAGACGATCACAGAACCAAGTTCTCGAAACGATCTAAGCCTCTCTGCGCTCGAGCCTTGATGCGCCAATCTTGACTTCTCGCTATCTCGTCGTCAGATTACCTCGAAGTAGTAAGAGTAGAAGTACGGACGAGGGAGTGAAACGTCATGAATTCGCGGGAGGGTAGATTTCCCATAAACAGATCTTCATATCCTGACCTCCCGTCGCCAGTAATCCTCTCTCACCAACTGTCATTCCCTCATCTTCATCACTCTCACTCTCACCGTTCTCCTCATCCTCCTCATTCTCATTCTCATTCCCATTCTCCACTTCCCGACCAGCGTCTCTCTCCTTCGAGCTCGTCGTCCGTTTCAAAGGCAGAGAGACGTTTGCGAAATCTAGAGCTTGTAACGAACCTCTATGATGTGACAACACAGCGAGAGGTTTCAAACTCTTTAATGGATGCACCCTAGCCCTACCCACCAAAACCATTCTCTCATCAGTTCCCAACTCTCCACCAAATATCAAGTATCAGAGAGAGAGAGAGAGGTACGTACTCTCCATCCCATCCTGCAGTAGCCATAATCTTTGAATCCCCTCTGATCCTCACTATGCTTTTACCAGGTGAATCGCTAGTTACCGTATGAACCCTTTCCAACTTAGATTCTTCCTCATTCTACACTCTCCATCTAAGTCATCAGTACTTCCCTCGAGCTCACCTGAGAAAGGGAGAGAGAGCGTACGACGTCGAAAATCCTATATTTTGAAACTCTATGATCTGCTCCCACACTCACAACGAACCTCTGATCATCACTCACATCAATCGACATGACTGCTCTTTCCCAGACCCCTATCAGCTCATGCTCAAACTGTCTCTCGAGAAGGGGGAGAGACTTACTAGCATCCCTATGTGATTTCTCCATCCAAACCAATTCCCACCCTTCCGATTCACTCAGCATTTTACCTTCGATCGGGAAATGAATGGAGGACGAGGAAGAAGGGAGATGGAAAGAAGAAGTTTGGGTGAATTTGAGGAGAGTTAGGAGACCCGATTCGAACCCTATTAGGAGGTGGAGTTGGGGAGTCGGAGCAGCGGGGGAAGGGAGAAGGAATAGGTGGAGAGCCATGACTGAGCCTATGCAACTTGGGAGATGAGTGAGGAAATGAAGAGATGGGAGTGGTGAGAGAGAGGAAAGGAGACGTACCAGTTTTGTTTTCTGAACTGATTGATAATTGGTCGATTCCGATTGAACGATGTAACCTCTTCTTACTAGGTACATGAAATATATCGACCTACGTTCTCTCACTCTTATCCCATCAGACCCTATTTCTATCGGGAGCAAATGAGAGAAAGTGAGAAGAAAACGTACGAAATCATCTTTTGTTAAACTTGGAACTGCTACTAACGCCTCGAACCCGACTTCCGCCTCCTCCTCGTCACTAGCTCTCACTTTTCCCTTTTGTGACAAAGTCGAGTTGGTTGGGGTAGGGAGGAGTAACAAACTGAGTTGACAGAAATTGAGTGCGTTTACTTGAATCGACCAGATTGGATCTAGGTTCGGCGAAGGGGAGGAAGTTGAAGGAGTTTTCTGGAGTGAACGTGAGGACGAAGAAGGAGGAGGGAGGTGAAAGAGATGAATATGATTATCCCTTGCGTGACTATCGAAATGAAAAGATCAGCTGAAATTACATTTCGAAAGAAAAGGAAGTTGGACTCACGTGAGTAAACTGATCCTGCCTTCTCGAATGATGATTTCTCTTATACTCAATATCCCGTCCTCATGAGCTTTCCAAAACCTCTCTGCCCGATAAGTTCTCAAGTTCCATTGAGCGATAAATCCTGATGTATCCCTATCTCTCTCACTCTTTGTCCGGTCAGCTCGAGATCTCGTAGGGGTTAGAGAGAGACTATTGTGTACCCGCTGTAGAGGTATTTGTTGGAGTTTGAGAAGTGGAGAGAAGAGATTGGGGAGGAATGAAGTCGAAGAATGAAAGAAGGAGTAGGAAGAGACGAGTTGGAAAGGTTCGAAGGGAGCGAGAGCATTCCAGAGAGCTATTAGATGAGTCAAGTGTAGCTAGTCAGGCTCTATGAGGTGCGCTGAATGAAGTCGAGAGGATTCAAGATGAGGAAAAGTCGAGAGGTGAGCCAACCTCTGATGTTGAATCGAGCAGCTCGAATAGACAGTTGAGACTCTATAGAGTGTGGTGTACGTTGTCAAGGTGTTGTAGAGAGTATAGTAGAAGATGAGTGACGTTTAACTCAACTTCTGACTTGTCCGAATCTCTCTCTTTCCTTCCCTTCACTTCTTCAAACCTCATTCCACTTTCATACACACACGAACAATGTCATCCCACCCCAAAACTTACAAAGCTGCTCAAATCAAGGACAAAGGTGGTGTAAGTCCTCTCACCGAGACCGAGTCACTACTCTCACTCTCACTCTTTACTCACCTCTCCCTCCCCAATGTAAACAGAAATTCCAATTGGTAGATGTAGACTGGAAGGAACCCAAGGAGGGTCAAGTTGTAGTCAAGGTGAGTCCATCTCATTCCCCACTTTCATCGAGGGTCATCTCTCTGAACCCACTCTCGCCATCTTCCTCATCTGTGCAGGTCCTAGCTTCAGGCGTTTGTCACTCTGTAAGTTGCTCAAGCTCTCCACTCTCCGCTATTCGGCCTCAAAACTTTTGATCGAATTTCGCAACTGACCGAATCTTGCGAAACCCCTCTTTTTCATAGGATTCGGCCACTGTTCACCAAATCATTCCTGGTGGACTTCCTCGTGTACCTGGTCATGAAATCGCTGGGAAAGTAGTTCAAGTTGGACCTGGAGAGAAGAGGTGGAAGGAAGGCGATTACGTTGGATCAGGTAAGCTCTCCTCCCTCATCCTCTCTCTTTCTTATGACTAACAGGCCTTTCTCTAACCAGGGTGGCACGGCGGCCATTGCGGAAACTGCCTCTCATGTCGTCAAGGGGACTTCGTAACGTGCGAAAAGGAAAACATCAATGGTTTGTTCACCGATGGTGGTCATGCCGAATACGCTCTCCTACGTTCAGAGGCTCTCGCTCAGTTGCCTGATGACTTGGACCCTGTTCAAGCTGCTCCTCTCCTGTAAGTCGAGATCGCTGTCATCTGCTGTCGTATACGCGATAATTGATGCGCGTGAAGATTCCGTCTTACAGTTGTGCCGGTGTGTGAGTAATGCTTTCCTCCTATTCTCTCCTCTCTTCCTACCTACCCTGAGGTGCAACGACTGGGCTCGAGACTGCTATTCTCTCGAATTACGCTCTTTTGAGCGTTTCGTCGAGTTTCAGCAAAAACTGACTCGCAACTCTCTCGATCGATAGTACCGTCTTCAATGCACTTCGTCACATGAACTGTATGCCTGGAGACGTCGTAGGAGTCCAAGGAGTAGGAGGACTCGGACATCTCGCACTCGGATTCGCCGTACGTTTCTCTTCTCTTCTCCTCCCTTCTCCTCCCTCCTCTCCTCTTCAGAAAAGCTGATCTCGCCGTTCGAGTGTTAATGCAGCGCGCAGCTGGATACAAAGTAGTAGCTTTGAGTCAATCTGACAAGAAGAAAGATTTGGCAATGAAATTGGGTGCTCACGTTTACGTTGACGGATCGAAAGAGGATCAATCCGAGGCTCTCCAGAAATTGGGTGGTGCTAAAGTCATCCTTGGTACGTTCTCAATCTCGCAGTGTTCATCAAATCTGAAGCGATACTGATGTAGCTTTGGAGAGGAATGTACAGCCGTCGCTCCCAACGGAGAAGCAATGGCTAAGCTCATTGGAGGACTCGCAGTCGGTGGTCAACTCCTCGTCATCGCTCTCGGAGATTCCCTCACCGTTCCCATGGCGTACGTCCTCCTCCTTCTCTCCATCTTCAATCTCACCTACTAACTCTCCTCACTTTCTCCCATAGTCCTCTCATTCAAAAACGTCTCTCAATCCGTGGATGGCCTTCCGGAACCGCTCAAGACTCAGAAGAGACCGTCGCGTTCGCTCAAGCTCAAGGAGTCGAATGCATGTGTGAGACTTACAAGTTGGAACAGGTTCAAGAGGCTTATGATGCCATGATGGAAGGGAAAGCTAGGTTCAGGAGTGTCATCAAGATGGAGTAAAGAGAGCAAGAGGTAGAAAGCTTGTTTTTTTCGCTTGATTCGATGAGGAGGGTTAGTAAATAGTTCGCAAAGTTTTCTCTCAGTTGTTTTGTCTTCTCTCGCAATTTTCAACAAAAGATCAGTGCCCTTTCGTTCCTTTCCGCTTGCTCTTCTGTGGAGGGAGAGAATGGAGATGAGCGAGTTGAAGCAGCGAAACTTGAGTCGAGTGCAATCTGCGAATCGAGAAACGATGGTTTGGCTTGCTTTGACCAGCTCGATTGTTCTCGACCTGAGACCTCTCCCCCTTCTCGATATGTTCGTCCGACTGCAGTGTCCTGCCGTAACAACGAGGAGAAGACAGGTCTGTCCGTTGTATAAGCTCCGAACGCTCGCTTTCTTCGCCGTTGTACCTCCTTGCCCCTGACGGATATTGCGCTCGACAGCGGCTGTTGCCTCGATGCTTTGGGACTCGCTTGCCATCCTGAGCTGCTGGGAGAAAGTGTGGAGCGTCACGCAGCGAGGGGAAGGCAAAAAAAGTCTGCTACTTTGACCTCCTTTCTTCGTTTCGTCGCTAAAAACGTTGTACTCAGCAGCAAAAGATACGCCCAATGTGGGGCTCGAACCCACGACCACCAGATTAAGAGTCTGGTGCTCTACCGACTGAGCTAACCGGGCGATCCAGAGGTGCTGTGTGCGCTCAAAACTGATATACAGATCGCAGAGTTGAGGCTGAATGAGCGACTGACAGCACTTGCTCTACCACCAGAATCAGGAGGAGTATCCGACCTCTCGAGTGAGTACATCGACGCAAGGAGACCAACACTGACGTCGATTGCTTCGTTCTTTCGGCAGATTCGAGAATCAAAGATTCGAAAGAGAAAGCGTTGCGATCGTGCCTCTCATTCTCTCGGGCGCAAAGAGGCAGCGCACGATCAGACAAGCGTTCTTGCTCACTTTTGAGTAATCTCGTTCTGCGGTGTACCAAAACAGTCTCGTCAATCTGATTCGCATTCCTCGACTTGCGGAACTGACCCTCTCTCTTTGTGTGCGAACCACAGCTCGGTGCAGGGAGTCATCAAATACTGGTGAAGCGGTATTGCGGCTCCTGCTGGACTCGACTCTCGCTGAGCTTGCGAACATACTCATTCCCAAATCTGCGAAATTTCGTCGAATTGCTCACGATTTGAATCTGGCCCTCTCTCAACCCAGCTCTTCTTAGTGGTGACAATCTTTGAGCGTCGTTGGTACATTTCACTCACCTGCGAGTCTACTTCGCAACTTCAACTTTCAACGAGAACAAGAGAGAGAGAGAAATGGGTTTTGTCGAGTTCCGCTTTCGTCCTCCAACTCCTTACTACACAGCCTCGACGACCTCGGAAGCTCTATTACACGAACCGTTGACTGCTGTGGAAGAGCTTGAAAGAAGAGCGGAAGACGATAGTTATGAGAAAAGGATCGGCTACAGACTCTGAATGCACTTTTCCTTTCAACTGCAACAAAAAGGGGGATTCAAAACTACAGCGTTGAGCTAGAGTGGTAGCTGGTAGGTACGGGCAGCAAAAGAAGGGGCCGAGCAGGGAATTGAACCCTGGACCTCGCCCAAGCGACTAAGAGTAGCCCTAAGGGCGAATCATACTACTAGACCACACGGCCTTGCTCTCTAAGAAGAGTAGATTCGATGGAGGACGCGGCCAAATCATACGTATATATACTCAATGTCAGCTCTATGATCTCTAACTCGACAATTCTCTTTCCCATCGTTCTTCAATTTGATGTATCGAAAGCCTCGCCGCATATTTACGGCCTGATAATGTAGAAAGTCCTTATTAGACATCCGCGGATGGATCTAGGAGCTGGAACAAAGCTGGAAATCGAGTCGTCGTCGCCTCTCTCTCTTTCTCTTTCACTTCCTTCCTCCTTCTCACACGTCGAGTCTTCGCTCTTTCGCTCTTCGCTGTTATCAGTGAGTGTCTTCTGCGTTCATTCGAGAGCATCGAAGCTGACGTGCTTGTCGAATAACGATCAGGAGGACTCGCCGCTTGTTCGGGTTTAGACAAGTCCTTCACCTTGAGTGTTTCCTAAGGCGATGGAGGGTGAGCGTTCCTACTCTCTCATATGCGTAGTCCCTTCCTGGTGAACTGTTGTACTTCGTAGAGGGCGAACCGGGATGGGCGCGCGATGCAGATCTCTTGCAGTATTAAACTCTTTCCTTCGCTTTCCCAACAGGTCAGGAGAGACCCGATACAGATGTTGAAAGCCGAATGAGATCATAGCACTCTCGCCGGAAGCTACGCGTTCTCTCGAAGGTACAGAAAGCAAACTGAGAAGAACCCGATATTCGTTACATCTCTACTTGGCTTTGACCTCATCCTTCTTAGCCGGGAACCATTCCTCCTCTGGGTGCTCCTTGAAGTATTCAGTAGCCCATTCCGACTCAATCTTCTTGATAACTCGGGCAGGGTTTCCTGCGACGACGACGAAAGGAGGAACCGACTGTCGCGCAATTGAACGTGAGCAAACGCATCGACGACACATAACGAGAGTAGCAAGCTCACCTTTGTGACGATCGATCCAGCGCCAACGACTGTTCCTCGTCCAATGTTAACATTTGGCAGAACTGTAACGTTTCCTCCGAACCAACAATCGGCTCCGATGTTGATAGGTCCTCCGTTCTCAGGTCCAGCGGTACCTCGACGAACCGCAGGGTCGAGAGGGTGAGAAGCGGCGTAACTATGCGAGGAACGAGGCTGTCAGCTCCAAGTGCAGAATTCGACAAATCAGTGACTCACAGATGCACGTTAGGACCGAACAATATCCTGTCTCCGAGAGTAATGAGGCAGGTATCGAGAGCAATAAATCCGAAGTTCGCGTAGACGTTCTTGCCGACTCTGTTGTTTCGTTCGATATATGTCAGCTTTGTAACGAACTTGAGCGCAGACAAGACTAGATGTACGCAAGTCGGTCTCCGTAGTCGCACTTGAAAGGCGGCTCGAACCTGCAGATCATTGTTCGAGTCAGTCAAACGAAATTGTCAAAAAAGGCAGTGAGGGAAAAGTGTGCGAACCAAGGGAAGTCGCCTAGTTGCGCTTCATCTTCTTCCTCATTGTCCTTCTTCGCGGGTAGCTCTCCCAAAGTCGGCATGCATCTAATCACATAATAATCAGTTTGAGTCGACGGGGTCAAACGCGGAATCGTCGAACGAAGAGAGTGCTCACTTCTTCAACATCTCCACCTGTTCCCTTCTCGACACCTCTGTAGCTTCCCGGTTGTACTTTGCGCATGCTTGAGCCGCTCGCCTCCTTTCGGAGACTAAGTCTGGCACGAAGGCCGTGTATAGTTGACCTGAGCACATCTTCTCTCGGTTCTCTTTCAGGTTGATACCATTGACGACTTCGGGATAGGTAGTTGAGGACATGTCGACCTGTACGACGAGCTGCAGTATCAGCAGTCAGGTAGAACACGTCAAGGATTCTCTTTCCTTGGAGGAAAAAAGTGGGGGATGCAAGAATAGGGGACTTTGAGGAAACTCACGTTGAGGATGGGTTGAGGGATAGCTTACGGAAAACTCTGTGTGTTGAGGTGCTTGGATGAAGGTAAGAAGTGAAGGAGGAAAAGGAGGAAGACCGTAAAGTCAAAATCCTATCGGGCCGTTTCGACACTTCTTCCTACCGCGAAACTTCCGAAACATTGAATAATGGCTGACCCGCTCGAGCTTGACAAGATCTTCTCGAGACAGATCTTGAATGCGTGGTCTTTCGGCTCAATCGGGCGAAGCCCACACTGCCTTGAAGTTTCTATGTACTGCCTTCAACCGAGCAAAATAAGGTTGATGGTACTCTTAGAAGCTCGATGCGAAAGGAACATTCTCCGAGATCCGACACTGAACCAATGACAGACATCCTTCCATCGTCGAGTAGTTGAAGAGGACGCCTCGCGTTGGCCACCTCTCGACAATCGACAGTCCTGTCGAGTCGCTCGACTTGCGAAACCCAATTCTTTGGTGCCATTCACGCAGCTGAGTGACCCTAGCCCCGTATCAGCGCTTACCTCTCGCTTTCTACGCGAACTAGAGAAGACCTTTGGCACTCACTGAGCAAGAGAGGCGAATGACATCGATTCAAAAAGTTGGAGAAGCGAGCGGTTACAGACGAAGTCGTCCGTTTTGAGCTTTCGACGCTTTGGGTGTGTGTAATTGTCGAAGTCGATCTTGTTTTGGAGTCCACTTTTGCTGAGAGTCGTGCGAAACACCCTGCGAGAACGAGAGTCTGGTGCGACGTCGATTTCGAGGAATTCTTGATGAATTGTTTCGAATCTGTGCAAGTACACAGCATAATGGCAGTTAGCAGTTCTCAATCCAACCCATTTGCTGCATCTTCTCCCTCTCTCCCCGAGTCCGCTCCTCGTCCATTCAACAACGAGATTTCCTCTGTCTTCTCAACTAGCCTGGCCGATTCCTGGTAGCATCGTATCGAGCACGTGTATACCCTAGAGGGTTCCTGAGCTGATAGCGAGCTAGCGACTTGGGCTGAGAGGCTAGATGGGAAAGTTTGGGAGAATCAAGTTGAAAATGAAGACGATTCGCTCGCTGTCCTTGTCATCCTTAGCCTTTGTGTTGTCCTTTAGACTGTGTCTGAGAAGCGAGAAGAACAGAAGAGGGAACTTACGAAGTGAAGCGAGAGAGAAAGGGAGACAAAACAAGAGGAGAAGAGGAGAAGAGGCTAAAATTCGCGATTCCTTCGCAAACTGCAATCGACTTCTTACTCTCGCTGTCTTATTCATTCAACCGCTCGAATCGTCGTTCTATATTCGTTTGCTCAGATTGATCACACAAGAAGAACTAATCGATTACGAACTGGACAAAACATTCTCGACAAAAACGAAAGAACCAAACCAGTAGTCTTCAATTCCTTCTCAGCTCGCTCTAGAGTTCAAACCCATACATTTCCAAGTCCCTCTACTGTTTGCTTGACTCTCCTCTGATAAACTCGCTTGCCTTGAGAGTTTTCAACCCATGTCACTCGCTTCAAAGCGCCTTCTCGAAAGTTTAACAAGAGTCCCTCGATCGACTCTGACGTCGAGCGATTGACTGAATAATCGAGATCGAGTGTTTTGAGATGAGGGGGAAGTAGTCGAAGGAAAGATGAAGTCGTCGATTCGATTGAGGGATTCTGATCCAGCTCCTCCTCTTCCTCCATGGCGCGGATCGACAGGTATCGAAGCGGGACCAGGGACGAGAGTACGGGAAAAAGGCTCTTGATCAGGTCGGTGGGGGAGCGATTGAAGGAAACGAGTGTCATCGAGGATAGAGAAGTGTGAAGCGGGAGCGAGTCAACGAAGGCTTGCGATGAGGAAGCCGGCAGTAGTTTGAGCTCTTTGAGCTGGGAATGAGAGAGTAGAGAAAGGATCGATAGGGAGGTGTGTTGGAAGTCTGCTTCTTTCGGTTCCTCCTTCTCGGAACTGCAGATGCATAGGCTGAATTTTGCGACCTTGATCCGATATTGTGCGGGAGAAAGCAGCCGTCCGAGAGACACTGGAATTTGAATCTGAAGGTCTTCGAGTGCCGAGAGAGAGCCGAGTGCGTAGAGGAATCCGTCCACATCGCGTTCTTCGAAACTTTGACCCGCGACTTGCTCGATCGCAATTGCCAGCGTCTTCAGAGTATGGCGAACCGGCGAGAGAGCGAGATCTTTGGAACTTTGCGAGACATTCCTGGGAGGTCCGTAGAGGGCGACTTCTGAGAGTTGGCAACAGCGGTCGAGGAGTGGACGAAGAGTCGAGACAGGATGTCGACAACTTGTGACATCGACCAGTAGGAGTTTGACGCGGCGCGCGTGAGAGAAAGACGAAGAAAGGAGGTACTGGAGACGTGGACAGGACTCGGCGAGAGAGCGTATGGATAGGTGATGAAAGAGGAGGGATTGTCCGATCGAACGCCAGCTTCGACATACGAGGGAGATGCTGTGGCCGACCGTCTTCGATTCCGAGTCGACTGTGACGGGTAAGAAGGTATCGGCGATATGGTGGATGACCTCGAGCGGGAGCGAAGGAAGAAATCGAGCCGAAGGGGGACCTGGCTGAAAGTCGAGGGATGAGAAGAGGCGTTCAACGTCTGCGCGACGACAGCTGATCAGAGAGTGACTATGTATGTGGGAGACTAGGAACACTCACCCTCCATCGCCTTAGGAAACACTCAAGCTGAAGAATTTGTCTAAACCCGAACAAGCGGCGAGTCCTCCTAATCGCTATTTGACAAGCACGTCAGTCTCGACACTTTCGAATGGTCCTGTAAGGAGCTCACAGACGATAGCGATGAGCGAAGGAGCGAAGACCAAACGTGTGAGAAGGAGGAAGGAAGTGAAAGAGAAAGAGAGAGAGGCGACGACTCGATTTCCCAGATCCTAGATCCATCCGCGGATGTCTAATAAGGACTTTCTACATTATCAGGCCGTGAATATGCAGCGAGGCTTTCGATGCATCAAATTGAAGAACGAAGGGAGAGAGAATTGTCGAGATAAAGATTGTACAACTGTTATCAAAGTATATATACGTATAATCTGGCTGCGACCTTCATCGAATCTACTCTTTTCAGAGAGCAAGGCCGTGTGGTCTAGTAGTATGATTCGCCCTTAGGGCTACCATTAGTCGCTTGGGCGAGGTCCAGGGTTCAATTCCCTGCTCGGCCCCTTCTTTTGCTGCCCGTACCTACCAGCTACCACTCTAGCTCAATGCTGCAGCTGTGAATCTAGCTTTTTGTCACAGTCGAAAGGAAAACTGCAATCAAAGTCTGTAGCCGAACCTTTCTTCTCATGACTATCGTCTTCCGCTTCTTTCTTGAAGCTCCACTACAGCAGTCAACGGTTCGTGTGATGGAGCTTTCGAGGTCGGGGACGTCGTGGAAGCTGTGTAATGAGGAGTCGGAGGACGGAAGCACAATTCGAGAAAACCCAATTCTCTCTCTCTCTTGTTCTCGTTGAAAGTTGAAGTTGCGAAGTAGACCCCGCAGCTGAGTGAGATGTACCGACGACGCTCAGGGATTGTCACCACTAAGAAGAGCTGGGTTGAGAGAGGGCCAGATTCAAATCGTGAGCGATTCGACGAAATTTCGCAGATTTGGGAATGACTATGTTCGCAAGCTCAGCGAGAGTCGAGTCCAGCAGGAGCCGCAATACCGCTTCACCAGTATTTGATGACTCCCTGCACCGAGCTGTGGTTCGCACACAAAGAGAGAGGGTCAGTTCCGCAAGTCGAGGAATGCGAATCAGATTGACGAGACTGTTTTGGTACACCGCAGAACGAGATTACTCAAAAGTGAGCAAGAACGCTTGTCTGATCGTGCGCTGCCTCTTTGCGCCCGAGAGAATGAGAGGCACGATCGCAACGCTTTCTCTTTCGAATCTTTGATTCTCGAATCTGCCGAAAGAACGAAGCAATCGACGTCAGTGTTGGTCTCCTTGCGTCGATGTACTCACTCGAGAGGTCGGATACTCCTCCTGATTCTGGTGGTAGAGCAAGTGCTGTCAGTCGCTCATTCAGCCTCAACTCTGCGATCTGTATATCAGTTTTGAGCGCACACAGCACCTCTGGATCGCCCGGTTAGCTCAGTCGGTAGAGCACCAGACTCTTAATCTGGTGGTCGTGGGTTCGAGCATAGTGTGCAGGAATCGAATCGAGCAGGTTCCAAGCGAAGAAGATAAGAGTAGGATTGACATTGCTCTGAGCGAGCAGTGAAAGAGATCTACGCGCTCACCCACTGCAGTAAGAGCGCATGATCAGATAGCTTCAAAGCGGTGGTCACAGAGCGATCGGTAGGCCAATCCGAGCGAGCAAGATGAAAAAGCAGATGAAAAGAGCGATGCTTTCGTCGAATCTGGCGGCTCTAACCTTCGAAGCTGAGATTCGCACTGATGCACCAACACTCGAGGGCACTGACGCAGTTCCCCCGATATTCCCATCACCCAAGAACCTCCTTCGAGCGAAATGCGGATGAGAGATTGGACCACTGGTGATATTGAGTAAGGCAGTCGAGTGTGTTCTGTGCTTGTAGTGGTGTAGCGAAGTCGAGTAAAGCGGTAGTGGTGAGAAGAGGAGAGAGGAAGGGGGTGAAGGGAATAGAGCCGAGACAGAGGGAGAGAAGGAGGAAAGGAAGACTATCGCGAGGGGGTAAGCGTGGGTAGTGTCATTGTTGAGGGTAAACTAAAGTCACTGCATGGGTGATTGAGTGTATTGAAGGTGCTTGAGGTCTAGAGTTGCTGACGAGGTGGAAAATGGAATTCAAGATGTACCAAGTGAGAAGATTGCTGTGGACTTGTGTGAGCCTTCCGAGGCTGGGGAATATTGCTAAATGACTTTGGTGTGCGGTGCTGTTGATCTAAAGAGTTGGGTGAGGGTGGTAGGAGGTCAAGTTGCAAGCGCTCCCTCTCTTCCTTTCCAAAGTTGAAATTGGAAGGATCCACTTCAAACTTCTTTGCCCACCCTCTTCTAGGCTTGACTCTCGATTCCATCCTTTCAATCTCATCCACCCCAACCTTTCCTTTCCCCCTCAACAAGCCAACCCCTCGGAAGATCAACTTGGTTCACCTCAATCAACTTCCCTCGAATCTTCTGCTGCGTGATCAATCCGTTTGACCTCCCACCTCCTACCCAGGCTCTCGACACATCGATCTCGCTAGTCTGAGCTCCCCTCATACCTCAACAAACCACTACAAGCATCTTAAAGCTCTCCTTCAACCTACTTTCGCACCACATTTCGACTTCTTTCTCCTTCCCTCCCTTCTTCCCCCTTTCTCCACATTTCCCATCCAATCCGAATCGACGAATCATCTCGGCATTCTCCTGAAGCATGCCTCTTCAACGAAGAAGACCAGTTCCTTTACTTCCACTTCCGAATCTTGAGGGATTGGGTGAAGATACTCCAGTCTTTTATTTGAAAGCGACCGGAGAGATCTTTCTCGATTACGAGTACGTCGTCGCTCCTTCTCTTGCACGCTCATCAAGCTGACTTGACTAAACCTCCCCTCAATCCCCTTTCCCTTTCTCGTCTTTGTCTCTTCTTTCCCCGTCTCCTTCTCCCGCCTCCCGCAAAACCTCCGGCAGATCCTACGCCGCTCGACTCTCTTTCCTCCTCTCTCGCACCTTTCAATGTGAATACTCTGGCAAGGGTCACCTCGACTATTTCACGGCACTTCAATCGGAAAAAGCAGAATCGAAAATCGTTCGTGAACGGTTCCCAGACGAATTGAAAGGAAAAGTTCTCGCTTCGGTCCAATTTCAAGTTATGGGTCGACTCGACAAATTAGTAGATCTCGTGTATGAACGATACAAGGAACGATACTTTGCTGGAGAAAAGGTTTTCGTCGATTTGAGTGGTGACAAGTAAGTCTCTTTTCCCTCATCTCCCACCGCTGCGACTCTCAGCTGATCATATCGATGGTATCTAGGTACTATGCTCGAATCGCGAAAGTCTTCCCTCCTCAATCGATTCGCGACGAGTTCAACGCTTCTCTCGCTTCGACTTCCTCCACCTCGGCCGCTCCAGCAGACGATTACGCTTCCGTGACGCACAAGATCGGTACGAACCTCAACGTTGATGCGAAGAAAGCGAAAACCTCGGATCCTCCAGAAGAATACCTCTACACGGTTCAATTGATGGATGAGGAACACAAATTCGAAGGTAGTTTCATGGAAGTCAAACACAAGATGCTTTCGTACGTTCTCTCTCAACCAAACCGCTCCTCGCAGTCGAAAGCTGATCTCGTGATTCCGGCCATTCTAGACGAGATCGACTTTCATTCTCAAAATCGATTCTAAAGCGTTACATGCGAGAGTGCGTTCAACGAGAAGTTTCAATCGCTGCACCTTGGGTCGTCAAGCCTTCAATCGCGAAAGCTTTCGGGATCGAAACGCAACAGAGCGATGATGTCGAAAGCAAGAACAAGGAGATCAGGGATGGGAAATTGGCGAAACGTAGGAAAGTCGGAGGAGATGGTGCACCTGCTGAACCCGCTACAAAGAGGAGAAAGACTGGTGAGCTCGTCGCATCCCTCCAGACTACTCACTCGAATTGAGGCTGACTGCTCCGATCTTGACTTGAAGTAGATGCTGGCACTCCTCGAGGTACTGCTGAAGGACCCAAGAAAGCGATCAAGTACCCTATCGAAGATCTCGACCTCGATCCAATGTCGATCCACGACGGTCGAATCCTTCGTCGAGTCAAGACTGAAGTGCCGACTTTACCACCCAAACCGCTTCCTCATCGAAATCTCCCCGTCCCTCCAGAATGTTTCGACATCTTCATCGAAACTTGGAATATGCTCAGTACTTTCTCGTGAGCACATACTCTTCTCATTCTCATCTCGACATCGTTAATGAACAATCATTTGTATAGTAAACCTCTCTCACTGTCCCCTTTCACCCTCGACGATTACGCTGGTGCCCTCACTCATCCTTCAAGAGCACCCGGGGAAGAATCTGTCCTCCTCGCCGAGATTCACGCAAGCTTAACCAACATTATCGGAACCGATACATCACGAGTTCTCGGGAGTTCAAGCATTCTCGCTACCGTGTTCTCTGCTGGAGCTGGAGGGAACGGTGCAGCGAAAGAAGAGGATGAGGAGGGAACAGTCAAGAAGGAGAACGGAGAAGGGAGCGTGATGGGAGGGGATGAAACGCCTCGAGGAGGATCACCTGCAGCAGGAGCCGAAGTCGACGAATTGGCAGAAGATGCTTCGCAAGAGCTTACGCCCGAAGAGATCTTCTTTGGAAGATTGATCAAGAGAGGGATTCAGTATGGGAAGAGGTGGGATCGTCAAGCGAAGTTGAAGAGTGATCAGGGGAGGAGTGGGTGGGAGAGACATTTGATCGGTGCGATCTGTCAAAGAGGTGGTCCTTACTTTATTGAGAACTTTGTCGAGATCATGAAGCATCTGTTCAAGGGGGATACAATCTTGGAGGAAGATGGAGGAGGAGGAGAGAACGGGATTGGAACAGAGGGAGGCGATGGAGATGTATCGATGAACGACTCGACGAGCAAGATCGGAGCTCCAGAACCTCCGAAATCTTCCCAACTTACCGACCTCGATCAACTCTCGTCCTCTGTCGAATCGGGCCCTCATCCAGAAGATCAATACCTCACTCTTCCCCTCGAAGACAAGCTCGCAATCATTCACTACCTCGTCACTCTCGTCATGGGTAGCAAACCTGTTCGAACCTACCTCGACGATGCTGATCGGGAATTGACGGATCTTCGCAAACAACGTGCTGATGTCAATAAGGAGAGGAGAGCTTTGTGAGCCATCATCTAACTCGTCCTCGTATCATCATTTGCTGACTTCAACTTCGCGCTGCAGGCAAGAACGCAAGTTGAATGAAGAGAAGAAAGGAACTTCGAAATCGGAAACCGCTTCGAACGGCAAGGCCACTTCTCCTCTAGTTCCGAACGATCACCGCAAGTCACCCGCTCCTTCGACTTCCCGCGCCACGTCTCCCTCGATTATGAATGGTGGAGGAGGAGAGCATGATGATGAAGATCAACTTCTCACTTCAGACGACGAATCTTCTCTCGCACCTTCCGAAGCTGGTTCAACTGCTCCCTCAGCTCGTCAAGCACAACGCGAAGAGAAGCTAGCTCAGAAACGACTTTCGAAACTCGCTTCGAGTGGAAGCGGAGCAGGAGGAGGAGGAACCTCGATTCCGAAATCGAGCAAAGGGAAATCTATGCTCACGGTCGACGAACTGCTCGAAGAGAATGCGTTGATGGATGAACACGTTGAGAAGCAGTTCAGGAGATACTTGGGAGTTTCGCGTTGTCGTCCTCTGGGTCAAGATCGATTCCATTGTCGATATTGGTGGTTTGATGGAATCGGAGGAATGGAGATCAGTAAAGCGAAGGAAGACGGTTCAAGAGTACCTTATGGAACGGGAAGAGTGTTTGTACAGGGACCGACGCGGGAAGAATGGGAAGTGATTGCGGATGAACATGTCGCGGATGAAGAGGGGAAAGAGAAGGAACAGGTTTTGATCGAGAGGAGGATGAGGGAAGAAGTCGTCGATAGAGAAGAGACTCTTGTGGGCTTCGGAGAATGGGCATACTATGAAACTGCTGAAGAGGTGAGTCGCAGTTCTTCTTGACTTTTCCGATGTTATGGGCGAGCTGACCTTTCGACACTCTTTTCCTCTTCAGCTCGAATCGCTACAAGCTTGGCTCAACTCGAAAGGTTCTCGAGAACTCGCTCTCAAGAACACCATTACTCGCTGGCGTGACTACATTCTCGCCGGTTCAGACGAACGACACAAGGTACGTTTCCCGCGTATCTCTCTCCCTGCTCTTCTGCGCACTGACGAAGTGCTCCCTGTTTATGTAGGATCTCGCCAACCCACGACGACCTCGTTACGATCCACAAGTCACGAATTCAGGCCGACGCTCACGAAACAAACCCGAAAACGAACTTCCGAGCAGCTACATGGGTTATCGCAATCAATGGAAGAAGTACTGATTGAGGAGCCAATGTACTCGTTTGTGTTCACACGTCGTGTTACTTGCATCCCCTCGCATAGTTTTTACCTTCAAGATTCGATAGCAGTGAAATCGCAGAGATTCGAAATGATCGATTTGCGCCTTGTTCACAGATCATATCGCTTCGAGGTGAGAGATACATGCTTGATATTACGACAAGGGTATACAGTAAGCTCGATCTGCTGGGCCGCGAAGGGGCCAGGGTCGGAGGAGGACTGAAGAGGGGAAATAACGAAATCTATACTGTGCTCGTTCGTCTATCGCACCGAATGCCTCTTCAGTCGCTCTTCTGGTCTCCCTATCGCGTCCCCCTGAATTTCGAGCTTTCGGGAGTGAGCAATGAACTGGTAGAGTTTAGTTGTTTGAGTTGACGTTTCCCCAGAGCGAGCAAAGTTCGCGATTTCTCCTACAGGCGAGATTGTTAGCTCTTGAAACCACCTCACGGAGCTAATTCGATGAACTCACCGACTCTACTACGTCCTTGTATCGTTCGAAATCACCCCTAATCCATTGAACTGTTTCCCACCTCGCCCTGAGATCCCCTAGACTCTTTGTCGAGCGTATGAATTGTCGATAGAGTGATAATGCGCTGGCTCGATTGATGAACTGTTCAGCAGGGAGGGTTGTGTGAGTGGGACTGCGATCTGTAGATGAAACTAGAAGAAAGTTCAAAGTACGTAATCGAGAGGCAATGGAGGCTTGTCTGCGAATCGGGAGGTTCTCTGAGTGACTTGTTGAGCTAGTGATTGAGTAGATATCCGCATTTCGAAAGTTGTTGAGTGATGGGAAGAATGAGAGGAAATTCGAGAATTCTCTTTCCTTTTGTTCTCCTCCCAACTCACCGAATCCGACTGCTCGACCTTCTACTATGCTCTACCGACTCCTGTAGCCTAGCTCGATTTCGCAGGATTTCCTCGAGTGAGTTACAGTCCGTTCCCCTCATTGTTTCTCACCTGATCTTCTTTTGTTGTTTCAGAGCATTCCTCGTCTCTCCAACACCCACGAACGCTAATTCACTATGCCCACGACCAACCTTCAACTCCATCAAATCGAGCTCAACTTCTCCCTTGACGATCTACCTTCCCTTTCGTCTGCTCAACTCGCTCTCGTTCATTTCAACGTCAATTCAACAGAACTTCATCGGGCTCATGCGGAACTACTGTTCATGCAGAGAAGGGCAAAGTGGCTGGAAGACGAGAGGGAGAGGCTACGAGTAGAGCAGGAGACGAGGATTAGAGTGAAGGAGGAAAAGGTTGATGCAGAAATACTCGAACCTCCATCAGTGGAGAAGAAGAAGGTAGTGGAGGAGATTACGCTCATTGATACAGATGATGATGAGGAGTTAATGGTCGTTAGTACGCGGAAAGGGAGAGGGAAAGAGAAGGAGGTGATTCCAGCAAAGAAAGTCAAAAAAGGAACGAAACGCAAAAGTGAACAAGCCGACTTGCAACCTCGACCTCAGATCCCCAAGCGAACCTCGTCAGCTCGATCAAATTCCAACGACACGACTTCAGCCCCTCCAAATCCCCTTCTTCTTCCCAATCGACTCGCCAAACTTCCCTCCTTCAAACGCACGAATCGTACCTCTCAGCCATCTGAACCCATTCTCAATCCACTCCCTCCCGAAAAGCCTCCTATCGCCACCAAAACCGCCGAACGCTCTCACCCCGTCTTCGTCCCGAACCACTCTGCAACTCTAGCTCACGAACTCCCTTCTTTCCTCCGAGAAGATTCGACCAAAGATTCTCAAGGTCGATTCGCATTCCGCCCTCCACCTCCCGGTCCCTTCTTCACCCCTCTCTCTGCGACCGCCGACGAAGATCCCGACGGAAAGGCACCGTCAGAGTTGGCCAAGCAGTTGACAACACTCATCTTTCCCAATCTCGATAGCACTGTCACTCCCCACCTCCTACTCCTCTTTCTCGCTCGTAACCAGCCTCGACTACCTCCTCGCCCGATCGCCCTGCGTCGCGAGTACGACTCAATACTCGTCGCCTTCAAATCTCACGAGGATGCTCTGCAAACTATCGAGATGGCCACAGGCAAGCAGCTTCCTTGGGTCGACGATGAAGATTCACGTACTCTCGAGCCTGAGCTTTATACAACGTGGCTCGAGGAGAACGAGGAACCGGGATACATCGAGGCTCGACAAGAGAGAGCGCAGGAGTTGGGTCAAGAGTGGACGCCGGTCGATTGGGCATGGGGGGAACTTTCGGATGAAGTGAGAAGGGATTGGAGGAAGTATGAGCAGCTACCCAGGGCGAGAGTCATGCCTCGATTGGATGTCCCTTCGGACGTGTTCGTTTCGGAGGAATACAAGGAGGAGGTCGAAATCCTGACCAACCCAGAATCTCTCGATGAGGAGTACATCACTCGGACCCGAGAGAAGAGGGAGAAACTGTCAGAGGTCAAGATTGAGATCTATGGAGAACGGGTGAAGGCCTGGAATGATTGGTACGAGGACAATCCGACTTCGAAAGATTTCACGACTCGACCGCCAATTCCAGCCTACCCTTCCGACGACGTCTGTCAGAAACGATTGGACGAGATTGCGAAGAAAGAGCTGCGAAAGGCGGAAGAGATCCTACGAGAGCTCGAAGGAAGGCGATTGGAGGAGGAGGCCGAACTCTGTAGACGGCACCTCAAACGGAACACTGACCTCACTCGTCTACTCAAACTCGATCCCCGCTACGCTTTCGGTACCGCTAGCTCCCGACTCATCAACCAACTCACCGCTCGTCCTCCCGAAGCATCTCATCATCAACCGATCACTCCTCCTTCCCCCATTACTCCTCATCCCCCCGTAAATTCCCCTCAGCTCACATCGGCAGAAGAACGCATCCAAGCTCGTCGTGAGGCTGCTACGAAGAGTCTCGCAATGCTTGGCTTCACCTTGACCAGCGGGATGAGTCTCCATCATAATTCTGCTTCGACAAGCGATTTCAATCCTTTCAAGTCTACCTGATCTCCGGATTCTCCTGCTCTTTCGCTTTCCTTCCCGTCGTTTTGACGGTCGAAGATGAACCTTGTATCGTAGCGTTATCCCCTTTTCGTCTTTCTATCAATTCTCTTTCAGTATTCTCTCTCGCTTCCCCAACCACCCCGTTTTTATTCACCAGCGAGTAATGCGAATTCCAGAATTCCAGAAAGTAGATCGAGCGTCCATGGTAGAGAGAAAGAGTACAGCTAATAGAGAGAACGTGAGAACTGGCGAACGAAGGAGAGCTGCGTAAAGTATCAAATAATAACAGAAGGACGAAGGAGTAGAAACATTAAGGTTTTTTAGGTATTGTAGTGATAGCATCGTAAGTTTGATTTAGTCGGGATCAGCATTGACGACTCGTAATTCTCGTTTTGGTGCGAGTCCGGTATTCGTGAAGACGGCCTCCATTCCGAGGGTTTCCTCCTCCACCGCATCGCTGTATTGGGCATCGAGCATTAGTGACGAACGAGAGAAAGTAGAGAGAGAGAGAGAAAAGAGTTTGTGCTCACCTCGCGGCAGATTCAGAGAATCGTCGATTACCTAGAGCAGCACCCATGAATGAACCACTCGTTCCATACCCACTATTCGGACTGTCACATTCTAACTAGATCAGAGCGAATTCGAGGAGAGAGAGAGAGCAATTGAGACTAACCGTTTCTCATACCCGAAATTCCCAAATCTCCCTCCTCCACCTCCTGAACTACCCGAATCACTCCTACTAGCCAACCCATGACTACCCGTCAGCGCAGCTTGATCCTTCCTATTCTTCTCCTTGTTCCGTTTCCTCCTCAAACAGAATAGAAGTAGAGCTAAGAGGAGTAGAGCAACGATTCCTCCAACTACTCCTCCGACGATTCCACCTATTGGAGTTCCGCCGCCTCCTCCTCTTCCTGAGCTATCTGATCCCGAGTCGCTTGAAGAAGGGTCGGTTCCGATCCCTCCGGTGAGATCTTGCAGAATCGTCGGTGTCGTGAACTGTCGAAAAAAACGTAGCAAGGTCAATCGAAAGCCCTCAGAGCAGATTGTGAAGGCGACTCACCTTTCCTCCTTGTTTGAACTCGCTCTGCCATGCAGAACCTACAGATCCCACCCCAAAACAATCAGTCGACGAAGTCCTCAGCTTCGACAAGTGCGACAGTCCACTCACTCGTGGTGTTGTAAATGTACACCCCTGGCTGGTCACACAATAAATCCTCACTAGTCAATCCTCCAACAACAATCATTTGATCTCCCTGTTTCCACCCTTTTACCTCATCAGCTCTCATCCTCAAGAAACTCATGAGGAAAGAAGGGGGAGGAACTAACGGATAAAGCACATTGATGACCTGCTCTTCCGGCTGGTGAACCTGGGAGACCATCTTCTGATACGAGAGTCCAGGTGTAAGAGGATTCTTGGATTGTTAGGATCCAGAGAGCTGAATCGCGTGAGGATTGGTTCAAGCGTTGACCACCATAGATGAAACTATGGGATTGTGAGCGATAGTGGAGTGCGAGACGTGATTAGAGAGCAGATAGAGGGTGGTGAGGGAGGGTGAGGGAAGTGCAAAACAAGGAAAACGAATTTGTCAGTCTTTATCCGAACCTCTTCTTTTCCTCCTTCCTATCTCCCCCATCGTCCCTCCATCCGATCACTCCGAGAGTAGAACGAGTGCTCACATATGATGAGTCTCTATCCCATCGACCACGGCCGTCCCTCTAACGCTACAATGATTGACTCTCGCCCCAATCGTATCCCCTAAAGTAGACTGTTTAGTCCACCCTTCAGCACCAATATCATACACGTCCAAAACACTATTATCGACGTATTGAGTAGATGTAGCTCCACCTATCGAGATTAGGATCCCTTGATTGTTGGTTCCGAGGTTCGGAACGTAGCTATATCATCTTGAATTGGTGAGCGGACGAGAGGGGATTCAAGTAAAAAAAGTGGGAGAATTTTTGAGACGTACGTAAGAGTTCCGTCGGCGCGATTGAGAGGTGTCGAGAAGGGAGTGGAAGTGTTTGAAGTAGATGCAGAACCGGAATACTAAGAAAAACGAAATTCACGATATTTTGGGTTCAATCAGCTCGACG
Source organism: Sporobolomyces roseus (assembly GCA_016617785.1). Classification (NCBI taxonomy): domain Eukaryota; kingdom Fungi; phylum Basidiomycota; class Microbotryomycetes; order Sporidiobolales; family Sporidiobolaceae; genus Sporobolomyces; species Sporobolomyces roseus. The sequence goes on from JADILM010000001.1 coordinate 797,449, forward strand.
ACGAAGAAGGAAAGGGAGGAGGAGGGATTGAGAACGTACAGAAGTGATATTCTTCATCTCTTTCGAACCGAGATCGAAACGAACCATTGAATTGAGGTAAATTCTCGCGATTTGATTACTCCATCCTTGAGTAGTCTGTCAGATCTCGAACGCTTCTCCCAATTCAGTTTCGTGTGCTGCGAACAGTATTGGAGCTTCTTTGAGAACTCACGAGGAAATCTTGATGACCCGAGAAATCTATCGCAAAGTGATTTCGAAACGAAAACCATCATGATGAGCTCGAGTCCTCTCTTGTTTTCCGAGAGAGAACGTTTTCTTGTACTTACAAAACCCTGTATTCTCTCCTCCCTGTCCCAACCCTTCAACAAAAGTCCAACTCCCCTCTGCAGTTCTCCCTACCGTATCTCCATCAGTTTCGACGATACTCCATTCTCCTCCCCCAATGTCGTATGCGAACACGTTTGATTCTGGAGGAGAAACGGGAGGGGAATCTGAGAATTGTCCTCCGTATTGATACAACGTTGAACCATCCTTAGATGGCCATAAAGCACCAACTGCGAAAGAGATTCAAGCAAATTGATTTTTAGCGTGCTTTTTCTTCGCAAGAGATATTTTCGAATGAAGGGTTTTTGAGATCGAGGCCATATCGATGGGTAATGTAGATCCGAAGGGGGATAAGTGAGATTCTTGTGTCGGATCAGAAGAAGAGTGGGGCGGAGAGATGGTCGGGAACGGGGGAAAACAAGAGATAGATGGAAAAGTGGAACGAGAGGGAGGGATCTTGGCGATGAGCTCACTCTCAGATTGAGAGAACTTACGGGATACGGCTGGAGGATAAGTATAATTCGTCGTTGCTGGTTCGACGAGATTGATAGGTGGAGTACCCGTACCCCAATCTATACCGTACTCGCATAAGTTTAATTTCGCAGCGAAAGAGAGAGAGAGTGGAGGTGAGCTCACTGGTTGAGAGATCTATTGAAACTAGTGCGTTTGTCCAATTACCGACTGTAGAAGATGCAGAAGTGACCGCTTGGCCTCCATAGTAATACAACGAGTTACCTGCGATTGCCATCTATCAGCCAAGTCATTGAACATCAGCTAGAACTTGAGATTGAATAAGAGAGAGAGGGAGGAGTACCTGACCACTCCATCTATAACATGGATTGGGTTGTTGTTGTTCTTGTGCGAGGACAGACGACGAAGTGAGCAAGACGAGGAGGAGGAGGGGAACCAATGATCTCGAACTAGTGGGAATGGGTGGCGGGTGAGTCGATCGAAGTGTAAGTTTACGACTCATTCTGAGCCGATAATAGTCGAGTAGAAAGAGAGTGGAGAAGGCGAGAGAGATAACGTTCGCTTGAATCCAAAGCGATCACTGCGACACAACACGATTAATACACTCTCAATCGATCTGCATAGGGTACTCAGTAAGATAGCTATTGTAGCCTATCCGATACAGTCGAGAATTGTAGCGAGAAATCAAGATCTTGATGAAATCGGAAATTAGAATTCATCAGCTTTCTCCTCGTATCTACTCTGCTTCGGTTCAATTACAGCCTGATACACTCCCGCCAATCAGATAATCAGCTCGGCCTCACTAGGAGTAGCTAGGAGTTCATCGATGAACTCATGTAGAAGTTTGGTTAATTCTTCTCGATCAACAATCCTCCAAACTCAACCATTCTACACTGTTATTCCTAAATGTACAACCTCTAGATCCAACTCCTTCACTCACCCACGACATCCCCTTCTCCCTTATAACTCTTCTCGCTTCCCTCCCCTTTCCTCATCTCCTCCTCTCCCCTCCTCTCTCACATTCCCACGATTCTCCTCCACCTCGTCCTCCTCCTCTAGTTCCTCTCGTTCCACTCCCCCCTCTCCCCGCTCCAAACCATCCCAATCAATCTTCTCGAAACTCCTTCGAGGTTCCTCTCCTTCCTCTCCTTCTCCTCCCTCACCGGGAACAACACGCGATGGCTCAGATCATTCACAACGAGATTTGGAGATGGCTAAAGCATTGGAACGTACTTTGAGAGGAAGGGGGATGGGTGAAGGGAATATGGATGTTAGATGTACTACTTTGGATAAAACGTAAGTTTCTGCCTCTCTTATGAGAGAAGGGTGAGGCTGACGAGTTGAGAGAGGAGGGGAGTACTACAGGGGACAAGTCAAGACTGCTGCCCAACATTTGAGCAAGAGTGAATTATGTGCGAAATATCAGATTCAACCGAGAGACTTACGCAAACTAGACTCAGTACGTTTTCCCTCCTTTCCCTCCTCTTCCTAGCCCTCGCTAAACTCTACACGAATCCTACGAGTAGGCGGTTCCAACTGTGGTTCCTACCATCTTGTCAAGAAAGACTTGTATCATTTTAACAATGTTACATTTGAGAGTAGTCATTACTTCGAAAGATATGACCATTTTCGATTCGGTCGGTTCAGAAGATAGTTGGTTGAAAGGAGTTTTCATTTGGTCTGCCGAGGTGAGTCAACCCTTCTCCTTCTCCTTCTCCTTCTCCCTCCCTTTCGAATTGAATTGAATTTTGAGCTGATGTTTTGCTTTCAATGAGTGAATGTTAGCATGCGTTGAAAACGAATGGCTCTGCTACACCTGGATTACCATACGAGTTCAAAGCGCTCGAAGCGGCACTCACTTCGGTAGTAGCTGCTTTAGAGAATGATCTCGCCAATATCAGAAGTCATGTTGTCGAGTTATTGAATGTTATGGAGAATCATATTGGTGCGTTTCACTTCTCCTTTCCTTTGTACTACTGAAACTTGTTGTTCCAAAGAGATTGCTGAGTGATAAAAAGGGTAGAGTTGAGCAGATAGGGATAATTTGAGGTTGATGTTACAATATTCGAGAAAGTTGTCAATCTTTCAAAAGAGGGCTCAATTGGTTCAAGAAGCATTAGATGAATTACTATCAAACGGTATGCTCTCTCACTTCACGAATCCTCTCCTCTGTACGATTTCGGGGAAACGATTCCACACCGGCTGACGTCCCCAAAACCATTCTTTTCCCCTTCTACAGACGATGATCTAGCTGCTTTATATTTGACGGCCAAGAGTCAAGGTAAACCTCGTTCAGCAGACGATCACGAAGAGATCGAGTTACTCCTCGAATCATTCTCGAAACAATGTGAAGAAATCGTTTCTGAAGTAGAAACCCTCTCTGTACCGTTCTTCCCTCCCCCCCACCCCTCTCCCTTTCCTCCCTACTTGATATCATACTGATGATCAAAAGGATGGTGAAAATAGGCAAACGTGAGACATACAGAAGATATCATCGAATTGATCCTCGACGCGAACCGAAATAGTTTGTTAGGATTAGATTTACGAGTGAGTATAGCTACTATGGGTCTAACAGCCGGAGCCCTCATAGCTGCTCTATTCGGAATGAACGTACGTATCCTCTTTCTCTCCCTCTCTTTTTGGATCCCGCTGATTTTGAGTGCGAGGGAATGGGGTTTTTTGTTTTTTTTAGTTGGTATCTCATTTAGAGGAAACTCCTTATTCGTTCGGAGTCATCACGGTCGTTGCATTCTCGTTGGCGGGGTTAGTGACGGGGATGGGGTTGAGACGATTGAGGACGCTTAGAAAGGTCGGGTTGGGATGGAGGGAAGAATTGAGAGCGGCGGGGGATAGGTGGGCTGCTAGGAAGAGGAGTAGGAGGAGGGATTGAACGACGTGTATGGATCAGAGTGGATGAGGATAGGAGGGAAAGGAAGGGGGTTATCATAGATAGATAGAATCGTTGGCAGAGTTCTGATAGAATTCGGATTCGTTTTGAACTTGTTGTTGTTATCATGCTAATATCGCTCATCTCACTTGTCTCGGCTCACTCCTACGCTCTCACGATGACGAAGAGAGGGAGAGAGATAGTCTAATGCGTGTTGTAAATGCAGAGAAGGTGATTATGCGAATTCGTACTTTACTTTACTCTTCTTTCCACCAACCGTCATTCCCTCAAACAAAGCCTTCTCGACCTCTTTCTCATCCGTGAATCCCTTCTCCTTGGCTTGACCCAAAACCTTCTCCCTCAAACTAAGAATCGAAACTGATTCGTTGAGTAACGAAGGTAGAGTTGTTGAGAGGAATGAAGACAGAGTCTCTTTCTTGGGCTCCTCCGTAGTAGTAGTCGAGGTTGATTCATCTTTGTTCTTCTTCGACTTTTTCTTCTTCTTCTTCGATGGTTCGTCTTCAGCAGCAGGTTTCGTCGATTCCTCTTTCTCCTTCGAGCCATTCACAATTGGTTCCTCTACTTTCTTAGATGAATCGTCTTCTCTTGTTCGTTTCTTTGAATCTTCCTTCTCTTGAACGGGAGCGGGAGGAGCTGATTCGGCAGGTTGCGAAGACTGGTTTTGATTTTGTTGTTGTTGTTGTTGCTGCTTGCCCTTCTTCTTTGGCTCCTTGTATACACTGTTCAATCCGACTCCTTCTTATCAGCAACTCAGTTCTAGATAGATCAGGAGCAAGAGGAAACGAACGATTTATGATACCTCTGTTCCTCCGACATACAACTCGTGTGAGTGCTATACCCATTAGGTCCAGTTCGTCCATCAAACGTATTGTTACAATCGACACCTACAGGGATACAAAACAAATGTGATTAGCTTGCAGGAAGGAAGTTTTAGATGAAGTAGCAAAACTCTGGCTAGCTTACAGGTGTAGTAAGCTCCTCTGCATCGTTGTGCGTGTTGATCAAGTTTGGGCTTCTTGAGGATATCGCCGCATGCTTCACAGGAGAAGGAAACCATCTGGGAAGAAGAGTGGAGGGAAGAACAGGAAATTTGGATCAGCGAATCGAGGTCAGGGGAGTCTCGAGAGGTCATTAGAGCCTATGTTGATATGACAGACTTACGAGGAGCGCTGAATGGAGTCGCGAGGGGAGCGGCGGAGGAGAAGGGAAGAAATGAGAATTTCGCTCAACTTTGACTTTTCGCAACTCCAGCTTGCTCAATCTCACCACCCTTGATACTTCTCTTACTCCCCATAAGGAGGGAAGGAACCGCGGCTCGCAGTTCTTACCCACTTTGACCCTGAGCTCCCTCCCCTTCGTTCTCCCCTTTGACCTCGTTTCGCAGCTCAGAAACGCTGGTCCTCGTGGTTCAGTCTCGGTCCTCACCTCTTGACCCCGTCAGACTCTTTCTCACTCAGCGTCACCTGCCACGTCCTTCAGCTGCGGTGAGTGAACAAAACGGCATCGCAAATTCGTTTCCTCTTTCTTTCCTTCACACCACTTTCGACGCTCGATAACAATGAACACTCGATCTCAAACCAACCCCACTTCTACTTCGGCTACCTCTACTCACGACACCTCGTCCAACCCGATGCGTGAAGCCAGTCAGTCCATCGTTTCTCTCCCTGAGACGCTCGAGCTGACCTTACTTTGGATTCTAGCTTCCTCTGGATTCGCTACTGGTATGCCTGGAGGTCAAGGCGTAATCGGGTCGTCGACCACTACCGGACACAACACTCTAGGTGGTCACAACAGTGAGTTCTTTCTTCGTTGAACCTTCGCAGGCGATCTATCTGGCTCATCTGTCGCCTACTTCCAGCTCACAACGCTCACTCTTTGACCGACACTGATCCTACTGCTCGAGGTAACCACCTCGGCTCGACCGGAACCACTCACAACAACCATTCGTTGACTGGAGGATCTCACACGGTTCCTTCCACCTCCTCTTCGACTGCCGGTCATCACGCTCAAGTCGCTCATCCTACCAACGAAGGTCTTCACGCGACGAGGAACACCAACACACACACGCAAGGATCTCACTCGAACCCCTTCTCGAACTCTTCTTCGACGGGTGCTCACTCTCACACCCCTCACTCGAGTACGACGGGCGGTCTTTCCTCGACGACGAGTGGACCTCACTCGACCACCAACGGTATTCACCGTACTCCTACCGGACCTGGATTCGGACACGATGCAACGGGCGCTCACCCCTCGATCGGAGACAAGGTTACTGGAACTGCAGAGACTTTGATGGGGAAAGTTACTGGGGATTCGACGAAAGTCATCGAGGGTCAAACTAAAAAGACTGAGGGAAAGGCAGGATTGCAAGCTGCTAAGGCTGAGGGAGCGATTTGAACGAGGTTGGCGAAAGAATCTTTATACCTTTTCGTAGATACCTTACTTTTGTTTTTTGTTAATTCTTCGTATCTATATTGCGCTACAGTGAGATGAAGAGCGAGAAGTTGAGCTTTCCTCCCAAAAAATCGTCGGCTTCGAAATTCGAAAAGCGGTGCTCTTCGCTTCCTCTTTTCACTTCACACAAATGGCTTCAACAACACAAGCTGAAAGTGACTTTCTCAACTGGTTCAAATCGAATGGAGGTACCGTTCATTCGGCAGTCGGATTCCAACAATTTGATGGAATGGGAAGAGGAGCCGTCGCACTGCAAGACATCGAGGTGAGTCTCACTGAGCTTGTAGAAAGTGTTCAGATAGCTCATGAAAGCTATTGAGCAGGCCGACACACTCCTATTCTCGATCCCTCGTTCAATTCTTCTCACTACTTCAACATCAGCTCTCCCTTCTCTCCTCCCCTCAGAAGAATGGCAAGAACTATCAGGATGGACTCCATTGATCCTCAGTATGATGTATGAGCGATTGAGAACCTCTACATGGACTCCCTACTTCGATCTCTTGCCGGAGGAAGGATCGTTCAACTCTTTAATGTTCTGGACAGAAGAGGAATTGAAGGAATTGACGGGAAGTACAGTACTTGGCAAGATTGGGAGAGAGGACGCAGATCAAGCATTCGTCGAAACCGTCAAACCTTTTATTGAGAAACATGAGAAAGTGTTTGGAAAGGTCGAAGATTACTCGCTCGAGCTGTTTCATTACATGGGGAGTCTAGTGTTGAGTAGATCGTTCCACGTTGATCACAAAGCGAAGGAGGAACAAGAGGGAGATGATGAGAATAGCGACGATGAGGAGGAGGAGGAAGAACGAGAAGACGTTGCAGATGTCGCTGCTGTTCCTTTCGCAGACTTGCTGAATGCGAAATCGGGTTGCGATAATGTGAGTCCTCTCTTCACCTCCGAGGCTGCAAGAGAAGCTGATTGAAGAGAGTTTGCAGGCTCGATTATTCTACGAACCTCAATCTCTCAACATGATGTCGACCTCGAGAATACCCGCTGGTTCTCAAATCTTCAACACCTACGCAGACCCACCAAATTCAGATCTCCTGAGACGATACGGTCATGTCGATGAAGTGAATGAGGCTGATTTGGTCGAAATTGGGTTGGAAGAAGTTGCGGAATTGGTCGGCGAAGGAAGTGGTCTCAAGGAAGAGGAAATCGAGAAGCGGGCAGAGTTCTTACTTGATGTTGGTATCGACGAGTGAGTTCAGGAGTTGCCCCTTTCGGTGTGACCCGAATTGACAACTTTCACTCTATACAGCGTTTTCGCTGTCGAATCCAACAATACCCTTCCCGATGAACTCGTCTCAGCTATTCGCACCTTCCTCCTCTCTTCCGACGAACTCGCGAAATCTCAAAAGAAGGAGTCACCACCGAAACCGAAACTCGAGGCGAGTGTTGCTGATTGGGCGAAAAAACTCATCGAGAAGCGAGAAGGAGATTACGAGACTACGATAGAGGTGAGTTCCCACTCTACTCCGTTCCGTCGATTCCGTTTATCGGTATTGCCGACGCGATTCAATGGGAATTCCTGCCGTTTTATCCGGTATCTGTCCTTTTGTTCCTTTCGCAGTCGAGGACTGACTCGCTCCTCCCCTTTCGCACAGGACGATGAGAAGCTCCTACAAGATTCAACGCTGCCACCGAGGAAGCGAATGGCGATCATCGTTCGACTCGGAGAGAAACGAATTCTGCGAGCGACTCGATCACAACTCGAAAGTGAATTCCCTGCTAGTTCTTCTGCCCCGCCTCAAGAAGCGAAGAAGGACAAGAAGAGGTCAAGAGATGAACGGAAGGAAGGACCAGAGGAAGGAAAGAAGGCTAAGGTTCGAAAGTAGTCTGTGTTTCGAATTTCGATCCCTTGCGAAGCGGCGAGTACTCCTTTTCTCTGTCCCAATTCGTCCCCTGGCCTTATCTGTTGCTCTTGCGTAGTGTCTGGAACCCCTCTGAGCTCTTCGACAGGCGTTTGTCCCGATTTTGCGATTTTTCCGAGAGCGTATCGTTGCGGATGAGCCGTATTCGTGCCCTCGGATCTACCGTGAACTCAACCGGTTCTCCAATCGCTTCGCTATCACTCGCTCAGGGGACTGATAGCGAGTCCAGGGACCTCGAGAAACGGCTACAGAAGTTGTTAGAGGTCTCGTAGAAGCCAGATAAGTCACTTAGGGAGGTCAGTAGGTGACCGTATGCTCTCTGTGTGATCAACGCTGAAAAACCTCAAGCTTTCTGCTTGGTGCCTGACGAAAATTTCTCGAACTTGTGGAGACGTTTTTTCTTATCTAGACTTTCAAAGGTCTCACGCTACCGCGCTTCTCCCTCTCCTCTCTCTTCTTCTTCTTCTTCTCCATCCCCTGCTTGCTCGTGTGGCAGTTTACAACCCAATGTCGGCAAAACTTCAATCAGCGAAAGAAGACCTCAAGTCAAAGACAAAGATTGAAGGATGGGTCTTACCGAAACCTGAATCTGCTGTGAGTTATTCTCAACTCGTGTGACTCGTCTGATGACGGCCTTGGAAGTGATGGGAAGCTACTCGGGTGCTGATGATGACTTTTCATCGATGGTTACTCGGATTAGTTCACTCCTCCTTCACATTGGAGTAATGCAGATATGTAGGTTCAGATTTCTTTATTGGCGGTCTCTGTGTACTATCGCACTACTCGGAGCTGACCGAAGATTGCTCTGGGTTGATTTCGATCGTATGCAGGGAGCCAGTTCGCCCTGAGGATTGCACCTGGACGACAACTACCTTCTTACTTTACTGGATGTCTGATCTCATCAACGCTGGTAGTTGGAGTCAGGTACGCTTCCACTGCTGCTGCTCTCTTCTACGAAAGCCTTCGGCTGACGGATTGTGTTGCTCTATATCCGCTGCCTTCATCTCCGATCTTTCTATACCCTTGCTTTGCTTGATTTCGCTCGGAAATAGGTCAGCAGGTGTGTTGGGCCTCCTCTGACCGCTGCCTACATTCTTGTGCTGACTTGTTATCGTTGTCGTCTCAAAGTTTTGTGTCGCTCGGTCTGACTTGGTGGGAAGGAGTGATTTGTACTTTCGTCGGAGGATTCTTCATCTCTTGCTTGGTTCGTTCCCTTCGAGCTCTCTGCTCCTCCTAACACGGGGCTGACATCTGCTCTCGATACAGATCTCGGCCAACGGTATCATCGGTACGCTTGACACCTCGACTTCGTCGTTTCGTCGTCTCTTCGGAAAAGTTCGCTTTCTTGATTTCTCATACTTCGCTCTCTTCCACCAGGTGCTCGCCTACACGTTCCTTTCGCTATCTCGGCTCGTGCTGCATAGTGAGCCGAATCACCCATCTCTTCGCTCGCGCACCTGAGCTAAACTCTGCTTTCCTTCTGTCTCGCAGCGGATACTGGTTCTCTCGATTCGCCGTCGTCTCTCGTGCTGTCATCGCCATGTTCTGGTTGAGTGTCAACAGTTACCGTACGTTGCTCAGCTTCTTGCGCAACGCGTCGAGATGAGCTGACACCCCGAATCCTTTCCACCTTAATCAGAGGGAGGAACTGGAATCCGTATCTGCTTGACCGCCATCTGGCCTTCCTTTGCAAGATTCCCGAATCACCTTTCCGAATCCTCTGGGACGACCTCCTCCGCCTTCCTCTGTTTCTTCCTCTTCTGGCTCTTCCAATTCCCTCTCTGCCTCATCCACCCCCGCAAGCTTCGTCCTCTCTTCATCCTCAAGGGTGTCACTCTACCTGTCGTTGCGGTAGGCATGACCATTTGTGAGTTCATCGTTCCAGTCCGAATTGAACCTTGACTGAATACTGAAGATTCTTGCCGTGTCAGGGTGCATCGTCAAAGCTGGAGATCAAGCCTCAACTGTTCTTCGAGAGTGAGTACAGATCTCTCACTTTTCGATTACGCTCGGAGACGAGTCAGAGTGATCGTCCTCGTCGAGTGGTCTGACTAATTTTCGTTCTCCCTCGAACAGATCTCCTCGCTTGTCCGGTATCGAGCATTGGTTCGCGGTGATGACTGCCATCAACTCTTGCATGTCCACCTGGTCCACCCTTTCCCTCAACGTAAGCTCGCTTGCCTTTCAACAACATCCCGCTCCCGACGAACCTTTCTTCTCTTTTCCCTCTCTCTCCCTCTTCCGTCCTTTCCTCGTCCTTTCCTTGGCTCCTCTCGCGAGCCTACGTCGCTCTTGTGAATGATCTGCTGACCTCCTCGTTCTTGCATGCAGATCGGAGACATGAGTCGATATTCGAAGAAACCCACTTCGGCTGCGATGCAACTCGCCATCATCCCCTCACTCTGGACTATCTGCGCTATCTTCGGCTCCATCTCAGCAAACATGACCACTGTCATTCCCATCTATCAAGGAAAGTCGATCTACCAGCCGTTCGACATCATCGAAAACGGAGGATGGCTCGATACTTCCCCTGGACGTGCTGCTGCCTTCTTCTGTAGCGCCGCTTGGGCGATCGGAAATATGTGCGATTCTATCCATTCACATCTGGTAGTGTTCTGCGTTACTGACGATGAATTGTAAACAGGACAACGGTGATTTTCTTCTCCCTCAGATATTTCGCGAGCTACCAGACTAAATTTGACTATCCTGCTCGCAGAACATCACGGCCAACTCGATCTCAGCTGCCAACGATCTCGCTTCCCTCTTCCCCAAGTGGGTCGATATCCGACGAGGACAAATCTTCGTTCTCATCGTCGGTTGCTTCGCTTTTGCGTGAGTCCTTTTCTCTATCAATCTCGACCCTCGAAGGCAAACCAGAAGCTGACGCATCAATTAAATACAGTCCTTGGAAGGTGTTGGCATCAGCATCGGCTTTCCTCTCCTTCATGGCTTCTTATGCCATCGTTTTGACTCCTCGTGAGCTTTCTTTCGATTCTCTCGTTCTGTTTCAGTTTCTCTCGTACTGACGTCACTCCCCTCGTTAGTCGCTGCCATTCTCTCCGCCGATTACTTCTTCGTAAAGAAGAGAAAGTACAACGTACCCGAGCTTTACGACTTCTCCGGAATTTACGGATACAAGAAAGGTTTCAACCTTGCCGCCGTCGCTGCTCTCCTCATCTCCATTCCTCCTAATGGTACGGTCTTCTCGCTCTCTCAGCTAAAGACTGTAGCTAACATCAATCATATTTCACAGTCCCAGGAATGATCAACAGTTTGAACTCGGATATCACGATCGGAAACGCCAAATACATCTAGTGAGTGTTTCCGCTGTCATCGCCATCCCTCGCCTATCGCATACTGACTTCCCTTTCATCTCTAGCTGCATGGCGTGTATCTACGGTATTTCGACTTCGATGGCTGCCCTCGTTCTCTTCAGCCGACTCTTCCCCGATCACAACTCGCTCATCGCCGAAGCTGTCGACGCACACGATGTCCTCGACGGTCTCGTACCCGGTTACGAACATCTCTCTCGAAAGGACGTCGGTACCAACAGTCTCACTTCAACCGAGAAGAAGCTCGAAGAAGCAGAGACAGATATCGTCGCTGTCTAGTTTTTCGCAATTCTCTCTCTCCTGTCATATTATAGATTGGTCGCGTGGATATCATAGATAGATAGCTTCCGTGTTCTCCCTTCTTCTGTAACGTTAAGTAGTGGCTTTTAGTAAAAAGGTTTGAAGTCTTGTTGGGTTCCGTCTCTTTTGTCGTATTCTTCTCTTTTCCCTTGTTTTATGTCGAAATGAAATCACGTTTAGTAGCATCTCCCCGTCAAGTCCGTTGCTCCGTCAACATGTCTCCTTCTGGCTGCTACACATCGAGAATTTGAGCTGTTGCGATCAAGTTGCGAAAAGAAAACAAAGCATTTCATGGCTTTGTTCTCGTTCGACCCTTTTCGCTTCATCTCTTGCCGTCCTGAACCGCTAGCTACTGAGGCGATCTCACGATTGGCTTGAACCCCGAGGCAAGGACGCTGCGTGTCTCGAGGCATCCAGACGAACGCCGCATGCACTTTCGAAAAGCTTTTGTTCTCCTCTGGATGCGTTCCTTTCTTTGCGCTCCTTCGCTCTCGGCGGACGCGGCAAGAGACTTATGAAACAAATAATGCATTGGATATCAAGTAACGAACTAAGGAATGATAACGGAAGCAACTACAACTTCGATCGCTCGTTCTCCTTCTTGACCCGAACGACGGCTTTACCCCAAGTCTCCCTCGCTCCAAGTGCTTTCAATCCCGCAGGGACGCTCTCAAGACCTCTTCAGACACGAGTAGACACGGTCAGCTCTCGATTCACCAACTGAAAAAGCGTGTACACTGACTCGAAGATCTTCTCGAAAGCGACACCTCTGACTTTCTTCTGCTCGAATAGATCGAGAAGCGCTCCCCAGACACCCGGGATAGCCTCAGGTTCTTTCCCGATATAAGCACCCCTGTTTACGATAGGAATGAGGGTCAGCAAATTCGAGGGGAAACAGAACGAATAGCTCGAGTCCGCTTCAAAGAGTAAGAAATTCAAGGCTTACCAGTGTACACCCATCGCAGTACAGTTCTTCAATAAGAGCAAGTTTGCGGGAATCTGTTCGGATCAGAACGCAAGTCAGCTTGATGCGAAGGAGAAAGGAGAAATAGACATCGAGAGAAACGGACCTTTTCGATTGTTCCTCCTGCGAAACCGACGATGACGATACGTCCATTCCAAGCGATACACTTCAACGAAGGTACGACGAGTCCAACAGGATCATAGATGCTGTATACATAAGCAATGTGTCAGTTTCAGCGTTTCCTGCATGCAGAAGATGCGACTTACATATCAGCTCCGTGACCATCAGTAATCTTTTGTACCTCCTTCTGCCATCCTTCTTTAGTGTAGTCGACGAGATGATCCGCTCCGTAACGCTTGCAAACTTCGAGCTTTGCTTTCGACCCAGCAGTTGCGATAACGTTTGCTCCCATAGCTTTCGCGATCTGTACGGCGGCGAGACCGACTATATCGACGAGAGGAGTCAGTCAAATCCTCAGATGATAGCAGTCAGAAAGTGAGGGAAACTTACCACCTCCAGCAGCGGCCTGCGAAATCGAGAAACAAGCTTTGGGTCAGTCCGCAATCTCAAAGCCCGACCAAACACCGTCCTTCTCGATGATGCAGTACATCATAGAAAGAAAAGAAAGAAAGCGAGATGTAGACTCACATGTACGAGAACCCAATCTCCTTCTTTTACATTCGCACGATTCACGAGTCCAGCATAACTAGTCGGCATAGTAACGTACAACCCGGCAGCCTCTTCCATTCCCATATTGTGAGGGATCTCGATCAGTTTGCGGTAGTCTACAGCGATCTTTTCGGCGTAGGCTCCTTGACCTGCTCCGAACACTCGAGTTTTGCCCGGAATGTAATCGCATCCGTCGGGGATTGGAGAGGAGGCACTGATGACTCCAGAGAATTCAGCACCTAGATAAAGAGGGAGTAAACCGGAAGGGGAGGAGGGGAATCGAGACAATGAGGAAGGAGGGTGCGAAAGGGAAAGAGGGAAAGTTGCGAAACGATCAGTCAGCTCAGAGTCCTCTCGTTTACTGCCATCCCTCGCCCGATATCCCTGAACTGACGAGTGTGACATACCAGCGACATAAGGGAAAGGAGGTTTGTGTTGATATTTGCCCTGCGAAACGAGAACAGTTGTCATCAACTTCTCTCATCTGAGGCCCTGTTGATAGGAGAGTACTCACCTCGATCTGTAGCAAGTCAAAGAAGTTCAATCCAGCGCAATAGACGTCGACGATCACTTCATCTTCTCCCGCTTTCGGTTCGGGACAATCCTTCAACCTCGCTTCGAGTTCTTCAAACTTGATGTTCTTTTCAATTTGGTAGCCTCGCATAGTAGTATTAGTCGTGTGCTGTAAGGGAGTGAAGAAAGAGTCGGAAGTGAAGTGGAGAAACGAGAGAGAGAAGAGAGAGAAGTTTCTCGGTTCTTCGGGTTACTCTTTCCGCTTCTCCCATCAACTCGATATTGTGGAGACTGATCAGTAATCCATCAGTGAACTCTATCTCAACCTGACAAGCCTACCCGACAGCTTCCATCTCCCTCCCTCGCTCTTGTCACCTGTTCCTTCTCCTCCTCTGATATGCACCGCTATCTCTCGCTTATCACTATCGACAGACTATTCTCCAACACCAGGACTCTAAGGAAGTACTAGGGAAAAGATGAGATTCTCAGTACTGCGCTAATACGGTCAATTTACATCGCAGTCCCGCTGCGACTGATCAAATTCGAGGTCAAATGCTGCTTCTGTTTGCTGCTTTGCTTCTTACATCTTGGTGTCCTCCTGTCAGTCTGATTGAGTGGGTCCCAAAGTAAGTGCTCCTCTCTTTTCATCATCTATGGATCCGCTGACTGAACCTCGATCCACGGTGTTTCGCAGTCCTTTCGACACTACAACACGATTCTAGCAGGGTGCAACATGAAGTCGCTTACTCTATCGTTGCTCGTAGCTAGTCTTGGTGCGTCCCGATTCATTCTTGAGTTGTCGGCTCGGAATCCATCCTAATTCTCGCGTTTCCGTTCTCACAGCTCTCCTCGCTTCGCAAACTCGAGCCGTTCCTTTCGAGACACCATTGTCCAACATTCTTGATCCCAGTGATAGTCAGAACAGCGATGTAGTATCGAACACCGATCACCACGCGCAGTACCCTTCGGCTTCGAGATTCGATAATGTCGCTACGTCCCATCAACTGCCGACCAAGTTCCATCCTGCTCTGGACGATTCAACCGGTGGACTCAATACAGTACCCGTCCGAGACGCGTTGAGGGAGGAGAAGGAAGACGGCTACTTTGACGAACTATTCCGCGCCGTTTCTCGACCTGAACGCCCATTCAACGGTCCTCCCGATCGCAACCAAGATCGCGGGAGAAAGTCGCCTGAAGGTCGTCGTCCCTCTCGTCAAGGAAAGCGTCCAGGTCCAAAATCCTTCCCTCGTCGTCGAGGAGATAATGGAGGTCCTCGTCGCCACGAAGGAGAGCCAAAGCGTCGTCCGCCTCCACCTGATCGCCCTCGACGAGGTCATGAAGATCACTCAGAACTCCCACCACCGCCATCTCCTCGATTCCCTCTGTACCCTGGAGTAGGCAGACCTCCTTTCGAATCGATTCCTCCTCATCCTCGTAAACCCAATTCACCTTCGCTCCAAGA
Organism: Sporobolomyces roseus; assembly: GCA_016617785.1. Classification (NCBI taxonomy): domain Eukaryota; kingdom Fungi; phylum Basidiomycota; class Microbotryomycetes; order Sporidiobolales; family Sporidiobolaceae; genus Sporobolomyces; species Sporobolomyces roseus. Next base: position 812,715 of record JADILM010000001.1, read on the forward strand.
CCACTCCCGCCCGCGTCACGACTCCTTTCATCCTCATCATGGATGTCATGATCGACCTCGAGCCCCTCACTCCTTCTCTTCGTCGATAGTTCACCGGTTCCTTCGAATCTCTCGCCATCCTTTCTTTCATGTACTCGTCAATTTCGCTCAGCTGGCACTCGCTACATTCGTCATCATCAAGCTGTGGAAGAGCTGGAAGGCATGGAAGAATGGTCGAGAGGGGAGAGTTAGACTGGAGGAAGACGAACAGGAGGAGAAAGGGGTCGCAAAGGTCGGAAACGGGAATGAAGTTGCGGAAGTCGAAGGGAAAGCGTCGAATGTCTGAAGGGAGGGATATTCGTCGGTCTGGGCTGTCTTTGATCAGGCTTTCTTCTGTCTCTTTCAGAAGATCTTTCGTCGAAACTCCGAGTTTTAGAATATTGCGAAATTGAACTTGTCTCCAACTTTTGCATAGTGCTCTCACTCCCCCATTGCAACACAGACGCTCAGTCAGCGCACAACGCATTCGAACAGCGTTAAGCGAGAGAATTCTGTTCGTGCGAACCAGTTGCGAAACTTGGAAAAGTGTGACTTTTTTTCAAGTCTCATCTCGACCATTCACTCAACTCTCTCGAACATGGCGAAAAGCAAGACTGGAGTAGTCAGTGGTAAACCCAACGTAGCTAGTGGAGGTAGATTCGATGCTCGTGAGTAGCTTTCGTCCTCTCTATTTATCTCAATGGAAAGTTTGTAGCGTCATGCATCTCGAACGAAGCAATAACACTCGAGGATGGGCTGGAGTTGAATGAAGGAGATAGAGTGGATGAGCCCAGGATCGTCCAGCTATCGAACAAGGCAATGGAAATCAAGGATGTTGGGTGGAAGACTCTCGCATGAAATTACTTCGGCCTACAGATTGCGACTCCTACAGCTACTGAGAGATTACTGACACATTTGATACTTGATCTACTATAGTTGCACTACACGCAGGGTCCGACTCTGAAGATGAACGACCTCAACCCGCTACTTCGACTTCGACCTCAAACTCTCTCACTCCCTCAAAGAAAGCACTAGCACGCCAACGAGCAAAACTTCGCAAAAAGTCATCTTCGAACCTCAATGGAAACAGTAATGGAGAAGAAGACAGTGAAGCATCTTCAATCGGTCCCGCTTCTTCAAGTAATCCTCCCGTTCCAACTCTCCCTTCGAACCTTCAAACGAATGGTGGAGGAGTACAAAAGGTCGCACAACAGACATTCGAGGCCAAGGAGAAAGTAGTCGAACAGATCAAAGAAGTCATCCCAACCAAAATCGCAGACCCAGTTCCTCCTTCTTCCTCCGTTTCAGAAACCGATGTCGAATCTCAAGCTGGATACGATGACGAAGAGGACGAAGATGATGAAGAGACGATCCCTATCCCTGCCGCATCCCTCAAAACCTCGAACGATCCCATCAGTAATTCTAATACCCCTACTCCCGCTTCCCCTCGTCCCAACTCTCCTTCCACCTCCCTCCTCCCCTCTACTTCCGCAACACCAGCACCGAAGGGAGCCTACACTGGAGCAGATCACGATCCAAACAAGAAATTGAAAGCGATTATTCAACGAACGGTCGCTGGAGTAGCGATGGCTTCTGGGTTCTTGGGATTCGTCGCGATGGGTCACGTTTACGTCGTCGCACTCGTATTCATCATTCAGGCGATCGTGTTTAGGGAATTGACGGGGTTGTTCGATGCGGGTTACTCGGGAGCTCATGTTGGAGAAGAAGGGAAAGTTGTGAGATCACCAGAGAGGGAAGCGAAGAGGAAGGGTAGGAAAGAGGAGAGAGAACGTTGGAGTAGGAGAATGGCTTGGTACGAGCTTCTTTCACTTCTCTCTCGATTCACTAGGCGGGTGACTAATGAGATGCTTGAATAGGTACTTCTTCGCCGCTACTAATTATTACCTCTACGGCGAATCCCTCATCTACTACTTCAAGCACATCCTCACTCTTCAAGCTTCCTTCCTCCCCACCGCCTATTCTTTCGCTCAACATCACAGACTGATCAGTTTCGGTTTATACGTTATCGGTGAGTTTCTCAAATTGTCCCCCTCTTCCCAAATCCTGTTGCTGATTATTAAGGTTCTGTAGGCTTCGTCGGATTCGTTGCGAACCTCTCGAGGGCCAACTTGAGAAGACAATTTGGTCTCTTCGGATGGATTCATATGTCCCTCTTGCTCATCGTAGTCAGCAGTCATTTCATCGTCAACAACATCCTCGAGGTGCGTTCACTCTTTGCTACTATCGACTGACAGTGCTGATGGTTCGTTTAGAGAGGTGCACAGGGGATGATTTGGTTCTGGCTTCCCGCGTCTTTGGTTATCATGAACGATATCGCCGCCTACGTCTGTGGTAAGTTCTAATCTCCCCCCTCAATTCCCGATACTCCAGGCGACTCATACAGATTGCCGCGCTGCAGGTATGCTCTTTGGCCGACACCAACTTATCAAGTTGTCTCCGAAAAAGACTGTCGAAGGTTTCGTCGGAGCTTTCTTCGTTACTGTCATTTTCGCTGTAGCAGTACGTACTCCTCCTTGTCCAACAACTTCGACTTATTACTGACTCGAGATCCGCGAATAGTGGGCTACTCTCTTCATGCGTTACAATTTCATGATCTGCCCAGTTCAAGATCTTTCGACCAACGCTTTCTCCAACATTCAATGCACTCCCAACCACGTATTCGAATGGAAGAGCTTCCGTCTTCCTGGATCCGTCATCGCTGCTATCGAACCCATCGTCAGTCCTCTCAACTTCACTCTCAATTAACCTCGCTTAACCTCTAGTGATTGTTATAGACTCGCGGTAAACTCACCTCGATCCCCTGGGCACCTTTCCAACTTCACTCGATCGTCCTCGCTACCTTCGCCTCTCTCGTCGCACCTTTCGGAGGATTCTTCGCGTCCGGATTCAAGCGTGCATTCAATATCAAAGACTTCGGAGATTCGATCCCTGGTCACGGTGGAATGACGGATCGAATGGATTGTCAATTCCTCATGGGACTATTCTCTTACGTGTAAGTTTCTCCTCTCCCTTTTCGTTGAGCAAGAAAAAGGGAGATTGATGAGATTTGAGGAATAGGTACTACGCTTCATTGATTCGGGAAACTCATGTCACTCCTCAATCGGTACTTGCGGTTGCCATGACCCATTTGACGACGGATCAACAAGTCGAACTCGTCAAGGCGCTGGGAACTCTCCTTTCTCAAAAAGGAATCAACCCGAGAGCGTTGTGGTGATGATCGATGTTGCAAGCAAGGAGGATGAGGGCGAGAATGAGGACGAAGGATAAAATAGATACACGGAACGAGCCGATGGGAGGAGAGACGAAGAAGATGGAGGATTTTGCATGCTCTTTGTTAATGAACTGTTTTGTTTGGAATTCGATACCTTTGTTACGCTAGACTTTCTTCTCTCTTTCCTCTGTCGTCGATAGAGTCTTAATCTGTAGTATTCGATATCACATATTCTAGCAACATTCTTTTCTATCCTATCTAAGATGAAATAAACGACAAGTCTCTAAATCCGGTAAACTTTTCGACAGTTCTCCCTTGCTGCTTGCAACACTTTTATCGTATCCCACTCTGCAGCGTCCTCCTTAGCCCCCGCTCCTTCGTTGAGGATCTTTGCGATGAATTCAGCCGTCCAAGGTAGAGTTCCGGAGTGATTGAATGGAAACTTCTGTTTACTCGTCATCCCCAACGCACTATTGGGTCCAAGATTGCTTGGAGGCATATACGGTGCATCCGTCTCTAGCAGGAACCTGGGCTGAGCTTCTCCTTGACGTGAGAGCATGTTTCGCAAAACCTCAGGAGTGTTCAGGTTCGAGGAGAACGTGACGACTCCTGTAACTCCGATATAGAGGTTGGGGAAGAAGTCGAGGAGCTTCGTGGCGAGGGAAGGAGAGTCGGTGAAGCAGTGAACGTGAATTCGAATTGACGAAGGGAGTTCCGAGGTCAGGATTTCGTAGATGTCTTCATCTGCTTCTCGAGTATGAATCGTGATCTATCGTGCAGCTTGAACTTAGTTCGATATGGGATGGAAGGGAAGGAAGGGAAGGAAGGGAAGGAAACGCACTGCTTTGTCCAATCCAGATTTTAGGGATGCTCTCAGTTGTCGTCGCAAAACGTCCTTCTGGATCTCTCGAGGCGAATTATCGTAGTGATAGTCCAATCCGATCTCTCCCCATCCGACACACTCTGTTCGTGCGTGAGCTTCGGTGAAGGCCGCTTCGAGTTCGTCGGTGTAGTTTTCCGCATCATGAGGATGACAACCTAGAGAGCACACGCGATCAATATCGACAGCTCGAGACCGACAGAGTGGATGAGCGTACCGATCGCATAGTGATAATCTAGTCCTTCGAGTTCCCTCAAACTGTTGACAGTCTCATTCCATTCCTCTCGTTTTTTAGGATCACTCGCTTCGCACCACACGTCCACCACTTTCTTGGTTTCGTTCGACTCTGGAGTACACAGTGTCGCTCTGATGTAGTCCTTGACGGTAGTATGCTTGCCTTGAGGATACCGCTCTCGGTCTATTTCAAAGAGTATTAATGAGCGAATTCAGGATTGGAGAGGCGAAACTGCAACGTACAGGCTTGAAACGTTGACCAGATATGAGTATGAGTATCTATGATCTCCACCTCTTGTGCCCTATCCTCCAATGCAGTGTGCTTAGGGAGAATCAATCGTTCTTCGACTGGTAAAGATTTCGAAGATTTTGAAGAGCGAGAGTTCTTGGCTGGTGGTGGAGGAGTATTGGATGTCGAAGGAGGATTGCACATGATTGATCTTGATAAAAGGCGAGTCGGACCAAGTCTCATGCAATCTGGAGCTGAATGGAGAGAGAAAAGGAGCGAGGTTGACTGACCCGCAACAACTCACCACGACGACTTAATCACTTTGAGACAGCTCGTTTGAGCTCGTATGACTGGATCAGGAGAGCAGCAGAACTCTCACAGTCAACGGGCACTCCCAACCTCAACTTCGGAAACTCCTGATTCATCTCGCCAGCCTTTCGCTCCTACCTCGTCAACCTCGACAACTAGCACTGCTGGACCATCATTCGCAGGACAGCATCGACCTTCACCAATTCGGACTGCGAATCTAGGCATCACTACAGCTCACGAGCGACCAACATCCCCAATCTCTATCGACACTTTATCGGACAACGATACAGGCGGATTACATAGGAGGAGCTCGAGTAGGAGGAGAAGTACAGATGTAGACGATTACACGGGAGGGCTGATTGAAGGAGAAAGGCGAGGGAGCGAAACTTCGCAAAAAGGAGATGAGGAGGCAGTGCAAGGATCAAAGGGAAAGGGAAAGGGCAAAGGGAAGGAGAGATCTCAGCAAGGATGGGCACAGGTTGTGGGATCCCCAACGACGAGTCCGACGAAACGGGGACCGAGACGGAGAGCTTCGACAATAGCTCTCGCAGACGGTTCTTTCGTTCGACAGCTTCCTCAACCTCCCTCTTCCTCCTCCTCTACTCGACAAGACTACATCCCTCAGACCAGTCCAACGATCCCTTCTTTCCCTTATCCAACCTACGCATCCGACGATCCCTTCTCAACACCAACCTTCGAATCCTCTTTCAACCCAGTCACTTTCGATTCAAACTATCGTCCTTCCCTCTCTCGGACCCAATCTCATCCTCTATCTCTCGATGGATCCAGTATGGCCGCTGCATCATCATCTGACGAAGATGACGATACTCGGAATCTGACCCCGAGAGCTCGAACTCGACGATTCGACAATCAAGAGAGACGTGATTCGGAAGATCACGAATCTCGCTCGCCCCTTCGACCGACCGACTCTACTCCCGAACGTACTCGGCCTCGGCTGTCACTCAAGACCCCTCGAATGACCCCTCATCTCGGAGGTCTCTCGCGCTCTCGCGCTTCAGCACAGAGGCTGTCCCCCATCTTGACCTCGACCGGAGATCTGAGTGCATCACGAAGAGGAGGAGGAGGAGGAGGTGATGAAGGCGGCTGGCAGGAGCTGTCACCTACGAAAGGGTCGTCGCAAAGTCCAGGGCTTTCTCGAAGACAGACCTTGACTGCAGCAATCGGAGGATTGAGGAGAGCTTCAATACGAGTCGTCAACATTGCCGGACTTCATGCGGAGCCAGACGAAGACGAAGTGCGACGGCCGCCTATCGATCGATCACCTTCTCTGCGACGGCGGAGTCAAACTACCATCAAATCTTTTCAAACGGACACGCCTCAGCTCGAAGTCGTGAAGCCTGCGGAAGATGAGAACAATGAAGAGGAGGTGATAGAGAAAGAGCCAGGATGGGAGAGCGAGCATCAACAGAGCGAGACGTCGTTCAGGAGATTACGAGGGAAGACCCTTTATGTATTCGGACCAGAAAATCACTTCCGAAGAGCCTGTGCTCGGGTGCTTACTGCCGAGTGAGCTCTACCTCTCTCTAGCCTCTCGCTTTGGAGCGCGAGAGAAGCTGACTCCCATTCCTTGAGCAGGTGGACAGAACCGATCATTCTCGTTCTGATCATCTTCTCGGTCGTTCTCCAAACGATTCAAACCTCTTACAACGTCTACGAGTATCCGAGACCGACATCCGGATTCTTCCATTCCTGGGAAGACTACGCACTTTTTGGCGTCTTCATCTGTTTCTCCCTCGAAATAACCGCTCGAATCATCGTCACCGGTCTCGTCTTCAATCCTCCTCGACCACCAGAACCCCTCCGACCTACCTTCAAGAGCTATGAGAGCTCATTCAAGCGCACTCCATCACTCGCTAGTCGAATCGAAGAACGCCTCTCTCCTCTCCCTTCCCCACTTCGCTCTTCTCCGCCCCTTCTTCCGACTCAACTCAAGGGTACGGATGCATACCCACCTCACTCATCTCATCATCCTGAAGACTCGACCGATATCACTTCTGTCCTTCGTTCTCACCCTTACGATCAAAGAAACGCTTCTTCGACCGCACTCATGCGAGACAACTCTCAACTTCGACCACCAGTTTCGAGAGAGCCCGATGGAGTCGGACTAGGACTGACCGACCCCGCTGAACCGTCAACTCGAGGCGGACCCGGCTACTCGACGATTACAGCGGGATTAGCGAGTTCTCTACCCGCCGCATCAGCTGCCGCCATGGTTCCGAACACGACTGCAGCTTCCGCTCCTTACGTCCTTGCGATCCGGAAACAACGAGCGACTTATCAGCAAGCGTTCCTTCGTCATTCATGGAATCGAATCGATGTCGTCGCAGTCACTTCGTTTTGGATCTCGTTCGTTCTCGCACTTTCGGGGAAAGAAGCGAGCGAGAACTTGTGGTTCTTTCGTGCATTGAGCGTTCTCAGAGCTACACGATTACTCGCTGTCACTTCCGGTACTCAAGTAGGTTTCCCTCTCGATATAGTGATCTGAGTCGAGACGAACTCATATTTTGGATTCCTCAGACTATTCTTCAGTCGCTCAAGAAAGCAAGTCCGCTCCTCGTCAAGACGACTTTCTTCATCGCGTTCGCCATCATTCTTTTCGGGTGAGCTCGAAAGTCAAACTCGTAGAAACTCACCAGAAACTGACTTTTGGAATTCGATAGCATCATCGGTCTCCAATCGTTCCGAGGCTCTTTCCGACGATACTGTCAATGGAGAGGTGAGTCCTCACCTCGGAATACTCCTCTGTTGGAGAATGCTCACTCACAGCCTTTTCTCTTCTCGTCCGCAGACCCCGACGGCGTACTTCCTGATGTCACTTCAGAACAGAACTGTGGAGGATACTACAATTCAACGGGTCAACAAGTCAGCTACCTTACTGGAGGCGGGTTCACGGCATCGGAAGATCCGAAAGGTTTCATTTGTTCTGCTCCGAATGTTTGCATCGTTCGTTTCAATTCGATTACCCTCTATTCTCACATGCTTCGTTGTAGCTGACATTTGCTTCACTTATAGGAACTCGACAATGGTTGGGGAGGAGCGAGATCTTTCGACAACATTTTCGCTTCGTTGCTGCAAGTCGTCGTTGTAGCTTCTGGTAGGCCTCCTTCGTTCTCACGACATCGACGGATCGAGCTGACTTCTCTCTCTTACGCAGCCAACACGTGGACGGACACCATGTACGCGATGATGGACGCCGATTACTTTATTTCTTGTCTCTATTTCATCGTTGGACTCGTTATCATCAACTACTGGTTCGTCCTTCTCCTTGTCGTTGAACAGGATGGAAAAAACTGATGAGGAAGAAGAGCTCATAGGCTCATCAATCTGTTCACTGCCGTCATCACCTCAACGTTCGCGGACATCCGAGATGAAACGAAACATTCAGCTTTCGCTGCAACTGCGTGAGTACTCTGCCAACTGTGGCATGTATCGTCACTGACAGATTGATGGAAAACAGTGCGAACCCTCGATTGGATCAATACGATGACGATCGGAAGCTCAGAAGAGGATTCACGAGGAGCACGAATTTCGTTCGATTGGCGTATCAAAAGACTCATCTCGTTTGGGTCGCAGTCGTCGTTCTGTCGGTCGCCGTTCTCGCCGCGAAACAATCGAACCTCTCACCTCAAGCTATTCACATCCTCGACTCGATAGAAATCGGATGCATCATCGCATTCGACGCCGAAATAGCGATTCGAATCTTCGCTTGTCTACCCGATTGGAGGAGCTTCTTCGCTGGAGCCGCCAACTCTACCGATACCGTACTCGCCCTCGTATCGACTGTCATCCTGATCCCAGTCATTCGAGACTCGCCAGCTTATCCTTGGTTGACCGTTTTCGCAATCGCTCGTTTCTATCGATTCATCATCGCTATTCCTCGAATGCGAAGACTTTTGGTGAGCTTCATCTCTTTATCAATACTCACATGATCTGCTAATCACTCCTCGCGAGATAGACGAAAGTTCTCGGTACTTTCGCTGGTTTGGTCAACATGATCATTTTCCTCTTTCTCATGACTTTCCTCGCTGCTCTCATTGCGAGTCTCTCTCTCTGTCGCTCATCCGCTACCCCGACTGACTGTATCGCGCTTCAATCGCAGGCTGTCCAAATGTTTCAAGGGATCCCTGATCCTGATTCGGACGAGACTGGACTTATGAATTTCTACCAAGTTTTCAACTCATTCCTTGGGATGTACCAGGTGAGCAGCTTCCCACATCCACGCTTCTCTGACGACACTCAAGTTGACGATTTTGGACCATGACTTGAAACTCGCCATCTCTTTTCTCTCTCTCTCTCTCTCCAGATCTTATCATCGGAGAACTGGACAGACGTCCTCAACACCGTCATTGCTTCCGAGAAAGGCAGAGTGCAAGTCGTTCTCGCTGCCGTCTTCCTCTGCGCATGGTGCTTTTTCGGATACTTCGTCCTCCTGAACCTCTTCATTGCCGTTATCAATGAAAACTTCGCCATCGCTGAGGAGGAGAAGAAAGCTCGTCAACTGGAAAGCTTCATCAATCGAACTGCCGTACCTGGTCACAACGTTACCTCGACTTGGCTCCGTCGTTTCGACCCTTACAACTACGCTAGTGCTCGATCGAAGTCGACTATGGAACGAAGGAACGGAACGGAACAGGTTGGAGAAGGAGAATTGGTGCTTTCTCCGGATGCGATGCAAACCGAATTTGGTTTTGATGATGAAAAGGTGAGCTACTCTACTTCGTTGGTTTGATCCGTAAGTCGAAGCTGATGGTATCGACGGGATCTAGCAGAAGGACTCGTCTCCCGAAGCAAGCACGATGGCGTCAAGCTCAAAGAGAACCTTACGATTCCGCACGGGACTCGGAAGTCTCTCGATGGGACGCTCAAAGACACCTTCAATCGACTTCTTGAGCTATCACCATCGGCAAGACACTTCGACCACGCTTCCTCCTCCTCCCTTGATCCCAAGAGACCGAGAAGCTACGATTCAAGAACATGCTCGATTCGAAACCGTGTTGGAGGAACGCAAGAATACGATTCGAGACTTCATCGCCGAAAACCCAGGTTACGACAAAACTCTCTACCTCTTCTCTCAAGACTCGAAGATCCGCCAACTTTGTCAGCGATTCGTCGATCCTTCGTACGGCGATGAGCGAATCAAAGGAAAACCAGCTTCAAAACGATGTAAATACGCCTTCAACGCAGTCGTACTCATCGCCATCATCGTCAGTATCACCGTTGCGGCTATCGCAAGTCCACTTTATCGTCGGAGAATGTTCATCACCGATGGGGATTTACGCTGGAATTGGCCAAACTTGGTGGAGGTAGCAGTCGGATTTGCCTTCGTGGTTGAGTTCCTCGTCAAGATCATCGCGGATGGATTCCTCTTCTCTCCAAACGCCTACCTCCTCTCACTTTGGAACGACATCGATTTCCTCGTCCTCCTCACTCTTCTTGTCAATATCATCACCTCTCTCACCGGCGGAGCTGGTAGCAACCGATTCACTCGATCGCTCAAGGCGTTCCGTGCTCTCCGTCTCATCAACTTGTGGCCGACTATGCGAATCACTTTCTACAACGTGAGCCCTGCTATTCTCTATCTGATTAATCTCCTTTGCTGATCGAGAGAGTCTTGTAGGTCCTCATTCTCGGATTCACTCGCATTCTCGACGCTTCAATTCTCGCAGTACTCTACATCGTTCCTTTCGCCGTTTGGGGAATGCAGATCTTCAGCGGACTCCTCTACTCCTGCAACGATCCCGACGTCTCGACGAAAGCGCAGTGCGTCGGAGAATATGCCGCATCCGCCATCGACGACTGGGCTTTCATGATTCCTCGAGTTTGGTCGAATCCCTACGTCTGGTCGTTCGACAGCTTCCGATCTTCACTTCTCATTCTCTTCGAGTTACTTTCGCTCGAAGGATTGATAGATGTGATGGAGTCCGTAATGAGGATCACCGGTCGAGATCAGCAACCCGAAGAGAACGCCTCGCAATTCAACGCCCTCTTCTTCGTTTTGTACAATGTTATCGGAGCAACCTTCATGTACGTTTGCCCTCGCTCTTCTCCACTGCACGAATCAAAGCTGACAGTACCTTTGACAACAGCTTGACGATCTTCCTTTCCGTCATCATCGACAATTTGCACCGTCGTTCAGCAACCGCACTCTTGACGACGGAACAACGACAATGGCTCGACTTGAGGCGACTTATATCTCGACAACGTCCTTCGAAGCGACCGCCTCGTCGTCCTTCCTCAAGCTGGAGATCTTGGTGTTTCGATCGAGCTGCGAACAAGCACGGATGGTGGACGAGGACTCTCACCGGTCTCTACATCTTCAACATCGTCGTCCTCATGACCGAAGCTACAACAACGGTCGCAGCAGATCGAGCTCGAGATTGGATCTACCTCGCCTTGACGATCCTTTACGCTATCGATATCGTGGTTCGCATCACCGGTTTCGGATGGATAGTATTCACGCAGAACCACTGGAACATCTACGACGTCGTTGTCGTCAGCGGAACTCTCGCAACAACAATTCCTCTACTCCTCGGTACGCAAAATCAAGTCGCCCTCCAACTTCAGAAGCTCTTCCTCGTCTCGATTGTGTTCAAGCTGGTACAACGGAGCGATAGTCTCAATCAGCTCCAGAAAACTGCTGTGTAAGTCAGATATCTCTCTTGTCCTTCGAAATTGTGCTAATTCAAGTCTACTTTTCATCAGAGCGAGTCTCCCAGCGATCCTGAACATCTTCGCCCTGTGGTTCGTTCTGTTCCTCGTCTTCACCATCTTCTACGTCGAGGTATTCGGTCTCGTGCGTTGGCAAACTCAAGAAACGCACAACGCCAATTACTATTCTTTTGGCAACACACTCGTCCTGCTCGTCCTCCAATCTACGGGGTACGTCTTGAGTTATCTACCGGTAGGTAACATAAAGCTGATGAGGGTTTCGACATCGACAGAGAGGGCTGGAATCAATTCATGCATGATTACGCTACGACTGAATTTCCTCGTTGCACCGAGTCGCCAAATTACCTCGAATCCGATTGCGGGTCGAGTGCTTGGGCGTATGCACTCTTCATCATCTGGAATGTCCTCTCGATGTGTGCGTTTTCTCACACCTATCTCCTTCGCGTCTTCGGCACTAACTCGAGCTCTGGATGCAGATCTCTTCGTCAATTTGGTACTCGGAGCAGTCATCGAGAACTTCTCCTTCGTCTTCCAAGATTACGGCAAAGTCAAGAACATCAGTCGACAGCAAATGCGTTCGTTCAAGAAGATTTGGTCCGATTTTGACCCCGAACGAACCGGTTATCTCGAGCAACAACATATTTCGCGATTCCTCTCTGTACGTCCTCTCTGCTCACAGACTCTCGATCCGACTGTCTGCTGATCCCTCTCGTATACTCAGCGTCTTACTGGTGTCTTCGACGTTCGGATCTACCGAGAAGAATGGTCAATTCACTCGTTGCTCGGCGTCGCTCGCAAAGATCCGACAACTCAGCACAACTCGCCCTCCTTCTATCACTATCTACAAGACAGAGACACGCTATCGCTACGAAAGCTCGATCTCGGTCGTCTTCGCTCTGCCCTTTCTACGATAGATCCAGACGAGGTTGACCGGAGGAAAGCAGACTACAACCTACTCTATCATGAGGCGATGATGGATGCTGAAGCGTCAGGGAAAGGAGTCTCGTTCGGAGGGATGCTTCGATTACTCGCTCACTATCGATTGATCGACGATGACAATGACTTGCAGTAAGTTCTCCTCGCTCTCTTCTTCTTGGCTTGCCGACAAGCTGAAACATTGCTCATCTCTGCAGGATTGACGAACTCATTCGCCGACGCTCAAAACTACAGCACGTCTATACTCGAGTGCGTCAAGATCGACTGGATTCGTTTTTCGCCATGATAATCGCTAGACGAAGGTTCCTGCTTGCGAGACAAGCTCAACGTCGAGATGAGATGGGAGGAGTACCGGCGATTCAGGTGGACGCAGGAGATGGGAATGGGAGTGACAATAGTCGAGAGGGAGACGGCACATCAGCGAAGGATGCAGGAGGGGCGGGAGGGGGAGCAAGGACGGCTCCGAAACGAGGGATCACTAGAGGTCGATCGGGCTCGTTCGTCGGTTAGCCAATATAGAGGGAGGTCGTTTACTGTAGATTCGCAACTTTCGGCGAAAGTTCAAGTTATTCTTTTCGTTTTTTTGGGTAGACCAGGGGAAGTTTGGCTTCTTGGTAGTAATAGACACTCTTCTGATGTAGATCCTTCACGTCGAGCAAGCTTGCGATACTCTTCTCCGGAAAAAAAGGAAAACGAAAAAAAGTTGAGAGAAGCGAGAGGTTCCTCCTTCCATCACCACTTGGGTCCTAGATTCGCCTCACTCAGATACCCAGAGAGCTCTAGATAGTACTGTTAGGGAGCAATGGGATCAAGGTGAGCCCTCTCTCGCTTGTTTGCCAGCTCTCCCACCTCGGGATCTAGTTAGCTCGTTTGCAAGACGCTGACCCTCTCAAACTCAGATTGGACCGCTTGATCACTCTACTGGACACTGGTACAACATCCTCTGTGCGTCTCACGGCGGCTCGTCAACTCGGTCAACTCGCAGGAACTCGAGTCTCGCACCCTTCTTCAAACGACCATTACTCGAGCGAGATCAAAGTAGAGGGAGACGTCAAGGGTGTAGAGAAGAATGATGGAATCTGGTCTGGCGTAGATGGGGAATGGAATGATGTGTTACAGCTTGTTGCAAGGGTAAGTTTCGACCTCTTCTTCTACTCCTGCTCTCTCTTGCTGATACAGCTTGAAATGCCTTGCATGTGCACCAGGTACTCCCTCATCTTCAATCTCGATCGTCAGATACCCGTCAAGCAGCGGCTTCAGCTCTAGCTCATATCAGTCGAGCAGTCGGAATTTGGGATCCTTCTTCGACATCTCCTCCTTCCTCTTCCGATGAACCACCTTCCTCGACTCCTTCTGCATCCTCGCCACAACTATCGGTGCACGAGCTCGACCTCTATCGACTACTTTCAGAAGGAACAGTACTCTTGAGCAGCTCAGGCAAAGAGTTTTCGAACATCTCTCATCTCTCAGCGCAAGAACTTGCACAGGCTCAGAAGGAAGCGATGGGGAAACTGGGACTGAGCTTCGGAGGAAACGGAGCAGATGACATTGGCATGGACGTTGGAGCTGAATTGGCTGCTGGAGCTGGAACCGACAACAACGGCGAATCTACCTCAGCCTCCGTACCCATTCCATCGACCTCGACATCTTCGTCTCTCCCTCCTCCCCGATTCAAAGCCAGCGCAAGTTCGACTCCAATTCCACCTCCAAGCAAGTCTGCTTCTCCAGCACCCGCTCCTCCAGTCGACGAATCAGAAGATCCTTACGCAGGTCTATCAGCCAGAGAGAAGAACAAGCTCAAACGAAAGCGCAAAGCCGAAGGGAAAGCAGGAGTTCCTCCACCTTCGATCGCATCAGCTCCCGTCGCGAAGAAAGCGAAATTAGAACCTGCTGGCAAAGTGAAGAAGGAGGTGACAGAAGAAGAGGAGGGGGACGTGAAAGTCAAAGCGGAGGAAGGAGAGGGAGAAGGGAAAGTGATCATCGATCCTGGGGCAAAGGCGAAGGAAAGAGCGAAACTAGCAGCTTCAGGAGGAGGAGAGATCCAAGTTGCCGAGAACGGGACGTCCACGAACTCGCTCTCGATCACGCCGGGAGAATGGCCTTGGCATACGACAGTCTCGAGGCTATCGCTAGGACTGGTCTCTCCTGCCTGGGAAGTTCGACATGGATCAGCATTGGGATTGAGGGAAGTCTTACGGCTCCAAGGTCGATGTGGAGGTATGGTGGAAGGTCTTACGAAGGAAAAAAATCAAAAGTTGCATCAAGAGTGGGCTGGAGATGTCGCTGCAAGGTTGAGTTGCGTTTTGGCTCTCGACAGGTTCGGAGATTACGTTTCAGATCAAGTGAGTATCTCTATTCTCCTTCCCCTATGTTCTCGATGGAAGACTAAAACGCTCGCCCTAGGTCGTTGCACCCGTTCGAGAGACCGCTGCTCAAGCCTTAGCCGTCCTCCTTCCTCACATGTCACCAACTTCCTCTTCGCAAGTTCTTCGAATCCTAGTCGACATGGTCGAGCAACGCCACGCTTCTCCCGATGGTGTCAAGTATGCCTGGCAAGTTCGCCATTCTGGATTACTAGGACTGAAGTACTTTGTCGCTGTCAAGCGAGGGTTGCTTCTCGGCGAGGAGGAACAGCTTGAGGTAGCGACGAAGGTGAAGATGGAGGTCGAAGACGTCAAGCCAGTCGTTCCCGATCAGCTACGTCTCCTCAAATCGGTCGTTTCCGCTTCTCTCGTTGGTCTCCGAGATCGAGACGATGATGTTCGATCGGCTGGTGCCGCTACTCTTCTACCACTGGCCGACGTCCTCGTGGAGCAACTACCGAAAGAGATGAAAGAGGTCGTCGAGGTTTTGTGGGAATGTTTGGGAGATCTCAAGGACGATTTGGCGAGTTCAGTTGGAGGAGTGATGGACCTCTTAGCGAAATTGTTGGGCTTTCCCGCTGTTATCGATCTACTCCAATCTCCGCAAATGCAGTAAGACCCTCTCTCATTCTCTCGTGTCCGATCTTTCGCGTTGACAGATCTATTCGTAACAGCACTCCCCTTCCCGAACTCATTCCTCGACTCTTCCCTTTCTTCCGTCATACGATCACCTCTGTTCGACACTCTGTCCTCAACACTGTCGTCGTCTTCCTCGAGCTCCCTACTCTCGATCCTTCGACCTGGGTCGACTCTCGTCTGTATCGTCTCCTGTACCAAAACATCCTCCTCGAACAGCGTCCCGAAATCAGACGAGCATCTCAAGAAGCGTTCCGCAAGACACTCGCACTCGCAACGAGATCACCATTCGCGCTCGACTCTCTCACTCGCGATGTCTCTCCTTCGTTGTCAACTTGGTTCTCCCTACTCCGTTCACCGATCGGAACACCCCTCAACGCAGCCCTCTTCTGGTCTGCGAGAGAAAGTCTCGCTGGAAACGGAGTCGGTATCGTACACAACGTCGACAAGCCGATGCTCAATCAGGATCTCGCTCTTGTCAGCACCGAATCGATCCTGAAAGGAAAGGTCGAAGCGGCGAAGGCAATCGGAAACCTCCTGACAGTCTGGCCGAAACCGGTGAGTTTTTGTTGCTGTACCTCGACACTCCTTCGACCGATGACTGACATTGAACGATCATTACCCAGCATTTCGAGTCAACCTTCTCCGGTTTCGTTGAGCAAGGATTGTCGGCTCCTGCCGCTCTACAGCGCCTGCTGATCGCTACTGTCGTCGAAGAATGGGCTGCAACATCGTCCGAAAGCATCGACCACTCTTCTCCCTTCATTTCCCGCCTCATCTCTACCCTGCATAACCTCATCGCTTCCGGACTCCCTTCGAATATCCTCGAACTCCAACCCATCATCAATCGACTACGTGCAGATTGCGTCGCTCTCCACACTGCTTTCTCTCAGCAAGGCCAAGTCCCTCCCGCCAAACTTCCAACGATTCCCGATTCGAGCGAGTTCACATTCTCTGCCGCCCAGCAAGTCGAAGCATCCTACTCCGCTCTACTACCTCACGTCAACCTCAAGCCGACCGCCAAGAAGACAGTCTTGCCTCAGCTCGAAGAAAGATACAAACCTATCGAGAATGGAATCGCTTATTTCGAAACGACAAAGACGAAGCACGAACGAATGGTGTTGGCGGCATTGGGTGGTGCAGTTATTGCGATGAAGGCGATTCCGGCGAAGATGACTCCCTTGATTCGAAGCGTTACGAACAGTATCAAGGTAAGGCTTTCTTCACGCTCGCAGCGGTCTTCTTTCTCGATACTTACTTTTCAAGTCACGCTCTCTCTAGTCGGAAGACAATCCAGATCTCCAGGCTCGTTCAGCTCACGCAATTGCTGCCTTCATCGATTACTGCTCTTCACCCGCTTCGACCCTTCGCGCCAATCCTTCCGACAAACTCGTCAAGAATCTCTGTACCTTCCTTTGTCAAGACGTGACCCGCACTCCTATCTTCGCTTCAGCCAAATCTTCGAAGTCTGGGATTCTCACCCTCGAGTACCAACCTGCTCGCGGACTCGCACCAACAGCGAAGGAAATCAAGGAGAAGCAACAATCGGAGGACTCGGAGGATCACAAGACGGCTAAGCTCGTCTTTCGAGGTGCCGAGCTCGCGTTGAAGGAGTTGTCAGCTAGATTCGACTCATCTCTGATCGAAAGAGTGCCGAAACTTTGGTCTTGCATGACGGATGCTCTGTTTGACGTTTTCGCCTCGGGTGAGTTCTTATCTTCCCCTTCCCCAAATGCTCACAGAGGTAAGCTAATAGTCTTGAATAGGTGATACCGCTCAAGCGGATGCCCTCCTCGTCGACGATACTAAAGGACAAGATTTGCTCGACAATCTTACCGTCCTCCCTATCGCAGCTCTTCACCTTTCGCCTACTCTCCATGAACACCTCTCTACTATCCTACCTCCACTCGCACTCGCTACTCGCAGCAAGTACGCCGTTGTACGTTTCGCCGTCGCCCAATGTTTCGCAACTCTTTGCGATATCGTTCCAGAACAAGGCATGAAACACGTTATCGAGAGCGTCGTACCGAATCTGGCCGATCCACTCAACGTCAACAATCGACGCGGAGCGATCGAGCTCATTTCTCGTATGTTCAGAACTCTCCGTCTTCGTCGAATCCAGCCACTGACCTTGAATGCATCTCTGTCAGATATCGTCGAACTTCTCGACATCAAGATCCTGCCTTATGTCATCTTCCTCGTCGTACCGGTCCTCGGCAGAATGAGCGATCCAGATGATGAAGTTCGACTCGTGGCGACAAACACTTTCGCAACCCTCGTCAAGCTAGTGCCGCTCGAGGTGAGCCGATACGTTCAGCTACCTCCTTCTCCCCTATTGACTGAACGTTCGTCTTTTACAGGCTGGTCTCCCCGATCCTCCTGGTTTCTCCCCTGAACTTCTCGCCAAAAGAGAAACAGAGCGAGAATTCCTCATGCAGCTTCTCGATGGCAGCAAAGTCGCAGAGTACAAGATTCCGGTCGATATCGGTATCGAACTGCGCAAGTACCAGCGTGATGGAGTGAGCTGGCTTGCTTTCCTCGCTCGATATCAGCTTCACGGTCTACTTTGCGATGGTGGGTCTCCTCTTCTCGATCTTCCTCGCTCCTGTATCGCGTGACTCACCTAAGTTCGTTGCTGTAGACATGGGTCTCGGCAAGACGCTCCAATCAATCTGTATCCTCGCCAGCATGCATCACGAACGCGCTCAACGACACGAATCGACGAAATCGCCAGACACAGTCCATCTCCCTTCTCTCATCATCTGCCCTCCTACTCTCACCGGTCACTGGAAACAAGAGATCAACACATACGCCAAAGCACTTCGTTGCGTCATCTACACCGGCCAACGAGCGGATCGAGAACGACTCGTCCGGAGTTTCAAGAAGTACGATGCCGTGATCACCTCTTACGACATCGCTCGAAACGATGTCGAAGCGTTATCAAAGATCGATTGGCATTACTGCATCCTCGATGAAGGTCACATCATCAAGAATGGAAAGACAAAGTTGACAAAGGCGGTCAAATCCCTCAAATCGATTCATCGTCTCATCCTCTCCGGAACCCCTATCCAAAACAACGTCCTCGAACTCTGGTCTCTCTTCGACTTCCTCATGCCTGGATTCCTCGGTTCGGAGAAGGCGTTCAATGATCGATTCGGCAAGCCCATCGCAGCGAGTCGAGACGCGAAGAGCTCATCGAAGGAACAAGAAGCAGGTGCAGCAGCTCTCGAAGCCCTCCACAAACAAGTCCTTCCCTTCCTCCTACGTCGACTCAAAGAAGACGTTCTCGACGATCTTCCTCCCAAGATCATTCAAGACTACTACGTCGAACTCTCTCCCCTTCAGAAACAACTTTACGACGACTTCTCGACTTCGCAAATCGGAGACGCCGTCAAAGGAGAAGTCAGCAGTTCTACAAGTGATTCGAAACCTCAACATGTCTTCCAAGCCCTTCAATATCTTCGCAAACTCGTCAATCATCCTCTCCTCGTTTACAAACCTGAAGTTCCGCAACATCAAGCTGCTTTACTCAAAGTATCGACCAGTACACCAGATATTCGAAACGTTCAGCATGCGCCAAAGTTGACGGCATTGCGGTAAGTTGCCTCGGTTTTCCTCACTTTCGGAATCAATCGACTGACAACTCGCCTGTCTATGATAGTCAAATCCTACTCGATTGCGGAATCGGAGGCGACAGTGATCAAGAAGACGGTGCTGCGGAAGAAGGGGTTGCTCGTCACAGAGTTCTCATCTTCTGTCAACTCAAGCAAATGCTCGATATCGTTGAGAATGATTTGTTCCGAAAGTTGATGCCCTCGGTCACCTACATGCGAATGGATGGATCGACCGACGTTTCAAAGCGACATGCCGTCGTTCAGACTTTCAACGCCGACCCTTCGATCGACGTTCTTCTCCTCACCACCCATGTTGGGGGACTCGGACTCAATCTCACCTCTGCCGACACGGTCATATTCGTCGAACACGATTGGAACCCGATGAAGGATCTTCAAGCTATGGATCGAGCCCATCGATTGGGACAGAAGCGCGTCGTCAACGTTTACCGTCTTATCATGAGAGGAACTCTCGAAGAGAAGATCATGGGGTGCGCTTCACTTTCCTCCCTCCCTACTAGTCGCTCCTAGGCTACAACTGACGCTGATCTCGCACCATCGAGTCACAGACTACAACGATTCAAACTCAACATCGCTTCCTCTGTCGTTACTCAACAAAACTCGAACCTCGATTCACTCGGCACCGATCAAATCCTGGATCTCTTCCAAGTCTCCGATACTTCTTCGACGTCCACCTCGACCGCACAAGCATCAGGCGACAAACCCATGTCACAAAAAGCAATCCTCGATTCGCTTTCTGAACTACCTGCAGACGATGAATACAACGATTTAGATCTCTCAGCTTTCACTGCTTCCCTCGCATAGTCTCCCCTCTCGTCGTCGTCGTCGTACATAATCTGTACCTTCTGTATATGTTGTATGTTACGGAAACTCAATTTGCGCAAAGAGAACGGAAATAGAGAGGCAACGACAGTATGCGAGACCGCGAGAACGAGCGGGCGGGGTCAGAACGAGACGAACATTAGACACGCAGACCGAGTAGATATTGATCGACGAAGATTGTTACAATTCGAGGTGAAAAGGTTCCGAGCGACGACGAGCTGAGACTGACAGAGAGAAAAGAGGGAAAGGAACAGTAGTCAAGTACATGAATGATCAACACTATGTATAGATGCGGACAAGGGGTAGGGGTATAGTCAAAGGAATAATAACGAGAAAGGAGGCAAAAGGGAAAAAAACAAAAACACTATTGCGGTCGATATGTCGTTCCTTCGTCGGTGATCCGTGTCGAGAAGAAAGGATGTCGAAGTGCTGCTTGAACGTCAAGTCGATCCTCCTTCTGCCACGTCAAGAGACCTTTGCAGAGATCGTAGAATTTCTCTCGTGCAGGATCGGTCGTTCCGATGATGTCCTGTTCAACGCTTCAAAGTCAGCTGCGATGATCTCAGAGGAACGAGCGAGAGAGGTAGACTCACTCGTAGCGACTTCATACCAGTCACATACTTCTTGCTCTGTTTCTGAGTCGAAGGTTGAGGGAAATTGAGTTTGACTTCCTTCTTCTTCCCGGCTCCCGTCGTCTTGAACCAATCCGGGTGATCACCTCCGACACTCCTAGGGGGGAAGAAAGAGCAAAAGATCAGTACGCGCAAGAATAGGATGAGTATAGTCCCGAGGTACTCACTCCTTCGCAGCGCTTAACATCGATTTCGGCATTGGTCCGAACACTTTCTCCATCATTGCGAGATGTTCGAGGTTCTCATGAGTCTGGAAGAGTGCTTCTCCGGTCACGAATTCGACGAGGATGCAACCGATTGACCACATATCACAGGGATAGCTCCAACCGAGACCTGAACTCGTAGAAGAGTCAGTTCTGTGCGAATGGTCAGAAGCAAAGGGACGAGGACTGACAGAGTATAATCTCTGGAGCACGATAATGTCTGGTTGAGACGACGGAAGCATGATATTCCTTTTCGAAAGTAGCACTCCCGAAATCGATTAGGCAAATGTCGGTTTTGTTCAGGAGTTTCCTAGTCTTCGACTTCTGTTGAGCCATAAAGAGGAGGAACAGTCAGTCTGGAGCAGCGAAAGAGGAAAGGAAGACTGCAACGCACTCGACTCGGAACTACTGTTGAGCGGTTGTCGAGCAGGAGAATGTTTTCCGGCTTGAGATCGGTGTGAACAAGATTGTGCTTGTGAACAACTGTGAATCAGCGCACAGAGATGGTCAGACATGCGAATGATAGCGGAGAGAGGGAAACTTGACTTGCATTGTAACGCTAGTAAGAGTTGTTTAGCAAATTGCTGAACGTGCGATAGTGGGAAAGGCTCGTAGGCGTTCTCTTTGAGGAAGTCGAAGACGGAAGCAGAGAGTAGCTCAGTGACGAGACAGGTATGACCGTAGAATTCGAATTCGCATTGTAATCGAATACAATTCCTGTTGAGAACGAAAGAGACGAGTAAGTTTCCTGACGGACGTTGACCATGTGGAAGGTAAGCGGAGTGCGACTTACATCTTCCCTTCTGGATCTTGGCTTTTGAGCTGCTGCAGCACTCGAATCTCGGTCTTCGCTGCTTCCTGATATTTCGGAACAGCCCGGCTGCGATTCGAGGGAAACTTCGTCAGAATGACAACGAGCGGTTGATCTAGTGGGACTGAGAGCTCACATGATCTTGACCGCGACGGCGGAGCCAATTTCCTCGCGGCGCCGAGATCGAACAACTTTCGCAGAGACGACTTTTCCAAAAGTTCCTTGACCCAACAATCTCTCGATTTGATCTGGGTAAGCAGCACTCGAGTAAGCAACCGCACAAGGAGACTGGCGTATCCCAAAACATAAGGAAGCATGGCTTACAGTCGGTACCGTTCGAGTCGTTCGTGACAATATCTCCTATTCTCACGATGAAATGACCTTCAGCGTCCGCTTTACCCGACACCTGCTTCTCCTTTCCTTTGCCGCTCGAGCGATGCGCCTGTTCGATGAGATCAAGGAAAGATCAGCACAATCGCAGAGAGGAGTTTGAGAGGGAAACTCACATCTTGAGCGTATTCATCGTGTTTCCGTTTCTGACCTGAACCACTCGCTACTGGTTGCTGTTGCTGATACTCTCGGTGTGATTGCAGTCCAGCTCCAGTTTGATATCCGTTGGATTGCGGGTAACCATTGTAGACTCGTCCCGCTGCGTCGCTCTTGCGTTTCTTGGGTGCAGGTTCGTATCCTCCGTAGGGATCGTTCCTAGCCTGACTCGTCGAAGCGTAGGCTTGACTAGGTCCAGCTCGAGAAGCGGTTGCTGTTGGTTCGGGAGTATCTTCGAGAGTGAGAACTTCTTGTTCTTTGCCGTACTTGTCGCGTACAGATTCTACCGTGTACTTGACTGGAGGTGGAGCTTGTGCTCTCCTCCCGTAGTGAGGTACTGCTGCACCGTTTGGATACTGTTGTCGACTTGTTGTGGTTGTGGTGGAAGAGCCGTTGTTCCGACTCGCTACCCTTGAAGACATGGTGATAGAGTGATCGCGAGTGTGTGAGGATCTACTGGCCAGACTCTCACAGTCAGCGATACGGTATTGGAACAGAGAGATGAAGAAATGGCTCACCTGTTTGAGATCAAGTGATTACGGAGAAAGAGAAGCTAAAACTGCTCAAGCCGAGTTGTGCGCGCTTCGAGGGTGATGAGAAGATATTCAGGTAGTATTTAGAGAGCTCCGGTGTCGAGTCCTGTTGGAGAAGAGGCGATTGTCGTCAGGTTGGAGAGCATGAGATGAGCAAAGAGAGCTGCTTACCTACAGAAGAGCTGATCGATTAGCAGTGTCCGATAGGTGCTCGAGAGTGCTATGACGAGTTGCTAGTTGTTCAAGAGGGTGTCGAGGTGAGAAGAAAGTCACTGTAGTCTCTCTCTCTTCAAACTCGCAAGTTTCGCAATTCCACTTCCATTCCGAGAAGCTTCCACATTGAATGCGAGTAAACGGGGTGAACAAATGACCCTGAGAGCGACGGACGATGTACGCTCAAACTCGAAAGAGAGAGAGAAAAATGCAAAACGTTTTCAAATCGCATCGCACGCTCGCAGCAGGCAATGACAGGCTTCCTACTTCGCTGATTGGGCGGAAGCAGCAATAGCGCAATCTCGGGGTCAAGCGATAGTCTCGCTAGACCTGAAAGCAGATCCCGGGAGAAGAAGGAAAAGGTGAAGGTCAGGCGGTGAGCGATTCTACATTCTTCGCACATTCTATGATATCGTCTATCCTTCTCCCACTCTATCTCTACCTATATCGCAAGAAAGAATCGACGAGTAAACGACTGGTCGAACTCTATCGAGTGAAACAGGAAAGGAAAACGCACAATCTCTATAACCACCTTCCCTCTCACTATAGCGTCTTACTCGACAACCCTTTCCGCCACGCGTCGATCCCGCTCTCGAATAGCCTCTTGCTGACTCCGCTTTGAACTAGTACGAACGTCACACCTAGTTTCGTCACTTCTCGATTTCGAGACTCGTCGTCAAAGAACACCTTTTCGAAATCGAGTGTGTCAGCAACGAATGACCGACAGGAGCGAGTGAGTGGTAGAGAAAGGTTGGTAGAGGTGAAGGCCGAAAGTGAAAAGAGGGAAGGGTAAGAGATGGGACTAACCATCTCATCGTAAGGTATTCCAGTCTTTTTATGAAGAGCTTGAAAATGAGTGATCTTGCTACCCGGATAGATCTCCATCGAATCGAACAAGTTGATCGACGATACCAGCTCCTTTTCGTTCTTCGCCTTGCCGCCCTTGAGGAGATCATCAGAATCGATTGAACCGGGAATGAGGAGTTCTGTCAGAGCTTGACGAGCCGCTTTCGGTGCGTGAGTTCTTGATGCGGCAGCGATATGAATCTTACTCTTGTGCAGATCCATGAGAACACCGGGAACTTCAGGGTAGACTGTCGGCGGATCGCGAAACAGAAGTTAATCGACGGATAATCGTCGGAGGGAGCAAGGGACGTACAGGCCATCTTCTGCCCATGCTTGTCAAAGATCTGGTTGACATCGTCAGGTCCTCTCCTTTTCAAAGGAGGAGTAACGTGAGTCTGCGAAGCGAAAATCAAGATTAGTTGCTGCTTCACGCTCTCGCTGTTTTGTGAGGAGTTCGCTTACATCGACCCAGAGATCCCATAGAGTGTAATCCAGATCGAACACGACCATTTGTGGCAGTCGTTTCTTGGAGTTGTCGGGATTCATCTTTGTTGAGCGAGTCTTCGAAGAGAGAGACGTCGAGTGTAGAGACCAGCGAATGGCTGTGAGTAGAGCAGGTTTGGTCAGTATCTGCGTGTAGGTCTACTTGTAAAGCTCACTCACGAGATGCTATGAGGAGTTGAGGTGTTCGAAAAATGACGTTGGAAAAGCGAGCGAGAATGGAGCGAGAAGGGCTTGCTAGGCTTGTCGCTACACGTGATCACTGTCGAGAAGCTGTTATGTAGCGATTCGAGTTGGATTTGAGCGGATTGGGTGAGGTCGAGAAGTCTGATAGAATCGAAGAAATCGGTTCAAGTCGAAAAATCGAAAACTCGGATTTCGTCTTGATATCGCACAATTCTCCTAGTACAGAGTCCTCACGATCAGTCAAGACTATGGAAGCGACATGATCGTACTAGATGAGAGAGAATCAGGCCTAGTGAACTTTCCAAGCTCTGGCTGAATGCTCCCTCGCTCCTCTTCGCAACGACTGCTCCATCGATAGAATGCTAGACTGCTAGGAACGTTATTACAACAAGTTGACATATGAAAATAATAGATACCCCCTCCAAACCCTCCTCCTCTCCTAACGTCTCGTGATGATTGTCTGCCTCTTCTTCGCCCGACTCGTTTGAGATGCCGAAATCTTGTTCTCCGCAACTTGACGAGCTCCTGAGGAAGGACCGGCCGAGTGGGTCTCACAATACGGCAGACGATCGACGACGAAATGATGATCCAGTAAGGGAGTCGAGCAGGTTGAAATCGAACAAACGAAACAGTTTGGATGATCTGAATGCATTTCGACTCCATTAGTCGAGCTCAGGGGTGAAATGAGGTGCGAGAGAAAGAGAGAGACTCACATCTTCCACCACCTCCATTCTCTTCCCCGACGAGGGATACGCAAGGTCCTTCGATAGGTTTGAACGAGCAGGTTTGATTCGTACATAGCGAACCGTTGAGATGATGATAATCGTATTGACAGTATGGTTTGCCGTCGCTGGAAGAAGTATCACGATATCAGTTATCTAGGCGCACTCAGAGACTGAATGATCAAGCGAAAAAACTCACAAGACGTAGAAATCTCCAGACGGGAAGCTTTTCGAGCATGAAAAGCAAGAGAAACATGCAGGATGATACTAAGCGTCACCAATTCGAAAACATGTGTCAGATCAAGTACCGACTACAGTTCAAAAGAGCAAGAGAGTGCTCACTTTTCCCAGTACTTTCCCATCACTACTAGTGACCGCGCCACCTTCAATCGCTTTCCTACATTTCCTACACTTGGGTAAATACCTTTCTGCATAACAACCTTTGCAAAACACCTGTCCATCCCCAGCTTTCTGCACGTCTGAAGGTCCGATCTTTTTCCTGCAAGTCGTACAACTCGGAGTTTTCAGGTGAGCAGAAAGGTTCGGAGTTGATCCGGAAGTCGTCATCCCACTGAGTTTTGAAGAGAATTGAGAGAGCGAGGAAGGGACGGATTGGGAACTCGACATCTTGTGAGGAGCCCGTGGAGTAGAATTGAGATCCTCCTCCTCCTCCACTCTATTCGGTTTCCTCGAAGTCGACATGAATTCATCCAGTAGATCATGACCCTCTTGTTCGTTGTCGTCCGTAGCTTCCTCCCTAGCCATCAACAAAAGATCTTCGAGTGCATCCAAACTTCCCAAACTACCGGCTCCTTCACTCCTTCGCCCTTGACTACCCGGGATGGAAGGTGACCGAGTCATTTTCGCGAGTGCTGCAGTCGAGGAGGAAGAAGGTTTCAGGGTGTCTCGACGGTCGTAAGCGATGTAAGCGGATTCTGCTGAGTGAAGGGAGGAAGAGTTCGACGTCGATCGAGCTAGACCACTTGGTTCGACAATGGGAGGGCGAGTGGAACCGTTGGAGGCGGAGGAAGAGGGGGCAGAGGGTAAAGGTGAAATGGGAGAATTCGCAGGAGAACGTTGCGGGATCGGGATCTTTCGAGAGCGGTTGTAGTCGTCGTGGGAAAATTGGGACTGCTGTTGCTGGAGGGACTGGGGAGAGACTGCTGGAGGTAGTGGCGATTGGCGGGAGACGTTCGAATGCGAGCTCGACTGCGAAGGGCTCGGAGAAGGCTGACGCGGATTGACGGAAGTGTCGGGGTAGCCTGGTTGTCGGAAAGTGTTTCCTACTGGAGAAGGTGCGAGAGCAGGCGAGCGAAGATGGGGATCTTGATTCGAGCGAGAAGAGGGCAAGTTTGCTGTATTTGGTGAAGGCGAACGATTTCGGTTGATCCCATGCTGTTCGTAAGGCGATGGAGCACCGGCTGGTGGGAAGTTTGGAGAACGAGGGCTTCTTCCACCAACATCAAGATTCCTCATTCCCACTCCAGCCATATTCCCACCTAAATTCGCTCCTGCATCTCCCGCACCTCCTCCTCCTCCGGGTCCCTCTGTCGTTCCCACAAGTTTGTTGTATCTCTCGAAGAAGGGCATTCTTGACGAACCTCCACTCTGAACTGAGGAGGAAGCGGATGAATTGCTGGACACCGCCGAGTGAGCTGGAGAAGTCGGTCTAGAGTGCGAGTGTGATGAACCGAGAGTATGAGGAGTATGTGGAGGAGTCGCTTCGAGGTGCTGACCGGGGAACATGGGACTTCGTAAAGAGGTTTGACCGTAATTTCCTTTTCCTCCTCCACCCGCTGCCTGAACGTCGACCCTCAAGCCCCTCGAATTCGTATCTTCGTAACCTCTCGCACTACTACTCGTCGAGCTTGAGCCAGACTTGCAGACGTGCTCACCTAGATCGTCGAGGTGAACCCATGAAGAACAGGAACTGCATTTGATAGCATCTGCTGGAGGAGAGGTCGGAGTCGGTGGAGGTCGAGCTAAGTCTGGAGATGAGCCGAAGAGATGATGATGATGTTGCTGCTGCTGCTGTTGGGGAAGAGGAGCGGGAGCGAAGGAGGAAGGATCGTGTAAATGCGGAGGAGGAGGGCGTTGCGAAGAAGGATTTTGACGATATTGAGGTGAAACGTCTCTCGGATATTGTTGCGAGTGTTTCAATTGGTGGGACTGGATAGTAGGAGAAGGCTGGAGTCGAGGTGGAGCTTGAGGATGAAGCTGGTAAGGTGAAGGAGTTCTCATTTGTTGAAGAGGGGGAGAGGGTCGACCATAATTGTCTCTTGGATGTGGCTGGTTGTTGGACATATAAGAAGCCATCCCGTCCTATTACAAGCGGTCTGTCAGCTGAGTATAAGCTGATTCGGGAAGGAGTGGAGCAGAAGAGTGGAAAGGGAAGGGGACACGCCAAGGGTAACTTTGGCAAGATGCAAGGAGGGATGTGAGAGCTGTGACATACCTTCGTAAGCCTTGTACACGGTCAAAGTATCCAATCCAAGAGTCGAGCGAGAGGTCCGAGAGAATCGAGAGTTCAAGTTGGTTGAATTAAACCGCAAAGCTGACTGAACCTCTAGCTGGAGATGAGTCTCGCCGTCAGCGTGATTGGAATTGGTGTGATCGGATGCTGTTCCCGTGAACGAGACTGAGTGCCGAGGTGATAGAGTCGAGTGGAACAAAGGAAATCAGATTTCGCGGGAGACACGCGACGACAATTCAAGGGTCAAACGCATTTAATCTCTTCCACTTTTTTGCGCAGAGGACCGCTGGACGTATCGATGTGGAGCGCGTGATCAAGCACCGTGAAGTCCCACACAATAAGCAACAAACCCGACTTTCGCAAGACCATCATCGAATTTCTCTCAAAGACAGCCTCCTCGCGCTCTCAGTAGGCCGTAGCAAGTTTACGGGGCTCAGCTGAAAGATCTGCTATTGACCGCTTCTTTACAGTTGCAGCTTCGTGGTCTGAATCTCCCAATATCCTCCTCTACGTTTATTTACCCAACCTCTGCCTCAACGCCCTTTGCGCCTTTCTGAACGACCACGAAAGAGATCCCTATCAGTGAGGAACCCGTTCAAGCGGTAAAGGCGAGAGACTTACCTTCTCTTCTTGTACTTGTGTTTCGTAATCTTCTTTTTCCTCTTCCTCTTGACCGAATCCATTTCCACGACACTTTCTCCCTCTAGATCAACCAATTCACTCGGCAAGAATGGAGATCCCTTGCCATTCATTCCAGTCCTAAGATCGAACGTCTCCCATCCAGCTCCCTCCGTCCAATATTTGATCGTTCCTTTCTCACTCGGTTCTTGTTCGACTACAGGGGTCGAAGTTGAAGTGATCGGCGAGTCAGAATAGACTCGTTGTGCTTTTCGAAGCGACTCGGCGGTGGAATGGACGAAATCGTTACGTGCTGCCCAAGTGTGGACGAGTTGGTGGTGAGATAAGAATTGATCTGCTACGGCAGAAGCATCGGTGGGGTCGAGGGGTCGAAGGAAGTGTTTCGAGAATGCAGTCGCGTAGGGAGAGGTTGAAGGAGAGTCGGGGGTAGAGGTACGCGAGAGGGAAGAGGCGTAAGAAGAAGTGGGTTTGCTGAAGGGGGAGAGGAAGGTCAAATCTGAGAGGGTCTTCTTGGGGAGTGCGGAAGATCGAAGGGTGGATGGAGGAGTAGAGGAGGTGATAGATTGGAGAGTAGGTACTTCGTGAGGAGGTCGGGAAGCGAGGTATCTTGCGACATCGTGAGGGAGTGGTTGATGTTGACCAATCATCCAAGCATCGTAAGGTTCAGATTCTTGTTTCTCCATATCATGTAACTGTTCCTCGTGCATCGCCAACGCTTCTTCTTCCTTCGCTTCGGCAGCCAACTCCTCTTCGACCGTTTTTAAAGGTTCGATAGGACCCAACCTTGCGAGGTAAGGAGTTCCCATAAGAGTACCATCTTCTGACAAGTCGACCACCTCTGCCAACTCCTCCGATAACTCTGCGACTGTGATAGTCTCCTGATCTTGACTTCCTGACTCACTAACTGCTCGAGTTCCCTCTTCCTCCATATTGAGTTCCAAATCCAACTCTGCCGTTCCCGAAGTCGCACCGTTCTGACTGTTGATCATGGTAATACTACGACGGTTCTGTACTTGAACTGGTAATTCGAGGAGAGGTCGATGAAGTGCAAAGAGTGAATCATATTTGACCAACTCTGCGCTGACATGAGGTAGTTTGTAGGTCGAGGGGGTTGAGAGAGTACTGTTGGAGGATACTGCTACTTGTTTAGGGGTCGAGGAAGGAAGAGTAGTTGAAGTGGATTGGGAAGAGGAAGAAGAGGAAGAAGGAGCAGCAGCGGGTGCTTTCACTCGAGTAGAGGATCCATCCCGACTACTTGATCTACCAGATGAGTTGGAACTACACGAGTAGCGTCGGCAAAGTCGAGAGGACGAGGTGAGGGAAGATGAAGGAGAGGAAGGGAGGGAAGAGTTGAGAACAGCGAGGGAGGAAGGACGAGAGATAAGAGTGCTTCGAGAAGGTGTTGAGAGTGTTATTGAAGGGCGTAATGCCCGTGGTAACCGCATTGGCATGTCGAAGTGGTTGGTAGCAAGTCGACAATCCAGCGAGAGCGAATCTCGAAGATATTCACTTTCATTTTGCTGACAGTAGTCTCGTTCGTCCGGTACAGCGTAATAACTCCTCTCTCAGACCGAGACGAAGCAATCGGATCCCAACAAATATTGTGAAATTCTTAAAAATCCGATTTCGCGAGAAGAGAAAAGCAAGTTACAAATATCCACGAGATTACGTATGGGTATCGACAGATGAAGAAACGCTCCTAGCGAGGTGGGCGATAGAGGGTATAAGCGAGAGACGAGTAAGCGAGAACTAGAGTTGAGGAGGTTCAGAATTGACAATATTGATCGTATCGAGAGCTTTGTTGATTCGGATCGAGTACAAGCCTGCGGGGGCGATGTTATGATGTCAACGTGATGAAGCAGGGAAGCGGAAGGAGCGTGAAGAGCGGAGAGAGGAAACTTTCGACTCACTAACTTGATCCTTGATCTTTTTGTAAGCTTTCTCTCCTTTCTCAAGTTCAGCTTGTAATGATTGATGCATCGCTCGAATCTGTACATCGAGAGGAGTTCGTTCAGCACCGCTTCCTTCCCGAGGGATCAGGCGGACACAAGGAAGCACTCGACGGCTGCCGGAACGAAGAGTAGAGAGTGTGCTTACTTGACCCTCGACTTCGCTAGCCTCCCGATTCTTCTCTGCAGCTTCCATATCGTTCTTCTGTTTCCTCTCGACGGCATTCAAGTGTTGTTCCTCCAAATTCTTCTTACGTTGTTTCGCAGTTTCTCGTTTCCTATCCATCTTCTCCGAAATCCTCGTGAACTCTTCTCGAGCGTTCAAGATTCGTCGGCGATGAAGCTGTACACAGCAATCTAGAGACTCAGTACGTGTGGTCGAGGCGAAGGGGGACGGAGAAGGGAGACAACGTACGTTGATTTGGTTCTCGAGTTCGGTTCGTTCAGTTTGCAATGCCCTGAATTCATCCGTGTCTTTCTCTAATCTCTGACCGGCTTCCCTCAACTTGTTTACATCCGCCGACCAATCGTTCAATAATCGAATGCAACTCTCAAGTTCCTATGCGAAAAAAGACGATTTTCGAAGAAGTCAGTTCAGCGTTTTGAGAGCTCCGGACAGAGAGGCATTCAATCGAGGATGAGGAAAAGGATAAGTGAGAAACATACAGTAGCGTATTGAGCCAAAGCGTTCATCTTTCCATTCATCTGTCTCTCCCTCGCTTCCGTATCCTTCAAGACCTCCTGATCCCTCGTTAGTTGCAGGTTAAGATCTTCTATACTCGACTTGAGTTTCTCGGGGCTCGAAACGATCTGTCCTCGTAAGGTAGAGATGGCCATATCATATCTTGAAATCGCTTGAGATAATTCCGACTGGAATCCTCCAAAATCCCCCACGGTCAGCTGCTAATGGCGAATGAAGGGAGGAGATGAGAGGAACGCACCTTGCGAGCGTTTAGAGCGGCCATTGCTTTCTTGTGTTCTTCTCCTTGTAGCTTGAGTTTATGAGCTTCCATCTTGTCCCGATTGAAGCCTGCTACTGCTGCTTCGTGTGCTGGCGCATCATCCTCAATCAATTCAGCATTCGCTTTCCGTCGAGCCCTGCATGGACATCAACCGAACTCAGCGACTCGATCTGACGAGAAAGAAGCGTGTGAAAGAAAGATAAAGATAGACTCACTTTTCCTGATCGATCTTTGCTCTCAACGTCGCATTCTTCTCCAACAGTTGTTGTTCCTGTTCCTCTGCCGCCCGCTGTTCCTCGAACAAAGGTTGCAAGATCTCGTTGTCTCGTTCTTGAGCGAAGAAATGAAAATTGATGATTGCGCTCAGAACTTGTCGGAACCTTGTCGGATTCGGTGCGGTCAAGTCTTTGATCGTGAAATCGTTGATGCAACATGTGTGGAGGAGTTGAGAGCTACGGATCATGAGGAGGTGAGCGAAAGAGCGGAAGGGAAATAGGGAGGGAGAGGGAGTTTGAGACGAACAAGGCCATTCGAAACACGCCCATATACATCGCTTCTCGATAGATGTCCTGTCAGAGGAGGCTCACGAGTCAGCACGGAGCAGTAAACGCGTTATTTGACGAGAGAGAGACCTACTGGATTCTCCATTTGAACCAATTGAGCCTCTGCAGCTCTCCTCACATCCTCCGCGTTCAATCCTAATGACTTGTTCATCCACCATTCATAGATATTCTGCACCCTAGCAGGAGTTGGATGGGTGAGATCTTCTAGAGTTGCTGGACATTCGGATTGTTGTAAATCTGTCAACAAGTCGGGAACTGACAAGACTGGGAAAGTTCCTGCTCCAGCTGATTGATATTGTTGTTGTTGTACTTGCTGTTGTTGACTAGAGCGTGATTGCTGTGACATCCTCGCTGATGTGAGTCGAGGGAAGAGCAAAGAGGAGAGAATTTTCAGTCAACTCTCGACCCCTCTCCCTCGTAGCAATTCTCTGGCGCTTGTACAGAGCTCGTAGATCGCTATGAGCTATCGCAGGCTGGTAGAGCTCTACGGGAACTTGACAGAATTTAATGAATAATATCGGAGGACATATATCTACAACCCGTTCACCCTTACTTGATCGGGCGCTTAAACTAACTCCTTTAGACGGCAAAGCGAGCGACTTTCTGAGATTGGAAATAGAAGCAATGCGGAAGAGTTTGCACCTCGTGGAAATCGAAGAATCTTTTGCAGTCTTTTTATTGCGGCTGTCCCGATTTGCGACCCTTTGTTCCCACCATTCTCTCCCTCAAGCCAGTCACTAGGCTATTCCGTACTCTTCCTCTCGCAAGAACTAGACCACTTGTCAGTGATCTCTCCCTCCTCTCTCACTTTGCTTCTCCCCACCTCTCGCTTACGAGTCCCTCTCCTCTCTCTCTCTCTACAGGCTTCCCTACCCAAATTCACTCCTAAACAAGTACCGGTCTATCGCCGTAGTTACTGCATTCACCACACCAATTCTCGACTCGCAAACGTTACCTCTCTCGCTCAAACTCCCACTCTCGCAACTATGAGTGAACAAGCACAGAACCAACTCCCCCGTACCATCCTCCCTTCCCACTACGACTTTTGCATCAAGACGGATCTCGAATCGCTCTCCTTCACTGGAGCAGGAACTATCACTGTCAACGTTTCGGAACCTGTTCAATCTTTGATCATCAACGCTGCGAGTCCCCTCAAAGTCGAAGCCGCAGTCCTCGCATCCACTTCACTCAAGACGGAGAGTGTCAGACCGGCGACCAAGATTCAAGTAGACGAGAAGAGGGAGAGGATCGAAGTTAGTTTCGCAGGTGGAGAAATCCCGAAAGGTGAACACAAGATCGGGTTCAGGTGGAATGGTAAACTTGATACGAGTATGTTGGGATACTACCGTTCTGGTTACCCTTTGAAGGGTGGAAAGGAAGGAGAGAAAGCTTATTACGCACTTACTCAATTCGAACCCTGTACGCTCTCAATTTCTTCTCCTTTTACACTCAAGCTGACCTCTTCATGACTACACAGGCCAAGCTCGACGTGCTTTCGTAAGCTAGGGACCTTTGACTTCCGAACATCGACTTACTGACCTGTTTTTTCTCCGTTAGCCTTGTTTCGATGAACCCAACATCAAAGCTACTCACTCGATTTCGATGATCTCACGTGTCGGCACTACCTCCCTCTCCAACTGCGACGTCATCTCGACCAAGCACCTCGGCAAAGGAGGAGAATTCGAACGTACCGAACTCCTCACCGACTCCTTCTTCTCCGACTCTCAAGCTTCGATCGAAAACGTTGGCAAAACCGAGGGCAAGACTGAAGGCGCCACCGAAGCCAAGATCCCATCAGCAGGGGACTTCAAAGATGATTGGGAATTGGTCAAATTCGCCGAAGTACCCAAAGTTTCAACTTATCTCGTCGCGTTCGCCAATGGTCACTTTGAATCGATCGAGGGAAGCTACAAATCACCTCTCACTGGTCGTGTCGTCCCCATGAAGGCTTACGCAACTTATGAGCACATCGCTCAAGCTGGTCTCGCACTCAAGACGAAGGAACGAGTTCTACCGATTTACGAGAAGATCTTCGATATCCCTTACCCTCTTCCTAAGCTCGACACTCTCGTAGCGGCTGATTTTGATGCTGGAGCGATGGAGAACTGGGGATTGATCACTGGTCGAACAAGTGTTTACCTTTATGATGAGAAAAAGTCGGGTATCGCTGCGAAGAAGAGAGTTATCGGGGTTCAAAGTCACGAAGTCGCTCATCAAGTATGTATCTCCATATCCTATCTCAACCATCCTATATCTATTTGAACTGAGATGAGGTCTTGCTAACCTTTGTTTCCTTTTCTTCCTTCAGTGGTTCGGAAACGTCGTTACTATGGATTGGTGGGACAACTTGTGGTAAGTCTCTCTATCATGCGCGAGATTATGAGGATGTACTGACCTTCTCGTTAATCTGAACAGGCTCAAGTCCGTTATCCCTCATCGGCTGACAATTTCGAAACTTCTAAAACTGATTCCTTCTCGCGCTACAGTGAATCCTTCGCGACCTTGATGGGAGAAGTCATCATCATTGACGAGATCGAGCCTTCATGGAAGATCCACTCGAGTTTCATCTCGGAACATTTGTCTCGAGCGCTCGATCTCGACGCTCTTCGTTCTTCTCACCCTATGTTAGCAAAGACCTCTCTCTCCTCCTTCAGCTCTTTGTCAGTCTCTGACGATGCTTTTGACCACCTGTAGCGAGATGCCTTGCCCCGATGAAGCTACCATCAACCAGATCTTCGACGCTGTTTCGTACTCGAAGGGAGGATCCGTTCTCAAGGTGAGCACCAACGCTTCCGCTGATACGCTGAATCCAGGCTCATCACTCGTGACTGCTCATAGATGTTGAGCAACTTTGTCGGTCAAGATGTCTTCCTCAAGGGAGTGTGAGCAATCTTTCGCTCGTTCTCGCGACGCCACTATCGCTGATCCCTCGCTTTACTCTAGCTCCACTTACTTAAAACGCCACTTGTACGGCAACGCTCGTACCGCCGATCTCTTCAAGGGTATCTCGGATGAGTACGGTCAAGATATTTCGAAAATGATGGAAAACTGGACTACGAAGATTGGATTCCCTCTCGTCACTGTCGAAGAGACTGAGACTGGACTCAAGATTCGTCAAAACCGTTTCCTATCGACTGCTGATGCTACTGTGAGCCTGCTACTCTCTCCTTGTCACTTTCTGAATGAGCTCATTTTCGTTTTCTCTTTTCGTAGCCTGAGGAAGATCAAACTATCTGGCAAATCCCTCTCGAGCCTCTAGTTGTTTCAAAAGGCGACAAGCAGATCAAACATGGCGTCGTTCTAACTGATCGAGAAGATACTTTCGAAATCAAGGATGTCAAAAATTCGACTTACAAATTGAATGCTGAAACTTGCGGTGTCTGTGAGTCTCAGAGTCTCTCTTCTGAACAACATTGATCAGCTACTGACGATCTCATTCTATCGTAGACCGTGTGTTGTACCCTGCTGAACGACTCGTCAAGATTGGTGAAGAAGCTGGAAAGGAGAACTCTGCATTCTCTCTCAACGATCGGTGAGCTTTCCCTGTTTCTCATGATTTTACAGACTCGTTGGGCTTACCTGGCTTTCCTTCGTAGAATGGGTCTCGTTCAAGACGCTACCGTTCTCGCAAGTTCAGGATACGCTAAAACTTCGTCGGCGCTCTCGCTTCTTTCAAAGATGGGTAACGAGAAGGAGAACCTCGGTGAGCAAATTGCTCCAATCGTGTCTTTACACAGCGGCTGACGATCTCTTCAAAAATTGATCGTACAGTTTGGCAAGAAATCGCTGGTGGCTTGAGTTCGCTTTCCTTTACCTGGTGGGAACAACCCAAGGAGGTCCGAGATGCTATCGCCAAGTTCCGTCGCGAACTCGTCAAGCCCGTCGTCGACCGATTAGGATTCGAGTACTCGGAATCTGACGATGTCGACACTATCGAACTCCGTTCCCTCGCAATCGCCACTGCTGCTGCCACCGGTGACGAAGCTGTTCTCGCCGAGTACAAGAAGCGATTCGGTGCTCTCCTCGAGAAGGACGACGATAGTCAAATCCCCAGTGATCTGAGAACTTCGATCTTCGCTCAATCGGTTCGATTCGGTGGAGAGAAGGAGTACACCAAGGTTAGTACCCTTCCCGAATTCTAGTCAGAGAAGAGAAGCTGATCCGAATCATCGCCCTTGAAGGTCCTCGAAATCTACCGCAACCCTGCCACTCCCGCTCACAAACTTTCCGCCATGTCCGGTCTCTGCGCTACGGAAGATCCCGAACTCCTCAAGAAGACTTTCGCCATGATCCTCACAGACGAAGTCAAGAACCAAGATTTCGGTTCCTTCATGGGTGGACTTCGAAACAACCGAGTCGCTCGACGAGATCTCTGGTCCTGGTTCAAGACGAACTACGACGAGATTGTCCTTCGTTTCAAGGGCAACTTCTCGATCGGACGTCTCGTCAGTGCTTCCTTCAGTGGGTTCTCATCGGAGGAGGACCTCAAGGCTGTCGATGCTTTCTTCGCCGACAAGGATCGAGCAGCTTACCAACAAGGACTATCTCAAACTATCGATACCGTTCGAGCAAAGGCCAAGTGGATCGAACGTGATGCTGGTGATGTCGAGAAGTGGCTCAAGGAGAACCAATACCTTTAGACGGAGCTGTCATTGTCGTCGTCGTTTCCTGACTAAAATCCTCTTTTGTCTATTTTCAGTACAATTTCTCGCAATATCGCAAATAGCAGTTTCTCTACCTTCGTCTCTGAGTCTTCCAGAGCGACGACGCAGTTTGAGCGGCGACCGCTGTCGAGTTTCCCTCGTCGTTGTGATCGACAATCGTTCTCGAGTCGAAGAGCCGCATTGCTTGCTCACTTGAGGCTCGAATCCTTGCATCATCTCGACTCGACGCAATCCGACTTGCTGCGACACGGCCGAGTTGCTATTTTCTCCTTCAATTTTCGTCGATCAACGTTGCATGCAACCACGAGGAGAATTGGAAAAAGTCGAGTCGAGTCGACCTCTTTATCTTCGATCTCTGCCCACTACCTCTCTTTTTGATCTCTGCTTCTGCCTTCTGCTTCTTTGTCACTTTCCGTCGCTTCTTTCTCCACGTGCAAGTGAGCGCTTGTCTCTGCAACCTTCATTTTCCCCCACTTCGCTTCTTGCTGACACACACAGAGCTGTAGGATGTCTACAGATAAGAGCAATCGATTGTCTCGTTCAGTTATCCCGTCTCACTACGATCTCACCATCAAAACCGACTTGAAACGTCAAACTTTCGCCGGAACTTGCGAAATCCTCCTCGAGATTCACGAAGCGATCCCTTCAATTACTATTCATGCCGGATCTCCCTTGAAGTTCTCTTCGGCTGTACTGGCTCCCTTGGAGGCGAATGGGCAAATCGCAGAATCGAGGAGATCACTCAACATCAAAATCGACGAGGCGACACAACGAGCTGAGATCGTCTTCGAAGGAGGTGAGATTACGCAAGGTTCATACAAGCTGGGATGCAAATGGGAGGGAGCGTTAGGAACGAATACAGTCGGCTACTTCTGCGCGAGCTTCGTCGCTCCAGACGAAAGCGACGACAAGAAGGAATTCTACACCATGACTCAATTCCAACCTTGTCAGTCTGCCCCATAGCGAGTCAAGAGATGGTAGAGGAGCTGATGTAGCTAATCTTTCGGCAGGTGACGCCCGAAGCGCTTTCGTAGGCCATTCTCGCCGGTTTCCGTAGTACTCTCGCTCCAGCTGCGCTAACCTCCCTCGACTGTCTGGCAGCCGTGTTTCGACGAACCGGATCTCAAGGCTACCTTCTCTATCTCACTCATCTCCCGAGTCGGGACGACTTCGATCTCGAATATGGATGTCGGCTCAACTGAAAGTTTGGGTCAAGGAGGCAAATTCCCTCGCACTCAACTGCTCGACGACACTTTCC
Organism: Sporobolomyces roseus; assembly: GCA_016617785.1. NCBI lineage: Eukaryota > Fungi > Basidiomycota > Microbotryomycetes > Sporidiobolales > Sporidiobolaceae > Sporobolomyces > Sporobolomyces roseus. The sequence continues at coordinate 850,397 of JADILM010000001.1, forward strand.
TCGCCGACCTAGACTCAACTTCTTCCGATGAGGAGGAATGGGAGATCGTCAAGTTCGCGAAGACCCCCAAAATGTGTACTTATCTCGCCGCTTTCGCCAACGGTCGTTTCGGTCACGTCGAGGGAGGCTGTTCATCGTCTTTCGACGGTCGGCGTATCCCTATGCGAGTCTACGGCCTACCTCATCAAGTCCATCAAGCCGGCCTAGCTCTCGCAACGAGTGAAAGACTCCTCCCCATCTTCGAACGCTTGTTCGACATTCCTTACCCTCTTCCCAAACTCGATACACTCGCTGTGCCAGGATACGGAAGTGGTGCTATGGAGAATTGGGGTCTCATCATCGGAGGACACTCAGTTTACTTGAACGATGAGGCGACAGCGGGAATCGCTGCGAAGAAGCTCACGGTTACTGTAGCTTCGCATGAATTGGCACATCGTAAGCTTCTTCTCGCGCGCTATTGACCGTCGTGTCTTTTACTGACGTTGTGGAAATGGTGCAGAATGGTTTGGCAACATCACGACGATGGAGGTGAGTTGTCCTTTCACTCCTGATCCGAAGCCGACGATCTCTCTGACCCTATCCATATTCGATCATAGTGGTGGGATGATCTATGGTACGTCTAGAGCAGATCTTCGTGATGGGCACCAAGATCAAAACTGACCTTTCTTCGGGCCAATTTGCTCGTATTCGTCTCGTAACAGGTTGAAGTAAGTCGATCTCCCCTCCTTCTTCCTTCGCTTTGTCTTGTACTGACGCGGCACGTTCTCTTACAGCGAAGCGTTTGCGACCAGTAAGTTTGATCTCTGTCGTTACGGCGAGCCTGATTCTGATCTCTTTGCTTTCATAGTCGTTGGCGAGGTTACGGTGATTGATGACGTGAGCAGCTCTTTTCTATTTACCGACAGCTCTCTTCTATTCAGCTCACGCTCGGCTTCGACAGATCGAACCATCGTGGCTGTGTTCTTCGAGCTTCGTCGCTGAACATCTCGCGCGAGCTTTGCAACTCGACGCCGTTCGCTCTTCCCATGCTATGCGAGTTCTCCTTACCTCGTCTCGTTGTGAGACTGCTCACATTGATCGTTCACAGCCAAACGCCTTGCCCCGATGAATCGAAAATCTACCAAATTTTCGACGCTGTTTCGTACTCGAAGGGAGGATCCGTTCTCAAGGTGAGCTTCGCCTTTTCCCTCTATCGCTTGAACGCATGCTGATGACATTTGTTGCTCTCTAGATGTTGAGCAACTTTGTCGGACAAGATGTCTTCCTTAAGGGAGTGTGAGCAATCTTTCGCTCGTTCTCGCGACGCCAGTTTCGCTGATCCCTCGCTTTACTCTAGCTCCACCTACTTGAAACGCCACTTGTATGGTAACGCTCGTACTGCCGATCTCTTCAAGGGTATCTCGGATGAGTACGGTAAAGACATCTCGAAAATGATGGAAAACTGGACTACGAAGATTGGTTTCCCTCTCGTCACTGTCGAGGAAACCGAGACTGGACTCAAGATTCGTCAAAACCGATTCCTCTCGACCGCTGACGCTACCGTGAGTCTGCTACTCTCTCCTTGTCATTTTCTGATTGAGCTCATTTTTGTCTCTTTTCGTAGCCTGAGGAGGATCAAACTATCTGGCAAATCCCCCTCGAACCTCTCGTGGTCTCGAATGGCGACAAGCAGATCAAACACGGCGTCGTTCTGACTGATCGTGAAGATACTTTCGAAATCAAGGATGTCAAGAACTCGACTTACAAATTGAATGCCGAAACTTGCGGTGTCTGTGAGTCTCAGAGTCTCTCTTGCTCGACGCTCTATGCCCGCTGACGATCTTGTCCCGTACTAGACCGCGTGTTGTACCCTGCTGAACGACTCGTCAAGATTGGTGAGGAAGCTGGAAAGGAGAACTCTGCATTCTCTCTCAACGATCGGTGAGCTTTCCCTCTTTCTCACAATACCACAAAATCGTTGGACTCACATGACTCGCCTTCGTAGAATGGGTCTCGTTCAAGACGCTACCGTTCTCGCCAGTTCAGGATACGCCAAAACTTCATCAGCTCTCTCGCTTCTTTCGAAGATGGGCAACGAGAAGGAGAACCTCGGTGAGCAAGCCAGGATCGAAACTCGAGAATGCAGAGACACTGACAACATAGCTTCGATTCTGATCGGACAGTCTGGCAAGAGATCGGTAGCGGTCTCAGCGGATTAGCTCAGACATGGTGGGAGCAATCTCAAACGGTGCGAGATGGCATCGACAATTTCCGTCGCGCCCTTTTTAAGCCACTCGTTACCCGACTAGGATTCGAAAACTCGCCTAACGACAACGTCAGTACCGTCGAGCTCCGTACTTTGGCAATCAGAACTCTCGCGGAATCAGGAGACGAATCGACCCTCGACGAATATCGGAGACGCTTCCAGACTTTCCTCGACTCCGATGACGATAGCAAGATCCCTGGTGACTTGCGGTACTCGATCTACTCGCAATGTATCCAATCTGGCTCCGAACGAGACTTCGAAAAGGTAAGTTTGGCCACCTATCATCGTTTCAGTCTTCACGAATTAATCGCTTCGATCTTCGATAGGTTCTCGGAGTATACAAGAATCCTCCGTCTCCTGCGCACCGTACCGCTGCTCGAAATGCCTTGAGCAGTACTCGAGACCCAAAACTTATCCAGCAAATCCTTCGAATGATGTCGGGAGAAGATGGAGTACCAGATTACGACGTACAGAGCTTCGGAGGAATGCTCAAGTCGAACCCAGTCGGAGCTCGACCGTATTGGGAATGGTTCAAATCGAATTACGACGATGTCGTTTCGCGATTTCGAGGATCGTTCTATCTCGCTTCGAATATCTCAAAGCCTTTCAGTGGATTCTCATCGAAGGACGACCTCGAGGACGTGAAAGCTTTCTTCGCCGACAAGGACCGAACCGAGTATGGACAGGCGTATTCTCAAGGTGTCGATGCGATCAATTCGAAGATCAAATGGCTTGAACGAGATACTGGAGATGTCGAGGAATGGCTTTGCAAGAATCAATACATGTAGCTGTCGTAGTTCTGTATACCCTTGTTCTGTGTTGAATACATCATCTCTCGCTGTCTCTGTAGATGCGAGTACGAAAATCAAGATCAGGAATTACATCTATAGGAGTTCGTTGTCTAGTCGACGTTGGTTCTTTAGTCGCAACATCTTTTCAAGCACCTCATCAACCTTGATCGTCTCTGTACGAGCCTTCTTGTTTCCAGCATCGTCACGGTTTCGAACGTTGACCGAACGAGAATCCATCTCTTCACTTCCGACGACTGTAAAGAGACAACTTCGAGGTTAGCTGATCGAGTTGAAATTGAGGGCAGCAATCAAAGTACGCACCAAAGATGTAGTTGTATTGAGCGATTTCTCCGTTTCGCACCTTCTTGGGAAGAGTCGAGTCGGAAAGATCGGCATCAGCGTAGAGACCTGCATCCCAGAGCATCTGCGCGACCTCCTTGGCGTATTCCTTGTGAGGAGCAGCGACAGGGATGACGACTACTTGACGAGGAGAGAGCCAGAATGGCCTGAAAGTAAAGAGCGTATTTTGTCAATTTCGCAATCTAGGCTGGTGTCAGCGAGTAAGAGCTTGACATACCATTTTCCAGCAAAGTGTTCGGTGAGAATAGCGGTGAATCGCTCGACACTACCCAAGATAGCTCGGTGAATCATGACCGGTCGCAGGAGTTTGTTCTCGGTAGCTCCAGTCTCTCCTCCTCCTTCAGCAGATCGGTAGGTGAGCTCGAATCGTTGCGGAAGTTGGAAGTCGAGTTGAATGGTGGCACATTGATGTTTGCGCTTGAGGGCGTCGGAGATTGTGATGTCGATTTTGGGTCCGTAGAAAGCTCCATCTCCAGGATCAACCACCCACTTGCCGGGCACGAACTTGTCAAGAGCACGAGAAAGCATCTAGAGGGCGGAATAGGAATCGACATCAGTTCGGTGCAGCGTCGAGTCAGAGCGAAATCGAACTTACAGCTTCCGCCTTGTCCCAAGTCTCGATTTCTCCCAAGAACTTCTCTGGTCGTGTCGAAAGTTTGAGAGCAAAGTCGAAACCGAAGGCACCGTAAACCTCGTTCAAGAATGCGAAGCACACGTCCATCTCTTCTTCGATCTGTCGTCGATTTCACCGGGAGGATCAGCAACGTTCGCTTGAGATCTAGACAGGAACTCGACGAACCTGCTCTGGCATACAGAAGTGATGAGCATCGTCCTGTTGGAACCTTCTGACCCTCGTCAATCCACTCAAAGCACCACTAGCTTCATTCCTGTGCAGAACACCGAAGTCTGCCATCCTGATCGGGAGTTCTCGGTACGATCGATCCCTCGAAGCGAAGATGAGAGCGTGCGAAGGACAGTTCATGGGTTTGAGAGCGAAAGTTTCCTTTTCGACATCGAGTTTGAACATGTCCTCGGCGTAGTTTTGCCAGTGACCAGAAGTTTCCCAGAGTTTCGAGTTGAACATGTTGGGAGTGATGACCTCTTGGTAGTTGCGTCGACGGTACTCAGACTGTAAGGGAAAGGATCCTTCATCAATTTCGAGCGACAACTGATGAAAGCGGATTTCGACTCACTCGCATGAATTCGACGAGAGTGTTGTAGATACGAGTACCGTGCGGCAGCCAGAAAGCCGATCCAGGAGAGAGATCGTGGAAGAAGAAGAGTTCTTGGTCCTATTGATCGAAGTAGTAGTTAGCGAAATCGTCGTTTTCGAGGGAAGAGAAGGAAGGAGCGAACCTTTCCGATTCGGCGATGATCTCGCTTGGCAGCTTCCTCGAGGAGCTTCTTGTACTCCTTCATTTGATTGTTGTCGGGGAAGGAGATACCGTAGATACGTTGCAGAGATTCGTTGGCAGCGTCACCGAGGAAATAAGAAGAGGAGTTCTGTAGGCGATTGCGAGCTTATCAGCAATGCTCTCTAGCTTCAGACTCAAGGGCAGACATACTTTGAGAACGGCGAGCGACTTGACTCGACCAGTGTGAGGAATGTGAGGTCCGACACAGAGATCGATCATAGGTCCACAGCGATAGACGGTCGTCGAAGTTCCGTCGGCGACCTTGTCTTTGATGAAGTGTTGCTTGAAAGAGTTGTACTGCGATCAGGTAGAAGCTGATAAGCGTTAGACGGCGTTAGAGGAGAAAGGTCAGCGTCTACTCACCTCGAACATCTTCAGGAGGTCCTCTTTCGAAACTTCGAGACGCTCGAACTTTTGCTTCTCCTTGACGACGCCCTTTGCAAGAGTCTCAAGGGCTTCGTAATCGGTAGCTTGGACAACACTGCAAGAATCGCAACGAACCAAGGTGAGCGAGAATCAAAAGCGGAGTTGTAGGAGTGTAGAGCGTACCGATCACTTCCAGCCATTCCCATCTCGTAGAAGAATCCATCATCGGTAGGAGGCCCCATAGCGAGATGACATCCGTAGTGCTTTTCACAACATTCTCCGAGAATGTGAGCTGACGAGTGCCACCAAACCTTCTTACCTGTGTTTGCGAGTACCTGTATCAGCCTATGAAGCAAAGGAATACACTCGAAGAGGGGGAAGCTGACCTTCAGGGTGTTCAAAGTCGAGAAGTTCGAGAGAAGACGATTTCTCGAAAGGTCGCTCGAGATCCCACAGCTTGCCGTCAACCTGAATTCGCGCGCCCTCATCAGTTCAAGTCGCAATCACCTTCAGACTGAAAGAGCTCACCTTTGCGATGACAGTCTTCTCTGCGAGACTCTTGCTGATTCCGAGTGCGATTGACATGGGAGAGGATTCCCAACTATTTCCCTCTTTCGTCGTTCCATCGGGCAAGGTGATAGTGATGGGTTCACGGGGCATGTCTAGAGCGAATCACAGTCAGCTTGAGGGTATCTGGGGGAGCAGGAGAGGAGGATGAGAGACTCACTAGCGATTTTCTCATCGTACTCCTTCTTCAGTCTGTCGAACATTTGAATACGGGAATCAAAGTATTCAGGCTTGGGATCCAATTCGAGTGCAGCCATTCCAGCTACTACATCCCCCTTCTTCCCCTTCTTATCCTTCTTTTCTTTTTTCGGTTGAGCGGGAGGAGCTCCTTCAGCAGCAGGAGTCACGGGAGCTGAGTCGGTAGAGATGGGAGCTGCTGGATCTGCTGGTGTGGCCGTCGAATGTACAGGGTGAGGTGCCGTCGACATGTTGCTGCAGAGTCTGTTGAATTCGATTCGAACAGATGGATCAAGTCGAGATGGGCGATAGAGAGTCGAGGCGCTTCGGGGTCGTATACAGTTGGTTACTAAGTACTGTGTCGCTCTCCTGAGCATTCACCAGTTGACTCGGTGGTGAGGGGAAAACAAGAAACTTCGCAACGAGTCATTTCCTGTCTCCTGCACTTCAACAGCTTTGTCTTTGACTCTTCGCGACTGACTCTTCTGCTTTTGTTCGAAGTTCAAACGACTCCCACAACTATGGCGAGCTCATTTCCAACTCGTCTCTCAGCCTCCAATTCTCGGGTCGAATTGTCGCTTTCCAGTCCTCAGTATACGCCTGGAGCGACTCTGAGGCCTTCGATCCACTACAAAGAAGCTAGTCAATACACCTCAATTTCGTTGAGACTGGTTGGAGAGACAAGAGCGACGATAATGGGAAAAGAGAGATGGGTTCGTTTCCCTTTTCAGCGCTACCTTGATCCTGTGCATCGATTGACCCTAGTCTAGCTCTCAATAGCAAACTGGAGCAGTCGTCAATGCTTCGCTCGGAGGAGGCGGCGCCGGAGGAATGCCTGTAACCTCCATCGAGAAACTTCAGTTCCTCAACATCGAAATCTCTCTCTTGTCATCCTCGACCGGGGCTTCATCGGACACAAAACGACCTGAAAAGTCGAACGGTGCAAGCTCTTCGACGTCTTCGGGGCCAGGCGATCAAGATATGTACGAATTCGTCTTGGCTCATCCTCCAGAGAATCAGCTGTTGCCGTCCGTTGCATCTCGTCAATTTGATATGAGTGAGCTGTAGTCGTGGATCTCTTTTATATTGAAGCTGACCCGCTCGCTGTCGCTAGCTACCGTCTCGGTGACCTGGACCCTGAAATTCGAAGGGATCCGCAAAGGTCTGCTTCGTCGAAACGATACGTGAGCTTGTAGTTCTTCACCATCGTTACGTCGAATGCTTCTGACTGAGTGCTTGCTATCTTTGCTCAGACTCTCGCTGGAGATCCCCGTGGTCTTCCCTGTTCCTCCTCAATCTTTCCCGACGTCGATCTCGCTCGTTCACCCATTCAAGTTCGACACTGGTTCGAGTCAAGGTATGACTCTACAGGCTGAAGTGAGCATCCTTCCCTCTCGTGCAGTCAACCTCGAAGACTTCCATTCATACTCGAATCGATTGAATAGCTCTCTGTCGTTCCCATTTCGCATCGCAAACCCCTCGACTTCACCCTGACCCTGTCGCCTTCGAGCTCTTCCGCCGCTCACCTACTCAGCACTACATCATCTGGTCTGAAGCTCACAGCTTCACTTTCTCGTCAAACTCGCACAACGCCTGTTCAGAATCCGGGGAGTGGACGATCTTTCGAATGGGCTGCTGTCCGCGTCGTGCAGACGGAGTTGAAAAGGAAGAAAGATAATGAGTGGCAATGGGAAGGAACCTTGATACCGCCAGAGGGAGAATGTACTGTCGAAAGTAAAGGCATCGCAATCAGAGTGAGTGGATCTCTTCGAAGACACTTTCGAACCCAGCTGACACTCTCTCTCGATTGGTTCTCGCTCCTTCAGTACGCCGTCAACTGTCATGTCGTCTCGACCGTTCTCGCCCATGCCGCGCTACATATCTCTCTACCTGTGTCGGTCCCTTCGAGTCCTTACAAAATGGAAAATGTTGTGAATCCCGATTCTTCCACTCAAGATCTTCCCGCCTATGCAGCTTAGCTTCGTCGCCTTTTTGCTGTACTCTATCTATTGCAAAGTAATTGTTGTCGTATTCTCGCGAAAATCTCTTGCGAAACTCAACTTCGCTATATCTTCTTCTCTTCACTTCCCTTCATTCCCCTTCACGCTCATCTGCCCTTCTCACTCGAACAGCAAGCTCCACGCTAACATCCATTCAACCCTAAACAACAACCCCTCTATCAAATTCAAGATGTTTGGCTCCCAATCTCTTCTCGCTCTCCTTCTCGCCATACTCTCTTTCAGCGCGCCAGCACTAGGTCAATCAAGTGCTTATAATCCCTCAGCATGTACGTTGACCTCCTCACCGCTCTTAATGAGAGAGAATCGCGCCAGTGTTGAGTGAACCGCTTTATTGATTCCCTACTTCCACTAGCGTGCCCTCAAGCGTTATTACAGAGACCTGTTGTACTCTCACATGGGCCTCGGTCGGGGCCGGTAGCTGGTAAGGATTACTCGTACTGAAACGGGGAGGAAATGGCAGCGTATCGCGCCGAATTGTTTGGAACCGTTAGTTCGCTGGTTTCTCTGTTTCTGTTGAGCCAGAGGACTAAGAGCTGACAGAGCGAGCGATGAAACAGAGCCGGAGGAACTCTTGTTGTACGAGTGTTGTGATAATTTATCGGAGATTAGGTCGTGTCTTCGCAAGGTTATTTCTGTCAATCGAATCCGGACAGGACCTGAAGACTCCAATCTTATGGAATACGAGAGCTCATAGGGGATCTCCAACAGGAACCTCTGCCTCGAGGCCTCGAGTGCGATCGTTCATGAAAATTTTGGTTTAGAGCCGCCGCCGCCAGAGCTACTTTTCACAACGCTCTCCGTGTCGGTCTTCTTGGTGCAGAGTCTTTCTTCTGAGAGAAGCAATTCGCAACGGAACGGTGTCCGGCGTCGAGGAGCTCATCACTCTGCTCTCCACAACGAAGGACCAGAATGGATCTGTTTCAATTCTCTGTCTACACCGTCGAAGTTGCTCTTCCATCCTGTAATCGGAGGATCATCGGCCAAGTCTGTATAGGGTGAGAGCGTCAGTTCAGATGAGCAGGCGGAAGGAAGCAAAAAAGCGCACGATAACGTCTGATCTACCCTTCGCTATCAGTGGCTCTCCGTGATCTACAAAGCCCATCTTTGCATACAGCGGTCGACCGACTAGAGAAAAACTAGTCAGTGTGTGTGCAGAGGAAGCAGGAAACCGAGCGAAAACTCACGTTCTGTCGCCACGAGGAAAGCATCTGCACCCTCCTTCTTCGCTTGATCGATCCCCCATTGCGTCAACAATCGTCCAACGCCCTGACCTTGAGCATCCGGATGTACTCCAAGCACGTTCAGATCTGTTTGATCGAACAACGAATCAGTGAGAATCTAGGCGGAGATCAGCAGGATTGAAAAACTTTCGCCAATGCTTCCCTTCACATCTATCGTCAGCTTTGTCCAGCCTCTCCATATACTCTATCGTATCTGGGGTTCCCGCTCCTACTGGCCAGAACCTCTCGTTCTCCACTCCAGGTTCTCGCGCTGCGAGGGGAAGGAAGAAATCCCACCATCCGAACCCTAGACACTCCTCTCCTCTCTTCGCTACTATACATTCTACCCTCTTTCCTTGCTCATGTTTGTCGGCGTAGATTCGGTGGAATCGTTCAATCATCCATCTATCGCAAGATTCAGGCGAGACGTTTGCGAGAATATAGTTTGTCAATCGAGTCTTGAAGAACGATAGTCGGTAGATGACTGCGAGTGCTTCGAAGTCGGATGGTTCGAACGAGTGAAGCGTGATTGGGTTCGACATGACTCTCTCAGCGACAAAGGGCGGTAAAGAAAGAGGAGGGGAGGAAGGGGAAAAGTTGAAGGAGAGGGGGAGGGAGTCGCTGGGGCGGGTCAAGAGGGGAAAGTAAGTGTGATAGGGTTCTGGCTGAGCTGAGCGGCCAGAGTCAAGGTGAAAGAGCAAGAGTTGACTCGAAGAAACAGAGAAAGTGTTTCATCAAGCCCCTGAACAGCGGCTTTGGTGCAGCAGAAACTGAGCTGGCTACTGATCCGTCCGAGAATAATGTGCAAGCTACAGGTGTATTCTGCTGATGAGAGACGAGTGTCATCGCCATGTTGAACGATCGAAGACGAAAGGAGGAGAAAAAGAGCGAGAATCGCTCGAACGGTGACCGGTCCTGTCTAAATGAGTTGATTGGCGATGGCGATAGCGGTACAAAGTGAGTGGGCGTAGATAAGGTGAGGAGTTGGGAAGTGAACCACTGATGAATCATCGACATCCTTCTTCTCTCTCTGCTATCGCATCTTTGACTCAAACCAATTACACTGAATGACATCTGAATCACCACCGATAAACATACATCACCGTAGAACGACTACCTCTTCATCTTCCGCTTCGTCATCGAACAACTCTTCCCCTCGGCTCAACTCGTTCGCCTCAGCTCTCATCGACGCTACTCCCTTGTCCTCCCCTACTGCAGCTCCTACTTCCTTCTCCTCTCTCCCTCCTTCCTCGTCCTCGTCGAATGCAACTCTCGACCGTCCTCTCCCTATCCGACAGTTGAGTGGGGTGAAACCAGTTCCTCTCACTCAAGATGGACAACCTCTCCCTGGTCCACCCGCACCTCTCAACCTCTCGAAACTAGCAAATGGAGTCGTTCCTTCCAGAAACGGATCAGTCTTGTCGAGAGGTTTACTCCTCAAATCAGATTATCGTTACATCGCTCCACCTTCCGCATCTCAAACCGAAGCTTCAGCATTCGCAGACCCAGAACACGAACAACGAACGCATGCGAAAGCAGATGCAGCAAGTGCAGGGTATGGAGGGTTTCATTTGGGTGGAGCGACGAATTTCAGGGATGGAGGATTGGGGATTTGGGGTTGTGCTCAACCAAGTGAGGAGGGTGTGTTGAGTGTATTGACGGTGTTGAGGAGTAGACATGATCCGGTCAAGAAGGAGAAGGGAAGAGAGACGGTGTGGTTCTGTACGAGGGAGGAACCGATTCTCTATCTCGGTAAGCAATCTCGTCAAGCTGATCCTCTCGAGTGATATTGACGAAAGTGCCGGTTCTTGCAGGTGCTCAACCATTCGTACTACGAGAAGCATCATATCCGACTCGAACCTATTCCATCTCGAACCGAGCCGAGAATCTCGAAGAAATCGAAGCACGTTTGAAGCAAGACGTCTTGAAAGAAGCGCAACGTTACGGAGGACTAGTGCTCGTTCATTCAGAAGATCCTACCCCACCTTCCTCATCCTCGAATTCACCCAGTACGATCACCCCGACCTGGGTTTCGGCAGACAATGTGCGAACCGTTCGAGAACTGTTCTCCCAAGTTCGGGAGAAAGGTTACAACGTCACTTTCCATCGTACGCCTGTATCAAGGGATCAATCTCCTGGGAGTGGATACCTGGATCTGTACACATCGTTGATCTCGACGATTCCGACTACGAGTTCGCTCGTTTTCAATTGTGGTGTGGGAGTGGTCAGGACGACATTCGCTATGAGTGCTGCTCTCATCGTGAGGAGGAAACAGTTGTTGGAGGAAGGTGCGGTCGATCCGTATGGATTAGCGTTAGGGGAGACCGAGGGAGAAGGAGGAGATGCGATCGATGATGTTCTCGCGAGTCCGACACTCAAGAGTCAGGATCAGACGACGGCGAAGAGAATGCTCAAGGGTAGGATGGAACAAGCTGAGAGGGATAGAAGTCTCCTCAGGCTCATGCATGTGTTATCGAAGAGTAAACAATCGGTTCACTAGCCTTTCTCTGCGATTTTTGCTGATTCGAAGCTTTCGAACAGGTTTACCTGCTGGAAGTCAAGGAGTCATCTTGTCACTTCTCTCGCTCAATCCTGGTCTGATGGAGAACTTGCGGTACGGTTCCTATCTCTCGACGCTTCCGACTTCCGCTGATTCAAATCGATTCGACAGTTCCGCTCTTCTCGGAAAATACGATATCATCCTGTCCTTACTTTCGACTCTTGATGATGGATCAGCGACAAAGAAGGTAGTAGATTCTATCGTTGATCATTGTAAGTCAAGATCTGTCTTTCCGAAAAGGTCAAAGTGACTGAGCGTTTTTCTCACAGGCGATGCTCTCGTCAATCTTCGAGAATCAGTCCTCGCTCATCGAGTCCGATATGCTTCACTCGCACTCCTAGACGAGCGATCTGCTGCCGAACATCGATCACAAGCCTTAGCTGCTCTCCAACGATACTTTTACCTCGTAACTTTCGGATCCTTCGTGGCCGAGACTCCTCTTCCTACGACGACTTCGACTACTCAACCAATCACTTTCTCTTCTTGGCTCAAACAACGATCCGAGATTCAGAACATGGTGTCAAGAATGAACAAGACTGGTCATTTCTTCATCTTCTCTCCGGTTCACGACTTGAGCGCAATCGCGAGGGGCGGCGAAGGAGCAGATGGACTCGCGAAAGTTAGTACGACTAGTATGTTCAGGAAGGGAAGGTTCAGGGATCTCGCTGGAACGGCAGATGTCGTAGGAGATGAATGGGCTCATCAGATCATTCGAGTGAGTTCCGCTCGCTCTCTGCCTCGAACAGGAGCCACATCACTCACGAGTGATTCCCTGTAGAATCGATCGGGTATCATCTTGAGATCAGGCATGATCTTGAAGAACGATCAATGGCTCGTTTTGGGTGAACACCAAGAGCAAGTCGTTCGAGGTGCGATCAATTTCCGCAAGGTGCCAGGAGGCAACACTTTCGGACTCTCTCAACCGACTCATGATGGTATCAGGTGAGCAGCACTTCGCTTGTACTCGAGGCAAGCGTCGACTGACTTGCTCGTTCGAATCGTTTCCTCGAAGACGAGTACTCGAAACTGTCAAAGCAGATCTCAAACCGAACGCCCGAACGATCTGGATCAATCTTCGCGAGGAACCTTTAGTCTACATCAATGGATCGCCTTACGTTCTTCGTCAACAAGCCGTTTCATTGAGGAACGTCAAATCTTACAGGTTCGTCTGCTTTCCCTCGTTCAACGCTGCTCGCAGCTTATTTAAATCGACTCCCCTTGCTCTAGTGGTATAACCGCCTCACGGTTGGAAGTACTCGAAGAACGACTCAAATCCGACGTTCTCTCCGAACTCCGAGCTTTCGATGGTCGTATACTTCTCGCTACTGAAGCAGAAGATGGCTCTGTCGATCACGTATGGGAGACTATTGAAGATGAGAGTCAAGTGAAGACATTGAGAGAGGTGATGGAGGACGTCAAGAGAGAGATGGAGCTGGGAGAGCAATTTCAATTTAAGAGGGTACCGATCACTGCCGAGAAGTTCCCCGAATTTAATGATCGTAAGCTCGCGTCTGCATTTACACCCTTCTCTGGAGCTGACATCTTGTTGGCGAATAGTTCGGGACATCCTCGAAACTGTCATCACCGCTTCTCCCGACGACGCTCTCATCGTCAACGATCAACTCGGTTAGATTTGGTCTTCTCCGAGCTCTTACACTGTAGCTCATCTGATACTTCCCTGTAGGTCGAGGTCGAACGACAAGAACTCTCGTTATTATCAAGATGGTCATGAGTTGGCTTCGAAATGGTGGAAAGGGTGCTCCTCGATCGAACCGCTACTCGTACACTGTCATCAACAACCTTCTCCGAGCCGTTCCTCGCACCGGACAAGAGGTGAAGGATGCAGTGGACGAAGCGATCACTGCTTGTAGTCATCCTTTCGACATGCTCGAATCGATCGAAGATGCTCGACAAGCGGCGGAGGACGCTCAATCAGAATTCGACAAGGACAAATGGGTCGCTCGTGGGCTCAAGGAGCTGAGGTAAGCTAATTCTGACTTCGCGCTTTCACGCTCTTTGCTGATCACGCACGTTCAACAGAGCGTATTTCTTCCTCATCCTATTGATGTGCTACTTGAACGAAACTCGACCCGATACTTGGCGAGAACTCGGTCAAACCTCTTCCTACGAGGACTTTGTTCGTCAACGACCAGTCTTCAAGACGATCGAAAGAGAATTGGATTCAGCCGGTATCGACGCTCTTGTCCCTCTCGAACGACCTCTCGCCGATGGAGCCGCTTCAAACGACGAAGTAGCCGACTTCGTAGCTCAACGATCTGGTCGAGTCCTTTCGGCTTTCACTCTCCTCAAGAGTGATTTCTTCAGTGGTCTTCAAAAGATGAGTCTACCCGAGAAAATCGACGGTTCACCAAACTTCCGAAGAGTTCCTCTCGGCTTCTCGACCGGCGTTCACGACGGGACCAAGTCTGCAGCAGATGCCACCGAGGAGAATGGTCCGCTCGTATACGGTTCAGGAATGCCGACTGCTGATGGATTGAGAAGAGCGCTCGAGAGAATGGGAGCGAAGGAAATGACGATCACTTGGACAAGCATGCGAGAAGAACCAGTACTATACGTGAGTCTTCCCTCTCTTTTGATTAACTTTCCACAGCTCCTGACTCTCTCGCTACCTTGTATCACTAGATTCGATCTCGTCCTCACGTTCGTTTCTTGCTATCCTTCTCTGTTCTTTCTTTGTCTGACTTCCGATTCCTCGCCCAGGTTCTTCGACTGTTCAATCAGCCATTGGAAAATGTTGTGACAACCGGAGTAACGACAGCAACAGTCGAGGCGATGGAGGCAGAACTCAAGCGAGATTTGCTGAGAGAACGCGAAAAGACTGGAGGAAAAGTTCTTCTCGTAAGTCGCTGCCTCCTCGTCGTAGAAAGTGATGCACGACTGAACCCTTCTTGCTTGTAGCATGACGAGATCGAAGAGAATGGAACCTTCACGGTAACCGCGATGTGGGAAGAAGTTAAGCCTGAGGAGTAAGTCCTCTCCTTTCTTCTCGATGTGACCCGCTGAATACTCACTTCATCACCGTCTGCTGTAGTATCCTCACACCGCGAGAAGTGTTCGCTCAGATGCAGTCCGAAGGTCTCAAGGTCGATTACGATCGATTACCTGGTGAGGTTCTGCATCGTTGTTCGCTCGTTACTTTCAACTGACCTGATATCTCCTTCTTCAGTCACCGATGAGCAATCTCCTATCCCTGGAATGTTCAGTCGCATTGAGCAGCGAGTCTCAGCTGCTCTGTCGAAATCGAGTAAAGCTGGACTCACGATGAATTGTCAAATGGGTCGAGGGCGAACGACCACTGGAATGTAAGCATTCACTTACTTCATAACATCTTCTATTCGAGCTCTGCTGACACGTTGTATCTACAGGGTTGCTTGCGCTCTCGTCTACAACATTCTCTTCGCTCGAACAGCAGCTTTCGACATGGCAGCCTCGTTCATCGTTCCCGATCATGGTTCTTCTTGGGACGGTCGAGAAGCAGATCCTTACCTCAACGGAGAATACAAGATTGTCTTACAGCTTGTTGGAGTGCTTCAAAACGGGAAGTTGGCGAAAAAGTTGTGCGATCGTGCTATCGAGTGAGTTCAGTCGACGCTTCTTTTGCTGTCCCTCTGCTCACCTCTCGATCCGCCTTTAGCAACATGGAAGCTGTCCAAAACCTTCGAACAGCGATCTACTCGTTCAAATTGCGAGTCGAAGCCGCTGAGAAGACGAAACGAGAAAAGTTGTTCGATCAAGCCCTGAACTATCTTTACCGGTAAGTCTCACGTTCTCCCCTTGTTCTTCGTGATCGACTCTTACTCGCATGATCTGTACAGCTACGCGACTTTGATCGTCTTTTCCAACTTCTTGCTCGACAAAGCAGCTTTCCTCGACAACGACGACGACAGTGACGACGAAGAGAGAGGCAACAAGGACAAGACATCCGGATATCCTCCCTTTGAGGATTACCTCGCAGCGAGACCAGAAATCAAGCGGATATTGAGTCGGAGAACGTTGGATTAGAGCTCGGTTTTGTATAGATTCACTGCAGTACCCCTCTGTACGATACCCAATGCTAATAGGTAAGCACCACATCCACTTGCAAAAATTCGCAGCGTGAAGCTGACGTTGTCGTTGGATCGTGGACAGAACTGAATAGCGACTGAGATCGTCCTTTGAAAAGCGAGTAAGCTGCCTGCGAAAAGCGCTTTCTCTTTCTATCGCTCTCATTCAGATGTGACGTAGACTCTGCTGTATGGCAGAAGAGGGCAGACACGACGAAGAAACGGCGAAACACTTCAAAGTCGGGAGAAGTTTCGCAAACAGCTCTCTCGCGAAGGAACTCCAACGCGTTTCTTTCTGTCTGCATACGGTTTCCCTGTTAGCTTCGAGGATAACTCGTCGTTGATATAAATAGATCAAAGATAGTTCTGTTTACAGTTTGCTCTACCTCTCCAAATTCTTCTCCCTTCTTTCCTCTCTCTCTTCCTCTCACTTCACTTTCGACTCGACATCTCATGCCGGACAAGGTCTCTAGGGGTAACAAACGTAGTCAAATCAGCTACAAGGAGGTGGATAGCGATGTGGATATGGATAGTGAAGAGGAGAAAGTGGTTGAACAAGGCAAACAAACAAGGAAGAGAACAACAAGGCAAGATGATTCAGAGGAGGATGAATATACTGTTGGAGATACCTATGGAACTAGTAGTAAGCTCTCGAGTCTTCAAACGCGTGAATGAGAGCTGATCGAAACCTTTGGTGACTTCGCAGGCAGGAACAGCAAAAAGCCGACTAAGAAGTACAAGAAGAACAAGAAGCCAAAGTACACGTCTCGTCTACTCCTCGAACTCCCTTTCGATCTCTTCGTTGAAGTGAGTTCATTCGAGATGACTCCAGTGAGCCGAGGGAGCTGACTCTCAATTCTCTTTAAAAAGGTCTGCGAACACCTCGAAACCTCTGATCTCTTCAATCTCGCCAAGGTCAACAAGTCGCTTCACAAGATAGTAGTCTCGCGCTCTGCTCGCTCGATTTGGTCGTCTGCTCGCAAACGAGATGGCTACGAACTTCCTTCGGGAATCGAGGAAATTCGTTTCGCTGTATTCTTCTCTGGTCGTTGTTGTGATGTGAGCGCCTTCTCCATCTAGATACTGAGGTCTGACTGACGATTTGAGTCTTCAGGGCTGCGGAGCGAGGAGCTACCTCGATCGCTCCACTTTCCTTCGTACGACACTTTGCAAGGAATGTCGCGCTGAGCGGTACGTCGGTAGGATACTCAATCTGGTTTCCGATTACAGACACTCACTCTACTTCGTTCTGCATCAGTACCGTTACCTCGGACAAATTGGGAGATTCGTACCCTGATCTTCATCCTAGAGCAATCGACTGCGTTCGATTTCAACGTTTGTCGGTTCCACTTCTTCCCTGGCTCGTCAGCGAGCTGATCCTATGCTTTTGATGGGTGCGTAGAAGGTCGATATACTGGTGTCAAGCGTGATGCTCGTCGACGAAGTCTGTCGAGTTTTCACTTTTCAACAGCGAACCCATCCCTGACGGTTTTTGCATTATACAGCTCGCTACATGGTATCCGACCTACTAGAAGTCAACGTCGAGCTCGCGGAACTCGAGGAGGAGGACGAACTTGTCGGAATCGTACGAGAAAGCGAGAAAGAGCGATACAGTGTCAGGTCTCGTAGAGGTCGATCCTCGGTCAAGCAAATGCCAGCGTCCGAGAATGAAGAGGAGGATTCGGAATCGCTTGTACAGGAGTTCGTCGAGAGGAGAGCGGAATGGGTGAAGGAGGAACAGCGGGTGAGCGTCTCGGTTACTTCAGGATTCGTCGATTCATACTGACACAGAATTCATGGGCTGTAATAGGTTTCGCTCGAGCTCAAAGACAGAGAGTCTACTCTACGTGATGAGAAGAGTCAAGAGTACTGGAGCAAGATACAGGACAAGCGTAATGAACGAAGAGAGCGTTACAACCAGTACGTCGATCGCAATTTGACTAGTCGCTCTCCCGACCTGACCTCAGTATCACAGGTTCTCGATCGAGCTAGAGGAACTAGACTGGAATGACGACGATCTCGACATTTACGCAAGTCAATACGTTTACAGAGGTTCGAAAGAAGCTCCAACCGTCGCACCTTCAGCAAACCCCAAGAGTGAGCACTTCTCGGCCTCGTCTTCTCGAGAGCGCTAAGTAACGCTCGTGAACCCCACAGTATGGTCGAAATATCTCGCTGAAATCAGGAAAGGTCAAATTCGTCACGATCCTGGTCGAGTTCTACGCAACTCCCTCACGCCTTTCTACCAATCGCTCAAAGCCACCGAATCACCTCGACGCTCTCAGATCTTCCCTTCGCGTGGAGAATTCGAACAACTCCCATCGATCAAGAACTACTGGGAAGGAGAGAAATCATCGGTCATGACGAAGTCGCTATGGCTCAGCATGCTCCCATCAGTCCTCGCAGATCTCGACATTTTCTCTGGAGCTCTACGAGTAGAGGCGATTCGAGCCATTCTCGCCGCTCAGCAAAGGATCTCACTGTCGAAGCTTTCGACTCGTTCAAGCGACTACCCCGAATCTCGCTATCCTGACGCCTTCTTCGATCTCGCAACTTCGCTCTTCTCCCCGGGATGGGGTGCACGTAGTCACCGCCCGGAGGCCTTTCCCTCGGTCGGGTTCAACGGAGGTTATACTTGGAGAGGCAAGGGAACTTTCAGTCGTCTAGCAGAGAGTCGAACCACGTCAACGATTCAAGCGATTGTTCAAGCAGCAGGTCTCGACTCTGGAGTAGCTACTGCTGCCGATCTCGATGCTCTCGGTCGTCGCTTTACGTGGGATAACGATTCGAGGGTTAATGAGAAAGACAAGCTTCGAACGTGGCACGAATTGGTACGCATCTTCTTGTCTTCTTCTTTCCGTACAGCTACGTCGCTGATAATGAGCAAAGCACACTCACAGGTTCGAAGCGTTACTCGATTCGGACACAACAAGACAAGGTACAAAGATGGATCTGCGACGACCGAAGTTTCCTACTGGCCTGAAGTCGACACGGACGGCAATACTTACCTCGACGAAAGTGGAGACGGACCTGGAGAGGTCATCGAGTGCGACGAAGAAGGAGGAGAAGGAAGCGAAAGGCAGAGGAGCGATTCAGAGGAAGTGGGATCAGAGGAAGAGGGATCAGAGGAAGAGGAAGACGAATAGCTTGACAAACATCGCCTGAATTGGGAAGGAAGGAAAGGAAAGAAACAGCTTGCATCATGTCGCGTCACTGTCAATGAATCGCTTTACCTGCTTACAACTCTGTGTTAACGCTCGCGATGATGAGGAACGAGATTGAGATGCGGAGACGACAAGTCTTTTTGCCGCATCGCGATGACGTATGAGAGCCGTTTAAGTAGTGAAAGCGTCGACAGGTTGCAACGATCACTCGAATTCGAAGTGAAGAAGACTTCTCGACGCTGTATTGCGAAATTTTCAGCTTTTCTCACATTCCCGCTTCGACGTCTCGAGCTTTCTCCTCGGAATCTAGCTTCGTTGGTCTCCTCACGTATTATGACTCTCTCTGACTCTGCTCGTGCTGTCGCGGACTCGTCCCATCCTCGATTGCGTCCCTCAGATCAAAAGAGACCATCAGGATCGACTGGAGACGCGGGAAGCTGGCTTCCTCTCATTGGAACCGGTAAAGGATGCGGTCACTATGTCTACGGATCTCCACAAGCAAGTGCGAAGGTCGCAGCTTTCGGTTTGTTTTCGACTTTTCGACTCAAATTGAGGGTACCAAGCTGACCACACCTGGCGTGTAGATCTCGATGGTACGATTATTCAACCGAAACAAGGTCGCAAGTTTCCGTTCAACGAACGAGATTGGGAGTTCTTAAGTGATCAAATCGTTCCCAAACTTCGCGAGGCTCATCTTGCAGGGTAAGCGAGCAGCTCTGTCTCTTGAGCGCCCTGACTGACTCGTATGATCGATTCCTACAGATACGCGATCGCGCTCATCTCGAATCAAGCTGGAGGACCCAAATTAGCGACAGATTTCGTCAACAAACTCCCCTCGATCTGTCGCAAAATCGATATACCTCTTCGAGCGTTCGCTGCTTTCGACTTCAACGAATATAGGAAAGGCTCACCGGCGATATGGTATGCATTCGAAGCGTTATTCAACGAGGGAATCGCAGTCGGTTCGTTGAAACCTGCTCGGCTCAAAGCGTCTTTGCTCACTCATTCGCGCGACAAGCAGATTACGCATCTTCGTTCTATGTCGGAGATGCTGCGGGGCGACCAGGAGATCACAATGATACAGATCGGAGCGAGTCCTATTTCTCCCGCCCAGTGTCGTCTCGACGTTTCTCTCTCGCTGACAACCTGTCTTCGCGGTCGCAGAATTCGCTCACAATTGCGGTCTACCTTTCTTCACACCCGAAGAATACTTCCGAGGTCAACCTCCAGATCCAAATTGGAAGTTCTACGGTTTCGATGCGAGGACGTACTCTCCCACTCGTGAGTCGAGCGTAGCTTATCGGTCGTACTCACTCAAGCTCATCACTTCGCTTGAGACACAGTACCTCTCGAGACTGTTACCGAGTCGCCCAAATCGTCAAAGACTGGATGCAGCCTCAACGAGTTTGGAGAACCTCTCGAAATCGTCGTTCTCGTTGGTAGCCCTGCCAGTGGGAAGACGTTCTACTACGATAAGTACCTACGCCCACAAGGTTACGTATCACTCGTGAGTCTTTTTGCACGTTCGAAGAAACAACCGAAACGAGCTGTTCCAAATCCCGCTTTTCCCCCAGAATCCATCTCTCTTCAAGTCTCCCTCTGCTGCTCTCGAAGCACTCACGACTCATCTCACCAACGGGAGATCAATCGTCATCGACGCTGTTCACGCGACAGTCCCTTCACGTCTCGCCTATCGCGAAGCTCTCGTCCACTTCTCCCAGGCCAGTGGTATCAGACCGCTCTTCAAGTGCATCTACTTCGAATGTGATCTTGAACTCGTCAAACACAACTCGGTCTATCGAGCGCTGTATGGGAGCGGGGAGGAGAGGAAGGATGTGATTGAATTGACGATTCTCAAGGACTTCGAGAGAAGATTTCAGCCGCCCTCGTTCAGAGAAGGTAAGACCTCGCTTGATCGAACACCGCCGCTTTCTCGAAGCCTATACTGACGAGTCGATGTGTTGTTTTCCAGGTTTCGACGTGATTGAGACTCGACAGTTTGCGTTTGAGGGAACTGAGGAAGAGCGAAAGAATTGGGACAAGTGGTTGGGAGACGTGTACCCTGGTAAAGCGATGAAGCACGCGGTCAAGGCGGAAAAGGGAGGGAGGAGGTGAGGAAGAGGTGAGGTCGATATCCGGAAGGAGTAGCGTTATCGTTCGTAATTTATCTCTACTTTCGAACTGTGTGAACACCTATTCGTCCACGGTGCGATAGTTGAAGATCTGAGAGAGAGCAGCTCGGACGTCGCGAAGCTCAGCGGATCTCGAGGAAATGACTCGGAATGCAGAAATTGATGTTTACAACAAGGGGACATGCGAGATCAAGGAGAAGAGCTCTAGTACTTGAGCCGAGTCGAGTAATCTGTATGTCTCTCTCGTCAGTCAATCATGCGAACTGTGGCTGATGGACAGAGAAGCAGACATACCTTTCGGACTAACGACCAAACCCCTTCCTTTCGCTGCACCTCGGTAGACAGTCTCGATGATATCAATGAGCTGTACATAAGCAACACGCCACGTTAGTCTCGTCGTCGCATGACCCAAGTGTCGATGTTGCTTACCTCTTGCTTGTTGTCCATCGCCCAATTAATCTTGTTGTTGTTACCTGTTCCCAAATCTACCATGATATGCTTGTTGCCTGTGTTTCGCCCTTCAACGATCAGCTGGTAATTCGAACGATCAATGAAGAGGAAGGAAACGAACGGTAGAAGAACATTGTCGTGCAATCATCGTATAATTCGTACATCTACGTTTCCTCGCCCAAATTCAGCTCGTTCTAAGTCAGACAGTCTGAGTCAAGGCAAAGAGACGTACCTTTGTGAAATCTGGTACTTGAGTAACATCGCAAGTGTCTGTCGCAAACGAACTGAGGGTTAGCCAAATCGACTCTCGCTAGTTTGAGACAGACGGAATGACTTACAGATGACAGCAAAGTTCTTCACTTTCTCCGAGATTCCAAACAGTGACTCGTCGTGAACCATACATTGATCATTCTACGACATTCGATTTGATGCGAAATGCGAGCAAAGTCAGTCAATGGAGGCTAAGGAAAGGAGGGAGAGACTCACGTAATCATGCCCAAATCTGATTACTACCACTCGTGATTCCTCTGCTAGGATAGCTTGATCTACGTGCCATCCTGAGACGAGTTTGGGGAGGAAAGCTGCCATTCAACCGAGAGAGGATGGGTCGGAGTTCTGGAGGGCTCGAGGGGTAGAATAAGCTTATGGATGTAGTTCTAGCCGAGTCTAGTAGCAGTAGAGGTAGTTGTTAGATTGAGCGGTGCTGTGTAAGATGAAGAAAGTTGAGATTCGTTTCTCGCTCTCTTCATTCACTTCGAGGTACAGCGTACAACATGTCGTTGACCACAGATGACAGTAAACTATTCAAATCAGACGCGCAACACAGAAAGTAAGTCCTCTTCTCTTTCTCTCTCTTTCTTCCCTCGCTGTTCGCTCAACTTCGACCTCCCTCCTTTCTTCGTTACACAGAGCGGCTATCCGAGAAGCAAGGGCAGAAGCATTACAAAATATAGGGAACCCTATACAATTACCGACTAAACCGTTGAGGGTCAGAGTGAGGCAGAATCAGGAGAAAGGCAAAGAACCTGATGCTTGGATCGCAGAGAGTGGATTCGTAGTCAGGAGAATAGGACTAGAGGTGAGTCGCAAATCTTGATCATCCGGCACGAGAAGACCGCTCATGAAATCTAGTTTTGTGCGACTCAAGTCAGGGAAAACGAAACAAATCTATCGTGGACATTGTGGACCCGTCACTTCACTCGACTTTTACACTACCAGAACAACGAAACGTGAATTGATGATCAGTGGCTCATGGGACAAGAGTTTCCGGATATGGGATATACAAGTGAGGCGCATTTCTCGCAACTTGTCCTCTCGAGCGCCATCTCAACTCCCCCTTTGACGTCTACAGACGAAAGCATCTATTTCGACAACGGTAGCTCACATCGATTTCATCAAGACTCTAGTAGTGATTCCAGAATTCGACATACTCGTCACTGCATCCTCTGACAGAGACATCCGAATCTGGGATCTCTCTTCCCTCGACTCTTTCGACTACTCGACTCTCTCCAATTCGCCTGCTCAATCTACAAAAGACTCTCAGTCAACTTCTTCCGAAACGACACCGAAACAAGGTGCCGCACCACCTTCCGCCGTTTCTCACGCGCCATTACCTTTGCTTCTCATCCTCAAATCCCACACTCGACCTATCGAACAACTCGCTTATTTCCCTATTCCCACATCATCATCTCCCGATGCTGCACCAAGAACAGATAAGGTCGGATTGGTCTCGGTTGACTCGATGGGCGTACTCAAGATTTGGGAACTGACGAGAGATGGGCAAGGCGGAGGGAAGAGTCTGAAGGGTGTGGAGAAGACGAGCGTTAGACATCATGAATTAGCAATTTATGATCTGGTTATTGGTCCAGAAGGTGAAATTTGGACTGGTAAGTTTCAGCTTCTCTCTCGAAATCATTCGAAGTTTCCCACGGACGTTCGCACGCCCGGTTTCATAAGCTCTAGCTCAGAGAACAACAAAATACTGAATCGGATTTCCATCTCCTTCGCAGCTTCCGCCGACAATTCGGTACTTCTTTCATCTTTCTCCCCCTCCGACCTCTCTCTCCCACCAACACCAGTTCTGCGGATCCCTCACCCAACGCAAACTCGTGCTCTCCTCTCTCTCCCAATTTCAGTACCGACTCTACAAGCCCCTTACCTCCTCACGACCTCCTCCGACGAGTTGATCCGAATTTTCGATCTCAACTCTGACTCTCTCGAGCCTTCTCCCCAACGTGAAGAACGACGTCAATGGAAAGGACTGTCTGGGTTGAAAGAGGGTGACGAACTCTCCGGTTGCGTGAGGGAGATCGAAGGGCACACGAACGAAGTCGTTTCGTTATCGAGTTATTTGTTGGAGAACGACGAGGGGAGGAAAGAGGTTTGGATTTTGAGTGCTGGATTGGACGGGACGTTGAGGAGGTGGAAATGGACAGAGATGCTCGAAGAGAAGAGGGAGAAATTGGTACTGATTGAAGTAAACCAGGACGAGGAGGAGGTCAAAGAGAGTTTGTTGACGGAGGAAGAGGAGAGGGAATTGGAGGAATTGATGGCCGACGACTAGAGCGAAATAGCAACTCTTAAAACTCGGTACGACGATGCAAAGCACAGTCTGACTGATTAGATTTGATCGTCGCCCGGAGTTTGGTCGACGGAGACTAACGGATCTTTCGAAATTCAGACGATTTCTGTCCTCTCTCCTAGACAGTTCCTGAGTGTTTCTCTCGCGGTTAATCATATCCCTCTGCTTACTCTGGCTCAGTCGAGCGTATACCAAGACGTCGAGCTTGAGCGAAATTGCGAAACACTGCTCCGCTTTTTCAGAACTTTTTTTTGGCAGAGAGAACCCATCTTCAGCTCTCACTCAACTCTGAACACCAAACTCGACCATGGCAGCATTAGCACCTCCCGCTGGATCTAGTAGCATCGACCAACTCGCTCCAGGACAGCTCGCCGACTCTATCGTTCAATCTTTTGACTCTATTCTCATCTTGGACTTTGGTCAGTCTCTATCACAGTCTACCTCTAGAAGGAAGAGCTGTACTGAATAAGAGTACATGCTTGTATAGGATCGCAATACTCTCACTTGATCGTACGAAGATGTCGAGAATTCAATGTTTATTGTGAAATGCTTCCTTGCACTCAGAAACTCTCTGAACTCAAGTGGAAACCAAAGGGTGAGCCCTTTCAATGCTTCTCGTAGCTGTATGTGAGCTGACAAGAGCGCTGATTCGATAGGTATCATCCTTTCTGGTTCACCTTTCTCGGTTTACGAAAAGGATGCTCCTCGAGTCGATCCCGATGTTTACACTGCTGGTGTACCCGTTCTCGGTATATGCTACGGTCTCCAAGTGAGTCCCACATCTCATCGTCACTCGCAATTAAGTAAAGCTAATTTCGAAAGTTGTCCTTAGGAAACCGCAAACTACTTTGGAGCTCGTGTAGAGGCATCAGATCACCGAGAGTACGGTGAAGCTATCATCAAGGTCGAAGTTCAACCCGAATCTGCCCCCAAGCACTTGAACAAGCTCTTTGAAGGCATCCCTATCGAATCTCCCGTACGTTCCCTGCCTCTCTTCCTGGTCTTTCTTTCACGCGAACTCATTTCGTTCTATTCTCTGTAGGTTTGGATGTCCCACTCTGATCGATTACACTCCCTCCCCGAAGGTTTCACCATCATCGCAACGACTGAATCCGCTCCTTTCGCTGCTATCGCCCACAACGAGAAACCCATCTACGGAATCCAGTTCCACCCCGAAGTTACCCATTCATTGAAAGGAAAGGATGTGTTGAGGAGATTCATCTTGAATATTTGCGATTGCAAACAAGAATGGACTATGGCGAGTTTTTCCTTTTCTTTCTGCGATTCGCAAACTGCTTTCTTTCGCTAACCTGGTTGCGGTGTATAGGATGCCTTCATCGACAAAGAGATTGAACGAATTCGTCAGCTCGTTGGACCCAAGGGACAGGTCATTGGAGCTGTTAGTGGAGGAGTAGATTCATCAGTTGCTGCCAAGTTGATGCAAGTAGCTATCGGTGATCGGTCAGTTCTCATCTCAATTACTGTCGAGTCGGATAAGAGACTTACAGAGTGATGAGACTATCGATAGATTCCACGCCATCATGGTCGACAACGGAGTTCTCCGAATGAACGAAGCTGCTCAAGTTCACAAGATGCTCTGCGAAGATCTCGGTGTCAACCTCACCGTCATCGACTCTTCCGATCTCTTCTTGGGCAAACTCGAAGGTATCACCGACCCAGAACAGAAACGAAAGATTATCGGAAATACCTTCATCGAAGTGTTCGAGGAGGAGGCGGCGAAATTGGAGAAGAAGGTCAAGGATGCAGGAGGAGAAGGAGGAGAGATTGAATGGCTCTTACAAGGTACTCTGTACCCCGATGTTATCGAGAGTATCTCGTTCAAGGGCCCGAGTGCGACAATCAAGACTCATCACAACGTCGGTGGATTGTTGGACGATATGAAGTTGAAGTTGATTGAACCTCTGAGGGAACTCTTCAAGGGTATGTCCAAACTGGGTCTCTCTTACTCAGGCTTCCGCTCACCTTCTCTTCTCGAATTCAGACGAAGTTCGAGCTCTCGGACGACTCCTTCACATTCCTGAACATCTCGTTATGCGACACCCTTTCCCCGGACCTGGACTCGCCATCCGTATTCTGGGAGAGATCACTCGGTCCCAAGTCGCGATCGCACAACACGCCGATGCTATCTTCATCGAAGAAATCCGAAAAGCTGGTCTTTACGATCAAATCTCTCAAGCTTTCGCTGCTCTCTTACCTGTCAAGGCTGTCGGTGTTCAAGGTGACCGAAGAACATACGAACAGGTGCGTTTGTCCCCCTCTCCTACTTCCCGAATCTTTCGACTGATGATTGAACTCTCCTCCACTTTCAGGTCATCTGCCTCCGAGCAGTCAAGACTGAAGACTTCATGACCGCCGATTGGTTCGACTTCCCTCACGCCGTTCTCCGAAAGATCTCTTCCCGAATCACGAACGAAGTGAACGGAATCAACCGAGTGACGATGGATATCACTTCGAAACCTCCTGGAACTGTTGGTGAGTCGTCCTCTCTCACTCTCAATCTTATAACCTCGAGGACTGACGCTCGCTGTGACGGCAAACAGAATGGCTATAGAGATCTTGAACGAACTAGACTTGTATTTCTATCTATTACTCTCAGAGTCATCTTCAGTCTCGTTTGCGAGCCGATACGAAAGTGAGAGAGGGAACGAAGCCTTGCACGAACAAAGAGGAGGGCAGAGGGTAGGAAAGAGAGAAAGTAGTGGGATAAAAGGGAATGAGGGGCTGATCAGAAGAGAGCACGGGAGGCAGCGTGAGATTGACGATAGACTGCAGATTGACGAGGCGAGAGCTTGACTTGACCAAGAGAGTGCGAGCGAGTGGGAGAATCCTCGTTCAAGGCCTGGGCAACAGGCGAAAGGTCAGACTTCATCATCGACGCGTAACTCGGATAGCTTACCTCCCAGTGATCGGCGCTCCTCCAGAAGTCAGGGTCGGTAGGATCGAGATGGCCCTGATCGGGTGCCCTTTCGCCTTCGTATTCGTGTGCTTCGTCAACGGGTGCCTCCTGAGGTTCCGCAATTCCAGACTGCGAGGCCTTCAAATTTCGCTCACGAGCTCTGCGCTGGCGTTGTAGCTCAGATTTACGTTGGCGTGCAAGGCCGCGATTCTTGGCCTTTTCGACTTCGGGTTCTTCAACTTCTTCTCGGGCTACTGCACTTGCAGATTGCTCGGCGAGCTCAGGGTATCTACGCGCGTGTCGTAGACGATTGTAGTGGTCGCGCTTAGCCTTCTCAGCGGCCTCGTAAGCTTTGATGCGCGCAGAATCTCCACTGGCGTAAACCTGAAGAAAGTCAAGGTCAGCTGAATCGGAGCTTCCTCCAAAGGAGAACAAAGTAAACAGACAGCTTCCTTTTCGGCCAGCTCTCGTGCTTTCCTCCTAGGGTAGTCATTCTGACGTTGCTTCGAGTCTTCCTCGGGCTATCGAACGAGTTCAGAAGACTTGGTGTACATCGTGCGGAAAAGGAAAGAAACGGACTGACTTTCTCCATTCGATAGTTCCTACGATTTTCGGCTGCGTCGGCGAGTTCACGTTCGCGCTCCTTGAGCAGCTCTTCTTGTTCTTTTGTTGCAGTCCCATCGGCGATGGCGGCTTTTGCGTCGTCAAGCAACTATGCAGCCGAATCGATCAGCCAGGAGGGAAAAAGACCCTGATCGCTTCACTGACCTTGTTCTTCACATCACGCTGAGCTGCACGGGTCCTATTATGGGCGGTATTTGCGGCAACGCGTGCTTCTTCCCGCTCTGAGGCTGTTTGCTCAGCGCGCTTCTTTTGACGGCGTGCAGTCTGTGCTGCGTTGCGCGCGAGACGTTCTTCTTCGCTGATCCGACCGCGTGGTGGCATCTTGCTGTTTGAACGAGTGATAGAGAGAAGGAAGGAAGAGAGAGAGGGGATGGAACGCTGGGTAGCAACCTTCTTCGGGTTTAGATGAAGCTCGGTTTGTCCGGTTTAGATTAGTCTCAGCTCCGTCTCCCAGGATATTTCAGTCTATCGCGCACGTCATTGATCGCTGAGCTCAGGCCGACAGAAAGGACACAGAAAGGAGTGGGTAGAAGGTACGTGAAATGTTTGAGGAGAACTTAGAAGGAATGGAATCGGGTTCGAGCGGAAGCAATGGCGGAGAGATAGACGTGACCTAAGCAGCAGTTGGTAGTTTAGCTGGAGGAGCCATTTTGCGAGCGGGACACTAGGCGAGTAATCGATGTGGATGTTGGAGGAAGAGAATCGGTCTGACGGAGGCAGAGAGACGAGATGATTTAGTGAGCGTATCGCTACGAGTGACGAAGGAGACGTCTTGAGCTATCTGCTGGACTTTGCATGTTGTAAGATAGAGAACCGTCTTGATAGCGAGAGAGCGAGAGATTCGTTCGTCTTGAAACAGTTTGAACGCGATGAAATCTTCTTGAGCTTGAGTTGTCGAGTCGATATGCCTGATCTTGATGCCTGAGCGAGTCGGTGGCGAGCTCAGCTCTCTCCACCTCCTCCCCCTCGTCCCTAACTCCTTGCATTTCAACTAATCATCAAACTCGATCTTTTCGATACTCTTTACTAGCCTGGCCGATTCCTGGTAGCAACGTAACCAAAACTCGTTCGTATAGTCAAGAGACTGCCTCGGAGTTTGGTTACGTGCTAGCGACTTGGGCTGAGAGGCTTAGTAAAGGTCGAGAAGATCAAAGTTGAGAGGATAGAAGAGGGAGGAGGAAGTGTGGGACGTTTCCGCGCCTCGCCTTGGATATTGCTGTTGACTGTCGATGCTGTGGACTGAGTTCCGAAGCGATATGAGAGTTGAAAGGTTATGGTAAGAGGGAAAGAAACGAAATGAATCTTTCACTCCTGACACTACTTGACCAACTCACCGAGACACTCTGTACGCTACAGTGGCACTTCTCAGACCACTCAAATACACCCTACGACTTGGTTCAACCCGATCGACTCGCTTGAAGCTCTCAAATCCTTTCATCGTTCAACCTCTCAAGATGACATCTTGGATCTCAACTCTCACTTCCCCATTCCGTTCAACTACTCAATCTTACCCAAAGTACATCTCTGCGGAAGAAGCGAAAGGAATAGATGAAGAATTGATGGGAGAACATGGCGCTTTCTCGTTAGATCAAGTAAGTCCTCGTCTCCCTTCCCCCCCTCTCTCTCGAGACGAAGCTGACGGGTACTTGAATGTAGCTGATGGAGTTGGCGGGACTGGCATGCGCTTTGGCAGTCACGAAACTTTATCCCCTCGGACCTACACTGCCTCACGATGAGAACGGAATCAAACAGAAACGAACGAATGAGAGGATTCTCGTATGTTGCGGACCGGGGAACCAAGGTGGAGATGGCTTGGTCGCCGCGAGACACCTTTGTGGGTTTCTTCTTCTGAACTATCGAGTGAAAGGTTTTCGCTAATTTCGACGAATCGCGTCCTCTTCGCTCATCACAGACATGTTTGGTTACTCTCCTAGTATCTTCTATCCCAAGGTGAGTCTAGGTTGGCGCCGTGTAATCCTCACCTCTCTTGGGCAGCTGATCGCTGACAATGATCGCTTCACAGGAATCGAAAGGCGAAATCTTTGGCGTAAGTCCCCCTTCGTGCGCATCAAGCGAACCCTGATCGTGTTTACTGATCGTATCTTCGAACAATCTACAGCGACTCAAGCAACAATGCGTCAACCTCGACTTGCCATTGATTGCTCCTTCTCCCTCAGCAACTTCCTCCTTCCCCATGTCTCCCGATGCACAATCCATGGCCTTAAAGCGAGCACTCTCCCAGACCGACGCAGTGCTCGACTGCATATTTGGCTTCTCCTTCCATCCCCCAGCCCGAGAACCTTTCAAATGGGTCTTGCAAGCGTTCAAAGAAACCGACAAACGTATTTTGAGTGTTGATATTCCGAGTGGATGGGACGTCGAGGAGGGAAACGTCAATGATGGATTCGAACCCGATGCGATCTTGTCATTGACGGCACCGAAGAAGGGGATCAAGGGATTCGTAGATGCTGGTGGGAAACATTATTTGGGTGGTCGATTCGTTCCCGAGTGAGCTTTCCCTCGTCTCTCTCTCTCTCCCCGGATTGAAGCGCGCACGATCATCTGTCGTCGTATCTCTGAGCCGAGACAAGACAAGTCGCTGACGAGTCGTTCTCTCGGTGAACAGTCAAATCCAAATCAAATACAACCTCGATCTCCCTCAATATCCTCCCGGTGGAGAGCAGGTTGTCGATATAACCATCAGAAAGACGTAGACCTGTCGTGCAATACTCTGGCTTGTCGGGTCTCGAATATCGAGTCTCCAAATCGTCGATTTTACGTTGCGAAGCGGATCTTTTTTCTTCTGAATTTCGACGACACTGCTATGATACCGCCTATCTACTCAGGTCCAGCGACATAATCATGAAAGTCACTGCGAAATGTGAATAGCGATGGAGGCGAATACTTGAGATTTGGGAAAGTTGGTTCACCGCACTCTTCCACCTCTACGCGATGCGACCTAGACCACCAGCGCAGAGTAGCTACCGAGTAGTATTGGGATCAACACCTCGACCGAGCCATGCTCTGCCATCCTCTCCTCGTTCATCTTCAACTTGCTCATCTCGCCGAAATGCTTCCTCAACCTCTCGACTCTCTGCCTGGACATCCGCACTCCCTACTCCATCCTCTACCTCTTCCTCTATCCTGACAACTGGACGATCCTCAGTACGATTAGCGGATCCATTGAAATTACTCGGATCGGAAATGGGTTTCTTGAGGGATAACGTCTCTTCTCTACTCGGTTCAAGCCATCCTACACTCGATACTATAGCGAAATACTACTTTCAAGCAGAAGGGAAACATGTCAGACCCATGATCGTACTCTTGATGAGCCAGGCAACGAATGGATCAAGTCCACTTTACTCTCAAATTAGGGATAGGGAACTCGACAAGGAACGACTGAGGAAGGAAGGCAAAGGTTTAGGGATCGACGAACCAATAAACGAAGAAGATATCTTACAAGATGAGAATCCATCCCTCGTTAAACGAACTACCGATTTCCTTAAAAACCCCCTCTCCGCTTTCTCTTCTTCCACTTCCACTTCCACTTCCACACCATCGTCCTCCTCCTCTTCTTCTTCCCTCGACATTCTCCCCACTCAACGGCGGTTAGCAGAAATCACCGAACTGATTCACGTGGCCTCTCTCCTCCACGACGATGTTATCGACGTAGCCTCTACCCGACGAGGTGCTCCCTCCGCCCCAAATCTCTTCGGCAACAAACTCTCTATCCTCGCCGGAGACTTCCTTCTCGCTCGAGCATCCCTCGCCTTGTCCCGATTAGGTTCGAACGAAGTAGTAGAATTGGTCGCTTCAGTATTGGCGAATTTAGTCGAAGGAGAAGTCATGCAAATGAAAGGGAACGTACCTACGAATTCGAATGCTACTTCAAGAGCAGGAGGAGGAGGACCTACACCAGAGATCTTTCAACATTACATGAGGAAAACTTATTTGAAGACTGCTAGTTTGATTGCGAAATCTACGAGGGCTACGACAGTATTGGGAGGATGTGGGAGTAAACAGGGTTGGGTAGAGGGAGAGAAGATTAAAGACGCTGCTTATAATTATGGAAAGAATTTGGGAATCGCTTTTCAAGTATGTTGAACTCTCTCTCTCTTCGAGTCATCCAAGCTTGACCTGTCGACTCACGAACGAATCTCGATTTACAGCTTATTGATGATATGCTGGATTTCACTGCTACTGCAGCAGATTTGGGGAAACCTGGAGGAGGAGCGGATCTGAAATTAGGGTTGGCGACTGCACCGGCACTCTACGCGTGGGAGGAGTTCCCAGAATTGGGAGAGATGATCGAGAGAAAGTTTGCGAATGATGATGATGTCGAACGGGTGATCTCCTCTTTTCTCTTGATTGCTATTCTTCTGGGTCGAATCGAGCTGACGTTGAAACGAAACGCTTTCCCATTAATCTTGTCAGGCTAAGAGCTTGATCCTTCGATCATCAGGAGCGACTCGAACGTATGCCTTGGCAGAGGAACACTCAAAATTAGCTATCGAAGCGCTACATCAATTGCCGGAGAGTGAAGCGAGGGACGGGTTGGAGAAGATTGCGAAGGATGTCTTGACTAGGAGTAAATAGATGAGAGTGGGGCGAACTCGTAGATCTAGCTGCAGAGGGGGGAAATAGAGGATGGAGAGGATAGAGCGATATGAATATGATAAAAAAAAATGAACATATTCGTAGAACTTCTATAACACGAATGCGACTGTTGCTCGCGTTTAGCTAGGAGTGCGAGTGAGGACAATCGAGAGTTACGAAAGTTTGTTGCGAACCGCGACATTCTTTCTTCGGACGAGTCGTAGATTGCTTCTTCTCACTCAACTTGCCTCTGCTATTCCAGCTGAGCATGGCAGTATCACCATACTCTAGCTCGTCACTCATCTCTCCGACCAAAGCCATCAATCATCGACCAACGTTAACGACGTTATTGAACACCACTGATCTAACTGCTGCAACTTCCTCATTCAACTTGGGAGACGAGGGAAGGGATCACTCGATAGAGCTACCTGATGCACCTGAATTGAATCACGAGCTATTTCAAGGGGAGCAGTTTGATCCGAGCGAATTTCTACTCGGAAGGAGACACACCGGTTTAGAAGACTTGAGATCAGAGGTGAGCCTACCCTACTCTCTCTGTGGACTACTCTCAGCAGTACAGCTAGCTTTGAACGAGGTGGATTCGCTCAATTCAAGATTCAGCCTTCTCTCCCCCCCACTACTCACCTCTCTTAGCAAATCTCATACTGGATCAAAAAGGAGTGTACTGACTTCCTCTCTATATCAACCAGCTCCGTGCCTACCTCGCAACCCTTCGAACCTCGCTCATAGGAGTCATAAATCAAGAATATGAAGCTTTCATCGGATTATCTCTCGGACTCAAGCATGCCAACGTCGCTCATTCCCTTTCAACGATCAGAAGACCCGTCTTGTCAATCCGGAGTGAAGTGACGAGAGTGAAAGGAGAATTGGACGAGATGAGGGAGGAAATGGCAAGGGTTTTACAGGAGAGGAAAGAATGTCGAGAGATGAAAGTCCTTATGAGGAGATTGTTGGCTACGGAAGAAGCCGTTGACAAGGTCGAGAGTATGTTACAGATTGGAGATGGAGAGAGGTCGAACCGAACGAGAGATACCGACGAGTACGTTTCGAATTCCATCGTACTGCCGCTCGTACAACTATGCTAAAGTTTGGGGGTTTCGTGACGTACAGATCCGTCGATTCTCCAGCGAAACGATTGGAACGAATAGCAGCAGAATATAATCACATGCTGTATCTCGTTTCTCGAGCTGGGAAATTACCTTTTATCGATTCGCTAGACAAGGTCAGTCAAATCATTTCTTCGTATGAGTCACAATATACTGATTCTAGTCTATGCTCTACTGCTCTGCAGCGTATCTCTCGGATAACATCAGCTTTGCAACTCGACCTCTCGCAACTTCTCACAACGATCCTCTCCGCTCCACCTTCTTCCTCAGAATCCTATCAAGCCTACCTCGACGAGCTCACTTCCGCTTTGCAAACCTTTTCCTCCCTCGGTCTCATCCATCAAGCCGAAGAGATCATTCGAAAAACAGTTGTCAAACCTTTCCTCCTCAAAGCGATCAACCGAAATTCCCTCAGTAGCACCGAATCCTTCTCTTCGACCCCAGACTCGCCATCAGATCATTCCATACCTCCGGCGTATCGACTCTCGCCCTTGGATCAGCCCGTCTCTTTCAAAGAATCCGATTCTGGTCCTCTACTTCGACTTTACAATCTTCTCCTTCGCTTCATCTCTCAAGACTGCGGCACAATCCTCTCAATTGCTGAAAGATCCCTCTCCAGACCTCGAGGCGATTCTCATTCGAAATTAGCGATTGCGAATCGACGGAAACGGGAAGATCCAGCGAGGGAGCAAGAGGAGGATGAAGAGGATCGGGAGGTGGAAGGGTTTCAGATCTTGACAAACGTGATCGTGGATGAGATAGCTTCGAGATTGGTGGGAGAATTGGGAACAGTTATTTTCGCCGCCGGTCGTCCATCAGTATTCCATCAAGTAGGCTTCCTTCCTCTTCTCCATGGGCACGTTCGACTGCAGATCTGATCATCGCTTGATACTTCGCAGAACTATCTCCTCACCACAGCTTTCCTCTCTCGGATTGAATCCCTCTGTCCAACAATTTCTCACCTCGAATCCCTCCGTTCACATCCACCCTATCAAGCACTCCTCAAACGTTTTCAACTACCCGTCTACTTCCAACTTCGCTTCAAAGAATCCGTTTCACTCGTCGAAAGGGCTTTCGAGATTGGTCAAGCGTCGGGAGGTGGGAGTCAAGCGAGTGGATTCGTCATGAGTGAGAGTGAGGCTGTCTGGAACGCGATCAAGAGGAATTGGGACGATGAAGTTTGGTTGGAAGAAGTTGCGGGGAGGTTCTGGAGATTGACGCTACAGGTGAGTTTTCGAAATCGACTCTTGCGCTGAGAGGGAGATTTAGCTGATTTTGAGGAGGGACGTAGGTTGTCAGCCGATACAAGACTTGGATTAATGAGAAAGTACCGAGATACGTCTTGCCGGCTAGTTCGAGTAGTGCGAATCTCTCGGCGATGGGGAACACGAATAGTTCAAGAAGTTCGTTCGATGGTGATCGAGGTCGAGTGAGTCCCTTCTTTTCCTATCCTAGTTCTCTCGTCTTGATCTGACTTCGGCTTGGTATCTTTCCTTAGCTCACACCGAATCCGAACAATCGACCGGGCACCCCAAATCTCCTCAACGACGAAGCATCAGAAGAGACAGTCCTTCGACAATTGACGGTACTGATAGCGGATGCTCAATTGATGGAGAAGAAAGTCAATGAACTGTTTGCCAAACGGATACAAGCGAGATTGCCTGGAGACGACCCGGATCAACCTGGTTCTGCTATAGGTGCGTTTCAGTCTCCTTTCTCCTCTGAGCCTCGGGGTCTGATCTTGTTCTACTGAGCAAATAGAGGTCATGCGGGAAGCTCTGTCGGCATTGACATCTATCATTCCTTCACTCTCTTCACAAATCACGACGATCTTGATCAAACGATGCGCCGAACACCTCAAATTAGTTCGATCAGTCGCTTCACAAGTTCGTGCTTCGACTCGCAAGACAACGTCAGAACCGAGTTACTTTGTGCACAACATCTTGAAGGACTTGAGAGGGTACCTGAGTGGACCTGGGAGAGTCGTAGAGGAAGAGTTGAGAGTGAGATGGGCTACTACAGTAGTCGACGATATCGCTGGTCGGTAAGCACTCTTTTCTCTTGGTATTAGATCACCCTGCTGTAAGACCTCGCGCTGATTCGACGATGCGTGTGATAGATACGCCGCCATCTTGTCTACTCAGAAGAAGACCGAGGATTCGTTGAGATGGTTAAAGAAGGGAAGACAAGGTCTATCATTCTTCGGTCGAGCCGCTTCTTCCACTCCAGAGGACGGATCGACAGACGACGATCGAGTCAAGATGCAGATGCAACTCGACGTCGAAACTCTCGGTGGAGATGCGAAGGAATTGGGAGTGGATGTCGAAGGGAGCGAAGCGTTCGCGGGGCTCAGGAAGGCGACGATTATTAACGATGAGGACAAGAAGTAGAGGGCTTGTTTGAGGGTTCGTAGAAGGGCTAGAGGGAAGGACAGGAATTAAGTTGTGTTGTGCAGTTTTGTTTCGTAAATTTGCGGGCTTCTTCTTGTCAAGATACCCTAATTCCATGCTCATTTACTCTCGCAGAGTGTCAGATTCGCAGAGAGAGACTGCCTGGGGGCGGAGGAAAAGAATAGTATAATTGCGAAATGAAGCGAAGTCGAGGAAATCCAAATGAGGGGTTCCTTTCCTCCCGAATCTTCAACTTAATCATCAAAAGCGCTCCTGAACTCCACTCGACCCGACAGAACATTGCTCAGCAGCATCGGCTCAGCCTTTGGAGGCCGCGTCAAGTTTCGGCTCCAAACTTCAAACCCCTTCTAAAATACAGTCGATCACCCTTCGTATTGCACTGGGAATCACGTGGGTCGGCTTAGGATGTGATCAGTAGACTTGGCAGTAGTATGGCTTCAGCTGGAATGGAATCGCCTTACCTCTTTCTTTCCTTCCTTCATCTCACTTCGCTTCTTCCTCGTCACGCTCACGCCCAACTAGCACGCTCTCCAGCTTATACAACATGACCTCATCGTACTCGTCTGGTCTCGAGCAATTGCGAGCGCTTCAAGCGCAGCTAAACGAGTTAATCAATTCTTTCCCCACTACGAGTAAACTCCACTCTCTCGACACAGTAGGAGAGCCAAACACTACAAATCCACAAGATCCACGACTAGAGCAGCTTTCAGAGAAACTCATTGAGATGCAGGCGCTGGTTCAAGGAGATCGTTTACCCTTTCAGAGAGCGTTTGAGGTTCGCTCCCTTTCTCTACGCCTTTCTCGTGCTCTCGCTGATTCTCGAATTGAACAGTACCATATCCCTAGCTCGCTAAGAGTCGCTATCGAAGCTCACGTTGAGGAGAGTCTGCGAGAAGCTGGGAAGCCTTTGAGTGCTGAAGAACTTGCGAAACCAACTGGCATTGATTCGAGCAAGCTCGGTAAGTCTCCCGACTAAGCTCACTAAGAATTACACGCTCCGTCCTCGCGACGACTTCTTTTTCAAGCTGGACAGCGCGCTGAATCGGCTTTTGAAAACAGCCCGGATTCTCCGTTTTCTCGCAGTGTATCACATCTTCAAGGAGGTTGCGCCAGACGTCTTCGCTCGGAACCGATGTTCTTCGTCGCTTGATACTGGCAAGAGTGTTCAGGAGCTGAAGACGTGAGTTTACCCGCTCTTTCTCAGCTCGAGGAGGCGTTACACAGGAGACTGGTTCAACGCTTGTCATTCTTACAGGGATTCATCCGTAGCGTTCACTTCAGAGCAAGGCGGCGTTCCAGCTATCATCTCCCATTTCGCCGAAGAGGGAATGAGAGCAAATTCCTATTGTGCAGACTCGCTCCTATCGCCTGAATCAGAAGGAGAATTCGCCTTCTCTCGTGCGTACAATGGGGAGAAACTTTGGACATACTTCGGGAAAGAAGGAAACGAAGCGAAACAGAAGAGGTTCGGGTGTGCGATGGGAGCAGTAGGGAAGATCCTTGACCGCAACGAGAGTGTCGCCGACAAGGGTGAGTGTGTCCTAGACTCTACTCCGGGTCTCACTAATCCGTTGTCGCTTGATAGGGTTCCCGTGGAAGGAGCTGCCGGAGAACAGCACAGTTTGCGATGTCGGAGGTGGAAAAGGGGACATTTCCCTCGAGATCTCGAAGGTTATTCCGCATCTCAAGTTCGTCGTTCAAGATCAAGA
The DNA here is from genome assembly GCA_016617785.1 of Sporobolomyces roseus. Lineage (NCBI taxonomy): Eukaryota > Fungi > Basidiomycota > Microbotryomycetes > Sporidiobolales > Sporidiobolaceae > Sporobolomyces > Sporobolomyces roseus. The sequence continues at coordinate 887,894 of JADILM010000001.1, forward strand.
GAAGACAATCGAGAACGCGGCGAGACCAGTAGGCAATCGATTACATTCTCTCCTGCTCGTCCGAGCTAAGCGTTTCGTCTTTCGACAGTTCTGGAAAGAAAACGCTCCCGAGGCACTCGAAGATCGCGTTCAACTCATGCCACACGACATTCTCACTCCTCAACCTGTAGAAGGAGCCGCCGTCTATCTCATGCGACTTGTCCTGTTCGTCAACCGTTTTCTCGTTCTCGCACGCGACCCAGAGTTTCCGCTAATCAAGCTATCTGTCCTCGAGCAGTCACGGCTTCGTTGACGAGCGAGTGGTCCAGATACTCTCTCATCTGGCTCGAGCGGCCTCGCCATCGTCGAAACTGGTCATCATCGAGGCGTCCTACGAGAGCCTAGCTTCTCTCGATACTTTCCCTCCCAAATCAAACTATACCTATCTACTCGATATGCAACGTATGTCTCCCTCCCTCTCTCTCACAGCTCGACTCTACGCTGCTCAGCCTAGCTGATACTTGGCTTCACCGACAGTGCTCTCTGTGATCAATGTGCGAGAACGTTTGGAGCAACAATACGAATCTCTCGCTTCGACAGCTGGGTGGAAACTAGTCAAGACTTGGAAGACTGGAGAGAATGGAACTGATGGAGTGTTTCGTCACTACGAGTTTGACTTGAACAGGGGAGATTGAGGGAATGAGAAAAGGAAACGGTTCGAAGGTCGAAAAGAAGAGCACGAGGCGAAAGTAGTCGGACAGGTACTGCATTGCAGTCGACTTCTTGTACTGGAGTCTCTAATTGCTCTCGTCAAAGCGAGCTGTACTGAGTCAATCACGCGCGAAGCGCTCTAAAGTCTCACTCCCCTCGCAATCTCCAACTTTCTGATTTCCTCCACTTTCCCTCTTTCTCCTCCTTTACTCACCCTTCAACCCACAAACATGACTACTCATCACTCGAGCGGTATCAAACAGCTTCTATCGCTTCAAGCTCAACTCAACTCTCTCATCTCTGCTTACTCGACCTCTGAATCTCCGAACCTTCGCTCTCTCGACGATATTGATCGGGATCACGACGACTCCTCTCCTCAAAATCCTAAACTCGAAGAGATCTCTGCAACTCTCCAGCACCTTCTCGCTTTGGTCCACGGAGAACGTCATGCTTTCCTCAAGGCATTCGAGGTTCGTTAACTCTCTCGCGCCTCTCTCCCTAAACAGATTCACTTGCTGATCTTCTCGCTAGGGTCATAGTTTCACGTCACGGTCTCCTTGAGTGTCGCTGTCGAGGCTCATGTCGAGGAGAGTTTGAGGGAAGCTGCTGAAAGTGGAATTAATTCTCTCAGTGCGGTCGACCTTGCGAAACCTACTGGTATCGATCCAGACAAGTTAGGTACGTTCACTTTCTTCTCTCACTGTCGATCTGTTCTGTAAGACGAGCGGCGAGTGCTTTCGAGCTGAATCACCTTTCGAACTTCGAAACAGCTCGTTCGCTTCGCTTGATCGCTGCATACCACGTCTTTGTCGAGACGGCACCAAGCACCTTCTCTAGGAATCGTTGCTCTTCCATTCTTGACACTGGCAAGAGTATCAAAGAATTGACCAAGTGAGCTCACTCGCTCCTTCCCTCTTCTTTTGCGTCTTCTTTTGCGAAAGCAGCAGAATTGACTGATCGGATCCTTCGCTGCGAATAGGGATCCTCTCGAGATGTACGCTTCGGAGAAAGGAGGCATCGGGGCCGTCATCTGTCACTTCGCTCAAGAAGGGATGCGCGTCGGTTCTTACTCAACCGATGCGATTCTCCGTCCAAATGGTCCAACTGATCATGGTTGCTCTCGAGCCTTCAACGGAGACGACTTTTGGACCTTCCTCGCTCGGGAGGAGAACGAACGCTACAGAAAGAGATTCGCTTGTGCTATGCAAGTCGTTGGAAAAGCTGTGGCTCGCGGGGAGGGTGTCGTTACAGGTAAGCTGATCCCACAGGCAGTGTCGAATATCACTAACACTATACCCTTCTTCATAGGCTTCCCCTGGAAGGATCTACCCGAAGGAAGCACCATCGTCGACGTCGGAGGGGGAAAAGGTCAAGTCAGCAAAGCTATCGCAGAAGCTGTCCCTCACCTCAAATTCATTGTCCAAGATCGGCCTGAAGTCATCGACACGAGTGCAATTCCCGTAAGCCGCTCTCATCGTTCGACTCCGGCTGAACGGTGCTGATGAATGCCAATTGTTCAGTACTGGGAAACGTCTGCTTCTCCAGAGCTCCGCGCTCGAGTGCAGCTCACCAGTCACGACTTCTTCACTGATCAACCAATCAAAGCTGCTGGAGCCTACATCTTGAGGCATGTCATGTGAGTCAATGTTCGCGTCTTGTGTTGCTACCTTTCGCTGATTCAGAGCTATCCTTCGTCACAGCCATGATTGGCCCGAGGAGGAATCCATCAAGATCTTGTCTCAACTCTCGAAGGCTTCCTCCGAATCCTCCAAGCTGATCATCATCGAATCGTTCTTCGAAACTCTCGCCTCTCCTAACGCTCCGATCACTGCGATGCCTTACTTGCTGGACATCCAAATGTGCGTGGCGCTTCTTCGACACTTTCTCGCAGTACACTCGTTGACGCGTGTCGTGCTCGCAGGCTGTCGATCGTTAACGCACAAGAACGTACTGAAGAACAATACAAATCTCTCGCTTCGCAAGCTGGATGGAAATATGTCAAGAGCTGGAAGACCGGGGAAAACAAGGAGGGAACATTCCGTCATTACGAATTCGAGAAAGACGTATGAGGGATTCATCAGAGAGAGGAAACCCAGCGAGCTCATTGTTCATTTCTGTACCCGTGACATTTACCTACGACCTGGATCAAGCCTGTTTTTTCATCGGTACACCACAGACTGGGACTGCCGTCTTCTGCTCTCTTGAAGCTCGTCGTTGTGATTTCGCTTCTTCGCTCGAGAGGCACGAGGAACCCTTCAACGATCGACTAGACTACTCTGTATGACGCTTCGCCTCTATTTTCAGCATGAAGAAGGGCCTGCTCCTGAAACATCACTACTTCACTTTGCGTAGGCAAAGCCGTTTGTCTTTAGATCTTGAAGTGTTCTATCAAGTCAGCATGCGGTTGCACGTTCGAACCGATTCTTCACTTTCACTTTCTCCACCTCGAACCTCTCGAAAGCGTCTTCCACTAGACGGTCACACCATGTCAAAACGAACGTCAACAGGCGTACAGCAGCTCAAAAAGTTGCAAACTCAGCTCAATTCGCTCATAGACGATTTCTGCGATTCGGATTCTCCGCTGCCAGCGCTCGACGAGGTCGGCCCGAGTGGGCCGCTCGAGTATCAACATCCGAAGCTAGCTCGACTATCAGCGGTACTCGGCGAGACTCGTGCTCTAGTCGAAGGTCGTCGTCATGTCGTCTTTAAAGCTTTCGAGGTGCGTTCAGGTTCTCTCAGCGCTTCAGACCAGTGACTGACTTGTGTCTGTAAGCTCAGTATCACCTCGTCAGCTGCTTGCGGGTGGTAATAGAAGCGCATGTTGAGGAGACGTTGAGAGAAGCAGCGAAACCTTTGCACGTCGAGGAAATAGCGAAATCCAGCGTCGTCAGCCCGATGAAACTAGGTGAGCCACTTTGCTCGCTTGTCCCATATCTACTATTGCTGATGACGTGGCGCGAGTCCAGCGCGAGTCCTTCGCCTCCTCGCAGCGAATCATATATTCAAAGAGGTCGAGGAAGGCGTTTTTACACGCAATCATCCGTCTTCAATGCTCGACACTGGAAAGAGCGTCGGAGCGTTGAACGGGTGAGTGCCATCAAGTGCCTGCTCGAGCGAATCGAAGTAATTCTCGTGCTCTTTCGCAGAGATCCGGACAACGCGTATACTCAAAGTGGCTTTTACCCTGCGCTGATCGCTCATTTCGGAGCAGAAGGAATACGCATGTCTTCTTTTCTCACCGACACCCTCTTCTCTCCCGAGTTGTCCAAGTCAGAGGCTCCGGGCGACGCCGCGATCGCTCAGGCATACGGGGTCAAAGATGTCTTTGATTACTTCGGCAGCAACCCCCGAGCACTCAAGCGGTTCACGGCGGCAATGCAGGGGGTTGGAAGCTTGCTATCAGCTGAGGGGGAGAGTGTACTGATGGGTGAGCTATGTTTTCGTTTCTTCGAAAACGACAAGTTTTTGACGATTGCGACGCGAGGTTTCGGCAGGCTACCCCTGGAAGGATCTGCCAGCAGGTTCACGGGTTATCGATGTAGGCGGAGGGACTGGACAGCTGTGCCTCGCAATCGGCTCTGCCGCCCCTCACCTGAACTTCGTAGTCCAAGATCGCAAGGAAGTGATCGATGGGGAAGCTCCCGTCGTACGTGTCGTCTCCTCTGGGTCGCAATGACTCTACTCGGCTCTAGTAACGCTGAATCATCTCTCGTGACGCTGCAGTTCTGGGAAAAGACTGCTTCTTCCGAGTTGCGAGCTCGCGTAGAATTGCAAACGCACGACTTCTTCGCCCCTCAACCCGTCAGAGCTGCTGCAGTTTACGTTCTGCGGGCTGTGATGTAAGCATTCCGTTCCTTGTCCTCATTCCGAACGTTTTCAAAAGACTCACAATTCCTACTTTCTCTAGTCACGACTGGCCAATGGCAGAATGCATCAAGATCCTCCAGCACATCGCAGATGCTGCCGATAAAGACTCCAAGCTCATCCTAATCGAATCGACAACCAATCCAGTTTCACCCCCGAATTCGTTCCCTCCTCCAACAACTTTGCCTTATCTCCTCGACGTGCAAATGCTCTGCCTCAATGCGCAGGAGAGAACCGAGTCCCAGTACGAAGCGTTGGGATCTCAAGCTGGATGGGAGCTTGCGAAAGTGTGGAAGACTGGGGAGAATGGACAAGATGGAGCGTTCAGGCATTACGAGTTCAGGTTGAAAGGTTGAGGAGAATGGGTAGTCGGAGGAGAACGAACATGGAATGACTGGTGTACATAGACACGATTGAGAAGGATTGCCTCGGACTCGGTCGAGAGAGACGAGCGAAGAATGTCGATTTCAGTCTTCTTCGACTCGTACCCAACGATCATAACTGACTAGGAAATCGTTCGCTGTTCTCATCTTTTGACTGATTCGAATCTTTCCTTTCTCCTTCGCAAAAGATGCGAAGTAGCCCGTCGTACTGTGACATATGCAGAGTATGTTGAGTACTGGCAAGGGTTCCCGAAGAAGAGGAGTGGAACTCACCCTTCGCTAACGTCTTGATCGATCGCGACGGCTTCCTTCAGACTCGGTACGGCTTTGACGAGTTTCGCGAACGATTCAAATTCGAGCGCCGCTTGCGAGACTCCTCCTGGATTGCTTCTCGATACGTTCATAAGCTGATTCGGCGAGGGAGGACTTCGACGATCTGAAGCATAGAATTCGAGCTGTTTGAACTGGGCCAAAGATGGGAGATAATCCTCCTGAAGACGTAATTCTGTGAGTTACGTTCGCGAATGTCGAGTAGGAGGAAAAACGAAGACGTACGAGCGGAGCAGGGAATAGAATCGATCCATCGCAATCTCCTCCTACAATGGTTAGCGACTTGAGGTCCGGTCTCGCTTGGTAGATCTCGTTGTAAAGTGTAGGAGTAGGTCGACGTGCTTGATAGAGTGCCAGTCGTCTCAATGAGGGGAGATGAACGAGAGAAGCAATGAGAGTTGACCGGTCAACTTCCGACATCGGACCTTCAAGGAACAGTTCTTCGAGTGGGAGAGGTTCAGCGTAGCGTTGAGATGCGAGTCGAGTGAATTCTTCCGACAGTTCTCGGAAAGCTGAGGGATCTCGAACGGAATCCATCGAGAGTAGTCGAAGGCGAGGGAGTAGTGCTTTGATAGTGTCGGTGAAGACTCCTAGTCGTCGAGAAGAGGGCCACAAAAGGAGACTGTCAAGGTTCGGACATTTCGAGATCAAATTGAGCTAGAGGCGAAACAACGTCAGCAAGGGTAAGATCCTGCTCGTATGCATCAAGCTAGACTTACGAGCTGAGAAGATCCATGCATGATCTGTAGAGTACGAATATGCTGGAGCGGAGGGAGAGAGTCGACGAAGGAGGCGGGCAGGGTGAACGAATCGACTTGGTTGAATCGGATAGCCCTGGATCAGTCCCTCTGGTTAACATCTTCGACAGCTGAATAGGATTGAGAGGAGCTCACGAAAGTCGCGGAGCTGATGCGATGATGTTGAAGAAACGGATCGCTTCCTGCCTCGAAAAAGTCACTTCCTTCATAAACAGTACTTGTAGCCCAGACTGTGACAGCTTCTCAATCAAGTCGACGAGGGCTTGCGTTTCATCTCCATCTTCCTCGTCGTCCCTGTCAGTGTCGTTTGGGTCAGCTGGGGAACAGATCGGGGAATCGAGGGCACTCACGCAGATCGCATCAACAAAAATCCCGCAGTCATATCCACCGAGAGCTCCTGAACCTGGATCGAACCACTCTGAACAATCTCGGTGAGAGCCTTGAGACCTCGTGCTCGTCGATAAGTTGTTGGATGGGGTCCACCGGGAATCAAAGGTTGATAATGAATACTTCTCCAAATTAACGGCCTGCAGATCCTCGCGAACCATTTGTTGGTGCAGCTGAGATTGAGTAGATCATCGCTAGGTCCTCGTGGAAAGGTAGGAGAGACTGTGCGTTCGTCTAGAGCCTTCACAACTCGGAGGAGAATGTCGAGCGGGAGATCGACGAGGGGGAAAGGTGGAGTATCTGTAGCTTGGTCGGGGGGAGATTGATCCATTTCTAGCAGTTCTGGGGTGTACTAGAGCAGTTTGAGGTTGATCGAGATGAGGGAGGAGGGGAAAGAGATGAGAGAGATTTCTCTCCCTTCCTCAAGAGTCAACCAACCTCGACTATGGCGAACATCTGGCTAGCAGCAGGAGAAGGCAACTTGGAGAAAGTACAAGAATACATCGAGCAAGATGGACTATCACCAAATGCGCTAGATGACAACAATTACAATCCTCTTCACGCTGCAGCTTCTTGGAATCACCCAGAGATCCTACGCTACCTCGTAGAGAACGGGGGAGATATCAACATTGCAGACGACGATGGAGAAACCCCTCTCTTCGTGGTGGAGCAGGTTGGAATGGCTAGATTAATCGTAGAATTGGGAGGAGATCCAAATCATCGCAATCTCGAGGGAGTGACCGTGAGTTGAACGCGGCAGCTGCTCAACGACTCTCTGAGCTAACCCACGTGTCCGAACCTAGGCGGCGCAATCCCTACAAGAAGATTATCCTCACATTTCAGTCTTCCTACGAACTTTGACGGGAGAATCAAGTACAGTCGAATCATCAAACGAGACAGAAGGAGCCGATGCAGATCTCGACGCACCCACCGACGAGCTCATGGCGGCAGTACGAACAATTATGGAAGCATCGCAGAGGGGAGAATTGACAGAGGCAGAAACGGACGATCGATTGCGAGAAGTCGTAGAGCAGATCGTGACGGGTCAGGTCGAGGCAGGGAGAGCGATTGGTGAAGGTATGCCAGAAGAGGAAAGTGAGGATTCAAGGGAGAGGCGAGACGAGGCGGAAGGCGGAGAAACGAAACGACCGAGGGAAAATATTGGCCGATGAAAGGATTCCTCTGCCGCCACTGCTATACATAGATAAATTGTAAGTCTATCTATAGAGCCTGCTATAAATAACGAGCTGATCGATCTTTGTTACGCCTCCCCGACAAAGTTTGTACCGAAATTCTGGTTGGAATCGGAATTTCTCGCCGTTTTCGTCCATCCCGTCTGGCGCACTCATGAGAAACTCGACAAATCTCTGAACGCAGCAAATTGCAAGCCTGCCAGTTGGTACCAGAAGAACCAGAATCGACATGGTGATTTCGATGCATACTCGTTGCTTTCCTCTCCATTCACTTCATCTAGTGTCGCTCCAGATCTACGAGACGACACTCACTCGTACTTCACTCCATCTCGACCTATAGTGAGCAAGAACCGACCTATTTGTATGCCTTCAACGCCTTCTCGAGCCAGTTCCCGCTCGTCTTCTCCGACCCCAACCCTCGTCGACCCTCCCTCTCCCACTCGACGCTCCCGTCTCGGCTTACACCTCGAAAAGAACTCGCTCAAGAGTCCTTACAAGCACTGTCATTCGCCTACCTCCTCTGTCGCTTCTTCACAGCTCACCGTCGCAAGCAATCGTACTCGGCATTCGATCGACTCGATCTGGGACTTCGATTTTGAAGCACACTGGGAGCGACGACAACGAGAAGATGCGACTAGGTTGGCAGAGTTGAAGGGGACTGTACCTTATCTTACTTTTGGGCGATACGAGGAGGAATTGGAACGAGTCAAACAGGAAGAGAAAGCGAGGAGACGAGTTCATGGGTTCTCGGAAGATGGTGGGTCAGAGATGGCAGTCAGTCGAGGTCCGTCGGCGATTGGTGCGGCTGAGAACAATCATGCAGGAGGAGCGAGTGATGCTGGATCACTGAACTCGAAACAAGACAAGAAGAAAGGGCTTCTCGCAAAGATTGACGACAACAGGAGGATGTTGAGGAAACACATGAGGAAGAAGCGCTTTCATTTAGTCATGATTGGGTTGGTCGCTTTCGATTTACTCATTGTCATGGTCGAACTCATTGTCGGTACGTCCAACACACTTGCTTCCCTTCTCCTTCATTGTAGGAGACCCTCAGATACTGACGCTCCTTGCGAATTGATTAGCTCTTCTGACTGCGGGATGTGTCAACGAGGAGATCTACGAATTGGTGAGGATTACTCTCTCTCTCTCAACCTTTAGCTATTCCTTGCTGACCTCATCTCACCGAGTACAGGTCTTACACAGTATTGAACACGCCCATAACGAGCATCTCACTCCCGCCATGTTCGCCTGTTCGATGGCTCCTTCGCACAGCCGAGAAATGCTCGAAAACGGTATCTTTGGGTGCGCAATTCTCCTCTAGCTTATCAGACTATATCCAGCTGACACCTCGAGGTCGCACAGTGTCAATTTGACGCTCCTAAGTATCTTCACTCTCGATGTATTGTTCGCTATTTACGCTTTTGGACCGATCACCTACGCAACTTCTTGGATCACTCTGCTCGATGGTTTCGTCGTCTTGACCACGTTTTGTCTCGACGTGTACTTCCACTTCAGCAAAGACCCGGCAGCCGAATCTCCGTGAGTACCATGCTTTTTCCCTTCTCGTAGGATTTCCAGCGGCCAACTGACTTGAGGTTCGCCTTCTTACAGAATCGCACTGGTCATTCTCAGACTGTGGAAGATCTTCCGAGCTGCCCACGCCATCGGTCATGCCTTGCAGCTGCATTATTCTGAGAGTGAGTTCCCCTTCTTTCGTCAACTTTCCCTCCAATTTTCCTCTTTCAAGGTTTCCCATCTTCAAGCCTCAACTTTTACTGATAAGACTATCTTCTTCCTCCTTCCTGCAGTGATGGAGAAAGCTGAAGCTGGTCGGAAGAAACTCGAATGGGAACGAATCTCGGAATCAATTCGACTGAACGTGCGTTGAGATCCCACACCTTTTCTTCACTATACGCTATATGAAATTAAAACTGACTCTCTGAGACCTGTATAGTACGTTCGCTCGACTTTGATCGAAAAGACCGGTCAAGATATCGATCCTGAAGAAGTAGAGAATCTGGTCCAGAGGGAAGTTCTCGACATCCAGAAGAAGCGGAAACAAGAGGAATTGCGAGTCGTGCAGGAACTGAGAAGTGGTGGAGTGTTTAGGTGTAGGAGTCGACACGGAGGAATCTGAGTCGAAGGTGCGAAGGAGGAGAAACCGGGAACGAGGGCTTACTGAGCAGACAAAGCTTGACTCGCCGAGGTACCTCTTCGCCCGTCACCACACGCTCGACGTTACTATTCGCCTCACTCTCTGTCTATCGCTCTAGATGCGCGTCTGTATCCACCTGTATCTCGGGACTAATTAGTTAATTTTGTACCTCTTGCGTAATCCTCTGTGCCAATCTCCTTGTAAAGAGGGTCTTCCGTCATTTACAATCGCATGTCCTGCTGTGTCATGGAAGCGAGTGAGAAGTGCGAGGACGACTTTGCGAAATGAACTTTGTTTGACTTCTTCAATCAACTCTTCACTTTGTTACAGAACACGCTCTGAACGCTCCTCCCCGGCTATGGTAAGCTCGCTACATCTCTCATAAGCTATAGAGAGCTAACCTCAGAGTCTCCAGGGTGTCCATGGGCTGTGGAATCTGCTTTCTCCAGTGGCTAGACCAATCACTCCCGAATCACTAAAGGACAAACGTCTAGCGGTGGATGTCAGTATCTGGTTGTATCAGTTCCAAATGGCTATCAGGGATCGCAAAACGGGAGAAGCTCTCAAGGGGAATCACATTCGTTAGTTTCCTTCTCTTCTCACTTCATCTCTTGACCCCTGTTGTTGATCTTTTGGAGACCGAATGGTGAACAGAGGGAACGTATAGGAGGATCATGAAGTTGTTACATTGGGGAATCAAGCCTGTCTTCGTGTTTGATGGAGACGCTCCTATGCTAAAGAAGCGAACTATTGTTCGTTTCCTTTCCCCTCTCTTTCCCCCCTTTACTCGCCCACTTACCGGAAGCTGACACGCTTCTCGGATTTACAGGAGAAACGCAAGAGAAGAAAGGAAGGAGCTGGAAGGGATCTCGCAAAGACTGCTCAACAACTCTTGTCTGCTCAGTTGAGGAATCATGCTGCTGAGAATGCTCTCTCGAGGTAAGCTCTCGATATTGTAACATACTCGAACCGTTGATCCTGACACGCTTTCGGGTCATAGACGTCGGAACGCAGACTTGAACGGAGGAGGAAAAGATCAAATGGATACTGGAGAAGATATTGGAGAAGACGCAGTCTACCTCGAAGACCTCGAAGCTGGTCGAGCTCCTGCCGTCGCAGCAACTCCATCACCGATCAAGAAGGCTAGAAAGGACGCTATGCGAGATGAATACGCCCTTCCCGCGATCGATGGAACTGTCGAATCTCGAGTCAAGATGTCGGATCCACGAGTTGCAACTGCTGAAGAGTTTCGCGACTTCATCGAAGACCTCAAACCAGAAGATCTCGACGTCAACTCCGACTTCTTCGGCAACCTTCCAACGGAGGTCAAGTACGAGATTCTTGGTGAACTTCGAATCAAGACTCGTCAAGTCAATCATCGACGGAATCAAGAGATGCGTGGATCAGCTACAGCCATCGACTTCTCTCGTGCTCAGATCGACAACCTCATGGAGAGGAATCACTACACTCAGAAACTTCTCGCAGTGACGGACGAACTCGGAACTTCAGCAATCGCAATTCCGACTCGAGTCGCTGGAACTAGGAATCGAGAGTATCTATTGGTCAAACAAGATGCGAGTAGAGGAGGTGGATGGGTGCTGGGAGTGAAGAATCCAGAACTTGCATCGAATGAACCTATTACGATAGATACGACAACGGACGAAAGTGTAGGAGGTCACACGGATACCGATGAGTTTGAAGAAGTGGGAATCGATGGGAATAGGTGATTTGTCAAATTTCGATGCCTGAGACATTGGCTGAGACTGATCGAAATCTTCGCTTGAAACAGCTCACCACCTAAAGCTCATCTTCCGACTCCCGATGTCGAAGCTCGTCGACTTCTCGCTGTCGAAGCAGTTCGCGCTCGTTACACCGCACCACCTTCTCGACCGGAAGCAGATCCTTACCTCGACCTCCCTGTTCAACAAGGACAGGCTCCTTCACACCTCTTTCTCGACGGAAACGATGACATCGAATTACAGGAAGCGCTCTTCGATTCGATGGAAACTGCTCGTCAGCAAGCGAACTCAGCCAGTCCCATTCCCCCTCCTTTCCAATCGATCTCCGTCAAGATCCCACCTCCACCAACTGCAGCTGGTCCTTCGGGAGGAGGTGATGAATCAGACGACAGCCTAGAATATGTCGACGTCCCCCCTGTAGCTGGACCTTCAAGACCGAATCCTCCTGCTCCTCCTGCGCCAGTCTCTGCTACCGGAGCCTCGGACGATTCGGACGCTTTCGAAGAAGTTGACGTCTCACCTCCGCTCTCTCGCAAGCCTCTTCCTCTCCCTTCCGATAACCGTCAATCCACTCTTCCACCTCCTACCGATCGCTCTATCCTGTCTCCTCCTCCTGTACAACGTCCCGAGAAAGAGCAAACCCCTCCAGAACGTACACTCATCGATGCAGTTCTGCACTCCGACTCCGATTCTGAAGGAGAATCTCCTCGTCGCTCATCTCCTCCTCCTCGCAATCCTCAGCCTCCCGAATCAACACCTCCCGCGCCCGATGTCACAGCTCGCGATTTCGGCGAAGAAGAGGCCTCACCTCGAAAACGTCCACCGAAAGAAGTTGCGACAGAAGGTGTCAGTCGTGATGCCGCTGCTCTCCTCGACCTTCGATTCGCCGACACGTCGTCAAAACTTGGCAGTCCCCGCAAGCCCTCGCCGTTCTCTTCAACTACTGCAATCGCCTCTGCTCCAGCCTCGTCACTACCATCCGCTCATCCTCCTCACGAAGCTCACAAAACCCCTCGAGTTCTTGCTTCCCTTCCGAACCCATCTTCACGCCTTCCGGAAGGCGCTCCCGCAACGAAACCCTCGCTCGAACATCTTTCTCCTCCCTCTCCACCGCTCGCCAATGATCCGACGCCTGATTCGCGTATTACTCAAGCGAACGATAGAGGTTCCATCTTGTGCCAACCTAAACCTTCTCTCGAACCTTCGCCTAAACCTCAGAACCAATCGACCCGTCGTTCTCCTCCTCCCCAGTACCGAATCCCTCAAACCTTCAAAGAAGCAGAAGCAGCTGGGTACGACGAGAACCTTGTCGAAGGGAATGGAGACAACGAAGAGGAAGATGAAGAGATGATCCCTTGGAGTCGAAGTCCTACTCCACCCCCTGGTCATCGCAACAAAGCAGCAGCAGGAGGAGCTCCACAAGATCTTATCGACGCCGCAATCGAAGAAGCTTCGAAAGGGATGCGAGAAGAGCAGGAAGAATACTCGGAAATGGCGAGATCTTTGAGAAACGAGGATTTGGAATCGATGAGGGAGGACGCTACGAGGGATATGGCTAGGTTACTTGAACAGAGGAACACGGAACAGAGGAACGCAGATGGTATCACTCGTCAAATGGCTAGCGAAATCAAGGTGAGTTTCTGATTTCTGCTGTCTCAGGTCAAGTCTTTCGCTGATTCAATGTTTCGAATTGCGAACTCAGGAAATGCTCAACTACTTTGGCATCCCTTTCCTCGACGCACCTCAAGAAGCAGAGGCCGAATGTGCCTCTCTCCTTAGTCGTTCCCTCGTCGACGGTGTAGTCACGGACGATTCCGATGTTTTCCTCTTCGGCGCTTCTCGAGTCTATCGTCATATGTTCGACGGCAACAAGTACCTCGAATGCTACCTATTGAGCGATCTCGAACGTGAACTCAACTTGAACCGCGACAAACTCGTTCGATTGGCGTATCTACTCGGAGGAGATTACGATGATGGTTTACCTGGTGTTGGACCTGTACTCGCCAGAGAGCTTGTCGATGAGTTTGAAGGCGACAACGGGTTGGAGAGGTTCAGGGAGTGGTGGAAGAAAGTTGAGGAAGGGAAAGATTCGAAGAAAGACACCAACACCGCTTGGAAACGCAAATTCGTAAGCAGTCCTTCACCCTATCTTGTTCGAGCTGCCGGGCTTACCTTACTGTCTGCTTGCAGAAGAAGGGACACAAAGCTCTCGTCATCGAGGGGAATTGGCCCAAACCCGAAATCGTTAGTTCTGTTCTCCTTTCACCCTCGTTCAATCATGTCTAACAGAGTTTACCATCACGCAGGCTCGAGCTTACTACAATCCGGTCGTCAACGAGAGTGATGAACCTTTCGGATGGGGAGGTATTGATCTCGATGGTTTACTCATGTACGCTCTCCGCCTTGGTTCTCCTCCTTCCTCCTTTCGAGCTGACAGCTTCCTTAACGTCGTCATAGCTTCCTCGCTCGTACGATGGGATGGTCTTCGGAGTATTGCATGAAGGACTTGAAGCCGCTCATCGATCGCTTGACGGCGATCAAAGATGGTCGAGCAGCACAACAGAAATCGCTACCGGATTTGTGAGTGCGCCTCCCGATTAGACCGTCTTATACAGCCGTAGCTGACCGCGGTCCCCTGTCTCTAGCTTTGATCCTTCAGCTGGTCACGATTCGTTCAGACGGAAGAAACCTGTCAAGTATGCGAGTGAGCGATTGCAGAACGTTATCAAGGTGAGCTCTTGGTCAACCATATCTCTCTTTTTCTGCATACTGATGATCCGTTGTTCGCAGAATTGGAAAACGCAACAAGCATCGATTCAAGAAGTCGACGAGGGAGAAGAAGAGGCTGAGAACGGTAAAGAAGAAGAAGACGAAGATGAAGCGGAACTCGTACCACCACCGAATCCGAAGAAGCGCAAAGCATCCCCAGCGACGAAGCCTAAAGCTAAACCGAAAGCGAAAGCTACGAAACGTGAGTCTCACTTTCTTCCATTCTACCCAGTCCGAGCGCTCAGCTGATCGATCTCATCCGTAGCTCCACCTCGTGCACCACCTAAACCTAAGAAGTCGACTGCCGCATCACGCAAGAAACGTCAAAAGGAATTGAGGGATGCTAGAGCAGCTGCGAACGGTGGAGTGTATTCGTCGGAAGAGGATCTCGACGCTGACGATCCTCCAGCCGCTCCTCGTCAGCAAGCACCGAGGGAGACAAAGAAGAAGAAAAGGACTATTCGATCAGTGTCAGACGAGGAGGAGGAATGAAGATGGGTAGGAACGGAAAGAGTTTGCGTTTTTCAGTCAGCGGGATCAGAGCTTGTTGTTGTTTACAGAGTTTTACTTTCTCTACTCTCGCTTGTTGTACATAGCTTCGCTCGCAATCGCAATCGCATGTCAGTTGTCGTTCATTCGTTGCTATCTCGTCGTTGCCGTTGATTTCGCTCATTTTGGTCGTTTTCGCAAACTTTTCTGGCGATGAAAGGGAGTCTCGCATCTGATTGAGGCTTTATCCCCTATGGAGCGTCAACGTTCAGGCTGTCAATGGTTGAAGTGACAGGTGGATTCGCTCATCATAGAATTGATGAAATTCCTTCTCTCATTTTCCACTCACTTCTTTCACTTTTACTCAACATGGTCCACCCTGAAGTTCTATGGGCGCAACGCTCTTCGTAAGCTCATTCATCCAACACTGCTCACGGCGTACGGTCCAGTGAGACGAGTTGGCGGAAAGAGAGAACAAGAGTGGGAAAAGGAGGTTCATCAAGCAGACTCTAGAGGGACTGGAGTAGGACAGGGAGATGTCAGACTAGCGCTAGAACGACTTGCTAACCTTTGATTGATGCTTGTACAGCGCTGATGACGCTAACCGCAACATTGTGTACCTCACCATCAATGCCGCTGATCTCGACCCCAACTACAAGCTAGAAGTCAATGGTAACAAGATCTCGTTTGAGGGAAAGACTGCTCAATTGGACTCGAAAGGTACCGCATCCGCCGCTGGTGGAAAAGAGTACGAATTTCAACTTGATTTGTGGGAGGAAGTCGAAATCATGAGGCAATCACTCAAAGGAAAGAGTTTGTTCGTCGTCCTCAAGAAGAAGACTACTCAAGAAGAATACTGGCCTCGGTGAGTTGCGACTTCTTCTTCTTCATCTCATCTCTTTGAAGTTCGCGAACTAACCTCCTTCTCGCTTGTTTCGCCAGTCTCACCAAGGACAAGGTCAAGCTAAACTTCCTCAAGACTGACTTCAACCTCTGGAAGGATGAGGACGAGCAAGAGGATGAGGCACCCGAAGTTGACGACGTATGCTCTTTCGCTTTTCTCTCCAGATTTTACGAAAATCGACGCTAACTTTCTTCTGATTTGACAGGGTGGAATGGGAGGAGGAGGAATGCCTCCTGGTATGGGCGGCATGGGCGGTATGGGAGGAATGGGAGGTATGGGAGGACCCCCAGGAGGAGCCGGTGGAATGGTTCGTTCTGTTGTTTGCTTTCTTTTCGGCACTTTCCCTCTACTGATCTGCTTCTTCCCATTGATACAGGACTTTGCCTCGATGATGCAAGGAATGGGTGGTATGGGAGGAGCTGGTGGACCCGGAGGAGGAATGGACATGGAGGTGAGCCTGAAACGAGACAGCATCTACACTGATCCTCAATAGATACTGACTCTCCTCTCAATTCTCACCAGGCCATGTTGAAGCAAATGCAAGCTGCTGGTATGGGAGGAGCCGGAGCCGGTGGCTTCGAAGGTGGAGAAGATGAGGGAGCTGAGGAGGATTCCGACGACGAGGGAGTGAGTTCTTGCTTTTCCTTATTCTGACTTGACGGCGTCCGACGCTGATGACTTATCTCGTCCTTTCTAGCCCCCACCTCTTGAGGAGGCTTAAGCCATTCAATAACGATACCATATTCTAGTCTTCGTTTCCGTTCTTTGGAAGTTACACTTTTTTTCGAAATAAAATCGCAATGCAGAGTCTCCTTACGTAGTCCCCATTCTCTGTCTCACTAGTCACTCGCTCGTCGCTGCGTTTGCTGCCCGTGTTCGTACAATCTGAAAATTCGACTCGCCAAGTATGCTATCGGACGGGAGAGCCGACTATTCTTCTTCCTTTCTTCCTCCTCCTTTGCTAGATCCTGCTCGCCATCTAAACAGGCCTGGGCAACCATGCACAATCAAGATATATCTCTGCAACCGATGGGTGGTTCAACTACTCCCACAACGAATGGGAATGGTTCAACAAACGCTTCATCAATTAATGAGTTGTCTCGAACAACGACAAAGCAGTCTGACGTGAAGGATGATACACCGATAACGGGAAAAGAAGGTGAGCTACCCACTTCTCTCCTCCTCTGCAAACAGCCTCGTCGCTGACTTTGTCTACCGTCCCACTTTTCCGAAATCTTTCGCATTTTCGCTCTCTTCAACAGAGTTTCAATCTTATCCCGATGGAGGAGTAGCAGCGTGGATGCAGGTCGCGGCAGGATCACTGTTGTTCAGCATTTCACTCGGAGGGATTTATCTTTGTGAGTCGTTCATTTTCTGTTCTGTCGCTCTTCTCGTCGTCGTCCTCCCTTCGGAGCCCCGACAATACTGATGCGTCTCTCGAGAGCAGGGGGAGTGCTGCAAGATGCGTTGGTCGCACGAGGAGCAGGAACTTCGGCTCAACTTTCGTGGATTGGTTCAGGACAAGCTTCTTTTGCAGGCGAGTCTCTCCATTTCTCGCTTCGTCCACTCAAGCTGACGTCCGTCAGTGATCAGCCATCTTCGCTATTCCTCTGAGCAGGATCGTTTCGGCCCTCGGTGCACGGAAATCTGCCGTCATTGGTTCCCTCTTCATCACACTTTCTCCTCTTCTCGCCTCTTTTACGACCCACAACCTCGTCGGACTTGTCTTCACTCAAGCTGTCATCTTCGGAGCCTCGCAAGGCCTCATGTTCTTCGCGGCGTTACAGCTTCCCGCCAGCTATTTCTTGCGAAAAAGGAATGTCGCTTTCGCGATTGTCTATGCTGGAGCTGGTGTGGGTAGTGCGATACTCTCTATCGTGGTGGGACAGCTGCTACAGAAGATTTCGCTCGAGTGGACGCTGAGATGCCTTTCCCTCATCTACCTCTTCGTCGCACTCCCGAGTGCACTCGTACTTCGCTCAAGATTACCCAAGAAACCTTTCAAGAGTGGAGGGCAGGTCTTTGATAAGTGAGTCAACCTACTCTTGCTTCGACGAGACAGTAGAACGAGGAAGCTAACGAGTTCGCCGATTTCCCTTTCGCAGAGCTATCTTCAAGGATGCTCGATTCTGTTTCTTACTCTTCGGCACTTCGATCGCCCTCTTCCCACTCTTCGTGCCACCATTCTTCCTCCCTCTCTTTGCCGGCTCAGTCGGTTTGAGCGCTACTACCTCATCTTACCTCCTCGCTGGTGCGTTCGGAATCAATCTTCTAGAGCAGCGTCGTCTTGAGCTCAGTCATCTTTTCCTTACGCACAGGTTACAATCTATCATCAGCAGGAGGTCGTATCGCGTTCGGACTGTTCGCAGATTCGTTACTAGGCAGTCTCAACTCGCTCTTGCTCTGTCTCGCGCTCGTGACGGTCAGCTGTCTAGCGATCTGGCCCTTTGCAGTCACACTGGGACCATTGATCGCCTTTGCTGTCATCAACGGCTTCTGTGGTGAGCTTTCTTTCCTTTCCGCCTCACTTCCTTCAGATTCCAGAGCTGATCCGAGGTGTTCCAATACAGCTGGAGGACTCTTCTCATTGATGCCAGGAGTCATCACATCGCTGTTCGGTTCGAGTCGTCTCAGTGTCATCTTCTCCATGCGTGCGTTTCGCTTTCGACTCTGCATCTCATCCCCGAAATTAAGCTAATCTCGCGCGAGGCCGTCCAGTCATCTCGGCGTGGTCGTTCGGTTACTTCCTCGGCTCTCCAATCGCAGGATATCTGCTGGAAGCAGGCGGAGGACCAGAAGGAGGGATCGAAGCGTTCAGAGGTGCGCCTTCTCTCGACTCTCTCGCGATTTCTTCGCAAAGTAGTCCGATCCTGACTTCATCTTCGTCTCTCTACTTTGCGCACAGGTGCTATTTGGTATGCTGGAGGACTGTCGGCACTTAGCACTCTGTTGATTGGAGTAGTGAAGGTTCTCGAGATGAGGAGGCAAAAGAAAGAAGTCAAATAGGGCGAAATGTCTGTTTCCGCCTTACTGCATTACCACGGAATCGCATCGCAATGTCATATCGTATCGACTCCTGTCCTCGTCAGAGGTTCAGGAGCAACACAAGCGAGATTGCGAGCTGCTTGCGAAGGGAATTTTCGCATTTTTCTGCGAGTCAAGAGCTCCCTTGCAGGAGAGTCATAATCTAGCAACGACTGCAAGCTCTTGAGAGCATCAGGAGAGAGCGACGTGTGGAATGAGTAGGCGCCACGTCAAATTCGACCTGTGAAATTTCCAAAACCTTCGTTCCCTTTCTTTCTCTCTTTCCTCCACTCCACTCGACTCTTCGACTCTTTCAACGACCTCGCCAATGGTCACTTCGAGATCAACATTCCGACCGCGGAGCTTGTACGCTCTCGCGTTTGCTTTAGTCGCCCTTCTCGTCACGCTGTCTCCAGTTCACGCAGAGAAAGAAGAGGTACGTCTCTACACTGCTCCTATCCGCCACTCTCCCTCGATAGAAAGTTGTAACTGATGCATCTGATTCTTTCTACACCTTCCACTCGTTCCCTCCACGTTGTCCTGACTTGATCACTCCTTTTTTGTAACCTCCTTGCAACTTCCCTCCACGTGTCCTCTCTTTCTCTCCTCACAGTATGGAACAGTAGTAAGTATACAGATCTTGTCTCTCGCAGTATCTTGACGCTAATTTACCTCCGTTGAACAGATTGGTATCGATTTGGGAACAACTTACTCGTGTGTCGGGTAAGTCGAAAACTCCTCTATAACTAGCAGCAATCGCGCTCCTTTTCTGGGTTGCTCAGCGGGAGTGTATGATGTCGTTCGATTGAAAGCGAAGATCACACCGAAGAAACGAGGGAAGATGAATACTAGGTGGAACTGCTCACTGACCCCCTCGTTCTCCCATCTCGAACAGTGTACAAAAGAACGGTCGTGTCGAAATCATTGCCAACGACCAAGGAAACCGTATCACTCCCTCTTACGCTGGTTTCCTCGAAGGTTCCGGTGAGCGTGTCGTCGGAGATGCCGCAAAGAATCAAGCACCTTCAAACCCTACCAACACTATCTTTGACGCCAAGCGTCTCATCGGTCGCAAGTTTGAGGACAAGGAGGTTCAACGGGATATGAAGCACTACCCTTTCAAGCTCAAGCCTGGATCCCACGGTCAACCCATCATCGAAGTCGAAGTCGGTTCCTCGAAGCGTACTTTCACCGCTGAAGAGGTCTCCGCCATGGTTCTCGGAAAGATGAAGGAAACCGCCGAAACTTACCTCGGAAAGAAGGTTACCCACGCTGTTGTTACCGTTCCCGCTTAGTGAGTTCACTCTTCTCGTAATTCGCTTTTAAACGCAGAATTAACCTTTCTTCCTACTTTCAATAGCTTCAACGACGCTCAACGTCAAGCAACTAAGGATGCCGGTACGATCGCTGGTCTCAACGTCCTACGTGTCGTCAACGAACCTACCGCCGCCGCTATCGCTTACGGACTCGACAAGACTGGAGGTGAACGTACCATCATTGTCTACGATCTCGGAGGAGGAACATTCGATGTCTCGCTTCTCTCTATCGACGACGGTGTCTTCGAGGTTCTTTCGACTGCCGGTGACACTCACCTTGGAGGAGAAGATTTCGACAACCGAGTTATCGATCACTTTGTCAAGACCTGGAAGCGCAAGCACGATGGACAAGACATCACCAAGAACCTTCGTACTATGGGTAAACTCAAGCGTGAAGTCGAAAAGGCCAAGCGTACTCTCTCGTCTCAAATGTCTACCAAGGTCGAAGTCGAATCTTTCTTCGATGGACAAGATCTCTCCGAAACCCTCACTCGCGCCAAGTTCGAAGAGCTCAACATGGATCTC
Organism: Sporobolomyces roseus; assembly: GCA_016617785.1. Taxonomy (NCBI): domain Eukaryota; kingdom Fungi; phylum Basidiomycota; class Microbotryomycetes; order Sporidiobolales; family Sporidiobolaceae; genus Sporobolomyces; species Sporobolomyces roseus. The sequence continues at coordinate 908,420 of JADILM010000001.1, forward strand.
TTCCGCAAGACTATGAAGCCCGTCGAACAAGTTCTCAAGGATGCCGGTGTCAAGAAGGAAGCTGTTGACGACATTGTGTAAGCTTTTCTTCGCTGTTCCTCTTTCCATTCTGATCTCAGACTGATCTCGACTCCTCGGATAGTCTCGTCGGAGGTTCTACTCGTATTCCCCGTGTTCAAGAGCTTCTCAAGGAGTACTTCAACGGAAAGGAGCCCACCAAGGGAATCAACCCCGATGAGGCTGTCGCTTACGGAGCTGCTGTTCAAGGAGGTATCCTTTCCGGTGAAGAGGGACTCGGAGATGTCGTCCTCATCGATGTCTGCCCCCTCACTCTCGGTAAGTTTTCAACTCACCTCTTGTTTTCCATGCTCGTTATTAACCTCCAAACCCTTTTTTCTAGGTATCGAAACTACTGGAGGTGTATTCACCAAGCTCATCCCCCGTAACACTGTCATCCCTACCAAGAAGTCTCAAATCTTCTCGACCGCTGCCGATAACCGTGAGCTTCTACTCTCTCTACTCTTTCCCCATTACGATCGCGCTGACTTTATCCTCCTCTCTTCCCAGAACCTACCGTTCTCATCCAAGTTTACGAGGGAGAACGTGCCATGACTCGCGACAACAACCACCTCGGTAAATTCGAGCTCAACGGTATTCCTCCCGCTCCTCGTGGTGTTCCTCAGATCGAGGTTACCTTCGAAGTCGATGCCTCTGGGTGAGTCTGCTCGTCTCTTTTGCTTCAATCGCCAGAAACTGACTGTTTCTCTTCACGTTCGCAGTATCATGAAGGTTTCCGCCGCCGACAAGGGTACCGGAAAGTCATCCTCGGTTACTATCGAGAACGACAAGGGCCGTCTCTCGCAAGAAGAGATTGACCGAATGGTTGCCGACGCTGAGAAGTTCGCCGAGGAGGACGATTTGATCAAGAAGAAGGTTGAGGCCCGTAACGCTCTCGAGAACTGTTAGTCCCCTTCCTCGCTTCTTTCTATCCTTGCGTTCCGAGCACTGACTTTCCTTTCTGCTCACAGTCATCTACTCGATGAAGGGACAACTCTCCGATTCTGAAGGACTCGGAGGCAAGCTCGAGGGATCCGACAAGAAGGACATCGAGGCTGAACTCAAGAAGGCTCAAGACTGGCTCGATGAGTACAGTGCCTCGGCCTCCGTCGAAGACTTTGATGAGCAACGTGAGGCCCTCCAAGCCGCTGTCGCTCCCATCACTTCCAAGATTGTGAGCTTTCCTCTCTTTCCTTGCTTGTCTTCATTCGATACTGACCATTCGTCTCGCCGCAGTACTCGCAAGCTGGTGGAGATGACTCTTCGTCCGGTTACTCGCACGATGAGCTGTAAAGAGGGAGGATTTGAGAAAGTAAATAGAATTGATGAAGATAGGAAAGATAGCAGAGAAAGTGGATCGAAATGCATTACAATAGTCTGGAACTTTGTTCAAAGTTTCAGAGAGTGTGAGGGATTCGTGATCGAGAGGAAGAGAAAGACTTCGACATTGACGTGGAGAGAGTCGAAAAGCGTATCCTCCTCGCAATCCGAATATTCTGCTGTGAAAGCTTTCTCGCCGTCGACGTGAGAATAGTGCACTTGTCTAGGAGCGTACTGGCAGCTGCCGGAAGAACTGCGACCTGATCGAGCACTTCGACGATTTTGGACTTCGACGAGAAGAATCAGCGCTTTCGTGCTGCTGTTGTCGTTCCTGACCGCTCTTTCAGGCGAAGGTCTTGCCCGTTGAGTGCGTCGGAAGGGCGAGAGGCTCATGGAGTAGATGGAGAGGCAGAGCAAACTGAAGTTCTTTCCAGCATCGAGGTGAGGTGGAAACACAAACTAACGACGCAATGAAGACCGGTTCCGAACGTCAGTTACGTACTATCGTATGCTTGTAGATCTGAGATCGCACAGCCGAACATCAGAAAGATCCTCCGCCTCAACTTTCCTCTTCTCGACTCGAAAATGCAGGTTTCGAAGTTTCAAGCTCTTTCCAACTCCTCCTCTGGGAGGTTCTGATCGCCGCCTTGAAGAGCTATCTGTATCACTCCAGCTCCGACGAGTAGAAGTAGAGCGGAGCTTGTCGAAGGGAGGGGGAGAGGCAGTAATCTGAAAGACGAGCGAAAAGCATGGCTCACAGCGGAGAGAAGCGGTACTGAGCTATAGGGAGATACACCTGAGCTATGCAGCTATACTAGTGACTGTCTGGAGTACTCACTAGCGATTGTTGGAGCTTGAGAGGCCAGACTAGACTTTCATCTAAAAACTGCTATTCTGATCCTCTGAAACCCCTACCTGAGCCTCTGAGCCACTCAGAGTAAGCCTAGTGACTTGATATTGAAATTGGGCAAGAGTTAGAGCCACTTGAGGGCGTTGTTGGTGAAGAGGAGCGAAGGAAGAAAAAGCGAATGTTCGGGTACTCGTTTCAGCCTTTCACTCTCGCTTTCATCAGCCATCACCGACACATAGCGACCCTAGAGCATGTTTACTTCACCTATCTTGTATAACAAGAAGGGGCCGTAGATGTTGAGTACTCCTCTCTCTCGCAAAACAGTTCCGTTCACAAATTTCGAATCTCGCTGATCTCGCCGCGAGCGTGACAGAGAAGCTGTAGAAAGCTCTTATTCTATGACTCCCACGAACTGAGAATCACATGAATAGGAGAGGAGATGCATTCCGACAATGACACTACTCGTACAAAAACTGCCCAACGCTCAGACTGATAGACACTAAATGACAGACCGGGAGACAACATGAGACACAACAAACGAGTGTGTGATTTTGGGTGGGAAGTAGAAAGGAACGGAAGTTTAGTGAAGGGCGGGAGGAGCGTATTCCATCGATTCGCCCTTTTCGAGGGGTTGTCCTCCTTTGCCGTAGAGATCGACCGCAGTGGTCTCGAACTTCCTGGCGCTAACTCGGTCGTCAAATAACACTGAGAGTTCCGCGTAGGTGCGTCCCTTGGTCTCAGGCAATCTGAAGTCTGCGACGTGCCCAGCAAGTATCAGTACAAGTTCCGTGGTGAACGAGGGAGGTACACTTACAGCACCAGGCGATGCACAGGACGTTCATACCGACGAAGAAGAAACCACTGTTTCGAAGAGAAAGACGCTGAGTTAGTTTCCGTCGTTCTCAAATAGTGTCCAGAGGATAGAGACATGCGTCTTTGGGCCAAGATTCCATTCGATAGGAGAGAGCATGCGAGGAACGAGAATGTTGTTGACGACTGTGAGGGAAAACGCGTCAGCGCAAAGTTCGAAGGAGGCAAAGAAAAGCAAACTTACTACCGATGATGTTGTAGGCGTTTCGAGCGAGAACGACGGTCTTGGCACGGAGACGAGTGGAAGGGATTTCGGCGACGAGGCAGTAGCAGACGGGTCCGACGGTGAACTGGTAGAGGAAGGAGAAGACGATGAGGAGAGATCCAGAAGCCCATGAAGCGTTGATCGACTTCTTGACGACTCCGGTGATTCCGACACCGACGAGGACGATCATCATGGCGATCAATCCGTAGAGGTAGAGGAATCGTCGACCGTATTTCTGCATAGTGAACCACGAGGAGATGGTCTGTCGTGAAAAGCAGCAAAATGTCAATTCTCGAAGGGCAATCACACAGAAGAGCTGGAATCTACGTACACCAACAGCACCGAGAGCGTACATTCCCAAGTTGAACGAGAAAGAATCGGCGACGGAAAGACCAGCTTCTTGGTAGAAAACAGTAGATTGACCGATGAGACCGGAACCGCAGGCAGCTGTCGGGTTCAGAGGAGTCAGTAAATTGCTTCCAAAAAGTAGTCATAGAGATAGGTAACTTACTTTGGATCATCCAAGCGACGGCAGCGATTTCAGTTCGACGTAAATTGGTTCCACGGAAGCAGTCGAGGTAGGATGTACCACTATCCATGGCCTTCTCCAATTCATTGGTGTGTTGGATTTGTGCTACTCGAGTCTCAGCGGAGATGGCACCAGGGTTCTCGGATCCGAGTTGACGAAGAGCGGTCTTGGCTTCTTCGATCTTTCCAGTTCGTACGAGGAAGTAGGGGGATTCGGTAGCGAAGTAGACACCCGCGAGGATAGGAAGAGGCCAGACCTGATCCAGAAATAACGAAATCAGCGAGTGAACGAAAGACCGCGGGAAAACTCGAAAAACTCACCCATTGAAGAGCGAAAGGAATGCGGTAAGCCCACTGATCGTCCTCGGAAAGGGTAGAGACACCCTTGAGTACACCACTCTGTAGATTGCGATTGATCAACATGGGGTTCATGAGGAGAGCAAGAGAGAGATTTTTCTTCTTACCGAAACGAATTGTCCCATAACCCAGCAGAGGTTGACGTAGGTAGTAAGGAAAGGTCGAAGGGCTTGAGGAGCGATTTCGGCGGCGTACGAGGTCGTAAGGGTTTGGAAGACACCCCAAGGGAGTCCGCAAAGCATTTCTGTGAAAGACGGGAAGGTTACAGATGAATCCAAAGATGTGAAGAACGAAAAATGCGACTCACCTCCGGCAAGAAGCATACCGAGCGACGTAGAGAAGAACGGGATGAAGAGGAAAAGGGTGATTAGAACAAGGGAAGCACCAATCGTTTTGCGATATCTGTTGGGTAAAGGCGTCAATAATGGATGTGCGATACAGTTGTAGTGCGATGGCGTACCCGTAGCGGTCTAGGCAACGAGGGAAAAGAGATTAGTAAAGAGCAGGTTGACGGAGAAAACGACGAATCGAGTTTCAACTCACCACAAGCCCATCCGTTGATCATCAGTCCAAGGATCTGACCGATGTTGACGGCATTGCTCAATCCACTCTGCCTATATATGAAACCCGAATCAGATTGTTTTCGAAGATATGAGTGACGAACAGAATCAACTCACCATGCCGCCGTGATTACATACTTGCCGGGACTGATCTCGACACCGAAGCGCTTTTGGAACGCGGGGAGACCGTAGAAGGAATTGATCTGCGAGAGAAACGAAGAGAGTAAGCGAAACGAAGGATTGAGCTATAGTCGCAGGATCGCAACGACGACGGAGCTGCTGTCGCAGGATGGCAAAGACGACGGGTTGGAGTGAGAGATGCTTACGATAGTCAAGTCGAAACCTTCCATGACCTATTGAGGCAGTGTACAGTCAGATTTTGACCGCGAAAGTAGATTTGATCGCAAAAGTGGGATCCATCGATACTGAACGAAGCTACACTCACAATCGCTGTAGAAAACAGGATGGAAAAAAATGAGGCCCGAGGGTAAGCACGAAGAGCAGCTTTGAATCCCATCTCTTGTTCTTGCTTTGTGGCAGCAGCCGAATCGCTCATGACATCCTCGACATGTTCGATGCGTTGGGCGAGCTAAAGTTTGGCGGAATCAGTCAGGAGCTACGACGATACTTCACGTAGCGATGAAGAACTCACCTTGTCGTTGAGCGCGGGATCAGCCTCGACAACTCGTGAGAGTTCGCCTTCCACACGGATGGTGTCCTTAGCCGTTGCGGAGAGGTTGGTGAGCTTTTCAGCCATTGGTTATAGGACACAGGGGATCGGTGAGGTGAGAGAGAAGAAGGTCGAGTGCGAAGTCGAAAGCGAAGAAGAGAGGGGAGAGGTCGGAAGCGTGGGAGAAGATGGAGGAAGACGAAGGAAGAAGGAGAAGAGAAAGAGTTTGTTGAGATCGAGAAGAGAGGGGGGGGAAAGGGCACGGCGTATAGTCGGGTTGCGAAAGATTTCTCGACCAAATTCGTTTCGATCGTTTTTAGGCACCAGTTTCTTCGCCCACCTTTCTAGGTTATTTACGGGTCTCCGCTCTCTCCGCTAGTTCTCCACTGATCCGACTCGAGATCCTCTATCTCTGAGGGGTCTATCTTTGTCGATTTGACAAACTACGAAATCGGCGCCTTTTCGCAAAGTTCTCGTCTTCGCAACCGGATCTCGAACTTCCCAACGTCCCTGCTCGTGTCGTGTGAATGTTTGACTTTCCAACATCGACGCCTCTTGATCTCAGAATCACGAGACGAATTTGTGTTTCCCATGTTTCGATCGCGTTTCGCTTAATTCCGGTGAATTGGCTTCAAAACGCCTATATGATCAACTTCGCAAATCGATGGAGTCTGCCTCCCTCGCACAGGAGAAAGCCGGACTCGTGCGAAGAGTGTGAATCGATGAGAGAGTTTGAGAAGCTGTTTCGCGGCCCACTCTCTCAGAATTTCCAACTTTGATTTTACTTCTTCCGATGGTTGCCTCGTGGTGTTCCGTCCACGCAGAAGACCAAGCAAAACTCCCCAACCATCGATGAAAAGAGTGGAACGGTGAAAAGCGAAATGTCAGCGGGCGAAGAAGAAGCTGACCTGCCTAGAAGTTTCTCAGGCGAAAGAGAACTCAAGCGAATTTTTTGAGCCCCACGTACACTTAGCTTTCCACTCTTCCTCAATCTCTCTCCCTTCACCAATTAAGATGCTCGACTTGTCTGAGAACGCTGTAGCTATTGGCAATAATGATATCAAGTGGTGGAAGAACGCGATCAGTCAGTTCAAAGTTCCAGAATTCGCTTCTGCAGCTTGCAAGTCCCGAGTTCTGATGATGCAACCGATACCATCCCTACTCTACAGTATATCAGATCTATCCAGCTACGTTCCGCGATACTACAGGTTCAGGACTGGGCGACATGAAGGGAATCGCTTCCAAAATTGAATATCTCGCTTCATTGGGTGTCAACTGTATCTGGTTGTCTCCTTTCTTCAAGTCACCACAAGCAGATCTTGGCTACGACATCTCTGATTACACTCAGGTCGATCCTCCTTACGGCACGAACGAAGATATCGACGAAATCATCGCAGAGTCGAAGAAGTTTGGTATCAAGATACTCGCCGACTTGGTAGTCAACCACTGCAGTGACGAGCACGAATGGTTCAAGGAGGCGAGAGCTAGCAAGAATAGTTCAAAGCGCGATTGGGTGAGCACACTTTCCGTTCTGTTTTCTCGATTTTGCAACTGACCAACATTCTCGACTCGACAGTTCATCTGGCGAGATGCTCGAATGATTGATGGGAAACGAAGTCCTCCCAACAATTGGCGCTCTGCTTTCGGAGGCCCGACGTGGACATGGGTAGAAGAGACGCAGCAGTGTAAGCCCGTGTTCTCAACTCCTCGATTCATTCCGGCGCCTCCTCTTGAAAGCTGACACGCTCATTTCCCGTTGTGATTATAGACTACTATCACTCGTTCCTTCCTCAGCAACCAGATCTAGACTGGGAGAACGAGGAGTGTCGAGAAGCGATCTACGAGGATGCCGTTCGATTCTGGTTGAAGAAGGGGATCGCTGGTTTCCGAATTGATACAGTCAGTAAGTCAGTCTCGTCCCTTCGTCGCGGATCGTCGCTGACATGTGTTACTACCAGGTCTTTACTCCAAGTACGATCTCGATCAAGATGTTCCCATTACGAACCCAAACCTTGTCGAACAACCTGCTTGGGATCTGATGGGAGCTGGTCCTCGAATTCACGAGTTCCTTCGGGAGTTGAGACAAAAAGGACTTGGAGAAAAGCGAGTCGAATCTCGCTCTTGTGCACGCTGCTCTTTCGACTAATCCTTTCGCACATCAATAGTGCGGTCGCTATCGGAGAACTCGGCAACACACCTTCGCTAGAGCAGGTTCTTACGTACGTTGGCAAGAAGAACAAAGAGCTCGACATGGTGTAAGCGGGCGATTCCCAGCCTAGTGATCGCAAACCTCGCACTGACTCGTTCTCTTCGCCTCATAGCATTCAATTCGATATCGCCATGCTCTCGAACTCGGGATGGAAGTTCATGGCGACGCCTTGGAAGCTCTCGCAGTTCAAGGAGCTCACTCGAAGTGGTCAGAAATTGACGGATCCGTCGAACGAAGCTTGGTCGATCAATCATCTCGGTACGTGATTGTACTCTCCCTCTCCCAACTTTCACTCCGTTGATGAATTGAGGCGTACATTTGCAGAGAACCACGATCTTTCTCGGTCAATCTCTCGTTTCGCAAGCGACGCTCCCGAGTATCGAGTTCAGTCTGCGAAGATGCTCGCGACTTACATGCTGACGATTTCTGGTACTCCCATCATCTGTACGCATCGTCTGATTCTCTCGAGCTCTCGAACGCTTGACTGACCCCCTTTGTCGTCGTCGATAGATCAAGGTCGTGAGTTTTTCATCCGATCTCTTCGTCTGCGAAACTAAACAGAGTGGGCCAAACTGACTTCGGTTCTCTCCTTCGCTTCGTATTCAGAGGAGATCGGTATGGTCAATATTCCGAAAGACGTCGATATCGACGAGGAGTACAAGGATTGTGAGTCTCAAAACTTCTACACTTTGTCTTCGACCTGAGAACTGACTTGGGCCCCTCCCGCAGGCGACACGATTGGATTCATGAAAGAAGTACGACTCGCCGCAGAACAAGAAGGGAGTGAACCAGGCTTGATCGAACGCGCAAAGGCTGGTGTTCAACTCGTCGCACGTGACCATGCTCGAACGCCCATGAACTGGGACTCGTCGAAGAATGGAGGGTTCTCTACCGCCGACAAATGTTGGATGCTCCCTCACTCTTACAAAGAGATCAACGTCGCCGATCAAGAAGAAGATCCCGAATCCGTTCTCAACTACTATAGAACGCTCGTCAAGTTGAGGAAGGAACATGATGATGTCTTCACTCACGGTGCATTCGATTACGATGAGGAGTCGAAAGAAGGGAAGAGTGAGGATCTCTTCGTTTTCACAAAGACGTCGGCAAAGGATGGATCGAAGAAAGCGGTGGTGGTGCTCAACTTTTCAGACAAGACTCAATCATACTCGCTTCCGGAGGGAGAGGAGGAGAGGAAAGTCGTATTGGAGACGGGTAGCGCAGGAGGAGAGGGTGAGATTGCTCCTTACTCGGCCAAAATCTTTATGTAGAGCGTCCATTAGAAAGCTTAGATAAGTAAGAGTGGGTACTTTCGGTTTTATATAGACATTCAGTATAGCTTCGTATAGGTTCGCGTTGTTCTTTCGTCGTTAGGTCTCCTTCAAAAAAGTTGTCAATTTAGTTTCTGTGTCATCTCATTTCTGTTTCCGATTCTCTGCTCACACGCGAGGCTCTGAGCGAGCGAGAATACAGGAAGATATAGAACGACTCGTAGTTGCAAGACTGAGGAGAACAAGAATGAGAACATAAGCAACAAAAACGACAAGATTAAGAAAACGAAACGAAGAGAAACTGGGCGAGGGTCAAAGAGGCTCTTGTCCGGCAGTGATGGCCCTGATTGTAAGATGAAGCTGAGTGTCGAGTGGAGAAAGGTACAGCTGAGCTTGAAGCGGATTCGAATGTCGGGAAAGTAGTGAGCGTACGATCGTCGAGATTTGACGGGCGTCGAGGAAGAGGCGGAGGCGAGAGATAGCGTTCGTTGAGAGTCATCGATTACTGTGTCAGGCATCGAAAGGTGAGCGAACTGCAAAGAAGGGAGGGGGGGGAAACGGCAAAGACTCACGATATTCGTAGTAGAGTCGACCTCGATAGTCGGAACTACACTCATTCGCCGCATCGTCAGTACCCGATCAGCATGGAGACGAGAAGGGAACTCACCGATACTACTCATAAACTTCAAGAACACGACCAAGTACTGATCTACTCTCAATCCCTCAACAACAACCTCATCTTCCTTCGGCTCCTCCTTCTCCTTCTTCCCACTCCCACTACTCTTGCCAAACCATTTTCCCTTCTCCTTCTTCCCCTCCTCTTTCTTTCCTCCACCACTCGCCGCCGATTCCCTCTGTTGCAATTCCCTCACTCCACCGTCCATTCGCTCAATGAATCGTTTCATGACGTTTGAATGTTTGCAGGGGTGCACACTGGCGATCGAGAGTCCGGAGAGATGAGGGAAGGGTTCGATAGTGACTGTTTTCATTGCGTGGTCGGAAGAGACGTCGGATAAAGCGGATTGAGGTGGTAGAGGTCGTTTTTGCTAGATAATCGGAAAGGAGGGTCAGTGAGGATAGGGGAGGGAGAAGTGAGGATCAATTACTTCGTCGTAACCTAGTAACCACATTCGGGGAGTTTGGTAGTACTTGTCGTAGGTGATCATGCAATCATACGTTCGAACTTGAATCACGTTGCTATCCCCTTCCGAAGATCTGTACACGCCGCAAACGTTTTCATCAGCTTCGTTGAATCAATGCAGACTTCCGAGTGAGAGCGTACGGTGTTTGTAGTAAATCCTTCTTATCGATTCTAACGACTGCATCATCATCTTCATCCTCCTCTACCAGCCCAACCAGATTCTCATCCTCATCTTCCATATCCGGTACATCGTCCATATCGGGTACATCCTCTTCTCTCAACGATACATTTCCCATCCCTTCTGATAACTCTTTCGTTGATTCTTCTTGTTCGTCGAGATCTGGGATCTCATCGATTACAGTTGGGATTTGAGTAGTCGAGTTCGGATCTACACACAAGCTCTATGTCAGTACGTAATGAGAAAGAGGAGAAGTCGGGAGGGAGAGTAAGGAAGGACTTTACCGTTTGAATTTGTATGAGTTGCGACCCATTCATCTTGTTCATCACCATCCTTATCGATGACGCCTTCTTCCTCTGCAAAGTTCATGATCATTTCGGCATACTCATCTTGCGCACTTCCACCTTGTTGTCCCAACTGACTCACTCTCCTCAAACATGGTACTAATCCCACTCAACATCAATCAATCAACATGCCCTCTCGAGAGTGAGAAGGGAAGACTCACCATTCCTACTAATTAAATACTGTTTATCACTCGGGAGGTATTCCCTCGCTTTGGATGAATCACCAGCTTCCCAAGTCCAAGTAGGGAATTTGTAACTGAGGAAATCCCCCGCCGCTACAAACTCCTGAGGGGTTAATCGACCAGTTTCTTTGAATTTTGAATCGCGTAGTACTGGTGAGAGGTAGTCGCGAACTGCCCAGAAGTGAGTCTGAAGTGGGAGATGAGATGAGATGAGAGGGGAAGGGAAGGGAGGAGTTAGCGTGACTGAGACTCGTGATGAGGGAGGGGTGAATTGCTTACTTGTATAGAACCTAACATTGGTATAATCTAGTATATATGAGTGAATTTAAGAGAGAAGAGAGAGAGAGTTGCTCTGTTGCCTTTCCCTTTCATCCAACTAGACATGTCATCTCAACATCCACTAGTAAAGGCTCCTAACTCACGCTCGAGCCTACTCTAACACTCACTCGACTCGATTAACAGGCATCCGAGATCTTACCTTTTTGTAGGAAATATCCTAAACAATCTTCATCTCTATTTCAATCTTACTCGGATTTGAAACTAGGTACGCAACTCTCCTTACCCCCATAATATACTTGTACTCATAAGGAATAGAATGGGATAGCTCAACAATGGAAACATGTTAAAGTGATCGAGTTACAACAGCAAGATTCAGTAGTTTTACTAGGAACTCCAAAGAACGCACGCCTATCCCTCTCTCTTGTATCTAGCTAACATCAACACTGATGTTCCGAGCTGAGCGTCGTACAGGGTCCACTATCAATAGTCTTACCAATGTCACTTCAAACTCCCACTTCACTCTCATCGTTCGTCCTCTCCCGTTCTCCCCTTAGAACTCCTCTAACATAACCCCCTCCTACAGGCTCTCATCCATCCTCGAAGCCATCTCCTCCCACCCCGACTGCGCATCAACAAATAAAGACGAGAAGAACGAAGGAATTCCAACGATTTATTTATCGATCGTAGAAAAGGATAGTTCGATCGTTTATTACGTATTGAGGAAAGGGATCGTCAGTCCAAAGGAAGTACCAGAGTAAAGGGTTGTAAGGAGATGGAAGGAATCGCGAGGGAGGAGAGGGGGGAAAGGGAATTGGAAATTGTTTTGTTTGTTGTAACTAGTATGTACCTCCTCTCGTCTGTTAGAAGCGCTCTTCTCGTATACGCATATGGGAGAGTGTAGATTGCGAGGATGCGCGGATAGGAGAAGGGAAGGAAGGTGGAGATTGTTGACAGGAGAATCAAGGAAAGTAGGTTGTCTCCCTCGATTGATTCGCAACGATTTATTAGTCGGAGAACGCGAGTCCCGACCTCGCTGGATCCCCAAGCTGAACTCTCAAGCTTTCATCCATCCTCCGATGGCTTGTTTCGGCCTAGCGTAACCTCCGAGCAGAAATTAAGCGCGAGATTCGATTCGTTCCTCTCGTTCTCATGCGCGACCATGTCATGAATGCGACACAGCGACACCTCGAGATATGGAGGACGAGATCTATCTCTCCATTATCGGTCGGAAGCGCCGGCTCCGAACAAGTCAAGTTTGTCAGAGCTGGACTCGGTCCTCGATTCGAAACGATTCTTCGACGTTGGAGGCGTCGCTTTCTCTGTCTTCTCTCGCTTTCTCTCTCTTCCTCGGATCGTTAGTACAGAGGCTGAAAGAGGCAAGTACTTGAAGCGATGCTGCGGGAGATCTAGAGTACAATCAACATCGACGAACAAGCGAAACTACCAGAAACTCGACGGAACGTTTCAAACAAGCGAACAAGCTTTCTCCCTCCCTCCGTCCCTTCCTCCCCCTGCTATTCGACCTACTCCTTCAATTCAATCTCAATCTCACCATATGCTTCACTCTGCCGAATCCCCTTAAAAACCCCCTTCATCCCCAAACTCAAAGTATGATACAACGCTTGAGCTGCCGTACTAGCCGTCATTTCTCCCACCGGTACTAACTCACTGAACTTGACTACCTTGTCCTTCTCAGTCGTCGAGGAGGAGGAAGAGATGCGAAGGATGTATTGATAGAACTTTAGGGATTCTTGTTCGAGAGTTCGAGCGAGCTCGGAGGGGCGTGGAGAGGCGATCAGGGATGATGCACGTGAGATTCTACCGACTGCATAGAACTTCCGAGGATCAGCTTGATTGGGAATAGAAGAGAAGGGAGAGAGGGAGAATGTACCTTCGCCTAAATCTCCTCCGTACTCGGGTTGGAGTTCACCGAATCCTTCGAGACCGAGAGAAGGTTGACGAGCTCCGAGATCACCGACACTCGGAGGTTGGAGAGAAGGAGTTCGAGAGAACCTTCGCATTCTATAACCGATCAAACGAGAAATCCATTAGTTTGATGTCAACGGGCTGAGGAAGGGAGGGATGACAAAGAGAAGCGAGAAGGGAGCTCACCCAGGCAAGTCAGGTTGATCTATCGAGATCCTTCCTTCTTGTCCGACAGAAGATGGTCTCCTTCCTCCCAAATCAGCTGCTTCAAGCTCGGAGCAGGTCAGTAATCATCCCACAACAAAAAGAGACGAGAAGCAGGCACTCACTTCTACTTTGATCGCTCGCACCAGCAGTTCCAGATTCTCCAGCCCAAGGAGTGAACGAAGGTCGAGTACCGAAACTTGATGCGATTCCTCCTGCTGAAGGACTCCTAGCTCTTCCTACTTCCATCGCATCTTGCTGTGAGATCGGTCAAGCGCGTCAGTTGAGTTGATTCAGGAAGGAAGCGAGAAGAGATGAGCAGTCTGAGCGAGTGACTTACGAAGAATTGCTGTTCCATTCCGCCGAGATCGACTGTGAGCACAGCGCAATCGTTTCAGCACCTTGCCTTCCGAGACGTGAAGAGGATGAGCGGAAAGCTGGACTCACGATCACCCTCTTGACGCATATCCCCTCCGAACTCCCTCCCAGCGAAGAAATCTCCCTCATCGAATTGACCCTCGGTTCCTCTCTTTCCAGCAGGAGAGACAGTTCCTCTACCCCTTCCCATCTCGACAGGTCGTTGGCCTGCAGGTACAGCGAGGAACGGAGAGGGAGATGGTTCTTTCTTTCCTTTCTTGCCAAGTCGTTTCTTGGCTTCTGAACCGGAGAATAGAGGGAGCGAGGAAAGGGAGAGGGAGGAAGAGGGAGCGAAGTCAGATGTGGGGACCTGCAAACAGGAGAGGGAAGGGGACGAGCAGACGCACCGACCGCTTTTCCCCCGTCGAACGGAGTCATTTGAACTGCGAGGTTTTCGATCCAGACTAGATGGATAAGAGAGGTCAGCTCCAGATGGTAAGGCGGAGATGAAGGAGTTCAAGCGAGCAACAGAGACTCACATTTCGAAAGAGTAGGACCTTGGACTGTTTCGAAGAAACGATCGCAGCGAGAGTCGTCAAGTTCTGATCGACAGTACACGAGGGAAGAAGAGACTCACAGAGTAGAGGAGGACCAAATATCAAGTCCATCGCCCGTTTGTGAGCTTCTTTTTCTTCTTGCACTTTCTCCATCTTCTTCCTTTCGATCGCCATCCTCTCGTTGTAAGTCGCACGACTCGTACGGAAAGCCTCGTCGGTGAGCTCAGTAGTACGATCTATCGAGATCCGCTGCGATAGCAAGGTGAAACAAGCAGCGTCAGCCACGAGCGAGGGGAGAAAAAGCGAGTAAGAGGCGTACCTTGGATTTCTTTTGACGTTTCGCAGCTTGTTTGACTTCTTGTACTTGTTCGAGGGCGTCCGAGATACGTCTCTTCGTGCCAGAAGAAGGAGTCTGACTGAGTTCTTGATCCGATGGAACTCCTTGACCTGCAGGTGAAGAGGGCTTTGTAACCGACAAGGATCGATCGAGTCAGTATCGTCCTGAGCGAGATATGAGAGATAGAGATAGTACGCACTCGCTGTCCAGCGAAAGCCCCTTCTCTAGCTGCGATTCCCTCGGCGTGTTCCCTCGCAACTCGCTCTTCCAGACTTTCCCCTTCGATCGCTCCCAACGCTTCTCCAAAGTCAAAAGGTTGATCTCCCATTCCTCCCATATCCATGTCTCCTCCGAACTCTCTCCCTGCGAAGCTGTTCACGGGAATCGAAAGATGAGAAGAATGATTAGCGAGAATGCTCAACGAGCGAAAGAAAGCGAGGGGAGCTAGGCTTACAAGTCTCCGTAGTCATCACCTTGTACTCCACTCGTCGAAGGTGCTTGACCTGTCCTCCCTCCTGAGCTCGCAGCGCGAATTGCAGCGTCAAGTTCAGGACTTTGACCTTCGAGAATTCCCTACATTCGCAGTTCCTAATTCAATCAGCTCGTGCAGCTCACTTCTGCAGATGAGAGGGAAGACTTACTCGATCACCCTCCCCGAAGATCCCTAGTTCGAGTTGTTCTCCAGTTCCGAAATCGCCTCCGAGTCCTGCTTCGAATCCTCCATAATCTGCGTAATCTTGGATGTGAGGTTCTTCGAGAGTGATATCTGCTGCTCGAGCTTGATATGCACCGGTAGGTTGACGGAATGGGGATTCACGTCCTAGATTCGACCCCCCTCAAACGAAATCAGTTTCGCAAGTTCGACGATGAAGAAAGGGGGAAAAGCGTAGACATACGGTCTGGAGTACCTTCGACACTAGGGACGATCCCTTCGATCTCGAACTCGGGAGTCGCAGCTCGAGGTTCAGTTCCAGGCAAATACCAATTCCCATCATCGATTCCATCATCTGGATCGTAACCGTAGAGAGCTAAAGCTTGATTCTTGACGAGCGTGAGAGTCGGGGGTGCCACAGCTGCTTTCTCTCCTCCTTTTGTCGCGGCGGCAGGTTTGTGAGAAGGAGCGAGATCGATCTTTGCTGTAATGTCGGTTCTGTCGTGCGAGAATTTCAGCTCGAATGAACTCATTACAGCAGCAAGCAAGAGTCGTGCTTACGAAGCGACGAGTGCATCAGATAGAGCTTTCCTGAGTGCTTGATGAACTTGAGTAACATCGGAAGAGAAGAAAAGGAACTGTTTGCGAGAGGAAGAGATGTCCAGCGAATGAAGATCATTTCTTGACGAGAAAAGGGCGACGAACCTGTTGTTGATAGACACGAGCGATACCGGAGAGTAGATTCGAAGAGAGTCGTAAAGCGAGAGGTTCAGCAGGAGCTGCGACTTGTTCACTGTTTTGCGAGTTTTTGCGATTAGCTAGAACTCGCTAAATTCGGCGGAAGTGACGGGGGACTGACCATGCTTTGACTAGATCACATGCTAGTAACTCCTTCTTACTCAATTTCTTGACTCCTGCCGTTCCTTTTACTCCGATTGAAGCTGCCAACCAAACTACTGCGAATCCTCCTTTCTTTCCGACGAGTAACTGTTGCGAGAAGAACATCTACAGAGTTGACTAGAGATGTGGCCAGACTGATCTTGAGGGCGAGCGAAGCTGTCAGGGCGAGTAAAGGAGAAAGAATAGGCAAAGAGTGAGGAGGGAGAAGAGAAGAGAGGAATGAGGAACCGAATCGAAAACTTTCGCAATCTCAAATCCGCGAGAATCACTTTCGACTCGCTCTTGGTCGAGTGTCGCCTGAAGACTACACAGTAAATCCCGAACCCTCTGGACAACGATAGCGAGCTGTATCAGAGAGTAATAGCGTCAAAATTCACATAAAGCGTCGTTTCAACCCTTTTTCTCCATTGGTAGAGCTCAGTACTTCTCTGATACGCTGATAGGTTGCTACCGATAGTCACGAGTCCACCCCCACGCCAAACAGAGGCGATCTTTGTTCCCGCTCCATCTCGCTTCTCTAAACCGTCTCCTGCTCTCCCTCAGCCTTGGATCGATGTAGATATAGTCGTAGCGTGATCTGATACATTGTAGCTGTTCATCCAGATGGTCAGACTGGTCTTCAAGCGTTGTCGGAGGAGTAGTCGAGGTTCATCAATGATTCGCCTTCTCCTTCCTACCATCCAACATTGCATCACCCAATGCTCTCTAATCTGTCGCCAGCCTCACAGAATACGCCTTAGCTACCGTTCAAGCTCGGGTACGGCAAGAACTCGATTCTCCTTGTCGGTTCAGCTCAAGATTCTTGAATGATGGTTCGTCAGGCTTCCCTCCCGTACGCGAGGGCTCAGACTGACGGTAGCTCTCAGGCAGAGTCTATCCAACGCTCACGCTCGCGCCCAGCCATGTCCAGCTGCACTCGCCTCGACTTCGCACCGAACTTCGCATCAAAATCGAAATCGAGTAACCTTTCAGGAAACGACACTGGCAGAAGCGCTTACTCCGAGCATCGCTAGAAGTGCTTTATATCGACAAGTTCTTGCGCTCCTTGGCTTGGAAGCAATTGGCCGGTGGCGGGAACGAGGATGAGCTAGGAAAGATTTGGGATCGAAGACGACTTAGAGGAGGTGAAGTGGAACGTCTAGGACGCTTTAGAATATCGACAACTCGCTTCTCGATACTTCACGCGAGGGGACTCTCGATCCAGGATATTTCATCGGCAGAGATCAGCGAAATCACGACCGAGGTTTTCAGCCGATTCTGCCTGCACCCATTTCGCAACCTTACGGCGCTCCCCCCTTCGCACCCTCATCATCTCGACAGCTCCCTTATCCTCCTATGCTAATGTCAACACCGTAACAATCATCGAGACAGAATCGACCCACTTCCTCCAGCCGATACTCCGCTTTGTTCCCTCGTCACCGACCGACCTTTCTCTCTTCCTCCTCTTCTCTCTCTTCTCCCGCCTCACCCCGGAAGGAAACATGTCCAGACCAGTCGGAGAACGCGAAGGGAGGAGCGTCACGAATGTTGGGAGACCGCGCTTCTCCTCGCCCCTCAAAACGATCGAAGGATCATCGGATCACATCATCGAATCGGCGGGCGACGAAGCAAAGCAAATTGTGGACGCTGAGGTTCAAACCGAGGGAATGCGTCGCAAAGAATTCGCAGGTTTTCTCCAGCAAATCGTCGATAAGGCTGTCGAGAAGGGAGACGATCTCGAGGTGATGAAGAGTTGGAAGGCGGAATACGAAAGGCTTTTCGAGAATACGAACCAGAGCTGCAAGACCTTGAACAGGATGAGGAACGATGCCCGACTTCGCGAAATTCAACGGGTAGTGATGCGGGAACCTAAATGGCGTGTGAGTCTTCTCTTATCACAATGGATTCCCACACGGTATTCATTCTTTCGTCCCCGACCAAAGATCACGAGTAAGCGGGTCTTCAAGGCATCGCTGATCAAGGGTTGCGAGCCAAAGGCAATCTTCCCTGTTCGTACAAAATTGCTATCCTTTATATTCGCGGTCACTGCTGAGTTTATCGATACTGCAGACCATTCTATCCTCATGGGAGGAAGAGATCAAGATGACTCTGCTACCCCTCCAACATTTAGCGGTAGTCGAGTGCGAAGACAGAGCTCGTCGCGCCCACCGCCTGCTGACGTTCACGCACGCATCGAAGTGACGAAGAAGAATCAGCTCGCGACGCTCGCTGATTGGAAATCCTCGCTCGAGGGAAGACTTCTCGAGTACGTGAAAGGTTCGCAAGATGTTCGCAAAGCTGGATTGCAGATCAAGCACGAGCTTTGTCGACTCTCTATCCTTATGAAACAAGGACAGCCTCCTGTGCGTGCATCATCTTGTTTCTGTCTCGCCGTAGAACTCTCGCTGAGCTGCCGTTTCAAAGCAGCTTTTCAAGGCTGGTCAGCTCAATCACTGGATCGAAGTCGATACCATTCTCGCTCGCGTACAACGATGGGAGGTGAGCATCTCTCGGTCGCTCGAAGCTGCTGTTGAGAGGGAGGTTCAAGACTAATGGCGTTGCTTCGTAGGTTTCGCACGTACAGGACTCAATTTCGCGCCATCGTCGAATCGGGCGAAGGGTCGCAGCTATCGAGGGAGTCCGCTACTCGGGAGAAGCAGAGGAGGAAGGTGGTCTTTACCTGTCATAGGGTACTGTTTTAGCTCTTTGCAATTCTCAGTCTGTGTGCTCTATCCGAATTTCTTCCTTCCTCCCGACTGCCATCTCGAGTGATTGTGCTGGAAGCAGCGAGAATCTATTTGCATACATACAACATTAAAGAAGGAGTAGGGTAGCATGAGAAGGATATCAAAAAAGAAGATGACAAAAAGACAGATACGAACGAAGATCAAAAAAAGAACGAACGAGAGCGGAATGGATATCGACAGTTACTGATAGGGGGGCAGAGAGAAGGGATATAAAGCTTGTGAGAGATTATTACGTCAGATTAGAGAGATTGTAAAAAGGATGCGAAGGAGGGAAGAGGCGATAAGGGATACAGGAGTTCAGGGCGTCTACATCGCCCACGAAGGAGTAGAGAGAGGATCATTGATATCCCAGTCGAGAGAAGGGTTGAAAGCGAGTTCGGTGACTAGACCATTCGAAGAGTACCACTCGTCTTGAGCTTTCGTCGGGGAAGAGAGCGGTTTCTTGACGAAATCGGGTTCTGCGTCGAATTTGGGTGAAGCTGGAGTTTCGCCTGCTCCTCCTCCACCTCCACCGACGAGTTCAGGTGTTTCGGCAGTGAGAGTCGAGTCGTCCGAGATATCGAATCCAGCTGCGGAAGAATCGACGAAGAAATCAAAATCGAATGCGTCGGAAGCTGCAGTTTCTCGGGGGATTTGCGAATTCGAGAGAGGATTCGAAGTAGATGAAGGAACTGAGGAAGCGAGGATTGTGAAGGAGGGAGGTTGGGCAGAAGGATTCGGAGGAACGATGGGAGGAATGAGAGAATCGGAGGTAGGGTGAGAGCCGAGTTGAGAACCGAGATCGAGGGACAAGGGAGTCGAGGAAGCAGAAGAAGTCGCGTCGAGACCGTTGAGCGTTTTGAGCATCTTCTCGATGAAAGCGTTCGGATCTTGTTCGGCTTCGTCCTCCTCCCGTTTCCTCTTGAGCGACAAAGACTCCTCTGGTGGAGCTGGGGGAGCTTGTACTGTTCGAGGACTCGGTGAAGAGGTGGTCTTGAGCTCCTCTCGTAGCGCAGCGAGTGTTGCAGCTGGCGAGGCACCACTGAGTTCCTTCTTCGAACCTTTCCCTCGAACGGGAGAGGGTTTCGTCAACTTGGCCAGATTTGGTTGCGGTGACGCTCCGATCGTAGCAGGAGTCGTAGGAGAAGCAGTGTTCGCTGGACTACCCGTTGTCGCTCCAGAAGCTGTGCGTCGATGCTTCATCGGTGGAGGCCTCAAATCTTCAACTCGAAGACTGTTCTTCTGAGCCATCATCGAAAACTGATCGTCCTTTGGCGAGGCTTGATTCGCTTGAGCAGGTCGCTGTTGATTCGGAGGTGCATTTGAAGTAGCGGGTTGCGCTGCTGCTTTTCCGGAAGCTCGTTGCGCCGCATTCGCGCGAATGTACATCCAGCATCGTTGGAATTGATCGCGAAGGGAGGTGAGTCCAGCGAGGTCGAGAACGAATTGACCGGAACCAATCACTCGTAATTGATCGTTGAAGAGTGCAGCCTGAAAAGAGGAGAAAGACGGTCAACTCTGAAGAGAGCAGACGAGAGCGTAATGTGAGAGACTCACGAAAGTCAGAAGCTTCTTGACAGCCGTTTGGTCGCTGGTCATGGCGAGGAAGAGTGGTAAAGTTTCGACAACTCGGCCAACGTGAGGAATCAGTTGACGAGTCAATTCGGTAACGCCTTGCTTCTGGTTATCGGCGACGTTGAGTATCTTGAGTTTGGCTGTATGGAAGAGCGTTGCCATCAGTCGTGCTTTCGAGGGAATAGGAGAGAATGAGAGTGAAAACTTACGTCGAGTTGATTCGATCTCGTTTCGAATCGCTTGTACGATACCCTTCGCTCGTTGGATCTGCTCTTGTGATGGGTTCGTATTGATGTTCGGTGGTAAAGCTGGCGTTGGCTCTCCATTCGAAGTTCCGTTCTGCTTTGCGAGAGCTGCAGCTTGTTGTTGAGGAGTCATCGAAGGCGTCGGTTGACGAGGCGGCTGTTGCGATTGAACTGATGGAGGTCGAGGAGGGTTCGTTGGCTGAGGCATTGATTGTCCTGCGGGAACCGGGACGAGAGGAGGAGCTTGAGGACGTGAAGGAGGAGGAATACTCGGTTGAGGCATCGATTGACCGGCAGGGACGGGGAAGTGTGAAGGGTTGTCAGATTGACCGTTTCTCCCGATCCCGAAACGAGCCGACGCTATGGTAGAAAGGTATCGTCAGTATAGCAGATCAGGCAATCGAAATCCAGTCAAAGACTGACCATTTTGTTGGGCGTCTTGCTGTGCCTTCCTCTGTGATTCCATTATCCGTTGTTGTTGCGAAAGTAGATTCTTCTGCCACGCTTCCTCGAACGGTCGAAGGAGCTTTTGATGTACTCGAGCTAGTTCGAACGAGATTCGTTGGGTATCTTGAGGCGCGCTGACGAGATTCGGTGCTGAAGCGTCTACAGGCAACGATAGCTTCGCAGCGATGTGATGCCATGTTTGGCTCGCGGTGACCTGAGTATAGGAGGCAAGAGCTCGTCAGCTAAATCGAAACAAGGAAGATCGAGGAGGAAGATGGGAGCCTACGTTCTGACTTCCTCCACCTTGCGAAACAGCTTGATAGAGCTGATACAGATCGATCTCCCTTCCTTCGACGTACGGCGCACTCTCAATCGGTTCTCCTCGATTCCGCATGAGCTCGAAAAGGGATTTCATGAAGAGTTGCGGATTCAACTGTCGAATCGGTTGGAAAGGTTAGTCTCAATATTGGGAGCAGATGTAGAGTAGAGGAATAGATGACTCACCTGAGATTGTAGCATGCTGAGCTGTTGTAGTTGAGCAGGTTGAGCGAGACCAGGAACCTGATTCGGTTGCTGAGGAGGTACTGCGTTCGGGGTAGGATTCTGAGGTTGGAAAGGTGGTTGTTGCTGAGTCTGCGGTGGAGGTTGAGAAGGAGGATAAGATTGTGGTTGCGGAGGGACGAGCTGAGGTACGACTGAAGAGAAAGGTTGTGAAGGAGGTTGGGATTGAGTCGGAGGAAGTGGTTTCGCGGCGGCGGCAGCAGCAGCCGATACAGCTCGAGCTTGTTGCAACAGTTGTTGACTCGTCATGGGTTGATTCTGTTGTTGTTGAGCGGGTTGGGCGTTTTGAGGTGGTCGGAATCCAGGATTGAAATTGTTCTGATTTTGAGGTACGCCTTGAGCCGAAGGAGCTCTCGGAGGTTGCTGTTGGTTCTGCATTTGTTGATTCTGCATTTGCTGATGTTGTTGTTGCTGAAGCTGTTGACCCGTTCTTTGATAGAACTACGAAAGAATCGGAAAGATTAGTATTTCCTCCTCTATTGAAGGGAAAATGGAAACGTACTGTCCAATCCGCTGTGATCTTTTGCGTCGAGTAGAGGTTTTGAAAGGCAGTGATATTCGACATCATCACGTTGATTTGACGTCTGAAATCGCTCCAAATACTCTCATCAGCTTTCGAAATTGGATCAAAAATTCGAAATTGACTTACTTCGTATCCTCCACTTGTCGCTCTACCGCTTGTCTCAATTGAGGGCTCAATGGTATCTGACTATCCTTTCCTTGACCAGGTACTCCCGCTGCCGCAGTCGAAATCATTCCAGTCTGTAACGCTTGCGAAAGTAACTGAATCTTCGCATTGAGTGCTCGAACCGAGGTCAACTGTTGCATGTGTTGCTGTAGATGCTGATAGGGAACTCGTTGCTCTTGTTGTTGATTGTTCTGAGGAGGCGCGGGAGGATGTGAAGGGTAAGAAGGTTGGGAAGGAGGTCTAGCTTGAGGCTGATTTTGAGCGGAAACAACAGCGGCTTGAGCGGCGACTTGAGCAGCGTGTTGATGTTGCTGATGTTGTTGCTGTTGCTGCTGTTGTTGTTTGATGATTTGCTGAGTTTGAATTTGTTGAGCGAGGAGGTTGAATTGTTCTCTCGTCTGAGTTACTCAAGATGTTTCGTTAGAACATGATCCGTAAACTAACATCCGTGTCGAAGTGATTGCTCACCATTTGACCCGAGTTCAACAACTGCTGAAAAGCAGCGATATTGATCTGACCTCCTCCTCCTGCCTGGTTCAGATTCTGCTGTTGAGGCATTTGACCCATCTGATTCATCCCTCCCATTCCCATCTGACCTTGAGCGGCGAGTAAAGCTTGCACTTGATTGATAGGTTGAGGAGGAGTACCAGTTCTCGAAGCGAGTTGGGCTTGTTGCAGAGCTGCGAGATTGAAAGGTTGAGGAGGTTGTTGACCTGGTTGCTGTTGAACTTGACCCTGTTGTTGCTGCTGAGCCATCTGAGGGTATCCTTGAACCATTTGAGGTTGATTCGGTTGACCAGGCATGTAGAATTGGTTCTGATACGCCATTTTCGAATCTCGAACCGAAATGCGAAGGGGAATGGGTGATTGATGGAGTGGTGTGGGGTATAAGAAAGTAGTCGGCGTGAGTTGTGAGGAGGATTTACGAACGCTTTAAAAGCGTCGCCTCTTTGAGAGGTGAGAGAGCTATTTCGGGTCAAGTGACAATTATGATCAGCGTCATTTCCTGGTAGTCTCCGTCTTGCTTGATCCCGAAGTGAGCAGCTTCGTTTCCACCATGAGGGGATCGACTCCTAGAGACGCCTTCTATCGATGTGAGATGCGAACTAGGGAAGAGTGAACGATGAAGCCACTTTCAACTTGACCTCCACGAGCTCCAAGCGCCCACTACATGCATTCCTAACCTAGCATGTATCCCCATCTAGGTGATCCCTCGCTCGTTCTGTGATGTTGTCGTCGAGTTGAATGTTTGTTCCTCCAATTTTGACTTCGTTTGTCTACTCCTACTCGAGCTGAGCCAGGGGAAGTTTGAACGTACTAGTATAGCTATCCTCTACTGTACAACCTACTACTCGCTCTATCTAATGTGATGCCTTGATGAGATTGAAACCAAGGTAGGAAAGGCGTGAGAGAGATCAGGAGGACGTTTGGCCGAGTTTGGTGATTCGTGGCGTTCCTAGTACTCCTGAATCGAATCTTGTGTGCTGTACAGTCGCTTCTTGTGTGAGTAGTCGAACGAGGTGGAGCTGAGAGTTGACTTCGTGATCTTTCTGGCAAACTTCGCAAAGTCGAAGGGATTTCGTTTGCAACTGTTCCCTCTTTCTTCGATTCGGACAAGCTGATACCCTGTTGAATCGGAATGAGAACTCGCTCGCGACTTCTCGTCTCCATATATTCGAAGGAAGCGAAACGAAAACTACTTTTTTATACAGTTGCGACGTTTTGATACTGAAGACTATGGACAAGGATTGCGTTCGTTGAGACTTCCGAAAGTGAACATACTATATAAACTTTGACGCGTCGAGGCTGTAATCACATCCGTCGACCACTCTACTCCGTCTTCTTCAAGCTCTTGACGACCCTTCCTCCTTCGTCTTCCCTCTTCCAGAACTCTTCCCCGTCCGTTCCCGACAACTCGCTCTTGCCCAAAGTCCTTCCAACGAGGTATTGGTCCTCATCATCTTGAGATTTCCTCTGTTTCCTCATTTCCTCCTCGACTCGATTCGTAACCGTGTTTCCACTTCCCTTCTCCTCTTCCTGATCAGTCCCATTCCTCCTCTTGCGTTCGTCATTCTCCCAAGCCATACATTTCTTGACCATATCTTTAGGTCCCATCCTCATTTCGTTCTCATCCAACCATGCCCGCTTGAGTTCCAATTCTCCTTTCCTGACGATTTGGTGGGGGAGAGATCCATCCCATTGAAGACGCTCGAGTAACCAACGAGCGACTCCACGGAGGACGAGGTAACCGTGAGAAGAGAGCATCGCGACGAGGAGTGCGGTAACGAGGAGAGTCTTGATCGAGTCGAGGGAAGTGACGGAAGTAGGGGCGGCAGGAAGTGCACCCATGAGTAAAGGAGATTCGGGAGGAGGAGAGCCGGAAGATTGAGCGATTGAGAGTCGAGTGGACCAGAAGGGGACAGTGCCGTTCGTAGGGACGGAAACGTTGTGGTGAGTGACGTTGGAGAGGTATTCGGCAGAGATTCCTTTGTAGGTCACTTGAGGTTGATAGAGGTAGAGGAGGGCAGAAGTAGTGAGAGTACCGAGGTACGTGATGAAACCCTGTCAATCGCCGGATGTCAGTGAGGGACGCAGCGAAAGAAGCACTCTTGAAAGGAGAGCGTACGAGTACCGACAACCAAGGACCAATAGTAGATTCACGAGTAGGTACAGGTCGACGAGTCTGGTTCGCAAGCTTGAAAGCGTCACCACGAATTTCGAACTACGAAATGATTCGGGTGTCAGTGAACTGCAAAATGGAAGAACGTCCGAGGGAGGCTCACGAAGTTGTTGACGAGACCGCAGATAGGCGCGATAGGCCAGCAAACAGCGAACATGCAGATGTAACCGAGTTGAGTAGCCATTTCAGCGTACTCGCCTCCGAGATTAGCGGGAGGGAGTAACTGTTCACGACGAATCCTTTCGAGGAAGACTTTCTCGTCGTCCGAGTCGTTGAGGCTCATCTTTTCTTCATCGACAGGACTCGAACCAGCTTTGTTCTTGACGAGGCCCTTCGCGTTGAGTTTCTCGGCGATTTGAGGTCCGAATCGAGCTTTGAGGTAAGGGAGACCAATCTCGGTGAAGGCTCCAGTGATCTGAGCGGTGAGAGTGTAGGCGACGAGTTGACGCTTGAGCTTGTGAGTGTCGATAACGAATTCACCAGATTGAATCGAAGCGATGGCGGAACCCGCGATGGCATGAGCGTGACGAGATGGTAAGATGTTGAAGATGTGAGGGACGAGGAAGGCTCCGAAGGGGATCTACACGTGAGAACTGTCTCGTTAGTATCGGTCGAAGAGGAGGAAAGATGAATGACTTACGTAGACGAAACTTGTGAGGAGGAGGTTACCGTAAGAGGCGACAAAATTGAGAGCGAAAAGCTTGATAGTCAACGAAGTGTCGTATTCGGTTTGGTAAGGGTGGTTCTCGAAATCGGTGAGCTTCGTAGCAATGAATTGCCAACTGTTCCGGTACGATTTGATCAGACGAGGATCTGCTCACGGAAGAGAAACAAAGACTCACAGTCCGGTAACTTGAGGAACGATGGAGACGAAGAGGACAGTAGGAAGCATGACCTATCATCAAAACGATTGGATGAGCTACAGATTATCGAGTAAGAGACAGGACGTAGACTTACGAAGACTTTCTTTCCGGGACCGTTGTAGACTTCTCCGAGTACAGTTTCGACCATATAGATTGTGCCGATGATAGCGGCGAGAATACCGACAAATGCGAAGTAGACGGGTAGAGAAGCCAAAGAACGAATCAATGTCTGGCGGAAACCCCACTTCTCTTGAGTGACTCCAGTGACGGGGTCGACTTCCAGTCCGTTTCCTCTGAATCCAGCTCGTTGCACTTCGACCTTGTGGACACCGTAGGATCCCCAGTGAACACTGAGAGCGCGTTCACGGAGACGCCAAGATTCGACCATGAGAAGCGACCAACAAGTGAAAGCGACTCCGAGGATAGGGTGGAATGAGAGACCGAGGATCCAGAAGATACCTCCGACGGCTGAAGGGAAGAGGAGGGCCTTGAAGTAGAAGCAGAGGAAAGCGAAGTATAGTGCAGTCTTGCCTCCGAGGTGAGCTTTCAAATCGTCGAGTTCGTTTTGAGGGATCGAGAGGAGTTCGAGAGGGTTCTTACTATTACTAGAAGCGGTCGAGAGGTTCATCCAGCGTTTCTGCCACGCGTTGTTGAAAGTGATGTTGTGAGGAGGGAACATTGCGATGAGGTGAGGGAAGTCGACCTTTGTTTGCGGTTCGGCAGGGAGCGAGATGGGAATACCACAGGTGAGACCGGTAACAGCGGGAGAGCGAATCGAAGTTGTCGCCTTGAAACGAGGAGACTTTTGTCGTAAACGGAAAATGTCGAGGCTTCAGCTTAGTTTGCGAGAGTAACTGAAAAGGAAGCGACTCACAGTCATGATTGAGTAGACGGCACGAATGCGTTCCGTTTCTTGAACAGGCTCATCGACGAAATCTCGAGGAGAACGAGGAGAGGGTCGAGTTTCCGCAGCTACTCCATGCATCCAGTCGGACAATCTGGGGCGATGCTGTCAGTCTCGAGTTGTCGTTATCGTCAGTGAGGAATAGACTCACCTTTCCCTCGTTACTTGCTCCAAAATTCGCTTCTCCTTCCCTCTAACGAGAATCAAAATGGTATCCGTACCCTCTGCACCTTTCCTTCCAGTCGCTTCCAAGTCGCATGCCTTCAATCTAGCTACTAGCTTCTCGTATTCCTCCTGAACTTGCTTTGCTCTGTCTGCCTTGAGTTTCGGTTCACTAATTTCACCGAACGCTCGAACGGGAGAGTACTTGTCTTCTAACGAGAAGACTAGCACAAAGTCGGGTCTCGGGTCCATTGCGCTTTGCTGCTGTAGCTGGTTCTGAGCGTTTGAGTGGTGAGGAGGAGAGAGAAAGTCTCGGTCGACGTCACGCTCACTGTTTCGACTCGCAGCTATTCCCCCTGTTCGTGGACTTTTCCAACTTCCGTCTTTCTTGGGACAGGGAAAGGAACGTAGAGTACCGCCCCAATAGCAGAGAAGTTTGCGAAACGGCGTCCTTCGCAAACTCTGATTTGTCGCAATCAGTCTCCTTCGACTTCGCCTAGGCTTCTGCCTCGGAGAAAGCGCCTAGCTATTCGACAGTGTGCACGCTCGGAGCAGCGCAGTCGAAATCGATCAGAAAGCGAAGGGATTCGACCAATCGTCGTTGGCGAAGCTTAAGCTTCTTCGCTTTTCGCTCACATAGCTTGTCGTCCTATCTCGCCAGGTCTATTTCCTGGCGATGAGGTGACTCTCACGGTCAATAAAGAGGACAGCGAGAGGTGAAAAAGGTTGCTTGCGACAATGTGAGGTATCGTTTGAGGCTCTCTTAGTTCTCGAATCGCTTCCTCGACCCTCGCAGCTGACAAGCCTGCTTCCCTCGATTGCCTAGTCTAACCCTTCCCAAATGCCCAACCTTCCCCAGCCTTCCTCTGCAACCTAACCTGCTTCTGCTGATCGTCTCGACAATCCCAGCAGTCTCAGCACCTTGATTCCTCTCGGGAATTTTGTAACTGGTCGGATCTTGACCTATCCTAGGTCGCAATGGTTGCCCGAGTGATTGCGCGAGGTTGAATGATCGTCGATCGGAGGCTAAGGGTAGAAGCAGAGGGAGCGGGAAGGGGCAGAGGGGAACAATCGAATCCTCCAGTCCTCGAGTGATTTCACCGGTTTAGTCGATCACGGCGGGTCCCACATCTGGTCGTAACGTCGCTGTGCGAAGAGAGGCGCCGTCGTCGCCGGGGCGATCAGATTGTGCGAAGCGGGGCACGATGAGGCGACAACGCTTTCGAGAGGAGCTTCGAAAGCCTCAACGTTCGTTGAACTCGAGCGATCTGTCAAAGCCAGGTCTCGTCAGTCACACCGACGTGATGACAACGAAAGCAGTAGATCGCACTTTGTGTCACGATTCTCCTTGACTTGTAGATGCGAAGTCTTTGGTGGTCGACCACCTCGATTGACGATGGGAGTGATTTCACTCATAGTTTGACCAGTCTTGAGGAATGTTCGAACGAATGGTTTGCATGCGACTGAGCCATCCCTCGCATTGTATTGGCAGGTGTATTGAGCGGTCTAAGGAAAGTGAAATCAGTCAGAGAAAGAGCGAGGGGAATCGATTTCGGAAAGTTGCTCACTTGATAGTACTCCGCGTTAGGGTCCAATTGATCTTGATGAGCCATAGAAGTGAGTTTGCAACGTGGCAAAACTCAGAGATCTGAATGAAAGGCAGTCCGCGAGGAGATCGTTCGTTTCTCTTCTTCCTCCCTCCCACTCTCCCCTAAACCACTCGTCGTAAGTTCAAAGCATTCTTGAGTTGCTGATCTATCGATGAGCGCGAGCTAACGAACCCTTGCCCTCCCCTTTCGCTCCTCGCTGTTCCTCAACTTTTTTTCTTGTTTAGTTCCCAACTTCTCCCCTCACTCTTCACAATGGTTAACAAGGTGTAAGTATCTCCCACTGCATTCGATAGGAGCTCTAGCTGACTCTCCTGCTTTCACAGCGCTGATATGTGAGCCTACGTTTCAATAACTACAACTCGTTGAATTCTCCCACGTTGCTAGCGCACAAACTGATCTTCCGTTCTATCTCGCCTCGTTCGCTCTCTATCAGCTCCCTCGCCGCATGGGGTCGCAAGGAAATCGTTCTCGCTGAACACGAGATGCCCGGACTTATGTGAGTTGACTCTTCATTCATCTTCCCTCCCTCGCTTTTGAGCGCCACAAATCGGTGACTTCGTTCTTTCTGCTCATCGGCTGACTCGCTACTCGCTCTACATAGGTACCTTCGTGAGAAGTACGGTCCCGGACAACCCCTCAAGGGTGCTCGCAGTGAGTGTCGAATTCTAGTCAATTTCGGTTGATTCTCGCTAATTTCTCCATCTTTCGCTCTTTCCAGTTGCTGGATGCCTCCACATGACTATCCAAACGTGAGTCATTGAATCTTGAAGAACCGTTCGAAAGACAAAAGAGTTGACGAGTTTCACAATTCCAATAGCGCCGTTCTCATCGAGACCCTCACCGCTCTCGGTGCTGAGGTTACCTGGTCCTCGTGCAACGTGAGTTCCCCCACTCTATACTCTGCTCTATGGCAGTAGAGCTCACAGTGTTTGCGCCTCCTCTAGATCTTCTCCACCCAAGACCAAGCCGCTGCTGCTATCGCCGCTACCGGTGTTCCCGTCTTCGCCTGGAAGGGTGAGACTGAGGAGGAATACGTCTGGTGAGCCCGCCTCGTCTACGATGATCGAGAAAGTAAAGCTGATATTGTCGTCGAAATCAGGTGCATGGAGCAAACCATCAAGGGATTCAAGGATGGCAAGGCCCTCAACATGATCCTCGATGACGGAGGAGATCTTACCGCTCTCGTTCACGACAAGTACTCCGACCTCCTCGAGGGTGAGTCGTTTCTTCTCTCAATTTCTCGAGTCCTTTAAAATCGACAGAATTCCCTTTACTCGCAGGCATTAACGGTGTTTCTGAGGAGACCACCACCGGTGTTCACCACCTTTACAAGCTCCACAAGGAGGGCAAACTCCGCATTCCTGCCATCAACGTCAACGACGCCGTTACCAAGTCCAAGTTCGACAACCTTTACGGATGCCGAGAGTC
This sequence comes from Sporobolomyces roseus, assembly GCA_016617785.1. Lineage (NCBI taxonomy): Eukaryota > Fungi > Basidiomycota > Microbotryomycetes > Sporidiobolales > Sporidiobolaceae > Sporobolomyces > Sporobolomyces roseus. The sequence goes on from JADILM010000001.1 coordinate 938,239, forward strand.
CCTCGTCGACGGTATCAAGCGTGCTACCGATGTCATGCTCGCTGGTAAAGTCGCTGTTGTCGCTGGTTACGGTGATGTCGGAAAGGGAGTAAGTCACTGCGTTCTACGTGCCCCTCTACTTTGAGCGAAATTGACCTTTTTTTCGCATTTTTCAGTGTGCCGAGTCTCTCCGATCCTACGGTTCCCGTGTTATCATCACCGAAATCGACCCCATCAACGCTCTCCAAGCTGCTATGGCCGGTTTCGAGGTCACCACTATGGAGGACGCCGCTCCTCAAGGAAACATCTTCGTTACCACCACCGGTTGCCGAGACATCATTGTCGGTGAGCACTTCGACGCCATGCCCGAGGATGCCATCGTCTGCAACATTGGTCACTTCGACATTGAGATCGACGTCGCTTGGCTCAAGGCCAACGCTACCGAGCACTCAAACATCAAACCCCAAGTTGATCGATACACTCTCAAGTCTGGCCGACACATTATCCTCCTCGCTGAGGGTCGTCTTGTCAACTTGGGTTGCGCTACTGGTCACCCTTCATGGGTCATGTCGTGCTCCTTCACCAACCAGGTCCTTGCCCAAATCGCCCTTTGGACTCAAGTCGCCGATTACCCTCTCGGAGTTCACGTTCTTCCCAAGTCCCTCGACGAGGAGGTTGCTCGTGCGCATCTCGCGTCACTCAATGTGAAGCTGACAACGATGTCCAAGAAGGTTAGCAGCATTCTTTTCTACTGCCCTTGCGACCAACTTTATTGATCTCTTTCCTCGTTTACAGCAAGCCGACTACCTCGGATTGCCCCAAGAAGGACCATACAAGCCTGAGTACGAAGCACCGTTCTCAGCCTTCTCTAGTTCCTCGCTGACTCTCAGATCTGCAACAGCCACTACCGATACTAGATCTTCAATCCCTTTTCACTTTCTTCCTCTCCCCTTTTTCTTTCGTTCTTTCATCTCTAGGTTTCTTAGGTTTTACAATTTATCGTTCGTCAAAACGCCCTCAACTGGCATCTTACCCCCCCTCGCTTTCCAACCACCCCATACCCTTCTTCCTTCGCATCTAAAAATGAGAAAATCAAGCATGCTTTTTGTTGCACGATCTCCCTGTAATATGCATGTACCTCAACGGTTCCCCAAAAGCTTTCGTCCGTCGTCTACATTCGAGAGCGGTAGAGATCGAGGAATCGCTGAAGAGTGAAGAGAAGTTGCGAAGTTTCGTCGAATTGACTCGAGACTCGACCTCGATGATATGTTGGCAGCTAAGCTTTCCCTCGCAACAGCGAGGCTTCCAGACGAGCTCTTTAAACAGAAGCAGCCGAATCCTTCGACCGTTGACAGAACAAAGAACGTTTCGATTCTGTCGTCTCGATTATGATTCGAGTCTGTCTTCCTCAGGCGCCCCCAATCATGCTGATTCGGACTGAAGCTCATGTCTGATGCAAGAACTCTCGATACCGCAAGCTGGAGCATCGCACCTCAATGCTGGCGCTCCGAGGGATGGAGAATTCTCGAAAATTGTCTTCTCGTTGGCGAAGCCTGTCGAGGCATCACACGCACACGCTCCAGATGAGGACACACCCGAGCAATTCCATGACTAGCCGAATGAGATAGCGCTGTCTCAGTCCGAAGCACGAGCGAGAGCAGGCGATCCTCGCAAAACGATTAGTTCTAGCAGAAGGAAGCGATTTGAAACCACCGGTGTCTGGAAAAAAAGTAGTCACGGTAAAGCAGAGCTGATCGTGAGTAACCAGAGTTCGTCTAGAGCAGTCGAGTAAAGTCGAAAGTGAATGGTCAGAAAGGAAGAAGCGAAACGAAGGTTCGTCTTGTAACAAACACTCGACTAGTGAGCAGAGCCTAGCTATACTACATTCAGAGCCCCTACTGATCCCCTGCCTTCCTCTGAACAGCAATGGCTAACATCGTACGCTTTCGCTCCAACTCTTGTTCTCATCTCATCTCATCTCATCTCCAACTACTGACCCACTACTCGCTTGTACTCGATGTAGGGTATCCCAACAAAGCTATTACACGAGAGCTTAGGTCATGTCATCACGGTAGAACTCAAGGCGGGTCAAGTTTACAGAGGTAAACTGTTTGATGGTGAGTCTCTCTCTCCTCTCTCTCCTTGCTCTACAGCTAGGCTATATTGTACACTGCTGTACTCGAGAGCTGCTCAGCTGAACAATGTGCTGACTCGAGGTGATTGTGAATGCTACAGCCGAAGATTCACTCTCAATCTCCCTCACAAACTGTACTGTCACTCACCGCGATGGTCGAGTAACTCAACTGGACCAAGTGAGTTCATTCCCTACTACCAAACATTCGGGGTACCTGAACTGATTGGGAGGTTTGTGACGCTCGCAGGTTTACATTCGAGGAGCTTCTGTTCGATTCTATGTCGTACCCGATATGCTCGCTCAAGCGCCTATGTACGTACCTCTTTTACTCCTCATCAAGCCCAAGTAATTGATGACAAGACTATCTGAGCAGGTTCAAACGAGCTGGACCTACTGGAATGAAAGGACGAGGTATCGGAACAGCACGAGGAAGGGCTACTATCATGCGTGCGCAATCGAGGCGAGGACGTGGTGGACAAAGACCGACTATCAGGCGCTAAAGAATTAGGGGAAAGACTAGCGAGGTTCAGTGTAGTAGTTTCCAGTTTTGTTTTCGCTCGTCTCTCGCGAAGTTTTGATCAGAGTCGCGCAAATCGCAAAGAAAAAGCTTGTATAGTATCGTTCTCCTGTCTTGTACTTGTCCGTGAGAGAACGAGAGAGATCATCGACTTGCGAGATTCTCAGCCAGAGCGAAAGTTTGTGAAAGTTCAATGAGGGAAACTTCTGGCTCTCTCTCACTCAACTTGGATAATTCAGAATCACCTCTGCTAATGCTCAGATGAGCTCGCCGCCTCGACCAGCATCCTTTGCACCAGTCTCTCCTACTCCACGAACGCGTTCCCTCTCCCGACGAGCCTCGAGTTCCTCCCTCTCCTCAACCGCACAACGAGTAGCTTCTGTCTCTACATCAACTGTTCCACCTACTCCAGCACTCCCCTCTCAGCCTCCAACAGCAGCTATCGTCTCAGCTCCTCATTACTCAACTTCCCTCAGATCCCGACACTCTCTCTATGGGACTGAAGACCGCGTAGTGCTCGACCTCGGTAGTAGGGTATGGAAGATTGGATTCAGTGGGGAAACTCAACCAAGGTGTTGTGTCGGGGTAGAGAAGTTACTCGCGAAAGAGAGGAATTCGTTTGGGACGAGTCAGGGCAAGGATGAGATGGAAGGGGAGCAGGAATTGTGGGGATTGGACAAAGGTATGAGGGATGAAGAGGAGTGGATGATTAGGGAGGAGAGATTGAAGAGAGGATTGAGAGATGTTTGGTTTGAGTGAGTCTTTTCATTTCCGCACTATCGTTCTCTGGCGGATTCTTTCGCTTTGAACCCGTGCCTCGAAACGCACATCGTAGAGAACGACGATGAGCTCTGGGGGGAAAGAGGACAGAGTCGAAGTGACACAGGCTCAGGACTCGAGGAAGCGAGTCTATAGAAATTGACGAATCTTCGTTTCCCTGTTCCTGCAGTCACCTCATGACGGATCCCAAAACTCGCAAAGTACTAGTCATCGAGAACCCTCTGCTACCGACCCAAGTCAAAGACATGATTGCCAGAGTGCTGTTCGATAATCTTCAAGTACGTCTCTCGCATCAGAAACTCGCTTTACCTCTCCTGAACGCAGCTGATCAAATTCGATCGTCTAAAGGTACCCGCAATCAACTTTGCTTCAGCTCCTTTACTATCTCTTATGACGGCTGGTGCAGTGACCGGTCTCGTCGTCGATGTCGGTCATCTCGAGACGACCGTTCTACCCGTTCGTTCGCGCTTGATCCCACTTCTCCCTCCGCATCATGGAGCTGACCCACCTCTGCGTGTAGGTGTATCACGCCAGACCACTCTTCTCTTACCTGACTTCGACACCCCTCGCCGGCTCTCGCCTCAATACTCGACTTCGATCTCTTCTTCTCTCCCATGCTTCCTATGCTCCGCCCCCGTCTTCGCTCAACTCGATGACGATACCTCAATCGACCCAAGTTCCGCCGAAAGTGTTGACAGAAGAACTGATAGAAGAGATCAAAACGAGGTGTTGTTTCGTCGGAGAGGAGATTAGGGAGGATGAAAGATTACTCAAGGAGTATGACGAAGCGCTGAATGATCGGATACGAAGAGAATCGTCGACATTGACCTCTTCCTCATCAGCAATGGATCTCGACTCGGCCTCGACTCAAGAAGACCCTTTCGACCCAGATCTTCCTCTCGTCAACTACCTCTACAAACGTTACTCTCTTACAGCACCTTCGACTACTTCCCTCTCGTTCCGAATACCTCACCTATCATCCCCTATGCCCCCTACGGGAGTCGGAAAAGGTCACCTCCTCATCCCTTCTTGGATTCGGGAACGATCTGCCGAGATCCTGTTCGATTCGACGCTCGAAACCCAAGATTCCCTGTCGATACAAAGCACGATCCTCGAATGTGTCCTTAGACTACCGATGGATTTGAGGAGACCCATGATCTCAAACTTGTTGGTGACGGGAGGAACTGCTAGTCTACCAGGATTCATTCCGAGATTGAAAGCTTCCCTCTTGACTCAACTGCGAGAATCCCATCCTCCTTCACCACCTCCTTCTCCTCCACTTCCCTCAACTCCTTTGGATCCAGCAACGAGACTACGTAAAACCCGACTCTCGCAGCGACTTCACAATTTACGACATTCCCCTCGTTACGCACCTCTCGTAGCCCTTTCTTCATCCCTCTCGATCCTCAACAGTCCTTCGCCGACTCTCGACCCGCCCGCACCAGCATCAGAAGGTTCGGCTCCAGCCTTCCATCCTTCGCTTTATGCATGGGTTGGAGGTTCTCTCGCAGGTGCACTCAAGTTGGGAGGCGAGGAGATGACGAGAGAAGAATGGGATGAAGGGTATGAGTTGACGAGGGAGATGGAAGGGGATGAGGAAGGGAGTGAGGGAGATGGGAATAGCTTGAGGAGGGAGAGGAGGAGGGGGAAGAAGTTACAGGATTGGACAAAGATCGGATATCTGTAGTGCTTTCGAGAGCTCGGTACAGTGTTGACTACAGTGCATTATAGCCGTCGTGTCGTCATGTCTCGGCATATTGCTCATTCGCTAACTCTAGCCACGCTTTGCACACCTTTTCGCTCGTTCGTATTCAGCTTCAAATTCCCGCAATCCGTTCTCTATCGCTACCTCAACCTCTTCGTGCCATGATCGCTCACGCTCTATACGTACTTGCTTCCTCCAGACGAGATTGGCGAATTTGTCGAGCAGATGAAGCATTTCGAGCATTTCCAGCGAGATTCTCGTCGGTAGCCTCTCGAGCAATACGATGGCGACGAGTGCAGTCAGATGCGGACAGGCTCGCTCCTGTGGAACGTACGTCAGCGGAAAGACCGTCAGCTTGAAGTGGCACTGCAGAGAAGCGAAAGACGGACGAGAACGCTTTCCGATCTCAGATGTGTCTGGCCTACGAGCTCGGAAGTGCTCATTCGCGACAGACTGCCACCAGTGTGAATCTGGAAGGGAGGCGGATTGAACGAAGGAGAAAGAGATGAAACGACTGCGCGGTTTTCAAGTCACTGCTCAATTCGAAGTCACCTCCTTGTATCGCCGATGACTCGGTGTTGACTTCAATGGTATAGTGACCGCTCACTGATGTCACTCGACACCTGGGTCCTGAGCTTTGACTAAGTCACAGCCTTCGAAAACGTCGAAGAGTCGAAATTTGTTGCGAAATAACGAAATTCGCAAGAAATCCGCTCTTCACCTCGCTCTTTCGCCTCAGAGACCAGTTGAAGCAGCCAATTCGAACGTTTGCGATCGACCGTAGGCGCTCTTTTCCTCCTAGCGGGTGTAGCTAAAATCGCTCCATATGAATATGCGCTGTTTTTGTCAAAGAAGGCAGCGAAATGCTTGAAAGTCGATTTTGACCAAGTCCCTTCTCTTTCATCTCATTTCGTCTCTCTCTCGCCAAAATCACTCTCAGTATGCCCAATTTCTGGCTCAATCTGTAGATAGCTTAACCATCCATCTCTCCTCGACTGCTCTTGCCTTCAAACGTGCTAGTCACCTCACGTCGTCAACTTGATCTGGTAAAGTTTCGAATGTCTCCATATCAGCTACAACATTACGAGCGCTTCTACACGCCTTCCAGAGCCCCTGATGGAGCTCAGAAACACTCAATAACCCAAGACAAGGTGAATGGGAAGATCTGCCGCCTTCAAAACTACTCTTTCTTTCCTTCTCTTCACTTCATCTCCCAAAAGTCAACCTCGCAATCTCGCCCAAACCGCTTGTCAGCACTATCTTGACCCTTTCAGCGACTCATATATCGTCCTCTCAGCTCAACAAAGCTAGAAATGGCAGCGGTATTTGCCGAGGCAACGAGATCTTTGCTCCTCCCTCGCCATGATCATTCGACGTACACTCCCGCTGAAAAGGCTGAAATGCTCATTGATCCTTACGAGGACTCCCCAAAGTGTACGTTGCGCATCTCTCTTGACCGATTGACCTTGTTCTGATCCCCTTTTTTCGGCGAGATTCGGTTAGACGCCAAAGCTGCCTTGATCTTCCTATGTTCCGGTATCGCTATCTTCGGATTGATCAACGTCTTCTCTATCATCTTACGCACAAAGTGAGTCTCTACCATGCCTCCCTTCAAAGAAGTGACCGAGCTGATGAGGCGATTTTTGACAGAGCTGGTTCTCGAATTACTCGCTCGAGATATTACCGCCGTAAGCTCGCCGCTTATCGCTGGATCGAAAGCAGTCAACCAAAGGCGATCGGATGGATCCGCTTCCCTACCGTCGGCGTGATCTCTTTGATCGTAGTCTTTTGGCTTTTTATCGGTAGTGAGTTCAGTCTTTCGCCAAACTGTCTAACCTTCCAAGCTGACCACCATCTCACTCCTCTTCAGTCTGGACCTTTGCTCAAACTCCCTACTATCGCTCACGATGGAACGTCGGTTCGCCCCCTCTCGCGATTCGTACTGGTCTCTTCGCCGTCGCGCTCTTCCCGTTCATCCTCGCTTTCGGTGCCAAATGGAACTTGATTGGCTTCATCGTCGGCTGCTCTCACGAGAAGCTACAAGTCTTCCATCAGTGGCTGTCCCATCTCTTCTGTGAGTCAAGCATTACCTCGATCTCGATCTCTCTTTCCTGATAAAAAGCTCACGTATCCTCTTCGACTCAGTGATCCTATCGCTCCTTCACACTTTCCCCTTCGTCGTTCAAGGTACTCACGAGATTCGTCCCAATGTTGACGGTCTCAATCCTCACGGCTACTCCCAACTTTACTATTCCTGGCATGTCAGCCATAAAGTCTGTAAGTACCCCTTTACTATTCCCACAAAACCTTGTCCGATCACTGACGAGACATTCAATTTGAATAGACTACTGGAGTGGAATCGCTGCTCTCGTTCCCTTAGCCTGGTTGTGCTGGGCGAGTCTTACCCCGATCAGAAACTATTCGTACGAATTCTTCAAGTGGATGCATATCGTGTCGGCCATCTTGTTCTCGGCATTCTTCTACATTCACTGCAATAACGTGAGTCTTCTCACATCGATTGTCATCTCTAGCAACGAATTTGACTTGACCGTTTCGATTCTGAACAGCTTCTCACGTCCTGGTATGATGTCTCTTCTCCCCCTTTCAACAGCTTGTCTCGTGACTAAGCGATATATCATATGTAGGCACTACATCTTTGGCGCTGCCGCAGTCTATTTGACTTCTGTAGTCGTCCGTTTCGGTCTACTCTTCACTCGTAACGGTCGTCATATCGCCAAAGGTCACGTCGAAGCACTTCCCGATAATGCAGTTCGAGTTACGATCAGCTTGCATCGATCTGCTGGTCACCGCTGGACGGCCGGTCAACACTTCTTCGTCAACTTCTTCAAAGTTCGCGCACTTGAGTCGCATCCATACACGATCTCGAACGCCCCTTACAACGATCCCAGCTCGAGTGTATGTACTTTCGAGAAACACTGATCTTTGAGGAGTCGCACTGACCTTTTCACTCGTCGAAATCCAGGCTGCTCCCGATCGTCTCGTTCTCGTCTTCCGCGTCAATCCTCTATCTGGTCTCGGTCCTCGTCTACTCCGTCTCGCTTCTTCGAGTACGCCGTCTACTCCTGTCCTCCTCGATGGACCTTATGGAGGACTCGAATCCCAAAACCGCGACTTTGGACGCCATCGTTCGCTACTTCTTATCGCAGGAGGAGCAGGCATCACCCTCAGCACTTCGATTCTCGAGGAGATCTGTGCGCGTGTCCGTCGACGCGAGGAAGGTGTCAAGACGAAAAAGATCGAGATACTTTGGGCGGTCAAGAACGAAGGTTTGTTGCTTTCCTCTCGCTCGGAATAGTCTCGATGGCTCCGTCTGATAGGTCTATCTTTTATTGTCACAGATGCGAAGACCTGGGTCGAAGAACAGCTCGCTGCTATCATCGACATCATGCCTCAAGATTTCATCACTTTCCGTCTGTTCGTAACCGAATCTAGCGCAAGCGCAAGTCATGAAGAGAAACTTGATAAGCTCGAACAGGAGATTGACTCTTCGAATACGAGGTAAGCTCTCCTCCTCACGACTACTCTAGAGGACTGATTCTGACAATTCGCTCTTCTCGCTTTTTCAGCTTGTCCTCATCGACATTAGTTCCCTGGATCGTCGAGAACCGCCGTCCATCCCTCTCCTCTCTTCTCGAGGAGCGCTTCGACGCTGGATCCTGCTGTTCCTCTATCGGTATCGCTTCATGCGGTTCTTCCTCGCTTACTACCGATGTTCGTCGAGCTGTCGCAGCAAGGCAGAAGTACATCGCATTCGCGTCGGAGAGCAAGGGAGTAGGAGAGATCGAGCTACACACCGAAGAGTTCGATTGGTAGGAAAGGGTTCAGTCTGTCGGGGTCAGTTTTTTAGCTTCGTCGTTTCCCGTCAATTTCGTTTGTTTTGTACTTTTTTACTCGTTTACTTGCAATGCCTCCCCTCTCCTTCAGATGTCTCTCTCTTGTGCTGTCGCTTGGCTGACTCCCTTCGTCGAATTCGAGCGGTACAGCTTCAAGGTCGAGTTGCGAGAATCTCGCAACCGACTTTCGCAAACTTCAAGTCTGTTCCGATTCGGTTAATCCACTATCAGACTCAGTCCCCGGCCATACACTCTGAATCGACGAATCTCTATACAACAATCTGATTCTCGCCCATCTGCAGCTATCTCTCTCTTCGACTTGAGTTGATTCTTGATCCACTTCGGCCAACCATCTCTCGACTACATCGAGATGCCACCGATAGCATCAACATCAAGTGGTATCGCCGTTCCACCGACACTCACAACGGATGCACAGGCAGTCGCGGAGATTATGAGTAGGCGCTCCAGTCTCGGAAGGGTTAAAGAGTCGTTCAACGCGATGGCAGCTCAGGAGAAAGGTAAGCTGTGCGAATGTTGCTATCTGGCTCAGAGGGAGAGTCCTGCAGTCCAAGCCACGTTGATCTCGTTCGAGGTTGATGTGGTGGTTGAAGGATCCCTCCCTTCCGTCACTACGGTACAAGAGCTGACGAGGGTTGCTTGATCTGATTCCGATAGCTCTCATGAGTGATTCAAAGTATCGAAAATACTCTCAAGCAGTTGACAAGACGTTGCAATCTTTCGACCAAGTCAATGAATGGGCTGATTTCATCACTTTCCTCGCAAAGCTACTCAAGGTGAGCTCTATCATTCTATACAGGACAATAGAACAAATGCTGATAGGCGGGAGCGGTTCGATGTGACGTAGTGTCTTCAAGGATATCCTCAATTTCCAGTCATTCCTCATAAATTGATCGTAGCGAAACGACTATCGCAATGCTTGAACCCAGCTCTGCCGACTGGAGTACATCAACGAGCACTCGACGTCTACACCCATATCTTGACGGCAATCGGAGTGAGTCTGAGGCATCTAATCGAATCTAGGAAGCGAAAAAGCTGACTTCTCGCTCTTCTCGCAGCCCGAGAATCTCCGGAGGGATCTTCCAGCATGGTCAAGTGGTCTCTTTCCTTTCTTCCAATATGCAGCGACTTCAGTCAAGGTATGAATCCCTGGGATCCAACTCTGCGATTTGCGCTGACTCTCGAGCTGTACTCCAGCCCATCGTTCTCAATCTATACGAGCGCTTCTACCTTCCTCTACAAGCTTCTCTACGACCGGCAACGAAGGCGTTCATTCTCGCGCTTCTACCAGGACTCGAGGAGGAAACAGGGGAATTCTTCGAAAAGGTCTGGTTCGCTTTTCTCGTTTGAAAAGGCTTTAGGCTCACTCGCTTTCTCGATGCATTTAGGTCGCTGAATTGCTCGATAGAATGTCCGGAACAGTCTCTCCAAGCTTCTTCTTCCAGAATCTCTGGCTCGTCCTGATCACCGCACCAAATTCTCGGATTCCCGCTCTCAACTACCTTTCACGACGTCTACCAAAGCTGGAATCCGACGAGAGTGAGTAGTATGCTCCCTAACTTCAGACCCAACCTTGCTTATCGAGATTAAAACAGGTCTCGCCGAGGTGGTTGGTCAAGACGTCGGATTGATGGTTCGAGGTTTCGCTGCTGCTCTCGAGGATCCGCAAATCCTAGTTCAAAGAGGCACTCTCGAACTTCTCATTACTACACTGCGACTGGATAGTGCGGGATTCAAGAAGTAAGTCGAGAACTTTGCTCGTCGTGAGCGCTCCGAGATCCGAACTAACGCTTGTCTCTGTCAATCTAGCACGAGACCCGAAGACAAAGTTCTCCTGATGCGAGCAGCTATCGGAGTCGTCCTTCGTCGTGATCTTTCGCTCTCTCGTCGACTCTACACGTGGCTCCTCGGCTCGAGCGATTCTTCCGAAGCACAAGTTCAGCATCTCCGCGATCACGGTCTCGAACTCTTGCGCCAAGCTCTCAAGATGGAGATGGACGCTCAGCATGGCGAGTCGGAAACCGCTGAACGACAGAGGCCATTCAAGATCTTCATCTCCCTGCTGGATAAGTGGGAGATTGGAGCTGTGTTGACGGAGGTCCTCGTCCTCGATGCCTTCGGATCACTACAGAAGAACCTGAGACCTGAAGACGACCACGATGAGGTATGTTCGAACTGCTTCCTCGCCATCCTTGTGCTCTCAACTGATTTGATCTCTTGACTTTGTAGCTACTTTTGACGGGAAACATGCTCTTCGAAATCCTCGATCCTTTCCTGCTGTGGAAGCAGATCTATCTTTCAATCAAGTCAACTATGTCGTCCGAGGGTGGTGCTGTCGAGGTCGGTCCACTTACCACTGCATCGACAGCTGATTGAGATCTCACCAATTCGCTTCGATAGTCTCTCGAACTCACTCGTTTCATTATCCGAACATTCCGTCTACACGACGAGGAAGTTCAGAAGCTCCATGCTCCATTCGCCGCATTCGCAATCCTGGATCGAATAGAGGTAAGCAGGTTCTTCGCCTCTAGTTTTGATTTCGCAGACCTGATCATTCGCTTTCAACCATAGTCGACTCTCGACCCTGGCGATAGACAACTCTCCCATCTTTCGCTACCGACCCGAGCTCTCGTTCTCGTTTCAGATCTACTCCTCGAGATTCCCCAAACTTTCTTCTCCTCGCAAAACGATCATGTCGCTTCACCACCTCCTCCTCAATTCGGCCAATCGCTGGCAGAAGCGCTTTATGACGCACCGGATGTCAAGTCCGCTTCCCTCCCGGAGGTAGAAGGACGAGAGCTCCTCGCAGGAGGTATCGCAACTGCCCTCCGAATTGTCGAACGAGTCGCCGGAACTCTCCCATCCTCTCATGAGGCAGGAGCGACACCTCTCCTCCTTGCGGCAGTCAACGTCCTCGACCTCCTACTCCGAGCTACCGGTACACCTCCCAACCGGGAAGTTCGAATCTCCTGGTCTCCCGAAAAATGGGTCGATTCGCTCGTCAAGGGTCTCGAAACCACCCCAGCTTCAGTTTCCAGCTTTCCGCTACACGCTGCTATTGTTCGGATCGTATTGAGTTTGAGCAAGGCGAATGCGCTACGACCGTCGATGAATCGAGGCGGACGGAAAGTGCTCGAAGCTCTGTCCGGAAAGGTTAGTCAGCTCTCGTCATTCATAAAGTGAAGTACGAGACTGATGCTCAGAGTGTTGTATGTCCAGTTACTCGACTACCTGCAACCGTCTTGCTCGCCTTATCACGTCGAAGCCGTCCAGCTCGTTTGGGCTGTCGACGCTCTTTCGGAAAGTCGGTATCTCGAATCGATGATCTCGCAACGACTATCTTCTTCGAACAGAGACATGCAAGTAGTTACATTCGAGGCATTCGGAAATCTCTGGCGATACACAGGTTCGTTCTCCCTCTCAAATCAAGGAAGAATGCCTGTGTTAACAGTCTGCTGATTTTGACAGAGGACAATCAATTGCCTGGTGTCACGCTACGAGTCCCGATGTTCAAGATGCTTGACAGTCTCAAGGCCGATGATCTTTCGACACGAAGAGCTGCAGAAGCTTGGATGAGGTGCAGTCTCAAATCCTACATTCGGTTCACACTCTCCCTCTTCTCTGCGCTTTAAGGCAATTACTCATCTCTTTGCGTGACATAGGATTCTGGATCCACTGCTCTTCGTTCTCCTCGATCCGGCAATCTCGTTCGAATCGCAAACTATCAAAGTTTCGGAAACTCGGATACCGACTCTGCTCTACCAACGCTCTTTCGATCAATCGCGAGTCCAGCATGTTCTTGAAAATCTCCTCGCCCTCGCTCGATTCGGTGGTCAGGGATTCATTCGGATAGCGAAAGGTTCTTGGTTGAAACACACTCTGGATCCAGCGTTGAGGGAGAGAGTGATGAGCTGTAAGCCCGCCTTCCATCGTCCTCGCATGAGACCCTGCGAAACTCAATAACACTCTACTTGACTACAGCGGGTGTCGACAATCTCACCTATCTCGATGGACTCATTGTCGTGTTACTCCGGTATGTTCTTCTCTCGTTCACCGGCAGTCTCACACGCACTGATCACGATTGTGTGATAGCTTCCTCCGAGCTGACCCGGGCCCAGCGCTCAGCTCGACCCTGACGCCTCTCACTCAGCATCTCCACGCCGTCGTCGCTGAAATTCTCCAAGTCATCATCTCTCGAGGTGAATCTGAGATCGCTTCTCTCGCCTCGATCGAGTCTGCTCTCCTATCTCGTCTTTACCTCTGTGTCCATCGTGGCGACCTCGACCTTCAGAACAAGCTCCTTCACGTTCTGCATTCAGTCATTCACGCCAACGCTGGTCAAGCTCGACGTCCTTCTCCTCCAACGAGCGTACCCGAATTGGAGACACCGGTGGAGGAGAACCTCGCTCAACCTCCGGACCTCACGCATGACGAGTTCTTCGTTCGAGTCTTGTCGAATGCAGTGTCGGTCCAAAGCAACAATGCGATCATTCATCATTGGGTCGACTTCCTCTTGATGACTATCCCACTTTATCGACGATCGCTTCAGACTATCCTCTTACCCCTCATCGACACCTTTGTCACTCGACTTCGTTCCCTCGTCATCGACTTCAAGAAGACCTACACTAATCTCGACTCTCCTTCGACTGCATTCGCCTCAACCGATGCCGAATACACTGTTCTCGTCAATGCACTCGAGCGACTTCTCGTCATGGCTCTTGCCGATCCGTCCACTGCTTCAGGAGAAGACGATTCGAAATCTTCGGAACGAGCTCCGAGCGAAGGCAGTTCAAGTGGAGGAGGAGGCTTGTTGGGCTACATGAGCAATGTTTTGAGTCACAGCGAAATGGAATCCACGGAACTATCAGAGGAGACAAAGGTAAGCTAAATATCTCCTGCAATTCGCGTTCTTCTGTATTCACCACTTTCTTGTTTTCCCATAGACGAAGCACAGTATCCTCGAACGAGTACGGGATGTCGTCAATCTATTACTGCTCTCATGGGACACGACAAGCGTTCTCGACGCAGCAGCTGGAGACGATCACGATACTTCGCAAGGCGTCTTCTCTGCTCGAGCGAAGTTGAGAGCGCGTCGAGCACTCGAGCGAGTCTACAAGAGCGCGACTCCAGACACCCTCGATGCGATCATCATGTACTGGGGACAAGCTTCCGAAGATGAGGTACGATCTCCACCGTTTCAAGCACTCTTTCGATGCTGACTCAGCGACATTCTTCGAAATAGGCGTCGAGACTATTCACCATTCTACAAACCCTTGCACCGTCTCCTCGAACGGTCGTGGCAATGCTTTGCGACAAACTCAATCCGAAGCAAGCTTCGGTCGTCGACAAAAACAAGAGTCCTTTCGCTGCGTACGTGTTCTGTCGTCTTGAGCTCATATTCCGCTACTGACTTCCCTCTACTTGCAGTCCGAACGAGACGGCTCTCGCTTTCCTCGAAGCATACTTCGAACGTCTTGAAGGTGCTATGGCCGTTCAAGTTTGGAGCACTCTCCTCACTTTCGTTCGAGAGGTCCTCAACAACCTCACAGCAAATCGACCTCTCGTTTTCCCCAGCCTCAGGTAAGGTTCTCAATGAATCCGCTATCGTCCATCAATCTGATGTCGAGTCTCCACACAGGTGCTTCACCGTTCTATCGGAGAAAGTTTCCCAGACCAGCGCTCTTGAAGATCGACGGATGCGACGAGATCTACAGGAGACTTTCATTCGACTCGTAGACGCTTCTGTGCAGCTCGCTGGTCGGGCTGTCGAATCAGGCGTGTGGCTCAAGCGAAACAACGTCGATCGCTTGTCGAATGGTGCGTAAAGTCAGAACTCACTAGGAGAGAGATTGAGCTGACTTGCTTGAATTTGAGAGCAGGTGAGAGTGATAGTGTGCTTTCGGAGAAGACGAAGGAGGATACCGCTTCGATCGCAACTGAAACCGAGAAGAAGCTGCCGCCGACGACCAAAAATATCGCTCGCGAGGTCGGTCTCTAGTTATCCTACTTGATGACGACAAAGCACTGACACCTTCTATCTCACAGATCACTCTCTTCCTCTCTCTGCGAGTTGTCAGCGATTTCCGACGTTTCCACATCGATGCCGACAAGACAGTCACGGCTTGCTCGAACATGGTCTATTACATAGTCGCGCCCGCGTTCAAAACTCGTACAAAGTAAGCAGAATAAGAGAAACATCCTTTCGTTCTCGCTGACCCGGAAGCTTTGAGCAGATCTTTCGACATTGATCCAGCCATTTTCGAACTCCTTCACGCAATGGTCAAGACTACACAAGCTTCAAAGTCGTGGAGATCGACAGTATCTGATGCGTTCGCCGACAACCGCTTCTTCAACGCAACTCCAGCTTCGAACGCACAGTGGCAACCGCTCATTTCAGCTTTGATGACTACTGACAAGGAGCGACTGCCAGATCTGATCGGTAAGGCTCCTTCATCTGCATTCCGTATACAATGCTCACTCTCTTCGCGCGTCAATAGGCAAAGTTTCAACCGCTTCCTCGGCAAACATCTTCACGAATCGAGAGCTCGAAAGTCTCTCAAGAGCGCTCAGTCTGAGACGTCTCACCTACACGCTCTACACTTGCGAACGGGATCGATTCCTCACACAATTGCCTATCATCCAAGAGAAGCTTGTCGACCTCTTGCGTTCGAGCGTTGGCGATATGGTTCATGCAGAGGTAAGTCTCTTTCCGTTCCTCCGCTTTTGCACTGGCTGACCCGTTGTTGTCTCGTAGGTCTACCTTTGCCTTCGAGTTCTCTTCTGTCGTATCGGGAATCAGCATCTCGCTGGTCTTTGGCCTGTAATCCTCACCGAACTTGTGAGCGTTCTTCTCTTGAGATCCTCGAGCGAGAGCTTGCTTTCTTACAGTTTTTCTTTGCCATAGCTCCGACTGTTCGAGTCACTCGTTGATCGCAAAGTACCGGATGGCTCGGATCTGCTGCAACTGATCCTCTCGGCCTGCAAGTTCCTCGATCTCACTCTCGTGCTTCAAACCGAGGATTTCCAAATGTGAGTTCGTTCTCGCTGATTATGCTCGAGTACCTGGCTGAATCGTTTCGTGATTACAGTCACGAATGGATGTTTGTCACCGATACTGTTGATGCTATCTATCCTCCCGATTCGTGGTTACCTCAAGCAATCATGGATCGACTAGGTGAAATCCTCTCGGACCCTCAACACGCCTCTACCGCCGCTCCGATTCTCCCTGCCATCTTCTCGTCTCCCAACCTCAATCACGCTACACCTTCTCCGACAGAAGTAGCATCGTCGAATCCCTCCGCTCGTAAACCTCTACTCGCAGCTCGCAAGTTGTCGACGATTACGGAGCTCGAACCTTTCTTCGCAACTGTCAGTCTCGCAGCTTACGAATCGACTTACAACTGCAAGAGCGTAGATTGGCGAGCCGTCGAAACAGGACTCGAAAGGGATCTTTTTGAAGGATAAGAGCTTTTCAATGAGTCTCGCAATCTCCTATATACCCCCCCAACTTGTACCATCGTTCAGATACCCACTTTGCTTTCCTTTACCTTTCTGTCCGACTGCCATGAAATGTCCCTTCATAAAGAAGGTCACACGATAAAATCCTCTTTCCTTTCTTCCTCTTGTCAGATCTTGACTGATGTGTGTATCTTGTCTGATGTGTTCGGCCACTCTCATCGATGTGATTCAATTGACGTCTCTAATCAAGGAGCTTTGCTGCCGAAGAGCTTGTCAGCAATTCTGAGTCGACTTTTTCCTCGGGCGGCGGTCAAAAAAAAACGTCGGAGTCGGACTGTCGCTGATTCATCTTCTCTTCTCTTCACCTCTGCCTCTACTTCCCACTTCATCAGTTCCTAGCGACAGTGATCAATCATCATGACAAAGGCGATCCTACCTAAAGGCAGCAGCTGCTCGACTTGTGAGCCTCTTATCGCGAACTCATCTTCTTCGCAGACCTTTTCGGCTGACTTCCTCGCCTCGCTCTCACCAGGCAAAGCGCGTAAAGTTCGTTGTGGTACGTCTTCATCTCTCTTGAATCCTCTCCGCTAGCTCCGACGATGGTCCGAGAATGAAAGGAGACCTCGCTACTTCGCTTAGAATCTCTCGAAACAATGACTAACGCGATCTCATCTTGAACAGACGCTATCCGCCCTGCATGTACTGCTTGCAAGAGGTCAGCTAGATTCAGACACGAGAACCCGGACGAAGTCGAATGCTGCTACACGACTACACGAAGGAGTTCAAAACGTGAAGACGGAGTTCTTGCGAAGGAAAGGATTGAGAAACGCAATGCAAAGGGCAAGGGCAAGGAGGTCGTTTCGACGAGCGATGAGGAAGATCTCATGGGATCTGTTGATGGGTCGTCGTCGTCGAGCTCTATATCGCCTTCGATAACATCGAAAGAACGTGAGTTTCAGTATTCTCTTCTTTTCCCTTCATCGCCTTACTTCTTGTCTCACACGGTCTTCTCTTCCTGTCGCTGTCGCAGACCTATCATCCGATCGAGACACTTGGACTACACCGCTTCCTCCCTTCTCGTACCCTACGAGATCGGAATCTGATCCCTCGCGATCCCTTCCTTCCTACGATTCGACGGCGTCAGCTTCAAATTCACCAATAGACGATTTCAGCTTTCCCCTCGACCTCCCAGTCCTCTCCTCGACGTCTCTACCGCTCTCTTCCGAATACTTCCCACTCGCGAACGACATGCTCTTCGAATCTTCTTCTTCATTTTATCCCGCTCTTTCAGTTTCTCCATCAAAGCTTTCCACTACGCAACTCCTCATCCCACGTCAAGACTTTGACGCTTCCTACTCCTACGCACAACAAGATCCATTCCTCTCCTCTCCGTCCTCGATCTCATCCTCAACGTACTCCTCTTCCCTCTCGTCGTTCGATCCTTCCGATCACCCCTTTGCGCTAGCCGACGAACTCTCGTTCTATCACTCTGATTCATCCGTTCCTCCTTCACCGCCTTTCTCCCCTTCGATAGAGCCGGCGAAGGAAAACTTTGATTTTTCGCATTGTTTCTTACCTGATGCGAACGGGTTCGAATCCTTGACGCTACCGTTATTTCAACCATACCCTTCTGGTCCTGCGTGGTGAACAAGTCGCTGTACCACTACCCTTGCTTATCAATCTCCTTCGTTATTCCATGTCCATATGTCGATTTCGAGTGTTGTTCCCACTTTTCGTAACAAATGACTAGACATTGCCGGTCCGTCTACTTGTCTATTAGAAACCCGAGAGTATAAGAGAGAGGTAGCGAGTCCTTTCGCGTCGTCACTGCGCAAGAGGTTGCAAAGCGAAAGAGCAACACTCCGGAATCAAGGACGTTGAGCACAAAGGACTATTGCGTTTCATTCGTTTTGATCCATATGGGTATAATCGTTACTACTGATCGATAAACGAATCCGTCTCTGGCTGACATCCCCCTCACTATAACGCTTTCTCAGGACTCCTCTTCGTTGGAGAAGCTGGAACCGGACCCGTGACCGGCATGACCTTATCCACTGAAGTAGGACGATCTGCGTAACCTTGTGCAGCTTGAAGCATTAACACGCCCGTCAAACTCACCTGTTCCCCTCCGTCAATCTCGGGATCAGTCAAAAATCCATTCTTGGATGAGAGATGGGAGAGGAAAGAGGCTCACGGCAATGATCATGTGAGACCCTGCGACACTTTGGAGTGCTTCTGTGAGTCGTACTTGACCTAATTGATCGAGGGACAAGGAGGAGGAAGTGAAGGGAGGTGCTTGAGAAAGAGGAAGGTATCGAAGCGCAGCGAGGACGTTTGAGACATAGACCGAAAGCGCTGATACGAGGAGCACTAAGATTGGGGGTCATCGGGTTAGTGTGGGTTGCGAGAGAGAGGAAGAAGGGAGAGAGAGTTACGGAAAGTTGCACCGTCGAATAAGAGACCGCTAACTGGATTCAAGACGAGTCTGATTCCGGCTGAAACGAGGGCGGATCCTGCGAGGGTTGATAGAGTTGCGACGTAGAAGTAAGGAGCGTGGTATATGTGTGAATAATAACCTGTAATTCGTGAGAAAGGGAGAATAGGGTTAGTGGGGAGGGAGCGAAAGGAGGAGGAAAGTGGGAACTCAACCGAGTGAAGTCGCTACTGCATGAGGAGATACTTCTGGTCCTTGCCAAATTAGAGCATAATCTGTCACCCAGTGAGGGAAGAAGGCGCCAATGAGAATCGAGGTTGAAAGGAGGATCACTTTATTCAGCATCCAAGCTAATCCAGTCATGACTGTTTCAAAGGTACTGATGAGCTCATCGCCGAGAACTTTATAGTAGTCGGATAGCTTACTGGGTGTTGAGAGTGAGACGTGAGAGGGCGAGGAAGGGAAGCACCACTCCGAGTCGCTCTTCTTTTACTTCCTCAACAACACCTCGAAATCACTCGATCGAGCTATACACAGAGCGAGAGACAGTACAACCTCAAGTTCAGCCCTCAGCAAGTGCGACTAGTCATCCCCTCACTCTTGATCAACTCGAATTGATCGTCATCATCAACCAAATCTCTAATCCTCCTTCTCACCTCGCTCAGCTTCCTAGGTACACTATAGAGCTTGACATATTCATCGTAAGCTCACTCTCTACACTTTGCGCTCTTCCTTTGCTCATCTCTCGCTTGACCCCCGCAGTTTTAACCTTCTTCGGTCCAATCCCTCTTCCTCCCCCTCGACTCCTAAACAATGTCACGCTTAGCTCCCGTAGTACTCGACAATGGTACTGGTTACACAAAGATGGGGCAAGCTCACCCCTCTCTGATTCAGATACCACCTCCGTACTCATACTCGTTCCCTTGTCAGTTTCGCCGGAAACTCTGACCCATCCTTTGTCATTCCCACCTGTATCGCATCTCGCAACTCTGGTGCATCAGGTTCTCGAGGTCCCGCCGTACCCTCGAAACCTTCTGGATTAGGTTCATCCGGTCACTTGTCCTCGAAACGAGGTATCGACGACCTCGACTTTTACATCGGTGATGAAGCACTCGCAAACTCGAAAACTTACAACTTGAACTACCCGATCAAACATGGTCAGATTGAAGATTGGGATCAGATGGAGAGGTACTGGGAACAATGCATCTTCAAATATTTGAGAGCTGAGCCAGAAGATCATCACTTCCTACTCGTACGTCTCCACGTCGTTCCGCTCTGACTGAAAACGATTCGACTCGTAACCTCGCTTGTACAGACTGAACCCCCTCTCAACCCTCCCGAGAACCGAGAAGCAACGGCAGAAATCATGTTTGAATCGTTCAACGTTTCGGGACTCTACATCGCCGTTCAAGCCGTCTTGGCCCTCGCGGCTAGTTGGACCAGCAAATCAGTTCAACATCGTACTCTTACCGGTACCGTCATTGATTCGGGAGATGGTGTAACTCACGTTATCCCAGTCGTGCGTTTCTTCCTCTATCTCCACCTCCTAGCGATGTAAGTATTTAAAGATGATCGTACACAGGCCGAGGGCTACGTTATTGGATCCGCCATCCGACACATCCCGATCGCAGGACGAGATATCTCTTCGTTCGTTCAACAACTCTTGCGAGACCGAGGAGAAACTGGAATTCCTCCCGAAGATTCGTTGAGGGTCGCAGAGAAGATCAAGGAGGATTACAGTTACGTGTGTGGAGATATGGTGAAAGAGTTTGGCAAGTATGATCGGGAACCAGAGAAGTTCTTTGCGAAGTACGATGGAGAACATTCAGTCACTGGACGAGTGAGCTTTCACTCCGCTTCTCCCCTGTCCCCGGAATCAAACTGATAGTCGCCCATATATGATAGAAATACTCCCTCGATGTAGGATACGAACGTTTCCTCGCTCCCGAAATCTTCTTCAACCCCGAAATCTACTCTTCCGATTTCCTCACTCCGCTCCCCCAAGTCGTCGACCAAGTGATCCAAACCTCGCCTATCGATGTTCGTCGTGGATTGTATCAGAATATTGTACTCTCTGGAGGTTCGACCATGTTCGATCATTTCGGAAGGAGGTTACAGAGGGATTTGAAGGGGATCGTGGATGAGAGGATTTTGTCGAGTGAGACAAAGAGTGGTAGTCTCATGAAGGTGAGCTTTTCTCACTTGTACTGGGACCTCGATAGTGTGGCTCACGGTTCGAACTTTTTCGACAGTCTTCTGGAGTCGACGTCAACGTTATCTCGCACAAGAAGCAAAGGTGAGCGGTCTCTTGTATCGATCTACACACGATCTTGACTGATCTCGGCAATCACATCTCACAGATACGCTGTTTGGTTCGGAGGATCTTTACTTGCGTCTACTCCCGAGTTCTACTCGTACTGTCACGATCGTGCAGCTTACCAAGAATACGGTATGTCACTGTCCTGTCTCTATCATTCTCTATGCTCAAGACTGATGAAGTGTTTACAGGTCCTTCACTCGTTCGACGATTCGCAATCTTCGGATCTGCGACTGATTAGAGAAGTGGTTGGAGTACATAAAAGTGTCGTTTTGTCTGTCAAATTGTAGTTACATTCCGTTCGGTTAGATTGCTGCGTCGAGGAGAGAGTTCTCTGGCAGAATGGTTCAAGCGAAAAAGTTGAGGCACATTCGACCCGATGTAGCCGGAGAATTTCTGTGGACGAGCCGAACTTTCCGTTTCGCTTTCTTTCTCCTCTCCACTCTCTTTCACTTTTCCTTCTCGCTCAAAACACACGAGCTCGCTATGTCTGGACTCATCTCTTCCGCTGTCGACTCTATTCGTGGTACTGGCAAGAGCAAGTTGCTCCGTAAATCTCCCGATGATGGTCAGTCCCCTCCCTCTCCTCCTCACCCTCAAGCAGCATGCTCAGTCGCTTGCGTCTCCAGTCGTCGTCACCTTTGCTCGCCGAACTCCTCTTCAACGCGCAAGGAAGGGTCAATACAAGGATATGAGCGTTCAAGAACTCTTGTTGGAATATTTCCGCGTACGTTTCCCTCGCTCTCCTTTACTTCGATTGGAGCTCATACAGATCCGCTTGATGTATAGAAATCCATCCCAGAGATGAAGATTGATCCCGCTTTGATTGGTGACATCTGCGTCGGTTCGTCCTCAGATTTTCTTCCCCACAACC
Organism: Sporobolomyces roseus; assembly: GCA_016617785.1. Classification (NCBI taxonomy): domain Eukaryota; kingdom Fungi; phylum Basidiomycota; class Microbotryomycetes; order Sporidiobolales; family Sporidiobolaceae; genus Sporobolomyces; species Sporobolomyces roseus. The sequence continues at coordinate 960,309 of JADILM010000001.1, forward strand.
ACTCTAAAATCGCTTATTGATGAACTTGGATTTCCTGTAGGTACTGTTCTTCCTCCCAAGGCTCCTTACGATGCTCGTGCCGCCGCTCTCGCTGCCGGAATTCCCGACACCGTCCCCCTTCAAATCATCAACCGGTACGTTTCCATCATCTCTGGGTGGGTTCACATTCCGAAGGCTGACCGATGCGATTCGACGTTGTCAACAGATTCTGCTCCTCTGGATTGATGGCCGTTCAGAACATCTCGAACCAGATCAGGAATGGTGAAATCGAAGTTGGATTGGCTGTCGGATTCGAATCTATGAGTGCTACGTGAGTCTCTCTGTGTTCGGTTACTGATCATGAGCATCGTTACTGACTGTGATCGTCATTGTAACAGTCCTGATAGGGTTCGTCGATATTTTGTTCCGGTACTCAAAGATCGACTGGAGACTGACTTGAGCTTCTCGTTCCACAGGGTGCCGATGCTTTCGCTGCCGACGTTCTCGCTCACCCTGTCGCCAAGGATACTCAGTACCCCATGGGATGGACCTCGGAAAATGTTTCGAAAGGTAGGCTGATCGTTCTGTGATTGTTGAGGTCGAGCTCCTTTCTGATCCTCGTTTCGATGCATCGTTCTACAGACTTCAACATCACCCGTGAACGTATGGATGAGCTCGCTGCTCTCTCTCAACAACGTGCTGAGAAAGCTCAAACTACTGGTCTCTTCGATACCGAGATCCTCCCCATCGACGCTCTCGTTCTCCCTACCGCTACTCCCGCCGCTTCCGGTGGACCTCCTCCCTCCCGCGTCAAGGTCACCGTCACGAAAGACGATGGAATTCGACCTGGAACTACCAAGGAGAAACTTTCCAAAATCAAGTCGGCGTTCCCTCAATGGGGCAACGGTGCCACTACCGGTGGAAACGCTTCTCAAATCACCGACGGTGTTGCCGGTGTCTTATTGATGACCCGAAGAAAGGCCGAAGAGTTGGGACTCGAGATTCTCGGTAAACACGTTTGCACGAGTGTTGCTGGTCTTCCTCCTCGTATCATGGGTATCGTGAGTCTATCAATCCTCTCGCTACCTACACGCAGACTCGCTACTCGGGTCTCGTAGTCACCTTCGTCTCCCGTAACTCTCGCTGACTTTCGCACTCTTTGAGTTCGCAGGGACCATCTGTCGCTATCCCCAAGGTTCTCGCTCGAGCTGGTATCACCAAGGATGATGTCGATCTCTGGGAGGTCAACGAGGCTTTCGCTAGCATGTACTCTTACATGATTGACGTCTTTGGTTTACCCCTCGATCGAACCAACGTCAACGGAGGTGCTATCGCTCTCGGTCACCCTCTCGGAGTGAGTCCCTCATGCTTACCGAGGGTGAAAGAATGGTGTCATTGAGCGATAAACTGACTTTTTCCTGTTTTTGCGATTTTTCAGTGTACCGGAGCTCGACAAGTCGCCACCGGTCTTCACGAGACTCGCCGAAGGGGTGGGAAGGTGCTAGTCACGAGCATGTGTATCGGATTGGTATAAAGGAGTCACTTCATTCGTTCGACGAAACTTGAACTGACGCAAACTTTCGAATTGTCCTTGAACTTGATCTTTTATAGGGAATGGGTGCCGCAGCCGTATGGATCGCCGAGTAGATGCTATAGGATGACCTGGGGATAGGAGGAGCAGCGCCGAACGTGTCGTCGTCGAATTGGGGCTGTGCTTCTCTCCACTTGCTTTTTCCTTTCTTTCTTTCTGTATTTTCTCTCTCTAGGTCTACCATGTCTGGACATCAAGCAGTATCTTCTTCGTATTCCACCTCGCGATAATCATGAATCTAGGAGGAGAGGGCGCAAAAGGGGAGCGATTCGGGAATTTCTGCTTTGACCTCTTCATTCCTCGACGCTTTCCTCTTCGCTTGGGTTCGAGTCCCGAGTGCCTGGTCATGCATAGGTATGGCTCTTTCTTGATCTGTCAAAGCATCTATCGAACTTCGACGATGTTGCTTCTGAAGGGATACGAAGCAAGGCCAAAAATTCGCTTGTGACCTCGGATGTTCGAATCGACGGCTCATTTCCATCCTGTGGGTCCACAACGGTCGTGTTCCATAGGTAGATCGATAGTCAGTCGGAGCGGCACAGCCTCTACCAGATCTTTGCTAGTTCTCGATACGAGATCTGCAGAAAGCCCTCTCGCTTCGTTTCAGCTACCTCTGCGATTCTCGAGTCGAGCGGAAAGTCCACCACCAAAGCTCAGATTGGCAGAATAGTAAGGACAGCAGAGCTACGCCAGACACATTGCTGAGGAAAGGACAAAGTAATTTAACCACACTTCACTTCGCCTCACTCATCGAATCCTTATCTGACATCTCGTAATCTTGAGCTCCTATCGATCCCTTCTCGCTATTGTAGGTGCCTGACACTTTCCCCTTCTGAGCTTGCTGATTCCATTTATCCTTCGCCCTCCCTTCGTTGATATCGAAAGTCGTCTCCAGGTTGAGTCCAAGATAGAGCAGTGTAGCGAGGAATTCAGGGAGGCAGAAGAGAACATAGAAGGCAGCTTTGCCAGCAGACGAGAAGAGGTGAGCAGGTTCGGCGTAGGCGACAATTCGATAAACCGACGGGATGAGCTACATCGATGAAAGGTGAGCGTTAGTCGATGTCGATGGACGCGGACTAGAGCAGGCCAGTCGACTCACAAGACAGGTAGATAAAGCTCCGAGATGGCTAGTTCTTCTGAGGACAGAGACACCAGTGGTTTGAGCGAAGAGTACAAGTCCACCCGAGATTGCGATGACTACGAGTCCTAGTATCGCCGAGGCGTAGCTGCAACTCGGCGAGCTCACGTCAGCTGGGGTACGAGAGGCTGAGAAGCAGTCAGCTTACCGAGAACGCTTGAGGGTTTGAGCAAGACCGGCATCCTCGAAAGAATCGTTGGTTCGAGCTCCGATCTTTTTGACGAAGAGGCAAATGACGAGTAAGTCAGACAGCTATATTCTTAGCGACAAGATGGGACACACTTACGACAATTCCGAGGCTGAGTGCCGCGAGCACTGCGTAGCGCATAAGCTTGAAAATGCTTGACAACTTGTCTTTCTTCCCTTGTGGGATCCAATCTCGGTAGAGGTTGTATTTGACGAGAGCAGTCAGTGGTTCGACGAGGAGGAAGAAGCCGCAGAGTAGGAGGATCTACGAACAATCGTGTCAGTCAGGTCGCAAGATAGGGAGTGAGCGAAGAATCGACGAAACTTGTTCTGCGACAAAGAGTCCTTTACTTTCGTCTCCTTTCGCTTGAACGGCACGAACAATAAAGGTTCCGATCCGGATCAAGATGAAGATGGCCGGTCGAATGAGGATTGTCGTGCGAGAGCTCCTGCAACCGATTCGTAAGGCTAGGAGTGGACAGAGACAGGCGTAAGCGACGACGAAGATGATTGAGCTGTAGAGTTATACAAGTTAGTCTCGACGAGGCACAGAAGGAGAGGAGAACAAAGCTCACGCTGCGAGATCTTGAGTTTTCGTTGGTATTCCGCCAGTCAACGTGAATCCGGTTGGAAGAGAATCGATAGTAGGCATAGTAGTCGTCAAAATTGTTTATAGTGGAAAGAAGAGATACAAGGAGCAAGAATGCGAAGAAAAGCGATTGCTCCACATGTTCGGAAAAAATGTGCGAAGCGAAAGAGCGAGCAGTCAGGGAACTGAAATAATCGATCTCTTGCAGAATCCACGAATCTCCGACGCCGCTCGACTCAGCTCATTACTCTCTCGAACGTCGTGAGCTGACCGCTTCCGACTCGCACCAATTTGAGCTCGCAAAAGAAGGGAACTCGCTTCTGACCAACTTCTCACAAAACATCACTTCCTCGAGAGACATGGAGTTTCACAACATAGCAAGGCCATCTACGAGGTAAAGGTATCAATCAGCAGTCAAAGTCGAAGATTTCTTCTTCTTCGTTTTCGACGTTGTCCCGTCTTTCGTTTTCTTCTTCTTGACCACCTTCAATACCGCTCCTTCTTCCGCCTTCGTTTCGACAGCTGGTGACTCTTCGGATTCGACCACGTCGATCTTCTCCTCAAGAGGGTCTATCCGAGGTGCAGACGAGGCGACAAATGTTGGCATCTCTCCATCAACGTCGACAAGCATCGGTGGTGGCGTCGGCTCTCGTGGAGGAGGAGTAGGTTTCCGTCGAGTAGGTAGATTGAGATCTAGCTTGACGATAGGAATTGAATCGACATCTTCCTCCTCCTCTTCTTCTTGGTACGAAGGAGTCGAGGAACCGCCGATGTAGTAGGGATCCTCTCGTTGTCGTTCCATTCGATCGAGTCGTTGCTGAAGTAGAAAAAGTCCGATGTCAGCCAGGGCGAGAAAAGAGAGGGCAAGAGAGGGCTTACCCTTTCCAATTCTTCTGGATCTTCTTCGAAACCTCGTCTCTTGCTCGATCCCTTCTTTGTTGTTCCCTTTCCCTTCTTCTTCTTTGTTGTCACTTCCTCTTCCCGCACTACCTTTCGTAACGGTCTCCCAAAGTCATCGACTTCTTCCGCATCACTGATGTCCAATCCATCTTTGTCCATTCCCCACAGCGGATTGATGGTCGCGTCGAGATCGAGTCCTTCAGGCACCGTGACCATTCCTTGCGCTTTCGGGTTGACAGGGTTGAGCTCGTAGAGGAAGAAGAGAGAGTCGAGCATGGTAAGAGACGATGGTGCCGCACGTATCGATGAAGAGAATCCGTGTTCTCCGTCCTCCTCCTCCTCCTTCTTCTGCCCTTCAAATCCTTCGCCGGATTGAGATCGCTCCACGACAGGTCGAGGAGCGTCGAGTCCCCTTCGCACAATCTCGAGTAAACCGTGTAGCTCCGCAGCTCGCTCTTGCAGTTCGACATCGGTACTTCGAGCACACTCGGCAAGTTGACCTTCGAGAGCGTTCGAGATGGAACGAATTTGATCGAGATTCGAGTCGTCCCAATCTTGCGATAGAGCCGAAAGCCAACTTGCGTAAATCTTGACACCGTTGTGAATGTAGAGTGACAGGATGTGAGGAGGGAGGGAAGAAGTCGTGCTCGAGCCGAAGAGAGAAGCGATGATTGGTCGAGGGTCTTGTAGATCTCTGTTGATGCGACAGTCTCCAGCAAGATCAGCTCTGTGTGATGAACAGCAGAAGAGAGAGTGACACTCACCGACAGTACTCTCCACAGATCCAAGCGGCAGCCCCGAGTACCTCTGCAGCTTCGACTCCATCTCCCTGATCGAGCAGATCTTCGTCCTGAATCATTGCTGCAGCTTTCTTCGCAGCATAAGGTCGAATCGCCTTGACTCGTGCGGCGACATCGACAAGCTGATCTCGAAGTTTCGATCCGACAGACTGGATTTTGTGACTCGATAGATCGGGTTGAATGGTGAGGGAGATGTAGGTGAGTTCGACGAGAGTATCGATGAGCCAAGCAAAGTTCGAGACGTTTGCATAAGTCCCACTCGAGGACATGCGGATGATCAAGAGGATGAGGGAAGAGCGGTAGGAGGCGGAGAAAGTGGGAGTTGTTGAAGAAGAAGCGGCAGCAGCGTTGGCAGAAGCTTGTTGAGCTGCCTTGAGAGCGTCGGTAGCGGAAGGTGCGGTGGAGGAGGAAGTACTGAGGTGAGACATGAGACGAGCGACGATTGCTTGAAGGTTCTGACGATTGGCCTGCGAAGAGAGATCTTCTCGATAAGCAAGATGACCCGGAGAAGAGTGAAGAGCGACTCACCATAGTCTCGACCAGATCAAGTGCTCGCATTCGGATCGACATATCTGGATCGTCGACACAGTTGAGAATCGTGTCGTGGTGTGTCGAGATCAGATGAGGATGGGTTGGAGCGATCTTGACGAGCGCGACCAAAGCGATGTAACGGACTACGAGCGGATTGTTAGTGCGGGTCAGAGATCACAAACATGCAGAACTTACGATTCTGATCGACATCTTCGAGGAAACTGCCGAGTTTCTCGACGCAAGTCGTTGCCAGAATCTCTCCTTCTCGACCATTCAACATTCCTCCTACGATCGAAGTCTGGATACACTCGTAGAGTAGAGACATCGCTGGTGTTGTTTCGATGAGATCTGTAAGAGGTGGTACCAGTTTCTTGACGAGACGAGGTTCTTCGGGAGTCAAAACAGCAAACTAATCGGAGGAAGCGATACGTCAATCTCGAGCTAGTCTTCTGACATAGAGAGAGCACGTACGAGCTTGATGATCTTGATCAACATCCAGTTGTTTGTACCTCCAGTCAGCAACCCGAATAACTCAGGAGCTAAAGGAAGATATCGTCTCGGATCTTTCCTCGCCGCTTCGCACACGACATTGACTGCCGCTCCCACTACTCCCATATCTTCATCCGCCAATCTTTCCCTCAGCCTCTCAACCCACGGGTCTTCCCCTCTCTCTTCCCTTCCCGTCGAAAGCTCTCTCACTCCAGGCCAACTTCGCAATATCCGCCAAAGGAGTAGCACGGTCTGTTTCCTTACTGTTGGTCGAGAGTGGGATAGCAGAGAAAGGATGTCGGGCGCGAGATCGCGAGCGAGTGGTGGAGTGAGGAGGAGAGAAACTGATGAAAGGGTCGAAGTGAGATGGGCGACGGTAGTAGAGCTAGCTGAAGAGGAGAAGACGGGTGTTGGAGGGGTGAGAAGGTCCTATTCAGTACTACAGTGTGAGCTTGAATACGAGCACGCGATCAAACAGGTGCGAACGCTACCTTTTTGACGAGATTGACCACGAGAACCGCAACTTCGGTTTCCTTGTCGAAACATTGCGAAGCTGCGAGGTACCCGATGAACTTGATATGAAACTTTGAACTTGTCATGCATTCTACGATTGCGAACGAAGCGAACGAGATGGAGTAGCCCAACATTTCCAGCTAAATCGGAATCTGATCAGCGGTTTCAACTTTGCGCGAGATCAGCTGGGACCTGACTCACGTATACAAGCTTGAGTACTGCAGCAGCTTTCACATCCATATCCTTGTTTGCGATCTCTCTTCGACATTCGTCCAACGCTTGCTGGACCACTCGAACCTCATCGTTCTTGTTTGCCCGCAAAGCCTTAATGAGACCTGATTGTGTGCTGGATCAATAGGTGGACATGTCCAGTAGCCAGGGATGCAAGCTTACCTGCTACGTCCTGCTCAAACATGATGAACTATTAGATCTCTCCGTCACTCTTTAATCCTCAATCTATCCTGAAAGCGAGGCTGAAATCTTAGTCGGTAGTCTTGTAGCTGACTCGTGATCTAGAGCTTTTTTGTTCAGCTTGACGAGGTGAGTAGCGAGGGAATTGGAGAGGAGGAGACTTGATTGAACGAAGTGGGGTTTTCGAAAGAGAAGAAACCTCAATTCGCTGGAGGATCACCCCCCTCGCGATATTGACGATGTAGCACGATCAGCGAGAACGAAGAGAACGTGAGCGGAGAGTGGGAACTAGAGAAAACGGAAAAAGTTGCAAATCCTTCGCAAAAAGTATGAAAACGACTGAGAAACAACAACATACGAGCAAGATACAGTATCAAAGCATGGAGTGACATCAAGGTGTCAAGGTGCACGAGCGACAAACACCTCCAGATCCATCGAACCCAACACTTCATCCTCTTTCTCCTTCGTCTCAGGTCCATTTAGACGTCGATTCACCGCTTTCAACTCGTGCTCACATTCCCTCTTCGCTAGTTCCACCTGTTGATGACGGAACTCGAGTTCAGGATCCGGTTGACCCCCAAACAACGAATCTCGTTTCCTCCTCTGAGTCCCAAAATTGCGAAGTCGATCCTCCAAAACAGGCAGATTGTGGCTCAGTTGCTGAGAGAGCTGTTGATCGAATGCAGGTTCCCAACCGAATTGCGATGTGATGAGTTGCGCCATTCCAGCTCGGTCTTGGAGCTCCTTAGTCCAAGATTCAACTGAGCCCATCAACTCGCTCAAATAATTCTCCCTGCGATTCCTGGCCTCGACAGATCCTCCGCCTTCGCAAGAACCTTGGCTTTGGGTCCGGTCTCGTTTGCGAGCATCGAGAGCGGCATTCGCGAGACCGTAGGAAGAGGCGGCGAGAGCTTGAGCCTGACTGTGGAGAGCGATTCGAGCAGTCGCTGTCGAAGAGGGCACGATGACGACAGGTTCTGAGCCGGCGGCATAGCGCCCAAGCGGAGGATACTGATCGGAAAGGATAGCTTCGGGAGGGAGCACTTGAGCGATGGGATCTTGGGGAGCGGAGGGAAGGAGAACCGAGATTCGTCCTGTCGATCGCATCTCTCTTGCTGCGAGAGTGAGGTTCGATGGGACGACGGTGAGTGGTTTGAGGTTGATGAAGTGGTGATTGAGAATACTGTCGAAGACTTGCTGGACTTCCTGATTCCCTTGGTAAACGGCAAAATCGACTTCGACAATCTCAAGGCAGCATCCTGGCGAAAGAATTCGAACTGCTTCCTCCATCAGCTCGATCCACTTGATCTCTACATCACGCGCAATAAGTCGTCAGTGATTTCAGACGAAAGAGGGGCCAACGGCTCGGGGAAAGCTTACCGGGTAGAGCAAAGTTGAGACGAGAAATCCGGACGAAATCGAAAGCGTGATCGAGAAAGGGCAGAGGCGAGGATAGGAAGTCGTGTTGAACAAGAGAGATCCGACCTGCGAGATCATCAGGTAGCAAGCTATCATCGAAACGAGCTGGCTCGGCGTCGAGACCTGCGAGATTCGAAAGTCAGCTGTGAAGTTTGAGACGCGAGCCAGGAGCTTGTGCTCACCAACAAACTCTGTTTCCTTCCACTCTCTAGCTTGACTCAGAATCCAATGAGGTACACCACAGCCGATGTCGAGCACTCTCCGAGGTATTTGTCGAAGAACAGGATTCCCGTTCGAATCGACTTTCGCAGCTGCTACGCCTTCGAGTGCCGAGGTTTGGATCGAGTCCCTGCAAAGGAGTACACAGATATGATAAGCTACGATTGTGAGACGCATTAAGAGGAAACACTGGGACGAACCAGTCCAACGAAGCATTCGAATACGAGAGAAAATAGTTCAAATCTCTTGCGTAAGGTTGAGCTTCCATCCCTCCACACGGGTAGTGTGTCTTATACCAGCTCTGATCCTCTTCTTCCTCACTCGACTCCTCCTCAACCGTCGTGACATCCCGACGTGATTCTTCTTGTTGATCAAACCGAGAGACTTGTTCATGTATCAAATCACCCGCTCCCAAATACTTCGACTCTCTCGCTCTCCTCACTAGCTTTGACGATCCCAGTCCTAGTCTTGAGCGAGAAGAGCTGGGAGTTTGAGGGGTTCGAGGAGGGGACTGAGCCGAGGAAGGGGACTCGATTCGAGAATCGAGACAGTGCGACAAGATACCGGCCATGGCTGTTATTCGTTCGAAAGGTTCTCTAGTCAGCTTGCGTCTCGCGGAAGTTGGGAGAGAGGTTTAAAAGATGAAAGAGACAAAGGGCTTGAGGGAACTCACAAATGGGAGAGAGGTATGTGCGGCTCCTCTGAGAGTATAGAAGTCGTTTGCGAGAGCTACCAGAGCTTCCGCGGTTGCGAAGGGAGTAGATGAGTTGAGATTGCCGAGACGGAAAATCAGGATAAAGTCGAGAATGAGGACCCGAGCGAGCTCTGTGCCCTTAGAGCTACCGAGCAGCCTATGTCTTGTGAGAGTAGGAGTAGCATCTGAGCGGTCGAGAATGAGTGATGTGGAGAACAAAGGGAGCGAAAAATCTTTCGCAACTTCTGAAAAGAGAGCGAACTTATCGCAAGCCGCGAATGGCGTCGAGCGTTGTCGGTTTTGTAGCAATGGTGGAGACGAGACAGGCTCGCTGAAAAAAGCTGCAACTGACTCGAACAATTTGAAGAATGCATTTCCACCAAGTTCGTAACAGCTACAACTTCATCACCACCCTCCCAACGATCTTGCCCTTCTTGAGATCGTCGAAAGTCTGTTCAATAACCTCTCCGGAGAAATCTCGCGTCTCGACTACGCATTTGACCAGTCCTCTCTCCACGAAGTCAAGGGCCTCAATCGCATCTGTCGGTGTTCCAACGTGAGTACCCATGAGCGTGAGTTGCTTCTCAATCAGGAGAGCGGAGTGCGTACTACAGAATCGAGAGCGAGGTCAGAAGCGGGCAGGGGACGAGGGGAACAGGACGGAATGAAACTCACGAGAACTCGGTTAGACCAATGCAAGCTATCTTTCCGAAGACTCGAGCATATTTGAGCGCATCGGTATAACCTGCTCCATGTGCCAGACAAATCAGTCCATAATGAGCTCCACCTCCTGTCACTTCGAGAACTTCGGCGCCGACGTCCTTCGTTTTTGCGAAATCGACGAATTCTTCAGCTCCGCTCGTTCGCGCAACCGCTTCCTTGGCTGTGCTATCAATACCCACCACTCGAAGTCCGAAGGCTTTGGCTAAAAAGGGCAAGCCATGAGCGAAGGGCGAGGCGTGAGCGAAGGGAAAACGGAGGAAGATCAAGGGAGCGACGTACCATATTGAACTGCTAGACTGTGAGGTAAGAACGAGTCAGCTGCCGACACATAGAAGGAGAGCGATCCGGAAACTCACTTGCCTAGCCCTCCTCCAGCTCCAGGGATGGCGATCTAACAATGCGAATCCGTCAGTTCTGATCGATGGGAGAAAAGTCAAAAAGCGATATTTACCCATTCGCCTGCTAATGGTTTGAGCAGTTTCAAAGCCTTAAACACAGTGACACCCGCGCAGCTGTGAAGTATGAGCAGATCAGGTCTTGAACAGCATTACCGCTGGATCAGGAGTTGACGGACAGAATCGGGCAAGCTTGTTCTGCTGATATTGACTCCGGGACAGGGATAGCGTGTACAGCTTTTGATATAGTGTATTCTAGAAATAGGGGTACATAGCGCGCGTCAGATTGGGTGACTGGCCTGGAGACACGAAGCAGGAAACGAACCTGCGAAAGTTCCAGCTACGGTGAAACCTCGAAAGCTGCGCAATATGGATACAAGTCAGATACACGAGCCTTAGCTATATGAAACGAAGACAGTTCGTGACTCACGTAGCTTCAGGACATAGAGTCAGGCCTCCTTTGGTACAAGCCTGCGAAAGAAATCACAAAAGAAACGACTCGTCCGGTGAGCACAGAACGTCTCTCCAGACAGACAACCTCCCACAGCTTCAACGTATCGAGAGATCGAGCTAACCTCACAAACACCACAATTTGAAGCGATGAAAGCGAGTCCAACGTAATCTCCGACTTTTCTACTCGTGACTCTGGATCCAATTTTCACCACTCGCCCACAACCTTCATGCCCTCCACATAGTGGTCGTATCGGAGGGATGTCGGTCTCGTGTCCCGAAGGTGTATGGGCAGCGAGGTCGGAATGGCAGATGCCTGCGAAAAGGAAAGAACATTGTCAATACGGATGGTTGTGCAGGTTGAGATTTGGCAGGCTGAAGCTTCCAGAGAGCTGCGACTCACCAGTAGCTTCCAATCTGATCAAGACTTCGTCGTCAGCTGGCACGGGCAGAGGAAGTTCTGCGATCTCGTATTTCGACCCCATCTCTCGCAAGATTGCTGCTCGATAAGTCGTCGGAAGCTCGTTGTCGTTCATGGTGTGTCGTGTATGCTGTGACTCGAGTAGCTAGCGGAAGCAGGAGAGCAGGAGAGGTTCAAAACTGGGCTTCTCCTATCGCCCCACAATGGCGGTTAGACTGAGTTTTGCCGCTGGAAGCTCGTCTTCGCTGTTTCTGTATTATCATTGTCGTCGTCGAGCAGCCGTACTTCGCGATAAACTGTTTGACGAAGTAAGTTAGCAAGCAAAAATTGCGAAGTTGCGAAATTACCATAACTCACCTCACAGATTACAAGCCGCGGTTTACTCTTGATCCCGCTATCGTACTGATAAACAACTAAGCACACGACCGGAGAGCATGCGGTGCTGCGATTTCGGCCGTTTCAAGTTTCGAAATCGGCAGTCAAGAATAGCTTTTCCTTCTCTTCCTTAACCACAGAAGCTAGATATGATATCACCAGCACCAGAACCACCAGATCGATCTATACCTGCGCCAATACAAGCTACGCTAGTTGAGCCTCTCGCGGCAGCTTCAGGTAGGGCTGGAATTGATGAGGAATTATCAAGGGAAATCGAGGAGGAACGACGAAGCATTACCAGTGCGACTCGAGTGAATGCGAGTGTTGAATCTTTGAGTGACAAGGGAGGAGTGGTACGGAAACTAGAGGACGAAGAGGGAGAAAGAAAGGAGAAAGTTGTCCTTGACTCGCACCACAAGAACGGGTTAGAAGATCAATCTGCTTATCTGTGAATATTCGTCTTGATCTTTGCGATACGATGGAGCTGACTCGATCGCTTGTTGTAGACCGGTCAAAGTGAGTTTTCCGAATTTCGCAACGATTATTATCGAGCTTGAGCTAGCGTTTCCGTCTTGAAAGCTGACTCATCTATCGTTTGTAGCGCTTGATTGTCGTCTTTGCCTCTCTCCAACTCGTGGTCTTCCTTGCGTGAGCTTCCTTGACGTTTTTCTCGCTTTCACGCTCTCTCGCGATGCTGATCGTCCTCTCTTCAGCTTTTTGGACCAAACTATCGTTTCGACCCTCCTGCCGACCATCTCAGCTGCTTTCAACGCCGGGAGGAGCAGCTCATTCGTAGCCGCCGCATACTTGCTGACTTCCACCGCTCTTCAACCAATGTGAGTGAAGATTCGACTTCGATCGTGCGAAACCATTCTGATCGCATGGTGATTCAAACGACAGCTGGGGACGACTATCCGATATCTTCGGACGCAAGGTTACACTAATCGTGTGCGTTGTCGCTTTCGCCATCGGCTCCCTCGCATGCGCCGTCGCTCAATCGATGATACAACTGATCGTATTTCGAGGCTTGCAAGGAGTTGTACGTTGCTGTCTCACTCTCTATCTAGCACTATAAGCTGATACTAGTGGATTGTGCTCACAGGGAGGAGGAGGTTTACTTGGTCTCGTTCTGATCATCGTTTCCGACGTCGTTTCGCTCAAAGATCGAGGGAAGTATCAAGGCATAACAGAAGCTACTATCCTAATAGGTAACGCTTGTGGTCCCTTGATTGGGGCTGCTTTTGCTGAATCAGATTGGAGATGGGGTGAGTCTCGAATCGAGGAATCGAGAGAGGACTTCAAAGCTGACAGTACTTCTTCGCAGCGTTCTGGATCAACCTGCCCCTTTCTGCTGCGACAATAGCTATCATCTTCTTCTATCTCCCCCTCAAGCCCGTCACCGGCAGCATCAAGGCGTGAGTCCAGCTCAATCTCATCTTTCGAAGTTTGCGTTTCATCCGGAGCTCATCCCTTGTAATCTCTTCCTCTGACAGTAAGCTCAAGCAGATTGATTACGGTGGATCGTTGCTATGTATGGCGGGAACGTAAGTCGAGGAGCATTGATCTGAGTGCTTTGACCCTCGATCGAGAGCTGACTTTTCCGCTCCTTCCCCAATACGTCAGTGTACTCATCATCTTACCGCTGAATTGGGGTGGAACTTCGTTTCCGTGGGCATCAGGACCGGTCCTCGGATGTTTGATCTCTGGGATCTTCACCTTCGTACTGTTCGTACTTTGGGAGGGTCGATTCGCAAAAATACCTGTCGTACCTCGTATGTCACTTCGACAGTGTTCACACTCTTGCATCGTGAAACTGACCTCGACTTCTCGCAAACACAGCGTTCATCTTCCGTCAGCGAACTGTTTCGACAATTTTCCTCAACACTTTTTCTTCGTAAGTGCTCTAGCTGTTTCGTACGGCTACATTGGCTGACATCCTTCCGCATGTGCAGTGGTGGTACCATCTTGAGTCAAGTCTACTACATGTGAGCCCATCTTCAGTGCCGGTTTCCTTGCTTCCTTCGCCGTCCCTGCGAACTCACACTATTGTTCTCGTTAACAGCCCTCAATACCTTCAAGTCGCTCGAGGAGTTAGTCCGATCCGGAGTGGTGTACTCATCTTACCTCTACTCTGCCTCATCACTGCTTTCGTCTTCTTCACGGGTCAATTGATCTCTCGAATCGGTCTGTACAAGGTGAGCTAACGCTTCGCTGTTTCGCTACTTTCTCCTACTCATCATCGTTTCCTTATAGCCATCAATCTGCATCGGCTACGCAATCTGGACGCTAGGACTTGGACTACTCTCATCGATCACTTCGACCACTTCTGAAGCGAAACTCATTGGATTCATGGTCGTGACAGCTGCTGGACAGGGTCAGACATTGCAGAGTACTCTAGTAGCGGCACAGTCAGCTGTATCTCGATCAGAGATGTCGGTGGTCACGTCGACGAGGAACTTTATGCGAAGTTTGGGAGGTACTGTCTTCCTAGTTGTTTCAGCTACGATCATGTGGGTTTCCTCAACCTCTTCACTCGGCCAAGTCGGACCGGCAAGCTGACCTCTCGCCTGTTCGTTCTAGCAATAACACCCTTCGCTCTCACCTCTCACCTCTCGGATTCCCTTCCTCCTTGATTGACGCACTCATCGACGATCCAACCGGAATATGGAGGAACCGAGCCGACTCCTCGCAGACTGTCGACCTTCTCTCTCTCTCCGCACAACAGAAACAAGATATCGTCGAAGGTTACGTGCGAGGGTTCCGAACGATGTTTCACGTTTTGACGGGTTTGATCGGATTAAACTTGTGCGTGCTCTTTCTGAATCTGCTCCTTTCGATCAAAACACTGGGACTGACTTGTCGAGTTTGCGAAAAGTGTGTTGGCGACTCTTTTCATCGAACAGCATTCTCTCAAGAGCAAAGACGACGAAGCGCTGAAACAGAAAGGCAAAGAGCTTACCCAAGCGAGGAAAGAAAAGCGGCTGGCAAAGAAGGAAGGGAAGGCGGTGAAGGAAGAGGATCTCGAGAAAGGGGAGAAGTGAGATAGATTATTGGGTGAGAAACTTGTTGTAGCTGTATTTTTTATCATCTTCATATCTTATAGACTGTCATACAGCCCGCGTTCGACCTTTCGAGTGAATTTCTCGCAGGAGAGAGTACGACGAAACTCGTCTCTCGCATCGCTCGACTCGAAATGAATCGAAATCTAGGGTAGGACATTACAAATTCCCCTTTCCAGACTCTCGTCTATGCATCCCCTCCACCTACGTGATCTCAACTCTCTACTTACGCTTGACTCCTTCCGAGAAGACGAGCGAGTTCTGCGAAACCACACGAAACGAGATCAGTCTCTTTCGCGTTTCGCGCTTCTGAATTTGAGAGCACCGGGAACTCACGTTCAACTTCGATACGTTCGTGAGTGACGGAAGATTTGGGAGTGTTGCTGTCGTTTTGAGGTAATTGAACATCCGACTCTTTGATAGTCCAGTTTCTTGATGAAGCAATCTCGTTCAAGTCTGCTTTCGACGTTCATCATCAGCGTCGAGCCGATAGTTGAGATTTAGACAGAGTGATGCTCACCCTCGGTACCCATGAATCCGACCAAGATCTCCTTCTTGACACTCCTGAAACTCAATTCGACCTCCTTAGCAATCTCTTCCCGAATAGCCTTCTCCCATCCCTTTGAACTTCTCTTCAACTCTTCCATTTGTCCCTTGACATCTGCTCCCCCCTCAACGTTGTTGACCGCAGACCAGAATTGACGGAATTTCCGACCTTGGAGAGTCGAGGAGAGGGATTGAAGTAATTGAGCAGTTTCCTTCTCTCCTTTTGGGGTTGCAGGAACCTTCTTCGCGGGTTCATCATCGTCGGAGTCTTCATCGGAATCGTGGGAGTGGACGGGAGGGAGAGCGGCTCCGTTGACGAAAGAGTCGGAGAGGAGGGACCAAGCTAAACCAAAATCGGGAGAGAAGGGAGCGTGAGCGATGGTGAGGAAGAGGATAGAGAGTGCTGCTGAAGGTGAAAGGGATGTAGGATTGAATTGGCTGCGTGAATTTGGAGGGGTCAGTTTATCGAGCGAGTCGAGGAAAGACACAAAATATACTCACTAAAGCTTGAGAAGAGCGAGGTTGGCTAGCAGATCGTATTGACCATCTGCTAATTGCTGTTGAAGGTAATCCTCGAGAAGGTGGACGTCTGTACGAGCGAATTCGGCATTAGTTGGAAAGAAGGTTTCTGAGAAGATCAAACAGCAACGCACTGGAAGGGTTGTATCGATCGACACCTTGAATAAGGGTCGCAATGTGTTCAGGTCGGCCTTCGAGAGCGAGCATTTCTGTTGTCGAGCTGGTTGCGAAAAGGAAAGTGAGAAAGTCAGCGAAATGCCGATACACAGGGTCTACTTTTGCTCAGCCAAGAGTAGCTTGTCCCCACTCCATTCCATTCCAGGCTATCGCTCAGCCCTTCTTTGTGAGCCTTGGTTGATTGTTATTCGAATACATTGTTCATCAAGAGCAATCCATCCCAATCTCGTTTAACCCTTCCTGCCATTCATTACTACCGCCAGTCACAAGAGTACTGCCAATCTGGTGACTACTCTAGTCTCTAATCGTTGTGTCGTTGTTGAGAAAGTTGATGAAAAGGTGGATGAAAGAATAATGGAGGGATCGGCAACGGCGCAAGAAGCTGAGGTCTGTTACGAGTAGAGGGATAGTTGAGCCTTACATAGAGTGTATGAAGGGGCGAACGAAGGACTAGAGGTGTAAGAGGAGAGTCAAAAGTGAGATTCGTTTCTTGCTTCTCACCATAACTTTCACGACTTGTCAACACCTCTGACGACCATTGTACTGAGCCAGGAGGCTAAGACTGGCTCTAGAGAACGCAAGAGTGCCCATCTCGTCTCTCTCCATCGCTGTTAAAGCCGTCAACTTTCTTTTCGCTCTCTCCCTTTCTCCTCTACCACTCCTTCAGATTCGCTGGAACCGGACCGCTCTGAAGCTGCATCCAATGCTTCGTACAGACTCGACAGACTCAGGGCTGGTCACGCGTTTCACGCTAGACGTCTCTTTTTTCCTCCTTCTCTACAAACTTGACTGATGAATCGCCTCTTTCTCAGCTTCACCTCCTATCCAGGCCTCCCCGACATGCGGATCGATCGATCTTCAGACCTCGATGAGTAAGCCGGTGTCGCCGCGGACTTCTTACGCCAAATTGCTTCGTCTTCTACCGTTTCTCTTTCTCCTTCCTTCCCTTCAACCACATCTCAATCATGTCACGAACTCTTGCGACGCTCGCTGCGAGCGCCCTTCCCTGCGGGTTTTACCGGGATGTCGCAAAGATACCAGGCGTCAACCGCGAAAAGGTCTGTGTCGACGGAGTCTTCGGGGTCTGGCTCCAAGTCTACGGCGACCATTATCGTGAGAATAGACATCTCGTACAAGTCGGTGGAGAGGCAGTGCCGGCGGACGTCAAACTCATCCTACGGGATCTCGAATTCTCGTTTCATTGTGTCGTGAGCTCCTCAAACCCTGTCTTCCAAAGTCTCACCCGACCGCTGACAGCAAAATGCTCTAGCCGCTACGTATTCATTACAGCATTCAAGCGGGGTTCCCTATACCTCCAACGGAAACAATCGAGCACTTGTGAGCGTTTTCACCAAGAAACATCGCATAGCAGCTGCTAATCTTCGTGACGACCATGGCTTGCAGTGTAGGGTTTACGCTTGAAAGGGAAAGGGAAGACATTAGTTATCCGATTCCCTCAGCTCTGGTGATTTGGCCCAACATTGGTCAAGAATATCAAGTTGCGAACGGAATCTACCTGGTCCTCGATCTCGTCTCTACCTACTTCCGTTGGAGTCGCCAACTTCACTCCAAGTCAGTGAGATCCGAACAGCAAGCAGTACTCGGTCTGTTCTTGCACGCCCTCCGTCTCGTTGCGCCTCAACGTCAATTCACCCTCGACCTCGATTTTGGTCATTCTCTCTCTCCTGACCTTACGAGACGAGTTCAATCACATCCCAACTTCCGAACGAAATGGTTACCTGCAATCAAGCACTTCATCGAGAAGGAGAATCTTCATATTATCGCCGAATCAGCCGCTCGTTTCGCTGCGAATCAGAACACAATCGCTCCATTCAACCGTGCGTCCGAGTCGGGCCTCAACGCTGGTGTGATGGGATCCTTGTTTGACGTCCACGAGCTCTTGCAAGTGAGTTTCGACACCGCCGTCTTGCATTTCCCCGTCAAATCACACTGATTTCTGTCTTTTCTCGCATACGATAGCCACTCCTCACTCCAGCTCCTCCTCCACAAGCTATCCCAATTCTACATTATACTCGTGCTCCTCTCAGCGGTCACCGAGCTCCTCCTCCTCCCCAGTTTCAACCTATGGTTAGAAACCACCTCAATCCTTTCTGAGCTTTCCTTTCCTTATCACTACTCCCTCGCAACAGAGCTAGGTCTTCTAGCATCTCCTGATACCTCTCGTCTCGCGTGTTCTCTCTCTTTTGTTCAGACCCTCCACGAGGATCAGACTTTTTCGGTTCCCTCCTTTTTTTTTTTTGCCGTCGAACTCCCTTTCACCTTTTCATTCTCTTCCTGAGCCTTTCTGTCCATTGTACAACTGGTAATCTACCCTTTCAGTCGATAATTCTTCTACGTCTGCAAGCGAAGAAGAAAACCTGAGCAAGCTCGAGAAATCTTTTCGTCTGTTGCCGCTTTTTTTCGTCTCATCTCCATTGCGCTAGACCTGACAGGAATCTCTCTGACAAAGTCGACAAGTAAGGGTCAGAGGAAAGATACATCCGAATCCGTTTGCGTCAGTATGAATGAAACAGTACTCGATATCAAGTTTGCAGATTGCGAAAAAAGGGATTGTACAATAAAACAAGTAGATCAAACCAAAACCCCAAGAGAACGTAAAACGAGACCACAGCTAAACAACGAGAATGTTTCGACAGAGCGAATGAGGAATGGGGGAGAGGTCGATCTCTTAGTACGGTAAACCACTTTGTTGTTGTGAATTCTGATTATTTTGTCGTTGTTGTTGTTGTTGATTGTTTCGTGGTGGTGCTCGTTGACCAGGCTGTAGAAAGTACGGATGAAACGAGATCTGGGTCAGTACGATACTCGAGAAGGAAGAGAAGAAAACGAGAGAAACGGAAACTTACAACCATTGGATTTGGGCAACTATTCAAGAAAGAAAATTGAATGAGGAAACTCTCGTCAGTTCAACGCGAACGAGCTGCGAGTGATCACAGGGGAGTTAAAGCGTAGTACGTACTTGTTTGCGAAATGACCCATTTGACCACATTTGTAACAAGTGACTTGACTATATCGAATCAACTCTCACTTATTCATCAGTTTTCTCCTCTCGCACACGATGAAAGCATCTAAGCTTACCTAAGATCTCGTCTCCCACCTCCTCCTCCTCCACCTGCATTATTATTATTATTGTTGTTCTGATACCCACCCTGTCCACCTCCTTGCTGTTGCCCTCCCCCTGCCCCTCCCCCACCTTGACCTCCTCCTCCTCCACCATTCC
This sequence comes from Sporobolomyces roseus, assembly GCA_016617785.1. Lineage (NCBI taxonomy): Eukaryota > Fungi > Basidiomycota > Microbotryomycetes > Sporidiobolales > Sporidiobolaceae > Sporobolomyces > Sporobolomyces roseus. Next base: position 979,674 of record JADILM010000001.1, read on the forward strand.
AATTCGTAGCACCCGTACCACTCCTCCCCGTAGGATCACTAGCAAACTCCAACCAATCTTTCCTATACAATCGAAAAGTCGCTTCGGGTAAGAATCTCGCTCCTGATACATCTGGGATTCGGGTCGAGGATGCTGGAGGTTCAGGTTCCGAATCGAATTTGGGACTATCGAGGGGAGGGAGATTGTTAGTTGGAGAAAGAGGGGGAGGAGAGTAGGAGAGGAGGAGGCCACGTACTGCCCTAGGGGACAATCTCGACCAGAGGGACAAAATCCTAGGATGTAGGAGGGACAAACTACTCTTCTAACATGCTTGAGTTTACATTCTGGACCTGTAGAGTTTGAGTTTGATGTGTGTGTCAGCTTGAGAGAAGGGAGAGGAGAGAGAGAGGGAGATAAGAGAGATAGTAGTTTTCACCTTCGGGACAAAAACCTTTTCTATAATTTGGACATTCTCTCACTCTCATATCTTCCGTCACGTGTAAATACATGCACTAGCAATAGGAGGGAGAGTGTCGATTAGCACTGTGAGAGGGAAGGGAGAGTAGTAAAGGGGCTTACTTCATCACCATTTGAACAAAACCCGTATTTCGCAAAGAACCAACATTCTGGCATTTTCCTCAAATGGTACTCGTGCATGAAATCGCAACCTTTATTTTTTTTACACAATCCTCTCAACCAATGTTTGCAAACGGTTCTAGCATGTGCCGAGGAGGGAGTTGGAGGAATGGGTTGGAAATTGAGAGGGGAAGGGGAAGAGTGACGAAAAGGACAGGAAGCTCCTCTAGGACAAGAGGTGGAAGAGGCAGAGGAGAGGGAGAGATTGAAATCGGGACAGAGTTGAGCGTCAGTGTCGAGTTTGATCGAGAGTTGATTCTTGATGAAAGGTTCGATAGTGAATTCTAAATGAGAGAAGGTGACATTTGGATCAAGGATTGTACTACTAGTACTAGCCATACTTGGGTCCAGCTGAACAAGAGTGAGGAGGAGAAGGAGGGAAGAGAGATCTCTTGATCTTGCTCCACAACCTCTCACTCAGCACCACACGACTTGAATCAATCATGGCTGTACATCAAGAGTACAGGTTATTCATATCACCCGATCAATACACTCTAATCGGTGAATCAAGCGAGAAACCTCAAACTCTCATCATCAACAGAAGAACGAATCAACTAGACTTGCAACCAGGTAATAACCTCCCTAATAGAGCAGATCAAGAGTTACAAGTGTATGGACTATTCGGTATCATCTCATTGATCAAATGTAAGTCCCTCCCCTTTCACTCAATCCCACCATTCCAAATATTCATCATGACCCCCGGCTAACTTCCCTCTCTCTCTCTGAATATAAACAGCTGATTACTTGATAGTAATCACGAAACGTACTAAAATAACTCGTTTCCTCTCTTCGACCGTTTACTCCGCAACCGATTTCGCCGTATTCCCTATCGAATCGACTTCCTCGGGGGGACTCTCTTCAACCGCCGGAGCAGAAGAAACTTATTTGTTGGGATTAATCAAGAGTCATTTGTATTCTGCTCCTTTTTATTTCACTTATGGAGGTTGGAACGTTACGAATCGGTTACAACAACAGGGTGGGAATAGTTTTGAAAAACCTTTATGGGAAACCGTATGTTTACTTCTCTTTCACGACTTGACTCGAGAGAGATAGAGAGATGGAATGTAAGCTGATTGAAGAGTGAGAGGGTGTTTCGAGACTTCTTTAGGCAGATGATAGATTTTTTTGGAATCGTCATTTACATAGACGTTTGATTGATGCTACTACAGCTAGTGCCGATCTCGATGTGAGTCTCCATTCGTATTTACTCTTGTTCTTGCATTGCATTGCGAGAAAAATGCTGATACTGGATGAAACGTGTTGAAAAATGTAGTACGGTAAATTCATCTTACCGGTAATGTTTGGATTCCTCGAGTTCAAACCTACTTCGATCAATGGAAGAACCTTCCTCTTCGGTCTCATTTCCCGTCGCAACCGATTCCGAGCTGGAACTCGTTACTTCTCTCGAGGAATCGATCAGAATGGCAACGTTTCGAATTTCAACGAAACTGAACAATTAATCTTACTCGATAACGATTCGGCGAGGGGAGGGGAAGTCAAGGGTGATGTAAGGTTCAGTTATGTTCAGACTAGAGGGAGTGTACCGGTTTATTGGGCAGAGATCAATAATTTGAGATACAAACCTGATTTAAAAATCATGGATTTATCTTCAACCGTCAGTTTCTTTCTCTTTTTCTCCCTTCCCTTCCCTTTCAATTTCTGGAATGTACTGATCACGAAGAGGTGAGGTTTGGATTAGAGGGAATCATTAGATCGTCATTTCAATCAACAAATTTCTTTATACGGTTCTCAAATCCTCGTCAACTTGGTCAATCAAAAAGGTTACGAGAAACCCGTGAAAGAAGCTTACGAACGTGCTTTAGACGCGTTGAGGAACGACCGGTTGAATTATGTTTATTTCGACTTCCATCACGAGTGTAAAGGGTTGAGGTTTGATCGAGTCGATGGTTTGATCGATGGTTTGGATGAGGAATTACAAAAACAATCGTCAGTTTCCCCCTCGTCTCACTCTCTCTCATCGGAGGGTTGCTGATTGAGAGGGAAATGTAGGTATTACTATCATGATTCGACTTTATCGTCTCAAGCACAATCCAAACAAACTTCGGTAGTTCGAACAAACTGTATGGATTGGTACGCTTCCTCTCCATCTCTCTCTCTCTCCGTTCCTCCATCCCCGTCTCATTGAACTGACCCCTTGAGGAATGTGAGAGAGATTTAGTTTGGATCGAACAAACGTAGTACAATCTGCATTGGCGAAATGGGTCCTCAATAACCAATTGAGGCAGATTGGAGTTCTTTCAGTCAAAGAATCGGTCGATGAACATTCACAATTCCTCAATCTATTCAGGAATGGTCAGTCTCAACTTTAACCCCCTCGCCTCCCCCATGATGATGAGAGGAAGGAAACTGATGAGTTGATGGAACTGTGTGTGCAGTTTGGGCTGATAATGCAGATACTGTTTCTCGAGCTTATTCCGGTACTGGTGCGCTCAAAACTGATTATACTCGGTAACTTTACCCTTCCCTTCTCCTTTCCACCCGCCTAGCTGACCTTGTGTGAGTGGAAATAGTACTGGTAAACGTTCGAAAGAAGGAGCTTTACAAGATGGGATTAATTCGGCCATGCGTTACATCAAGAACAATTTCTTGGATGGACCGAGACAGGACGCTTACGATCTCGTTACGGGTACTTGGCAACCTAGTCGAAAGGGCGACGTTCTTGGGAACTCGAAGGAATGGTTTGTCGATTCGAGGGAGTTAGGGAGTAGGGTTGCGCCTTGGGTCGCTTTGGGTTCGATTGCGATCTTGTTCTTCGTAGTAATGTTCCCAGGATTCATGTCTCGTGCGTTTTCTCTCCTCGTTTCTCTTTCTCTTGACTGTTTCGAGGGCCGGAGAAGAGAGAAACTGATGGGTTTTTTGCATGGAATATAGAGTACATTGCATCTCTACGTAAACTCACTTTGTTCTCGATCGTACTACTCGCCGTATCAATGCATTCGATCTTGAATAACGGGATCGATTACGTCGCTCAACCAAGATTGATGAAGAGTGCGTTGGACGAAGTTTTGAATTATTCTGGAAAAGGTTACGAGTAAGTTTTATCACTCTCTCTCTCCCTTCTGTTTGGAGGTGGTCACTGACTCGACGCGTTTTTTGGTGTAGATCTGGAAGGAGAGGCAGACCTTTGAAGAAGAAGAGTGGTCTCCAAACTGCTTCTTCGTCGGGACATTCTCACCTAGTCAGTGTCGAACAATCGGCGAAACAACGTCAGTTCAAAAAGGAGAGGAAGGAAAGTATCTTGCCCATGTTGTCTACTTCTCAAGGTACTACCAAACTCGATTGAACACACTCTTTCGACACTCTCTCGCTTGATGTGTTTCTCTTCCCTCCTAAATTCAAGTAGTATATTTGTTTTTTTTTGTGTGTTTTCCTCTCTCTGTTTGATAGATGTGTGAAATGATTAGTATCAGTATCAATGAATCTCAACGATACAACTCGAGTCCCAAGACAAGGAAATTGATTGCTTTTAAATCGCAGGAAAGAGACGAGAGATTTCACTCTTCGCTCACTCCGCCCACTTGACCCACAAACGACCCAGCAGGATTTCAGCTAGTAGATCTGGCTACCCCTTATCAATTCAGACCATTCGTCCCATTCAAGCCGAATCTTCCTTTTGCATCATCATCATCCCTCCCCCTTCCCCCCCCCTCCTCAATCTCACCTCCTCTCTCGCACTCGTACAATAATATACTCGAATCAGTGAACTGCTAGATCAGTAAGGATGGGAAACAGTTCTTCGAAAGAGAAGAAATCTAGATCGCGTAGTTCTAGTCAATCACTAGGAGCTACAGCAGGCTCAGCCGGAGGAGGAGGAGGTACTCAATCAACAACGACAACAACAACAGCGAACACTAGTAGTACGAGTAATGGATTGAATGATGGATCGGCAGGAATGGGTGGAGCAGCCTCCTCCTCTTCATCATCATCAATTCAACCAGATACATCGGTATTCGGTTCGGCGTTATCTCCTTCGAAATCTAGGACTCCTTCAACTCATACAAACTCAGCAGCAGGTGCCAATGCAACTGGTTCGAGAACTACTCCTAGCGCGAATAACACTTTACCTCCTCCTCCTCCCCCTCCTTCCTCTTCTACTCCTACTGCCGCTTCATTCCCTACGAACCCAGTCAACACTCCAGGTACTTCAGCAAACGACCCTTCGAATCTACCTACTCAAACAATCTTGTCGAATCCAATCGGAGGGGTTGCGAGTGGAGCTGCTGGATCTGGAGTGACAAGTGGAGCAGTAGGAGGAGGAAGTGCTTCTGGTAGTGGTGGAGCAGGAGGAGGAGGAGGGGCTTTACCTCAATCTCTCGTACCTGGGGGAGGAGCGCCTTCGAACGTAGGAGGACCCACTTTACTCTCTACTTCTCCGACTTCAGGTCCCGGCAACAACAAAGGTGGAAACGTTTTCGACGTCGACGACATGATCTCTCGATTACTCGACGCGGGTTACTCTGGCAAAGTGACGAAATCCGTTTGTTTGAAGAATGCCGAGATTACGGCGATTTGTCAAGCGGCGAGAGAAGTCTTCTTATCGCAACCTACCCTCATCGAATTGTCGCCCCCGGTCAAAATCGTAGGAGACGTACATGGTCAGTACAGCGATTTGATCAGGTTGTTCGAAATGTGCGGGTTCCCCCCTTCGGCGAATTACCTCTTCTTGGGAGATTACGTCGACAGAGGCAAACAAAGTTTGGAAACTATCCTCCTCCTCCTCTGCTACAAAGTCAAGTATCCCGAAAATTTCTTCCTCCTTCGTGGAAATCATGAATGTGCAAATGTTACTCGAGGTGAAGCTCTTTCCCCCCTCTTTCTTTACTTCCTTTTTACTCGATTCGTTGCTGACTCTCCTCCTCTTCCTTCTTCTCTCTAATAGTGTATGGATTCTACGACGAATGTAAAAGAAGATGCAACATCAAGATTTGGAAGACTTTCATCGACGTATTCAACTGTCTCCCAATCGCAGCAGTCGTCGCCTCAAAGATCTTCTGCGTTCACGGTGGACTATCCCCCTCTTTACAATCGATGGACGATATTCGTCGGATATCTCGACCGACCGACGTACCCGATTATGGATTGTTGAACGATTTGTTGTGGAGTGATCCGAGTGATACGGCTTTGGATTGGGAGGACAACGAGAGAGGGGTCAGTTATTGTTTCGGAAAGACTGTGATTGGTTCGTTCTTGGCGAGGTACGATTTCGATCTGATTTGTCGTGCTCATATGGTCGTCGAAGGTGAGTTACTCCCTCTCTCTTTCCTCGCACATCGATTGAGGAGCTGACAGTTTCTGCTCGTCTTGTACCTAGATGGATACGAGTTCTGGAATGAGCGAACATTGGTCACTATCTTCTCGGCACCTAATTATTGCGGTACGTTTTCCCCCCGTCCCCTTCTCTGTCATTCGTGCTGATTTGTTTCGCACATCTCATAGGTGAATTCGATAACTTTGGAGCGGTCATGTCTGTATCAGAAGATCTGCTGTGTGCTTTCGAGTTGCTCAAGGTGCGATTTTCGCGACACAACCCCCCAAATTCAATCGATACTGACTCTTTCCCAATCATTCTAGCCTCTCGACACTGCACAACTCAAGCGGGAACTCGCAAAGACGCGACGAAGACTTTCACAAGCGAGTAGTGGGAGCGCAACTTGATCCTCCAAAAATCCCCTTTAACTTTTTTTTTCTTCTAAACTTTTCCCCCCTTTTCGACCTGTTCTTATCCTTCTCCTTTTCTCCCTTCACACTCTATACCATGGACGTTCTTTCCCCCCCACTCCGCTTCTTTCTTCGTTCAATTTGTTTCCCTACCCTTCTTTCTTTCTCGATCATATCCCCCCCTCATCTGCGCTTCCCTCTTTCATCTGCTGCTCCCTCCGATCCGGTTCGACCTGCTGCTCTACCCTCTCTCCATCTTTCACCACTCTCTCCCCCATCATTACCTTTCGACTTTTTTTTGTGCTCCCTTTGAGGTTTTCGGTCGATATCTGATTTTATGTCAAGTACGCCAACTCTTTCTCATTCTAAAGGATTCGGACCGTTGACTGATTCTTGCTCCATCTCTATAGATGTAACACAGGTTTGATTCTCCCGTCTCGTTGTATTCAAATTGTAGTAATCTCATACTCTTTTTTTTTTTTGGATCGTCTACCTCTTGTCTTCGGGCTCATACGCAGCGAGCTTCGCTGTCTCCTCTTTCAACTCGACGCCTGTGTCGCTATCGACTCGCAGGCTAGTCCTTCAGCTCGTCTCGTCTTCCCGTTGTCGAATCGCTTTCTTCATGTCTCGCTCGAACAGTCACATCAATTGAACCGTCTATCTATTATTACGCCCAGAGAATCTATGTAGACCCCATCTTCCAGCAAAATCTATCGCCCCAATCGCATTTCTGCTCTACCGTACAAATCGACCGCTTTCCTAAAGATTGGATATGTCAACGTCGGGGAAGGTAACCAAGCTGGTGATGGATGATGACTGTGAGGGACAATCAACATAAGCTAGAGGTTCGAGAAGAGGGAAGACGAGATGGGTAGCTTACTACATTTCTGATAGTCTGATTTGCCATGGAGGAAAGCCGGAGAGACGGAGGTACGATCCACCGAATACGAAGACGAGGTCCGGTTCGGGTAGAGGGAAACCTGGACGAATCGAGGGAGAGTCAGAGCTGAGAAGTGGACAAGAGTAGAGAAGTTTTTTGGCTTACTGTCGATAGCTTCGGCAACTTTCTCAGAGGTCAAAGGTGATGCTTTCTGATTGTTTGAGCGAGAGATTGCGAGTTGCTGTGCTAGTCTCGCTAGTTGTGGTCGACCAGCTTGACGGGACAGGAGTCGAAGAGTGAAAGAAGGAGACGATTTCGGGGTTGCAGATCCGTCTGAAACCAAAGTTGTCGAGCCTGAGGATCATCCGTGTGAGTCGACAGTCCATTCCTGACGCTACAAGAAAGAGGGAACATACCATTCTCATCTGAAGAAGCCGTTTCGAGCTGTTCTTGATCGAGCAAGTTGACGATTTGATCCGGTCTCGGCGGAGTGGACGATACGGCAGAAACAAAGGTAACGATTGAAGACTCGTGCTGTTTGTTCTTGACTAGCATCGGTTGAACAGGGTTGAAAGTAGCGATCCTCTCGACATTTGAAACGAGGATGCCTAAGATCAGAACGAGGTGTCAACGGATCCACCTTGAGTCAGACGAGAGCAGTTGTAGGCGTACCATCTCTATCATACACGCTCAACTGAGGAATCCCTAGCTCTTTACACCATTCCATCAACTTTGTTAATTGTTCTCTTTTCGCTTCCTCATCTCCCTTACTCCCTGCTCTCCATTGTACTGGTGCTAATACTACTGCTAGATGTTTCGGTACTTTGTCCCATCGCTTTCGAGCTAGATCTAGTGAGGGGGAGGTTGATTGATGACGAGAAATTCGAGGAAAGACTTGAGAGACGACGTGGGCGAGCCGAACGAGTGCAAAGATACTATGCAGTACCAAGAGTACTCCTAAATGAAGTGGGAAGAGAAAGAAGGCTTGTAACCCCATTCCGAGGTCGAAAAGTTAAAAGGAAGAGAAGAAAACCTCGCAAGTTTCAAAGAACTGTAACAACAAGAAGATGTATTGACGATACAACAAAAAGGGATGCAAACATAGTAAGGTATGGACTATTCTAGACGACTGAAGACTTCTTGACCACTCTATCCCGCTTGACATTAACGACACCTCGTCGAGAAGGAACGACGTTCGAATCTCGTTCTCCTAAAACGACTTTACTCCTCCTCGTTTCTCCCTTCCCTGTCCCTATAGGTGCCACTGATGATCCACGAGGAGCGCCAATAGGAGGTAGCGAAACCAACTCGATCGAAGGTGAACGAGCCATGAGACTACTCCTTCCTCCTGATTGAATCGGATCCAGCGTTTCGAGTGCTGGTTCCTCACCAGCTACAAGTTGTCGCGCGGCAAGGTCAGCAGCCATTCGAGCTCGTAGAAGCGTGTCGAGTACGGTTGGACGATCGGAAGCGTCAAGGTCGACGATGGGAAGTAATCGATCGATAGGTCGCTCTTTCGGTTTAGGGGTTCCTCCAGTTGGGATGTCGTGTCGGACTCGTCGTTGTAGGTCAGCTTGTAGTTCGGAGGCGAGACTGTCGTTGCAAATGTTGATGTTGGAGATGGATCGTGCAGCGAGATTGGCATATTCTCCAACCTGTGAAGACACTTTTTGTCTATCAGTCTTTACTCTCCGTAATCCGTAAGATATGATCGAGAGATGCTGACAGTCTGGAGAGTTGACTGAGAAGTCGAGACAACGTCGTCGTAAACCCCTTCGCTTGATAATGACCATGCTGCGAACGAATCTCCAGTTTGTTCCGCAAGATTGACTAGAGCTCGTCTCGAAGTCTTCTGGTGGCGACTTTCGGCGGAGCGGACTGACAGGGAGCGAATGAGATCAGTGGTAACCGCGATGGAAAGTTTGATGAAGGCTCACAGGTAGTAGTCGAATCGTTTACGAAAGAAGCGGCATTTCTTAACAAGTCGACTTGTTCGTGTCGAGCGGCGTCTGCAGCAGTTGATTGCTCGGTTGAGAGATGCTGCAAGAGATCGATAGATGTTGCGATGTGCTATATACACACGATTTCGTCAGCTGCTGAGTACTCTCTTGAAGAAACGAGGCTTACCTTTCTTCCTTCATCCCGAGTCACCTTGCTCACTCTAACGGTATCACCTATTCGCTGCTCAATCACGAGGTTCCCGTCCCCAACGCTCCGCAAATCCTCTGATCTTCGCTCAAACGAGGCATTCATCGTTCCCTCTCTTTCCCGCACTCCTCCTCTGATCCGTTCGTAAGTCTCCAGCATCGCTTCTTGACGACGTTGCGATGCTCGAGAAAGTTCAGCTTGTACACGAGCGAGGATCGTTGCTTCTTCTTCCGCAAGTCGGGTTCGTTCTGTTTCGAAGGAGGATTCGAGCGTTGAAACGAGTTCTTTCAGGAATGCGTTCTGTTTAAATCGAGACCGTTCAGCTTCTGAGACCGGTGAGAAGCGAGGACTTGCGACTCACCTCGGCAGAAAGCGCTTCGAGATCTTGTCGAGAGATGGAATCGAGGGATCTTCGATCTTGGTCGAGCTGAGCGACACACTCGAGATGCATCGCTTGAATCGGCTCGAACAGAGCTTCGAGTAGCTCAGTCGACTATGACGAGTAGAAGATGTCAGAACAGTCGCAAGGGGAGAGAGATAGAGGATTCTGCTCACCTCGACTGAATGTTTCTGTAATTCTTCGCTCAATCGATTCGCCAACTCCCTCTGTTCCCTCTCGACGTCGTTCGTCCGTCTCTCGATCCTCTCAAACAACGCTCGACAAGTTTCCTCGACGACCTCTCTGAACTCCCTCGCATCCCCCTTGAACCCTTTCTCCCCCTCCACGATCTCCTCCAAACACCTCGCGAATCCCTCCATCTGCTCCTCGACCAACTCCCTGCTCTCCCTCAGCAAAGTTTGCTGTCGTTTCTCGAATCCATCCAATTTAGTTTCCATCTCCCAAACGAATTCAGATTGTGCTTGACGAAGTGTCGAAGTTTGAGAAGAGATCTCGCTTGTTCTCGTAGCTATCGAAGAACTCGCGTCGTTCAACATGGCGAGGTTTGCTTGTTCGACGAGGGTTTTCCGAGCTGTCCACCCCCCCAACGAGCACATCAGCTCATAGGTTTCAAAAGAGAAAATGAGAGAAAGATGAGTTTTTCACCTAGTTTCATTCTCAGCCCTTCTAGATCCTCCCAAGCACTCTCATGATCCATTTTCCAACCTTTCCTACTCTCTTCCCACGCATCCGTCAAACACCTCAACTGTTCGTTCTCCCTCTTCGTCGCCTCCAATTCTTGCCGAGTCTCGCTCAAATCCTCTTTAGTCACCTCCAACTCCTCTTTCGTAAACCTCAATCCTTCTTTAGTCTTGGTCAACGCTCTCACATTCTGTTCGAGTTGATCCCGTGTAGAAGAGAGTTCCGATTTGAGGATTTCCAAATCCGTGATCGTTTTCTGATGTGACTTGAAAGACGTCTTGTAATTGAATCGTTCGGTTTCCAACTCTTCCAAAGTCTCTTTCGAAACGTAATAACCCGTCTCACTTCGAGCAGCCTGTATTGCAAACCTCAGGATCAGCTTTTCGCAACTAAAATCACGAAGAAGCGAGAGAGGAAAAGGCTCACTTTGAGATCCATTTTCAATCTAGTCATTTCACTCATGACCAAACCCAAATGAACGTCTTTGCCTACCCTCTGATTGATTTCGGCAGGTCGGTTCTTGATCGAAGTAGCTTGCAAAGCGTAAGACAAAGTACTCGCAGTTTCTTCGTAAGAGGTAGGAGAGATCGTCGCGATAATCGTAGTCTTCGTGTTGCCTCCCAAAGAATCTTGTAGTAATCGAGTCAATTTGGATTCCCTAAACGGAGGGAACTCAAAGGAGAACGATGTCAGCTCAGAATTTCGAGAGGGTAAATGAAAAAAGCTAGCTTACCGATATGGGATATGTAAACTCTTCTTCCCATTCTTTCCATTCTCTCCATCCCTCGCATTCCCACTTGGATTCATTCCATTCGATCTCTCTCCCGCCGCCGAATTCTCACTCAACATAGTAATGACTCTTCCCAAAGCCAACAAACTCGAATTGATCTTTCCCGCTTCCCTCGCCCTCCCATTCACTGCTCCTGATCGTCCAACGTTCTCCGATCCAGCCAAATCGACCAAGTTTAGTTTCCCAACTTTCAATAATCCTCCTCCTGATGCAGAAGTATCTTTCACGTGAACCAACAGCGTAAAGATTGAATGTGATCGCCTAAACACCATTTACAGAGTCAAAGAGAGAGATAGAAAGAGAGAGAGAAACGGAAGGCTTACGAAGAACGTTCGTTCATATTCGTACTTGCGATTTGACGTTTCTCTGAACCTCTCCTCAACACTTCCAACCCCTCTTCGGCATCGACAATAAAAGTTTCCTCCAATCCTTGAATCGTTACTCCCTGACTCGTGCTATTAATAATATTCGAGTTCCCTCCTCCTCCTCCATTACTACTCGAGTGCAAAGGTGCTTTGACCGGTTCATCATAAATCCTCAAACCCCCCGTCATCATTACTTCCTCTCCTCCTTCCTTCGCATTCAAATCCCTCAATTCCTCATTATACAATTCCACATAACTACACCTCACGGTAAACTCTCCTTTCTCCTTCTCTAGTTTCCCTAAATGATCAAACAAATAATACAAAGTCCTAGGTACGATCCCTGCATTCTCGGCAAACGTCGCTCCATTCGCAGAGAGATCTCCTTCCATCGTGTAAGTTTTACCCGTCCCAGTTTGTCCATAGGCGAAAATCGTACAGTTGTAACCTTCCAATACTTGGTCGAGGATCGGTTTCGCTACTTCGTCGTACAAGAGGGATTGAGTTGATTCGGGTCCGTAAACATTCCCTTTCTGTTGTGATGTTGTCGTCGTCGTCGGTGAAGAAGAAGAAGAGGAGGAGTGTGAAGAAGAAGAAGAAGAGGAGGGTAAAGAACGAGAACCGAAATCCCATGATCTTTCTTTGACGAGTAGTTGATTCTCTTGATTCTTATTATTTGAATTCGAACTAGAACTAGAAGAGGAGGAGGGTTCAGGATCGATCAAGGTGACTTTTGTACCTCTTGAAGAATCGACTTTGGTTACTATTCTAGCTTTTGAATTTAGTTCGGATAGAGTTGGACCTCGACATCTTACTACTACTTGAATGTTTCCATCCCCTTTTTGAGTGGGCGTTGAAGGGCGAGTAGAGGAGGAGAGAGAGGAGGAAGAGAGGGGAATTGGGTTTGTTGATTGAGAAAGTGAGGAGGAGGAGGTCGCGACTCGGCGGCGGGAAGAAGTGGTAGAGATAGGTGGTGGTGGTGGTCTTCGACTGGAATGCATTGGTTATGCGGCGAGTGAGTGGGTGTAAACTTAAGCGGTAGAGAGAGAGAAGAAAGAGAGAAGCAACTCGATCAAAACAAACTTCGAAACCCTCTCTTTACTCTTTCTCCATCACCTCGTACACGTCCAGAGTATGGCTAGTTGGGAATTATCACCACTCTGTGAGTACCCTTATCTCGATCACGCTCCTTATTCGTGCTTAATCTCGACTCATCCCCTTTCCCTGAATTAGATCGACATTCAACCTCGTCCTTGCTCCCTTCCCAACCCCTCGTCCTCTCCTCGCATCACTCGAAACTAATCCTACGTCATTCCACAACCTTACAAATAATCAGAACTTGGTCCCTCCTCTCCTCCTCTACCTCGAAAGATTCAAACTTATCATTCTCAATTTCACCCTTTACTGCCTCTGCCACTGCCTCCCAAGTCAGGATATTAGTTTATACATCAGATAGATCGACTGCGTGGGTATTGGATCCGGATAAGGATGAACCGATTGCCAAGTTAGATATTGGAGGGGAGGAAAGTCAAGGTTTCGAGTGGAGTTGGGATGGAAATTCTATACTCTGTTGGTCGGCACATCGAGTGAGGTTCTTCCTTTTCTCAAGAGGAAAGCCGAAGCTGACGAAGGAGTTTTTTTCTTTAGTTGAGGATTTCTATATTCTCTCTCGACGATCCAGGGTTGATCAAGTATATTCAGAATCCTAAATGCACATTCAAAGAAGGAGGATATGATTTCAATGACAAAGATGGTTATTTCGTCGTAATGGAGAGACACGGGAATAGGGATTGTTTAGGGATTTATGAATCAAACAATTGGACTTTACTTCGAGTACGTCCCAAACTCTCTCTCTCTCTCTCTCTTATACTCGAGAGTGGGTGAGCCTGTGAAACTGATTACAGAGTCATGGACGTATAGAATGTCGTCATTCAAGATCCTACGAGTGATTTGGGAGGCGTCAAATGGAGTCCGGATGGGAAATATTTCGTCGCTTGGTCAAATATCACTCATGTACGCTCTCTCTCTCTCTCTCTCTCTCTCTCTCTCTCTATCTCCTACTCTCACTCTCGCTTCTATTGACGATGATAAAAGGTCATTGAGTAGTATTACTTGCATGTCTTTACATTAGACGGTCGAAAAATCTCTACCTACTCTCCTTATTCCTCCCTCTCCTCCTCTCCTTCCACTCCACTCTCTCCTACCAATCCCTCATCATCCTCAACCGAACAATCTCGACTGAAGAAGTCTTTGTCCTCTCACATCGGACTAGGAATTCGAGTCGTTGAATGGAACAAATCTGGTGAATTCCTAGCGATTGGAGGGTACGATGGGAGAGTGAGGGTTTTGAGTCGAGCTGTAGGGTTCGAGAATGTAGTGAGTGAATTATCATGTCCCAACAAAGTGATTGGAGGGAAAAAGGAAAGAACTGTCAGCTCTCTCTTCTATTTTCGAGGGGGAAGGGAAACGAGAGCTGATGATAGAGAGAGAGAAGTAAATAGGTTGTATGGAGAGAACCTAATAAAGGTTGGATTGAGAATACTTTGGGGAAAGGAATCGTTCCTTGTGCGGTCTCTGTCTTTCTCCCCCCCCCTCTTTTCGTCGCACTCGCTAAACCTCCTCCCCTATTTATCCCCACAGTCGATTCCATCCCAACTCCTCACAACCTAAACCAAACACCTCAACCAATCGATCAGAGTAAACCCAACCCCCGTATCGGAATCTCCCGAATCGTTTGGTCGGTCGATTCAAAATGGTTATGCGTTTTAAACCGTGCGTCTTTTTTCTTCTTCTCTCCCTCTCTCTTTCTTCCCAAAAACTTCTCCACTAACTCCCCTAAGACCATCTCATCAAAACACACAGAATCATTCCCTTCAAACCTCTACATCTTTTCATTCCTCACCTCTTCCTCTTCCTCTTCCTCCTCCTCCCCCTCCTCATTACACCTGAAACCCAAATTACATACCCTCCTCCTCCTAAACTCATCAATCAAAACATTCTCATTCCAACCCCCGTCTAACTCCTCCAACTCTTCTTCAATCTTGACTATTTTGACTAGGGAACAAAGTTTCATTCTTTGGACTTCACCTTTACCTTGTAATACAGAAGAAGGTAATGATGGATTAACAGAGGGAGTTGGGATCCCTGGAACAAGTCTTGAGAAAGTGGGAGATGGTGCGGGGTTCAAACCGAATCAAGTTAGTTTTGGACCGGGGGAAGGAGAAGGAGAGGGGAAAGTCATGTTGTTGAGTGAGAAGGGTGGGATGTTTTGTTGTGGTTATCCGGTGGATTGAGAGAAGTGAGGGTGAGAAAGGTAGGGAGGCAGGGGGAGTGGTGAAGAGGGAGAGGGAGGACTTGGGATTTTGCGTCATGGATGAAGGAGTGTAGATAGGTCAAGGATATTTGTTGTCGAATACTATGGTTCTGGTCTTCTTCGAGGCGAGGCATTTGGGAGAGTGCGAAACAGCGAAGAAAGCTTGTTTGGCGAAGTGATACCATTACAGGGAATCCTCGCCTTCACGAAATGATATAGGCTACTTCGAACTCATCCTAAGCGAGTAGGGAAATTACCCGAGCCCGAGACGAGGTTGCGAGAGAGCGCAAAACGAGTTTGATCTCTTTCTCTTGCTCCCTTCACTCTCGACTACTCAACTGCTCTGGAACCGGCTCGAATATGACAAGTCAGGCTATATCTACTAGCCGAGTGAGTCTACATGCTCTCCAGCTTCTTCAGGAGCTAGAATTGATCATATTCTCTATCTTCAGATTGATCACTTCTCCTCCCTTCCCAATGAACTCCTCGACCAGATCTTCAACCTAGCTTATCTCAAACCACTCAGCTCCTCTCGTGTTCGGCTCGGAGAACCACTCTCGAAACGTCTACTCCCTTTCTACCTTCGACTTCTTCATCACACCTTTTCTCCGAGCAAGTGGAAATCTGTTTATCTACTCAATCAGGCCAGCATTCAAGACTCGGCGCTCAGTGATCGAATCAAGCAAGCCAATTTCGAATCTCTGTCCGGATTGAAAAGTTCGCAAGAAGTGTCTGAATTCGAGTTCCTTGTTCGCCGCATCTCGAACGTCGAGGAGGTTCAATTCACCCTAGACGAATCAAACATACCTCGAATCTTCTGGAATCTGCTCTACTCGAGGCCTTGTCTGTTTCCGAAGTTACGCTCGCTCCAAATCGAATTACTCGACAACGTTGGTGGACTTCCTTCGCCCATCACCGGTCTCGCTCCTCTTCGACATTTCCAAACCCTCACCGACCTCACTGTCCTATGGCCCTACCGCTCTTCCGTCTCTACCTACGTTCCCATCCTCTTACCGAATGTCAAGCATCTCAGTATCCGAGGAGATGGTTCCGCCAACGTCTCCTGCCTTACTCTCGTCCAATCTTGCCCTTCTCTCGAGATTCTCGAACTCAACGGCGATGAGGCAGATGGCGGACTCGACGACGTCCTACTCGGCTTACCTCAAACTCTCCCTGGTCTTCGTCTCGAAGGTCCCTTTGCAGAACCCGTCGATCACTCTCTCACCCATCTCACCGGACTTCGACGTCTTCACCTCGGCGAGGACAGTTACGGAACCGATCTCGCCCATCATCTCTCCTCTCTGCCCCTCCTCGAAACACTCACCCTCGACGAAGCATGGGACGACGTAAAAGTTGTCGGCTCAATCGTGAACGGTCGACATCGTCTTCAAGCACTGAAGCACCTCACGCTCAACTTCCGTCTAGGCTGGAATGCCGGCACTCGCGTTGATCTCAACCAGCCAGTTCAAGAGCAACTCGATACGAAGAACTGTCTTGACTACCGCAATCGACTTCGATACAATCGAGACCAGCTCTTGACCCTCGAAGTCTTCATCAAGATGGCTCAACATCAGGAGATCACGGTAGAGGGAAATGCGGTCGAATCGAGGAAGAAGATGGAAATGTGCATTGTCGAATCGCACAATCGTGGACTCCTTCGACTCGTGTGGACTGGAGATGCAGCAGCCTACGAAGAGGCACGAGCTCTAGCGTTCGATTACCGCTACTTGCTCCCTCAGATCAATCTCCACCGCTTTGACTTCTCTCGGTGCCGCGTTGTCAAGGTCGACCTTCCGGAACAAGATTGGTTTCTCTTGAGGTTGGAAGAACAGGGATGGATCGAAAAGAACTTTGGATGGATTAAGAAAGGTTCGCACATCTCTGAGAGACAGGTTTACGACGTCGAGGAAGAAGGCGAAATCGAGTCGGGTCATTCTGATGGAGAAACCGAGGGTGAGCATGTAAGCTGGAAGAGCGTGGTCTGTGGTATTGGTGGATTATGGTCGAGGATGTGGAGTGCGTGCTTGTCGAAGGGTGCTTTACGAATTTAGGGAGTAGACCAAGATGCAGTAACGCAAATGAGTTTCGTTCATTTCTTTGCTCCGGTTCGCCCGCGAGGAGAGAGCGAGTACTCAAGCTCAGCGACGACCCGAGAGTCGTAGATCGCTAGACATTGAGCGATGCTTTCGATTACACGGAATCCTTGCGAAACAAAGACTGATCTCGGACTACGGCGATAGGCTAGTGTACAGAAATTGGGTAATTGACCGTCCATATTGTCGCTCCTCTGAGCTCTCAATCACAAGCTCCCGAACACTGGCAAGACTGTTGCAGGCGGTCGAGAGTGATCCAAGGAAGAGAAGGGATTCGTTTTGCGACGGAAGAAGAATTCCTCGCACGCAGCGTTGAATGTCAGTAGGGCGATCTTACGGAACGCTCTTAATACTCAGCGAGTAGAGGAGCTACCCGAGCTTGAGACGAGGTTGCGAGAGAGCGCAAAACGAGTATCATCTTTTTATCTTTCCCCCTTCACTCTCGACGACTTAATTGCTCTGAAACCGGCTCGAATATGACTAGTCCGGCTATTACTGCTAGCCGAGTGAGTCTACATGCTCTCCAGCTTCTTCAGGAGCTAGAATTGATCTCATTCTCCCTCCCTCAGATTGATCACTTCTCTTCCCTCCCCAACGAGCTACTCGACCACATCTTCGACCTCGCTTATCTCGATTCAAACAGACAACTTCGTACACTCCTCGGCTGTCCCCTATCAAAGCGTCTACTCCCTTTCTACCTCCGAATCCTTCGTCACACTTTCTCCCCGAGTGAATGGAGGCACGTTCGTCTACTCAACCAAGCCATACAACAAGATCCAAGCGTCGGTGGTCAGATCAAGAAATTGTTCACCTACGACTTTATTGGAGGATTCAAAGAGCCGCAAGATGCGATCGAACTCGCTTTACTCCTTCGTCAGATCCCCAATGTGGTCGAGATTGGCTTCTACATGAATACGAAAGATATGGCTCGAGTATTCTGGGCCGAACTCGACGCGAATCCTACACTCTTTCCGAAACTACGCTCTCTCGAAATCGAATTCTTGATCGACTTGAACTCGCAACCTTCTCCTACCACCGGTGTAACCCCTCTCCGACATCTTCAGAGTCTCACCGACCTCACAGCGTCTTGGCCCTACAATTCTACCATCTCACCCGTTCCCGCCGTTCGACTCCCCAACATCACATACTTGAAATTCCGAGGAGAAGGATGCTGCGAAGCTTCGAACCTTGCTCTCATCCAGTCTTGCCCCTCCCTCGACTTCCTCGCTTTCGACTAGATCTCCAGTTCGAATTCCATGCATCTCGTTCTACCTGGCATCTCCCCGAATCTCCGAGACCTCTCCCTCTGCGGTAGCTTCGACAATCCGATCGATCAACAACTCACACATCTTGTCGGGCTACGCCGTCTCGAACTCGGCCCGAATAGCTACGACCGGAACCTCGCCGCTCACCTCTCACTCCTACCTTTCCTCGAATCGCTCACTCTCGGAATGGCAGCCCACGATGTCACAGCTGTCGCAAGGCTCCTCGATGGTCCACATCGTCTTCAGCAGCTCCGCTCCCTCACCCTCGACTTCACTATGTGCATGAAGTTCTGTGTGCGTGCCGACCCTGAAAACCTCAATTGGCAAGATGAAATTTGGAGGGACGAGGTAGGCTCCTCACTTCGTTACAGCAGGCAGGAACTTGAGTCCCTTGAGGTGTCAGTGGTCATGGCGAGGAATTCAGGGATCAGAGTCGACGGGCAAGTCCTGGATTTGAGGGATGAGATGGAAAATTACTTGATCGAGTTACACAATCGTGCTATTCTACACCTTGCATCGACCGGAGACCCGTCAAAGTATCTCGAGGCACGAGCCACATCCCTCGACTACAGCTTCCCTCTCCCTTTCGTCAATCTCAGGGGCCTCGACATCACGCGAAGTCGAATCGTGAAGGTACCGATTGCTCAACCCGGCTGGTTCGCTTTGACTTTGCAGCAATAGGCAAGGGGTCATTTCAGCAGAGCTTTGGATGGATTGAGGAAAAGGTTTGTCTCGGAACGGGAGGATTACGAAATCGTAGAGGGAAGTGAAACCGGTTGGAGTGGCAGGGGTGTTGAAGAGGAGCGGGGTGGTTGGACGGGCTTTACTTGTGGGCTTTGTGAATTATGGTCAGGGATCTGGAGTGCGTGCTTGTCGAAGGGTGCTTTACGAATTTAGGGAGTAGACCAGATGCAGTAACGCGAATGAGTTCCTTCCATCTCCATCGCTCTCGTTCGCCCTCGAGAAGAGAGCGAGTACTTGAGCTCAGCGACGACCCGAGAGTCGTAGATCGCTAGACATTGAGCGATGCTTTCGATTACACGGAATCCTTGCGAAACAAAGACTGACCTCGAAATCCGGCAGTAAGATCGCTACGAAGCAAGTAGGTAAGCGACCGTCCACATTTTTGCTCCTCTGAGGCTCTCGATCACGAGCTCCTGGACACTGACAAGACTGATGCAGGCGGTCGAGAATGATCCAAGGAAGAGAAGGGATTCATTTTGCGACGGAAGAATTCCTCGCACGCAGCGTTGAATGTCAGTAGGGCGATCTTACGGAACGCCCTTAATACTCAGCGAGTAGAGGAGCTACCCGAGCTTGAGACGAGGTTGCGAGAGAGCGCAAAACGAGTTTGATCTCTTTCTCTTGCTCCCTTCACTCTCGACTACTCAACTGCTCTGGAACCGGCTCGAATATGACTAGTCAGGCTATATCTACCAGCCGAGTGAGTCTACATGCTCTCCAGCTTCTCCAGGAGTCTGATCTGATCTCATTCACTTTCTTCAGATTGATCGCTTCTCTTCCCTCCCCAATGAGCTACTCGACCACATCTTCGACCTAGTTTATCTCGACTCAAATAAGCAATTTCGTACACTCCTCGGCTGTCCCCTCTCAAAGCGTCTACTACCTTTCTACCTCCGAATTCTTCGTCACACTTTCTCTCCAAGCAAGTGGAAGTTCGTTCGCGCGCTCAATCATACGATTCTTCACGACTCAACGATCGGCACTCAAATTCAACAAGTAGACTTGAAGTCACTCTCCGGGTTCAAAAGATTGGAGGATAGAGCCGAATTCATTTTCCTCCTTCGTCACGTTCCGAACGTCAAAGAGATCCACTTCATCCTTGACGAGAGCGAAATCTCTCAGGTCTTCTGGAGCCAAGTCGATTCGAACCCTCATCTATTCCCTAACCTTCGCTCGCTCCAAATCGAATTACTCGACAGCGTTAGTGGAAATCCTTCATCTATCACCGGTCTCACTCCTCTCCACCATCTTCAATCCCTCACCCATCTCACGGTCTTGTGGCCAGACTATTCTTTCGTCTCTACCTACGCTCCCATCCTCCTACCGAATGTCAAGTATCTCAGTATCCGAGGAGACGGTTCCGCCAACGTCTCCTGCCTTACTCTCGTCCAATCTTGCCCTTCTCTCGAGATTCTCGAACTCAACGGCGATGAGGCAGATGGCGGACTCGACGACGTCCTACTCGGCTTACCTCAAACTCTCCCTGGTCTTCGTCTCGAAGGTCCCTTTTCAAGACCAGTCGATCAGTCTCTCGTCCATCTCACCGGCCTTCAACGTCTACACCTCGGCGAGGACAGTTATGAAACGGATCTCGCCCTTCATCTCTCCTCTCTACCCCTCCTCGAGACACTCACTCTCGAAGGAGCGCGGACTACAGACGAAGCAGCAATTCTCGCAGACCTCGTTGATGGATCACAGCGCCTTCGCGCACTTCGGTATCTCGTTCTGAACTTTACGACAGGTTTGTGGCCGGGAATCCGTCGTGCTGATCTCGATGATCCCGATTGGGACGCCGGCGACGACTTCAGGTACGGCAGGCTACGCTACAGCGAATCAAACCTGTCTTCTATCGAGGAATCAATCGTCAAGGCTCGATCCCGTGGGATTTCAGTGGCTGGATCAGCTCACGAATTGAGGATGAAGACTTTCAACTATCTCGTCGAGAATCACAATCGTGCAGTTATCTACCTCATCCACAACGCTGATGACCTGGTCGACCGGCGAGACCTCGAGGACGCCGAAATAGAGCTCAGGGAAGTTGAGGGGGCGGCAATCCGATACGGCTTCGATCTACCTTCATTCGTATACGGACGTCGACTCTCGCACGGTCAGATCTTCAAAATTCCGGTAGATGAAGATGGTCGATTTGTGTTGGGATTGAAGGAGGAAGCTGGAGGAACGGCTTCGAGTAACGCGTGGGCTAGGGGAGGAGGATAGACCTTGGCAAGAGTTCTGAGAGGAGAAAACTGTGAAAAGTGTAGGAAAAAGGAACGGATTATGGAAGCTTGATTTTGCGCATCGAGGGAGGAATGAAGGCGCATGAGAATAGAGATGGCGGCTTTACATGCGATCGATGCGAGGAGGACAAAGGAGTTGGACGAAATGTGGAATGCAAGTTGAATTTTTTAGTCTACAGCAAGCGTCTTCTTTTGCTCCAGCTACTCAGATGTCCTCTATGCGCCGAATATCCGTGTTTTCGAGCGAATTTTGTCGGGTAGCGAGATACTTCAGTCTGCGAAACTGTTCAAAACTGCTGCTTCGTAGAGCACCACCTTCATTCCTCTACATTGTCGTTGAGCTCAGCGGCAAGCTCTGACAAGTGTCCTTGTCAATGATCGTCGTCCAGCACTTTCATCGAGAATAGGCCGCGAGAGATTCATCGTTCGACTTTCCGTCCTCTCTCCAGCTGTTGTCTTCTATCGACTTTGTTTGTCGGAGCTTCTCTGTAATCCATCGCGTAGAGCCGATTGAGCGTTGTCAAGCGCCGGCATTGCTCGACGCGAGGGCTCGAATTTCTATAGCCGGATCAGTCTCTTCTTGCGACTGAAAGACCCCATAACAGCACAGCCAAAGGGGATGAACTGAAGTAGACGAGGAGAGGGATGCACGAGAGCGTTAGAAGCACAGCCTGTTAAGAGTGTGGAACTGCTCCGGATGGAAACTGCTCCTTTCACTCGAGGTGTCATCAGGAACTCCTCCCTGTGGCTCCTCCTGAGCTGAGGACAGTCATCAGCAACCTATATACAAGCTGGCTGCAAGCCGGCAAGCGAGTCAGAGCGAAGGGCGGCAGAAGAAAACTGAGTTTCTCCTCTGCGAAAGCATCCTACGTCCTACTGGGCCGGAGCAAAAGAGCGTGACGACTGTGAGGTTCGAACTCACGAAGCGTGAACTACTACGATGCACAAGTGCCTGAACGTAGCCCCATAACCACTCGGGCAAGTCGCCAATGAAGTGCGAAGAAAAAGCTTTGCGGTACTCAATCAAATTGATTGGACTGTTCCGTTTCATGATCCGAACAAGCTTCTGACTTCTCCTAGCTGTACCGCTTGGTCTGATACTTCATTGGCGTCAGTAGAAACCGATTCTACGATCAAATCTGCAAGGCCGCGGAGTTCAGACGGTTCGCTGTCTCATCTCTTTTCACGGGAATAGACTTGGTTCCGAATCCCGCAATGCCTGAGGTCCGCAATTTGCAAAGCTCCCTGAAGCCGATCTATGAGTATGTTCACTGGTGTAATACTCCTGGAGGCTCGCTATCAATTCTCGTCTGTAGCCGTCTTCGGACAATTCGCTCGAACAGTTCAAGGGAAGCACTCGCTCTCCTCCTTCTCAGTCCACTCGTTGTGCAGACGACGGAGACACTCACTCGTCGAATGACTCCGAACAGCTGAGACTGTTAGGTCCTGCGCGGAAAGACAGTCCCTGAGGAATCTGACCAGAAAAGGAGAAAGAAAGCGAGACGCGTTCCGTTTCCTCCTTTCGATGGGGAGTATCACCGGAAGCACCCCTGGGAGCATTGCTCGCAATCCGATAAGGGACAGCCACTGAAAGCTGGAGAGGATCAAAGCGGAAGGAATGAGTAGAGATAGACCATTCGCACAAATGGGATCACTTTTTTTGTAGTTTCATTCCGAGACGAGTCGAGCTGAAAGTAGACAAAGAGATGAGTAGATCAATCTGAAGGGGACGAGATGAGAGGCTGGGGAAGTCGGAGGGGAGGATCGAAATGAGCTGAGAAGGACAGCATCACTAGTCAGCAATTGTTCCCAGCGAGTCGAGTAAGAAGCAGCTCCTCAGGTCATCTTGAAGAATCATGCGCGAAGATCTTGTAGCAATTTTGCGATTTCTCGGAAGCAAGGAAAGGTATTGCGAGAGGTGAGCTAGGAGCTGGAGAGCTACAGTCTAGCGAAGCGAAACTAACCTCGGGACGCTCGAGAGGTGTATGTAGCGAGAGCTACTACCGAAGGTCGAGGAGCGGATCTGTAAGATCGAGGAGAGTAGAGTAAGTTTCGCTCGGGTACAGAACCACGCGAGGAAAAGAGACGTACCGAGTGCTAGACTTGTCGTGTAGACAGACTCGACTCGATTCATGGACTTGCTAGTAGCACTACAGGGAGCGTGAGAAAGAAGAGCAGGATGAGCGTGAGAAAGACTCGGAATCCAGAGGGCTTAGAATCTCGGACCAGAAGCTCCGCCCCATGCAGCACTACTGCCTAGCGAACATGTGCTGGATTTCGACTGAAAGACGGGGACAGAGATATACAGGGTGTCAATCGAGAGTGACCGCACACGACTGCTGTGCCAACTCTTCGCAAGCTCGTCAAAGGCAAAGTCGATCAGCCTTCCCGCGAGGAAGCAGACCACGAGCGACTCAAAGCCTCTTGTCTGGATCTCGAGGCAGGCACGAATCATGCCGTATATGAATTGGAGTGTCGGAGATGGTTTCGTCAATTTCGCAATAGACGCCTTGACGTTTCCGACGCTCCGTCGCCTCTGTGACAGGATTGTCGAGAACCAATCGAGATACGGAAGAGTAAAGCTGAGATGTTGAGCTAGGTCAGGAAACGTCGTTCGAATCATGAAACGGAACAGTCAGATCAATTTGATTGAATGTTGCAAAGCTTTCTCCTCGCAACTCATTGGCGACTTGCCCGAGTGGTTATGGGGCTACGTGAATGGCGCTTGTGCATCGAGTAGTGAACGCTCAGAATGAGTAGAGAGCGCAATCGGCGAGAGTCGGGTTTGAGCTGTTGCGAAGATTCGAAGATTCGAAGCAGCTACTGCACAAAACTAGGCCTCACTTCGACTAGGTGTACAGGAGGTGTTCGGAGAGCACTCTGATGCGGACTTCGAGGTAGATTGCTCAGCTAGATTGGGCGTGCGAAGTGCCAAAACCTCGACACTTTCGAAAATTCGATCTGATTCGCTCTCACCACTTCTTACGAGTTTCTGGATTGGTGATTCGCATCACATGGGAGTCAGAGAGAGAAGCAGACGCATAGAGGGAAGCGGACGAGCCACAGAGTGCAACGGAACAAGTTGGAAAATCGGCGAAAGTGGCGAAAGTCGTGATCCTTCGCTTAGAGCTGGAGAAACCTGATCTCGAGAGAGTCGACAAAGCGGACAAAAGATAATAGAGGTGGTGAGAAAGGGAACGAAAGAAAAGATTCTTTCACATTCTGCGAACTTGTGCGAATGTCGATCGAAATCCCGCGCCTCTTCTCTCTCTCTCTCCTTCTCTTCACTTTTCCCCCGCTTCATTTCACCTTTTCGTGAGTTCTACCTCTAGACTAGATCCCTAGTCCTACTTACTGACTCTATTCCTCACTCTCGTCCTCTCTAAACCTCGGCTCCCCCCCCACTTCTACTTCGTCACACTCTCTTCCTCTCCCTATATTTTCAACCACCCGATCTCGCTCCGATCTCACTCTCAATCTATTCAGCAATAAGTGAGTCTCCCTCTCACACCCCAAGGCGAGTTGCCACTGTTGTCGGAATCGCTCGCTCCTCGCCTCCTCCTCAAAGTCATCATCCTTTGTTTACTTTGCTGACTTCAGCTCGCTTGCTTCTGTAACAGATCCACATATCTTCAGCACTCTCCATCATGCAAATCTTCGTCAAGACCCTTACCGGTAAAACCGTGAGTTGTCCATTTCACCGCTTCATTCAACTTTCCCTGAGAAAGCGAGAACTCATCCTCTCCTTTTCCAGATCACCCTCGAAGTTGAATCTTCCGATACGATCGACAACGTCAAGGCCAAGATTCAAGACAAGGAAGGTATCCCTCCCGATCAACAACGTCTCATCTTCGCTGGAAAGCAACTCGAGGACGGTCGAACTCTTTCCGACTACAACATTCAGAAGGAATCCACTCTTCACTTGGTTCTTCGTCTCCGAGGAGGTATGCAGATCTTTGTAAAGACTTTGACGGGAAAGACTGTGAGTTCTCAAACGCCGCTCTTTGTCTCTTCTCTCTCTTTCGATGAAAACTCATTCTTCTCCTCCCTCTCTCCAGATCACTCTCGAAGTCGAATCCTCCGATACGATCGACAACGTCAAGGCCAAGATTCAAGACAAGGAAGGTATCCCTCCCGATCAACAACGTCTCATCTTCGCTGGAAAACAACTCGAGGACGGTCGAACTCTTTCCGACTACAACATTCAGAAGGAATCCACTCTTCACTTGGTTCTTCGTCTCCGAGGAGGTATGCAGATCTTTGTCAAGACTTTGACGGGAAAGACTGTGAGTTCTCAAACCGCTCTTTCTCTCTTCTCTCTCTTTCGACGAAACTCATTCTTCTCCTCCCTCTCTCCAGATCACCCTCGAAGTTGAATCTTCCGATACGATCGACAACGTCAAGGCCAAGATTCAAGACAAGGAAGGTATCCCTCCTGATCAACAACGTCTCATCTTCGCTGGAAAACAACTCGAGGACGGTCGAACTCTTTCAGACTACAACATCCAGAAGGAATCTACGCTCCATCTTGTACTCCGTCTTCGTGGTGGACAATAGATCAGTAAGGTTGAAAAGGGTTGAATAGGGATCTCGAGCTTGTAACGTCGATTTACTCTTTCTACTGAATCTCTCTTTTGCGCTGCCGTCCCTGTCTCCACATCTCGTTCGCGTGTTTGAAGCTTTCGTCCAGAAGTGCTCTACTGGTGTCACATCGATAAGAGTGATTTCAGAACGCTTTGACCTTTCTCTCGCAATTGTCGACTTCCTCATCTCAAACTTGGCCACTTCTGCTGCTTCCGTTTCAGACCTCACTAGTACGCCGACACCTACTCTATAGCTTGCATATGGCTCTTCGAGATCGGGTCTCCCTTGAAAGCGCAATCGATTCGCCGACTTTTGCGATTCTTTTCCGCAGAGCACTCTGTTCGCCTATGCGCGACGAGTTGAGTGATCAAGATCTATCCTTACTCTACTCTTTCGCTGCTCCTCTCGACAACACTCGCCTTCGTTTGAAAGACGCCAGTTGCTGTCCAGAGTTCCCTCACCTCGTCCAGGTTCCAACTTTCGAAAAGCTGCTTTGATTCTCGCTTCTTGTAGGATCCTCGCTCGAATACAGAAGAAAAGAGTAGGAGACAACAAACAACGTTTCGCAGAGAGGAAGAGACAGAGAGAAAGCTGCAAATGGGAGAGAAGAGTAGGTACAAAGAAAGAAGAACAAAGGAGAGAAACCTATAAACAGAATGAAAGCGAAGTAACTACAAGCTACAGAGAGAGACAGAAAGCTACTCGTAATCGACCTGAGCATCGTCGTCGATATCTAAATCTCGTTTCCAGTATCCTCCTCTTCCGTATCCCCATCCCCTTCCCCTTCCATACCCCCATCCTCTCCCGTAACCATATCCCCTTCCGTAACCGTAACCATATCCTCCTCCGTATCCACCTCCTCCGTAGAAACCATCTGCATCGACATCCCTCTTGTTCAATTCCAAGTCGGAAGATTCGACGATTTCATCCCTTTTCGAAGGAGTAGATTCTTCGTAAGGTCGGTATCCTCCTCCTCCCCAACGACGACATTCGTACCTCCAAGGTTGCCAACGACAGTAGGGAGGTCGGTAAGGAGGGTACCAAGGTCGACCAGGAGGACGATAAGGAGGATAGAAAGGTGCGTTGGGTTCAATTTTGTCACTTTGAGGGATTGAAGGAGTTGAATCGGGAGTGGTAGTAGTAGGGTTTACATCGCGTTGATCGAGAGAGTTAAGAGAAGATTCAGGTGAGACTGCGAGAGAGAGTGCAGTAGGAACGAGGAAGAGGAGAGAGATTGCGATCTTGGAGAAGTGCATCTTCGTTGAAGCTGTCGACGAGGGGGAGGAATAGTCAGTATCTACTTTATGGGAGAAGAGTGAGAGACATACAGATTGAGTACAAGGAGTGAGAGGTGATAAGTTGAGATGAGGGAGGAGAGGGAGGGAGAAAGTGAGAGGAAGGAAGGAAAGAGAGGAAAGCAGAGGCAATCGGTTTTGAGAGCGAAGTGGAGGTTGCTGAGAAAGAGAGATCCAAAATCGGAGGAAACGGAGAATCGGCTAAAGGAGAGTGCTACGTCGCACCAACCCAAAATCGCCCCTACTACTTTCGCTGGCAGCATGACCCACTCCCAAGCCTCTATTGTAATCACTGAAGGTCTGGGCGGGACTAGGAGAGAAAGGAGCGAAAGAAATCGAGAAAGGAAAGGAAAGAGAGCGACTCTTGAGCCGTCAGCAACTCCTACTTAGTCGTAACGTTCCCTTATTTCAACCTAGCGATCTTAATGGTCCTTCGTATCGTTGTGAGCTATCCGGCGAGAGAAAGGAGAGAGTTTGTGAAGCGAGAGATAGGGAAAAGTGCTTAGCTTGTACTCTCTCCACCCTCTCTAGCTCTCCAGCGACAGTAAGTGATCACAGAGTACCTTGCAGAAGTGATTATATATCTATGCTCTAACGAGAGTGAGTACAACCTTGTCCTCACCGATTTCTTGCTCCTCCTCGATGATGACTTCCCTTCCCTCTGCTTTCAATTCCTTCTTGTCCATGAGAGCCCTCTTGAGAACCTTGACAATGACATCCATTCCACCCTCGATGATTTGCTGAAGCTCAGCCGAGCATCCAGAGTAGTAAACATCGATATCATCCGTTGCGAATAATCCAGCCTTCTTTCGAAGTCGTTGCACTCGGTTGATAACTTCTCGTGCAGCTCCTTCTTGTTCGAGTTCAGGTCGACGGAGAACATCGAGGAGTACGACGACATCGTTGTTGGTGTTCGTTTCGTAGTGAGGTCCTCCTTCGACTCGAGTCGGAAGTTCGACATATCGAGTAGCGGTAAGGTCTCCCTTTGCGAGTTCGATACCATCGACCGTGATCTTTCCAGTCGAGAGGTAAGCCTTGACATCCTCTGACGAGACGTTGGGGAGAGCCTTCTTGACGCGAGCGAGATCCTTTCGAAGCTTGCGACCGAGAACAGTGTAATCAGCATCGGCGCGGAACTTGATACCGCATCGAGCTTCGTCGGTGGTGAAGACGACGGTTCGGACGTTGAGCTCTTGTTCGACGTAGGTGAGGAGGGATTTGACATCGTCGAGGTACTCTTGCGAAGGGTGGAAGACAACCAATTCGGCGAGGGGAGTCTTTGGAAAGTCCATTGATGTCAGCTATCGAGTACTGCGTGTAAGCGGACAAAGAGAGCATACCTTGAGAGGAACGACCATACGTTCTCGAGTAGTTCGACCGAGTTCGATGACAGCTTGCAATCGAGATACTTGACGTTCGATAGTCGTGTCGAAGTACTCTTCTCGTGCTTGAGGGAAGGGAAGGAAGTGAAGAGATCGGACATCATCTCCGACACCGAGGTTGGAGATGTCGGCAGGGAAGAATGGTCGAAGTCCTTGGTAGATGTTTTCGGTAAGGAAAGGAGTGAAGGCTGAAAGGGTTCGGACAAGGGTGAAGAGGGTTTCGAAGAGGGTGTTGAGAGCGTGAGTAGTATCTTCGAGACCGTTCTCTCCCTTGAGTCGTCGTCGGTTGAATCGAATGTACCAATTTGTGAGTTCATCGATGAGGTTGAGCATTTGTGCGACGACAGTGTATAGTCGGTAAGCTGATCATGAGAGTGAGAGAACAATCAGCAGCTGAATGTGAGGGCGAGCAACGAGGAGGAAGTTGTGAACTTACCCTCCATCTCGGTTTTGACGAGCTGAATAAGGGTTTGACACCTTGCGAGAATCCATCGATCCATGACATTGGTACTGCCGAGACTCTTGGGATCGTATTTGAAGTCGACACCTTGATCCTTCTTGAGGAGGGCGGCTTGTCCGAGGAAGAATCGGTAAGAGTTGAGAAGAGGAAGGAGAACGTGAGAGACGACATCCTTGACACCTTCCTCCTTGAATCGGAGGGAGTCGCCACGGACGACAGGAGAGTTGATCAAGAAGAGTCGAAGAGCGTCGGCACCATATCGGTCGACGATCAAGTTTGGATCAGGGTAGTTCTTGAGAGATTTCGACATCTTCTTTCCGTCGGCAGCGAGAACGTGACCACAGACGATGAGGTTCTTCCAGGGAGCGGTGTTGAAGAGGTGGGACGAGAGAACGAGGAGAGTGTAGAACCATCCTCGAGTTTGATCCATAGCTTCCGAGATGAAGTCGGCCGGGAACGATTTCTCGAACTTCTCCTTGTTCTCGAAGGGGTAGTGGACTTGAGCGTAGGGCATACTGGATCACGCTCATTATCAGCTTTCGAGCTCGTTCAAAGTACGAGAAAGGATTACTCACCTTCCCGACTCGAACCAACAATCGAATACTTCCTCGACACGCTTGAGGTCACCTTTACCTTGCTTGCTAGGGATAGTGATGTGATCGATCTTGTCTCGGTGAAGATCGGTGATACCCTTGACGCCAGAGAGTTCCTCGAGTTGTTCGATCGAAGAGATGCAGACAATCTGTTTCCGAGTGAACGATTAGTTTCTGTCTCGATAAAAGGGAAGTATCGGAGCGAGGGCATACCTCTTGATAGTCTTCACTAGCCCACAAAGGTAGAGGGGTACCCCAGTACCTGTTCCTCGAAACGTTCCAATCCCGAGCGTTCTCCAACCAATTTTGGAATCGGTTCTCTCCAACTGAAGCGGGAACCCAGCGAGTCTCCGAGTTATTCTTGACGAGCTCAGATTGATGACCTTGTACACGAATGAACCAAACGGGGATAGCTCGGTAGATGAGAGGAGTTCCGGATCTAGATCGAGCAAACAAGGGAATCAGCGAACCGTCGACATATGGGAATGGAGAGAAAGGAGACTGACCTCCAGCAGAAGGGGTAAGAGTGAGTGAGTGTGGTGGCGACGATGACTTTTCCGAGGTTCTTGAGATGCTTGACGATGTTCTTGTCGGCTTCCTGTAGGAGTTGGGAACAAACATTGATCAGAAAGCGCGTCATGAATTGAGAAGTAGAAGCTGACTTGCCTTGACGTATTGACCAACGAAATCAGGAACCTCATCGGTGTAGATACCTTTCTCGTCGATGGGGCAAGGAGGCATCTCTTCCTTTCCAACGATACCCTCTCGAACGGCGATACGGTGATCGTCGTCACCGAAAGCGGGAGCTTGGTGAACGATACCGGTACCGGAAGTGTCGGTAACATAAGTGTCGGAGATGACCTTGAAGGCTCGGTCGGCGTACTGTTACAAAGGTGAAGTCGAGAACAGATCAGCATCATCTCTCGGCGAATAGAACGACAATGTAGCTCACCTTTTCCTTGAAGTAATCGAAGAGGGGTTCATACTTGATGCCAACGAGATCTTTACCCTTGTAAGTTTCCAAAACTTCGTACTTCTTCTCCTTCTTCGCCTTTGCTGCATCTTTGTAGAGGGTAGAAAGGAGTTTGTCGCAGAGGATAAAGTTGGTGTCGCGCTCTTTGTCGTGGATTTTGATGTAGGTGAATTCGGGGTGAACACAGAGAGCGAGATTGGTAGGGAGGGTCCAGGGAGTGGTCGTCCAGGCGAGGAGAGCGGTAGAAGGGTCGTTGATAAGTTTGAAAGCGATGGTGACTATTTCAACGAGGCGAGTCAGCGTCAAGAAGTTTCAGAGAATAACAAGCGAGAGAGGTTGCTCACCAGCAGGATCTTGAACATCCTTGTACGCTTGACCAGCCTCGAAGTTGGACAAAGGAGTAGTACAACCAGTAGTGTAAGGCATGACCTTCAATCCACGGTAAACCAAATCCTTGTTCCATAACTGTCCAAAGACCCACCACACACTCTCCATATAACTCGTGTTGAGGGTCTTGTAATCGTTGTCGAAATCGATCCATCGTCCCAACCGCTCGACGGTCCTCCTCCATTCCGAAGAGTATCGCATGACGATAGCGCGACATTCAGCGTTATACTTGTCGATACCCATTTCCATAACATCAGCTTTCGAGGTGATTCCGAGTTTTTTGTCAATCTCGTGCTCGACGGGAAGACCGTGAGTATCCCATCCGAATCTTCGCTCGACGTAGAATCCATTCGAGTGAGCGAAACGAGTGACGATATCCTAACGAGAATGCGAAACGGAAATGTCAGATTCTGCTCTTAGATTTCCCTTCTGCAACAGGCCGCTTCCTCGCCCGAGTCAGAGATAAAAAGACTGAGTAGCTCACCTTTACGGTACCCATGAGAATGTGTCCGTGATGAGGGAGACCAGTTGCGAAAGGAGGACCATCGTAGAAAGAGTATTGAGGACGACCTTCCGACTGTCTGATGGATTCTTGGAATGCATCAATGTCCTTCCAGAATTCGAGTACTTTCTCTTCTTCTTTAGGGAAGGAGAAGGAGTTTGAGAGGTCGTGATCTGGGAAGAGAGCGTTTGGGTTTAAAGCGGGCATATTGAGGGGTAGGTAGAAGGGTGAGGAGGGTAAGAGAGGAGCTGTAGGTGGCTTATGCAATGAATTGCGCCTTTTTGTGATGTACTCTTGAGGAGGGAGAGCGGGGTAGAGTTGATGAAAAGGAGGAAAGGAAAGGAAAGGAGCGAGGACTTGATCCGCTTCGACGATGAGCTGGACTGGAGTTGACGTCTGTCCTAGTGTCGAATATGCTACCTCGTGACAAGAAGCGAACTGGTGAGATGCAAGGTCGTTTGACTCGCAAATTCTCTTTGGACTTTTTCGAAGAGCGATTACAAATGCCTCTCCTTTACCCTCTACCTGACTCATTTGACTCAACTTAGATCCAGTATATCTGCCCAACCGCTTCGAGATTCATCGTTTCGTTCGTCAAGAACTCTTTCCTCCTTTTCCTTTCCTCGCTCTTTCTCTTCCCCCACCGACACTCCCGTACAATCACTCTCACAAGCAGGATTGACTGCTCTCACGATGCCGACCTATGTCACCACGAACGCAGGAGGAACCCCTCAAACTCGACTGTCTTCTCTCCTCGAATCGTCGCTTTCTTCCCTCGATGAATCCTCTCCTGCCTATGCTTCATTGCAGGAAGCCTACAAACTATCGACAGGACAAGAAGAGTACCTCGAGAAGATGACTGGGGATCTGATCGTACCGAATACTCATGGCGTGAAGAAGGAAGAAGTCGAGAAAGTTTGGATTGAATTGTTGCGAAAGACGGAAGAAACTGATTGGAAGCGGTTGAAAGAGGAAGGGAAGACTACCTGGGAGTTGAGTGTTGGAATGGTGAGCTCCTGTTTCTCCTACCAACCTCTCGCTAGAGACCAAGGAATCTTGAAGAGACGTCATGCGAAAGTGACTCCCCTTGACCTGCTGTAGCTGTACTGACATTCTTGTCGCTCTCAGTGCTCTGGAGCATACGAAGCAGTCGTACTACAGCAACTTGCCCTGATGCTCAAACCAAAGAATATCCTCGAAATCGGAGTTTTCACCGGAACTGCTACTCTCGCCCTCGCTCTCCTTCCCTCAGTCGAGCACATCACTGCCCTCGACATCGAACCTTTTCTCGTCGGATTCGTCAAACCTGCGTGGGACACCGCCGCAATCTCGTCAAAGATCGATTTCCGAATAGCACCAGCTCTCGACTCTCTCAAACAGCTTGCAGCAGAGAGTCATCCGGGCTTCGATATGGTGTTCATCGATGCTGACAAGCCGGTATATAGAGGCTATGTCGAGCAAGTCTTGCAGAGAGGACTGCTGAAAGAAGGAGGAGTGATTCTTGCGGTTCGTTCGCTTCTCCTCCTTTCGCATCGAGATCGCCCTTATCGAAGTCGTCTCCTCCCTCATATGTAGGACAACACACTCTATAAGGTGAACTGTCGTTCCCCTCAACGATTGAGCATCGCCGCTCTCCTCCTTCCCGCTTCATCCCTCGTCCTCTGCTTCTCATCGACCGCTCTAGCGACTAACATTTGTTCGGCTTTCCCACTCAGGGCTATCCTTGGTCTCCGCCATCCGACTCCACGACCTATTCGACGAGTGCAGGAACGAACAACCAATTGAAGCAAGAAGCTGCTCACGGAATCCATTCGTAAGCTCCGCTTTTTCTGTTCGCCCTGTCTCCACCTATATCCGTCCGCCGTTCTCGTCTCACTGAGCTTGCACGCCGGATGTGTCTGTACGCAAACTGACGACTCTGTCAATGCAGGTTCAACGAGTTTGTTCGAAATCACGAAGACCTCGAAGTTTGTGTTTTACCAATTCGAGATGGAATCTCTGTCATTCGCCGCAAGATCTAGCGGAACCCGCTCTATGGATACTGTACATTAGTGGCATTGCATCGTCGTACTGCATCGAATACAGTCTTGCTCGAGCGCTTGTTCCGAGAGTTTTCGAAATTTTCAAGTCCATCTCGGGAAGCTTGGAGAGCGGGCTCGTCTGGTTCAGACTTGCGTCGTATATTCGTGTAGATGTCGCAAAAAGTCAAGGATGCAAGCCGAGAGATTTTCTCGGAACCTGTCCAAGGCGTGATTTTTCACTTCAATTTTTTTTGGTGGACTCCGCAAGAACGATCTGCGAACACCCTCTTTCTCCTCCCTCTTCACCTCTTCACTTGTTCCACTCATCTATACATAATGGTGAGCTCTTGATCTTGATCCTACGCTAGTGTGAACTAGCTAGGAACCCTCCAAACCCTGGAAAATTCCGAAGCTCACTCATTGCATACAAACAGGCCAACTCTCCTCACGGTGGTGCTCTCAAGGACCTTCACGTTCGCGATGCTCCTATTCGCCAACAACTCGTTCAAGAATCAGAGCAACTCGCTGATATTCGATTAACTGAGAGGCAACTTTGTGATTTGGAACTCGTCATGAATGGAGGTTTCTCCCCTCTCGAGGGTTTCATGGGAAAGGAGGACTACGAAAGGTGAGCTCCCCTGAACCCTATAAAGTCCTAGGAAAAGGGAAAAGAGAGCTGAAACAAGGAAGCGAAACACAGCGTTGTCTCGACCCTTCGTCTCGTTGATGGATCCCTCTTCCCCATGCCTATCACCCTCGATGTCTCCCAAGAGCAAATTGATAACCTCAAGCTTACCTCCGGTGCCCGGATCACTCTTCGCGATGCTCGTGATGAAGCTCCTCTTGCCATTTTGACCGGTTTGTTTCCCCCTTTTTCGTTATTCCTCCTTCATCTTAACCCAAAAGCTGATAAATGCACTCGCATACTATAGTCTCATCCGTCTACAAGCCCAACAAGGACGAGGAATCCGAGAAGGTCTTCGGTGCCAACGATTTGGCTCACCCCGCTGTTCACTACCTCAACAACTCTGTCAAGGAATTCTACGTTGGAGGTTCCGTTCAAGCTATCAACCAACCTGAACATTACGATTACGTCGAGCTCCGATGTGAGTGCATCTCTGCTTTGATCAGGCAACTGAAAACTTACGAATTCTCTTTTTGTAAACAGACACTCCCGCTGAACTCCGTGCCTACTTCAACAAGCTCTCATGGTCTCGTGTCGTCGCTTTCCAAACCCGAAACCCTATGCATCGCGCTCACCGAGAACTTACCGTTCGTGCCGCTCGTCAACAACACGCCAACGTTCTCGTTCACCCCGTCGTTGGACTCACCAAGCCCGGAGATGTCGACCACTTCACCCGTGTCCGTGTCTACGAGGCCATCATCCGTACCTACCCCAAGGGAATGGCTGCTCTCGCTCTCTTGCCTCTCGCTATGCGAATGGCTGGACCTCGCGAGGCAGTTTGGCATGCTATCATCCGAAAGAACTTCGGAGCGACTCACTTCATC
Organism: Sporobolomyces roseus; assembly: GCA_016617785.1. Classification (NCBI taxonomy): domain Eukaryota; kingdom Fungi; phylum Basidiomycota; class Microbotryomycetes; order Sporidiobolales; family Sporidiobolaceae; genus Sporobolomyces; species Sporobolomyces roseus. The sequence goes on from JADILM010000001.1 coordinate 1,014,587, forward strand.
GTCGGTCGTGATCACGCTGGACCTGGAAAGAACTCGCAAGGTAAGGACTTCTACGGTCCTTACGATGCTCAAGAGCTCGTTACCAAGTTCAAGGATGAACTCGAAATCGAAATGGTGAGTTTTGCAATTTCCTGACATCAGCGTTCTTTTCGCTAATCACTCTCGATTTTGTTAGGTTCCTTTCCAAATGATGTCTTACATTCCCGATCAAGACGTCTACATGCCCGTCGATGAAATCCCCAAGGGAACTGTCACTGCCGATATCTCTGGAACTGAACTTCGTCGACGACTCAAGACTGGTGCTGTAAGCTTCGTACCATAGCTACTCTTCCAAGTGATCAGGACTGATCAATTTGTACGACTGACAGCCTATTCCCGATTGGTTCTCTTACGAGGCTGTCGTCAAGGTTCTCCGAGAATCTTACCCTGCTAAGCAAAAGCAAGGTTTCACCGTTCTCCTCACTGGTTACGTCAACTCTGGAGCCAACGCTATCGCCAAGGCTCTCGAATCTCAGTTCCAACAACAAGCTGGTCGATCTTGCTCCCTTCTTCTCGGCGATATCATCCGATCAGAACTTTCTGCTGGTACGCTCTCTCTTCCTTCCAGGTTTTGAATCATTTCCCGACTGACTCAATATTCCTCTTTTAGAACTCGGATTCGCTCCTGAAGAACGTCACAAGAACTTGCAACGTGTCGCTTTCGTAGCTGGTGAGCAGAGGAGCCTTCCTTCTGATTCTTCCTCTGCATCAGACTGACCCTCTTGTCCTCGCACACAGCTGAACTCTCGCGTGCCGGAGCTGCCGTCATCGCCACTCCCATCGCTCCTTACGAAGCTTCCCGCAAATCCGCCAAAGCCCACATTATCCAAAACGGTGGAGCTGGAGGAGGAAACTTCTTCCTTGTTCACGTCGCTACTCCTCTCGACTTCTGCGAAAAGACCGACCGAAGGGGTGTCTACGCCAAGGCTCGACGAGGTGAGATCAAGGGATTCACCGGAATCGACGACAAGTACGAAGTTCCTACCGATGCCGACCTTACCGTTGATCTTTCAAAGGAATCCGTAAGCTCCTCTTCGTTCCCTTCATCCACATCCGCGTCTCTGAGACTGACGAAAGCTTCGACTGGATCTGTAGATCTTGAGTGCTTCCCACCGAGTTATCCTTACCCTCGAAGCCGCCGGTCTCTTGTAAACAGCAAACATACCCTCCACTGTCTTCTTCGTTCATCCCCATCGATATATATTTGTAGATTTCTCCCGGTCCTCTCCACCCTTCTCCCTCCCTCGTTCGACACCAGTTTGTCGTCTTCCTCTCTCTCTCAAAATGCACATTATCAGCAGTGTTTCGAGAGCCTCTGGATCTCGCAATCTTATTCATTAGCAAGCTCTCTACAGTATCGTCCCTCGAGTCGCTCGGGAGAAGTTTCGCTGAAGCGGCGAAAAGGGAAAGGAGGAAAGATTTCCTCGTCAAGTCAATATATTTCTACATATGTCGTCCATCTCGAACATACGACATTTCTCGCTCGACCGATGAAAGCTCGAGACGAGGGATCTGGTCCGAATGAAGGGTGTCTTCTAAACTTCGCGATGGATTTTTCCTTCGCAGATACTCCTAATTGACCTGAATGATCTGTCGTCGCCGCGCAAGTCGTCAGAGACTTTGTCGTATAGAGAGATACAGGGTGAAGGAAAGCACTCACTCGCACCGAACACCCAAAGTTCTCCAGCTCTCGTTCTCAAGAATGTGCTTTCTCCCGCCGCCCGAACCTGTACGATCCCACTCGCCTCCTCATCTTGACCATCGCCTATCTCTCCAAATTCCTCATTTGTTGTAGGTTCCCATCCTCCTCCATTCCCTCCGCATTGTCCCTCCTTATCCGATCCAAACAGATAAACCTCTCCTCCTTCTGTCAAAACAACCGAATGAAATGCTCCAGCACTTATTTGTGCTATTCGTATACCGTCGAAAGTGTCTATACGATTCAGCTTAGGCGTGATCGAGGTCGGAGAGTGAGGAACTCCGAGTTGACCATAGCGATTGTCACCGATTGAGAAGAGGCGGGAGGAACGGGATGTGAGAATGATAAAATGAGATGCCCCGGCGACAATGGAGGAGATTTGCTCCGGATTTAACGAGGTCGAGGGGTAGAAAGGTAGGGACATTGTCGAAGGCGGTTTTGCAGACGAGTCGTCTGAATCGAACAATGCGCTGAGGGAAGGGTAGAGTACAAGATCGGTAGGAGAGTCATCTAGAACGATAGAGAACGAGAATGAGTGGACTACAGCTTGAGGTGCTGAGAATAGAGGACGAACCTGGAACGACGAGAATTTGACCTCGACTGTTCATGCTCGCCAATTTGTACCTCGCTTCCGTAGTCGCGCCATCTTGGAGCCTGAAAATTTTCCCATCTTCGAGAAGAACAGCGAGGAACTCGTCTTGTCCAAGCCAGGATCTGACGGACTCAAAATCGAATAAAGTCGATTCGAGAGGCATTCCTCGTACGGCTTGTTTCCCTTTCGAATCTCCTATTCACGCAGGCCATCTATTAGTATCTTCTGATCATCTGAGCAAAGCGGGAAGACTTACGAATGACTGCTTGAGACCAGGAAGCAGCGATAACTTCGGAGCAGTTTTCGAGACGAAACAGCGTATCTACCTCGACCGAAGCTTCAGAATCTAGCTGGCCATGTCCATTGAAGCCGAATGCATAGATCGGCATGCACTTCGAGGTGATTCGAGTGATCGAAGTGACAAGTTTGAGATCAACTTCTCGAAGCGAAATCGGTTCAGGACTCTCCTTCTTCCACTTCACTCACTCCATCCACCGACTATTCTATTCAGCTAGATCAGCTTGTGCTCAACAAGGCAGGACAAGATGAGCGATCGCAAGCGTCCGAACGTGTTTGGAGATCAAGATCCTCTCAATGGTTCACCAAACGCTAAGAAACTCAAAGGGTGAGTCTTCCTTCTCCCTATAGATACTACAAGGGCTACAGGGACCCAATGTGAAACGGTAGTCCCGCTTGTGGCGCGAGTCGATAGTTCACTGACTCCCTTCTCTTTCCCCTCCACTCACATTCCCACTCAATAGAAATGCTGTAAGCCTCCTTCGTAGACTCTATCTAAGTACATATGAAGCTGACGCCATCGAATGAATAGCCCGCTGCACCTTCATTCAAGCCAACTCCAATCGTTCCCACCTCTCTCCCTCCAAATCCCGCTTCTCTCCCCGTCGACATCGCAGCGAAACAAGCAGAGATTCGAGCAAAGCTTGCCGCAATGAAGGCAAAGCTACCTGGATTAGCCGGTCCACCAGGAGCAGCAGGCTCAGCTTCCCCTTCTCCCGCTCCTCCACCTCCAACCTCTTCTCGACCAAACCTTCCTCCAGTCCCCGGATTACCGAAACCGAATCTCGACCCCGAGCTGGCGAGAAAGATCGCAGAGGCAAAGAGAAAGGTTGAAGAGATGGCAGCGAGGAATCAGGCGGCGAAAACTAAAGTCAACCCTTACCTCGTGAGTTCCCTCGAGCTAGTCTTGCCTTGCAGCATGGAGCATTCACTGACGACCCGATCTCATCTCGCTACTGCAGTCTGCTAGCTTTCAAGGTCGCGAGAAAGAACCAGCGATCGACCCAAGTATCGCTGCTCGAGGTGGACTTTCGATGGCTGCTCACCCGCTCTTAATGGGCTCGAATGCCCCTGCAGCAGAGCAAAGCAAGAAGGATCGATACAAGCCTATGGCACCAAAGTTCTCGACTGTCAAGGTATGCTTTCTCGATTCGTTTTTCTCTGCTCTTTTTGACTGAGCCCACGTGTTAAATTTAGGCCAACTCCCGTCTTCCCGCTCGACCTTCCACCCCTTCCCTTCCTTCGACCTCTGCCGATGCAGGCGCCGACTCGCTAAAAGAGACTCCCTTCTTCGACACTCGACTTTCTCACACAGGTGCTGGAGTATCTGGAAAGGTTCACATGGGTCGAGGACATGCTCGAAACGGGTTCACATTCAAACAACCTGGAACATACGTCAAGCAGGGAGAAGCGATCAGGGCAGAGGCGAGAATGGAGGATCTCAAACGAAGGATTACGGAAAGCAGTATGAAAGCTGGATTACAGAGTGATCTCGAGGATATGGCGAAGAAGGTTCGAAGACCACCTCCACCAGAAGTCGAGTGGTGGGATGAAGCGTACCTACCGGAGAAGAGTTACGATTCGTTGGATTCTCAAGCACTCGACAAGAACCCTCTCATCTCTCATCTCGTTCAACATCCGATCTCGATTCCAGCACCGACAGAGAAGAACCAAGTCGAACTGAAACCACTCTTCTTGACGAAGAAGGAAATGAAAAAGATGAGGAGGATGCGAAGGCAAGCAGAAATGAAAGATAAGCAGGATAGGCAGAAGATGGGTCTCTTACCACCGGATCCACCAAAAGGTGAGTCTGCGCTCATCTCTCCTGATTCTGTCGAGTACCTTGATTGACTCTTTATCTTCCGCTCGACAGTCAAAATCTCGAACATGATGCGAGTCCTCACTCAAGACGCTATCGCCGATCCTACGAAAGTCGAAGCTCAGGTACGTCGGGAGATGGCTCAACGAGAGAGGAAACACATCAAGGAGAACGAAGCTCGAAAGCTCACTTCGGAGGAGAAGAAAGCTAAAACGGAGGAGAAGTATGTCAAGGACGAAGCGAAAGGAATTCAAGCGATCGCGTTCAAGATACGATACCTCTCGGACCCGTCTCACAAGTTCAAGGTCAAGAAAAACGCGATCGACGATCATCTCACGGGAGTCATTTGTCACAACCCGAAATTCTGTCTCGTCGTCGTCGAAGGTGGAGCAAAGAGTATCAAACACTATCGTCAACTCATGCTCAATCGAATCAGATGGACCGAAGAATCAGCACCTCGAGCGAACGACCCTTCGAAGGACGACTCTCCCGCTCCCGCCGATTCTTCCGATATCCCTCGTCCTGCAGGTCCGTTCAACGAGGAGGAGCCACCACCATCTCTCGCCGACAACTACTGCAAGCTCGTTTGGGAGGGTCAACACAGGGAGAGGTTGTTCTCAGAGATCAGGAATGCGAATTGTCCGTCGGAGTCTCATGCGAGGGAGGCATTGGGCAAATTGGCCATGTTGTGGGATGTTGCAAAGGTCGAGGAGAAGGATGAATATGAAGATTGAGTAGGTTGTTAGTCGATGTTTTGAGTCGTTAATTTTTGTCGAAATGTTCGATACTTTGCGGCCTCGTCGTTTCTTCGCAATCTCTGCTTCGAGCTTTCTCATTAGCGGTCGTTACGCAGCTCTGTCTATTTTATGACTTCTGTCCCTTGAACAAGCGCTCTGCGAGATTCGTCCAGATCCGAAAATGAAAATGCGAATCGATTGTTTTCACTTTCTCTCCTTCGCTGTAAACGACCTACTAGCTACATTAACCGATAATCGCGCTCGCTCAGGCTCCTCCCCACTCTGCTCGTCAACCTCCTCCAAACCTCCTCAAAGCGCTCGCTTCGACTTTCCTTCCTCTTCTCAATTGCCTCAAACTCGTCTTCTACCTCGCAACCCAAAGCTTCGAAATCACATGGGAAAGGATCACGGGTTATGCTGCGAAGGCTTCCACCGAATCATGGTGACTAGCGAATGCTTGGGAGTGGAAAAAGTGGGAATGAAAAGGGGAATCCTGCACGGCTTAGAAGGGAGGAATAGCTCGATAGATGCAGGTCTCTAGAGTCTGGTGAGTTGGTAGCCTACTCCCTCTCAAGACTTTGAAAGCTGATCCTTTGCAATTCTTTTCGAAGATTTCGTTTCCCTCGCTTCGTTTCACTCAACACCGCTTCGTCCCCTTCTCCACAGCTGCTGAGCACGAGGTCGTCTCTTAGCGTTTCGGAGTAACGTCTTCGGAGCCGAGTCCGATTGGTCTCTGCTGCTCGCTCCCAGGCTCCCTCCCTTTCCCTCCTCGTCTCTCTCCTTCCCTCTTTCCCTCTCTTCCCTTCCTCTCTTTCCCTCTCTCCCCTCAATCCCACTCTTCTCACGACTGTTAGCCCCTCGTACGGAGTCCAATATGTCGCAGAACAAGAGACGTGATTCGGTAGTCAATTCTTCAGAAGACGACAAAGATGAAGCAGATGGCAGCGAATATCACCCGACGCCTCGCAGACAATCTCGAGGAAGACAAGGCGCCCTCGCTCATCAGCTAGCTCGCCTCGATCTAAACCCGCAAACCCCTCAGAGACCTCAGACTCGCTCGCTGGCCAATCCCGAACCTCCTGGCGCTCCTCTAGGGTCGCAACATCAGCACCTTCTCCGTGTTCGCCACGACGTCAAGCATGTAGGACCAGTGGTGCCGGCCATCCTTCTCGAGTTCCTCGCTCGTTGCGAGCCAAACACCAAGCATCATGCAACGCTCAACGACGCCGCAAGGAAGGCACGATTCCATCACATTCCGTGGAAGGTGCACCCGTGGGAAAACGAAGTGGTAGACCGACATTCGCTCTCCGAACTGTTCGTGCGAGCAGTCATTAGGTATCCTCATTTGATCGAGGAGGGGACTATCGCAGATTGGGATCCTCTTGGAGAAGTACAGCGCAGACCGCAGATGCCGAAGCTTCTAGTGCTAGAAGGAGATGTGGCCGACTCGTGAGTTCCACAACTCGAGCTTCCACCACTGGAACCCTCCATTGACGCATCGCTTTTTCCTTTTCAGAGTGCTCTTGAACGTAATCAGTCCTCTCAGGTGCGCTCTCTCCACTACATGTATCTCCTGATTATAGCCACGTTGACTGTTGATCGCGATTGCGAGAAAACAGCAAGATCTTCGACCTTTTCCTTCGCTCAGAGTTCAAAGGTCGACTTCAATGTACCGTTCGCTCACAACACAGCGTCAAGTCCTCGAAGCTCGACCATGCTATCTATCTCACCGGTACGAAACCTCGGACTTCTCCCGTGCCACGGATACTGATAGCCTTCGTCTCTCGCGCAGAAATCATACCAGCAGAAAACAAAGACTACGAGCTCAAGTGTCCTTTAGTCGTGATTGAGGAGAAGAGGCCAGGTATTGTACGAGAGCAAGATTGGCAGAACAAGCCGCTTCACCCGCACAGCAGTTCGAAGAATTGGATGGGTCTGTTGCTACCTCAGCTTTTCCTGTGAGTCGACCATTTCGGACGAAAAGATTCGTTCAGTGCCTGACTCGTCCCTTCTGACTAGGTATGCTGAACACGCAAGGTGTCGTCGATTCTTCCTTACAAACTACACGACCACGATAGGTGTTCAAATAAACCTCGGGGACTTGGACAACGCAGTAGAAGCCCTCGATGGAAATGCTCAGATGCGGGACGTCCAAATCCGAACTCACTCCTGTACAAAAGAGTTGAAGGAGCACACCCAAGACCATCACCATCCCTAGTAAGCTTCTTCGCATCTTTTTTCGTCGCAAAGTCTGATCTTTTCGGTTCACAGCGCTTATGGTTTCCGAATGGCGCTCGCTTTCGAAGTCTTCATGGCACTATCTGATCTTGGCGTCGCAGACTATGCGGTGAGTAGCCTATTATCGCTTTTCTACTGAACTTTCTCTGACACCGGGCATTCTTCAGCTCCTCGACAAGGAACTCGCCAAGCACCATCACTACAAAGTCGACGTACGCCGAGGTCTACTCTCCTATCTTTCACTGCAGCGCTTGCTCACGCTCGATCTTCTCGCAGCCTACAATTACTAAACGTCTGAAAACAGCACCTCTTCACGCTCGTCGAGATTCCGTCAGTCAAATCTCTCTCTCTATCAGTGTGACACTCATCTCACTCTATCTTGTTCTGCTGACTCGCAGAGGTCTCCTTCGTCGCGATTGGGACATCTCGAATACTCGAATCCTCCTCCTTCACCTTAAATAGTTTGCTCCTGCAACTCTCTTTCGTCTGTTCCTTCGATAATCTCAGTACCTTCTCTACGTCTTCTCCCTATCTTCGTCCGTATATAGTCAGTAGTGCCACGATCGATCAGTACCTCCCTATGCAAAGCAGAAATTCTCTCAATTTCCCTCGCATCGCATTCTTCTCGCGAAGTTGTCACTCTACATTTAACAAGCTTCATGCCTACCAACTCGCCCAAGTCTCTCTCAGAAGGACCTTCTCCATAGCTTTCCAGTGATCCTTCGTTCCTTCATACTGTTCCTTCTCCAACTTGTTCGAGTTCTTCTTCGTCAAAATCCATTTCTCCCTCTGTTCCCGTGCCCAATCCGAATCACCTCCTTCTTCTCCCTCTTTCGCAAGCTTGAACCTTTCGAGCGAGATCTCTTGCGAAGGATAATCCTGGAATACTTTCTTGCGAATCTGAGGCGAAGGGTAAGGTAGAAAGTCGGAGGGAGTTGGTTCTCGGAAAACGACCGGAAGAAACCATGAAGGAGTACAGAAGATGACGAGGTTCTTGAGCATATGATCGTCGCCAATCGTGTCGTTCGAGACGGAAGAAGGGTTGTCTTCGAAAGCGCGACAGTGAGGGAAGGAATGAAGGAGAGTCGAGAGGACGAGTTTTGAAGCAGGCGATGCGAGAGCGCCAGCAAAATTGACGGCGAGGACTCCAGAACGATGTAGGTGCTGTCGAATTGTGCTCCAGAACTCGATCGTGAAGAGCGAAGAAGGCACTTGTCCGCCAGTGAACTAAGAACGAATCTCAAATGAGCTCATCCTCACAATAGCGATACAGTATCGATGATGTAGACTCACGACGTCGTGTACAATGTAGTCGAAGACCTGCGGATGTAAGAGATTGAGCGAGCGAAAAGAGGGGAAGATCGGAGAATCAAACTTACCTTTTCACTCGAATCTCGTTGGTCAAGCCAGGTCGCAGCATCTTGTAGAACGACTTCTGCTGGCTCAGGTACACCAAAGTACTCTCGACCGTATCGATAGACCGCTGCATCAATTTCGCAGATGGTGAGATTAACTCGATGCTGATCGAGAGCACGGGCGATGAGACCAGCACCAAGACCGCTAGAGATAGAGAGTAGAGAGTTGTTGTCAGCGAGTGCGATGCACTCATAAAGAAGAGGGAATACAGAAGTACATTACAAGACCTTGTTCTGGCGATTGTCGAGGAAGATCTTCAGGAGTTTCGACGAGACGCACCAACTCTTGCAAGATGAAAGTGCTCTACGACCTCAGCGACGTTTCAGCTCTCGGGACTCCTCCTGCTGATCGAGCGAAAGGTTAACATACGTAGATACTCTCAGCTCTCTTGACGACTTCCTCCTCAGTGACCATCGATCTCATCCTCTTCAACTCCATCTCGCTCACTCCCGTCCACAATCCTCCGAGTAACGAATGATCCGCCCTCAAGTAGCGGAATCGATACCCATCTTCTCCATTCGGACCAGGGACTTGTTGTTCTCCGACGACGATGATTCCAGTCAAACTCTTGGTCGAAGCGAGGATACGAGAAGACGCGGCAGGGGGAGGGAGAAGATGAGAGGAAGTTGGACAGTGTGATGAGGATTGTGCGACTATGTGAGCGAGGGTGAGAACGAGAGCGAAAAAGGAGAGTCGAGCGAAGAAGGAGTCGGAATAGCGGGAATGGGGGTGAGGTCGATGTTGCGATCGAGGGACTTTTTGAAGAGCTGAATGTGTTGCGAATAGTGAAAGGAAGACGAGAAAGAGTCCTTGGATTTGGAGCTGTTCGGAAGCGAGTGCATCAGTTCTGTCAGAAATGCACTGCGAGACGCAGATTCGCACGTACAACGTAGCAGGTCGGTACAGAGGTGATTGAAGATGCGATGAAGCTCGGGATCGGGATGAAGCGTAGGACAGCAAAGGCGAAAGGAATGAGCCAATTCGGCAGAAAAGCCATTCTCTGACGTTGCCGTGACTGTTCAGCGAGACCTCACAGCAAGAGAGAGCGAGCATTAAGCTCACCTCCTTGCACTCGAGTTGACCCCAAACCCAATTTGCCATTGCGAGTAAAGGTAACGCTTCGAGAAGTAAACGTCCGACTAAAACTCCGTTCGTCAACCCTAATCCAAGCATTTTTTCTCCAAACGAGCGAATCAGTCCTTCACTCAATATCTTCCATATCCCATAGACCATCCAACAGGTCCTCCAACTCGGCTTGACCTTGAATGAAACCTTTTGAATGACGAAAGTTGCGAAAATGAGCGAATAGAACGGGATCGTGGAATCGAGAGAATGAGTGGGAGCAGTCGAGAATAAAGGATGGAGCAATTCTTGTGCTGTATGCTGGAATAGGCACGGGGAGAGGGCAATAGCGGAAGCGAGGAGTTTGAGGGAGAGGGAAGGTTTGAGCGGAACGAGGGGTCTTCGAGAAGCTGTAGGACTTGATCTATTGACTTTCTTGACCATCTTGTAGTCTATTCAGCACTGCTTGAGGTGTTGCGAATCGAAGAATGACGAAGTGAGATCAAGGATGTTGGATGAAGTGGCCCGACTTCAGAGGCGACTGGAATACTCGAGTCGAGTTACTGCAGCTCTTGTTGATTGCTGCAGTCCTTCACGAGTCTCTCCTGAGAAAAGCGAGTGTGATGGGAGAGCGAGAGATTCGATTTCCACTTTCTTCCTCTTACACCTCACTGCGAATTTGCTTTGGCTCGCTCTGATAAGCTCAGGTACACGATCTGCCTCTTGGTCAATCCGCTAGGCTCAGGTTGTGGACTTTCCCTTTCTTCGATCGAGAGTCGCTTCTTCCAATTTTCCCCCTTTCCCGTCTCCCCTGACAGAACCCACTCTGATCATCGGTCAACGGACGCATCTCCTACAATGCGGTGCAACTTCCGAAAAGCTCCCGGTCCGCGGCGAAACCGGAGAAAGGACGAAAAGAGGAATGGTCCGTTTGCGTCTCCCTGTTTTGCTCCCTACCTCTCTCTCTGCCATGGCCGCATCTCTCAACAAACTGCTGCCGTTTCTGGCGGGACCTGGCAAGGTAAGCTTTGCGTCTGACAATCCCGGATTAGTGATTACTGATTCAGTTCTACTCGACGTTAGAAACGAGAGCATTTGCAGAAGAACAACCCTGCGCGGAACGAGGAGGAGCCAAATCCACACAAGCCGTTGAATCGTCAGCAGCAGCCCCCGAGAACTCCCGTCATCAAGATTCCGAGAGTGTCGACTGGGCCAACTTTCGGAGAGCTATTCAAGGATTCTAAGGTACGTTCGGAACACCTCGAGTCTCCTGGAATCCCACAGGACTTATTCTCCGTCTCCTTCGTCCTGCTGTATCGACCGACTCGACAGGAGTTTCAAGTCTATCCAGACCGCAAAGCGCCGCCTCGACCTCTCGCTCAGCAGTCTCCTCCCGAACCCCCTCCTCATCTCGCCCGTCGTCAGAATCAATTACAAGGTTTGGAGACAGCCGTTCGACCGGTACTACCTCCAAGTGTACCTCGGAAAGACAGTCGCTACCTTCGCCCTTCGCAATCCGCGACGAATCTGTCAAGCGGGACTTTGAATCGACGGGACAATCACCCTCGCGGTTCGTCGAACGGAGGTCGCCCAGGAACACCCGCTCATATGTCGGCTCTACGAGCTCCTCGACAAATGCCCTTGCCTCGCAAGGCTCACTCACAACTGGATCTCAAAAGACAAGGAGGAAACGATAAGGGACAGTCGCTTTCTGCATTTCCTCAGAGGAAACAGACGTTCTATGAACCTGATAGCGGAAGCGAGGAGGGTGAACTCTTGCCCGCGGCGACGTTCGAACAGCCTCTTCATTGGCGAAAAAGTCCTCGTCAAGAGAAACCTCGTTGCTATGGTTCGATCCAGCCTCCCCCGTCGAGCAATTCTTCTGTGAGCTCACTTCCTCTGCGCCTTTCTGTGGCCCTCTCCTCTATGTCGTCTGTTGCTTAAGTTCCGCTGACTCGGCGGGACTTTACGGTCGTTAGAAGCTCGAGAATCGAAGCTTTCTCCGTGACATCGACGATTCGTCCAGCGACTCGGAGGATGAAAAGCACCTGGTACCGCTTGGGGATGATATTGATATCGATGAGAAGCCGACAATCCACAAAGCAGGTGTGGTAAGAAGCTATCGACTTCTTTCTTCTCGCTTCAGCGATCGTACTGATGAATTTCCCCTTACTTGACACGTAAGTATCGACGCCGCAGAATGTGAATGGACGATTCTCCAAACGCACTCTGTTCCGAAAGACACTTCTCCCCTTACAGACACTTTTCGTAGCGCTCTCCTCTTTCGGATATATCCCTCTGGCACCCATCTTCTTCTCGTGTCCGTCTAGCTTAACATGCCAAATTCTCCACACTGCCGCACCCAATCATCGGCCCTTGCTTGAAGCAAACGAGAGTTATCGCTTATCCTTCGTTCTCCATCCTCGCGAGTCACATTCTCGCTCGAGCTGCTGAGATCACGAGGGTGATACAGCACTGATAAGTTCTAGTCTTACATTGTTCAATCACTAAGCTATACCTCCCTCCGAGCAAGTTCATCTTTCATCCCCAATATCTTATTCCTCGTCCCCTCAAACCCCCTCTAATTCCTAGCGTTCCCCAACTCATAGTAGCTAGTCCCCGCATTCCCATTAGGTTTCCTCACGCCTCCCGCAGTCCCATTGAACCCACTCCCTCCCTGAGGTCTCGGACAAGTTTCATCCCCGTTCCCATTGTCGTCCGAATGATCGTGTCCTCCAGCGAGAGGGATCTCGTGACCTTGTTCGAGCGAAGAGGCCGAGTCGTGGAAAGGTTGGGAGGATGTGTTGGGTGAGACAGAGGCGTTTACTGCAGGGATTCGAGGGGAGAAGGGAAGGTGGCATTGGGGTGAGAGGAGTGAGGGGTAATCTTCAGGGAGTGGGAAGAGGTTAGTTCGAGTTGGGGGAATTGATGAGGAAGGAGAGAGAGAGGAAAACTCACAGAGATGATAGGTTAATACAGCAACGAAAGAGCCGAGAAGTCCTCCTGCGATGATATCGGTTGCGTGATGGCGGTAATCCACTGTGCGAGGGGAGAGATCGAATCAGTGTCGTTCGAATTTGCAGATGAGTGAGAAATGAAAATCACTTGTTCTCGAAACAGCTATGAGAGTCGCGCCAATACAAGGAGTAAAAGCGATCCACGCTTTCGCCGCATGACCACGTCGATCGAAGAGATGCATCTTTCCCGCGGCGTAGAGGGAAAGGTATAGTAATCCGGCGAAAGCGAATGAAGAATGACCAGATGGGAACGATTTGAATCCATCATCGATAACTGCGACAATTCGAGATGGTCAGTTTTCTGAAAGAGAACAGAGACCAGACTGTACAAGCGTACTGTGTCCAGTCTGAACGGTGCAGACTCTCTCCATCGTTGATAATCCCCAAACTGCGAGATCTGCCGCTCCTTCAATAGGTTGACAACGACTGATCATGTCCGGTCTCGGTCGTCCAACACACACCTTGATGACTTGAGTAGAAACAGTGGTGATCGAGACGGAGAGGAGCCTGGAACAAGAAGCTAGATCAGCAAACTGTTCGAAAAGAGAGAAGATTCTAAGATTCTCACAATCCCAACAGCCCATTGTGTGCGTCCCAGAAACTCCTTCGCCAGATCACTGCCGTAAGTATGATAAGGATAGCGGGGATGACACCGCCGTAAACGATACATTCGGCGAACGAAATTCTCTGATTAACTGCGAAAGTATGCTGAATCGATGTATCGGTGAGGGAGAACTCTCGTTTGTATCCCGCTTTGTCCGTCAACCCTCCAATGAGTCCTACTAGGATGATTGAGAGAATCCAATCTGTTTCGTTGCGAAGAAACAAGATCAGCGAACAGTCTTTGAGAGGGGGGAAGGGGGCTGTGCAGTCTATCCCTCTCTCCACCTCATCTGACCCCACCCTGAGCGATTCAGAGCCATAGTATAGTCCTCCGAGCGAGTCCCCTATACAGAGTGAGGCAGGAGGAGAGGGTACGAACCGATTGAATACGAATATGCGATCTTCTTGAGCCTGTTCCCGCTACCATCGAATGGTTTACGTTCTGGTGGACCGTGAATTATCCTCTGCATATCCATACTTGAAGGAGGTCGTGACAGAAGCTAGTGAGGTGAAGGAAGGAGAGAGACGTTTTCATGTCTTGGAACCTACGCAATTCAAAATCATCAACGATCACCTCGCAACAACTCCTATATCGCTTCTAGAGTCAGCAGACCCATGCATAGACATACAAGATGAACCTCAAACAGTAAACAGATCGTCAAGCTCTCTACTCGCTCAACTTGGGATCACTCAACTTTCCCCTCATCTCAAATTCGCTCTACCTCACCTTCACGGCAGCTGAAACTAATCAAGGGAGCCTCTAGAGGTGCAGAGATGGAATATTCAGTCTCCTATGACCTCGATGGATCCGCTCGTACCTCCTTGATTCCGCAAACTCCTCGACTTCTCCTATTCGCCCACTCTCCTTCACCCACTCCTCCCCTCTCCTCCTCCACAGTACCTCTCTCATGAGTCAACGACGCTATCCTCGTGATCTTTCCGCTTGGATCCTCTTTCCCCTCCTCATCCCCCTCGCACTCGCTCAAAGAACCTTCACGATCCGGAACAACTGTGATTTCACTCTTTGGCCAGCAGTGACCAATTACGGGACTGGAAAGACTCAATACACTGGTTTGAGAGGATGGGAAGCCGAGTCGGGGAGTGAAAAAGAAATCGAAATCCCTAGTCCTTGGAACGGTCGAATCTGTTAGTCTCTCCTTCTTCTGCTTGTATGTATATGAGGAAGTTGATGAGTGATTTGCAAGAGATAGGGGCGAGAAGGGAATGTAGTTTTGATGGGGATGGAAGAGGGAGTTGTACGACTGGAAACGTTGAGGGAGGATTCGAGGTAGATGATCAGACTATTGGAGAGGTCAATGTAGGGGAATTCAATTTGGATGCTTGGGGAGGTAACGATTGTGAGTCTCTAATCTTATCTCTCTGGTCTGCTGACGGAGGAGGTGGAGCGTAGGCGCTTGAACTGACTTTTTCCTTCGTTTCGTTTGCTTCTTTAGTCTGGGATATCAGCTGTGTACCAGGTGAGCTCATATCCTTATCAACATTAGTCTTGCGTGAAGCTGACCCGACACTTGTGATCAGGATGGACTGTCCCAATGGCGATTGAACCAGAACCCGATGAATGTCAAAGCGTGATTTGTGCCGATGATCTCAACGACTCCTGTCCCGACGATCGAATGAAGCAGTGAGCTTGCTCTCCTCATCTCTCCACTAACTCTCAAGCGTATTCACTAATCACGGCTCCCCAATCTCGCAACTTCGCAGACTCGATCAAGATGGGAAAGTGATTGGATGTTTATCAGCTTGTATGGCCAAGATCAACGCTCAAGATCCGAGTATCAACTGTTGTTCTGGCAAATACAACTCGAAAGAAGCTTGTCATTTCGACGAGGTGGATTATTATGATGTGTTGAAACCGTTTTGTCAGAACGCTTATTGGTATCGTAAGCTTTCTCTTCTTCCGTTCATCGTATCTAACGAAGAGCTGATGTTCGAAGGGAGTGTAGCTTACGATTTCCAACCGAATAGTCCTACGGTCGATTGGAGTTGTCCGACTAGCAAGAATGCGAATTATCGGATCACGTTTTGTCCGGATGGAGAGACTACGAAGAAGGACGATACAATTTATGAAGGAGGAGTCACCTTTGTTGGAGAAGAGGGAAAAGAGACTGGGACGGGAGGGAAAGGGAGTTCGACAAAGACAGACGAAGGGACGTCAAGTTCGAAAGCGACAGGTGGTTCGGCGGGAGTGAGCGGATCAAGTCGAGCTACTGCAACAAAGATCGACGTCCACGATGGAGCGACGTCAAGGGGCGGCTTAGAGTTGAGCGAAGGTTCTACCTCGAGCTCAACACCTTCCGACACTTCATCCTCGTCCACTTCCTCCTCAGCTCGATCAGACGACACACTGACCTCAAGCAGCACCTCGCTCTTCGGCTATCCTCAATCGACAGTGTTGATGGGCATAGGAGGGATCGCTGCGATTTTGGTGATTGTGATCGGGTTGTTCTGTTGTTTCCGCTCGAGGGGACAAGTCAGGGGAGGTAGTGAAAGAGAGCTGCGGTCATTAAGGAAGGGGAAAGGTGGTGAAGAGAGTGAGACGGAGTTGTCCGAGTCTAGTAACGAGAGTGAGGAGGAAACTCGAGGAGTTCGACGGTGGTGAGCTATGTCTTGAAGCGTTTTCCTGCTGATGAAGTAGTTCATGTGCCATTCTACTGTAACGAGAGTCACATACCGCTAGGTCGTTGTTCTCGAGAGGGAGAAGAAGAGGAGGGTAACTCCTGTCATTTTTGCGAACGAGTCCCTCAAGAAATTTTTCCTCTCCTCTCCTCTCTTCCTCTCAAAAACACTTCGAACTTTTTCACATCGCCAAAAACCGACCGCAACTTACCCCATAACATCACTACTAGTCTACAAAACACTCAGTAACCATCAATCTCGATTCAAACCTCTTCATCGCCCTTTTCCAGCTCGATCGATTTTTCACATCTTCATCGATTCTTCATCCTCTGCCCCGCCTCGCAAGCTTTCTCAAGATATGGACTGGGTATAGACTTAGTGATGGTGGAGCGTTAGCGTGCAGGATGAGCTGGATGCTGGAAGACGACACCAATTCCTATGCTGCTTAGGTTGATTTGAATTGATTGGTGGGCGGATCTGTTTGGTTTCAAGTCCAAGGAGAACTACAGACGATCTACACCGACTCGACCACGGAGTCATTCATCCGACAATCGACTACCCCTTCCCTCTCACCCTCATTTTTACAAACGGCCTCTAACACTCTGGTTCAAGCGGCGGCTATTCCTTAGCGGGAATAGTCAGCAAACCCACGCTTCGTTCCTCATTTCATGCAGTGCCGAGACGGAAGGAAATTACTCGAGTTGAGGGGATTTTGGAGGGAAACTTTCATTTTCTTTCAACTCGAAGAGTCTCCCTAGACAACCCGCTCTTCGTTCGCTAGGTTCACCGTCGAGGTTTCAACGCGGGTAATGCTGTGTGAAGAATCTCGAAGGTGGATTTAGCTGTGGAGGGATGGGTTCATTAGGGATTCAACATCATTCATTTTTTTCGTAGATTTTCTCTCTTTTGTAGATGCAATCCTACCTCGTTCTCTCGTCATATTGTTCCTCGGTTGTGAATCTCTCGAGAGCCAGCTTCGAACGGTCGTTCAAAAGGTGGCCCGTGGATTGCGAGAATGATGAGAATCCTTTGCGTTCTCTCTTTTCTCACCCGAAATTCTTCTCGTCGGATCCGCCGTCTCGGGTGGATTAAACCAGAGAATGCCTCCTCGAGCAAGATCTTCTACTTCTGCTAGTACGAGTGCTGCGCCCGACCTACCAATAGACGAGGATGAAGAAGAATCAAAAGAGATAACGGTATCATCGACATCAACAAAGAAAGGTGGGAAATCAACTGCTGGATCGAGTACTGCTAGTCCGAGTGGGAGTAAACCTGCTAAGAAGAAGAGTCAGAGACCCTCTTGGTCGGTACGCTCTCATCCCTTCCCCTCCTATCTCCTATTCCCTTCCTTATCTTCATTCGGCAAAGTGGGCGAGAGCTGATTTGAACCCTGTTCCTCTTGTTGCTTCGTCTTACAGTGTACTGAATGTACAAGGTAAGCCTCAGCTCTCTTTCCTCCGTCGATTTCGGAGTGGTTTCAACGATACGAAGTCTCTCGCAACGAATCTTCGCTATTTCCCTGGTTCCCTAAACCCGAATGCTGATCTCCCCAGCTCTCCTTCACAGACGAAAGATCAGATGTGATCGAGTCGTACCCGGTTGTAACCAGTGTATCAAGCGAGGCAAAGTCCAGTGAGTTCTGTTTTCATCGAAACTCGCAACTTACTCTGTTCAGAAACTGATCACACGCTCTCCGCTCGACAGTCTCTGTCGTCTCGATCAAGACGTCGACCTCGGTTTTGGCGGTCCTCCACCTAACTTTCAGCCCTCAACTTCCGCTGCCGGTGCCGCTTCTCTCGCTTCAAACATTCCTCCCGGTCAACCACGATTAGCGACCGCGACCGAATACGACGCGATCACTCGTTCAGTCAACGTCGTTCGTCAACGACTGTGTCACCTCGAACGAGTCATGCGTGCTTTCGTTCCTCAATCTGGAAGCTTCGATGAGAATGGTCAACCACTTTTCGGAATCAACATGGATCTTCTCGCTGCGACGGCGACAATGTCGAGGGAACAGAGCGTCGGATATGAAGGAGCAGGAGGAGGAGCAGGAGCGATGCCAGTAACGCCAGGATTGCCGGTTCCGCCCGCGCAAGATTCGTTCAATGGAAATGGAGGAGAATATGAACCGAAAGCAGGATTCGAAGACGCTCACTTCTCGCTACCTCCAGCTCCGATGTCTCTGGGAAGAGTACGAGATAGTGAAGGTGAAAGGAGAATGGCGGACAGTGATGGAGAAGTCGAAGCGGCAGTGACTTTGGAGTACCTCGTTCGTCTCACCTCTTCCTTTTCTTCTCTGCCGTTCGACCTGATCTTTCCATCGATATAGGCACTCGGTCGAGACCGCAAAGAAGACCACTTCCATCGAGCAGAACTTCGCAGACCCGAAGAAGACGACGAATCTACTTCTCCCGCTCAACTCCCGAACGCGTCATCTGCCGAATCGATCTCTGCACCTCAAGGCGAGACGGTCACAGCTGCTGGAGCTTTTGAGGCTCCCTTCACGTCGAATGGTCGTCAAACGCACAAAGATATCGCCGAAATCCTTCCCTCACCAGCACTCTCCGAATTTATCATCAATTACTCGCTCGATCAAGTGTGCTGGCAACACGGAGCAGTACACGCTGGACAGTTCAAAGCGGAACATCTCGAGTTCTTGAGTTGGGGAGAGAAGCGAGCGGAATTGGTCAATCAAAGTTTCCTGGCGTTGTACTTTGCGCTGTGCTGTATCGGAGTCAAACACATGTCGGAACAAGATGCTTTAGCGGGAGGGATCTCTGCAGGTGAGCTTCTTCGTTTGTCCTCAGGTACGTAAGTGAGCCAAGCTGATTGTTTCTCCTGAACAGACGATCGAAAACGCTTGCCTCGCCTTTACTTCGACGCTGCTATCGCTGCCCTCCATCGCGCCAACTTCCTCTCGAAACATTCGATCTACACAATTCAAACCATCGTGATTGTCGTCGTTACCTGTCAAGATGTTGGAGGATCAGATCTCATCGCTACGTTACTCGCTTGCGGAATTCGAATTGCTCAACATCTCAACATTCATCGATTCGGGAGTGATCAGGAATGGGAGAGTAGGAGGAGAGCGAATGGTATCGATCCGAAGAGTCGAGAAGGGATTAAAGGATTGATTCAGAGGGAGTTGAGGAAGAGGTTGTGGTACGCTTTGACCATCGAGGTAAGTACATTTCACCGATTCTTGCATGAGCTGTGTGATTCTCACGCTTTTCTCGCTTTTTGCAGGATTGGCTCAGTATTCCTTTCAGACGCGCTTGCAGTATCTCGCCTACTCACTTTACGACTCCACTTCCTTCGAATTGTCACGACTCCGATCTCTCCGCTGGCGACATGATTCAGCGTCCTCACGACGAGCCGACTACCGTCACGAAGATCCTCTTCACCTATCAAGTCGCAGCCTGCATTCGTCGTTTCTTCGAAGATGTCAACTGTTCGACCACTCGAGGAGGACCCAGCTACGAACTCTGTCTCGACGTCGATAGACAGATCAGAGCAATCATTAACGACGGTCCGTCTTTCCTCAAGGTTGATCATGCTGGATCAGAAGAATGGGTCAAGAATCTCAGGCATTACTACATCATCTCAGTCTCTCGTCAGTCTCGCTCTCGAGTCCCTTGATCGACCGCCTACTCTTCAACTGACTCGCTGCCCTTTCATCTGCAGACAAACTGCTCATCTGTCACCGAGTCTTCCTCGGACGTTCTTTCCGAGATCCTCGATACGCCTACTCTCGCAGATCAGCCATCGAAGCAGCTCGGAGTGTCATTCAAGAGATCGCTCGAGGAGGTCACCCACACTACCAGCAACTCTGGACTCTCCCCTTTCACACGATCGCTGCCTCAACCACTATCATTCTCGACATCTTTCAATCTTCTTCCGCTGATCCCGACACGCCGAACAAACGTCAAGAAGTACAAGTCGCGCTCGAGGAATTGAGGAAACTGTCGGATGAAGGTTCTTCAATCGCATCTCGAGGTGTTCAACTACTTTCGACTCTCCTCGCCGAAGAAGCGAAACACCGTCGTACTACGATTCCTCCTATCGACTCGCGCAAGAGGAAGGCGAGTGGTTCTGCTCTTGGAGAAGGAGAACGATTCGGGGACGTTGCGAAACGAGTAGCTTCAAATAGTCGAACTTCACTCAACGGTGAATCCCCTTCCTCTTCCCTTCAAGCTTCTCCCAACTTTGCCTCGACCACTTTCCCTTACTTCGCTCCTACCCTTCCCTCCGCAAACACTGGTGTCAGCTTTGAACACCAATCTCCAGCTGATTCTCACCTCTCTGATGGATTGAATCAAGACGCTTTCGATGCGATTCTACAAGGTCTCAACGGGTACTCGGGAAGTGAAACATTGGGAGATGTAGGTGGATCGAACGGGATGGCAGGAATAGCAGGAGACGCTGCGACAGCTGAATTTTGGAGAAACTTTGATTCAACTTTCGAACCGAGCGCTCTCGAGATGCTGGGAGGATTGGCTGATGCTGGAATGGACTTCGATGGGATGTCGGGTGCTGGAGTAGGAACGCCGACGAATGGAGGATTCGCAACTCCTTGGTGAAGAAACAAAGTAGGAATTTGACAGATTTGCAAGCAAGTGACATTTTTACAGCACAGGAACGATCGAGAGAGAGAGAGGGGTATGAAAAACTGAGAGGTATGTATGCGAGCGAGTGGGGGTAAAAGGAGGTCTACGTGGTTTTAGGTTTCTTTGCAGTTGAGCCACCCTTGCTAGCAGCGGCACGCTTTTCGGGTTTCTTCGTGGAGCTGAGCTGAGCCTTGTTCTTGTATCCATGCTTCTTGCATTCCTCGTCGAAACTTTTGAAGAGTTCGTTGAAGTCGCAGTCCGAGAGAATGCCGAAGCAGTCGGCGTTTGCGAGTCCCAACGAGGTGATGCGAGGTGATCGAACACCGAAAGCGACTTTGGCGAGCAAGCGAGGGTCGTCACGGACTCCACAGGTTGCAAGGACGTAGTTGAGTTGCTTGTCGGTTGCGACAGAGGCACCACTCGCTTTGAAGGCGAGGCTCTTCCCACTCAAGCAGTGCTGTAACGATCAGGAGGTGTCAGTATACCTCGTCAAGCTCGCTCAAGGGAAAATAGGAGAACGTGACAGGGGAAGAGGAGAAGGGAAGAGAGGCAGGAAGTAGCGAAGAGGCAGAACTCACTGAACATTTCGAACATTTGCCATCAGGTACCGAGGTAGAATCACCGAAGTAGCTGGCAAGCGCATGAGCGAAGCCTGAAGAAGAGACGTTAAGATCAGCTTACGACGTCTTCGAAAAGAATGAGAATCGACAAACATTGGTCTTGACGGATAAAGTCACCGACACCTCGCAGACGCTTGACATCGGCTTCTTCCCTTTCGTACATCTGATCGAAGAGTTTCTCGGCCATTTCATCGATCTCAGATTGCTCGGTCGGAAGAGGTTTGAGAACTGCATAGCGGTTTCTGACTCCGGTAACTTTGACTTCGCATAATCCTTGACTGTAGATTGCGAGATAGAGTCAGTGAGCTGAGAAAGTAGTGTTTCCTAAATTCGAGGTAATCAGAGAGAAATCCGATGCTTACTATTCCCATTGTGAGATCTGACGAACGATGACTTCACGGGTCGTTCCAGTTGTTGCGGCAGCGGCCAACACATCGATGGTGCACCAAGTTGGACCTTTTTTCCATGTCTTGCGGATCGCTTCAGCTGCATCAGAGTTGTGAGTGAGGATTTGTTGGAAAGCTGCAGGATTTGAGGGAGCGCCTTTGATTTGGTAAGTCGTGTAGAAAGGGGTGACAGCGCTACAGTTCTTGAGGAGATCAGTCTGAGTATAATGAAAGGCAAGATATCTCGTCAAGCTCACCGAATGAGACCGAATTGCAGTTCGAGATTGGCGTAAAGCAGTGAGAGAGGGTTTCTCTGCGGATTGCAAAGCAGGAGAGCGTCGTCAGCTTTCATGAAGGCCTGTACTGACGGTCCGAGCTACTTACATCGATGTCAAACTCTTTGGCTTGATCGTAGAGCGAGAAATTGATTGTGTTGTCGCCTTCATCGACCTTGCCCGCAAAGACCGCTTGTAGCCATTCCTTCATCGACTTCTGTGAAGGAGTGTTTGAGCGACTGTGGAAAGGAGCACGTAGTGAGCTGATGTCCAATCGAGGAAAAAAAAGGACTAGACCAACGCGAAACCTTCGAGAATAGGGAAATCGGATCCAGCGGGAATTAGGAGACACGTTGCAGGGAGACCATCTCGGCCAGCTCTTCCAACCTCTTGTCTATTGAAATAGATATGGATTAGCGTGAGATCAGATAGTAGAAAAGGGCTTGGCGAGCGAGCAGGGAAACATACGAATAGTTCTCGAGAGTCTTCGGAAGATTGAAGTGAACGACGGCGCGAATGTTGGCCTTGTCAATTCCCATACCGAAAGCAATCGTAGCGACTACGACTCCTTCACCGTCGATGAACCAGTCCTGAACCTTTTTGCGATCCTCAGGTTTCATTCCCGCATGGTAGAAAGCTATCTCGTTAATATCCTTCGTCTTGAGTTCAGCGACGAGATCTTCCGCTTGTTGATGAGTAGTGACGTAGATGATTGCTGACGAGCCGCCGAGACCTTTGAGGAAAGGAACGAGAAGATTGATCTTTGATTTTGCAGATGAAGCAGGCTTGATGAGTAGGGAAAGGTTGGGTCGATAAGCTCCGGTAGAGAAGACTCCTTTTTCGACGTCGATGTCGAAACCATTCTCTGATGCGCAGACGTCCTTGACGACGGAGGGAGTAGCGGTGGCGGTTAAGCAAAGTACTCTTTCGGCGGCGATTTCCTTTGCGAAACGGGCGACCTTGAGGTACTCAGCTCTGAATGATGGTCCCCACTCAGATACACAATGGGCTTCATCAACCGCGAGTAACGAGACGCGTTGATCGAGAATCATAGAGACGAATACTTCGTTGTTGAGCCTGCGAGAACGAACAAGCGTGAGCTATCCGCGTCGAACGCCATCGTGAATCGTTGACGCACCTTTCTGGAGCGACGTAGAGGATCTTCAACTCTCCGTTTCTCAACTTTGATCGAACTTCTGCCATTTCTTCTCCGGAGAGCGACGAGTCCATCGAAGCTGCTGATACTCCTCGTTTCTTGAGGGCTTGAACTTGATCCTTCATCAGCGCGATGAGTGGAGAGACGACTAAAGTGAGTCCTTCGAAGCACTATGAGAACCAAACTGTCAACTTGAGGAGAATGCGAAATCCAAAAGTGAAAACTTACGAGAGCAGGGATTTGAAAGCATAGCGACTTTCCTCCACCAGTTGGCATCAAGCAGAGTGTATTCTTGCCCTCTACGACCAAGCGTTCAATGACCTGAGTGGAAGGAAGAGGTGTTTGAGATATCAGTACTTCAACGAGATGATCCTGAGCAGACCTGGATAACGTAGTGCGTACCCTCTCCTGTTCACCACGGAACCCATCATGCCCGAAACTGGCCTTGAGCATCTCTCTAGCTTGATCCATCGTCTCTTAGGCTGTGGAGATCGAGAGGTTGAATGAGTGAAAGAGAGGTTGGCGGCTTTGTGATAGACCTAGCGCGGTCTCGATAGCGTAATGAGAGGTATGTGGGCTTTTTGTACTGGTTCTCGAGCTGATCTGAGGTGCAGAGGGTGAAGAAGCGGATATGTTAAAGGCAGAAAGTCGAAACCGCTCAAAACTTTCGCAAGAATGCATGAAACTGTTTCCTCTCGCTAGACAGATATCCTGAGCAGGCTGGATCTACTCTGAATTGAGAATCGGGAGGGCTCAAGCAATTTCGCAGGAGAGAAGAGCATTTGCGAACCGACTTTTCCGACGCAATGATCTTCTCGAGACTTCGCCAGGGACACTATATCGACGATCTATGACGGTCCACGCGAAAGAGAGACGAGAAAGAGACGAGAAAATGAGGGGGAAAGGCGAAGAAACGGGCTTCTTCGTTTCCCTTCTCAAGCTTCTCTCGTCGCAATCATCTCTCCTCTCCTTCTCTCTCGAGCGACGTGATCTTGTTCTAGGTGACTTGATGACTCGCAATCTCTTGGAATCAGAGCTCGTCAACTTACGCTGCAGGTCTTTCGAGAGAACGAAGATTCCGCTTTCTCGCTCACACTCGTTTGTTTCGTGGGATGATCTCCCTTGAGTGTTTGGATCCCCCTCCAATCGCTACCAAGTCGATTCCACATGTCTGACAAAGAAAGAGAGAGAGAGTTCAAGTTTTGGTGCGACGGACTTTCTTTCCCTTTCGGCTTTCGGATTTCGCCTCTCTCTTCCCTTCTTCTCACTTTCTCACTCTCTCTCTCCCACACCTCACTCAAACTCAATCTGTCAGTCTCTTACTCACCCCATACTCACTGAGAGATCACTGACTCTCACTCTAACGAGAAACAGTAAAAGATGCACTTCTCCAAGATCGCAATCTCTCTCCTCTTCCTCGTTCCTACTGCACTCTCTCTCGCAGTCTCACCTGAATCTCCTTCTTCTAACTCTCTCCATCAACGCGATGTAACCTCTACTACTATTCCCGATTCAACTCCTTCAACTCCTCAAAGTGACAAAATCGAACCCAACGCACCTTTCTATCCTCCTTATCGTCCTCCTGGTCGACCTTGGTACCCTCCTTACCGACCTCCCTACTGTCGTTGGCAACCTTGGAGGTACGAATGTCGTCGTTGGGGAGGAGGAGGATACCGACCTTACGAAGAATCTACTCCTTCGAAAAGGGATGAAATCGTCGAATCTTCCGACTTGAACTTGAACAAGAGGGATGTCGATGCAGATGGTTTCTACGGAGGAGGTGGAAACGGAGGAGGATATGGTTACGGTTATGGAAGGGGATATGGTTATGGGAGAGGATGGGGGTATGGAAGGGGAAGGGGATGGGGATACGGAAGGGGAGGATATTGGAAACGAGATCTAGATATCGACGACGATGCTCAAGTCGATTACGAGTAGCTTTCTGTCTCTCTCTGTAGCTTGTAGTTACTTCGCTTTCATTCTGTTTATAGGTTTCTCTCCTTTGTTCTTCTTTCTTTGTACCTACTCTTCTCTCCCATTTGCAGCTTTCTCTCTTTCTCTCTTTCTCTCTGCGAACGTTGTTTGTCGTCTCCTACTCTTCTGGTCTGTATCCGAGCGAGAGACCTTGACTGGAATAAGCGAGAGTTGAATCAGCTCTTCGAAACATGAAATGTAGACGAGATGAGGAAGCTCTCGACAGCACCTGGCGTCCCTCAAACGAAGGCGAGTGTTGTCGAGAGGAACAGCAAAAGAGTAGAGTAAAGATAGTTCTCGATTACTCGACTCGTCGCGCAGAGGCGAGCAGAGAGCTTTGCGGAAAAGAATCGTAAAAGTCGGCGAATCGATTGCGCTGTCAAGGGAGACTCGATTTCAATGGGCTGAATACAAGCGATACAGCGAGTGAGAGTCCTGAAAGGTGGACTAGAGCGAAAGTAGCAGACGTGGCCAAGTTTCAGCATGACATTGAAACTGCGAAAGAGGTCAAAGCGGAGAACCTGAAAAGTTGACACTCAACTTCTGCCGCTCTTTTGGCGTCGAGAGGTGACTTCATTGAATGTCGATACAACTGCACCACCTCTCAGATCGTATCGTTCGAAGTAGTAAAAGTCAATGCTGGAATCTCGCGCAATCGCACAAACGAGTCTTTCGTTACTCGCTGCTCTCTCTCTCCTTCGCCGACTCTTGAGAGCGTACGAGCACGAGCTGAAATGGTCAAATATGAGTCGGACAAACGGCAAATGTCTTTTGCAAACGGGAGAGACTAGGGGGAGAGCTTTTTTCGTTTTGTAATTTTTGTACTGATCAAAGCAAAGGAGAACGAGGACAGAGAGGCCAACGAGTAGGGATGTAACAGATGGAGACGGTGGAATAAGGGGAGAATAACGTATCGGTGAGCATCGACCACGAAGGACTCGTGAATCAGATCTCGAGTCTCATTCCTCCTCCTGCAGTAGTTTGGCCGTAGCGAAGTTGCTGACGGTGAGATAACGAGTGGGTAGGAGAAGACTTTGGATCAAACAGGAGCCGTGAGCTACGGAGCTTTCACTTCGCAGTCGGAGGAGCAGAACATCAAGCTTACAGGAGACGAGGGAGGAGGAGTAGGAGGAGGGGGAACGAGCTCGATGCGTTTCAAGTGACGATTCCACTGTACCCACATTCGAGTGATCAGCTCAGGTAGGCTCAGTAGCACGAGAAGAAGGGAGAGCTGCACCTTTTCGACGAGATTCCGTGGGATTGGAGGTTCTCGACCTTCGAATTGATCCGCGACGCGGACTCGGAAGAGCACAGTCAAACGCGAAGCTTGAGCTGTCACAGGGCGTTGGCTCCAGAGGCTGAGTTTGAGGTAGGTGACCGAGGGTGAGGTGAGCATACCGTCCTCTCTAAAACCGCCGAGGCGATGATCTATGCGAGAGTGGTCGTAAGCGCTGTCTGTGTCGAGTATGGCAACTCTGAGCTGCTCCCACGTCTCGTACAGGCTGTTGTCTAATCTATACAAGCGTGTCAGCAATGAACTGTGCAGATCGACGGAAAGCAGGAGAGGACTCACGTCTTCAACCATCGAAGTAAGTGTAGAGGGGAACTTCATAACCGTCAACGGTCTGCTCGTATCTCCAATCCGCAAGCTTACCTTTTGCCATTTGCCATGCGACTGGATCTATCCGGAGAGGGAGATAACGAGGGAATGCGACTGCGCGAGGAAGGTCTACGGTTCCTGACGATCCTGTAGCGACCTTTTTGCGTAATATACGAAGATTGGTCCACTCTACCTCGTGCTCTTGACCTCTTCGAGCGAAGGGCTCGACCGGGAACCTGACGTTGAGTAGAGATCTTCGATTCTCGGCGGGCGCGTAGCCTAGATCCACTTCGACACCAGATACATCGAAAGCATAGTTGACGCCCATATCTGGATCGTCAAACCTCATCGAGTCAGCATGCTTGGGCGAACAGCGGATAAGGGATTCGGAAAGTTTACCTCGTACAAAGTGGCTGTCTAAGCGACGGTAGTCGTGTCTTGCTGTAGTGAAGAGATGGAGGAGTGCGGAATCGTCGAGTTCTTGAATCATGGTTGTAGCGAACTCGACAAAGCGATCTATGAAAGTTTGTGCTCCCTGTTTCGACGATTCAATGAGTGAGTCACTTCTCGATCAGTCTGACAAGAGAGTATCTACGTACATGCATCAAAGTGCTGGTCACTGACGACGCAGGAATAGTCGGGGTAAGAGGAGAGAAACGGAGATGAAGGACAGAAGCGTCTCAAAAGGAGAATCTTGCGTTCTAACGGGGTCCGCGGGGAATCCGATCGAGGCTTGGGGCAGATATCGGCGACGTGGAAGCGTACTGGTAGAGTGCAGGGTGGAGGTAGACCTCTTGGTACGGGTCCTCAAGTACTGCAGCAGATAAACAGAGGGAAGACCGAAGCAAGAGCGACCTCAGTTTTCACACCAGCTCACAAGCAGTAGTCGGACGAGCACAGAGACGAGATCAAGCGTGTTCAGGAGTCCAAGCGAGAATTGAAAGTGAAGGGTAGAAAGGAGAGAGAAGATTGGTTCATTTCAAACCCTTCTTCTTCAACAAGCATTCGACTATCTGTACCAGCTAGTACACCAACCATACAAATAGAACATCAAGAATGAGCATGCGTACCGCCCTTCAACCTACTCGAGCAGTTTGCCAAACTCTCGGATCTACTCGAGTTCTCTACCAACAGACTAAACCTTACGGAGACCCATTCGAATACCACACTGCCGATGAGACTAGCTTGTGGAGTAGGGTCAGGAAAGCCCTCGTCGTCAATCCGTGAGTTCACTCTTTCTTTCTTTTCCTTGTCATCTCTCATCAAGATCAACGCACTCGGAGGGGAGCTGCAACACAACGCTGGGCGAGCACGTCCGAGTGTGTGGATCTAGAAGCTAGCTAGCAGGACCATCAAACCAGCCAATTCCTCGCGAGCCTCAACGCACTTCACTCGAACTCGTTCGCTAAATCGCTTCTCGCCATTGCTCCCCTCCCTCCGCAAACAGTGAATCCTCTTCCGGCAACCCTCTCCCAGCCAAGTTCCGTACTCCCGAACCCGCTTCCCGACCCGAGAAGTTCACTGTCCCTTCTTCAAAAGCTTCCGATGGTACGTTTCAATCTCTCGTCTCTCCTTCAGACACGAGAGCTGATCCGTTCTTATGTGTGCAGTCGCCGAGAACCCTTACTACAAGCGAGATTTCCGACGAGCGTTCCCCAAGACTGAAGTAGTCACTCAAGGAGAACTCGCGAAATTATTGATCGCTCAAGGTGGATTCCAAGCGTGCGTTTTCTGATCTTCCCTTCTCGTTACGCAATTCACTCAGCTTACTGAACCCTCGTACCCGCTACAGTCTCCCTCCCGTCTCTGCTCCCGAAGGATCCGAAACAACCGCGATCACTGCCGATTCCCCCGCCCCTTCTCTCGCAGCTCTCTACACTTCCACTTCCGTCGCCGGTGGTTCATTCAAACCTCCTACTCCTCCCGGTGCCAAGTTCCGGTACGTTGCAGAACGAAATTTACCATCTTCCTCTTGTCGAGACTGACCGGTTGACTCATGTTGTCTTACAGATGGGCACCTGCAAAGGAAGATGCTCCTCATGATCCTGATTCTTACTTCCCCATGTACCTCGCCAACACTACCCAAGCTTAAATTAACTGAGAGATTGATTTGGACGAAAAGAGGATAGATTCTTCATGAGTTTTTTTTGTGTTTTAGGTTTCTGCTGCAATATTTCGGTTTGTTCTTGTCCACTTCTAGCGGTCGTATCTGGTTTCCACGAGAAGATGAGGAAGTGATGCGTAGAAGTCTCATTATATACGTTACACAAAACTTGCTATAAATTAACTGAAATCACCTAATACAAACTCTGCACCAAAACTTCTTTCAACAAGCTCCTCCCTTCCCATCCACTCAATCCTCGATCCTCCCAAACGCTCAACCCCATCACAGCGAACAACCAAGGCAACGTAACAGTAGCTCCCCATCCGATCCCAGCATAAACGAAAATCTTTGTTAAAACGTCGGCATCTATATGAGTTGAACCCTCTTGCTGTTGTTGGGGTAATGAACCTTCTTCTTTTGCGGTTGCGGAAGAGCGGGTGTGGGGAGAGGAAGCGGTACCGTCGTTTTGGGAATGGACTGATTGGGGGCGAGAACGAAGGGAGGATTGGGGGGAGGAGGAGAGAGCAGAGGAAGAGCAGAGCTCGGCGTCGGAGGCGAGAGAGGGGAGATCGAGGATTGAAGGGACTGGGTTTAGGTGTGCTTGCTCAGGATAGGAATCATCTGCGGTGTTTCGGAAAGAGTCAGTCAATGTTTCAGGCGATGAGCTCGTCGAGAGTCGAGGGAGTAGCAAGAGTAGTTGAGAGGAGGAGAGAGCGAGAGACTCACATTCGGTTGCAGAGAGGTAGTAACGACGAGGTAGAGAGATGATGGGAGCGAAGAATCGAAACACTGGTGGTAAAGCTTGATGACAAATGAATTTTGCGATAATCCTCCACACGAGAATACCCGAAACACCTAAGTTATCGCTCACGGTCGAACATCAGTTTCAGCAAAGGTATTCGAAGAGAAGGGGAAACTTACCAATGATCAATTTACTTCCTACTGCAGTAGTCCAAATCCCTACTTCCGTGACATCCCTCCAATGGAATCCCAAGGTATTATCGGCATACTTGTAAGGGTTCCAAGCTAGTCCCAAAAGGATCCCTGCAAACACAGAGAGGAACGCAATCGCATCTTCGAAACAAGGGCAGTTTTCGGCAGGTTGAGGGTGGAAGGTCACGAGTAACAAGGTCGAAGGAATGATTAGGAGTGTACCTGCACACAGATCGAGAAAGGAGTGAGTCGAATGAAATCGAAATGGAAAGGTGAAACGCGTAACGAGGTTTTGCTCGTTTCGCAGAAGAGACAGGATGACAAGCTCACCGGTCAAGCCTGAACCAGTAACGTATTCCTCCAATTTAGCTTCTCCCAACCAAGTAACCAACCAAACGAGTACCCCAATCGACGCTCCAACTTTCACATCCATTCTCGAATGCTATTCATATTCCCTCCTACATCAGCCCTCGCTCTTTTCCGTAGGCGATACACACAAAGAGAGAGAGTACTAACCATTCCAGTATATAATCTCCCAAACGTAATACTCCACGCAAACAACCCCAACAACCCAACTCCAACACCATTCCAAACCCACCTCCCTGTGTTCCTTCTCAGCAGTAACTCACCAAAGAACAGTGCCATCGATAGAGCGTTCGAGGAGTGTGTAGAAGGGAAGCCGTATTCTAGTGCGTGGGATCCTACGGAGAGTCGAATGACGGGTGGAGAAAAAGGACGAGGGACACAGAATGCATCTTTTAAGACAGAGGTCACGTAGCCACCTAGTTTCACGCGCTCATTCTTCAGCACCGAGTAGAAGGGGAGACTGAAATTGGGAAGTGGACGAACCTGCTGCGAGAACGTAGAGTAACCTGCAACAAGTCCGAGAATTGTTCAGTTTTTCAAATTGCGAAACGAGCAAGAAGAAGACTTGTAGAAAAAACTCACCCTCTAGCTACTTCGGGAAACCCATACCAAGCCCAAATCGGAATGAATACCATAAAGAACCTGCCTCTCTCACAACCACCCCCGATCAATCAGCAAACGAAAAAAATGAGATGCGTGCGAATGGATGAATGAAAGACTTACGTATGAGTACCTAACAAACTAGTTTTAACGAAATAATGATCCCTCGCTCTAGTTCTCCACTTTGTCTGTTTACTCCTCATCCCTAACCCTCATCAGTCGACTACTTTCGAAAGAAAGAGGAATTAGAGAGTAATAGTAGAATTTACTTGAATCTCTACTAAATCTTGAATCTCTCCTTCCAAACTCTCCACGAGTAGTTCCCTCAAATGACATCTCCAACCAGGCATCATCTTTCTATAGAAAGCAGCATCGTTCCTTCCTACTGCTTGAATCGAATTTGTTGAACTGGATGGGGCCTTCTCGGACTGGGAGAGGGAGGTGGGAATAGTAGAGCGAGGAGAAGGATTCATTTGGATTTGGGGAGAGGAAGAGGCGGATCTAGAGGGAGTAGTACGAGTTGTATCCATCGTTGAAAGAGAAAGGGGAGCGGAGAGCGAGGTTAGGGATCCCTCAGCTTGAGAGTAGAGAGGACAATTCGTTCAAGGTGGGTATGGTGCTCGTTAGGGTGCTTCGAGGTCGTCAGGAATCTTAGGAGTGAATGATAGATGAATGATGAAACTTTGATCGTT
Organism: Sporobolomyces roseus; assembly: GCA_016617785.1. Classification (NCBI taxonomy): domain Eukaryota; kingdom Fungi; phylum Basidiomycota; class Microbotryomycetes; order Sporidiobolales; family Sporidiobolaceae; genus Sporobolomyces; species Sporobolomyces roseus. Next base: position 1,046,056 of record JADILM010000001.1, read on the forward strand.
TTCTTTCAAGATTTCCTCCACTTGGACTTCTCTTTGCTCAGAAACCACGCTTCGAAATCACTCTGAAAACATGAAGGAGATCACAGTCAAAGGTTTACTATTCGATATGTAAGCTCCTCCTTTTGCTCCTCTTTCGCGACTTCCCGAGGTTCACTCATTCGGAATGATAGGGATGGTACACTGTGCGATTCGACCCCTGCAGTAGAATTGACAATGTCGGATTGGTGTGCCGCTCAAGGAATCGATAAGGATTACTTCCTCTCTCACTCTCATGGGTAAATTCATTCATTCCTTTCTCTTTCTCATCTCTCGGCTCAAGATAAACGCTGAAACCTCTCTCGCTCGCTCTATAGAGTACGCACACAAGACAACCTGAGAAGGTTTCAGAAACTCCCAATCCCAGGATCAGACATGACTGATGAAGAATTGGACGATGCGGTCAAGTTAATGGAGTTTACGATTGCTGAGAATGGGAGGAAATTGAAGGAACAGGGTGGGAGGGGAATCGAGAGATTGCCGGGAGTGACGGAACTGTTGGACAAACTGAGGGAAGGGAACGCGAGATGGGGAATCTGTACTTCTGGTTAGTTCACACTGCTTTCTTCGCTTTTTCGTTTCCCTTATTTCTCTTCGATTTAAGTCGAGCCACTCGAGCGAGATCAACGCTCTTCTCATTGCACTCCAATCGATCAAATTTATCGCTGTATTGACTCTCCATTGAACCCCTCCTGTGTTTAGCTACGACAATCTACGCTTCCTCTGCCCTCACAACCTCCTCGATCGGTTCAACTCCACCCCTCCTCCCCTTCCTGATCACAGCAAACCACGTAACGCACGGTAAACCTCACCCAGAACCTTACCTGAAAGGAATGGAAGAATTGAAGAAATTGGGAGGCTGCGATTTTACATCGGATGAGATTCTAGTATTCGAGGATGCACCGAGTGGGTTGAAAGCGGGGTTGGCGGCGGGGTGTAAGACTCTTGCGGTCTGTACGGGTCAACCGAGGGAGAGGATCAGAGCGGTTGAAGCGACAATTAAGACGGTGGATTTGACCCGGTGAGTGAAGATGTGCGAAGTCGATTCATGCTGCAGATACTGATTGGATCATTTGTTGTTTGGCACTCACAGCGTCGAGGTAGTACATGCTAGTCCAGATTCGATCACTCTACGCATCCGTACACTCGAGGAAGAAGAAGAAGCGGAAGAAGGTGAACGAAACTAGACTTTTATTCGCTTAGAACGTAGAACATCGATATAGAATCTATCTCTTGCATTACCAAACGCATTCATTCGTCGTTGTCTAAGCCGTTTCTAACGATTTCATTCGACTGCGATTCTCCGCTTCGAGAAGAAAGCGAAGAAGTTTCACACAAATTCGACACTGGTCATTGCGAGCCTTTCTTCTTCTCTTCATTCCCTCACTCTCAGTCACTCCCTTCCAACCGACCTTTTACATTCGCTACAAAGGCTTCTCCTTCGAAGCCAATGTTATCCTCAACGGTTTTATTGAGTTTACTCTCGATCCTCTACTCGACCAATGCCAGTCCCGTTCAACAGATCACCTTTAGTAATCCTAGTCCCCTACCAAAGATTCCTCGTATGTCTTCCCTCACTTACTCTGTTCTGTTTTGAGGGAGAATCGAGGGCTGATGTCATTGAACTTTCTCTTTTTTTTTGAATGGGTGATAGATGGGAAATTCAATCATTTAGATCGTTAGTACCTCTACGCTTTTCCTTTCTACGTATCACGAGGAGAGCCTATCGAGAGATCGTATGGAGAGGCGGGCTTTAAAGAGAGAGAATGGATCGAGTGGGAATTTTGGATTGGGTTGGTTGAGTCTGAATACGGACCGTAAGCACAAGGAAGACGATTCAACTCGTCAGGAGGAAGGAATTGAGGATGGCTCGCGAAGGACGTGACGGGGCGAAAACGCATAATTTCGCAAGATTCGACTTTCTTCGATGTCCAACACTTCAGTCGACTCTATCGCTTCGCTCGTTGACACTGACAGTCTTCATTATCGATGATACACTAGATATGAGCGGGATATCACCTTACCACGATGCTCCTCACGCCGATCCTAAGCCGCCTGCGACTTGCAAAGTCGTCGCTGCTGCTTCCCTCATCCGACACACCAGCATCTACGCCAACGACGATGAGTTCGAGGACTACATGCAGCCGTTTAGTACGTTTCCGAGTCTTCAGAATCGACTCCAGCAGAGAAATACTGACGGAGTTGCGAATTTTCTAGTCAAACGAGTCGAAAAAGCTCAGAAGAACAAGGTCAAGATTGATCAATCATCTCCTCTCTTCTTCCTCAACGAGTGGAAGTCTCCCATCAACGAGGACAACCTCGAAGCAGTCACCGAACCCGGAAAAGCCGACGCTTACGCCTTTGGTCAAAAGATGAGGAAAGCTTACGGAGACTTGTTACCACCTGCTCACCTCGGCAAGAAGCACAAGAATCACAAGCAAGAAGGAAAGGTACCTCCGTTCAAGATCTGGTCGGCAAGTTCAAAGAGGGATGTCATTACTTCTCAACAATGGATCAAAGGAGCGTTCCCCGATTGGCAAGGAGGAGAAGATGGAGATGGAGATGGAAAAGTTATCAGTTTGGTCAAGGTACCGAACAATGATACGAACTGGGCAAACTCTTTGACTCCTCACAAGATTTGTCCGGCGTTCACGAAGGAGGCAGGGAAACCAGAAGCTCAAACTTGGTTGGAGAATTACGGCCCTCCTATCCTTGAACGACTTCAATCCTTCGCTCCTAAACATGAACTCGTACTTGACGACATCACTGCTATGTTTATGCTTTGCGGTTATGAGAGTGTTGTAAGCTTTCTCTTCTTTCAACTTGCAGATCGGATCCGCGCTGACTGCCCCCTTTTGATGGGCGCAGATCTACAAGAGTCGCAAGTCAGCGTTCTGCTCGTCCGAAATCTTCAACCCGGACGACTTCCGCTCGTTCGGTTACTGGAACGACATCAAATATCATTACATTGTCGGATACGGTTCCCCTGTCGCACCTTACCTCGGAGTGGGATGGCTCAATACTTCAACTCACAACCTCGTCTCAGCTTACCAGAAGCCTCACCCTCACCCCGAAGTCCCTTCGCTTAACAAGAGCAAGAAAGGAAAGAAGCCCAACCTCCCTCCTCCCTCTGCACCTCCCGATGCAACCCACACTCAACTCTTCTTCCCTTACATCACTCATCGGGAGGAACCTCCTCTCGCCGCTGTCGCTTTGGGACTTTGGGAGACCGAGGATTTACCAACGGATCACATGAAGAAGGATCGATTATGGAAGACTTCCCACTTACTTCCTTTCCTCGGTCACGTCACGATTGAACGACTCGCTTGTGATGTCGAGGATTTGGCTGATGGAGGAGAAGATGAAGGAGAGACGGAGGATTATATTCGAGTCATGATCAACGGTGCGCCTCAACCTTTACCTTATTGCAAAGATGGACCTGGGGGTACTTGTGAGATGGGACAGTTCGAACGACATGTCAAGGAGCGAGCAGAGAAGTATAAGGACCAGGAAGGCGCTTGTAAGAAGGATGAGGAGTAGATTTATTCGCAACCATCGTTTATTCTGTAGAACTCTCTCTAGCTTATCTTATCTTTGCACTCCTCCCCGCTCGCATCTTGAACTCTATCGCAAATGAACCATGCTTTGTAACAATCTCGTCGTCTCTGTTCTCTTTCGTGCGTTCTTGTTCGACGAGATGTTGCGAAAACGAACGAATTTCGCAAGCTCAGCAACAAGTTCGCTCGCCCGCTTTTCTCGTTGGAACCGAACCTTTTTTACTATGCTCAGAGATCGACGCAGAAGAGGTCTTGAGCATCAAAAAGAGCGATGCGAGATAGGAAGAGTTTTACCCCTAAACGAGAAATCGATTCCCTCTGATTTTTCCCTCACTCTCCCTCTTTTCTCCCTGTTCATCCTCTAAGACCGGATTAGCCCTCGAATAACAGCCGTTAGTCTACTTTATCACAACACACAATACTACTACGCACCACCACACTACGCCTGAGCTAGAATAGAGGGAGGGACTGAGGTGGACAACGATTTTTTGATGAAGATGACTTGAACGCTACACCTCAGTGAGAGGGGATGGGTTTGCGCTCAGTAGTGCACAGAGGTGTATAGGAGGATACTAGTAGCTCAGGCAAGGCGGCTAGCGTTGTCGTTGGCAGACAGTCGATTCCACCTCATCGGAATCTCAAGCTCACCAACTTCTCTCACTTGACTTAATAGATGGCCCCCTCGACTTCCCGCCTTCCCACCGCTCTCCAAGCCACTGAAGAGGATATCTCCCTCCTTCTCCAGGCTCAGGCCCACATTGGGTAAGTTTTCCACACGCTTCATTCGACCCTGTGAATCATCACTCATCTTTCCTTTCTGCACTCGGATAGAACCAAGAATGTCGAGAAGAAGATGACTCCTTACGTCTGGAAGCGCCGACAAGACGGTATGTTCGAACTCGTGACTTCGTAACCCACTGTTCTGAACTCACTCAATTTCTTATGATTTCTAGGTGTCAACGTTATCAACGTTGGAAAGACCTGGGAGAAGCTCGTCTTCGCCGCCCGTGTCATCGCTGCCATCGAGAACCCCAACGATGTTTGCGTCATCTCGGCTCGTCCTTACGGTCACCGTGCCGTCCTCAAGTTCGCTGCCAACACTGGTGCTCAAGCTATCGCTGGACGATTCACTCCCGGTAACTTCACCAATTACATCACCAAGTCGTTCAAGGAGCCCCGTTTGATCGTCGTCACCGACCCCCGTGTCGACCACCAAGCCATTCGAGAGGCTTCGTACGTCAACATCCCCGTTATCGCCATCTGCGACACCGACTCTCCCTTGAACTACGTCGATATCGCTATCCCCGCCAACAACAAGTCGAAGCACTCGATCGGTCTCATCTGGTGGCTCCTTTGCCGAGAGGTCCTCCGTCTTCGTGGATCCATCTCTCGCGCTCCCGACGCTTGGCCCGTTATGGTCGACATGTTCTTCGTAAGCTCACATCTTGATTCTCCTCTTTGATCATCGACTCACCTCCCTCTACTCTATAGTACCGCGACCCTGAGGAGGTTGAGCGTGAACAACAAGAGGCTGCTGCCGCCAAGGCTCTCCCCGCTGCTTCTGAGGAGCCCGCTGCCGTTGAGGGTGTCTCCGACTGGGAGATCACTGGTGGAGCCAACGCTGCCATCGCTGCCGCTGCCACCACTCAAGCCCCCGCCGCCGATGCCGGTTCGTCTCCTAAACCTTTTTTCACTTTCTTCTCCCCCTTCCTTGTTCTCTCCTCCCTTTCGTTTCGAAACATGAGCTTATCATTTCCCCCGATCCAAACAATTGGTCCGCAACAGGTCTCGATTGGTCCGCCCCTGCTGGTGTCACCGACTGGGCTGCCGAGGAGAACTAAAAACTCCAAGGTCGTCTTCCGGTCTAACCTTTCTACCCTTCAACTCGGAAAGGATCATCAACTACTGTCATCACCGTGGTCGAATGAATGTCATGGATTCTCCTTCTTCGGAGTTGAATCAGGGATTAGTTTGTCTAGGGATTTCATCAGTTTTTGGTGGTCTGCTTTGCAAAAAAAGAGTAAAAAAACAAGCACCTTCTGCCCTTTCCGTCGTGTTGTATTCAGTACCCATTTTCGTGCCCTCTTCCTCTTTGTGTTTTCCTGCGGCTCCTATGAGAGAGATTCGAATCATCGACTTTGCGAAAATCTTCTCCCCCTTTCGCTCCTTTCATTCAACTTCTTCATTCCACATTCTCGTATGCCTCGCGCTGCTCACAAAGACCAAGCCCCACCACCGATCAAGACTTCCCTAGTACACCTAGGTCAGACTCAACCCACTGCGTTCGCTTTACAATGTCAATTATTCTTCAATTCCGAACAATGGATTTCACCACTCCAAAACGACGTTCAAGCCTTACTCTCCACATTCGAGAGTGAATGGTTACAAGAATTACAGAAGCAGGGTACAGCTGGAGGAGTAGGAGGGAGTGGAGGAGGTGGAATTCCTACTTCAACAGAAGGGTTCAATAGTCCTTTCCAACTGTTCAAGAGGTTGTGGAAGGATAAAGGTTGGAGTCTAGTACATCTGTTGGGGATTGCCGATGGTCCAGTGAGGGATCCTTGGGGTGAGAGCGTTATTAGAGGTTTCGCAGGTAAGTCGCTCCCCCTCTCTCTCTCGCTTGCTCTCTGCGTGGCTCTCAGCTACCGAGCATGATCGGGAGAACACTGTCAGGGCGACTGACTGAATCGTTCGCGAATTGATTCGTTACAGAACACCTTGTTGCGACTGAATCTCCTCTCAAACAAATCGCTGCTCTCTTCGCAATCTACACTTTCTGTAAATCCCAATCCAACAACATGAACAAACAATACCTCAAAATTGATATATGTAAGCGTGCACGTCACTCGAAGTCGCGCAGAGATCATCGATAGCTGATTCTCAATTCTTTCGAATCTCAATCATTACAGCTACTCTCGAACATTTGCTCTCTTTCCCTTCCCTTGTCGCACCCGCTCTCGATCCTTCCAAGATCTCACCTCTCCACCCTTCACCTCTCTCAGACGTTTCCGTTGTCCTTTCGACCCTCCTCTCCCCTTCGAATCCACTCTTCATTCTCGTCCCTCCTCAATTGTACCAGCATCCACCAGATCTCCCGAGTGTACGAATCAAAGATGCACGAGAAGGGGAACTCGATGGGCTCGCCAAGAAGTTGTTGGGGATCGAAGAAGAGGTTGAGATGTTACGAGATGGGAGGGATTCAGAGGTTGAGAAATTGAGGGAAGCGCAAGAGAAAGCTGAAGAGGAGGTGGAAGTTGAGGGATCAACGAACGGTCGAAAGCAGTTTATGGAGGTACCTATCGAGGAAGGAGGGAAACAAGCATGGATTTCTCGACTTTCTTCAGCGGCTTCTTCATACGTTCAAACGAAATCTCGTTCTCGATCCCTCTTGACCCGACCACGATCTCAGTTGCAACTCGAAGTCATGAACGAAGCGGAATCGGCGACGATGGAGAGAGTTAGAGATATCGGGTTGGAAGGAACTGTAAATCATGGATTAGGAGGGAGAGCTTCTGTTCCGGAGAAGGGAGAGAGCGAGATGAGGATGTTGGGTTTGGTTAGAGGGTTCAAGAGGAGGAGGACAGACAGGACTGGGTCAATAGTAGAGTTGGAGAAAGCTTTGAAACAGTTGGAAAGGAGTAAATAGGGAACATTTTTCGCTTTGACCCTTGCCTTGCAAAAACCTTTCCCATTTCTGTTTTGGTTCCTATCGCTGCCGATATCTAGAGAGATTAGAGTCAAACTGCCGCGAGAGGTGGAGTAAAGTACAGAACAAGCAGATTTGCAATTCGGATATCTGCGAGAGCGAACCCGGAGTTTTGCTGCAGACTCTCCGCAAGTTTAATTTTCTCTCTTTCCTTCACTTCATCTCGCTCGAATCATGTTCTCAGCACGTCAACTCGCTCGCCCTCTTACTCGTGGAGCTCGTCTCATCACATTGGAAGCGAAAGCTCCTGCTCAACTAGCTAGTGAGTCTCCCTACCCTCTCCTCTAGTTTGCCTCATTCAATTTCTAAACATCGAGTCGAGTTGAAAACAGAAACTGCCGCATTCGCACCTTATCAATGGGAGGATCCACTCAAGGTAGAGAGTAGTATGCTCACTGAAGAGGAAGTTTCAATCATGTGAGTTCTCCCTCTCCTTACTCCTATTTATGGGATCCCGCTCATCCAATGAAGGTGAACAGGGAAATGGCGAGAGGATACTCTCAAGAGAACCTATTACCACGAGTAACTGAAGCTTACCGTACAGAGAGTCAGTCTCTCCTCCTCTTTCCAAAACCCCCACTTTGCTCAAACTGACCCTTGCTTTGAGGGATCGCACAGACTTCCAAAGGGAGATCTTGTCAGAGATGGGAGAGTTGGGGTTATTGGGTCCTACGATCGATGGATATGGATGTGCGGGAGTTAGTTCGGTAGCTTATGGTTTAGTCGCGAGGGAAGTTGAACGAGTCGATTCGGGTTATCGTTCAGCTATGAGTGTACAAAGTTCTTTGGTCATGCACCCTATCAGTGCGTAGCATCTCTCTCTCTCAGTCTCTGGAGCCGACAAAGGCTGAATGAAGAGTGCGACGAACAGACGCTTTCGGAACTGAGGAAATCAAGGAAAAGTATTTACCTAGGTTGGCAAAGGGTGAATTAATTGGTTGTTTCGGACTCACAGAACCAGATCATGGTTCAGGTAAGTTTGAATTCTCTTCTCGATTCGCAAAATCAGCCGAGGTATTCATTTTCGCTCTTTACGAAATCCGGGATAGATCCCGCGGGAATGGCTACTGAAGCTACTGAAGCACCTGGAGGAGGTGGATACGTCCTTTCGGGAGCAAAGACTTGGATCTCAAACTCGCCTATTGCAGACGTTTTCGTCGTGTGGGCGAAGTGCAAGTGGGATGGAAAGATTCGTGGTTTCGTTATGGAAAAGGTAAGCGTGCCCTTTCTTTACGAGCACTATGCTTTTATGAGCTTGTGCTGATGACGGCTGTGAACGATGAATAGGGTCAGAAGGGCTTGACTGCTCCTCCAATCAAGAACAAGACTGCTTTGAGGGCTAGTATCAGTGCGTTCTCACCTCTGTTCTCCAGCCGCAATAGCGTTGCTGACTGAAGATGAATCGACCGCACAGCTGGTTCAATCTTCATGGACGAAGTTCACGTTCCTCAATCGCATTTGCTCGACGTCGAGGGATTGAAAGGTCCTTTCTCTTGCCTGAAGTGCGTCTCCTGTCAATATCTTCTCTGATTCAATCCTGACGAGTTCTACGATGTACAGTAACGCTCGATTCGGTATTTCGTTCGGAATTATCGGTGCTCTCGAAGAAGCTATTCGAGTCACTCGAGATTACGCTATGGAGCGGTATGTTCTCTTCCTCCCGCCCTCACGACTTAGAGCTCGACTAATTCGCCATGCTGCGCTCATAGTAAGCAATTCGGTAAACCATTAGGTGCTTTCCAACTTGTCCAGAAGAAACTTGCAGATGCTTCGATGGAGGCTGCTAGTACGTTCCTTCTCCTCCTGACTCTCGCTCAGCACATACTGATCACACTTCCCTTTCTTGCAGTCGGTCTCGTCTCGTGTGTTCAGTTGGGTCGACTCAAGGACAGCAAGAACTGGTCCCGTGCGTTAACCTCCGTTTCCTTGTGTCATTGATTCTGTACTGACGATCTCGCATCTCTGTCGACAACAGCCGAGATGGTGTCGTTGATGAAGCGCAACAACTGTCAAAAAGCTCTGTATCACTCTCGAATCCTGATGGAAGTATTTGGAGGAAATGCTGCTTCCGATGAATATCCTATCTCTCGAATCGCTGCCAATGCTCACATCGTCTCTACCTACGAAGGGTAAGCTTTTCCTTTCCTTGTTCCCCTGAACGAAGCTTCTGACTAATCCTTTTCGGTTATAGAACTTACGATATTCACGGTCTCATTCTTGGAAAGGCTATCACCGGATCGCAAGCCTTCCAGTAGATCTCCCATCGTGACAGTATCCGAATCATGCAATCAGTACCCATATAGCAACAGCAGCGAAGAATACGCGTCGTCAGTAGACTTTCGCACAACCTCGTTTCGATTTCGACCAAAGGGTTCCTCATCCTGCGTCTCTGGCAAACGTGGCTATTCAACGGCCTTATTCTCGCAGGAATAACAACCTCGTCGTCAGTTATCAGCTGATTCTGCTCGTGTCCGTCTGATGATTAGGCTCGAACTACAGTACTTTTGGCCGAGGACGTGCGGTCGATAAGCCTACTCGCTACCGGCTATCAATCGACGTTCTTTATGCCGTGCGAAAGAGGCGCAGCATCATTGCTCTTTGCATAGCCCGAGGAATGTTGATTGACGTTCAGCTATTCAACTTTTTTGCGACGATTTCGCTTTTTCTCTCCTGCTCCCTCTTCTGCCCCTTCTCCACCTCCCTTCTCTCCTCCTTCCGTCTCTTCTCTTCTCGTCTTCTCTCAAAACGCATCAATCTTGCTGGTCAAGTCCATTCTCGCCCCTTCACGACCTATCCCAAACTCCCGTCAAAACTTCAATCGATTCGTTTCGATACAACAACAAACATCAAACAATATCAACAATGGTCAACTTTCCCCTCTCTTCCAAATTCTCGTTCTCCTCTTCTCACGATGCGCCTCCTTCTACCACATCTTCAGGATTCTCGAGCCGGGTAGGAACTCCTCTCACCTTTTTGTCGTCGATTCATAGCTTACCTCTCGCTTTCTCCTGCTCGGCAGTCTCGAACAGAACACCGCTTCCCTTCTCCACCAGCTCCAAAATCGCCTCCGACGACAGCCCTCTCCATCTTTTCCGACTTGACCAACAACACCAACTCTTCGAATCCCTTTCCTCTTTCTAGACGACCTGCGAAACGTCCAAAAACGTCAGAAGGCTACATCTCATTCTCAGATCTTCTCAGTATTCCTCCCTGTGTATTAGATAGGGAGATGGAGAAGAGCGAGAGGGAGAGGGAACAGCGAGAGCAAGACAGACAAGACGGAAAAGAGGTCGAAGCAGAGGTATGTCTCGTATTTAGGATTTCAGAAACGACTATCGAAGCATGCTTGCTGACATACTTTCGACGTCGACAGACTCCTTGGACCGCTCCTCCGACGCCAGACCCTTACTTCCTCCCTTACCGTCCTTCGAATCGAATCAACCACAACCGCTCCCTCTCAGATCCTTCCAACTCGATCATCGAGGTCGCCGAGCCTATGAGGATCTCTCCTACTCGCCCGGGATTCAGCCGAACCCAGACAGATCCAGGATCCGCGCTCAGCCTGCCTTGTTCTCTCCCGCACGAAAGACTGTCGAGCTCGGCACAAGAGCCAGCACCAGCTTCATGCTTTAGATAGAGTGTGGATACTCATCAAGAGGAGGTTGAAGGGGTAGGGTCGAGAGGAACCAAGTCGAGGGAGATCCGGATTCGCAAGATTCGCAAGAGGAGGGAATCGGGTTTCGCCAATTTGGATAGCAGATCACACAGACACTTTATACTAACACGTGCGAACAACACCACTCATAGACACTTAGTTGACATCGCATTGCTTGTACATTCGGACTCACTCGAGGAACGGAAATAGACACTTGCTCATTCTTTCCCAAAGCTTCCATCAAAGACGTTGCAGCTGTCTCTCTCTTTCTAATGCAAGACGACTGAGAGATTCCGAGGAGAGAGCCTAATAACCAGATTACTAACCAACTACTGAATTACTGCTATATGCTTGGAAAAGAGAAACGAAGGAAAGGAGGGAGAGGGAAAGCGAGGATATACGCTCGAGCGTTCAAGAAACGAGTTCAACGGGTAGTTAACGACACTTCCGACACAAGCGCAACAAATGGGTATTATAGGGAAAGGGGGTAAGAGCGGAGGGGACAAGGGGAAGAATTTGACGAGAGTCATGATTAGGTGGATCATAGGAAGCCAGACTCGCCAAGTAGACGTGCTATACGTTCGTCGTCTCGTTCTCGAGGTTCACGTTGTAGTGATACCTCGTAGAGTCGTTGGTCGTCATTGGCGAGATCTGCGTTTCGAGGGAAGAGTTGCTCGGTGAGGAAAGTGGCGAGAGGTGGAACAGCGGAGAGGTTGTAAGTTGTCGCTTGATGAAGTTTGATCATGAGGATCAGTTCGGAAGCTTTTTGACGCTTGTGGAAATTGATCTGATGAGGTTTCTCGCGAAGCATGTCGGGGTTTCCGTCGCCGATGAAGGTCCAATCGGTCAAGTAAACGCCTACAATGAGATCAGACCAGGGTTAGCCTTGTGCGGAAGAGACGATTTGGCATTGGGGACTGACCGAGGAAAGGAACGCAAGGAGGAGCTGCCTTTCGTAGAACGTCTCGATACTCCTTGTAATTCTTGTCGGGTCGCATGATGTTGTTCAAGACTCCGAGGGACACCATAGACTTCTGACTGACACTTTCCCAGGTTCGACGTAAGCGATGAATTGGAGTCGAATTGAGACCAGCGATGATGTGAATCAAGGTCGAGAAATTGTTCAACGATAAGCAGCGCTGTTCAAGCGAGTCTTGTTAGCTCGAATAGACCGCCGAGACCGGTAGGAAGACGAGCTTACCTCTGCGATGGCGATGAAATGCTTGACGATTGAGGCTCGCTTCTTCTGATCATCTTGCGCTAGAATCGTCTCCGTCACCCAACGAGTGATCTGCGGAAAGACTTTCGTCAGTGTGGACAGTCACAGAAAGCTCGAATTCGATGCGAGCTTACAGCGTTCGACATATCGATCATTGCTGAAATATTCGCAGCTTCATTACCGAACTCTTTCGGCCAAGCTTTACCGAGACATTCTTGAGGAGTGATACGTTGGAACAGTCGACCGTCCATGATCGTGAGTTGACGTGCAAGTTCGAGCGGTTCGATATCCATGAATTTGACTTTCTTGAGGTTTCGAGGAATGATCGGAGGCGGAAGAGGACCAGGAGCAAGGTTTCCGACTGTACGAGGAGCGACACCTTGCATCTATCATGCGGGAACGAGAACGACGAAGTCAGCCGATTGCCTCGGGAATGAATGAAACGGAGAAACGCACCCTTTCATCGACACTCTTGCAAATCTGAAGCGATTGTCCCTTCTCAAGCATCGTCTCCATCGCAAACTCTCGTATCCGAAGGAGTAGCTCGCGGTTCATCTCCTCATGATCCATGTACTCTCGCACCCATGCTTTCAGTAGATTCGCGACGCTGTAGGTTTCAGAGCATGTCAGTTTTCATCGTCTCCGACAGTTCAAGACACGATCACGATAGGCAACTCACCGAGCTCGTATGGGTCGCAGCTTCTGGGATTCCCATTCCTTGAACTCTTTCTCTTCGAGACCCTCCGGTTCTGGCGAGAGGTAACGCTCAACGAGCTGATCGAGCAGTTGATGTCCAGTACAGAACGTTCGATAAGTCATCAGGAACGCTGACAGATACGAGCTGTCGACTATGGGAGTCGAATCGCGAAGTATCAGTCCAGCATATCTGAGGATCCAGTAGGAGAAAGCAGTCCGTACCTCGACCCTCGTGACTTGTTGCAGCAATGACGAGACCTTTCAGAGTTCCTCCCTTGATCGTATTCTCCATGGTGAAAGATAGCTCATCGTCTCCGTAGTCCCGCTCGAGATACCAAGGTTTCGGAGGTTCGAAAGCAGCATCGGCCGGAACTCCTTCACCGAGAAGTTTCTGAATATTCTTCGAGCTCGACCGAGTAGGAGAGACTGCGTGACGAAGGGGTCAGGGTAGCTGAGAAAGTACGAAGGAAGGGGAAAGAGAAATAGTAACTAACGAGTCGAGGTTTGTGCGATCTCAGATAGAGGCGTCAAGCTACTCGCTCGCATCGACTCCGTAGCTCCACCCGAACTCGTTGTGGTTGCGATACTTCCTCGTCTTCGATCCCAACCTGGCGGGAGACCAACTCCACTACTCAGAAGTTCCGAAGTGCCGTTTGATCCCGTACTAGCAACTGATCCTCGACCGAGCGTTCCCTGACTTCGAATCGTCGCACCTGAGGATGGACCTGGAGGTAGCGATGAGACGGAAGTTGTCGAAGGTGAGAATTGTTGAGGAAGTGAACCGTTCGAACCCATCCGTCGATTGTCGGGTAGTGCGCCTGAGAAGAAGAAGTCGCTGTCTACGCTGTCTCGAGAGTTGAGGCTGTTCATAGCGCTACTACTGTGACTTTGACGAGATCCGGCCTTGGCGCTGAAAACTGCTGATCCAACTTCTCGACTGAATTCGCTTGCGACACTCGTTGGAGCGGTCTCGCCGTCGGCTGTCGATGATCCGAACATACTTGAGCGGAACGTGAGAGGAGCGCTTCGAAGGTCTCGAGGTGCTGAAGATTGGATCTCGGCGATGTTGGCCAGGGAGGATAGGGTCGAGCAGAGTAAGGGAAGGAAAGAGAGGAGGTCGTTGACGACGTCGAGAGGCGATGTCGCAGGATCGTAAGAAGTTGGAGGGGAGTAAGAGGAGAGAGGAGCGTTGACGACAGGCTGAGAGGCGGAGCTTGGGGATTCCTCGTCGACGGAGGAAGGGTTTGAAAGGAAGAGGGACTGAAGAGCGGCGAGTAGTCGAGGCGAGATGTCGTAGAGTGCCTGCTTCCGAGTTTCGAATTCGGCTAGTAAAGGTTTCGCTTCGAGGACACTTTGACGATAAGCGAGTGACATCGTCGGGTCTTCTTCGGTCTCGATTGAATCGGCAGTTGTCGTCGAGGGTGGTCGAGATGCGAGTTGATCATTCCGAGAGAGTTGGAAATCGATTGCGCCCGCTATGTCTAGGTCCTCAACTTGAGTGAGGAAAGTAGCAAGCTTTGGGAGAATAGCTGCTGCTTGTTCGAAGACGCCGACAGAACCGGTCTCCTCCGTCGAGATTGCCGTCTTGAGCTTCTCTGCGGGCTCGACCACTATCGCTGAGAGTGACGACAATTCTGCCACGACATTCTTCGTGATCGCTCGAGTCGGCCAGGCGTACGAAAGGGTCTCTGATGGTCTACCTCCGTTGATCGTTCCTGGATTCGGCGAAGAGTGAGGAGTCGGTAGAGAAACGAACCCGTTCCCTCGCCAGTTTCCACCGAATCCTCCTCCCGGGAGCAGAAGTGCAGCTGCGTTCGTTCGAAGCGATCCTTGCGGTGGTTTCGGCGCTCGCAATAGGTCGAGAGGTAAAGGTGGACCTCCGTTGTGTGCCGAGAGCCCTCCTATCACCCCTTGGAAATGCTGAAGGAAAGCGAGAACGTGATCACTGACATCCTTCGCTCCCGTCATGATCTCACTTCGTAGCTTCGTCTCGTGCTCGAAGCGACTGGCGGCAACCGCTTTCCGTTCGTTGATGACTTGCTGTCGAATCTGAGCTCGTCGAAGGGTTTCTTCGGGATCTGCTGGAGATTCGTCTTCTTCGAGTTCTTGATCTTCGGGAGAAGTTTCGAGAAGACCCCAAATAGCGCGTAGGGAGAAGGTGAGCTTTGATAGGGTAGATACGAGTCGGCGAGTAGAGGGTCGGAGTTGAGCGAGAGCAGGAGAAGGAAGAGGAGTTGAGATTGGGAAAGGTCCGGAGATTTCGTTGATAGAGGAGGTCGAAGCGATGGGTGAAGCGAGAACAGGTTGTTCTAGGACGCCAGATGAATGTAGGATGAGTCGAATAGAGTGGACGACGTTGTCTCCGAGTCGAGCGAGTCGATCTCGTTCTTCTGCCGCTGCCGATGAAGGATCCGAACCTCGACGAGTTGCTCCTCCGATGCCGACAGCGGTCAAGAGTTCTTGCAGAGATCGAGTGACGATCTCTTCGAGGTCGGTGAGCAAAGGAGGAGGAGGCGGACCAAGGATTTCTGCTGCTGATGCAGGTTTTCGAGATTTGGCTGATTTTGTCGCGACGACCGAAGAGATGACTGCTGCACCACCCGGATCCACGCTCGCCTTCCGCTCTCGACTTGTCTCTCCCGCGAAAGCTGTGTCCAAAGCTGAATCGTCCGAGTAAACGCTCCCTTCCCTCTCCTTCCCATTCCGTTTCGGAGTCGCATCGTCGTCGAGCTTGTTCAGGTTTGGTCGAGCAGTGAGAGCAGAGAAGAGTGAAGCGTTGTCGGTGACGGAAGCGGGTCTGAGTTGGGATGAAGAACGGGTTGAAGTCGACTGGGAAGGAAGAGATGTCGAACGAGGGTCGTCCCAAGATTGTTCTCCCGTTCTGAGATTGACGTAATAAACTCCTCGACCATCTGCCGTTCTTCTCTCGCACCATTCTTGATCCACTCCGGGTCCCTCAGTTCCGTTCGTGCCATTCGTTGTCGCTCCCGATTCTTCGACTCCGAATTCCCTTGGATCGATGCAAACTCCATCTCCCTGACCATCAATCGGCATATCCATCGAAGTCTCCCCTGTTCGAGTGTTGTAGTAGAACAGTTGACCGTGTATCGTCATCTTCGGAACCCAATAATCTTCTTCTGCACTTTCTCCCAGGAGTGACGGAGCGGTCGAGTAGGTGCTCATTCGATGGGAAGTCGAGCTGGTTCGTGACATCGGAGTGGCATCGGTTTCTGCTTGAGCGGCAGCAGCGATCTCTCCAAAGATGTCTCCTCCAGTTGAAAATGAAGTGAGGTCTTCTGCACTGAGGAAATCTTGCATCGACGGATCTCGAGTAAGGTTGCCGTTCGTGTTCGATCCTCCTCCTCCTCCCTTGCCGTTGCTGAGACTGGTCTGACTGAACTCCCTCGCCAATTTGTCCTCCCCTTGCGAAAGAGTACTCGTAACACTCCCTCTTCTCGCTCCTCCTCCGCCTCCTTCTGCGTCCCACCAACCCATCGTTTGCTCCCTCGCCCATAAGGCGTCTTCCTCTGTGATCTGCTGTACGTAATTGCTCGGGAACCATCCTCTCACTTTCGTATCGCAGTGTATTCCATCCCACCATCCACTTTCGAGGGTCGAGAGAACTTCGATGATGTCGCCTTGTCGGAAAGAGAGGGAGGATTGATCTGCTCCAGTGTAGGCGTAGAGGGCTTGAACGTAACTGGGTTGGAATTGTTCATCGGCCATAGCGAGCGAGTCGAAGGAGGAAAGAGAGAAAGGGGGAAAGAGGGAAATTCGTCGGTTCCGACTCGTCGACCTGGAGAGTGAGTTTGTGGTTCAAGGTTGAGTGTGTTGCTGTTTGCGCTGTCGATAGGCAAGCAAGCGAGTCAGTCTATCGTTAATTGGAATGAACCCCACTATATCCCTTGACTTGAACTCCCTCTTCTAGCCTGATCGAGTTCTTGTAATACCGTGTGAGGCTATCTCACTACAGTACGGCGTTCATGTCGTAACCTAGAGTGCTCGAACCTTCTTCTAGCTCCAACCTCTCTATCCCTTGTCCCTCTGAGAGTATAACGAGAACTGCTACGTACTAGTAGATGATGTATGCTATACTGTGACTCGCTCGAGTCTGTTCGAGTCGAGTAGCTGTCTTGTCTTGGGAAGGAAGGAAGGTTTGATCGTGTGGAGCGGCTGAGAAAGAAGGACTGGTGAATCGATCCCCTGGCTGACTGATAGTGCGTGTTGTCTGATCACTTGCTCTGATCGTAGTCGAGTCTAGGTAGAAGTCGAGTGTATGTGGAAGTGGATAAAACCTTGAGATGAGATGAAGCGAAAGCCTCCTCTCGTTCTTTCAACTATCCGAAACATCTCTCTCGTTCGCAAGAAATCACTTCGGAACTGCATCAGAGGACACTGTGTAAGGGGCGCGTTACATCATAGCATAATCCCTAACTTTGACTTCTCCTCCAACTGATCCATTATTCCCACTTCCCTCCCTCCTTCTCGCTGCCAAATCTATGGGAGTACTCGTGCTCGCGCTGAGAGCTGGTTGAATGGGAGGAGGTTGTTCAGTCGGTCTGAAGCTGGTTTGATTCTGAGATAGGAGCTTGGCGAATTCTCGAGTTGCGAGAGTTAACTGTCCGACTCCTTCTCGAACTTGAGGCGCGAACGCTACTTCGGTCGAAGTCGTCTTGACTGCTCGGGCAAACTTGATGACAGTCTGAATGACGGTAACGAGGGTAAGCTATGTGTTTCGAGTAGAGAAGGAGTTTATCCGCACCTGAACGAAATCGAACGAAGCATCCCCTAATCTCCTCGCATCACTCGAAGTGAACTTGAGTTTCCCTCTTCCATCTCCGCCCCTCACTCGCTCAACACCTCTCTTCAATCGTACCGTCGTCTCACTTCCCGCCTTGCACAACTCGGTGAGTTCCCTCGCTCGCTTCCTTCCGATCGCTCCAGCAGATGTTGGCGAATTCGGATCATCGAACGAGTCGAGTAACATTCCATACACGTCGAAAGCGATCTGAATGGTCGAGTCGGCTTGATCGACAAAGGTTTCGTCTGCGTTGAGCGTCGAAACTGGTCGAGACTCTCGATGAGGGTTGTACGAAGCTGGTAAGGAAGTGTTGAGGAGGTTCGAGGAGGATGCGGTAGGAGCAACAGAAGGAGTAGGATAAGAAGACGTTGAGGCGTGTAGAGGGAAGGAAGAATTGGAACGGGAAGGCATTTGAGGGGGAAGAGTGGGAGGAGGAGGAGCTCGTGCGAATAATCCAGTTCCTCCTGGTGTGAGGGGTTGTTCGAAAGCATTCTGGACCATGTCTTGATAGTGCATTGGAGCAGGAATTGACAGGCCAGCGGGAGGAGGTTGTCGAGTCGAGAAGTTTTGGGAAGAAGAGGATTTCGAGAGAGAAGGGACAGCGGGAGGAGGACCTGCAGGGCGAGCTCGGACTGTCGAGGATCCTGCACCGTACTCTGACATACCAGCGTCGTCGAGGGAAGTAGAAGCGGGAATTGCTGGGACTGGGGGAATTTCGGCGGGAGGCAGAACTGCACCAAGTTGTACATCTTCGACACTGAATGAGCCTGCGTGTCTTCGAGTGACAGACCTCGTTCTCGTGAGTCGAGCACCACCAGTAGAGCTACTCGATGCTGCCGAAGAGGTCCGTTCGAGCGTCGGAGAAGGAGTCGGAGGTTGTAGAATGAGGGTAGTCGAAGAGGAGGAAAGGGTACCTTCGTCGACTGAAGAGAAGAGGGGAGCGACAGTCGACCAGGAATTTGCGATCTCCCCCATGGAGCCATACAGCATCAGGAGAAGGGTACGAGTGTATCGAACGTCGGCAGTAGCGGTGAGCGACTTGAGTTGCGGTTGAAGAGCGCTGACGAGTTGACCGAAAGTTGCGACATTGTCTCGACAGGTAGTGAAGATCTGACGGACGATACTTGAGGGAGGAGTGCCTCTACGAGAGAGCGAATCGAAACGATCCAACGCGTTGATGAGGGAATTTGTCGCTTGATCTGCCGAACCCATCAATCGTGCAACTTTCGCTGACAGTCGATCTTGCGAAGCGAAGACGACGAATTGCCGGAGAGCCGAGTAGATTTGAGAGAGGGAGAAGAGGATGCCTCGAATGGCGTCGGCGAACTGGAGTAAGGCGGTCGGTACAGTTTTAGCGATTGTCGAGGGAGGCAGC
The DNA here is from genome assembly GCA_016617785.1 of Sporobolomyces roseus. Lineage (NCBI taxonomy): Eukaryota > Fungi > Basidiomycota > Microbotryomycetes > Sporidiobolales > Sporidiobolaceae > Sporobolomyces > Sporobolomyces roseus. The sequence goes on from JADILM010000001.1 coordinate 1,065,101, forward strand.
ATCGATTGACGTCGAAAGTATGCCCCGCTGTTTCGATCGAAGTTACTTGGAGTCGACCGTTCCACTTCCACTCGTTTCGGTTTTGCGGGAGTTGCGAAAGTCGGAAGGGGTAGAGAAACGGGATCATCTCGAGGGATTGGGCGAGCGCTTTCGGATCGAACGATGGTAGACGCAGTCGGAGGTAGAGATGTATTCGAAGAAGGTAGTTGGATAGTGTTTGGCTTGCTCTGAGTCGGAAGGATTGCTTTGGCCGAAGCTGAGTGAACCAAGGTCGGTCTAGACTCCTTCAACCTCCTAAGCGCTCCGCTCTCGAGATTCGGCAGTGAAGGCATTGGACGTTCCTCCTCCACGCTCGAACCAGTCCGACGTTCAGCGAGAATGTCTGCATGACTTTGCCGGAGATCAGGGAGCGATTTCTTGACCTTGAGTCCCGGTTTCGTCGCATTTCCGGCGGCTTGCATGAGAGAGTGAGAAGCGTTGCGACTGTGTCGAGCAGAAGGGTCGGTGTCGAGAGTATCGAGACTGTCGAGGCTGTCCAGAGTTCTGGCAGAAGTCGAAGGTAGAGGAGCGTAGTCGGTGAGAGTAGGGCGAGGACGTGGTCGAGGGAAGGATTCCATCGAAGGAAGACTCGGCGAGTTTCGTATCCGACCACTCTCAGCACGAGGTAAAGCGCCTCCTCCTACCGAACGAGTGAGATCTTCCGAGACTTGATTCACGTGTCCGCTCTCGCTGCGTAAAACAGGGGGATTCAGGAACTGTACGAGCGAAGGACTGTGAGATGAAGGACATACCTTGTTTGCTCGGGAGGATTGCTCGGTTTCCGTCTCTTTTCCTTCTCCCTGTCCTGTTCTCTTTCTACCTCCCTTTCCCGATTATCTCTCAGCCATCTCATCAAAGCAGGTAGCCACCTCTGCATCTCATCCGCCTCTTCCTGCTTACTGAGCGGAGCACCACTGATTGATCCAGTCGTTTGAAAAGCAGTGATCTCTTTCGGCGGCCATTCGAGAGGATTGTGGTCGAGTTTGAGTACTTTGAGATGCGACATCGAAGTGAACCAGGTAGGTAGCCGTTTGATTCGGTTCTTTGCAATCGAGAACACCTGCGAGTTGGGAAAGCCAAGTTAGAGGCAGCGTAGGGTTCTGACTTGCGAGCCCACTCACTTTGAGATTGACAAGAGTGCCAGGATTCTGAGGTAGCTTCCGAATCTTGTTTCGGCTGATATCGAGAATCTCGATCGACGGCATTTCGCAGAGCTGCATTAGAATTCAGGGGTCAGTGTGATCCTCCGTCGGGATTGACATTGAATAGTACGTACGACTGCAGGGAATACCGTGAGAAGATTGACCCGAACATTGAGATACTTCAACTTGCTCCCGAATCCAACGAAACAAGACGGGAGGTCCTTGAGCAAGTTGTACCCCAAAGCCAATTTCTCCACTTCGTCTTTCAATTCGTCGACGACTTCGAGCGGGACTTCTGCTATTCGTTTATGACTGAGATCTACCGTATCGAGACGTGTGATAGAGCTGGTGCGAGGAGGTATCCGATCTTCTGACGTCGAGTCGGGTTCAGTGGAGGAACCGGCAGAGCGTATTCTCTGATGAGCTTGTCCAGCGAGGAGAGGAGTAGCCGAACGAGGGCTGGGGCCGGAAGATTGGGAGAGTGTCATAGGTGAAGATGCTGATCGGAGAGAATGGATGTGGAGAAGGAGAGCTTGACTCGAAATCGGTGGTTCGGATGGCGATGTCGTTGTACTCGTGGGTACAGAGGAGGCTGTAGGGACGAGCGGTGGACCTGTGGTCGAGATCGACGAAGAAGTTGAGGAAGCGATAGCGTGATTAGCAGCGGTGGATTCGGGAGCTGGGGAAGCCATCGAAATGGTCGAGGAGGAGGAGGCAGTCGGCTGAGGTCGAGATGGAGCGTTGTTCGTGTAAGAGTAACTATTGGTGTTGTAGGGGAGATAAGAGCCTTGCGAGAGTGAAGAAGTCGAAGATTGTTGAGAGCGATGTCGTTGATACGGCAAATTCGATCTAGAGTTCTCTCCCCCAGAGCTCGTGCTGCTCGATAAAGGAGGACCCATCGGACCTTCCCTTTCCCTCTCATTCCTTCCAGTTGATCCCCAGCTACGTCCTGAGAATTGACCTGGTGAAGGGCTGCCGAGTGAACCTGAACTTGCTGACGGTCGTCGAGGAATTGTAAGTGGAGCAGTTTGATGCAGGTTCGGGCTCGAGGGTGTCGATCCTCCTCCTTTGAGCAATAGCGGTGCAGGGAATACTCGACCGTTTCTCATGACTGGTTTCGAAAGATCGGAGGCGGCAGCAGCAGCGAATTGTTTTGACGAAGAAGTTGTAGTGTCGAAGGAAGGGGGAGGGGATAGTAGGAACGACATTGAGGACTCGAGGTCTACCGAAGCTGATCTCCCCATCCCCGAAGAACCGGGTTCGTGACCATTGTCTCCATTCGATTCTCCCCTATATCCACCTCTCCTCGTCGGTGCTCCTGTATCGTAATCTCGACTCCCGTTTCCGATGTTGACCCTACTTCGACCCATCCCCTGATATTCTTCGGGCTCTTCATGTACACGACCCATCTCCCTCGATCGAGAACCGTAACCATTGTTTGATCCGAATCCTCTCATCGAACTTGGTTCCATCAATCCCAATCCTTGTTGACCTGGAGGAGCCCCTAGCTCTCTTTGCATCGCATCGAACGCTCTATCGCCTAGTGGCGAAGCGGTATCGAGAGGATCGTAGCTGGTCGAATCAGTTGAAGAAGCAGAGTTTTTGCTCGCATGTCGAGTTGCGGAAGGGTAAGATGCGAAAGCTTCGTGAAATCGGGCAGTGGTTGTACTCTGAGGAGGTGGAGGAGGAGGTAGGGTTGACGCAGGATAGTCGTAGTGAGAATTGGAGGAGGAGGAGGAAGGGAAGACGTGGGGAGTAGTCGAGGTGGGAGAGATTGAAGGACTCGAATCGGATCGAACGGGTAGTCGTAAACCGCTATGATTCGGTCTTGGTGAGTTGTAGGACATACCCTGTACCGTCAAATAGAAGAGCATCAGTCGTTGAGTCTCTTTCGAGAGGGCTCTAGCCATTCGCAGCGCTGTAACGGCTTGCTCCATCACGCAGCACACACTCCGCCACTGTAGATGTTATACTGTGAGCTAGCTTACCTCGTGGTCCGACTCTCGTCACTAGGCAGAGTCGATTGGAGGAGTGATCTGCTCTCCTCCAACTTCCTCTTCTATCTCTACGGATTCTCTAACCTCCCGGACTTGTCTAACGTCTAATGCTGTAGCTGCTAACCTAGTGAGCTTGTAGCTTGACCAGCCAGATGCGAAAGTCGATGTGTTCCTTTCGAGGTCTAGCGATGATCAGTCGGTAGGATCGAGCGAATTATCGGGCGACCACACGACAGGTAGCCTAATTCAGGCCTTTCTGTGGTGACTGTTGGTGGCCGGCTACGAGTTGCGAGTGGACCGAGTCGAAAATGAGGTGAAGAGGAGAAGCGACGAATCTCATCTTCCGAGTCGACTGATATTTCGCATAGGGGGAAGAGAAATCGAAACTCTTCAGTCTCGCCTCGAACTGTTAGGGAGAGTCTTAGGGTGTGTGTCTCTATGCGGTGGCGTTCGCTCAGCATCATCGCCGTTTCTCACTCTCCGAACTCTATCAAGAAACATTTCGCAAAGACACCAAATTTATGCGTTCATTTTGCACAAGTCTAGCTGCCGACTACATCAACTTGATCAGAAGATACGGAAAGGATCTAGGATCCGCTCGAGCCGAGCATCAGCAAGATGGGCCTCGAGAAGTCGAGCAAGAGAGAGAGCTTACAACCAGGTTGTTTCATTTGAAAGACGTTCATCATGACTCCTACCATCACGACGAAGACACCAGTCCATACGTAGATTCCTAATCGCTGTCGATTCGGGTCGTTGAGTTTCGGAATGATATGTGCTAGTGCATAGGTTGAGAAACCGAGTACTCCATCTATTTCGATTCAACGCTCTCCATTAGCTCAACTGACAAAGTCCTAGCAGAGATTCGACGAGGAGAGAACTCACAGATGGCGGCTACGATGTGAGTCTCAGCTCCGAGCTGTGTCTGATATCCTCCTGCGATGTAGCTCACTTGACCGTTTCTCCCGGGTTGAACATAAAGAGGTCGTCGAATCTGATTCCACATGTATCCCGAAGTCATCAACAGGATCACGATCTGTATATATTCGTTAGAGTCAGTCTATCGGTGTATGAGGAGGTAAAGGGAGAGAGGTTCACGATCGTCATTCCTGCCCAAATGTAGGTTCTCGTAAAGACAGTTCGGAGAAGCGAGCGTCCTTGATAAGCACCAATGGTAGCTCCGAGTACGATGACTACGTTCTTGGCGACATTGACTTTGTTTACGGGACGTTTGAACTGGAGCGAAGGAAGTTCAGCGGTCTTTTGAAGGTAGGATGCGATCGCTTCAGCTTGGAAGTTGCTAACGAGGGGCTCAAGCGAGTGAGAGTCAGTGCAAAGCTCAGTCTGTGGACGAGAGCAGGTGATAGACTACTCACGATCGACCGAAATCTGCTCCATCTGGACCCAACTGATTCTTCGCTCGCGGTCCTTCTGTCGGCATCCATAGTTGGAAAGTAGGTGCAGTTTGTAATCCCAGCTGTACGTTACATGGACTGTCAGTCGAGTCAATGAAAAGGAAGGGGAGAGAGACGAAGAAACGTACTCTTTGGAAAATTGTAGGTCCAGTTGCGAAATCGATATAAGCGAAGAAATGATCCTCCCCTTCCCGTTTCTTGACTGAACTCCATTGTTTCGCTAAGAGAGTATACTCGGGCTGCAGCGTACTGCACAGAGAATGAAAGTTGAACCCCGCCGAACACATCAACGTCCAACTTTCTACCTCCTCGAATCTCGTGTGAGGAAACGTGAGACTCACTGACAGGGTTGACACTTGTACTGAGCACCCATAGCGGTGAGTACGACCGATACAGAGTAGTCTCGAGGTGAGGAAGTGAGTTCATCATATTGCTTTGCGTCGAGTGGAATCAAGCCGTTGTGCTTCTTTGCTAGTTGTCGGTACGTGTCGAGCTTGGAAGTTGCAGCTGAACACAAGCTAGGGACGAGCCCAGCTAGCAGGAGTGTTGAGAATAGCATCGGAGGTTGTGGGAAGAATGAGAGAGGTTTCGTTTCTTGCTCTCTTACACTTCACTCACAAACCTAAGTTCTCACAGTGATTGCCTGCTACTGCTTGGATGGATCTCGGAAGACTACGGGCTATCGCTACGACCATAACTCTGCTCAGTATCGCTCAGATTCTCTATTTCTGCGCCCTCAGCGGCCTCAAGGTCTTCTGTCCTGCACTCGATGCCCAGTCGAGCGGATCATGAGGTCTCTAGAACTCTGTTCTTGTAGCGACCAATTCCGTGGGGCGCGGGAAACCTCACGATCTCAGGATCGCGTTCTTCGACAAACTTTTCGCAACTTGGTCAGGTTCGAGCGCCCTTCGATCATCGTCCGCTGTATCAAGTACGGTCCATATCGAGCACTGGTAAGTCTTCCTTTCGCCTGATCCACTGTGGTCATGCAGGGGTATCCAGACGAAGCTGAAACTGGACGAGTTGTCTTCACAGGCGAAAGATTTGGAGGTCTCCGAGCAAGCTTCGGCGCTCACAGGTAGGAAGAAAGCACTGGCTGTTTCTCGACACTGCTGCGATGGCTCATGGCAGAGGTTCGACTCATGAGAACGCTATAATGTCAGGTTTCCGCTTGAACCTCGTCCGATCTTTGTCGCATCTCAGCAGAATTCTCTGCCGACATCGCTTCATTTGACAGGATCTACCTCACGCAGTACCAACAATGCTATCATAAAGGATCTGACTGACCTTCTACGAGTGATTGCTGCTCATTAGCGATAGAAGTCGATCTACTTTATTGGATCGTCGTAATCTACAACCGTTCAATCTCTCTGAACTCTGCTCTTTTTGCCCTCCTCCGTATCTTTGACTTTCTCGACACTGCAGATCAGCCAACCGACGGTTTCTATGTTTCACAGCCCGTCCGTTGACGGAGTCGATGGAGCCACGATTCGTCGGATCGGATTTTCCTCGCGAAGCTCTACGGTACTCGGGAGAATTGGAACGAGTCGCTTTGCACGAGTTCGTCGAACGGTCTCAGCAGTTCTCTACTGGCTCTTCGTGATCGCTGTCGAACGCACTTGTCCTGTCGAAACTGAAACGAAGAAACGAAGAAAAGAAGTTGCGAAAAACTCGTCGATGCTTTTCTGCGACGTCGCGCTTACTTTCTGCCGTTCGCCTTTCCCCTCGACTGATCGAATTCCGCTGACCAATTTGTGATAAGCGGGTTTGCGGAGTGGGCCATGCCTGTGATCGAACGTCTTCGCTGTCTTCTCGACTTAAAAAGTTCAAACTTTTTATTCCGCCGAAGCGGGCCTTTTGAGGAGATTGCGGTCTGGAAGAAAAGAAGAGAGAAAGAGAGAGAGCGGAGAGAGAGAGGAGAAACGGAAAAAAAAGATCCAGATTCGAAAGTTTGGGCTCGATCGTTTCCGACGAGGGCCTTAGTCTTTCATTCTCTCCTCTCCCTCTCGCCCTCCATGAGATCCGCTACTCTTAATCCTCTATCTGCCACTTCTGGTGTCCCCTCCGGCAGGCTGATCCTCTAATACGACTCGATCCGACTCTAATCGGAACCCATCATCTCCATCCCCATCTCATCTCAGCTGTTCGTCGCGCAAAAGTAGATCAAGATCAAACTTCTATCGACTCACCTCTACTCGCACTCCTCCTCTAGCTGAACGCGTCAAGGGCTATTGTGATCGACCTTATCAAATCATCCAAGGAATCTGACCCAACCTCGTTTCTCCTTCTGCTGTTAGACTTGATCGGTGAGTGATCGTCCTCATCTCTGATCGTGCACACTATCAGCTGACAACAGAGACGAAATATAGGAAAAGATGAGTCAATCTTACAATCCATCGTCGTATTCCTCAGCGACGACAGGCTACCCCCATTCTTCGGATTCTTCTCGACCGATCAAACCTGAACCGATACCTCTTCAGCATCATCATCAGAACGGTTCAAGTTCATCGAGTCTGTCAAACGGTTACCGATCAAACTCTGCCTCGACCGCTTCAACCGCCAACACCTCTGAACACTCCCCATACGGACCTTGTTCCCCTTCCTCGACTACCGCACAACTCCCTCCTGTCGGTTCGAATGGAGCTGCTGCTCTACTACAGCAACATCAAGCGAATCAACACGCGTTCAGATCAACTTCTGCCCAACATTCCTTTGTTTTCTCGAATCCGTCTGGTCCTTCGACTTCCTCGTTCAACGGTAGACAAGGGATGGATGTAACGTCGAGGGAGAGTAGCGCGAGTAGCAGTCGTTCGGATGGAGGAGGAGGACCGACGCAGGCTGAATCTGATTACGATCCCTTTAGGTGAGCAATCGTCTCTCCTCCGAGTTCTACATACATCCCTCTCGAACCACAGCTGACTCCAAGCCTCTCTGTCACCCAAAAGAATCAAGCATCGTCGACGCACCTCACCACCGCAACTCAAAATTCTGGAATATCATTTCGACTTGAACCCCAAACCCGATGTTACCGTTCGCAAAGCTCTATCGGAGCAATTAGAGATGACTCCTCGAGAAGTACAAGTATGGGTGAGTCGCCCTATTCCCCAGGTCATTTCTCATCATCCCAAAACTCATACCTACTCGTCTTTTTCATAGTTCCAAAATCGACGAGCCAAAGTCAAGAAGCTCAAGGAGAAGGCTGATCGAGACGGAGTCAGCTCGAGCAGATCCCCGAAGACCGAGCATTCCCCTCCCTCTAGCCACTCTCACGTTTCGCCCAATCTCGTTCCCTCCGTCGTCGGTTCTGAACTTCCCGTCCCGCCCAACTCTTATCCAGGCTCGCAGGCTTACCCTCCTCGAACGGTTTACGGTCAAGAAGCTATCTCGCAAAGGAGAACAAGTCCACCCGCATCAGTTTACCCAATGCAGCAACACTACACCGGTCAACCTCTACCTCTTTCTCACCCTCATTCGAACGATTCCCTCTCTCACCCCGCATACGCTCCTCCTCATCACCCTTCAGCATACCAATCGACCGTATACACCACGACCGTAGCGAGTTCGACCTACGCGACTTCGAACGAATACCTCCCTCCTCCTCTTCCTTCGAACCCATCTTTCGCTCTACTCCAGCAAGACCCCTACGCTGGACGCAGATACAGTCTCCCCGCGCACAACGTCGATCAAGCAAATTCGTACTCGCAAGATCCTTTCTCCGACGGTTACCCACCTTACCAACCTCCCTCTTCGACTGCTTTCGCGTCCTCTACTCTTTCTGCATCGAATCCAACCGAGTTCCCTTCGTCTTACTCTTCGTCTCAATATCAAGATCGTCGACCGAGTTACGCATCCGATTCCCTCCTTTTCGACTCGTCTACTCAAGCACCGACATTCTCCCTCTCTGCATCGATTCCTTCGAATGCCGCTACCTCCTCTTACCTCCCTTCTTCGACTGGAACGGACTCGTTCTCGTCCTTCAACCCTTACTCGGCAGTTCCTCCTACGTCAGGAGTCGCTCCTTCGAGATTGTTGGAAAGACGAGCTAGCATGGCAGCCGCGAATGCTCCTCCGAGGGAACGAGTTCGTTCAAAACCTTACGATATCAACGAGAGGAGGAGTCCAACCCATTCTCAAGCTACTGTTGATCAGTAAAACAAAATCCCCTTCTTCCTCCTATCTTCCGCAATCGCATCCCCTATCTGCTCCCTCCTGTGAATATCCCTATCCTTGTCCTTGCCTCCCTGAGGTGTACCTCCGTTTAGCAGTAACCCAGTACCCTTGCACCTTTATGCACCCAGATTTTGTCGTACCTTTTCGTTTTCGTTTTTTTGCAGTTCTTGCCGTAACCTAGCCTTTTTTTTCCCATTGCTGTTCCACACATTCTGGCATTGATTTGCTTGCTTCCCGTGACCTGCTTCCTGTGAGATGTGCGAGACAGCAGCTAGAAGAGAATCCATCGAACAATGCGGATGACTCGTCAAATAGCGGCCTCTCTAAAGAAGAGGAGACGAAGAGCCTTCCACAGATCCATTAAACATACAAGACACATAGGATTTACTGACATAGACACATAAGGATCCGCCGAATTGACTGACAACTCGGAGTCGACGCAAACTCGAAAGATTCCTCGACGATCTACTTGAGCAAAGGTCTTATGTCGTACCCTTGTTCCTTCAGACTTTTCCCTGTCAGCCTCCTCACCTCTTTCTGATACTCTGTCAACTCTCCCTCTCCCTCATCTTTCCGGATCTTCTTGTTCGAAGAATCTTCATCAGTTGTCGAGGAAGAAGTTGCGGCAGCGGGTCGTTTCCCTCGTTTCTTGCTGTTTGCGGAAGCTAGATGTGAGCACGTATGGGAGATCAAGAGGGTCGAGGAGAGGGAGAGAAGCTTACAATCTATCTTCTATCGCTTTCTTTCTGTCGAGTTTGCGAAACGAGCGGAAAAACGAAGCAGTGTGCAAGGCTCAAACAGGTCAGCACACGGGTACAAAGCGAGGAGGTAACATCTTGAGCATTTGAGAGTGGATGAGAGGTGCAAAGCAAGAGGACCCAGAGCGAGATGTAGCGGTAAGAGAAAGGAAGGGAAGAGTTTACCTCGCAAGCGCTTTCTCTCTCTCTTCCTTCTCCTTGTCTACCGGTGATGCTGCAGACTTCTTAAATCTATCCAGGAATGAGCCATCACTGTTGACGGAGGGTTGTGAGTGGATCTATTTCGGATGAAAGAAAGAATTAAAAGGGAAACTGACTTTGAGAAAACGTTTGGAGGTTTCTGTACTGGGGGAGCAGGAGCGGTAGACTTGATCTTTGATGGTTCAGGAGCAGGAGAAGCAGACATTCGTTGGGGTAGAGGTTGTGGAGCAACCCTCGAAAGTTCTCTTTGATTCCACCTCTTCACTTTCTTGTTCGTAAACCTCGAGAATCCCTATCGATTTACTATGCTCTCTAGACTCATTAGAACTTCAATCCCTCGCAGAACTTTCTCATCAACCGCAAGAACAATGGGGTGAGTCCTCATCATCATTGATCGAAACCACGTTTTTACTTGTCTTCGGGTTGGCTCACCTCGCTCTCGTTGCGAACTACAGTGTCTCTATCGAAACTATCAAGGAGGGTGACGGTCAAAACTTCCCCAAGTCTGGTGAGCTCCTCAGTGGTTCGGTGTAATTTTGTACGTTCGCAGGCTGAAGTTCGCTCTTTCACTTCTCTCTTCTCCTTTTTTCCTTTTTTGCTCATCCGCAGGCGACAAGGTCCAAATCCATTACGTACGCTGCTCCCTGCTCTTTCTCATGGTTGCGGAATCAAGTTCTGACTCCTCTCTGTCCTGATTTTAGACCGGAACTCTTCCTGACGGTTCCAAATGTACGTTCCTTCTTTCTACTCCGCTTCTGCGATCATGCTGACCTTCTTCGTTCTACAGTCGACTCTTCCGTCGACCGTGGAACACCTTTCGAGACTGCTATCGGTGTCGGTCGCGTAAATTCTCTTTTCTCCTCACTCCTTCGCTCCTCCGATACTGAAACCCGAATCTTCCAATTGTATAGGTCATCAAGGGATGGGATGAGGGAGTTCCTCAACTCTCCCTCGGACAAAAGGTGCGAAACCCCTCACACCGAAAGACTTTCGAAAACTCACTCTAATTCGCATCATTGCGTTTAGGCCAAGCTCACCTGCACCCCTGATTACGCTTACGGTGCCCGTGGATTCCCTCCCGTCATCCCCGCCAACTCCACCTTAATCTTCGAGGTAAGTTACCCTTCTCGCGCTCACTCATTCCTGACCAAAACTGATCGATTCGCTGGGTCGATAGGTCGAGCTCCTCAAGATCAACTAATCTGGTCTCGATACCTCGTTTAGTCTCGAATAGGAATGCAGCTCATCTCGAGCGCAGGAGAATTCAGGACTGATGGAGCGAAGAATAAGGCAGTAACAAATCGAAAAACTTGAAAATACACTTTGGCATTCATTCATTACTACGAACGTTCCGTCATATCTTCAGCAGAGAGAGACTACGTGGAATGATTAATGTAGGGGAGGTCATTGTCGCAAGGAGAACCCGAATATTACTGGTTGAGAACCTGTACGTTCCCAACTTAGCTTCGTTGCCGCTTCATGAACTACTTCCGACAGGCTCGACTGACAGTCGTTTGAAGATCAAGTAGATGCTTTGACTGGTCTCAAAGCGAAACGGGAATCCCGATTAAAGCTTCGCCTCGTTCGCGGGTCGCTCTTGAAGCTGTGTTTCGATCCCTGCACTCTGCCACATGTCATCCTTTATGATAGCAGTGGCCGGCAGCTATCGTGGACCGATCACGAAGCGGAATCGCCGCGGACCCCCTTCGAGCGCAAGATTCTCCTTTTTAAAGACGCTTCTCTCCTTCATTTCTCTTCCTCTCTTTCGCCTCGACTATTCCTGCATCGCCCGTATCTACCGCTATGACGCATGTACGTCGCTACTTGCATGTCGTTCTCAATCGAGAAGCAACTCGCTCATTGAATCGTCGAAACAGGGAGCAGAAACTTTCATAGATCGCTTTGTCGAATTCGCTACAACCATGATTCAAGAACTCGGCGATCCCGCACTCCTCCATCTCTTCACTACAGCAAGACACGACTACCGTCGCTTAGATAGCCAGTTTGTACGAGGTAAAGTTTCTGAATCCCTTATCCGCTGTTCGCCAAGCATGCTGACTCGATGAGGTTTGACGATCCAGATATGGGCGTCAACTATGCTTTCGATGTATCTGGTGTCGAAGTGGATCTAGGCTTCTCGCCCGCCGAGAATCGAAGAGCTCGATTCAATGTCAGGTTCCCCGTCGAGCTCTTCGCTCGCAGAGGTCAAGGGCACGACGAACGGTGGCACAATATACTTCGAATCCGAGACAGGCGCAGTGTCGTCGCAGATCGGTTTGGAACGGTGAACCTTCCCCGGGCAGTCGCATTCCCTCGTTACCTTCCTCTGCGGTCGGATCCAAACACCGACGAGCTCGCACGAGGCAAGCTTGCAGCATGGAAAACGACGCAGGTTGTCGACGGTATTCAGCTGCCAGAATTCACATACTATGATGGCGAGAGACGTGAGCCTTTCATAGAGTATCTTCCCCAAATCTCCTCGGAATATTGCTGACAATCTCGTGATCAGACGATGGATTGTACGAGACATGGGAGCAGGTTGAAGTCATAGTCAAGAACACAGACAGCATATACAATAACTCTCGCCTCTTCCTGGCGCCAGGGCCCCTCGACCTCGCAGGTGACAGATCATCCGGCATGCTTACCTCTCCTTCTGCCACCTACCTCAGACTCAGGCTGTGGACTCAAACTCCAGTGCCACCTCGTCGCCCTGCAAAGACTGTCTTATTCCGTGTTCGAGTTGCGGATCAGTTCGCAGGCAGAGAATCTCCGATCCCGCGTAATCTCGTCGAATCGGTACAGCTCTCCCTTCCTTCTCTCACTACGGAGCCCGAGCTGATCACTTTTAAGCCGGGCTCAGCGGCCTCGTCACTCGGATCAAATCGTGCTCGTTCCCCCTCCTCCTCCTCCTCCTCCCTCATCTCCTCCTGTAAGCTTGATTTTCTGCTCTTCCGACTACGAAGTGAGAGCTCCGTAGCTCACGACTCCTGTTTGAACCAAAGTCTTCTCCTACCCACTCGTTATCTCACCGTCAGCAACTTCGCTACGGCCAAACTACTGCAGGAGGAGGAATGAGACTCGAGATCTGATTCACGAGTCCTTCGTGGTCGATGCTCACCGATACGTTATTCTCCCCTTGTTCCACCGTCTCCATCTGTTACATCCCTACTCGTTGGCCTCTCTGTCCTCGTTCTCCTTTGCTTTGATCAGTACAAAAATTACAAAACAAAAAAAGCTCTCCCCCTAGTCTCTCCCGTTTGCAAAAGACACTTGCCGTTTGTCCGACCCATATGACACCTTTTGAGTTTGTGCCCGTACACTCTGTCGAGGTGGCGAAAGAAAGAGAGAGCAGCGAGTAGCAAAAGACTCGTTTGTGCGATTTCGCGAGATTCGCAGCATTGACTTTTACTACTTCGAACGATACGATCTGAGAGGTGGTGCAATTGTATCGACATTCAATGAAGTCACCTCTCGACGCCAAAAGAGCGGCAGAAGTTGAGTGTCAACTTTTCAGGTTCTCCGCTTTGACCTCTTTCGCAGTTTCAATGTCATGCTGAAACTTGGCCACGTCTGCTACTTTCGCTCTAGTCCACCTTTCAGAACTCTCACTCGCTGTATCGCTTGTATGCAGCACATTGAAATCGAGTCTCCCTTGACAGCGCAATCGATTCGCCGACTTTTACGATTCTTTTCCACAAAGCTCTCTGCTCGCCTCTGCGCGACGAGTCGAGTAATCGAGAACTATCTTTACTCTACTCTTTCGCCGTTCCTCTCGACAACACTCGCCTTCGTTTGAGGGACGCCAGGTGCTGTCGAGAGCTTCCTCATCTCGTCTACATTTCATGTTTCGAAGAGCTGCTTCAATTCTCGCTTATTCCAGTCAAGGTCTCTCGCTCGGATACAGACCAGAAGAGTAGGAGACGACAAACAACGTTCGCAGAGAGAAAGAGAGAAAGAGAGAAAGCGAGACAGAGAGGAAAAGCTACAAATGGGAGAGAAGAGTAGGTACAACGAAAAAGGAAGAGAGAGAGAAACCTATGAACAGAGTGACAAAGAGAAATAACTACAAGCTAGAGAGAGAGAGAGAAGAAGCTACTCGTAACCTTCTTGAGCATCGTCGTCGATATCTAGATCTCGTTTCCAGTATCCTCCTCTTCCCCATCCCCAACCCCTTCCCCTTCCATATCCCCATCCTCTCCCGTAACCATATCCCCTTCCGTAACCGTAGCCATATCCTCCTCCATATCCACCCTCTCCGTAGAAACCATCTGCATCAACATCCCTCTTGTTCAAGTTCAAGTCGGAAGATTCGACGATTTCATCCCTTTTCGAAGGAGTAGAAGATTCCTCGTAAGGTCTATATCCTCCCCAACGACGACATTCGTACCTCCAAGGTTGCCAGCGACAGTAGGGAGGTCGGTAAGGAGGGTACCAAGGTCGACCAGGAGGACGATAAGGAGGATAGAAAGGTGCGTTGGATTCGATTTTGTCACTTTGAGGAGTTGAAGGAGTTGAATCGGGGGTAGTGGTAGAGGTTACATCGCGTTGATCGAGAGGGTTAAGAGAAGATTCAGGTGAGACTGCGAGAGAGAGTGCAGCAGGAATGAGGAAGAGGAGAGAGATTGCGATCTTGGAGAAGTGCATCTTTTACTGTTTCTCGTGAGAGTGAGAGTCAGTGATCTCTCAGTGAGTATGGGGTGAGTAAGAGACTGACAGATTGAGTTTGAGTGAGGTGTGGGAGAGAGAGAGAGAGAGAAAGTGAGAAGACGGAGGAAGAGAGAGGCAAAATCCGAAAGCCGAGAGGGAAAGACAAGTCTGTCGCACCAAAACTGGAATTCTCTCTCTCTTTCTTTGTCAGACATGTGAAGTCGACTTAGCAGCAACTGGAGAGCTATACGAACAGTCAAGTGAGAACAGAATGCGCAACAAGTGCGAAAGCAAGCAAAAAGTAGAATCGAGATTTCATGTCGGACTACTTGTGGTGAATCAACACGGTCTCTGTTTCCGGTACGAGGCGAGTGATAAAGTCACACAGAATGGGCTCACCACGCTTGAGAGAGGAGAAGAGAGATGATTGCGACGAGAGAAGCTTGAGAAGGGAAACGAAGAAGCCCGTTTCTTCTCCTTTCCCCCTCGTTTTCTCGTGTCTTTCTCGCCTCTCTTTCGTGTGGAACGTCATAGATCGTCGATATAGTGTCCCTGGCGGAGTCTCGAGAAGATCGTTGCGTCGGAAAAGTCGGTTCGCAAACGCAATTCTTTCGAGGAGCATCGCTCGAGATCTCTCGCTCTGGCAGGTCTCTAATCGCTTGGAGTCCTAATCTAAGCTGAAGAGGTCTCTATCACGAAGCTCAAGTTACTGTGGGAAACAACTACAACTAAACACTTCGGAAATGACAACCTCCGTCGACATCTGCGACCGTAGAGATTCCGTGTATACGAGCTACGCGCCCATTGATCGGAATCGACGCAGGCTTCTTGATCGAGCCTGCGGGAATCTTGCGACGAAGAACGGGGTTCTTTCGAGGGCGAAAGTGCTTCAACCTTGACGACCCTGACTTTTCTAGACCGTGCGCCATCTCTGCTCCAGTGTACCAAACGTTTATACGACCTGAGGGAGTTCGCAGCTACCCGGAGAAAGACAGTGTCAGTTCGAGAGTCTCGAACGAGTAGAGAAAGCTCACGGTTTCCCCTCGTTCGAAACTCTTCATCATGTCCGCAAGCATGAATCGAATCTTCTTCCACTCCAAATCGACGTGTAGGTGAGGAGTCATTGCCTTCAACACCCCAGCTTCCCATTCGACAAGTACTCTGTCGTCACGTTCCGATTTCCACTCCTTCATAAAACGAGCACTCATCTCAGTCAGAAGTTTCTGAAGTTCCAGATGGCGCTGGTAGGTGACGGCGATAGGAAGGTCGGTATCGTCGACCCAGCGAGGGATGCGATGTTGAGGATCACTTGCGACTTCCGCCGCCAAAAGTTCAGGTGACATTCTCTCCACTACGTAACCTGGCAAATCAGGATCGAGGATCTGTCAAAGAAAGCAACACCTAGTTCAGCGTGAGCCATGTATTCACAAGGGGAGCTTGTGGTTCACCTCTTCTCCGTCCTCTATTCCTTGCTTACAATCTTCAAAGAGAAAAACAATTCTCCTCCAGCTATGCTTGTCCCGAATCCGGCCTCCAAGCATCTCACGCGCGTCTATCTTCCATTCTTCGAGGGTCTCCCTCCAGCGGGCTCTCTCACGCTCAGATGCGGCCTCGTGGATTTCGGCGAGTGTCTCCAATCCGAGCCGTTCAGTTTCGTTCAGATAGGATTCGAACTCGTATAGTCGATCATCGTGAGGCGGGGTACCCATAGCGAGTAGTTGAGCGGAGATGGAGGTGAAGAGGAAGAGAGAGAGAGAGAGAGAGAGAGGGAGAGGGAGAGGGAGTCGGTAAAAGACGTGTATTCTATTCCGAATTTTGTCCGCGGCGTTCGAGATCTCAATGCTCTACAGAACGACTTCTGTTGCTCGCTGCTCGAGCTGAGTGAGGGTCACATGAAGGAAGAGTGGTTGCTCAATTGAAAAGTCGGGACGAAAACGGTTGAAATTCAGGATAGTAACGAAGTATGATAGACATGTGAGGTGACAGAGATAGATGTATGGGTATAGTGACGGCGAGGGTATGGAGCGGAGGAATGAAAGGGCATGTTGCAAGACGAATAGGCGTCTGACTCGTCGAGCGTAAAGTTGATCGAATTAGGCGTTCAAGCGACTCAGTAACGCCTGTTTCGGGGAGCGAATGGCCGCATCAGTGACTGAACGACGTTTAAAGCCCCTTGTATGGGCTAGGTCTAGAACTGTCGAGAAGAGCGATGAGTTCTGCCGAAAAAGAAATCGAAACATACCTTAGCATCCCCCTTAGTTCCCACCGCTTCTCCTTCTCCCGAACTCTCTCGAACATCTCTTCCTGATCTCCCTCCTCTCACTGCACCGACTCCAGCAGTACTGGCCTGTTTCCCCGCGACCCAATTGATAAAACTACTTCTCGAATCATTCCAAACTCCCAAAGACTCCCTTACTTCTTCTCCCTTTCTCTCTGGTCGATGGGATGTAGAAGGCGACGGAGTCTTGAGGAGGGTTTCCAGGGATGTCGATAGTGTCTCGAGGAGAGTGGAAAGGTTTGCTGATTTCGTAGATAACGAATTTCGTTCTACGTTCACTGGGAACGTCAGCGCTAAATGACGAAGAGCGAGAGAGTGACTGTGTACCTGTTTGTGATAACCAACCAATCTCTTCTTTGATCGTACTCAACCTCTTCTCCTTCTCGTTCAAAAACAATTCAACCACTTTCAACCTCCTCGATTTCTCTACTTCTGCCTCATACGCCCTCAATTCATCCTCGTACTCTTTATTTACACCTTCCAGATCAATATGCTTCAAACTCGAGTCCAAACCATTCTGAGGAATCACTCAACATCAACTCCAACTTCTCGTTTGAATGGGAAGAGGGGGAAGACATACGTGATGCGGTAGAGTTAGGTATGGGATCAGATCGTCCGATACTGCGAAAGTGTTCCTCAGAATCAAAATTTCGAATAAATCGAACCTCTTGTCAATCTCCTGTTCCAACAGAGTCTCTAGCTTGTAGATACCCTACACACTCTTACACACACATCACCTCACTAACTCACGCTCAAGAGGAGAGGGAATGGAGTAAACTAACGCGTTGTATTTCCTCTTGTTGTTTCTCCCAATCCTCTTCCCCTCCTCCCTCTCCAGACGATCTCTTGAACTCGAGTACCTTGACAAGTTCCTCTTCCGCGTGTGAAGTCGAGGCATACAAGGTTTTGTTGGCTATATCGAAACTACCTTTCGCGAATGATTCCGGAGCGAATTGGAAATGCTCTGTCAGGATCGTGGATTTGAGTGTTTTGAGCTGGGAGGGCGTGAGAGACGTGAGAGAGCTGGGAGAGGTCGAAGGCATTATTTGATGAGGAAGGGGAAAATGTGAGATGTTGAAGGAAGAAGAGAAGAGAAGAGGAAAACTATCTTCGCAACCCTCTTGCAATCAAGCATACTGTAAAAGAGAAGAATCGTGCAATTTGCGTGATATTCGAATAGTACAACAACAATCGGTCTGCCCGCGAAACTCCTCTTTCTAAAAATTCTTCTCGACAACTCGGAGCGCTCCCTTAGACCTCTTCGACATCCTCATCGATATCCCTCTCTTCCCCTCCAGCACGTCTCCCACCTTCCTGTACGAAAGCGTCCTCTTCATAAGCTTCCCCATCATCCGCAACTCCTTCTTCACCTTTATCCAATTCTTCTTTCTCTGCTTTTTCTTTCGTCGTAGCCGCCGTCGTTGCAGGTGCCAATTGCCGATCGAGGTGGGAGCTAATGATGGAGAGTAGGTGGTTTTGTTGTTCGTCAGAAGGGAATCGTTCACTCAGATCTTCAATACACTGTAATTTCGAACGAGCGAGCGAGTGGTTTCCATCAGCGTTATCCCTGGAGAGGAAAGACGGTAGAGGGAGAGGGGCGTACGACATGTAGTTCGACCAAGGTAGTAGGAGCGGTATTGATCAATTGTAACCTCTCACTCTTTGTCAAATCCAATTTCTCTAACTGATCCAACAATTCTCCGATTGATTCCTCACTCTGTCTCAAGATTGGATGAACTCCTTCCTCAAGATACCTAATCGCCTATACTTCCTCTCACATCAGCTCCATCATGAATCTAGAGTGAGGGAAGAAGGGAGACTTACTTCGAAAGTAACGGTATGTAAATCCTGAGGTCTGATTCGTTCTGCTTCGCTAACCTCGAGTGAATCGTTCAATCCTTTTTCCTTCTTCTCTTTCTGTCGTTTGTGTAATACTTTGATCTGTTGTTCGGTTGTAGTTCGCTGAGTTCGAAGTAGTTGAAGTACTTCGAAATTGGAGAGGAATCCCGCTCGTTCGTTCAAGGTCTGAAGGATCGAGAGGGTTAGTGGAGCTCGTAAGAGAGCGGTGAGGGTAGACTTGCCTCCATCTGAGAGTGTCGGGTGAAAGGTAGAGATCAAGGAAGCGAGTCGAGGTTCTTTCTCTCAACAACAACTCACTTTCGCTTCGAATAGACTCTCACTAGACTTCAGATCAGTAGTCAGTACCTCCTTTCTTCTAGGGAGTAGCGCGTTGAGCTACTTCATCTCGAATCTTCCCCCTCATCGAATTGATCGTCATCTCTCATCTCTCATCTCTCCCCTCTCCCTGCACCTGATTTGGAGTGCACTACCGCGCTAGAAGCTGATCGTACTACTGTGCATATCCTGCAGCTCGTCAATCCATTCAACTCGGTCCCATTTCGATTCCCTCCACCTCACTCCCGAAACTTGCCTCCCTCTTCTCCCCAGTAATCGTTCTTCATCATGGTCAGTCCATCCTCTAGCTCAGCCATAGTCGAAAAGAACGCTGAACCGTGCGGGATTCGTTGACAGTCAAATACTCTCCGACCTTATCTCAACTGCGTCCGATCGACCTTGACCGCCGCACTCACTCTCGAACCTTTCGCATCCCAAGTATCCGAACGACACAATGTAGCAGAAATCGAAGCACAGTGAGTACTCACTCAATCTCGCTCAGCGCTTTCCTCTCTCGCTTTTAACTGACTTAAACCCCCTCTCTTCGTTTAGATCCACACCTGAAGTCCTCCTCACCCCCCTAACAATCGCCCGAAACCCTTCAGAAAAAGTCTTAATCGAGCCCTCGATCAATTCCGTCCGACTCTCGATCAAAATCAAGCAAGCCGACGAACTCGAAGAGATCCTAGCACACAAATTCACTCGTTTCCTCATGATGAGAGCAGAGAGTTTCGTCGTGTTGAGGAGAACCCCGGTCAAGGGTTATGATATTAGTTTTTTGGTGACGAATAGGAACGTAGAAGAGATGAGGAAACATAAATTGGTCGATTTCGTTGTAGAGTACGTTACAAACCTTTCGCTCTGTGTCTCATGATCGTCGAGCTGATGATATTGAATCGTCTAGGTTCATGGAAGGTAAGCATTCGACCGCTCTTTCTGGCGAAACGATCCGAACCTCGTTTCCTCCTTGACCTTTTCAGAAGATCGCTCACTGACTCTCGATCCCACATTTCGTGTGTGATAGTCGTCGACAAGGAGATCTCAGAAGCCAAGTTATCTATGAATGCACGAGCACGTATCGTTGCTGAATCCTACCTCTCAACCGTGAGTTTTCTTGCACTTTCTTACGCTCAACCATCGTGCTGATATGTTAGGTCGCTTTCGTCGTTCCACAGTTCGCATGATAAAGGTCTTGTTCATGTTGAGTACTCGCTGTTAAACGAGGGATTGTAGAGATGTAAAAACGGTCTTTTTTTCCAACTATGTTCGAAAACCCGCTCTCTCGCGGCGACTCTTCTTGCTCGAGATCTGATATCTGCTGTACGAATCGTACACTTCTGAGATAGTTTCACACTTTGGCTTCACAGCCGTTTGAAGCCCCACAACGAAATTGTAGGGCAAATTTGACCCGAACTGCCGAAGTGAATTCTCCACCTCTCTTGCTTTCCTCCACTTCACTTCGCTTCTGTACAACTCGCTCAGACAGCCCTTCAGACACTCTCACATTCTCGTCGCACACCTACAAAGCTATGGCACCTTCCGCACCTTCCGACTCTGCCTCAACCTCGAACGGTAACAGCCACAATGGTGTCAATGGGGACAAAGCCGCCGTCTCTTCGTTCCCTACTGGATCGACTGCTCAACCCAATTCAGAATCGTTCTTTGACGACAACTCCGACTTCTTGAACTTGATCACTCCACCAAAATTCGAAACTGTCGAGGAAGAACGTAGATATCTCAAGGAGAAGCTCGCAGCGTCGCTCAGGATCTTTGCGCAATTCCGCTATGATCACCACGTCGTACGTATGCGCTCTCTGTAGACGTCGGAAGGTGTTCGGAGATGGAGGAATCGAAAAATTGACGATTTCGCACGGTTTTCTGAATTTTAGGCTGGTCACTTGACCGTGAGGGATCCTGCGAACAACGGGACGTTCTGGGTCAACCCTCTAGGCCTAGCATTCGCGCGTGAGTCCCTCTTCACACCCTCGCACTCGGAGAGAGCGAAACCTGACTTTTGCTTGGAGAGTGGATCCGTAGTCGTCACGGTTTCTGACTTGATCCTGGTCAACGAAGAGGGAGATGTTATTGGTGGTGGTAAGCCAGGGAGGAGGATCGTCAACAAGGCTGGGTTCTTGATTCATTCTTCCGTAAGTTTGCGAAGAACTTGTTGAGGAAACGAAAACTAGCTGACGAGTTCTGCATTTGCATTGAGTAGATTCACAAAGGTTAGCTGCTCGTCTCCCTACGTATGTCAAGATGTATATGGACTGACAGGAGTATCGTTACAGCTCGTCCCGATGTTCAAGCCATCTGTCACTCTCACTCGGTTTATGGAAAAGCTTTCTCTACTCTCGGAAAACCTGTATGTCTCCCTCTCCTTTTCACTCTCTCATACACCGCTAACTACCGTCGAGCCGTGTAGCTCGCATTCACGACTCAAGATTCTTGTTCATTCTACGAAGATATCGCTCTCTTGACTCAATTCGACGGAGTAGTTTTGTCGAAAGAAGAAGGAGCTTTGATTGCCAAAACCCTTGAAGACAAGAAAGCGATCATTCTCCAGAACCATGGTCTCCTGTACGTCTCATTCTCTCCTCGCTTCTCGCCATTCGCTGATCCCTCGGTTTCCTCCAGCACTTGCGGTAAGACGATTGATTCAGCCGTCGCCTGGTATATCCTCCTCGAAACCCAATGTCAAGTCCAACTCCTCGCCGAAGCTGCGTGCGCTGGTACTCCAGGATCGAAGCCAAAGGAGATTGAGCATGAGGATGCGAAGTTCACGGCGAAACAGGGTGGGAGTGAACAAGCTGGATTCCTTTTCGCGAGTCCTTATTATCAGGTTATTGAGAAGGAGGAGGGTCATGAGTATAAACAGTAAGGAGTAACGTCGAAGAAGTTTGTACAGGTTGTTTCGTTTGGATTTTTATCAGTTTCTTTCGGTCCTTTCAGTCCCAGATATCAATAGTATACTCTCTGTGTCGTATTACTATGATTTGAGGCAAACACGAGTACGATACCGGGAGATTTCGGATTCGCGTCTATTACCGAATCGCGAAACTCGACGTAACCAAGGAAAGTACACTGCGAATTGCACTCGATGGACACGTACTAAGACAGACAAGGAGGTGAGGTGAGCAAGGAGTATAGAAGACTAGAATTGGTTCATTGGTTCATAGATTCGAGTTCTGCGATGTCCGACACTGGCCTGAGCTACGAGTGACTTCGACAGGTAGGTAACCTGCCCAGTATGTGGTTGGTACTCGGCGATCTCTGTCGTCGACAAACCCTCGAACCAGCGGAAATAACGATTCGATTCTTTCCTGTACTCGTAAAACTCGAAGCTACCGCTAGCGTGGCTCTGTGCACGTTGAATGAGTGTCAGTAAGGTACCGTCTCTTGACGTGAGCCTAAGCCACTGACTTTGAGGGTGGAAGTCTCGCTTTGGGTGATCAAATCCTCCAGTAGTTCGAAAGCAGTTTTCGGGTGTTGATGCTCATTCGCCAAGAAGCTTGTCCACAAGCCAGTGAGAGTCTCTGCACTATCATATTGATCTCCTGACGCCTGAGAACATCGAGCAACATCATCAGCAATGATCCACAGAAAGATTTGAACAAAACTGACCGAATTCCTGGATGAGAGGTAAATGTCCACAGTGCACCGCTTGAAGGGTACATGATCGGTCATTGGGTCAGGATCTAGTCGCATAAGCTTGACTGAGCCGTCACGACACTTGTGTTCAAACCTTGGCCGGGGGCCGCGAGTTGCGAAAGTTTCGCTCAAGATCTGGACTACCTGTGCTCGATTCCACAAAGGTCAGTAGAGTCCCTAGATCGAGCAGAATCAATATAGAGGAGCCATCTACTCACCCTTCCCGCTTCGTGGTCAGCAAGGGCCGGAATACGTCGAAGAATGGCTTGGTGACCGTCTGCTCCGTTTTTCCAATCGTCTTGCTCGGGAAGTGGAATCCACCTGACTTGTAGAATCTTGCCGGTCCTCTTCAGCTCTATGATCTCGCTCTTCCCGTTGGACGGGTCGACATTCAAGCGAAACCACGATTCTCGATTGTTCAACCTGCGATACTCGAGCTCTTGGTGTCCAAAAGCCAATATCTCACGCCGCTGTACACCAACTCTCCGGTAAGGTCACCATCTTGGTACTGTTGAGAGTGAGAGAGAGACTCACCTCTGCATGCTCAGAGTACCATGTTTGCCTCGCTTGCCGTTTGAACTCTTTCAATTCATTTCCATGATCACAACCACCTTCGTCGTATAGCTCTTCCCCCTCTGCTGGAGCTCGTGAGCTACTCATTGACGTGAGAGTGAGTGAGACTACCGAATGTAGGGGAAATCAAGGAGGGAACGAGGAAAAGGAGGTTCCGGTTAAAGACGAAGACTCCGTTCGGTCTCCGTGGAAGGACGTTGCTCGCTTGGTCTCCTTTCCAGCTCTCCCTTTAACCTTCAGTCTGTCTGCATGCCCGTATACCACGCTCTAGCCAGGGAGGAGCACCCCATGAAAGAAGAGAGGATCAGGAGGAGCTGGCGAGACGATTCGTCTTGCAGCACCTTACACGTCAGTGAGGTTCGTCGAGTCCCCTCAGTCTACCCTCAATTGTCGATCTCTAGCTGATACCGCGCCGATGAACTGTTCCAGAGTTGCACAGGCGAACACAGGCCGTCTCGACGTTTCGCACTGTACGGTGCGGATTTCGCAGAGCGCGAGTGGCGAAAGAGGAGCGGTTCACAGCTCGATGGAGCACTGAGAGACGATGTGAATACCCCTTCCGTAGACCTCCTGATGGCCTGGAGAAGGCTGACCTTAACCCTTTTTGTCCTTCCTCGGGTTTAAATCGATACGAGAATACAGGAAGGCTACATAGCGCCCCAACGATGCGACTCTAGAGAGCTCAGGAAGTGGGTAGAGGGTCTTCCGGGAGACATGGCGCGGAAGTGGCTCGCGAAGAAAGATGAAGAGGAACGAAAGAAAGCTCTAGACGATTGGCTTGCGAAGCGGTGGCAAGAGGCTCTGGAGAGCGATAGTGAGCCTGAGGTATTCCGTCCGAAGAAGAGAGCTCAGCCGAGGAGGAGGATTGGGTCAAGTCGAGCGGATTCGTCGGGAAGTCGACGACCAGTTCCGAGCTTTTCACGGGTTCGTCCTTTTCCTCCTCTCGCTCGCATCACTACGAGCCACACAGACTGATGGAACATACAGATCCCACGTTCCTCCTTCCGCTGGAGCTCGTCAGGTGACGAGTCAAGCCCACGTTCAAGTCGATACACGCTCGACGTCGGGAACGATGAAGAGGGCCCTTCGACAGATCACCCTGGTTGCGTCGGAAGATGCGGCAGTAATGGTCGTTCGTTCGGCCCTGACGAGGACTTACCAAGCGCGAGTTCCTCCAATCTTTCATGTTCTTTGCGAACTCTAACGAAAACATTTCAAGGATCAGTTTCTGCGACCTCGACCTCCTCGCGCTCCACGCAACTCCCGCACCTTTACTCCACCGCCCTATCTTTGACCCTCATAGAACCCTGTAGAACCCTAGCAGAGTCTAATTAGTGCTCGATCTGTATTCCTCGATAGACCTTTCTTTGTAACTCCGTTCTTTCCCTCTAGCGCCGAAGCCTCGAGCACCATCGAAATCAAGAGAGCGATAAAGCGAGGGAGAGAGAATTATACTTCATGACACATCAAGAACAAAACGACCTATTGATAGAACCTAGAGAACGAAAAGGGGTGAGAGAGAAAGAGAGAAAGGAAACGTCATGTATGTAACTGGCAAAGAACCGAGCAGCAGGAAAAAACCGAGGGAGGAAGCAAAGATATTGGGGGTGGAATAGAAGAGCGAAAAAGCGTTAAAAGGGAGTATGGGTAACTTTTGTCGGGAGGTGGGTGGGTTCAAGAGGGAGGGAAGGGGGTATAGGCGGAGAGAATATGGGGCTGCGAGGAGGTACGGCGATAGATAGGACGTCCAGCGTCGGATGGGCAACGATGGAAAGAATGAGGCGAGATGATCTCGGAGTCGGAGGGTTTCACTTTTCTGGGATCACTTCTGCGCCTTGAGACTTGTCGAGAGCCAGTTGAGACCTGTCGAGACGAGAACGAGTCAGTCAGAGGCGAAGGTGCGAATGAGAGAATGGATAGAATTCGTACCTTCGAAGAGACCGTCACCGTCGAGAGCGTTCGAAGGGTGGCAGTACCATGATCGATCTTTCATGCGTAACAGACCTAGCTTCTCGGTAACTTCTGTCGGTGTCATAGCTGTTGTTGGATGAATCAAATTGTAGGGTGGGGATGAGCAGGAGGTGAGGCGAACAATGAGAAAGGAGAAAGAGGAGAAAGGTGAAACGAGCAGAATGATCAGTTCAACGACTCTGAGCTGCCACATATGCAATAGGGGACGATGTGACGTACCGTCTGGTAAATCCTGTTTGTTCGCAAAGACCAACAACAAGCATTCCTTCATTTCCCGATCATTCAGAATCTTGTGCAACTCCATCCTCGCTTCATCAATCCTCGCTCGATCTTGCGAATCGACTACGAACACCAATCCTTGTGTTCCCGTGTAGTAATGCCGCCACAATGGTCGAATCTTGTCTTGACCTCCCACGTCCTGGATTACGAAATTGCGACAAAATGATCAGTTTCTCCCGGTTTCAGACGATACAGAGACTCAGGCTTCAGCTTACCCATACGTTGAATCTACGAGAATGAAGAAGTATATAAGCAGGTATAGAGGAAGAAAGGGAGGGAAATCTGTCAACTCACTTTACATTCTTATACGTTACTGTCTCAACGTTGAATCCAACCGTTGGAATCGTCGTAACACTCTGATTCAATTTGAGTTTGTACAAGATAGCTGTACATAAGAAAGCGTCAGAATCAGCGAGGGAGAGAGGGAGAAAGGGACCGTGTCGAAAGGGGGAAGGAGAGAGAGAACTCACTTGTTTTACCAGCTGCGTCGAGTCCTAACATGAGGATTCGCATCTCCTTGTTACCGAATAGTTTGCCTATTCATTCTCGGACAGCCGGTGTTGTTCGAAAGGGGGTAAAGATGCGAGGGGGCAGGTTGAAAGAAGAGAAGAAAGGCAAGGAATAGCGAATCGCGTTGAGATTGATGCAAATGATGCAGCGAGGAGTAATAGAGTATGTAGAGATATGTATGGTCAGCTTGATAGCTCTAACGAGGGGATGAAGCCCGGGATGGTACGATGAGGGAAACGAGAGGAAGAGAGACGTGCCTAACGCTTTCGAGAGTCCGGAACCCATGCTATGAATCGGGCGATGAGATCAGCTGAGTTCTAGTAGAGTCCTATCAGTGGACTCACGTTTATTTGTTG
The DNA here is from genome assembly GCA_016617785.1 of Sporobolomyces roseus. Lineage (NCBI taxonomy): Eukaryota > Fungi > Basidiomycota > Microbotryomycetes > Sporidiobolales > Sporidiobolaceae > Sporobolomyces > Sporobolomyces roseus. The sequence goes on from JADILM010000001.1 coordinate 1,091,260, forward strand.
TAACGAGAGTGATTAGTTGGATGCAGAGAGACGAGGATCATCTTGAAACGCGTTTCAACCTCCTCTCCTCCCTTCCAACCAACCTAGCTATACTCTAGTCACATCAGTGCGATAGATTATCATCCACACCTCACAGCGACGCTCCACAAGCCACTGTACAACGACACGAACCTCCTCGTCCTCCTCTCAATCTCTTCCCCCACCTCGCCCTTGAAGAACCCCTCACAGAAGACACAAGACTACAAGACAGTAACTCATACATCTCACAAGTACGTATAACACTCCTTCAAGAGAATGAGCCAGGCAACGTTCGTTCTCGACTGCGAGAACGCGATTGACTGAATTAAAACGGTCAATCAACTTGCATTTTGAGGTCAACGCATGTTCAATGGGAGCAAAAGATACAGTATAGGACAATATGGGATTAGCTTCATAGGGCGAAGGTGAGAAAAGGGCGAGGTAGCGGAATTAGATCAGTTCTCACTCTCCCGAAGAACAACTCGCTGACCTCGCTTCTTGATTTACTTTGGCCCAGGGCTGATTCAGAGTCGTGGAACACGATCGGAAGCCTAAGATCAGAAGTCATCGCGAGCGACGGTAGTTCAGCCTACTCGAACCGTCGCTCTCTCCTCCTTCGCACTACCTCCTTCGAGAACTCGATGGCCTCACTCCCGCACAATAGCTCTCCGCCAGCACGGTCAGACTCGATTTCCGTGTCTCCTGAGCTAGTCCCACTGCCCGCTTCTCCTTCACCGTCGACGAACTCGAGTCCAGCGAGATTCACAAATTCTACTCCTTCCTCATCTCGTCAAAGTCGAGAAAAAACCCTCGGCCCGATCCGGAGTCGCACTTCGTCGAGATCTCCTGAGGATTCTCGACGAGTACGCGAGCTGAGTGCCCCTCAACAAGGCTCGAGATCGGGTTCTTCTTCCTCCTCGATCCGTCTCGATCCTTCGTCCACTTCGGCACTTCACGAACAAACCTCGCCGACAAGGTTCGACCGCGAAAAGAGTCCCTCGAAATGGTTCGGTCGTGTCTCGACCTCCTCTTCGTCCTCCTCATCCGTCGCAACGACCAATTCAGAATCGACTTCTCCCGCAATAAAGACCCGATCGAGTCGATCTCGTTCAATTGGGTCTCTCAACCTCCTCACAAACGCACTTTCGCCCAAGGCAACCTCTTCCTCTTCTAGGAGTCGACCCATCACTCCCCCTTCCCCAACTCGACCTTCGAATTCACAAGGAATAGTATCCTCGCCAGACCCACTACCTCGCGATAACCGATCCCCTCGCTCATCTCCTCCTATCCATCAACCGCCAGTGCTCCTCGAGACTCGTCGAGGTTCGGCGACATCGACCAATTCTTCCCATTCTTCCGCACTCCTTCACTTCGCAACCTCTCTCAAACCGACTCGATCACATTCTCAGCCAACAGCTCGTCGAAAACAATCTGGTGATTCTGGTGGAGGGGAGGTATTGGAAGAATGGGCGGATGCGGGACTTGAAGAAGGGGATGAAGAAGGGAGAGCGATTAGTGAAGAAATGGTTAGAGTGACTACATCGAGATCGAATGGCAGTTCACCAGTAGCTTCGATCATCTCGAAAGAGAGTACGAACAATGCTGGAGGAGGTGGAGGGAAGTTCGTGCAGAGCTTGAGGAGGACCAGGTCGAAATTGGCGTTGATCGGGAAAGGGAAAGAGGTCGAGAACAACAACGCGGCACCAATCTCGATTCCTACTGCTGCGGGATCAAGCCAAGTAGAGGAGGATCCTATGATGGTTCAATCGCCAGTTTTGACGTTTGTCGAACCACCTTCTCCGTCTGAATCCAGGACTTTCTATCAAGATCAAGAGGAACCGTCACAATCCTTCCTCGACCTCGGAGGAGGAGCAGGAGCTTCTTCACCTTTGTCTAGTCCAAGGACGAGCTCATTCATCGCACCACCCTCTCAAGGATCCTCGACTTCAGCTTCCGGAAGATTCGGAGGATGGTTTAGTTCAATGTTACACAATTCGACCTCGTCCGCTCAGCTGAACCTCTCTTCTTCCCCTTCTTCCGGAACTTCACCTTCACCTCTTTCATCGCCCGAGAAACCTCGACAGCGAGGAGGCTCTTCTCCAACTTACCTCGCTTCTCCGACCAAGAAAAGTTCAACTTCTTCCCTCTCCCTTCCTCCCGGTTCTTCACTACCTTCTTCGACTTCGACCTCGAGATTGGGTCCGCTAGATCGCATGTTGGATAAAGCGGTGCAGTACTTCCTCGATACTGATTCGAATGCAGACAAATGCGAGGAAGAGATTTGGGTTCTCGGGGTGAGACACGAAGGATGGAGACCGGCAACCGGGGCAGAAGGTATCGAAGAGGATGGAAGAGATGAGCGGATGCCGGTCACAGAAGGTACAACATCGGGAGCGACGAAGAGTGTCGGTCGAAGATGGAGTCCTGTTAAATCTCGAGCAGCGAAACGTCAACAGCAACAACAACGAGCGAGAGAGACGTCAAATGAAGGACGACAATCTCGAGACGACTCGCCTTCTCCTTCCCTACATTCGGTTTCGACAAACTTCTCCGGCGACTCTCTTTCGCCTTCGATCCCGCCAACTTCGTCTCCAACAACGATCAATGGATGGCCAGCTTCATTCTACCTCGATTTCTACTCCCGCCCCGCCCTGACTTATCGAACAAACTTCCCTTTGATCCCTTGCTCGCCTTCGACTTCGGGAGGAACGATGCACGGTATGCTCAACACTCTGAGTCTCAGCATCGGAAGAGGAAACCGGAATCACAATCGAGAGGAGAGCGGGCTGAGCAGCGATACAGGTTGGGGATGCATGCTGAGAACTGGTCAGAGTTTGCTTGCGAATGCTTTAGTAACAGCTCATCTCGGTCGAGGTGAGTTCTCCTTCATCTCTTTACAGGTAAAGGATTCGCTCATCTTTCTCGTTGACTACAGACTGGCGACGACCACTACCTCCTTCACCGCTACCACCTTCTTCAGCTCACGGTCAACCAGCTCCTCCCCTTCCCTCTCCGATTCTTCCACCATCGTACCCAACCTACACTCGGCTACTCTCTCTCTTCCTCGATACTCCCGCTCCCTCCTCTCCGTTCTCGATTCACAGATTCGCTCTCGAAGGTCAAAGATTGGGCAAATCGGTGGGAGAATGGTTTGGACCTTCGACGGCAGCGGGAGCGATAAAGAAACTTGTCAACGATTTCGAACCAGCTGGCATGCAAGTTGTCAGCTGTATCGATGGGACAGTGTACGAAAACGAGGTGATCGCTGCTGGAACAAGGGAGAAGAAGTGGGATACGAAAGTACTCGTTTTGATCAACTTGAGGTTGGGAATCGATGGAGTTAATCCGATCTATCATGAAGCGATCAAGGTGAGCTTCTGATCTAGTCTCTGCGCAAGGAACATGACCTGATTCGATCAATTCTCGCAGGGCATCTTTCGAATTCCTCAATCTGTTGGAATCGCAGGAGGTCGACCATCTTCCTCCTACTACTTCGTCGGATCACAAGCAAACTCGCTCTTCTACATCGACCCTCACCACCCGAGACCAGCAGTCCCCGTCATCGACGTTCCGAGCGAAGTTCAAGCCGCTACTTGCAAAGTCCCACTCGCTCCATCGTCAGAGCCAGATCGACTTAGCGACTCATTCTTGACTGTCGCACCTGCTCAAGATCTAAACAGAGAACTAGTCGACACATTCTTCTCGACCGCTTACGAAGATTCGGCTTGGACGACCTATCATTGCGACAAAGTTCGAAAATGTAGTTTGTCAAGTCTCGATCCAAGTATGCTTGTCGGATTCCTCATTCAAGACGAGCAGGATTGGGAAGACTTCAAAGTCAAAGCTAGAGAGGTGAGATGATCGTATTATGTCGCGTATTGATCCGAAGCTAATGAGCAGGAATCGATATTTACAGCTTGGTCAAAACTCTTCGGCTATCTTTTCGATCGCACCTTCACCTCCGAAATGGATGCGAAGATCATCTTCCACCGGTCTCGCCTCGAATGCTATCGCCGCGGCTACCGTCTCGGCATCGCCAGGAGACGACTCTTTCTCCGAATTCGACGAGGATTCGATGGTCGATCGTCCTTCTGCTACCACTGATCGACAAGGGACGGAAGGGGAGACAGTCGATGCAGAAGATGACTTCTCTGACCCAGAAGGATGGGAGCTGGATTCGACTGATGCGAGCGAGACCATTTCTCTTCGCGAAGGGGAGGAGGAGGAGGTGGTATCGATCGAACCCCCGTCACCGCAAGATCAACACGAAGAGAATGGTGACCCAATCTTTGTAGACTCCCACTCTTCCCTTCCACCTTCTCCGACTAAGCCACAGCGATGAGGTCGCTATTTCGTATGTTTTCATTTCCGTTTCTTCTTTCGTTTCTCGCTTGTTGCTATCACTCTACATTGCAAGTTACGCCCGCTCTTCTCACGATCTTGTATGCCTTTCGTCAGGAGAGAAGTGGGTCCCTTCCTGCAGTACCGAGGAGTTGAAGCGGAGTTGTCTTTAGCCGAAATCTCCTGTTCTCTCTTTTCTCCCTCTCCCTCTCTCCTTCCTTCACCTTCAAACCAGTCTCTCTGTACGATGAGTCTGCACTTGGGTGGGATCACCTGTGATGGGGGAATGATATTGAGATCTCTCAAATTGGAAGTCCGCGAAGTCTGGTACAGTCCTGGAGCCCAAGTACGTTTCCCCTTTCGATTCCGTCGCGTCTTTGCTATGTTGACAGAGTTGCCCGTGTTCTCAGTCAACTGGAATGGAGGTACCTGGGGAAGGTCACAAGGAATTTCGCAGCGTCAACGGCCACGATTGGTTCCATTTCGCGGTTCATCCTCGCAGCGGAAGAGACCGACACGGGAATCTAGATGGAACAAGAATCGGATTGACCGAGTTTGCCGTCCGTGGACCTCGAAGAGGTCCTGCCTTTGTGAGGATTCTGCCAATGCCCGCTTAAAACGACATGGAGTTTTCTCGACCAAACCACCTGGCTATGTTGCAGATGACTATTGCGCCGGCAGTACCTGGTCAGGTGAGTTCAGGCTATGTCGTACTCAATCGCGAGAACAGTAGATTGACAGAGTCTTCCGATTCGCAGGCTTTCAATTTCATTGGCGAAACGTACATATCGTTCCCCAATAGCGGACAATCCCATCATAGATGTTTTCAGGATCATACTTTCAAGTCGGGAGTCAGAGTCAACGGGTGGTCCAAAGTCAACATTCGGCTACCTCAACGAGAAATCGTGAGCTTGGATTTTTAGCTGGACTTTCGCGGAGTGTACACTGACAGCTCGTGCTGTATTGAAGCATACTTTACAACAATACGACGACATAGGCGTCCTCACTGAGCTATATGACGGGTTCATTCACAACGAAAGGGATCACCCAAAGATCGCGTTTGAACGCTTGAAGGATTTGATCACTCAAACCGATACAACTCATGTCGAGGTCAGCCTCCTACGATCTCCCACAGCTCTGACCATCCGTGCCGCTCACTGATATCCTTGGGTGATTTCTAGTCCATTGGCGATCAATTCTTCGAATTTGGTGGAAACGGCACTGAGCGTTTCTTCCGCTGGCAGAGAGTCGGAGGTATAGAAGAGATTCACGAGCAGGATCTCCACACTTCAGCTATCACGAGAATTACGCCAGCCGGCCGCCAAGTTCAGGCTAGTCTCACTCATCGCAAAGCTCAACTTTACCAAAACGACGAAACTCATTCCAGATTCTAGTCGATTCGAATTCTCCTGGTCCCTCCTATTTCTTCCGCTCTCTTCTTGGACTCCGATATGTGTTCTTCCGCTGGAATCCTTAACTTTCTTCTGTCTCCCATAAAACGGCAACGAAACGTTGATCTCAATTATGCAAAGATGCGAGAGTTACAGAAAGCGAAGAGCTACTATATGATATGCTACAGACTCACACGCCCAACCAGATCTCCACTTCCTCCTTTGACAATCCCCTCTTCCTCGGTTCGACCCTATCCATCGCTTGCTGAACGAGCGCATCAAAGACGTTCTGCCTCTTGTTGGTCGATTGTGAGTGAGAGTTGCTACGGGGATAAGTTTCACGACGATCCTCGAGCTGGAGATAGGTTGGAGATGAACCGTCAAGAGCATCTGCGGCGGAAGCTCGATTCCAGTTGAACTCGTTGAGATTTGCGAAGACAGTCGGGGGATCGGGTATCGAGGAGTAGACTTCGGAGTACTGAGCATCTTCGTCGGAAGGCGTCATTGGAGAGAGATGGCGAGGAGAGGAAGAAAGGGGAAGAGGTAGAGCAGGTCGATAATCGAGAGAGAAGTTACCAAAGTTGATCACTTCGGGTGGTTTGGTCGACGGGAAGGGCGTTGCAAGCGAGAGTAGAGCGGCATCGGGTTGTTCGAGCGAGAGACGGCCAAAAGGTCGAGCGGGAACTTGGAGTGAATGAGCAGGGTCTACGGAAGACCTCGAGGAGAAGGAAGTTGAAGTGGTAGAGGTCAAGGGAGGAAGGGAGCTAGGAGTCGAAGGTCGGGACTCGCGAAAAGTAAGATCGAGGGAAGGAGGTCGATGCTGTCGGTTGAGAGAGGGAGAAGTACGTTTCGAGGGAGAGTCGGGCGAGACGTCTGCTCGACTTGAGCGACGGCTCGGAGCTTTGCCAGCAAGAGAGTAGTTGCCGAAATCGAAGGCAGGGCGAGTGGTAGGAAGAGGAGGCATCGATTCTTCGGGGGAGGGGGGATGCGAGTAGAACGTCGAAGTGATGCTCAGCTGTCGACCTGCGACGGTTCGAGGACACTCCGCCGAGTCTGATCGAGGGAAGGATGCGGTTGAGATGCAAGAGGGTCTCCGTTCAACGATCGAAGCTACCGAGAAGCGACGAATTGGCGATGGAGGGAACTCATATGCTTGAGAGGGGATGTTGTTTGTCGGCAGCGGTACAGGTTCAGTCGAGGAGGATTCGGCAATAGGAATCGAAAGTGAACCAGCTCGACTCGTTCGGAAACCTTGATGAACCGTGGCTTGAAGAGCACTCGAATTCGACTCGACTTCGCTAACGACTGAGTGTCGAGACGTCGTCGTGTAAGCACTCGAGCGATGAGCGGAAGTGAAGGACGAGGTACGGCTGAATTCGGTGAGTCGAGGTCGAGGGATCGCCGAGGGAGGTGTAAGTCGAGGAGCGAAACGATTGTGATGATTTGCTGCAGGGTGACCGAGAGGAAGTCGGCTCGACGATTTGACGGGAGAAGGGTTGACGAAGAGGGAAGAAGGAGGTTCAGAGTCGAAAGGAACGAAGATATCCTCCTCGGGTCCAGCGAAAGCGAGTTTAGGGGAAGCAGCGACTAGATGGGCGAGCTGTGGATCGGGAGAAGAGTGTCGACGGGCTGAAGGGGAAGAGGAAGTCGTCGAAGTCGGTGCAATGTCGAGTTGTATCCAAGACGCTCGATCGAGTTGAGAAGAGGCGGAGGCAAATGAGCCAGCTTCGTCCGCACTAGGCGATGAAGGGAACCCAGAGGATACCGAGTTTGTTCTTGTAGCTGCAGCCTGTTCCGCCGCCTCCCTCAACTCCGAATACCGGGCACTACCTAATCGTTCCGCTTTCACGACGACAATCTTTCCCAAATCCCTACTCTTCGACTTCTTTCCCCCTCGATGTCCTTTCCACATACTTCCTAACTTCGATCTCGTCGTACTCTGAGCAATGGGCAAGTCGACGATCGAGTCGCTGGGCGAAGGGGAAGAATCTCCAGAGGAAGCGAACAGATTCGAATACCGATGAAGGGTCTTCGAAACATTGACGGAGTTGCGGAACGAGTTGAATGATTGAGGAGGAGTCTCACCGCAGGCAGACGACTCAGACCAGTGAGAGGTGGGAGAGAGTGGATGTCGAGAAGCGGGAGAATCAAAGGGTGAGAGATCAGGTTCTGGCCGAGGGGTGCGAGGAATAGGTTGAAGTGCAGGAGATGACATGAGCGGCTGTCGAGGGGAGTCGAGTCGATAATTGAGATCGAAGGAGAATGGAGGAGGTTGTGTCAGAGGTTCTTTCTTTGCGATTGTGGTCGAAAAGGAGGCGATCTCCTTCGGTGTCGTAGCAGAGAATGAAGCAGCTCGAGTGATACGTTCCAGTGCTTCGAGTGCGTCTTCCGTGTCGACCGGTTCGGCTCTACTGAACTTCCTGCCTCCGATCCGGATCAACAACCCATCGCCTTCGTCCTCGCTTGTCCTCATTCCACCTCCCTCTTCTATGACTAGCCTCGGCACCTCCCTTTCCAATTCGCTCTGTGCCTTCATTCGTTCCTCATCTGATCGTCGTCTAGTGTTCTTGCGAAGTAGCGATTTTCGACGAGGAAGAATGCTCGGTTCAGAGGCTCGACGCCAAGCAGGAGGTGCTGACGAGGTCTGAGTGGCGAAGGGGAGTGAGGAGATCGATGCTTTCTTGCTCTGCGAACGAGCTTGTTGAGTAGAAGGGAGTGAGTCGAGAGGTAAAGAAGTTTGGTTGCCCATTATTTCGAAGTCTGTTCTTTCTGAGGAACTGAGTCAGCGGGTTCAGGGCACGGGTCGTTCAGTATGATGTAGACTCACAGCAAGCACTGTAGCCTTTTCTAGACCTTGACGAGATGTGATTGCGAATGAATGTAAAATGACTGCGATGAACGAAGCAGTCTCATCAGCGCTCGCCTGAACAGAGAGCATGAAGATGGAGGGTGGGCGTACTATGATATGGAGATATTGCTGAACCTGCAGCCTACGTTCTATCCCTTTCTCGAGCCTAAACCCTCGACTTTGATGATCTGCTAGCTGTCGAGTCGTCCGAAAGGCCTGACGTGAGTGTTGCTGTACCGAGACCAGCTCAGTCTATGTTTCTTTCAGTCGAGTGAAAGAGCTTCGAGTCCTTTGCTGTCCTGAGAGAGAGAGAGGAATTGACCAAAGTGGGTTTTCCATGAAGACTGAAGTTGGGTTTAGAGTTCTCTTTGGGTTGGTTAGATTGACTTCGATTCTTTTGACGAGTGACTTTCCCGAAGCAGCGTCCGGAAGCGAAATGAGCGAAATGAAAAAAGTGAGGAGTAAAGGGAAGAAACTGAAAGCGGAAGTCGCACGAGAAGAGAGGCTGGATTCATTTTACTGAGTGCGAAAGCTTGCGCTGGGAAGATAGAGATCCGAAGGGTACGACGCCGCTCGGACGAAGAGCGAGAGAGGCAGTAGGGGTTGACAGAGAGGACTGATAGAAATCTTGCGAAATGCGAGCAAGTCGTTTCTGAAGCTCATTCATGGTTTCTCGGTAAGCGCCGCACGTCGACAGTGTGCAAGAAGCCGTTGTATGACGCTGGCGAGGCCACGAACAGAGCACTGTATGACGAAGCCTAATTCCCAGAGAGAAGAGAAACGAATAAAGTCCACGAAAATTACGAATGATGGATGGAGCGAAAAGAAACCAGCTCTTTGACAGAGAGCGTGAAGTACTACTGTGACAATACACGAGCCCGGAAGAAACTCAAACAGAAAGAACCCCTTTTGACGCACCCCATCCTCCCGTCTCCCTCCCCTTCGTCGATTTCTATAATTTTGACCTGATCCTCCTCTTCCTAGACCTCCACCTCCCAATCGTACGCCGCTATACAGTCTGTACCAATTATCTTGTCACCTCCACCTCGAATTGAATGCCTTTATACGGTTTGTACCGATCCATACTCGCTCTCTACTCCCGGTTCGAGCAGAGCAGCATGTCCCAGAATCAACACCGCTGAACTTCCGACCAACCAAAAGAACGTAGCGATTGGGGCTAACAATCACAACCCTATCAGCCCTACTCTCTGAAGGGAGGGAAGCAAGCGTACCGGCGAACCAAAGGATCGGTAAACCAATTACGAACAAAGCGGTATAACAATTCTTCTGAGTGATGACTGTTGAACCGAATTGGACGTCAGAGGTCAAGAATTTATTGATCGCTGCGAAACCCTACTCGACAATTGGGATTAGCGAGAAGAAGGGAGGAAGAGAGGAGAAATAGCTTTTACTCCGACGAGGAATCCGAGAGCTATCAGGAGGAGTGGGTTCGTGAGGAGAGAGTAGACGGCTAGTAATCCGACAACTACGTGATGTACGATAGTAGGTCAATTATCGTCGCGATGTAGAGGGGAGCAAGGGACAGAAAGAGCGTACGGAGTAGGTAATTTCCAGCGAAATATTTCGTGTTGCTGCGAACAGATCGCGTAAGAGTGTATCAGTACGAGGAGTTCGACAGGTAGAGTATTTAGAAGAAGCTCACTAGGTGATTCGTTGAGTTGCGACCTGCAAAAGATTGGAGATGGAAATCCATCAGCGCTGCTGCGACACGACAAGAGAGGGAAGAGTTACTCACGCCCATGTCTGCAGGTTTCGATACTCGCTAGATGCGGGAGGCAAGGTGGACGTGTCAGCCCCTCATTTCCGACTGTGTTCGTGTTGAGATAAACTCCAATTATAGATTTCGAGAGAGTGGATCTTACCTGCATGTCGAAGAACTGTTCACAGCGAGATCACCGGCATCATCAGCTCTATATTCTCGCACACTCCTTAGAAGGGAGAGCTGAGAGAGGGAGAGAAGATGGAACTTACTTCTTGAGGTGGTCGGAGGTTTTGCAACTTCTCCTGCTGCCATTGTAAGGATTCGTCAGTCTTCAGACACTAACAAGAGACGCGTTCCCTCTCCATCATCAGATAGAGAGTGAGAGAGGAGAGGGGAGGCGGGTTTTGGAGAGATGAAAGATCAAGGATGAAGGGGAAGTTTACCCGAAAGGTTTGAAGTTGTTCAGGTAACCGCGCCATGATCTCTTGAGTGTTCATATTGTACTGTGTAGCGTGCGGAGTGGTGTTGAAGTGAGAAGTTGAAGGAACACGTCCTTTCCTTTCGAAATTTCAACTTTCGAAGGTTGAAATTTCCCGCCTCTTGTTCTCTCTCTTCTCACTTTGTTCCATTCCCAAGACTTCTACTCAATATGAAGCTGCATAGCACACCATCGCTCCTGTTGACTCCTCACGATCCTCACCATTCTTTGATCCCCTCTTTTAAACAATTCTTCAATTTGGATTCATCTTCGATCCCAGCCTCCTACTCACTCGATGCAGTCAAATCTTACTACCTGAACCCTTCTACCAACCCACTCCATCCGGCACTCCTCTTCTGCGGTGCAATCTCGATGATCGTTTGGTTTTTGGGAGAAGTCACCGGTACGTCATTTCTCACTTCCTCTCTCTCTCTCTCTAGAATCGTAACTCACTCTGCCTGAATGATGGGTAGGCAACGTATCACAAGTTGATCGACTATGGACGACTCTCCCTCTCGTCTACTCGGCTCACTTCACTTTCATTCCTTACTTGAACGGATCAGTTTCAAACATTCTCGACCTCGACCATCGAATGTTACTCGTTTTCGCACTTCAATGCTGCTGGAGCGCTAGGTTGACTTACCAATCCGCTCGACGAGGGTTCCTCGACCCGTGAGTCTCGCTTTCGCAACTTTCCCTTCTGATCCTATAACCGATCTCTGATATTTCTTTCTTCACGATTCCTGCAGTCGTTCGGAAGATTACCGATGGCCTCTAGTTCGTAACAAGATCCCTACATGGGCGTTCAAAGTCCTCAACTTTGTCTTCATCGCCTGGATCCAAAACATCTTGTTGATGATCGCCGAATTACCTCAATACCTCCTTCTCACCCACTCGCTCTCCTCCTCAGGTCACATCTCGCAACTCAAGAAGCTCACTTCGTCCCACGCAAAGACCGTTGGAGTTCCTCTCAATGTTGCGGACGTTCTACTCGCCGCTGCGTTCCTCACGACTTTGGTCTTCGAAATGAGGGCCGATAATCAACAACAAGCTTTCCAGAATTTGAAGCACGGTGCGCTCAAGAAGGATAAGAGTGTCAGAACCGAGAAGGAGAAGAAAGCGATCGAGAGAGGATTCGTTACTGGTGGACTTTGGTCCTGGTCGAGGCACCCCGTAAGCTTTCTCCCCCTCCTATTGACTCTCCGAGACGATCACTCATCTCCCATGTGTCGTACAGAACTTTGCATGCGAGCAAACGACCTGGTACATTCTCTACGCATTCACTGTTCTCCCTTTCCTCCCCCTCTCGACCTCGATCACCTCCCACCCGATCTCCACTCTCACTCCCTCCTCGCTCACTCAATCTCAAATCTCTTCTTTCGTCACTTCCTCTCTCTCCTCCCTTCCTTCAGTCAACGAGCTCCTCACCGTCCTCTCTCACCCTCTCACCTACCTCAAATCGCTCGAATTCAACGATCTCTCGACTCGAGTACCTGCCGACCTCAAACTCGCAGGTGATTACGCATGGAGGGAGTTGAAGCAAGATCAAGGAGTTTACTGGAACTATTCGATTCTCGCTCCAGTCTTGATGAGTCTCCTATTCATCTCCTCGACCGACTTGACTGAACGAATCTCGGCTGGAAAGTACCCGTAAGCACCCCCTCTCTACCCTCTTGAAGAAGGAGTTGGGTACTGATGAGAAAGGGAGTAATGAGTAGATTGTACAAGACTTATCAAAAGAGGGTCTCGATGTTCTTCCCTGTTTTCACTACTTTCAAGGGATTGTGGCTGTTCGTTACGGCTAGGAGGGCAAAGGTCGACAGACAATTGTTTGGAACGGGTGAGGTGATCAAAGTGGGAAAGGGAAAGGGTAAGGAGAAGACTATCTAAGCGATATTGATTGAAGAAGGAGATGCAGGATGGACAATGAAGTTGAGAGGAAATGGGAGAGTTTTTAGAGGGAGAAGAAGAGAAAGATAAGAAGGAAAAACGAAGTACTTTTGTAAGAATTGTGAAAAAGTTGCTTGTAACAATCTCCTCAAATTCTGCTCAACTCGCTTTCCCTTGCTCGAACGCTGTGGTTTATGTCCGCGATGTGTGATCGAGAGTGTCTATTGGCAAAACGAGGAGAAAACCCGAGGGTAACGAGACGGTAATAGAAAAGGTTGAGGAACACTGGGATCGATCGACACAGGTGAAGCGAAGGAACAGTGCAAGACGGGAATAGGATCGGAGAGTAGTCTATCTGGAAGAAGCGGAAATAACGAAAGCTTCAAACCTAAAAACGAGAGGTATGATCCATATCTCGTTCCCACTGCCCCTTCTCGAAACCGTGCATCCGAGCTACGCGATGGGCGATGGATCGGAGAGGTGTACCGTTAGGAAGCCCGAAGCGGCTGAGCTCAGTTCCGAGAGGGAAGAACTCGTGAAGCCGTCCGTCCTGGCTGATTCGAAGGTAAAGTCCAGTGCCGGGTACATATTCGTAGAACTCTTCACGGAATACTTGGTACGACTGATTGGATCGACACTATATCAGCTGTAGGACCTCTGAAGGATATAGCGAGCAAGCTCACGGCGAGATAGCGAGTTGCATCTGGAAACGATGCCTCGACTTTCTTGATTATTTCGCGTAAGATTGTTTTCGCTCGAGCATTTGCTTCAGGATAATGGTGGAAACGTTCAGGATCGTGGACTTTTGAGATCTCGATCTTGTATCGGTCCCAATCCTCTGCGACGAGTTTTGCGATTTCTGTCTGTACCCGAATACGATCTTCTGGAAGAGGCCGAGGGCTAGCGTTGCGCGACTCTGGCGAGACAGCACGTGATCTGGTCGCTCCGTCTGGCGGTTCATGGTGTACGTGTTCGACTTCGTGTTGAGATTCCTCGTCGCTATCCTCGTCGGTCGCCGAGCTCGATGTGGCGATCTACGAAATGATGGCGAGCCGAATCGAATCAGCCAAAGGACATCAGCTAGGAATGGGTGTACTAACGCGATAGCTGGCCTGTACATGCGAGCGAAGAGAGCGTCGTGGCACGGATTGATGAGGAGAATCATTGGCCGGAGTTGGCTCTCGTTGTTGAGCTTCCTCCTCTCCTCCCTCCGACATGTCGACATCTTCATCTGGAACCTCCAATTGTCTTTCAAACTCGATGTACCGCTTGTCTGTTACGAGGAGACCGGGGGGAAGAGGTTCGGAAGAGTCTCGTTGTTGACTCGTCTCGGGGCTTATGTAGCGGGCAGGGCCGCGTGCAAGTTCTGCGACGATGTTCGATTTCCGACCGTGCTGGACAAATAAGGATGTCGGTCAGATGTTTGATGTGACGGATATAGAGATAGATCGCACTACTCACGGGATACTTGAATTTTCCCGTGACTTTGTCCCATACGCGCTGAACCAAGTTTGGCTTCCTGTTATTCCGAGCTGGACAGATCAGGTAGTGGTGTCTATTGAGATCCGCGCTTTAAATGGCAGAATGTAGTCGACGATCAGTGACTCGCTCGAGGACCGCAACAAGCGAAAGAGCGAAGGACGGACATTCTACCATACCATGTGATCCAGCACTTGGTACAAACATAATTGGCACCTGTGTGCTGATCTCTTTGATGCTTTTGGACTGACTGTATAGGCGGTCCCGATGTACGAGTCAATCGAAAATGCTTTGGCATCCGCAATGAAAAAGCGGTCACTCACCCATATATTTGGCCTGTTCAGATCACAGTAGTTACAGTAATGACCGGGAATCGTTTCTCCCAGATGTTCCATGATGTGGTAGTTGATCCACTGTTGAGACGAATGAGAAAAGCGAAGACGATCAGACGAGATCAAACTGCGGCGATATATGTAGACTGGACTCCTCTGCCTGACTCACTGTCGTAGAGGGTCCTTTGAATGGTTTCTTACAGCTCTTGCACCGGTAGACGCAGCTGCCATCGTTCCTGTTTTGTTTCGTGTAGTATTCAGCGTATTGTGCGCTTCGACTCATCCTGATTTCTGACTGTTCTGTTCGTGGAGCTGTTTCGTATCGCGGACAGTCCTTCAGGAGGGAAAGGAGAGAAAGGAGAGAAAGGAGAGCGGAAAGGTTGGGGGCGCTGGAACGCCGCGCGACGAACGGTTACAGACTGTTGAGAAAAGAGACCCTTACTCACAATCGAGAAAGCTTGGTCAGCTTTCCACCTCATGGAAGCCACGAGGGTTGAATGTTCAACGGCGGCAAGAGAAAGAAGGGGAGCGAGTCTCCTGAATTGCGAAAGAAAAGTGGGCAAGAGCGAAACAGCGTTCCCACTGTTTCCACGAGCTCATCTAAGCGGTCCGAAGTAGTCTCGCTCGCTCAGCAGTCTGCGAGCCCTCATTGAGCGCAGAGACGAGTGAACGCTCACATCGACCAACGGAGAGAAAATCAGGTTGTCAAGTTGAGAAAGCAAAAAAAGTTCCATCTTTCTACATTGAGCACCACCAGAGAAGCTCCTATTCCTCTTGTCCACCGTCGGCAGTGAGCCAATCCTTGAAGTAAACGCAATCCCTCGGATTGACGGGTGCGACTCCTTTCCCAACTTGACCTTTCATCTCTCCCCATTTCGCCAAACTGACTCCCACAGCAGCTCCCACGCCTCCTAACATTCCAACACCTTGAATCCCACCTTCCAACTCGATCTTCATCTTTGGTCCTCCTCCTTCAATAGTCGAATCGAGTGCGGTAGTAGGACGTTTGAGGATTCCCGCTCTTGGTCGACTGGGTTCCGTACAGAATTCTTCGACTGGACATTTACCGCAAGGCATATCTGTCCACCCGATGACTGGAGTGTAAGGTCGAATCAATCGATAAACGTAATTCTTCATCCTCTCTGCACTTTCCGCGTCTTCTCCATCGGCGTGTTCATGTTCAATCTTAGGTTTGACGTCCTCATCAATCTCAGCCTTAAATCCACCATTCATGTCGTCGTCGGAATCCTCACCATCGGAAGCGAGAGCTTTGAGTCTCTTTTTCGACCTGTCCTTCTTCTTCCTCTTGCTCTTCTTCGATTTCCTTCCATCCTCCTCACTATCCTCATCCTCTTCATCGTCCTCATCGTCACTCCCGCGTTTCCTCCTCTTGCTCTTTTTCGCCGGAGCATCCTCATCGAATTCGCTCTCACTACTCTCCTCTTCTTCGTCCTCATCACTCCCCAATTTAGTTCTCTTCTTCTTCGCTTTCCCACTCTTACTCCTCTTGACCGTCGCCTTCTTCCCCTTCTTCCCCTTCTTCTTCTTTCTCGACGAACCATCATCGCTACTTTCACTCTCACTTTCACTCTCACTCTCTTCCTTCCTCCTCTTCCCTTTCTTATCCTTCCCATTCTTCTTCGCACCTCCGTTACTAGTCACTCCATTCTGTCCCTCGTTCCGTTCACGATCTTCTTGATTCCCAATGAAAACTTTCTCAACCATTCCATCGTAAACCATCAGATCCATTAGAGACTCGACGTGTTTCGGTTGGAGTTCGACTTGAATCACTTCGGCTGCTGTGATGAAGTTCAAGATCGTTTCGATAGTAGGAAGGAATGGGGTTGCTGAAACGGGATAAATGGGTCGGTAGCGAATCGCTTTCGTTGGATCGGAAGGGGAATAGTATGTCGCGCTTTTCGGGATTGACTGACCGAGATACGAGAGAGGGAATTAGTGCAGGGAGAAAGGACGAGAAGAGACGAGGACGAACGCTGTTTTGTAGATGTTTGTTGACGACCATTTTCAAGGTATCGACCAATTCAGTATCGAGTTCGTTATCGGTAAACCAAGGTCCTCCTGTCAACTCGACTGAAGGTTGTGTACCGGCCAACATGTAGATCTTTCGCGTAGGGAACTAATAGAAAGTCGATGGAATCAGCATTTCGCTCAAACTGGCGAGACGGCGAATCTCGTGCGAAGGGGGGGAGGTAGAGCTCACTTTGACAGATTTGACCGTCTTGATAGATTTCCTTCCTTCCAAGATCTTCAACACTTTCGTGATCGTCGTTCTAGCCAATCCAGTCTTGTTGGTCAAGGTTTTCGTCCAAATACCTATTTCGATCTCCAAACTACCCTCATCAGTCTCCACCTTTCACAGAACGCATAGACGAGGACTTACCGAGATTGCCAGAATCCTTGATGTGATCTAATACCAATTTCTCTTCACTATCCATCGCACCGATTCTGCGAAATTCTCAAAACAGCCCCTCGTCAACTCTCGCTTCTCGTCGGGAAAGGAATAGAGAGGAGTGACTCACGCTTTCGCCTCGTCCTTCTTCAAGAACCTGAACATGACTAGGCCACTTTGAGTCCTCAACATTTGCATCAAATTCTATTCATGCGACGAAACCCCGCAACTCTCCTCTCGAATCAGCTCTCGCGCTCTCTCATAGAATAAGAGGGATAGACATACCTTTCTCAACAGAGTATTGACCGCATCTTGTACCGAGTTGTTGATAGTCAAACCACATTTCGTGAATAATTCAATCTGTCCAATCTCCTACTCTCAGTCGTCCCTCTTCTTTGGTCAGTAAGGAGTACAAGGAGAGAGCGAGAGAAAGGAATGCTGACTCTGTTGGGTGCTTGAGATCCTACATCTAATAATTGTTGTTCGATTGGACTCAATTTCCCTTTACCCTGTCCACCTTTCGCAGAGGTTGACGCTTTAGGAGGCATCCCTTTCCTATTTTCTCCTCCTCCTTCTGAAAGGTGTCAAGCTGATTTCGAGTGATTGGAAAAGTGAAGAACTCAAGACCAAAAACTTTGGCTCTCTCTTTCCTCTCCCTCTCCTCAACCATTTCACTCAAGATGACTGAACTCGTTCCAGCTATCTCGACTCGTACTCTTTCGCTACCACTAGCGAATACTTCGTTGTTACCTTTCCCACTCGTTGTACAAATCAATCAACTCTCGTCAAAATCAATTATGTTGTTCATCTCGACTCCTCCAATCAATCAGGCAAACATGATGAAGGATACCAGTGTAGCTATGCCTGTACGTCTACCCTCCTCACTCGAGAAAGCGCACGAAAACTGATGTTGCTAGAGAGCTGAGCAGAATTTGAGGAACTCGAATAACGCATGTCCCTCTACCTCACTCTCAAAATCTACAAACACCTCTCTATCCCTTTCGTCACGTCTAGGTACGTCGCACTCTCTTCCTTCCGCTCTGGGAAAGCTACTGACTCCGATTTGAGAGAAACAGCGAAACGATACGCCGTTCAAATCTTCGTTTCGCTCGACCTCTCGGCTCTCTCGGAAGTACTCGCGGGAGGTGGGATCGCGACGATTGAGATGGTCTTGTTGGAGATGGAGAAGAGTTTGATCAAGGAATTGGACAAGATCTTGCCTAGGGAATCTAAGAAGTGAAGGAAGGGATCGCTTTCGTTTCGTCGAGTATCAGATATGTTGTTGTAATCGCTAGCTCAGAGTAGTATCGGTATGTTCCTTCAGATCTTACCCTGTTCCCGGGATTTGAGGTCAGACTTTACTGCATCGGGAAGTCGTTTGAGGTGAGTTCAGATTCCGGTGTTTCTCACTGCGCTGCGCCTTCCTTGACTGTTACCTCGCACTAGGAGATACACGCCACGACGACTCGTGGTAAACGGTACCAGCTATTCACGGCCACTCGCCGAGCTCCGCGGTAAATCTTGGAGAGCTGCTTCCTCTGGACGACTGCACATGCTCTCTCTCGCTCTTCTCTCTCTCCTCTCCTCTCCCCTCAACTACTTTGTCGTCTGCTCTATAGCCCCCCGACGGATATGGCGGACAGGCAAAACGAGAGGAACCCCCATCGATTCATCGAGAAGTTGCGCGAAGATCTGAGGCTGACACATACACCCTGTCGCTGCACTTGGCCTTATTGCGAACGAGCCCTCGACCGAGACAGTCCTCCTTTCAGTTCTTACTCTGTGAGTCTTAAGTCACCACGCTCTTTCCGAATCATTCTCACGGGATAGCAAATTTGACGACCTCTTGCTTCGCAGAACGCCAAAAAGCATGTCGAGAAACACCTCGGACTGAGGCCGAGAAAGTTCTGCGACTACTGTGATTGGAGCAGCTACAATAAAGGCGTGCGTTAGCTTTGCTCAGTGTGATTCCCGGACTTGATTGACCTGATCCTGGCTCATTTTTCACAGAAAACCGAGGAACACCAAGCGAAGGATCATCCAGGGAAACAGAGAACCTACCAGTGTGTGGAATGTACGGTAACAGGGTACGACCACCTGTGAGCGCACTGTTTTGTTCTCGCCTACGAAACTTGAGTGAAATTCTGAATTTGATCGCTCTCCGTAGTGGCTATGCCAAAACTTGCCATGACGTACTGTGCGGAAAACGTGGCAATCGAAAACTCAACTACGCGGGACGCAATTGGGATCCAGACAACCACACATTCGTTTATCTCGTAAGCTCACCGCTTTCTCTGACGATTGGAAGCGCACTGAAAGACTCATCGACTGCTTTGGAACAGAATCCTGCGGAAGGGAACACGCCCAAAGCTATTCCAGGCATCGAGAGCGACCACAGCACGACTGCGATTCGGACAAATTGGGATATTGCTCATGATTGGGCGGCTTCTTCATCCGAACAGCACGGCATTCTTCAGCCCGGGAGAGTGGTCATTCCTACTTCCTATTCAGTTACTCCCAGAAATCAGTTGACGAACGTAGACGCCGCCCCTGCTGCTCGAGAGCCCAACTCGACAAACAGCAGGAGGGAAAGCAGTGGGGGAAGTCCATACTCTATCGCTCGTCAGGAAGAGGAAGCTCGATCAGAGGAACTCAAACGAAAGGAGAGAGCTGTCGTGAGGGTTCCTTCTGATTTCGCCGACTCAAAAGCGATACTAACTCCCAAGTATTTGATCTTGTAGGATTCTATCCGGAGGTCTTTGGCCAAAGACTGGGAGAAGTTTCTGATGGAAGTCAACAATGCCCACCGCGATACCAAGGCACACGAGAGAGCAAGTCAACAGTTGCGCTCGATCGTTGACAAGGTCAAAGCGTTTCCAAACGCGACGGAACTTCTCAGGGTACGACTTCCGCTACTCTCCTCTGCTCACTCGTCTTGCTTTGCTAAGTAGTCAAAACAGTTCAAACAACCCGAACACGACCACAGGAAATTCGTCGAATACGTCCCATCATCGAATCGCTACTTCTACGAAGAAGCGGACGGAACTATACTCGAATTGCCTCGATCGGTGGTCTTCCCCAGTGCGCCAACGATCAGCTATCGTGTAGCGGCTCTACACCGCACTACGAAGGAGGACTGGGAGCGTTCGAGGAAACGCAACCTTCGTTTCTAGCTCCACATGTCATTTATAGCTTCCCTCCGATTCTGTCAGTTTTTGGTCAGTTGTCACTTTACACACAATACTTCCTCTCCGTAGTAATCTCGCGAATGAATTCGGAACTAGTCTATTCCATAATCCATTGTCTAACTCAAACCAGTATCGGTAAGAAAGAACCGATGATCAAGAAAGGACACTGTCAAATCAAACAAAGGTGAGATCCCGACAGTCCCAAGTAAAAAGCGAGAAAGAGGGAGACTTACGGAGAAGAGATCCCTTCGAACGCTGAAACAGAATGCACAAGGAACAGGTCGTCCATCAGGTCCCAACACGACGCATTGCAGAGTGACCGAAGTTGACGTTGATTCGAACGCGTGCTTGGCGAAAGATTCGTAATATTCAACGACTGAAGCCGTATCGAAAAGCTGTTGTTCCCCTCTCTTCCTCGATCAGCTTCATCCTCCCTTGAGCAGAAGAGAGAGTGCTTTACCTCGAAGATGTATTTCCCTCCACCAGCTCTCCCACCCCCACTCGTCGTAACTCCATTCACATTCCCCGTCCCAACTAGTTCTTCTCGTTTCCATCCCGTCAACAAACAAAACTCTGTCCCGACCAAACAAATCTCTCCCGTTCTGCGCCAAACGACGGTAGGGGTACCGGAGAATGAGATGAGTTTGTTGAGTTCGACCAGGGTCCGTTGGAAAGTCCGTTCGACGAATGTCTGTTCCACGAGAAGAGTAAATTAGGAATCGAGATGAGGGAAAGCACGGAGAGAGGAGACGTACCTCGTCTTCTTCTGTCAAGGGCATCTGTAAAGCAATGAGAGATGGTCTGAAAGTAGCAAGAGCTCGAACGATTCGAAGAATATCATTCTTCTCGAATCTATCATCGCGCAAGGTTTGATCAGCTCAATTCCGTATACTCGACAAGCGAACAACATACCTTGTTTTGAGATGTTTGACGAGGAAATGATAACTCTGAGCATAAGGGTAAGGTTTCGTAACGCTCCTCAAACTCTCCTCAGCAGTCATTAATCCTGGTACTCCACTTCCTCCCGCTATCCCACCTGCTTGTCCCCTATTCACGCTTCTCTCTTCTCCTCCTTCGTTCGTCGAGAACATCTCCGTATCTTGCTGTTGTCTCGTTCCATCTTGTCCAAACGTCCCTCCAAACCCTTCATTCGTCGCTCCACTCTCTTCTTTCATTCCTTGCCCTCCTCCCAATAAGGTCTCTTCTCCGATAGGTGCCCTCCCATTCGCTCCCCCAAATCTAGGATCGAATCCACCCCCTCCTCCCCCAATCCCTCCGCTCAAATTAGGAGTGTGCGCATCCAAAGCAAACCCGTTCCCATTCAACATGCTCGACAAGATTGCGTATTCCAAATTCGCGGCTTCTGATCCGAAATGCGTATGGTCGAGGGATGCGGAAGGGGTCGTGGCAAAGTTCAGGAAAGAGGTTGGATCGTAGTAGGAGGGATTTTGAGGTGCGAGAGAAGTTGACGCGGAGGTCGTCGAGAAATCAAAGATTGGTTGGGAGGTTGAAGGGGTCGGCTGGGGTGCGCGGAAAGAGGAGGGGAGAGTTGTGTCAGGTGGGTTGGGCGATTGAGAGGGTTGCGCAATGGCGGCTGAAGGTGAATCGAGTAATTGGACTGTAGTTGAGTCTAGGTTAGCGCAACGTCGATTGCGAAGGATCAGGGAGACGTGTGACTTACCTCCGTTACCGAAAGTAGGAGTTCCCTCTGCGTGAGGGTGTCGATTTCTATCGAGGACTATCGAATTGCGAAAACCTGGATCAGCTCTTCAAGCTTTTGGTTGTCGATTCTCGAGGAAGAGAGAGCGACTCACGTTCATCTGGTACTTCTTGCAGATACTTTGCTTTCTTCCTAGCACCATCAACGCAATCTTCAGGACAACCTTTCTTGATACACCTCGCACAAGGTCGACCTGTTTCCCCTCTCTCACTCTCCATCAGCATAGCTTCGCATTAGAGTAAAAGTCCGTGACTGACCATCATCACAAGTCAAATGAGCTTTCTGACAAGCAGCACAAGCTCTCCCAGCCTTCTTCTTCTTTTCCCTCGTAGCAACTGGTTTCCCATCTGCTCCCACCGCTTTCTTGCCTTTGACCGGTTTCTTCTTCGTCGCTGAACCCGTCGTCGCTGTCGTAGTTGTTGGTGGTGGTGTAGGATCGTACTCCTCAGCTTTCCCTTTCCCCTTGTTTCCCGCGGTTGAGAGAGGGGGAACACTCGATTCTAGATGATTAGGAGGCGGTCGATCAAACGCTGAACCTGCATCTGATGCATTCGTTTCCTCATCACTCAAGAATGTCGCTCCTCCTCCTTCAGCTCGTCGGTTGTGATCACTGGCAGAACCACTCCCACTCGCTTCGGCCATTTGTTGATGCAATTCCCTCTCCCTCTGTTCCTTTTGAGCGCGTTCTTGATTGCTCAATTCCTCTAGGAATACCATACGATTCGCTGTATGCTGTGGTATCGAAGAGGGAGGGAGAGAATGAGAGTGAGAGTGGGGTGAATGAGAATGAGAGTTGTTGCTATTGAAGAACCTCCCGCTCGTGATTGATTCGTTAGGTCTTGCTATCGTACCAGGAGTAGAGGTTTGTGTACTCGGAGTCGCGTAACTCGACATGAGAGTGAGAAGTTTTGATCAAGAAAAAAGCGGGGAGCAGCGAATTTCTCTTCGCTTCGTTTCGGACGGGTCAAATTTTTCATTTCGTCATGTTTGCTCGCTGTATACAACGATGGATGGAGTCGTGGAGCGTACTGCCGCTGGACTTGCCTTCAGCCTCCCGAGTCAGAGGAGAACGTTCCTTGGCAACTTTGAGCGAGCTTCTCTCTTCGCTCAATACATATCCACTCCCAGAAGAACGATATGGGGAGTTGCGAGATGCTATATGCGATACTGCTTATTGTGTACTACTCGATTCCTTATCTCACTTCGACTCCCATTTCCTCCGTAACCCTCTCATTGATTTTCTCTTGAATCTTGTTGACTTCCTCATTTGACAGCGACCTGACGAGATGCAACGGAAGAAATCAGCTATACTTCGTCGCGTAGGGACAAGCGGACAGATCGACTCACCTATCCATTGATCGGTAGTTGAAGCGGTAACAACGAGATTCTCGTTTCGATTTCGGATGTGTGAATTGATCAATCTGTACGGAACCGAATCAAAGTCAGTACGAGCTAGACTGATTAGATTTATTCGAAACTCACGAGGTCCACTCCCTCGACCAGATCCCCCGCTTCATCCCGAACCAACTCCATGAAATCATTCTCATGCCAACCAACTCCTCCTCCTTCCTTCGTTGGTAACCAGAAAGCCAGATCCTTGTAACATTCCGGATACTTCGAGTAAGGTTTGAAGGTTGAGATCGTACCCGACTTGAATTGGGAAGAGAAACGAGAATCTTGAGACCAGAACAAACGGATGTCGGGAATTGAGAACAAGACCATCGCGATTCGTTCTAATCCTAATCCGAACGCCCAACCTGATTTGTGAGGTACACCTGCACCAAACGATTCCAGTCAGCGAAAGATTCCGCGAAAGTAAGGAGGAGAGGAAGACGAACCAGATCGTGAAAGAGTGTCTTGACGAACTACACCGCACCCTAGAATCTCCAACCATTTTCCATTATACATGACTTCGACTTCATAACTCGGTGCAGTCCAAGGGAACGTCGCTTCGATCCACCTAACTTGTAGAGGTCCACCTTCAGTCCCTTTCAACCCTTCAAACAACTTCAACACTAATCCATTCAAACTATTCTTCAAATGCTCCGCAATAATCCTTGCGACTTCCGGATCGTGTTCTTCTTGATGAGGGTTCGTAGAGGTGAGATTGCGAGTAGGATCAACGATTTCGATATTCGCTTGATCCAACATTTTACTCATTTCTTCGTTCTCCTTCTTCATTCGTTCGATTCCACCTTTGGAAGGATCGACAACGTTACATCCCTCAACTTGATGAAATACAGGATAATGACTCCTATCAATCTCGTCCCTCCTATAAACGTCCGCCGTCAAAAGAAACCGATCTAAACCTTTCTTGAAACTTTCAACTTCGTGTGCTGAAGTATGGGTTCTCAACATGTGTTGTCGATTGAGGTAGTAGGAATCGGTGAGACTTCGACCGGGGTGGTCGGGGGGAAATCCCAAGTCGTCAAAGTTTTGTTGGACGGTTACAATGGGGGAGAGAGAGTTCAAGTGGGTGAAGGAAGAGAAGTGGGCTTCGATGAGTGTGCGGAGGATACCGAGAGGGTGATTGGGGTCGAGGTGGAGGTTGCGATTCAGTTTCGAGAGGATTGTAGGAGTTACATTCGAATGATCATCTCGAGGATAAGGAGTATCGTTGACGATCAAGGATCCTGTTTTCGAATGCCGTGTGGAGTAATGCCGTCTAAGGGGAGTAGGGGCGAGGAGAGGGAGTCGAGTTGACGATGATGAGGAAGCGGTGAAAGAACGAGAGAAGAGAGGAGCAAGTGCGAGTTTGGAAGTTGATGGAATCGTTGCCCTTGATGAGCAAGTACAAGGTGGTAGTAACCGTTTACTACTATTTCGAATCATATCTGGACTGAGTTGATAGAGATTCAAGAGGAACGTTGCTGTCTTTCTCTCTGTTTCCATTCACTCCCTCATCTTCGATTTCGCACACCCACTCTCAAGCACTCACCTTTAACTTGTAGGTCACTCCCTGATGGACTATTGATCTGTCCACTGACTCGTCTCTTTGCCTGGAACAGCTTAACGGAAGTTCATCGGCTGCCAGCACTCGACGGCACAACTCTCTAGTCAATCAAGGCCCTTCAATAAACACTGGCAGAGCACCTACAATATGTCCAATTCCAATATCAAACCCTCTAATCGGTTAGTCGACTCCCCTTCTCTCCTTTCCTTGCCACCTTTTCTCAAAGGCCCAGACTCTTCAGGAAACTCATCACTAATGACAAACTGCAACAGCTCGCGCGTCGGTCTTCAATCTGGAGTCGGCGCACCTGAGAACGCTTTCGCTGTAGAGGCAGCTACCCCTATCTACTGCACGTTGGAAAGGCGTAAGTTTTTCGCATTCTCCTTCATCTCCTTTTTGACCGAGATCATCTGACTCAAATTCAACTCTCGACCTCTCTTCTAGCGTACGGACGGCGTTCCTGACATCGCTAAGGTAGCCGAAATTCCTGGAAGCCCTTCAAGGGCGGGTGTACGCTGTAAGTCAAGAATTACCTTTCTTTCTCATTTTCCCTTCAGTTTGACTGACTCTCTCTCTTTTGTTGACTACAGCGTGTGTGAGAGACACTGCGTACTTCTCTTCTTCGACTCCTATTTCACTTTCAACTTCCCCTACTTCCTCGGCCTACTCTTCATCTTCCGTTTCCGACAACGACGAACCTATCAGCCCTCCTTCTTACCAATCCATCTTCCCTCCTTCTCCTCCCTCCTCCGCTCCTTCTTCCCCTTGCGACTCCCTCCTCAGCACTAAATTCGAAAGTCGTCACCGTCAACCTTCGATCCTCGCTGCTGTTACCGGAGCCGCACCTCTCTCGACTCCTCCTACCGTTTCCGACGCCCCTGTCTCTCCTCCTACTCTCCTCCAAACCGTCTTCCCTTCATCGTCCTCCGTACACTCTTACCCTTCCTTCCCCGTCGACTTGACCGCTACGATCGGAAAAGGTTGGAAAGGAGTTGTCGTCGATAACCTCATCGCCGGTACTCGCACCCTCTACGTAGGAGGAGGCAAGTTCGACGATGTCGAGTTGAGGGATACTGTTTGTGAAGTATTGGATCAAGCCGAAGAGGAATACGGAGCGACTGGAGTAGTCCTTTGCCTCGAAAAAGGAAACAACAAGGAACAACTCGGTTTACTCGTTCATCAATTGATGTACATCGGTTGTACCGTTGTCAACACCAACGATTCCTCGGACGGTATGGCACCTAACCCTGCTTACCTCCTCCTCGGAATGGACCTCTAAATTCGACCTCAACCTGCTCAAATCTGATTCCCGGTTCTCGTTCTCGTCTTCTCCGCCCTCCCCTCTTCGAATCGTCCCCCCCTGTTTTCGCCTCGTAATCCTCTACACAAAGATCAAAAACTCCCACGTCACGGCTCTTCAGTTTCTCGGTTCCTTCACCCTCCCCTCCCACTAAATCTTCTATCTCGAACCCTTTTCTCTTCACCAAAAATCCACAAAAAACCTTCTTACAACGCCCTCGATACACTATACACTCTACACGAACCCCACCTCTTCTTCCTTCCCCCGCTACCCTCTTGGCCGAGGAGTAACTTTCAAATCTGTTTTTGCTTTTGCTTCTAAATTCGAAAAAACCCACAAAAAATCTGGAGGAGTCAGGAGGTCGAGAGGTAACGGTCAGGCCTGTTAGGGATTTGTTTCTTCTTTCAGTTTAGTCGTCGCAATTCCAACCCTTTTGTGCTCCTTCTACCCTGTTCTTGCGCTGCGATGAGAGGAGAGTGAGAGTTTTTCGCAAGCCATTTCTCTTTCGAACTTTTTCGTTTCGCACTGTCAGCTTCGTTCACTTGCACAGGATCGACGACGTCGCCGACGATCTGTTCAGACAGCCCCGTAAAAGAACCTGTCGAAAATGCAAACTTCCGAAAGTGGACGGTCTTGGAGCAATGGAGATTTCCTTCTTCTGCTTCCATCACTCTCGCTCACCTACTTCTGCTTCACCGACTAGCTCAAGCACAGCATAACTACCACTACAAGCTACACACCTCGAAGCGCGTCCGTTCGCTCATCTCGTCAAGGAATTCCCTTCATCTTCATCTCCTAACCCGCCTCCCTCTTCTCAGTCTCTCTCGACCGCTCGCTCACTTGAACAAGGAGGAGGTAGTCAGAAGAGTGCTCCCTAGATGCCAGCAGCGCGCTCCCTGAAACCACTCCTCAAACTCACTTTACTCCTCTTCGTTCTATTCATTTTCTACCGTTCCTTCATCGTTCCCCGACTATTCCCTTCTTCTTCTAATCTCAATGACGAACCAACAGCACTCAAGAAACTCCTCTCACCGGATAGAGGAGGGTATGAACCGGTGAGGAGTTCAGGAGAAGGAGGTGGTGGGGAACATTTCAAAGTGAGAGGAGTTGAACGAGTCAAGGAAGTTATCGAGAGAGAGAAGGAGAAAGTGAAAATTCCGGAGAGATTGGATAGGGAAGCTACGGAGAAAGATCACGAGTTTAATGAGATTGTGAAACAAGTACCGGAGGAAGTTCCCGTTTGGGTCGTCGCGAAAGAACAGGAACGAGTCGAGGGAAACGATGGGGATTGGAGGGGTAGATTGGAGAGGGCGAGGGAGGAGGAGAGTGAGAGGAAGAGGAAGGAGAGATTGAAGAAATTGAAAGACGAGGGGAAAGGGGATGAGGAGGATAATTTCGAGAAAGAGATCAAGGTCATGGAGGAAAGGAAAGGTCAGAGAGGAGACAAGGGAGGGAAACATAGGGTACAGAAGGAGGAAGGAGAAGAGAGACCGACGAAAGTTAGTCAGGATGAGGGAGAATTGGCCGAGGATGTACTCGAGTCAGAGGAGGAGGAACCAGTGTATCATCTAGTCGACGAAGATGATGATCTCGACGCTGTACAGAAGGGGGATGCGGATAAGAGGAAAGCGCTCTCTGGACAACGGAAGAAAGGACCGTTGATTCAGGTTGGAGGAGCTGGGAATGCGGCGGGAGATAAAGCGGGAGTTGGAGCTGGAGCGATAGGGGCTGGAGTCGATGCGGTCAAACCTAAGGGGAAGGATAAATGGCAAGGGAAAGGGTGGGATCAGAGGTTTGCGAAGAAGGGAGACAAGGAGAAGGAGAAAGACGAAAGCGAGAAAGAGGGGAGTGAAACAGAAGATCCGTCAACATCGACGTCAAGGTGAGTCTCCCTCGATATCAGTATAGTCTGAGAAGGAACTGAGAGGTTGGGAGATTGACAGCGAGGAAACGGCTCCTCCGATCGATGAAGAAGCGTCGAATCCAGCGAAACTTCTCGCTCAACACGCTCTCGTAGCTCGATTCTTACAGCAAGATATCTCGCATACTGGAGGAGGAACTCCTCGACAACGATCTCAAGTCAAATTCGATTCACCCGAAGATGAGGACGCCGCTGTTTCGGAGGATGAGCCCAAGAAGGGAGAAGCGATTCCACCTCCTCCTCCTCCTCCACTCGAGCGACATAACCTCACCGTCTGTGCTCTGATCCCGAACGAACAGGTGAGTTTCTTACCTTGAACTACTTGCTTTCCGAAAACTGACAATTTCGATCCCAAATCCAGCGCTTTCTTCCCGAATGGCTTCTCTACCACTCTTTACTTGGCGTCTCTCGATTCGCTCTCTATGACACGACATTACCCGGCACTTTCGGTGGTGGAGAGATTGATTCACTAGCTGATACGATGCGACAAGAAGGAGGGGGAGGGGAGAATGCTCCGACAGTCGAGGAGCTGAAAGCCCAAGTTGCTTATGCGAACGCTGGACGAGAGGGATTGGACGAGAAGGGGCTGATACGGAGGGAAAGGGTTCGAGGTCTCGAGGACTGGATCGACAAAGGTCGAGTCAAGATGTCCTACATGAA
Source organism: Sporobolomyces roseus (assembly GCA_016617785.1). Taxonomy (NCBI): domain Eukaryota; kingdom Fungi; phylum Basidiomycota; class Microbotryomycetes; order Sporidiobolales; family Sporidiobolaceae; genus Sporobolomyces; species Sporobolomyces roseus. The sequence goes on from JADILM010000001.1 coordinate 1,119,912, forward strand.
GTTCAAAAGTGTGTCGATGCTCTTCCTCTCAACTCTCGCTAACTGGGACTGACTTCTGTGATGGTGCAGATCCTCGAGCAAGTCACGACGTACACGCCCTGATGCTCGAGAATTGTATCGAACGATTCGGAGCGACGAGTAATTGGCTCGCTCATTTGGACGTCGACGAATTCCTCTCCTTCAATACTCCTCTCTATGGTTCCGATGAGCCCTACTCTTCTCCCTCGACTTCCAACAGCGAGCCTACACCCGATCACCTCTACCCTCTTCACGATCTCCTCAGTTCTCCCGCTATCGATTCAGCTCTTTGCGTTCCTGTGCCAGAACTCAATTATCGAAATCTGGGGATCAAGGAGCTGAAGCGAAGTCAAGGAGTGCTCGAGACGCAAGTGCATCGAGACGTGTTGGGAGAAGTGAAGGAATCGAAACTTACGACAGAAGAAAGAGGGAGTCTACCTCAGAAGGTAAATCTCCCTTTCCTCTTGCCTTCATCATTGTCGGCTCCTGCTCACTCCCTCATCCTTTATGCAGACTCTGATCCATACCGCGTTCTCGTCAGAACCCGGAGTCGCGTTCTCAGGACCTCACTCTTGTGAACTTCTCGCAACTGCCGATAATTCCGATGACGGTATCCGAGATAGTCAAGGAAACATCCTCGCTTCTCGTGGCGGGCTCTATCATTCACAGAATCTCCCCATCGAGCCTCTAGCTATTGCTCGTTCGTCTCTCATTCGCTCGACGCGATCATTCCCCGAATCCCTACTGACTCAGAAATTCGATCGCAGATTACGTTCAACGGGATCTCCTCGACTGTCATTCAAAGTTGTCGAGTGTCTCTGATCCCCTCTCCCTACTTCCAAAAGGACGAGGATCCGTTTCGTGTGAAGCGCACTACCTCCCATCAGCCGCCGAGCTCTCCTCTACGACCTGGCGCGAAGATCCAGCGAATGAAGTACTCAAGACTGTTCCTGCATTAGGAAGCGTTCTTGAGGACAAGAGGATGCAGCGTAGTTGGGCGGGAAGAGCGGCGAAGGAGATCGGAGAGGCTTGGAGAAGGAGTACGGAGAAGGGTATGAGGAGGACAAGCAAAGCTGAGAGGGAGAGATTGGTGAGTAGAGTGTTGCACAAAGTTGAGATTATCACTTATTGAGGTGGAAGAGCATCTCTCGGGGGTTTTGAGGTTTAAAAAAGGGAAATCAGTAATTGTAACTAGCTTGTCTTCTTCTGTGTACTATCGTTCTCGTATTAAGTTATCATTCATAGTTTGTATGGGAATTGCATCTTTATCTCTCATTCTATTCAACTTCCTTCGACGTCTCTCCCTTCTCGTATCCATAACCTCTCGCAACTCCTCCTTCCCTCCCCATCTCGAGTACAGCAGGCGCGTCCTCTCCATACCTTGGTTCTAATCCTTTGTATGTTCGAGTAGACATGTATTCTCCAGCTGCTGAACCGAGTACTCGTGAGACTGCAGAATTCGTGTCTCGAATTGCGAGTGCCGATGCTTGACTCGCTAAATCATCCGCATCTGTGAGTCGTCAATGCAACTGTCAACCATCAGTCGTGAGGGATGAGATAGACAGTTCACTTGACTCACCTTGAACCCCATTCTGATAGTACTTCTTCGGATGTCTGTACTTTCCAGTAGTCGCCGAATAAACGGGTGCCTGCTCATCTCCCTCCTCCTCCTCTACATTCCCCTCGTTCTCTTCATTGTCTTCATCTTGACCAAACGTCGAAGAAGCGAGTAATTCTCCAAAATCGAGAATGTATTGACCCGTCCACGCTTTCGAAGTGAGAGCGAGTTCCAATTCGAAAGGAGTCACAATCGGTCTCAAGAATTCCTGGATTCATTGCGACTCGTCAGCACTAGCATCATCGGAAGAGAGAGAGACACCATGAGAGGTAAATCGTACCTTGCTATCGACCATAGTATTTTCCGGACAAGCGACGAGAACAAAACATTCCACCTCGATAAAGTTCGCCAATTTAGCAGGGTTCAATTTCCCTACCGCAACCGTATAACTCTTCTTATTCTTTGAAGCAATCAACTTCCTCAAATGACTGATCAATGGGAGGTACGCCGCTACATTCCCTCAGCGAGAATCAGATTTCGAGTGAGAGAGAAGGAAGGGGGAGGAGAGAGAGTACGAACCAACTCCGAGTGTCCCAACTAGAATTCCAATCACATCACAATCTTTTGCTTTCTCGACGAGTGCGTATCGGCGCATCAACATTCGATTTGTTCTTGCTGACTCTAAACGACAATTTCGAGTTGTAGGATCATAACTCCAAATCTACTCTCTCTCATACTCCTACTGAGATCAGTCTCAAGCTCATTCAGGGACGGTAGAGAGGGTAGAGAGGAACTTACACGACATCTCCCGTGAGTCATGAGTAAATTCGTGAGTGCCAAACTTTCAGGTCCGATCCAATACAACGCGCATTCTTCTATTGATCCGACCCCTGCAGGTAGTTCATAGCGAGATGGTGCGAGAGGTACTGTCGTTGGTGGAGGAGGCGCGGTGGGCTCAGAAGGATCAACTTCGGAGTTCATGTCGTTCTCCTCCTCTTCGACTAATGGTGTTTGAGAGTTGGAGGAGGATGAGGATTCTCGTTCTTTTCCTTTCAATGAACTGGGGGAGTGGGAACGAAGGTTTGCTCGTTTGTCGAGATGAGAGAGGACTACTGGAAATCGATCTCCCAATTCGATTCTGAGTGCACTGGCGACGAGTTCTGTAAAGAACACTTCTTATTAGCTGCGTCTTCTCGACGTAGGAAGATGAGGAGGCTTACCAGCTTTATGAGCGTATCCAACATCGTAGAGGAGCACTACAGCTTTCGGAACTTCTTCGTCGAGGCTAGCTTTCGAGGTTGAAGCGAGCGAGGACGCGGCATGAGTTGGGTCGATCGAGCGTTTCGTCAAGATGTAGAGTACTGGAAGTCGTGCGGTACTAGATTATTGAGCAGAGGTTTCAGTACAGGATGAGGGAAGAGGGAAGACTGAAGAGGGGAGAAAACTTGCGGACTCAAACAAGTATGTCCGTAATGAACTATGAAATCTGCATCTACATGTTGAGCGGCCACTTCATCGACGCAACATCTATCCTCCGACTCACTCAACATCAGTTCTTGAGGGAGGAAGATTGCGAAAAATGAAAAGAGACAAACTTACGATCCATAAGTAGTATCAGCTAATACGTACAACTCTTTCTCGTTTGATAGCCTGTCCCTGAGAGCTCTGAATACGGGTACTGCATCATGTAATTGCTCATCTGCGAATTGAAGTCCAATCTAAAAGAACTTGATCTCATCAGCTCTCTCCTTGCTCACTCATCGCTACTGAAGCCAGTCGGCCCTCGTATAAAGTAGTATGAGAGGTATGCTCACTCGTTGATAATCACCCTTTTCAATCTCTGAGAGTGTGAGTTCGACTTGGTAGGCTTGAAAGAGTGAATCTGCTTCAGTTGAATCTGCGAATGCTTCAGGTTCAACATGTATAATTTGATGGATTGCATCTTCTCCCGTTGGTGCCAAGGGTGGTGGTGCTTGTGACATGGTGTGACCAAGTTGAGTGAGATGAAGAAAGAGAGAGAAAGTGACAGGGTTTGCTTCTTACTTACAACCAGTCAGTCAAACCTTCCTGCTCGTCTCAGAAGCAACACCATGAGCTGAATCGAACACTACTACAGCTCACCCGCTCGACCCCTCATCGAATTCGAATTCCTTTTGTCTTCCCCTTCCTCTCATTCAACTTTCTCCCCTCTCTCTCTCACACGACACAGCCAAGCTATGCACGACTTACTCAACACGATAGATATCTCTTCCTATCTGACCGGAACCGCCTCCTCGTCTCAACCAAAAGAGTTGGCACTCAAACTAGTTGAAGAGTCGACAAGAGTCGGGTTCTTCTATGTCAAAGGGTGGGAAACCATTGTCCCCTCCTCCCTAATCCAAAAGGTATTCGAATATGTGAGTCTGCCTCCCCCTTCTCTCTCCCCGCAAAGAAGAATGAGCTGAATGAGGTCTCTTCGGTTTCGCAGAATCAAAAATTCTTTGATTTACCTTTACAAGTCAAGGATAGTTTGGCTTACACTTCGAGTAAAGCGAATCGAGGGTACTTGAGCTTTGGGAGGGAACAGGCTAGCTTGTCAACTCAAGTTACTCTGAACGGAGGAGGGGAAATAGCGAAAGAAATCGAAAGGGATCAAAAGTAAGCCTCTTTCTTCTCTCATTGACTCCCTCTCCGTGTAGCTGATGAAGAGAATCATAACTAGGGAGACGATGGAGATAGGTAACGACCTCGATCCCCACTACCCAGAACATTGGCCCCTCGAATCCGATCTACCCGGGTTCCGCACCACTATGAAATCGTTCCATCTAGCGTGTCACGAACTCCATCTCAAGATCATGCAACTCCTCGCGATCGCTCTCGACCTCGAACCGGATCATTTCGAAAGCAGTATCTCGAGTAAGAGTCATTGTTTGAGATTGTTACATTATCCGCCGACGAGGAGACCGGAGGGGAATACTAGGATTGGAAGTCATACAGATTTCGGAACTGTACGTGTTCGAAACCATCTCCCTTTTCTCCTGTGAAGGAGTTTCGTGCGCTGATGAGAGAAGTTGAGAAAGTAGGTTACGCTGCTTTGGCAAGATTCGACTGGAGGATTAGAAGTTGTTGGACCAGATGGAGAATGGGCGAAAGTAAATCCCAAACCCAATACATTCGTCATCAACATGTGAGTCCTCTCTCCTTCTCTCATTACCCTCTCTCACGATCGCTCATTGCGAAATGACTTGCGAAACAGCGGGGATATCCTCTCACGGTGGTCGAATGACAAACTCAAAACTACGATCCATCGAGCGGTACTGCCCGATCCATCGACCGATGACCCACTAACGGGCAAGACGAGAACTCGTCGAAGTGTCGCTTATTTCTGTAACGTACGAACCCTACATATTTCCCTCCTCTCCTCCTCCTTCCTTCCCTCGAATTGACTCTTGATTCGTATGAGGAAGTAGCCGAATCCAGATGCTTTGATCGAGTGTATTCCTGGATTAGAGGGAGTTGAGGGACCCAAGTATGAACCGATTTTGGCTGGAGATTATTATGCGAAAGCTTTAGAGGCCGAGATTGGTGTATGACTCTCTCTCTCTTCTATTGTGTGTTCTCTCGCTGGCCGAGTGATCTGATGTGGAAAAGTGAAAAGGGTTTGATTGGATAATGCGTGAATCGTTGTGAGCTATGAGAGAGAGTGAGAGACGGAAAACGAAAATAATGGTTTGTTATGAAAAGACGTTAAGGCTACAAGTTGATATGTATGGGGACAGAGTAAAGAGAGAGAAAGAGAGGAGGCATGCTACAAAATATATATCCATGAGGGGGGGGTCATACGAAAAGAGAAAGAGATGGGAAAGCTATATACACCGTTTAATCGAGCGAAAAGTCTCGTTTTTAATCGTCTATGAGGAACCAAGAGAGCCGTCGAGAGAGCGAGATTCTACTCTGTTATCGGTCGGAAATCTCGAACGTGTCGAGTTCCGTTTGAGAGGGAAGTGTCGACGAGTTCCTCCGAGTAGGAGAGGGAACGTTTTCGGATGGGTTCGGCGAGGATCGCTCGCGCTACATTCGTCACTCGAGTCCAGGTTACTCCGGAAGAGGTCGTTCTGAAGAGAAGGAGGAGAGAGTCAATACTCGCTTCGACTAGGAGAAAAGTTTAGGAGGGCAACTCACGAAGCTTGGCTAGAGGTAGACGAAACTGGAGCGGCGGCAGTCGATTGAGCGGCTGAGGAGGAGGAAGCAGGAGCGCTCTTGGGGTTGGGAACGACAGTGGGGGCAACCGAGGCAGATGAGCTTGTTTGAGCTGCCGATGAAACCGCACTCGAGGAGGCGACGGTTGGTGCAACGGCAGCGAGAGCGACTCTGGTAGGTGTCACAGTCGAAGAGAACCTGAGAGCTCGAGATGGAGAGTCAGTCACTTGCACGTAAGATTGAAAAGGTCAAAGCGGAAATGCAGAACTCACTTGGAAGCGTCGGCGAGGAAGACTTGAACCTCTGATAACCCTGCGTTCTTGGTCGATGAGCTGACTTGAGTGATGTAGACTCGTAACGAGGAAGTTGAAACGGTGTTGGCAAAGCTGAGGGTGAGACCAGTTTTCGCATCGTTTGGAAGTTGCTTGAATGATACTCCGGTTCCATCGGCGAAGGTGATGTTACCAGCGAGAACTTGATCGTTAGCGTTGGGTCGATCCTGTTATCCGAAAGTGAAAAGTCAGCATGAGAAATCGTCAAGTGAAAAGTGAAAGAAAGAGCTTACCCAGAGGACAATTTGGTTGAAGCTTTGAGGTGTGCCCCAAGCGAGTTGCAACCATGCTCCAGCCTTCTGACCGTTCGAAGCCCACTCTTGAGTAGTGTAATAACTTCCTCCAATGAGATAGCCTCCGACGATGCCATCGATCGCTCCTCGAGGGTATTGACCGGTCCACAGAGTGTACGAAGAAGCTGTCGCACTCGCTCGTCGAGCGAGGTTGGTGAGAGTTGCTGAAGGAGCTGCGGCGGAACTGGTAGTCGAGGTTGAAGAGGAACCGATCGAGGAGGAAACCGAGGAGCTGACTTTTGCTGAACTGACGATGGTACTTGATGAGACGGGAAGTGACGATACAATCGAGGAAGAGGAGGCGAATACAGTAGAGGATACAGTCGAAGGTACGGAAGCGATCAGGTGAAGAGAGGAAGCGGCAGATCCAGACGAGGAAGCGACAACCGAAGAAGAGACCACGGTCGAAGAGGGTGAGACGACGATTGATGAGCTGCTGTCGACAGTTGAAGAGGATACTTGAGAGGCGCTGCGCCAGTCGGGTCTCGTCGAATCGGCGGATGAGTCGACAACGGACGATACTTGCGAGACCGATGCGGAAGAAGATTGAGCGGCAGACGAAACGAGAGCTGAAGTCGAGGTTGGTCGAGGAGGAGGTGTAACGATATCGTAGGTACTGCTGCTGGCGAGGGTCGAAGGAGCCGATTGTACAATTGAGCTCGAGGTGACGTTCTGAAGTGCTGATGCCGAGGAAACAGGTACACTCGAGACGACAGTCGACGAGGCGATCGAGGCGATAGAGCTTGAAGCGACTCGAGCGACACCTTGAACAGAGGTAGTCGAGGTGAATCTGAGAAGATGAAAGAAATAATCAGTTTTTGCGAAATGAGGAATCGAGAGAGAGAAGAAAGAAAGCTCACCCGCTAGCAGGTACGGAGAATGCCATGATCTCAGCCAAACCAACGTTTGAAGTCGAAGAGCTGACGCCGAGGACAGTGAGACGAAGGGAAGTTGTCGTGACCGAGGAGGACAAGTTGAGGTAAGTTGCTGAACCATCGTTCGCGAGGGAACCGACAATGACGAAAGATCCATCGGAGAAGGTGATGTTGGCGGAAGTGACTTGATCGTCGAGATTGGGTCGATCGAAGAGAACAAGTTGGTTGAGAGTAACGGGGGACTTCCAAACGAGGTTGACCCAAGCTCCAACCCCTTGACCGTTTGAAGACCATTCTTGCTCATAGTTCCCGGATCCATCAGCCTTGTACCCGTCAACCCATCCATCGACAGTGTGCCACGGTCCTTGACCGAACGAAGTCGAGGAAGAAGTAACGGTCGAAACGCTCATGGCGAGATCAGGTGCTCCTCCAGCTCCAGTTGGGGTACCGAACCAAGGATTAGCGACGGAGGTAGTGTTCGAAGAGGGAGAGGTAGAGTTGACGGTTTGACCAGGTGCGAGGAAGATATCGTTTTGAGCTCCATTGTTGGGGAAAGACCAAGCAGCGTGGTAACCAGCTCGATCGTCGTTGCCGATCCAGGGAACGTTCGAAGGGTAGTTGTAAGCGTAAATGGGTCGCTTAGCTCCGGCGGTGCAAGAAGAAGGGTCGTTCTTGCAGAAGACAGGATCGTTCGGAGGAGCGATAGGAGTAGCGTCGACTGGGGATCCGTCGACTTTGCATCGGAAACCGGTTTGATAGAAGTTGGCGGTTCCTCGGTTCGCGAGCCAGTGCCATGAGCCTAAAAGAAGAAGAAAAGGGAAAGAATGAGTTCGCAAGTCGACGACGAACGAGAAAGCTAGATTCTTCGTTAGACTCACAGATACAGTGATCGCCGGTACACTTTGGCATCTTCGCAGGAACTTCGAAAGTGGTCATCTTTTGCTTGATGCAGTTCTGGTTGACCGAGAAAATGACCAAGTTGTCCATAGTAACGTCCTCGATGTCTTCGACCTGTAGAGTGAATTGAGAGAAGGTCGTCAGTAATCAAGATACCTCACAGAGAGCGAGAGAGAGAGTGAAGAAACGAACATCGGCAATAGCCAAAGCGCAACCTGAAATGAGGTCGTCCTCGATCTCCATTGAATTTGGATCACCAGCGTGGTAAGGACCAGCGTTCGAACCAGGACAAGCGTCTAATTCAGATCCGGGTTCAGTAGTTGACCATCCATAAGAGGTCTGTTCAATTAGAATTCGCAATGGGAAGGTAAGTCAGAAATTCGATCGTTAATTCTTGCGAAACCGTCGACGTTTAATATAGTGGAAAGTTGAAGACGTACCCATGCTACATGACAAGCGATTTCCATAGTGATTGATCCACCAGCGGGAAGAGAAGAGTAAACACCATCTTTGGGTTTGAGAGCTCGATAACTAGGTCCTCTGAACCACCAGTCATCTTGAGTTGTCCATCCAGGACCTATAGGATCTACAGGGTTTCCAGCAGCTAGATAGAGCGTAACGAGAGATCGATGTCAGAGTCAAGAGGGCGAATAAAGAGGGAGGAAGAGGTTGAACGAACCGTAGGCAAAGTTCTCTCCGACACCGTACATTGAAGGCATCCAAGGAGTCATGTGAGCCGACGAGAGAAGAGGGAGAGCGACGAGAGAAAGGGCGAGAGAGAGCATCTTGAGGGAGAGAGGCGAAATAGGAAGAGGTTGGGTTGGGAGATTGAAATCGACCGTCTAGGCGATGATGAATGAACAGGTGAAAGCGAGCGACTTGTAGCGCTGTCGAGGTTTGAAAGTCAAAGTATAATATGGGATGCGGCCGGCGCAGTTGGGTGACTTGAAAGGAGGCGTAAGGAGGTCGAGGGAAAGAGGAAAGAGAGAGAGAGGAAGGGAGGGAGTTGGGACAAGCGAGCGACAAACGATCGACCTCTTCTCGGCTAGGAACAGTTGCTCGCAGCTCCGGAGATCAAAAAAGCTGCCGGAGAGAGAGAGAGAATTTCGACGAAAGCAGCGACCTGACTTTGAGCTCAAATTGGAAGTTGTCGACGGATTCGGAAATGAACTGTCTGCTCTTCCCTTCGACTTTTCCAGCGTTTCTTGCAGTTTCGGGCTCCAACTGGTTAGCACTAATTCGAACACCAGGAGAACGTGGCCACGTAGAGCCCGACGAAACTCGATCATTGCTTCTTTTCGTTCTTTTTGTCAAGAGGTCCTGAACGTTGCGCCAACGGACTTGCGTGCAAAGGAAACGCAGGAAGCTCTGTGACTCTTTTCCCAAGCCTATCCTCAAGTCTTGTAGAGAGTTCTAAACGGCCACGAGTCCTCGATGCGTTTCAAACGATGCGAGGATTTCGTTTCGTTTTCTTCGCTCGCATGTCGTTAACCGGGCTTTGTTAGTTCCCGTTCATCCCGTTGTTCTCCACCCACACACTTGATTGTTCAACCCAAAGAGCTCAAATGCCATTCTCGCTCAATGAACTTCCGTTTCGTTCGAGGACAAAAAAGCAGCTCGCCTCCTTTTCCCTCTTTCGAACTGAATTTTTGAGTTCTTCTTTGAAGTTCGGCGAGAGCTGCGGAGAGAACGTGGAGAGAGAGCACTCTGTATGACACTTGTATAGTGCACTTCAAACTCCGAAATAAACTCAAAAATCGAGATTGCGAACGACGCAACTCAGCTTGACGATCTGGGAAAGCAATCAAGCTTTCGAATGAACAATAGGGAGACTCAGGATTTGTCAACAATGAGGATGCTGCGTTCGAGATCAGATGTCTAGCTTCTGCACTGCCTAAGCTTAACTTCGAGTCTGGGAAAGCGAGAGGTCGGACTCGCAGAAATTGTCTAGCTTAGTTCGAGACTTTTCGCACGCAACTGAACGACCGACAAAGAAGGATGAGCTCGTGATAGACAATAGAGGTTGCAGATTGCTCGTGGGGTATAGGTAGAGCCAATGAGAAGTTGACAACAAAAGGAGGGAAAGGGTATAGAATGACGAGAGGGACAGAAGGATCCGAGACGCAAGAACGTCGCTTTTTGGATATGAATGATCACAGGAAATATTCGATCTATGCATCGTTAAGGATAGCGGGAGTTGCGAGGGGAGAAGGGACCAGAAAGAGAGCGATTGAAAGAGTCAGCGAACTGCTTTCGAGATCAACACAGTAGACAGAAGACAAAGTGAACGTACATTCGAAGGTCCAGTCATTTGAGTCTGGTTCTGAGGACCGTCCCTCTCATTCTCCGGAGCCGCATCAAACACATTGAAATGTTTCTCCCCATTCGGACCGACTTCCAATATACTCGCCATGTTGCCACACCTGTAACAGTAATTGGGAGCGCTCCACACTGTCGATAACTTGTCGTCGTAGAGGACTGAGAACCCTTCCATGCAGAGTTGGTGCGCTCGGAGGATGTGAACCATATTATTCGAATCGAGGAACTTTTTCACTACTTGCGAACCGAACGTATAACCCGCACCACTGTAGAGCGGATTCGAGGAGTGTCAGTATACCGTGAAGGAGCGCTTGTTGAGCGAGATGAAGGGAAAGCCTACCGAGGTGAAATCGAGAATTCTTCTTTATCTGGATCTGGATCTGACCACACCAAATCCGCCATTGGTCCTTCGTGAGGGATCTCTGCGACACAACGAGTCTGAATGAGTATGATGATAGTGAAGGAAAAGGAGGCATCGACGAGACACTCACCTCTGAACCTATCGATAATCTTGATTTGATCCAGAGTATGAATCGACGGCGATAGACCTGTTGACTCCCAGCATCAGCGTCTCGCGCGCGGTAGGAAGAGAGAGAGTATAATCGACTGACCTCCATGAACGCAGAATATCCGATCATCGATCACGACTGAGAGCGTCAAGAAATCAAACATATCGGTAAAATAAGTCCAAACTGCTGGACTCCCATATTTTCTCACGCATTCACTATAAAATCCATACGTCTACTCATTACCCAACTTGACAAGTCAGCTCACTATCCTTCCTTTTCACTTCTCGCTCCATTCTCGTTCGATAGAAAAAGTGAAGGAATCAAGGCTCACTTGAGTTACCGCACGACTCTCATGATTCCCTCGAATAAGTTGTACCCGATCCGGATACCTTAACTTCAAACAAGTCAACAACGAGATCGTCTCTACCGAGAACAAACCCCTATCGACGTAATCTCCCAAGAACAAGTAATTCGTATGAGGTGAGTAACCTCCAATTCGAAAGATCTCTATCAGGTCATAGAATTGTCTACGTCACCACAATCTTCGAAATCAGCACGAGAGAGAGGAGAGGAAGGAGGAGAGGAAGGGAGAGGGAAGACGAACCCGTGAATATCTCCTACTACTGTCACTGGTGCTTGAATATGAACGACGTTACTCTCCCGCATTAGTAACTCTTTAGTCTTCTCGCAAATTTCCTTCAACAGGGCTTCGCCTAAGAGTTTCTTGCGTAATAAGATTGAAATCGCTCCATCTAAATCCAACATAATGTCGATAGCTCTCTGCGGCTAATGGAGGGACTGATCGAGTCTATGAGCGTCTTGTAGAGGCTGGGGAGAGGCTGGGGGGAGCGGGAAGGGAGGAAAGAGATGAGGGAGAAGGTGGAGGTGAGCGAATTGAGGGATTCAGGAAATGGGACAGGCTGGTTCTTATTGGGTCGTGTACTGCTGAATATAGATAACTTGTGGTCTAGTAGGTCGTTCTAGTCTGTCGTCGAAGTGAGGGGTCGAAAGTGAACCTCATCATTTCTCTCTTGTCCCCTTCACTCTCGAACCCAAGCCACTCACAAGAATGCACACATTGAGCAATACCTGAAATGACCTCCTCCCACCTATTACTCCTCGAAGGAATCCTCCAATCGCTCAGTTCGCCCATCACTGAACACGAGATCTCACTCTTGTCTTCCCTAGTCGGTCACGATCCACTCAAAGATGCCTTAGACCTAGTAGATAAAGATCAAGGTATGCTCCCTCACGCTCTCCTCCCTCTGACTTCTGCTGGGATCGCTAATACGAGAATTGGGTTTTAGTCGCAAGAGTTCATTTACCGAATGGGAGGAAAGTGTATCAGGTCGCAGGGAGTAATGGTAATTATACGGTACATCCAGAATTAGCGGGAGGAGGGTATTGTCCTTGTCCTGCTTATTCACAGAATGTCGTAGCTGGGAGAGGGAATCAAATCATCGTATGTCGCTCCCCGTTTAAATCGCTCGGAGTGCCCCTCCACGTTGCGAGGAAGCTGACGAAAGATGGGCGTAGTGCAAGCATCTTTTGGCGTGTAGGATTGCAGACAAGGTTTCGCAAGGATGGAACGAAAAGAAAGTTTCGACGAAGTGGATCGCTGGATACGCCACGAAGTTTGGGACGGCTGTACCAGAGGAATTGAAGGGGAAATAGACCGATTGAGGCATGAATGATGATGGAGAGGAGTAAGGCAGGTGGGAATGAGGGATTGATACGTCGAAATCAGGGAAATCTCGGAATGGATTGTACAGATACGGATTGGGTCGAGACGACTCGATCTCGTTGGTTGCAGGAATTGAGGACAGTCTGTCTCTACTCGTGGACGCGACTAGGCTTCATGCGAGCGAGAGTTGTCAGAGAGACAACGAGGAAGAGTGACAAAGCTTTCATGTTTCGTTTCAACTGTCCTCGACGTTGCTCGCCTCTTCCTCGCTTTCCGGTAGAGGACCGAACAGATCAACCCTGCGACTTGCGAAAGTTGGACGGAAAAGCGCGATCAAATGTATTGAATACGAGGTCAAACGTATCTAATTCAACTTGGGGAAAAAACGCTGAGCGTAAAAATGAGCGACTCCCTCCCCGTCAGTTGCAACCCTTCCCCAACTCACCAAACCCTTTATACCGAGTAAGCCTACCGATCTAGCACTACTCAGGATTACTTTACGACTCGAACGAACTCGATTGAAGGAGTGAGAGAAAAGATAGACGGGTTCAGAAAAAAAAGGATTCATTCAGTCGGAACTAGTCAACACGGCCACAGAGTGCCTAGGTTGATGTAGTAGGGGTATCAGTAAGGATGTAGGAGAGTAATGAAAGGGTCAGGGGAGCTCGCAGGGTTGAGATGGGATGGGAATCAGATTCACCACTCTCCTCAAGAATCTGGGTCACTCGATAACTAACCTCTCGCTCAATTCCTCTTGAATAGAATGTCTGCCCCTGCTGGAGAACGTGGAGGCTTCGGCCGTGGACGCGGAGGAGACCGTCGTGGTCCCCGTCGTGGACCTCGTCGTGGTGCGCGCAAGGACGAGGAGAAGGAATGGTTAGTCTCCTCTCTCGCACACTCCCTGTACTGTATGGGACGAAGGTAGCTAATGAGGGAATGTATGAATGTGATTAGGGTCCCCGTTACCAAACTCGGTCGTCTCGTAAAGGATGGAAAGATCAAGTCGATTGAGGAGATCTACCTCTTCTCCCTCCCCGTCAAGGAGTACCAAATCATCGACATCCTCCTTCCCAAGCTCAAGGGTATGTCTCGATCGTGTTTACTGAAGCTCGAGGGACTCGGACGCTGATCAGTTTGTGAGGAACTGAATAGATGAGGTTATGAAGATCCACCCCGTTCAAAAGCAAACCCGTGCTGGACAACGTACTCGATTCAAGGCTTTCGTTGCCATCGGAGATTTCGATGGACACGTCGGACTCGGAGTCAAGTGCGCCAAGGAAGTCGCTACCGCCATTCGTGGTGCCATCATCCTCGCCAAACTTTCAGTCATCCCCGTTCGTCGTGGATACTGGGGTAACAAGCTTGGAGAGCCCCACACCGTACCTTGCAAGGTTTCCGGTAAGGCTGGTTCCGTTTCCGTCACCATGATCCCCGGTCCCCGAGGAACTGGTATCGTCGCTGCCCCCGCTTGCAAGCGTATGCTTCAACTCGCTGGTGTTGAGGATTGCTACACCCAATCCCGAGGAAACACTTCCACGTACGTTCTCCTTCTTCTACCCTTTGTCACCGCTTGATACTCAACAATCATTTCTTCTGCATTCAGTATGGGTAACTTCATCAAGGCCGCTTACGCTGCCATTACCGCTACCTACGGTTTCCTCACTCCCGATCTCTGGACCAAGATCGACGTAAGTCCTGAACCCCACTCGACTTGACTCTCTCTTATCTCTGAGAGTGAAAACTAACTCTGATATTCATGACATCTCTATAGCCTCCTCCCGCCCCCTTCGAGGAGTTCTCTTCCCACCTCCAACTCTCCGCCAAGAAGGTCTACTAAACGAATTAAGTTTCGTCTAGTCGGTTCTTTCGGTTTTATTGGTGAACTTTTTGGGGAGAGGTATTTAAAAATTTGGATCGCATGATTCGCAAGGATATCTTTTGTTCGGATTGATTTGTTGAGGCAATGTTGATTCATTTCTTCTTTTCATTCCAATGCTGCTGCACTATCTCAGAGAAGATCGAGTTGCGAAGAAAGTTGTCTCTCCTCGAGCTCCCCCACTTCGAAAGCTTCTCTGCCCTCTTCTCTCTAACACTCCCAACTGCTTTCACGCGATGCTGCTTCGGAATGGTCGACGATCAATCTTATCCTTGAAACCCCCTATATCATCCTTCTATCGCCGTTCAATTTCCCCCCCACAGCTGTTTCCCACCTCCTCTCGTCCTCTCCTGCCTCTCCCTCCTCGATCACTTCACCTTCAACTAGCTCGTTTCCACTCTTCACCACCCCGCAAAGATGTCCTATTCGTCTCTGCTCCAATGCTCAAGCAATCATTACTCTACGTCGTTCGAATCACTCTCTTAATCATCCCATTCCTTTGGCGCTACAAACTGTTCAGGAAGTATCCGAAACATACGAGAATGTTATTGTGGGTACCATTGGCAGCGATTAGTTTGGTCGTTGCATTGGGATTGGATCAGAGTGAGAGAACTAGTAGATGGAGATTGTTATTGATGAGCGAGAGGGAAGAAATGGAATGGTCTAATCAGAGGTGAGCACATTATTCACCTCTCCGATAAGCTGTTCCAGAAAGCGAGAGAGCTCACGCGAATCCTTTTTCTTTCTTTCGCAGATTCGACGAGTTGATGGCGACGGAATCTATCCTTCTCCTCCCACCGGACGATCCACGAGTACCACCTCTCAAACAAGTGTGCGATAGACTGGTACAAGCGTTGAACGATGAGAGTCCAGTCAGTTTTTCGGAAAGTGCGAGGGTCGAAAGAATTCGAAGAAAAGGTGGGATGGCGAGGAGAGTGACTCCTAGTGCTACTACGGAAGGGTTGAGGATGCCTTATCGACCAGAGGTACGCCTTGACTAGCTAGAGTGGAAGAGAAGTATTCGTAGCTGACTTGGAAGAAGTGTCGACTTCGCAGACTGGAAATCCTGAAAAAATTCTCGCGAGTGATGGTGCGCCTCCAACTCCTCTCTTCGCTCCAAAGGAACGTTTAACTGACGTTGATGAAGGGCGCCAGGCTGGGCGATCTATGTCGTAGATGCTCCAGTCATCAACGCTTTCGTTCTTGCTTCGAGAGACGTCTTTTGCTACACCGGACTTCTCTCGCTCACAGATGGAGATCAAGACTTATTGGCTGCGGTGATAGGTCACGAGATTGAACAGTACGTCAGTGTCTCTCTAGCTTCGATTCTTTGCATGCGAAACGATCTGATTCGAATTGGTACCATAGTGTCAAAGAACGACATATCGTCGAAAGTTTAGGATTCCTAGCTCTCAGGTACGTCTCGAATGCTTGTCTCGACTCTTCAGACCCAATCAGCAGAGTTGAGGATCCTTTCGTCAGTACAGCGGTGTCGTTTTCGACGTTCTCCGAGGATTCTCTTGGGCCGTCACGATCTCCTTCCCCATCGTCGGAGACTTCCTCTCTTCTGGTTTCACCTTCCTCGATCGACAACTCTCTCAACGCGCCTACTCTCGCAAGCTCGAAAAAGAGGCGGATGAATTAGGCATGTATTTGATGGCTAAAGCAGGTTACGATCCACGGGCTGCGATACGTTTATGGGAAATCTTGAACGAGGCAGAGAAAGATATCGATCAGAAAGGGAGTTATGATATGTCGAGAGTTGGGGAGGAGGAAAAGAAGGAGAAGATGATTTGGGATCATGTCGCGTTGTTGAGAACTCATCCGACTGGGGAGGAGAGGCTAGAGGCACTCAAGAAGAGACTGCCGAAAGCAATGGAGATCTGGAGGAAAGCGAAACAGAGTCGGCAGGTTGAGGAGGAAGTGAGAATAGCGAAAGAGGTCAAAGCGAAGAGAACGGAAAAGTCGGAGAAAGAGGTTGTTGTTTCTGCTACTGCATGAGATTGTAGACTCACTATTTATTGTTGTCACAATTATCTGGCGTATCGCATTATGTCGACGTCCCCAGTCGACGTCGACGAGGATGTTGCTGCTAGAACTTAATCAATTCACCTCGAACGAAGAGAAGTTGCGAATCGACTTTTCCGACGCAACGAACTTCTCGAAACTTCGTCAGGGACGTTATATCGATGATATTTGATGTCGCATCAGTGAGAGAGACGAGAAAACGAGGGGGAAAGGAGAAGAAACGGGCTTCTTCGTTTCCCTTCTCAAGCTTCAACTCTCGTCGCCATCGTCTCTCCTCTCCTCCTCTCTCGAGAGACGTGGACTTTATCTGTGTGGTCTGATGACTCGCAATCTCTTGGAATCAGAGCTCGTCAACTTACGCTGCAGGTGTTTCGAGAGAACGAAGTTTCCGCTTTCTCGCTCACACTCGTTTGTTTCGTGGGCTGATCTCCCTTGAGTGTTTATATCCCTCTCCATGATTGCACATGTCTGGCAAAGAAAGAGAGAGAGAGAATTACAGTTTTGATGCGACAGACTTCTCTTCCTCTCTCGGCTTTCGGATTTCGCCTCTCTCTTCCTCCTTCTTCTCACTTTCTCTCTCTCTCTCTCTCATCTCACCTCACTCAAACTCAATCTGTGAGTCTCCTACTCACCTTAGACTCACTGACAGATCACTGACTCGCTCTCTCACGAGAAACAGTACAAGATGCACTTCTACAAGATCGCAATCTCTCTCCTCTTCCTCGTTCCTACTGCACTCTCTCTCGCAGTCTCACCTGAATCTCCTTCTTCTAACTCTCTCGATCAACGCGATGTAACCTCTACCACTACTACTCCCGATTCAAATCCTTCAACGCCTCAAAGTGACAAAATCGAACCCAACGCACCTTTCTATCCTCCTTATCGTCCTCCTGGTCGACCTTGGTACCCTCCTTACCGACCTCCTTACTGTCGTTGGCAACCTTGGAGGTACGAATGTCGTCGTTGGGGAGGATACCGACCTTACGAGGAAACTTCTACTACTCCTTCGAAAAGGGATGAAATCGTCGAATCTTCCGACTCGGAATTGAACAAGAGGGATGTTGATGCAGATGGTTTTTACGGAGGAGGTGGGTATGGAGGAGGATATGGTTACGGTTACGGAAGGGGATACGGTTACGGGAGAGGATGGGGATATGGAAGGGGAAGGGGTTGGGGATGGGGAAGAGGAGGATATTGGATACGAGATTCAGATATCGACGACGATGCTCAGGTCGATTACGATTAGGTTTCTCTCTCTCTCTCTCTCTAGCTTGTAGATAGTTCTCCTTTCACTCTGTTCATAGGATTTCTCTCACTTGTTCTTCTTTCTTTGTACCTACTCTTCTCTCTCCATTTGTAGCCTTTTCTCTGTCTCTTTCTCTCTGTGAACGTTGTTTGTTGTCTCCTACTCTTCTATTTAGTATTCGAGCGAGAATTTCAAGCGAGAATTTCAAGCGAGAATCGAGAATTGAAACAGCTCTTCGAATCATGAAATTTAGACGAGGCGAGGGGAGTCTCGACAGCACCTGGCGTGTCTTCGGGGAAGCAATCGAGACCCAATAAGCTAGTAGAGCTGAGTTTTCCCGTCGCTTTCTCAAGTCGTCTCGCAGAGTAGCAGAATAGAGAACAATGCGAAAAAGAATCGCAAACGTCGGTGAATCGGATGCGCTCTCAAGAGAGACTTGATCGCGACCGAGTGCACAGGAGCAGTACATCTGAGTGAGAGTACCCGAAGACAGCTCGGAGCCGAAGCAGCAGAGGTTCAAGGAGGAGGAAGCAAGAACTGCGAGAGAGGTCAAAGCGCGGGTTGGTCGACTTGACGACACCAGCTCAATCTCGTCATGCAATCGCCTACAGACCTCCGATGACAGTCGATCAAATGATCAGACCTTGAAGGGATGAGACAAGAGACTGTCAGCTGGCGGTCAAGAGCTCCGCGGGTTACGGTTACAGACTTCGTTCTTTCCCGTTTCCTTCCCGCTTCCTTCGTTTCCTACACTACCTTCCAGCTTCTCGATGGTCCCATCGATCCAGCAAAATCGAAGCGCCGAACTCGAAGCATACCTAACCAACATCTCAAAACGCTCGTTCAAGAATCTCGTCGAAGACTATCCCCGCTCCGACACGACGATACGACAAAAGTGGAGGAATCTCCTCCTAGGATGGAAGATCGAGATGAGAGTATCATTGCTGAAATACCTTTCGGACAATCAAGCTTGGAGAAGAATCCAATACTTGTTCGAAGAGATCTTGTACTTCCTCGAAGCTGGTCGACCCGTGAGCCCTCCCCACTCAGGTCACGACGAGACGAAGCTCACTGATTGGATCTGGACAGGTCTTGAACGAAGAAGGAACCGATGTTTGTTTCGCAACGTTACCTTCGACGTTCCTCGCACTCATCAACAATCCCCATTCCTGCCGCTTCCCATCCTGGATCTCGACGTCTCTCCCGATCAAATCAACCTATAGACGACTGACGGAGCTCATCGAAGAACTCGATGAGATAGTCGATTTATTGAGAACGAAAATCAAGAGAGCTGGTTTGAATCGAACTAAGCTGTGTAGCTGGAGAGACGAGATGGAGAGGAAGTTATTACCGAGGTTGTGGATTGATGATGAATGGGGGATGATCGAGTTCATGCTAAGCGAGATGTTGTTCGAGGTCGTGAATGGGAAACTACGAAATGTGAGTGATCGGTTCCTCTGGCGAACTGGCACCGAGTCTTTGCTAATCGATACATCGGAAGTAGCTTGTTGATCAGAGTGGGAATATACTGCACTACTGGACAGCTGATGGGTTCCTCGAGAGTATGAAAACACCTTGGTCGGTTCGTTTCTTACACATGAAAAGTCCAATCCCTCGAACCGATCCGTTTTTGGCGGTCACGAGGCAATGACCGTGCGAGTAGTCGGTAATATGTAACCACGTGATCACATTTCTCGAAGGTAGACTTTGTAGCTTTATCTGTTTGCAACGTAATTCGGGGTTTCTTTATTGACAGTCTCGTGGACGAGGAATAGGAAGTGCAAGGTGTGAGAGCGAGAGAGGTACGGAAAATGGGAGACGATAGAGGGAGGAAAAAAAAGGCAGGATGAAAAAGCATCTTGCTGGTTCTCGTTGACTTTGCTCTAGTTGAAGAGTTTAGTACTCGACATGTTTCCTTCACTAGTCTTCCTCAAAACCTACATGACACCCGCAAGCAATCTCATCAGCATCCCTTCTCTAGAAAGAGAGTGTGAAAAAAGAAAGAGCGTACCTTTGCAACAGCCAACTCGAAATCTTCCTGAGTAACGTGTTGCCTCCTCTCCCTCAACGCGTACATTCCAGCTTCGGTACAAATACCTCTCACTTCAGCTCCCGAACAATTACCCATCTTCTCCGCCAGGACTCGGAGGTTGATTCCTCGTTGGAGAGACATCTTGCGAGAGTGGATACGAAGGATTGAGATACGCGCTTCGGGTCTAAAGAGTGCGAAAGGGACGTCAGTCGAAGCTCCAAGGGAGATGGGGTGAGAAAGGAATGGGAGAGGGAGGAGTGCGTACCCTGGAGGTGGGAATTCAATCTTTCGATCTATTCGACCAGGACGTAAGAGTGCCGAATCAAGGATATCAATTCGATTAGTAGCCATAATGACCTGTACCACGAAACGTTTCCCCTCTATGAGCTCTAGATCCTGATAGAAAAGAGAATGTGAAATTTGCGTACCTTGATATTCTTAGTCGATTCGAACCCATCCAACTGATTCAACAACTCCAACATAGTACGTTGTACTTCTGAATCTCCACCTCCCGAACCAGATCCACCTCTTGAAGAACCGATCGAATCGATTTCATCCATGAAAATGATTGAAGGTGCGTGTTCTCTTGCCATTACGAACAATTCTCGGACCTACACCAAAGTCTCCTGTCAGTGAGAGTCGAAGAAGAAGGGAACGGAGTGCTCACCATTCGAGAACCTTCCCCGATATATTTCTGTACCAATTCCGAACCCGAAACTCGAATGAATCTACAATCCGTATGATGCGCGACGGCCCTCGCGAGCAAAGTTTTTCCAGTTCCAGGAGGTCCATACAGTAAAACCCCTTTAGGTTGAGCGATTCCCAACGCATCAAACAGTTCGGGGTGTTTGACGGGTAATTCAATCACTTCTTTGATCTCTTTGATTTGTTGTTCCAATCCTCCCACCATTTCGTACGTCGAGTCGGGTACTTTCTCTACCATCATCATTTGAACCAAAGGGTCTTGCTTCGTTGGGAGAATCGAGTGGAGTTGGTAAGAATCGGAACGGAGGGCGACTCGAAGATTCGGGGTTAATTGAGAGAGTTGAATCGAGGGGGCGAAATCGACGACTGTACATTTTGTGAAGTGGTAAGATTTGATTTGCAAGAGTTGGAGAAGGGGGGCGATGAGAGGGGGGGCAACGTCAGCGATCTCGAAATATTTTATCGCTCTCATTCGAGCTAGTAGTAGTAGGGGACTATTTAGAGAGATAAAGCTCACCATATTTCCCTTCTGGTTGTACTTTGACCAATACTTTCTTCTTGCCCATAACTTTGACAACTTCACCAACATAACTGCCCGGTTCCTGCAACAACTGCAACTCTTCCCTCAACAATCTCACCCTCGCGTTCAATGCATTACGTTGTGCTTCTAGTCGACGGAGGTTTTGAGTACGAGAGTGGATGAGGTGTGACGCTTGTTCTATTTTAGAAGTGAAATAAGTCGTTAATCCTTTCGAAGGAGGCTGAGAGGAAGGTAAGGCCGAAGTAGGAATCGATGGCATCCCTGAGTTGAGGTCTAGAGGAGACAAGTGAAGTGGAGGAAGCAGAGTTAGTTATTCGTTTCGTAATCGTTTGAATCCCTCTCTTCTTCCTCTCTCTTCAAATGCTATGCTTCGTTCACTCTATCCAATCCTACTACTCTACGCAACTCTCACCACTCGATCCCTAGCTACTCCCCCTCAATTCCCCTTCTCCCTTTCCCCTCTTCCTTCATCCGATCCACTCGTCAAATTCTCCTTCCCCTCTCTTTCATCCCTCCATCTAGCTCTCCAAGAACACTCGAAACTAGACACAGATATCTGGTACACCGGTTTCAACGACTCTTCGGATCAATGGGAATTAATCTTTACTCTTACAACCTCCCTCCTCTCCTCCCCTCTCACTGATAATATCCCTCAAGAAACTTTGATCCCTTCCATCTCATCCCACCTCGCTCAACCGACTCAAGATCCCAAATTCCTCTCTCAATTCTCGTTCAACTCTCGTCGAAACTTTTCAAACGAATTCCTCGATTCCCTCGATTCTTCAATACATGATACTTATCATCCTTTTCAAGGGTTGCAAGAGATACTAGGTACGATTGAGGAGCGATGGGGGAGTGATTGGGTCAAGAGGGAGAGTTTGGGACAGAGTTACGAGGGGAGAAGGATCGAAGTTATTAAAGTATCAGATTATCGTACTCCATCTTCCTCCTCCTCTACAGGGATGGAGGAAGACGAGGAATTAGAAGAATTCGTATTTGTTGGAGGAAAGAGAAACAAGGGAGAGAAGGAGAAGAAAGATAAAATTGGGATCGTCGTGTATGGTGCACAACACGCGAGGGAATGGATCACTAGTTCTACTATCCTTTACCTCGTACATTCATTACTCGTCGGATCTGGGGCGCATACAATTGAGAGCGTAGGAGGGGACAAGCTCACGAGGGAATTGTTGAAAAGAGTCGAATTCACTTTCATACCAGTTGCGAACGTACGTCCAGCTCTGTGCTGTCTACTTCACCCCTTTAGGCTGAGAAGTGTTGGTGCATGAGTGGACTACAGCCAGATGGATACGCCTACACCTGGACTTCCACTTCTCATCGACTCTGGCGCAAGAACCGTCAACCCCCTTCTTCCCTCCCCTCTTCCTCTTCCTCTTCCTCCGATCCGAAATGCTACGGAATCGATCTCAACAAGAATTGGAACTCGTCCTTCTCTCCCGGTTCAAACGAATGCTCTGATTCTTACCCTGGTTCGAAACCTTTCGAAGCGATCGAAACTTCTTTACTCTCTACCTATCTCGTCGATTCGAGCTCGAAAGAAGGAAATGGGACGAGAGTGAGAGCAGTGTTGGATTTACATTCATTCGGTGAACAACGTACGTATCCTCCTCTCTTTTCCTTTCTCCCTTCCAAAGAAAGTTAATCCTTGTTTTTTCGCTGGAGGATAGTTCTTTACCCTTATTCAGCAGACTGCGAGAACCCTCCTCCGACTAGCGAGAATCTGTTCGAAGCGTTATTGAGTGCGAATAAAGCGTTGAAAGGTGTGAGTGGGAGAGGTTGGAAAGTCGGGGAGAGTTGTAAAGTTGGGATTGGGGGCAAGGGGGAAGGATTGGATTGGGCTTGTGAATTTCCTCGCATCTCTTATTCGATTCCTGGGGTGAGGAGCTGATGGGTGAATTCGAGCGTTTAGACGAGGTTGCGAAAATTCCGTGGAGTTTCTCAGCGCAGTTGAGGGATGGAGGGATTTTCGGTGAGTGTCGCTCTTCCCTCTCTCGCCGGATAGACTAAGTGGTGCTGATGAACAATGGAGTGTGATTAGGTTTCTTGTTGCCTCCGAGGGAGATCAGACCTTCAGGAGAAGAGTTCAGCAGTGCTTTGAAAGCACTCTCGAAGTTCATCGTAGAGGTAGGCCTCTTCTCCGTTCACACGAGACTGAACTCACGCTGATCGTGGTCCGGATGTTCGCGTCTACAGAAGGAAGGAGGGAAACGATGAGATCTACGGTGCGAGATGCATCTCGTTTTCTCCGAGTCAAACTTCCAGGGCTGTAACATGATCATAGCGTGTAGAATGTATGTAGCTACTTTCGTTGAACCAAGCACTCGCGAGCTAACAAGTAAGGAGAGCGCGAGTGATTGCTCTCTGTTTCATCGCGACTCTTTCTCGCTTTGCTGCTTTTCGTGACAAGCTCAGATTCATCAAAGCTGCCGACTACTCGACAAGACTTTAAAAGAACAGATACGGTAACCCCTTGATTGACATGATACTGATAGAAAAAAACAGTAAACAAACCCTCACACTCTGCGAATTACAAAAATCCTGATCCCATTCGAGAAACATTTACAACCCAATCACTCCGAAAACCCAGTCACATCTTTCTCACTGACCAACCGTTCTCCTCCCTGAAAACACCCCTCCACAATCCCACTTTTCTTTCTCCCTCCACAATCTCTCTGCGTTTTCCTTCCCAAACCAAACCTCTCTCCACTTCGTCTCATCCTCGAAATAATTACTCTCACTCGAATAACTCGCTTCGGGGTGTCCTAACGAGGAAGCGATTGAGCCGAGTTTCGAGGTGATCGAGTTGAGATAGAGTTTCAAGGAGGAGATGGTGGAGGACGGGGCGGTCGAAGGAAATGCGATGGGTAGATCAATGTGCCTATAGGAGGGAGAATGTGAGTGAGGTAAAAAAAAAAGAGGGAGGAGGAGCAGGAAGACGTACAGGAGTGTGGAGCGCCAAGCGGGATTCACTGAACTTGGAAATTCAGGTTCTCGCGCGACTGCGTTACCCGCGACTAAATACACGAGAGTCACAGATCAGTCAAAGCGCTCTTCAACAAGAGATGAGAGAGACTTACCTAGATGGACGATCGAAGGACTCTTGCTCTCTGCTAGGAAAGTGGACAGTTCGAGAGATTTCTGTTCGACGACTTGACGAGGAACTAATCGGGAACCTAGTAAGAGATTGATCCCTACTTCGTCGAGTGAATGAAGTGCTTCGGTAAACTCTGAGGATAGAGATCGAGTTCAAAGTCAATCCGACTGCAGTGGGATTCAGGGGAGAAGGAACAAGGGCTTACCTCCATTCCAGAGCTCGAACCAGGTTGAAGTCTCGTGATAGTGATAATCGATCTCGAGCGATGAATCGGCCTTGAAGGGTTCGAAGAATGTATCGAATTGTTCACGAGCGAGTGCGATATCGGAAGAAGGGAGGATGTAGGCGAAAGGAGTGGGAAGTGGTCGTCTCTGTTCGACACCGCAGACTTCATCTGTATTTTACGAGCTGATGAGAGCGTAGGATAACGTACGACATAAGTGTAACCAGCGAAAGGTCCAGCATCACTCAATTGAGGTTGGAGATCAATCCAACCTTTGATCAATCGATTCCAACTCTCGTCTCCTTTCTCCTTCTCCGCATCACTGTTGACTGCAAACGTTCCAAAGATTCCAACGAATCCGTCGGGAATGGGAGAAGTCTTGAAGATTGTTTCGAGAATGACTCCGTAACTCGATGCGCCTCCTCCGAGTAAGGACTCGAAGAGTGAAGGATTCGAATGGCGTGAAGCGGTGATGATTGATCCATTGGCGATCACGAGGGTAAACTCGAGGACATCTGAGAAAGGTAAAACGGGATGAGCGAAACTCGAGCAGAGAGCTCGGTTGAACTTACTGTCAGCAGCTAGACCTAGCAGAGGTGCGAGAGGACCGTGACCTCCACCCAGAACAAATCCTCCTGCAGCTCCAACCGTCTTCGAAACTCCAGCGGGGACGAGTACTCCAGCTTCGTAAGCTGCGAGGTTTAAATCGTAGACCGTCGCTCCTGCTCCTGCTAAGATCGCTGATTGAGGTTCAGTACCATCTGGTGCACCAGCGGGAACGAATGCAGGGTCGAAAGAGGTCGAGGAGAGGTGATGGGTCCAAATAGTGAAGGTGTCTGAACCAGAAGACCTTCCGAGGCTGCGATTCGCAAAATCGAAGAGTCAGTTCGTCTTCACGTGCGGTTCTCAGACTCTCAGGGCTTACTAGTCATGTCCAGTATTCTTGATCCTCGACTTCAACCGGTGTTCCCTTGCGAACAAGACGGCTTGAACGACATCTTGAGAGTTCCTCGCATCAACCACGAATTTCGGAGTTCGATCTTTCGCTTCCTCTTTCGCTCCTTCGACCGACTGTGTCGTATTGAGCTCATCCAGCCCCAATCCGGTCTCAAAATTCAAGAACATGACTCCTCCAGGTTGGGAGATACGATATTTTGGGTCGAAGCAATCGAGTGCGATACATGGCAAAGGCGAAGGTTCGATGAGCCGGCCAGAGACCGAAGAGTTCAGAGAGTCCCAGGCTGCTTGATTTGGCCAACATGAGGAGGAGGGGAGGCAGTAGGAGGCGATCTCAGGAACCAAGGGAAATTGAGTGAGCGACTGTAGAGAACAGCGACATCAGATTCGCACGCGCTCTAGATGAGCTGATCGAGCTCACCTGTATACTCATAGCAAGGAAGCTTCTTACCCTGTGAAGGGATTGAAGGAGAGAGCGGGGATTTCAAAACAGATCTCTCACCTCTTCCGCTCACCCGTCAAACCCGCAAACCAGTCCATGTTGACTTTGGGCATCATCAAGAGACTCTTACACACCACTAGAGCCATGTCAGCAGCACCTACGAACGCAGCACTTCGCAAGATTCCAGCGGAACAATCTTCCCTCAACTCGCTCTCTTCATCAGGTTGGATCTTGTCTGAACCGACTACCGCACATGGAGAGGAGGAAGGGAAACGATCACTATTGAGGGAGTACAAGTTCAAGGATTTCGGTCAAGCTTGGGGATTCATGAGTAGAGTCGCGTTGCAGGCAGAGAAACTAAACGTACGCTCAACTCTGCTCAACTCATTCGAAATGCTCTCGAAGTTGCTGACTGAAAGTTGGATCGATATAGCATCATCCAGAGTGGAGTAACGTTTACAACAAGGTCTCAATCACTTTGACAACTCACGATCAAGGAAACTCTCTCACTGCTCTCGACGTCAAGCTCGCAGAGAGGATCTCGAAAATCGCAGAGGATTACAAGCAGTAGAATTGGAGGTGTCGGAGAAGGGCTTGGCGGAGATCGCGAGACCTAGTATCAAATTGCGACGGGAAGAATAGTGCGTTTTTCCATTCGAATCGTTTCTCTCCTCTGATTCAGCACTCATCATTCTTCATTCTGGTCGACAGCTGAAGTCAACCGTGTCTCCACTCGTATCGCATGGCCACTCTCTCTATCCCTTCATTCTGTCTTATACCCTCTCTCTCGTTCGACCTGCGTGGACTCTTTCGGGCGAGTTCCTTGCTCACCACTCTTCTTGGCTCCCATCTCGCCTTGAACTCCAGCGATGCTATTTCTCAGCTTCGATCTGTATACCATCGTCGGACGTGGTCAGCTACACGCATCTCTCAGAAACAACTTGTTGTAGTTTTGTTTCGTTCATGATTTCGCAATTTTTACTACAACGTCGACACGCTCATATCTCGCTCGACTCTGACTCGTCGCGCGTCTCTACTTCTCTACTGTACAGAGACAGTCGAAAATGCCCCAGGTTCAGTCGTCAACTTTTTTTTGGCGCAGTGAGGAGCCCAAAAAAACTGTCGCAACGTCACTTTCGGATCCGAACCCTTCGAATCTCCTGCTCTCCTCTCTCTTCTTCTTCCTTCAACTTACACTTTCACATCACAAAGTTACGCTCACATCATGTACGCTCCTTTGTCCCTCTCTTCGCCTCTTCCTCTGCTGACCCCCCACATCTCTTCCCTCCCTTCCTCGGTGTTTTGGTTTCGTCACTCCCTCTCACAGGTCCGATTCATCTGCCACTCACCACACCCCTTACAAATCCGAAGTAGTCTCCTCTTCCGAGACTCCCCGAACTTCGGACGCCGCTCCTCACTCGACTATTCCCGGATCTTCGTCGACCGCTGCTCCTCCAACTTCGACCACCAACACTCGACCTGAAACCGAGACTTCCGCTCCTCCTCACCCAACCTCAAGGACTGCTACCGAGGGAGGAGAGGTCGCTTCGAGTGATCAACACCCTAAGGAAGGTGGAGCTCGACACGCTGATGTTGAGGGAGAGAGGGCTACAAACACTGAGACTCCCGAAGGAGCGTCAGCAAAGACTGAGTACCCTCCTCAAATGCACGCTGGTACGTTCTCCGACGCTATCGCGATGTTTTGGGGACGACTTGGGACTGATTTACGTTGAACGAATGAACACGAAAATAGGAAAAGCTGGATTAGGACCTCACTACAACGATGGTTCGGGACTCGCTGACAAGGTCAAAGCCAAGTCTGAGATCATCAAGGGAAAGGTGAGCATCTCGACTGTTTCTCTCTCACGAAACAAACGAAGCTGATGTCGACGAACAATCATTTTCTAGCTCACCCACGACGAAAAGCTCGTCGAACAAGGTCACCTTCGTGAAACTGGTGCTCTCGCTGAGAAAGCTCGTCAATCCGAAGTTGCCGACGACAAGGACTCTCCTTTCGCTCGTCCCGATGATGGTGAGGTTGGAAAGAAGCCAGAGAACCCTAAAGCTGAGGATGTCAAGGAATCTGGACATGAAGCTAGGACTGCAGCTGCGACGTCGGGCACCAAGGCCGCTTAAAATCTGTTCGAGACCATCGTTGAATACCCTTCATCTAAAGTAGTTTTGTAAATAAAAGGGCGAAAATGATAGTAATCTCGGTACACTCTTCTCAACAATGTTTCCTTCCTGTCGAGAGTCAGCAGAGTACCTTCTCGCTGTGCTCAGCTCCCCCTCTCTCTCATCAATCGCGTAAAGCATCGTCGTCTCTCTTCAAATTCGCAGAGCATAACGTAAAGAAGTACTGAGTTCTATTCTGCAGAGGTGGTATCGATATCTACGTTCAGGATCTAGAGATCTTGAGGAAGGTTGGGAGCGGGGAAGTCAACCGACATATGCTCGCTGCGAATGAGAAGCAGAGATCAGTGTCGGAATCCAGCTAACGAGGAGAACAAAGAAGGTAACGTACTCGTAAGCCCGGTAGTAGATCTTGCGACCAGCTTGTTCAATCTCCTCGACCTCCTCCTTGGTCAAATCGGGCAATTCTTGAGTCTGAGCCAACTTTTGAATCCTTCCTTCGTTTCCACTTGCCGTAACGGCGATAACACCCTTCGCTCGAGTCCAGAGAAGGAGAGCTGCGGCGGCATCTACATCCTTTCCGGTTTCCTTCGAGAGACGTTCGGCGATACGTTCGAGAATAGGTTTGATAGGACCTCCAGTCTTGTGTCGGAGAAGAGGGGATAAAGGTCCGTATGCCTCGACGAGGATGCCGTGCTTCTTTTGGATCTCGAGGATAGGGTCGAGGTGAGTGAGAACGTAAGGGTGGTATTCGAGTTGGTTGCAGACGGGCTTGTATTTCGCTTCGGGAAGGAGCTCGTTGAAATCTTGAAGTCGGAAGTTGGATACTCCGAGCGAGGCAGTGAGTTCACCCTTGTCCTTCATGTCTTCGAGGATCTTCCAGAATTCGACCAATTTGCCTTGGGGAGGAACGAAGGGGTTGTGGATCAAGATGAGATCAGGTTGAGTTCCGAGTTTCTCGATGGATTCCAAGACGTTCGCGCGAAGATCTTCGAGCTCGATACCAGCTTTGTTTGGGTCACCGTCGACGGTCGAGACTGCGTGGGATCTGGGGTCAGCTTCAATAAGAGCATTGCGAAGTCTTAGACTCACTTTTCGTCGTAAGGTAAATATCTTTTCGGTCAATCCCAGACTTGCTGATACATTCTCCAGTCTCCTTCTCGTTGTGGTAACCTTGGGCAGTGTCAACGTGTCTCAATCCACTGTTGAGTGCGATTTTACCACTTTCGACTGCCGTCTTCTTTGCGTCTCCAGTACCTACGCGCAGAGATGTTTAAGGTCAGTTCAGCCCTGTCGTGTCAGAGACGCCCGAATGGTATCTCTTCGAGTTCGAAGGTAGGGGGGTGGGGGAATTCGATGAGGTCAAGTGGAGGAGAATAAGAACAGCGACTGACCGTTTCCCCAGGCGATGACAGGGATCTTTGTGCCGTCAAGCAAGTCGAATTTGGGAACTGCCATTGTTGTTTCTGTTGGTTTGAGTGAGTGGTAGGAGAGAGAGGAAGCGAGTCTTCTTCGGTCGAGAAAATGACGAAATTTCGCAACGTAAATTGGGCGTCCGATTTCGCTCGACTGCACTCTTTCGGGGTCAGTAAAAAGTGGCCGCAGAGTCAGGTTCAGATCAGGGGGGATCCGAAGGTATGCGATCGGCCGCGGCGCCTAGCTTGAATGTAGTATATATATGTCTAATAGCTAACAGCTCGTATTGCTCGATTGATCTAGTTGGTTATGATGCAGACCTAATACTTTAACAAGATTAGTCTGATGTCGGCGGTTCGATCCCGCCATTGAGCATTGCCTTTCGGCCGACGTGGTCGCCATTGTTTTTTCACTTTTTGACCTTGTAGTTATCCGTTCCCCTAGCTCTGTGTGCGTACTCGTTTCCTACAAACTCACACTTGCCGATCGCATCAAGCATGTCACACAGTCCGCCGGTGATTACGAGGGCGAGAATCGAGATCGAGAGGCTAAGGTCTATAACCGATTTTCTACATTCGACTCGAGCCGGCCGTAACCGAAACTCAGTATTCTTAGTGTTCTCAGTCTATTGGTTGCGCTTGTAGTGAGAGTGAGCGAGCTCGGAAACGGGGCAGCGTCCACTGGTTGCGCCCGTTGTGTCTCGACATCCTTTGCAAATCTTGTTACTCACCATAGCTCAGACATTCGAGACGAGCCT
Source organism: Sporobolomyces roseus (assembly GCA_016617785.1). Taxonomy (NCBI): domain Eukaryota; kingdom Fungi; phylum Basidiomycota; class Microbotryomycetes; order Sporidiobolales; family Sporidiobolaceae; genus Sporobolomyces; species Sporobolomyces roseus. The sequence continues at coordinate 1,150,044 of JADILM010000001.1, forward strand.
TGCTGGTAAGGCAGACGCCATCATGCACCTTGATAGACTCAATAGGAGTCGCAGGAATGACACTTGCATACTACTGCACTCATACTCAAGAGTCCCATTCAAGCATCAAAGAAGAAAAATCGATAAAATTTCGTAAACGAGTGTGGTTTCCAGCACAACGCGCAAATCGTGGTCAAGCTGAGGCGGTATGTAAAAGGCCAAAAATGATGTAAAGAGATCGTTAAGTGAGCGAGTGAAAGTCGTCAAGAGAAAGTATGTTCAAAAGAATCCAGTGTCTGTGTTGTTTTGAGGTTATATCCTCGCGCGCTCCTTCTATTCGTCTAGAACCTATTCCTCAATCTTCCGTTCCCTTCTCCACTCTCTTCCCTCTCGATCCTGTCGTGACTCGTGAAACCTCCGGCGAGATCGTTCGTAGTCGCACCCGGTGACGCAGGGGGAATGCCAGAGTCACGTTGAGCTTGAGCAGCAGCTTTCGCTTTCGCTTCTTCCGCCTCCTTCTCCTTCTCAGCTGCAGCAGCTTTCGCTTTCAATTCTTCGTAAGGAACGAGAGTGTATTCGGCGGGAGGAGCAGGAGCAGCTGTTCACACATATCGCGATCGTCAGCGCAAGAAAGAGACCACGAAGATCGAAAGACAAAACTCACGAGCAGGGTTTCCAGCTTCGCCAGGTCCGAAGATTTGCAATTCCGCCATCGCTACCTTCAGAGCACAGATCCACTTGTTCCTGCGTTGAGTCTTGAGTGCACCGTTTTGCCATGAAGTCTTGTAGTTGATGAGAGCCGACAAAGTGAGTTTGCCTTGTCCTTCGAAATCTTTGATGGAAATGTCGATAGAGGGAATGAAATCGCGTTTCTCAGCTTCGAGGAACTCGAGCATGCGAGTACGGAGAGCTTCGATCTGAGAGTGGAGAGGCTAAGTCAGTGAAAGGGTCCGGAAAGTACGAGAAGATGTCGAGATGATTACCTTTTCGAAAGAAGTGCTGAAATCGACATCGAAAACGAAAGCTTCCCAGATTGGACCAGATCGACGGAAGCTGTAGAGGCACGCTCTTCTTGTCAGTTCAAGCAAATGAAGCAACTGAATAGAGGTGGACTTACTTCATAACGAATTTCGTGTTGAGCAGAGAGTGAGGAGCTTGAGTAACGGTTCCATCGATCTTCTTGAAGATTGTCGAAAGGAGGTGCATTCTACACAACGTTCGTTGCGATGAGTCACCGAGATCTGCGGCGAGAGAGAGAGCGAAAAGAACTCACTCGAGAACGACATACTGTAATCCGTCGATTTCGACCTTGTCTCCGACGTCGTAGGCGTGCTTGATGAAGAGGAAGATTGATGATGCGATGATTTCTTGTGCCGTGGTACCACTGCGAGGACGAGAAACGGGATCAGCTTGGCCGAATCGAACGAGAGATGGATGGAAACGAACATGAGCCAGGAGAGACCGAGAACGAAAGTACCGGCACTGTACGAAACAACGCAAGACATCAGTACCTGTGAGCACGGCTGATCGACGAGGAGACGACGTACCTAGCGACGAGAGCGTTGAAACTGGCATCGAGTAAACCTGCGATGATCAAAGCACTGATAACCCACCAAAGAGTCATAATGATTCCGTCGAGACTGAGTAGCCAAGGGAGTCAACATGCGAGTTCTGTGTAGAGGAATTCAGAAGGACGTACCGAGCGACAGCCGAATCGATGTCCCTCATACTCCTTTGCAAAGCGAGACGCTCTCGATGAATGTCAAGACAAGCCATCTCGAGCTCTTCGAGGGTCGCATCGCCATTGAGGTCCCTATCGAAGATGGCGAAAGCACGTTCTGCTTCTTCTCGGTTTCGGAAACATTTCGAGATGTCGGCGAGAACGAGACCGGTTCTGTATTTCGGCGTGAACGAGTAGTAGATGCGTCGAGCGAGTTGCTTTGTCTTGTTCGTCGAGCTGAGAGCGGTTACGACCATCGAAGAGGGAGAGTTGGGTTGAAGAACGCGTTCTCCTGCGATTTCTGATGCAACGGTACCAATAACAGTCGTAGCCGTTTGAGCGACTCTGCAGGAACGAGAATGGATGAGTTCAAGATTGATCATCGACGAAGAATGGCAGAGACTCACTTCTTTGCTCCCTTGACTGCTTTCTTGACGAGAAGAGTGGGGTCCGAGTTCAACCTCTTGTTCTTGGGTCGCTTCATCGCCCCGTCCAAAGTATCGGACCTTCCAATATCACGAGAGCTAACGACTCGTGCTCATCAGCTAAGTTCGCGAAGAACAGAAAGTTACAGCGAGAGACTCACTTGAGATAAAGGGCGACGAGCGAGTTGATCTGGAACTTTTGCTCGGTGATTCGATCTTCGTACGACTTCTTGTGGAAATTGTGAGCGCTACAGATGAACAGAGGTTCAGCGCTCACTGGAGGATAGAGATGTGGGAAACAGTGAACTTACATGATTTGAATGACGAGTTTCTCACCAAGAAGCAGAACGAGAACGAGGAAGATACCGAAGAGACCTTGTGTGATGAGACGAAGTGTGTTGCTCGACTTGTCGGCGGTGGTGTGGCGATTGATGAGAGGAAGGAACGAGATCCAATTCGCTGCGAAGAGTGAAGAGAAAGGACGAAACTGTCAATACGCTGACAGCAGAAGTACACGAGATGGAGATCAGCTCACCGAGAGCCCAGCCAGCAGCTCCGACATAGAATTGCGTCGCTTTGATGTAAGTAATGTAATGCCTCAATTCGGGAGCGACGACTCCTAGAGTGTTGTGAAGTACTTTCGGACCCAGCTTGGCGACGAGTGCAGCTCCCCACCATCCGCACCAGACGACCGTGAGCCAGATAGACCACCAGAGTAACGGTACCGACCAGATGGCTCCGTTGGGAGCGGCAGTGAAACCGATAATGCCGGGGATCCAGATGATAGCGAGAATAGGAACGATGTAGATACTGTGAAGATGTCAACGAATCCTCATGAGCTACGAGTCTCGAAGCTCGTGAGGGCAAGACAAACTCACACCCAACGAACAATGAAAGACGAATTGTAAACGGCGAAGAAAGCACGAGAGAACCAATTCTTCGATGGTCGAATAAAGTCACCTGAACGATCGAAGAGATCTAGTCAGATCATGCACAGACGGAAGAGAGTGGAGAAGAGAAACGCACCCTCTGCGAATTGCAAATTAGGGTTTGAACTCGCAGCAGAATTGAACCCGCTTTCATCTGCACCTCCTCCCAACCTTCCGTAAGGCGAGTTTCCTCCTCCCGGACTACTCCATTGACCCAATCCGCTCCTACTCTGACCTCTCCCGTGTCCTCGAGGAGAATTGTAACCGCTCGGAGTTGGCGAACCTTTCTCTCCTGAACCGTACTGTCTCTCTGCTCGACTCGATTGTTGATTCCCGGTCATGTGGATACTGGCTCCTGGATGGATAGGTCGAGAGTCGTAGTGTTTCTCTAGGTCGCCTTCGACTCCAGTCGGGAGAATGCTTCCTCCAGTGGTGCTGGTTTGCAACGGACGAAGGTTGGTCCTCGAGTTGTGAGTCGACAAGGAAGCACGAGGCTGATTCGAATCTCCATTGTGATACGAGTCTACGAGGTCGAGCGATTGTTCCCTTTGATGAGAAGTGGAATAATATCGATCATCCATCGCCGTTCCTCCTCCTCCTCCTGGACTAAGATTGATCGCAGTATATGCTGCATCTGGATCTCCGAAATCGTAAGCAGCCCCAGGGGGTAAAGTAGAGGTTTGATCTAGGTTTGGAGAGTGATGCAAAGCGAGGGGATCCGTCTCGGTCGTCCTCGCAGCTTGAGGGTAAGCACGGGGAGGTGAAGGTGAAGAAGAGACTGGTGGGTAGCTTGATGGGACTGGAGGAGGAGCTGAGGTGGATGACGAGGTGTTACCAGAGGGAGGATGAGATCGTGAGAGTGAAGTTGAACGACTAGGACAAGTTGGTGGTAAGTTGGACATGTTGTTTGTAAGCTAAGCCTGTATGTTGCGACTCGCCAGCAAGGCGCAAAGTTGAGGTGAGGAGAAAGGGAAAGGGGAACAGCGAAATTTTTTGGGGAGCTCTAGCTATCCAGTTTTTCTACATTCGCGGAGAACCCGCATCATTGATTTTTTCAGCTCAAACAGGGGTGCTGTACTGTGCGTCTACTGAACAAGGGGTGCAACAATCTACTCATCCCAATCCCTCTCCGGAGCTTTCGCCAGCGCGTACATCTCCGATTTTCTAGCGATGAAACCAGATCCGAGGCCGTGTTTTCCCTGTTTGACGAAAGAAGCGAAGGATTGAGTAAGGAATATAGCAAGGCAGAGAGGAGCGAAATCGCGAAGAACGACGACCACGCGATGCCAAAGCGAAATAGAGAAGCGAAAATGAAGACTTACGGTTTTGATTCGAGCTGCGATAGGTTCGTCGATACCTCCGGAAAGACCGATCTGAGTACCTTCGCTCCAACTAGGCGAATCGAACGAGTCAGAATCAGTTTCCATCGGGAGAGGGAGTTCACGCCAACAAAGAAACGCGAAGACTCACCCCATCTTCTTGAGAAGTGCGAATCCGACGTTGTCAGATCCCAACTTGTCAGCCTACATCGAACCGATTCATCAGTTCGTCAGATTTCTGCGGTAGAGAGTAGAGGGAATAGAGTCGACGTACACCTTGACCAACGACTGCACCCTCATTGTTCTTCCTCGTTCCCCCTCCTCCGCCTCCTCCAGCTCGTCCACCTTTCTTCCCACTCGCACCTTCGAGAGCTTTCCACAAACCTCCGACCTTTCCAGTCTTCGACTTTCCTCCTCTTCCACCATAACCACCCCATCCTCCTTCGTACCCATCGTCAACTTCATTTTCTCCATCAGCGGTTCCAACGATCGCACGAATCCTTCGCTCCGATACGCCGGTCACGGTAGTCTTCCTCGTTCGTTCGAGAACAGGGAATCGATGCTTGCCAGAACCCATCGAACGAGATTTGAGTCCGTAAACTTCAGCGAGTAGGTGAACTGCAATTCGGGATTTCTTGCTCATTGGTGGCAAGTCGAGGGTTCCTCCAGTCAAATCGTACACGATGAACTCGCGAATGATTTGATTCATGGTCGATGCATCGTTCCTCAAGTCGGAAGTAGGAGTGTATTTGCTAGCAGTCTTGCCTTTCGATTTCTTGCCGTATTTCGAAGCATCTCGAGAATCGGCTTCCATGGCGGCAGCTCGAGCAGCGGCACGCTCAGCTTTCTTTGAAGCTTTCTTCTGTCGATCGATACTCCATTGGTCGGCGAGAGACTCGGAGAACGCTCCGTCGAAATCGCGAGACTTCTTGTTCTTGTTCTTGCGCTTCGACGGTCCGCCTAGATAAGACGCCGACGAGTCAATGACGAGGTAATAAAAGGACAGGACCAGTGCGAGACGAGCGTACCTCCATACATCATCTCGTCTTCCTCGTCAGCGATCATTCGTTCGATAGCTTCTGCCTCGTCCAAATCGTAGTCGAACTCGACATCGTCGAAATCTCCACTCGAAATGGCCTTAAACAACTTGTTGCGATCCTTTCGATTCGCTCGACGAGCTTCTTTACCTCCTTTAGCGGTCGAGAGAAGATCGGCATTCATGTGAACAGTTCGCTGTTTCGTTCGACTTGCGACGTCGTCAGGTTCCAGTGGAGGAAGCGATGAAGTCAAACCGACGAACCTGCATTCGAGCGATAAAGTCCTCATCTTGTTCTGCCCAACTCGGTTCTCCTCCGTTCCCGAAATCCTCGCTCAAATCCAACACATCGTCGTCGCTACTATCGCTACTGTCTCCACCTTTCTCAGCGTACCAAGCTTGCTCCTTGCCTTTTCCTTTACGCATTCTCTTCTTTTCGATTTTGCGTGCCTTCTCCGCTTTCTTCGCAGATCCGGTGCTCGTCTTCGTTCCCATCGATTGAAGGCGGATAGTTCGACCAGAGAGGAGAGCAGCTTCGATGGCGCGGTTTTCGGCGGAAGAGGAGGTCGAAGTCGAGACGGAGGAATCGAAGGAAGAATCGGAATCTTCTGAAGAGGACTCAATCGAGAGTTCGTGTTCAATTCTGCAAAAGAGAGAACGGATCAGTCCGATTTGAAAAACTACAGATGAGATTTGTGGCTTACCGTCCATCAGCGTCACCGAGAGTATAGTCCATTTCCAACTCGACATCTGAATCGACGTCTTCGCTCGATTCACTCTCGAGTCCTAAGTTTCGTTTGTAATCTTCCTCCTCGGTATTGAGTTCCTCACTGTCGTCCGAAGTATGCCAGGCATCTTCATCATCTTCAGCCTCGAGTGCATCTTGATCGACATCATCTCCTCGTTCGTGTTCTCCGTTCGGACCTCCGGCGACTCCCCTCGCAAAGTTCTTCATCGCTGCAATATCCTCCTCTCCGAGGTCCTCTCCTATGTTGCCAGCGTAATCATCACGAACTGCTTCCCTCTCTCTTTCCCTTCTTCGTCTTTCCTTCTCTGCTTTTTTCCTTTGTTCATCTTCGACAATACTCATCTCTAATGCCAATCGTAATTCCACCTCTTCTCTCGTACCATCGGCATCCAACAACCTGTTGAGTTTCTCCGCTTCTTGTTGATCGTTCCTTTGTTGTCTTTGAGCGTTTCGTTTCGCTTTCCCTCGTTTGAGCGCCGGAGGTGCTGAAGTTCCCCATTCGACATCAGAGTCGTCCATTCGAGGTTGTCCATCGACGTGACCTTGTCCATCATGAATCGTCTCATCTTCCGAATCATCGCTCTCATCCAGCATGTCATCGATTCCCGCACTTGCTCCCATTCCCATTCGAGCGAGCATCTCCTCACCTTCTTCGTAATCGCTGTCTCCTACCAACCTCCTTCCACCTCCAGCATGCATGTTACCACTCCTAGCGTGTTCCTTGCCCTTCTTTCTCGCAATCTTCGATGCTCGTTTCTGTTGCTTCTTCGAAAGCTTCGGTCCAGGTGGTCGATAAGGATTCGTTTCGAGCTGTTGAGTCGTAGAAGCTGGATAGGAAGATGCAGAACGGATGTTGAGTGAGATAGTAGGAGGTTTGGCGGCTTGAGAGACGGCGGGAGCAGAAGGAGTAGGAGCGAGGACAGGATCGGCTAGAGCGCGACCTCGAGGAGGGTAAACGATCTGTTCTTCCTCCGAATCGGATGAAGAGGAGATCTCCTCGCCTCGAGAGTTGCTCGGGATGATGGGAGGTGCGAGAGAATCGTCGAGGATTACTGAAGAACGTTCGACTGAGATTTCGAAGAGAGGAGGGGATTCTTGACGAGTGGAGCTGATGATTGAATCGTCGACGGGCGAAGCAGGATCGGTAGAGGGAGGAGTGGGCGTGAGGTCTTGCGAAAGAGGGACGATGTGAGGGTAAGAAGCGGCACCAATTCCAGGATGTCCTCCAATTGAAGCGGGAGGAGGCGCTCTTTCTTCGAATTCATCCGTTGCCATCTTGTCGCTGGACTCGGTAACTGGAGGTGCGACGTGAGCTTCAGAAGGCACAGCGTTCGAGGCTTGCTTCTTTGCTGTACGAGATCGAGTTTGAGGTCTGGGTTTATTCGAGTCTTGATCTGCCAACTCCATCTGTCGAATCGATTCAACGAGTGCTGAACCTTCTTGACTCGTATCTTGTACTGGCTTACGAGGGTCGAGGGCACCAGCTTTCGCTAATCCGCTGACGTTCTCCTTGTCGTCCTCGTCGTCTTTTCCTCCAACCGTACCGAAACCTGGATTTGTCGCTTTGACAAAGGTGACCGGAACGAGTAGAGGGTTTGAAGATCCTCGGCCTGAAGAACCTTGGTAACCTTGTCCACCTACTACCGCTCCTCCTCGACCAGCAGCGATTCCTTTTCCTCTGCCTCTCGCACTCATAGGTGATCCTGTCGCGGATCCTCGAGCTCCCAATCCTGCACCTCGTCCTCGTGTTGGTCCGTTGAATGCTGGACTAAACGCTCCAGCTCCTCTCGAACTCGCTGCCCTTCTAGGCGAGTTTGCGAAATCTCCCCTTCCCCTGCCATTTCTTCCTCCTCGATTCGGAGTCGAAGTACCAGAATGTGCGGGAGAAGGTTGTGCGGGAGATGCTGGTGCGAACGGCAAGTATGGAGTAGGAGAAGGGTTGAAACCTGATAGCGATGAGGTCAACGAACGTGCGATTTCCGACTATTCGAACCGATAAGAGCTAGAACTCACCTAGACCAGTCTCTGTCAAATCTGAATAGTTGAACTCTGCCATCGAGTGGTCCTGTCTGACCACAGATCCTCCTCTGCCTCTCCTTCCTCTCGGTGTAAAGCTACCAGATCCATTCCCTCTTCCTCTATTAGGTGTACCTCTAGCCATTATTGTTTCGTTGTGTCTGTGTGTTGCTTGTCTAGTTGGATGAAAGTTGAGAAAAGTGAAGAAACGAAGAGAAGCGAAAGATCGAACAGATCAACCTCACGCCACACTTCGCAATCGAGTATTTACACTCGTTTAATATGTCTATCTGTTCATGAGTCGTATCGAAACTTATCCAAGCGATCTCTTTCACTTTCCATGCTTTACTCCCTTCGGGAAACTTCGTCATCGTCTCGCAAAACCATTTCTCTCAGTCTCATGCTTAGCGTTGTTCTAGGCATTGTGAAGGGAGTACATCGACCCCATACGTCGATAGAAGTTGTCGCGCCTCGCAAGGTGTAAACAAAACATGCAGAAATCGTCTCGAAAGCCTTTCGCAATTTCTCTTTCCTCTCTTTTTTTTTTAACTCAAGACTCAAAGGGTCTTCCCGCTCCAGCTTAGAAATGATGGTAGACTTCGTTTCAATTTTGTACAGACAGCGTCTCATCCCACCGATTCTATTCCTCGGCAGGGTGGAAGACCAACGCTCGGATTTCGATCGATTGACGAGGAGGGACGTCCTCCTTGCCATAGTATTCGGGGTGAGCAAAAGCGGTATGAGGTGTGAGAGTATCTGAAGTGTTGTCCCAGCATTTGAGGAGTAGCACTGCAGAAACGAGTCGGATCGAGTGAGTAAGTTGTTTTCGACGGTTAAAAGCGTAACTCACCTTCTTGAGGGCCCATATCCGGGACGTAATACCAATCGTGCTTCTCGTTATGCTTCACATTGAACGTTTCGCCTTCGACTTGATGACCTGGTTGACCTGGAGGAGGGTAAAGGAGACGAGAGTAGACGAGATCCTTCTCTTTTTCAACAGAGCGGGAGTCACAGAAGGCCAAGGGCATGTCGCGTGCTGGTGCTCGGAGAGGCCTCCAGACGTTGATCAATTGTACGCGACCTGACGGGCGAACCAGTCAACGGGAGAAACTCAAGAGATCAATAGAAGTTTCGGAAACTCACCTCGCAAGAGTTGTTCTCCGTCGAGTCCTTGCTCCTTTGCGTGACGAATCACTCGCCTACTTCCCGACAGAGGTGTTTGATCGACGTGTACTGGAAGGAGAAGTGTATTGGGTCAGTTTAGCGATCGGAAACAGAGAGGAAAGGAACAGGGAATCACCTCCTTGGACAGGCTTTCTCGATTGAGCGGTATCGGGAGTAGTCACCCCAGGTGGGTCTTCTCGTCGGATAGTGTGGTCGAAGATGATCACTCGACTTCCTCCCGTGACTTTCTTCAGAAGCCTGTCAACGGGAAGACGAAGAACATGAGCAACTGTGCGAAGATTGAAAAGCGAGATGAACTCACTCTGTGACCTCGTTGTAATAATGCCCTTGAATTTTTTCCTCATCCTCCCAGTCTTTGTACTCCATCTCAGTTCTAGCGAGGTCGGGATCGACGTAAGCGAATCCAGTCGAATCGGTCGAGATTTGTTTCCTCAATTCTGGATCAGCGAGCGATGGTCGCAGGTCGTAAATCGGCACTTCGACCTTGTCTTGCGTGAAATTGTTTGGAGGTAGTACATCGTGCTTGTACTGTAGAATGTACGATTTCTCGCCTGTTTCGGTTCGAGAAGACAGGGTCAGCGTGGGGTTTTCGAGAATAAGGTCGAGATGACTTCGCTGACCATTCTTCGTTCCTCCAAAGTAGGTCAATGGTGCAGTAATAGAAGAACCAATTGCGAGAGAACCAGGCATGATGGTGACGAGTAGAGGTGTGTAGTGAGAAGAAGAGCAAAGCGAAAGCAGCGCTAAGCAAAAGAGCAGACGAGAAGATGGAAAAGCGCCGGTCCACTTCTCGTGGGAAATCGATGACCAAGCGTCCACACAGCTACCCTAAGCAGGAAGAAAGTAAAGAGCCGACATGATGCGATTGATCGACATGGTATAATCCTTGGGCAAGTCCACATTATTTTCGCAATATCAAAGAGAAGACGTTGACGCGTAGCTTTTCCGTCAGTGTAGAGCTAGGAAAGTTCGAAGTGAATGAGAGGCAGAAAGGAAAGAAGAGAAACGCGTTTCCCATCCCCTGAAAATTTCGTGAAAATTCCTCGGTGTTTTTTTTGACCAAGTCCCTCTCGCCGGTCTGCATTCTACCTCGCTTTGTTATACTGTTCGCGACAAGACTATTCAATAGACAAGCTACACTACAATAGAGGAGAACGACTGCAAGGACCCCTTCCAAATTCACATCTTCTCCAAGACTCCAAGTCCTTCGACATTCTTCGATCTCAACTGAACGAGCAACAACAGAGGCCGCATCTCCTTTCCCTTCATACCCTATCCCTCGCACTCTTCCGAACCCAAAGATGTCGTTCAAGTCCGCCACCATCGCGGTCGGTTTGCTTTCAAGTCTCGCAGCAGCTTCCTCAAGTGTAGAGAAACCTCCTCTCGACTGGAAATTGAAGGAGAGATCAACAGTGACAGATGCTGCTAGTCTAGCTGATCAAACGTTCGATTATGTTATCGTTGGGTGAGTTTCCCATCCGTTCTCTTTCGCAAACGATTCGATCGCTGATTTTCACTCTTGCGACGCGATGCAGAGGAGGAACTGCTGGTCTAGTCATTGCAAACAGATTGACGGCAAACTCCTCAATTACGGTAGCAGTCATCGAAGCGTGAGTCTCTCCTTCGTTTCTGCGCCGGAATCTCCTTTCTCACGCAAAACTCGTTCGCAGCGGTTCTGATGGAAGCGCAGTCGAGTCTACCATTCTCAATCCAGCGCAGGCTTATCTCGCAGGTATGTTGCTATTCTCCCTTGTCATCCCGCCTTGACGGGACTGAGTCTTCGTTTTCTTCGCAGGTATCGCAAACAAAGGAAGTGATTACGATTGGCAGTATGATACGACGACGCAACCAAACCTCAACGGCAGGGAGATCTATTGGCCGAGAGGAAAGGTTCTAGGAGGATCATCAGCTACGAATGGACTTTACATGATTCGACAAAGCGAGATCGAACAGAACTCTTGGGCAACCCTCGCGAACGACACGGAGAGGTGGGGATGGGACACTGTCTACCCATCACTGAAGAAGTCGGAGAATTGGACCCCACCAACAGATTCGCATATCGAACAAGCTTCGATGGTTCTCGACGAATCTCTCCACGGCCTCGACGGACCCATTCATTACAGTTATCCAGGCTACTTCTACGAATCGCAGTATGAATGGATTCCTACTCTCGCCAACATGGGTGTCGAGACTCGTGATCCTGCTGGAGGACAAGGATGGGGAAGCTTTATCGCAACCTCTGCCATCAATCCTACGAACGTGAGCTCCTTATTCTCTTCCTTCGCAACGTGAGATCGCATGCTGACCCGATGTACTCTTCTAGTGGACTCGCTCTTACGCCAAGACTGGTTACCTTGATCCCGTCAACTATCGGACGAATCTCGTCGTTCTAACGGGTTACCAAGCGACGAAAGTCCTTTTCGATGGAACGACCGCAACTGGAGTCGAATTCGCTGCGACAGCTGCCGATACGAAATACACCGTTTCCGCTTCACAAGAAGTCATCCTCTCTGCTGGAGTCATCGGTTCTCCTCAACTCCTCCAAGTTTCCGGTGTCGGCCCTTCGGATCTCCTCACTCCCCTCGGAATCCCCGTCGTCTACGATCTTCCTGGTGTTGGATACCACCTCACCGATCATCTGTCCGGCTCAATCACTCTCAACACGACTTTCCCTATCAGCGGAGATACTCTCAATGCCAATACGACTTTCGCCGCCGAGCAACTCGCACTCTGGGAAGAAGGAAGCGCAGATTCTCTCTACACCGCTCCTAACAACGCTGTAGCTTATGTCAACCTCACCGTGAGTGTCTCCTTCTGCTACGACATGCTTCCCGAGCTGACGTTCTATTCCCGCTTATAGACACTTTTCGGACAAGAAGCTGCTCAACAATTCATCACCGATGTCAAAGCGAATCAAAGTGCTGCTGTATCTGCCTACTCGACGAACGCGGCCGTTCAAAAAGGATACGAAGCGACCTACAATGCCGATATCAACGACATTCTCCCTTCTGCTGTCGGTCAAGCCGAGATCCTTCTTTCCAACACTGGTACCTACGGAGGATACGGAGATGCGATTACTGTTCAGATTCAAGCCGCGATTCAACACCCTTTCTCTCGTGGGTCAGTCCTCATTAACTCGACGAGCACTTTCGATCCTCCCGCTATTGATGCCGGTTACCTCACCCAGTAAGCTTCCCTTGCTCCTTCTTCTTTCGTTCTCTGCTGATCATATCCGTGTGAACAGTCCCGCCGACGTTCAAGTCCTCCGAGAAGCTTTCAAATTCGCTCGTAGACTTTCGCAAACGGCTCCTTTCTCGGAATATGTCATTTCTGAGCTCTCTCCTGGTTCTGCCGTCTCTACTGATGGTGAGTGCATCCTTGTCTCTACCGTGAAAGGGCTGAGCTGACGTTGAAGCGAGTTGTCGGAAACAGAGGAATGGGAAACTTGGCTTCGAGGAGCAGTTTCAACCGAGTACCACCCTGCTTCCAGTTGTTCTCTCCTTCCCGAGGTATGTCTCTACGTTATGCTCTGCTCTAGCAGCTGTTGCTGACCGTTCCCTCCGTTTTTAGTCGCTCGGGGGAGTCGTCGATTCTGCTATGAGGGTCTACGGAGTCTCCGGTCTTCGAGTAATCGATGCCTCGATCGTTCCCGTGTCATTTAGCTCGCACATGACGAGCCCCCTCTATGGAATAAGCGAGAATGCGTACGATATCCTCGTCGCTACGCCAAAAGCGATCGGAGGAACTTCTCTCTCTTCGTCCAACTCTGGCTCTCAATCAAACGATAACCCCTCCTCTACCGTCACTCGACGATCAGCAACGAGTACTTCAGGAGGATCCGAACCCACGACGGGTAGTCAGAACAATACGAACGGAGGATCGAAACTTGGATTTTCGATTTCGGCACTCCTCGTCGGACTCGTCTGTTTCTTCAACTAGACCTCTCACTCTTTCTCAAGAACCTCGAATTCAGAAAGGTCTCTTTGTAACTACTCTCTCGCACATACTCTCTTTCATCCTTCGTTACTCTTCGCATTTTCGCACTTAGACTTCCCTTCCTTTTGGTTCCTCGTATCTATCTATTGCCTCGAGCTGTGAAAACAGTCGACGAGGACGTCAGAGCCTAGCTTTGAACGGACACTATTCTCTCTCTTTCTCTCTTATTTTATCAGTTTCGCTCTTGCGAAATGCAAATCCACCACTCGTTACACTTTGAATTGAGCTCACGGTTCGATGTCTCATTCCTTCAGTGAGGCACGGACGATTACAGTTAGGCAAGAGGTTGAAGAACCAGAACGAGCCATCTCGATTCCGAATTCCTCATGATTCAAGAAGTTGAGAGTACCGATGAAAGGCAAGAGGGTTGGTTTGCAGATTGGTAAGAAAGAACAAAGTGAAAGAAAAGAATCGAGTGAGGGGACCATAATAAAAGGGAGGGAGGGGAGGAAGGACAGTTTTCAAGTCGAGATGAAGAAAAATGAAGGCAGGATTTTGGTAGTGCGGGTCGTCTACTTTTCGAATGATTGGAGGAGCTTCTCGAGGTCGAATCCGGGAGCATCGGGGTCGGTGACGACTGTGCGAAGGAAGTGAGAGGGAAGGAAGGAGGGGAAAGGATGAAAGGGAAATCGAGAAGGGAAAAGCGATCAGTAACATTCTCTGTCAGGAGATGAGTTTCCGATTCCTCCAGCCCTCTCGGAGCGACGTGCGTAAAGAGTCGCACACAGGAAGCTGAAGCGCTGTACTCGACGGAGGGAAAGAAAGAGAATTGGGAAAACTTACGACCATTCGAGTTTGCCTGTTTCTTAGCCCACGCCTCCTTCGCTTGTTCCAACCAATGTTGTCTCAACTCGACCTCCTTGTGTGCGGCGTTTGAATCGAACTGTGATTGGAGAGTTCGACGGTGGACGATTCCGTAGAGAACTCCGAAAGTCAACGCAGAGTATCGGACGACCTATATCATTCCGGATCGGCGGAAGAGAGGAAGAGTATAGGAAGGGGTAGAGTCAGCTTAGTAGTAAGGTAGCCGAGAGAAGACTTGATGAGATGAGAAGATGTTGAAACTCATCAGCCTCGTCCAAACCAATCCTGATCCACTGCATCAAATTCCTAGATCTACCGTTCTTCCCCTGCTGATCCAGCACCTTGTAAGAGTATTGAAAGTCGAGATGGATTGATGAAATCGAGAGACGATGAGAAAAGGCGGGAATCTCCCAAACCCTCCTCCGAGAGCTGGCTGAGTCGTAAGGAGTGTAGCTTACGCTGACAGCAACAGAAGGGGCCATTTTGAAGTAGAGGAGAAAGTGGAGTACTGGAGGGAAAGAGCAACCTCCAAGTCGAATCGCTTCTTGACTTTCAACACTTCACTTGCCCGATCAGAAACTCGCTCATAACACTCTTGAGAGCACGCAGTACCCACTCGCTCGACCCGCACAAACTCACGAAACGAACCAACATTTTTCGTTCGTCCTTTCGAACTCTCTCGCAAGCCCGCAACATGTCTACTATTCAATCAGGAGATCGGTTTCAGACGACTATCAAACTCAATACGAGAGCCAAGGGCTGCCATCTCATCACGGATGAAATAGTTAGAGGTTTGGGGGACAGTTTGAAGAACGTCAAAGTCAGTTCGCACGCTCTCTCAGCTCAGCTTGATCTATCAGGAGATGCTGACGGAGCCTCGAGACTCTGACAGGTCGGAATGTTGTTCCTCTTCCTTCAACACACGTCTGCTGGATTATCCTTGAATGAAAACGTAAAGAATACTCTCTCGTTCCCACGATTTCGCTTCGCAAGACCGCTAATCTCGTACTGTAAACAGTGTGATCCCGATGTCAGAACCGATATGGATATGGCATTAGACACTGTCGTACCCGAGTCCCTTCCTTGGGAACACGTTGATGAAGGTAAGGATCCACTTTTCCTTTTCCTCCCTCCTGACCTCAGGTCTCTCGATCCCTGTATCGTCGAACGGCGTAATGCCGTGGCTACTGAGCTCGAGTTCCATAGCTGACTCCGTCGTTCGCTCTCGATGCGCTACAGGTCCAGATGATTCAGTTTCACATACTAAATCCTCCATCATCGGAGTCAACGTTCAAATCCCCATCGGAAACGGTCGACTCCAACTAGGTACTTGGCAGTACGTTCTCATCCTCTCTCTCTCACACACACTCACGCTTGTGATCGATGTAGATTGATGATTGACTAACCGTTTTTTGCAGAGGAATCTATTTGACAGAGTTTAGGAAATACCCTCATACGAGAAAAGTCGTCGCTACTATCATCTAGACTAAATCTGCTGAGTGGCTTGATGAGAGAGACGTGGAAGTAACGAGGACGAGATGAGGACGAGACGAGAAGGGGTCAAGGACGGAAAAGCGAGATCGAAAGGGAACGGTGTCGAAATTGTAGATAGCGAGGATAGTTGACATGTGAATAGAATGAATCGTACATATTCTTGAAAGGAGGCGCAGAGAGAACGAGAGAGCGAGAAGGATTCTTGCGAGCGAGTCTGGAATTTGACTTGTCAATTTTTCAAAGGCAGCGAGAGACGCGACTTTGTTTTCTCCCCTCTCTCTTCCGCCACCTCAAACTCTACGAACCCACTCTAAAACCATGTCACAAGCCTCACAAGATGAAGAACAACAACAAGCGAACCGAGCTGCTGTTCAACCCGTCGCTATCCTTGTCGTACGCCCTCTCATCTGACTCTCATCATTTGTTTATTTCCACCTCTCACTCACTGCCTCTCAACTCTATAGGGACATGGGTTGAGCGCAAAGGATTGTGAAAAGTTGAAAGATGCTGGATACACCACTTTGGAAGCCGTGGCTTACACTCCAAAGAAAATGTTGACTCAAGTTAAAGGCATCTCAGAGGCTAAGGCAGATAAGATTTTGGCTGCTGGTACGCTCGCGTTACTTTCTTCACTGCCTGATGGAAAGCTGATAGTAGCTGGATTGTGCGAGTGTAGTTTCGAAATTGGTTCCGATGGGTTTCACTACCGCTACTGAATTGTCAGTTCCAACGCTCTCTCATACGCTCGCAGCTCGATATTGACGTGTGAATGGATATCTTAATGACAGCCACGCTCGTCGTGCGGATCTCGTCGCGATTACTACGGGTTCGACCGCACTCGACAACATTTTAGGAGGTTCGTTTTCCTAGTTCCTCTTCCATTACTCCCTTCCCTCGCGCTTCTCACGCTTCTGCGACATCCGAATGACGCTGAACTCACGATCTCGTCGAACGCTATTCAGGTGGTATCGAAACTGGAGCGATTACGGAATTGTATGGAGAATTCAGAACTGGAAAAAGTCAAATCTGTCATCAACTCGCCGTCACCTGTCAAGTACGCCTTCCTCTATTGCTCTCAGTTCAGCATACACCCGCAGTGAGACTGACGGCGATACTCGGAGTGTACAGTTACCTTGCGATATGAAAGGAGGAGAAGGCAAATGTCTATTCATCGACACCGAAGGAACATTCCGACCTGAACGTCTCCTCGCGATTGCCGAACGATACGGAATGAACGGTGAAGACGTCCTAGACAATGTCGCTTACGCGAGGGCTTACAACGCGGATCATCAATCTCAATTGTTGATCGTTGCGGCTGCTATGATGAGTGAATCTAGGTGAGCACTATCTTCCACAAGCTCAAATAGGAGCGTTTACTGACGAGAAGGGATGTAACAGGTTCTCATTGATCATTGTCGATTCAGTAACGGCATTGTATCGTACCGATTTCTCTGGACGTGGTGAACTTTCGGCTCGACAAATGCATCTCGCGAAATTCCTTCGCAACCTCATGCGTCTAGCCGATGAGGTGAGTTCACTGTCACTTCCTCAAATTCCGCTCGGTGGGAGAAAAGGGAATTGACGTGCGATGTGCGATGTTGTTCTCTCGCAGTTTGGAGTTGCTGTTGTTGTCACGAATCAAGTAGTAGCTTCGGTGGATAACGCTCCTGGTATGGCCGGTGAACAGAAGAAACCAATCGGCGGAAACATTATGGCTCATGCTTCTACAACTCGGTGAGCTTCACTCTTCCCTCTCTGTCCTCTAATCGTTCCCTTTCCCTTCTCTTCCTGTCTCCATGTCTCCCGCCCACTTCGGCAAGCCACTTCCTCCAAGATCGAACAATCGCTGATCTCTACCTGCTGAGTAACAGTCTATCAATGAGGAAAGGTCGAGGAGCAGAACGAGTCGCGAAAATTGTCGATTCACCTTGTCTACCTGAAGCAGAAGGGAAATTCATGATCACCGCTCAAGGTATTACAGATATCGCAGATGGTGGAGACGATGAGGAATAAAGGTCAACCTCGAAGCATGAAGGAAAGAAAGGAAAGAAAGGAAGTCGTTCTCGCATCTCTATAATCTCGCTCTCTCGGATTTTGTTCGTGTTTTTCAGTCCAATCAGTGCCCCCAACTTGTACATTCTCTGTCTATAGTACTTACTCTCCGTCGTCTTTACCTCGACTCGATACTCCTTCGCAACCCTGTTTTACTTTTCCCCTCTTCGCATTTCTGTGACTCTTTTGTCGTTCCTTTCCTCCTAAATCTGCAAGCGATTACGTGCTCTCCTGTTACTACGCTCTCGGGTTGCAAGCTGTTCGCTTCTCGCAGTTTCCAAGAGAGTCTGGATTTTGCGAGTCGCTCTCTGCGAAACCATTCTTCGTTTCTTCCTCGCATCTTCACTTCGTCCTTTGACTCGTTCCCGACTCCGTTCAGCATTCAGCTCGTCACAATCAGCCTCACCCAATCCATCCTCCATCAAACGCTCTCGAAATGATCCTCATTCCGTCATCTCTCCTTTCTCTCCTCTCTCAACTCACCACACCACGAGGAGTACCTCACACAGCAATCCTCACATCCTCCTCTTCAGGCTCTATCATCTCCTCCCATTCAGTACCGGTTCAAGACCCTTTGTTTCCGAAAGCAAGTTATCAAGATGACGAAGGATTATCGGATGAGGAAAGGGTTGGAATGTACGCTGCGTTGGCGGTAGGGACTTGGAATGAACAGAGAGGAACTGGAGGGGCTTCGAGGGATCCATTGATGCTCGAGACTGAGGTGATTTCTCATTCGATTTCGCTAGATCTCTCAACACGGCAACTAACGACCTGATTCCCGGAATAGGTTGGGAGGATAGCAGTCATCTCTATCGCCTCGTTCCTGTTGATCCTAATAGGGACAGAAGTCACACCTTGGAAAGTGCTGGATAAAAAGGTAAGAATCGCTTCTCTTGCTCTCTCCTTGCCGTCTCTCAGTGGCTGATCCGGTTCTCATACCTCGTTTAGATCCGCGCAGCTGAAGCGCAACTTCGGGAACCACTCGCAAAGGTTTCCGCTTGAACAGTCCCGCTCATTCTCCACCTTTCTCCCGTCTTCCCACGACATATCTCCCTTTCTTATCTTATCGATACCCTCCATGTCTTCACTACATCATATACCATCTGCAACGATCATACCCTTTCCTCTATCCCTCTTGGACTCTCGTATGATCTCTTCGAGGACCTCACGAGCGATCGAACATTCTCTCACGTTCGCTGCAAGCGCATTCGTCGGGCGTCCATTGAAAGCTATGACCTGGGCTTGAATGGGAAGAGAATCAACGAAGGGTTGGACAGAATCGAAGTTTGGAGGAAGACACCAAAAAAGAAGAGAATAACAAACAACACGGAATTTGAGGAAAAGCTACAATGGAACACTGTCGTTAGCAGCTCCAACCTAGAGATCCGAGTTGGCTACGTCATCATACATACGAGCCTTGCGGTACGATACAGCAGCTTGATATTTCGGGAGGGACCTAAAGTTGAGGACTTTTCGCAAGTGCTGATCTTGATTGTCCTCCTTGGTCGGCAACTCAGGATCGTACTCTGGTCGACGAGGGCGTTCATCTCCATCCTTGAAGTAGCGGTGTTTCGGAACGTCGCTTTCGTCGAGCAAAGCCGCTTCATGACTCCAAGGGACAACCTGCAGGTCTCGAGAATCGCCGAGAAGTAACTGTACTGCGCGACGGTCGACGTACTCTAGACTCCGAAGCCAATATAATCAGTCTTCAGCTTGCGAGGAGGCGAGAAGGCGTCAGACGTACGAGCCATCGGTATCTGCGCAATTCTTTCGACCAGATTCTCCCGGGCAGGCGATTCTCCGGGTCAACATCGGGAGATCTTGCAGGACAGTACTTATCGTGCTTATCACCGACGCCGAAGCTAGAAGCGTGAGCAGCTGTGAGTGAATGCTATAGGCGGTCGAGAAAGAATCGAGCTCAACGCTTTGCTCCAGCCCGCTCCATAGCAGAATTCGCAAACGACGGCCTTGGACTCGAGATCAGTGTGAAGGCTTGCTTGGTGCTCTTTGACTCCCTATGGATATCCCATTCGTCATCGAGTCGGTCTCAGCTACTTTCGGGGAGAAATCAGAGGACGTACAGTTTCCATTGCGTAATGGTGATCACACAGGTTACAGAAGTAATGGACTGTGAAGTCTTTGAGATGTTCATTCTCAACGTGATTGATCAAGCCCTGCAGAACAGGCTCGCGGTGAACAACCCTCGACGGAGAACGGCTCGATGAGAGGAAAAGAGCAACTTGTCTGGACTTTAGCTTTTTGGTACAGCCCTCGTGATTGCTGTACCTCCAGCTACAGTACCACATATTACCAACCTTCTCGATGTACCGCGCAGCCGTTTCGTGTACTGACATAGTCTGCAGCAGGTAGCAATCCCGGTCAGAGATCGTTCTCGGAAGCACTTCTGTCTTGATAGCTTACGAGGCAGTCGTGTCGGGAAGTGGAAAGGGTGTAGCCAAGTGAAGGTTGTGACAGAAGACACGAGGTGTCTAGCGGCGTTGGGCGGAGAAGGATGGAGAAGCGGCAATAGACTGGCTTCGAATTCACTGCGTTTCGACTGCTCAAGTCGATTCAGTAGGTGCCCGCTAGCACGCACTCGGAGTCGAGGAGAGGAAGCGCGAGTCGCGGATGAAAGCAGTCTCACGGTTTCCGTGGTCATTACTAGCCTGTTCCTTCTCCCCATCCTCGCTTGCGAGCGCATTCGAATGTCCTAGTCCTCTTCGATCTCCTATGCATAGCTTCAGTTCAGGAGACTCTCCTTGAAGCTGAGGTCGCGATCACTCTCCGACGGTGAAGGCCACAAGGAGATTCGCGAGATAAACCCATTAAAATGATTTCCGACCAGCGAGAGACAGAACGATAAGAAAGAGGTGAAAGAAAGAAAGAGAAAGCACACAGCTGGAATGCCTGGAACAGAAGTGAAAACTACCAATAAAAAAAAGATTGAACGAAGGCGAAAACCTAGGAGAAATTGCGAGAGAGAGAGAGAGAGGGGAGGGAGGGAACAAATTTCGAAGCGAGGGAAACGTCTAGGGGAGGGACCTGTAGTACGGATGAAGGAGGGGGAAGATGCGAGGGAGAGGGAAGAAGGGAAGATGCGAAAAAAGAGAACTTTTTGCGATGTTGGGAAAGGCGAAAGATGCGGATTTTACAGCTTAGTTGTGGTCAGCGCGCTTAGCCTATTGATCGAGAACGAACACGGGATCAGTTCTTTGGGCCAATGACAGAATTGGGAGAAGAAAGGGAAGAAAGGGAGACTTACACCCTCGACATCGGCCTCAACCATCTCCTTAACGAGCTCATCGAATGCGACTTGTCGCTTCCATCCCTGTGAGTGTGAAAAGACAGAGTAAGTTGATTGATCCCGATAATCTACGAGGAACAGAACAGAGACTTACGAGAACCTTCTCAGCCTTTGCGGGAGTACCGAGAAGAAGATCGACCTCAGCGGGACGCTAAGTAGAGGGCAGTAGAACAGGTCAGCCATCGATAGAGAATGGAAGAAAGAAATGAGCAACTCACGAAGTATCGCTCATCAACTCGAACGAGAACTTTGCCAGTTTGCGAGCACTTTCCAACCTCGTTGACAGTATCCCTCTCTCCTTCCCAAACGACAGTGATACCGACATGTCCGAAAGCCTTCTCGACGAATTCACGAACGGGGTGGGTCTCTCCAGTAGCGAGAACGAAATCATCAGGTTCGTCTTGTTGAAGCATTCGCCACATTCCCTCGACGTAATCACGGGCGTGTCCCCAATCACGCTTGGCGTCCAAGTTACCGAGGTAGAGGCACTCTTGTTGACCGAGCGAGATTTCTGCGACGGCGCGAGAGATCTTGCGGGTGACGAAAGTTCGTCCACGTCGAGGAGATTCGTGGTTGAAGAGGATACCGTTCGCGGCGTACATTCCGTAAGATTCACGGTAGTTCTTGACAATCCAGAAAGCGTAAAGTTTCGCTACACCGTAAGGGGAACGAGGGTAGAAGGGAGTAGTCTCGGATTGAGGAGTTTCGACGACCTTTCCGTAGAGTTCGGAGGTAGAGGCCTATCGAGAGTAAAGCATCTATCAGTACGTGAGTAGCTAGAGAGCAATGGGTAATAGGCATTTACTTGGTAGAATCGAACGTGATTGTTCAATCCGCAAGTTCGGATAGCATCGAGGAGACGGAGTGTTCCAAGACCGTCGACATCACCCTGTCCATTCGAATCAAAGTCAGCCTCTGGTTCCGACAAAACTGATCGTGAAGCACAAACGAACAGTGTATTCAGCCATATCGAAAGAAACCTTGACGTGAGATTGGGCAGCAAGATTGTAAATTTCGGTAGGTTGAACGGAAGAGATGATGGAGACAAGGTTGGTGGTATCGGTAAGATCTGTTTTCAAGAATAGATGGTCAGTTTGAAGATCGAGGAAAGGAAGAAAAGGAAGAAAAGGTCACGAACCTCCGTAGTGGAGAACCATCTTGGGGCCTATCATCGATTCGAATCAAAGTCAATACATTGAACACGCTCTCGTTGAGAAATGAGTACAATAGAGAGCTACTCACGCTCGTGAACATCCCGGTACAAGTGCTCGATACGACCAGTGTTGAACGAGGAGGAACGACGGATCCTGGGCAAGCGGATAAGAATCAGAATCAGCTCTAGTCGCTTAGAACGCGTCGCAACTCGAGAAAAGAGTGCGATAGAGAGGAGGACCCTTCGAGGTGATAAAAGAGGGAAAGATCGATAACTTACAATCCATGAACCTCGTAACCTTTCTCGAGGAGAAGTTCGGTGAGGTAAGAACCATCTTGACCAGTGATACCTGATCACGTCGAACAAGCGAGTAGAGTAGAGGTCAGCGAGATGGAACTCCGAATAAATGCGTGGCAGCTCCCTTCTTTCCCTCTTTCAACTGCAGCTCTAGTACGTGAGAGATGTGACTCACCAGTGATTAAAGCAACCTTGCGAGTCCTGTACTGTTCAGGGTTGAGTCGAGTTCCCATTGTAGGGGCGTAGGTAGGTGCCATGTGAAGTGAAAGCCCTCCCTTGGTGTGGGAAGCAGAAGCTTGTCTTGAAGGAGTGTTACCGGTAGCGAGATCTGCAGACATGATTGATAGAGACTGAAGCCGAAGGGAAAGGTGAGAGGAAGAGGTGAGGGAGGAGGAAGAGAGGAAATCCGAGAAACTTGCAAAGAAATTTCGCGATTTCGACTTGAGAGAGAAAGGGACTCCTCGCACGCCCTCTTCTTCAACTTCTGTCTTCTCCAGGCTTGTACGATCATTCGTGTTGATTGCACACGATTAGAAACGCGTAAAGCGTCCATACTCCTCTTCGAAAAGTCTCTCTTTTCCTTCCCTTCGCACCAACGCTTTGGACTCTTTTCCCTTTTCCCTTCACTTCCTTTCTTCCTCCCGCTCACACCCAATCTGAACTCTTCGCTCGCCACTTGCTAGGTCTCTGCTCCTTGTCCCCTTCAAGAATCGTACCCCTTCCTTCCCCATTCGTAACTCTGGAGTTCCGCGAAAGCTTACAATATACGAGAGTCGAGCCCATCTGGTGCTGCGCAATCTCGTCGGCGTGGCGGAGACGGAGATACATAGCAAGGATAGCTCGCTAGAAGGAGGGAGAGGGAGAAGGAGAGGAAAACAAAATCAAAATGCCTTCTCATTTTCGAACAACGAGTGATAGCTCAGCGCAAACCAGTGCAAAGAGAGGGAGACAGATAGAGAGAGCTACATAACAAATCTAGTGAGAACAGTGGGGGGGCGAACATCAAGAAGAAAGAAAGAAGAAAGCGAAAACCCTTTTCAATCAGCTTCAGGTAATTCCCTCTCTACCAATCTCTCCCAAGTTTCTTCTTTCCAATCCAACTTGTCCAACAACTCAAACACCCTCTCTTCCGTGCATCCCATCTCTGTATACACGTCCTCGACCTGTACTGCCTCTTCCTGAGCTTCCTCCTCCCCCGTAGCCGTACTCCTCAATAACCCTTTCTCCCTCTTGACGATCGCAACCGCTCCCGAATCCCTTCCTTTAAAGACATCCCTCAATTCCTCCAGGTTCGGATTGAACAACCTCGGTTCTAGGATCTGTAGTAGAACGAGTGAAACCCTAAAACAGAACGAATCCCCTTCCAATAGAAAGACATCGAATAACCGGGTCGACAAGTCGAGGGGTAGGAACTCGACGAACAAAGTAGTGAGCCAAGGTTTGAGGTACGTAGAGGGTCGAACCATTGAGGAAGAGAAATTTGCGTAAACTTTGGGCATAAAATCTGCGAGGAGAGTGTCGAAGACTCGTTCGTACGAGTTTAGTGAGAGGGAAGAGATCGTGTAGAAGGATTTCAGGAAGGATTTCGAGATGAGGTTGACGAGGGAAATGAAGGCTTCTGAAGGGGGCATGTTGACTAGTAGTAGACTCGCTGGGTAAGCTAATCCTGGAGGCTGTGATCTCGCGAGTACTCATCAGTTCGAGATCAGACGGATTGAAATGTTCGAAGCTCGTGCTTACATATCGTGGAGGAGTGAGTGGATCATGTACCGACCAAGCCAACAACAAATCCAATAAATCCTCATGCATAACTCCTCCCTTCTGAAACAACTTGAGCGTCGGGAGTGTCCTCTCCATCTCCTCTTCCGCCTCCCTCTTGACTCTCCCCACATCCTCCCTACCCTCCTCTAAAGCCTTCTTCGCTTTCCCTAATGCAGAAGAATACGCATTCTTACTAACTGCCAACCCGTTCCCTATACATAGACTCCAGAGTCGTCCACGGAACCGAACGGGCATCGTACCACCCCACCACAGCTTTCGAAGATGTCGACCTTCGGATGTTGGGTGAAGGACAGAACGCCAGTTTGGGAGAATCGAGGATTCCCAAGTTGGTAAAGCGGACGCGAGGGCTGTGGCTCGGGCGGCAGACTTTGCTTCGAGTTCGGATCTTCGTCGTTTCTCTGTGAAGGTATCGTCTTATCATCAGTTTGAGACGAGGAATGATGCAAACAAAGAGATCTTCACCTGATTCTTTACTCGCTGCAAACATGTCTGCTAGTTGTTTCAAGTGTTTCTCCTATCAAGGAGCACAGTGAAACGATGATTAGTGTCGATTCATCGTGTTCCGAGCAATTCTAATGAGGAGTCGAAGAAGAAAAAAGCGAAGAGATTGCGTGAACTCACTTCTTCCTCCTTTGATTTCGGTGGTAGATCCCTCTGTCTCGTCATCGACACGACACGTTGCATCATACTAGGAGCTTTGGTACTCTGTCCCTTCTTGACCGGACTCGGTTGTTCAACTTTGGAAGAATCTGGAGGTTTCGACATTCCACTCTTCTCCCTCTCTACTTGTTCTACGTCGTTCGTTGAAGCGCTCGGGGAGGAAGGTGAGGTGGTCGTTGGAGCGGTAGAGGCGGATTCTGATATGGGAGGGGTACGGGTCGGAGACGAAGAGGAAACGACGGAAGTTGAGGAAGTTGCGTGAGGAGGGTTAGGAGGAGGAGTGGAACTGCGTCGAGCAGGAGACGGAGATGAATCTGCGTCGTCACTGAGTGATATTGAGGCGAATCCTGCTTCGGGTTCAGTCCATTGAGGTTGAGGAGGAGAGGTAGTTCGAAGGTCCGAGTCCCGTTCGTTCAATTCTGCTTCCTCTGTAGTCTCTCGTCCTCGTTCAGGTGAGCTCTCCTCGTGTGTTACAGCGTGATGGGAGGAATCCGAAGGTGGTGACGAGGTCGAGGTTGACTGAGGGAGAGGGGAAAGGGAACGCGAAGGAGGGGAAGGATCTGTGAGCGAGGTCGAGCGTGACGCGTTGTGAGGATCTTCTGCTTGATCTAGATGTTGCATACTCGACTCTGAGCCAGAATGAGATGATGTGGGAGAGTTTAACAGATGAGAAAACGAAACTGCGAATCCTTGCTTCCTTCATCTCAACAAATCTCTCTTCTGGATGTCTGATCAGTCTGAACCAAAGTTGAGAGTACTATCTCTCAATTGCTGGTGAGTACATTCCATCTCCAGCTTTCCTCGCTGTTTGCTGAACCCCCACTTGTATCAGGGGTTTATGGATAGTAGCAAACAAGAGACACCAACGACTACAAGCTATAGCAGATTGGATCGCAAACTCGAGCACTTCAACCTCTCCAAGAACTTCATATCATTCAGATTCGAGTGAACCACAAACTTCGAGTGAAGGTTATGATGTTATCGCATTGCAGGAGCTATGGGTCAGGGACGATTACGAATTGATCAAACAGAGGGCGAAACAAGCTGGTTTAGTCCATTCGAAATTCTTCTTCAGGTGAGCTCGTTGGAAACGCATCCCTTTCGCAATTTCGGCTGATTCGTCTACCGTGATGTTCACAGCGGTGCCATTGGTTCAGGTCTAGCGATCCTATCTCGACATCCCATTCACTCATCCTGGATCACTCCTTACCCACTAAACGGTTTCCCCCTCCATTTCATTCAAGGTGATTTCTTCGCCGGGAAATCAGTTTGCGGCATTTGTATCGACGTCCCAAAGTTTGGATTAGTCGACGTCATGAACACTCACATGTACGCACCGGGAGGAGAAGGAGACGATGTGACTGGAGCGCATCGAGTTGCACAAGCTTGGGAGTTGGCGAGGTTTACGAGGGAGAAAGCTGAGAGAGGTAGACATGTTCTCGTTGTAAGCCTCTCATCCGGTTTCACTGAACCAGATCGATCGTACTGACCCTCGAGTGGATAGATGGGAGACTTTAATTCTCAACCCCACTCGATCATTATGAGAATCATTCAATCCTGCGGACAACTCTCAGATTCCTTTGCCGACACTCACACTCCCCCACCCTCCATCACCTCTTCACAGCACCGCTCTCTATCACCCCTTGAAGTACTCCACACCCATGGGATAACCTGCGATTCACCGCTCAACACCTATTCCGCGCCAAAACTAAAACACAAATCTCCTTCCGACGACGTGATCCTCCGAGGTGGTAAACGACTCGACTATATCCTCTACCGCTCCCCTTCCGATTCCCCCCACCACCTACACGCCGAATCAAGTACCGTGAAATTAACCGATCCGATCCCACACCTGAACGTTTCCTATTCAGATCATTTCGCCCTCGAATCAATCTTCACCCTCTCCCCCTCTCGACACCTCTCCCCACCTCCCACTCCAGACCCTTCACTCCTCTCCCCCGCCCTCTCAACCCTTCACGCAGCTTACAGACACAACCGCTCCTTCTCCCGACTCCAACTCAAACTATTCCTTCTCGCCCTAACCTTCGTCCCCATCCTAGCAATCGCATCGAGTTTCCTTCCCCTTCATTACCTCAATTGGATCTTTACGTTATTGGGAGTAGCGACGGGAGTCGGAGGAGCTACTATGTTATATACTGGGTTTGTCGGTGGACAATGGGAGGCTGGAGCATTGAAGAATGTCATTGGTGAGATTGAGGATGAGGTTGAGAGGATTCGAAGGAAGGAGAGAAGGGAAGAGGGGGAGGGGAGGGATAGTGCAGAGTTTACGGAAGGGTTGGATGCGGATAGATGTTAGATTTTTATATCATATTGAACGAAAGTGACTACTCGAAACTCTCAAGATCAGTCAAGAAGAGGGCAAGAGAGAGGAGAGGAGAGGAAAGAGGATATAGGATTGTTCAACATGAAAGCTACAAGCTACGATCAAGCACATTCACCTTTTCGACCTTTTATCACCAAACAGTTTCTCCGATCCTCCACTGTACTCCTTTCGACTTGCAAAACTTTCCAAACTTCAAATCAGTTTTCGACAAGACAAACTGTTTCTCAACTTTCGCTTTCTCCTTCTCCTTCTCCTTCTTGTCCTTTCCCTTCCCTTTCTCCGCCTCTTCTTCCGATTCAAGCTCGTCTTCCTCGTCTTCGTCTTGCTTCCTCTTTGACGATTTCTTCTTATCTTCCTTCTTGACAGCTACAGCTCGTTTCTTGATCCCGACACTCGTCAACTCCCTCAATCCCTCCAATTTCCCTTTCTTCAAAGCACCCTCAACTAGCTTCCTCAATCCTGACGAAGCAGTATCTTCGACTGTGAGCTCGGAGATTGTTGAAAGGTGAGGGAGAAGGGAATTGAACGAGTCCGGAGCGGGAGATGAAGGAAGGTAAGCGGTAGTGAGGAGGATAGAACGAATCTTGTGTTTCTCCTGCGACGACAGGATTGAGAGGAAAGGAGAAGGAGCATGCGCGAGTTTCTCCTTGTCGTGTGATTCATCGGCGTCTGAAGCGAGTTGATCGGATTCCTCCTCCTCCTCTTCGTCTTTGACAGTCGCTTTCGCTTTCCCCTTGCCTTTCTCACTGCTTCCCTTCGTCAAATCTCCTCGCTTCCTCGCTTCTTTCCTCCTCTGCGCAGCAACTTGATCTCCCCACCTATCCCAAACTTTCAGCACTTCCAACCCTTTCACCTCGATTCCCTCTCCTCCTCCTGCGACAGGGTAGACCAAATTCTCAATCGCGTTCCAAGCTAGACTTCCCTCGACGTCTTCTCTCCCTCCTGAAATGGGTAGCTCGAGGGATCGTAGTTCGTGTTGTGAAGCGAGGAGGTAGCGAATCATCGTTCCCGTCAAACTCGACTTGTGGATCGAGATCTTTCGTAGTTGCGGTTCATTCAACGGCTCGCTAGGAAGTTTCGTACGACAGTCGCCGCGAAGATGGGTGATTGAGAGGGAGATGAGCGAGGGCCAGGAGGAGAGAAGTGAAAGAAGATCGTTGAACCAGATTTCTCCTTCGAGGCGGAAGTGAGTGAGGTGAGAGAGTTGAGACAAGGCCGCGAGCTTCGGAAAGAGGTGAGCGATCGGATTGTGAGCGGTTGAGGGTACATGGATTGCGAGTGAAGTGAGGGTTTCGGTAACAGACGAGATGAGAGATTTGAGCGACAGGAGGGCTGAAGCTTGAGTGACTCCAGTAGGATAGATCGACGTGAGACTATCAGGAAGAGTGGGTGAGCCGAAGATTTCAGCTGTGATATGCTTCGGAATCCGACGAACCGAATTGATAGATCTTTCGTTTCCTTCGTTTCTTTCTTCTTCCTGTGTTTGACCACTTTTGCAAGCTGCGAAAAGCTAGTAATCTCGAGTGCCTCGTATAGAAGTGGAAGAGCGATCGAAGCAAAGTTCTTTCCGACGAGCGCGAGTTGTACGAGCGAAGTATTCTCGTCTATCACCTCCGATCGAGTCAGTTGCAGCGACTAATCAAGCTGAGAAGAGTGCTCACCTTGATCAGCGTAAAGCAAGATCAATGAGATGACTTCTTTTGGAACTTCGAGCGTTTTGAGCGGAGGAAGAGAAGATTCGATTTGAGGGCGATCCGTGATAGCACGCTTAGCTGGAGGCATCGCACTTAGTCGTCCGAGTTGGATGGAAGTTTTAGCGAAGTTGAAAGACTGAAAGAGGGGAGAGAGAGACGAGGAAGAGGAGAAGAAAAGGAGAAAGACTTCTGGTGCGACTTCTCGCTTCGCAACGGACAACTTTCGGATGGGAAAGGTGTTCGAATGGATTACAGTGTAGGATTAGCTAACAAGGCGAGAAAGTTGGTACTGACATTCGTATTCTGAGAGAAAGCGGAGAGAGATCAAACGAGAGGAAATGGAATCAACAAACAAAAGAGGAAGAGCGAGAGAGAACACAGAGAGGGAAACCCGAGAGACTAGATACAAGACACTGAGAAACCGTCACTACTCGTGACGCCAGCCATCACCTTCATCCGAAAGAACGACAAACTCATCGTCTGAATCTTCAGATTCGAGCTCGCTGCTTTCTTCGCTACTCGAGCTCGTCTCATCCTCCTCTTCGTCCTCGTCTTCACCATCTGATCCAACGACGACTTCGCTTTGCGCCCTCGACGAGAAGTTTGAAGCGGATCCACGGGTGATTGCGTCGAATTCGCTTTCAACTTCGGAGAGGGAGAAAGTCGTCGAAGGGGCGGCGGAAGTGACGGTAGCAGGGATCGAAGCTGCCTTTCCTCCTGCGTTGAGGGAAGGAGTGATGATCGAAGAAGAAGAGAGGGATCCAGAGTTGTGAAGGGTTCCAGTCGATTCAACGGTGATGTCGAGCCAGATTCGATCTCCGAACTTTACTCCATTTCCATCTTGGAGTCGGAAGAAGCTCATGAACCTTCCGTCGTCCTCGGGAGCCTTGCATTCGCATTGAACCTCAACTTCTTCTCCAGGTTGAACGTCGGGTACCTCGAAAGCTTTGACGTTCTTTTGAGCAGCGGCGAAACCTCCTACATTGACGAGTCGAGCGGAAGACCAAGGGAGTGTACCGGTGTTTCGAACTTTCCAGACCTTGCAGAACTCGGATCCAGCAGGAACGATCGATCCATCATGAAGCGTGACCTGTGGAACAATGACAAGGACTCAGTACTGGGAAGGTACTGTGAATCAGGACGAGCGACTCACATCAGCGACAAAAGAGCAACCGAGACGTTCTTCCTCCTCAATGACAACTTTCTCCTCCTCATCTTCAACTTCAGATTCCGATTCCGGTTCGCCCTTGACTTCAGTCATGAGAGGTGTTTCTTCAGTCTCGACGTTCTCCTCTTCCTTCGACTCGACATCGGATTCGACACACTTCTCCTCGTCCTTCTCTTCGTCGACTTGAGTTCCGACTGACGCAGTTTCAGCTTTCTCGCTAACGGCGGAAGACTTGACGTCGGGAGTGGAAGGTGCGGATGACGTGGATGAGGAAGTGGAGGAGGCAGTGTGAGCGTTGACAGCGGCACCGATCGAAGAGAGGATAGCAGCGATAGGGTTTTGATGATTCGTCTGCTGAGAGCAAGATCCTCCAGCGTAACGTTGAGCGATCTCTTGAGCCCTTCGAACAGCTTGAGGTACTCCTGAACTGGCGCCGAAGAGGGAAGTTCTCGGTTGACGAATCTTGAGGAGCAAGTGATCGACTGGGTGACGAGGGATCGGATCGGATTCGCAGTTCGCACAGAGATCGAAGTCGGGACATTCGGGGTGAGTGCACTTGTAGCGGTCTCCTCGGATAGGTGACTTGTTGCAGCTGTCGCAGATTACGTGATGGTGGACAGCTTTCGAGTTGCCTCGGTTCATCCATTCGAGGTCGCGGAGAGCGTGAATCGAGACGAAATTGTGCTTGGGGTGGATGGTAGAGGCTGAGAGGTGGCAGGTAGAGCACAGGTCAAAGTCGGGACATTCGGTGCACTTCTTGCGAATTCCGAAGATGGTGTTTTGACACCCGTCGCAGGTCGCATTGTGTCGGACTGGAGGAGTAGGGTTGACAGAGGGTACGATGGCGGGAGGTGGGGCGGGAACGACAGGACGAGGAGTCGAAGTTTCGGTTTCGATGGTTCCTCGGTTGGAAGGAATCGCGGCAGCTCCAGGACGAGCGATTTCGGCGAAAGTGTGAGCTCCAGGATGGAATTCAGCGCGGAAGTCGACGCAGAACCTGAGTAAAAAGTAGGAGTCAGCGGTTGAGAAAGTCAGAAAACAAGAAGAACTAGTCGACTCACTCGCAGAGGTCGTAGTTGCTGCATCCCTTGCACTTGTATCGATTTCCAGAGATGGTCTTCCTGTTCGTGACGAGAAATCGCATCCGGTCAGTACTGATATGGATCGACTGGAGGAAGGCTTAGAACGTACAGGCAACGATCGCAGAAAACGTGAGAATGGACGACCTTTGGTGAGACAGGTTTTACTTCCTCCTCCTTCTGTACCTGCTTGACTTCTTCCTCCTTCGACGACTTTGATCCCTCTCCAGCATTCAACCTGAAACCTCCAGCTTCATCTCCGAAAGTATCGGCGAGGTGAACGTTTAGATCCTTAACGAAAGTCTCGAGCATTCCTCGTACGGTTCCCCATGATTCCGTGACGGTAGGCTTGACACTCTCTTCCTTCTCGGTAGAAGCGGAAGAGGTCGAAGACACGCTAGCAGTGTCGTCTGTCGAGGTCGAAGGTTCATCGACAACAGCGGAACGAGGTCGAGGAGTAGCGTAGGCGGTGTTGTAGCCAGACTTCTCGAGCGTGCGTCTGGAGGGTAATCCTCGAATCTTCTGACCATCGGGTTTGAGGGGTTCGAATCGTTTCGAAAGTTCGTCGATTCCAGTCTTGCCTCCTGACGACATGGGAGAGTAGTCGATGACAGATTCCTCCGACGATGCGGATGAGCTGGGTTCGAGACGAGCGAGAGGAGGAGGAAGAGAGCAAGTGACAGGTTGGATCGATTCGGTGTTCTTGCGTTTCTCCTCCTGCTTCGATCCTTTCTTCTCGACGATGAAGACCAACACTCTCCTACCCTTCTCGTCGATCTTGACGTTGTCGGGGTTCTGGTGGAGAGGTTGACAGACATTCCTGACAAAGTCGTCGTAACTGTCGAGTTTGATCGAAGGATTTCCGAGCGAGTCGCGGAGAGCTAGGGAGAATGACCCGGGATCGAGAGAAAGTACTTGAGCGGTACGATTGAAGAGACCCTTTAGGAGCGAGATTGCAAAGTCAGACGAGTTGTGAGGCTTACGAGGCGGTGTAGTGAGGAGAGGAATAACTGACTGAATAGACAGCAGGCAAATGAATCTTCCCCGTGTAGCCATATCGTCGAGTCAAGTGAGTCGGTCCATCATCGTAGTGTAGCTTGAAGACGAAGCTGGTTGGAGCTGTTTGAGGAGCATCCGATGAGGGGTGTGAGACAAGGAGGTAGAGGAAAGAGAAGGAAAGAGAAGATGAGAGAGATCAGTGATAGCCTCTATACTTAGCTGAGAGATGCTAGCCTACCTGCCATGACTTGCGAGTGTTCTCGCTGGGTGAGGGGAGGGAAAGAAGGGGAGAGAAGGAAGGGAGGAAAGGTGGCGCTTTGAAGAGTAGGAGAGACGTGGAAGGGTTGAATAGGCTTGTGAGACTAGCTAGATTGTCCTCTCGCTTATCCGAAAGCTCGTAGAGGTGATTCGCGAAAGTCGAGTGAGATGTGAGGGAGTAAGCGTAATAATCTCGATTTCGCTTTCAACAGTGAGATTTTGTGCGAGACTTTCCTTCGTCTCTCGCAGAGACACGATCGATACTCTGTCGAGACAGCGGCTCCGTGAGGATGCTCTCTCTTCTCCAAAAGCTTGCAGTCCTGATTTTGCGATATTTCGCAAGGGAAAGTGAAGAAAGCACAAATCTATCTAGTCTACATTTTGAACGACAACGACACTGACCGACAAAGATTAAGATGGAATAGAATGTATGAGAGGGAAGGGAAAGGATCTAGTACTAATGAGGATAAGGGGTATGCGACTTTCAAATCTTTATGGATTTCGACTCCCTAATCTTTGTGGATTTCGACTCCTTTGTTGGCTCCGAGGGCGTCCTTGATGATACCGTAGAGGAGGAATTGCGATGAGACTAAGCCACTTGTCATCAATATCCTTGGACCTAAACCAGCGAACATTCCTCGAAATCCATTTTTTTTCGCGAGAACGACGAGTTTTGACGCTGCTGAACCTTTCCCTCCTTCTCCTTTGTTGATTTGACTGGATTTGACAGATGGAGAGGGTGGTGAGTGTTGAGAGATCGAGGTGAGAGGAATTGAAAATCGCAATCAACTCACCTGAGTAAGGTATCGGCAGGATGAGAGAGCACAGCAGCTACCACACCAGCACCTAAACCGCATCCAAGTGTGAGACCCGTCGACTCCAGCGTCGTCAAGTTCGCTTGCTTCTCAGGCGAGATCTGTTTGTACGCCAATTCATGTAAAACTTCATTCGTTGCGAATTGGCCGACAGCGTAGGGCACTTGTTTAGCTAAAATTGGGATGAATCCAGCGTAGAGTTCCTTCAAACCACCCTCTGCTGCCATTCGCTTGAAGCCAGTTGCGAGATTCGAGGCGTAGGTTCGGTTTGAAACGAGACGGATTCGGACGGCTTCGAGAGGAGTGAGGAAGACTATAGGGACGGAGAGAAGGGGGGAGATAGGGTTGGAGGAGATAGGGATGGAGGAGAAGAGGAAGAGGAATGGGAATGAAGCGAGAGAGCTATGTCAGCTTTCGACACTTCGAGATTTGCGAAAGTGAAATTTCGGCGTACTGTCGGCAAAGAATTCGGCGATACTGTAGGAGGGGAGAATAGACCGTCGTCAGTATCTCGGCCCAGGGCGAGAGCCTGGTCACTCAGTGAACACTTACGCTGCAGCTCCGAGATAGATAGCCATTCGATGTTCGACAGCAGCTTCAGCTCCTCCCGCCGCTTGCGCCAACTTCAATTTGACTGTATGTCGACAACACAGAGTTAGTCTTGTCTCGGAAGCAACGGCCGCACGACAAAGCGAGGAACGAGGCAGACAAAGCGAGTGTCTAGAAAGCGAGTAACACAGACTCACACATGTCGTTCAACGCGAATTTCAATCCACCTTGTCCAAAATACCCAACTGCTGTTGAGCCGAAACCAGTGGCAAGTCCTCTCATCCCCTCCTCGGCGACGATTTGACGACCTGTTCCAACCATTCCCAGCCTCGCGAGCGAAGGATCCAACTGAATCCTCGTTTTGACGACATCAATCGGTACCATTCCACCGTGCGATAGTGTACAACACAAAGCTCCAGCTGCGAAGAACTTTGCGTAGCTGTTTAACGAGGAGGGGGATCAATTTCAGCTAAAGCCGAAGAGGGATAAGTCGACTCACTCCATGCCAGTGAGGACAGGCAAAGTATTCGTGTGAGGTGTACCTTTGCTAGACATCGTTGAAAGCTGGGTCGAGAAAGTGAAGTGAAGAGAAAAAAAGGGGGGAGAGCAACTTCGGCTTCGAGGACCAGTGATGCAATGATAGCTTATTCGCAACAAAACTCTCCTCCCGTAAGCGCACAGTGTAATGAATTACCAGCTATATATTGTCCATCGAAAAGAATCTAAGCCAAAGAAAACCCAAACCAGAGAGAATCCACCGAGTTAATTTCTAAACTTGAGATGTGTTGACCGATTGAGTAGCAACCGAGTTGAGTGCGGCAGGAGGACAACAAGATGCGTCTCGACAACTGTCATCGACACAGAGAACTGGGCAACCTTCTTCTTCTAGTCCTCGTTCGGCAGCTGCGACGGCTGAGATGTGAGATGCTGCTCTTCCAATCGATGGAATCTCGGTTGAGGAAGCAACGATTTCCGGTTGAATGGTACTATGGGTAGTAGACACATGAATCAGGAGATGTAGGGAGTGGGAAGACAAAGGTGTAGAAACTCACGAGGAATGAATACCGAATCGATGGAAACGACGTTTGATCTCCCGACTGACGTTGACGAGATCAGGACCCTTGACCATGATATGAACTGATGCGACAATCTTCGACTCAGAAAGCGACCAAACGTGTAAGTCTAAAGAATCGATACGGCGTCAGTACGAAAAGATCGAAAAGTAGCTGAATTTGCATAACTCACCGTGAACGTTGATGACTCCTGGAACAGCCGCGATAGATGATCGTAGTCGCTCAAGAGGAACTGAGGAGGGAACACCTTGAAGTAGGATGAAAGAAGCGGATTTGACTGGTTGAGCAAACGAAATGTCAGAACGAGTTCGAGAATGATAACCGAGAACGAGACTCACCGAGAGGAAGTGCGCTTGAGAAGACTGTTGTGAGAGGAGGTTATGAGTTACGGGTCAGCGCACGAATAGAGGAGGGCTGCTCACTGATAACGGTGATGATCAAACTGATTCCAGGATCGGTGTACATTCGCCATTCGTAATCAGTGAGCCAAATGAACAGACCAGCAGCAATGACACCGACGTTTCCGAGCTGATAAGAATGGAGATTGGTCAGTTCCCGACAAGCTTTAGGAGATGGAGGGAAAGAAAGACGTACAGCATCTCCGAGAACGTGCAAGAATACACCTCGCATATTCATGTTGCCCTCACTAGGTGCCTCTCCTCCGTGATCTCCATGTCCCGCATGATCATGATCATGTGAATCTCCATGTCCACTCTCCGCAAGACTCGCCAACGAATTCTGTCCCTTCTTGTGAGTTGGCTGACTCGTCGCTCCATATCCAGCATCATGAGCCTTCTTGAGTACATTCGCTCGTAGTTCTCCCGGATGAATCAATAACTCCTCCTCGATCGCATCCTCCGCTTCACCTAATTCTGAACTCTCATCATCCTCATCGATTACAGTTGAAGAAGCCCCTGAAGGTGACGAGGCTTGACCGTTTACGCCTCCGTTGGAAGGTGTAGAAAGAAGGGGAGTCCTATCTGTAGGCTCAGAGTGGGAGTGGGACGATTCAGAGTGAGAATGAGAGTGGGAAGTTGATTTCGCGGCGGGTTTCGAAGATCCTCCTCCATGACTGTGACCGTGTCCTCCTCCGCCGTGAGAGTGTCCGTGGTCGTGGAAGAGGAACAACCCAACAATGTTGGAAATGAGTCCAGCAGTTCCGACCGCTACGATCAATTTTGGATTCGTCACCTCTGCGAGAATTTTCACGTTTGTCAGCTTCCGGTTCATTGTGCTGTCGAGGACAGAGGGAGCTCACCAGTGTAGTTGATGAATCGAGCGATAGCTTCCATTCCGATCGAGAAGCAAAGAGCGAGGAGGAAAACACCGTTGATTAAAGCACCCAAAACTTCTGCCCTCTGCCAACCATAAGATAATTTCGCCGAAGCTTCGGTCGATTCTGCTAGTTTGAGAGCTTGGAGAGCTACGATCAGACTGCAGACATCGTTGAGCCTGATGGGAAAGGAAAGGCGGGGTTCAATTCAAGGGGCGAGGAGTGAGAAGGGAATGGAGAGAGAAGTCGAACTCACATGTGGAAACTATCAGCTACAAGTGCCAAACTACCCACTACTGTTCCCACACCTAGCTCGAGGAAGAGGAACGCAGTATCGACTGATGAGATTTCGAAGAAAGCCGGAGTAGGTTTGAGTCAGCGACCGTTCAAACGCGTAAGACTTGCAGGCGGATAGACTCACTAGCTAGCAATAGCTTTAGCTTGAACGCTCTGTGTTTGTTTGACATCTTTGAGTTGTAAAGTTGAGAAGAAGTTGAGAGGAGAAACTTTCGCAACTTTGCAGTTTTTAACACCAAGTCCAATTTTCGAATATTTCTTCTGCTTTCGTTCGAAGCTTCGTCAACTCCTATGGCGTCGCGACTAGTATACGAGTGGATAGAGACCCTCCGAACACACAAAGTTGGTCGACGGAACAATTTATTCTTGAAACTATTCGTCGCCAGTTCATCTCTACTTTTGCTTACCTTAGACAGGCTACGTAAGTTTCCTTAGAAGATTGGCCGGAAGTTGTGTCGGAAGAAGGGGAGAGGGGAGACGTAAATCCGCAGTCAATTGATCCTTCTTCTCTTTCCTCCCCTCTCCTACTTTGAACCGCATCACTTCGCTCTCGCTTCTCCATCGGGCCACGACAAGCTATTGCCTACTGCAAGGCCGATGGATGCAGCTTACAATAGAGGTCACGGCGCAGATCAATCAGCAGATTCGGGATCAAGAGATGCAGGAGGAGGATCATCATCTAGACAAGCGATAACGGGTAATCAAGGTGTGTAGACCTCTCTAGCTATACTAACAACTCGAATGGGGAGCTGACCGAGCTCATCTCGCGTCTCTACGTAGCCTCCTATCGACAGCAGATCCCTTCGACTTCCTCCTCAGCCGTTGCCTCCTCTTCTCAACCTCCGAATGCTCCAGCGCCATCAGAGAGGCCACCGAGGCCTATGAACGCATGGCTCATCTTCAGAAATCACCAAGTCAAGCTAATGCAGGATGCGAATCCGACAGAGAGGAGAGCGCAGGGTCAACTTTCAAAGGTATGTTCAGTCTCGCACATTCCCGGGCTCTCGTTAGCTTGACTTCGTTTTCACAGGGTAGCTGATCTTCTAGTCACTGTCGACAGGAAATCGCCGAACTATGGAGGTCTGCTCCAGTCGAGGTGAGGGATCTTTTGTGGCTTGTTTTGACGTTGAGAATCGCGATCTCACTGATGCGAGTCCCCATCGTTTCCCCTCCACCTTCCTGCCCGTTGACTCCGTAGACGAAACGAGCTTACGAAACTCTCGCAAGGGAGAAGAAAGAAGAACACGCAAGACTGTATCCAGGTGAGTTGCGACGACGTTTTGGACTACGAATGAAAACTTTATCAAAGAAGATCGACAAATTGACTTTGCTCCTTTTTTTCCCGCTTCTCTCTCGCACAGACTATCAATACGCCCCGGGCAACAAAGGTGGAGCGAAAGCTAAACGAGGTGGTCGACGACAAACCTCTAGTACCTCTTCGACTTCTCGCTCGACTCCTCGAGGAAGCGATTCGCCTTCTCAACCTAATCTCTCTCTGCCAGATCCCGCTACTGCCTCTTCGACACAGTCTGGACCTTCACCGCGAATGAGAGCGTCTCCTCAGTTGGGCTATCATCCGTATAGCGGTGGTGGTCGAAGTACTTCGGATTCAACTTTACCTCCGATCAACACTTCGTATTCTTCGACGAATTGGCAGAATACCGGGTCTTTGTCGGCAGTGAGCCCTTACTATAGTCAGAGTTGGCAGAGCTTCGAGTCGCCTGCGGGGAGCGCAACTTCGCAACAG
Organism: Sporobolomyces roseus; assembly: GCA_016617785.1. Taxonomy (NCBI): domain Eukaryota; kingdom Fungi; phylum Basidiomycota; class Microbotryomycetes; order Sporidiobolales; family Sporidiobolaceae; genus Sporobolomyces; species Sporobolomyces roseus. Next base: position 1,188,239 of record JADILM010000001.1, read on the forward strand.
TATCAGGCTCCCTCTTCAGCTCCTGCCGATTACGCTGCGTCTTTCTCCGACCACCGACGATCTTTGAGCGACGTGCGACAAAGTCTCGGCTCTGTACGTCGCATCTCTTTGTTGTACAGTAGCCCTTATGCTCTCGCTCGAGCCTGACCGTCCGTCCTTTCTGTCTAGTCATCCTACCTCAATCACCTCCCTCAGTATTCACCAACTTGGCCCGCCGCTTCCTCTCTTCCCCCTACTTCCGCTTCGACCAACGAAATCTCCAGCTTATCTACCGCAAGTAATCAACAGCAACGTGCAACCTACGGTCTTCAACCTTTCGACTACAGCCTCTATCGTACCTCGGTTCCAAATACCCAACCTCAGTCTCAGTCTCATCACCCGACCCACTCACCCTCACCCTATCCTTCCCTCTCCCCTCACTCGAATCCGAATTATCCATCTTCCCACGAACACTTCCGCGAACAGCAACAGCACGAATCGTCTGAACCTTTATCGATACCACATCGATCCACTCCGACTCCCACCTCCTCTTCATCTCCATATCCTCCCTTTGATCCGCACGAACAGCAACAACAACACCCGAATCCATCGCATCACGGAAACGATCAACAGAATGAATGGCAGCAACAACAGTTCCCTGTCGAGACTCATTTCCACTACGAAATCACCTCACCGCCTTCTGCCGCTCCTCCTCCTCCTTCCGATTCCCCTCATCCTCCTGCTCCCCCTAGTTTTGAATGATCCAATCTGTGCCCACTGTTCCACTCCCGTTAATCTGAGTACCCTTGTCATCAAATACGATCTGAATACGAAACCCTCTCTCTCATCGAAAGCGTTCGAGCGGCGATCACCGGAGAGACTCAAGTCAAGTGGTAACGCAGTCAATACATGACAGGAAATCTCGATAAAAGGCAAAGAACGGGGTATCATAGAGAAGAAAGAACGAACTAATTTAGCGAGAGAGAATAAGGGTGAGATCGCTCGAATAGAAGGAAGTGAGCTAGAGACGAGGAGCTAGAGACAATATGAAATAATGGAAAGGGGGGATCACGCGAGAGAGAGAAAGAAGATACTGATATAAAAAGAGGAGAAAAGGAGGAAATGACTACTTTTTCCGTTGGAAAGTCCTGCGAGAACGACAAAGGGTTAGATGGACTGGAGTTGTAAGAGAGAGGAAGGGATGGCGACTTACTTGTTGAGCAGAGTAAGCACTCGAGAGACGTTCAAGCTCACTATAATGCGGAAGAAAGCGATTAATCAGGACGCAGAAGTCAAGCGAACGGTTCGTAGGAACGACAACTCACCATACTCCATATCGAGCTGTTCGACGCCTTGATTCTTCTTCTCGAGTAGATCGTCAATCTTGAGATCCATCTCGAGAATAGCCTTCTCCCGTCCTTTGCTGTTCGATGCGAAGAGACGAGGTCAGCACCTGGAGCAGAGACGACAAAGGATAGCTACGCACTAATGCAGAGCGATCAAGAAGGCACCCGGTGTCGGTGAACTGACGAGGAAGAAGATACTGGCTCGTCTGTTGATCAACACAAACCTTCAAAGTCAGCGAAATGGCGACGAAAACCCTGAGCGTAGCGATGACTAACCGATTCTCCGGTACGTTTGTCTCCATAATAATGTTGTCCTTCTCGAACTGAGCATGAGTGAATTTGAACGGTCCCAACACTTGAGATTTCGCAGGTTTCGTCGCATCTTTTCCAGCGACCGAGACGACTCCGACTCCTGAACTCTTTCCCTTCGAAGCTGAAGTTTGTCGTACATTCTGTAGGTAAGCCTTGTACTGTTCGAGTTGAGATCGCAAGTAAGTGTTGTGATCTCCGATAGTCTTGTAAACGGCATCGAGAGATCTCGTTTCGAGCAGAACCTTCTCCCTCAAGTTTCCGAGGTGAACGAGTTCGGCCGTGACTTCATCCGTCAATAACCGGTAACCATCTCGTCGATCGACCAATCTCAGTTCCTCCAACTCCCTCAACATCTCTTTCACCTTGATTCCTTTTCGAACGAGAGTTGCGTCCTTCGCGGTTGCTGCAGCTTCGGCAACGACGGGTAGTTGTACAGGTCTCCGTTCGGATAGTCGAGGAATAGATCGAATGAGTTGGACGAAGATGGATTTCGCTTCGAGGTAAAGAATGTCGTTTTGAGTAACGTTGTTCTCGGCCATTAGAGCTGTTGTGATGTCTTGAATTGGCATCTCCCATCGAGAGTATAGCGGAAGGTCGATCGTTCGGTTCTCCTTTCGAGGTACTTGAGCTGGAGCGGGACCAAGTTCGTCGAGAAGGATTCGAAGGTGTTGTTTGTCGTTTCGAGCCTGTGATCATTCGAATTTAGTCGGGGTCATTCATATTGATAGAAGTTCAGAGTACTCACAAGAGAATCGAGATGTGTGATGAGAAGAGATTGGGTGTTGTACAACTCGTTGAGGGTAATGTTGATTTGAAGATCCTTCTTTGACAGAGCCATGTATTGATCCATCTGTCCAACAAAGAAGTATGAACGCTGCTTCGAGGCCATCGAAGCAAGAAGATGCATACCTCGAGAGAATCGTAGAAATCGCCGACATCGCACAGGGCGTTCAAGAAGAGGTTCATTCGAGTCTTGTTTGTATCGACGAAAGGGTTGAGCGACATCATGTAAGCTTCTTTCGAGTATGAAGGCTTGTTCGCGAGGTTTTGTAGCATTTTCGCGATCTGTAAAAGGCATTCTTCCGTCAAATCGAGTTTTCTTCTCCCTGATTTAAGCGGGAAATGCTAAACTTACGAGAGTGAGGGTTCTTCGAGGGTGCTTCGCGCTCGCTGGTAAGCTGTCGATGAGCATATAGGCTTGTGGAGTGACGATTGCGGGATTGATGAATCGAAGGAAGAAGAAACCTCCGATCAATGAACAAATCGCGTAATCTGTAGCTTCAGGGTATTTTCGCTGATTCGAGACGAGCATCATCAGCATTCGATTTCTCGCGCCAAGTGAGAAAAGGTCAAACTCACCTTTGTCAAACTTCTGATCTGTTTGCAAATCCATCGAATTCCGTAAGGTACGCTATCGATGCTGTCCATAATCGTCAGGAGGAAAGAGTTGGCGATTTCCATGAGCATCGTCAGTCGAGGTGCGATGATGTTCTGAACGTCTGGATTGGAAGCAGCGATTTCCGGGGTCACGTTTCGAGGTAAATCTTCCGGTAGTTCTCCAGTCTCATCGTGAATCGAATTGATCATTTGTTCGTAGACCTGTGATAAATTTTTGTGAGTATCTTGCACGAGCGAGTCGAGGCAAAGCGGAACATACTTTGAGAGGATTGATCTCGAGATTCAGATCTTTGTGTTCGATCAAACTGTTGATTCGTTCCGCCAACACGCTCTTGAGATAACTTTGCCCGGGTCCTCGTCGAGTATACGTCGTCATCATTCGTGAAACGGGAGTGTTTGCTCGAAGTAGAGAACCGAATTCAGTCGCTGTTTCGAACTGTGCCGAGAGGACGGACTGTAAAAACCGACCAAAGTCAGCGCTTTTCGTTCGGTTTGAGCCATACTAGCGAAGACGTACTTGGAACATGGTGAGAAGCAAGTGCTCTTCCCGCGACTCGTACTGATTTCCGTACAAAGTGAACATAACCGTTTGAAGTAGAGTGTCGATTTCGCTGAGGGAGACTAGTCGGCAGAGTGCAGCGATATGTCGAGGTTCGGATTGTAGCAGGAAGAACAGATTCGAGTATTGCTAATGAAGCGACAGGCGTCAATATTCGCGTCGAAGGTGCGAAACGAATTTCGAGGGAAATGAGCTGACCTGTGTCCGTCGTTCATCCATATCTGATCCTTCACCTTCCTCTACATCTTCCAAATGTTCTCTGACCTCTTCTCGCTCATCCAAAGCCATGCGCTGCAGAGGGAAGAATTCGTCAATTCCGTCGAATTCGTTTAAAAGACATTCTCAGATTTGCTCACGTTCTGAATCAGCAGAGCTATCCGACTGTCAAGGTATCGTACATCCCGTTCCAATACGAAATTCTTCTTTGATTGAGCAGAGATTCTGGCTTTCAGTTCTCGAAGTCGTTTTTGGGCTGTTGCGACGGGAATGAACAAGTCAGTTCTGCTCTGTAGTGCTTCCTCCAGTACAGGTGGTCTTCTATGGTGATTGTAGAGCTGCAAGCATAACCTCCGTCGTGTAGGGTTCGCTTCCCCCTTGAACCCCCTCCTCTCGGGCCTTTAAAGTAAGGGAAAGGGAGACTCGCCTTTGGCCAACTCATCCTCGATCTCTGTATCCTGATCTGCAATCAAAGATTGCAATGCCGAGTAACGGTTCGTTGAACGAGTGCCGGACATGCTGTTTAAAGTCGACATGGAGGAGGCGGGTGAGCGAGCAACAGCCTGCAGTCGTTGATTCACTTGTTGGGGTCTACACTAGTCTACTATCGCGTTCTATGAGATCTTGACGAGTTCTTGAGCTCCTTGCGTGTTGGTAAACAAGGTCGAAGGTCGCGTCCGATTTAATGAACAGAGGGGAGAGAAAAGAGGGGGGAGAATGCCACTCGAGCGTCGGCTCGTTTGTAGGGTGACTCTGTTCTGTTGTAGTTGTCCCTTCTGAGTGATGTAGCAGCTGTTCTACTATCGGAGTCGGGGGTTGGTGGAGGTCGAACTCGTCTCTCCTTCCTTTCTTCCTCCTTCCCTTTCCCTCCTTCAATCATTCTTGTCCTGCGCTTGACTTTCTCTATTCTCTATTGAAGGCTGCTGCTCCTGACACGGTAGGCTCTCGAATACCGCGGCTCACAACTCTCTTTCTCCCTCCCTCCCTTCTCCTCTTCTTCCCCTTTCGCAACTTCTCTTCATTCAGCAAAGATCGCTGATACGCGCAAGTCCGTATCTACACGACACGATACTGTCAAGGGAACTAGAACTCGATGCTTCGTCTTCTGAATTTCAACAAGAGGCTGTCGTTGGAGTTTCGACTTTGAATAGGACCTCCATTCCAACAGCTCAAAGGGCGAGTCTACAATGTCCATCTTCACTCAATTCATTATCCCGTGACTTCGGCTCTGTACCATCACTTCGGCTGACCACGTTCTCGACTCTCTCTTGATAGAAGCGTCGTGCCTGAGCTTCGCATCGATCATCTCATTTGCGAAAAGAACACTCGAAGAACTCGTCGACATTTATGAAGGCATTATGATGGAAGGATGGCTCCCGACGACAACCTCTGTCAGAGGGTTGCTTGACTAGTAGACGACCATGCAGTTTCGGACAACGAAGAGGAAAAGGAGGAGCGGTTAAAGGACTAAGTTCCGAAGCGATCCTTGAAGTCGCAGGACCTGCAGAGTCACTCGACGATCGTGTCGAGAAGAAAATGGGAACTTTGGGTTGACCAAGCAAGGGGCAGAAAACGTATGAGTTTGCGAGAAAAAGAGAAGGAAGTAAATTTTTTACTCCTCCTTCCGAACGTTCGCAATGTCAAGATGCGGAAAGTACTGTACAGTATGTACTCGTTCTCAAATACACAGCAGGACTAGTTTGAAAGCTTATCGGCAGGAGAGAAACGTGTAAAGTCAAGCGGTTATATAAGAGTGTCTCGCGAAGCGGGAGGGAAACGAGAGAGTCCAATGCTCTAGCAAAGGGGTGAGATCTGCGACTCGGGGCAGATATCGTGTGTTCAGTTCAATGAGCGTGATAACGAGAGAAAGAAGGTCCGACGATGCAGAGAGGAAACCGAGAGAGATTGAGAGGGAGAAAGAGAAACGAAGATAGGCACCGAAAGAAAAGAAAAAAGCTCCCACGAGACGAAGAAAGAAGTGGGAGTCGAAACGAGAACGAGAACGAGGCCCACGAGAAGTTTTCTCGTCGAAGCCGATTATCGTTCGTTGCGAAACAGGTCTTGTCTCGTCTTGAGTACACACACTGGCAATCGTTCGTTACTGTCTCACAGAAGCTTTTACTCTATCTGTTCGATCAAAGTCTTGTACTTGTACCTCCACACACTTCCGAGAGAGCGAGAGCAAAAGAAGTTTCGAATTTCAACTCGAAACGGCTGCAAGTCTCTCCGCTTCTCCACGTCAAACACCAAACGAACTATACTCAGTTCGAGGAGGGACATATACTATGTCCTACGTCGCTACAGGTGAGTCTATTCTCTGAGAAAGAGTTGCTTGCGAAGAAAAACAGAGAGGGCGGGCAAAAGTTTCCCTTCGCTCTCCTCTCTTTCGCTTTCTCCACCACTCTACCTCGGAAATCGATTGACACCTTTGAATCGCAAGTAGGACCAGATCTTTCACCTCACAAGAGTATCCTCGACTCGTACACTCCTCGATATCCCGGTTCACTACCCAACTCTCCTTCGACTTTCCATCATTTCCCTCCCCTCCTTCGCTCTTACCAGGGCTTCAGTATGGCTACGTCGTACTCGGGTGGAGATGGTGATTCCCTCGTAGTGGCCCCTCAACCGACTGATCCCGTCAATTCCTCTGCTTCTCTTCATCAACTCGAAACAACTCCATCAATCTCCAGCCATCCTTCGAGACCGACCTCTCCCTTGTTGGATGATTCGACCTCTTTCTACACCTCCTACGATGCATCACAAACGATCCCCGCACCTTCTGAACCCTCTCATCCTCGTTCTCACTCTGCTGAAGAACTCATCTCTTCTTACCCATCTCACAACCCAGAACTCGATCAAACTTCTCGCGCCAGCTCGATCAATTACTCGAAAACGATCAAAGTGGTACAATGGACTCCTCAGCGTGGAGACGCGGGAACTCAAGTGACAATAATTCTCGATTCTTCCGTGATTCGACTCGCTCAACCTACTCTTCAGAATTCCTCGGCCCCTCCCTTCTTCGGTCCTGGTTCGAGTTCATCTCCCGACACTCCTATCAACCGCACCTTCTCTGTCCTGTTCGGTCAAGCACCTGCGCCAACAGATTTCACTCGGGCTCAAGCGATCGATGGAAACGGAGTTGGGCAGAGTATGAATGCGGGACCAAACAGTGAAGATGCTTTCGTAGTCTTGACGACTTTCACACCTTCGAGGCAAGCGATGGGACCTGTTGGAGAACCGGTGTTGGTGATTGTGCAAGTTTTGGATGAGAATGCGGGAGTGGTTGAATCGACTATTGTCGGAACATGGGATGTCGGCGCAGCTCGTGAGTCTCCAACTTGTCACCTTCCTTACGACTTATCTGACGTTGTCTCGTTCAGCTGCTACACCTTCACGATTGAACGCTTTGAAGAGGTCTGGAGATGAACTTGTCAGCGATCGAGACGCTCCCGGTATCAGGAGTGAGTCGCAAAAGCCCCGTTTACCTTCTCTCGATCAAACTGACGCTCTTCCTTACTACAGGTCCCAGTCAATCGCAACTCGGAAGTCCTGTTCGACCAGGAGCTGAATGGACCTCTCCTTCGATGACTCAACTCGGCATTCCCGCTATTCGCACTTCTTCCACCGAGACAGACGCACAAGATTCGAATGGAGTCGTTCCCGCCGCCACTCCCGCTCCTCCTACCAAGACCGCCGCTCCTCAAGCAGGAACGACCCTCGTCAACGGTCAACCTGAACTCATTCGTACTTCGCAGATCCAAGCACCTAAGCAAGGATTCGGAGCGACTTACTCTCACAAGGTCGTACTCAAACTGCAGGGAGATCTCAACACGATGGCGATGGGATGGACGAATGAAGAGTGGCAGAATCGTAGGCGTTTGATTCAGTTCTGGCCTCAACAAGAGGGAAACATCATCAACGTCGCTTTCCGTCCGGTTCCTCAGAATGATTGGCAACCGAACTCGATCACTGTCTCTTGCATCTTCCGCGACGAATGGAACGAATGTTTCGTCACCTCGGTCGACACTATCTACCTCCTCGAAGCTCTCGTTGGATCCCGCTTCTCGGTAGAGGAGAAGAATCGAATCCGTCGCAACCTCGAAGGGTTCAAGCCTTTGACCGTCTCGAAGAGCAAACCCGATGCCGAACCTTTCTTCAAGCTCATCATGGGATTCCCTCAACCGAAACCTCGAAACATCGAGAAGGACGTCAAAGTTTTCCCTTGGAAGATCCTATCGAACGCTCTCAAGAAGATCATGAGCAAATATGTGAGCCTCTATACATTCTTTCTGGTCTATATCCGAATCGAGACTGAAAATTTGCATCGAGTTGCAGTCTGCGAATTATCCTCTCAACGCCGATGGTAGCAACTACACTCCTGATCCCGGGGATCAACCGAGCACTTCTCAAGCAGGACTCGCTGCACCTGTATCGCCTCATCTCGCCAGCACATCTCACACTCCATCTCCTCACGCGGTTTCGAATTCTCCTCACATTCCTCAATCTCCTCACCTCGGACAATCTTCATCCGGACACTTCTCTCACACTTCTACACCACATCTCAATCAATCTCCCAATATTTCGAGCGGTGCTTTCGTCCCTCGCTCCCCTCAACTTCAACAAATTCACTCGCATTCTCCAAACATTCCTCACTCTCCTCAACGACTCAACCTCGTCGCTCCGGTTCCCTCCTACTCTCGAGGTCCTTACGATATTCCTTCATCATCATCATACGACTCTCGCGATTACTCGATCCCGCAACACAACGTGTATGGATCGATCCCTCCGTCGTCGAACGGCCACCAGAATCATCATCAATCATCCCATCATCAACAACAGCAACTCTTCCCCTCTGCGGAAGACTACGGAGTCAACGCTCAACACCTCGCTCCTCCTTCCTCTTCAAACAACCTCAATCATTACCGTTCGTACTCGGAAGGTCTACCTCGTTCTGTTCAAGACGGTCAATCATCGTCGATGTATACTTCAGCTCCTCCGGTCGGCGGTCAATCCTTCACCCATTACGACCCTTCTTCTCACGCCGCGAGCAGTTTCTACGCGCAATCTCAACAAGATTGGGGACCTCCACAACCTCTCAACGGAGGAGGAGGAGGTTCGAACGGAGACCTCAATGCTCAAGTCGACGGCAAATAAAGCAATTAATCACTCTCCCTCTCCATCTGTACTTTGAATCGATACGACAATCAAAAGAATACCCACAAATCTGTTCCAACCCAACTCTAGCAATACCTCTACCTCTCTCTCTCTCTTCTTGTACAATTATAAGTTTCTCACTCTGTTTGCTTTACCACTAGTTCCATCTCTTCCCTACATCCACTCGCAGTAGCAGCTCTTTTCTCTCTCTCTCTCTCTCTCTCTCTCTCTCTCTCTTTGTCGGATTTTGTTCTTTTCACTCCTTCGTTTTTCCCTCCTCGTCCTTTGTCTTTGTCGTCTGTTTGTTTGTTGGGTACCGATATTCTTCAATCGCTTGCTTGAAACCAATCTACGGAACTGCATAATCTTCTCTCATGTTTCTTGACTTGCGAAATTCTTTAGAATTCTCTAGAAGAAAAGTTTCAAGTTGCATCCGACGTGCTCATCCCTCTCCTTCTCCTCCACTCTCCAAGCCCCGTTCATTCGGAGTTAATCAGTTTACAGTCTACACTCCAGTACACCTCTACACTACACTCGGCTTCAGTCCGCACAGCTTCAAGCAAACTTTCTCTCAGACTCTTTCAATCCTTTAAACTTTCTTGAATCTAAAATGACTTCAGTTGTCGGTCTCGGTGAGTGCAGCAGATTGCTTTATCCAGTGCATATCAAGCTGATCAGCCTATGTCTATTGTCCTTGTCTAGATATCGGACAGTACGGATCAAAGGTGAGAATCAATTCCTTTCTTTCATCATGAATTTCAAGTCCTCCACGGCTTCTTGTCCTACGTGTACACTCGCAATATAATCATGAGACTGATGAGAATCTTTCTACATAGATTGGTGCTGCCCGTAACCGTGGTATCGATATTCTCGTTAACGAGGTTTCGAACCGTGCCACCCCGTGAGTTCCAACAGCTTCACTTTCATTGCCTTTCGCTCGCGGAGCATGGAAACTAAGTGATTATATCAATCGCTAGCTCCCTCGTCGCTTTCGGCCCTCGATCGCGTGTTCTCGGTGAATCAGCAAAGACTCAAGAAACTTCCAACTTCCGCAACACTGTCGGATCTTTCAAGCGTCTTATCGGACGAACAATTGAGTGAGTATGACTTATTTCGGAGGAAGCGTTGTGAGCGAGAACTGAACAGCTGAATTGGAACAGTGACCCTGATGTTGAAGTTGAGAAGAAGTTCATGAACAACGAGATTGTCAAGGTTGGAAACACTGTTGGTGTCAACGTGAGTCGCGAGAAGCTCAGTATGGAATTAGAGGGGAAGAGCTGACGGGAAATATCGTCGGAAACAGGTCAACTACCTCGGAGAACCCACTACTTTCTCGGCTACTCAAGTTTACGCCATGTACCTCGCCAAGCTCAAGGATACCGCTTCCGTCGAGCTCAAGGCTGCCGTCAACGACGTTTCGATCGCTGTCCCCGTTTGGTACACTGAGGCTCAACGACGGGCGGTTATCGACGCTGCCGAAATCGCTGGACTCAACCCCCTCCGACTCATCAACGACACTACCGCCACTGCTCTCGGTTACGGTATCACCAAGACCGATCTCCCCGCTGTTGGTGAGCCCTCCCGAAACGTCGTTTTCGTCGACGTTGGACACTCGGACTACACCGTTTCGATCGTTTCCTTCAACAAGGGTCAACTCGTTGTCAAGGGTACCGCCTTCGACCGTCACTTCGGAGGACGAGACTTCGATTACGCTCTCGTTCAACACTTCGCGAAGGAGTTCTCTGAGAAGTACAAGATCGATGTCAACTCGAACAAGAAGGCTATCTTCCGTCTCACTGCCGCCGTCGAGAAGCTCAAGAAGGTTCTCTCTGCCAACGCCCTCGCCCCTCTCTCCGTAGAATCCATCATGAACGACATCGACGCCTCCTCGACCATGAAGCGAGAGGAATTCGAAGAACTCATCTCCCCCGTCCTCGAAAAGGTTACCGTTCCCCTCGAACAAGCCCTCGCCGCTTCCGGTCTCTCGAAGGAGGACATCGAATCTATCGAACTCGTTGGTGGATCGACCCGTATTCCCTCCCTCAAGCAACGCATTCAGGACTTCTTCGGTCGACCCCTCTCCTTCACCTCGAACCAAGACGAGGCTATCGCCCGTGGTGCCACCCTTGCTTGCGCTCAAGTTTCCCCCGTCTTCAAGGTCCGAGAATTCAACACCTTTGACGCTCAACTCTTCCCCATCGAACTTTCCTGGGAAGCTTCGGCTGATGCCGCTGCTGACGAGGGAACCAACATCCTCGCTTTCGACGTCGGAAACGCCATTCCTTCGACCAAGGTCCTCTCCTTCACTCGATCAGAGCCTTTCGAACTCGAGGCGAAGTACGCCAACCCTCAATCTCTTCCCGGAGGAATCAACCCTTGGATCGGAAAGTACACCGTCAAGGGTGTCAAGGCTTCCGCTGAAGGTGCCAAGCAACTCGTCAAGGTCAAGGCTCGTCTCAACCTTTCCGGATGCCTCTCGTTCGAGGGTGCCACTCTCATCGAGGAAGGACCCGAGGAGACCGTTCCCGAACCTATGGAGACCGAATCCGCTGCTCCTCCCGCTGAAGGAGAGGCTGCCGCCCCCGCTGAACCTGCCGCTCCCCCTAAGAAGGTCCGCAAGACCACCAAGACCGCTCTCCCTACCTCCTCTGCCGGTCTCCGCCTCGATGTTGCCCTCGTCAACGACTTCAAGGAGAAGGAAGGACAAATGTACGCTTCTGACAAGCTCGTTCTCGAGACTGAGGTAAGATTTTATCTTTCTCCCGGATCTTATAAAGTCAAGTTACTGATTTTCGAAATCGCTTCTCTCGTCGATAGGACCGAAAGAACGCTCTCGAGGAGTACGTTTACGACGTCCGAGAGAAGCTTGAGGGTGCATGGAAGAAGTTCGCCGCGCCTGAGGAGTCTGAGAAGCTTCGTGCTCTCGCTTCGCAAGCCGAGGACTGGCTTTACTCGGAGGAGGGAGAGGATGCTACCAAGTCGGCGTACGTTGAGCGACTCGATGGACTCAAGGTTCTAGGAGGACCTGTCGCCCTTCGATTCCGAGAACAAGATGAACGACCCCGAGCCGCTTCTCAACTTCGAGAACTCCTTCACTCTTACCAAGAGAAGGCAAACTCTCCCGATTACCAACACATCCCCGCTGACAAGCTCCAAACCGTTATTGAGGATGTCGCCAACACTGAATCATGGCTCTCGAACAAGCTCGCTTCTCAATCCGAGAAGATGCCTTACGAGAAGCTTTCGATCACTTCAGCTGAGATGCTCAAGCGAAAGGACGAGTGAGTACACCGCCTCCCTTCTCATCCATTACAGTTACTGACGATCCTTCGTACAGGCTCTTCAACAAGATCCAACCCATCATCACCATTCCCAAGCCCAAGGCGAAGACTGAGGAGACCCCCAAACCAGCAGCAGAAGAGACCGCTCCTCCCGCTGCCGATGCCGATATGGCCGATGCTACCGAAGCGCCAGTCGAGGGTGCCGAGAAGGAAGCTGGAAACGACATGTCGGTAGAGGAACTTGATTAAACCCTTTTTGTTCGTGTCATTTTTGTGAATACCGTACCCTACCTAAAAGCCCCTTTTTGACAATAGAATTTTGTTCTTTTTGATTCCCCCCCTCTCATCATGTTCATCGTCGTTGCTTGACGTGAGAGTGAGAGTGTTACTTGCGAAATCCGTTTCTTCTTCGAAAGTTCAACTTTTGACTTCGTCATCTCACTCACCTCCTCAAACAACTCACTCCCGCCCAATCAGCTACCCTTCTCAGTAAGCTATCATCTCAGAGCAGTACCAGCGTGCTAGCTGGTGTCTCGATTCCTCTCCCTCTCCTCTCACTTCGCTCAGATCCCGACTAACCTCCTCGTTCTCTACAGCCTCCGATCTACCTCTTGAACACACTCAACCACTCCTACTACTCTCAGAACACTCTCAACCATGTCGCTGCTGTATTCAACCCCAGGAATGATCGCTTATGGAGGACTGACGCTCGCAACTCTCGTTGCTGGTTACATCACTTTCACTGGTTCTGGAACTCAGTTTAATCCAGGTTCATTCTTGGAACAAACTAGTCCTTATGCTTGGGCAATGACGGGAGTTGGGTTAAACATCGGACTCAGCGTGGCAGGAGCCGGATGGTTCGTTCACCTTCTCTCTCTCTCTCTCTGTGCTGGACTCGCACTGATGATGACGAGTGTAGGGGTATCTGGATTACGGGCTCTTCAATTTTGGGTGGAAGTGTGAGAACTCCTCGAATTCGTACAAAGAACTTGATCAGGTTCGTTCATTTCTTCTAGATCAGTTCCTTGTTCACGAGCGTAACTGATAGTATCCAAAATCGAACAGCATCATCTTCTGCGAGGTGAGTTCGGGGGAAGAGTATCTTGCGACGGTTCTCGTTCGAATTGATGCTGACTTTTTCCGATTCTTTCGCTTTTCCCCCCTCATAGGTCGTCGGTATCTAGTATGTGCTCCTCTTTTCTCTCCCTTCGAGCTCCACACATTGACTCCGCGTCGCTCTCTCCAGTGGTGTCATCACGGCAATCGTTTTCTCCGCGAAACTCGGCGCATCTCCATCGATCGAATCCCTCTACACCGCACGAAACTATTACACTGGATTCTCCCTCTTCTGGGGAGGACTCACAACGGGTGTCTGCAACCTCCTGTGTGGTGTAGCAGTAGGAATTTCGGGTTCGAACGCTGCGTTGGCGGATGCGGCGGATCCTCAGTTGTTCGTAAAGATTCTCGTTATCGAGGGTGAGTCTTCGCCCTTCCTGCTGTGCCATCTGACGATCTTGCAAGCGACGACGACTGACTCGAGAGCACACCATCAACAATAGTCTTCTCCTCAATTCTAGGTCTTTTCGGTCTGATCGGTTCGTCTCGATTTCCTCCATCTCTATTAGCATTGCTCGATTCTGATGTTGGATCTCGATGGCGCGCAGTCGGACTACTCGTATCTGGAAAGGCAGGAGAGTTTTCCTAGTTGTCCCATATTTCTCCCTTTCCCTTTCCTCCTCTTTTTAATGTTTGGCACAATCCATATCCCGCTTCCTTCCGCCTCTTTGGAGAAGCCGTCAGGCGGTCGAAGTCATAACGCATGTCTACTTCTCATTCGTGATTCTTCTAGATGTAATCGATTTCTCAAACAAACGGGCCGCGGAATCATCACGACGAGAGCAAGTCTTTCGAGTCGAGCGGAAGCGACAGCGCTGCACTCCTGCCCAAGTCGGTCAGTGAGTCTCGGCAACAATAGCAAACATGAGGGGGTGAAGCGCAACATCTCCTCGGACGCTCGATCGAAAATTCGTAAAACTGCTTTTGACATTTCGATACAGAAAGAGATGTAGAGACGAAGAGATAGACAAGTGATATAGATAAGGGAGAGAAAGGAAGATCTACGAATGCGTCGAGATAACGTTAAAGATGAATAGAGAGTGAAATGAAAGGGTACAGCAGGTGATAGACAACAAGCGAATGAGTCGAATGGGAGAGGGAGGCGATTACAATCCAGTCCAAACAAACTTGTCGCTGAGTCGCATGAAGGTGCATCGTCGCCAGAAGTTGACTTGAGAGTAAGGGTAGAGAGTCTGAAGGGAGAGAAGAAGAAACAGTCAGACGGGATTCGGGGTGAGAAAGACAAAGAAAGAAAACGAACGTGGCAGAGTCCAGTCTTGGGGTCGACGTACCAACTCTGCAAGACGAGGCGAATAGAAAGACGTCAGGAACGATCCGACGAAACTGGAACAGTGAAACTTACGACTCCTCCATCCTTCTCCCAAACCTTCTTCTTCATCTCTGATCGAATATCGGCCATGAACTCGTCTTCGGCTCGCTTCGTGACCTCGACGAAAGGAGCAGGGATGGTGAGTTGAGTCTTGCGGAGTTGGTTGAGAATGGGTTTGATCAATCGGAACATCAAGCTGATTGAAAGCATCCTCGAGTCAGTTCCGAACTATTGTAAGGAGCAGGAGAGAGGAGCGCACGTGACCTGGCATTCAGAAGTGAACAGAACTGAAGAATGACCAGTGGCGGATTGAGGACCCATCAACCAGAACTATCGAGCGCGAGGCACGAACGATCAGTCTCGATTCTGAGGAGAGTCGTTCAGCGATAGTGAGACGACTCACGAAGTTAGGGAATCCAGAAACAGTAGTCGATTGGAAATTCTTGACGCCATTTCGGTTGAGCTGATCTTGGAGTTGAACACCTTCGTCGTTGTAGATCTTCAAAGGGAAGAGGAAGTCGAGCACTCGGAATCCAGTGGCGAGCACGATGACATCTGCCTTGACTTCGCGACCGTTCTTGGTGTAAACCTTGTTGCCCTTCGCGTGAGTGACGACATCGTCGGCGATGAGTTCCATGTTGTTCGAGTGAAGAGCCTTGTAGTATCCAGAATCGAACACTCGACGCTACAGGATGGAACGAGAGTCAGCTCGTGTTTCACAGTCTCGCGATAAGGCGAATCTCACCTTGGCAGCAATGTCGAAATCAGGCTTGAGAACGTCCCAGTATTTCTCAGGTGCGGTTTCCTTGATGCTATTGCGCCACGAGCCAACGTCAATATCGTGTAGAAGATCAGGGTTTCAGATATTGAGAGCTTACTATTCAACGGTGTCCTTGACGGTCTTTTGGCGAGTCTTCTCACCCTTTCGAATGTCGACGATCTTGAAGTGCGATTCCATTGCGAAGAAGATCATCGCTCGAAGGAACCAACCGAGCTGTAGTGAACGAGGTCAGTACGATTTGGCGAACGTAGGCAGAGAGAGGCGACTCACTCCAGGTACCCATCTCATGAGGAATCGAAGAAGCCAGTTATCGGGAACGGCGATTCGGCGAAGAATTGATTGACGAGAACGAGCGATCTGAGTGACTGATCGACATTCCTTGACAATCTCGGGTACAATTTGGGCAGCAGAACAACCTAGTGAGGAATGAAGTCAGAGTCAGCAAACGAGCAGAAATTCGATGCAGTCAATTCGATTCTCACCATTTCCAACGATAACGACATCCTTGTTCTTGATATCAACGCTGTGATCCCATTGTGCCGAGTGGAAGACGTGACCATCGAACTCCTTGGGGTCGAAAGGAGGGCCATTTGGAATACTCAAACCACCAAGGCAGGAGATTAGGATGTTGCAAGTTCGGGTTCGGACAGTGTTGGTCTCGAGGTCGCGAACTTCGAGAGTCCAGAGTCCAGTCTTGCGAGAGAATCGAGCCGTTTCGACAGCGGTTCTGAAAACGACGTAATCCAAGTTCATCTTTTCCTTGACACCGTGGAGATCTGGAGGAGTACGAAGCGCGTGAGTGAGTAGCTCTAGGTGAAGGGGCATTGGAAATCAAAACTCACAATTGAGGATCTCGCGTTGTCCAGCCCATTGAGTCGTAATATCGTAGGCAGGGCAGAACTGAGAATCCGGCAATCACTTTTCGTCAGCTCAGCTCGATCTCAGGACATTGTCTTCCGTGAGGGACTCACAGAGAATGAATATAGTGAGATGGGGATGTCGCAAGCAGCTCCAGGATATCTGGTAGTTGAAGAAGGGGGAAAGTTTAGTGAAGATCGCGAAGAAATGGCAAAGTTTGCGAACTCACCTGTTGAGATTCCAGGTTCCACCGACATCACTACTCTTTTCGCTATTGTGTGCGAATTGTGGGTCAGTTTCGACCCGAGTAATGCGATGATGAGAGCTGAAAGGACTCACTAAACTAGTACATCTTCGAATCCCATCTTCCTCTTCATCTCGATAGCAGCTGCCATTCCAGATAGTCCAGCTCCCATGATGATCCTATACAAGATCATTAGAGGTCAGATCGAGCGTGGCATGAGAGTTAAGAGAGAGGTTAGCTTACGCTCCATAGTGTTCCTTTTCATCAGCTGCAGAAGTTTGCTGGTAACCATCCCAAGTGGTGAAGTGCTTCTCAGAGATAGACATTTTGATTGGCTGGAGTTGTGAAGTTGAAGTGAAGTGAAGAAGGAGGAAGAAAGAGAGTGTTGACGAACCGAAAGAGGGGTCGATCGAACCGGCGAGTTTGAAAAATTCAGAGTCCCCGAAGGTTTCCAAATCTGTTTCTTTTGCGGACACTTCTCGTCTCGCGCGCGCCGCATCGTCCGAATGCCCGACACCTTCGTCGGATCCCGAAAAAGCCGTCGAAGCGACACTTGGATAAAAACGAGCTTTGCCAAAAATTCGCACAAGTACTGCAGTGCCACACTCGACAGTTGACCGATACAAGGGAACTTCGGCGTCCGAGATGCTCAATTGGCAAGGATTCGTGAAAGTACTACGGCATTTCGTCCAAAACTTCCCTGAGTCCCTCTGCGAACTTGCTCTCCAATCTGCGAAGCCAGTCTTTCACTCGAGGCACTTTCTCGTTCTCCCAAACTTCCTTTGATAGATCTGAAACGACAGATCTCATCATGATGTATCTGTGTAGGAGTCAGATTCGCGAGTCAGCTATCGACTCGAACTTAGAGCGAGGAGTGCGGAAACAAAACGAGATCACGTCGACTCACCGTCCGTAAGCGATGTAATCGACGTAGCTTGGATTATTACCCGCAAGGTACTGAGTTCGAGAGAGCGTCGAGTCGAGTGGCAAGAGTGAAGATTTAGCGTGAGAGATCAGGGAATCTGCGAAGTCCTCGAAAAGTTTCGCCGTCAGCTCAGCTACTACAGGCTAGCTGGATTAGAAAGTCCTGGAGGGCAATCGGCATACGTTTATCTTGTGCTAGCATCGAAGCCCACGCTCCGTCTCCGTTCTTCTTGTCAGAGGAGAAATACTCTGCGACCTAAATTTCGTCCCGAGTCATCGAGTGCAGACTGTCAGCTGGTCTGAATCTACATCCACGTATAGGGAAACGTTGACTCACCTCGGGGTCCATAAGCTGACGCAAAGGCTCAGCACCCAATTCGACGAAGGTACTCCATTGAGAATCTGAAGAACCGAATCCTTCGCTAAACATCCAAGCGTACGCCTTTGCGGTGACGAGTGCAGGTGAGTCAGAGTCAGAGTCGATGGGAGTAGCGGAGTCGGGAAGGAAGAGCGAGGGAGCATCGGGGTAGGTCTCCTCGAGCCATCTGTTGAGAAATTCGCAAAGAATGAGCATCGATTCGAAGTCATCGTTGCGCTGAAACCCGAAATACTACTCACTCTTGCTTTTGCGACGTTGCGAGAACGGAACGAAAAGAACGACGCAGCAGACACCTCGCACGCTGCTCGAGAGGCTTCCTTTCGATACGAAGTGATCGATACTGCCACTCATCGTGCTTAGATACAGCTACGAGAGGCTGGCGCTCTGGATAAGCGACGTTCCAGACGAGCAGTTCAATCGAAACCGACACTTTTTCGAAAGAGTACGAACTCGAAGCGTCGGATGTTTCACTCAGTCGGGTTATGTATCTGTGACGACAACGATTGGGAGAGCTGGTCGTCCCGATAGTCTCAGTCTGCGTTCACAACTTGAATCGTGAATCTGAGCTTCTTCGCGATTTCTCTTTCGCTGAATGCGTTGCCTTCTCATGCTCGCTGTGCTGACACCTCTGGAACAGCCTCCGCGTCCGTCGTCGAGAAGGATTGATCGAGCGTTCGTCCCCTTCCGGCCCTCATCGACTTGCTCGGACCTCGTTTGACACTCGGTGTTTTGAAGGACGTCTCTCTTCTGGGTCTTCTCCTCTCTCTCTCCTATCTTCTCATTTGACCCCTATTGACACGACCCTCAAGACCCTTCTATTCACCTCTCGATCGCCTCCCACGAAGTCATATTCTTCGATCGTTCTTCTCCTTCTCTCGTTACCCACTTTGACCGTGAGTCCTGCGTTCTTCCTCGAGGAGCTCCGTGTAGGTTTTGAGGTTGATCTTTCCAATACCTTCCCTTCGTTTCGAGCAGCCTCGCACCTCGACCTCCTCCTCACCTTCGACTTTGACTGTCTCGTTTGCCCCGATCTCAACTCGCATTCGCGTACGCTTTCCCTCCCAAGTCGGCTTCGACCGA
Source organism: Sporobolomyces roseus (assembly GCA_016617785.1). Classification (NCBI taxonomy): domain Eukaryota; kingdom Fungi; phylum Basidiomycota; class Microbotryomycetes; order Sporidiobolales; family Sporidiobolaceae; genus Sporobolomyces; species Sporobolomyces roseus. The sequence goes on from JADILM010000001.1 coordinate 1,207,196, forward strand.
TCTCGACTCAGCTAACGGACTTTAGCGTTTTCCCGCAGTCCTCAAGATGGATTTCGCTCATTCTCAACCTCATTCTTTCGGTTCTCCTTCTCGACCTTACTCTGCCGCATCTCGACTATCCGACCGTCACTCTCCAACGACTGCTCACTCTCTCAGCTCTTACTCTTTCCCTCCAATCTCCCATCATCCTCCTCGTACTTCTGATGGAGTTCAAAGAATCCTCTCTCCTCCAATCCTATCAAGTTTCGCCGCTGTCGACCCTGGAGAATCCCACTTCTCCTATCAGCCTCCTCCTCCCACCACCACTACTCATTCGACGGAACCTTTTCAGGAGGGGACTCGTCGACCAAGATCCTACAGTGAATTCGGATTAGATTCATTCGCAAACGACTACTCGAACCTCGAAGAACGTCCAGCTACTCCTGAACCCCTCGAATTCTCTACGTTAGGAAGGACCGTGTTCGAAGGAGGAGATGCGAGACAAACCATCGCTTCCTTCTCTTTCGCGCAATACCTTCGTCCTCTTCCTACTCCCGACGATCTTCCTCCCATTCCCGATCTACCTCCTTCGCATCACCCTCGTTACTATTACTCACAAGACGAGCACAGATCGAACTATCCTTCGTTCCCTCAGTATCAGAGGACTGAACCTCTTGAATACGAATCTGAATCGACTCGTTTAGCTCGAGCTGGTGACACCTCTGCTTTCGAATGGGCGAAACCTCTTCCCGGTCCCTCCTCTTCCCGACCTCATCCTCCATCTCAAGCTCGAAGTGAACCTTATTCCTTCCCTCCCGTCGACAACTCCCCTCGATCAATGCAACGAACCGTTTCGAATCAAACCGCTTCGACTTGTACTACTGTCGAATCCTCCGAGTCTTACTGGGACGATGGACGTCACGATGAGGAAGGATACGCTGGTGGAGAAGGTGGAGATGCTGGAATGATTGAAGAATTCGATGATTTCGATCTACGAGAACCTGTCGACCAGGAGGAAGAGGAGATCAAGAAATCATCAGTTCGACGAGTACTTCCACCTCTCGACTACACCCCACCTCGAACTCGTTCCGACTCCGTCAAGAATCAGCAAAAGAATGGTTTTGAACGACGACGAGCAGTTCCTGGACTCTTTCGACCTTCTCCCGAATCGATGCTCGCATCTCAACCTACCGTCTCCTCCTCCTCCTCTTCCTCCACTAACGACGATCGACTCATTCCTTTACCCACCTCATCGAAGAGAGGACGTCGAGGTGGAAACGCATGGAACGCACCTGCCCTCCCGGATTCAATCGATTTCTCTTCCCTACCCACTAAGAAGTCACGTGGTCGACGTCCCCCAACCGTCCCTGAACTCGGGATCGAATCGAGGTGTGCGAGTGAGAGTGGGGATACAGATTATGCTGGATTGACTAAAAGTGGGAAACCTAAGAAGATTTGGTTGTGTAAAGTTAGGGATTGTGGGAGAGTGTTCAAGAGAGGGGAACACTTACAGAGACATGTTAGATCAATTCATACGGATGATAAACGTACGTCTCTTACTTTCCTCCTTGCAGAACTTGAGCGGAGACTAATTTTGAGGTTTGTGAGTGGAGAGTAGCTTTCCAATGTCAATGGAAAGGATGTGGGAAATTCTTTAGTCGACACGACAACTTGAATCAACACTTGAGAGTTCACAGAGAGTTGGGATTGACGGATGAAGAGTTCAGTAGACAGATCGCGGGTCATTTCGAGAAGAGGTTGATGAGTAGTGGCAAAGTTCAACCGAGTCCGACTGTCAGGAAACGTCAGCCTACTGCGAGGGGAATGGCGAGGAGAGGCGGGAAGGGGAGGAAGGAGGATGAGAGCGAGAGGGAAACGAGTTCGTTGAGTGGTGAGGGAGGGGACAGCGTCGGAGAGGGTGAGGAACGAATTCGTGACGCGGTCTGAAGGAGGTGAGATGAACGTGTTGATGAAAAGTACCTAGACCTTGTAAGCACTCGAATACCACATCTTGCGAAAAGGAATGAGAAAACTCACTTTCGCAACCCTTTCGATTTCGCAGAGATTTCCTTTTTTTCTTTTCTCCACCCTGTTTCTACTACTTTCGACGCTTTCAGTTCTCTCCCTTTCCGTCTCTCAGTACCCTTCGTCCTTTCGCTGTGATCCAATCATTACTCGATTTCAGTACCCGCCTCTCTCCTCGCTATCCTACGTCAAGCTGTGCTTTCCCTATATCCCTATTCCTACCGTCTCTCTCTCACCCACCATACCCGACCGTTGCATACCCCTCAACTCTGCCGTTCTTCCCCCTCGATTCCAATAGATTGTTTTGGTTTTGCTGCATTCGTCGTCTCTTCTCTAGTAGTTGCCGATTGTAGCTTTGTTCCTAGTTGTATTTGTATTCTGTCCGAGCCTGTTGAGAGTAGAGGTAGCGAGTTTCTTGTGAGAAGTAAGAAAGCCAAGTTTCCGTCGCGTCTTTCCCTTTCCCTCTCCCGATTCACCCACTTTCAAGAATGTCGAGTTTATTCGCTACAGGAGGTGGTAAGAAGTCTACCGTACCCATCTACACGTCCTCTACACCACGGCATCACGCTTCAACCTCGTCTTCCTCCCGACTCAACCCACCTTCTTCTTCCTCTCGACCTACAACTCAACAACAACAACAAGTATTATCCTTATCACCAGATCAACAAACCGAGATTAGAGAAGCGTTTGAGTTGTTCGATTTAGACAAAGATCAGAGGTTGGATTATCATGAGTTCAAAGTATCCTTGAGAGCTTTAGGGTTCGATTTGAAAAAGAGTGAAGTATTGAAATTAATGAGGGAACGTAATAATCATGATCAGAATGGAGGAGAAACGGGGGGAGCGGGACAGTTGGTCATTGGATTAGAACCATTCATGAGTATAGGTAAAACTCCTCTCTCTCTTTACTCGTATTGAAGTGGAGGGGAACTGATAGCGTGCGAGGTGAGGAATGTACAGCGGAGGAATTGATCCTTTCGAGAGATCCGTTAGATGAGATTAGAAGAGCGTTTAGATTGTTCGACGAAGAGAATACGGGAAAGATATCGTTTAGAAACTTGAAGAAAGTCGCGAGGGAATTAGGAGAGAACTTGACAGATGATGAACTGTGAGTCTGAACAATCGCACCGTTTCGAATGGGAAGGAGAAGGAGGCAAAAGGAGCGAAAGAGAGCTGATTTTCGTTTTCGAGGGTTCTTGAAAACAGACAAGCAATGATTGAAGAGTTTGATTTGGATCAGGATGGTGAGATATCCGAACATGAATTCATCAAGTAAGCTACCGTTCTCTCTCTCTCTCTCTCTCTCTCTCCTTCTCTCCACTCGTTCTCAGAAATCTCGAGAAGAAAAGAATCTTTTCCTTTTTGCCCGTCACTTCGAACATTGTAGCTGATACTTTCGGTACATTTCTCTTTTACAACAGTATAATGTCCGATACATCCTAGTTACCCCCCTCTTTCCCCCCTTATCCTCGTACCCAATCTATACCCTTCCCCCAACTTTTATTCAGTATACCCCCTTGTTCTCTCCCCCTTCCTCCGTCCTAGTTTCCTCCAATACGACCCACATTCCTTCCCCACCCAATTCGACCTCTCCAACCTTCCACCCTTCCCCTTCCCCCAACTCATCCAATCCCAACTCTTTCAAAGGTAATTCCAATTCCCTCGGTTCCTTGACGAATCCCTCCACTCTAACTTCCGGTCTCTCCCCTTTACTTTCATAACTCGATCCAGTTCCTAATCGTCCTTGAAAGTTATTGAGACCCCAACTGAAGAGTTTCGAGGAGGATTGGGAGGAATCTGAAATTGCTATCGCGTAACCATGAGCTGCACGAATACGGGTTATAGGGGATGAGAAAGAGGATGATAAGGATTCGAGGAGAGTAGGTCGGAGGGATGATGATGGCGGGGGGTGGGGAGAGGTGGATAAACCGAGAGAACCAAATCCTGTTGTGTAGATATTGTTACGATCTAATGTGATCGGAATTCCAAAGAGGATGTCAGTACTGTTTGAGGCTCAGAATGAGCTGGGAGTAGATGATGAGGGGGTAGTGGTTACAAGGAAGAGAAAGAGAGAGAGAGATGCGTAATTTCAGTCGAAAAGGGATCTCGTTCTGGATTCCTCTTTTTCGTTGTTCGAGAACGAACATTTCCGGCTTGTCAAGCTTCTCCGACTCCGCTGATCGTCCTCTGCTCTCTGAGAGAGAGACGATCGATCAAGCGAGTACGAATCCGATGGCCCCGGCAACTTTTCTCATCCTTTTTCATATCTCTCTCCCTTCTCGCGCTCCTATCCCTTCCGTCTCCCTTAAAGATAGAGAGAGAGAGAGAGAAAGAGAGAGAGAGAGAATATGAGAACTCACCATCCAATATGACTCCGAAACTTCCTCCACACTTGTAATCGACGATTTTCCTCCCATTGTCCAAACTGACTTGCAAAGGTTCAAGAATCATATCAATTTTCCTTCCATGTCCTGCTTGACCATACTCCTAACCAACCCACTCTCCAAACTCCTATCAGCCTTTTTGAGCGAGAGTGAGAAAGGAGGGAGGGAGACTATTTACAGAGTTACCCCAAGTAAATAATTTCCCTGAATTCGTTATGAAACCACTCGTATCACTTCCAGTCAAGATTTTTGAAATTCCACCTTCTTTCTCATTGATTGATTTGGACAGGGGGATTCTAGTGAGAGTGTAAATGTCGGGATTGAGAGGGGAAGAGGGAAGGGAGAGTTGAGAGTCGGTGTTACAACCTGAACCGTATAATTGACCCGATTCTATAGATTCACACCGAGTCAGTGAGGGACTGGGAAGAGGAGAAGCGAGATGCGAGATGGAAAGGCGTACCAGTGAGGATTAGGAAATGTTCGTAACCTGTTTCGAGTTGGATGATTTTACCTGCTTCTTCTTCTTTGGGGAGAGTTACTAGGGTTGGAGTAGGTAAGATTTGTGGAACTGGATCTGAGGAGGAATCGTCGTGATTCGATGGAGAGGAACGGGGGAATAAAGTGGGTTGGGATAAACGACCTCGAGATGAGTTGCCGAATGAATAAAGTGAATTACTACGCTACACGATATCCTTTCACTCTCGTCAAGAAGCTAGAAGAGGAAGGGAAGGGAAAGGGAGAGAACTCACGTAGATTCATCTTGTTTGACGAGGAGGTAACTTGATTGTAGTGCAGTTTTAACTGATTCTACACTTTCCCCTGTAAAACCTTCTACTAAACCCCTAGTACCTTCTTGACTCGCGAACCCTATTCCTAGTTGACCACTCTCATTCCTTCCCAATGCAATGACTCGATCTACTCCTTGTTCGTTACGATAAGTGATGAGTGAGTGACCAGTTGAAGAAGAGATTGAATGGATTTGAGTAGGAGTGTCGTGTTGTCTACCTAATTGGGATAGCCAGGTTTCGAGTGGTACTGGGGTTAGGGTAGGGTTTGAAGGGGATTGACGAGTTGAAGAAGGGAGAGAGGATTGAGAGGTACAAGGAGGTGAGAGTGGGTTGTAACCACTCAGTAACAAGTGAGGGATCCGTCGAATCGAGGTTAGACGTGATAGTGACATCGCAGTAACTATTTGTAGAAGCTAGAGAGAGAGGGGAAAGAGGCGAGGTAGTTTCATCATTCATCTTTTAGTTTGTTACCATTCACTCCTCGCCTCGCAAATGAGTCCTTCAAGGGGACAACTCACTAAATCAAGGCGCACATTATTCGCCGCAATCGCCACTGTCCTAATCCTCCACTTGATAGTGTATCGTTCGACCTATTCCCTTCGAACTCAACACTCTCTCCACCTCCTCCACAAACGCACCCTCACAACAGAACATCATCATCACAACAATCACCGGCCCCAACCTCCATCCGAACATGAACCACAAACCGAAGCTTTAATCGATTGGTTGAAACTTTACAAACAATCGACTACCGCGAACAAACCTTTCTTGTTTGGTTTGATGACAGTTTGGTTGGTATTCTTATTCGCATTCGTTGGAATTTGCGCATCAGAATTCTTTTGTCCGAACCTATCCCACATCGCTTCGAGATTGGGATTGAGTGAATCTGTCGCAAGTCTTTCCCTCTTCCCTTTACACCGCTTTTTGAGTAAACTGATTGTGGGATGAGGTTGGATTAGGCTGGTGTAACTTTCCTGGCATTCTCGAATGGATCTCCAGATGTATTCTCGACTTTCTCGGCACTCAAGAGTGATGCCGGTAGTTTAGCAATTGGTGAATTGATTGGTGCTGCAAGTTTCATCGTTTCAGTCGTAGCGTACTTCTTTTTCCCTTCTCCCTCCCTTCTCTCTCTCTCCCCTACTCTCACTAACTCTTAGAATGTACAGTGGTTCAATGGCTTTAATCACTCCGTTCAGAGTAGCGAGACATACGTTCCTGAGAGACGTTGGATTCTTTACCTTAGCAGTTCTCTTAACTCTCACGATCCTCTACGATTCCCACATCCACCTCTGGGAGGCTCTCACCATGGTAGGACTCTACATAGTCTATGTCGTGTATGTCGGGGTTGGGAGTTGGTGGGAGAGTAGGAGGGACGAGAAAAGGAGAAAGATTAGAGAAGCGAGGGAAGAGTATGATGTTGCGAATGGATTGGGGTTTGAAGTCGGGTTGGAACAGGGGGAGAGTAGTGATGAGGAGGAAGAGAGAACGTTTGGGGAAGGTGGTGATATAGAATGGGAACCAGATCAAGGTGGTACGTATAATCTCACTTCTCTCCCTCTTCTCTCCCATTCTCTCTTCAACTCACTCAATCTCGAATTCCTACCCCCCCCGTTTGTAGTGATTCGACTCCCAATTTCAGGATCTACGACCCCTCGTTCGACCCGATCAATCTCTCCAGCCTACTCAACAGATTCCATCATCTACCACTCACGTCCCTCTCATTCCGCCGGTTCCCTCACTCCACCTCTCCTCTCCCACTCCCACTCCCGATCCCGTTCAACATCCCTCATAAACCCCTCTACTCCCCACACACACCGTTCTCGACCTCCCCCAACCCCATTACTCGCAACTCCGAGCTTATCGACCTCGGCAACTCCTCAGAAGAAGAGTAGAGCAGTCGTTCGACCGAGTTTGTTGGGTGCTATAGAGTTTAGGGATGTCGTCAATAGTTTGAGTAATGAGAGGAATTCATTTAATGCGAGGGATGTATTAGGAGTTTTAGGGGGAAAAGAGGAGAGAGGAGGAGGAGGGAGACCTGGAATGCATAGTAGGACTCACAGTAGTAGTTCGAGTAGGATCAGTCAGAGGAGGAGTCCGAGAAGTGAGGGAGAGGGAGAAGTTCAGTGGGATTGGAATGGATGGGGAACGGGATCTGAGGGATCTCAACAACAACAGAAGAGGAGGAAGAGAGCTAGTACTTCACCTCAAGGTATGGGAGGGGGTTTGAGGCTGCAAGGTGAGGACGATGTTTTGGCGAGAGGTGTGTTGGAAAGGATGGGAGGGGATGAGGAGGATAACGAGACGGGGAGTGAGGGAGCGGCAGAGAATCCTTGGGAAGAGGAATTGGAGCAACGAGCAAAGGGGGTCAAGAAAGTACCTTCGATCCTTTTGACGAGTGCGAATGGGTCGGACACTCTGATTCCGACCACTACTTCGAATATGGAGGAAGGAGGTTCTTCTTCGATTACGGTTACTGGAGAAGGAGATGGAACTTCTACTATTCGACAATCTCTCAAATCTCCCTCTTCTCCCCCAACTCGACAGACCCCTTCACGAAGACGACTCTTACTCTCCGCGACTCTCTCCGCCCTCTTTCCTTCCCTCGATCAATTTACTTCGAAATCAATCATTGGTAAAATTACGGCGATCATGTGCGTTCCAGCATTGTTGGTGCTTAACTTGACGTTACCTGTTGCCGAGGAACCGAGTGGAGAAGTTGGTGGCGACGAGTGTTGGGAAGAGAAGGAGGATGAGGAGGACGATCGAAGTGTGAGAGGAGTGCCGAAAGGGATTAGGTTACCGGATGATGGGACTGGTGATGATGGGAGTTTATTGGAGAGACGATCGATCGATGATGGATCATCTGGTGAGGAGGAAGACAGGATTGGAGGTGGAAGAAGAAGTATTGGAGGAGAAGCGGCGGAAAGAGTAGGAAAGAAATTACATTCACCTGCAGTTGCCCACCCTCACTCTCACCATCTCACCAATTCTCACCCTCACGATCCAACCCAAGACGCTCTCCCTTCTTTCCCTTGGTCGAATCCTACCTCGAATTTACCGACCCCTCAATCCAACGCTCCGCTTCATTCTCCATCGAGTTATTTCAAGATCAAGACTTCATCAGAACAAGGAACGATCAATCGGATCAGCTCGAACTCGTCTGGAGAGGACGAAGGTGAGGAGCTGAGCGAGGAGATGGAGGAGAGGTTGAGGGAGAGGGAGGAATGTTTGGCAGGGAGGAAAGTTACGAGGTGTTTGACTGCCGTTCAGTGTACTCTCGGTCCAATATTCTGTACTTGCGCTCTGCTCGGTACGTCCTCATCTGTTGTCGTGATCCGAGAACGAGTAAAGCTGACATGAGGATGTGTTTTAGCGGACGAATTGGAGTGGTATCAACCTCTACTGGCACTGTTACTAGGGTTATTCTTTGCGACGTTGGCATATCGATTCTTCCATGATCCTCGTCACCCGGGTAGGGTCACACTCTGTTTCATTGGGTTCGGAATCGCGATGGTTTGGATCTTGATGATCGTTAATGAAGTTGTTGGAGTACTACAAGTGAGCTTACTCTCTCTCTCATCTCATACTCGAGCTCAAAACTGACTGGGTTCTTGGCTTGGAAAGACATTTGGTCATATTTTTGGAATCTCGGATGCGATTCTAGGATTGACGATTTTCGCAATGGGAAATTCTCTCGGTGATCTAGTAGCCAACGCTACAGTAGCTGTGGGTTTTCCTTCCCTTTCATTCTTCACACTGTCACTGACATCCTCGAGCGATGTATAGCGTATGGGTTATCCATCAATGGCGATTGCAGCCTGTTTCGGAGGACCAATGTTGAACATTCTACTCGGAGTCGGCCTTTCCGGCACATACCTCATAGCGTCCTCTCCGACTCACGAACCGATCCACGTCGATATGGGAAGGACGTTGATGGTGAGTGGAGTAGGATTGTTTGCGATTTTGGCAGGAAGTTTAGTCGTCGTTCCGATGAACGGGTACAAGATGAGCAAGAGGATCGGTGCGATCTTCATTGGTGCTTATACTGTGCGTTTCCGCTTCGTTTGAGAGCGTACATTCGGAACTGATTGATTCGTTTGTGATTCAGGTTGTTTTGTCTATTAATGTCGCTGCCGAAATCTGGCTGTAATCACTCGCTTTTCCTCTCATCACTCTATCGACTCTATCCTTCCCTCTCGATATCCAGGATATGTCACGAATGCGTTGTATTACTTTTCAGATCTGTCATATGTCTCACACACGTTTTGTTCGTTGGTTTTAGTCTTTCGTATTTCTGTTCGTGCGTCTTTGTCAAGCTGTACTTATCTCCATCTTGTGGGAATACAGACACTGTTCACTCCCGAAGACGCTTCCCTTTCGAGACAGGGATATCGGGCGAGAGAGAGAGAGAGAAACGGTAGAATTCGTCGACTGTTGTCTGCAGCGTTGCGCTCGTGCGATATTGGTGGCTCACATGTCACACAGAGCCCCGTCAGTAAGATCTGTCGCTTATTGCACTCGACAGGCGAGAAGGCAGGACGATCTTTGCGATACGTCTATTACCGCTTTCTATTTTTTCTTCAAGTTGTCAATGTCTGATACGTAAGCTTGTGATCCCTTATGACCTACAGGTTGAGAGCATCGGTCTTGATATCTTCTTGTGCTCCGTGACTGTCCGCGGCTTTGGAGTTTGCCGCATGTCTCCAAGGTTTCGCACCTCTGTTTTCCTCTTCACTCGTCTTTGCCTCCCCCCCATCCAGTTCAAGGTGGCCCCCTCGGTTGAGGAGTCTGTAGCTCGACATGAGTGATGATCGATCGTACACTGTGCCGGATATGGACGCGGAGACGAAGCGCATCAGGGAGGAGAAACGTAAGGAAGCTAAAGACCATTTCGTTGGGGAGACACGCGGTGCCTACTTCTGCAAGTGGACGGGCTGCCGTAATCCTAACCTCGGGGTCTGGGAGAATGTGAGTCTTTCGAAATTACATCGTCACGACTTCTCCTGATCGTCAGCAGCCCTTTGTCTTGACAGGCGGCGATTCGACACGTCCTCCGAGCTCATCTGTTTGACTTCTCTTTGCACTGGTATTGCAATTACTGCGATCGGCATTCAATGAGACGGGAGGTAACTGTTTTCTCGAGTGACTCTTGCGACCAAGCTTTCGTAGCTGACCCAGGCTAGTATGCGCACTGCGTTTAGGAAGTGGTCAATCATCAGAATGACCTGCACAAGAATCTGTCGTCTAGGACGCACGAGTGTGAAGATTGTCGAGCGATTTCGTACACTCGATTGTAAGTCATCGAAGTCCTCAAGCATGCGGTCCTTAGCATCTACTGATCCTGTTCCGACTCATAGAAGCGAGCTCGAGAATCATCTTGTGTATCAGTGTCCCGAGCGTGCAGGCTATCCCGAGGATCGACTGCGAGGTCGGAAATGGTTTGGACAACTTGACCCACCAAGGTTTCGCTACACTGTGGGCAGCATCTTCCCGAAGGAGTCGATCTGACGTCACGACTGACACGTTTGTCCGACAGCATGTCTACTATCGCCTTGTCCCGCTACTTGAAGGGGATCACCGCGAGATGGAGGCTTACCCATCGAGCTCGGAAGCTGCTGTACTGGACGAGCGCGACGTCCCGAAACATCACTACTTCAAAGACGAAGATGAACACCCTCGTCGATCCGAGTACGATCCTCATCTGCCGACCAAGGAGGACATTCAAGACCATCACTTGCGAAAGCTCCTCAATTTCAAGTCCCTACCGAAATGTCGAGCTGCTGTATCGTACCGCAAGGCTCGTATGTATGATGACGTAGCCAACTCGGATCTCTAGGTTGGAGCTGCTAACGACAGTGTTCCATTGTAGCTTTTTCCTCGAATTCCGTGTTGTTTGTTATTCTCTTCTTTTTTGGTGTCTTCCTCCAAACTTCGATTCTGTCCAATCCTTCGTTGATTCTCTTCCCATTCAAGTCCAGGTCATAGCTTTCGATGGACGCCCGACGAATGCGCTCGCAGCCAACGTGAGAGAATGTTCGATCGCTCGTGAGGTCCTCGAAGAGAGCATACGAGAGTCCACGGGATAGCAGAAAGGGCATGTTTGTTGTAGATGGTATATGGTGTACTGAGGCCATGGAGGGTATCGATGAGATAAGAAAGGAAGATATGTCGTAGGAAGCTGGGAGAAAGGTGGAGAATGAGCGGGACTGTTCAAGCGGAAACCTTTGCGAGAGGTTCCCGAAGTTGCAATTCAGCTGCGCGAATCTAATGGAGGTACGAGAACCGGGTCAGCGACTTAGAGACGGCAAGGAGAGAGCAAGAGAAGCGATTCTTACCTTTTTATCGAGCACTTTCCAAGGTGTCACTTCTTTCGCTATGAGGAACAGCAGGAAGAGAGCGATAGAGAGCACGGCTGTCATTCCGATCGACTCACGGACCCTAGCGAGCATGAGTCGTCTGAGAAATCCAGCCAGAAAAGTTGACAGCAATAGGAGCAGGGAAGCCTAAGCGAGCGGGCAGACAACACCATCTGCATGGGATATAACCAGCGAGTATATCCGGCCTCGTTCAAGACCCAAAAGTCGAGCTTGTCTGAGCGAGACTGATGAGGACGAAAGAGAGAAACGAACTTTCAACTTCTTCCACAACCCCTCGATCACTATGGTAAGCTATACAGGCTACTCAGAGTACTCTACAGATTCCTACTGACTAGTCTATGTCGAGTACAGGCTGCACAAATCTCGACAAACACAACTGAGAGGGATATTACCAAAATGGAGCGAATCGGTATGATACACCTCTAGCTAGCTACTCCATGCACTCTAGGAATGCTGACTGAAGCTATACAACACATATGACAGGTGCTCACTCTCACATCCGAGGTCTCGGACTCGATCCGACTACTCTTGAACCTCGAGGCAATTCACAAGGAATGGTAGGACAAGGGAAAGCTCGCAAAGCAGCAGGAGTCATCTTGAAGATGGTCAATGAAGGTAGGATCGCTGGAAGAGCTGTATTGATGGCAGGTCCTCCTTCAACTGGTAAAACTGCTATCGCAATGGGTAAGTCCTCCCCCTAGTCCCTCTCTCTAGGAAGATACGAGTCGCTGATAGAGATAAGGGTGATGTAGGTATGGCGCAATCATTAGGATCCGACGTACCTTTCACTATGATCTCTGCTTCCGAAATCTTCTCGCTCGAAATGTCAAAAACTGAGGCACTCACTCAAGCTTTCCGACGGAGTATTGGTGTGCGAATCAAGGAGGAGAGTGAGATCATCGAGGGTGAGGTGGTAGAGATTCAGATCGATAGGAGTTTGACTGGAGTGAGTTCTACTCAACTTTCCTCTATCTCTCGCTCGAAAACGTTACTGAACGATTGACTCCACAGGCTAGTAAGACGGGAAAGATCACGATGAAGACTACCGATATGGAGACCGTGTATGATTTGGGAAACAAGATGATTGATGCTTTGACGAAAGAGAAAGTTATCGCTGGAGACGTGATTGTGATTGACAAATCAACGGGAAAGATTTCGAAATTGGGAAGATCATTCACGAGGGCAAGAGATTACGATGCTATGGGTGCCGATGTGAGTTCGAAGTCTCCCCTAGTGTTGTCGTTTCGAATCGCTGAACTAATTGGGAAATTCGACTCAGACGAAATTCGTTCAATGTCCAGAAGGTGAACTACAAGTGAGGAAAGAGGTTGTACACACCGTTTCTCTGCATGAGATCGATGTCATCAACTCTCGAACTCAGGGATTCCTTGCTCTATTCGCTGGTGAGTTCTCCCTTCTTCGTTCTGAAACACCAACTTCGACTCGAACTGATGTTCATCCATGTCTGTAGGTGACACGGGAGAGATTAAGAGTGAGTTGAGGGATCAGATCAACCAGAAAGTGTCGGATTGGCGAGAAGAGGGAAAAGCAGAAATCGTTCCTGGAGTGCTATTCATCGATGAGGTAAGTTTCTACTCCTTCTCCTCATCTCACAGAGCTCTCGCTCACGCTGGTTACTGCCTCGGTTAGGTCCACATGCTCGACATTGAATGTTTCTCTTTCCTGAATCGAGCGCTCGAAACTGAATTGGCTCCTATCGTGATCATGGCTTCAAACCGAGGCATGACCCGAATAAGAGGAACGAAGTACAAGAGTCCCCATGGTATCCCCATTGATCTGTTGGATCGAGCACTCATCATCAGTACGAGACCTTACGAGATGAGCGACATCAAGGAGATTCTTTCAATTCGGTGAGTTCGAGCTCTCTCTTTGTGTGCTCAAGATCCACATCGGCTGATGAATCATATTTGATGAATGCAGTGCGCAAGAAGAAGACGTCAACCTCACTCCAGCAGCTCTCGAAATCTTGACCAAAATCGGTTCAGAAACTTCCCTACGTGAGCATCGATTGCTCTCTCCCTTGCCCTCAGTCGTGGCTAACGATATTCGATAAATTCGATCAGGCTATGTCATTCAACTCATCACGCTTTCAAATCTCGTTGCGAGACGTCGCAAATCTACTTCAGTCGACGTTCCCGACGTTCGAAGGGTCTACACTCTGTGCGTTCCCTTCTCTTTCTTCAACTCGAGAGGACCATGCTGATTCGAAATCGTTGGTCGTCAGGTTCTTGGATGAGAATCGATCCGTACAATTCTTGAAGGAACAAAACAGTCTCTTGATCGGTGAGGATGGAATGATGGGAAATGTAGGTGTCAATGGAGGAGAGGCCGATCAGATGATGGTGAACGCTTGAGATGGAATTTGTGAGTAAAGAGGGGATCGAAACTGAAAATGAACAATCATCTTTCGAATCGATCGACGAGACCTCCTCGAGATGCTCGTCCATCGCCGTTCATGCTCGGAACGTCGCTCTGGCAAGATTTCTACAATATGGAGACCTGTTCCAAAATTGGCTGAACCCAGAGTTTGACAAAGACTAGTCAGACTTCACCTGAGCCAACGAATTACTCCCTCTGCCAAAGTTCGAAATTATCTTTCTACTCGCCCTCTCTCTTTACCGACACCCAGTCCTTCCCCATTTGTACCCTCCTCATGCTCTTGGCTGTACATTGTCGAAAGCACGAGATGCTCATCGCTCCGAACGTAGCGAATTCCGCAATTCTCGAATCTCTGTTTCCTCGAAGCCGTCTCTTCCGTAATCGAGTGCACCTTTTCTCTCCCTCATGTCGCTCTAACGATCCAGTAGAGCTACGGTCAAGCGTTTATTTGCATAGTCTTGGTCAACGATAATCGGTGTTGTAAAAGGGAGTAAAAAAGGGAGATACATTTTTCGAGGCGAGAGAAACGGGTAGAGAAGGAGAGGTTGCGAAATAAAGGGGATGAGAAGGTGCTGGGGTATAGTGTGAACAGATGGGAGAATGGGGTATATGGTCGGGAAGGGAGAAGGAGAGGGAGGATTGCGAGCTGGAAATGGGAGAAAAGTCGATGTAAAAGGGTCGTTATCGGGGAGCACATTTGTAGAGGAGCTACACTGCTACCTCAGAGAGGGGTGCTACTCATCAGCTGAGTCTCGCGTCGAGACAGAGAGCCAGCAACTCACCCACTCATTTCCGATGATCCGAATCGACTCGCTCTGCCTGCTCTCACTCCTTTAGATCGCTACTTGTTCTTGTAATAAATCATCCCTTTGTCTCTTTGCGTTTACTTCTAGGAATTGGTAGAGGACGATGAGGATGACTGCGAGTGAACCAAACGTGTTGGCGAGATTTGTGAGGAACATATCACTGATTGGGGACATTTTAGAGAGTTGGAGTATCTTCGCAGTTATCGGTATCGAGTAGGTAGTGCTGCTTCAAGATGGGCGAGTGAGTGGCCAGCTTGAGGGCTGGAAGTTATTTTGAGGAGAAGAGGTTCGCTTTCAACCAACAACTCGACTACTCAGGAAAGCGAGATCAAGCCGACAGTCACTAGGATCTAGTACAGGGGAGCTAGCGCTCATTCAAGGTACGTCGTTCGTCGATCTTCTCGAGCGAGTTAACGTTTGTTTGTTCATTTCTCATCCTTCAACTTCTTACCCCTCGCTCTCACCCTAAACAGCTAGTACTTCGCTAGAGCAAACCCTACAACTTGAAGGATCAGATACAATTCACATCCACATCAATTTCGAATCCTCATCCTCAAAAAGTGAACGAACCTCTCTCACTCCTTCCCCCTTCTCTCTCTCGACCCCGGTTCTCCCTTCCTCTCCTCCCATTCACTTTCGATAGCTCGGAACACTACCCTCATCTACCTCTATCGACCACTGAATGTCCCATACCCCAAATCAATCAACTTCTCACGCTCGTTCTCCTTCAGTAGAATCTACCACTTCGAATCAACACCAACGCCGAGTATCAACCCATTCTCTCGGTATATCATACGCCTACGGTGCACCTTCTCCTCAACAACCCAATACTTCCACCACTTCCCCTCGTGCAAAACGAACGAATCGTAAACCTCCAGAAGAACCCCTTGTTCGACCTCGACAACAACGAGAATTATCAGTAGAAGAAACTGGGAGAGCTATAGAACCCGCCGCAGTACGCTACTCTCGATTACAAGCACAGAGGAAACAACAACCTGAAATTAGTGGAGGAGGAACAACGTCTTCAAATTCGAATTTCAACAAGATGGCTTCGTTGAATAACACGAGCGTTAATATCGCGACGGCTTTCAAGGCTGCTACGAGTGGGAACGGCCCCGCTATGGTCAAGGCTGGTAGAAGGGAAGATTTCCCTCCTTTGGAAGAGAGGAGCGAGAATCGAGAAAACGATGAGAGACGAGAGGAGGGGAGTAGTAAACAGGCTTTACCTGGAGGAGTCGATGGGAGTGCGAGTAAGAAACGTAAAGTGAGTCCTAATTCGCTTCCTCTCTATGTAAGGAGAATTTGCTCAAGTTCCCTTTGTTTTCGAATGGACGAACAGAAGAATGGAATCAAGGATCCATCATTTCGACCGAGTCAACGTGAAGGAGAGATGGAGAGTAGTGAAGAGTATTCGGAGGAACACGAGAGTACGAATGGGAAGAAAGGGAAGAAACGTGCGAAAGTGAGATCGGAAGATGAACAAGGTCTAGCAGGTAAAATCCCTTTTCTCTTCTTTCCCTTCTGGTTGAGGCTATCTGACAGTGGATCGACTTGAATGTGCTAGACGATCCTTCAGCAGCAAATTCGACAGCATTACCACGCAAATCTCGACGTTCTCACAAACCCGCTGATCCGTCTTACAAGCCATCCGCCGACCCGTCCTTCCACCCGAACAATACGTCCTCCGATCCCGATTCTGACGAGGATGACGTAGGACGAAGAAGGAGGAGTCGAAGCAAGAGTGGGAAGGGAGGGATTGGGGTCGATGCGATTCCGAGAGGGATCAGGGATGGCGAGGTTTGGTACGGGAAGGGAAAAAAGAAGAGGGCTAGTCGGGGAGGAAAGAGTTCGGGGACTCCCTCTTCGTCGAGGAGAAGGAGCGGAGAGAGCGTCGAGACTGAGAAAGCGGGAGATAGGGAAGAGGAGGAAGAAGAAGATCCACAGAGGGACTTGGGAGGGAGGGAACCGCAAGATCATGATTACGGTACACCTGATCCAGAAGCGCAGGAGGTGGACGAAGAGGAGGACGAGCAACAAACACCACCAGCCCACGCAGGAAATCAAAGTGGTGGACTCGTTTCCTATTTCCTTCGACGCAAATCTCCGTCTCCAAACACGAACGCTCCACCGCCCGAAGACAACGGTGCCTCCTCGACTTCGACTCGCAAAGGCTTCTCCTTCCCTTCCTTATCTCCCTTCCGAAATCGCAGCCACGATCCTTCCCCCGACCCAGCTTTCGCCGCTTTCGACCGTTCCCTCCACGCCTCCTCTCACTCTCAATCTCACTCTCAAGATTCCTTACAATCGATCGACGAACTCTCTCACCTCCGAAACAGTTCATACGATTACAGCGAAGAGGAGAAGATGGTACAAATCGCCGAGGAGCAATATAGGAGGAACAAATCGAAACAACAAACTTCTTCTCAACCTCAATTCGCTCCAGCAGCAACATCGGTTCCAGCGAGATTGTTCACTTCGAATCAGAAACGAGTTCAAACTCCTGGTACTCCCGTTGGAATGACTCCTGCACCGAAAAGTGGTGCTTACCCTCTCACTCCTGGATCACCTGCCAACGCTCTTCAACGAAATCGAGCGAATAATGGAGGAGGAGGAGGGAAGAATCGATTACCTGCTCCACCTTCGATGTTGGGTCAACAATCTTCTTCTTGTTCGAGAATGGAACGAGATGAGGGAGAAGGTGTTTGGGGAAGGAGATGTGGGAGCGCTGTGAGACCGGTCGTCGAGATGGTTGGGAGGTTTAGGAGGAAATTACAGGATCCTCTGTTGGATTGGGGAAAGATACTGAAAGCTCTAGGAGGAGCTTTGGGAGTTGTCACTTTACTACTCGCTATTCGGTAAGCTCATATCTAACTCGAGAACTTCTGACGAAAGCACGAGACTGATGAACTTGAGGATCGCCTCGCAACCGACAGATACGCTGATTCAACCTCGAACCGACTTCCACATTTCAGCTCTCACTCTTCCCCCTCGACTTACTCTCCACCATCCACTCCTCCCGATTCTATCGACGCTCTCGTCTCTCGACTTTCATCCCTCGAATCAGCAGTCGGCAAACTCTCTACCTCAACCGACTCGGACCGTTCGACCGCCAAACATGATCGCTCACTCCTCGAAAGGGTGACGGATCAGATTCAAAGACTTGAACGAAATCTCGAGGAAGAGCAGACTGGAGTCAGAAGAGAATTTGATCAACTCGAGAAGGAGCGGTCGAAGGATGCTCGGCAAGTCGAAGGATCGGTCAAAGATGTCAAAGAGGATCTTGGCTCACTCACTCGACGAGTACAAGAGCTTTCCGCCGCTCGAGAAACTGATTCTACTCGACTTGATTCGCTCGAAACCGGAGTCGACTCGACGACGAAAGAACTCGAAACACTCTCTGCACAACTCGGGAAACTGTCGAAGGAGGTCGAATCTGGACTCAAATCGGAACGTATCACTCGATTGGCGATCGCTGCGATCGAGAAGAAGTTACCGGGCAAGATTGGAGTCAGGTTGGATTCGAGTGGGAGGTTGGAGATTGATCCGACTTTCTGGAAGTATCTCAAGGAGGCATTCGTTGATCGCAAAGAGGTCGAGAAGACGGTCGATAACAAGCTCAAAGCGTTCGAGAAGAGATCTGCTTCATCGGGAGGAGGAGGATTGTTCGGCTCAAAAGACAAGGACAAGAAGGATTCGCAAAGCGTCGTCGCTCAGCCACCTCCTTCGTGGGACGACTTCCTCTCATCGAACGAAGAGTCCCTTCGAACATGGATCGCCTCGGATCTCGAAGGTCGAGTTGGAGGGGACGCTTTCGTTTCGAAGAAGACGTTCCTCGACCTACTTCAACGCGAGATCAAACTCCTCAAACGTGATTTCGAGTCGAAGGCGAACGAGAACTTTGAGCAGATGGGTCAGGAATTGTTGTCGAAGGTGGCGAAGCAAGAAGAAATGAGGAAGAAGGATTTCGCCTACGCTCAACACCACCAACAGCGACAATCCGGCTCTAGCTCGGCTTCGATCAATGGACCGGTCACGATCAAGTCTCTCGATGGTCAGAACGTCACCGCCGTCATCTCCTCCCTCGTCGACTCTGCCCTCCTTCGTTACTCGAAAGATGTCCTCGCTCGACCCGATTACGCTCTCTTCACTTCAGGAGGTCGCGTTATTCGATCTCTCACTTCTCAAACCTATGAACCGCATCCACTCAGTAGAAGTCGAGCAGCACTCTCCTGGATCACCGGTGCTTCTGCCCCTCGAGGCAGACCTGCCGTAACTGCTCTTCATCCCGACACCGCTCCTGGATCCTGTTGGCCGTTCGAGGGACAACGAGGTCAGATCGGCATTCAACTGAGTCGACGAGTCGTTCCTTCCGACATCACGATCGAACACATCTCTCGGGATGTCGCTCTCGATGGGGACGTTTCCTCCGCCCCGAAAGACTTCGAAGTCTGGGCAGTCGTAGAAGGACAGGAACACGTCGTCAAGCTCGCTCAGTACCGTCAACAAGAGATCGAAACGAAACGATCGGCTCAATCCTCGACTTCGCTCGAAGACGCTTTGAATAATGAGGAACCCGCTTCTCTGCCTCCCACTCCGAATCACCTCTTACTCGCCGTCGGCACCTACGACCCTCTCGCCATCTCTCCCATTCAAACTTTCCCCGTGACTCCTATGGCTCGTCAACTCGGAATTCCCGTTCAAATCGTCGTCGTCAAGATTCTCAGTAATCAAGGCGAATCAGCTTACACCTGTCTGTACCGAGTACGAATCAGTGGATCTACCGAGGCTCAACTCGTCAATGCGTCACTTTGAGGGAGTCAATTAGTTTTCTGGTCTCATTTTCTCCTATATACCTCTGTCATTTATGCTTACCCCTCTTTCCTCTTCAGTAGTCTCTCGCTCTCGTTTATATCCGCCTCTCGAAACCCGTCCGTGCCTGTACTTGGAATCGCACCTTCACTCTCCATTTCCTCTTTTCACTTTGCTTTCGCTGCCCTAGCTGTCGAAGTTGAGGGCGAGAAGCTGGAGAACCATTCGAGGAGACATAACTTCGACTTGGATCGATTCGTGACTCAAGGGAATGTTGTATAGCTCCGATTGCGAGCTCAGCGCAAGCTCTGGGTGGATCGAAGTAGTTGAAATGAACGGTAAGAAGCGAAGAAGAGAACTTCCCTTTTCTCCCTCTCCAAACCTCTCAACACTCGTCTGACTAGCTTTTGACCAGCTCGTGCTATTCATAGTTATGCTCATGATAGAACACGCCTTCTGCCAACTCGCCCTGAAGCCTCCGAGCCGGGTTGTAAGCCCATTCCTTTTCTTCATCTTTTGAAGTCAGCCGACCTCTCTACAACCTCTAGAGCTCCCTCGGAAGCACTCTGATATCACTTAAACTGCTCCATCTACTGATTCAGCTCATACATCGCTCCGCTTTGGCTGGACTCGCGCTTCGTTGGTATTTTTCGCTTGGGAGTCTCCCTTCTTCCCTCTCCTGTACTCTGTCCTTTCTCAACCAAGCTCATCGATCGCATGACGATCAAGCTGCTCAGGGATAAACCGCGGAAGTTCCGCTGTCTCTTACCGCTCCCTGTCCTCCTCTCTTTCCTTTCTCTTCCTCTCTTTCTCCTCACAAGCCCATCTACCTCGTTCAAGTCGACAGCTAGCGCAACATGACCCCGAGAAATATACAACCGGCTCGAGACGTCCAAGATCTTGAAGAGCGCTTGACTGGACTCCTCGCCGACTGGTTCCTCGGCGAAACAGACTTCACCACAGGATGGGCCGATGGTATACGAGCAGTACTCTCCTCCCAAGATTGGCCGTTGCAGGAGATACAGACCATCGGCGCGCGCCTCGACAAAATTCGAAGCGATCTTGTAAACTCGCGTGTAGAATCTCGCAAAGACAACGACTTCGTCTTTTTCTCTCGAGTCATCGTGAGCACTTTCATAAGCCCTCAATCTCTTTCGCTGACTCTAAGCTCGTTGAAACATTAGCCGCCACTTGAGCTTTTGTTCGACGGCATCGTTTCTGACCCATCAATCCTACCTGCGCAATCCTGGTTCCGCGACAGAGTTGTGAGCTTACGATGCATCACTCAGTGTCTGGCGCGTAACTGAGAATGACTGGACATTACTTGAAGACCCAATACATCTTCGATCTTGCGAGCACCATCGATGATTTCAGGCAAAACTCGTCACAGGGACGCCAGAAAAGCGATTTGGCCTCGACACTCTCTACATTGATCGATACAGTCGTAAGCTTCACAGGGTACAAGAATGACGAGGAGCTAGCAAGAGCTCTTCCTCTCTTCAGCGAAGCCTGTAATGCAATGCGTAGGTGCTTCTTGCATCAAGACACGAAGAAAGCCCATGTCGACGTCCTGGAGCTTCAAATCGGTTGCAAAATCGTAACGGTCGTGAAAGGAGGCCTGCTTCAAATTCAAAAAGCTACGAAAGGGGACTTTGTACCGAGCAAGTTTTGGCACCTTTGGATTGTGAGTTTCTCTCTTTCGCTCTTTTAGGTTCAACTCGAGCTCAAACTCAAGTTTGTTGCCTGAATAGCCTACTCCAGAATCAATCAAGGACGTCTTTCAGCACTTTGATCAGCTAAAGGGCGCTCCCCCAGCAGTAAGCGATTTCTTGCGACACTTCAACAGACGAGGTTCAGCCAAGTGACTGATCCTCCGCTTGTTTCCCACTGTTGTAGACCACTAGCTACCGACCTGGACTCGGTAGACGAGGTCCAGGAAAGGTACGTTGAGATATGAGCTTCTACAGCCGTTCAATGCATCGGGTTCTGCGCTAACGCTGGATTCACTTCCACAGAAATCCTCCCACATCAAGCGGCCAGAACGCGGCTCACCCTCGCGTTCTGCGGCACCGCGTAGAAGATCAGGCTCGCCTACATCCAAGGTCTGTCACCATCTCGGAAACCTACTCGCTTCGTCGAGGTTGCAACTTATTGACGTCTCGTTTCGAGCTGTCATAGCGGGGCGAGTCATCGGCGCAATCGCTCAGTCACTCGATGTCGTACCTCAATCGACACCTCTCCCCTCGCAAACTCGCAATCTACAACTTCGATTGAGCCGAAGTACCGACTCT
The DNA here is from genome assembly GCA_016617785.1 of Sporobolomyces roseus. NCBI lineage: Eukaryota > Fungi > Basidiomycota > Microbotryomycetes > Sporidiobolales > Sporidiobolaceae > Sporobolomyces > Sporobolomyces roseus. The sequence goes on from JADILM010000001.1 coordinate 1,229,054, forward strand.
TTCACCCAATCAAGACTCGCTTCCATCGCTGTTCCCCTCAACTTACTCTCAAGTCTATGCACTCGTCTGTTTACCCTCCCCTTCTATTGTGTCCGCTTTCCCTCACTTTGTCTTTGATAAACCCGAAGAATCCGGTAATCCTCTCGAAACAAGACTCACAGTGAGATACAACTCGAATAACTCCCAACAATACTTGATCTACTTTCCCATTTCTGCGAATTCTACATTCCCTCCGAGCCTCGTTTATTGCTTCTTCGCTTTTCGTTCCTGTCTAACACCTTCCTCCTTCAATGAACCCCAAACCGGGAATCCACCAATCTGAGTAAACAACATCTATCGACACGCAAACAAGAATATTCAGCTCAAAACACCACGAGAGAAAGAAAAGTTGAACTTACATAAAGGAATCGAACGAGAGGGCTCTTGACGTTGTACTTTCTCAAGAGAGGGTTCAAGCATGCGAAGATCTCTACGAAATGTGCCAACCCTAGTGATCCACACCAAAACAACCTGATCGAATCGCCCAACATCTCTTGCGTAGGTTTCAACGAAAGCGCATTGAGGATGGGTCGAATGAGAGGGTTCATCCATCTGAACGTATGAGAGATCGTAGGGGAAGGAGTGAGGAGGAGGTAAAGGTTCAAAGCGAGACAGAGTCCAGTCGAAACCCATGCCGAGGGAGAAAGGTGTAGTGAATTGATCGTAACGTCGCTGATTCCTAATCCTTCTTTAGCTTGTTTGTGCATTTGTTCCAACCTGACTCGAGCTTGACCGGCTTCCATACGGGGAGTGAAAGAGTGGTTCCAGTTAGAACGAGAAGAGCGACCATATTCGATCGTCATGCCTTCCGAGGTGAATTTGGTGATTTGTGGTGAGGAGTATGCGACTACTCGAGGGAGTTTCGCAAAGTATTCGAGGTAGTGTCTGTCGCAAATTGAGAGGGTTAGCTTTGGGAGGGAAAGGAAAGGAGCACCACCTCTTTTGAAATCGTCGAGGGTTACTCACCCGAGGGATTCTTGATGATCCTTGTTCATGTGCCTATTTGATTATAGTCTGTCAGCTCACTCGAGTGTCCTCGAGGTGGGTTCGGATGCTCACGACATGATACGAGACGCTGAAAGTCGCCGAAGAGGGTGGGATTAGCTTCTCGAGCATTTGTAGTAGCACGGAGAGTGTGCTTACCTTCTGCTGTAGTAACCTGAGTCATCCTGTCTGATTCCGAGCTAGTTGAGGTAGATTGAGTGAAACGCTTAAAGTTGAAAGAAAAACTTCCAAAATTTCTTGATCTTTCTCAACGACTACCCTCTCAAAAGTTACGATTGAACGACCGCAGAGTAGCTGAGACTATGTTCTCTTGCGCGCGACAACGAGGGATCACTCATCCACCTTGCTCCTACCTCTCGCTTCCCTTGTCAATAACTTCATCAATTCGTTCCTTCTACTCGTCATCTCCCTCGGAACAAAAGACGACTCGACAGAAAGTAGCTAAAGAGAAAGCTACAGAACGGTACCACAAGATAGTCAGGAAACGAGAGATCAAAGGATTACAAGAAGAGAGGAATAAAGTCAAACAAGAGAGGGCGTACCAAGAACAACAGAGACGGATAGTAGAAGTCAAGGAGAAACAAGTAGTAGCTCAGGTATGCACCTTTTCAATCGAGCGCTCCAAAGAATTCGAGACTGAGTCGATTTCGCAACTTTCAACAGGAAATCGTTGAATCTCTCCCTCCTTTGACTGAGGAGCAACTGGAGTCGATGTATAGAGGATTGATATCGGCACTACCAGAAGAACTAGCTCTCAACGCTATCGAACAATCAAAAGCACCTGCTCTACCAGATCCGACAGTCGAAACTCACGAAAGACAAGATCGATTAGTCGCATTGTCGGAACGGTTAGACGAGGTGGAGGAGGAGGAAGTCGAGAGAGATGTGATCGGGGAGACATTGACGGAACGCTTGAAGAGGAAAAGAGTGGCAGGGACGGGATTGGAGAAACTACAAGAGGAGAAGACAGGGTTGGAAGTGCAAGAAGTGTTGAGTCCTGCAGTGTCGTTACTGAACAGAGTGGAAAAGTTGGTCAAGGATGTTCCGCTCGTACCTCAAGCTTCGACTTCAACAGCAGGATTGGCAGCGTCTTTACCGAAAGGTCTGTTGGCGAGATCAGAATGGACTGATTTGGTTATGGCTTGCGTGAGTCGAGAGATCTTTCGTCTCCCAATGATGAAGACCGACTTTTAGATCCCACAGGCGCAAGAAGGGGATACGGAAGCTGTCATTCGAGGATTACGTGCGATGGAGGTGAGTATTCTAATCCGCTCTCGCTCTCTTTTTTCTCGACTACCTCGAACTGACGCTCCACCTTTCGCTAGTTAACAGTACCGCTCACAGATGGGAAAGTACTAGAAGACATTCTTGCGCTGTACGCAAGTGAAGGCAGACCGCAAGATGCTGTCAAACTGACAGATTTCGCTCGACAGAGTCAGTCTCCCTCCCCCACCTCACTCGAGTCTCCGCAACTGACTTGTGTATCTCTCATTCAGACTCCTTGCCTCTCTCCGTCACCGCGCATCACCACCTCCTCACATCTCTCCTCCCTTCTCACCCCGAACTCGCTGTCCAGCATCTTCATTCGATGGAAGCGCTCGGTTACACTCCTCTCCCTTCGACCTACACCTCTATCGTATCTCGCTTACTCGACCCTTCCTCGCCTCCTGCCCTCATCCGAAAAGGGTGGGATCTCTACGCTCATTCCCGACTCGTCTCTCACCCCGTCCCCTCGGTCGAACTCTACTCTACGATGATTCAAGCATGCTCTCGCGGTTCTCACCCTTCACCCGAACGAGCAATCGATCTCTTCACTGAGCTGACGGATGATAATCGCCTACCACCTTCGGAACTCGCTTACAACGGAGTCATTCGCGCTTGCTCTCGAGAAGGATCTCAAGAGTATTATTTCGAAGCGTTGAGGTTCATGAGAAAGATGTTGGATGAGAATGTAGAACCCTCTCGTTATACTTTCCATGCACTTTTGGAAGGTGCGAAGAGGCATGGAGATTTGGCGAGAGCTAGGTGGATGCTCGTTAAAATGGTTGGGGTTGGAGGTAAGGTTGCGCCAGATCAGAATACACTAGGATTGGTGTTTCAAACTTATGCGGCGTTTAGACCAGAGGGAGGGAAGAGGAAAGAGAAAGTTCGAGTTAGGGAAGTTGAGGAGAAGGGGAGACCTTCAACTATTCTCAAAGCTGAACAAGATCCAACGAACCTTCCTCTATCCTCGTCCTCATCGACGTCGACATCGAAGGAGGATGCGGGACCACTAGCACTAATCGAATTATTAGGAGAATCCTCCCTCTTCTACCCCGGACCACTCCCTCAAACCTCTTCGCAAGTTCTCCTCGAAGCTCAAAACCTAATGCTCCAAATCGTTGAACCTTCTGCACTCTCCCTCCCACCCTCCGCATCTGCTCCACCATCCTCCATGTTCCCAGAAGTGAAACCCTCAACTTTCCTCCTAAACGCTTACTTATCAATCCTCAATTCTCATTCGACCCTCTCTGCTTCCCTCGAATTCTTCAATACTGCGTTCGATACGACAGGGGTGGGGAAGAATCGTTATACGTTTGAATTGATGATGAAGCGATGTGAGGTAGGGAGGATTGGGAAAGAGGAAGTCGAAAAAACGAAAGAAGTTTTCGAGGAGTGGTTGAGATGGAGTAGTGAAGAATGCCCAGCGGTCCAGGGGCTGAGGGAGAGAAAAGACGAGGGAGAGGCTATGGAAGAGATGGAGTTGGAGAGAGTTGGAAGAGAGGCTAGGGAATGGGAGAAAGAAAGGAGGAACGGGAGGAATGTGAGTAAGATGTGGGGTGGTTTGATCAGGGTGTTAGCCAAGTACGTTCAAAATCCTCTCTCATACATTGTGTGCGCGCGGAGCTGACTCGAACTCCGCGAATGAACAGAGGATATCAAGAATCTGAAGCTTTATCTGTTCTACTCCGATTCAATTCCCTCTACCCTTCCGCCAACATCGCGAACTTCCGTCCCGTCACCTCATTCCTCCCTTCCCCCGATACTTCAGTCACTCGAGTCCCACTCCAACTCTCTTCATCACTCTATCCAGAAACTTCGCCTTCCCTCGTTTCCTCCTTACCTCCTTACCTAACCTTCCAGGACTTGAAGCTCTTACATCTCAGGTTTGTAGAGTTGGAGGATAAGAAAGGGTTGGGGTACGTCAAGGGTATTTCTAAGGGTTACGAGGCGGGATTGGCACATTTCAGGAATTGGGAGAAGAAGATGGGAGGGAAATCATAGATTCTTCTGTTCATTTGTTTGTTTGTTGTAGTATCACTAGTATCTTTGCATCGCATACTTGCATTCGCACCTCTCTGTCACTCGTTCAAGAGAAGTCGGAAAAGTTGCGAAAGTTTTCAGAATCAGAGACAGAATTTCTCAAGCCAACACCTTTCTCACCTTCATCTTTCTCACCTCCCCGCTTTACCGATACATACAACCTACAACTAATCAAGAGATACCCTTACAGATACAGCAGGCCTCCTAAGGGCTTTACACCTTTCATTCGGTGAGTTGACATCCTTTGTTGATTCAAGAACCGTTCTCCTTCGTCATCATCTCGGGACTGCAGAGGACTATATGGACGTACTCATGCTATATATAGAAGGACTACAAGCTATACTTCCAGGTCTCTGAGGGTCTAGTCGCTGAGTTGTTGACTGACGTAGAATCTCAGCTGACCTTTCCTTTCTTCCCATCCTTTACTCTCACCTAGAACAGATTTACTACTCGACATGTCATTCTTCTCAGCCTCATACCAAACCTCGGAACAATTGGAATTATCAAGGATCGCTCGTTCCTCTTCTTCCCCTTCACAACAACAACAACAACAATCAACTTCACTCCTTCGTTCTAATCGACAAATACCAGAGGAATTGAGACCACCTCCTTTCAACCCACAGGAGGAGATCGAGGAGGAAGAACTGGCAGAAGAGGAGAACCCATTCGGAGAGAGAGTACAAGGGAGGACTGAACAGGTCTTTGCTGCGGTAGAAAGAACTTCACCGCGAAGAGAGGCTACGAGTAGTGCGGAGAGACGGAGAACGGGAGAGCAGGAGAAGGAGAGAAAACGTGCGAGAACGAGTGAGGTCGGTAGAATGTTGTTTCCTCCTTGTAAGCTTTCACTTTCCTCTATAGGGCCGGCTCGTCGATTGAGCTAACGCGAGTCACTGGAAATCACTAGCGACGACCCTGAACGGTAGTCCTCGATCGAAACGCCTCTCATTGCCCGGCTCTACCTCGTCGAATCTCCCTCCCGTCCACCTGAATCCCCTTTCCGCTTCGACCTCGTCCATCCCCATCGCCTCATCTCGAACCTTCCTCCCCACTCACACTCTCAAGCACCCAACGAAGAAGACCCTTTCCCCTTCTCACGCCCAACGTCGAAGTGTTTCTTCCCACCCGACTTCGTCTTCCTCCTCATCCTCTCAATCCTCCGCCCCAACCTCCGTTCAAGATGGTACACTCCTCGCCTTACCTCTCGCGAAACAACTCCAATCCCTCAAAGAACGCAACGCTTCCCTCGCTCAATCTACAAGTAACAGTAATGCCAAACTCGTTAAAGCTACTGAACGAATTCGACAACTTGAAGAATCGCTTGCTAAGGCAGAGGAATCCAGAGGGATTGATGCGGAAGGATGGGAAGCTGAAGCTTCACGATTAGCTCATGAGCTTCAAGCACTCCAGCAATCGAACGAAGTGGAAATGGATTCGAGGGTGAGCGCGTTGGAAAGGAGTTTGGAGTTGGAACAGGCAAGGAAGAGGAGAGCTAAAGAGATGATTGCGAAGTTGAGATGCGAGTTGATCAATCGGAGGTGGAAGGAGAAGTATGAGATTGAATTACTCGAGAGGGAAGAGAGGAATTGGGAGATTAGAACGGTCGAATTGGAGTTTGAACTGGCGGTTGTCAAGGGTGAACTATCGAGTGAGCGATCGGAGAGGGAGGAATTACAGGTACGTTGAATTATCTGGAGACAACGAAAGCTCATACTGATTTTGTCTTTTCCTTTTCGATGCCACAGACGATAGTCGATACTCAGAAGAAACGAATCTCCGCCTTGACGGCCTCTCGCAAACTTCTTCTCGAATCATTCAATACCTCAGAAGGAACCATCTCTTCCCTCCGATCTTCTCTCGCCGACAGCAAGGCTGATCTGTCGAGCAGAATGGAGGAGATCATGGGGTACAAAGCGCAAGTGATTGAGCTCGAGGAGATCTTGGAGGAGGCGAAAGAGAAGGGAAGTGAGGATGTAAAATTGAGGAAGAAGAAGGAGGAGTTAGAGAGTGAAGCCAAGGAACTCAAGGTACGCTTCCACTCTTCCATGTTAGTCAACTCGAGCTCGTTGATCGACTGACGTGATTTCCGTGGTTGTACAGGCTCAACTGAAAGCGTCTCAAACCTCGCTCAAATCCGCTGAGAAATCCGCTTCCCTCACTCAATCTTCCCTCGAATCCACCCAAAACGCACTCTCGTCCCTACAAGCTCAATACGACGCTCTCATCGCCGCGACCGCCTCGAAACCTCGCTCTCCCGTCGCCGTCAAGGAAAAGGAGAAGAAACGAAAAGCTGCCGTTGTTGTTCCTGAACCTGAACCCGAAATCGACGAGGAGGAAGACGAAGAGGAATCAACGATCAAACCTCCTCCTCCTAAGCCCAAAGCCAAGGTTCCTGCGAAGGAGAAGAAGAAAGTAGTCTCTAATAAACCGGTCGAGGCCGAACTTTCAGAAGAAGACTCGGAAGATATGTACCGACCCGTCGTCAATAAGGAGGCATCACCTGCACCTGTCAAGAAGGCTCCGAAAGCGACAAAAACCAAACCAGCAAAGGTCGTCGAAGAGGAAGTGGAAGAAGAGGATGAAGACGAAACTCCACGAGCTGCTCCAGTTCCAGCGAAGAAGAGGAAAGCCGAAGTGTTATCTGACAAGTCTGTCAACTCTTCGAAGGAGGCTAAGAAGGCAGTTGGACTCAAGGTGAAGAAAGGGAAAACAACTGAGAAGAAGAAACTGAGTTTGGATGTTTCTGAAGCAGAGGCGGAGGAAGAAGAGGAGGAGGAACCGAAAGCTCAACCTCAGAACAAGAAGAAGAAGAAGAAGTTGTTCGGTGGTGGGGAGAGGAAAGCTTTTGATTGGCAAACTGGGATAGAGGTGAGCTACTTTTTCGCATGCTTTTGAGGAGAGAGTTGAGCTGATGAAAAGGAGTTGTGTGTGTTTAGAACGCGGATGTGAATGGAATCATTCCTGATTATTTATCACCTATCAAATTGAATGGCAAGAAGAAAGGGATCACTGGATTGACGTTGGGAGGTGGGAAGAAGAGTATCTTTTGATTGATTGACAGGAGGTGGTTGGATGTTTTCGTATTTCTTTCTTTCTTAGTTAACCCTTATCCTTACACTCTCTTTAACGATATCTTGATTTAATTCGACTCGACGATGGGGTTTTCACGCTGGATACTTGTGTCGGCGAAGTTGCGAAGAGAAGAGTGAGCGCTAGCGCTTGAGCGGCAATTGGGAGAGCCCGAATTCCCTTTTTCCCCCTCCCACTTTTGGTCACTTGAATCGGGATTCATGAGCTGCTGAGATCTACTCTCATGCATCTCACCTCGAAGCTACAACGTACAGTCCAATCCAGTTGTACTCGTTCACTCTCACTCTCAATCAGCTTGAACTCGCTCATCAAACAATCACGACGAACTACACTATCCTCGCTCGCCCTACCTTCTAAACGCTCACTGAGCTCTACTCCTACTCGAATGTTCGCGTTAACTCCTTACCGTACTGAACAACCCCGTACTTTCACTCATTCTAAATCACTCCCTCGTTTACCTGTCCCACCTCTCCCGGCAACTCTAGACAAGTATATCGCGTCCCTAAGACCATTCTTGTTGGATCAAGCTGCTAGGGAAGGTGAGAATGATCATTGGGTAGAGAAAGAGTTGGACAAGAGGAAACAATTGGCGAGGGACTTCGAAAACACTTTGGGTAAAACCCTGCAGGAACGACTCAAAGGTACGCACACCATCACCTCTTACAACATGCGAGACAAACTGATGAAAGAGGGAGGGAGTAGATATTGATAGGATTACACCGAATAATTGGTTGGATGATCATTTTTGGCTCAATATCGCCTACCATTCGTGGAGGGTTCCGTTGCCGGTCAACAGTAATTGGTGGTTACTCATGAAGGAGGATGAAGGGATTCCGAAAGAGTTCAGAGATAGCGTACCGGAGAAAGGTGAGCTTGCGAAGGAGATTTTTGGATTCTCACGTTTCGCTTTACTTACGCAACTCTGCTCTTTTAGGTCAATTCACTGATTGGCAAATCAGGCGAGCTGCGAAACTCACTCAACGTCTCATCGACTTCAAGATCCGTCTTGATCGGTATATATCTCTCTCTTCTGGAGAATGTGAAACGATTCCTGACGAAAGTTTGTTAACGTCTGCACAGTCAAGAGATTCTCCCCGATTCTTCTCGTGCAGGTCCGTTTGAGATGTTCCAATACTCTCGGTGAATTCCATTTCCATTTTTCGGTTCCGAGCCTCCTGACCCATTCCCTCGACTTTCTCTCCTGTCTCTCTCTCTCACACACACACTCCAACGCTCTCCTCCGTTCCCTTCGTTCCTGTGCTCCCTCCACTGTTTTATGGGTAACGGGAACTGACGGCTTTCTAGGTCGTGCCCAACGTTTCTGGTTCACAAACAGAGTATTCGGAGTTACTCGACTACCTCACCACCCTTCCGACACGATGGTTCATTCTCCACACCCTCACCCAGCACGACACATTGTAGTCATGGCAAACGATCACTTCTATTCATTGGACGTCGTCTCTTCCGATGGGAACGGGATCCTACCTTCAGAACTCGAGAAAGGATTATGGGCTATCGCAGAAGACGCGATGAAACGAGGACCTGCCGAAACGAGCGTTGGAGTATTGTCAGGAGATGATCGAGACAGCTGGACTGCTACTCGTGAACACCTCTTATCTATCTCGTCTGTCAACCGAGCATCAGTCACTCAAATCGAAGATTCATTATTCGTCCTGTCCCTCGATCCTTACACGCTCAAATCCCCTCAGTTCATGACTTCTTACTCGGATCAGTCGAAACCTTCGACTGATTTGGACGCTCACATCTTGAACGCTTCGACTGCTGGTGGATCGGGCAAGAATCGTTGGTGGGACAAAGCGGTGGGAATCCATGTAGAGTCGAATGGGAGGGCTAGTATGGTTGGGGAACACTCTCCTTGTGATGCGTTGATTCCTTCGATCGTTGCGGATTATGCATTGGCGGAGGATTTGGATCCGAGAGGTCAAAGTCAAAGGGGGAAGGGAGGAGAAGTCAAGGGACCGTATGAGTGGGTCGTTGATGACAAGATCAAGGAAGCGGCGGAGAAGGCAGAGAAGACGGTAGGGGAGATTGCGAAAGATAGCGAAGGCAGAATGCTTTGGTTTGACGAGTACGGTGCAGGTTGGATCAAGAATGTTGGTGAGTTTTTGTCATTCTCTCCCTACATCTTCCAATCGTAACTCGTCGCTAATTCGACTCTTTGTATGTAGGTAAACATTCTCCCGATGCTTACCTTCAAATGGCTTTGCAACTAGCTTACCACAAGACTCATAATCGACCAACGGCGACTTACGAAACTGCTTCCACCCGATTATTCTCTCGAGGTCGTACCGAAGTCATTCGTACTTTCAGTGAGGACAGTTGGAAATGGGTTAAAGCGATGAGAGAGGGAAAGACCGATGTAAGCATCAGCCTCGCTGTTCTCTCCAAATGAGATCAAGTCTGACTGTTTCTCTCTTTACAGCCTCAAACTCTCTACTCGCTCCTCTCGGCAGCTACAAAGACGCACAATACTCTCACTCGAGAATCCTCGACCGGAAGAGGGATCGATCGACACTTGATGGGACTCCGTTTACTCCTTCGACCAGACCTGAAAGAATCTCACCCTTTGTTCGACGACGAGTTGTTTGGCAAAAGTCAAGAGTGGGTGTTGAGTACGAGTGGTTTGAGTGCAGGTGATAGGTTTTATGGAACTGGATTTGGTGCAGTTTATCCAAACGGTTACGGAATCAATTGTAAGCCTCCCTTTCTCTCCTCTCTCTCTCTCTCACGCCTGTCGCTAACTCACAACCCGAATGTGTAGATCTCGCTGGAGACAAGCTGGTCAAGTTCGGGATCGAATCGAAAGTGTCGAACCCAGAAACTTCGACGGAAACGTTCAGATCAAACTTGGTTGAGGCGTTGAGGGAGATGAGGGAAGTTTGTGAGAAAGGGATCCCACCTCCAGCGGATGCTCAAGTCGACGCGGGTAAATTCAAGTTGTAGTTCAAGGTGTATCGTTTGTAGTTCTGAATCCTATGAAGTGAAGTGCTATACCTCCAAGTTTTGTTTTCGCTTGTCGTTCTTCTAAGTCGCAATCGCTTCTCCGGCTAGACCGCGGTCTCCTATCGCTGCTTCTCGTCGTCGACAACATGTATGATATGCGAGAGAGCGCTCACGGAGGCTGAGCAGAAGTAGCCGAAGACCCGAGGAGCGAAAGTCGAACAACTTTGTCTTTTCAGCTTCCTCTCTCCACCCTCAACCAAAACAATGGCTTATATCGCATCAGCAAAACGTACAGCATTCGGAGCGTTCGGAGGATCCCTCAAGAACTTTACTGCTGCCCAAGTGCGTCTTCCCTCGCTCCCCCACTGAGATCAAAAACTAACCTCTCTCTTTTCTCTATTAGCTGGGTGGATTCGCCGGTAAAGCAGCCTTAGCAGATTTACCTCAAGGGGTCAAAGTGGATAGTGTACACTTTGGGTAAGCTGCTCACTCGCAGTTATAGGAGTTGAAAAGGGTGATTAACGTGATTTCCAACTCGTTCCGTTCGGGTGATTAAGTCAAGTACTCTATTCGGATCCTTCAGCTGCTTATTTGGCTCGTCATGTCGGTCACTTGAGTGGACTACCAGTCGATGTACCAGCTGTCACCATCAACAGGTTAGCTCTCTTACTCTTTTCCGAGATCAGGCTGGTGGGGTGCAACGAAGGAGAAAGGAGCTAATCTAGATTGTATGGGATGTAGGCTGTGTGGCAGTGGCTTCCAAACGATTATCAACGCTGCTCAGGAGATCAAGTTGGGAGAAGCAGACGTCGTTTTGACGGGTGGTTCAGAACAAATGTCAATGTCTCCTTGTCAGTTCAATCGCTTTTCTCTATCTGACTCCTTTCAGATGCTGATCGAGGAATGCGAAGATCGACAGACAACCTTTCGGGGGCTTCGAGGTTCGGAACTCGATATGGTGTCGACTTGAAATTGGAAGATTCTCTCGCTGCTGCTTTGACGGATCGTGTACCAAATCCTACGTGCGTCGAAGGTTCACTATTTCACAGAGGATGTCTCTAGATGACTAACGCTGTTCAGAAACCCGTTCGTCGCAGTCCCATGGGAATGTTCGTCTCATCTTCTTTTGCGCGTCTCGCTTGAGCTATCCAGCTAAATCGACTCCTTCCCCCTTCCTATAGTACCGCTGAGAACCTCGCAAACAAATACGGTATCACTCGTCAACAATGTGATGAATACGCTTTACAAAGTCAAAAACGATGGAAAGAAGGTAAATTTTTATTCCCTTCGTTTCGCAAGTTCTTCCTTCACTAACTCAGTCTCTTCACGTAGCACTCGATGCTGGAGCTTTCAAAGATGAGATCACACCCATCTCTCTCCCACCCAAGAAAAAAGGAGGAGAACCTATCACTTTCACCCAAGACGAGCACGCCCGACCTCAAGTAACGATTGAGCAACTCGGGAAACTCCCTTCTGTCTTCGCGAAAGGAGGTGTAGTGTCCGCTGGTAACGCGAGTGGAATCTGTGATGGTGCAGCTGCGAATGTGGTCGTTTCGGAAGAGGCTTTAGGGAGGTATGGGATCAAACCCTTGGCGAAAGTTCTGAGTTATCATGTAGTTGCGGTTGAACCTAGTATCATGGGTGAGTCTCGAGCTTTCTTTTTTGTTCTGATCACCGACAGCTGATAGAGATGTGCCGCTCTTCACAGGTATCGGACCAGTTGAAGCGATCAAAGGAGCTCTCGAAAAGGCTTCCCTCAAGATGTCTGATATCGATGTACGTTCTCTTCATCCCTTTTTCACCTCTTTCTCCGATGGCGAATCTCGGGATTGTCGTCCTTAACTCGAAAGAAGCACGAGCTGACTTCGTATCTTTCCCCTTCGCGTTCTCTCTTTTCCCGCTCGATCTATAGCTCTTTGATGTCAACGAAGCTTTCGCTGCTCAATGGTTGTCGGTTCAGCGAGAACTAGACCTCCCGAATGACAAGACGAACGTTTTCGGTGGAGCTATCGGTACGTCTCTCTTTCTCTCTCGGTCCCTTTTGCTCTCTACTGACCCCCACGCTCGGGACACAGCTCTCGGACATCCTCTCGCAGCGAGTGGAGCACGTATCACTGCCAACTTGGTGCACAACCTTCACCGACTCAACAAACGATACGCCGTTGGAGGAGCTTGTATCGGTGGTGGACAAGGTATCGCAATCGTTCTCGAGCGATGCTAAGCCCACTCGCTTCGTAACTAGCATGGTGTACCTTTCGTGTTGTCTTCTCTCTCTTTCTCTCTCGTTCAATCGATGTTTTGCAAATTCAAAGTAGTCTTGTCGTTTACTATTCATTGTCTCTAACAGAGGAATGCTACTTCTTCCGAGTTGTCCCTGCTCCATGCATCTTTCTCTTCTTGAATCCTCCTCCTCCTCCTCCCGTCGCTGGTTTCTCCTCAACTTTCTCTACCTCGACTTTCTTTTCGTCCTCCTCCTCTTCTGCCTTGGCCCCTTCCGGCGGTTGTTCAAACTCCAACATAGGTTCATCCTTGATTTCTGCCTGCGCCCAACCTCCGACTCCACCATCAAGTCTCCTCGATGATTCCTCTTTGACTCGTTCATCGTCCCGCGCTCTCTCTTCCAACGCTTGTTCCTCCTTCAACGTCAATCTCTTTCTCTTCAGATTGATCCCAATTCTCGACGGATCAAAATCGTCGTCCGTATCCACCTGCTTCTCCGTAAAATACCCTTTTCGTTTCGGTGCCAAAATTTCTTTCTCCTCTTCTTTCGCTTCTCCATCTTCCTTGACAACCGGTTTCTCGTCCTCCTTCTTGACCTGCAGTGGTAACTGATCGACAGGTAACAGCCCACCAGTCGGCACCATTGGAGCTTGAGGTTGAACCCTAGGTTTCTTGACGACTTTCTGCCATTCCCCTATTGTACCCTCTTTCTGTCTCATCTCTGCTTCCTCTTTCTTCTTCTCCGCTTCGTCGTCCTTGTATCCTAATGATTCTGCCGTAGTGTAATTCGCATAAGGATCTGAAGGTTTCGGGGCGATTGTCGGTGGAGTAGGTTTCGAGGAAGAAGAAGTGGATGCGATTGGTGTTTCATCCTCTGCTGTCGCACCTTCGATTCCCATAGCTGCTTTCGCTGCCTACACTCCTCATACCTCGTCAGTCAGAAGTAAGCTACGAAGAGAGAGAGGAAGAGAGAGACTTACAGCGTCTATTCTAGCGATCTCTTTCGCCTCCTCATTTTTATCCTTCTGATCCCTCGCTCCCCGTTTATATATATCCCTAATATACCTCTCATAATTCCCTTTGTGTCTGAATCCAGTCTCGTGTTGTGTGCGTGACTGTACAATCGAAGTAAGATGAGTTTCATTGAAAGGGGTAGAGAGAGAGAGGGAGAGGAAAGACTTACGGGCTTGTCATCGGCTATGTAGATCTTGCAATACTTGCAGAAGTATTTGTCTCGACTGATCCAGTAGTCTGCCATCTTGTTCGAAGAGGAGTCAAGTGGGGAGGAAAAGATCAAAGAGAAAGAGGAGGGGGAGAGAGCCACTGATGTGCTACTGTGTCTGCTCTGTTGAGTGTATGGCTTGTCTGTGGTCGAGAGCGAGAAGCAGAATTTGCGAATGAAGTGTGGAAGAGAGAGAAACGCGAACCTCTCTCTCTCTGTCGCAGAAATGACTCCACTCGAACGTAGTACTGAACTTTTCATTGCTATACACAAACAAACATCTCCTGAACAAATTGCGAACGAACAAAAAAAAAAGCGAAAGGGGTATCGAAAATTGCGAGAGACGAAGAAATGAAGAACGACGAGGACAAGCAGATCAATCATCAGAGAGACGTTGTTGATGTTGTTGCTGTTGTTGAGATCCCCTTGCTGGTTTGACAATGATATCGGCATGAAGCAATTTCATCCTATCAGACCCCTCAAAGTCAGTTTCGAATCCCTCTTCGAAAGAGAGCAGGTATAGCTTACCTCAATTGACTCGCCGTAGCTCTCTTCATAACCTTCTCCCCTTCCTCCAACGCATTCCTGAACGCTTCACCCCTCGCATCTTTCCTCTTGGCGACCAGAGTACCACTAGCCGAATCGATCCTCGCTTTCAAATAACCTTGACCGATCAACTCGATCAACTCTCCTTCGAGGTGAGGTTGAGGGATTCCGAAAGACGAAGCCATTCGGGAGAGGGAGACTGAAGCGAAGGGTTGGAAGTAGGCCAAGAGGGCTCGTTGGCGAATGAGGCGAACGAGGGAAATGAAATGAGGTGCGAGGTGAATATCAAACAAGGGTCGATGCTATTCATCGAGATCAAGTAGAGTCAGCATGGGAGATAAGAGAGGGGAGAGGAGAAAGCGTACCTCGTATTTTGCGAGTAATTCGAGACCATGTTTGAACTTGCTATCGTAGAAAGCGCGAACGATGTCACGGAGGTAAGGTTCGAGATCGAGGAAAGGACGAAGGTTCGAGTTCTCCAACACCCTCGCACGGAGTTGTGCACGATCGAAACAGGCGAGAGAAGTCAGAACAGCATAAAGTGCGATATCTCCTCCTGGAATAAACTGTAATTCCAGCTCCCGAGTTCAGTTCTGAACGACTGAGGACGAGAGAGCGAGACTTACGTGACTAGTTCCAGCAGTAACAGCTTCAGTTCCAAGATCAGTGAAATTCCTAGCAGCTTTCTCGAAATTCCCTGAACCGAGATGAGCGACTCCTCCAGCAACGATCAACCTCTCTTGAACGATCTTGCGTTCACGTTCTTTCGCTGCTTCGAGTGGGTCTTGAGCGGGTGCGACCATTCCTGGGAGGTTGACGGCTGCTGCTTTGGGTTTGTTTCCGTTGGCAGCGGAGAGAGCTGCGTCGACTGCAGATTCAGCTTTCACGACGTAGTTGCGGACGAAAGCGTAGTTGGACATGTCGAGAGCGATCTATAGGAAATGTCTGTTCAGTCTCGTATTGAGACTGGAGAGGAGAAAGCAGGAGAAACTCACTTCGATAACTCCCATACACATGTCGAGAACGTGTTGACTAGTCGTGCAGTATTCACGAGACTTGGTGTATGACCTGACAGCGTCTTGAAGCTCTCCACACTTGTATTGGAACCTTGCGAGATCACGGTAACCCATCTGGAAATTGAAACGAAATCAGAGAAATCGAGGTGAGTTCGAGGAAGTGTGAGCCTACCCTGATTGATTCCTTAATCAGGTTCGTCGTGTAACCTTTCAATTCAACCTCTAGCTTCTCTTTCCCACTCTGCGCATCCTTCTTCGCTTGATCCAACCAATTCCTATCCAATTGAACCTGATTCCCTTTCGTAGCATCGTACCAACTGACTGCGGTCGGATCTTGTTCACTTCCAGATTCGATCGCACTGATATGTTGTCGATACAAGTGGAAGACCTCTTGGTAGAGTTGAATGTCGAGAGTGAGTTGTTTGATTGAAGTGAGTGCGAGAGCGAGGGCGGCACCACAGAGGGAAGGTGAAGAGTTGGATACGTAGAGTAATCGATTGATCTTACTCCTACCTGTAAGTAAAGCCCTCAGATCAGTGTCTTGATCAGTGAGATAGATGATGAAAGTGCACTCCTCACCTTCCCAGGTGTTTGCAACTTGATCAAGGTCATAAGGGGAGGATTCTGATACAGCAATACGCCGAATAGGTTGACTAGAAGTAGATGCAGCTGGTAAATCAATATCCATCGTTGATGGTTGAGAAATGAGGTGGAGGTAGAGAAAGAGGGGAGAAAGAGAGAGAGAGAGAGAGAGAGAGAGAACGATTTCGCAACTCTTCAAAGATCGACTGAGTACGTATCGAGTGTATTACTGACTGATTAAAACGACGAAAGAGATACCAAACCAATCGGAAATCTATAAACTGATGAAACGACGATGGAGAAAACTATTGACAAAACCCTCCTTTCGCAACCCTCTCTACGCTTGAACTTGTTCCTCCTTCTTCTCCTCGACAATCTCATGTTGAACCTCCTTGACCTTGTTCTCCCCCGCCCTACTCTCATCCGGTTTCGAACTAACCTTTGCCCACATCCCCAATGCCATACTCGCCGCACTCTTCTTCCCTATGATCACATCGACGCTCTCTCCCGCCTGTCTCGCCAACTCCTGATCACTCCACCCTGCCAACGAACACAACGGTGGATTCTCCCCTCTGAACTGTCCCAACAAGAATCCACCCTCGACCGCTTTCACTCGATCGTCCAAACGAATCTTCCTGTACTTGTCCAAATCACTCGAATACTTCTGATCCCACTCTGATCGTTTCGCCAACCATTTCCTTACGGGTCCTGCATGGACTTTCCCGATATGTTCAGGGTCCATCCGACATCCAGGTAGTTCGGAAGCAGGTTCGAGAGGTCGAGTTTTACCGTGGTTCGAGACTCGTTGTCGGATCATATTGTTCTCGTCGAAATGAGGGAGGTGTCCAGTAACTCGAATGATTCCATCAGAGTATCTCGCGGAATTTGAGGTTGATCCTCCTTCTTCTCGATCGTCGTCCGAGGAACACGAAGCGGACGAACCAGAATCTGGTGATTCATCTCCTTCGATTTCGTGATGAATCTTCGTGTTGGCGAGTTTTAGATCGATATTTGTGAGAGCTTGTGCAACGATCGCTTGATCATTCACTGCAGAAGTCGTCACTTGCGCCTCCTCTCCAGGTGTAGTTTCGAGAGTAGAAGATCGAGAGGGCTGAGATGAACTGTTGCGGGAGGAGTGATGGAGGTGGTGAGAGGAGTGTCGATGATGAGAGTGGTGACCGTTTCCGTTTCCATTCTCTCGATCTTTCTTCGCTTTCGCACCAGTGAGGAAGAACAGACCAGCATTTGCTGCTCCTCGATAGATCTAATATCATTGGTAACGCATAATCAATCACCGCTCGTATCGAAAAGACGAGAGAGACAGAGGAAACTCACATATTTAGCGATTGAAGCGACCGAGAGTGTAGTAGCGACATGACATCCACCTTCGAACAACTGGAACTGAACGAGAGTAGCGGGATATTCGGCTTCGAGGTGCGCTCGTTGAGTAGGGTAGGTTTCGAGAATGTGAGAAGAGGGAGGGTAGGCAGAAGGGTTCGCAGCTTTGTGAGCGATGTAAGTGATCTCGTCTCGAAGTAATTCGTCACTTCCAGCAGCCTGTGATGAAGACGAGCGACATGAGGAACGTTTGGCGAGACAGGTAAGCAGAGGAGAGGGAACTTACGATGTAGAGAGGACAGAGACCACCTAGAGAACCTTGATTGACAGGAGAAACGAGTGGGTGATCCATCAAGTTATTCGGGCAGTACATCTGTGCGCTTTCCATTCTCCCATCAGTCTCGATTCTCGGGAGCAGAGATGAGAAAAGAGCTGGAAACTCACCTGTACTTGTTCGTACAATTGAACGACTTGACCTCCATCTTCCCCTAGTAACACTTGTTCCAAACCACATTCTTTACTCGGTGGAGGTGGCCAAACAAGATCGGGTTTGTAAATGAATCCTTTTGAAGGGATGTAATCTCCGGAATCTGCCAATGGATTCGCCGCCGACATCAGTCTTCTCATCGAAGGAGAGATGTGAGGGATAAGACTGACCGTCACCGTTGACTGAAGGGAAAGAGTGCGCAAGGTCGACCCAAGGAGAAATGAGAGTAGCTCCTGCAGGTTGAGGTAATCCCAAGTCTCGCAACAGAACAAGAAGCTAATCACTCACTGCGACGTGTCAGCTAGCGCTCAATCCTGATGATAGAAGAGGGGGGAAGGTGTGCTCACAGATAACGCTAATCCACCACCCGCTGAATCTCCCGAAAGAATGATTTTACTCGGATGAATCGCTGAATGTCCTGAACCGCTAGGCGGGTCGATGAGGAATAGATAACTTGCGAATGCGTCGAGTAAGGCACAGGGGAATGGGTATTGAGGTGCGAGACCTAATGGAGAACGAGAAGGTCAACTCTTTTCATGAAGAGCAAGGGAGGAGATGCAGAGAAAGGAAGTCACGTTGTGAAGGAGCGACAGCGAGCGCGCCGAGTTTACGGGCATGTCGTTGGATTTGATACCGATGCGTTTCAACTGTTTTCCGTTGAGCGAATCAAGGGAATTGAGAGAAACGGTTAGCAAATTCGATTCTCTGAGACAGAAAACGAAAACGATGCTGACGAGAACTGAAGAAATGCGCTCCACCTGTTTGAGCGTCGCTATAGTATGAGTGAGATCGAAGAGAACGGAGAGCAATGAGAAGACGGACCGTGAAGATATAGTAAGACTCGTTCTGGTGGTGCAGCACCTCGTTTCAGCTTGTCCTTCTTCATCTGAGCAAAGAAGGAAAAGCTCAACGTCAGCTTGAGCGCTAGATGTGTTGCAAGTTTCAGCGATAGCTCACCTCTATCCATTCTCCTGTTAAATCTCTCCCTCTCATCCTCCACCATTTCGTTCCTCCCACCAATTCCATCGTTTTCGGATCCATCTCCAATGCCTTCAATAAGAGTTCCGCCGCTCGATCAATATTGTAATCGGGTACAGTTACGACAGATTTGAGAACCCATTTAGGATTTGGAACTTTTGCTGCCGTGAACGCTTGTAGATCTGAAACGCCATGTGTCGAAGCGTACTCTAGGAACTGTCTCACGATTTGAAGACCTAAACGCCGCAAATCCATGTGTCAGTGAGGTTTGAACGAGAGGTAGAAAAATGAGCAAACTATTTGAACTTACCTTCAAAATAGATCAGTTCAGAGGATGGGTGTTGACGCTTCTTGTTCTTCCTGTACTTGGCAAGGTACTTGAAGAAGGAGGTAGCTCCAGTAGGTGCAGTGTGAGCTGCGATCCCGCTGATAGTCAAATTGCCCGTCATTCCTTTCGACTGTGGGTCGGCGAGGACGTTTGCTTCTAGGTCGGCCAAATCAGTCGCGGGTGAGAACGAGGTGCTGCCTTTCGAAAGTGGTAAGTTTGAATTGAATACAAGTGAGTGGAGGAGAGATGAAGTTGAAAGAGTCTTTCGAATTGTCAACCTTTGCTTCGCAATTTGAGGGAGAGCAAAGGTAAGGAAAATTCCCCCCGAATTTCGCTTCTTCAAACCACTTCCAGTAAGTACGATCAACTCGCTGTAGGCTCTCTAGTACCTCACTAGAACCTTCAGCTATCCCTACAATCACGCGAACTAGACTGACGAATCTTCTTCCCGAATCTTTCCACCTCACTTTCTTAGATCAAACAGTTCAATCGATGCGTTCCTCGGCTCCCGTTCTATCTGGTATGCCCACAGGGCACAAATACATGGGTTGGTGGGGAGAGGTAAGTACAACACGCTCTTCTCTTATTGGACGAGGCAACGAGAAGCCACTCACATCAAACCTAATTCTGATCAACTCGACTCTCGATGATTATGATTGAATAGATGGGTGGACCTAAACAAAAGGGTATCGCTACCTACAGTCAGTCTTTACTGTTTCTCTCTTGTCCGTCTTGATGAGCAAGTGAAACTGATTCCGAAGTGGATCAATTTAGCCCTCTCTCCTTTCCGTCAAGATCCTATGCGAGGTGCTTACAAGCACTGGGCTGTCAACGGTGCCAAGCGTCTAGGTCAACAAGCCGTTTACTTCGCAGTTCCTTTCGGTCTCGGTACGCATCCCTCATCTCCCATAGAAACCTCGAGAAACTGAAGCGGAATGTGTTGCTCTAGGTTACGCACTCATTCAATGGGCTATCAAGGATAACCACCTCCGAAACTCGAAGCACGGTCAAGCAAAGGGTCTCTTCCCATAAACGCCCACCTTTTTTTACCTTCCCTTGTCTTTTCAATTTTTTGTGTCTTGCTTCCTTCTCCCTCCTGCAACCTTTATAGTTCGTTCACTCCCACTCTCTCTCGGTCGTCCGATTCTCGACGTCAACAAGGTGTGACGATTCGAAAGCCGATTTTCTGATCGCGAAGTCTACGAAAGAATTTGGCTTTCGCTCCACTGATCCTTCAAAGCTAGTCAAGCTTTACAACAACAACCTCGAGGCCGCTAGCTCAATTCGACTTCGCTTCTCCAAACTCTCTTTCCTGCTCCTTCAAAACCATTCTATGAGCATCATTCAACCTCTCCTGCGTCCTAATCTTCTCCACATCCTTCTTCTCTCCACTCTCCAACGAAGCTACCGTCCTCACCAAACCCTTATCAGCTCTTCTCCCCAAATCGAGAAAAGAAAGAAAACCGTGAAGCCGCACCTAATAGACGTTCTCCTAACCATAATCCCAACCTCGCGTTTCCAACCACACACTCGTCCTTTGTGCCCGCCGATTCGGGTGGTACAGGTTTCCCTCCCATTCCTTGAACCAACCTCAAACTAGAATTCAACATTTTCAATGCCTTATTCTCCCAAAAAAAACCCATTCCTTTCATCAGTTCTCTCTCAAACCTCGCAGAGGAAGAAAAAGACTCACCTCGGTATTCCTAGTTTGTTCAAACAGGTTCGCCAATAAAGCTAAAGTGAGAGCCCTAGCATGATTTGCAGACATTTTCGAAGTCGCGTTCAAAGCGTTCGAGAGGTTTGATTTTGATTTCGTGATTTCTTTTGAAGTGAGGGCTTTCGTGAAAGATATAACGAATTGGAGGGAAGGGATCAGGTGGGAGTTGGGGGAGGAGGTGGAAGAGGAGGAGGAGGAGGGGGAATCGAGGGAAGTGAGAGAGCGCGAGAGGGATTGCAAGCGGTTTGAAATGGTGTTGGAGGTTTGGCGAGCGAGAGAAGAGGAGGAGACCGAACGGGACATGACTGGTGAGGATGAGATCGAAGAACTTGAGTGAGGGAGTGTGTGACCTTGAGAGAGCTTGAGGGAGAGTAAGGAGAGTTCCGCTAGTTGTCCGATCGTAGCTCCACTCGAGACGATCTCTTTCGTCCTCGGGTTGTTCTTGGTCGAGCTTGAGTTGTTGGAGGAGAAAGGAATGACAGCTTCGAAACATCTTTCTGCTTGAGATTCGTCGTTCTTGAGCAATTGAATTAATCCGAGATTGAGTATTAATCGAGCGATGAAATCTTCTCCTTCTCCAGATTGAGAACCATACTTTCGCATTGTCGAGACGGCGGAAAGGAGGTGGGTAGTCGCTTCAGTGGGTGAAGATCGCATGATCGCTAGTTCACTCGCGAAGATGTGAAGGTGAATCTTGAGTCGAGCGGTTGAAGCTAATGAGGCAGAGGCTGAGCTGATTCGGTCAATCGGTAGGAGTGCTAGCGGAGCAGAGGACACGTAGTCAGCTTCGAGAAAAGCACAAAAAGATGAAGCGAAACGTACGTTCTCTCCCGTCTAGTCTGCCGTTTGCAGCTCTGATACCTTCTTCAACGAACAAAGTCGAGCGAGGAGCTTTCCCGTAGGGATCTCGATGAACAGCCTACAAAGAAACATTGTCAGCTCACTATCAGCAGCCAAATCGAAAAAATCGGGTACTCACGACACTTGCGAGATAGGTGAAACTGTAGAGAGAGGAATGAGAAGGTAGTTCAAATCGAACAGATGCTGGAGTAGTAGCCTTCGGATCATTCTGTCCTATTACTCGTACCTGCGAATCAGTCCCACCAAGTCAGATCTCGTTTCTCGCAAGATGATCTGATTGATGGTACGACTCACAGTACCATCGTTGAAAGCAGAACTAGCAGCGTCTGACGAATCGAGTAAACGATGCGTAGTCTTCAACAAATCTTTCGCTTCTTTGACATCTCCCAAATGAGCCGCCAACAACGCCGCAATCAATCTAAACTCGACCTTGACTGCCGTCGTAAGCCTATATTCCTGCTGTCCCTCATCCCCTTCTTCCATTTTGACGTTATCAGCCGCCGGACCCAAAAACTGCTGAATCTGATTCAAGCATCTCTTCGTAGTCTCGCAATCGTCCGCCTCCAAACTTAATCTCGCCCTCGCAAGAGTCGCGAGAACCTGTACTGGGGTATCCCCGTTGGATTCGGCGAGTTGAGCGACGGTTTGCCAAGCTGTGATTCGTTCGATGTAAGGGAGAGAGGGGAGAGTTGCGAGAGTCGAGTGAGTCGTGTAGAGTGCTGCGAGGGATTGAGGGGAAGAGGAGGAGAGGAGTGGGTTCGAGAGAAGTTTCTTCAGGACTGTACGGGCGTATTTGACTCGTTTTGGCGTGAGGAGGGCGAGGCGGACTTGGAGTAGAGTGAGAGAAGGGATGTAGGACGAGAATGAGGGATGCTAGACGAGGGAAGAGGATGGTCAGTGTATCAATGGTGAGATATTGGATCGTCGTCTGCTTACAGATTGAGCGATTGCTTGCTACAATCGAGAAGCGAGAGGCAAACGAGATTAGTCAAGGAATTCGCGAGAGATCAAAACTGCCGAACTCGAGACCTACAGCTCTAGTGATCGCTTGTTCCCCTTCTGACGCTGCAGTCGCGACATGTTCTGACCCTTCGTATACGTCTGCAAGCTGTTCAGCAAGCATCGCGTTCGCTCTCAATTCGATTCTTCCTCCTCTGAACTCTCCCGAGCTTGACGCGTTGACCGCTGCTCTCAATACGACAATCGATGCTGTAGCGAGCCTGTAGTAGTCTGACCATGCCTTGTAGTACCTCGTGTGAGAGTTTGTTGACTGAGGAGGTTTAGCGAGGGAAGGAAGAAGGGATAGAGCAGAGGACCTGAGGGATTGAGCGACGGTGAGGAGGGCAAGGGGAGCTGGTAGAGGTCTCAGGGGAGGTGCGATCGATTGATTGACTGCAGGTTGAGGTTGAGGAGTTGGATCAACTCGACGACGCTTTGATGATGGTGATTCTTCTGTGACTTCGACTTGATAGCTCGATAGAGAGCTATTCAATAAGTGGTTCAAGTCCATCTCAGGATTGGCAGAGTGAGGTTGGAGTGAGAAGTGGGAAAGACAAGATCAAGCGGGTCGAGAATCTCGCTCTCCTTCCTCTCACACTCCACTGATTCAGCTTAGACCTATCTAGTGAGCCACACTAAATCTCTCTGACTCGCTCGAACGCGTAGACTAACCAATATGTTGAACAGTGTCGCTCTCGGATCTCGAATATCTCAATCAATCAATCTCGTCATCAACTGCCTCTAGACCCTCTGGAACCTCAGTAGGCGCTACAAAACCATCACAAGAGGCGGCAGAAAGCGACTCTACCGATTCAACACGAACAGAGCCCTCAGAAACTCGCTCAACTCCCACTCCCTCGCTTTCTTCCCTCCTAGCCGTCCTTCAAGCGACGACAAACTCTACGAACGAAGCACTCGATACAACAGAAGAAGGAGAAGAACTCGACGAGCAGGATTTGGAGAGAATGTTGGAGAAACTGAATGAGGCAGAAGGAGCGGCAGATGATCTCGAGGGAAGATTGGATGGATTGATCGGGAATTTGGACAAGATGTTGGGATTACTCGGAGTGAATCCGGATGATGTCGTCGATGAGGCGGAAGAGGAGACAGCGAAAGTGGGCGAGGAGGAGAGGGAGGGGAATAGGGAGGAAACGAAGGAGAAAGAACGAGAGGGTCGGTAGTGATCACTCGATATGTTTACGGAATGTAGCGTTATAGTCTTGTGACCTTTAGAAGCGAAGGTGTCTCTCGCGTGCGTCACGTGCCAGAGATACAGAACAGAGTTGACATCGAATCGGGAAGAAGCGAGACAAATTAAACAGAAGAGGGGAGAATTGTAAGCAAGAGGAAGGGAGTTTTTACAGATCCAGTAAGCTACATAGCAACAGAAGGGCTGGGATCAAGAGGGTGATTGGGGAGATCTGGGGAAGAGTGTCATTGTCTCAATCGAAATGATAAATCGCTTCTTGACGAAGGGAAAGATAGCGAGGAGAGTGGGAGAGAGACCGTTCAGGGAACGAAGCCGACTCGGGCTAATCACGTACGAGCACAAGGCTATAAGCACCGGATTCGAAACGTTCTCAAGGCCGATTGCGATCACTCACGTCGTAAGCGAAGAAGTTTGCAGAGTTCAATCTGGGATAGCGCTGATGCGAAGTGCGAGGGTCTGTGGGTCTCGGTTGCGGATGGCTTTGGGTTCCTTGTTCAGGTTGTGACGAAGAAGACGCGGGCTAGCCATGAACGGAGTCAGCCAGAAACTTTATTCGCAAAACAGAAAAGAAAGCTGTACCGCATGGATGGTGAAACGTGCTATTTCGTCCTTGATTTGCTGGACTCGGGGCTAGGTATGAGGTTGACAAAGGTAAGCTTGGTGCGATCAGGAGAAATTGGAAGAGCGGCTCACAACCCAAAGGTAATAGAGATTCTCCGGAATGTCTTTGTGCTTCTTCACGTCCTTCAAGGTCTGCTGTATGAGCCACACAAGATCCGCAATATGACCATGAGATTCTGGAGACCAGGTGGCCCGCATTTGCGCTCGGCCGAAAGTTTGTTTCAGTCCGGCAACAATGTCCTCGTATTCCTGACAGCCATCACAAGCTCGGGCAGCATCTTGTCGGGGATGATTACACGCGCCTGGGTTCTCCCGGATTTCGCGTATGGCTGCGTTGTATTGCTCGCGGCTTGCCTTCTCTGTCTTGTGCTTTTCTTTCAAGAGTGCTCGGGCGCCTGCATAGTCCTTGAAGATGTACTCTTTCTGTCGTCAAGCAAGAAGGCTCGAGAATATAGTTAGCTTGCGCAATTCAAAAGGAGAATAACGAAAGGACAATACAGAAGCTTCGCGGAATCAAGATTTGCGAGGTTGCGCTTTTACGGCTGCCAAGTGGCAGAGGACCTCGAGGGGCGGCTAAGCGGCTAACAGAGTCAGCATGGTCAGAAAGACAGGAAGCTGTAGAACTCACGATAGCTCCGGAGAACACAAATTTCCGAGTTGACCGATACTCAAGCGTCAACCGGCCGATCTTCTGCGCTACGCTCTGAAGTATAGACACAAGCGCTTCCCGTGTTTGTCGACTTTCGAGGTTCCAACAGGCAAGACCACTCGGACCCGGAACGATATTGTCGAAGAACGAGTAGATGTCTCGTCGCCAGGCTGTGACACAAAAGTGAACGGCATTGTTGTGAGCTACATCAGCACATATGATGAGTAGAGCTCGATCCAGGTCCTCCAGTGTCCTTGAAGGTGTAACCTCGACTTGAATCGCCGGACCTGCGTTTTGAGCGTTCGGTTCCAAGAGCGAATTGATTTCCATCGACAGCGCAAATTTGGCTGTCAAGACCGTGTCAATATCGAGGATCCAAGTACAGAGAGGGAGCGTACCGATAGACGGAGGCGCGAGAAGAGGTGGGAGAGACAGGAAGAGAGTGATGGAAAGAGAGGAGGACAGTGAGCGGTAAGAGACAACGGAGTTTCCGCGGTCTACTAAAGGGCAGCTTGATCATGATGCGATCGATGAGCTTGGTTGAGAAGGACAGAGTAGAGGAAAGGGAAGAAGGGAGACCCCCGAGCGAAAGACACCAGGGAAGCACGAGGACAGCCAAAGTCGAGCAAACTACGAGCGCGATCGGTAGACAGAGCAATCTGAGCACTGTATAGATGCTTCGTGGAGAGATATAGACGTTGTGGAGAGGTCAGCTCACTTTATGAGATGAAGAAAAGGAAAGGGCTTACAAACCGGCTTCGAGAGTTCAGGGCGGGTTGTAGCTAGTCGTATATTACCCTGAGCATAGCTACGAATAGTTCGAGCTGGTCAAAAGCTAGTCGGATGAGTTTGAAGAGGTTGGGAGAGGGAGAAAAGGAAAACTTCGCTTTTCGACTTCTTAGCCTCGACTTCGGTTCCTTCGATCCATTCAGGCTCGCGCCGAGCTCGCGATTAGAGCTCTACAGCACTCCCCCATGGCACGAATCGAGTTCAGTCGAAGTGACGTCTCCTCGAGTGCCTTTCCCACCTCTCGCTCAACTTCAACAGCTCCAACGGGTCTGACCGTGACTGTGTGCTGTGCCCTTTGTACTGTACTCTCATCGCCTCGATCGACTATGCCGTCGACAACTTACAACACGGAGTCATCTCGCTCATCGTCTCTCGTCAACTTGAAGAATCCTCGCTTCTCCCTCACCGCCCCTCTCCTTACCTCTCGACTACCACTACCTCTAAAGAGGTCGCTACAGCGAGTTCTCGAATGCTCAGCTCCGAAATAATCCGCGGTTGTCGACATTCAAGCTGCTTTGGTCGTCCCCTCATGGTTCTCTCCCTGACACTCACCTCTATGGACAACCGATTCAAGGTGACAAAGCGACCGAAGCGACCGAGACGTCAGCCGACTTCAGCGGAGGAAGCGCGGAGAGCAGCGAGATTCGCTGAACAGCGGGAGGAGCGCAACATTGAGGAGGAACGGCAACAAGTGATCACGGATCGGATGGGAGAGCTCAAAGACAGTGTGAAGAATAGTGGGAAGCGTATGAGGGAGCAATATACGGGATTCGAGCAGGAAATAAAGAGTTGGGAGGACGGAATGGAGTATGCCTTCGTTGCGCCAGACTTCATCGAGAATCGAGAAGCTCGAGAAGCAGAGACGATCGATAGGCGACGTCGATACTTGCTCGACGACAATCGGTGGGACGTGTTGTTCGATTATTTACTGTTGATCGCAGATTTGATCAAGCACAACTTGGTGAGTGCAGAAGTCTCTAGTTGGACGCTGACTTCTCCGGCGTAGGAGCTAATTTGATACGGATTGGTAGATCCTTCATCCGGTCAACCACAGAATGTGGCGCGGACTAACTGGCGTCGAAATCAAAAGCAAAATCGATGAATGGCATGAACACCTCGTCGGTTCAAACAGCTTACAGGCGGAGGTCAGCAAGGTGATACATCAGCTGAGGGGAGACTCTCCGGATGAACATCTGTCACAGGAGGAGGCGTTCAAAAAGGAAACCGTCGAATCTCTCCAACGATTGTTCACCCTGAAACCTCCGGTCACGGTATCTTCTCGTCCGAGGCGGAGACTGAGAAGTAAAGATGGTAACTCTGCTCAGTAGAAGCAGGTGGAGGATGGCAGCTATTAATGGAGGAGAGAAAACGGGTTTCTGCGAGCGGTACCTTGCACTTGCTTTCAATTGTTCTGTATCGCAACTCTGTTCCCTATCGAGAATGTGCCGTCGCTTCATATTGAGTCCCACGGACATCTGTCTCGTAGGCAGCCTGCTGAGGATCGTAGAAGATGTTTTTGGTTCTTCGCGAAAATTGAATTTCGAAGTGAAGTTCTGAATCAGAGTAGATAGCTACAGATTGTCTCCTGTAGCTCAACTACCACATACCACGTCGATTCACCGCGAAAAGATGAAGCGAAAAAGTTGCGAAAACTCTCAAACGCAGATTCACACCCGAAGCTAGGTCTCTCTTCTTCTTCTGCTTCAGTATCAATCTCGCTCGTCCATCGCATGGCTACGACTTTGCAACATAGCAAGCTACGATGATCCCATCCGTCCTTCGCTCAGCTTCCGATTCTTGCCCGAATTCTTCATCAAACAAACAATCCTACCTCCCTCTCCCTACTCCTCCAACCGCGTCTACCTCAGCTACGAATGAACCACAACATCACTGCTCTCAATGCAAACGCGACAAACCGGAATCAGCTTTCCCACTCAAATTGATCAACTTGCAACCTTACCTCGTTTGTACCCTTCACGAATGGTACTGGACAGAACAGAAACGGGCGTTGCATTGGGCTCCCGAACATACTATGAGTATGTCACAGGCGTGCGAGGTAGTGAGGAGAATCTCGCAGGGAGAGGAATGCGATGATAGATTAATGATCAAAGGAGACGAGGACGACGTGAAGGAGATTGTCGATACATTGGCAAAGGCAGGACGATACGTAGCAAAGAAGCTGTAAGACGCCGTTCCCTCTGTATGCCTTCGTGCGAGAGACTGATTGAATTCTCCCTACGAATCTCGCGAAATAGCACTCCTCGAGCTTCCCGAGCGAAACCTTCAGCTACTGAACCTCCTCCACCATCTACTTGGCTCTATGGCTTTCGGGACAGTCCAAAAACGATCATCAACAAGTTCAAATTGACAGTTTACTTTCATCGAAGTGTTGGAAAATTCACCATGACCCTGAAACCAGACGGGAAGCAAGGGAGGTCGGACAAACCTTGGGCGAGACCTGATAGGAAGAGGAATTTGGATGTTACGGAGAGTAGAGATGTGAAGAAGAAAGGGAAAGAAAGGGAACAGGCTTATGAACGATTCGTTCCTCCACCTCCTTCGATGATTCACGATCACGAGCATCATCGACGCGCACCCGAGAACACAGAGTTCCCAAAATCTCTTTTCGACATCTCGACTAAAGCAATCTCGACAATACAAGACGAATCCTTCGATTCAACCTCTTCCGATTCCCTCTCTCGAGCACAACGAGACGCACAACAAATGCCTCCTCCTCCAATACCACCTCGAAAGAAAGCTCGTCGAGTTGAACCATCTCTCATCGCACCTGCTCCACTTCGTCCCTCTTCTTCAAACGCTTTCACTAGTGCAAATTCCCTCTCTTCTTCAGAATTACCGAAACCTCCCGCTCGATTCACAAACCCTTCTACTCGCCCTCCCGACCCTTCCACCTCCTCTTCATCAACGCACAACCCACCTCTCGCAGCTCCCTATGCTTTCCACGAAACGGTTCCCTCATCGTCGTCCTCGAAATACGTTTCACCTCATACTCTCACATTATTCGAGATGCTCGCCATGCCCGATTTCGACCCACCCATGATTCCTCTCCTACCTCGCCAACGCGCCGTACGACCTACTCCTCAAACTCAGACGACTCCCTCTGCGGCAGGTCGAGAATTGGACGGTTTAGTAGCAGACGCATTAGGGGGGCTTACTCCTCGAGAAGGAGATTCTGATGAAGAGGAAGAGATTGAAGGGGATCGAGAGATCAATGAAGGGGATTATGAGGATTCTATTCCGGATGATAGTTCGGAAGATGAGAGGGATCGGGAAGGAGAGGGAGAAGGAGATGATGGGATCGATGAGGATGGCGGTTCTGTTTCGAGTTTCTTTGAGAGCTCGGCCGAGGAGAGTGGATTTGGGAGTGGAGAAGAGGAGGAGGAGGAGGAGGAAGAGGGAGATTGGTTGGCTGGTTTCGTTAGTAAACAAATGCCGGGAATGGGTGAAGACGAAAGAGATGACGAGGAAGAAGAGGAAGAGGAATCGATGACTCAGCTTCAAGCTAGTCCAGAGCGAAGATCGAGCAAGAGGAAACGAGGGGGAGAAACGAATACGAAAGGGAAGACTGTTTTGGAGGATGAGGTGGATGAGCTCGATAGTAGTGGTGAAGGGGAGTGATACTATGTGTGCATATACTACTCTTAGTTCCTGTCAGTACTCCGATGGTATCGATCCGCGTCTCTGTTGTGACAAAACTCGATTGATTCGACCAAACTCGCTCGAAACGTAGATCTCAGATGAGCTCCCGAGAGACACGATGAGCAAAGCGATAGTTGCAACAACAAGAGATCGTGAGATAGAGATGTGAGATAAGTGCGATGCGAAAGAATACAAAGTGAAGCGACTGTGAAAAGGTGATAAAGAAAAACATGATAAATTCCCCTCTCTGTGACATCCCTCTTCAAACGATAGCACTCCATCTCCTCCATAACAATCCGACAACTCCACAAGACGCTGCAGCGCTGACAGCACAGACAAGGAAGATTGGTCGATAACATTCGGTCGATGCGCAAATTGGCGAAACTTGAGTGAGCGAGAGGAGCGATGATGGGGAACTGGCGAGGTCTCGGAGAATGCCAAAGAGCGGAGTGAAGATGAGCGCTCCAATGGCGGAGAACCAGCTGTGAAGGTAAGAGCGAGCGTTAGTCAGAGCTCGAACGTGGGTCGAGGAGGAACAAACGAACGTGAGTAAACCCCAATTTCGACCGAAATGTTCGACAGGCCAATAAGAACGAACGATAGCTGGTGACAGAGTAAAGACTGATCCGTAAGATGTTCCGTTGACTATTTGTCGAAATTGAGAACTGAGATTCGACCTTAAACTTCGAGACAAGCGAAGAAGGAGCTCACTAATCGTGATAATCCACAATCCTTTCTCGCTAGTCAACCCTAATCCTCCCCAAGCATAAGCGATTGACAAACTAGCGCAAGCACCGAGTAAGAACCACAACCTCGTAATTCTTTTCCTTCCCGATCCACCTTCCTCCCTCGTCGCTGCTGCAGTCGAAAGGAAATCCGAGATTGCTCCTACTCCCAACCTCGATACTGTATTCCCGATAGCTAGAACAGAGATATGATCTTTTCTCGATTGGAGTGCGTGACTCGCGGTTGATTTGAAGGGGAGATTGGTGGAGACTGCAGAAAGAGATTCGAGGATTTGTCCAAGGGAAGCCATGTACATCTCGACAGGACCGGTTGATAGGAGGATGAGGGCACCGAAGAGCCAGAAAGAGGGAGTCGAGATGAACTGGCGGAGAGTTTGCGAGTGAGGGTGGTGGTGATGATGGGAGGAGTGATAGTGTTGATGATGAGAGGAAGGGTCGCGTCGAGGTAGACTGGAATGGGAGTGAGAGCGAGATCGAGAAGGGAGAAGTGCGGTTCGTTCAGATGCCTCGACGTCGACAGCTTGATCTTCCTGGACTGCCGCTATCCGCTCTACACGATCGTCAGAGGTCGATGCAGATCCTCTGGTGACGGCTTTGTGTCCATCAACGTCGTCTCCCTCTCCTTCATCCCAAGGTAATTCTTTCAAGAATAGACCTCCAACTCCATTGACAACGGCCAACATCGCAGCAAGGAACAGCAGCCATCGACCTGGATCGAGTTCGAGTTCGGAAGAGCCAGGGAGATCTGGGTAGCGGTCGTAGGTCGTCGTGAAGAAGGAGGCGAGGGATGAAAGGAATAAGGGCGATAAACCGAATACAGCGCAGGGAACGCCAATCGCTGAAGAAGAGTGAACGTCAGTAGAGCTATGAAATGTGAAATATACAGGAAGTGTCACTCACCTAGTCCAGAGTGTCGTTCCGGAGCTGATTTCGTGCTTGAAATGACTGCAGAGAAATACGAAGCTGCGACTCCGCTTCCCGCAAGGAAATAGGTCGCACACAGCAACACCCACAAGAGTGTATTGATCTCTTTCCCTTGCTTGTCGAGTTCCCCTCCCAACCTCGCGACTAATCCTAGCAATCCATACCCAATGCCGAAACAACCTCCGGCTCCAATCGATACTGCTCCTGGACCATACGAGTCTGCGATCGCTCCCCATACTGCAGCACTCGCATACTCTGCTAGGATAGCCGAAGAGGCGAGTAAGTTGATTTGGGATGAGGAGAGGTGAAGGGTTCGCGCAAGTGGAGAACTCCAAAGGGGAAACGTGGAAACGGCTGCAAATGGATCGATGAGCTATGCGAGGATGTTACTAGGGATCTCGTGACTTACATCCTGCCGTTATACAGTTTGCGAGAGCTGCTATCGCGCTCAGGATTCGCTGAGTTGATGTGGGTCGAGACGTCATCCTCCTGGTTCAGAGGGCTGCCGGGAGCAAACTTCACGTGAAGAGGTCGTTTGGAGTAGAACTGAGCGGAAGTGAAACTGAGATATCGAGTAAAGTGAAGGAGAGAGAGAGGAGTCGAGTGAGGCGAACCCTCTGACAGGTCTTCGGACGCTGATCTAGGAGAGCTGGTTGTGTCCCTTCTGAGTGTCCCATCGCTCTCGAAGCTTGGGACACGCGATGAAAGCGAGAAGAGGAAGCAGAAGAGAAAAGTTGGGTTCTATTCGCTTGCGAAAGCACGAGGAGATCGCTTCCTTTCTCCCGAGGACAGTATCCGAAGCTCCGTCGCTGAGATCGATGCTGATACAGAGATGTTATGTATTGACAACAATGAGAGATGAAGACATACTGAGAAGGAACACGAAGATAATATGATAAAGTGTCTGTTTCCGCTCTCCCCCTCTTCCTCCCAGACTATCTCAGCAATCCGAGCGATACGACTAAACCCACCATCAACATCCACACCTTCCCATCGATCCGTACTCTCCCCGCTCCATTCACCACTGCTGCATTCCCTCCCAACTTGACTCCAGCTCCGACATTGTTCGCATTCGAATTCGCTCCAGTAGGTACCGCAATCTGATCTGTCACTCCCGATCCAGTCGGTCTCAATCCGGGAGAGTTTGAGCGCGACAAGAAATCTGCATTGATCGTTGCCGCTGCTGAGATTAGGCACAACGCGTTGATTTGAGTTTTGGGTCCCGCTGTCGTTTCGTTCCACTTTGAAAGAGAGGAGATAGGTACGAGGTCAGTCGCTACCTTGGGACAAGAGAGAGAGAAGAAGAGTAGTGCGAGGGAGGTGGAAAGAGCGAATATGAAAGAGTGCTCACTGGACCTCCCCACCACATTCCAAACAACCAAGTATCATCGACGTTGTTATAAACATTCGACAGTAGTTGAGTATTGATGAAATTGTAAATGTTCGGATCTGGTCTCGCGACGTAAAGTTCTGCTAAACCCAACATCAAGATGCCTTTGAACTGTTTTTTCCCATTCGACTCTTTTGTAAATCAGCCACCGCAGTAGTAGAGCACATCGTGAATGAAGGAGAAAGGAACATACGACAGTTTCGTCTTGTTGACAACCCGGTGGTAGGTCCTCTCCTGGAGGTGGATCATTCTCACAGCTCTCAGTCAAGATGCCCGTAGATTGGTCTGTGAAGTCCCTAATCGCAGCATACGCCAACGTTCTCCCCAGATCCAACAACCTAGTATTACCAGTCGCGTAATAAAGGTCGGTTATTCCAAACAAGAACGCTCCTGAATTATAGGTCCAGGTTTGTTCGCCCGAGGTAGTGCAGGAGGATAGGGGAGAGCCGGAGGAAGTGGCAGTGATCGTATCTAGTACTCGACCGTTTGAAGGATCGAAAGCCCAATCGAGCCACCAGTTGAGAGTGTCGACCGATTGATCGAAATAAGTAGAGTTGCCAGTGTAACGATAAAGTCTCGTCAAGATTCCCAAATACAATCTGTTACTCGCACTCTTATCAGTGCCTCGTCGTGTGGGGGAGAGTAGAGAGATGTGTGGAAACGCACCCATTAGTGATTGTATTCTTGATTAAGGGTCGATAAGTTAACCACAAAACTCCTCCACCACAAGTTTCGTCCCAATACCTCGTATTATTATCGCTCACAATTT
This sequence comes from Sporobolomyces roseus, assembly GCA_016617785.1. Classification (NCBI taxonomy): domain Eukaryota; kingdom Fungi; phylum Basidiomycota; class Microbotryomycetes; order Sporidiobolales; family Sporidiobolaceae; genus Sporobolomyces; species Sporobolomyces roseus. Next base: position 1,262,504 of record JADILM010000001.1, read on the forward strand.
TGACCATATCCAACCAAGTCTCGTTTCCATAAGCTTGATAAGCTCTCAACGCAAACATAGCCCACCAACCTAAAAAATTAAACTCAACTCAACTTTCGAAATCAGCTCAAAATTCCCTTTCCTTTCACTCACGAGCTGCATGGATAAGAGAGACTCACTTTGATCATCAACATATTTATCAATCATCCATTCAGTACCATGATCGTTCCTCGTCAATAAATCTCTCGCAACTAATTCGTTCGCTCGATTTCCCAAAGCCAAATCCAAATTCGTATAAGCAATACCGAGCACCGGTGCTTGCCACCAACCTGTCCACCTGAAAATCATTCACCTTCTTTCTCTCAGTATTTTTCCATGATGTGAGGGAAAAGGGGAAGGGAGAGGGGGAAACGAAACTGGTATGGAGGGATTTGACCACCTTTGTACCAAGTTTGCATACGAGCTACAGCGGCTTGTGAGAGTCTTGCTAGAGTAGATAAATCATTGATATCGATCCCTAGGACACTCCTATCCTGGTCAGCGAGAGATTCGGGAAGAGGGAGAGAAGGGGGAAGAGACTTCTTACATGCGGAAGGTGGGAATGGGAGGTTTACTTGAGAAACTACGTCCCTTTTATCTAGTTGTGATGGTTCGATCGGTTGGATTGAGTCTTTCGAAGATAGCGAGTGTCGGTTGTAGGCAGGAGCGGGGTTGGTAGGTTCGGAAAGGAGGGAAAGTTGATCGAGATCTATCAAAGAGTCCGATGAGGAGGAGGGGAGGAAAGCTGAACCGTGCCGAGGTAGGTGGGGGAAAGAGAGATAGGGCGTTGTATCGTGCTCGTGGTTGGAGAGGGAGAGAGGGCTGAAGGGGGATGCGAGAGAGTGGAGAGCGAGATGAGACGTGAGAACCGCGAGGAGTGACAGACTCCGCATAGTACGGGTCGGTGTAGCGTTCTGTACTACTCTAGTCTTGACCGGTGGTTGTTTCGAAGCAGAGCAAGTGAGTGTCAAGAGAGAGAGAGAGAAATTCGATCAACTCGGCGAAGATTGCTTTCCAACAATCGTAAAATATGTGAACAGGTGGAGAAATCTAGTTAGATTATACTTCTTATGATAAGAGCATCGATACTGGCTAGAGAGAGGTTGTTGAGTGACTGAATCCTGATCAGCTCGAGTTGGAGTTGTAACTTTTTTTGAATCCTTCTCTTCTCCATCTCACAACACTCAAGATGGTACGTGCAGCCCTCACCAGATCAAACTATACTCCAAAGAAACGTCTGACTGACACAATCTCACGTCCCATAGGGTCGTCAACAAAGAACGAAACAATCTGATCCCGTTCCTCTCAAAGGTTCACTCGATCACCCAGGAACCGAACTACGCAAAGGAAAGCGAAAGGCGGCATTAGAATCAAAGTCAGTTCGAGAAGGACAAGCAGCACCTTCATTGAGAGCAGTCAAGAAAGCGAGGAAATCTACGGATCCCAATGTTCAACCTCCCAAGAAGAAGGGAAAGGGAAAGAGCGTCGAGGGGAAGAAGAAGAATGCGAAGGAACCAGAGTGGGAGAGCGATGATAGTGAAGGGATCGAGAATATGAAGGCGGAGGATGAAGGATGGAGTGATTTGGAATCGGATCAAGGTGGTGTCGATCATGGTTTAGAGCAAGCTAGATCGTGAGTCGTGACACCTTGCTCTTTCACTCTTTATACGGTCGACTGATTCGGTTGGATTATAGCGCCCTTTTCGACGATGTTGATCTTGAAGCTCCTGAAGATGCGGACTCGGACGCAGACGAGTTCGACCTAGATCTCGACAGGGTGGACGATGATAGTGAAGGGGATGACCTCGATGACGAGTTCGATCTTGAGGAGGAAGATGGTGTCAATGGAGTAACCGAAGAGGATTTCGATGAACAGTAAGGATCGCTTCTTTCATGCTCTTGAGACCTAAACTAATTCTATTTGACACTCGAACAGAGCTTCACCAAAGACTCTCACGAACAAGCTGGCGAAACGTGCTGCTCGTGCCGCTGCTTACACTTCGGATGACGAAGATGAATCTACTCCTGCTGGACTCGATCCCAACAACCGTGCTGAACCCGAACCTATCGAAGGACAAATCGACGCTACGATGGAAGAGCTTCAAGCTGCCGAATCGGGAGATGAGGAAGAGGACGACGATGAGGACGATGGGGATTTGAAAGCTGGACAATTGGAGGACTTGAGACAGGTTGAGAAGAGGATGAGAACTGCTGCGAGAATTCTCAAGCACTGGAAAGAATTGGGTTCTCAGGCTGGCATGTAAGCTTACTCTCTCGATCCTGTCGCTTTCTTCGATTCGTCGCCTGACATTCGAACACTTTCACTAGGTCTCGATCCGATCTCGTTGAACAACTCATCGCTGATATCTGTCAGTACCATGGATACACTCCTTTCCTCGCCGAGAAGCTGTTTGAACTCTTCGGAGTTGACGAGGTGAGTGAAAGACCTGATTTAGCTTCATCAATCAGAAACCATGCTTATTCGGCGTCTTCGTTCACAGGCTCTCGAATTCTTCACTTCTTCCGATACACCTCGACCTCTCACTCTTCGTGTCAACACTCTCAAAGCTCGTCGACGTGATCTCGCTCAGGCCCTCATCAACCGAGGAGTCAACCTCGAACCTCTCGAAGGAGGATGGTCGAAAGTCGGACTCCAAGTCTTCACTGGAGGAGCGAACGTTCCCGTTGGAGCCACTCCCGAGTACTTGGCCGGTCACTACATCCTTCAATCTGCATCTTCCTTCTTACCCGTCATGGCGCTCGACCCTCAACCTCACGAACGATGCCTCGATATGTCTGCCGCTCCCGGTGGAAAGACTACTTACATGTCGGCGTTGATGGGCAACACTGGAGAAGTTTGGGCGAACGATTCGTCGAGAGGTCGTATCAAGGGATTGGGAGGAAATGTCGCGAGATTGGGATGTAGGAACGTGGTGATTACGAACGTCGACGGAAGAGAGTTCCCTAAGATCATGGGTGGGTTCGATAGGGTGTTGCTCGACGCTCCTTGTTCGGGAACTGGTGTCATCAGTAAAGATCAAAGTGTCAAGGTCAACAAGGTGCGTTCGAAGTTCGACTATCAATCTGTTCCTTCTTCTTGATGCTGATTGATGGTGCCCTCCTCGTACAGACTGATCGTGATTTCATCCTCCTCTCTCACCTTCAAAAGCAACTCGTCCTCTGCGCCATCGATTCCGTTTCCGCCAATTCCGAAAAGGGAGGTTTCGTCGTTTATTCGACCTGCTCCGTCACTACCGAAGAGAATGAAGCCGTCGTCAGCTACGCACTACGTAAACGACCTCACGTCAAGCTCGTCGATACCGGACTCCCCTTCGGAAAAGAAGGGTTCAAGACTTTCCGAGGCAAACAATTTGGAAAAGGTATCGAATTGACGAGGAGGTTCTACCCTCACGTGCACAATATGGATGGCTTCTACGTCGCCAAGTTCAAGATTGGTAAACCCGAGAAGAAGGGTGAGTCTCTCGAGATCTCTCTTTGTGTCGACGAATCTGATCGCTAACAGAGATCTTCTCGTGTCTCGCAGCCCCTGAACCCGCTTCACCGATCGAAGAATACGCCGAACTGCCTCTCGAAGTTACCGAAGACAACGAAGAAGGAGTCCCCAGAAACGACGGACCGACTTTCGACGATTCAGAAGATGCTGAACTCATCGCCGAAACCCAGAAACGACAACTCAAGAAGAAGGGATACAACCCGAAAGCTGACAAGTCCAAGGCCAAGTCAAAGCCGAAACCAGTCGCAAAGGCAGAATAGACGATTGGTCGTTTCACGTTGTCTGGGATTTCTTGTTGTAATACTTCCTTTTCACTCCTTCTCCTTCTTTTCACATAACCTCTCATTGGTCGTCTGTCGCCGCTCTGGTCTTGAAACTACCCTTCGGGTGCTCCCTTTCGATTAGCTTTCATTGGCTGCAGGACCCAAGTGGACTCTTTCGGTTTCAAAGGTTTTTTCGAGTTCGCAAGGGTTCTCCTCGTTTTTTTTTCGGACTCAACCTTCTCGAGGTTTATTCACCCTATCCTACTCATCACCTTGCCGCTGTCCATCGACCTTTTCATCTCCGAACCGTCCCTCTCGGCCCATCATCGACTTCACCGACCCACAATCATCTTGCAAATGTCTCCGACTAGCAGCAGTTCCGGCTCCCCTAAACTTACCTCGACTCCTCCACCTCAACTCGCAGCTTCCTTCCCAGCTCACAAAGACAACGGTCGACTACCAGTCACGATACTCAGCGGGTTCCTCGGTTCCGGAAAAACGACTCTCCTCGAGTACATCCTCAAAGACAGGAGTCACGGTCTGAGGATCGCTTGTATCGTCAACGACATGGGTAGCATCAATGTGAGTTGACTGCCTGTATACTCTGTCGATTCAGCTAACGAAGGAACGGGTCTTTTCAGATCGATGCCGCTCTCGTTTCTTCGGTCGTTCAGACGAAAGAAAGCGTGAATCTCTCTACTAGATTTTCCCTCTTGTGAAGCGACGCTGACATGGTGCACCCGACAGATCGTACAAATGGAGAACGGATGTATTTGCTGTACTCTACGAGGAGACTTGTTGGAAGAAGTAGCGAAACTCGCCGAGCGCAAGGAATTCGATTACTTGGTCATCGAATCTACCGGTATCTCCGAGCCTCAACAGGTCGCTGAGACGGTATGTCGTCTGATTGAGCTTTTTCGATGTAGACGGAACTCTGATGATCTCTTCGCGATTCAGTTCGCCCCCGAATTTGCCGACATGCACTTACAAGCCGCTGAAGACCTTCGTGCCGACATCGCTGCACGCACGAAGAACGGTCAAGAAACAAGTCAGAAACCGGTCGATATCGAATCACAGCTCAAACTCGCAGAAATTCTGTCCAAGGGCGGTTTACCAAACGTGTCTCGACTTGATGTGAGTTATCCATTCCTCGTGCTCATCATCTCCCTCCAAGCTGACCTTGCATCTATTCGACTAGACGATGGTCACTGTAGTCGACGCTCTAAACATCTTTTCGAATTTCGCAACTGCCGATTTCCTTTCCGACCGACAAGAACCCGGAACTCAAGTAACGGAGGAGGACGAACGTAACATCAGTGATCTCATGGTCGACCAACTAGAGTTCAGCGACGTCGTGATCATCAACAAAATCGACTTGGTTTCGAAAAAAGACGTCGAAAAAACGAAATCACTCATTCGAACCCTCAACCCCGACTGTACGATCCTCACTTCAATTCGATCCCAAGTCGACCTGACTCAGATCCTGAACACCCGCAAGTTCTCGTTCGAAAAAAGCATGATGTCGATGGGATGGTTGAAAAGTTTGAGGGAAGAGATCAAGCCAGAAACTGAGGAGTACGGCATCGGATCTTTCGTCTATCGCGCTCGAAGGCCGTTCCATCCACTTCGACTATGGGAAGTGATCAAGGATCGACTCGTCGTGATTCAAGACTCTTACGAACCGAATGAAGACGGAATGGAGACTGACGAGGATGGGGAGGATGGGTCGAGCGATGCTTCGTGGGAGTCAGAACCAGATCTCGAAGCGTACATCTCTACTTTCTTCTCACATCCACTCGCATCCACTGACATTGTCATCCCTCGGCAGACAACCGCAACTCGACCCCGTCGCTCGGCTAGCTTCGAAGAAAGCTTCACCTTCTTTCGGTCCACTCCTTCGCTCGAAAGGGTTCTTTTGGCTGGCGACACGACCTCTGATGTCTGGTGAATGGTCACAAGCGGGAGTCATGTTGACGATCTCGGGAGGCTCGAGATGGTTATGCGAAACCGATCAAACTCAATGGCCTGATCATCCAGAGTGAGTTTCCCTTCCTTTCGCAGGCAAGTCTTGTCGTTGACCAAGCCGTACTATTATCGCTTCGACAGGGTGAGGAAGAAGATGCGAGCGGACTTCGAAGGGAGATGGGGGGATCGTCGACAAGAGCTGTACGTTTTTCTCCCTCCTCGTTTCGTCAATTCCCGTTGCTGACCCCGTCTTTCGTGCGTACAGCGTCTTCATCGGCGAGACGATCTCGACAATCGGACCACTTCTCACCGCCGAGCTCGACTCAGCTCTATTGGACGATCAGGAATGGAAAGCTTGGGAGAAAATCATGAAGAATCCGAAAACGAGCATGAAACGAAAGACGGAGAAACTCGAGGAGCTCTTCGAGGACGGGTTCGAGGATTGGATAGATGAGGAGGATCCAGAAAACCATGTTGGACATGATCATTAGTTTGAGGTTTTGGTAGATTGCGAGAATGAATTTGTTCAGAGTTTCGATAGATGGCGATACAGGCCTATCCCCTGATCTCACCTAGCCCCACCCTTCGAAGCGAGTAACATAGTGTACTGAAGATGAGCGTTTCTATTGCGCCTCGGTCGATTCCATCTAAATTATCTACAATCCCTCCCTCTCGATCTTTGCCAGCCTCAAACTCACACTAGCTTTGTGAGCACCCAGCAGTTCGACATCCGCCAGTGTCTCGACATAAGGTCCCAATCGCTTGAGTCCTGACGAGGTGAGTTCTTGAGAGGTGAAGTGCTTGAGGAATGAAGAAGTCGATACTCCGGAATATTGTTTCGCATATCTAGAGAACGAGGAGAGGGGGTCAGTATCAGCGGAAGAGGATGAGGAGATGAGAGGAGGAGCGAAAATGTACCCGACAGTAGCTACAAGGCGAACGAGACGCGTCGTCAGTGAAAGTTTTCAGTTTGTGAGTGAACAAAAGACCAGCTTACGAAGTGTGTGATTAGTACCCGAAGCGTAGTCACCGCAGCTGGATGAGTTCATAGACAACGTGAGTGATCCTGTGAGGGTGTGTAAGCAGAAGAGGAAGACGTACGCGACAGGTGACCAAGGACCGACGAAAACGGAACCAGCGTTCTCGACTCTCTCAATCGTCTCCGCAGCATCCTTCAGATACAACAACAAGTGTTCAGGAGCATAGTCATTCGAAAACTCGAACGCCTCCTCAACATCCTTGACCTTGAGAATGAATGATTGGGATAACGACTTCTTGAGGATTTCTGCTCGGGGGAGGATCTTCGCTTGTTCTTCGACGGCACGAGAGATGGATTCGACGTATTCATCTGAAACGTCGATTGCGACGAGAACGGATTGGGAATCGAGACCGTGTTCTTGTTGACCGAGGAGGTCGGAGGCGATTAGGGCTGGGTCGGCGGTACTGTCACAGATGATCTAGTGGAGGAGAGGGTCAATGAGTACGACGGAGACGTGAAGGAGAGAGTAGGGAACTTACGAGAACTTCTGAAGGTCCTGCTGGTACATCGATCGCAACTTTCGCTCCCGAATCCATCGCTACTGACTGTGTATTCGGAACCCTGCTCTGTCAGCTATCGTACTTGACGATGATAGATCTACGGAGACAACTCGAACGGACCATTTTGGCAGCAGTAACGAATTGATTTCCAGGTCCATAAATCTTATCCGCCTTAGGAACCGTCTCTGTTCCATAAGCCATTGAAGCGATAGCTTGCGCTCCACCAGCCTTGACGAGGGTCGATACACCGGTGAGTTGAGCAATGTAAACGATTTCTGGGGAGATGGAACCGTCTGGTCTTGGAGGAGTTGCGAGAGTAATCGTTTTGCATCCTGCTACTTGAGCGGGTACTCCGAGCATCAAAGCGGTACTATCGACGAAACAAGGTCAGTGCTTGGGTGCGAGTGGAAGAGGATGAGAAGAGCGCACCTAGGAAGGACAGCAGTTCCACCGGGACTAAGTTTCGAAAAAGCATCTGATTCAGCTAATCCTGCTCTTCGACGGGTCACAAGAGAGCAAGAGGACATACACGTATAGACCGACACTTCCAATAGGTCTCGCAAACCTCGAACAGATGACTCCTGGCATAGTTTCGACCCTGATAGGATCCGATTCTCTCTCCATTTGAGCAGAGTGGAAAGTCTATCTCGACACCTCCCTCCATCAGCTCAATGCTCGTCCCTTGATACAGTCAAGAAGGATGAACTCACTTTGATATTGTGATAAGCTACATCAATAGCTTCTTTCACTTTAGGATCGATCTTTGCGAGTTTATCGTCGAAAGGAGTTTTCAGAGTCAAGGGGAAATCTTTATCGGTTGCTGGAGTACACCTATCGAATTTGACCACTAATGATCTCAAGCCTTCGTCACCTCCTTCTCTGACGGTTTGGAGAATGGGAGAGACGAGTGAGAGGATATCGGAAGATGATTTGACGGGTCTCTCGAGGAGTGCTAGGCGTTGTTGAGGAGTGATCTCTGAAGATGAGTAAACGGGTGATCGGTAATCTTGTACGCTTTCCATCTTGATCGAGTGGTGTAGTGAAGTGGAGGAAGTTAGGCAAGATGAAGAAATTTGGAAATTTGTCATTTCGAGGCGGTTTGGTTGACTCCCTCCACTCTTACTATACTCGCTGAACGGCACTCCAGTATTTCGATCGAGTCTATCGTAGCATCTACAAGCTGTAGCCAACTCGATCTCGGTACTTCATTCTTCGCCTTTCTCGCTTATCGCCGTGTCACTTTAAGATCACTCAAGATTGACTCGATGACTCGCTTGACAAGCCCTCCGAGTGGCTAGAGGAAGGATGTACGACTCATTAGCCCGGATAGGAAATCATCGCTCGCTCAGGCCTCGCTCAAATCACTTGACCTTGTTCCCGAATCCTCCTCCCTTCTCTCCTCTACTCCTCACTCTACCACCTCGCTCAGTAGCTCTTTCGGTGTGGGAGCTCCAGTGCTAGTGATCACTTGTAGCTCTCTTGGTTGCCGAAGTTGGGTTCATCAAAGAAAGGTGTTCAGAAATGAAGTTGGATCCAAAGTTATTCGAAATGCAGGCAAAAGTCTGGTCAGTTCATTTCTCTGCCGTCCTTCTCAGCGATTGGCTTAGTCTCGGGAGGTGAGACAGGCGAGATCCGGAGACCGAGAGGAATTGGGTTGAGAAAGACAGATTGGTGAGCGAACGATGCTGCCGTCCTACCGCATCAGCTTGTGAGTCCGCTCATTCGATGATGCTCTATACAGAGACGAGCCGAAGAGAAGAAGAAGCTTGAGGAAGAGAAACATAGGAAGAAAGTCGAGGTTCGTCGTAATCTTGCTCTCAAGAACCAACGAGATTGAGCGAGACTGACGTCGCTGAAGGTCGCGATAACAGATTGAAAAGGCCAAGATTGAACGAATTCGGCTGAAGGAGACTGGGAGACTCGTATTGATGGGTAAAGAAGATTTACAGTAAGTTTACGAATAACTTACTGCCCTCGGTTTCCCTGCTGAGTCATCCTGATCGATAGCCTCGCCAAGCTCAAAGCTGATGTCTCTCGCCTCGAGGCGAAGGAGAAAGCTGTGAGCCAGAGGATCACTTCACGTTTTCGCGCAATCACACTAACTTGAGATGTTCTTCTCGTTCACCAGAGTCTGACGGAGCTTCCGAGTATTTGGATGAAGGAGACTGGTAGGATCAGATCAGTCGAACATGGAAACTCGTCGGCTGATAGGATTGGGTCGAGAGCGGACCTCGCGAATCAGAGGTGAGTGACGAAAATTATACCCTCCTGAACTTTGCGTTGATAATCGCTGAACTCGTGCGTCGAATGCTCACAGACAGGAGCTTTCCCAATATAGGCACACTCTCGATCATCCCTCAGTTTCGCATCGTCTTCCTCAGGCAGATATTGATCGTCGTTTGGAAGAAAAGATGGCGGATTTCACGATTCGAGGTAACGCTCCTCCCGCGCTGATCGTCTTGCTTCGAGGCCGTTTCTTGACGTATCATTTCTGTACTGTACAGCAACTGGTGACTCTCGTATGTTCTCTCGAGTGCTCCCGCTCAAGCGTTTCTCGCTCATTATTGTTCTCCCGCGTCGAAACAGTCCTCGATCTTCGAATCCTCCATCAACGAGACCCACTCTCACTCGAGCTCGACTTGGAGCTCCCTCGTAATTACCATCACTTCATGCCTCGAGAACGAGAGGAAATCGAGATTCGACTCGGCGAGCAGCAGCGGGAACTAGAGGACGCGATGATCAGGGAAGCTATCGAGCTTGGAGCGAATGCATTGATTGACTTTTGCGTGGAAGGACCGTTCCCGATTGAACATGGGGAACTCGTTGGAAGAGTAAGCTCGATGTCGCACATTCTCTTTGAAAGCGAGCGATGTTGACGAAACCAGGAGATTTAGCATCTCCTTGTCGCTTCCGGTATACCTGTACAACTCGCTCAAAGTAGACCTCGACAAGCGGCGACGAATCGTCACGATCGATTAGCGCCGAGGTCAGGATGGAGAAACTTCGATAGTGTCGACCATTTCGACCGATTTGACGGCAGACACGAACCGCAGTATCGAAGTGACGGATGGCACGCTGGCGGACCCGGATGGCACGATCATCGAGATCTGTATCCGAATACTCGAGACGCTGGCTGGCATATCGCTCCGCCGACTCAAATGGAAGAAAGAGGTTGGAGAAATGACGGAGAATGGAGAAACGTTCGAGATCAAGGGGAATGGAGTCGAGACGCTGCTGCTGGATGGAGAGGAGTAGATGGCTCACCTCGTCGGAAACGAGGCAGGGGCGACCGTTTCCAATCAAGTGAGTGATGCTTCAAATTCCAGTCATTTGGTCGAAAAGCTCAAACTCCGCCTTCTCACAGATCCGTATCCTCCTCCTTACCCTCACGATCAATATGAGCCTCATGATGAGCTGGAGCGACTGCCGTGGGGTGCTCAAGCTTATGTCAGACAAATGCGAGAGAGGCAAGAGCGAGAGCTGAGGGAACAAAATGGTGAGCTTACTTCTCACTCTGCTCTCAGCACTTCTCGGTCTTGGCTCAGCCACCTCACTGATCTACAGGTCACTATGAGCCGCCACGCCTCGATAGAACAGCACCGTACATCCCTCGTGATGATCCAGCTTTGTTCGGCAACTCCTTCGCACACCCTCCTTACCCTCAAACTCCTCCTCCGATACGTCCTCCTGCGCTCGGTCAGGATCGATTCGCTTCCGTCAACGGACAGTATGCTAGTCGCTGGGAGAGACCGACAATGGATCCTGATCATAGAGCTGGAGGAATCGGAAAGAGCACCCCTTGGTCTCCTGGTGCAATGCCTTGGTGATAGTCGCATTCGCCAGGGAAGACTTTGTAGAACGCGCAATGATTGTATAAGCTCGCGAAATGACAATTTGACGAGAAAGTGAAAACGAAACGGTTACAGAGTGAGATCAAGTACAAACGGATCTCGCAGGATTCACTACAGTCAAGAGGAGCAATAGAAGCTACATATTGTTGACGTCGAAGCTAGTCCTAGCGCGAGGGAAGAAGGCTGAGATTCGTTGTTTCGAACAAGAATGCGAAACGCCATGGGAAGATGAAGAAGAAGCGACGGTCTATGAGAGCCAGCCGACGTTAGCGCGAAATTCGAATGGTCTCAACCCAGTGGAAAGACTCACGTTACGCTCGACCTGGAACACGTCGTAAAGGGTCATTTCCATCCTTGCGAAACCTTGCTCGAGATGATGCCTCCCCGTTTGATCTTCTACTCCTTCACACCAGAATTCCGCTGCTTTACGACATTCTGCTCCAAAGTGAGCTCGAACATCCCTCAACCAGATTCGATTCTGTGAATAACCGTAACTGCCGTACACCTCGCTCCCAAATTCGTCTGCTAACGTTCGACTTCTTGCCCAATCGCTCGACTTGAATGCTAGAGACTCAGCCGTCTCATCATTTGTCATACTCAAGAAGTAGAGCAACATTGTGCAGAGGCAGACATGAATCTTCCTCATCACCTTCTTGTGCTTGTAATCGTCGTGCTTGACATCTCCTGCCTGTCGAGTGAGTTGTCGGAGCCTGTTGAGCGAGCCGGCGAAGAAGACTGCTGAAAGCGGTAGGTGGAATTCTTGACCGGAGAGATTGGCGACAACGAAGAAGGAGGGAAAAGGTTGAAAGGGAAACGAGACGGGTTCTGCCACGTTCATATCGTAGAATGCTTCGGTTATTGGTCTCGTCGATTCTTGAGGTAGTCGCATCTTCAGTTGAGGTGAAACCGGTTTGCGCTGCGAAAAGGGAAGTGAGCTTGAGTTTCAGCTCACGAAGAATGAGGATCCACTCACTCCGCTAGCACACAGCTCAGCCCAGTATCGCGAGACTCGCTCATCAAAGAGACGAGCTTCGTGTACCGTGACCGTATGAGTCGGAATTGCGAACGTCTCGAGTAGCTAGAGTCAAGGTATCAGGGCGGGTTCCGTGCAAACGGGCTCGAAAAAGAAACGTACAAGGTGATCCGTATCAATCTCTTTCTCGAGAAGTACTGCCATTGCTGGGTGCGGATGATTGCCTTGAGCACCTCGTGCAACCAGTACCGCCGCGATGAGGCCGTCAGGAATGATGGCGATATCTCCAAGAGGAAGCAGATCATTGAGCCTCTCCGGGAGAGATCCGGCGAGGAATTGGAGGTAGGAGTCGACATGAGCTGTACGAATACGTCGAGGGCCTTGTTCGGGAGAGCTGCAATTACTCATTTGCCGTTGAAGTCGGAAGACGGGCGAAGAGTACTCGGAGGAAGGGAAAAGAGGAAGAGAGGCGAAAGAGGGAACAAAGGAGCGACCTTCTGCAGGTTTCCAACAGCCGACTCGATCACCCCGAGACAGCTGTCTGCCGCACGGACAAAGATGAGCGAGTAAAAGGGGTGACAATCGGACTTGAAACGGCTGTGGGATGAGCGATCACCTCCTTTTCCCGCTTACAAGTCGCGACTCTGTTGCAAGAGATAGCAAGTTGATGTACAGATACACCGTCGAGTATCAAGGCGTCGTAGGGACACGAAGGAGACTCAGAAGTAGAAGTTTCGAAACGTAGTCGAGTCAACGGCGAAGCAAGCCCTGGCGTCTGCTCTGACTCCGAAGCATAGAAAGGAGTCACAAGAGACCATCACAAGCAAGTATCGTCAAGTCAGGTGAGTCAGGTGAGTCGGGAGAGGTCAAGAGGAGAAAACGAATTCTCTTTCAACTTTTCCTTCTTCCCACTCCACCACCTGCTCTGCCGACCTTCTGACACGCTTTGGAGATCTCCGACAGCTATGCACGAGATGGCTATAGCGTGTACAAGCGCAGTTTAACCTTTCACCCTCCTTTTTTCCCCTTGAAGTGAAATGGCTGGCGTTTCGATCCCCCTCGCCATCTAGCTCATCCTGCTTTTCAAGAGATGGCTGCGGGGCTTCGATGGGGTATTTGTACCGGCTGGAGGCCCTCTTCTGCTCTCTCTTCCTTCTCACACGCTCAAGAAACGACTCAAAACGACTCACTCTCAAAACTCGTTCAGCCAGTCCACCTCGTAATCCTTAACAAAGCAGACTAGACACCATGCTCAACCCATCCTCACTCTTCCTCGCATGCTTCATCGCACTCGCTGCAAACCCTTCACTCGTCGCTACGATTCCACTTCCTCCCTCACCTCACTCCTCCGCGACCTCTCTTCATCGCCGCTCCTTCAGATCTGCCCGTAACCTACCGGTGCTTCGTATCGTCGACGATGAGCAATATCTCGATTCCGCCTCATGGACTTCGGAATTCACCGACGACTCGATTCTTCCCGAATCCATCTTCACCAACGAAGAAGCCGACCTGGCCACGATCCTCGATTCCGTCCATCAACCTCACTCGAAACGAGCTATCTCAAACCACGTCAAACGATCATCTTCGAGTCGGAAAGCTTCGCACAAGAAAGTGAAACGAGCTGTAGCGAGGAACGAACCGCAATGGGTGATCAAGGCTTCCTCGAGGGCCATCAGGTACCGAGCAACTGCAACGAATCGACCAGCATCAACTTCCATCCCCGCTTTCAAAGCTACGACGACCCTCATTTGGTCGAAAATTCCCACCATCTCCTCCTCCCTTCCTTCCCCGACTTCAACCTTGGTAGCCATTCCATCAGCATCGCCTATCGTTGTTCCTACTTCAACCGTCACTAGCGCTGGCACTCACACAGGCGAAGGCACTTGTAAATTCAGTCTCTTGAGCCCTCGCTTCTCGACCTAAACTGACTTTCTGACTTTTTTTACAGGGTATGCGCCCGGACTTGGAGCTTGCGGAAACGATGCGACCGACGACTCTCCTATCGTCGCTGTCTCTCATCTCCTCTATGACTCATTCAACCCCGCTCATAACACGAATCCCAATCTCAACCCGATCTGCGGTCGAAAGATTCGAGCCACTTACAAGGGAAAGACTGTCGACGTTACAGTACAGGATCGCTGTACTGGTTGTGCACTAGAGGACCTGGACTTCTCTCCTTCGATCTTTGGTCAGCTTGCGGATCTTGGAGTCGGAAGGTTGAAAGGTGTCGAGGTGAGCTCAACCCAACACTCCTCTTTGGGAGCGACCAGAAGCTGACTCTCTGTCGTCTCTCATTACAGTGGACGTTTCTTTGATCTCGCTTCCTCCCTCTCTCCTCGCGATCCTAGCTAGTCTACTTCTCTCTCTTTTCGTCGTTTCACCATGTAGTTCCTCCTGACGCAATAGATACGCTTCTCTCACGACAGTCATTGGTTGCGATTCGAACCGAGAGACATTGTTACACTAGAGAGAAAGAGAACGAGAAACACAGAGAAGAGGGGAAAAAATGAAGAAATGAATTCGAGGACGAGAACGAAAAGCGCGCAAAAGGGGGGGATATACAATCGATACGAGGGTGGGTAACATTGGAGAAGCAGAGAGAAACAGAGTGAGAGAGAGAGAACGAGAGAGAGAAAGAGACAGAAATAAAGAAAAACTTTCGCTGCGAATCCTATCTACCGTCCATGAGGAAAGGAGGTAGATCTAGAGAGACGAGCGAGGTCAGCAACGACTCCGAGAGATAGGGAAAGAGCTACACGTACTGCCTTGTTGCGGACCATGATTAGGAGGAGGAGGACCTTGATTTCCACCGATTCTCATTCCCCCTTGACCTGAATTCAACAAAGCCATCAAATCGACGCCCGCGTTTCCACCGAGACTCATTCCTTGCATTCCTTGAGGTCTCCCACCTTGTTGCTGGAAATGAGGAGGTGCGTAACCGTGAGGAGGTAAAGGTCCAGTGGGAGGAGGAGGGTACATCATTTGAGATGGTTGTTGAGGACCTCTCGCGTGAGGAGGTAACATTCCTCCCATACCGTGAGGAGGAGGGAACGAAGGTGGAGGTGGTGATCTCATTCCGTTCGGATTCGGAGGAGGCAAGTTTCGTAAGATGTCGGAAGGATTCATCATTCCTTGATGAGGTTGACCGGGTAAAGGAAGTTGAGAGTGAGCGGGAGAAAGGCCTTGAGATCCAGGTGGGTACATGCCGAGAGGTGGGAGATTCATTCCGGGTATCGAGCCAGGAGGAGGAGGCATTCTTTGTTGTCCGTTCGAAGGAGGAAGAGGGGGACCGTTGTTGTAGAACTGGGGAGGGAAAGGTCGGTTCTGGTGCAGCTGTTGTTGAGGGGCGTTCATCGAGTAGTTCTGAGATGGAGGTGGTGGGGAAGTTGCGTTCGAACCGAGAGTCGAAGAGCGAGATGCGAGATCGCTCGTCGAGGAAATCGTTCGAGGGTGATGAAGGTTCTGCTGTTGTTGTTGCTGAGACTGAGGGAGAGGAAGGGGAGGAGATCGAAGTTGATCTGCAGGTGACATGATCGGAGGCAAGTGATTGAGAGCAGTCTGAGGATGAGGGTTCGAAGGTTGTTGGTGAGGTTGAGTTTGACTCGAGGAATAACCTCCGAAACCGGGAGGTGGGATCGATGAAGTAGGAGGAGCAGACGGTGCACTCGGTGACTGGATGGCGCTCGAGACTTGCGAGGAAAGAGCTCCCGAAGGTGCAGATGAAATCGAGGGAGAGTTCTTGCTAGTCGAATTTGAGAACTTGAAACGACTGCTCGATCGGGATTCTTCAGCGGCGGGAGGTTGCGCACTTGCAGTCGATACAGGTGCGGGGGGAGCGGGAGGTGGAGCGGCTACGGAGGCGGGTGAAGCGATACGTGGAGAAGCAGTTTCGATTTGAGGAGCGTGAGTAGCGGGCGATCCAGTTCGACTCTGTTGACAGGGAGAGCGGGTCAGCAGGTTCATAGTAGACTGACCAGAGCAGGAATTGACGTACTCCTTGAACCTGCAACATTCCCATCAACCTAGCCATACTATCGCTATCTTCTTTACTCGGTCCGTTTCCAGTTTGACCAGCTTGAGCGTTACCACCCATCAAAGCACCAAATACGCTCGGAGGAGGTTGTTGAGCCTGAGTGACTGGAGATTGAGGTTTGCCATCGAAGAACTTGGCGAACCTCGAAGCTCTTCCTCCCGGTTCTCCTTTTCCTCCCTGACCTTGTTGTCCAGGAATATTCAAACCTGGTGGAGCAGCGGGTGCAACGGCAGGTGAACGAACGATTCCTAGGTCTTCAAAGATTGATTTCGTCGATGCTGGTTCAGGTTTAGGTGAAGTCAAAGCCGAGAATACTGAGGAAGATTCTTCTTCTTGAGGTTGAGGTTCAGGTTGAGGTTGAGGTTCGATACCAGCGTCCCTCAGATCCCTCTCACGTTCCTTCCTCTCGGCTTCCTTCATCTGTTGTTTCCACTGTTGAATACTATCCATCATCCCGCTGTTTCCTCCAGCGGTCCAATCCAAGTTGGAAGACTTCTTGGCTGGCGCCTCCAACTCGTCATCGTCTCCTCCTTGACCTTCAGGAATTGCTACTCCATCTTTCGAGAAGGTGAGGTTTCCTGCAGCGGGAGCGTCCATCCAAGAAGGGGAAGAAGACTCTTCGTCATTCATCCAAGCTGGTCCTCCTCCTCCTCCTCCGCCTCTTCTGTCTCCACGGTCGTCCCGGTGTGATCGCGAATGAGGGTCACGATCATTGCGATCTCCTCGGTCGAATCGTCGAGGAGAGTCGGTGAGAGCGTTTCCAGTCGAAGTCGATTGATTCCTCAATAATCGTTTTTCTCGTTCTGTATGAACGCGATCTCCTGTGAGCCTGCATCTCGACTGTACTACGAATGAGGAATCGCGACTAACCTTCTCTCGTAGTACCTACACTTCTCCACCCCCCTTCATCAGCAGGTCCCAAACCTCGTCTATCTTTCCTCTCAGTCGCATCTCCCGTCTCTCTCCCATTCAACCCGGTCGCTCCCCTCCTCCTCTCCCCCTCGACCTCACTCCTCCCGTTCCCGTTACTCGCAAGTGCACCACCCCTAACAGCTGTCCCATTCTTACTCCTCTCACTCCGTTCCCTCTCTTCTCTAAAGAAGTTCTCCCTCCTCTCCCTCGCAGTACTATCACTCCAAGGACTCGTACCACTTGCCTCATTATCCTTGCCTTTCCTCCCTCCTCCTCCTGGCATCAACTGCTGTAAATGAGGAGCCAAATCTTTCTCCCCTCCTCCTCCACTTCCTCCTCCTGTCAATTCTCCACCTTTCCTACTCCTCCTCGGCAATTCTAATGGTTCGCCCAACCCTCCATCTACTCCAAACCTCCCGAAATTCGCGAAAGGGTTCTCTGAAGTGAAAGGTGCCAATCTTCTTCCCGCTCCCCTATCTCTATCTCCTCTATCTCCTCGTTCGGTGGTAGATTGTTGAATTTGATTAGAAGAGTTACCTCTTGGTAAATGAGATCTCTGAATCGGTGGTGAAGGTGGTGTAGTATATTCTCTGCAATTTACTCAAGGCGCGGTTTAATTGAGGCAAAGTGAGAGGAGGAGAAAGGGAGGAGAGAGAAGGAGGAACGTACCCATACCATTCAGATAATGGTTTCATTCCATCTAGAGTTTGGGGTACCAAAGGGGACGAGTAGAGAGAGAGAAGAGTTTGGCGAGTTAAGACTATCGTAGGTGCTCCTGTTGCTTCTACTTTTGAATGATGAGAGGGGTCAGTGGTGGCATAGAGAGAGGGAGGGAGGGTTAGGCGTACCCGGTGAGGCCATGTTTGGAGGAAGGGGGAGAAGGGAAGAGAGGGTAACGAGGGGAACCCAAAATGCTAGCTCTCTCTCTCTCTTGCTAGCGGTACTGGGGCGTGAGGGAGTTGCTGGATTAATCTAGTACTGCTCAGGTGCAGGCTTGACTGAGGGGTGATGGTGTGAGAGAAAGCTGAGAGCTCTCCGTCTCTCGCTCAATTTTACTCAAGTTTCCGGAAAGCGTATTGATGATTACCAGTTCTAGAGGTTACCAAGAGTAGTTCAGGGGGTCTCCATTTCTGGGACCGGCGTCACCAGATCTGGTTCCAACCAATCGGAGCGCATTTCTTTTTCTTCTTCGCTGTCGTCGCTGCCGATCCTTCGTTCATGCTTTTCTCGAAGGCAACACTGGTTGAAACCAAATCTTTCGATCGGTAGGCCACGAACGCTGTTATGGTGCGATAGACCCAGGGCAAAGACCTCTAGCTCGCTTCAGTCCGAGTACCACCACGAGTCTCGTTCAGCTCGAACTGCTCGATGTTCTCGCTCAACACATCGGATACAGCGCTGATCTTGCAGCAGATATTTGAATGGATCCACTCGAGTCTGACAGACGAAGTCTCACGTACCTAGCGTCGGGTTGTACTGCAATTCGAAGAGATTAGAAGATTTTGACATGATGGTCCCTGATAGCGTGACTCCGGCATTCCTGTCGCTTTGAACGCTGAAGTATATCGTGATAGATCACCGAGAGCTATTGGCGAGATCGAGATCAGTTTTGTAGCTGATTTGGCTTGTTCGCGTGCGGAAAAGCTCAAACCGACGTTTTCGCTCCTCTGTGCCAATCCAGCTGCCTCAAACGGGATAGCGTAGCTAGTCATACCCTCTGCAGAAGTGTATATCGCCCGCAGCACATTTCTGGCACGATTGGAGGGTGACTCAGAGAGATCCAGCCATTCTAGTAGGACTCTTCTTGAGCGCAATATGTCGTGCGGCACAGCTAGAAGCAAGCCAATATCCGGAGGATCGATTCTCCACGAGCTCATCGCGACTGTGACCTACTTGCAAGGAGCTCTGAGCGATCTTACCGTACCATACGAGCTCGACAATAGATTCGTAAATTCCGGGCTCGCTAATTGGTTTTCGGCTGTTCCGACCTGTTTATTCGTCTTCGATTGACGTTTAAGAAGTACTCAAGGCTCCTCGAGAGCTGCGAAGCATTTCTAAAGAAACAGCATTTCGCCTTCCCAATCCTGTTTCTCGACACAGATCTCGCTGTACTTGCTATGGCTAGACCATAGTCTACTACTTGTTCGCCATACTGACTCGTAATGAGCTACAGGATCAAGCTGGCTCTGTTTCACCTATTCGAGGGTCAACTCGACGTCGATATTTCGCGCTCAAAATGGTTGACAGAGCGGGTTTTCAACTGGTAGGACTCTCACAGTCGACATCACTCATTGAGATGAGCCGTACTGTCAGTCTGATGCTCAATTTTTGCCCCTACTCGCTTCTGTGGCTTTTGGGTCATCCTCTTCCTTCGCACGGCCAGAAATCGAAAGCCAGTACTCTTCCACTTCTCAATATCAGTGATCTCTTCACTGTACGTATTAGTTCGAGCTTAATTGAACCCGACAGAGGTAGTCCTCGGCCGATTTTGGCTTTCTTCATCGAAAGCGCAACTATTCAGTATCGAAAAGGAGAGCTTCTCTCGATGCTCCTTGTCAGGAGTACCCCATCTTCAAGCTCCAGAGCTCGCTTCCCTGAACATCTGTGTGATCTCGCTCAGCGACCAGTACACCAAGCGAAGCCCCAACAACGAATACAGCTCAGATCATACCGACGGGAAAGAAACAAGGAAAGTTAGGGTTAGGGTTACGAGGAAAACGGTCGATTTCGTTGCATTGTGACGGTCGAGCGCAACTCGTGTTGAGATCATCGCACATAAAGAAGAACGCAATGCGACCGTTCTTATTATCAGATCATAGGCTGAGTATCAGCTACAGTCAAGAATCGCAAGGTCATGCGAAAACAGCCGCAGAAACAGCAGTGTCAGATGTCAGATCTCAGTCGACGCTCAGATCGTTCGAGATATCACTAGCCAGACCAGAGACAGAGCCATGCAACCGATAATCTCGAGTGAAATAAGAGCAAGGACAGGTCGAAACCAAGTCGAAACGGGGAGTCCGACTTGATCCCGTTCAGACTCCCTGTGCTGATACCGACAGGTGAGGATGAGGTGAACCATCACGCCGTTCTAGGAGAACGAGCAGCTGCGAATCAAGCTGTAGCGGCCAGATAAGGCGAAACGAGGAAATCGACAGTTCTCGCACGGCTGCTGAGCAGGAATCACTCGCGACTGACCTAAGGCATCATCCGAACTGCGACGAGCTGCATATCAGACCAAGTGGACCCTAGATGAGAACAAAGCCCAGGAATGTACATTGAACGAAGCTGCTCGGAAAGTGCGAAGCTGATAGACGAGCGCTCGAAGCTCAAGAGACGTCTAGTGCTTAATCGTTCGAGTCGAAGAGACACACTGCACGCGTACGCGTTCGCGCAAAGCCTTGAAGCGTTATGACAGAAAAGAGGAGGAAAGTAGAGGAGAGAAGAGGAGAGGAGGGAGGGGAGAAGAGCTTTCGTCTGATTGGTAGAACCAATTCTGGTGAAGCCGGTCCCACGAGAGGTTCGGCCGGAACTTCCCTAGGTGCCCCCCTGAACTACTTTTGGTAAGTAGAACTGGTATTGTATAGTAATATACCTCCAAGTTTCCTACTTCGACGCTCTGTACAGTGTGAGTCGCAATGTTCGGCTTGTTACGAGGCGATTGGTATACTCTATATTCCAGCGGATTTACCAGAAAATGGAATTTGACGACTTGGTTTCCATCTCTCCTCGACCACTCTGCTCGCTCAGCGCATACAACACAAGAACACACAACACTACATCTACAACTCTCCTACTGGACTCTTCAGCCTAGCGAACGCGCAATCCCTATCCTCGAACCGTTTTCCCTCAACTTTCCCTCTACTCTCTCTTAACACCGCCACTCACCCCTCCCTCCTCCTTCGCTTATGGTCTCCCCTCTCCTCCTCTTCCGTTGTATGCGTAGACCACTCTCACCTTCCGCCCTAGCCCGTTCGACGAGAAGTACGAATCGTCATTTACATTTGAGATCCGTTAGTATCTTGTCTGGATTAGGGAGACTCGCGGGGAGGACTGCAGGACGAGGAGTAATGGGATTGGGAGTTGGGGCGGGTGCTTTGACTTGGGCAGAATGGAAAGTCGATGGTAAAGGATCATTTCAACTCTCTATTAAGCAAGAATGGGAACTGAGAAACAAGTCGAAATTGAGTAGGTTTCAAACAGAACGCGGTATCGGGATTGTCAGACATCAATGAAAAGTTGGGCAGAGTTTATGATCAGGCTTCGACGAGTTTGAATGGGACGTTGGATGCACTCTCTACGACTGCTGGAGAAGTTTGGGCCGATACTTCGAGTGGTGTAGAGAGTCGAATGGAGGCGTTCAGGAGAGCATGGAGGGAGAGATTCCCTGAGCGAGAAGAAGGGGAGGAGGAAATCGAGGAGGAGTTAAAGAAGAATCAAGGTGGTGGAGGAGGGAATAGGAAAGGGAAAGGGAAAGAAGCGATGGCTGGAATCGCGACTGCTATGGCAGCTACTTTACCAACTATCGTCGATGCCGAAGCACCCCCACCAGGAGAGGATTCGACAGAAGATTTGATGATGTTGACGAGGAAATTGATCGAGATTAGAACTATCTTACTCAGTATTGGGGAGGAAGCTGGGTTGACTTTACCGAGTATTGTCGTGATTGGGAGTCAGAGTAGTGGGAAGAGTAGTGTATTGGAAGCTATCGTAGGGAGGGAATTCTTACCAAAGTCAGTTCTAGATTCTCACTTCTGCGTTTCCTTCGAGCTCCACTCACGCGCGTGATGATCTTTAGGGGAGACAACATGGTCACACGACGACCTATCGAACTCACTCTCATTCACACTCCTTCAACCCCTTCCGACCCTCGACCTTCGACATTCGCAGAATTCCCTTCGCTCGGTCCGGGACACATTACCGATTTCTCCATTGTCCAGAAAACCCTCGTCGACTTGAACCTCTCCGTCCCCGCTTCTGACTGCGTCTCCGATTCCCCTATCCAACTACGAATTCACTCCCCTCACGTTCCCGACTTGTCCCTCGTCGATTTACCTGGATACGTTCAAATCGCTAGTATGGATCAACCCGAGGAACTGAAAGAGAAGATCGCGAAACTTTGCGACAAGTACATCAGATCCCCAAACATCATTCTCGCAGTTTGTGCCGCCGACGTCGATCTCGCCAATTCTCCCGCACTTCGAGCAGCGAAGAAAGTCGATCCATTGGGAATGAGAACGATCGGAGTAGTGACCAAGATGGATCTCGTCGAACCTCAACAAGGAGCAGCGATTCTATCGAACAATCGCTACCCTCTCGCCTTAGGTTACGTTGGAGTCGTCTGCAAACCTTCGAAACGATACCTCGAATCCGCTTCTCCTTCCTCCTCCTCCCGCTCCCTACTCGGTCGTGCAGTCGCTTCCCTCTCGGAGGAATCAGGTTCCCTCGTCGGTCCGATCAGAGCACAAGAATCCGATTACTTCTACTCTCAAGATCACGCTCCTCATTTCAATCAAGAAGGAATGTTGGTCAGTACCGACGTATTGAAGAAACGATTGATGCACGTATTGGAGGAATCGATGGCTGGATCCCTCCATTCAATCTCGAACGCCGTAGCACTCGAATTGGAGGAAGCGAGTTATCAATTCAAAGTTCAATACAACGATCGAAACATTAGTGCCGAATCTTATGTCGCGGAAACGATGGACGAATTGAAGAGTAGGATTGGACAGTTGAGTAAGAGTTTCACGAAACAGGATGTGAGGAGGATGTTGAAGAATTTGTTGGATGAACAAGTGTTGGACTTGTTGGCTCAACAATATTGGATCGATCCTAAAGCCGAGGAATTGGGGAGGTTGGCGAATGACAGATCGATCTCGGCGGAAGAGTTGGACGTTTATTGGCAGAGGAAATTGGATCACTTGTCTTCGAGTTTGACCAAGAGTGGGATTGGGAGGGCTTCGACTCAACTCGTCGTCGATGCGATTAGGGCGAGGTTGGGAACTTTGGCGAATGAGGAACCGTTGATTCATCATCCGGGAGCGGCGGAAAGGATCAATTTGACGGCGGATTCAATTTTGAGGGAAAGGTTCACTTTGACTTCGGATCAAGTCGAGAACTCGGTCAAGCCATTCAAGTATGAGGTCGAGGTTGAGGAGAAAGAATGGAAGGATGGTAGGGAGAGGGCAGTCGATCTTCTACAGAGGGAACTGGGTATGTGCGAAGGAGCTCTGGGGAAGATTAGGGACACTGTAGGAGCTAGGAAGTTGAGAGGAGCGATGGAGTACGTCGGAGAGGTTGAAGAGTCGGAGCGACGGAGAAGGGAACGAAGGAGGGAGGCGAGAGCTATAGGAGAGGAATGGGGTGAAGAGGACGATTCGTCAGATCCAACGAGACCCGTGTTCAATCCTGCTTTACTCGCAAAGGGTACGTTCACCTACTCTCTGTCGTGTCTGCGCTGTTGTCAATGCTGACTCGCTCGCTTATCTTTCTCAGCTCGCGAAGCCATGTTCCTCTCATCTCGCTCTTCGATTCTCCGACTCCGACTCCTCTCCCTCAAATCTCGTCGATGTAAAGCTGGTCCCGAGCAGAAGTCATTCTGTCCTGAAGCTTTCCTCAATGTCGTCGCTGAGAAGCTATCGAGCACCGCTGTACAATTCATCAATGTTCGTTTTTTCACTTCCTTTTCTCTGATCGAGTCGGCAGCTTTTGAGTCGATCGCTGACGACGCTTGACCGTACAGATCGAGTTGCTCGTCGAGTTCTTCTACCAAGTGAGTCTTTTCTCTCAAGGTTTCTCTCGATTCCTTGTCCCGCCTCCTCTCTTGCTTGCTGAGATCCAATCTCTTCTCCTTGTTTTTTTCGCAGTTCCCTCGGGAAATAGATACTCGGCTTTCCGGTGATCTTGACCGCTCTGAGATCATCAGTTTTGCTCGGGAGAACCCGATCGTCCACAAGCATCTCGCACTTCAAGAGAGGAAGGAGAAGCTCGAAATGGTTCGTAGTCAAATTCGCCCCCTCTCACTCCCTTGATCCGGGCTCAATCTTCTCGATTGTCTGACATCCTTCTTCTTTGATCTGAATCTTACAGGTGGCTGACAAATTGGATAGTCTCGTTAAGCTACAACGGGAAAAGGCGAAGCAACAGCATGATCCACGGAGAGCGCGAGAAGGCAAGCGGGGGTTGTTCGGCATGTTCTAATCGAGCAGCTCGCTTCACTATCCGCATGCTATCTCGTTCGAGGACCACTTCGTACCCGATTCAGTCGGAAAAGTCTCAACTCCTTCGGAACCCAAAATCACTTTCGACTCTTGAATCAGGTGGTGCACAACATGGGCCGAGTCTCTCGATTACAGTACAGTATTCCCCTTTCGTTTCGTTTCCCTTCCACCTTCTCCTTTGATACATCTTTCGTTTTCTCCGCTGTTTTGTACCATAACGTGCAGGTTGTTCTGTAGTTGTCGTCGTCGTCGTCGTTGTACATATTCGAAATATTATTACGCACTTCTCCTTCTTCTTCGGGACCAATCTACTGCATCTTCTCTTCGTCGGTCTTCTCTGGTTTTCCTTGACTCGGCACCGGAAGGAGTTGCAACTCTATTTGATGATGGATCGATGAGCAGTACGAGGACGTCTTGTGAAGGATCGAACCAGGGTGAGCTTGATTCTCGTTACAAATTCTCGCTCTCTCAAGTTAGCGCAAGGTCTGCATAAAATTGATTCGATAAGCTGTGCAGACAGGGGAGCAACGTGTGAGAAGTGGTCTGAGTGCCTGAGAATCCTCTGCACGATTGAGATTAGACCCCCTCGATTTCATTAAGTCACTTCCTTCCTAGTTTGACGATCGACTCATCGAATCGAGCAATTTGATTCGTTGGTCTCGTTCAAAACGGGTCATAGTCTTTTGATCGTTCTAGTCGACAAAGTTCGTTCAACCCCTTCTCGAGCCGTGGGGGCAGCCGTCGAACGAGGAAAGAGGGGCACTTTTCTCGATTCACAAAAACCCGAAATCTCCACTTCTCCTTCCTTTCTCTTTCCTTTCCATCACTCCTCTACTTCCACTCCTCGCCTACCACTCTTCTACACCTTACACCATGCGCTCTACCCTCGCCCTCCTCGCCCTCGGCGCTGCCTCTGTCGCTGCCGTCGCCGTCCCCAAGGATGTTACTCAAATGAAGCGAGACATCATCTCTCGTCAAGGCAAGTCCCTCGTCAAGAGGAACTCGGTCACTCAAGGAGGTATGTCGCTCTTCCCCTATCGTTGTTTGAGGGCATTCCAGTCGCTGACTCTTGAGATTGTCTACAGCCGATGATGCTACCATCCTCCAATTCGCCCTCATCCTCGAGCACCTCGAGGACGTCTTCTACTCGGAGGCCCTTGCCAAGTTCGACGAACAAGCCTTCGCCGACGCCGGTTACGCTGGACTCTACCCCATCCTCCAAAAGGTTGCTGAGGATGAAGCTTCCCACGTCGCTTTCCTCACCACCGCATTGAAGGCTGCAGGGATCGAGAACCCGCCTGCTCGCTGCGAGTACTCCTTCCCCTACACCGACGTCTCTTCCTTCCTCGGTCTCTCCCAGGTCATTGAGAACGTAGGCGAGTCGAATTTTCGTTTTCCTCCTCTTTTCATCACTTTTTCTGACTTTCCTTCTCTCGCAGGTGTCTCCGCTTACCTCGGTGCTGCTGCCGACATCTCCGACCCCGGATATGTTACCGTAGCCGGTTCCATCTTGACAGTAGAAGCCCGACACAACGCTTTCATTCGTTTCCTCAACAACTACGTTAGCTTGCCCTTTCTTTCGCTCCAGATCACCCAGAACACCCACTGATCATATCGTATGAACGAGATCAGGTTCCTTTCCCCAATGCCTACGACACCCCTCAGTCTGCATCGAACGTTGTCGGAATCGTCACTCCCTTCTTCACCTCCTGCCCTGAGGGATCCGGACCTACCATCCCTGCCTTCCCTGCTCTTACCCTCGCCTCCTCCGCCGTCAAGGCCGGTGAGACTATCCAACCCACTCTCGCCAACTCCTCTTCTGTCGATCTCTCAGCGTACAAGGTGTACTGCGGCTTCGCTTAGTGAGCCCACGTCCTGCTACGCTACCCAGGATGCTCAGTACTGACTAGGAACGTTCCCCTTCGCAGCGAGCTCGGTGCTTACTTCTCGGACTACGAAAACGGATCCTGTGTCGTTCCTGAGGAGATCGGACAAGGACAAGCCTACGTTACCCTTACCAGGTGGACCGACCTCGCTGATAAGTTCACATTAGCAGGCCCGGCAATTATTGACGGCGTTAGTCCTCTCTCACTGTTTTAAATCTGCGCTTTCTGCGAACTCCCGAGTTTTCGAAAATCTAACTGACTTTGACTTCGCACTTCCCTAGTCCGCTCAAAACGCTACCGCCTCGATCCCTACTATTGCCGCCGCTGCCCCTGCCGCTAGCTCCACCGCCGCTGAAGCTTCCGCCGCTCCCTCAGCATCGGCCTCCGCCTAAAGACTTTCATTCAAGTCTCGTCAGACTCCCCAGTGATCCCCACTCTGGGCGATAGACCCTCTTTTGTCTTTCTCTCACTAGTGATATAGTTTCCGTGTTTGCCTTCTTGCTTTTAATCCCCCATCTTGTTCATCTTGTTCAAATAGCAATGGAAAAGTCTCGTTCAGTATCTCCTTTCTCGTACTTTCTGCGGTACCGAGAGAGTAATCCCGTCCCTTCAAGTGCTGCTTGGCAGGGTCTCTACGTTATAGTGGCGTTGAACGAAAAGAAGTGCTAATTTTTCAACGTAGGTCTATTACCGATATTTCGATTCCTCGTTTTCCGGCTCTCACGCACTCGCAACACTTCTTCCTTGTCCTGAATGTTGAACATGAAGCTCCAGCTGCCAGACACCTCCCTCCACCCGAATTTGAGTCCTCGCTCTTCACTTCGGGGTCAAGAGTTTTTTTTTTGTGTTTTCGATCCCCTTCGCGCCCGCCTCTCCTCGAGCCTCGATACATCTGATAGAGTACATGAATCTTCCAGTGCGAGCACTCGTATCAGATTCGAGTCTGAGCGGATCAATCGCATTCTTCCCCTCTGCTCGATTTTGCTCAGCTTTTCGCAAGCAAGTAGTGCTGCAACAGATTTTATGTCGATTCCTGCTCATGCTTCGTCTATGTTTGCGTTTCGGCAGCTGGCAGAGCATCTCTGACCGCTTCCATAACTAAATGTGATGGGTTGAGGAAGGAATTTGTGCGAGGGAACAGCTTCTGATAGTCCGACGATTCGTGAAAATTCAGCTGAGGGGCCGAATCAGGACGGTTCGATGGGACGCGCAGTTATAATCAGCGCTAGAGCGCAGCAACGCCAAACGGCTTTCTTAGCTCAGACCGAGACAAACTGCAAGGAAGTGTCAAAAATAACGAGATCTGTCGAAGACGCGAAGGCGAACACCTGCTGAAGGCAAGAGGGATGTGTTACGAGCTGACTTCTAGAGAGGGTGAGCACGAGAGAAAGACTGGACAATGCTGGGATTCGAATGATGAGCGAGTAAACCTGGTCGGGTGGCGGCGACGGAGAGTTAGATCGAGGTCAAAGGGTAAACTTTGACGGAGCGATGAGGAAAATAGTGTTCTCGGATTCTCTCCGGTCACAGGAGTTTGAGTCATTGGACAAATATGTTGTTTGCCACGAAGAAGAAAAGAAGAAGAGACAGCAGAGCTACACAAGATTTGGGTTTTGTTCAAGTTTCGAAAGAGTCGTGTAAACGGGTCACTTGAGCCTGTGCGCCATTGATGACGGCTGTAGAGGTAGATTAAGATCAGATCGGTACGTAGAAAGCTTGAGAGCAAGGTGGTTATGGCGTAGCTTCTGGTCTGAGATTTTCGAGCTCCTGGATTCCGAGTCGTTCGCACGCTCATCCTACTCTTCTTTCTCCTCCTCCCTAGGGTCCTACTATCAGGTTTTCGATTCGGTTCGAGTCGAGTCTGTCTACGCGAACAGTCTAGCACTCGGTACGTCTCCTTTCCTCGCGAGGTTCTGTACCCGTGCGAAACTCACTCTACTCTCCTCGATCTTACAGATCCGCTCTTTGACCTTCGGTAGCAGCTCTCGCTACATACATCTCTCGAGCGTCCCGAGATCACTTTCGCTTCGCTAGACTGTAGCTCTTCAGCTCCTAGGCTCTCACCTGTCCTCTCGCAACAGCTCTCCTTAATTCCGAGAATCGCGGAATCGCTTTGTGATCTTTGCTCATCCTTCTTCAAGGTGAACTGAGGAGGTGCTTCTGACTTGACTCGCCGAGAACAATCGCTGAGATCATATCCTTCTTTAAGATTACTCGGAGCTCGCTCCGAAGGGGAACGTTCCTAGTCAGTACTGGTTATCCCTGGGTAACGTAGAGGACGTGGGCTCACTAAGCGAAGCGGCAGTACACCTTGTACGCTGAGAGATCGACAGAAGAAGAGTTGGCAAGAGTGGGTTGGATAGTCTCTGTCAATGCCGAAAAGGGGTGGAAACTGCTCAAGGGTCGTCGCTAAGTGAGTCTCTCCGCAATAGATCTACTCTCGTATGACCATTTCAGCTGAATCTACTCGAACATGTTTCTTGCAGGTTGCGAACGTTGAGCACGGAATTTTTCAGCATCGCGGATTTGGACGGCCCCTTGGGACAAACTCTACACGATGAAGTCATTCAGTAGGAAGATTACTTGGAAGAGCTTGGATGGGAAGCGGTCTCTTAGGGTTGAAGGAAAGGACAGCGAACGTCCAAACGACTTGCAGGTGGAGTGATGATTGCCCTTTACACGCGAGAACATCTGTAGCTGACTAGACAACACTTCAGTTGACCGACATCAAGACGAAGGAGCTCCTTGCCGTCGTCTCTCGAATTTACAAAGCTTCGCCGTCGTTCGTCTTCTCTTTCGAATCTTTCGAAACTCTTCGCTCCCCTCTCGCTCACATGCGCATTCCACTGATAGGTTCGGCATCCTCGGCTCGTCACTTTCACTTCCTTCGCTGGATTTGATTCTGTCATCTCACTTGCATCAGAAGCTGAAAGAAACGTTGCGCCAGGACGAAGAAATTCGAGCCATCGTCGAAGGAGAGGATCATGATTTCCTCGCCATATAGCTTCCTGATCTTTCTCTGTTCATTCTACTTCGTCTTCCTTAGCTGAGCTCTCCTTTTGCGTACTTCTCGGATTTTCGCAATCATCGTTTTTTGCGAAGAACGACTTTTTTTCGGCTCAGAGTGTTCAGAGCAATTCTGTTCTCCTCGAATCGTTCTGTCTTCTCAGACAAGAGTCGTAGAGGGGCATCAGGACGAGATCAAAGGTGCATCGCTTTCGTCAACAAAATTCGGGAAAGTCCTCTCTTGCACCTCTCCATTCACCTCCAATCTTCTCGCCATCACCAGACCTAGCAGTATAACAGTCACCACCACCTTCTACGCTAAAATCTAGCTCCTCTAGCTGCAACATTCGCTGACCTCATTTCATTCGGCCTGAGCGTGGTGACGGCTCACTACTAGCTTGATGCCTCCAACGTGAGTTCTCAATCATGGATAGCACTACTAGAACTCACTCGAGGCTGATCCGAAGCTATCTCACAGCACTCCTCATTCGATTGACTTACCCATCCCACATTCCGCTTCTTCCACCTCTCCTCTCCCCTCGCCTTCCACAAAGCGTTCCTTGCTCGGTCACCTCAAGCGTATACCTCGCCCACCTCGCCCTCGTGTTCCATTCAGAGGAAACGCTCAACAGAGGAGACAGCAATTGTTCAAACCTCTCAGTAATGGAGATTCACCTCTCGGCACTCTCGTCATTCAAGTTCAAGCAGCTCGTAATCTAGTAGCAAAGGCGAGTGCTCACATTGTAACGGAGAAGCGGAATACAATCGCGACCGAGACTGATATTTCGTTTCGCTTTTAGGATCGCAATGGGTTGTCAGATCCTTATGTCGTAGTTCGTTACGCAAACAATCGAGTAAGTTCAATCTAACAATCACTTCTGACTGTTCCGAGGGCGAGCCTCGAAGCTCAAAAACGAAGAAGTTGTCAACTAATTCGAATGTTTCGACGAACAGATCACTAGTCCGACAGCCTACAAGACTCTCAATCCGGTTTGGAGTACAGGAAGTGGTAAGAAAGGAGGAGAAGGATCAGTCGGAGAAGCCAAGCTCGAAATCAAGGAGATATACGAGAGTTTGGGTTTAGCGAGGGAGAGAATTGAGATTGTCTGCTGGGACAGGGATCGTGTCGGGAGTGAATACATGGGAGAAGTCAGCTTGAGTCTCGAGGATTGGTGGGGAAACGATTTGAAGGATCTCGAAAGCGAGTCACCACCTGTCGGATTCGTCGATGAAGCGAACAAGGTCAGTCTAATTTCACTTTGAATACACATCGCCTCAAGCTCACGGGTTTCGATTCCACCTCATACAGCCCCACTGGCATACTCTTCGATCTTCACGCTCTCGCACCAGCGTTTCAGGTGAAATCTTGATCAAGATTGGCTTCGTTCCGACCAACTCCACTTCAACGACGGAGCTTCCAGAACCTGATCGCTATCGTATCGTCAACGCTCTCAAACGTATCGCACAACGAGCCGAGACATCAAGACGTGCTTCGCGAGAAGAGCGTGTCCTCTTGACTTCCCCTGTATGTTCGCAAATCGTTCTCCATCAGCCTCATTTTTCTGACAGATTGGGTTTCTCCAATTTGTAGGTCGAAGGCTATGGCACCGTTCGAGCCGATGAACAGCGACCACTAGGAGGAGCTGCTCTTCCGCACGATCTCGATTCAGACTCAGATTCAGATGCTACCGACGCTACAGACGACGAATCGTTGACGGATCTCGGAACAGACGAGGAAGATCTCGCAGAACAATCAGCACTCGTTGAAGCCTCTTCAGACGATGAAGACGATCTCGTTCCTGCTGTTGAAGCGAAAGATTACTTCGGTTATCAGAACTTGGCAGCACAACCTGGCATCACCGAGTCTCCACTACCCGCCATCGTCGTAGCAGAGTCGCCTGCGGAGCAGCCCGTCTCACAATCGTCAGTGCATCAGCCAGTCGGAACCGCCGCACCTCTCGTTGCTCCTCCTCATCGTCGAGGTCTATCCCTTCCCCAATTCATTCGTCGTCGAACTTCGACAGCCTCAGTACCTTCTACCGCAACTGCTACTCCAACAGACTCGAATGTAACCTCGGATGTCGAGACACCGGTATCAACGCCTGGTCGACAACGTCGTCGATTCTCCCGCAAATCAAGATCATCCAAATCGACCCTCGACAGTGCGGCAGGTCTCACGCCAACTGAATCCAATATCTCAAGCGAGTCACTTTCGAAGGACAAGGGGAAGAAGCGAGAGCGAGTCAAGAGGAAGACGAGGAGAAGGAAAAAGGCTGGAGAGTACACCTTCGATGAGGGTGAAGATATCGCAGGATTGGTACAAATCGAGATCAAATCTGCGAAAGGTCTACCGAGATGGAAGAATGCTTTACGAACTGGATAGTACGCTGGACTTTCGCTCTCTTTTTCCGTCTCTGGAGTTAAGCTGACTTTAACTCGACTCATACAGCGACATGGACGGTTTCGTCGTCTGTAGTTTCGGTCGCAAGATCTTCCGTACTCGAGTCATTCGACACTCGCTCAACCCCGTCTGGGAAGAACGACTCTTCTTTCACGTTCGTCCCGCTGAAACTCACTGGTAAGCTCTCTTTCGCTTAGATACTTCAATGATAGCCTGACTCACCTGTTCAATCAATAGGAACATCAACTTCTCTGTTCTCGATTGGGACAAGTGGACTGGGAACGATCACGTTGGAGACGTCACCGTCGAATTGGACAAACTTCTCGGATCGACTATTCAACCTGACGAACGAGGAGTCTTCGCTGCTGGACCTGATGGACGACTCATAGGGGACGATTTCCATGAACGTGAACTCACTCTCGTCACTTCGGACAAAGATGCCGAATCAGCGAAACCGATTCTCACGATTCGAGCCAAGTACACTCCCTTCGCCGCTCTTCGTCAACAATTCTGGCGCATCTACTCTTCACAATACGACGTCAACGAAAGCGGCAGCTTCTCTCAGATCGAAATCTTCTCCCTTCTCGATTCGTTAGGTTCAACCCTCGCTACCGAAACAGTCGAATCCTTCTTCACTCGATATGACAAACGAATGGAAGATGGTGAACTATCGACAGAAGAGCTTGTGCTGTGTCTCGAGGAGGAATTGCGAAAACACAAGGAGAACAAACCTTCGTCCGACTCTCCTGAATCGGGAGTGAACACTCCTGGATTGGCTTCTTCAGGCGGCGATGGATTGACTGGAGGAATCACTGCCGGAACGTTCGTCGATAACGATGTTGTTGGTGACCCTGGAGAGTATGATCAGACGGATATGTCTTCCGACATGAAAACGATTGCTCCGTAAGCTTTCTCTCCCATCTGTCTGCCACGATACCCTACTGACGTCCTCTCGGCGTCCCCTCAGTGGTACCGAAGTCGTCACGGATGCGGAGAAAGATATCAAGGTTACAGCTCCGGAACCTTCAGGATCAACCAAACCTCCCGCTCGTCAAGATTCGTTCGAACCTTGGGCAGACGAGAATGGTTCTGGATCGAACAATGTCGAACGAGGTACGTCAGAGCTGCTCTACTCTCTGATACTGCTATTGCTGATGCCGAAAACTCTCTCTCTCGACAGTCATCAACATCAAGAGTTGTCCATTGTGTCAGAAACCTCGACTCAGCAAGAAGGGTGAACTCGGTGCGTTTCTCTTCCTCACCTCTTACTGCAACACCATACTCACGAGCTCCTCTACATTCCACAGATATCGTCACTCACCTCGGTATTTGCTCTTCAACCGATCCTGGCAGTGCGAATCGTTTCCTAGTCAGCGATTTCGTCACCGCTTCTCAAGCTCAACGCAAATTCTTCTCGAAAGTCGTATCGAAGATCACAAAGGGCTCTTACCGACTTGGAGCTGTTCGTTTGATCTCTCGTACCCTCTTTATGAATCCGAAACTGATGAACTTTTCGTTTCTCGACTTCTCAGGATTCTGCCAACATTGTGAGTACAGTCTCTCTCGCTCGTCCGGATGTCGTACTGATACTCTGCTTCGACGACAGATCGTTCAAGATCGACATACCGGAGCTCTACTTGAAGAAAAGATTGCTGTCTACGTTCGTTTTCTCCCTTTCGACTATCTCATAGTTTCCTCAGCTTATTAGGACAATCTTGATCATTCACAGGTCCGCCTTGGTATTCGCTTGATGTATCGTGGTATGGGTACTAGTGCTACTGAAAGCGCTCGAGGTGAGTTACACACCCCTTCCTCTCGACTCGCCCTTATCGCTGATTCGCCGATAACGTTCTTCAGTTCGACGTCTACTCGACTCTCTCACAAAGAAGCAAGGTGCCAAGTATGATTCTCCCGCTTCAAGACGAGACATTGCTCCTTTCATCGAATTCCACAATCTCGACATCAACGAAGTCCTCGATCCTTTACCTTCTTTCCGTGAGCCACCTATTCACTGTCTTTGCCAGCGTACACTCTCCTGACTTGTCTTTCTCTTCTCAGAAACGTTCAACGAATTCTTCTACCGCAAACTCAAACCCGAAGTTCGACCTCTCGACGATCCGAATGATCCTCGTACTATCGTCTCACCAGCTGATGTACGCTTCCAGTTTTCTCGCAAAAAGGGATGGCTAGCTGATACATCTCCTCGTATATGATTACAGTGTCGAGCGATGTTCTTCGAATCGATCGATGCCGCAACCAACATCTGGATCAAAGGTCGAGAATTCACCATTGGTCGTATGCTCGGAGATCACTACGGGAAACAAGCGAAGGATTACGAAGGAGGTAGTCTAGCGATCTTCCGTCTCGCACCTCAAGATTACCACCGATATCATTCCCCAATCGATGGAGTGATGGGCAAAGAAGAATACATACCCGGCGCCTACTTCACGGTCAACGCAATCGCGATCAGATCTCCACTCTCCGTCTACACTGAGAACGTTCGACTCGTTTCAGAAATCGTCAGTCCTGTTTTCGGAAAAGTCATGAATGTGTAAGTCTCTCAATCTCGGCTCACCAGTTTCAGGATTTCGGCTGATTCCAGCCCTATCACTGAAGGTGGGTGGGAGCAATGATGGTAGCATCTATCAATCAAACTCTTCACGAAGGAGACGACGTCAAGCGAGGGGACGAAATTGGCTACTTTGCTTTCGGTGGATCAACAATTGTGGTCGTGTTCCCTCCGAATACTGTCGTTTGGGATCCTGATCTCGTCGAGAATTCGAAGAACGCCGTACGTCCCCATTCTTTCGCTTTCATTCTTTTACCTCTTACGGACTCCGATACTTTCTACGAACTCCAACTGACGCCTCCTCGTATCTCGGTATAGATCGAGACGCTCGTTCGTGTGAAAACTCGTATCGGTAGAGCGGTTGAACCGCAATGAGATGGAAAGTAGTAGTCGTCAGGAATTTCAGCTCGCAGGTCGAGTTTGTCGCTTCGTTCCCATCCCTCGCTTTTCTTTGTGCGTAAGCTGTACTTGCATAGTTCCCCTCTGTCTGGAAATTCTCTCTGTGAATATGTACCACGATCGTTTCGTTGCAAAGTGGGTCAACTTTCGGAGAATGTCCGAAGCCAAAACCTTCGAGCCGGTTGTTTCGCTCTTTCTTGCAACCGTTGTCTTCGCTTCCCCGTCTCTCACCCGCTCTCTCTCCTTGCTTCTCACCTCTCTCGTATACACCCAAGAACGATATCAAAAACTCTTCTCTCCATCTCCTTACCGTTTACACCCCCACTTTCTCAAGGTAAGACCTCTCTTCCCTCCCTCTTGTCACTCACCATGCTTCCTTCACCCCGCCATCCATGAGACGCTTGTGACTACTATGTACACGCCAAGCTGATCACTCAGTTCCTCTCTACAGCTATACGATGTCACCTCTCCCCTCCAAACTTCCATCAACTTTCTCCCAAATCACCCTCCGAGAACGCCCCAAGGCTGCAATCATCTCTTCCCTCACCGATGGCAAAGGTACATTCCAGCTCGAGAAGAACGTTACTATGCCCAAACAAGAAGACTTGAAACAAGAAGAAGTTCTCGTCAAAGTGGAGTGGGTCTCTGTAGATCCTGCTCAAAGGGGATGGCTCAAGTGAGTGCACAACACCCGACTGAGTGCTTGAACGTAGCTGAACCGTCAATACCTTGAACAGCGACGCCCGTTCGTACGTTCCACCCGTGAAAATTGGTGCCGTAATGCGCGCAGGAGGAGTAGGTCGAGTAGTCCTCGCACCAAAGGGAAGTAAACTTCAAGTTGGACAATGGGTGAACGGAACTCTTGGATGGACCGAGTATGCGATTGCCAAAGTCAAGGACCTCGAAAAGATTTCGTAAGTCTCTCGCTCTATCTCACTTCACAAGCTCGTGAGGCTGACGATTTTGTCGATTTCGCAGAGTCACGAAAGATCTTCAACCTTCTTACTACCTCGGAGTTCTCGGTATGCCTATGCAAACTGCTTTCTGGGGATTGAAAGCGGTAGCGAAGATTCAGAAGGGTGAGACGGTAGTCGTTAGTGGTGCAGCGTGAGTCGAGATCTCTCTTTCCGACGGGTTGAGTAAGCTCGACACGAGCTTGAATGCGTCGGCTCCAGTCCGAGGTCGTACTGTGACGTTGGAGCTCGTATCGAGCTTGCAGACTGAGTCGTACTCACGCAAGAGTTTGGTGTGTCTAGAGGAGCTGTTGGTTCCATCGCTTGTCAAATCGCCCTCATCGCTGGCTGCAAGGTCGTCGCTATCGTAGGAGGAAAGGACAAGTGTGATTGGCTCAAGAACGACATTGGATGTCACGAAGTCGTCGATTACAAGTCGGCAGATTTCGCGAAGACTCTGAAACAGACCCTCAAGAACGGCGTCGACGCATACTTTGATAATGTTGGCGGGGAGATTCTTGATCTTGTGCTCACTCGCTTGAACAAGGGGGCTAGAATTGCGCTCTGTGGTGCTATCTCGTGAGCACCTTTCCCTGCATTACTTCTCGTTCGATCTCGTGTTTGCTCTCGCTGACGTGCTCGACGATACCGATAGCGCGTACAACACGCCCAACCCTCGAGGCTTGAGCAACTACTTGACTCTCATCAGTCAACGAGCGAAGATTGAGGGGTACGTACCAAATTCTCTCATTTTCTCTGCAACGCATTTCAGTGCTAATCGAGTCGATAAAACTATAGATTCATCGTCTTCGACTACGCCGATCGATACGAGGAGGCCAACGAGCAAATGGGCAAATGGATCGCAGAGGGGAAATTCAAGGTGAGCCTTTCCTCGTCGTGGCTTCGAGGTTCGACTCTTGTACTGACGAGGGCCTCCTTCCTACAGATTCGAGAGACCAAGCGATATGGTCTAACCGAGTCAGTCAACGCTCTGCAAGGTCTTTTCAAGGGTGAGAACGTTGGAAAAATGGTGGTAAAGATTGCGGACGATGGATCAAAGCTGTAGGGTCGCTTGTAAGGAAGCCTGATTAGTACATATCTGGTCAGATCGACAGTGCAGCACCGAGTACATCAAATTTGACCTGAGGAGTTGACTGTCGAAAGTGGAGATTCCGTCGACTCTAATTTTGCGAAAACTTGCAATTTTCGAACTGCTTCTTCTCAAGCAAGTATCACCCTCGAGCTCATACCCCACGTCCGTCGAATTCGTCGACAGTGGGTCTAAACGAGAAAAGGGCCTGAGAATGTTTGCGAAAATAAACTGATCATGATCAAGCGAGATCGCATCGCGAGAGAATCTCATCTTGCTGTTCAAAACTCTACCGTAATTCACGACTTGTCAACTTATCAGCAAGCTCGACAGACCACCTGGATCCTTTCTACATATCAAGAACGCCCTCACACCCTCTAGAAGTAGTCAGATCAGACGTTCAACCTTTCCCGCTTTCGGTCAAGGACGCAGGGCGTTCTACAGCTCTCTCGTCTCGAGGCACGTTAGATGACCAACCAGCTGAGGGCTCCCACTGTCGACCCCAGTGAATCTCAAGCCGTACTAGCAGAACTCTCCCTCCTTCCCTTCCTATCCATCTCGCCTTCGCCCTCTCTCGTACTTCGCGTTGCACCTTTACTCGAAGCACTACGGCATAGAACAGCTACCAATTCACCTCTTCACTCTCCAGCGTGGTCCACTTCGACCTATCGACCTGGACCAGGAAGTTCTGCTCCTTCCGAAGGGCCGTTGGGTGAAACTAGCAAGGCCGAACGTTATGGGAATGATCGAGAGTTCAATGCAGATCTGTTGGGAGGAATAGAGCATCTCTCGATGCGGACACCGTCTGCGAGAGCGGCACAGGCGGCGACAGAAGATTACTTTTCACTCGGAACTGGGAATGGGTCTAGTGGTGCTGGTGGAGGAGGAGGAACCACAGGAGGAGGAGGAGGATACCCCGTCGAGACTTCAAATATTCAGCTATCAGCGATGGAACCGGCATGGAAGAATCAAGCGTGGAGGGAGGGTTTGCAAGTAATCGAAGGAAAGGCGACACGACGTTCTTCAATGGCCATGACGGAATCGAACCCGGCATCAGGAGTGACGAGTCCACTAGGAGGCACGTCAAGTATAGCAGCCGCAGCGAGTGCAGCAGCTCGTAATTTGAAGGAGACCTTTGCGCGAATGACAGAAGGAGCGGACGATCGCGACGTTTCGATGAGGGATAGATTAGGAACCGTTCACGAAGGGATGGAGGAGGAAGATGAGGATATCGAGGATTATGACAACGATGAGAGGAATGGAGTGCATCACGGAAATGATGATTATGAGCCAGAGGGAGGAGTCGAAACTTGGCGAGCGAGTTGGAATTTCCTATCTCAAGCGGAACAACAAACAGTCTACAATTTCCTCCTCGACCTCCTCGACCAATCCGAGCTCTCCCTCTCTAGAAACCTCCTCGCACCGAATCGTCGAGCTTCCGTCGCTACTTCTTCCCCTGGCGAATCCCCTCACAGCTCGATCTCTGCTCTCTTGCCCGAAGACGACGACGCTAGCCCTACCTCTTCTCACTCCACTCTCCGTCTACCCGGTCTCATCTTTACCGCTGTTCTCATCCCGACAAACTCTACCGATTCCTCTCCTTCTCACTTCATCGTTCTCTCGACCCCTCCCCTCCTCGATACTTCCAGACGTCTATCCGATCAATATCGTGCCCACCGTCATTCTTCCACCAGCTCCAGTCTATCAGCTACCACTCCCGGCCCTTCCCTCCTACAAAGACAGCTACAACAACAACCGCTTTCGATGTATCGAGCACCGACAACAAACTTGCACAGCTATCGTCAGGGATCAAGTGATGATGATGAAGTGGTATTGGACGATCCTTGGGCTCTCTCGTTGG
This sequence comes from Sporobolomyces roseus, assembly GCA_016617785.1. Classification (NCBI taxonomy): domain Eukaryota; kingdom Fungi; phylum Basidiomycota; class Microbotryomycetes; order Sporidiobolales; family Sporidiobolaceae; genus Sporobolomyces; species Sporobolomyces roseus. Next base: position 1,300,954 of record JADILM010000001.1, read on the forward strand.
GAAATTCGGAAATGGCGAGGCGGATACGAGAGCATTCTTGGGATGAAACCGAGTTGGGATGCACGACTTCTTGGCCTGTATGCCTCAAGACGACGATCTCTTCGATCATCGCTAGTCCTTTCAGGGAGTGCATCTTGTGGGGACAGAACAAACTCATCATTTACAACGACCGAGTGAGTTTTCGCACTTCACCTCTTCTTCTTCGTTGTGACGTTCAGCTCATCCGATGTTCCCGCTCGCAGTATATCGAAACTGCAGGATTGAAACATCCCGAGCTATTAGGAACTGCTGCGAAAGACTGTTGGGCGGAGCTATGGGACGAATTAGAACCAGTCGCGAATCGCGCTCTTCAAGGAGAAACAGTCTCGTTCAACGATCATTTCCTGACGATGGAGCGAGATGGATTCTTGGAGGAGACGTATCATTCGTTCACTTACGCTCCCCTTCGAGATGGAGATTCGGGAGATGTCGTCGGTATTCTCAATTTGAGCATCGAGTGAGTTATTATCGTTCCTCTACTCTGCATTTCGTGTCGCTGACTTTGATCGTTCGATTCAGGTCTACCGCCGCAGTCATCGCTGCGAGACGACTCTCCTCTGTACGAGATCTCATTCAGCATACGAGTTTGGCTCGAACTCTCGAAGGTTCGCTCTTACTCCCTCGACTCGTACTGGTTCGTCATTTGCTGACTCCTCTGATCCTTCAACGAACAGACTTCGCCACTTCCGCAATGAAAGCATTGGCGAAGAATCCTTACGACATTCCCTTTGCGATCTTGTACCATGTCGAAGACGTCGTTACGAAGCCGACGACACGAGAAGTACGAGCGGGACTGACGACGAGCCAACGGAAGACGATCAAGCTGAGCTGCAAAGTGAGCCGCTCCTCCTCCTCACCACGTTGGAAGAAGAGTATACTGACTGTTCTCGTATTCGAATAGGGATCTGTCGGAGTCTCGCATTCGCATCCATTCCTCGTTCACGAAGCTTTCGTCGACTTGACTCCTCCACGCTCTCGACACTCTTCATCCTCTGCATCGACCACATCAGGTTCAACCGCAACCGCTATGGACATCAGAGATCGCCTCATCGAAACTCAAAGCGTCTCTTCCGATTCTTCTTCGACTCCTCCCGGCAGACAACCTTCACCACAACCGAGACCGGCTCCAGAATGGACCTGGCCTTTCGAAGAAGCCTGTTTGAAACGACAATCGGTTCTCGTCGAAGATCTAGGAGGTTTTGGAGAAACCCTCGAGAAAAGAGGATGGGACTCACGAGCGAGATCAGCAGTCGTCATACCGATCAGAATCGACACCGACGCCAGCTCACCGAGTGCAGTCATCGTCCTTGGAGTCAACCCAATGTCGAAGACTTTGGAGGAAAACCCTTTGATGAAGACTTTCTTCGACCTCATCTCTCGTCACGTTGCGATTGGTCTATACTCGGTCCTCGTAAGCACTACAGCTCTTTATCATTGTAGCAGCTTGTTGACTATTCAAGATCGTTGACAGGCGGCGGAACAAGATCGACATCGTGCTGAAGAACTTCTCTCTCTCGACAAAGCCAAATCCGACTTCTTCTCTTCAGTATCGCACGAGCTACGATCGCCTTGTCAGCTCATCATAGGACCTTTGGAGGACGTCTTAGCCCCGTCGCAAAAGAAGTTCTTGAAACCGGAACACGCCGATTCGCTGGAACTCGTCAGGAAACACAGTACGAGATTGCTCAACATGGTCAACAAGGTAAGTTTTGACATGACCCTTTCGCCGACAAGCACTTGACTGACTCTAGCTGTTATGTAGCTTCTCGATTTCTCATCAGTTGAAGCAGGTAGAATGATCTTCAGGTTCAGACCGGTACAAATCGTAAGCAGAGGTTCTCTTTCTACGTTCCTCACGTGTGCGACTGACCGAGCTTCTTTCCTCCGCTTAGGGTCAACTTACTCGTGATCTCGCCATCCTCTTCAAAGACGCTATCGAGCGAGCCAAGATCGAATACGTCGTCGAGTGCGAAGACGACCCTCCAGATGCTTGGCCAATCTATCTGTCTCCCGACCTCTGGGAACGTGTCATTCTCAACATCGTCGGCAATGCTCTCAAGTACACCGAGAAGGGAAGAATCACCGTCAATCTCAAGTCGACACGAGGTGAATGCGTACTCTCAATTTCGGACACCGGAGTCGGCATTCCTCAAAGTGAACTCGGGAGAATCTTCGAGCGTTTCCATCGCGTTCAGTCTTCGTCACAAATGACAACCGGAACTGGGATCGGTCTCGCTCTCACTCTCGAGCTCGTCAAACTCATCGGAGGTCAGCTTGAAGTTGACAGTGATTTCGGAAGAGGCAGTACCTTCACGTGCGATCGCTTTCTCTCTCTGGACACTCTAATTCTCGCTAATTGTGATTGCCTTCACAGTGTGCGACTACCTCGAGGTTACTCTCATCTACCGATCGAACAGGTCGAGCACACCGCCGAAGAAAACGCTCCTCTTGTTCATTCAGGTCGGATGTCTGTTGTCGAAGAGGCAGCTGCATGGCGTTTGGATGCGCTGGACAAACCCTCATTATCGATCTCGACACCTTCTTCACGGCCACACCAGTCCGTCTCCGACCACAGCACTTCGTCTCAACATAGCGGAAGCGGTTCTGGAGAAGATTACCTCGGTACTGAAGATGTTCTCAGTTTGAAGAACCGAACGATCGTTCTCGTCGACGATTCCAGAGACCTCCGAACTTACATGTCAAGCTTACTCTCGACTCAGTTCACCGTCGTCCCCTTCGCCGATCCTTTCCAAGCACTCGAATTCATCAAAATGAACACTCCGAGTCTGGTCGTCACCGATTCAATGATGCCAGGACTGACCGGTATGGAGCTCACTCAACGAATCCGTCAAGATCCGAAGACCTCGTTACTCCCCGTCATCATGGTTTCCGCTCAAGCTGGTTCCGAAGCTCGAGCCGATGCTCTCGAAGGAGGAGTTGACGATTACCTCGTCAAGCCTTTCCAACCTCGTGAACTCGTTGCGAGGGTTCGTGTCCATCTACAACTCGGTCTGATGCGAGTCGAGCTGGAGAAGCGAGTAGAGGAACGAACGAGAGCGCTCATCGATTCCGAGTCGCGCAATCGAGCTCTCGCCGAACGATACAGTACGTTGTCAACAGTCAGTCCAGTCGGTATCGTTCAAATCGACCAAGAAGGTTCGTCTCTTTTTAGCTCTTTTCCTCAAATCTTTCCGACTGCTCACGCTCAAAACTTCGTTGTCTCCTTTCCCTCCCATTTCTTCCCTTTGCTATCTACAGGCAATATGGTCTACGCAAATCCAGCATGGTATACGATCAGTGGTCACCCTCCCGAGAAGCCTCTCAGTCATTGGAAGGAGGATTTCATCGATGAAGACGTCGAACGAATGAATCGACTTTGGCAACTCGTAGTCGTCGAAGGTCAACATGTCGATGTTCCTGATCGACAGTTCCGATTCAAGTGCGGAAATTGGGTACAGCTAGAGGTTAGTAAACCGCTGGTTTTTCCCACCTTTTCTTTTTCCTGACGTATCTCCGATTCACAGCTTCGTGCTTCCACCGAAGTTGGCCTACCAGCGGGATGGGTAGGAGCCTTGACAGATAGTGATTTCAAATCTTGCACCTACCATCTACGAAACGAAGCTGATTCCTCTCTCGAATTTCACAGTTACTCGGCAGAAGATGGCGGAAGAAAGTCACATTCGAATCGTCGAGCAACGAGCGGCCGACGCAGAAGAGAATAGGATTCAGACTGAACGATTCCTCGATATGGTGAGTGTTTCTCTCGAGATTCAATGCTGCCTGCGAAGACGACTAACGATCTTTTCCTTGATGATCTTCCCTCCTTCTAGAGCAGTCACGGTACGTCTCAGTCAGTTCTTATCCGAGACAAGTATCACCTGACTGACACTTGCGTTGCTTCCTCCAACAGAGCTCCGAAATCCATTATCCGGAGTCGTCAGTCTGACTTTCGCTCTCCAGTTCCGACATTGACTGACATCATCTTCCCTTCTCAGTGGCAAAATGCTGAGGTCGTCAGCGCTTCTCTTGACAAGTACGTCGAACTACTGGAGGATCTACGAGATGGCGAGCTTCCCTCTGCCGAAGAGATTCAAGCGCTTCACGACGAGATGGTCGAGAACACCGAAGCTATGGAGTCTATTCTTCTCTGCACATCTCACCAAGTACGCTTCTTCCCTTGTCTGCCTATTGAGTCGCACGTACTGATTCCTCGTCACTTTCAGGGTCGAATCGCAGACGACATTCTCAACGTCAGCAAGCTCAATATGGGTCTCCTCACGATTAACCTGACAGCTTTCGAGCTCATTCCTCGTATCGTTGAAGTCAAGCGGATCTTCGAAGCCGAATGCTCGCAAAAGCAGATCGATTTGCGATTGATTGCGGGAAGAAGTGTCATCGAACTCAACGCAAACTGGATCATGGGAGATCCGGCTCGTCTACATCAGATTCTCCTCAACTTCCTTTCGAACTCGATCAGTGCGTTGAAGTCCTTTCCCGTTCGTTTCGCTCTCCAAAAAAACTGAACTCTCTTGTTTCCATCAGAATATACGACCGACATTCCCAATCGCAAGATCACCATCAGAATTGAAGCATACTCGTCAAAACCTCCAGAACGTCCCAACGCGATGCGAGTCGCTCAATCGCCAAATCCTAATGTTCAAGACGGAGTTTACATAGTGGTCGGAGTTGAAGACAACGGGAAGGGTTTGACGGAGGAGGACCTACAGAAGCTATTCGCTAGATTCAGTCAAGCCAACCCTCGAAGCGACCAAGTTCGATATCCTTCCTCGAGTGGATTAGGTCTCTACATTTCGAAGAAACTCGTCGAACTACATTCTGGTACGTTCTCACTCCTCGCTCAATGTCGATTTGTAAATAGCTGGCTGACCCAATCTCTTGTACTCAGGTTTCATCGAAGTCGAGTCGAAAGTCGGAGTCGGTTCGATCTTCTCTTTCGCAATTCCCGTCCAACGAGCCGCACCAGAAGGTTCCATGGCTATGGATGTCGCGCCTATCTCCTCAGTCCCGATGGGCTCAGGTGCTAGGATGGCGAAACGACCTCTCACTTCTCCCGTACCTTCGGAGATTTCTCGTTCGAGCAAGACTTCGAAAACTGGTCCTGGGCCCTCGAGTCCTGCTGAAGGTGGTCCTCGTCCTGTCAAGGTACTCGTCGTTGAAGTGAGTCTTGATTCTCACTTGTCACGCCGGACAGCTCACTCACCTTCTCTCGCGATCTAGGACAATCTCGTGAATCAAAAGATCCTGTGTCGTCAACTCAAGAATGCTGGATACGAAACTCAAGTCGCCAATAACGGTCTCGAAGCTCTCGAAGCGTTTGAGTCGGATTCTCGAGGCGAACGATCGATCAATGTCTGTCTCTGCGATATTCAAATGCCTGTCATGACTGGTCTCGAGATGATTGTCGAACTTCGTCGTCGAGAGCAGAATGGCGAACTACCAAGACAATACGTACGTCTACCCTTATACGGACACTGTGAGCTTTGATGCTGACTCTTCATCGCTCTACAGCCCTGTATCGCCGTCACCGGAAACGCGCGTCCAGCACAGCAAGAGGAAATGCTACAAGTACGTTTGATCGCTTTCGTTTCTTTTTCGTATTTTGCTGATCGCGGACGTGACCACAGCTCGGATTCAATCATGTACTCTCGAAACCTTACACTTTTACGAACGTCGTCGAACGAGTCGAAGCTCTCAAAATCGTTTAATTAGATATCCATAGATTCTTTGCCTTACTTCTGTTCTACTTGGGTTGTTCCATTGGGGTTGTTGTCGCATGTATACTCTATCTGCAATTCTCATAGCATCGTCTCTCACATCTTCCTCGAAGGTCTCGACGATAGAGAGATACGAACAAATCGGACTATAGAAATGACATTGTAGGTACAGCTTTTAGTTGAAGAATGCGCGAGAAGTACTACCGAAACCAATCCTCGAGAAAATCTACTCCTCCATTGCTTCGTCAGAATCATCATCATCCTCGTCTGAATCGGCAGCTTCTTTGACATCGATCGAAGGCAAAGCGTGCTCTTGGTCGGCAGCCATGTACGAGTCGCACAGCATGGAGAGAGTGAGATCGTGTTTGCCGGCACGCGGTAGCGAAAACTCCAGTTTGACGGCGAGCTTTCTTGTTACCACGATCTTTTTCACAGCTAAGAGCCTAACCAACGATTCGAAAGGTCATCAGTCTCGGTTGAGTCTATCAGCAAGGGAGACTGCAACGTACTGCTTCGATTTTGTCTCACTGACGACTAGCCACCAGGACTCAGTCTTGACCACCGGGAAGAATGGCGCGGGTACCGTAGTATCGATTTCCTCGTCCTCATCGACCTCCCGTTCGAGTTGAATGCTGAGAGTGATTGGGTCTCCAGCAGCGACGTCTTCGACATCCTCGATCTCGTAGGCGAGTTCGATCGAAGGGTACGAGTTGCAGAATTGAGCTACAGATCGCATCTGCTTCCCGTCCATCTGCAAGATCTTGTCTCGGTCTTCGTCTTCGAGTTCCATGATGTCGTAAACCGACTTGACGTTGTTCGATTCGCAACGCTTGATGACCTCCGAGGTGAATCCAGGGATTTGCTTGAGCGGTGAATCTGAATCCCAGACAGCTTGAACACACATTTGCGACATCTCCATCGCTCCGATAGCGTTCAAGTAGGCGTTCGACGACATGACATCGACACAGGCCGAGAGTAGACTGGGAGGAGAGGTAAGGGATCAGCACCATCTACAGATAGATTGCAGAGAACGTGAGCTTACTTGAGAACCTTAGAGAGGATGACTGCTTGATCGGCAGCGAGATCGGCGGGGAGGTGAAGACGCGCGAAATGGGCTTGTAAGAGGACGTTCGTCTTGAACGAAGGCGATTCGTAGTCGACGTTGGCAAGTTTGACTGGCGCTCGGTCGTAAACTTTGCGGAGAAGGACGTCTTCGTGGTGTCGGATAGGGATGTTTTCGAATTCAGCGGCGGAAGAAACGATTTCGAGGAGACCCTTGAGTTTCGTTCGTTCGTTGAGTGACATGCTGAAGATATCGATCGTAACGTAGGAAACGTTGTAGTAAGCGGCGATCATTCCCAAGTTCAGTGCTGACACGTCCACTGTGAATGAGAGGAAAGAATCAGTCAAAAGACGCTCTCGAAACAAAGTGGAAATGGTCAAACGTACTCTCATCCTCGACAGTGATAGCCTTCGAGTTGGTCAAGTCGGTGAGAGTAGATTCGACGAGTTCGGAAAGGTGATCGCTGAGGTGTCGGTGAGTGTTTCCTTGCATGTTGTAGTAATTCGGGTTCGCGACCAATCGACGGTACATCCATGTCCATGTTAGCCAATCGACAGCATCTCTGGAGAGCCGCAAGGATACAGTCAGTGAGGCGGAACTCGCGAAATCGAACGACAAGAGACGTACTGCTTGTTTTCGATCGTTTTCGTGACAATCTCAGCGTTGAAGTGGTCGTGAAGGGAGAGATGGAGATGAGATTCGATAGGGAGTCCTTCGTTCAAGAACTTCTTGAAGAATTCTTTTCGCACCTGAGATGAAGGACAGAAACATAGATTAGTATCGAAAACATAACGAAAGAAAAGAAGAGTGAACTCACTTGTTGACACATGAGAACACATCGACTCGAAGTATCGTGAGACGGTCGGCAGGCTCGACCCATCATTTGAAGAACGTCCGTGAAGGGGTAATCGACGTATCGATGCTCCTTTCCTTCGAAAGTTTGAACTCCCATAATGATGACCATGTAGGCAGTCAAAGGCATGCTCCAAGCGGTGTCTTTACTGGCGACGACGACTTGAATAGCTCCTGACTCGTAAAGGTGTTCGACGATTCGCTTGTCTTGCTTCGAAAGGGCTTCGTGGTAGAATCCGACTCCGTGTTCGAGGGTATCTCGGAGTCCAGGATCGTGAACGTGTTCGAGATGGGGGGCTAGTTCGGAAGCTTCGATGTTGAGGAAACGACTCTCCTCCTGATCGGCGAGACAGTAAGTGAGGATGTCGTCCGCCGTCGCTCGACATTGTTTGCGAGAGGGAACGAAGCAGATGACTGGTCGATCTTGAGCGTATTCGGCGATGGCAAGGTAAGCGGGTTTCGCCATTTGGATCATGAGGGAAGGGAAGTGGGGAACGTTGAATGATTGAAGGTGAACTTCCATAGGTAAAGGTCGAGCACCGGGACCAAAGTTGAAAATCGTCTGCGAACTTGCGCCCATCCATTCTCCGAGATCTCGAGCGTTGGCGAGCGAGACACCGAAAGCGACGATTCGAGTAGGGTTCTCCGTTTGAGCGGCGACGTAACGAGTTCGAGAGATGACGACTTCGTAAGTTGGTCCGAGTTCTCCTCCGATGAGTTGAAGTTCGTCGGCGATGAGGAGTCCGATGTTCTGTACGTTCTTTCGTTGCTTCCATCGTCGCGAGAGGAGATCCCATTGACCGGGAGTGCAAACGATAAGGTCACCCTTCTCGAGTAATCGAATGTCGTTACTCGTCTCGCCCGTCAAAGCGACAATCTCCTTTCCACCTTGTACCCCACCAAACTTGGCCTTCCACTCGGCGACTCGAGCATCGACAACCTCTTGGAAAGGTTCGATGCAAACAGCACGAGCAGGTTCCCGTTGCGACCAGAGACGTAGGAGAGCGAACTCGGCGCAGATCGTCTTCCCTGATCCAGTTGGTGCTCCGACGTAGACATTGTCATTCGTAGCGTAGAGAGCTTGGAAGACTTGAGTCTGAATCTTGTTGAACGAAGGAATCGAATCCGAGTAGATGGATTCGAATTCTCGGTTGTGAAGAGCGGAGACGGGAAGAGGTTGGAGATCGAGGAGAGTCGTTGGAGGAGGGAACTTTTCGGGAAGGATGAGATGCTTGAAAGAGAGGGGAAGACGAGTTTCGGCGTGCAGCCAGCGATCCGAGACGATTGAGATGAAGTAATTGGGAGGGAGAGGATCCATCATGGGGACAGTGAAGGAGACGTAGTGATCTTGCTCGGCGTATCGTTGTCGTAGGATGAATTGATCGTGGAAGAGAATGATCTCGCCATCGACGTCTTCGACAAGGATCCAGAAAGTTTCGGCGCCTCCATGGACTTTCTCTTCCCATTGGAAGTCGGGAGTGATGGTGAGTTCAACGCGGAGAAGTGATCGAGTGATGGGTTGAACGTGTGCTGAGAGTTCGACTGTGGAAAGAGCGAAAGATCAGGACATGCAGTTAATACAGAAATTGGGAAACGTACGTTTAGGGAATTGATGGACAAGACGATGCACGAGACGACCAGCTTTCGGTTCGCCGATAAGCTCACCGAGTTCTACGAGCAGCGGGTACGATTAGCGACAAGAAAGATGAGATGATTGAGGAAAGATCAAGGGATTCACCTGCAGGCTCGAGATCAAAGTATCGGTACCAAGGGAATTCCTTCCTTTCCGCTCGTCGAACAACATCGAGAGGGACACCCTTGAATTGCCTGAGAGGAGTCATCGTACTCCACATCCTCTTCTCCACCATTTGACACAGCGCGAGCGCTTTGTGAGTCAATCCAGCCCATCCTCGCTTCAAACAGATCTCAAACATCGCTCGAAGGATACGACCAGCAGATTGGGTGACGTAGACCATGTCGGAGACGAGAGCGAAACCGTCGAGCTTGAGTTGGGAAATGTAGGCTTGGAGAAGAACGTTGATCTTCGCAGAGGGATCGTCGACTGACTCCTTGATGGGAATTGGTACTCTTTCGAGAAGTTTGGCGAGTTCGAGTCTACGGAATACGAGACAAATCAACTGAAGTTCAGGGCAGTGAGCCGTGAAGAAGAACTCACTTCTCTTCGGCACGAACGGGAACATTCTTGAACTCTTCCGAGAGGGAGAAGATCCTGAACAATTCGATGTAACCGGTAGCAGACTTGAGTTGCTGGTTGTAGGTTCCCATCGAAGTGTGCGAAACGTAGAAGCCACTGGCGATTCGACCGAGTTCGTTCGTTTGGAAGACTCCGGAGCGACGGTCGTATCGGATGAGACCTGACTTCTCGAGGAGGACAGCGGCGGTGTGAACGATGTCGGATCGCTTCTGAATGAGTTGGGGATCGTCGGTTTGACTGGTCAAGCGAGATATGTTTAGCTTGGTTTCGAGAGGGAACAGCGAAGAGATAGAGGGAAACTCACTAGTCGGGATCGACACTGTAGAGAGAAGGTGAACCGAGCATTCGAACGTAAAGGTAGGTGTATCCGAGCCTAACGAGCGAGATCTCGTCAGCACCTTGTCAATTGCTCGAATTCGAAAAGAACGAAGCACTCACCATTGAACAGCTTCGTCACGGTTCCTGATGGTACCGAGTACGATTTCGGCGTTGAGGTTATCGGCAAGTTTCGCGACGTACTGCGACTCGATCGGAAGTTGTTGATTCATCATCGAGAGGTAGTATTGAAGTTCTGAATGATTCGTGATGATGATACCTTCTCCGAACGTATCGTACTGAGGACGACCTGCACGACCGAGCATCTGAAGGACATCTTGGGAAGAGAGTTCGACCCATCGACCTTTTTCAGGGTTGTAAATTTGAGTTCCTTTGATGATGACTACGTGAGCGGGCAAGTTGACTCCCCAGGCGAGAGTAGCGGTCGAGACGAGGACTTGAATACGACCATCTCCGAAGAGATCTTCGACGAGGGTACGATCGACTCGGTTCATACCAGCGTGGTGACAGGCGAATCCGAAGGGGAGGAGATCTTTGAGGTTGGCATCGGTGACGGATTCGGCTTCTTCCGTGAGGATTTCTCGAGTAGCAGGGTCAGATCGAAGGAATTGAGTGATCGTGTCGTTCTCGACAGCGTGATCTCGGAGGAATTTGGCGGTTTTGGCGGTCTCCTTTCGGGAGTGGACGAAGATGATGATCTGATCCTTTCCAGCATGTTCGAGGACCTTCTCGTAACAGATCTCGTTCGTAATCTGCATTCGCTTGATCGCCTTCTTCTCGGTAACTCCGATGAACTCTTGCTTGAGAGGACAAGGTCGGTAGGAAGAGTCGAAGTGGAAGAGACCCTTTTCAGGGTTGACGTGAAGGAACTTGGCGACATCTTTGTAGTTGGGAAGGGTAGCTGAGAGACCGACGAGTCGAACGTAGTTGTGAGTTTGCTCCATTCGTCGAATCGTCCTCGCGACAATCGATTCGAGAACGGGACCTCGCTCGTCGTGAAGGAGATGGATCTCGTCGATGATGATGAGGGAGACGAGGTTCGTGTAGGAAGTATCGGTCGATTTGCGAGTGATGACATCCCATTTCTCCGGAGTAGTAACGATGATTTGAGTTCCAGCGATTTGCTCCTTCGTGAGTTGTCGATCTCCGGTAAGTTCGTTGACGACGACTCCGTAAGGTTCGAGTCGTTTCGTGAAGTTACCGACCATCTCTTGGACGAGAGCCTTCATGGGAGCGACGTAAACGATCTTGAACGCGGCGAAATCGAATTCTCCAGTCTCGTTGCGGTGCTTGGCGAGCTCGTTGAGAATTGTCAACATGGCAACGTTCGTCTATACGAAGAGAAAAGAGTTAGTCGTGCACTTCTCCAAACGATGAGGAAGATGTTGACTTACCTTTCCTGCACCAGTAGGAGCACAAAGTAAGAGAGGTTCGTCGGTTCCGAAAGCGACAGGGTAAAGACGACTCTGAACCCTGTTGAGGTTTGGGTTTCCCTTGAACGCGGCTCTCGCCCATTCAGGCATTGAAGTGACGGGGACGAGTTCACCTTCTTTGAGAGGAGCGGGTTTCGGTGCTGGAACGTGGACCTCCTCGTATCCCTTCTTCGAACGCTTGAAGGATCCTTCAGGAAGTTTACACTTCTTGTTCGACATGAGTCGACCTCCTTGCGCGAAAGCCATCGATTCGAGGTCGAGCACTTTACGAGGTGGAGGTGCTGAAGATCCAGGTGCGAGAGTTCCCTTGAGAGTTGATTTGTCGGGTTCCGAATCGAGTACCATGGCGTCTCCTCCTCCAGCGGTTCTCGAAGGTTTGATAACATCCCCTCTCAATTCCTTGAGGATCCAACCGACTCCCTTCTCCCTCATCGCAACTTCGACATCAACTTTCTCATCATCATCACTCCTCGCCAATTTCGTACACCACACAATCTTCTCCCGGTTGTTGACCAAAGTCGAAACCAATTCGAACTTGTCGTAATCGGTCAACTCCATCAACGAGTTCTCGACATCTCGTTTGTTGGCATCGGAAGAGAGGAGGGTCATGGCGGATTGAGTCTTTTCGGCAGCTTCGAGGGGATCGGGGTAAGATTGGGCGACTAATCTCTGGAGCCAGAATCCATCGATTTCTCTTGCGGGGACGTTTCCGGAGGATGAAGTTGATTTCGAAGTCGTCGTGGTAGTCGATCCGTTCGCTCCAATGACGAGATTCTCATCTTGTCCATCTTCGTCCTTGAGATCTGAGCCCGTAACCATTTCATCCTCCTCCTCTTGGGCGTTTCCACCTCTCTGTTCATCCTCCTCGTCTTCATCGTCACTCTCCTCCCTCACTTCGAATCCTTCGCCGTCCTCGTCCTCCTCATCTTCTTCCTCTTCGAAGACGACTGCAACTCCAACATCATCATCGATCTTGCCATCATCCATATCGACATCTCCACCTTTCCCCGTCTCTTCGTCATCCCCATAATCCGTGATCTTCTTTCCCAAACTGACCAGTTGAGCGAAAGTGTCGTTCGGTACGTTCGAAGAGACGAGTTGATCGATTTCACGTTTCTTGTCGAGATCTTTCAATTGGTCGTCTTTGAGGTACGAGAGGATCATGTCGGCTGCGGATCGAACCATGGCGGGTGGTGTATCACCGAGTAAAGAGTGGACGGATGCGAGCATGAGTTCGTAAACTTGACGAGTTTCTGCCGTTCTAGGTCGATAATCCAATCCCTCGACTGCACAACCGCGCTCTCCGTTCATATCAGATTCTCTCGATCAAACTCTGAGCGAAAAGAGTGTGCGACTTACGATCCTGCGTAGCTTCCAACACATCTCCATACCTAGTAGCTTGACCGGCACCATTCCCTCTCGTCCTCTTGTTGTTCCCACCTTCGCCTTCCCTCTTCTCTCTCTTGACGCGTTCCTTCTCGGCCCGTTTCTTCTTCTCGTCCAGGTTCAGATCCTCTTTGAACGCACGACTTCCCATTTCTTTTGGATCGATTCGACCAATGATGGATTCGGCTTCTCCTGTTGGTTCATTGTCGCGACGAGTCATGAGGGATCGATCAGCTGTAGTCACCAGGGATGACTATTCATTGAGCGAAAGAGGGAGGGAGGAGGGTCAGTGGCTATTCACTCTTGAGGAAGTAGGAGAGACTGACCATAGCATGGTATTGGAACCCCGAGTAATCAGGTTTGGGAGGCATGATGGGATGTCTACTCTATTGAGTTGAGTGTACCAGTTGCTGTAGAGAGAGAGACGGGAGAGACGAGGGAGGAGGAGAAGGAGTGAAAGAAAGTGGACGATCGAAAACGGCGAGTACAACCGAGAGACTACTGGATGAATGTAGGAGTAGCTCTTGTTAATCAGTGGTGCCCTATTCGGATGGGCGGAGAGTAGTGAGAGAGAGAAGAGAGAGAGAGAGAGAAGAGTTTGAGGTTGCACTCTCACAATTTACAACTCATTCAAATAACAACGACAAGGGACTGCAAGGAGTTACTACAAGGAAGAGTGTCAACTGTGAGTACTATCTAGACTACAATTTCACCTCAAGGTGCTGATTGAGTGTTATTTGTTTGTTTAGCTCTCCCTCTCCTCTCTCCTCTCTCCGATGCCATCTGCGCTCGACTTGTTATCAGCTGCAGCCTTACTAGAGGAGGAGAACAACAGTAACAATAGTAATGCGAGTTCAGCAGGAGTAGATGTAGCAGAGATTGCCCGACAAGCCTTAGGATTCCCTCCCACTTCGACTTCGACTTCAACTCAGTCAACTCAGTTAGAATACGTTCCCTATCGTTATCCACCTAGACCACCTGCACCACCTCCACCTGCTCCTGCTCCTCCTTCTACCAGTAGTCAACCAAGTTTACCTCCCTTACCAACCCTTCCTCAACCTCAGTTCTTTACTACCGCTTCAGGATCTGCCAAACTCGCACTCCCGACTCTCCCTCCCTTACCCTTCCCACCTCCTCCAGCCTCGAGTTCATCCCTTCTACCTCCACCTCCTCCTCCTCGAATTCGAACCCCAACTCCGCCTCCCCTTCCTCGACCTAGGACACCTCCCTCTTGGACTCTTCCCGCCGATTTAGGCCTCATTCGTTGTGTCTGTCCTTACACTTTCGATGATGGATTCACGATTCAATGTGACTTGTGCAACGCATGGCAACACGCTGGATGTGTCGGAATCCTGAACGAACAAGAAGTTCCCGACGAGTACCAATGTGAACGATGTGATCCTTTGGACGCTCAACGGAGGGGGGTCAGTAGGGAAGCGGCAGAGAGGGGAATGAGGGAGAGAGTGAGGGAAATGGCGAGGGTTCAACAGGCGGGTGGGTTGAGGGTCGGACCTCCGAGTGGTCCGAGTACTCTCATGGATTTGGGCAAAGCTGTACCTCAAGTCTTGAGGAGGGAGAAAGCGATGGAGGAACAAGCTTACTCGGGTGGTGGTGGAGGAAGGAGGAGGAGTATGGATGCGAGCGCGAGTGCGAGTACAGTGAATGGAATGGCGAGAAGTACGAGAGGTTCGAAACCTAGGAGAAGTGGAGGTGGTGGTGGAAACGCTCAAGATGATACAAATTATGTTCCTTCATCATCCTCTACCTCTCTCCCACCTCCACCGCCTCCTCCACCAGCTCGACCATCTCCCGAAACTTCGACTTCAATTCTTCCGCAACTTTCTCCTAAAATCGAATCTTCCAATTCAGTTCTCCCTTCGACCGCACCTACGACGGAAGAGCCAACGACCATGGACTCTCGAGCTGAATCAACTCCTCCCGTACCTTCGACCTCGACGAACGCAGCAACGAGAACGACAGCGGTAGGAAGGAAACGAAGAGTCGCTAAACAACCTCGGAGATCGAATGCAGCTCAAGCTTCTGCGACTGAATCGAACAACGATGTCGATATGGAGGACGATCAACCTTCACCGAGAGGAGGATCTCCCGAAGTTCAACAAGACGAAGAATCGAAAAAGGAACCCACCATTACTGCTCCGACTCCTTCTGCACTTCCGCCTCCACCTCGTCTCTCCGCTCTCGGTTCAACGAGAGGTCAAGTCGAAGCTCGTCAACAACATCAACGTTCGAATCATCACGAAGATTCGACTTCTTCCGAAAGTTCAGATGAAGATGATTTACCTCGAGGAGGAGGAGGAGGAACGTCGACCCCGATGAAAGAAAAGTATGAACCGTGGCAATACGAATTCACTTCGATCTCTTCAAACTTGCTCCCCGATCCTGTCGTCGCCAATCGCATCGAAGACATCTTCTCGAGACCGCCACTTTCACCTCTCGACGAAATCGATGACGTTCCTACTCCCAAGTTATCGGCTCTGAGGAAACGTCAATTCGCTCTCCGATCGAAATCATCCGGTTCTTCAACAAAGACTTCAGTACTCTCTCATTTCATCGATCAACCTTCCTACACTTCTCTCCCATCACTCCCTCCCTCCCTTCCACTCCTGATCAAACCCCTCCCTTCATCCTCCTACCACCTCAATCCTCCAATCTCGACGACTTACCTCCCAACTTCCTATTCTTCCTCCTTGCACGCATCCTCAGCAGCCGCTCAATCCCTCTGCCCTTATCCACGTCCGACGACTCACGCCGTCTACTCCACTAGTCCAATACCTTCCGGAACTTTCATCGACACCTATCTCGGCGAAATCAAATCTCTCTTATCCTACCGACTCGACCCAGTGAATCAGTATGATTTGTTAGGGGGATTGAAAGCTGGTGTGAGAGGATTAGGGGAACCTTGGAGTCTAGTTATCGATTCGAGGAAATGGGGTAAAGAGACTAGATTCATCAGGAGTGGTTGTCACCCAAACTGCGTTTTGAAAGTGCTCAAACTCGATCAAGATCAAACTCAATCGAAAGAAGAAGGGAGGAGATCAAGATCGAGTACACCTCATCATTGGTCGATCAAGAATCCTCAATTCGTGGTTGGGATTTACGCGATCAGTGATATCTCAAAACGGGAAGAATTGATCTTACCTTGGGATTGGGACGACTCTCATTTACTCCACCTCTTACCTTCACTCCTATCCCTTCCTTCTTCCCCTTCCCTTCCACCTCAGATCACGAGTAACGAAGGAGGGATCCTCGAGTTGATCATGAGGAAAATGGCGGTTAGTTTGGACTCGATTTTGGGGAGTGCCGTTCCCGGTGGGTGTGCTTGCGAGAAGAAACGAGATTGTGCTTTGTGGTGGGGATGTAGGGGGGCAGTCACGACGGTCAAGAGTTTGACTGCGAGGAGTCAGGGAGGGAGGGAGACGAGAGGTGATAGAGATCGGGACAGGGAGAGGGAGATGAATTGGGACAAGGAGGACAGAGGGAAGGATAGGGAACCGTTCAGGGTCGCTTTGTTCAATGCGTTGAATCCGGGAGTTGTGACGGCGAATGGTGCCGGAGGGGGAGAGATGAAGGGAAGGAAGAAGGGAGGAGGTCAGGGAAGGAAATGGCCAGAGTTGGGAGCGTTGATCGGGTTCGAAAGAGGTTGGATTGTAGAAGAGGATCTGAAGGTGAGAGTGGAGAAAGGAGACAGTGAGGAGGAAAGGAACGTCGATGGGATTCGTCGCGTTGGTCCACCGCAGGACGAAGATGTAGAATTCGATTCACCTCTGTCAGAGCTCGCTGAACTCGAACAAGAAGCTATGGATCAGGCCGACAAGCCTAGGAAACTCGAGCTCGAAGGATTACGAGTTGCCGGTGCGTTCTTTTCTGTTTGGAACCATCTTTTCGCTTGAAACGACGAGCTGACAATCTCCCTGCGATCTCAGACGCCTCCCATTTGGGAATCTCGCCATCTTCTGCCCTCACCTCGCTACCTTCTGAAGGTTCCCTCGTCGACCCTTTCTCTCCAGCCAAAACAGCTCGCCCTCCCCTTCATCTCCCTCCCCCGAACTCGGATCGTTTCATCACTCGTCGATCTTCTCGAGACTCTCTTGGCGCCGAATCTGACGATTCCGACCTCACTGAACCTCTCTCGAATCTTTCGGAAGAGGAAGATCTCGTGACGAAACCTGTTCTGAAGAAGAAGAAGAAGCCTGTCAAACGAGCTTCGACCTCTTCACCTCCTCCACCTGTCAGTCAACCGCCACTCAAGAAGAAGAAGAAGGTAATCGCGGTTGAATCGGAGAGCTCAGATTTGTCGGAGCAGGAGGATGAGGTGGAAAAGTCGGGAAGTGAGAAGGAGGAAAAGCAGGAATCAGTTGAGGTGCCGAAGAAGCGAAAAGCCGACAAGAAATTAGAATCAGGAGATGTAGCGCCAGCATCGAAGAAGCAGAAGGTGCCGAAAGATCGAAACCAGGGCAAAGAGAGGGAGAAGGAGAACGATCAAGATTTGGCCAAGATCTTCGACGATGCGATTCCAGCTGCAACTACGTCTCAACCTGAGCGAGTCAAGGTGACGGTCGTCAAGAAAACGGTTCAAGTCGAACAGAAGGAGCGCAAAAAGATCGTTGTAGTCGATCGCAAGAAAGTCGTCAACTCTCAGTCCGATAAGAAAGGTTCCTCCTCTTCAGCCCTTGCGAAGCTCAAGATCCACAAGCACAAGAGCAATGGCGACAAGGACAAGCTGAAAGAGAAGAAATCAGGATCAAGCAAGAAACCCAAGATTCGAGATTCGTCTTCACCTTCTCCTCCTGCTTCTCCAGGTCGTCGTCGAGACTCTTCAACGACCGACAACCTCGCCGCGTCGCGTGAATCGTCGATGCCCGCGTCGATCCCTTCGAGAAGATCGAGTCAGAACGAAACATCGAACGTTGAATCGATGCAGGAGATACAAGGTACGCTCTGACTCTCCTTTCGTCTGGAATCTCTAGCTGACTCTGTATCCTTATCACTATTCAGCTGAAGTCCCTCAAGAGCCGACACCCCCTCCTCCCGAGCCTCCAAAACCCGCCGCCCCTCCTGTTCGACTCTCTTTCGCCGCCTATCGTCAGCGACAAGCTCAAGCACCTCCTCTCCCACCACCGCCGCCTCCTTATATCCCGCCAGTCGTTGCAGCGTCACCGGCGACAGCGACAAACAGCTTAGCCGATCCCTCGACAACATCTCCCTTGATTCCTCCGTCTCCCGCTTTGCACCCTATCCCAGGGGTCACAAGTCATGCTCCTTCCCCCGTGTTCTCTGCCCTGCCTATTCCATCAGAAACGCCTCCTCTTCCCGTTCGCGCGATGTCCCTCGCAACACCCTCCGAAACTCCACCTCTCAGACCTGGTCGACCTTTACCACCGCCACCGCCGCCCCCTCCCCCTCCCCCTCCACCAGCTCCAGTAGTCTCGGTCGAGACACCGATGACAACGACAGACGAGCCAGAAGCTGGAACTCCTCCTCTTCCTCCATTTCGTCAACTCGCACCCGTTCCCGCAACTTCAGCACCCGTCTCGTACAACTCGGCAGAAGATATCCTCAAGAGTATCGGAGACTACTTTGGAGGAGGGTCGAAACTCGCTTCGAATTCGCCGTCGCTTTCAACGAATCAACAAGTCGTATCTGCTCCCCCAGCTACTCCAGCTCCCGCTCGAGAGAGCCAGCTCCCGGCAAAAGTCGATCGACAGCGCTCATCGTCTATTGCAAGTTCCGTCACGTCTGCTCCTACGAGTGTCGGCACTTTGAATCAAGAAAGACCTCGTCAATTCTCGATTTCGATTACTGGTACTTCACTTTCAGGAAGCGCACTCGGACTCGACGCTGGTGTACCTTCGACCTCGACGGCGAGCTCGACTATCCCTTCTCCTTCTCGCCCAAGTTTCCGAGCCCCTTCAGCCACTCCCGTTCCATCGTCCTCAGCATTCGGTCGATCAAACGTCTTTCCTCCTTCTGGTCCTTCGGCTCGAGGAGGCCGTACGCCTTCTGCAAGTCCCGCCATGTATCCACGAGCAGCACTACCCAACTCTTCAATTGCTCCTCCAATGCACCCCTCCGCTCGAACAAACAGTGTTTCTCCCGCTCTCACTCCGGCCCAGCCCCCTCTTCTCCCAATCTACGCTGGATCGGCTTCTCGTCCTTCACCACCGGTACGACCTGTTGAACTAGATCCCTCTGTACCTACCGGTCCCAAAGCGATGGGAAACCCTGCACCACCACCTCGAGCTCCTGCAGCAGCGAACGGAACTCCCGTCAATGCTGTTCCTTCTTCGATGCCGTCTGGTAGAGGAACTGGGTTCCATGGTCAAGCTACTCCAGGTGGCTACAGAGGAGGTGGAAGAGGCGGAGGTACACCAGGAAGAGCAGGTTTCCATGGTGAGTTTCCAGACTTTTTCACACTTTCTTCACTTTGCGAGGACTGACTCTCTCTCTCTCGCAACCGACAGGCAT
Organism: Sporobolomyces roseus; assembly: GCA_016617785.1. NCBI lineage: Eukaryota > Fungi > Basidiomycota > Microbotryomycetes > Sporidiobolales > Sporidiobolaceae > Sporobolomyces > Sporobolomyces roseus. Next base: position 1,320,499 of record JADILM010000001.1, read on the forward strand.
TCCAGCTGGACCTAGACATATAGGAGTGATGGGATCGGCAGTCGCGACACCGAGAGGGAGAGGATGGGGATGGGGAATGAGAGGAGGTCGAGGGGGAACACCTCGAGGAGGAGCAGGAGGAGTGAATGGCGGAGTAGGTAGAGGAGGAGCGAATGGTGCTAGCTGAATCTCTTGATCTTATAGATCTTTCCCCTTTTACTCTCAGTATCTATAATCTATTGTTGTGTATGAAACTGAACTCGAAGTGAACTTTATTTTGCGAAATCTCCTTTCCCTCGCCCCAATCTCGACCAGTTCTCCCCTCATGTTGCGGTAGCCGCACTCGAGCACTAAAGACTATCGCACAGAAGGTGTATGATCGTACCGCGCAGTCTACTCGCCAATTCTCAACTTCGATTCATCCAACTTTCATCTCGATCTTCAAATCGCACGATGACAGTCATTCCAGGAGCTCCCACGCCCCCCAAGCCCAACCTGATAGCTGTGATTGGTACTACAGGAGTCGGCAAGTCTCAGCTCGGAGTAGAACTAGCACAATCTCTCTCTCTTCGAACTTCATCTCCTTTGGCAGGAGAAATCATCAACCATGACTCGATGCAGTGTTACAAAGGGCTGAATGTCATCACGAACAAAGCCACGATCGAGGAGATGGATGGAGTACCTCATCATTTGATGGATTTCCTTGCACCTGGTCAAGAATGGGGAGTAACTGAATTTCAGAAGGATGCACTCAATAAGGTGAGTTCAGGGTAGTCTGCAGACCCTCTCGACGTTTACTCAATACTGTACCTGCAGATTGAGGAGCTCAACGCGAGAGATACCGTCCCAATCTGCGTCGGAGGAACGACTTATTATCTTCAAAACCTCATCTTCCCAAATCAACTCGTCGCCCAAACCTCCGAGACTCGCCCACCATCACCTACACCTATTTCGCTTCCCCGGACGATGGACGATATCGCTTCCTTCCCTTCTTCGCTCAGAGAAGCGATCAAATCTCTTCCCGACGAACTTCGAGAACTCTTCCTTACCCTTCCCGCACTCCCACAAACCTCGACTCCCGATGATTTCCCTCCCAACTTCCCACTGTCCCTACTGACGCCTCGTCTCCGATCCCCCGACACCCTTACTCCAGCTTTATATCGACTTTTACAGCTTCTCGATCCCGCAAGTGCGGAAAGGTGGCATTGGAGAGATGTGCGGAAGGTACGAAGAGCGCTTGATATCGTCTGGGAAGGAAGAAGATGGGAAGAAGTCGTCATTACGCAGAAAGAAAAGGTCAACGAGGGTTCGAGGTGAGCGAGCGTTTCGTACTTCGAAGATTCCGTCGACACCGTCTGACTCGCGACGTATTGCGCAGGTTTCGATCACTCGTATTCTGGCTGTACGCTGATAACGATGCATTACATCCTCGGCTGGACGGGAGAGTGAACAAGATGATCGAGGTTGGTCCCTCGCTTTCTCAGGCAGCGACCAACATTTGGGGCTGACTTCCCCTTTGCGAGAACAGCGTGGGTTATTGTATGAGCTCGATGAGCTATGGAGCATCGCTCAAACGTCGACAGGCGGATCTATTGACTATTCGAAGGGAATCTATCAAGCGATAGGTGAGTCTCTCGTTCTCTCAGGCTCGTTGCCGATCCTGACTTATGCGCTTCGACTCATACTGCAGGCTACAAGGAGTTCGAACCTTACCTTTCGACTCGACATCGCAACTCGACTACAGATGAAGCGGAACTCAAGCGACTGTTCGATCAAGGAGTCGAAAATATGAAAACTGCTACTCGTCAATACGCGAAACGACAGGTCAAATGGATCAAATCGAAGCTTTTACCTGCTGTACATAGCTTACAAGATGCAGACGACGTGACTGTGGTATTTCTGGATGCTTCAGGTGAGCCGAAGTCTGTTCTCACTCGGAACTCATTGAGCTGATCTTTCTCTCGACAGATCTCTCGCGATGGCAGAAGAACGTCAGAGAGCCGGCAGTCAAATTTCTCAACAGTCCATCTACTTCTCTCCTCTCTTTTCGTTGATGCTTGCTCACAATCGCTCCACTTTAGGCTTTCTCGATCGACGGCCTCTCCCGAATCCTCTCGCGCTGTCATCAAATGCAGCAGTTCATCTCGCTCCACCTCAAGCTGAAGAGTGGGCATGTCTCACTTTGTGTCTTCTCGATCGAAGCTGACCGAATGAGCCGTTCTATCGCAGTGCGAAAGCCAAGTCGAAACGAGCATGCGAAACTTGTACTCGAGACGTGTCTCGTCCGTTCATGGTCGAAGAACGACAATGGGGTGCGCACATCAAGACGAAAGCACATCGAGTACAAGCTCAGAAGAAGAGTGGATCTTGGTCGCGACGGCGGAAAGACGAGGAGAAGCAGCGAGAAGGGACGAGAAGGGGAGAGAGCGCAGATGCTAGCGCGGATGCAGTAGAAGTTGCAGATGATGCGAATATACAATCAAGTTGACCATCTCTGTCCTCAGCTCATTTCGACAGGTTCCGAATTTTCTCGTTCTGCAGGAGAGAACATCGAGTTCAGCACAACCAGGGAAGCAGAACAACGAGAGACGTGAGACCGTACCTTTCCGCCGCACTTGTAGATAGTAAGGGATTGCTCCAGCACCGCAAAAAGCGAAAGCGGCTGCCGATTGATAAGGTTTCGAGAAACAACTCAAGACGAGTAGAAAGAGCGCTGTCGAAGCGAATAATATAGGTGTTGCGAGATATGTCCGATATGGCCTGCGAGATTCTAGCAGAGTCAGGACGCACAGCTCTGTCGGAAAAGGAGCAAGAAATCGTACCGTTTGAGTTTCGGTTCTCGAACTCGCAAGACCAGCAGCGAGACGACTACCAATAAGTTCCAGGTCCAAGCGCAGACCTGTATGAGTCCCAGATGGGTAGTCAGCGACGTGACAGGAGAAAAGAGAGTCCATGAAGACCTACCCCGTAGAAAAGAGTAAGATTCGAGAAATCTCCAAGCAAGATGAAGATTGTTGAAAGTGAAGAGCTCAAGAGGATACCATTTACTGGCGTATGTCGCTTTTGGTTGTAGTTGGAGAAGGTCTGGTTGTCATCATGAAGTTCAGCGGGTGCCGAGTACATCGAAGGAGAGAAAGAAGGAAAGTAAAGCTCACGCGAGGAAGAAACCCTTGTTCACCAGCGGCGACGACGAGGCGAGAAGAAGTATAGAGTGAAGAATTGAGTGCGCCGAGACAAGAGATGCCAACGATGAGGGCGAAGAAGAGAGCTCCGATGGGTCCTGCTATTTGCCGACCGTAATCCAGCGCGATCGTGCTTGTTGCCGTCGCTACCTCGAAGGGAAGGACGATGAAGTACGCGACGTTCGCGAGAAGGAACAGGATGACAATCGTTGCGAGAGAGATGTTGATCATTTTGGGGAGAGCACCTGGTTGACAATCTCGAGCGACGTAGTTGGCTTGATCGAAGCCATCGTATGCCTGTAGTAGGAACTGAGTGTCAGATATCAAGGTAGGGGGAGAGTGAGGATGAGGGAGAAAGCGGAAGAGAGCGGAGAGGAGACTAACCCAGAGTGCCGAGAAGAGAGCTAAAGCGTATCCCGTTGCGTTGTGCGTTGAACCCTCAAACGAGAAACTGGAAGCAATCCTCCCGAGTCCGAGGTAGACGAGTCCCGCGACGAAGACTGCGACAATTGCGATCACTTTGAAAGCAGTCGTTGCGATTTGTGCTCGAGTTCCAGCCTTCGTGCTCCAGGCTTGAAGAGCGGAGACAAGAAGAAGGGACGTGATAGCGACACCTTTGATCGCAGCAGTCGGTACGCCTCTGCAGTATGTGCGAAAATTAGCACTCTTCACTAGCCGAGACGAATCGAGGGTTTGCTCACCTGGCTGCTTGTTGGGGATCATCACTGAATGCCGTGTGCCACAGAACTCGGCAGATGTATTCACCGGCACTGTGAAGTACATGCAGGGGTCAGAAGTAGAGCTCAGAAGGGGTCAAAGAAAGGTAGAATACATGATCGAGATGCTGTTGCGACAAAAGGAAGTCAGCTCTGGGTCGTGCTGGAAAAGCAGAGTCAGAGAGCTCACATCGCCTGTGAACCGGGTTTCAAAGCAGTCACTGCCGTGAATGAGAAGCAATACGAGGGCCTGCGAGGAGAAGAGAGCGGAGTAAGAGCGGGAACGGAATTGCGAAAGAGGGTTTCTCAGCTTACAACGCTCCATACGCCGCTTGTAAGTAAACCTGCGCGCCACCATTCTGTGGCAGCATTGTACCTAGCTCTGCAAAGCTACTCCCGCCCGCCCAAGACAGCAATCCCGCTCCTAACCAAACGAATAAACTTGAATTCACGCTGCCGGTTTCTCTCGCGACAACTCCCGAGGACGCGAAGATGCCAGACCCGATTGTCAATCCTACGATGAGAGCTATGCCCGAAATCAACGAGATCTTCTCGGACTTGTTCTGAGTTCCTCCTCCTATCGATTGTTCAACATCTTCACTCGCTTGTAACAGTAATCGATTGCTAAAATCGAACGACATGATAGATCCTGCTCTTGGTCTACTTGATCTTGCTGCCTTCTCCTGTTCAAGCAGTCCCGCGTCTTCCTCACCAACTTCCCCTCCATTCTCATCATCTAAATAATCCTCTTCTCTCAGAGGTCTGGCGGGCTTGGAAGGAGCGTCGGCTACCTCCGTACTGAATGGTGGTATTGGAGGATCGTTCGTCGTCATAATGACTGAGTGAGAAGCAGCTAGTGATGGGCCGAGGGCTGAGGAGCGATTCTCGTCCGTAAGTCGCAGCTCTTGCTCATTTTAGTGGAGTCGCCTCTATGTGCAGTCATACGAGACTGATCTATTGCCATAAACAGCTGAGGCTTCGATAGTCAAAAAGTGTGGCTTTCTTTTCACGTGACTGAAAAAAGTCGAGAATTCGTTTCGCACGCTTCGCTCGCCGGCTGCTGACTTCTGCGGTCCCGTAAAGGTTGCTTCGAGACTCGAACGCACGCGCAAGCAATTACTCGAAGAATCCGTCATGTCCGTACCGGCGGCAACTGATCGACCTTGCATTAACTTCCTCTTGCAGCCCAGAACGAATTCAGAGCCACTCTTCTCTCTCGTCTGTACGGCTTCTTTCCGCTCTTTTCCAAAGACGATGTACTTCCTCTTCAACCTCTACTAGACACGTCCAATCGAGGGCGACGACAATGAGCTCTGGAGGGCTATCCGCCCATTTCCCACCCGGCACTGCTATTCCTCTCGACTACCTATACCTACTCTCACAAGTAGTTTTGGCAGCTGGTTGTGTCAATTACTTCATCTTTGTGTGTTTCTCAAATCAAGCACGCAAGCCGTTTCAACCGAGCTGACTTTGACCTCTTTCGTTCGTTTCAGGCTTTCCTTCTTCTGCACACCCGAATCTACCTCAAAGAAGGATGGAAGAACGATACTTGGTTCTTTCGGAGTCTCGTTTCGCAACTTCTCGTGCTGTCGATACTCTCGATAGGTCTACAATCAGTTGTAAGTGCGCCTTTCTCAAAACGACGCCGGAATCGTCGTTTTGATCATTTTACGTTCGGATCGCAGGGATCCCATTATGTACTACAATCTCTCGTCAATCAAGCATACGAAAGGCGTACCCTCGACTGGATCGACGTCGTTCAGCGGCTGCTGTGTTTCCCAACTGGCTGCTTGACCAGCCTTTTCTTTAGCTGGAGGATCTTTCAGGTGTCGGATTCACGAGCAGTGTGGATCACTTGCGGATTGTTATGGATACCCGGCACAGCAGCGTTCATGGGGGCAGAGATATCCCATTTATTGACGATCACGAGTGATTTCTCGTATCGACGGACTGTGAGATTTGACCTCTTCTCTTCCCTCTTCACGAACGGAGGTAGCTGATCTGATTGTGACCCTCTAGTGGCGGATATGCGAAGTCATAGGGACCGCAGCTCTACTCGCTGCTGACTTCTTCTTCGCGGCAGTCCTTTGTTACCGATTGTACATTCGACGGAGAAAAGAACCTAAACCGTAAGCGGATGACTTTCACTGTTCACTTCCTGACCTCGGCACTCACCCGAGCTCTCCGACATGCAGAGATGTCGATCCAGTATCGCAATATTTCCTCGGGACCGTCCAAACTTCCCTTCTTACTTGCGCGGTAAACCTCGGTGGTCTCGTCACGATATCTTTCCTCCATTCTCCAAGAATCTATATCGTGAGAACCCTTCTCCGTCTCCTCGAGTAGAATAGCATACTGACGTCCCGAGAGAGGGAATCGCAGATATCCTCGTTTTTCTTGTTGATTCTTCCGAATAGTTGGGCGCTGAGCGTCGTTTGGTCAATCAATCAGCGGGTACTGATACGCAGGAAGATGGATTCGGATGTGGACGATGTGAGCATTGGGAAGAGACTGGCAGTAGTCGGTTGGCGAAATAACGCGGGAGGTCTGGAAGAAGGAGAAACTCGAAACGATCCGAGTAGATGGAGAGGGGACGAGTACAGCACGGCCTTGACTGACGACCAATCGAGTGAGTTTCTGTCTCCCGTTCCGCTCGAACGAACGCAGAATGCTAAAGTCGCTCTCTTTTCGCAAGGTCATCGACATACGTGGAAAACGAAGACTGCTGAACCCGACTACCAGTCCTTCGACCTCGATACAGGTGCACTGGATGCACTCAGACCTTCATCACAAGTCAGAGAAACTCAGGTGTCGGGTATTTGGGTTATCACAGAAACGAAAATCGAGACTTCGACGATTTCATGACCCTTATTGAAGCACATATCATTTGTAAATTTGTCTATCTTTGTTGTAACATCACGACGTGCCTCATGTATCGGAGTTACGAAGGAGAGGAGTTGGGAATTGCAAGCAAAGCTGAGGAAATGTACAACGACATGTTACGAAGGAGAAAAGGGAGAGATCAAGCTGATTCAACTAGGGATTCGTTCTTCAGGCCTCTTGTAGGGGACTATCGAAAGAGAAAAGGAATGAGCTAGGTTTGCTGCAAAATGAGCGAAAGATGGAAAGAAAGCTCACCTTTCAAGATTCGGAAGATATCTTGTTCAGTTTTGACACCAGGTACCCGAGTGCCTTCAGTCATCTTTTCACCTTTCTTGTCTCGGATGACTGATTTCGACAAGCATTTCTGATTGAGCGAATAACCCATGTGTCGAGCTTTGAGGCGAAGTGAACGGTTGTAATGATCGTTTCCAGTGAAATAGATCATCGCAGCTGGCATGTCATCCCTGTCAACAGCGAGAGAAGCAGAAAAGTGAGACAGCTACTCGAACCAGAGAGAGAGAGGAGAGAGACATACCAGGGAACTCCCAAGATATCGATTCTTCTCACCTTGCTCTTCTCGTCAAGCTGACACAATCCGTTCACTTTACAATGTAGATCCGACCAATCATCACTTTGAGATAGGATATGTTTGAAGAATCCTTCTTCGCGTAGAATGGCGTACATCTTTCCAATCGCTCCTGAATGAGTTTTGCCGTCCAAAGTCGGATCTCGTGTAACGAGGACTGTCGAGAGAAGAAACGATCAGCCCTTTTACCGGTAAATGGAGCAAATAGAGAGGAGACTCACTATCGATATCACCTGAATCTGGTTGACCACGACGGTAAGAACCCATGCATTCGACTTGAAGTTTTGAATCGACCCTCCTTGCAGCGGCAAGCACGACTCCGTACAGCTTCGTTACTTCTCCTCGAGGGATTCGACTGAGTAGGTCATCATAGTACTCGAGTCCGATTTGTTGATCTGAGGTCAATTCGGAGAAGTATTCAGGTCGTTTGAGATCTTCGGGAGTTTTCGCTCCTTTGATCGCTAGTTCACGGCCACGAGCTAATCCAATACCTACACATAGACTCCAGAGTCAGTCTCAGCGGTAGAAGGAGGAAAGAGGAGGGTTGAGCGAACCGTAGATTCCTGACAACAACCTAGCAGCTCTTTCTTGAGGCAATTCGTTCTCGAGTTTGCGATGCGAGCCTATGATATGAGGGATGAGCTGGAGATAAGAGACTATGAGCGATGGAGGAAGCTCACCAGTCTGTACAATCTCGACGATTTTGCTTGCGATCGAGTCTCCAATTCCTCTAATCTGAATCAGCTTCTCGTACGTCGTCACTTTCGCCTTGTGACGTCGGAGCGCTCCAGCAGCTGTGGTGAGGTCAACTCGTGACAGCTAGTCGAAAGCTCGAGGGGAAAGAAAGGAGCTTACCCATTCTGTAGCCCCTCTCTTTCCATTGATCTCCCTTGTGTAACTCGCTCAAGCGATCGAGCTGCAACAGGAGGAGCGAGAGAAGTCAGGGACGACTCGATCGGCGATGAAATGGATCTGAACTCACGACGTCTGCAGTATGATCGTTTGCTCCTTCGTTCTGACCTCGAGGAACGAAATCTCGATTGACAGCGTAACCAGCACGATCCTAGCCAGCGATGAAGAGAGACTAAGCCTGGGATAGAGCAGTCCAGGATGAGAAGAAGAAGAAGCTTACAGATCGCTTTTCGTCCCATCTCGATGCTTTGTATTCTGAACCCTTCTTCTTCGCTTCTTTCTCTTTCTCAGCTTCTTCCTCTTCATTCTCCGTCTCACAATCATCGTTGACTCCAGTGTAGATCATTGAATCAGGTTCTCGTTCGACTTCATCAAGTTCTCGATCAAACTCTTCGTCTCCGAGTTGTTTGACGAGTTTCGATTGAGCTTCGAGTCCTTCGAGTGGGTTGTTCGAAGTCGCGTACATCTGCTCGTCCTCATCGTTATCATCGAGATTCGCTGTAGCTTTCCCCTTGCCTTTGTCCGAATGAGAGACGAGAGGAGGTTTTTCTCCAACTGGATAATCTTGCGTCCCAAAGGGTCTGTTCAGAGCAAGAAGTCAGTGAAATGTCGGCGACACTCAAGAGGACGAGGACTCACGAGATACCTCTGATGACCGCTTCATCGTCTTCTCCTTCACTTCCTCCAGTCGTATCTCCATCTTCCTCTGGTCCTTTCTTCCTCCCTTGTCTTCTATCTTTCGCACCACTCTTCTTCTTTGTCGGAGAACTCTTGGTTGAACTTGATCGACTTGAAGCAGTGACGTTTCGTGGATCAGGTTCAATAGCGAATTCCCATTCTGATTGTCTCTTTCCTGCTAAAATCGATTGACTGACCCAATTGAACTTGATGACTTTGACATAAGGTCCTAGATCCTTCACTTTGATTCCATTCTTGTCGCCGAGACACTTGAGGATCTCAGTAAAGTTGGGAGAACGTTGTTGAGCGGGAGAGAAACCAATGATGTGAGTCGTCCAACCTTCTTCCACTGCTCGACGTTCAATCTCTTCTGATGATCCCATCCCTTGTAAAGTTGCATCTTGAGGAGAACCAACGAATTCTTCAGGTTTGATAAGAGTTCCTCCTTTCTTGACTACGATTCCCATTTCCACTGTCAACCCTTGATCGAATCGATTCCTAGGTCCATTCGCGCCTTTGTTCGCTAACCAATGATCTGTATTGACGAAAGCGATTCGACATCCTTCGAGGAGCTTGCTAGGACGATCCATTTCGAAAGGAGAGAGGTGGTCGATGAAAGAGGAAATGTCGACGAAATGATTCTTGAGTTGTTCAGGCTTGATCTTGCGAGCTACTTCGAGCGCTTGCTCCATCGATTGACGAGGTTTGGCTTTGCCTTTCCCCTTCGTCGTTGTTGTCGTCGTGGATTTCGAAGGGGAAGCCTTCTTTGATCGAGACGGTTTCGTTTTGGTCGAGGTTCGTTCCTTCTTTTCTTTCGAGGGTCGTTCATCATCAGCGTCGTCTGAAGATAGCGCGAGAGTCTCGGGAGAAGGTGGATTGTCGAGTTGGGGAGGAGGAGGAGATGAGACTGGATTCGAATGCTTCTTGTTCGAGTTGTGACCAGAGGGACCAGCGACGGGAGCGTGAGTAGGGGCAGGAGGAGGAGCATCTTCGACTTGCATCTTTGTAGGTTCTGGACTGAAGGAGAGTGCTCGTTTGCGTTTCTTAGGCGGAGGTGCTTTGACAGGAAGAGGGAAAGGAGGAGGAGGGGAATCGTTTCGTCGTTTCTTCTCCGCCTTCTTCTCCTTGACTACTCCCTTCTCCTTGACTACTCTCTTCTCTTTCTTTTCCACCGCCTTCCCTCTGCGTTCAACTCCATCAACCACAGCGAATCGTTTCTTCTCATCTTCCTGATACAATCTCTCCATCGTTTCATCACTCAAATCATTCTCCGAATCACCATCTTCTGGATCTCTCCCCCATTGATCTTTGTAAGCAGGATGTCTCCCCAAGTGTCGATGCAGCTCGTTGATCTTTTCTTCAAACGAAAGTTCCGGTTCGAATGGATTCATCTCTTCTACACTCCGTTCCTTCCTCCTCTTGCCTCGATTCAGTCGAGTTGTATTCGAGATGGATCTGGTGAGGTCTGTAGAGTCGTAAAAGGAGTGAGAGAAGAGGGAGGAAAGGAGAGAGATCAAGAGTGGGGTAGGTGCTTTCGAGAGGAGAAGGAGAGTTGACGGGGCTTTGCTGATGTAGATGGTATGCTCTGGAGGGTCTTCAGATGCTGCTGGAGGTCTCTCTGTAGCTCTAGAGTGTCGAAGAGTGAAAAGGTTGAAGCAAAAGAGTTCAACTCTCTTGGACTCTTACACTCTCCTGCGTTTCTCTAGTACTGCTCAGTATCGCTTCTGTTAGCTCTGCTGATAAGTCCTGATGATCATTCGAGCCATTTCTGTCTTTTCCTCGCTCTGTTCTCCATGTTTGAACTCGCTCAGTTCTGAAGCTCGCGGTCGATGTCTCCGCCTCGCAGAGGAGGCGCAGACAATCATAAGGTACGTGGTAGTAGCCTCCCTGCTTTGTCTGGAGTCGAGAGCTGATCCCATTTTCCGTGACAGGCGATTCATTCTAAGGTTTATCGGTCCGCTCTCTTTTGTCCGCCTCCAGCTACATGCAGCCCATCAGGAGAGTGAAACGTCAGCTCAGGAGCTATCATATGTCGGGGGTGCAACGAAGAGAACCGATACCTATGAAGCAGTCTCTTCGACTCAACGAAGATCTTCTGTCGAATCCCTGACCTGAATCGTTTACGCAAACTGGCATCTGTAATCCCATTCCCTTTCATCCGTTTGACGTCATCTTTGAAGCGTGCTGACCCACTATCTCCACACAGCCTCGCCTAGCAGATCGGTCAAGGCGACTTTGGTCGGTGTCTCCACTCCCTTCGACCCCATCCGAGCACTAGCACAGCTTCTATCTCGCAGTCGAACGCTCAGAGCTCGCTCACTGTAACGTGGAGGAAGCACTCCGCGTATGAACTGTCAGTGAAGCACTAAAGGTGAGGGAAGGAGAGCCAGAAATCAGAAGCTGGACTCGTTCTTGCATCGTCCGCTGACTTCTTCGATCTTTCTTCGATCCTTCTATGAATGACCCACTTCCCACACCCGATGCAGGGGCTTATCTCATATAGAGCCGCGGAGCATTTCGGAGGGGACCCGAGCACTCCTCCTTGACTCCTCCAGCTCATGAGTCTCGTTTACTTCTTCCTCTTTCCTCTCTTCTTCCTACCTCACCCTTCAACAGATTCCTCACATCCTCTCTCAAACTCCTTCGTCTCGCTCAGATCAATAGAAATGGGCAAGTTCCCCTCATCTTTTTTCCCACTCTCCCTAATGCCGAAGCTGACCTCGTGATTCCCATTCATCAGCTCGCGGACAAAACTCTTACCGTTCAGCATCAGCAATGGGCTACCGTTCAAGTGGCACCTACGGCTCCTCTGGTCAAGGTTATTCTTCGTCTCGTTCGACTAGTGGTGCTCAAAACTACGCCTCTTCTTCGACCGCGAGAGGTTACTCTTCCTCTCGTTATGCTGGAGCTGGCGGTGGTAAGCAGTAGAGCTCGCTCTCTACCAAGCGGTAACGCAAACTGACTCTCTCGTTCTCTGACTTTTCAAGCTGGCGAATCCGACTCTTCCGCCGACGATGGATATGGAGGAGGCTCAGTCTCGACCGCTCGTCAAGGTCAAACCGGAGGAGGAGGAAGTGACGGAGTCGATCAAGCCGCGGCTGCCTCAACAGACGCAACGAACGCTCTCGTTATCGCTAAGGAATCCGCCGAGAACTCCTCAAAGAAAGCCAGTAACCTCGCCACCTCGCACGGTGAATCACTCGCCGATATCGCCGCCGCGATTCGAGCAGGAGGTGCCACTGAGGAGGACGCCGCTGCCCTTGAACAGTTGGCTGAAACTTTGGGTCGTTTCTCTGCGTCGACCGCAAGGATGACTAGCAAAGTCGCGGCAGCTTCCGAAGCTCAACAAGAAGCTCACCAGCAGATCGTTGCCGCCGCGGGAGGTGCGGATCGCAACAATGACGAAGTCAAGTCCTACTCTCTTGGAAGGACTAGCGGACGTCGTCACTCTAGTCGTTATCGCTCCGGCGTATTCGACAGCGACGGCTACGCCTCGACCAGCGGAGGAGGAGGACAAGGCTACTCTACCAGAGGTATCGAGAGGTCCTCGTCGCGAGCCACGGGTTACTAAATCTTCATTGACTTCTTTTATCGGACCCGCTTTCCCTCTTGAAGCTCCCCTCACTCCCCTCACTCCCCTCACTCCCCTCACTCCCCTCCGGTTTTGTGTGCCTTCTTCTATCTGTGTCTACCTTCCTTTGCCCATATCGTCTTTCTTTGAACAGCCACACTAATCGAAGCTCTCGTTATTTTCTGTTCCTCTCGTTTTCCTTTCCTCTTCGTCTTGTTCTCCCTGTTTCCTCTCTGTCAATATGAGCCGCCTGTCTTTGCCAACATCTCTGGTACTCGAGACGCTCCATTCATTACAAGACTCCAAAGTGCGACTACGAGAATCGAGAGGTGCGAAGAAAGAACGTAAAGGAAGGAAGGAGAGTGTGGTATCTTCGCCTCTTGGAACGAACTTCCTCGCGTCGATTTTGAATCAGCCGAAGCCCGAATCAGTGTCTTCCTTTTTCCATCCCGCGTAATCGAGATTGAACGGGGTGGAAAGTTTTGTTGACGGGCGAGGAAGCCAGATAAAGGCGTGAAAGTGTGGGAGGGAAGAGAGGGCAGTGAGAGATATATGGTGGAGGTACTGAGCGTTGTAGGGAGAGTCTGAGTGAGTCGAAGCGAGCAACGAAGATGAAGAAAAGGGAGAAGAGCGAGAAAGGTTTGGGACGAGCTGTTTGATCGACCGGGTGTATAGACGAAGCTTGAAAGTTGGCTGTTCAGTGGTTTAGAGGGTCTTTGAGTTGTCGAGGGAGTGGTAATAGTCAAAAGAGAGGAAATTTAGAACTTCCTCAGAGTCAACTTGTTGCTTCCAATAATCAACGTTGAATCAGATTTACGCCCACTAGAGTCACCACACACCACCAGCTTAACTCCCTCTACCCCTCTCTAGTTGTCCGCCTTTGATTCGCTTCTCCTCTCCTCCTCAACTTTCCATCAACTTGAATTCCCCTCATCTCTCGCAAATATGCTGTACCTTCTTGACTATGGAGCAGGAAACGTAGCTTCTCTGGGTACGCTTGCCCTCCCTCTTTCCGTTCTAATCACTAGCTGACCTTGTCTCTCCGACTTTTAGCCAACTCTGTTCGCTCACTCGGAGTTGAGTTCGAATGGGTCAAGAACCCAGAGGATATCGACAAGGCTGATGTGAGTTGACAATACTGGCCATTAAGCACGAACATTCGCTCATTCCTTACGATTTCTCATAGCGTATCCTGTTTCCTGGTGTCGGTTCATTCGGTTCCGCACTCGAAGGACTCCGCAAACGTGGATTCGCCGAACCCCTCAAGAAGTACCTCGCATCTGGACGACCTTACATGGGAATCTGTATCGGAATGCAAGCACTCTTTGAATCTTCCGACGAATCTCCTCGAGTTCCCGGATTAGGAGTCATCCCTGCTCACGTTGGCAAATTCTCGGGACAAGACAAGTCAGTGCCTTGTATGGGATGGAACGGAACGACTGAGAAGAGGGAGATTGGAGATCAAGCGAAAGAAGCGTATGGATTGGGAAAGGGAGAAGAGAGTTATTACTTCGTTCACTCGTTCAGGGTCGACGCCGCTCAACCTACCATGGAGGATTGGATTCTCACCTTGACAAAGTACGGAGAAGAAGTTTACGTTTCGAGTGTTCAAAAGGGAAACATCTTCGCTACTCAGTTTCACCCGGAGAAGAGTGGGAAAGCTGGATTGGACGTGCTCGAGGCATGGTTGACGGCTACGGCACCTGGTGGAGTTGGTATGATCGATACGAGTAAGAAGGAATTGAGGGAAGAGAAGCAGGTCAAGGAGGATTTGGTTAGGAAAGGGTTCACGAAGAGGATCGTCGCTTGTTTGGATGTGAGGGCGAACGATAATGGAGACTTGGTAGTTACGAAGGGAGATCAGTATGATGTACGAGAAGATGGAGATGATGAGAAGGAGAACGACTCACTACCGATTCAACCTGAACCCTCATCCGCTTCTGGCGCTCCCGAAGAATCCTCTTCGACCTCTTCGACCGATCCCGTCGCTTCCACCACTCTTCCCTCTGCCACTTCCACTTCCGATTCCTCTGCTCCTCCCCCCGCTAAACGACAACGTCAAGTTCGAAACCTCGGTAAACCTGTCGACCTCGCACGACGATACTTTGCTGAAGGAGCCGACGAAGTCGCTTTCCTCAACATCACCTCCTTCCGATCTTGCCCACTTCACGACCAACCTATGCTCGACGTCGTCCGACAATCTGCCGAAACCGTTTTCGTCCCTTTGACGATTGGAGGAGGAATCAAAGATACTGTCGATCCAGATGGACAATCCCGATCTGCTCTCGAAGTAGCTGGAACCTACTTCCGTTGTGGTGCCGACAAGGTCTCGATTGGATCTGACGCAGTATTCGCCGTCGAGGAACTCCTCAAGAACGATATGAAACCAAGTGGGAAAACTGGAATCGAGACCATCTCTTACGCTTACGGAGCTCAAGCTGTAGTAGTCTCTTTCGACCCGAAACGAGTCTACGCCAATTCCCTAGAAGATATCCCTGAATCCCACCGATCTTCCGCTGTCGACCTCTCTTCCCCCCTCCTTCCCTCAGGTCGAAACAAATCTTCTCCTTCCCTCAAACCCGATCTCGGTCCGAATGGAGAAAAGTACTGTTGGTACCAATGTACCGTTCTAGGAGGTCGTCAAACCCGAGATATCGACGTCGTTCAACTCGCGAAAGGAGTCGCAGTATTGGGAGCGGGAGAAATCCTCTTGAACTCGGTCGATAAAGATGGATCGAAATCAGGATTCGATTGTCGATTGGTGGACCTCGTTAGAAGTTCAGTATCGATCCCGGTCGTAGCTAGTTCGGGAGCTGGAAAAGTAGAGGACTTTGAGGAAGTGTTTAGGGAAACGGATGTCGAGGCGGCTTTGGCGGCGGGAATCTTCCACAGGAAGGAGGTACCCATTGAGGACGTCAAGAAACACTTGGTCGACACTGGAATCAGGGTGAGGAAAGTATAGACGAGAGGAAGGGGGAACTTTTGATAGATGAATCGTTGAATAGACGAGGGATGAAACAGTTTGCAAACCAAAAGCAGTAGTTTATCGATCCAAGTCGTCTTTGATTCCCTTCAGTTTACACCGAGAGCGACTGATCACATAAGACTGATATGCACAACAAAACGAAAAACGAAAAACTACGAAACTTTCAAGTTTGCGGCTCCATCCTTTTGAGCTCGGATCACCTCCTTCCCCGTCTCGCATCACTTTCCTTGCTCTCCGTTTACTCAAGTGCGTCCTCTGGGATCCCAGATTAGACTCTTGAAAGCGTAGATCAAATCCTTGAACAGTTTTCCCGTGCTATTCGTCACAGATTCGTCAGTTGTGAGATTGTCTCTAAGTTTTGATGTAGACTCACTAGATAGCGTTGCTTGCGCGATCTTCGAACACTTTGTAGTAACCTCTCGGGAGGGAAGGGTCGAGTGAAGATCCACCCGCCGTGTTGTAAGGGATTTGAAGGATACCTCTACAGATCACGATCCACGAGACTCATCAGTTCTCTTATCCACGACTCGCTCATAACAAAAGATAGGGAGTCATGGTACGTACTTCCAATCAACCATGAAACAACTCCCATTAATCTCCTCTCCACTTTCTTTCCCTCCTTTCGAAGCGGTACTCGCGTAAATCATTGCTGCTACAACATCCTCCACCGTCGCGAGGGGAATGCCGAGTAGTGCGATGAGTACTGGGAACTTGAAGATACCGGTATGACAGAAGAATGGGTTGATCAATCTGCGAGATCGAGAATGGGTCAATTTGAGGAGGAGCGAAGGGCAGAGGGAGACGAACGAGATAGCGATGTTCTCAGACTTGGCGTTGTGATAAAGTGATCGCATGAATCCGAGTACTGCATGCTTGGAAGCGGTGTAAAGGGGTGCACCAGGAATTCCGAAGAAAGAAGCTGTTTTAATGCGAACGAAGCTGCAAGTCAGTCACCGAGACCAGAAGGCGACGAAGCCGCCAGATTATGCATCCGTGAAGACGAGCGGCAGAACTAGAGTGACAGATAGATTGGGAGCTTACCCATCGAACCCAAAACGACGATCGATTTTCCTTCTTTTGCTGGATTGCGTGAGAGGTGGAAGAAGCCCAACTTGACGGCTATGAGCGCAATTTGACGGTCAGTCTGTAGCTTTCGAGTACGGAGGAAAGCGATTAGTGGACTTACTGTAGATTGCGCCAGTGCAATTGACGTCGAGAGTAGTCATAGCAGGTTTCTGACAAGCAGCACTTGCGTTGTTAGTTCTCTAGATCGCTCAAGGACAGATGAACAAGGCGAGAGCTCACTTTAGGTTCACCATTCTCGTCGACCGCATCCGAGATCAACGGATTATCGGTTTCTGACGAAGTTCCAGCGTTTGCAAAGACGATATCGACCTTGCCATATGTATCGATGGCATGACGCTGTCATTCATACGGCACAAAAGAGTAGTAAGCATCAAATTGCAGCTCAGAAGGAATCGAATTCTGAACGAGCTTATTGTGAAAGGAGGACTTACGAACATCTTGACTTGATCCTCCCATTTCAACACGTTACAGGCGATACCTGTAGCTTCTCTGGAAGCCACTCGCAAAACGGAGAGCGTCAACCTGACAAGGGTCGGAGCACTCTTCGAAATGAGAATGCTTACCCTCCTGCCGCTCTAATTTCATCAACTACCTCTTGCACCGCTTCGAGCTTTAGATCACTGAGTACTACTTTCGCTCTGTGACGATTGACAATTTCGTGAGTAGGGGCATCAGGGGACAGGCGGTAAGAGAGTGCTTGAACAAACCCAAATTTTGCCATTTTCTTCGCCGCATTCGCACCGAATCCGAATCCTGCTGCTCCTGTAATGACTACTACCTTTCCCTTGAGCGTGTGAGCTGATTCCAGAGCTTGGTCGAGCGATACTTGAGCAGTAGGAGTCGAAAACGTTTGTGAACGAAGAAGGTTACTTTGTGCTTGGAGGTGATCGAGGATCGCTTGTTGCTCGGGCGAGGTCTTCTCCGAGTTGGTAGGCATGTTGACTGTGTGCTAGGAGGGAGAAGGAGAGGAGAGGGGAAGTTGCCGGGTTGCGTTGAGTGATTCGAAATTGAAGAAAGAAGCCGTTCCGACGAATGAACCGAATGTACGGGACTCGGTCAGGCAATCGCTTATTAGAAGTCCGCCGAAGCCTAAGTAGCAGTACAGTGGAACAGATGAAGAGCTGTGAAGAGCAAGAGATCAAGAGAGATGAGCGAATCTAAAGTCTCCCTCCTAACGCTTGACACGACCATATAAGCAGCACACTCAACGCTCACAAGATCAATCAGTGACGATCAGGGAGCTACAGAGTAGCCTAGAGAACGACACGTTGAATCCCTCTCTCCTCTCCTCATCGCTGCGTCATGTCATCTTCACCTCCTCCTCTAGCATCATCCGCAGAGCTACCAGATACACTCAAGCTCACTCTCAAGCTAGCGACTCATCCAGTCCACCCTTCACCTTCAACTCACCATGCAGATTTACCCTCGACCTCTTCGATTCAACAACTCAAATCTCACCTCTTCAATCATTGGGATGGCAAACCAAAAGTGGAAGGAATCACTGTCATCAAAGGTGGAAGAGTATGCAGAGATCCGGAACTACTCAAAGATGTATTCTCAGACGAGTTGAACGTAAGTCCTCTTTTCGTTTCTTACCTTTCTCTCGCTCGATGCAGCTCACACAATTCCGCCTTAGGCCACACCAACGTTAGAACTTGCTCTACACGTAGTCGTGAGAGCTAGCGCATGGTCCTCCCCTTTCCTCGAATCGCCTCCACCTCCTCCCGAATCGACCTCTACTTCTGTCCCTTCAATCCAAACCATTCCTCCCTCTCCGATTCCTTCCCCGGAGGACAACAATCAACCTCTCCCACCGACCACTTCCAGGCCCGGTTACTCTCCAACGTACATTTCCGGACTTCCTTCCTCCACGAATCCCCTCGCCTCACCTCCTCTCGATTCCCCAGCCGATCCAGCACCTCACTCTACAGCTATCTCGGGAACTACGAATCCTTATTTGGTTTACCTCGGCCACCTACAGAAATTGATCCCGATTCAACGATCTCTCCTTTTGCTCAACTTGCAAAAAGCTCATCATTACTACCAGTACCAGAAGCAACTACGTACACTAGCTCTACAGAATCAAGAGGAGGAGGAGGAGGGAGAGGGAAAGGTAGAGATTGAGGAGTTGAGAGAAGTCGAGGATTTGTTGAAAGAGTGTGGGTTGTGGAAGAGGGTTGTGGAGCATGTCGAGGAAGTCGAGGCGGAGTACATCGCGAAAGAATTCGAGGAGGAAGAGAAGAAGGATGAGTTCAAGGTGGTTCAAGTCAAGTATGTTCACTTTTTTTCTCACTGCGGAACTATCTTCTCGACTGATCGTTCTCGTTTCTGTTTGCAGTGGTCTCCCCTATCTCCTCCACACCCCTCCCGCTCTACTCACGACTCCCTCTCGTCCACCACTTCCCAAAGTCAAATCCCTCGCTCGAGCCAATTCGATTCTCAAGATTCTCACTACGATGTTACAACTCTTGATCACATTCCAACCAAGTTCTCCCGCAATTGCTCACGGTCGAGCACTCTTACGGCCCTCCTCCTCGAACCCGCTTGGAGGAGGTATCTCGCCCGAATTAGCATTAAACGCAGGTGGACGACCAGGTCATTTCCACGCTGCTGGACCAGGAGGAGGAGGAGGACCAGTCCGACGACGAGCAACGATCTCTATCACTCTTCACCTCGACTCGCTGCTCCAACTCATGTTGCCCTTATTCTTCCTCTCCCTTAAATTGGCATTCTTGCTATTCATCTTTGCGAGACACGCTTCACCTACGAAGAGAACCGCTCTTATCGTCATGGCCGTCGGATGGGTACTGTGGGAAGGTGTAGCGATCAATAGGAGGAGGAGAATTGCCGCTGCGAATGCAGGAGGAGGAGGAGTGGGAGCTGCCGCTGGAGTTGCGAATGGAGCTGGAGGGAATCGAGATCGGGACAGAGAAAGAGACAGAGATAGAGACAGAGAGAGGAGGAGAATGGCGAGGTACTTGGCCGATCAAGAACGAGCAAATCAACAGGCCGTCGATCAAGCTGCTAATCTTGTTCCTCAAGCCGGTGCTCCACAAGATCAAGCAGCTGCCCCGGCTCCTCTCGCTGCAGGCGCTCAGCCCCCTCGTCCTCGAAGAGCTACCCCTCGACCTCCCTCTGCATCTGGCCGAGGAGCCAACACACCGACTCGTCGAGAACCTCATTCAGTTCTCTCTCCCAAATACTGGATCAACTCTCTCGCTGCCGTCGGACTCGTTGCCGAAGCACGAGAACTCGGCTTGTCCCCTCGTTACATCGCTGGGCGACCGATCGCCCCCCTTGGACCTCAACGAACGAACCTAACTCGTTGGGAGAGGAAACAAGTCGAATTGAGGAAACTCGCGAGAATGGTCGGGACTGGATTCGTCTTGTTCTTTGCGACGTTGGTACCGGAGATTGAGAGGAAGAGGAAGAAGGCGTTGGAGAAGAGGGAGAGATTGTTGGCGGAGAAGAAGGTTAGATGGGAGAAAGAAAGGGCGGAGAGGGAGGAGAGGCACAGACTTGCGGAACAGACTACGAGGAATAGTGGGGCTGGTGTACCGGTGGCTTCTGGGTCGGGAAGCGAGACGAGGAAGAGGATAATGGGGAGGGAAGGGAGGAATGCTGTCAGTGATCAGGAACTGTTCAAGGATGGAGGAAGTGAAGCTTCAGCGATCGAAATACCTCCACCTGTCCCTTCGACGTCGGCCTCACCTCTACCTACTGCGACCACTTCTCAAGCTGTTCCCTCGACCTCAACCTCCGACCCTTCGCTTCCCAATTCGACAACATCTCCTCCCCAACAAGGAACGACTATCAATCATACGACTCCTGCTCTACCCGAAGCAACCGCTATCGATTCCGATACCGAGAATGATCTCGACGAAGGAGATGGAGATATCGCAGCTAGTGCCTCAGTTTCAGACAACAGCGACGACGAGGATGCAGTGGGAGCTCATCGACCAGGACAAGATGCTAGAGGCAATGGAGAAGGAGGAGGAGCTGGAGAGGGAGAAGGTGAAGCAGCTGTCGTCGCTATCTTTTGAGTAGGCTCAGCCCAGGTTCCCTCGAGTAATGTCACTCCCATCTTTCCAGCTCCCTTCTTCATGGCGTTTGTCCGGGTTCATAGTTAAACCTCCTATTCGCGGTTTGGGTAAAAGTGGGCGCGGCTCGGAAGTTCCACGGATCTCACGGTTCTCTTTCCCAAACCCGTTCGTCTCTCCTTCCTCTCTCTCTCTCCCTCTTCCCCTTTCGAGTTCAGCCTCGTAGCAACACCGACACGATGTCCTCAATACGCTCTACTCCTGCCACGCCGCCCGCGACATCTTCACCATACGTCGATTCCGCTTCAGAAGCCAGCGATTATGGTCAACCTCAACCGAAGATAGTCCCTCAAAGTACTGCGAAGAAGTCTCCGAGCGTCTTCAAGAGTCAAACACAGCGAGGTAGTGGGAGCGCTCAGCCGTCGGAACCTCTCGTTAAAGCGTCGAGGAAACAGAAACCAGACACCGTTCGTCCCATTCCCCTCTTCTCTCCTGTCGAATCGTGACCCGGGCTGAAACGCCGACGATTTGACAGACTCGAGGAGCTTATGCACCTGTCCCTTTGCCTGGATCGAGTCAAGCACCTCGTTCTTCGTCGGAATTTTCGGATGATCCCGAAATGCAGTTCCCTTCTCGACAACAACAACAGCCCGGTATGCAGGGCGAATCTGAGAGTGAGGTCGAGCAAGAGGAGGAGAAGGAATCTAGGCCAGCTCAGACGAAGGGAGAGAAACGAAAGAGGTTACTCTGGACCCTCATCGCGGGAGGAGCTGTCGTAATCGTCATCATTGTGAGCAGTCTCTCACTCACACTGTACAGATTTGACGATGACTGACACGTCGTGTCGGAGAAGATCATCATCGTTTTGATTTTGGTACTCGTGAGTTCGATTTGCCAGGAAAGGTCTTGAGCTTTCCGCTGACTCTTGTGCTGAGCGTTATAGCATTCTCCCGAAAGCGACGCCGAGAAATCCGCATCTCACACGCTCAACTCAACCTCCGAGACCGACCATGATACGAACTCGACTTCATCCCTTTCTCACAATTCGACTTCCTCCGCCTCGACGGTTTCGCAAGGTTCAAACTCAGCTTCGAGCCTAATCGACAACCTCAACCTCGAGAGTACTTCAGCAACGTCAACGAACGCTACGAGTCTTCCGACCATCACAAGCGGTGTTGAGGAAATGGAGACTCTTTCGGATGCTCACGGACCTTCGACTGGTCTCTTCGAAAGTCTCGTAGGTTCCGAAGTTTCCTGTGATCCCACCACCTTTTGCAGCTTATCTGACCTTTGAACTTCCATAGCCCTCTGCAACTCCGACTCAATCAGGACTTTACGACTTGGAGCACTCAGCTGAAATCGGTTCTCTCGGTGCTGAACCAACTCTTTCAGCTACTTCAGTCGTTGACGCTTCGACACACGAGTCATCTGTACGTTCATGTTACGAGATCGTTCATCGAGACGTAATCTGAACAAAGACTGATTCCGTTTCGCAGGCATCCTTGGACTCTGCTTCCTTCGAACCCCTCGATACTCTCGGCAGCTCCGCCGTCTCGACCATGTCCCTCAACTTACCCTCGTCTAAGGCTCAGTCAGCTACCGAGTCCTCGCCGTCGTCAACCGATGTCTCGCAAATCGACAATGCTCAACACGATGCTCAAGAGGTTCCTTCTCAACCTTCCGAAGCCGATCACAAGGACAAGCAAGACATGGGATCCAACACGAGCGAAACACCTACCGGTTGGCTCACTCTCGCGTCAGTCAGCTCGGTCTCTTATGACAACATCGTCCAACCTTCGAAAGCGATTGAAGAGACGCAATCTCCTGCTTCTCGTACCGCTTCAGCTTGGTGGCCTCTCGTAACCGATACCGCTGATCGACCTGAGGGAGCTATCGAGCCTACTCAAGAAGGGAACACTACGAAGTGGAATGGGAAAGGTGAGACTACCGTCGTTCTTTTTTCGCTTTCCTTGCCGCTGACATTCCTGCTCTTGATCTGTTAGCAACTTGGTTCGATCCGAGTCAGTAAACCCCTCTCTCGTCCTTTCGAAATGCGTACGCTGACGCATTCTTCACTAGGCGACGCTTCGAACTCCTGTCAATCGACGTTCAGAGACGCCGATTTCGTCGTTGCCCTATCTTCCGACTTGGTACGTACTCTCTTACTCTGAGCTTCAGCTGCTCCCCAGCTCTTGCTCACGTCAGCCATTTTTTGGAGAATAGTATGGTCAAGAGGATGCGATTTCTCCTCTTTGCGGTTCGAAAGTTCTCGTATGGAATGGCTATACGAACCAGACGCGAGATGCTACAGTCATCGGCGTTTGTTCCGACTGCGAGGATCCCACCGATATCAATCTCAGCAAGTCGCTCTTCGCAGAGCTCGATGACCCTGATATTGGCATTCTCGATGTGAGTTCACTTCTCCTGTCGCTACTCCCATGAGATCTGACACACTCTTCAATAGGTTCAATGGTGGTTCGAGAATGCGACGGTCGCAGAGTCTGTTGAGGTTGATCTGTCGAAGTACGAGACCACTGCAATCCAGCAGAAGCCAACGACTTACGATACCACCGTCAGTCTCTTCTTGCGCACCTCACGACGCTGATGCATCGACTGACTCGCTTGTCTCAAATAGGCTATCTTTTGGAAGCAAACGGGATGGAAATCGACTTGCGGCGAGAAAGTTGAGTGCGTCGTATCGAGCTTACCCCTTCGCGAGCCTGATTACTGACAATTCCCTTCGCTGAGAACAGAGACGATTCGATGTTCATCGGACTCCCTCTGTCAGTCTGGCCTGAGCCTTCAAAGACCTCCGAGTACTGCAAGAAGAAAGTCACGGTTCAAAACGCAGAATCAAACCTCAGGTCAGTCTGTTGTCTCTAATACTTCTCGGTCAACGTCTCTTATCACGCGCTCTCCTTTCGATAGTATCGAGGTTGAAGTCGCAGAGGCATCAAATCGAACGGAGTATACGACTTTTACGAAGAAAGCTTTTGAGGCTCTAGGAGGTGACGCTCAACAGGGCGAGCTCAAGGTCAAGTTCTGGTTCAGTGAGTAGTCAATCGGGATGAAGAAGGGATGAAGAAGGGATGAAGTGGAGTTAGGACAACTTATAGATTCGCTCTCATATTTGGAACGAAGGACTCTGTTTGCGAAGAACGAAGGACTCTGTTTGCGAAACTTCACGTGGGCTGAAGATGAGAGAGAGCAGAGACAAGATTAGGTTGCAGATACAGCATTTTGGCAAGACAGAACGAAGAGAAAGCTAAGCTAATGGGAAGATCTATGATCTTCGGGAGAAGAATTTTCCAAACGACTTGAATTCCCAGGGTGGAGACGCAAGATCGATACCCCTTTGCCGGCGAGGGGTGCTATCGGAGGTGCTTCTCGATGCCTCCTGCTTTCGTTCGAGCTGTTGACGACGGAGACTCTGAAGATCGACCTTTTTCGGCTCGGAGATTCCTCGTTGAGGTGACTCGGGGGGTTGGAGACTTCCGGAGCTGGACCTATCCGGTACGGACGCTGTATAATGTCGTGCTGAAGTGAAGGACGGCTCCGAGCTAGTACTGCCAATGATGCGAGGTTTCGAGGAAGATGCTGAAGAGAGGGTCGTCGCAGAGTTGGAGTAATTCGATGCAAACACCGATGGTTCTGCAGGCAGCGTACAGAGTCAGCCGCTTGCGTAGGAAGATACCAGCGAGAAAGAGGCAGGAATTTACGAAAGATAGAGCTGAGCTCCGACTCTTCAGATTCCGAATGCTCGACTTCGGTGTCCGTAGTCTCCGTTTCGCTGCTCCCTTTCGTCGTCGAGGCTGAGCTACCTGAAAGCTTCATGTCCTTCTCTCCTCGCCCAGAGTGCAATCTTGACAGGTTTTCTCCGGCAGATCCTTGTCGGGTGAAGCCAGGACGACGTATGAATTGGAGATTGAGATCCTTCTCATCGGTCGGTATGACGAGAGAACGAGGAGGCGAGTGACTCGGTGTCGAAACGATGGAGGGTGAGGGAGAAAGGAAGTGAGGACGTTTTGAAGCGGCTGCTAGTGTCGAGCGACTCGAGGAAGTCGAGAGGGAGGTTTTGGTACGTGGTAAGGTTGACGAAGAAGAGACGGTCGTCGAACGAGAGCGGCTTCTATGATCGACTATCGACGCTTCGGGAGATGCAGAGGGAATCGTAGATCGATTCTCTGCGGCGAGTGCTGCTCCGAAGATGTCTGTGTTCCAAGTCGCGCCCGGGTTTATCGTGACAGGCTGAGGAAGTGGTAGATCGGAAGGAGGTGGCTCTGAGGTTTCCAGCGGTGTCGTTTCGATTGAAGGAGTTGCATGGGCGAAGAGGCGAGAGAGAGAGGAAGTGCTACAGAGTGCCGGGCGTCTCGGAGTGCGGGGAGTCGAGGGAGAAGTATGAGGTGTGCTAGACTGTTGGTTCGCGGGGATGTCGAAACCTTCGATTCGGATTGCACCACAGCGAGGTTCCCCTGCTCCTCCCCTCTTCGCATACTGTTGTCCTCCGCTTGACTTCTTCCTTCTCTCGGCCAATATATCCGAGACGACTTGTTGCGAAGGGGTCTCAGAATCTGTCACCCAGGGTGAAGAGGAAGAGTCGCTTCCTCTTCCCGGCCTCCCCTTGTTCGTCTCGCCGTCTCTAGCCCTCCCCATCTCTTTCTGGTCCCGTTCAACTCCGCTACTACTGCTCTCCTCCATATCCCTTTGCGAGAGCAGCCTTGCGGGCACTCCAGGCTTGACAGTGATCTTGCGCCGACGGGAAAGCTCGAGCCTCTCCTTCAAAGTTGTCTGCTCTTCGCTGTTGAAGGATCGAGGGGACGCCGATGCGATTTCGAACACTGCTCGTCTCGATGAGCGTCGCCGAACGGGAGTTGGACCGTGTAAGATTGGAGATGGGGGAGGAGGATGAGGAGGGGAAGGAAGTGGGGGAGAGAATGGAGGAGAAGAGGAAGAAGGGTCGACCATCTCGGTGGATCGCGGAAAACTGAAACCGAAAGGACCGAGTCGACTACTGAGAGAGGTGAAGGAGTGAAGAGAGAAGAGAGATGGGGGACGAGAGTCGAATGTGGGCGCTTTTCGGGAAAAAGTCGGAGTCCTCGGAGATGGGGGAATCTGCTCATCGTACCGACTTGAGACGCAAGTAGGCGGGAGAAGGAAATAGGAGACTGTTACAGAAGAAGGAAACTGAGGAGATCCGATCGATCCGAAGCGAGGGAGACCAAGGAAAATGAGTATAGCAGGAATAGAATCGTTAGATACAGGTATAACTTGATATGCGAAGCTGTAGTGCAAAATCGATAAAAGCATTAGAGAGATAAAGGGGAATTTGTGGTGGATCTATAAACCGAGAAGGCGCATGATTCCGTAACCGAGAGTTACGACGACCGTAGTAGCCTGTAGAAACAAGGATGAGGTCAGCGCACGATGGGGTAGAGAAGAAGAGGGAATACGCACGATGATCGAGGCGGGAACACCGTTCTTGAAGAAATCTCCTGGCGTAAGGTAAGGTTGTCCAACATCGTCTTCGAGCGAGATACTAGATCCAGCGTAAGGAGAGATGTCAGTCTCTGATGAGTGTTCCGGCGAGGGAATGAAGCTAGACATACGCTTGCAAGTTCGGGAAACCACTGACAGGTAATCCCATACCTGCCGAACAAATCAGAGAAGTCGCGAAGATAAGGAGTCGAGGGTGAGGCACGTCCATCGCCTGCAAAATAGATAGAATGTGAGCTTTCACTATTCAAGATCATTTGATCGAAGGAAATTGGAGACTGACTGTGCCGATTTGTGCGGCGATGGGAACGACGAGGACGGCGGCGATACTAATAGAGCATGAACAGTATCAGGTCATGTGAACATGGTAGAGATGGAGAGAAGTGGTGAGACTCACGTATGAGAAATGAAGGTAGCGATAACGAGGACGACGACTCCGAACAAAGCGAGAATCGGCCAAATATCCATACCGAGAACGATACGCTCAATCACATGGTCGCTGCGAAGGAGCACGAGCGTCAGCGATGTCGGTTCGAGCTCGTACTCTGCGAGGAACGCTTACATATCGTCAAGAAGACCCGACGAAAGAACCGCTTTTCCGAGCCCGATTCCTCCCATAGCCAAGAAGACGATGCTCCATGGAGAGTGATCGAAATCAGCCTATACAAGGTATTTGTCAGTGATCTGGCTGCATCTCCAGAGTGAGAGAGCAAACACACCTTTCGAAGGATTCCGGTTCCGTAGAATGAAACGATGGGAAGGATAGCGATGATGCCCATATCACCAAAGAGCCAACTCAACTTGCTCTCGACACACCAAAGGGCGATGGTAGCGAGAGTGACTCCAGAAACAAAGTATTGAGTCGGCGTCCAAGCCTCCTTGTTCACTCGAACGGGGTTGATGACGACGTTACGACCAGTGCGGTAGCTCCAGAGGAGTAGGAACCAGATGATGACGATACAGATGAGAGCGACTGGGATCGAAACGGCGAACCAGCCTAGCCATGAAATCGGAGGGTTCATGTATTCGAGAGCGATGAGGTTTTGAGGTGACGAGATGGGTGAAGCCATTCCTCCGATGTTCGACGCGAGTGCGATACCGAGAATGAGCGACTTGGCGAAAGGTGAATCTCGAGGAAGAGTTCGAAGAATAGGCTATCAGGTCGAAAAGATTTAGTGAACAGGACTTTCAGATCAATGGACGAGAGTGGAGACTGACAGTGATGAGAGAGTAGCAGAGGACAGGTGCGGCGACGTTACTGATCCACATGCTTGCGAAACAGGCGACACACATGTAGGCGAAGAGTACTGATCGGGGACGAGTTCCTGCGAAAGAGAGAACCTTGGTCGCGAGTACCTGTTTGCGTTCGAGGGGAATGAGCGAGCGCTTCACGACGAGGAAGACCGCTCAGACACACCTTATCGATGTTCTGCTTCGATAAAGCTGCTGCCAGCGTGAATCCTCCGAGAAGGAGCATGATCGTAGGACTGAACATTTGACTGAAGATGTATCTGGGAGAGAGAGCTTGAGGGTCAGTGATCGCGCTGCACGAGTTTGGCAACGAGCACCGGCTTACTTCGTCGCCTCGGGACTTGTAAGTCGTCGATCTTCTCCATCAGTCGAACGAATCACTCGAAGAATGACGACAAGGAAGGGTACGAAGAGAGCAGTGACGAAGAGGGGAACGATCTATGGGTGGCAGAAGAGTCAGCTCGAGTAGGTGTTGTAGAGAAGAAGTTCTGAACGTACTTCGAGGGCCCAGAAAATCGTGACGAATGCCAACAGAGCGAGACAGTTCTGTTCCTCGACTCGATCAAACCATTGTCCGCTCAAGATACCGAAGAAGAGTAAAGTTGCGAGTCCACCTGCGATGACTTGCTGATTGACCCACGCAGGAATTCTGAATCGACCGACAGGAGTTTTGATTTCGGTAGATTCGAGAAGAGTAGTCGAGGGCGCTGCGAGCGGCAGATTTGTCGAAACGTCTCGACCTGCTCCACTCCCTCCTCGACCGGACCATCCCTTCCTCTCTAGACCGATCATTTCCCTCCAAACAGTATTTCGCTCGAGAACGACATGTTCTCGGAGATGAGCCTTGAGTTGCTTGAGAGCAAAGTCTTGGTTTCCATTTGTAGCGAGTTCGGCGTAGAGAGGAACGATCGATGCGATAGCGTCTTGTAATCGACTTTGGGTGGACGATTCGAAGGGGAAGGTGTGATCGACTACAGCCGACATGTAGGTCGATCGAAGAGAGGATCCGGTGACTTTGTCGTATCTATCGAGAGTAATTGTACAGCAGAGAGTAATTGTATCAGCAGAGAACCTCTTCAGACAACACGAGAGGATCGAATTACTTCTTCGTAACCTTGCTCAATCCAGTATAGTTGAGGTCGACGAATTGCTTGAGTTCCGAGAGTGACTGTACGATACGAGCACAAGTCAGTAAGGACATATGAAGGAAGCGAGAGAAGGTAGAACTAACCGTGAAGAGAGCAGCGAGTCGTCGTTTGTACATAATCTTCGTATCAATCGCCCAATCACTCGCTCCAGTGACATCTTCGTCGTCCTCCTCAGCGAGGAAGCTGTTGCTCATCCGTTGTGCGACATCTCTGAGCTTTCCTTGTGAGCGCAGTCTGCCCAAAGATTGTCCTTGTTCGGAAGGATGAGTCGAGTAGCTCGGTCGTCGGCCTTGATTCGAATGAGATTCGGACGCGCTCGAGCGTCTCCTGCGATCGTTCCGGCTAGTCTCCGGTCTGTCCTCCTCGTTGTCGATACCGAGTAAATCGCCAGTCTCGCTAGCACTGCTCGGTCTCCTCCCGTTCGATCGTTTCGAAGACGATTTGCTCCTGCCCTTCTTCTGTTGACTTTCCCCACTTGTCGCTCGAGCGTGGACCGGTCTCGAACTCTTCCTCCCTGCCGCAATAGCTGCATCGTACTCCCTAGGATCGGTCAAGACCTTGCTGAACCCGCTTCGATCTCCTCGTGGTTCTGCCTCTCCTCCTGCATCGTCGTCTTCGGAATCGGATGCTCCTGAAGTCGCTCGTCCGCGATTGTCCAGCTCATCATAATCCATGTCACTGTAATGTCCCTCCCTGAACTTTTCTAAATCTTCTTCGAGGTAAACGAGATCTTCCAGCAGTTCCTTCTCTATATCAGGAGAGAGCGAGGTTTACGTTGGTCAGCTCAGTTTGATTCCGTCAAGATGAGGGAGACAGATGAACGCACCTTTCGAAGCATAGAAATCCGTAATCTTGTTCAATTCCTTGTCGAGCATGCTAACGAACTGTTTCTCGTTTGCAGCTTTGTGTGCAGCAGCGGCGCTTTCTTGACCTCCTTCGACATCGGTTTCATCTCGATAAGAAGTTGGAGGATCGTTCGCTTGTGAGTCGAGTGCGCTCTTCTCAAACTTGTAAATTTGTGCCTTGAGTGCATCGTAGCTGTAGTGAGAGAGCGGAGCAAGCCAGTCGAGTGTCAGTTGCAGCTTGAAGTATGACGGCAGTCAAGAAGTAAAGATTCTTCGAGGGCGAGGAAGGAAACTCACGCTAGGTAGTAGTTATTCCAATCTGGCACTGCATTGAACAGCAATGAGTGAGAGTACTTCATCTTGCGCTGGCCCTGAACTGCTTGCTGCTTGTTGCTGGTCGAGTAAAGAAGGGCGAGAGAAAGAGCGCGAGAAGGACGAGGAGGAGTGTGAGAGAGGCTCTGTAGTTCGAGGTCGCTGTCTTGAGAGTGTTCTGGGTCTAGTGTACGGTACTGAGGTTGCAGGAGATGTCGAAGTTGAGCGATAGCTGCTTTCAAGTGAAAGGGAGACGAACGTGACGATATTGAATAAACAAAGAGTGATCGATTAGCTCAAAGTCTACGGTTGCGTTTGCGTGGGTCTACGAGAGATACTTACGGTTGTAGTGCATTCAGATCGGCATGATCCGACGAGTTCAAGTTTGAGAAACAAACTTTCGAATTTCGTCGCAATATTCATACTGAAACTCTTGGAAGTTCGGACTCGAGTGCGAGTGAACGCTACTACTCTAGGACATCCATGTTGTTAGACACGAAGCGTTCGAGTGCACCTGCCGTCGAAGATACCAGTCCGGGCAAAGTCAGAGTTTGCGCTTTCTTGCGAAGTCAGAATCGAATTCGAAAGGTGTCGAGGTCGAAGTCTCGTTCCAGACTCTAGAGAGGCGAGGGAGAAGAAAAGACTGAGAGTTTGTCCATTGCGGTAGAAGGAGAAAGGGAAAGATACGATAGAAAGAAGAGACGAAAGAAAGTGAAAAGGAAACGCATAAATCTCTACTTGCTGCCCTCATTCCGGGCTCCAACGGAGCTCATCTCCCGAAAGTTCCTTTCAGATCGAGGTTTGTCGTCGCCAGAACCATCCGGAGTCCTCCGACGCCGAGGTAGCGTTCAAAGTTTCTGTCGAATTCGCTCCTACGTCTTCTCCAGCAAGAGCGGGGGTCGAACCGTTCTCGATAGTCGAGTTGGATCCGACGGGAGAAGAGAAGTTTCCAGTGAAACCCCAAACGATGTTGAGCGATCCTGCGTCCGTCGAACCTCCAGCGAGAGCGGCGAAAGCGGCTTTGGATAGGTCGATGCTTCCGACTCTGCACGATTATCGAGTACGAGCGAATGTCAGTGTGTGGGAAAGTGTCTAGACAAGGGTGTGATGAGCGTACCCCTCGGTTTTGCAGTAAGCACATCGATCAGTGACAAAGGCATTGACGGTCGCTCCATCCTTCATCGACGTCAGGAGGACCTCGGCCCCACAGTGAGGAGAGCGAGCAGTATCCGATCCTTGAGTAGAGTTGAGCCACTGTAGAGATCAATCGAGGTAAACGAAAGCTCGAAAAGCTCGAAAAGAGAAAGCAAACGAACAAGAGCGTTATTGATGGCGACGACGTAATCAGTGTTGTTGGCAGCGATCCCGCAACTTCCATAGTGACCGGAAGACTCGAAGTAGGTGGCAGGAACATCGACATAAGTTTGGAAACTTTCCGGGTGAGTCGCGACCTTGAATTCGACATTCTTGAAAGCGCCATCTACGTTCGAATCGACGGGAGAGACGGCTTGAGCTTCACCTCCTCCTTGATTCCATGAGGATTGAGTTGCATCGGTCCCAATTGGAGAGCCTGTTGAGACGGGAGATGATCAGCGACTGTGAAGGGTTCGAGCGATTGGGCTCACTTTGAGCATTCTCGCCTTCTGGAACTGGACCATTCGTACCAGGAGCAATCGTACCTTCGGCCTGAGGTGAAGCTGTAGCGCTAGGAACGACAGGACCGATTCCCCCTCCGAAGGCGACGTTCGACGAAGGGATTGCCTCGGCTCCTCCTCCTAGTTGAGTCGCAGCGGGTTGAACAGAGTCGTCGTTTGAAAGAGGGTTCCACTGTCCAGCGTTCACGGGAGAAGGAGAAGCACCGGGCTGAGCGACCTGGTCGGGAACTTGGGAAGCGGCTGCAGCTGAAGAGTTAAGACAGATCAGAAAAAGGGGACAGAGAGCTTTCGAAAAGTAAACGTACCAGCTCCATCAACGCTCGCTGATTCGACGGGCGCAGGAATACCGTAAGATTGCGTTGTGATCGTGGGGGCAGGAGCAGAGGTCTGGCCGGTTTGAAGAGGATCGACCACGAGAGAATCGACAGAATGGTCGGACGCGATAGCCGAGACAGACTCGGTTGCCGGAGTCAGGCCTTCGCTGACGTGAGCGTCACTTTGCTCGATAGCCGAGTGACCATCGAGAGTACCAGTAGCAGAGGGAGCGGAGGCGGTCGAGGGACGATATTGACCATCGTCGAAGCTGTTAGTGGGCGACGCATTCTCGGTTCCATGTTCGCTAGCGGGAAGCCGGGTTCCGCTCGAAGAAGCGTGATCGAGGGCCGTGGAATTGGAAGTATCGGTAGAGTTCCCGTGATCGTTGAGTGAGGTAGAGTTCGAGGGCGAGTCGAGATTCTCCGAATCGTCTGCCTTGTTGCGCTTGACCATGATGACGGCTGAAGGAAATGAGAATCAGCGAGGGATAGGTGAAACAAGAGTCAAAGAGGGCAGAAGCACACCTGCTGCTACGATGAGAGCTATGAGCAGAAGGAGGCAGACACCTCCAATCGCATATCTGACGGGAGGGGCGCAGTCAGATGGGTAAGAGAGAAGAGGGGTAGAAAGGGAGAGCGGCTCACAGCAAGAACTTCTTGGTTCTACTTCCGTTGGCCGGCTTTCCCGCATCATTCTGGACCGGAGCAGGTGCGACTTGCTTTCCGGTACTGTAAGCAGTAGCTCCACTTTTCGAACGCGAGGAGCGAGAACGAGAAGACTGGTGGTGGTGGTGACGGTGCTTGCGTCCGCCAGCGCCAGCTTCGAGATCGGCATTCTGAAGACTCGCGTATCGTTGTGCAGATTGCTATGAGACCTCACATTCATTAGTTAGCTTCTCTCTCGTTTGCTAGAGACGACGACTAAAGCTCACGTTTGACCCTTTGCCGACACTCCTCATCACCCTCTCTTTGACCGATTCAATTGGCGCACCACGAACAACTCCAGTCTCAGTTCCTGCAGCGTCTTGTAGCTCAGCTTGGAGTTCTCGTTCCTCCTCAGTATCGACCGACTCGGAAGAGCTGCTCGAGTGATGCTTCTGACGAGATCGAGATCCTCCAGAGGCAGCTGAGGTGCGAGAGGAAGGACGGGGAGTAACGCTAGCGTTGACAAAGTCCTCCTCCTCTTCTGACTGGTCGGTGGATTGATCGTAAGGCTTTTCACTCTCGAAACTGTTAAGGGAGCGGCAAAAGGAAGTGAGCGAGAATCAGCGTCGAGAGATTGAGGAAGATCACTCACTGAGCGGGAGATGACGGTCGAGAACGGGACGGCATCTCAAAGTCGTGGGAAGTGGTTGCGACTGGAGAGTGAAGAGTAGGAAAGAAAGAGAGGAATGCTTGTGGGTTTAGAAAGAGGACTAAACTTGCGGAGTCCGTGGACCTCAGTCCCACTTTTCTTTCACCGCCTCACGCTCGGGCCTCACGACGACTACCACGTTGAAGAAACTGGTAGAGAGCTAGAAGAGAGCGATACTGTGAGTGAACAAGCTGACTGTTGATGAAAGCGATAGCGGATCTGCTCGAATTTTGTTGCTGGATCTTGACTTGAGCCGTCCTTCAAAGCAATCAGTCAGCCTATGATGAAGCTACAAGCTTCGTAGATTGCCCACCTGAAGGGAAGAGCGATCAGTCAGCGCGGAGTGACTGGGCAGAGAGCAGATTCGAGGGAGAGCTTACAGAAACTACGCGCGGGGATGTTACGTCGTTTGGCTTCTCCGGTATTGATCTGAGGGATTGAGAGATACCAGAGCGTCGTTGCCGCGCTGTTGCGCCAAACAGCTCCTACGATCGAGAGAAGAAGTTGGCCGTGAACTGCTGAGGTCGATTCATCGATCTACTTCGTTTATCTTCCATGAATGTCCGGAGACTTGTCCAGATGCTTGTCAGTGCTCGGATATAAGCTGTCGATGATGTCCACGCGAAAGCTCCCCATGAACTCGGGGCGAAGAGAAAGCGAGGATGGCGAAAAAAGTGAGGAGAGGACAGAGCTGGCTCGACTGATTATCAGACCTTATCGACAGAGCAAACAGAGCGATATTGAGCAGTGCCAGAGAAACGAACGCGAGTGTCAGAGTCCAAGAGAGAAAGGTGGATTCCTTCCTTCAACCTTTTCACTCTTCGACACTCTATAGCCACAGAGAGACCTACGATATCATCAAGAGACCCTCAAGATCACACTACATTGACCATTAAAGCCCCATCGACTCTCCTTCTCCTCTCGAAAGCACCTACCCCACTCTTGATCTCTCTTCTTTCCTCCCTCTTCTCTCTCTCCCTGTACGACTCTACAGACCTCCTTAGATCCATCTCGAATACCACTCGACTGAATCGAGGCAAGAGGAGGAAGGAAAGGGGTGTAGAAGAGATGAATCCATTCGAACCTGAACTTTCGTTTGAAGAAAAGATCAATGAATTGCATCGACACTTGGGGAGACATCCTGCTTACAAAGATCAATGGGGGAGAGATCCAGAAGATAGTGATTCGGAGAATGATTTGAGTGATGAAACGATGGAGAGATTGTATCAGGAAGATGAGAAGAAACGATTCGCAGTAGTCGATGCAGCCCAAGGGAAGGGGAAGGCGGTGGAGAAGGGAGGCAAAGTGGAAAAGAAGGAGAAGGGAGTAGTCAAGGAGAAGAAGGCGGAGAAGAAACGCCGAAACGATTCCCCTCCTCCTCTCCCTCTTCCTGTCGAAGCACCTCCACCGAAGAAACGCAAACGAGCACTCTCCTTCAGTCCAGAACCTTCAAAGATGCAAGTCGACGATCCTTCTCCTCCACCTCCTACGCACGCTCCTGTCGCTGGTCCCTCTGGTCACAATTCGAACAAGAAACGTTCGAACCCCATCTCATCTCCTCCTCCTCTGCCAACTCCTCAACTCGACAATCCACCTTCTCCCGAGATTCTCGAGCTATCTTCAGACGACGCTGACGATGAACGACCCTCGAAAGAGAACAAGGAACGAACCTCGACCAAAACGAAACCCTCTCGATCAAAGAAGGCTTCCCCTTCGAAATCCACGACGACGACAACGACGACAAAGGGGAAAGGTAAAGCTAAACCTCGTCAATCCATGGAGCAAGCGCTCGAAGTAGCTCGCAAGATCAAGCCTGAACAACTCAAGAATCATTTCGTCGACATTTCCTCTTTCATCGACCACCTCTCTCCTTTCGAAATGGATCGTCCTAGTAAGCTTCTCGAAGGATGTCGAATCGCTTTCGTCAATACAGATCATTGGCTAGCGAACAAAGGAGCGAATGGACCTAGGAATCGATTCGATCAAGGGTTGACAGTGGAAATGGGAATCGTAGTCAAGAAAGGAGGAACTCTTATCAAACCTGAAGAATTCGTTGGTTCTCCTCAAGATGCAACTTTACAAGGGATGGGATCATCAGAAGAGATTGAACGTCGAGCAGTGGAAGAAGGTTGGACGACTCACATCATTGGTTTCTCTCCCGCTCAACAACGTTCTCCCAACTTTACTGAGATCCTCAAGTGTCTCGGCGACAAGAATGGAATCAAAGTGAAGGATCTAGGACCTTATGTCAAAATCATCAAGTTCAATTGGGTCAGTCAATCGATTTTAGCAGGAAAGAGGCAATCAGAATGGGAATTCGCTATAGAACCTGATCCTCGAAACGTCACTGCTTCAAGTCGATCGAGTTCAACCAAGAATTCCCCGACAAAGAAGAAGAGTGGTGCGAAGGATAGAAGACAAGGGAGGAAGAGAGGACCAGAGGAAGATGGAGATACGACAGGAGGAAGTGAAGGGGAAGATGATGAAGCGGTCATCAGAGGTATCTCGTACGGACTCTCCCTCTTGTGATTCGCTAATAATCGACTGACTTCTCGGTCTGAACAGACCCTTTGGGACGCAAGATTATCCAGTTGGAGAAAAACCTCCTCTCGTCTCTCATTCGGACAAAGGCAAGGGGAAAGCTCCAGCAGATCCAATTGATGACAACGTTACCGATGTACCGATGAAGGCTACGTCGAGCAATCCACTTGAAGGACTCGAAGCTCAATCGAAACTCGTCAAACAACTCGGAGACGAAGAGTTTGATCGAGAACTTGACGAAGTTGAACGAGAACCCGATTCGATGATCTACACTGGAGTCAACGATGATTGCGAGACGGAGAATGAAGAGGAAGAAGCTGAGAAAGAGAAAGAAGCGAAGAAGAAGGGTTCAGAGTATAAAGCATCGAGATGGGACGAGAAGCGAACTGTAAGCTTCTTCTTCTCCTCATCCTGGACTGCTCCAACCGAAGCTGACTCTCTCTTTGTCGCTGGCTAGGATCGTGCTGGATACGCTGTCAATCGAGATTTCGTTCCTCGAGATCAGAACGAAGGAGCGAACGATCGAACTGCAGACGTTGTGAGTTCAGATCTCTCTCATGGTCGTCCGACATTCACTGACCTCTCTCGCTCTCCCTTCCTCACAGCTTGATCGTTTGAGTGAGTTGCACAAGGGAGATCAATGGAGAGAGAGGGGATACAGAATTGGTAAGCTTCTTTCTTTCCCCTCGAGCTTTCCTCCAGACGACTGGCTGACCCGATTTGACACCTCACGACAGCTGCTGGTGCACTCCGTCGACACAAGGCGAAAGTGACAACGTACGAGAAGCTGATCCAGATTCGAGGAATTGGAGATTCGATTGCAAGCAAGATTGTCGAGATTGTGCAAACTGGTAAAACTTCCACCTCTGCTCGTCGTCTTTGATCATGCTGATTCCTCGTCACGCAGGCTCGCATCGCAAACTCGAGAACGAATTGCCTCAAGAGAAAGCAGCTAGGTTGTTGTCTGGAATCTACGGTTCGCTTAACGCTCCTCTTTCCTCCTTCTACCGCTGAAACTGCCCCTAGAAGCTATGTAGGTATCGGGTTAGCTCGTGGCCGTGAGCTAGCGATCAAAGGAGCGAAAACTCCCGAAGATCTCAAACGACCTGAATACTTCTCCGAGTTGACTTCAGATCAACAAATTGGACTCGAGTACTATGATGACCTACTCAGTCGAATCCCTCGAGCAGAAGTAACGAAGCTTTACGGAGTTGTGCTTGCCGCTGCAAGAAGGGTCGATCCAAAACTCCAAGTCGAATGCATGGGTTCTTACCGTCGTGGTCAACCAGATTCAGGTGATATCGACAGTAGGCCTCCTCTCTTTTTGCTCCATCTACGGGCACAAGGGCTGACAGATCTCTCTCAATAGTCCTCGTCACGAGAGATCCGACTTCAGATGGCAAAACTCATTCAGGAGCGATTGGAAAGATGTACGCCATTCTACGCGAAGAAGGATTCTTCAAACATATCCTATCTCAAAGTGATGATTGGTCGGATCTACATTGTAAAGTGAACGGATTGTGTCAGCTTGACGAGAAGAGCAAGGTGAGAAGAATCGATATCTTGGGAGTTCCCTGGTATGTCTCTCTCCTCTCTCTCTGGTTCGAGTAGCTGTCTCACTTCTCTTCTTCTCTCGCTGTTGACAGGGATGACATGCCAGCTGCGATTATCTATTTCACTGGAAACGATCATTACAACCGTTCACTTCGCCTCAAAGCTCGACACATGGGTTATTCACTCAATCAGAAATGCTTGTCGAAATCAGTCATCCGAGACAAGAAAGGTGAAAAGATGACTGAAGGAACTCGAGTACCTGGTGTCAAAACTGAACAAGACATTTTCCGAATCTTGAAAGGTGAGCTTTCTTTCTCTCTTTCGCTCATTTTGCAGCAAACCTAGCTCATTCCTTTTCTCTTTCGATAGTCCCCTACAAGAGGCCTGAAGAACGAATCCCTAGTTGAATCAGCTTGATCTCTCCCGTTTCTCCTTCGTAACATGTCGTTGTATATTTCCTCGGCTTTGCATGCAACCTTGTTCCCTTTCCTTCGTACTGCGACTCGCCTGTTTCGCAAGTCATTCAGTATGCTTCTTGATTGCTCGCACTCGAAGGCTGGTAGTATTCGATCAAGGCTGAAGAAGCGAGAGTTCATTTTCAAGTCTGACTATGGAGTACAACGTACTGAAGAAGGAGATTCTACTGATCATAGAGGGTGAGAACGAGATATACTTGCGGTGCTGAAGAAGGGGTATGAACAAAAGAACGGGGGTATTTGTATTCTCGAAAGCTCGACTCAAACTGCATGCTTTTCCGAATCGGTAGACAAGCCTCGCATAGGAGAAGGTGGACGATTGATGGTCGAGCGAAGGGCGGCAATCGGAGTGGCCAAAGCTGGAGTGAAGGGAGAGAAGGAAGAACGAGGAGGTAGCACCGTTCCCGAAGGAAGACGAATGCGTTGTCGACCGTACTCTGAGACTGGATAAGGATTCGAGATGGATCGGTATCTGGTCGAGGAAGAGTAGGCACCTGTCGGAACACAACAAGAAGATGCGAAAGGTTGGGCGAAGAACCTTGGATCGTAGTTCGAAGGAGCGGTCGAAGGCCAGTAGGTCGAATAGTTGTAGAAAGTTCGCGAAGGCTGTAGAGGGGCATCGTATCCTTTCCACTCGTGTCGGACAGGTCCAGCTTGAGAGGGACGTTGAACGATGGGACATCGTACGACTTGAGGAGGAGGAGGGGGAGGAGGAGGAAGAGGAGGAGCAATTTGCTTGGGTTGTTTGGGTTGTTTGAGTTGTTTGACTAGTTTCGGTTTTGAGGTCGAAGGAATAGCTGTCGCGGGAGGAGTCGGAGAAGGTGAAGGGAGGCGAGGGGTGGGAATAGGGGCAGGAGTAGGAGCAGGAATCGGAGTAGGAGTAGGTTCTTCGACGATCGGTGGGTCGGGTACTGTCTGTCGACTTGCCTTAGCTTGTGAGATGGTCGAAATTGACGAGTTATTCTGAGCAGCTCTCGCTGCCTGTTTCGCCTTTGCACGACGCTCAAGATCTCGAGGTGTTCGACGAGCGGGAGGATGAAGAGGTGGCTCCGAGAGTACGAGATCGCCGAAACCTAGCTGACCTGGGGCCAAACAGCTAGAGGGAAAGGTTGGGCCGAAGATTGGCACAAGCTGTATGACTCGTTGACAGAATCAGCACAAAGCTCGTGGGCGGAAGGAGTATCATCTCGACTCACTTCATCTCGGAGTGGCCAAGCTACTTGCTGCGCCAACTTCTTCGCAATCTCGAACGGCAACCTACGAAGACGATCATCAGTCTTTCGTTGCAACAAAGGGAAGCCAGTGACATACCAGGTACCCTGAATGTCGAGAACACCTCCTCTGATCTTTCGAATAACTGGAGCAACCGAGGGTTGACTCTCGATGAGTTTGACAACATCGGTCTTCAATCTTCCGAGTGCTTTCCAAATGCCCGTGATGAGAACGTATCCAGTTTGTCGGTCGACGATGACTTTGTTCGTGCGGTTCGAACCGATTTGATACTCGTAGACTGGAACTAATCGAGGGGAGCAAAGGTAAGAGACGATCAAGTAAAGTCAGCTTCGTAAGCGAATGAGAGCCGAAAGTCAGGCTCACTGAGTCCTCGTGTATCGGTACTCGTAGCCTAAAAGCAAGTAGATCTGTCATCAGTATCAGTTTCGACAGCGAGAGGGAGAGAATGCTCACGTAGTTCTTTTCCACTATCAATTTATCAGATTCAAACAGCTTGATATTACCGTCGACCGACTCGAAACCTGACTCCTCGTTCATGTCGGTGGCACTTGAGGTGTTTGGGCTGGTCGGAGAGGGAAGCTGTGAAGAAGCGATATCGTGGTTTGAGGAGGGAAGAGAGGAGACGATTTCCGTTGAGATAGCGACAGGAGACCGGTTGCTGGAAGCTGATCGAAGACTTTGACGTTGACCGGAGCTGACGGACTCGGGTGGAACGCTGAATAAGGTTGCCATGATATCGGAAAGGGCGAAAGGTTTGGTCGAAGAGAGAAAGAGGAGAAAGAGGAGGAAAGAGGAAAACGTTGACCTCTACGGCGATTTCCCCGCAGAGTCATGTCCTCCTCCAGTGTGCAAAGTGGGTTCCATCTTGTGGAAAGTGGGTTTGTGCGAGAAATAGGAGATGGGAGATTTGATAAAAGTGGGAAGAAAACGGTCGCTCCTTCGCCTACGAGCTATTCGCTAGCTTCGAGGAGCAGCGGCCAAGTCCATCCTGTACTGTAGCCAGTCGGTTCTCCTCCTGTGTTGTTGCCGCCAAGCGAGATCGAAACGGAGATGTGACAGGCTCCGAAGATTGTTCGATCCCCTTCGATCAAAGCTAGTCCACGCGGTAGGAGGAAAGAAGGTTTCCGCAAGTGATCGAGTTGTCTGTGCTTCGCAGCGAGAAGACAGAGCGGTGAAGGGTCAAAAGTAGGATTTCGCTTCGAAAGGCGGAAGTTTCGCAAGTTTGAACATTTGGCTCTCGTCGCTCAAGCTGAGCAATAAGAGCCGGTCAGTCGCCGCTGCTTGAAGCCGTTTCTCTTTCCTGTCAATCGAAGAAGTCGGATATTTCGGCGTCGCAAGCCAGTTTTCCTCCCTAGTCCTCGATCGTTTCTTGCTCAAGGCTCGCATCGATATACCTTCAAGACAACCTTCAGAGCGCGACAAAGTATTACAAACAGTTTATCTACAAAAGCTAATGACCCATCTTCTCGAATATGGTATTCACAACTTCTCCTTGAACTCCTTCAGCTTCTCTTCCGCTTCGCTTCCTAGCTCCCTCAGCTCCTCTCTCGGTCCCAAGCTTCCTGCTCCCGCGAGGACCTCTTGCGATCTCGAAGCGTCGATCATCTCGAACGATTCGAGAGAAGACGACGAGGATTCTGTGGGTGAGGAGAGTTCGGAAGGTTGAGCTGATAGCGAGTCGGTATCAAGAGTAGGCGCAGGCTTCTCGCTTGTTGACGCTGATGAGGTGGCGTCGGAGAGGAGAGGTAGATTCGAATGTTTGGCAATGAATTTGGCGATGTCGTCAAAGTAACCGGGTTGAACACATGTATCATCTAGGAGATTGCGAAGTCAGTTTCAGCACGGCTTCGGTTACACTGAATGATATAATCGCGAGAGCTCACTATGTGTACCATTCTCGAAATCTTTCCATTCCTTCTCTTCACTCCCGCAAACTCGCCACAATCCCTTCATCTGACCCGGTTCGACCAACTCATCCCTCTTACCCGCAAGGAACAGGACCGGGAAATCTTTCGGCAGCGTCGAGATGTATCGTTCGCTTGGCCAAATTTGATGCAGGAGTAAGGGGACGAAGGGAGAGAGGAAAGGTAGAACGTGAGGGACGAGTTTCGGCTGCATTGCAATTTAATTCGTCAGCTGTGAGTCATGGTATGAGACGAGAGAGAGAGAAGTCCTACGAGACTGAGGAAAGTGTTTTCGATGACAAGTCCTCGAACCTAATCGAGTCGAGTGAGTCAGCCTCTACTTTCGGCTTCAAGGATAGG
This sequence comes from Sporobolomyces roseus, assembly GCA_016617785.1. Classification (NCBI taxonomy): domain Eukaryota; kingdom Fungi; phylum Basidiomycota; class Microbotryomycetes; order Sporidiobolales; family Sporidiobolaceae; genus Sporobolomyces; species Sporobolomyces roseus. The sequence continues at coordinate 1,361,558 of JADILM010000001.1, forward strand.
CAGCTATAGACTCACTCGTTGTGTATTCTGTGATGCGAGGAAGATACTGACGGCACCTCCAATCGATTGACCGTACAACCAAACGGGAGTCTTCTCGAGTTTCGGATGGGAGAGAATGTGATCGAGGGCACTTTGCGCGTCAAGCTTGATGCCCATTTCGTTGGCGCTAGAGGGAGAAGCTCGATATCAGCCCGAGAGGTTCACGTGATGACAATCGAAAGAAGAACAAAACGAGACTTACGTTCCTTCACTTCTACCGTATCTGCATCCCTCTCAAGGACGTTAGCGTCTCCCTCTTAAGCTTGAAAGGAGCGAATGAGCTCACCCTCGATACGACAAAGCCAGCACATTGCATCTCATTCGATTAAAGAAGATCTTCGCAATCGGCAAGCGATGACCCTAAGCTCGAGAGCGCATGAATTATTCCGCACTGATTCCTGTGAGAGAACAAGCGGAGCTTACGACGTTCCCAGCATTCGCATGTAACAGCAGAACTGTCGGTCTGTCCTTTGCTTGAACTCCATCTTTCTCATACAGCATCAAGAACGCCTTGATCTTGACTCCATCAGGTGTCGTCAACGTGAGCTCCTCATATGGCATTCCAAATTGATCTGGTGTTGGTACGTTCTCTCTTGAGCCTGTCCAAACGAAGAGAAGTGTTAGCTCCGATGGTGGGGTAGAAAGGGAGGAAGGGGAGAGAAAGAAGAAGGAGCAAGAGCTGACCTGCTGGTATGCCACTCGGATAGATGAGTTTAGTCTGTCCCAAGTAGAGTCCTACTCCTACACCTCCGACTGAGAGTGCGACTGTGCAAGCGAACCATTTGAGGAGGGAACGGAAAGATGGGAACATGCAGACTCGGAAAGACTCGCTAGCGATAGTGATGGACTGAATGTGGCTCTGTGTGGTTGTCGAATGAGTCTTGGGCGGTTAAACGAGTGTTGTCGAGATGAAGAGGTCAAAAGTCGCTGATCTCTAGATTCGTCTCTCTCCCTTCTACCATTCACAGACTCTTCCAAAATCTCTCTGTATACCCTCCGACTGCTTCGGATGATGCTCTAGCTGTCTCTGTCTGATTCGAGCATTCTCTATCGCTTCTTTGCTTGTCTTCCGCCTTCGAACGAGTTTATGCATTCGCTCTACGGACCTTTCTGCGTCTGACTGAGGTCAAGAACTGAGCTACTGACCGGATCTCAGCTCCGTCAGACTCACAGGGGACTGTCGTCTAAACCCGATCGTCTAAACCCTCCTTTCGATTCTCGTCTGTCTCGTCTTTCCCTTTCTTCTCTTTCCCCCTCCCTGACACTCTTTCACCTACACGCTCAATGTCAAAGTCCTCAGAGGCTGCTCTTCTCGTAAGCGGATCCCTCTGTACCTCCTCCTCAGATTCCGCTAAATCCTCCTTTCTTTCTCTTCCAGAATGACAGAGACCGCCTCTCCCGTCTAGCGCGATTCACCGAAGTGATGGTCAATGATCTCGGTAGTCCTGAGTTTCGAGCTGAATACGAGAAAGCAGGCGTCCAACACTGCTTCCCCATCGAGTCCTTGGCACAACGTACGTTGCTCGCTTTGCTCTCTCGTTGCGTCACACTTGACTTACCAGCTGCAAGCAGGTATGAGTGTCGATGAGGCATACAGCGTCAAAGGTGTCAAATGCCGCATAGCTTATGAATCGACGATGCATCCTCAATTCATCCGTTTCCCGATCGATCCCTTTGCACGATCGGGACGTGAATCCTCTCGAGCCTGGCACAACCTCTTCGCCGAACAAGTCAATCCTGAAGTCGTATTGCCGGAGTCAGGGAATATTGTTGAGCTTCCGCCAGCTGTTTGCTTTCCTCGTCGCATTCGTTCTCGTCAAAACCCGCAGTTCATCGAAGATCCGAAGGGCGAAATGGAAAAGTGGGGTCGTCGCCTTACAGTCAGCGGGATGGAGCTTCCACTTCACACGTACTACGACGGTGTACCTCGTGAGCACTCTTGGAATCAGGTCTTCCAGAAATTCGAAGCTTGAATTGGCGACGTCTGGTGCAGATCACGGACTTTACGAGACTTGGACCCAGCTAGAGGTCGTTGCTCAAGGAACCGGAACTCGCTACGATTTTGATCAGCAATCAGGTTTACTTGGAGGTCACGTTGATGACGGAATGCTCACTTCGCCCTCCGTGACCTTTCTCAAGCTCGGATTATGGCGCGCACCTCTCGCAAAAGGACAAGTCCCGCTCAAGCAGATCCTCTTCCGAGTTCACATCGGTGACCAATTCATCAACCGTACTCCTCCTGTTCCCAGAGGTTTACTCGAGAAGTCTGATTTCAATGTGAGTTAACCGATCGATCTCCTCTGAAGGCTTCAAAACTGACACTATCCACAGCATAATGCGAGTGAGCAACGTATCAAATTAGTCCCGCATCCGGTACGTTTCGTTCCTTTTTCTCTTCTCCGAATCTCGCAATCGTCAATAATCCCAGCTGTTCTGCACTTGCTACAGAACGAACCTGCGCGCTCGCTCAGCCATCGTCAACGTCTTCGCTACGGTCAATCTCACGCCATCGCTCATGGTCAGGGAGGAGCGATTGACGACTAAATTTCGTTGGACCTTGTCAAAGCTCTGATGCTTTTCTCCAATATTCGCTGTTTTCGTCTCGTCAAGTTTCTCAATAATCAGCAGGTGTTCTTCTTTGTCTCTTCTCGTCGTTTCCGTACTGCCTAGTGGCGTTCGAAGTCCTTCAAAGCGCAATTATAGACACTTTCGCAATTTTGCCTCTCGCTCGCTTTTAATGCCCTCGTATTTCACCTCTGCGAGCACTCGGTCAGTCGTAGACTATTCTCGCATCAGTACGCGAGTCACTTCGAGACCTCCACATCCACGGAGCGCTTCAGCAGCGAGGAATTTGACTTTGGCATCTGGTTCGGATTCATCGACGAGACCAGTAGGGTGGACCTACACGAGCACGATGGTCAAGCTTGTTCCACTCAGTCAGGAGAGTAAGAGACTCACTTGAACTTTCTCGAGATCGATCCCGTTCGCTCCCACTGCGAAAGCCATTTTCGCTCTACACACACGAAGTTTTCAAAGTCGAGTAGTCAGTTTCAATCTGAACGAACAGCATAGAGACTAGTCAAAAAGGGGGCGTACCCATCTCCCGTGCAGTGGTCTCCGTTCGTAGTCGGGAGGTCGAGAAGTTCACGTCGTTTCTGAGCCAACAATCCATCTTTCGAGAAATCGGCAGCGTAACCACCAGTAGCCAAAACGACAGGACCGTAAGCCTCTCCACGCTAGTTCGGGCTCTCGCAAGTACCAGAGAGGGAAAGGAAGAGCATTGATGGTTGCAGACAAGGGTACTAAAAAGAGAGAGAATTTCGATTGATCGCGGTACATCCTAGAGAGAGAGAGAAAGCGAGAGAATAACGAGTGAGAGAGAGAAAGAGTACTACAGATCAAAGAGAAGGGAAAGAGACTGTTCAAGCTTTGATGGTTCCGATTGAGAGTTTGGGTCCCCATTTCTTCCAGATCGAATCATCGTGAACGAGTCCGAATTCTTCGGTAGCTTCACGTCCAGCGTAGAGCATAATAGCTTCTGTAGAAGGGTAGAGTGCGAAGGGCAGTAGAAGCGAGGCGGTTAGAGGAGAAGAGTAGAGAATTCGAGTCAGTAAAATGAACTTCATGGGACTTTCGAGTTTGTGCTTACTTGGTCCTCCTGGGTGATCTTCTAGGAATTCGGTAACATCTAGGACTTGTCCCTGAATGACAACCTGTTGAAGGAGAGAAGAACGGAGAAAGAGAGAGGTCAGAAACGAAGAAAAGACGACGAGGACGACAAAGGGGAAACTCACCCAACAATTGTCCTTCTTGTTGTGTTCGGCGACCTCGTCCATTGTGTACTCTTTGCCAGTGTCCTTTTGCTCCTTGGGTGGAGTAGCAGCTTGTTTCTCGTTTGCAGGTTCTTCAGCCGTCGAAGGTCCGTTCGGCTTGATTCCGTCTTCACCTGTAGCACTGGCAGAAGATCCAGCTGAGCTACTAGCTTGAGCACCTTGACCGTAGTTGATCGTGAGGAAGACTTGTTGAGAGTTGGGGTCGACAGAGATGGTGGTCGAAGGAAGCGAGAGGTGACCGTTGACTTGGTTGAGACGTGAAACGGCACCCGAAGAAGACGAGGAAGATCCTCCACCATTCTTCGAAATGTCTTTGAAGAGGTAGGCGGAAGCAGAATCTCCAGCGACTCGACCGAAAACAACACATCCCCTAAAAAGTGCTCATGTTCAGCTTGCGAAAACAGGGAGAATGCGAGAGAAGCCACGAGACTTACAATAGCGATGATCCTCCGAGACGGTTGGCACCGTGAACACCACCGACTAGCGAGAGAAAGGGAGAAAGTCAGTCACGGTCGAGATTCGAAAGATTCGAAAGATTGAGCTCACCAACTTCTCCAGAAGCGAAGAGACCGCTGATCGGTTTACCACTCTTGTCGACGATCTCGGCTTTCGTGTTACCTTCGAGCCCTCCCATTGTGTCTGTGGATTCGCGAACGAACAGTGATGAATTTGGTTCAGATCGCAAAAGGGAGGGGGGAAGGAGGTCAAACTCACAGTGAAGTACGGGAGTCATAACGGCGACATGGAAAGGTCCAGCCTCATTCTTCCAGTTGGTGTTGTCGAAGCTGCGCAAGAGGAACGTGTCGATTTAGGTCAGTCTCGATTTTGACTTTGAAAGAGAGAAAACGATTCTTCGCAACGTACAATTTCTTTCCGAACGGGTCCTTCTTGGGATCCTTGACGATCTCCATGTAGTCGTTGAAAGTACCTTGAACCTTTTCGACGGGGAGGTTCATCTCTTTCGCAACTTGTTCAACAGTATCGAAACGCTTCATGAGACCTGAGAAGAGTCGCTCGTCAGTAACGATCAGTCGACGAGAGAGGGGGTGGACGAGAGAGCGTACCTCGTCCAGTGTAGTGCTTGCTGAAGGAGAGCGGGAGCGAGTAGAGGAAACGAAAGTCAGCGCATGAATTTGGTGAAAAAGCGAATTACGAGAGAAGCTTACCAGTGCCACTGTAGCGAATAAGCAGGAGCGACACGTTAGCTTCATCCATATGGCGACGGGAAGAAGAGGAAGAGCAACTCACCTTGATAGCTTCCGTAGCTTCACCATTGAGAATGAGTCGAACGGGGTACTTTCCGTTATCCCAAATCCTCTGAGTAACGTAGTCACGGTGACCGAGCTCATCGGCGAAACGGTTACCTTCTCCATCGAGGAGGAGACCTCCACATCCACGGAGCGCTTCAGCAGCGAGGAATTTGACTTTGGCATCTGGTTCAGATTCATCGACGAGACCAGTAGGGTGAACCTACACGAGCACGATCGTCAAGCTTGTTCCACTCAGTCAGGAGAGTAAGAGACTCACTTGAACTTTCTCGAGATCGATACCGTTCGCTCCCACTGCGAAAGCCATTTTCGCTCTACACACACGAAGTTTTCAAGCTCGAGTAGTCAGGTTCAATTTGAACGAACAGCATAGGGACTAGTCAAAAAGACGGCGTACCCATCTCCGGTACAATGATCTCCGTTAGTAGTAGGGAGGTCGAGAAGTTCAGGTCGTTTCTGAGCCAACAATCCATCTTTCGAGAAATCGGCAGCGTAACCACCAGTAGCCAAGATGACAGGACCGTAAGCCTTGTGTTGCTTCCCTCCATACTCGTACTCTACTCCAACAACCTTGTCACCTTCTTTGATGAGTTGTTTGACGTTTGCTTTCTTGACGATTTTGACACGATCAGGTTCACGTTCAGCGATATCTTCGAGCTTGTCCATGAGTGCGACAGTGATCGTCATTCCGGGGAATTGAGCACCTCCTCGATGAGTGCGCTCGAAGGAGTGACCACCGAGACGAGAGACCTTTGAAAGGTCAAGGCCGAAACGAGAGGTGAGCCAGTTGACAGCGTCTCCGGAACGACCAGTGAGGACTTCGATCAAGTCATCTCGAGCGAGCTCTCGAGCCTATAGAAGTGAGAGTGTTGGTGAGCTTGAGTGGCGAAGACCAAAAGATGATGAGAGGAATGTTTTGAGAGATTTGGAGCTTACCGACTTTTTGGTATCGGCGAAGAACGCAGCAGTCGAATCTTTGATACCGAGAGCAGCTTGTGCAGCCGTACCAGCACCGTTGATACCACTAGTGGCCTCTGTAAACGTTCAAAGCTTACTCTGCTTAGTCTCTCTTTCGCGTTCCATTCGACGTGAAATTCGGGCTTACTGGTTGAATTACCACCGAAGAAACCGTTCTATCCAACGAGTAAAGCTAGAGCTGTCAGCGTACGGGTTTGAGACTTGAAAGGGGAATTTGAATCCCATGTGGGGAAAGGCGAAGAAGGGAAGGGAAGGCGAGGGAAGGGAGGCGGACGAGAGGGGGAGAGAGGAGGGCTTACCTTTTCAAGGACAGTGACATTGCCTCCACGTTCGTATACAGTGTGAGCTGCACTCAATCCAGACAAACCTCCACCGATAACTAAGACGGAAGCCATTCTTGACGAAGTTTGTTGTTGTTGTGGTTGGTTTTGAAGGGTGATGTTAGGTCGAGAGTGTAGCTAGATGATTTCTACGCGTAGAGAATGTAGAAAAGAAGGGAAAAGGAAGTTGAAGGAAGGAAAGGAGAGAAGAAGAAGAGGGGAGAAAAATGCGGAGACAGGCCAATCAAATTGCCCTCAATTTTTGCACTATTTCATGCGGATCTCCTCGCAGAATTCCAACCGGCTGCAACGACAATAATTCGAGTTGCATGAACGAAGCTCACCCTAGTCGACTCAATAAACTCCCTCCCCCATCGTTCCCATTCCCTCGCTGTTTCTTCGTTTGACCTCCTCGACCTCCTCCTCCTCCTCCCTGTCCTTGACCTTGTCCATTCGATCCAGTACCTTCTATCCGATCAAGTATCGAAGAATTCCCTCCTCCTCCTCCTCTTGGATTCGCATTCGAGTTTGGATGGTCGAAATCATTCGCAGGTCCTCGTTTCTTCCCCCTCTGTTGCTGTTGTTGCTGCTGCTGATGCGACTGTTGCTTCGGATTTGGATTCGCTTGGCTTCGATTCTGACCTTGATTCTGAGTCTGACCCTGTCCCTGTCCTTGACCTTTTCCTTTCAAATTCCCATTCCCTCCTCCTCCTCCTCTCGTAACTCCAGGTGAAGCTCTCGAAGCCGGTTGATTCTTCGATCCAGTTTGAGGTGAATGTGCTCGACTGACTGGAGGAGAGGCGCTCTTGGTTGAAGAAGCGGTCGAAGGTGTTCCTCCATTCCCGTTCACTCGATCCATCAACGAAGGTTTCCTTGCTTGTGATGCTGAAGAAGGCGTAGGGGGAGTAGGAGCACTACCTCGTACTTCGATCTCGGTAGTGCGGGCGAGGAGAGAAGGTGCAGGAGGAGGAGGTCGAGAAGTCGGATTTGGGTTTTGGGGACGAGATGGTGGAGGAGAGTCGACGAACTGAGGTTGTTGACGAGCAGCGGTTGAGTGCGATGGTCGATTCTGAATTGGGACTCGCGAACCAGTCGGAACCGAATTCGCAGTCGAGATCTGAGGAGGTGCAGGGGGTTGATCTCGGGCGATGTGAGGAGGAAGGTCGCGTGGCAGAGTCGGAGGAGGAGGGGCAGCGACTCGCTCCACTGCAGGAGGAGACGATCGCCGAGGGGAAGATCGCCGGGATGGAACCGATTTTGTCAGGTTACGTTGACTCGTCGAGGCGTCGGGATTCTGACGAGGAGGGGGTCGAGCTGGGATCGCTAGTCGGGGCGGACTAGGTGGTGGAGGCTGGAAGGAGTGCGTCGAGTCGTTGCGAGAAGATCCAGCTCGAGAGGGTGCACGAGAAGGGATCGGAGGAAGAGCGGGAGAGTCGAGAACGATAGCTTCAGGTTCTTCTTCTTCTGCGTCTCGATGTTGCACTTGAAGAACTGGAGATGGAGCTTGAGGAACGATATCCTCCATCGTTGTTGGTTCAGGATCCTCTGATTCTGGAGGGACAAGGTAACCTCCTCCCTCGTCTTCATCCTCCTCTTCGACCGTCTGTCCTCCCGCATTCGCCCCCTCCTGTTTCCTTGCTTCTTCCACTTCCTTCTCATATTCCCTCTCCTGTTCCTTCTCGTTCCATCTCTTCCAAACCTGTTCCCTCTTGATCTTTGCCAAATCTCCCCATTCCCATTTCGGTTTCTCGCAATCGACAAACTCTGCCATCGCTCTCCATCTCCCCATCCTGACTCGAATCACTTCCTGCATCGCTTCCGTCCTCTTCTCGAAATCAAATACCCATCCAACATAAGCCGTTCGTGAAACATCATCCGGATTCGAAGGTCGATGGAGGATGACTGCATCGGGGAGGAGGGAGCGGGGGAAGAGGGAGGAGACGTCGTCGCGGGTCTTGATGTCGGCGAGAGGTAAGTTGCTGAGTTTGAGAGGGTAAACTTCGCGACAGAGGGAATCGGGAAGTCTCGTTTCGACTGAAGGAACTGGAGAGATCGGTCGAGGGGTACGACGCCGGCGAGGAGGAAGAGGAGCGACTACTGGCTGAGGAGGTGGTGTAGGTGGTCGAGTTCGTTTAGGGGAAGGAGGGCGTTCATTTGCGACTGTCGAAGCAGAACTCGGAGCGGGCGTGATAGGTCGTCCTGTCGAAACCCTCAATTCTGAACGATGCGCCCTGGGTACTGGTGCTGGAACCTCCTTTGCCTGCTTCTCGACATTGCTTGAAGCCGTACGAGCAGACACGGCTGCCTTCTCCCGCCTTTTCCTCCAAATCCTTTCCGCCTTCAACACATGCAATTCCGACGCATCTGGATGAGCAAGTAGCACGGCTGCAGCCAATTGCTCCTCATTCAAACCTTCCAAATTCCCATCTAGCTTGAAGTCAAGGTCAATCAAGGCAAACTTTGTTTCCTCATCTTCAACTTGATTCCCTCCTCGCTTCCTCGCTTGTTGTGCCTTCTCTCGCTTGTAGTAGAATAGCTGACATATTCTCAACCCATCTGATTCTTCAAAGTCTGGGTGGAGTCGAGAGAGTGCGAGTTGAGTTGATGAGAGTGCAGTGAGAGGAGAGAGTGGGAAGTCGAGAGGTGCAGTGAGCAAGCTGGGCATTGAGCAATAGAGTTGCGCTCAAGGCGATTGAGTGTATGATCGATTCGAGTTCTGAGGATGTGAAGTGAGAAGCGACAAAACGAACTCCGGAAAATTCTCAACTCTTTCGCAAGGGAATTTTGTCAAGATGCTCTCTACTTGCGCTCCTTTAGGAGCTCGAACACATTGAGAGAAAGGCACTGCATTGGATTTTCAAGCATTGTACAAAGTGATTGAACTAATAAATCGGAAATCGAGGAAGAAAGAAGAACTGATAAACCCCTGAAAGAACACGACGACGGAGAGTAACTACAAGCGAGGGATGAGACGGGTGTCGGAAGGGTGGCACTAGGCGAGAGTGGCAGCGGCGGCGCTGAGAACGGGAGTACCACGCTCCTTGCATTTCGTGACTATGAAATCGTCGATGTCAGCTTCGGCTCCCACTAACCGGCTTCAAGATGGAGCTGCGACTCACCGAAGATAATCTTGTCACCTTCCTTCCACATCTCGGTAACGATAGTCTCGCCAGGGTAAAGCACACCAGCGAATCGAACCTTGATATCCTTGAAAGCTCCAAACTTCTTGAAGATGTGTTTACCGGAGATACCGAACGAGCAGAGACCCTATACTCGTCGATTCAACGATCAGCACTACACTTGAAGAGCAAGTCAGAGAAGAGAGAGGAACCAGACGTACGTGAAGAATGGGTTGTTCGAATCCACCGACTGAGGCAAAGTTGGGATCGACGTGTAGAGGGTTGTAATCTCCCGAGAGACGGTAAATGGCAGCTTGCTGAGGAAGAGTCTTCTCTTCTACGACAGCGTCGGGTTTGCGCGAAGGAGGTTTGTTAACGGCAGTAGCGGCTCCACGATCTGTTCATCACTCAGCGTCGAATCAGTCAAGCAATCAATAAATTGTAGATACGGAGTGAATGACTGACCATTTCCAGTCTTCTTCCCACCGAATCCTCCTGCACCACGAATGAAAACGGTCGAATGGTTCTCAAAGATGACTTCACCACTCGAAGCGTCTTTGGTGTGAGTGACGGTAGTGACAGCGGCAGCTTTACCCTTGTCGAGGACTTCGGCGAGCTTCGAGGAAGAAGTGAGAGTTCCGGAGGTAGGAATGGGCTTTTTGATCGAAAGGTATTGTTCTCCGTGAAGAAGCATCATTGGAGAGAAGTTGGGAAGCCAGTCGACTGCGATCGAGAGCTGTCAGCAATTTGACGCAACACAGAGAAGGAACGGGAAGAGGCAGCGTACGAGAGAGTCCACTCGAAACGGCGAATTGAGGAATAACACCGAAAGTAGGAAGAGGTTTGAAGTCCTCATCTCCCTCGAAGACAAGGTCGAGTTCCTTCTCAGTAGCTCCAACTCCGAGGTTGTAGAGTGCGACTGAACGAGCCAAACATCGTTGTCAGCTCAGTCCATCGAGAAGTAGGGAAAGAAACAGAGGAAACAGCTCACCATCTCGTTCGGTGAAAGTGTATTCACCATCGGATTGAGCTTCCTTCTTAGCCTTGGCAACGAGATCAGAGTCTTCCTTATCAGTGTAGTCACCTCCGGAAGCAGATGAATCGTCGGATCCTTCATCCTCGTTTCCAAAGTTGGCGATGATCTGCTCAAAATCTCTCTGTTGTCAGTCTCGAGCTCACCGACTTCGGAGAGGTGCGAGGAAAGAGCTTACGGCTTCGAGAGATTCAGCAGTCGAGTTGGGGTTGGTAGCGTTCTCATCGAAAGTAGTGATCTTTGACCAACTAGACTTGATATCCTCAGGCGAAACGGTCTTGTTGACGGGGAACTGCACACCTCGACACGTCCTACTCAGCTTCTCCCTTCACGGAGATAAATGAGAAGAAGGGACTCACAGCGTAACCGTAAGATCGTTGCCAACGCAGACTAGCGCACCATCCGGCAGAGACTTCGTAAAGACCCATAGTAGTCTCGCAAGCTTCGGATCCGAGGTATCCGACGACGGGGGCAACGTAATCGGGGGAGAACGCTTGTACCATCTCCTCGGGCCACTACGAGATCATTCAAAGGATTGTCAGTTTTCTGCGAGATTGGAGAGAAGGGAAGAAAGAGAGTTTACGATAGTACGAGTCATGGCGGTTCCAGCGTTGGGTACGAGGCTATCGACGAGAACAGGACACGCTCAGCTCCTTTGCCTCGGTTGAGAAGAGATAGAGAGTGAACGAACATGTTGGCAAAGATTCCATATTTCTTTCCTTCGATGGCCAAAGTTCTCGTCAAACCGATGATAGCGGACTTGGCAGTCGAGTAGTTGGCCTGTCAAACCTCGATCCCTCTGCATAAGCGTCTCTTTCTAGGGCGATAAGAACGAAGAGAGTGAGAACTGACCTGACCGAAGTTACCGTGAACTCCGACTGCTGAAGCAGTAGTAACGATCCTTCCATACTTTTGTTTCTGGAAGTGAGGCCACGCGGCATGACAAACGGCGAAAGTTCCTTTGAGGTGAGTATCGTAGACGGCGTCCCATTCTTGTTCGGTCATAGCAGCGAAAGACTTGTCGCGGAGAATACCAGCGTTGCAAACGACGACTATTCAAATGAATTTGAGAGTCAGTCACTGGTTGGATTTGGAGCGGGAGAGGGAAGAGTGGACGTACTGTGAAGACCTCCGAATGCGTCAAGAGCGGTTTTGACGAGTTGTTGACCCTCGAGAGTAGATCCGATAGCAGGAGCAGCTTTGCCTCCAGCTACATTTCGGAACGCTCACTGTCATCAGTCTCATAGCCGTAAGTCAGTAAGAGCTCGAAGAAACGTACCTTTCTTGATTTCAGCTACGACGTTCTCAGCGTTCTCCTTTGTCATATCGTTGACGACAACGTTTGCTCCCAATTTAGCGTAGAGGAGGGCGTAGGATCGACCGAGACCAGCACCAGCTCCAGTAATCAGAACGGTCTTGCCGTCGTATCGGACTTGATCAGGTTGTTCATTCGTCTTCATCGATTTAGCTTTCTCGAGGTAACCCTACACGTTCGAGAGGGTTTAAGTCAGCGAGAGGAGAGAGAGAAAAGCGAGAGAAGGGGGAACGTACGAGATAGTCAGCGTCGGTGATGTTTGAAGGGTGATCGGGGTTCTCGAAATCGTTAATCTCGTTCCATCGAGCCTTGACCTGTGCTTCCCCGAGTACCTTGAATCAGCTATTGCTCGAGACTGAGTTGAGTAAGACTCGTGACGCACAGCAGCAGGAGTAAAGCTCTGATCAGTCTTGAACACGACTCCCTTAGTTCTCTCCCACCTGATCTCACCATACCATCCAGCACCAGCTTCAAACACCTTTCCATTCTCAGTAGTAGACTCGTGCGAGAGGTAAGCGACGAGGGGAACGATCGCTTCGGGTGCGAGTTTGTCGAGGAATTCTTGAGGCATCACGGTTTTAGTCATTTGGGAGGCGGCGACGGGTGCAATCGCGTTCGAGAAGATACCGTACTGTTTGCGCGCGAGGGGAAGGGTGAGATTAGCGATTGGACGGAAAGGGAAGTGAAACTCGAAACCAAAGTTGCTTTGCGAATCGAGTCGGGAAGGAGAAGTAAAGCTCACCTTGGCACCCTCTCGAGCGAGAGTACGAGCGAACCCAATCAAACCCATCTTGGCAGCTGAGTAATTGGCCTACAGAAACAATGACAATCTCAAGTCAGCATTGCGCACTTTTCACTTTTTCAGGTCGTGCACATATCCTTAAAGGGAGGATCGACGAGGGAAGAGAGATGGAGAAAGACTCACTTGACCAAAATTTCCGTAGATACCAGCAGCGGAAGCGGTCTGTATTCGACGAGAACGAGAGAACGAGAAAGAAAACGTCAACAACCGATCATGCGTCTTCGCGCTCACCTCCTCTCTTCCGCGTTCGGGTAGCGACACGGGGGAGAGGAGCGAAGATGGAGCAATAGAAGAGAGAGAGGTTACGACGTACGTTGATGATCCTACCGAATTTTTGTTTCCTGAAAACTGGCCAAACTGCTTTCGAACAAGCGTAGGCGCCTTTGACGTGAACTTCTTGTACGATGTCCCATTCCTTCTCTGACATTGATTTGAAACTCTTGTCCCTCAAGATACCTGCATTGTTAATCAAGATCTACCTCTCCCGAACCTTTTTCGTCAATCTCGTGCGAAACTGAGAACAAAATGGGAAGAGAAGGGAAGCTTACGTGTACTCCACCGAGTTCTTTGATTGCTTGTTGAACGATCTTTTCACCTTGAGTAGCTGAATCATAGTTTGCGACGGCTTTACCTCCAGCTTGTATGATTTCTGAAACTACTTTGTCGGCGTTGTCACGAGAGAGATCGTTTACTAGTACGGATGCACCTCGGGATGCGAAGAATAACGAGTCTGTTTTATATTGAGGTTTAAGTGGGTGGGTTTCATGTGCAAGAAATAGAGAGCCTGAGGAGAGAGAGGCTTACATGCTCGTCCTAATCCTCCTCCTGCTCCAGTGATAATGACATTCTTTCCATCGAATCGTAGCTATGGATGTCAAAGGGATCCGAGGTGGATTCACGAGGGGAGAGGGGAGGGGAGAGTCAGCGATCAAACTCTTACTCGAACACGACAAGCTGCAGGAAGCCCCCCAATACCATCCTCCGAGCCTACATTAGGCGGTATCATCCCATACTGGCTTGCGTCTCTGCGATGGAGCGTGAAACCTTTCTCTTCTCTATTCCCCCCACCTCGCCGTTTCTTCCCTTCCTTTGCCTCGCTTTCACTCAACTCGGATAGTGAGCTAGACGTACCTCTGACATTGTGTATACTGTGTGTTGAAGTGAAAGAGAGAAGCCAAAAAGTGAGGGAAAGAGGAAGAGAAGAGCCAGAAGTCTTCGGGTTCTGCGCTAACCGGACTTGACGTTGCCGGCTCCTTTTTTCGCAATCTTCGCACCTCAAGAACGAAAGAAAAAGCAAAACGTTGCATAATAGTACTATAACAATTACTAACAAACACTCCGACTCTAGGTGGCAGTAACGTAATCACCCGGTAACCTCGCCAAAACCAGTTTCCAAACTTTCTTCAATTCGATCGGTTCCCCATTCTTCTTCCACAACGTAACGTCGACTCCATTCGTTCCCATCTCTTCCTCATACTTCAATTTCTCTTCCCTCTCCTGTTCCTCACTCACTTCCATTTCCTCCTCTTCACTCTCACCTTCATCGTCATCATCATCACTATCCAAATTCATCCCTTGTATACTCTGACTCAATCCACTTTTCGCAGTCTTCCCCTTGTTACCTTTCGACTTCTTCTTCTTCGCGTAAATTCCGTGAGTGAGCGCGATCCCTCCTCGACCCACAAACCCTTCCCCTGGTAACCAACCTTTATTGAAATGAATCGCAAACTCCAAAGGCATCCCTCTCTTGTCTTTACTCTTGACCCTCAATCGAGCAAACAACGAACTCAGTGGTACGCGATTCCCTGAACCGGTTCGCTCGGCCTCGTAGGCGGAATAGAGAGGAGAAGGGGTTAATTCGGATGGGAGGGACAAGGAGGCGAGAGCCGATTCGAGTGCTTTGATGAGCAGGTCGAGTGGTGTAGTCGAAAAGAATCGCGAGAGGTTCGAATTCGAAGCTTGAGTGGGAGCCATCGATAATCGAGACTAAACCAACCAATTCCCTTCAATCAGCACGATTCGAGTGAGAGAGAGAAGAGAAAGAACTTACGTAGAGTTGCATAGATCCTCTGAAAGATGCATTAACATCGATCCCTCGTTGACTCAACATAGCCTGACTCGCGTTCCCACCCAATTCCATCCCTTCACTCTCCCTCATCCTAAACAATCCCACCCCAAACTCCTCAAATCAGCTCACACACTCACTTCTCCTCATACAGAACAATACTTGAGAGATGTGGACGACTTACATCTCTTCGTATTCCTCCCCTGGTTGACCAACGTATCCACCACTCCTCAATCCATTCGCGAGTCTCCTAAAAATTTCAATCCCACTCTTACACAACCCCGTCGTCGAATCAAATAATGGATTATACCTATTCTCACACACCCATATCAGTTTGATCGAGAAGATGCGAAGAAAAGAAGGAGGTAAAGGTACTTACTGGGTGAACCAATCGAGTGATTCTAATTTTGAAATCGTTATTCTTTTCGAAGGATTCAACTCTAGTAACTTTAACAAACAATCTATAATTCTCTCGTAAATAGATCAAAGTCAGTGAGAGTAAGGTAAGAAGGTAGAAAAAGAGAGAGAGAGAAGACTTTACCTAGTGTACCACCTCGAATTCGACTCCAAGGATCCATCTCCAACAAAGTCCCATCCACAAACGCACAAAACTCTGCACTATTCTGAGTTGGCTCATCCCATGGTGTATCTACGCATATTTTCATATAATTCGTCAGCTCCGAACATGAGCAGGAGAAAGGGGAAAAGGGGAAAGGGGAGAGAGAGAGAGAAAAAAGGGAGAGACTGTTTGCGTACTTCCTACTAGTAGAGCGAAGAGGAGAACTCCAGAGGACCAAACGTCTATTGGTTCTGCTGCGTAAGGGGCAGGATGAGCTAGTTCAGGTGCAGCTAGATTCGCGCACGAAACAACCGACATGAGCTAAAACCCTATTCTTCGTTCCTGGAAACGACGGGTTCGAGTGAGTGGAAAGGGGAGTGCGTACCGTATGGAGGCGAACCACAACGATCTTTCAATAATCGTTCTTGTCCTTTATACTTGAACACGGTAGCTAAACCAAAATCCGATACTTTCAAATTCCCTGTTTCGTCGTACCTCTTCGTCTCATCAGTTTCCGACACTGCGTACTGAATGATGATTATGGGAAAGGGGAGACGAACCGTTACCATCGAGTAAACAGTTCTCGGGTTTGATATCCCTATGACAGATTCCTTGTTTGCCGAGATATTTCTACATTCGCCGCCGATCATCCCCTCAATTAGCTTCTTCCCGTGTGAGAGCTAGGAGAGAGTTTGGGTTTAGGGAGTTGCTTACGAGTCCTGAGATGAGTTGTCTGAAATAGAAATGAGCGACTTCTGGGTCGACTCCTACGTCGGGAGCTATCGAATCGAGCTGTGATTAGTACGGACTGAGAGTGAGGGAGGGAGAAAGTGTACGTACTGATCTTGTCGAATAGATCACCTCCATCAGCTATCACGGACGAGAGAGGGATCACAAGTTGAGCGAAAGATTCCGAGTGAGTTACGAGGTAGAGTGAGCTTACCTAAATCCAATACCATGTACAGTCCCATTGGCCACTCTGTTTTGATTCCTCCCCTCCTCTCTACGATACAAGCTTGCCTAGTTTCTCCTCCAAACAATCTCAACACATTGCGATGTTTCAAAGTTTCGTGAATTCGCATTTCCCTCACTAATTGTTTCTGTTTCTGTTCTAATTCTTGTTGGTGGTGTAATGGGAAAGGTACTACTTTGAGTGCGGCGAATAGGTTGCTAGACAAGTTCAACGCGCGGTAGATGCTAGATTGTCCTCCTTGTCCGATAAAGTCTCGAGGAACGTATCCTAGTAAGGGTGGGAAGCTGGGAACTGCATCATTCATACTCTTGAGTAGATGCGTGTGTTGCTTGAGGCAGAGAGTGAGACTTGTGAGAGTGAGAGTGAGAAGGAATCGCTTTCAGTCAACACAGTTCTCGCAATTCAAGCTAAACTCTATCGACTGTATAGAACTATCTATGATAACTCAATTCAGCCCTTCGTGATCCTCTCTGACTCTCTAGTCAGAGTTGGAATGATGATGATTTATCGACTAATTGAGAAAAAGTTTGTCGCTCTTTGTCCTTCCTCCCACTCACACATACCAACACAAAAGCAATAATGGAACGATTAGACATCTTGAAAGCTGCATTCGGAGATCAAGCCCAACAGTTTGAGGACAACCTCAAGGAGGAATCAAAGGCTACTTTCGATGCATGTAAGCAACCAACTCCCCTTTCACTCTAGCGTACGACCACTAGTAGCTACTGCCTATGACCTACTCTC
Organism: Sporobolomyces roseus; assembly: GCA_016617785.1. Classification (NCBI taxonomy): domain Eukaryota; kingdom Fungi; phylum Basidiomycota; class Microbotryomycetes; order Sporidiobolales; family Sporidiobolaceae; genus Sporobolomyces; species Sporobolomyces roseus. The sequence continues at coordinate 1,378,606 of JADILM010000001.1, forward strand.
TTACCCGCTATCCCTCTCTCGCTCTCTCGACTGACTCTAACTCGCTGTTTCTCATCTTCCCTTCTCTCTCTCTCTCTCGCCTCATACCCTAACCCCCCAAATGAACAGACATCGCCAAAGTGAAAGCACAGAAACCCATTTACAAGAAACGTTCAGAGTTGTCTCAAAAAGTTCCAGAGTTCTGGTTCAACGCTTTGAGGAATTGTAAAATGACTGAACAATCTCTGGACAATGTCGACGTCGAACCTTTGAAGCACTTGAAAGATGTTTGGATCGAACACGACGAGAAGGACGTGAGGGAATATGAAGTGACTTTCGTATGCCCTCCTTTCTCTTTCCTCGTCAAGATGAGGAAATTGCTTAACATTTTGTCGGAATGCTTTCATTCAGACTTTCTCCCCCAAGAATCCCTATTTCAAAGAAACCCAAATCAAGAAACGAGTGACGGTAACCCCTCCCAAACCATCTGAAGACACCCCCTCCCCTAGTCCTCACGATCTCGATGCTCCCCTCTTCCTCCTTCCTGCTTCTCCCATCACCTGGACTTCGGACGATCACAACTTGATCAAGAAGGCGCCGAAAGTAAACGTGTTGGAGTTGGAACAGTTTGACGAGTTTGATGGAAGTACCGGAAGTTTCTTCAATTGGTTCTTGCAAGAAGGGGAGGACGATATTGGGTTGGCAGAGTACTTGTTGGAATGGTGGAGTCATGCTACCGAGTACGTTCTCATTCTCTTTCATCCGTCTCATCTTAACCTTCGAATTCAGCTTACGAGGGGAACGTTCGAGTAGATACGCTGCGGGACTCTCACAAATGGATAGTGATGACGAGATGTCTGGAGGAGAATTCGATGATGAGGAAGACTCGGACGATGATGATTTAAAGAAGGAGATCAACCTTTCAGATGAAGACAGACCCAAGAAGAAACAACGCAAGTAAAGCGTTTCGAACACATTCAATTCCTCGACTTCTTTCCGACCTCTGTAGCAGAACTCACTCTATCCCTCCTCTCCAACTTATTTTCACCTTATTCCTTTAAGCCCTCCCGAACCACAAAGTCAAGCTCGACTCGTTTATCGGACAAAACTTGAAAAGCAAATCGTCGAGATTTCGAGTCTGGGCTTTCTCGAGACTCCTGACGAAACGGAGAGGGAAACGACTGTGGGGGGTGATTCTGCTCAGGAATACTCAGGCTGGAAGGGGTGTCGGAGTGTGGTTGTCTGATCTCGTCTGATCTTTGCTCGTGATTCTCGCTTAGTTGTCTCCCGCTAACTGACGATTCTCTCGTCTCTCCCTCTCGATATGAGACCCTATCTCGTACTGCCCAACCTGGATTGATCACATTCGATACTCACAAACTGAGTACCCTACAGACCTGAATTTCCATTTCCTCCTCTCGCGTTTCTCACCTTCGTCCCTCTTATACAGTCTCAGTGCCTCCTACCAACAGTCTCAGTGCCTCCTCTCCTTCCTAGACCTACCGACACGAGCCCTCTTCGTCAGTCACAGCAACTCCTCGACCTCTCCTCGAAAACCTTGGACTCACCTTTCCCAAACCCATCTTGATCAACCACTCGATCCCCTCGTCCCTATATTCGTCCTCTACCATCCTACTCCCCTTGTTCAAGAACACCATATTCTTCCCTCCCTCGTACGATTCCCACCTCGTCTCATTCTTCTTTCCCTCATTCGATGATTTCCCATTCGGATCCAAATGGTTGACGAAATTCAACCAATAGTTCTGCATAGTCGAGGAAAGCGAGAGGTCCCCGGGTCGATTTCCAAGTGGAGTTCGAACCGTACGGTTTTGAACGCCGAAGATCTGGGGCAACAGGAGAATGAGTTATTCCGAGGAGGGAAGGAGAGAGGGAGAGAGAAGAAAGCGCACGTAGGGGAGCTCGTTGGCGTGTGCGGCTCCAGCGTCGACTGTGGGTCATGATCAGGGGTTAGTTTACGCTTCAGCATCGATTAGGGAAGAAGGAATGAGAGGATTACTCGTGTTGTTTTGGGGAACTTGGTTGAAACGCCAGCTGAACACTTTCACTTTGGAAGACATGGCTTCAGCTGCTTTGCGAGCACCTGCGTGGAGTTGATCAGTCCAGATAGCGTTCGTTCTGATCGATACAAGGGGAAACGTCAGAAATTGAGCAGAGCGGAGGGAAGTTCAAGATCTTGGGAAAGAAGGAACAGAGTCCTTACCGTTTATCTTGGAGTCCGGTCGATACCACTCCATCTCCGGTGTCGAAGGGGCAACCGACTTCGTTGTCGTCCGGGTAGAGCTCGAGAAGTTTATCGATCGTTTCGTTCCCCGCAGAAATCGTTGCGAAACGAGCTGAGAATTTACCGCGCTGTCAGCCTGATGCGTACGACTGACAGTCAGCCTGATAAGGGACACGCACTGGATACTGCATCTCGTACTGATGTGTCGTTGTTGAGTCCAACGGGAGTTCCAATTCCGGCTATAGAACGACTCGCCAAAACTCCGTCAGTCACACGCTAGACTACTAGGAGAAGTTTTCAGGAGGCTTACAAGTCGCTTCATCCTTCGTCGCTCCGATCAAGAAAGGAACGGCGACGACACGCTGATTCGCAAACGAAACTAGAGTGTTTTCCCTCATGAAATCGCCATCAGGTACGGGAGTAGGGTTGTACTTTGACGAGATCGTAGCATCTGCACGCATCATCAAGTCAGCTTTCATAGGTATAAGGTAAGTCAGCGGCGAGGACTCACTATAGAAAGTTTCATAAGGAAGAGCGCGAAGACAAGATAATTGCTCGTCGGTATCGCATCCGGTCGCATTCAAGAATCTCGACCAGGCTGGAGCTTGAGATTCGAGACTCGCATTGGAACCCGCAAAAATACCACTATCGATGATCGATGCTCGAAACAATCCCTCGTCGCGACCTCCGTACGCGGCCATTTGTGAAGCTACTGAGCTACCTCCTGCCGACTGTCCCCAAATGGTTACTTTTTGGGGATCTGCGCCGAATTCAGCGATGTTCCCTCGCATCCATCGCAAGGCGAGTCGTTGATCTTTGAGTCCGAGATTCAAAGGGGAGCTAGGGCTCGCTGGGAAACCGAATGCCGAGAGACGATAGTTGATCGAAGCAAATACCTAAGAGATCGTGCGAAAGTCAGCGGAGAACAAAACAGACATTCGAGAGAATTAACGAACGATAGGTTCGCCATTTTCAACGGAACGCTGAACGAGGTAGCTCCCATTGTATCGAGGGTCGTTGGCGGTACCTTGAACGAATCCACCTCCGTAACTAACGACGAAAGATACCGGGTCAGCGATACTTGCGTTTTTTCGATATCAAAGCGAGAATCCACAAACATCCAAAAAAGAACGGGTAAATCGTCCCCTTTCTTGACACCCGACGGTCGAATGATACTGTACGGTGACGGAGTTGTCGATTCAATGTAGTTTCAGAGGAGGTAGACAAGACTCACTTGATATTGAGACAGTCTTCGTCGAGTGAATAATTCTGTCCGAGCGTAGCGTTGTTGGTCGACGAGATGCCTGTTCCTGGACATACATTTCCCCACTGCGAAGCATCCCTAGTCCCTTCAAATGTGCTGTTGTAAGGTTGAGGGTTCGCCAAACGCTGATTTCCATCAAATTTTCGAGTGAGCTTCCCGCGAACTTTGAGCCATTGAAGCCGAGACTTACGAGACTTCCGGTAGGCGGCTGAGCGTACGGTACGTTGAGAAAGAGATCTTGGGAGAGGGAGGCTTCGTAGCGACCTGAAAGAGTTCCATTCTTGATCGAGACATTGGGCGAAGCTGAGGTTTCGCGAGTTCGCAGAACGCTGTCGAGAGCGACTGGAGACGCTAGAGCTGACACTGCGAGCGTCGAGATCGATAGCAGTAGCGAGTACATGACTTGCGGGGATTTGTCGGTCGAGTTAGATAGATAGCGAAGGAAAGCTGGAGAGGAAGTTTGAGGAGACTATTCAATGTTCGAAATCAGAGTGGGGGCTTTAATCCTTTACTCGAGGAAAGAGGGGATTGCTTTGTTAAGCTCGTAGACAGCGTGACCCGGTGGACGAATTAGCCGGCCGAAAACCGCCGGTCGAGCAATTCGCATTTCTTCGCAAGAGGGAGACGTCGATTGCTTTACCAGAGTCATTCTCAGGCAGTATGAACGCTGTAGAGGCATATGCAACAATATTCTCGAATGTCAGAAAGCCTACAGCATGTCGCGAAGATGAGGGTGTCGAAAAGTCGCGAAAAAGGGAGAACAGATGAAGCGAGCTCGAGCTCGAGCACGAGGTGAAGATCCGCTTCCAAGCCTCATCGCATTCTAAGCTAGCGCTAAACAATCAGTGTATTCGCTTTTCGCATCAAGGGGTCGCCGCTGAACGTTCGAACGATCACTCTCGACCTCCTAAGGTGAAAAACGACGCTTTTCGCGAACTTGTCGACTTCATAGTCTGCTGTCTGTACTCCCACGGCAGGACGGCTCTGAAACCATTCTTACAGAAGCTGTCACTTGGTGTTCAAACATCACAAACGTTGCGTCCCGAACGACAATTCTACGAACGATCAAAGCTTGTTCTCATTTACGCCTCAATAGGGTAACCACGGTCACGTCGAAGATTGCTTGCTTACATCACGATCTGACAAAAGCTGGACTCCAGCCTCCACACAGCGAATTAGACAGGAGTAAAGCAGGAGTCTCTTTGGAAGGGGTTGAGACGAAGATCTCACTTTTCGAGCTACTGGCTCAGCTGAGACTCGTCGTTCGACTGTTACTCCGTCAAGACGTCTTTGACTAATGCTCCTCCTGTCGCTGCAGCCGTCTACGGCCCCTTGGCAGCTCGAGAATGAAAGACGCAATTGAGCGAAGCTCCCTTCTCAATTTGGCTAAATTGATCCGTACGCTTGACAGCACATCGTTCTATCCCTCTCGACATCTAATGAAGTCGACGTCAAAGAAGGTCTCGGAGCATGGAACGAGATGAATTGAGCCCTTAGTACGGTAGACGGAGGTTCGGCAATTGGAGGAGTGCGGCTCGATGCGCCAAAACGACGGGTCGACGGTTGGTACAATTACCGTAGACTAGCTGACTAATCAACCTTGAATCAATATGTAGTTTTCCTCTTTTTTTTTTTTTTTGCTACGGAAATAGAAAAAGTTGACACACAATGTCAATCAACGGTTCCCAACTCGCGAGCGCTCTTCTGACCAAGTGCAGCTTGACTCTCCTTTACTCCTATTCAGCTCTGTAACTGTCAGTCTGACAAAACTTGAGCTTTGCATTGAAAGGAACATCGGCTACGAGAGCAGTAAATTAACCTTTTCAGTGATCGGTATCGTTTCCCACGCTCAAAAACGTGGTTCTGGCCGACCCTCGAGAGGAAGGAAGGTACACAAAGTATGCAAAGTTCGACGAGCGAAGGAGCGCATTCGAAATTGAAAGGATTGACACAGCTTATTGGAACGAGAAGCTTCCAGAGAATACTGGAATAGAGTGGCAAGACATGGACGATCCCGATGTGGGTTCCTTTGAGCCGTGAAAGTTGACGGACGGAGTGCAGTTCTTTACGCGAATTTAGAGAGATCTGCCAAAGTCCGCCGTCGGACCTGAGCAAAATTCATCATTCATTTCTATTTGTGTTGAAGGGATCTACGAATCTGAGTCAACCCTAGCGTGTAGTTTGCATTTCACCGCTGCAGCTCCCTTCTTTTTGGCCAACCTCCACTTTACACTCTTGTCGTTGTTTCAATTCCTTTACTCTCGACTTTCACCTCTACCTCCGTTCGCCTCCTCTCTTCTTCCTCCATCGCATGCCTATCAAACGTACCGCAGAAGAGTTAGAGAGACCACCATTACCCAGAGGAAGGTAAGTCCTTAGCTCTAGTTTCTCTCCCCTTCATCAAACTTTCTCGAGTGAAACTGACTTCCTCCCCCTCTCAACAGCGCTTGCCATCGTTGCTTCGCTCGTAAAGTTCGCTGTAGTGGTCAGCCTGATCCTGCTAGTGGTGTGTTTGGTTGCTCGAGTTGTTTGAGAACTGGTGAGCCGAACCTCGCTCTCGCTCCATCTCGTGGCCGAATTTCGCGTTTATAGTTGTACTGAGCCTCTACCCTGTTGTAGCACGACACCGAGGCCACGATGTCGCCCAGGTGAGGTGCGCGTTCGAGCGAGAAGGGTTATGTTCAGAAGAAGGCGGTTTAACTTTAGACGGTCAAGTGTTAGCGGGCTCTGCTTCGACTGGACCAAGTGAGTTGCCAGCCTCCTGCCTTAGTCAGGGGTATACACAAACGTATGCTAACTATTCTCGTCCCCTCGACACAGCTCGTCGTCAACGTCCTAGTGCTCGAAGTGCCGCTTCTTCTTCGACCAACTCCCTTCGCTCTACTATTTCGACCTCTTCTAGCGCAAGGACCGACTCGTACTCGACCGATGCATCTTCTATAGCTCCTTCGACTGCTAACGTCTCCCCGGGTTCAATTCACAAAGCTTTCCCAAGTGAACTACCTTCGCCTCCAGCGAACTTTCAATACCCAGCCCATTTCTCCTCCCTTCCGCCTCTCATCCTTCCAACCTCAGTTCCCCTATCCTCTGAAGCTCTTTCACAACTACCAGACCCTCCGCAATCATCGACATCAGAGCTACCGACCCCCATAGCATGCACGCCAATGCAGAGTCTGCTCCATCGACGAGCGAATGCTCCACAACGACAACTCTCACTCTCCGCCAACTCGACTCCTTCTGACGGATCACCTTATCCAAGTCAGTCACCTTATTTGTGCAATCAGAAGCAACAAGCGAGCGCTCCTCTGATGGCTCCTCCCTCCTGGGCTCCTCCATCTCACCCTCACTACCCCGATTACTCTTCCTCTCAGCACCCTCTGCCACATTACTACTTCGACGGTCCTTTACCGAACACTTCATTCGCTCTCGACCTCGCTCCTTTCTCAGCCCTCACTCCTTCGACCCTCGCAAAAATGAATCTCACTCCTACTTCTTCCTACAATTTCCCTTCGACCTCTTCGCAGGTTCCTTCCGGCATCACTCAACCTTCAGCATTCTCTCCTAACGGCGTTGCGTTCACCGGAGGATCCGAAGTGCCCCATCCTCCTCCCTCCTCTTCTCATCCGGGCGACGCATCTTTCGCATCTTCCCTCTCGGGTTACGCTTCTACCTCGCAACAATACCCTCAGCACCCTCCCCCTCTCCCCTCCTTTGCATATCCTCCCGACTATACCCTGCCCCTCGCACCACCTGCGACCTACTACCCTCAATACTCGCAAAATCAGCACGACGGCGGATCTGCTCAAGGTTATTCGAGTAGCTTCCACTTGCCGAGTCCAGGCGTCACTTTCTCTTCCTCGCTTCCACCTGGCTTCCGAGAAGAACCTCGAAACTATTTCGACGCGGGAGGTTGATGAAAGAGAGGAAAGGGGAAAAGAAAAGAATCCAAAAAGAGGAGTTGTAGCACCCGCATTTCTCGTTCGTTCAGTACCGTATAGGGTCTTGTATTTCTTTCACGTCTTCGTTACGATCAAAGGGGGGTTTGTGAAGGGTCTTGAGATATTTTGTCAGTTCGATTTTCGATTGTAGCAGGTTGTAGCGTTTGGTGTCAGAACCCGCAATATCAATACCGGGGCGTTTACTATTCTTCTTCATCTCTTCGGGCCGTAGGAGAGGAAGTTTCATAGGATCGACGACGAGCAAACAGTATGTAAAATCGAAGCGTTCGTCGATCAATTGTCGGTGTTCGAAGCGAGGTGATCTACAGAGCCGACGGGACGACGGACAAGATCTGCAGACGCCAATCCCGACACCGAATCTTGGTGAAATTGTTCCGAAGGAACGGAAGAACGAGACGGAGCGAACTTTGGTGCTCCTCCTGTCATTTGCTTCTTGCGAAACGACGTTCACAATGCTTCTGCATCGTTCTCCAAATGACGATCTGACGATGGGATGGTCGTCGACCGAGACTTACACTCTTGAGCTAGATTCTGCGAGCGACGGCCAGTCTTTCGATTCTTTCGCTTGAATGCAAGCTCGATCTAGGACTAGCTTGTTCCGTGTCAATCAGACTGTTATTACGAGTACTCTACAGTTCGATCACCGTGACTACCGACTCTCTAATCTTCACAGAGCGATCGAGCATTCGTCGAGAGAGGAAAAAGTAAAATAGACGGTTCTTTCGGAATGATACGACATGCGTGAGCAAGACAAGAAGAAACAGTGCAACGCCAGATCACCATAAACTGTAGTACAATTTTCGAATAACTCAATCCTCCTCATCGTCGGAAATGACCAAGATGGGAACCTCGTTTTTGAATCCGAACATATCCAAATCTTCACTCCTCGACTCTTTCTGCTGCTCTTGTTTTGTTCCACTCGTTGAGCTCGTTCGCTTCTTCTTCTTTGCCTTCTTTGCTGATTCAACTTCCGGCTCTAGTCCTCGTTTCTTCGACGATGATGCCTTTCCTGACGATCCTAACCCCTTCCGAGCACTCTGACTACCACCCAACATCGAATCAAAGTCCTCCTCGGTTGCTTCATCTTCTTCCAGGATATCGCTGGGACAGGGAGAGGGAAGGCGATGGCTGGATTTGAGAACGGGATCTGCTGAGCGGGATCGAGAACGAGAACGATTGACTGGTGGTTGAAGATGGTTAGAGGACATCGTGGAAGGGAATGCGGGTGCGAAGGAAGGGTTTCGTGGTTTTGTTCGAGAAGGAGAGGCGAGGACAGATTCGGTGCTGAGGATGCTGACTGAGCGAACCGCGGGCGCAAGCATTTGTTGAACGAGGTCGTCTTCATCCTCCTCATCGTCGTCATCAGAGAGGGTGAGTGTTTCGGGCGCTTTCGAAGGCGTAGGAGCAGGCGCAGGACGAGGTAGAACCGCTTTGCTTTTGCCTTTACTCTTTGCGCTCGAGGTTGATGGAATCGGTTTGATCGGTCGGGAGGTCGACGATCTCTTCTGAGTATCATCTTGTGCGACTGAAGATCGAAGAGGGGCGACTTCCTCGTAAGTCGACGGGAGACTCGATACGCGAGCTACTGGCATTCTCGAAGTTGAAGCTCGAGATTGCGATGTCGAGCTTGAAACCATTGGTGCAGGTTCTTGAGAGTACCTCGGGTAAGATCTGAGGAAGAGCGATTTCGATGTCAGTCTCGGCGCTTGAGCAGCGAGAAAATGAAACGACTGACCTTTGTCGCGATGGTAACCTCAACAACTCGGTTCGATAATCGATAACGACGTCGACCGAATCCTTGAGCGAATTGAAGCCGCTGGAAGCGTCGGTGGTGACCAAGATGACCTTGCAACGGTTGTCAACAAGGCGTTTGCAAGGATAACTGAATCCACGATCTCCAGTCACGAGAATCACGACCGGCAGTGTCATCAACAAGCCGAACTCGAGCATGTCGGATATGATCATTACGTCGGCGACTGCATGACAAGACGTCGATCAGAGTGGAACGAGAGGGATAGGACAGAAACTCGAAAACCTTCGCACCTTCTTTCCTATTTTGGTGAGGTGTATCAGCGACTGTGATCCCTCCCGTCTGCAGAGCGCCCCTCATAGCCGCTCCCCTGGGCCCTCGTGCAAAGTCTGTATCGAGGTAGGCTCGATATGCTGCGAGTTTCCCCTCTCGAAGAGCGAGTCGTCGCAAATCATCAACTACTCGAGATGTAGGAAAGTCACACGGTACTTGTACATTCTGTGTAGGAGTAAATAGGTCAGTTGCTCTGTACGACGCTGTATAGAGTGGTGTCCACAGCGAGAAGTTTCCTCCATCCCTTCCTCCCCAAAGCCGAAACCACCTCTGACCTCGCGCGAGCCTGCTTGAATAGATACTCAGACTCACCTCATAGTCCCAGAAGATAGCCACAGACGGTACAGCCCCGTTTGGAGGCATAGCTCCTAATCTTTAGGTCGTTCTATCGTTCAACTTTTGCTGAGAGAAAGCCTCCAACACCACTAGACGAAGGCGTAGTAGCTTAGCTTGAGTCGTGAGATGAGCTGTGAGATTAGAGTGTGAAGTAGAAAGTCGATAAGAAGTCTTGATGGTAGAAGAGAGAGAGACTAGAGAGAGACTGAGTCTCGTAAAATTCGCAGTTCCAGTAGTTCGAATCTCTCACAAGACGGAACTCAGACGCTCCTCGATCGAGAAGCACAAACATCATATATTCTGACAACCCTGGATATTGGAAGGAAAGTACAAAAAAAACACAAGTAAAACTAGAAAATCGAAACACAACAAGTTCTTTTTGAGTGAGTGGCCTCAACAAGCAAAGAGATCAAATCCCGGCTCAGCTCCTCGCCCCCGCCATCTCTTCGTAACGATCTATCGCCCGTATCCATTCGAATCCGACGATTGAAGATGCGAACGATGAATCCCATTGTCGGCTCTTTGATCGGCATTCCCCCATGGCTGGAAAGGCTGATACAAAGATTGGTTGTGATGGAGGTGAGGCGAAGTGGATTGTGACGTGATAGGAAGGGTTGGAGAGGCGAACGAAGTCATTGAAGCGGAGGAAACCGAAGAATACGAAACTGGAGGACCGATTTCTGTCGAGGTGTAGTGAGGTTGCCAACTTCCTCCTCCCGACGAAGTGTGAGACTGGTGGCTGTTCACATGATTGCTCGAAGGCGCTTGACTCAAGGCGTGAAGGTGATCCGTGTGGGAGAAGGGAGAGTGAGAGAAAGAGGTGGGAGCGGAACTGCTTCGAGAGTAGTCGTGAGAAGACATTGATAGAGGAGCTGAGAGAGGTGCGAGAGTCGCTGCAAGAGTATGGTGAATAGGGATATGCGTGAGTATCGGAGTTGAAGAAGGAGGATATGTAGAATGAGCGTAAGTCGAAGTCATGGGGTAATAGCTGCTAGTCGATACGGGATAGAGTGGAGCAGAAGAGACGAGTGGTATCGAAGAAGGAGCTTGAGCGGCGACGAGAGCGTAGGATCCAGATTGCTGAGGTCCAGAGGTGTAGTAAGGAGTGTAAGGTTTCTGACCTGGTGTCGACTCGGCTCGAGAGAAGACTGGTTCATGATTGGTATGGGCAGATGAGGTTGCTGGCAAGGTACTAGTCGAAGCAGGAGTGGGTTTCTCCTCGACAACTGGAGTGGTCTTCGAGGCCGTGATCGCGTTGCTGAACGAAGCTGCCTTGCCCTTTTTCTTCTTGGTCGGTACTCCATCCGCCGCTTGTTCCGCTAGCTTCTTCTGTCGAGCAACAGTCCTAGCGTAACGTAAGCCTGTACACAGAGCGAGAGAGCGTTCAGCATTCGTTCTAGAACTCAGTGAGATTCGATGGAATTGGACGAACCACAAGCGTTGCACAAACTTTTCGATCCGCTAGGTCCCTTCCTCCATTCTGGACTATTGATCGTTCCACAACTCTCGCAAGCTTTGAGACTCGGTTTGAAGACTGGTCCCTCTGGTCTCACTCGACCCTTCTTTCCCTCTTTGCCGTTCATGGGCGGCTGATCTGCTTTCGAAGTGCTCGAATCATCTCCGAGAGGTTGGAACGCTGCTGCAGTTTGATCGGACTGGGTCGGTGCTGACGGGAGAAGATGGACCGGAGCTGTCGGCTTCTTGAAGTCTTTCGGGTCTTGCGATTGATCGATGGTCGAGTTCGGAAGAGTTGGAGGAAAGTAACCGTTGTGGACGGCGTGAGAAGACTGGTAAGGACTCGTGACGCGTGGGGAGTAGGTCGAAGAGGGAGGGTAGAGTGAAGCTGCAGAATGACCGTTGCCTCTGGGGAAATGGACGAGATCGGAAGCGGTGGAGACTTGTGGATAACTCGAGGGAGGTGGTCCAGGGTATTGCGAGTGCGACTCGTTTTGCGAGGGAGGCGGATCAGTGTGATTCGATGAGATCAAGCCGAGAATGGCTGATGCTGATGCGACGGTAGGCGAGATCCCTCCATTTGCCCCGTACTCGGATTCGAGGGATGGTCGATAACTTCCTCGGCTTGTTGTGGTAGAGATCGATAAGCTCGAACCATTCGAGGGAACCGTCGAAGTTGGGGGATAGACTGAGAGAAGAGGTCGAGAAGGGATCGTTTCGGATTTGATTCGCTTTCCTGGTGGAGATGCGAGTCGGGATGTGCCGTTGAGATAGGGAGAGTTTCGCTTGTTCGCGTTCTGAGGAAATGGTTGTGCCTTTGCAGTTCTTGCAGGTACGTCTTCGAGGTTGAAATCGGTGACTGCAGAGGAAGGAGTGAGGTTCGAGATCGAACTTTGACTGAGTCCGAGAGCAGCTTTTCTAGCCGAAGTGAGATAGATTCCTCCAGTTTGAAAGCAGGCAAAGGTGATCGATCCGTACTGAATGACGACTGATTCGATAGTCGTGAGAATGCTGTCCTTCATGACTGGATGTTTCGATCGATACCGTTTCGTGCAGCTCGTGTTCGCATTCGCCGCTCCTCTCGGTCTAGCGACCACCTCCCTCGCCAATGCTGCATACGCCTCGACTTCATACCTCTTCTTGCCATTCTTGTCCTCTGGAGTCGGGAACGAGACGATGGTCTTGCCGTTTCGGTCGAGGATTTGGAAGACATGAGGAGGTGGTCCATCGGTAGTTTCGGAGGAGAGACCGTGAAGGGAAGCGATGAGTGCCGACTTGCTATCTTCCTCGGAGTTGCCAGCGGTCGAAGGTCGAGAGGAGGAAGAAGTGATTCGTTCGAGAACGTCGACCAGTGCCGAACATCGAGAAGGGGTAAAGTAAGCGTGTTCATCCACCTGAACTCCACACCAATTCGTCCAATCCCCACGATCGAGCAGGTCGTTGTTCTTGACGCGATCCTTGTCTCCAACGACGTGGAAGAATGCGAGAACTGCTCCTTGACCCAATTCACCTAAAGCCATATCCGGTCCCTTTCCTCTCGTGATCCCATTTCCAGCGATCCAACTCGTCGTGAGGTCGAGATTGAGGTAATCTGCGTCAAGAGCGTACTTGTCGGCATCTGGAAGAGTCGGAACTTCAAGGCAACCCATTTTCCGAAGAATGCCAACCAGTCGAGAGTAGCGCAACCTATTCAGCGGAAAGGTGTCATAAATTCAGTAAAGCTGCTCGTTGATACGTTCGAACAGATTGCTCAATGCCTAGAATCGGAAGATGTGCTCACCTGGTTACGCTTCCGAACACTCCAGCAGTTTCTACTCCAGCGATCCTATCCGGCTTCGGTAACAGATCTTCGGCGAGTTGGCTACGTTCATCTGGGTGAACGAAATCGAGCAGATTCGACTTGACGAAAGTTCGAGCGAATTCTCCTAGATGATGTTCGAGGATCGGGTCGAGGTACATGAAGTCGAGAGAGGGAGACAAGATTGTCCAGTAGCATCGTATGCTGCCGAATTTGGGGATTTCATCGAGATGTGAAAGAGGAGGGGAGGTCAAGGGATTTGAGAAATAGCTCGAAGAGGGAGTTGCAGTCGACGAGAAGGGAGTGGTGTCGTAAGGGTTCGTGGTCGAGATTGAAGCGTGAGCGTCGATGCTTTCGTGTAGTGAAGGTTCAGAGGTCGAAGTGGAAGTGGGAGAAGGATTGTAGGAGGAACAGGATGAAGAAGCGGTTGCGATTGAAGGAAAGGTGAAGTGAGAAGGGGCAGGTTGGGTCATCGGATTATCTATATCCTACAGTTTGCGACAAGGTCAAGGTCAGCTCATCTATGATCGGAGAGGATCTACTAGGAAGACGCGATCAAGTTTCGGAGGCTTTGGGCATCTCCGAACTGGCCGACTTTCACTTCCTACTCGTCTATTTACTTAGCCATGCTAGCCAGTGTGTTCTGTATACTCCTGATATATCACCCCACTCTCCAAATCCTAGCTAGAGTGTTGTTGTGCCCTCGTTCCTTCTCCTCGCCGGTGCTTTCCTCTCCCTCTTTTCGCTCCTTCCTCTTCTCAATCACAAGCTCTAATGAGATTCAGACTGACTGTTTATTCTTCCTCGAGACCAGTACTGACTGTAGACGAGGGTGTCCCCCGCTCCTCCTTGAAGATACTGTAAATGGTGCCTTGAACTAACTAGACTTGAATTAGATATTGAATAACTGGTCGTTCAGGGCAACGTAGGCGTATAGTCGTGATATAAAGCTCTCCCAACGATCCGCGTTCTGCCGAGTTTGAGATTTGAGAGATAGAGGGAAGGTGCGGGGAGGAACAGAAGAGAGGAGAGAAGGGAAAGTGATCGAACTCGATTTTCGAATCTCGCGTGCGGGTGATTGCCTCTGAAATTCCCTATGTTTCGGATTTCTGATCCTCGCTACGAGCACGAGTTGATAAACAAGAGTTATTCGATATGCAGAGTGAAAGGAAAAGAATAACAATCTCTAGATAGGTTTCTACATTTTAGCAAGTTTCGCTTCGTCGGCGATCTGTTGGGGAGAGAGCGTTTCGGGCATGTGATCCTCTTCGTGGAGAGTTGCAGGGATGACAGCATCTTGTGAAGGTTGCGAATGAGTATCAGGTCGTGCGGCGGAAGTAGTGGGAGTCGAAGAAACTCGTTCGTAGAATCTGAGAAGAACGAGTTCGTCAGTTAAAAGGCAAGCAATAAGTAGTGATGAAGGGGAGACATACAACATGTAAGCTTTACATTTGAGCACTTCAGCTTCCGTAACGTGATGAACATCCTCATCCGAAGTGAAGAACCATTTCCTTTCACCTTGACCAGCAGTCGTGCCTTTTCCATACCGATTCGAAAGAACGTAAGCGGCATAGTGACCTAGATTGTAGGAGAGATGGGTGAGCGTTGAACACGATAGAGAGGGGGAGAAGAACTAACCCGTATCGATAGTACCGAAATGAACAACGACAGCGTAAAGTCGATATTTCGTATCTTGATCCTCTTTCTCCAGCTCGATCGTTTCGGAGGGAGGCGCAATCGAAGAACCCTCGCTGATATTACCATCCTCTTGCTTCTTCTTGCCGTGATGTCCCCAATGTTTCCAATGAGCTTTGTGAGCGTGATCGATCTCCTCAACGTAAGGGTTCTTGGGAGGTTTACCTCGAGGAGCGAGGAAGGGAGTAAGATCCATTTCCTTTGGGAACGAAACAGGGTCGTCTCGTTTCTTGAGGTTGACGAAAGCTGAACCAAACAAAGAAGATTTCGAAGTTTGCATGAAACGTTTGAGGTGGATGACGAGAACTGGAGGAAGCTCTGCAGGACTGATGAGGTAGCGCTTGTGAGCTCGTCGGAGGATCTGGCGTTGAGCTTTTGGAGGTGCTTTGCCGAAAGGGGCAGGAGGTTGAGGGGAAGGGGAAGGAGGAGCGGGAATGGCGGATTTGTGAGTTGCGGCGGAAGCGATAGAAGGAGGTTGAACGGGATGAGCGGTAGTTCCTCCGGCAGCAGTTCCAGCGATCGAAAGCTTGCCCATGTTCGATTCGACGACTTTGATGTTTTCGGCGGTGAGCGGTAGTCGAGGAGCATCGATCGCAGGTCCACCGCTGAGACTGTCGGTATCGCCCTGGAGATCTGCGCCTAGGAATTGATCGTCTTCGTCCTCTGTTGTGTCGAGAGCGTTCTCCGAAACATCGCCTCCATCGGAAGAGATGAGAGAGGGTTGCCTTGAAACAGCAGTCGAAGCGGAGAAGTTGCGTCGAGCATGTTGAGGGTGTGAAGGTGGACCAGATAAGGCGAGATCGTCTCCCGTGATATCGGGAACTTGAGTTGGTCGAGTCACTGGAGAGTTCCTGGCCGTCTCATCCGCATCCGCCTCATCCCCATTCTCCAAGTTCTTCGTCTGTCCTCTCTTCAACGCTCGAGCCGTTCTCCTCTGCATCCTCCTCTGCATCTTCTGCTCCTTGTGCTTGATCTCAAGTTCAGGGTTGAGGCACTTCCAACAATTCCGACAAGCGAATGAATTCTCTCCCTCGAGCACCTCGACCGAAGTGAATTGGCGGAAACACTCGAACAAGTCGGTGTTCTGCCAGTCGACCTCAGGAACTCGTTTCGATACTGAGGAAGAGCTTGTCGAAGCGAGGGAGGACAGAGAATCGGAAGAAGGCGTCGGGGCGGGAGGACGAGCGACTCGAAGTCCAGGTGGGAGGGAAGGAGTAGGTCCAGGGACATCGACGAGGACTCTTCGAATGTAGGCGATTTGTTCGGGCGTAGGTCGAGGGATCTTGCCTTTGCCGTGTCGATGGAAATGAGGACGACCGCCGTTCGAACCATGACTCACGTGCGATAGAGCTCGACCGAGTGGAGAGGGATCTCGAGAGGTTCTCGCTGAGGAAGATTGTCGAGCATCGGAAGGCTTGAGATTGTTTCGAGAGAGGCGAGTCGGATCGAGGGAGTTGTGTCGAGACCGAGGTTTTCCGCCGCTCAGAGGTACGATCTTCTCCTCGTCCGTCTCATCCGCTTCCGATTGAGACGCACTCCCTTCATTCTCGCTGAGGGAAGCTCGATGATAAGGTTCCTCCTTCTTGCTGCTGTCGGAACCGGCAGAATCTGTACTCGGCTTCTTGCGGGAGAAGCTTGACTGCAGAGCTCGTCGAACACGGTCACGCTGTAGTGCGGGAGGTTGATCAGCGAGATTTGTGGACTGGATAGCTAAAGGAGAACTTACTTTTCGCATTCGAGTACCAGATTCATCTTTTAACGACATCGAGAGATCCATAAAGTCTTCTTTGGTGAGAGAGACTAAAATACGGGCGATTCATCAGTGTCGAGCTTTCGCGTGAACGAGAAGCGAGAAGACGCACCGTTCTTGCATTCATCGCAAATGATGAAACTCGCCAATTTCCCTTCAAAGATACTCCCAACGAACGGTCTCTTCTTCGGTATCACTTTCCCATCCTGATCCACCTGAATTGCCTCCACTGCCACTTCCTCATCCGATGAAGACGAGCTACTTGAGGACGAGCCTGAACTTTCCTCACTCTCGCTTTCCTCCTCAGCTTCAGAACTCTCTGCGATCGCTGATCCGTTTCCGACTACCGCAGAGCCATTTTCCATCCCTGACTCAGTCTGTGAGTGACTACCTCGGACAGTTGCGTTTCTGCTTTTCATCTTTGGTCGAGTCTTGCGAGATTCAGGTGCGGGTTTCATCTTCTTGATCAGCTGTTGATGAAGACAATCGTCAATCGCACTCTCAGTATAAAGGGGACAGAGACGGGTAGCTTACATCTTGCTCTTCCATCATGATTCCATCGATCAAATGCCTCAATAACTCGTGGGAATCTTGTTGAGTCGCTTCAGCATATTCATCGTACTTGATACTGAGTTGTCGTAGGAGACCTTTCGGGTTGAATACCTTCTTGCCGAGAGTTCCGTCCGAGTTGTCATCTGTCAGCGGGTCGAGCTTCCCGAGGAGGACGAGGAGAGCTGCAGTCATCGGAATCGGACTCGGTAGAGATTCGACATCGGAGTTGTAAGCTGGAGAAGAGGGAGAGAGTGCTTGAAGTGCTGGAGAGGATGACGGAGCTTCGGAGATAATGTCGGTAAGAGGTTGAGTTGCTGACAGCGATTGAACAATCGTGTTGTAGAAACATCTGTTTCTCAAAAGTCTGTCAGCTCGCAAGCTCTGCGTGAAGAGACTAAGACGAGAACCTACGAGTTGCCGAGATTGACAAGTCCAACGCTGTCAGAGGAGGGCAGAGAGAGAGGTCAGCCTCGGGCTCAGGGAGAAGAAGGAACTCGTCCGAGAGTTTCAAACGTACTGAAAGATATCTTTTATGAGGTCTTCTCTCGATGAACCGTTGCTAGAAGATGAGCCTCGTCTTCCTGGAACAATTCCCGAGAGAGCGATACTACTTCTTCTGCGCATTCGAGACTCTGTTTGAGGAGGAGGAGGAGCGAGAAGAGTCGAGGGTTCGTTACTGTTTGACATTGTATGTCGAAATGATCAGTCCAGATTTCGACAAAGATGAAAGAATAATTGAAGCCCAGCCCGTTCCATCGCGAGCAGCACTTGTAGAGTGACGCTGAGTCTCCCCATCTTCTCCAGAATTGTTGTCCCGCTTTTCCTTCCCCCAACGCTAGTGTGAAGCTAGTGAAACGTGAACTCACTGTTCTAGTATGTTCTAGTGTAGCAGAGCTTGATCGTCGAATGTGCTTGTTCTGTGTTCGCTTGAGCGAGCAAGTCAAGTTGAGATGAGGAAGATGAGAAGAACGGATTTGTTCGGTCAAAGGCGAGGACGGGGGTACACTGTATGCCGAGATACTTCTCCTGTTGTTGTTGCTGTTCGAGAGGTCGCTGGTAGTAGTCAGCTCTCTTGCCGAGGTATCGTAGAAGTAAAAGGAATCTCCCTCGGTTCCTTTCAAAAAATGATGACAACACGAACTCCTCTTTCTTCGACTCTCCACTCGTCCAAAGAGGAGCTATCTAGTGGTTCACAAAGCAATTCACGCGATCAATCCAAGCCGACCTAGCAAAACAGAATCGCTTCTTTCCACCTCAAATTCGCTCATTCGTTCCTCAACTCGCCAAACACACCTCAGGAGCGCACGCGGAACAGACGCGAGGACGCCAGGGATTGTATCTAGCTACTCGAATCCACCGTAACCCATTTCGGTGAGTTCCCTGACCATTTTCTGCCTTGAATCGAATTCGTTCGCTCAACTTGACACCTTGCTCTTCCTCTGTACCAGCTTCAGCGAGTACCGAACATCCACTGAGCTCTGCACTTTTGCACCTCTCGCGACACCGGGATCAAGGTACAATCTGTTGAAGCGAAATGTTAGCAAGTCCATCCGACGACCCAAATTTCCCACCAAATCTCTCCATCTTCCCTTCCTCTCATTCAGCAGACCGAAACTCAGATCAGGAAAGCGAGCCCGACGCAGAGCAAGATATTGAAAACTTTGGAATCGCTGGTCGAACTTGGGAAGCCGCTTATCTTCTTCGTCGCTACCTCTCGACCACTTCCTCCCCTTCATCTCCTCCGCGCTCAGCCATTTTCGACCCTCCAAATCCCCTCACTTCCTCCTCCTTGCCCAGCAGTTGCTCCCGGCGTGTGATACTCGAAGTCGGAAGCGGAACTGGATTCCTCGGTTTATCAATCGCTCCTCATCTCCTTCCTACCGACACTCTCGTCCTTACCGATCTCGACAACGTATGTCCCCTTCTCGAGAAGAACCTCTCCACCGCTCGGAACCGACAACGCAAAGATTCATCCGACTTCAATTGTCTGATTCGACCACTCCCTTGGGGAGATTCAGCAGCACTCGATAAACTCGGCCAAGAAGCTTTACTCCCCGATCTCATTCTCGCTTCCGACCTCGTCTACTTCCCATTCCTCTACCCTCCCTTGCTTCGCACTCTCATCCACCTCACCGACAACGGTCATCCAACTTTGATCTTTTCGTACAAGATTCGAAGTTTGGTCAGGGAGCAACCATTCTGGGAAGCTTTTGGGAGATGGTTTGACTTTGAGGCGGTACAAGTAGGAGAAATTGAGGAGGAGCAACGTGAATCGAGTGACGGATTAGGATCGAGTCAGGCTACGTCGACACGACGGATATGGAAACGCTTTGGAGCTTCCTGGCCCTCGACAGTCTCGGGTGAGACTGATGAACTCTATGTTTTCATCGCTCATCGTTGGCCTTCGACTCTCGATTTCGGTCTTGAGGGAGCAGAACTCTCGGATGATGATCTCATGTTGGGGAGGAATGGATGTGAAGGGGAGCAGAGTGGAGGAACCCAATTTGAGGAGATGCTGTTGTCGTCACTGGAATGGGAATGATAGTTGAAACGAGGTGAAATAGAATAGGTCACTCTTTCTTCGAGCGCGAATGTTACTCTCTTGCACGGCCTGTACGGAGCTGAGAGGAGCGTTCATCCCGTGGGAGAGTATCGGAACTACTTTGGAAAGATTACACAGAAAGTTGCGAAAAGAGTTGGAGAAAGTGCGGATATAGACTTTGTCCTCTGTTGCTACTCGATGAGTGACAGAGGGAACCGCACAGCGAGAGCACAATGTACGAGAGTGGATGTGGTGTACTGTGACGTTCGGCAAAAAGAGAATACTGCCTAGGATGGGGTTCGAACCCACGCAACTTTCGTTATTGGGACTCTTACCCTGTAGAACTACATGGGCTTAAATCCAACGCCTTAACCACTCGGCCACCTAGGCTCGGAGAAATGAATGATAGGGGGGTCGCGGCGAAAATTCCATACAGATAGGTCGTGCATCCTCACGTCAGCGCGCAACCTTAGGACGCATCGCCAGCGTGCTTCTGCCGGTGCGACAATCTTGTATGTATCCTCCATATCAGGCTCATTCGCAAGTACAAATTCGGTCGCTCGCGAGACGGAATCTTGAGGGACGGCAATAGACTCTTCGCAAACGACGGAAACTTGCTGAGCGTCTACTCACTGCCTAGTCATCACATCCACCTCATAAGTAAGGTATTTAGCTAAGGTCAGGAGCTGCATTCGATTGTGCCTTGTTGTTGCGTTGAACATGCGAGATACGGACAAAACCTCGAGAGCTTTCCGCCTGAGCAGATACTCTGTCCAGCTCAAGCAAGCTCAGTGACTTTGCTTTGAAGATTGCTTTACTGCGTCGGTCATAGCAGACAGAAGCTGAAACCAACAAGCTTGCGAGACACTTTTTGGCGATATCAGCAATATCAGCAATATCTTTGTCAAGCGAATTTCTTTCTTGATCTCGTTCTCGCAAGCGTGGTCCGCTATAGACCACCGGATGGAAGCAGATGGCTCTCGAGGTTCTCAGATAGCTCAGCGAGAAAAGCGGAGGATTGTTTGGATTCCAAGAGGATGCTTCGCAACTTTCGCCCGCTGCCCTCGAGGGCCTCATCTCATCCCGCCAAACCACTGAGCTATTCCGACGGGCTCATCATACCGGACAGATACTGAGACCTGAGCTCAAAGCCAACTTGAGAGGACCCGGATACCGCCGGAGAGCAGGAGACAACCCGCGAGCGAAAATTGCCTGGTCGCGATTGCGCCGTATCGCTGATCCAGCTCGATTCGAGCTCAAACGTGTCGTCGAGCGCATCCTGATCGATTCAAGGTGAACTTCAGATCGTTTCAATCATACCGTTCGTCTCTTCTCGATCGAATATTCAGGGGCGCGCGAAAAGCTTTGTTTCGCGCCAGAAACTTCCTCTGATCCATTCTGATCGGCAAAGAAAAGGGCTATGGGTACACCTGATGAGTTCTGAATGCTCAAAACGTGTAATGCGAGAGGTCCACGCTCGAATTTCGACAGATGGCAAGGAGAAGTAGGGTTAAACGCATTCGAGGTTGAGGAGAAGACACGACAACGAAGATCAATTTCCGGCAATTCATAGCGTTCAGCTTGGTACAAAGAGTCAGGAACAAGACGAGGTGTCTATTCTGAGAAGGCACAGAGCCAAATGTTTGCGAAAGAAGCGTATCGAAAACATAAGAGGGAGAAGAGTATGTTCAAAAGGAAGGTATCATCAAACGGAACATGAAACATGAAGTGGATCAGAGTGTCGCGGGTAAGAAGCCAGGTAGAAATGGACAGGAAGTAGGGAAAACGAAAAAAAAATGGAGGAAAGCGATACGTCAAACTAGATCTTTCTAAAGCTCCACATCTTCAACACCATCTTCCTCCTCCTCCTCCTCCTCATCGTAATCTCCTGCGTCTTCGTCATCGGTAACAACCTCACCCGAAGCAAGTCGATTCCTTCTTCTTCCCATTCTCCTGCTCCACCTCATCAAGGATTCATACGCGTCGTTATGTCTTCTACACGCGTCGACACTCATCCCTTCGCTCCCTGGCCTCTCCCCACCAAGTACGCTGCCCAACTCGACGACCCAATCTCGCCTCCGTCGAAACCGACGAACAAGACTTCTCGAGAGAAAACGACTCTTTCTACTACAGAGTGCCTCAACGAGAAGTCAAGAATCAACGTCAGCGGTATCCCTGGAGTCGAGATTATCTATGTTGTTGAATTGGGGGATGAGGAATCAGCAGAGTTGAATCGAAGGAGACTGGGACTTACTTACGAGGAAAGGAATTCACTCTACCACGATTTCGTTAGGACCCAAGCTGGAGTGAAGTGCCGTAGCTGGATCGCTGAATCGCAAGCTGCTGACCTGCACGAGGAAGAGGACCAAGTTGAGAAAGGTGAGTTTCAACAAGTTGTCGTCTCGAATACTACAACCTAGTTTGAGCTGACGCTCGCTGCTTTCCCATCAGATCCATTCGTCGCGTCCGCTGCAGAAACTAGACAGTATCTGGCTTTGCCCAAGCGCAAAAAGCGTGAGTGTTTCGCATACTCTTTCCTGCGCCTTTTCATAGTTAATCAGCGTCTTCGGATAGGCCGCGTCGATGAGTCGAACGCCGTCTCTCGCTTGTTCTGCACTCCTTCGGCTTCTAGTACGATTAGTGATATGGATGATACTCTGGGATGGGCAGCAAAAAATGCAGAAAGCGGGGTTGAGATGGGAATGGAAGTCGATTGAGTAAAGAGGAGCGAGACGGAAGGCGAGAGTAGTGGACATAGGAATGAGCGTGCTTGAAAAGTCAAAGGAAAGTGTCGAGTTGGGAAGAGTTTGCTATTCTGCGAATTTGGTAATATCGAAATTGTCAGTTCTCTTTGTTCAGATACTTCTCTCGCCCAAGTAGAGAACAGAGAGAAGAGAGTAGAGAAAGAGAGTTGTGCAAGCGATTGAGAAACGCGATCGAGAGAGTTCGAGATACGAAAACCAGTGAACGATATCGAAGCAAGACTGAGCGGTATCAGCGAATAGAGAATCGGAGCAAGAAGCTTGAAGCTGAAAGCAGTGGAGATAAGACGAGACGGGAGAAAGCGCTTCGAGACTGTGAGATAGGGTGCACTTTAGTAGAGATCAAAAGAGGGAGTGAGTGAGAATGACGAGCTTACAGAGACTAAGGGGTCGCTCTACTCCGATACCGATAGAGCGTACTCGCGTATCGACCATCGTGGGGTCGCTTGCGATCTCGATCGAAGAGAACCAGCATCGCTAAAAGCCGTCCCGCTCAATGCGAAAGCTGTCTCGTCGTCGGAACGACTCCGTCAACACTTTCCAAGCTAAGACGGGCGCTATTCGAAGGATGTGTCCACGCTCGAGGTGTTCGTTGCAGTCAAAGTGGTATTGACAAGTGAAAGAACTAAACCTGTCGAAGAGTAGACAAGAGATCGTAAGCCCGTGTATCTGTCAAATCGTAGTGAAAGGGACCTCACACTCTACCAGATGTAGCTCGCAGTGAGGTCGACGACCCTCGTCGAGGGACATCGAAGGTCTACAGATACCGCTTCCAAATCTCAAGAGAATTCCCGAGTTAGAGGGTTGACTCGCGTGGTCTGTATTGAAACAGCGATTGGAGGCTGGAGATACGCCGACGTAGCTGTTGACGATCGAGCTACCGCTGCAGAGAAGATGCTCTGCACAAAGTACGCGAAATGAGATCAGCTTGCGAAAGAGGATTGATCCCTTTGTCAATGTCCGTCCTCCCCCTCAATAACATCCGAGATCTCGAGTGGTATTAATCGAGCGGTTTGTTCTTGGTCGTAGCACCGCGAGCGACGATGAGGAGGAAGGGGGTTTCAACGAGTACTCACAGCAGACCTTAGCCTTCCCTTTCCCCGACAAAGACAGACTCAATAGTATCCTGCGGTTCCATAATCGGATCTACGATTGCGAGCTAAACCTCAGGAGTGTGTATCGAGGAGAGAGACCGAGGTGAAGTTTCGTGCTGACGATGTTCTTCGAATCGAGTGCAGCCGATCGAGAGGGCGTGAAGCGAGATAGATAAGTTCTTTCTGTGTCTTCCGATTACTATGGATGGGCTCCGAGGGTTGAAGTAATGAGAGGGGCCAAGATCGGAGATGGAGAAGAAGTTGAGGGAGGGGAAAGTTGCAAAAGTCGAGCGTAGTCGAGCGTCGCAGGTTACCTTTGATCTTGCAGTAGTCATACTTGCAGAGCGAAAGGAGAAGCGCGAGATGGGATGAGGAGCGGAAGCAAGAGTTGGATTTTTCGCACAGACTTTTTTTGGCACAGTCGAGTGTGTTGTTGAATGAATGCAGCTCTCTCACGCACCGGGCAGGAGAACCAATGAGGTCGACACATTTGCGGAGGCTCAGCTCGCGAATTTATATTTCTTTCTTTCAATACGTTGCAACGAGCGGAGCTACACATCCGTTTTAGTCTTGACTCCACCTGCGATCTCAAAGCCAGCTAGGAATGATGAAGGCTCGAGGAGAACTCCGCTGATCATCGAGGTCTGTTGAAAGCTCTGCGAAAAGGCGAGAGCAATGGAGCGTCTCGAGTTCGAGTACTGAAGCGAGATCACGGCTTGTTATCGGAGACGACATTTAGCGAGCCTCTGTGAGGTCAAGGGACTGAGTGTGTCTTGACTTGAAGATGAAAGATTTCGCACAGAATTCGCAGACGACGTTGAGCGCAAGTTTTTGGAGTTACAAGCGCTCGTACTCGTCAAGGCCTGTCTGAGCCATTGGCACAGCACGTCTGTGGCCAACTGCTAACAAGATGGGTAACAGAGAAGAAGCGAAGGCAAGCATTCCTCCTTCTCCGTTGAGAGTTCATATTTTGTCTTTGCTTAGTCTGACTTCTAGGTATCATCCCTTACTTCCTTCACTCACTCTCGTTTTCAAAGTCCAGTATTCAAGAACAAGGATCAGGGTCTCTCATTCGGGACTGTTGTGCGCTTTTGAGCTTTGTTGGATTTAAGCCCATGTAGTTCTACAGGGTAAGAGTCCCAATAACGAAAGTTGCGTGGGTTCGAACCCCATCCTAGGCAGTATTCTCTTTTTGCCGAACGTCGCAGTACACCACATCCACTCTCGTACATTGTGCTCTCGCTGCGCGGTTCCCTCTGTCACTCATCGAGTAGCGACAGAGGACAAAGTCTATATCCGCACTTTCTCCAATTCTTTTCGCAACTTTTTGTATAATTGTTCCAAACTAGTTCCGACACTCTCTCACTGAAACCCGATGAAGGGTCCTTCCATACAGGCTGTATAAGAGAGCAACAGTCCCACTTGAAGAAAGAGTGACCTATTCTATTTCACCTCATTTCAACTATCATTCCCATTCCAGCCGTCAGCTCACATACTGGTGCTGAATCATGGGCTTCGCAAGCTTCGGTACAGCGCACTTGCTCTCAATGCATATGACACTACCCACTTCCGACTTCCGCAAAGATAGGAGACTTTTTTCGCTCCGAAGAAATCCTCGGAGGACGAGGAGGGCTGCGAATGAGGACTTCTCTCTTTCTCTCTTCAATCCACAACTCTAGCTATGCCTAGTCAAGGCCGGCCGCCTGTTCTGGAAAGGGGTTACGTTCACCCGTGAGCTAAACTTCACTTGCCCTCGGTTCGCGGCCTGACGATTCCTTCTCACAGCGGATCACCTCGTCACAAGCGACACTCTTCATCAGAAGACGGTCAGCCCTCTGAAGCCGTACCTAAGATTCCCGCGCAGTACCTAGCAGAGAACGCTGCCGTACAGAAGCGTCAGGAGGAGCTCACGAGGAAAGAACTGGCGTACAGAACTGAGGTTAACCGACTGCGTAAGGAGCAGGACAAGGCAGGGCTCGGCCCTGATCAAGACAGACGGGGTCCAGGAGGAGAGCCTCCTGTCGATAAAACCAGCTTCTCGGATGAAGAGATGGATAAAGGGTGAGTTAATTCCGATCTCATCACGTTGGGTGCACACTCATCCTCGTAAGAGAGAGTCAGCATACCGGACTTCCCTCTCCCGCCCAGTACCGGGGGCACTCGAGCCGGAACTTCAATCGTTCGCGACGAAGCCTTTCCTTCGCACCGCATCCCTAGACGTCACTCATTGAACGAAGACCAGCCAAGCGATGGAAGTGCTGGCGAGGTGCACAAGAGATCCCGTAAGTGCTCCTTGCGTATCACGACCTCCTTGCGAGAAAAGCGATACATTGATTTTGTCATTTCGCAGTTCCTCGCGTCAACAGTGGGAATTTGTCACTCTTTCCTCCGGCGATGCCCACAAGGAAGATTGTGTAAGGTTCTGAGGAGCCAACGAGGATTCAAGAGCAAGCAAATGAAGAGCAAGGAGAGGAAGGGAGAGGGAAGAAACGAGACAAACCGTGGGCTTTCCGAGTATTGAGTAGAGGCAAGCCTGATAGGGAGGGTAGATGAAAGGAGTCTCTGTTAGATTAGCGTAGACGTAGAACTGCTATAGATCTTGTAGAGCTTGCCGGAATAGAGCGTTTTAGCGATTCTGAGCGAAATTCGAACGACTGCTTGGAAGAATGAGCTGAGAAGAAACGCCAACATACGCAAGCCATGAGCACGAGTCTTGAGAGGCATGCGAGCGAGTAAATGAACCAAAGCGAGAATCGAATGAAGTGTAAGAGGGAGAAAGAGATCGCGATGATTCGTCTTGAACCAACTCCCACTTTACTTAAGAAATGGTCGCACCTCAAGCTAGATTCAAGCACTTGGATCGTATTCTCACTCGTTCGGGTCCCTTCACCGATCCAGACTCGTTCACTCCTGGTCAAGAAGTTCAATCTTTCTTGAGGGAACAATGCAAAGTACTCGTCATTGGTGAGCTCTCCTTTAGCTGAATCACTCTATAGAAGCTCTACTGATGCCCTCACTTGACCCTACAGGCGCTGGAGGATTGGGCTGTGAGATTCTCGCCAATCTCGCTTTGATGGGATTCGCAAATATCCATGTTATAGATATGGACACTATCGATATCTCCAACCTGAACAGACAGTTCTTGTTCAGGTCAGCTCACTCTCCCTCCAGCTCGAGCGGTTTCGAGAGAAGCTGACCTCCACTTCCCTCTTCCCTTCTCTCATCCGCAGGCCGAAGGATGTAGGCAAACCTAAAGCTACAGTGGCTGCAGAGTTCGTCATGAACCGAGTACCTGGATGTAAAGTCACACCGTAAGATTCCCTCTTTCGCGAGGGAGAATCGATGCTAATTCTGGTTTCCCGTTTTCCAGCTACTTTGGCAAGATTCAGGACAAGGGAGACGATTACTACATGCAATTCAACATCGTCATCTGTGGACTCGATTCAGTTGATGCTCGAAGGTGGATGAGCGCGACTCTCGTGAATCTCGTTGATTCTGAGAACCCTGAAAGTTTGAAACCTCTCATTGACGGTGGTACAGAAGGTACGCTCAGACTCTCTCGCTTTCGGACATGCTACTGATCTTCAATTCTACCGTCTACAGGCTTCAAGGGTCAAGCTCGTGTCATCCTCCCTACCATCACCTCTTGCTACGAGTGCTCTCTCGACATGCTCACTCCTCCTACCGCTTTCCCCATCTGCACCATCGCCAACACTCCCCGTCTACCCGAACACTGTATTGAGTGGGCAAGCATGCTCGAATGGCCGAAAGTCTTCAAAGGTGAACTCTCGTTGCTGTTCTCCCTTGATTTCGACATCGAGCTGATTCCGATCTGACGTCTCTAGACAAGAAACTCGACAACGATGATCCTGAACACATTCAATGGCTCTTCGACACTGCTCGTACTCGAGCTGAACAATTCAAGATTACGGGAGTAACTTGGAGTTTGACTCAAGGTGTCGTCAAACGTATAATTCCTGCGATCGCTTCGACGAACGCTATCATCTCCGGCGAGTCTCCCATCTTCCTGTATAAAGCGAGACTCGGCTGACGAAGCAGACTTGGATTTTAGCTGCTTGCTGTAACGAAGCGTTCAAGATCGCTACTTCCACAAACCCTTACCTCAGCAACTACATGTAAGCGAACCCTCGAACTGACTTGTATCTCGCATTCGACTAATCTCACATATCGTTTGACAGGATGTACACCGGAAACGAATCGATCTACACCTACACTTTCGAACATCAACAGAAACCTGAATGTCCAGTTTGTGGAGGGGAGAAATCGACAGTCACGATGAAGTCGAATCAACTACTACAGGATCTCATCGATTTGTTACTCGAGAAAGGTGATCTGTAAGCATCATCGAGATTGCTCTAAATTGCCCCTCACTGGATCACAACTGACAACGTTCGATTCTACCTTTTGACAGGCAAATCAAGCGACCCTCTCTCTCCCTTTCCGGAAAGAACCTCTACCTCCAAGCTCCTCCTCAGCTCGAATTGTCGACTCGCCCGAACCTCGAAAAGACTCTCGCAGAATTGTTCAACTCGGGCGATGTTTTGACGGTCACCGACAGCGGCTTGCCCTTCTCGTTGGACCTTCAAGTCAACTTTGAATAGATCAACGAGTTGTTAAGCTTCCCTATGTAGATATGTGGTTCCGCGTTGTCTTCGTTTTTGTTTCGTTTTGTTCCCTTTCGTACCCGCAGGACCCCTCGCAATCACGTCGTTTCTTCTCGTTCTCTGCGTTCATACAAAGAAGCAAAGCAAACATCAAAGGTTACAAAGAGCAAAGCGTGTGATTAAAAATTCGTACAGCCAAAGAAAAACATTAAGAGTATAGAGTCCCGTAAATTGTCCATCTCTCCATCGTCCCAGTTCTACAGAAGCATCTCCGACGAAAGCTCTAGAGCATCATTGGTCCAGCTACTTCATCCCTCTTCTCCTTTCCAGCGAGAATCTCGACAATCTTCAAAGCCCATTCAATCGCTGTTCCAGGGCCTCGAGAGGAGACGAGGTTCCCAGCAACAACAACTCGAGCTTCGGAGTACTCATAGTCTGTATCGAGAAGCGTGGGTTCAGTACTCGTTCAAAAATGAGGGAGTGGTCGGAACTCACGTTTCTCGAGATCACCTTTGACAGAGGGATGAGAAGTGATAGGAAGACCCAATCCGATTCCTGCACTCTTGGCAGCGAGTGAACCTGCACAGATACATCCAACCAGTTTACCAGCCTACGTTCGAGCTTTGAAAATCAGCCACAGATCTCAGAGAGAAAGAGTTCAAGGAAAAAAAGAGACTCACATCGTAAGACTCTTGCAAGTAGGCTTTGACTCCTTCATCTTTACTCAATCGTTCAGCACCTTTCGCACCTCCCGGTACGATAACACAATCAAAATCTGCTTTGTGTTCGGGTCGGAGAGTTTCGAACTGAGTATCGGCGAGAATCTTGGCTCCTCGTGAAAGAGTGATGTGCTGCGAAGGGAGTGAGAGAGCGTTAGTAGGGGATAGGTCAAGGTGAGACGAGGAGACAGCTTACGGGTAGAGAGTGAGAAGGAGAGAATTCGGGAGAGACGGAAACGAGGACGGGAGAGAGGGAAGCTCGAACGAAAATATCATAAGCGGTCCTGAACGAGAAACCAGGTCAGCCTCGCATTGATGAGAGAGGGGAGAAAGGAGTACACACATGACTTCAATCTCCTCGGTTCCGTCTGCGACGAGAACCATTACTCGTTTCTCTCCTGCTTGTTTCGGAGCTGGTTCGAACGATTTCGAAACTGCCTTCTTGAATGAACTCGCAGCACGTTTGACCGAAGTTCGCCTACTCAACGGAGTATCGCTCAACGAAACACCTTTCCTCTCTCCCGCATCAATCGTCCTTCCTCCAATTGTGACTGTCTCCTTCTCGTTCTCTCCCTTCCCATCTGGACCTCCTTCCTCGGTAGTTGAAGTGACAGTGTTTCCATTCGATCTACCCCTCGTGAGTCCACCTCGACTAGTCGAACTCGGTTGACGACGAGGAACTCTTTGCGAAGTGGTTCGACGAGGAGGAGGTGCCCAACCTTCCAATTCCGAATCGGGTCTGACGGCGGCTTCTCCATTGGCACGAGGTGCGAACGATACACCTGGTGCAGATTTGCCTGTTTCATCATCTCCAACGTCGAATGCGCGAGCTCCTACTGATTCTGGGTGTCGTTCGATTCCTGCCGCTTCTTTGTCTGATAGTACGTGAGCTGGAGGTGCTGGGAAGTAAGAGTCTGTGCAATGGGGATCGAGAGGGAGTTAGCGGAATTGCGGAAGTTTGCAGTTTTCGATTCTCCCCCCCACACTCAAACAGAAACAGGAAAGGGAAAGAGAAGGAGAGGGGAGATACTCACCTGGAGGAGGACTAGCACTAAAGGCAGCTAGAGATGGACTTATCCCACCATTCTCCTTGTTCGAGTTTGGAATAGTGATCGCTCCTGAAGTTGAACGTTGACGGGAGTTTGAAGGTCGCTCGGTTCGAGGACTTGAACGCGATAATGACCTGACTAGCTTCTTGAAGGGGTTCTCGTTACGTGGACTGGTCATGGTTGGAAGTTAAAAGAGTGTTTGCGGTTTGAAGTTGAGAGAGAATGAGGGAAAGGAAAAGAGAGAGAGAAGCGAGTCTCGCCTCCTGAAAAACAACAAATCGCGTGCCTCTCTCCCCTTCGCAAGCCGGCTCAACTTTTCGCAACAACTCACAAGCCACTCCTGAGATCTCGCTCGTTCAAATCACAACAATCTTTGCACTTACGAAAGAGAAACCAAATACAACATGACCTACAAAAACTTATTCGCATCTTTCATTCCCGAATCTCTCGTTTGAGGATGCATCAAACTCGTCAACAAAGATCCCCCCGTAATAGTATTCGTCGTCACAATCAATAGATCCCGACCTATATCATCCACTCCATCATTAGCTTACGGAATCTGAGAAGAAACGAGGGAGAAAAAGCTTGTACCAGGTAATTGTCGATTCAGGAATCTGATAGCAGCGATTTCAGCATACGTGATTCCACCCAAGAAGCACACTAACGTAGTTGGATTCTCCCCTGTCGCTGTCAAACCCCTCCCTCTCACGCCGAATCAGCTCCGGATATCCATTTCACGAAAGAAAGGCATAGTGTTAAAACTCACCTCTCTTCGAGACATCCTCTTTAATCTGCCACTCATCAAACCCATCCCCTCCACCCGGTAAACTCTTGACGACTTCTTCCAACCCATTCCACGCGTTCAAACTCCCCGCTCCTCCTCCCCCATTCCCTCCATTCCCAATTTTACCTCCTCCCGCCGCACCCCCCACCGCGCACTGAACTAACCTCACACTCAATGGTGCGTACCCTGAGAATACGTAGCTGATATCGGTAGGTGATTGTTCGTCTATATCGTCTACTATTAACCGGAGGGGTTTACGAGCGAGGACGAATGGAGGTTTTGGGGTTGATCGAGAGGAGGGAGTTGGAGGGCGAGACAAGAGGGAGAGGTTCGATAAAGAGATCAAGAGTGATAAATGATCATAACCATATGTCTACACATTGTAAAATCAAGTCAGCGTTGGAGAAAAAAGAGAGGGAGGTGAGTAAAAAATAAAGAGAGAGCTGTTTAAGGTCGTACTTGTAGGATTTCCCTCTTGAATTCTTCGAGTAATTTAGGTTTCAATCCACCCGAGATCATACTGTACAAACACAACAATCTCAAAACGGTTCGTAACGGTGCTTCTTGATTGATTAGATCTCGGATTGATTGTTCTTGTGAAGAGAGTTCGACCCCTGCAACTAGATCTATGAGAGAGAGAGAGAGAGGAAAGGGATTGACTTCAGTGAGAGGAGTGAGGGAGGAGGAGAAGGAGAGAGAGAGCTTTACTTTGTTGGATTTCTAAAGCCGTGTTGAATTCTTCCGTTCCAGTGACAGCCATGATTTGTTCTGTCAAACTCGTATCTGCTCGCGCATGCACAAAAACCATTGATCAGCACTCTCTTCAATACTGTCCCTCAGGTCATTCAAAGCCTCGAATCACAAAAAGGTTCTCATCTCGACTCTTTGTCCCCAATCGCTATCCTCCCCCCGAGAACAGTATGAAAAGGAGTTGAAATGTACTCACGTAATCTCAAATTCATATGTTCATTCTGTAAACCCCCTAATTGTCCCACGAACGCCCTCAATTCCTGAGGAGTTTTCGCCAAATGTCTCTTCTCATAATCCTCATTCAACCGTCTCGCCGTCCTATTCAACACTGATCCAACTACCGCAAAATTCTCATCTCTCAATTGAGAGAACAAAAAGTCGGACGAAGGGGAGAGGAGATGTTTTCGTTTACGAAGGGGAGTCGAAGGGAACGAGGGAGTTTGAGGAGTCGAAGTAGAGGCTGCTGGAGGTGGGTTCAAGAGCGCTGGATCAACTTCGACGTGTGCTAGAGAGAAAAGTATAGGAGGAGGGAGAAGTTTTAAATGAGAAGGGATCAAACAGAGGGAAGATGAGGGAAGAGTAGCGTTACAGTTCTTGATCCCTACCATTTCATCCACCAATCCTTGATAAGTCAATTGAGTGCATAATGCAGAGATCATATCTACTTGACGATCTAGTACTATCATTGAATCGACTGTCCCATTCGCTAGGGGGATCGAACTGGATGGTGTTGGATTCGAGGATGATGAAGAAGATGTAGAAGAAGAGGAGGGAGAGGGATGAGTTGATTGTTCTCGATGAAGGCGTTTCATCAAATCTACTAATCGCTGTAGGGAAAAGAAAGAAGAGTCAGCGAACAGAGCGAGTAGAAGAGGAGTGAAAAAGCGAAAGGCGTACTCGTGAGGAAGTACCTTTTCCTATTAATCGAGGAATCGTTCCGAACGCTCTTTGTAAAGTCATCAATGCTTTCGCCATATCATATATTGGTTCGATATCGTTATCCTGTACTCACTCACTCACTCCCTCCTTTGTCAGTTTTTCACTTTGATCGCTAATACAAGGAAGATAAAAGTCTTTCGTTTTGGGAACTTACGAGCATGATGTTTTTATAAACGTCTTCATACTCCAAACTCAATACGTCCTTGTCGATCGGGATCAGACCCAACATGAAATCTTGTATTTCTATCGAACCGAGTACTCCCATGTCCTCCAAGATTGACGTACAAAGCTTTGTCATTCTCGGTACTACGAATAAATGATAGACGTGATTGTTGGGTGATGGAGTAGACTTTATTTGTTCTAATCCATTCTCTCAACTCGAGTGAGTTTGAAAAGTTGCGAAAAAGTGGGGGAGAAAAGGAAGAGGGACTGACCAGCTAAGATTTTCATGTATTTAACTTGTGGTCTACACAAGTAAACTACGTTACGTTCTGCTTGATTCAAAGGACCAGGTTCCAACCAAAACATCTTTGTCACTGCATGATTATTCTATTGCTCTCTCTCTGATCAGCTCTGACTCTGGGGCGAGAGAGAGAGAGAGAGTTGAAGGAGTGTGTGAAAGCGTACCTTGAGTAAACCAACTTCAGTGACTAGACCTAAGGGACCTGCGAGTGAAGGAGTTAGGATGAGAGTTTTCGGTCCGACGATCCTGTCTAATAACCCTTGCAACGCTGAGGACGCTACTAGTTGGAATAGTTGAGTATCGAGTGTCATTACTGGAGTGTGCTAGAGTGAACTGAGGGAGAGGACAGAGAGGGCCCGTGTCGCTCACTCAACCCAAAGAGAAAGAGGGGAATAGTTGGATCTCGATGGGAGTGGCCGTGGGTGATTGTGTTGAGCGTGTCTGATAGTACAGGGTGGGTCTCGAGTGGTCTGACTGTGATTGATTCTGAGCGAGTTGAAGGGAGAAAGGACAACCTTTCGATCGATCATTTTCTAGCTTGTACCTTCAACCTCAACTACTCAGATCGACTCTCCAACTCTCCACACCTCTCCAGACTACACCCGAACAGTTCAGCAATCGAGCAACACAAAGTTGGAAGCAGTTTCGAATTAATTTTGACTCCAGTCGGCAAACAACTCGACACAACTCGACACTCGCTTACACCCTCTCTCTGAACGACAAGGATGACCTGCTAGATATACACACAACAACAACTAGTCAACCCAACCAGAGCGACCTCTCTATCCTCCCTCTTCGCTCTTCTCGCTTTTACCCGTCTTACCTCCACTCTCCTCTTACTCTCACACGCTACACCTTTCTACTACAGTCAGAGAGCACTTGAATCGAAGTGGCTACGGATGAAGTCATTCGTAGTAACAATAGATGTGAGTTAACACTTGATTTCAAACACACTTTCAAATCCATCTTGAAAGTCACAGAGGGAGACACAAGGAGGACAGAGGAAACGGAATCAGGCATACTATCAACGCGTAGTACAACCATGCAAGAAAAGGAAGCTAGAGGAAAGAAACCGTTGGAGTTAGAGTGTTTTCGCAACACTTTTCAATATCCCTCGGCACTTCTCACTCCCTCCCACTGCTCACAACCGGCTACCGCCACCTCGATCAAACCCATGTAAACCTACAACTGACTCGTACTTTAAACCTTTCAGTCATCCTCGTTCGATCTCCACAAACAGTCCCCGCCGCTCTCTCTCGAACAACAAGAACAAGATCAACTAAACCTCAAACGACTGTGGACCGCTTTCAATAGTAAAGCACACAAACTATTACAACAGGTAAACCTCATCCACTCCTACTGATCAATTCACATCGAAATTGACTCGATCTTTCACTCCACTCCCTCTCTCTTCCCGCCTCGGCTCATCCCAAATCCCCACAATCCTGCAACCTTTTTTCTCTCCTTCTCTCTGTCTCTCTTATTCAAATTCACCCGCACTGATAGGGTACTAGGATCGACAATTTGTTTTGGAGACGTTGGCACCTCGAACAGAAAGTATCGAAAGAGACACGAGAAAAGGAAATGAATTCACATCATCATGTTCAGTACCCTTCTCCGAGTCATTACGGTCACTCGCACTCGCACTCTTCGAATGGGATCCAACAGAATGGAGCGGGAATGTCACATTACGAGAGGTTGAACGAGGCGGGGAGACAAGCGACGAGGGATTTGGAAGCTTTCTTGAGTAACACTTTACAAGCTGCTCAAGTACGTTCTTTTTGGCTCTCTTTCTTCATCCTAGATCTCGTGAACTCACTCTGTTTTGTAACAGCCTCCGACTATACCGAATCCACCGACCTTTCCTCCAGTTCCTCCATCACCTTATTCTCAACTTCAACAAAACTTAACCCACGCTTCTCCTTCAGTTCCTCACGCTCAATACCCATCTCCCGCTCCACCACAACCTCCACAGCATATCATTGCACCCCAACCTCATCGACCCCTTCAGCAACAATACGCCCCTTCACCTGAATGGGCATACAACGCACTTCCTCCTCCTCCTTCGATGACTTCCCAACCTCCTTCTATGCCACCCGTTTCTAGTTCCCAAAGTCGAATCATCGCTACCCCTTCTTGGACCGCTTTGATCTCCGATTCACTGCCTCACCCTTCCGTGACTGCTTCCACTATCCCTCATCTCTACCCTCAACCGACCGCTCCTCCTCCTCAACAACAACAGCCTTACCCCTACCCTCCGACTTACCCCCATCAACCACAACACAATCCCTATTCTTACGTTACCCCGTCACTCGCTCATCCTCAACCAATGCATCCCGCTTCCTTCACTTTACCACCCTCGGCAACCCTCTTCTCGGATGTGACTTCGGCTTTATCCTCAGCACCCCATTCGACGGCTCCACCAGCTTTCTACTCGTCTTATGGAGTGTACCAACCGATTCATACTCCTTACCCAAGATTCCTTACCCCTTCTCCCGAACCCTCAATCTTGGGTGAACTCGATTTGGATGGATTAGGTAGTACGAGTGGAGTAGCGGATTATGAGAGTGTTATTGGAGGTGGAGGTGGAGGTGGAAGTGTATTGAATGGAATTCAGGAGGAGGGAGTAGGAGGGGATGAAGAGATGATGGATTCAGTTTGGTCTGAATTCTCTCCTACGATCGAATCAAATCATCCTCAACCTTGTTCACTACCCAACTCGGTCACTTCGAACCATTCAGTAGGGACAGAGGATAAGAGGGATCCATTTGAAGGGATGAGTTTGGCTCAGATTAGGAGTAGGGCGAATTCTTTAGAAGCGGTCGATAGGGATGAGAGGAGGTATGAGAGTTTTGGAAGGGACAGTGGGTTGAACGCGAGTGATCGGGCCGCGTTCGAGGTGATGGATCAAAGGAATGGTGGAGTCAAGGGAAAGAGTAAGAGGAAGAATTCAACCGATTCGAATAATGGAGGAGGAGGCCTCAATGGGAAGAAAACGAACCTGAATGGAACTTCTCCTTACACTCACGATTCCCAACCATTACACCTCGATTCAACAACTTCACCTACTTTGTCCTCTACGGCAGATGAATCTTCACCACCCGAAGGAGGAGGACTTGGACAGAAATCATCAATGTCAGGGAATTCGTCGTTATTGGGGAAAAAGAATCGAAATCCTCACGCAACTCAATTACCGGGGAACGGTCAGAGGAAATTACCGAAAGAGGAAGCGGGAGAAGGACATCAAGGACCGATTTGTTCTCATTGTGCGAGTATTACGACTCCTTTATGGAGGAGAGGTCCCGATGATGAATTACTATGTAATGCGTACGTTTTCTCTTCCTCTCCCTCTCGCGATAGATCCGAGCTTGTGACTAACGAGGTGGTGTGATGCGTGTGAGATGTAGGTGTGGACTCTACCTCAAATTACATTCGAAACCTCGACCTAAAACGTTTGGGAAAGGAGCTGCTGGAACGAAGAGGAGTATGAACGGGGCAGCGGCGAAAGCTGCTGCGAGTGGAGTACCACCCGTGTGTAGTAATTGCGCGTGTACGAGTACACCGATGTGGAGAGTGTTGGAAGGGAAATTGAGTTGTAACGCTTGTTCTCTCTACTGTACGTCCTCTCTCCTCTCTCTCTCGTTCTTCTCAAAGAGGCTACGAGACTGACGTCGATCGTGATTTACTAGTCAAACTACATAAGGTACCGAGACCTGCTTCGTTAGCTCAGAAACGAGCGGCAGCAGCGGCGGCGAAAGTAAATCTCGCTGCTGCAGCTTCTTCGGATGGGAATCCACCTTCGACTACTTCTTCCCCTGGTGATCGACCAGCTACTCTCGAACCTCCCGACTCGCAACCTCCAACAACATCGACATCTTCAACAATCAACGCAGGAGAAGCTCAACTGACGAGTCCGTCAACTTGCTCAAACGCACCTTTACAACCCGCAGTCATGCCACCACCTCACGCTCGTACTCAAAGTCATGGAATGATGTTACCTCCTTCCCTTCCCCCACCGAGTTCTCACATTCCACAAAATTGGCCTCGCACAGCAACGACTTCTCCGTACCTCGAAGCTTCTCTCAATTTATCGAGCGAACCAAACCCTTTCGCGCAAACATCGTGGGGTGCATTGGCTTATCAGTTAGTATCGGCTGCTGCGGAGGAAGAAGCGGGTCAAGGAGATCCAGGAGGAACAACAGGAGGAGGAGGTGGCTTGAATCTCAGTGAAACAAACGGGGATGCGACGTCTTCTCGATGATTTGAAACCTTTTTCTCCTCTGTCTCTTCTCACCTCGTCTTGCTTTGTTTCGCAGCTTTTTCTCTTTGTTCATGTTTTGTTTGAACCCCTCTCGCATTTTTACTCTTCTTGTTGTACTTTTCTACCCCTCGCTCCTCTCATCTCTCTTGTCGAATCTCTTGTGTATCTACTCTGGCATTTCACTCCGCCTCTTCTTCTTCTTCTTCTCTTCTTCGGTGGTGTCGTTTCGTGGAACGGTGTTTCGTCGCTCGTGAGCGACTTTCCTCATTCTCTCGTGAAATGTTCTTTTGCGACTGATCCCTTTGAATCGGATTTCTTCTTCGTCGTTTCCTGCTCGTCTCTGCTCTCTGCTGATTGCACTGCGTCGAGTGGATCTCCGTGAGGTGATTGCAACGAAGAAAGGACGTCGGAAGCGTTGCGAAAAATAGAGTGCTGAATTCATGTTTCACTCCTTGCGTTCGATACCTTCCTCTTTCCGCAAAAGAAGGAAGTGGTTCTCGGTTGACGTGGTGTTGCCGAATAGACCTTTTTGTCTTTTCAAGCTTCTCTCCGTGTCTCATGCATGGAAGTCCGAAACATCCGCAAATCCATCCCCATCTTTGAATCACACTTTTTTCTCAACTCATTGTTGCACTCCTCACTCTGCTTACTACACCTCGACCTTAACTCTCGTCTTGATACGAACCCGGAAGGATGCCCACCACTCGCACAGTATCTCCGACCGTGAGCTCGACAACCTGGACGACAGACATGCGAGATTCAGTTATCGAACCCTTTGAAACCCCTTTGTCCAATTCGAACCTCGCCGATACTTCACCATTGGCACAGCGACGATATGCAGTAACTCCCTCCCACCTTGCACCTTCGACTAGATCAGCGGGAGGAGAAGAACAAGACGAAATCGCAAGCTTCTCTCATTCACCCGGTTCAGCCGTCCCTCCCTCCCCTTCCGGTCTCTTGCTCTTTCGCCGACGTTCCTCGGCTCTCGTAGATAGACGAGAGGAATGCTCGACTATCCCTATCCTGTCCTTCGACTCTCCACACGACGTACTCGAATTCTCCTCTCGCCGGTCTAGCGATAGCAGCTCTTCCTCCGCACTTGACCCATCCTCCTCTGGATCGTCGAATCGTCGGACAAGCTGGTC
This sequence comes from Sporobolomyces roseus, assembly GCA_016617785.1. NCBI lineage: Eukaryota > Fungi > Basidiomycota > Microbotryomycetes > Sporidiobolales > Sporidiobolaceae > Sporobolomyces > Sporobolomyces roseus. Next base: position 1,416,852 of record JADILM010000001.1, read on the forward strand.
GAGCGCTCTAGTAGGAGACCGCAGCACAGGTCGACCTTCCTCCTCTTCACATTTCCTCCCTCCTCCTTCTTCGGCATCTGCGTTCTTCTCAACATCTCTCGTCGGAACTCGATCGACGCAACTTCTCTCACCCATCGAGGCATCTCCACTGATTTCCTCTTCTCTCGACTCAACCCCTCGCACTACCCCAGACTCATCAATTGAGCTTTTGCACACCCCTCGATTCTCTTCATCTTCCTCTTTCGGCGAATCTCCTTATCCTTCCCACGACTCGTTCAAAGACTCCTCCGTCCGTCGACGATCCTACTCGGCCATCACTGTCAACTCGGCGAGACTACCTTCTCCAGCACATCCCAATTCTCCCTCCCTCGGATCTTCTCCCGTCCTCAGCTCAACAAGAACAATTCGTCGCAACCTCCGACGTTTCCTCGTTCTAGCTTCAACAATTGTCATCGTACTCTGTCTCGCAAAGCAGAACAGACTAGCACACCTTCCCTCGTTCACCCAAATCCGCTCGCTCTACTTTGACAACCACATCGAATCAGCTGTCGACTACGACGTTTACCCTCACTCCGCCATCGAACAGCACGCACAAGCGCGTAATGAGAGTATGATCATACATGAGGAGGAGGATCTGGAAGATGAAGGAACTGCATCGGTAGTAGACAAGACAGATTACCCTGTGAGGGAAGAAATCAAGGAGTTCAGAGAGGAGCAGCTATGGATGGCACCTAAGGAGATGCTAGAAACTCGAGTCGTCGAACCGAGAGAAGGATTTCAACATGAAAGCACTATCATTATGATTCACGTGAGTTCCTCACTTCTCGGAGAGTCTTTTTTATGCAGCACTAACGCAGGTGGAGGACTTAACAGGGACTGAGTCAGAATGTTCAGCAAAACTCGTGGCTTCACCAGCAGTTGGCTAGTCAACTTCCCTCTGCTCGATGGGTCATGCCGCAAGCGTTCGTTTTCCCCTCCCTCTGCTACGACATTCCACCCGAGCTGACGATTGTTTCTTGAGATAGTCCCAAGCTCCCCATCACGTACCACGACAAAGAAGAACGACCTGCTTGGTTCGATATTGCGAAATTCCCTTGGAACGGAATCGAAGAATCAGACGAGGACCACCTTCTTTCGTCGACTCGAGCTCTCAACCAAATCATACGAGATGAACGAGATTGCTTGATTCATTCGAGAAGGAAGCAACAGAACGACGAATCGCCTCGTCCCGGAACGAACGAGGAGAGAGAGTGGGCAACGAAACGAATCGTCGTTGGAGGGTTCTCGCAAGGTGGTGTCATGTCGTTATTGGCTGGAATTACCAACGAGGAGAGATTAGGTGGAGTCTTCGTCGTGAGCGGTATGCTCGCGATGCGTGATCTGTTGCCCGAGGTGAGTTTTCTCCAACGTCGGAACCCTTGAATCACTCGAACTGATCCTGTGCTCGCTTATTTTTAGCTCGTTCGCGACCTACATCGATCAGATCTACCAATCTGGTGGGGTCATGGAGAAGTTGATCCTTATCTTCTGTAAGCTTTCTCTCCTCTCCAATCCTCTTTCACATTTTCGTTGTCTTGACGAATTCTACCTTGCTCAGCGTCTCCGATGCTACATCTGCCGTCGAATCACTTCGAAGTCCCACCCCTGGTCTCGGTCTTTCTCGAGTCACCTACCAGACCTATCCAGGGCTTTCGCACACTTGGATTCACCGAGAAGTTGACGACCTCCTCAAATGGATGACCACCGAGCTCGAGGTGCCTCTCGTCGCAGAGGTAAAGCCACACAAGATGTCGAAAGTAAGGAGACGAAGGTAGCTTGTACAATGAGCGATACAGCTGGACTAGATCGCAAGAAACGAAACTTTCGAACTGATCAATAACCTGTTGTCTTCATACCTTTTCATGTAGCCATATCCAATGATTCGTCGCTTGTCGTAATACTACCTTGAGTCTAGCTTGAACCCCGTTGAAGAGAGCGACAGATGTGACTTCGCACCGAGAAAAAACTTCGCAAACGTCCGAAACTGCATCATCTGTTCATGTTCGATTCCTCACTAGCTGTCGTCTACATAGTCGAAGACAGGAGTTGGGGTTCCACATCACTTGGAAAAACGCACGACACTTTGAAAAGGCTTGCTCGGTTCTCTCGTTTCCTCCTCTCCCACCTCTCAAGTGATGCCGCTCGCCGGATCGACCTCTACGCAAGCCATACAATCTATCAGCGTACCTGGATTTGTCAAGCTCGCGTCCCCTGACCCCCACATTGTCTACACTCTCTCCATCTCTCTCCCTTCTCGCTCTTATTCGATCCAACAACGATACTCTGCCTTCTCGGCACTTCAGCAAACTCTCACTTCATCATGCGGTCAAGCACCACCTGCACAACTCCCTCCTAAACATTCTTCGAGTTGGCTCAACCCATTCAAGTTAGGAGGCAATTTGACCGATCAACAACTCGAGGAGAGAAGGGACGGACTGGAGAGGTGGCTGAGAGCCATATTGGCAGATCGAGATCCGAGATGGAGGAGTAGCAAGTCATTCAAGGAGTTCCTCGTAGCTCCAGAGGAAACCTCGTCTTCGAAAGAGGCAGGAGGAGACTTCGATCGAGATTGGACTTCAGCGGGATGGACAGAAGAGTACAAAGTACTCGAGGAATCGGCTCGTCAACTGAGAACATTACTCGACCAGAGAGACGCTCAACTCCTCGCAAACTCGTCTGCCGCTCATGGATCCGCGAAGGATGCGAAACAAGCTCTCGTCGACATGGTACAACGACTAGGAGGATTAGCGAAAGGGTTGCAAGGGTTGGCGAAGAATGGAATGACGGATGGAGAACTTTCTAGGAGGAGCGACATGGTTCAGAGAATGCAAGGGGACGTAGAGGATTTGGGTCGGAAAGCAGGGAACGCACCGAGAGTTGGAGCAGGAAGGAACGGAGGTAGGAGGGGAGAGGAGGAGGTCGAACCGCCGTCAGTCGCTCGACAAGCTTTACTCGGATCATCTTCGAACAAAGCGACGACACGAGTACTCGGAGTAGGAGCGAATGCACCTGAGACGGCGGAAACTCGACCACTCGACGATCAAGGCATCATGCAACTTCAACAGCAGTACATGGACGATCAAGATTCGAAATTAGAGAGCTTGACGGCGGCACTTCGAAGACAACGACATCTTGGAGAGATGATCAATCAGGAGCTAGCGTTACAAGAGGACGTGATCGATCAGCTGGAAGCAGGGACGGACAAGGTTAGCGGCAAGATCAAGAGTGCCTCGAAACAGATGAAGCGATTGTAGAACGTTTTCGTGAACCGATATCTTGTAAGCCCTTCGTTTCCTTTTCAGTCTCTCGCACTGACGAGCTGACCTTCGCTTGACCAATAGATCTTGTTTCCTTGTTTGTTGTAGCTCTAGTTGTCAGCTTCCACAATCCTCTTGTACTCTCGCAATCAATCACGTGTAGAATATCGATAAATTAAGTGATGTGCCGTTCCTACTCTATTGTGCTATCCAGATCCTTTGAACCACCTCACCACATCAGCATCCAATGCTTCCGTTTCTACCGCTCCTGTCGTTCCTTCGTTGAACTCCACTTCTTCGTTCTCCTTCTTCCCTCTCAATCTTTTCCTTTCGCTCAGCACACTCTCCGTGAACGAACTCAACTTCGAGCACATCTCAGGCCCTTTCCCTCCCCATCCCGCTACAAAATATTCAGCTCTCGTAAGAATGAGTTTGTCGAGGATCCCTTTGAGTCCCGAGTCGAGAGCGAAGAGGTCGTAATTGAGGGGTACCAGAGCTGTGAGGAGCTCGCCGGGAAGTAGAGAGGGATTGGAGGAGAGGATCGAAGTGAGGGTATGAATCGGGAGAGGGTCATTTCGTGCTTTCGAAGAGGAGGAGAAGCGTAAGAATGAAGGAAAGAAGAAGGAGGGATCATGTCTCAGGAGATGAACGAGACGTGCTGCTGCTGCTCGATGCGAAGATGTGAGATCCGTGAATGTGTCGGAGAGGGAGTGGGCGAGTCCACTAGAATCGGAGGAAAGAACGGAGTCGAGCGAGTAGTCGCTCGCAAGGTAAATGCTGTGAGGGGGGTCGAGTTCGGAAGAGAGGGATTCGAGAAGGGTTGCGAGAGACGTTGCGCAGGAGTAGAGCAGGTGGGATGGGACTGTCTCCATTCGCCAATGCGTCGCTGCGTAAGGAGAGAGATGATGCGCGATTGAAGTTGCTATGTCGTTCCAGAGGATCGAGTACGGCATCGGTGAGAACTCGAGGTAGTGAGGTCGTCGTGGATCGTTCTCGTCGTGGGAAGTAATAAGAGCGAGAGGTTGCAAGGACGGAAACGGCTCGAATACGGCGACCGAGGGTTCCTCTGACTCTGGAAGATCGACCTCCTCTGAGTCAAGAGTAAGGTCCAAAGGTGGACTAGACTCGCTCTTAGCTTCTCGAGTAGAGTTGAGGATAGGACTGGTGAGATCGGTCGAATTAGGGAGGAAAGTGGGAAAGATAGGGTATCGTAACTTGTAATCGATGAAGAGTACGTCTAAGGGTATAGATGATGCAGATGCGGGTATGAAGTTGGTTCCGGAAGGTATCGATGGAGAAGGGGAAGAAAGCGGAGAGAATCGGTTAAGGGACGAAACGAGGCTGTTTGAGAATCCGGCGAGTTGGAGGTCGTCGAAGTCTTGATAGTGAGGTGGAGCGTAGAAAGTCGAGGGAGGATCATAATTGAAGAGATCTTGGTACGGCGACAGACAGAAGGCGTCCAGGTCGAAGCCAGCGTCTTCCCTGACTTCCCCTTTTCTCTGTTGTGCGTAAACTTTCTTTCCCTCCGTCATGACTAATGCTCCCATTTTCTGTGATCCTCCATGACGCTCAACAGCTTGCAGCCACTCCTCCTGACCGACAACCGAAAGCTTGCGTTCGAATCGCTTCGTCCACTCCTCGACGTCGTAGTGAAAGGCGAAAGGGAAAGGTTGACAGGAGTGAAGTCGACTACCTCCGACATTTGGTAGGACAAGGGTTCGATTCAGCGAGATGGCGAGGAGACTGAGTTGATGAAGATGTTGTTGAGCTTTCGATTCTTGTTCCGTGATCCGGACGGGAAAGAGATAGCCGAGAGTCGGACGGTCGTCGTGTGTCATTCGAGATGAGCTAGAGGGTGAGGGAGAAGAAGAGGGCGAGGGCCAAAAGGTCACATTCGAAAAAAGGTTTGATGCGATCCTTCTCCGGAGATAGTTCCTTTCTTGCTCTTTCTGTTGCTGAGCTATCCGTTGTTCCTCGTCGTAGACTTCTGGTTTCCCCGTGACTGACTGGAGGACGACTAATCCGATTATTCCGATGATCAAGACGACAAATCCAATCTTCATCGCTCCTTTGAACGAATCCTGCTCCTCCTTCTTCGAGCGTCTGACCGAGGCCAGTCCATCGCTTGGATGCAGAAGTTCGTAGTCGACCGTCGAGGGAGGAAACGAGTTCGAGTTGGAGTTGGCGGAAGAAGGGAGGGAAGAAAGGGAAGAGAAAGGGAAAGTTTCGGTTTGAGGAGGAGAAGTAACGACGATTTGGAAGGGGCTCTGTACGCTGAGGGAAGCAGTCTGAGTTCTACGATGTCTAGTTCCAGCTGTTCGAAATTCGAAGAGGTCCAACTAAGGTCAGAGAAGCAAGTTCGACCGAGAGGTCTGGGGGAAAAGGGAGGGCTTGCTCACATTGGAAACCATTCATACTCCTATACTCCGTCTCGTATAATGCAACGTATCTGTCATAGGACGCCTGTCGAAGGAAGAGCTGCAGAATAGAAGTTGAAGAGAGGAAGAGAGGTGAGGGAAGCAGGGAAGTTCCAAGAATTTGGAGAGAGAGGGAATAATGAATTCGCAACTCGACGGGATCGCTACCGAAGCTTCTCTTTGCTTGACTCTATTCGATATCTCGCAGCTATCCTCTACCTTGGAGCAGTACATCCCAAGCGGTTCAACACATCGGTCAACGAATCGAGATCCCGCTCCTTCTTTACTTCTCTCCTCTCCTTCAACTTCTCCACATTCAACCCAACCCTCTTTACACCACTCAGCACACTTGCAGCCATTCAAGGAAGTCTCTAAGGATTTACAGGATGAGTCAAGTACAGCGTGAGTAGTCTTGATCTCTTCGCTCATTCCCCTCTCTCCTTCATCAATTCCCGATTCAAATCCATCCCAAATAAGCCTCACAACACCATTTTCGGTCAGGGCAACGATTTGAGCGAGATCAGTAATGGCTAAGACACTAGTTGGACATCAACAAGGCGGTATTGAGGAGGTACTCGTCGACTTGTTGATCAAGGTCCCTCTTTCGAACACTTGTTTCTCAACTGTGGGGTAACCACTCCTGCAGGAATCAGCGTCAGAATATGAGTGACCTACTGGGATGGTTAGCATGTTACAGCAGCTAGATTGGGTTCACTCCAATCTCTCTCTGAGGATTCATCACTGACTCTGGATCGGAATTTACCGTCGATCGCAATTTAGCTCCTCTACGTTCTTCCGCTGCACCTCCAACACCTCAAGAGATCGAACGCAAACTTGGATCACCAACTGCAGACATCCCTCCTCAACCTCAGCCAATCACGATTGAAGCAGTCGAACTACAGCGCAGACCGAGTAATCAAAGTCGAAGAGTGAGTTGCAGCTTCTCCTTCCTTCTTCTGTACTTGCTGGCGATGGCTGACCTCACTCCCCCCAGGGCCCTTCCTCTCAATCTGGAGGCGAAGAAGAAGAGAGTTTCCCCTCACCTCCTCGTCAAACCATTCCTCTTGCCGCGATCTCCGAAACCGACGATGCGCTCGCATCTGGCAGCGAGTCGGACGCTTCTTCCGATGGAGAACATCGCTCGCCACGACAGGGCTTCGCTCAGAAACCTACGGCTCCTTCGAGATTGAGTCGAGACAGTGGAGGACTCAGCGATAATATCGCACTTAAAAGTGGATATCTGATGAAGAAGGGAGAGAGACGTAAAGCATGGAAGAAGAGGTGGTTCGTATTGAGAGGAGGACAGCTCGCGATGTACAAGAGTGACAAGGTACGTTCCCTTTTTCAACAGTTCTCAAAATTTGGAATCTCTTCCTGACTGACTCCTTTCCCGATTCTCGTTTAATCCAGGAATATCGACTTCTCCGCTTAATTCCGATCAACGATATCCATATGGCTGCACCAATCGAGATGAAGAAGCATCTACACACCTTTGGAATCGTCACACCTCGTCGAACTTACTACGTCAAAGCCGAATCTGAAGGAGAAGTACAGCAATGGTGTCAAGGCATCGAAAGAGCTCGTCTCGACTCGAAAGGCGGACGAACCGCAGCTAGCCTCGATACTCCCACCGACGAGAACCTTCGTACTCCAATGGGTCACTCTCCTGCTCAAACTCCGACAGGTTACGCTTCCCCTTCCTCATCATCCGCCATCCCGATTCCCAACGCTCTCGATTCCTACCCCTCCCACTCGTTTCAACCTCACAGCTATGCGACAACTGCTTCGACTTCCCTCACATCCGCCTCGAACCTCGCTTCTTCATCCTTCACCTCGAATTCGAGCAGTGCCCAAGAATCCGCTCCTCAAATCTCTACCTCACCCCAATCGAACGCGGCCTTCCCCCATCAGTCATCACCCGGAGAATCCGATCTGCAACAACTCTCTTCCGAGGTCCAACGTCTCCGTCTTCCATCTCACGTCGATCCTACGCGTTCAATGAGTAGTGGAAGCGAGTCACTCGCACCCCCGGTCGGCCTCTCGAGTTCGTCTTATGGAGGATACGATTCAACGAGTTCCTACGACGCTTCTCGAGCGAGTCAACCAAGTCCTTCTCCCGGAATCGTCTCGAGTTCAGAGGATGAAGATGGATTCGAAGCTTACACGGGAGCTCAGTGGAGTACGCCAGGAGCAGTAGATCGAAACGCGCGAAGAGGCCGAAGCGACTCGTACTTTCAACAAGCAGTTCAAGCCCAACCTCCCCCACCTCAACTCGTCGCCCCTTCGATGTTATCCCCGCCTGTAGGAGGAGGAGGAGGAGGAGGAGCTATTGGTGGTGTAGAGAGCTCACAGAGTCAGAAGCAAGGTCAAACGGGTTTCGCAGATCCCAATAAAGTCATTTTGGCGGGGTACTTGATGAAGCAAGGGAAGCGGAAAACTTGGAGGAAGAGATGGTTCGTACTCATGAGTGGCATGCTCATGTACAGTCGGAGTCACATGGTACGTTCCGCCGGATTACCTTGCTCGGAAGATTGGAAGCTGATTCCACTCGACTTTACTCACAGGATACGAAAATGCATCGACAGATCCCTCTCTCGGCGATTCTGGACGCCATCGAATATGAGGCACCGCCAGCTCCAGTCAGGCAACGAACGCTTCCCCTCAACGGCTCCCTCTCACCCACTTCCGACGACTACTCTCGATCTCTCGGTGACGGAAAGAAGAATTACGAGCACTGCTTCAAAATCATCACGCCGAAAAGAACCTACCTCGTCTGTGCTCCGAGTGAGGAGGACGAGATCAAGTGGCTCGCAGCTCTCCAATGCCTCGTCGCGAGGAAATCCAGTCAAGGAGCTCCCATTACCTCGAGTCTCGCACCTCCCGCTTCCTCCTCGATTACCCAATCCCTCTCTTCACCGTTACCTACACCTTCTTCAGCTCCCTCGCGAGCCCTCTCTCAACGACAACAATCTCAAGACGAGTCAACTTCGAAACCTCCTCCCTCATCATCAGCTTCAAACCTTTCTCGACCGAGTCATGGAAGACATCGAAGTCTCACAGAGGCGGCACAGAACGCCGTGAGGGATGTCGAGAAGCGGTTTCACTTTCAAGGAGCGTCAGGATCCGCGAGAGCTTGAGTGCAGGAAACGCGAGGCAAACTGTTCATACTTTGTTATTTTCTCGAAATCTTTGACCCGTGTCATACTATCACGAAAGCAGTCTACTAGTGCATCTTGACAGCATGAGAGTGAGAGATGTGTGCGAACCTTTGAGAATTCAAGAGTTGTCCCTCAACCATGCGTTTTCGACCGCCAATACCTCTCCTACTGCTCTCAATCGGATGTTTGATCCTTCCATTCGCCTCTACTACACCTACAGACGGCGAACAGTACTCCGAATCACTGCTCCTGACCCCTTTCCCTGATGGCAAGCTCCACTCCGAATTTCGGTTCGAATTGAGCGGACCTTGGACAGAAGAGGCACCGTTGCTGGACTCGAATATCAACAGTAAGCTATTGACTATTCTAGCCGCACTACTGAAGCTTACAGAGTCGGGTTTCGAGCAGCACAACATCATTCAATCTTACCTCGACTCTTGACCTCCCTCACTCGACAGTTCCGCATCACTACGTTCCGATTGACGTTATCATCAGGAAGATGGAACCACAACTGGCCATTGCAACTTCCAGCAGAGTTACCTGCGAGCGGCATCGAACTCGTAGCTTGGTTGGAAACCCTCGAAGGAGAATCAGTGGAAGAGGAAGTCAAGCGTTGGGAGAGCTTTGTTGGAGCTGTCGGAGGATTGTTCTGTGCTGGAATTGAAGGACAAGCTGCGAGGAAAGAAACGAGTAGTCCGGTTTGGAGTTATACTTTTGAAGGAGAAGGAGACGAAACTGGTCAGTTCAGAGTCCTCCTAGCTGACCGGTCGAGCGGAGGAAAGAGTCATCGCTGACACTCTTCCATCACAGAACATCGACTCTATCGACTGGCGATGCCTCGTCTCGCTGCGGCTTGTACCGAATCCTTGACACCATTCCTTTCTCTCCTCCCTTGTTCTTCGCACGCTGGTCTCAGCTCTCTCCTGAACCCGCATCGATTGTTCGACGGCGAGTGGACGTTGATCGATATCGGAGTCAAGCGCTTTGCGCAGGAGATCAAAGTAGACTTGGGTGGCGGGAGTGTAGTCGATCCAGTGAGAAGGGACAGAATAAGCGGTCAACTTGGACGAAGGCGTGAGTATTGACCTCCTGGCCAGAGTCTATAGTGAACTGACGAGGCTTCGATCGTCTCCCAGGATTCTCATTTTCAAGTCTCTACGACAGAACTCTCAAGACCGCTTGTCCCGTCGCTACTTCGTCGCAAGTCCAACTCGTTGTTCCCGTCGACTCCATCAACCCTTTCGAGATTGAGCCCAGTCTATCGAAAGAGCTAAAGCACATTGATGGACGAGACATGGTAGTTTGGAATCCGAAGAAAGGTGAGTTCTATCGTACCTTCCTCTTTACCTTCCTCTTCTCCAGCTTCAATTGACTCCCGATTATCGCAGCGGTCGACTCGGCGGCACTCGACGTTCGAATGACATGGCCGGACGAGAATCCCTTTCGTTATCGTGCGTTCTTGTTCGCTCACCGAGATCTCCCATCGGAGTCCCTGGCTAAATATTCACTTCTCGTACGATACAGCGCAAGCATCCGATATCTCAGCACTTCCCATCTCTGCGCGACGAGTATTGGAGGGCTACGGCCAGGAGAGAGGAAGGATCGGAGTCGAGATCACGAATAATCTTGCTCGAGAAGTTGAAGTCGTTTGGGTCGAAACTTGGCCATGGTGGATTCGAGGATTTGTCAGCTCGATGGAGAACGTAGTGGAGACCAACTCGTCGAAAGGTGAGCTTCAATCCTCGTTGATCGCTCGCTTCGCCCAAAAAAAGATTACTCACCTTTGTTCTGTCCAGCTGTCGTGAGTGATATCGATTACGCTCCTCCGATTGCTCGATCTCGACCGACAACACTACAAGTCCGCCTTCGACTGCCTCCCACTTCGACTTCTCGTCACACTCTCGACTACGAATCGTCTGCGTTGTGGTACACAGAGTACCCTTCGGATGCGAATCGAGGCTTCTCCCTTCCCGGAGCTATCATCAGCCTACTCGACGAATCGCCGTCGTCAAATGCGAAGTCGCTCTTCAAGCTACAAACTCCGACAACTCTCATCTCGTTACCTTTGCCTGATTTCTCGATGCCTTACAACGTTATCATCTTGACTTCTACAACGATTGCTTTATTCTTCGGCAGCGTTGTCAATGGTATGGTACGGCGGTGGTTCTGTGTCGATGTAGAAGGTGAGGAAAAGGTGAAGAAGCAATAGATCTTTCGCACGTTTCGCAAACTCGGCGTTTCTAGCTTCGCTGAAGTTCCTCCATCTCGCGCTTCGTTCCTTCTATGTATCGGCTCGAGGCACGTGTAGGACGTTCGAAGATTCTGAGCTTCAGGTTGTGGTAAATATACAACGAATTCGACCTTGCGAAGGAAATCTCAACTTGCGACTGAACCGGTTCACGCTCATGGTTTCGCATACTCGCTCAACAGGTACAATCGAATGTCAAGAGTCGTTCAGGAGACAAAGGATTACTTCCGGAGGGATCCACTACTTCGTCTCGCTTCTCATAGCCGGACTTCGTTTCAAAAGAAGGGGAAATGAATCGCGATCATTGCGGTTCTTCGACAGGGAGATTGTCAACGAAGATTTCACTCAGAGTCGAGCGTAACGACCTTTGCACGATTCAGAAGAACCCGAAGAATTTAGACGGATCGTCGATTGTCGTCGATTAACCATTTTGGAATAAAGTGGAAACGAGAAGTTCTTGTCAGTTGATCGATCACCATCAACCACCACAAAGCAAGTAGACTCCGACTCAGCAAAGACCAAGACCAAGTCGCTCTACGAGCATACTCCCTTGCATCGGTCTCTCCCTCTCGTCCTCTTGAAACACCTCCACACACCAATCGAGTTTCACACCAAAACCTCTTTCGCTTCCACTCGGCACAACTCGCACAGTAAGGTACAGAGGTTCAGTAGCATCGTAGGAGTCGCAAGATACCCATCGAATGGTCCAGCAGACATCAAGTCAGCCTTCGACCTCTTCAACCTCTTCTGCTTCCGCTGTTCGACCTGATCCTTCCCATCACTCCACATCTCGAGATCCTTCCGATTCAAACCAACAAGATTCAAATCGACCTAGTAGCTCTCCTCCAGCCGTTCGGTCCTTCCCGATAGTCCGAACGGCGAGTATGAGTGGTCCAACTTCGCCCCGCCCCTCTCGACCTTCAGTAGCTGCCCGACCATCTTATATCGCACTCCCTCCTCCCTCGACACACAACGGTTTCTCAATTCCGCATTCACATCCTCCAGATGTAACCTCCCCAATGGCAGAGCGATCGGTCTCTTCGGCGGAATCCTCTGGAAGTCGAGTCGCCCCAGATCTTGGTGGAAGTTCTGCTCGTTACTTTCCGATGAGGACCGTCATGTATCCCTCGAACAGTTCAGATCGAGTTACTTCACCGTCGACTACGAGTAGTAAGAGGAGTAGAGGAGGAAGTGAATCAGTAGTGTCGGCGACGAAACCTGAAAAGGGTGGGAATCGGTCGAGCATCATCGGGAGGGTTAGTGAGCAAGGGAACGAAGATCATGAACCGGTGGAACGACCGAATCTACAACGGAGGAACTCGAGTAGTCAGACTCCGACAGGTCCAGAAACGAACGGAAACGGTCGACATTCTCGACGACCTCCTTCACACGCCTCTTCACAAGAGAAGCCAGAATCACTCGATCCTTACCTACCAGAGCCCACTACGCACGCCAAGATTGGAGATCCAGATTCGGACGACGAAGGAGCAGCTGAAAAGGAGGAAGTCAAGGAATCTTCTCGGGTTCAGGAGCACGATTTTGGTGATGAGGCGGATAGCGGAGCGAGGATGAGACCAGTCAAGACCAAAGTCAACTTCGACGAGCGAGAACCGGCGAGTACAGAAACTCCATCTCGAAGCAGTTCAGCATCGAGTCGACCGCTCATCCTCACTTCTCGGTTCGAACATCAAGTGACGGACGATGGAGAGATCTTGATCTTGACGGGTCGTGAAGGGCAATTAATGACTTGTGAAGACGAGGTAAGCCTTCTTTCGAGCGCTTCAAAGCATCGATCTAAGAATTGACCACTCTTCTTCTCTTCAGCCTATTCACGCTCCTGGAGCGATTCAAGCTTTCGGAGTCCTCATCGCTTTCGAACAAGAAGAGGATGATCGTCTCGTGGTTCGTCAAGTATCGGAGGTGAGTCTTCCTCGTCGAAAAGAATCTCTACTTTTGCCTAATCTCGTGAACCGTTTTTTCGCAGAACTCCGGTTTCATTCTCGGTCTTCCTCCAAAAGCCCTCTTCCAGGTCGACTGTCTCACCCACCTCCTTCCCGAAGATGAAGTCGACGCGCTCTTCGACGCTCTCGATGCGGTGGATGAGCGGGACAACGATCCTTCGAACGAAGAAACCGGTCCCTACACTTTCACTCTGTCCGGATTCGGATTACCTGGTACCGGTACACGAGACGCACAGAGTCCCGAGCGACTCGAATGGACTTGTCACGCTGCCGTTCACCGACCAACTCGCAAAACTCGCCCGAACCTTGTCGTCCTCGAACTTGAACTAGTCGATGATCAACTGAACCCGCTCAACACGATTCCGGATGAACCGATGACGGAAGACGAACGAGTGGGATTCGCTGAACCGGAAATGTACGGAGAAAAGGGTGTGATCAATCCGACAGAGGCGGAACTGCTCGAATCGACCGTTTCACTCGCGAAACCATTACGGGTCTTGGCACGAGCGAAAGCTACACAGGCGAGGCGAAGGAACAAACAGGCTTCGAGAGCGATGGGGGAGATGGACATTCTTGGGTTACTTGGTCAAATTAATGAGCAGTTAGGAAAGGCGGAAGATCTCGCATCGTTCCTCAAGGTGCGTTCTCCTTCTCCTTTACACTCGCTCGCTCTGTGTGCTGATCTCGGCGATCGTTTCTACAGGTTGTCGCTGGCGTCTTTCGAGAACTGACAGAGTTTGATCGAGTGATGGTTTATCAGGTTCGTTCCCCAATGCTTGCATTCTTGATATCGACAGAGGCTGATTTCCGGTATCCGCGTCCAGTTTGACGAACAATGGAACGGTCGAGTCGTCGCAGAGCAGGTCGACTGGTCTCGAACGAAAGATTTGTTCCGAGGACTCAATTTCCCAGCTTCCGACATTCCCGCTCAAGCTCGAGAGCTGTATCGAATCAACAAGGTTCGAGTACTGTATGATCGAGATCAACCAACGGCTCGATTATGTTGCAGAGATGTTAGCGAAGTAGACCATCCTCTCGATATGACCCATTGTCACCTACGAGCGATGAGTCCGATTCATATCAAGTGAGCTTGCATCTCAGCCTCCTCTGTTTCTTTCGCTGACTGTGTTCGTCGAATGTACAGATACCTCGGCAACATGGGCGTGAGATCTTCAATGTCTGTTTCGATTACCGCTTTCGGAGATCTCTGGGGTCTCCTCGCTCTTCACACCTACGGACGCTACGGACATCGAGTCTCTTTCCCCGTCCGACAACTTTGCAAGCTCCTTGGAGAATCGATCTCTCGCAATATCGAAAGAATCTCTTACGCTCGTCGACTTCAAGCAAGAAAACTCATCAACACCGAAGCATCGGATGCGAATCCGAGTGGATACATCGTCGCAAAGGCTGAGGATTTACTCGACCTCTTCCACGCCGATTTCGGTATTCTGAGTATTGGCGACGAAGCAAAGGTACGCAGAATTCATGATTTGCATCGATACTTTAGCTGATCAAGCTCTTCTCCCTTGCAGATTCTCGGTCCCGTCAAGAACTCGCAAGAGCTCCTAGCTGTCCTCGAATACTTGAGAGTCAAGTGCTTCACGTACGCCTGCTCTCGATCTTCTCTTTCACATCATCGATTTGCTCAACGAGAACTTGTAACTCTACAGCACGATGCAACATACAACTGACATCAAGCAAGACTTCCCCGATATCGAGTATCCGCCTGGTTTTGGACTTGTTTCCGGAATGTTGACGGTTCCTCTATCGAACGAAGGAAAAGACTTTATCGTCTTTTTCCGTCGAGGAGTCGTTGCCGAAGTTCAGTGGGCCGGAAACCCTTATGCAAACAAGACACAAGGTGATGGCTATCGACCTCTCGAACCACGAGCATCGTTCAAGATCTGGACGGAGAAGGTTACTGGAAAAAGTCGTGCCTGGACAGATGAAGAGAAAGAAACGGCTGGTGTGCTGTGTCTCGTTTATGGTACGTCTTACACTCGCTTCACGATCTTCTCGACTTGATTACATCGCACTGACGTTATCTCGCTCTTCTCTTTCAGGTAAATTTATCGCTGTTTGGCGAGAAAAGGAGAACGCTCTCGCAAGAAGTCAACTCACGAATCTTCTTCTCGCCAACGCGAGTCATGAAGTTCGAACTCCTCTCAATGCCATCATCAAGTGAGTCTCCTTCCTACGTCATCTTTCTGAATTCGAATGACTGACTTGGCTCGACTCGTCCAAAAGTTACCTCGAACTCGCTCTCGATGGACCGATACAAGGCGAAGTTCGAGACAACCTCGTAAGAAGTCATGCTGCTTCCAAATCTCTTATCCATGTCATCAACGATCTTCTCGTGGGTCATCTTTCCCTCGCAAGCGACTCGAGGACGCAAGCTGATCCGACGGGACTCGTGTCTAGGATCTCACTCGCACGGAGAAGGGTAACGAGCTCTTCCTCACGGATCCTTTCGATATCGGAAAGACGCTGTCCGAAGCCGTCGATGTTCACCGCGAAGAATGCGAGCGAAGAGGGTTAACGCTTGATGTCGTCGAGAATCCCTCCGGAACTCCCTCGACACTACTCGGAGATCGAGCAAAGGTTCGACAGATTGTGACGAACGTAGTTGGAAACGCTCGTGAGTTTCAGACGCTGCTCGTGGATCAGTTGGATTCATCGCTGACCATTATCTACCGTCAGTCAAACACACGGAAGAGGGTGGTATCCTTATCGAATGGGGTGAAATGGTCGACTCGAACTTGCAAGATGCTTTCAACGAGAAGAAAGACTCGATTCGAATCGGAATTTCTGTGTAAGGGCATTCTCGAGAAGCACGATCTCTATTTCCTTCAAACTGACTCTGATCTCCCTTGACAGTACCGATACAGGTTCCGGTATTCCTGAGCGAAAGCTCGAAGCTATCTTCCGCCAATTCGAGCAAGTTTCAACGGTTGGAGATCAGGAGCGATCGGAAGAGTCGGAAGCTTCTGTCGGTCTAGGGTTGGCTGTGGTCGCGCGAATCGTTCGGTCAGTCCTCTTTCTCCTTTGGATGAAACAGTTGACAGGATTGGCTGATGAGTTCGACCGATGCTATAGGAATTTGGAGGGTCAATTACAAGTCGAATCGAAAGTCAACGAAGGATCAAAGTTCACCTTCATTCTTCCATTCCGACTAGCTCAGCTCGACAGCTCTCCGCCAGGACAGCAAGCAATCGACGGTCCAAATGGTTCAGGATCTGATTCGCAAGATCGAGTCGTCGTTCCCGGCGCAGAACGAGACCCCCTCGTTCGACGAAGGAGCAAGGCTTCGACTGGTTCCCGAACATCAGCGGAATCCTCTGGTTGCTCCGACATCGACTCACTCATCAACGCGATGTCGTCTTCGCACATGGATCAACAAGGCCGATCGCCGCAAGGGCCTCACTCTGCATCTTCCCGCTCTTCCCGATCAGCTCTCTCCTTCCGCACTGCTCATTCGGGACAATCAGGGGCGCCATCTTCCTCAGCCGTCACGCCATTCCTCAACTCTTTCGATCGCGGCAAGAAGGACAAGAGAGGTGAAATGGTTGTCAAGGACGCGAAAACGCCTCTACGAGCTTCTCGTCTCTCTTCCGATCACTCTGCCGAACCCACTTCCAGCTCTTCGCCTATGCAATCACCCGGATATGTCAAGGACAATCCTCTCAATTCAGCGCACTCGCAATCTTTCGGAGGTGCCGCTTCCTCCTTCGAATCTCCTCCTCCGCTCTCGCCTTCTGCCCCTCTCCCTAGATCTGTCAACGAACAACCTTTCGGACCTCCAACTCGACCTTCTCCAGCTCATCCTCCGTCTATCGAAGATCATACCCCTCGACCGTCGACTCCCACATCACCTCGGAAAGCCCAGGAAGGCTTCTCCTCGTCCCACAGCGCCATTTCTTCCTCGCAGAGTGCTGTCTCGTCTTCTCGAGGTGCACCTTCGTCACACTCCGGATCTGGATCTAACACGTCGAGTCTGCGACATGTTAGCGAGTTCCGCAAAGGTTCGATATCGAGTGCGACTACTGAAGGAATTCCAAAGATGCGAGTACTTGTCGTTGAGGATGAGGTGAGCACTCTCTCTCTTTCTACTGCTCGGCTACACTTAGAGTTCAGCACTGATCCAAAAAGCGTCAATAGATGGTGAACCGAATGATAATTCAACAACGACTCAGAAAGGATGGTCACGATGTCGTAGTCGTTGAACACGGAGGAGCCGCTGTACGCAAGTTCAAGGAAGATCGTAACTTCGATATCATCCTCATGGATTTGCAGATGCCGATCATGGGCGGACTCGTAAGTTCTCGTATTTCCTTTTCATCTCTCTTAAAATCTACTTCACTGACACGAACCATTCTCGAACCTGACAGGAAGCGACGCAGAACATCAGGAAGCTCGAACAAGAGTCACCTCTTCCTGAATCGGATCGAAGGACTTCGAGCATACTCAACAACCGAGTGCCAGTCTTTGCTGTCACGGCTTCTCTACCTGAGCGAGACCGGGGGACGATCGTCTCGGCCGGTCTCGACGGATGGGCTCTCAAACCTCTAGCATTCGATCGACTGCGTGAACTCATGCGAGGTGCAACTGATACGGAGAAACGAGATGAAAACGTTTACACGTGCGTTCTTCTCCTCATCGCTTCTTTTTAACCTATAGTTAACCTGACTCTCTCTCGATAGGCCCGGTGCTTGGGAACGAGGAGGATGGCTTTCGAAATCACCTTCACCGACATCTTCCCGAAAATCTTCAGAAATTCGACGATCTCGAACTTCGCAATCCAACGATACCCACAACTCGAACGACTCGAGCCGAGTCTTCTAATCTTGTATATTCACGCTTTCTGACAGGTTTCATGGGATAAAAGATACACGCATAATTCTAGTAACTTGTTGACACAATCACCGGTTTTCCCTCTTTTCACCTTTCTTTTGTTCACCTTTGGGAATTTATCTTTCGCGACTCGTTTTTAGTTCATTCTCCTACCGTACCATCATCGCACGAATCGTTTGTTATAGTAGTCATATACAGTCTTCACTTTCTCTTCGTTTTCTCGCAGCGGTCTCTCGGGCAATATAGCAAGCAATGCGCTAGGGATTTCTCTCTTTGTCACTGGTTACTGCACTATCGAGAGATGTACTGCGACCCATTACAAGTCAGACTCGTTCGAAAGTAGCTGGTTCTGAATCGTCTCTTTTCTCGTCTGCACTTCTGCTCTCCCTGTAAAGTTCTCGTGCCGTCACGGCAGCATGTATAGCTACCCGCAAAGGACGAATCGAGATTAGCAGCTGCTTCAGGAGAGACTGTGCGCACCTCTGCACGCTTGGACTTCTGGCAGTCAAGCTTCGGATAGAGAGAATCCAACCTCGCTTTCGATCTCGCTTCGCATACCACACTGCCCTCTGGAGGTGGACTAGCAGTAACCCACGCGGGAAATGCAGGGCCTGAGGACTAGACACTTTAACGAATTCTCATCGCACTGTAGTTTCAAGCGAATCCTGTTCAATCCACACGAAGTCGCGCTGTTCTGTCGATCGGCTCGAATCGAATCGAGGCGTATTGCGCTGTAGAAGCCAGCCTATTGGCTCAGACCCGAGGTACTTGAAGATCTCGAAGTCGAGAATCGCGGCTTCGCCTTGACTGCGAGAGAGATGAACAGCGCTCGAACAGAGAGAGAAGCCTGATGCGCAAGAGCTGAGCTGTCAAGCCAGGGGACTGTACAAGAGCCAATCCGTCTTGATATCTGGCGATATTTTGGAAGCGGTGGAGTCGCGAGGGAGAGAGAGAGAGAGCGGCGAGAGATGACATCGTTCTGCACGAGAGACCGGCGTAGCCTGGAGCAGTGCACTCACAGTACTCATCAGAGCTCGGTGAAAATTGTAAGAAGCTCAGTGAGGCGCAAGAGGGAGAGAGATCGAGCAAAAAGTTTGCACCAGCTCTAGCTTCTCGACTTCACACTCGCTGCACTCGATCAATCCTATAGACCTTCATTAAGCTCACTTCAAGATAAGTAGCCATGTCCAAGCTCGTTCGTCTCTTTCCTTCCCCTCGAATGTCGATTCTCAGATCTTGATCTAATATGCTCGGAGTCTTCCCTCTCTCAACCTTTATCGCTATACAGAAGCTTCTATACGGGTCCAGTAAGCACTGGACTACCTACCATCCCGTCAATGATTCGATCCGAGGTGGCAAGTCTACTTCTTCATTCGTAATTTCTCCTTCAAACATCGCAACTTTCGCGGGCGAGCTAGGTGAGTATCAGTACTTAACTTCAAGTATGGTCTCCGACTAACACGGGCAATGTACAGATATCACCGCACTCGGAGGAGCAGGTTTCGCATCTCAATCTACCACTTTTGAATCACCTCGTCTCTCCCTCCCCTCCTCTACCTACTCTGGCCTCTCTATCACTCTCTTACTCCCATCAAATGCAACTCGAGATTCCGAGAAACAAGGAGGGAAAGTCGAACCTGTCCAACCGAGGAAATTCGTCTTGGTTCTCAAGAACACGAAACCTCCTACTCGACCTGACGGTAGAAGGGAGAGTGTCATCTCGTACGAATTCGAATTTGATGTCGAGGACCTCGCACGAAAAAGTTCGGACGACGTGACTTCAGACGAGGAAAAGAAAGTTGGAGGAGAGAAAGGGAATCGAGAGGTCGAAGTCTCAGCGGAATGGAGCGAATTCAAAGCTACTTATCGAGGGAGACCGAAGGAGGATGCGCCACCTCTCGATCCTTCAGATATCTACGAGTGAGTCCGGCTACTCTATGCTATTCAGACGAGAAACTGATCATTCTTTCGCTTCAAGATTGAGCTGGATGTGTCGCTCGTCGTTCGGTTATCAAGCTGGACCTTTCTCACTAGATATAGTGTCTATATCAGCCATGAGACGTTCAACTCGAGACGGTTTGATGGGATTTGCTCAACGGATATGGACTCGCTTCTTGAACTTTTTCTCTCAGTTCGGCAGCTTCTGTATCGGGAGAAGGAACGGGTCGATCAGACTAGACTAGTGAATAACTGCAACGTATCGTATACCTTTATCGTATACCTTTACAACTCAGAGAGAACTACAGGACAGAAAGAGACGAGAACAGAGAGAAAGACGAAATAACGGGCATTGAGGATCGAGATGGGGAAGGAGCAACAATCAAGGAAAGACAGTAAGTACAAAGTGAGCAGATGTGTGTGCGAGAGAACCCTTTCTACAAGTACAGTACAGATGAAACCCCAAATCCTTTTGAAACGAGAGGTTTTGCGTTATCCAGCGAGAGAGAGGAAAAAGAGAAGGGAAGGTTTAGGCGTATCCGGGTAATGCTTCGATTTCGTCCCTGTGCGTGACGGCAGGGGTAGCGATTGAAGGTGGAGGTAGATCGAGGGAAGAACGGGAAGCGCGAAGGTAGGAAGTCAAGTTTCCATCGTACAGTGGCGGAGCCCTGCAGAGTCGCAGAAACGCTCAGGGTGAGCGGAAGCTATGACGAGACAGAGGTGAGGCAACATACGATAAGAGACCTCTTCCTAATCCATCACCCGCACCAGCACCTGCGATCCTCCTCGTTTCCTCTCCTCTCACTCCCGAATCGACGACAATAGTCTGAGTAGCCGAGACCGTGTTCGACCGAGATCTCCTTCCACTCATGAGTGAACTCAAACCTCCTGATCCACTTCGGTTCCTGTTCGAGTTCGTGGGAGTGATAGTTGCTGAATCGTCGTTCAAGTCCAATTCCGCATCTGAGCTCTCGCTACTTCCCATTCCACTCGCATATCGGTTGCTTCCTCTCCCGCCTTCGAATACACGTTTGATGACACTCTTGCTAGGTCTCCTCGCGGCATTCCAAGCTTCCAAACCGAGTTCCGAAGTTGGGAGAAGTACGACTGGACCAGCGTTTGATTTGGTGAGAGATGCGACGATCGCGAATGCTTGATAGTGATTACGAAGTACTCGACCCAATTCGCTATTTTGGGCAGAGTATCAGATCAATCTTGATCGAGGGGGAGAGAGAGAGAGAGAGGAAAGAGAGTAAACTTACACCGCCCTCAAATACAGAGTTAACAAGTGTAACTTGCGTAGTACTTGAGCTTGATTCCCACCGTTCATCCATTTACTGTAAGGTAGAAGAATGCGAAAGTGTGAGCTAATCTCAGTATTGTGGAGAGAGAGCGGGAAGGAGCTCCGCAGTTGATAAGACTGACCTGTAAGTGTAGGCCAACAGTACTTCTTCCGTCTCTTCTGGTCTACTAGATCGTTCCAATAGTTTCCCTACTTTCTCCTGACTGATTGTCATTGCTTGAGGACGAGATGGGGAAGAAGCTAAGAAGGACTCGAGAGTGGAGGAATTTGTCTTGATTCACTTTTGCTCGGTCTTGTTCAGCGTTTTCGTGATGCGAGGATGCTGGTTCTAGAGATCGATAGTAGTTGAAAGAGACGAGACTTGAAAAGTGGGAGGAAGAGAGAGGGAGAGAGAGATACGATCGACCTCGAGAGCGAAATTCGCAACGTTCCGAAAAAGATCGAGGCTTTCTTTTCCTCGCGAGCACTTCTCCCTCAACCGGCGACCATCTTCTTCCTTGTTTAGTAGGCTTGTTACCCTAGTCTGAGGGGGGTTCGCAAGAATAGCTACTTCTCGCGCAAAAATCGTCGATTTCTTTCTTTAGCGTTCTTCCGCAAGCTTAATGCTCGGCCAGAGCTTGTTCTGACGACGTCTGCGAAGGACATTGCGTGACGCGATACGAAGCTACGTCGAGTGCGTCCTCACAAAGAGAAGAACGGGGTCGGAAAGGGAAACTCTCAGAACAAAAAAGGGGTATGCACTACTTTTCTTCGAATTTGTCGTATGATATGAAGCTCTCCTGCCAATCACGCCGTCGACCAGCTCAAGCGATCTTGATGATGAGTTTACCGGAAGTTTTGCGACCAGCTGTCAGAAGGAAGCTGCCCAATCAGTCCAATTCGAGGGATTCGAACGAGACTGAAGGAGCGAAGACGCACTGATATCGATTTGACTTTGTTTGATCCCCTCGGTTGTGAGAGGGTATTCACCGTGAAGTGCCAGTTTCAAGTGTCCTTGTTTGACGATTTCGAACAGTTCAGTAGCGTAATCATGGAATTCTTCGGCAGTGTGAACGTATTGATTGAGCACAGGACGACAGACTGTCAGCAGGCAGACCCAATCGTCAGTGAGGGACTGGAAGAGCATGGAGGCGAGGTTCGACAAACTGACCTTTGAGGTTCTTCGGTCCGAGTCGTAAAGGAGCGAAGGGCGCGACTGGACCTGAGGCGTTCCCCAAGCTTACGAGAGTACCTTTCCTGCATACTCGACCGATGTATGTCAGTTTCTGCACGCGTACTCAATCTAAGTAAGCGAGACGCACCTTCTGAGTAAATCGAAATCCATATCGAAAGTATCTTTCCCGACTCCATCGAACACAGCGTGTACTCCTCGATCAATCCCTTCACCACCCGTCAACTTGTACACTTCCGAGACTACATCACGACCTTCTCCGTACAGGATAACGTGCTCTGCTCCTGATTGCTTCGCTAATTCTGCTTTCTCTTCGGAGGAGGTGGTACCGATGACGTGAGCGCCGAGATGAGAGCAGCTGAGGTAAGGGAGATCGCGACGAGTGAGCAGGTATCGAGAGAAACGGAGGAAAAAGGAGAATTTAGGTCAGTATCTTCGCATTCTGCAGCTTCTTGACCAGGCCAGGAAGAGGAGATTGAGCTCACAGTTGACAGAGTAGACGGCCCAATCCACCAGCGGCAGCTTGCACGAGAATCCATTGACCTTCCTTTACTTCATGAGCTTCTCGCACAAAGGTCAAAGCTAAAGGAGTGGGAGAGGCGGATCACACTGTCAGCTCGAAAACAATGACATAGCTTCACTCAGAGAGTTTCAGCTCACCGGTCAAGCCTTGAAGGATGAGAGTAGCAGCATCTTTCGTCGAGACGCCTTCGGGGAGTTTGATCGTTTTGATTGCGGGAGCCAAAGCGTATTCGGCGAAAGAACCACCAGGAGTGTAGGCCTGTCGGATATCGTATCTCAGTGCTGTCCTTTGCGGTTTAGGGAAGTGTCAAGAGAACGTACAGCAACGTTGTCTCCAACTTTGTAACCAAGTTTCGCTTCGTCGACTCCGTCTCCGATTGCGACAACTTTTCCAGCGCATTCGTTT
The DNA here is from genome assembly GCA_016617785.1 of Sporobolomyces roseus. Classification (NCBI taxonomy): domain Eukaryota; kingdom Fungi; phylum Basidiomycota; class Microbotryomycetes; order Sporidiobolales; family Sporidiobolaceae; genus Sporobolomyces; species Sporobolomyces roseus. Next base: position 1,440,123 of record JADILM010000001.1, read on the forward strand.
CCGAGAGTGTAAGGCATAGGTAGCTTGTAGATACCCCCTCGTTGATCTGAATACCAATGCGAAGAGTAATCGAGTCAGCCGCGGTTCGAGAGAGTTCCTCGAAGCAAGTCGAATCCACGTTTGACTGACAGGTATCGATGAAATTGACTCTGTGGAGATTCACGAGAGCTTGTCAGTTTTACACGAGCTCTAAACAGCGAGAGAAGGAGACTCACCCGGCATATTCAGTTTGAATGAGCACTTGACCAGGACCTGGCTTCGGTACTTCGATCTCGTGCACGTTGATGACATCTAAGTCACCTTGTTCCTTGATCTGACAGGCTTGCATTTTGGTAGGTAGCGACATGGTAGAGAAGTGAAGTTGCTGATTCAGCGGTATAAGTGGGGAGGAAGAATTCTTGAGGAGGGCAAGCTGAGAGTTCAGGCGATTGATAGTAGTACTTGTAGATATCGTCGAAAGGCGTGAGCAGGCGAAAGTGCGAGTTGCAGCAGAACGGAGCATAAAATGAGGGAGGAAGAGAAGAATCTTCGCAAAGTTTCGCTCTCGACATTCGCAAAGTCTGACCTTTTTGCTGGTTACGCGGCTTGCAATCTCTCAGCGAAGCGCCACGGTGGGAAAGCGGAACGAAAGATGCAAATCGATTGCGATCCAACGAACGAAATCCCCGAAAAAGTACGAAACTGCAAAGACGAAAACAAACGTCGACAGCGGTTGGAAGGAAGGACAAGTTATTCAGCCGAATAAAGAGGGAATAGTAAACAGAGGTGCGAATAGAAGAAATGTCTGTGGAGACCCGACAAAGCAAACAACGAAAGAAAGAATCGAAAGGAGAATGGACAGTTTGTAAAAGGTATCAAAGTGGAGCAGTGTAAAGGTATGCAGAGTGAGTCACAGATTTGCGAGTGGTATAGAGATAGCGATAGAGGGGGAGTTGCGAGCGAGTAGCGGAGAGTAGATGGTAGAGAGGCGAGGGGAGTTTTCAGAAAGTGTTGCCGAAATCGAATCCGTCTAAGCCCTGAGGAGACCAATTCGGGAGACCTGTCCCGTTTGACTTCTGGTTATAAGATTGAGTATCGATTCCGTTGAGGTCGTCGCCAAAGGTAGACGAGGAAAAGTCGAAACCCCCCTCCAATCCGAAATTGTCGAAAGATGAAAGACCATTAGCGATGGCGGTATCGTTGTATGCCCACGAGGTACCGGGACGAGAAGTGGCTTGAGGATCGAGGGACATGGAGAGAGAGATCGAGTCAAAGGAGGAAGGGTCTAGTGCCGCCGAGGTAGGAGGTTTTGGGTTGCTAGTCGAGAAAGACGGACTTGCTTCGAAAGCATCCGGAGTGACGAACGCCGATGAGGCAGAGGTACCACCGATCTGCTGAGTCTCCGAGGTGCCTTTCCTGGCGGTAGACGGAAGTTGATGTCCGTTTACGTTCGAGTGAGGTGAGAAGGTGTCGTCAGAGGTCGAGCTTGTGTCGGGTCGCAAGCTTGGAGCCGAGAGGGAAGACTTTGCTGAGCCGTTCGTGTCGGAGTAGAGGGGTTGTGATTTAGCGGTAGACGGCGAAGTCGACAGAAGGGGAGCTGTTGTCGAAGTCGAAAAGGGGAGGAACTGGGCGATTTCGAAGGGATTGAAGTGAGGTTCGTTCGTCTGTTGTCCGACGACAGGAGCTTCGAGGTTACTCGTGGATCGATTCCTCGTCTTCGTCTTTCCAGTTTCCCCTTCATCCGAATCGACGTTCTTCCTTTTTCGAGAGTTCGTCACAGACCTCTTCGGATCATTCGACACTGAGGCAGGAAGACCAAGTCCGATTTGTCCAGAACTTGTCGAGAAGGGTGCGACATGACCAGCAGCAGCGACTGCAGATTGAACTGGATCAGGGAGAGATGAGCCGTTCGAAGCCGGAGTCGGAGGTTTCGCTATAGGGGCAGCGATGGTTGTCGAAGGTGCTGGTGCGGAAGCGGTCTCTTGTGGTGTCGAAGAGGTTTCTTGCGGAGGAGAAGTTGTCGAAGATTGCTGAACTTGCGATCCATTCGAAGCGGCCGCCGTCGCATCGGCGTTCTTGCGAAGTGCTCTAGCTTGTTCGAGTAGGTCTGCTGAAGTGACGACTTTCTCTTGCGGTCGAGGTGGAAGTTGGTGTTGAGCGTGAGGATTCTCCGTTGTCTGTGCGAGAGGGGGACGGGCGAGAGGAGAGGAAGCGGTTTGAGAGGGAGATGGTATCGGCAAAGGAGCGTACGAAGTAGGGTTGGCAAACATCGACGATTTGGTGAGGAGCGGGTCTCGGATCGGTTGTGGAGATTGGATCTGAGTCTGATTCGTAGGAGCGAGGTGAGAATGGCCGGAGAGAGGGGAAGGAACAGGGATCGGCTGAGATTGAGGACTCGATTGATACATGTTCGAAGGAGGTCGAGAGATGCCATTTGAAGGACTCGAGGAGGCCGAGGAGGGTCCCGTCGTGCCAGCGCCCAGAACTCTTCTCGCTTCCTCCATAGCTCTTTGCTTCTCCCTCAATTTGATCATCTGAGTCGCCCAAGTGTCTTCGAAAGGGGACAAGATACGATGGTAGATCTCCTTGATGCGAGCATGCGCTGCAGACGAGCGAGATGATATCGAGAGGAGGGTAGCGACGTGCGCCCAAGCGTTTCCGGCGTCGATCTAACAAGCGAAATGCGATGAGACACAGGGCTCGCGCAATGAAGTAGATGATAACGTACCTTTCCATAACCACCACCTCGAGAAACGACAGTTTGAAAGAGCTGAAGCAGATCGACAGGCTTGTTATCGACGACAAAGTTCCCTTGATGAATCTCTTCGAAAACTTGGATGCCACGCTTCAAGCAGATTTGCTGCAGTTGAGACCAGAAGAGTTGAGTGTCGATCTGTTTGGTCGAAAGTTCCCGGAATGTCAATATCGAGGAAACATGACTTTTTGACGGGAAAAGACGAGGAATGAACGAACTGTCATGACCATCTCCGCGAGAGTAGCTCCACCTCCTTGCCGACACAGATCTGCCAGCATACTTGTCGGCCATCTCTGCTTCGGATCCTTCCGACTTTGTATCTCGACGTTCCCGTTCGTTTTCCCATTCTCTCCCTCAGCTCGAGCATTCCTAGCCATCTCTCTCGCTTCTTCCGCTTTCTTCTCCGCTTCCACCTCAGCCGGTTTCCTCAGTCCCGACATCGTCATGATCGGCATTTCTCCATTCTCTGCTTTCTTGATCAACGCTTGTAAAGGATTCTGAGCATTCGCACCACCGAGTCCTTTCCCGCGTCCTTGGCCGTTCTGCGCTGCTTGATCCCGAGTGAGAGCGTCCATCTGAGCTCGGAGACCTGGTGGAAGCTCTTGACGAGGTGCAGAAGTCGAGGGCTGTGGTTGCACGTGCGAAGAGGTTGACGGGACCGCGTTCGAGAATTGCTGCTGACTGTACTGATGTTGCTGCAACTGTTGCTGATGTTGTTGCTGAGTGAGTTGAGCTGAGGGGTAAGAAGGATAATTGGCAGAGTTGAGCGAAGGTTGAGGCGGTTTCGAAGGAGGTCTCATTTGTTGCTGATTTGGCGGTGGAGGATTGGGAAGATGGGTGTAAGCTGGGGAGGGTTGAAGCTGCGATGAGGGATTGTAGGAAGCGTAGGATGGGTTGGAAGGTGGAGGATGGAATGAAGTCGAAGAGCCGTGGGCAGAACTTGACGACGAGGACGATGCTGAGTTCGGATCATTCCACGCCGAGCTCGCTTCGTACAATGGCTGATATTGATTCGTCGGTAATGGCTGAAGTGCATGTTCGGAATGATGTCGAGAGGAATAAGGGTCGGAGGGATTCGAATAACTCTGAGGATGACTCGTGATTCGAGCGACTTGCTGCTGCGGCGTCTGACCGTACTGCGTTCCTCCTCCATTCTGCTGCTCGTGAGAGTACTGTCGATTGTGTGTCCCATTATTCGCTTGTTGAAATTGCTGTCCGTTTGCAACGATCTGACTTCGATTCGGAACGTGAACTTGAGCTGCTCCGCCGTTCCAGGTTGACGCGGGCCCGAAATGGTTCGTGAAAGCGTCGCACTCGTTCATCAAGTTGACCTGTCGATTTCTGCGAATCATGTGAAAAGAGAAGGTGTTTCAGTTCTCTCCCTCCCTTTTCCTTGAAGATGACGACTCGAGATTTCAGAACGTACTTGAACTCTTTCACTTGGATGTCGAGGTGCGCTTTTTGATGACTTGGTATCGGTTGAGATGCACCAGGACCAGTTTCAGCCATCGTTCCTCGTTTCAAAATCCCCTCAAGTTGCGTCAGCCTATGCTGCAGCATAGCTAGTTCGTCGACCTTACGATGGAACTGTTGTATCGAGGTCGGAGAAGGGATTGGGCGAGAATGGGGATCGGGCTGCTGCTCAATCGGAATATTCGAAGTTTGAGAAATCGGTTGAGAGAAGCGAGGAGAGGGAGTATGTGAAGGGGGTCCAGTCGAAGGAGCGTTCTGGAAGCGTTGAGCAGTAGCAGACAAGCTGACGGCAGCTTGACTTGTCGTCGGAAGCTCCTCGGAGTGTTGGCCAAAGCGAAACGAATTTGGGGGTTCGACATGAGATTGAGAAGCTGGAGGTTGATAAGGAGCGCGGGAAGTGGAAGGGTAGGGTTGTTGCTGAGCTGAGGGGTAGCTGGAAGGAGCGTAAGACTGGTGCGAGAGCTGTGAATTGCTGGGAGGATGGTGAAGGTGATTTGAAGAAGCGGGTCCGTTCATGACTCTGTAGTCGTTGTCTCCTCCTCCTTGTCCACCGTAGACTGCCTGTACATATCCCATACTGTTCCCTTGTCGTCCATAATCCGACGTTGATCCCCATTGATCGAACGAGTTGTTGATCGATTGTCCGCCATTCGAGGTTGAAGGCTGAGGAACATAGGTCTGCTGCATTGGCTGAGTAGCTTGTGATACTTGATCATATCGCCATGCTGATGGGTCCACCGAGTGCGCCCACGCAGACATCCCACAGGAAAGGGGGTAGAAGTTTCAAGAAGAACCAACTCCTAGTTGAACTCCAGCGTGCGATCTGTTGAGAGCTCTTGCGATAGTGTTTTGAGGTATCGTGACGATTGTGTCGATGCGTGAAATGGCGGAAATGAGGGTGAAGTTGAAAATTGAGAGGACAAGGAAGGAAGGCAGATCTAGGCAGAAGCTGAATAAATGCGGATCCAAAACAGGAGAAAAGAATTTTTCGCGAGAGGTGAAGCAGCTCTTCCGATAGCACTCCTTCTGTCTCTAGCCTATACAGTAATGATCGGAACGAGATGAACTGCTCTCTCTTAGGGAATCCAAAAATCCATCTTCTTCCCAAAGCTTTTTCACGTCGCAAACTAATCGAGCTAAGTTTTTGCACCATGCTGTCTATCGCTCACATCAGGTGAATGAGTGGGGAGACCCGCTGATAACCCTCGAGTAAGCGTTATCGGCGAGAAACTCTTCAGAGAGCGGAATGAGTGGATCTTCGTATTTTGTGAGCTTGCACGAAATTCAACAGCACTACAACGGTCTAACCCATTCTCCTTCCAGTCAACGCTCTGAAAGCTTGACGTTCACACTCGGCCAATAGATCCTTCGTTCCGAGAACTTGCCAACCATCCATTCTTCCCAATTTTCCCATCGCACTCCCCTTCTTCTTCTTCTGCTGCTGATTCACCGTTTCATCTCCGCTATTCTCAGTCTCCATCATAAGAGTTGACGCGGCCGCTACTGCTTGTGCAGCTTTGTATCGTTTCGCTTCGATCGCTCCGGCTAATTTTCCCGCTCTGTTGCCGTTAGTCGATCCGATGAGAGCTGAAGAGGTCGATGCTGCGGCGTAGCTGAGATCGAGTGCACATCCACCAGTTGGCGAGGCGAAGAGGTTTTCGGGGAATCGACCGGGACATCGAGCATCGGAGGAAACGATGATAGTCGGTGGTCGTTTCGAATAAAGAGTGGGAGATGTGAAGGAAGTGATGGGAATCAGGGTGAGCGGAGCGAGGAGAGGGTAAGGGATTGAAGAGCGATTTGGCGTCTGGTGAGGCAAGAGAAGGGAAGCGGCAGAGGAGGAATTGGGTGGTTGAGGAGAAGAAACTCGAGAACGAGTCGTCGGTGAAGGTGAAACCGAGGCGAGGGCAGCCAAGTCGGGAGCGCCATCACGAGAAGGTAGAACTGGTCTCGATAATCCCGCATCGTCCGCTTCGCAAGCCAAAACGTAAACCCATCTAGCTCCAACGGTTTTCAACGCCTCGACTACTTCCGCCTTGTCCTTCGAGCTTAGTCCGACTAGTAGAGCGCAGGTATGCGTGCCAACTGCGTTGATCGGTGAGAGGTTTTGCGTGATGACTTCAGCCAAAGCGAGGACCCGAACGTTCGTGTATTTGAGATTCTTGAGGGGAGTAGGCGGAGCGTCGTAAGTCGGAGGTTCAGAGTAAGCTGGCACAGCGAGATCTGCCCAGCCTGATGATCGAGCTGGAGGGAGAACTTCGTCGGTTTGGGGAAGGAGAGAGGTAGAGATTGGGCGAGATGGGGAAGCGAGGAAAGCACCACCAAAATTTGATTCGACCTCCCTTAGGTGTAGTCTATCTTCGACGATGAAGGTATAAGGGAGACCGAGGGTATGAGCTTCTCTCGCGAAAGCTTCGGCGATCGCGGCGGAAGGAACGAAGAAGGTTTTCTCGAGGATGAGGCCAGAGAGGAAGAGAGCGTGTTGAGTCTGAGCGTAGGTGAGCTGACCTGGTGCAGCGACACCAGGTAGGAGTGGATGAGTGACTGGAGTGAGGACTGGATTCAAGTAACGAGAGAGTTGTCCACCTTTGCCGAGGTTGATTGCGAGGAGAGGAACAGGATGTGGAATGAGTTTGCCGCCAGCAGGAGTCGAGAGAGTGTCGACCTTGGCACGGAACTTGAGAAGTTCGAGATTCGAGTCGAATGAAGTCGGAGTCGAGACGAGTTTGACGATGTCGCAACCTAGTCTTGCTCCTCGAAGATACTTGTCGAGAGTTTCTTGACTGTCCCATTTCCACTCTCCTTTTCGGTCGTGATCTGCTCCTAGACATTGAGTAGCCGTTCCTCGCATCGATAAGAATCGTTCGATGACTGCATCCGGAAGAGCCATTTCGAGATCGACGTATTCCGCTCCGAGTTTGCTGTTCGTTCCGACAAGTCAGTCAGAACTGCGAGAGTAAGGAAGCGTAGATGTAGAAGAGGCTTACAATCCGAGTTCGAGAAGAGCGAGATAATCGCCCATAAGTTCCGGATTATCCGTGTAAGGATCAGGGAAAGATCCACCTTGTCGAGTCGTTCGAACGGTGAACAAGATCGGAAGAGGAGAGGACCGTCGAAGCTGTCCGAAGTTCATGGCAACGAAGTGAGGTGAAGGATACCTCCTCCTCCGAGGTGTCGCAGTGCGAGACGAGCTGGTGTCATTCGAAGGCGAAGCGGCTCTCGAAACCGTTGTTGAAGAAGGTGACTCGACTTCAACCAGCGTATCGACCCTCATCTCGATCAGATCCACTCCCCCGGCTACCTTCCTGATCGTCTCCCCTGATATCGCCCGATAATCCCCAAAGTTTAGCGCAACGAACGATGTTCTCGGTCCCTTCGCTCCTCTGCCCATCTCACTTTCGCATGCTCCATACCCTCCATATTCTCCACTACTAGGTCCAGTGACTGGTGGTGGGCGAGGTCCTGCGGTGAGAGGGACATGGGAGGAAGCGAGACCGAAGATGGATCGAAGTAGTCGAACAAAGGCGGTTTCGACGTGCTTCATGAGGAAAGGTGGAGAGGGAGGAGGAGGATAGGCAGTGAGTGATACGATAGTATGTGTGCAGAGTTCCTCGAAGTATGGGGTTCGACGAGCCCACACATGTCGAATCTCCTCTCCCCAAGAGGGTCTGTCAAGAACGGAGAAGTCAGTCACGACTACTTCACGCACAACGTTATCGTTTGACATACCTTGCAGATTCGTCGACCAGATACCGCACGGTCTCAGCTTTGTCCCTCACGACGTGAACGATAGTTCCTCCTTCCTCCTTGAACTTCTTCAGCAAATCTCGGTTGACTTCCCTCTCAACGACCCCTCCTCCACACGCGATAACGAAGTCTTTAGGATGATCATCGAGTAGCTTCTTGAGGATCTGCGTTTCTGCATCTCGGAAAGCGGACCATCCGTGCGAGTTGACAAAGTTCGAAATTGAACCGTGTAGAGTAGAGAAGATTGCGTCGCAGTCGATGAAGGACCGTCGTAGTGACGTAGCGGCGATGAGTCCAAGTGTCGTCTTGCCGACTCCGCCTGTGATATCAAGACGAAAGGAGGATCAGCCAGAGTTGCGAAAATGGAAACGAAGTGCTGATTCCTCTCCGGCTCTCGTCGATCAGCTTTCCTCCGACTCTTGATCACTCCAAATTGCTCCCCTGCCCCTAACTCCTCGTTCGTGCAACGTGTTTACCAGCATTTTCCCTTCCCACTTCGAGCACCACATGGTTTCTTTCGAGATTCATCCTGAGTAGCCCTCTGCCGCTCCCTGAGGCTTAAAGGATGGTTGCTATGACTCACGCATTCCGATCAAAGCGATTGAAGCGTCGGGAGCGTAGAGAGCAGATCTAGTTCCGAAGTTGTTGTGAGTCGCTTTCGAAGTCGATGCTGCTTCGGGAGGTTGACTGGGCTGAGTGGACGCCATCTCTGCTGGTGTCTAAGCGGGTTTGTACGAAGCCGAGTGTATGGTGAGATGGAGAGCTTCCTTCCTTCTCCTCTTCATGTTTTGCTCCCCCACCTCGATTCCCTTTTCTCACGCTCAACCGGATTGAGCGCCGAGTCAGCTGTACGCGACTAGAACTCAGACACAAGCGCAACTGTCTATTCAACCCGGCCCCGAGTGGTGGTGTTTCGCTTCGATCGGCTCACCGACTTTTACAGCACCACGCGCTCTCCGTCAAGTCACTCCGGGACTCAGATAGTCAGTGTAGGACCTTATTCAAGCTCTAGACAACCTTACGGAAGCCGAACCCTAGAGACGTAAGTCGACGTCTCCACCTCTTCCTCCGCCAATCGATTCTGACTTGAATCGAGTTTCGCAGACTCGACGAAGATGGACAGTGATTCGGAACAGCCCGAGAAGAAGAAACGTAGGGTGACGAAAGCATGCGATCAGTGAGTCTCTGACCTTCTGAACACTTTATGAGGGTGAAAAATGACTGTTTTTCGCAACAGGTGCCGCAAACGACGAATAAAGTGCGCTAGCTACCCCAATGCCACAATAGACTCGCCATGCGTGATATGTACAGAAGCGAGTCAAGCCTCGAGCTGTACCTATAGCAGACCAACGAGAAAGAGAGGACCTCAAGCAGGAAAATCGAAGAACATGGCTGAGAAGTGTGAAGCTTTCGAACGACTCCTCGTCAGTTTCCCTCGTTCCTTTGGATACCTGCCATATGATTGACCAACACTCTGTGCTAACAGGGTCACCTACTCGTCACTGTGCCGGCTATTGGCGCTCACATCGAAGTCTTCTTCCGACACGCAGCTAATTCAGCTGATTCTCCCGACTCGGCATCCCCTTCTTCGAGCTCTTCTGCTCAAGCGACAAGTGCGGAACAGCAAATCGAGGCCTATAGAGCCTCATCGATCGCTTCACAACTAGAGAATGTCGCCCCTTCTCCCGCTCCACCTCCCAGTTCTTCCACCGCCAAAGCTTCCAATTCCAGCTCTAAGAAGAAGGCAGCGAAGAAAGAAGAGGCAGATTCACCTGCTCCCTCCTCGAACACGTCTCTACCGACTCCTTCGCCCAATGTCGGGTACCGCCCTCCTCCTCCTCCTCCTCCTCCTCAGCCTCAGCCTCATCCTTGGGTCCAACACTCCTTCCCGACTCCTCGAGCCCCTTCGACGTCGTATCCGCTTCCAACGTCTTACCCCTTCGCTTCGACTTCTGGCTCCTCTCCTTTCGACGTCCCTTCGACTGCTCTTCATGCACTCGCTCACGCAGCTGTTCCAGACCAAGAACAAGCGATGGAGGGTGTTGTCAACAATCCTCCTGCTGCACCTTTCACCGGTGGTGTCGACAGAACGAATCGACTCGACATTCCTTTACTACCGAGCGAATCGATTCGAAACCAACTTCTCGACCTTTACTTCAACCAAGTAGTCCAGCCGTACTTCCCTATGCTCGTGCGTCTTTCTCTACTACACTCTCATCACACTCGCTCATCTTTCGCAACCCGTATAGGACAAAACGCTCTTCCTTCGTTGGTCCGCTCACCTTCCCGCCGTTCCAACTCGAACAACCACTTCTCTGCCTTCCTCCCGCCTCATTCCTCCTTCACTCTATCTCGCCGTCTTCGCTCTCGCGTCTTCTTACCTCCCACCTTCGGTCGCGGTGTCGACACACGCTCCAGAAGTTTGGGCGAATGCAGCGAGAGCTCATCTTTGGACCGAAATCGAGAAAGCGCCGAATCTCGAAACGATTCAAGCCGTCGTCGTTGGAGTTATTGTAGATTGGGGAGCGGGAGAACTGAACAGAGCTTGGGTTTTGAGCAGTAAGGTAACCTCTTTAACCTTTTCTCGACCGCTATTCACCCTTGTTTGATTCCGCAGGTATGGGAATAGCTCTCTCAATCAATCTAGGCCTTCATCTAGGTCCTCGCACTCAACCAGATCCCAACTCGCTCAAACTGAAAACTTTCCATTCCGCTCTCATCGTTCACACTCTCCTCTCCCTCCGACTCTCCCGAGCACCCCTCATCGTCCTCGAAGACTACAACGTCGCGATCCCACCCGTTGACGGAAACGAAGACTTCGAGCTTTGGCGAAGTGACAAGACCCCGATCGAACTTCGAGAGGATTGGAGTAGTGCGAAGGGCAAATCGGCGATATCAATCGATTCTCCCTTGCCCGGTAACGCACCGACACGGACGCCACAAGCTGTCAGATCCGCTTCCCTGTCAACTTTCGCAAGGATGGCTTCGCTCTGTGCGATTGGAATTGAGATAGTCAGATGGGATGTTTGCCCGAGGAGAGGCTACGGGAACGGTCTCGCAAGCGGTGAACAGGAACGAATTGAGCTGGTCGAGAAACTCAAGGTTTGGACAGATGGATTGGAGAACGGACTGCTGCTCGGAGAGAAGGGAGGAGGAGTCGAAAGGTTGGAGGAAAGAGCGAGGTGGACAGTCGAGATGCACTTGATATCGTCCGCTCTCAATCTCAAGCTCAAGCCTCATGCGTAAGCCAAACTATTCTTCGCTCTCTTCGCGAACTAAGTCACTGAATCTTCTTCCTTGATAGTTCTTTCGCCTCGAATGCTTACGATCCAGTACCTCCCGCTCTCATCATGCTTCACCACATCCTCAACCGCTACCGAGGACTGTTCACGATGTATCGTTCTCTACCTATCATCGACTTTCCTCTCCACACGCTTTCCGCGACACTCTTCCAACAGAACGATTACGCTCCTCATCAGCACGACACTCCTCTCAAAGCTTACGAAGAACTCAGTCGACTCTTCCCCGTCTCGAAGACTAGCTTTGAAGCGTTGAGAACGAAGGTAGACGGGCACAAGCGAGAGCTCGGTTTCTTGCGAGGTGAGTTAAACTGAGTATGCATTCCTGACTCTCCGTTCTGACGCCTTCGTGCTCGCAGGTGTACACCCAACCGCGACTACAGTACCTCCGCCGAGCTCGCCAACTCCAGCTGTCGCTCTTTCGGAACCTTTCCAAGCTTTCCTCTCCTATTCGAACGATCTCGGACCTTCAGCAAATCCTGCCACCGTGCTCGACTTTGGCTCGTGGGATCAGACAGACTTGTTGTTTAGTCTCGGATTGGTTGGGAACCCGAACGATTCAATGAACGGATGGGGAATGCCAGCCGAAGGAGGAGATCAACAGGACGCACTTCCTCTACCGCCACTTATCGAAGCCGACTTTTCGACCCTCGAGGGTGGTGAAAATGTACCCTCTCTAGAGCTACGGTATCCTCCCGCGAATCTAGGAGGAGGAGAGGGAGAAGTGTCGATGAACAACCTGGTCGATTTCGCTTCGACTTCTTCAGCACCTTCGACTTCTACAAGTAACCCGATGCACCACTTCGACGCCTCACTCTTCCATTCTGCTCCCCACGTCAATCCAGTTCCTCATCATTTCAATCCGATGCATCCTCCCTCATATCCCTCTGCCAACTTCTTCAGTCAACCTTCACCCGGCCCGTCGATGCTCGCTTCAACAGGAGCTACTGGAGAAAGATCGACCGACCTACTCACGAGATGGCTGGATCGAGGAGCGGTTTCGTTCGAAGGATTAGGTGAAGGAGCGAATTGACGGAGAGGTGACAGGTTGTTTCTCGCTCGGCGAAAAGTTGTGATTATGTACTCGGGATATGTTGCTCTCCGGAGTCCTCTTGCAACTATATCTGTTCAGTAGCACTGCTGCTCGCAATCACATTTTAAGGGATCTCAACTTTCAGCCTCTGCTACTGAACTACGAGTCTATCTCATGCTGGACCCATCACCTTTCGATTCGCAGCGTTACTTCGCATCTTGAGGGCTCCGAGCACGATGCCGCCGAAAGAGCTTGCTAGCGACATCACTCCGACTGATGATTCGAAAATTTCAGCTATAATCGAGAATCGAAAGCTCGAAAAGAGAGCTCACCGAAGATGATCATATCTCGGAAGCCGTATCTTCCCCAGGTCCCCGATTGTGAATGAGCATCCTTCTCGCTGTACAGACCCTCTGAGAGATAAGGTGCGAGGATCGAAGCAACACCTCGTATCATCCCCCAGGAACATAGCAATGTCGACGAAGTAAACTGATCCCTGCCTGCTATCTCACGGCTGGCTGCTCCCCAGTATGACGATATCGGAGTGGTAGCGCCTGCGAAGCAAAAATTCGGTTTCAGTTTTCGCAATTGCATCGTGATTTGTGACCGAGAACCGACTTACCAAAGATGGCCGCAAATGCGAAGACCTTCGCTAGAGTTGTACCAGTACCCCATGCGCCCAGAGCTACTGCTCCTCCCGTGACGCCGAGGAATGTACTGAGACGTAACAAAGTGAACAGTCAGATTTTCGAAATCGACTCTTCGGAGCGAATCGACTCACGCGGTTCCCGACAAAGACTTGTCGCTAGCATAACCGATTGCGATGGAGGCGAGGAAGGATACAAGATTGAAGATAGCGACGACTAGGTTGGGCGTGAACGAATCTGTCGAGGAAAGCATGTCTGCATCTCGAAAATTCAGGTCAGTACATTCTCTATCAACTCGAAGATCTCAGCGGTCGAAGGTACTCGAGGTATACAGAGGTAGGTAAAGGGCGACAGGGAAATAGGCGAGCGACGCGACAAGAGTGGTGATCGAGACGGTCCAGTTTACCGGATGATTGAAAGCCTTGAGGTCGACGAGGAAAAACTTGGGACGCGATTGACCTTTTGCTGGCTTTGTTGGCGGAACTCGAGGTCGAATGAAGTAGACAGCGGTAAAGAATACGACGGCGCAGATGATTGACCAAATACGAACAGTCCAGGCGAAACCGTAGCGGTCGAGCAGTGCGCCGAGTAGGAAGGGGAAGACGAAACCTCCGAATCCGGTACCCTATGGTAAGGTTAGAGACGTGAGTACCTGTCAAGGATTTTGATCAACGAGAGAAGACGCACTGCGAAGATGATTCCCGATGCAACTCCCCTTTTTGCGTAAAACCAATCTGTGACCCAGAGTAAACATGGCGCGTAGAGTATCGATCCAGCAAAACCAGCAAGTAGACCCTGGAGTACGATGAGATGCCAAACCTGGAGCAGAAACATCGAGTGTCAGCACATGTCGCGAGAGAAAGGCCCAAAGAAACCCTTGACTCACTTCAGTCGCGAAGCTCGATAGCAGCAATGACCCTGAATAGACGCCCGCAGCTATGTAGAGCGCGATCTTTGCATAGTCGGGATAGCGGCGGAAAGCGTTGTTCACAAAGTAGGTGAGGAAATACATCAAACCTGTCGACAAAAGGAAGAAGTCGTCAGAACGCAGTAGTCGACGACGATGCAAGCATTTCAAGGAGAGTAGGAGACAGCAGCAGCTAGAGTACAGTGGGAGAAGAAGAGAGGAATGCAGCTCACCTAATTGTACGGTTCCGATACTCGACAATGCTGAAAGGGAAGCTTTCGACCACGGCTCGTGATACTCCAAATGTACGAGAACCACTGAGAAGCATATCCCGTATCCCCAGCTACGACGGCGTTGTCCGTTCAAGGTTCAGCGACGGAACTGAGCGAAAAAGAAAGAACTCGGAATCCTACATGAAGGTTCTGCACGAACAAGCGCCGCAGTCAGTACGAGCTCTTGACGAAAGAGTGGACGATGATGACTCACTCGAGAACGGTAGCCGCTACGACATAAGTCCAAGCCCCGCGACCTCTGTCAACTAAAGCCAGCGACGATGCTTGTTCTTCACCTCTTGAGAAGCTGAGACGTTGCAGTCGGGTACTTTGATCTTCTCTGTTTCCATCTGTGCCGTCGACAATTGCCGGTGATGCGACTGAACCGGTTCCACCTTTTGAATCTGGTCGAATCGAGGAAGTGGAGGAGGGCGTGGGCACGTCTCCAGGTAGCTCAGATAGCTCTATAGAGCTTCTGGAAGTCATCTGAAGCGGTGGATATCGCGAAGCGAGAAGTACTCGAGGTGGATAAGGCGAAAGAAGATCAAGTCGATCATTTCCTTGGAGGACTCTCAATTTGTTATGAAGCATTTGTGATCAAGCCAGGGGCGACTGAGCAGATGGCTTTCGGCGACGAAGCGATGAGAAGTACGCTTCGAGCTCACGCAGCGGAAGAGTCGAAAGTTTTCGCAACTTTATCGATTCTTGGTTCCAATTCTACACAAAGTAACAAAGATTAAGCTCCACTTGATCCCATCTGCTTCTCTTTTGCCAACCTAGCTCGGAAATATGCGAGAACAGCTCCTCCAAATGATGAGAGAAAGGACATAACGCCGACTGATTCAACGATCGAAGCGAGAGAGTGAGTGATTCTGTCAAGCGACTGACTTCAAGCAGAAGACGTACCGAAAACGATGATGTTGTGGAAGCCAAATCGTCCCCATGCTTGTCTAGTAGGGAGAAATTCGAGAGTCAGTTCTGATCTTGCGTCGGGCGAAGGGGAAACTCACTCTTTCGAATGTGCTGCGGTCTCGTCGTACAGGCTCGTCGAGATGTAAGGACCGACGATCGAAGCTACGCCACGGACGATTCCCCAAATGCAAAAGATCGTTGTCGAAGTCTGAGGGTTTGCACCTGCGATCTTGACGGGTCAGCTTTGTAGCTCCTTGCGATCTGCAGACTCTTCGAGACAAATTCAAAGGGAAATGTGAGAGAGCTCACCAGCTACGCTAGAAGCAGCATTGCCCCAGCAACTGCAGATCTGGGAGCTTGCTCCATAGAGAACCGCGAACCCATAGACCTTTGCGAGAGTATCCGCTTCACCCCATGCTGAAAGTGCGACTACACCTCCCGCAACTCCGATGAACGCTACCGTTGAAGGAAGAGATCGATCTGCTCCCCAACCCGTCAATACTGACCCTAGCATCGCAGCTGCATTGAAGATTCCGACGACAAGATTGACCGTGAAGGAATCGTCTGCTGGGAGGAGAGCAGCGGCGTAACTTGCGAGATAGAGCGAGACAGGGAAGTAGGCCATAGATGAGATGAAGGTGGTGATTGACTGTAAAGGCGTCAAACAATCGAAAGTCAAGGTCAGAAAAGTCGATCTCGGATGGCAAAGGATGGCCGAGCTCACCATGGTCCAGACGATAGGATGATTAATAGTCTTGTAGTCGACTGCGGTCCATTTCGGTCTTGGTCCGACAGGTTTGCGAAGAGGAACTCGAGGTTGAATGAATCTGATAGAGACGAGGAAGACAAAGCCCGTGATGAACGACCAAACACGACACATCCAACCGAAGCCTATTGCGAAAAGAGCGGAGGTGTCAGTCCGTGATGAAGCGCAGAAGAAGAAGAAATCTGTGCTCACCGTAATCGTCGAGCAATTTTCCAATCAAGAATGGGAAAGCGAATCCCCCCATACCAGTGCCTGTTTAATAGCAACAGTAGCAGAGTAAGCTCACCGTAGAGGAGCGAGTTGAGGTGGTAACTGACCGGCAAACACGATTCCGCTCGCCAGAGACCGTTTTGTGTGAAACCAACCATTCAACCATAAGAGGACTGGTGTATAGAGTACCGCTCCCGCCGCTCCCGCCAGTACACCCTGCAGAATGACAAGATGCCACACCTGGTGCAGGTAACGTTATTGGTTAGCGTATGTGGCACGAATGGGAAAGGAAAGAGCTCAGTAACTGACTTGAGTAGCCCAACTGGAGACAAGCATTGATCCCGAGTAGACGACTGCGCTGATGTACAGTGAGAGCTTGACCTTCTCCGGATACCTTCGGAAGAGATTGGTGACGAAGAGGGGAAGCATGAATTCGAGAGCGAGTTGAATCTGTTGAGAGGATAGCATCAGTAGCGGACCCTGACGGGTGTGCTCTATGGAAGCTCACAGTAGCAACGGAGGAAAGGGCTGCGAGCGAGTTTTGAGACCAAGGTTCATTTCGCTGGAAGTAGACGAGAATCGTTCTGCGAAAACGACAACGTCAGCATCGAGGGACTGAGTGGACCAGCGGCTAAATACGAAACGCACGCGAACGCGTAAGAGTAGCCCCAGATGAAGCATCTGTAATTTGGTGTTGGATGGTGTCGGTAGCATGGTAAAGGCGAACGAGGGAAGGGGGAGGAAGAAGGAAAGCAAAAAAGAGTCAATTTCGAATGTACAGGGTGAGGACTGCCGAATTCCCAGCCCGGCTTGGGCTCAGTCATATATACGTACTCAAGAATGAAGGCTCCCACCACGAATAACCAAGCTCCCTTGCCCTTATCGACGGGAGGGAGCTCTTGATATCCATCGTTCGTTTCTGGCTCCGTCATGCTCAATCGTCGCAACCTTGTCCCTTGATCTTCTCGTACTTCAAGCTGAGGTGTTTTTAGCGTCTTGTGAAGGGTCGGAGTCCAGGCGGCAGAGGCGAGGGACTCGTAAGAGGGCTTTCTAGAAAGCGAAGGACTTGAAGTTGCGGATGCGTCTCTGACAGCCGCCGGCGGTACCGAAGCGAGCTCGATCGAATCCAAGAAGACTGCTCGAGAGTCCATGATAGTCGGTTTGATGGAAAGTGAAGTGAAAGGAGGAGGAAGAGCGGCAAAAGCGGCCAAAAGTAAAAAGTTGGATTTCTGGTGGGGGTTGACTCTTCACTCTCCTTGACTCGTAAACAGATAGTACTACGACCAGCACGACTTTTCAGAACAACTCAAGCGAAACACTCGCGTTGAGGAAGCAGATTCTTCAAGTTGCTCAGTTCGCTCATCGCGATTCACCTTCAGACCATTCACTCTACACGCTAAGTTAATCGCGTCATAGGGCTATAGAGATGCCTAGGGAGCTCTGTAAGTGTACTCAATGCTCTCGCTTCGCTTGATGCAAACTGACACTTCTCGAATCTTTGATCAGTGACCGTTTCAGCGGGACAAGCAGGGAATCAGAGTGAGCCCAATTCCGCTCAAAGTATCAAGACTAACAACTAACACGGTACAACGTAGTCGGTAGTGAATTCTGGGCTCAATTGTGCGCTGAACATGGAATCTCTCACGATGGAATGTTGGAGGATTACGCACTCGCTCCCGACGCACCGCATGATCGCAAGGACGTCTTCTTCTATCAAGCAGATGACGAAAGATATATCCCACGTGCAGTCATGATCGATCTCGAACCTAGGGTGAGCAACTCTCCTCTTCTTTCAGCAATTCTGAGTCGTAAACCTGACTTTGACCGCGCAGGTCCTGAACAACATTCGGAATAGTCCTTACAAGAATTTGTACAATCCCGAGAACTTTTACAGCTCACCTGATGGAGGAGGTGCGGGAAACAACGTACGAAACGACTCACTCTTTTCGATTCTTGTCCTGTCGAGACTGATCACTCCGCCCATGAACAGTTCGCGAAAGGACATGCAGCGGGAGAACTAGTGTGGAACGATATTGCAGAGATGCTGGAGCGAGAAGCAGAAGGTAGTGACAGTCTTGAGGTGAACTTTTTCTCTTCAAACGAAATTCTTGCAACTTGCTCACAGCCACTTTTGCGATCTCGACTAGGGTATTATGCTAATGCATTCCATCGCTGGAGGAACCGGATCTGGACTCGGTTCCTACGTCCTCGAACGACTCTCCGACATTTTTCCAAAGAAACTCATTCAAACCTACTCTGTCTTTCCCGATGCCGGCTCAGGAGATGTCGTCGTACAACCTTACAACTCGCTATTGACGCTAAGAAGGTTGACCGAGTTTGCGGATTCAGTCGTCGTGTTGGATAACAAGGCTTTGAGCGGAATTTGTCAAGATCGATTACATGTTGGAGAACCTAGTTTCGCTCAAACGAATCAACTCGTATACTTCCCTCCCTCCTCATGAGTAATGGAGAACTGACTGACGAGACGAGTGAACAGGTATCGACGGTGATGGCAGCTTCTACACAAACTTTGCGATATCCCGGTTACATGAACAACGATCTCGTCTCGATGGTAGCCTCTCTTATTCCCACACCGAGATGTCACTTCCTCACGACGAGTTACACGCCATTCACGAGCGACAAGGTCGAGCAGGTACGTCTCCTTTTCCCGCTTGTCTCCCTTTTCGTTGGCACTGACTCGGCTCGTTCCGTTTCTCGGTTGATTCAGGCTCGAGCAGTTCGCAAGACGACGGTACTGGATGTGATGAGACGATTACTGCAGCCCAAGAATCGATTAGTTTCGACTTCATTCTCGAGTGATGCGAAAACAGCTTGTTACATCAGCGTGATGAACATCATTCAAGGTGATGTCGATCCTACAGACGTGAGTCACGATCCCTGGCGAGCTTTATCCTTGGAACGTTTCGCTGATTCACCGATTCTCGTATAGGTTCACAAATCGCTCGTTCGAATCCGAGAAAGATCTCTCGCTTCCTTCATTCCTTGGGGTCCAGCATCGATTCAAGTAGCTCTCACGAAACAATCGCCATATCTCGCCTACCGTAATCGAGACAAGACAAAAGAGGAGGAGGAGGAACAGAGTGAGAAGGACAATCAATCAGCTGGGAAGGGAGGGAAGGACGCGAGGTTGGGCATGAGACCGCCTAGAGTCAGTGGGTGCATGGTTGCGAATCATACGGGAATTGCTTCGGTACGTCTTCACTTCGTTCTTCTTCCCTCAACTACAATTTTCGATTCGATTGCTGATCATGCGCTTCGAACGATCGACATAGCTCTTCATGGGACACGTCAAGCAATACGACAATATGAGGAAAGTCAAGGCGTTCCTGGCGGAATACAAGAAGGAACCAATGTTTGAGAATGGATTTGAAGAATTCGATGATGCGAGGTAAGCTTGACCCCGTTTCTCGTTACTCAAGGTTCAGAGCTGATGACCAGATTCTTGTTCCCTCGTAGGGCTGTCGCCGGAGAACTTATCGAAGAGTACAGAGCGGCAGAGAAGGCAAATTACGTTGTGAGCATTTCTTCGTTCGATGCTCGACAGTACGAAATCGCAGTCTGACCTTGTTTCGACGACGTAGGACTATGGCGCACCGAATACAGAATCTGCGACCGATACCCGACAGCGAACAAGAGCCTGATCAACCACCTCCCCTCCTTCGAATGTTTCTCCATCATTTCCTCCCCCGCTCTCCGTTTCGACCTTTCGCCTTTCACTTCCTTTTCCCTTCTTATTCGTATGCGTTCTTTTCGTTTCGGCGCTCATCGCGCGTGTACTGTTTTCTAAGGTATTCAGACGAAGCCTCGGGAGTGATCGGATGAGAGATAAGAGGTGGAAATTTTTTCATGCTCGCCTACAGTATATTCCCTTTCTCTTCGCTATGCTCGAAGAGAACTCGCCCGAGCTGGCAGTTGCTCTCATTTTAGATCAAGTGCTCGTCTCGAGTACGAACGAAAGCCTCTGTCGAACAGCTTCGATGTCACTCCTTTTTGTCGTTGCGAAGTAGAACCAAGCCTCCTTATCAAAGGATAATGATTTTCTTTTACGAAATTGCAATCAACGATTTTTAGCGGCCATCCCTTCTACCGCTCACTCTCTCACTCTACGACTGCAGCTCTCAGTACCCTACGACTCTCCACATCAATCTCGACCTATCGAACCCAACAGAAGTCAAGCAAGTGTCGTTGTCATCGACTTTCATCTCGATCAACAATCTTAGTCTTTCCTCGGGTAACTCCTTCGGAAATCCTCACAACTCGTTCGGACGCCCCTCAAGACACTCTAGAGTAGTCAATAGATCTATCAAACCACTAGTACGAGTCGATCAAGATGGTCAACATTACGTTCGTCTCTCCTTTTCCACCCAAAAACTTTTCCTCGCTTCTATCCGGACTAATCGCCTCCCTCTCTTTCTCTCTCCCAGATATGGAAACTTGTTGGCAGAATCAGCAACTTTAGAAGCTGGTTCGGCTTATACGATTCAACCGGGAGGAACTGATATGATTGTTACGATGGGAGATGGTTCAGTCGCAAGTTATGATCCAGGAGATATGTAAGTCATGAAAGCCTTCTCTACTGCTTTGTGTGACAGTATCATCTATTTGGGAGGGAAGAGCTAGAAACGGAAGGACCCCTCAGTCGAGATGCGAATTCCTTTTCCTCGCAAAGGCGGTGTATGCTAAAGGTTTCAGGGGGGAAAGGCGCTATCGTCGAAGTTACAGTGTCGAGGAGATGAAGACAGAAGCAGGACGGCGTCAGCAAACGTTGACCGGACATGTCGAGCAGTTGAACTAATCTATCCCCTTCGTTTGCGTTTTCGATAAACAGCGCCTGGTTGCTGTCATGTACCGCTCTCGTTTGGCTCATGATTCCCGGTGTCGGGTGAGTCCATGATCCCTCTCTCTCGTCGTCGATCAGCACAGAAGCTCATTAAAATCCGCTCCCTCAGATACCTTTACTCTGGACTCGTTCGAAGAAAAAACGCTCTCGCTGTCTTATTCCTCACAATGCTCGCCATGGCCATCATCTCTTTCCAATTCTTCTTCTGGGGCGAGTCCTTGCAGATCCCTCTCTCATGTCAAGGGCATAGGTTGATCAGTTTTCGCTTTCACAGGTTACTCGCTGTGTTTCTCTCCTACCGGTGGACCTTTCCTCGGTGACATGCACTTCTTCGTTCTTCGACACGTCTACGAGACTCCCGTGCCGCAAGCCAACAACAAGGTTCCCCAAGTCGTTTACATGATGTGAGTTTCATCACTTTGATCCGAGCGAGGCGAAGACTTGACTCATCGAGATTCTTATTTTACAGTTATCAAAACATGTTCGCCGCGCTTGTTCCTGCTGTCTTCATCGGTGCTGCGGCAGAACGAGGCAGGATCTTACCCGCTTGCATCTTCTTCTTCTGCTGGAGTGTTCGTATTCATTTCTTCGTTACTGCGAGCAACACGAATGCTGACAATCGATTATCAACTTGTAGACGCTCGTATACGATGTCGTCGTTCGATGGATCTGGTCGCCTAACGGTTGGGCTTTCCAATACGGTTCGTCTGGTCCCTCGAAACCCGTCGACTTTTGGATTTTCAACTGACTCTTGTTGCAACTTTCGCAGGTGTTCTCGATTACGCTGGAGGAGGACCTATCGAAATCTGCTCCGGAGTAACTGGACTCGTTTACTCGATCTTCCTTGGAAAGCGAAGAGGTTTCGGTACCCACATTCTGTCATTCAAGCCTCACAACGTTTCATTCGTCATTCAAGGTACTATCTTCCTGTAAGTCTCTCTTCATCCGACTTCTCCCGCGTGTCCTCAGGTACTGACTTGTTTCGCATCTCGCAGTTGGGTCGGATGGATCGGTTTCAATGGTGGATCAACTTTCGCTGCAAACGTTAAAGCTGCTATCGCGATCGTCAACACCAATTTGGCTGCTGGATTCGGTGGACTCGCATGGATGTTACTTGATTGGCGATTGGAGAGGAAATGGAGTGCTGTCGGATACTGCACTGGTGCTATTTGCGGTTTGGTCGCTATCGTAAGTCTCCCTTTCTTTGTGCAGGCCTGATTCGAAGCTGATCTCGATCGTTCGATAGACTCCCGCTGCTGGGTTCGTCGGATATGGACCTTCGATCTTCATCGGAGTCGTCGCTGCCGCTATTTCCAACGCTTTGACTACTCTCAAAGGTTTCTTCTCATTCGATGACGCTGTAAGTCTCCTACTTCTCCGCTTGACTATTCTCACAGCAGCTAATAGTGTCTCTGCTCACCGAATAGATGGATATCTACGCATGCCGTACGTCGTTTTTTTGTTTCTCACGCTCTCGAATTGTTGGCTGATCAGGCTCGTTTCTTCGCTATATAGACGGAGTTGCTGGTATTGTCGGACTCGTCTTCACTGGAGTATTCGCTCAAGCTTCGATCGCCGCTACCGATGGTTACACCGTTATCGACGGAGGATGGCTCGACGGAAATTACATTCAAGTCGGAAAGCAACTCGCTTATGTTTGCGCTTGCTGGGGATGGTGAGTTCCCTTCTTCGCTACTTCCGATTGCGAGAAGCTGTAGAACTGATCGAAGCCGTCTGAATGATCGAATTTCGAATTCGAATCTACAGGACTTTCTGCATGTCGTACATCCTCATGTTCTTGATCAACTTGATCCCTGGTTGCAAGTTCCGAACAGATGAGGAGGGCGAGATCATCGGTGTTGACGAAGTCGAGGTGCGTTTAATTTCGTTACCACCTCAAAAAAAATCCCGAGACTGACTACTACTCCATAACTGCAACAGCTAGGGGAGTTCGCGTACGATTTCGTACATAGCGAGTTGTTTCCATTCCCTGTATGACGAAACGAAGTGCTGATCAGTCTTGTTTGACGAAAATAGTTCGACGAGAAGTCGATTCTTCTCAAGGACTTCCTCGCATCGCCACCACTCACATCAAGCCTGCTTCAGTACGATCATACCCTCTCGAGCAAGTCGGAGATGGAGGAGTACCCCACGAAGGAGCGACCAATACTCGAGAAGCTGTCAATGGAGCCGCCGCTTCTCACGAAGATTCGGCAGAGGTGACACATCATTACATGAACGGTACGACTGGCGAGTATGAAGAGAAAGCGATCAAAGGACAATAGACACGCACACTTTCTCGCTCTCTTTGTCTATTTCGTCTTTCCGTTTGTTCTTCCTACTGTTCCAATTCTCCTCTTGACGTATCTCGATTACATATCACTGCTATCTCCTTCCCATTCGTGTCTCGATCCCTTACTCCTTCATACCGTGATATATAGACGAAGGAAAGTAAAAAGTTGGAATTCGCTTTCATTTGTTGGTCAAGTTCGCCGAGTTGATCCTTGACTTTGTTGTTACCCACTCACTCTCACTAGATATATACTTCTCTTGTCTGTAATGACTATGTGCATCTTTGATCAAAATCTCTCTCTCGTTTCTTCGTTTCGCAGCGCAGATTCTCTAGGACGTTTGGCTCGCTCCAGATCGAAGCCAGAGAGTTTGCTCGCCCCTGATGTACTCATCATATCATCCCAGCATCCGTAGTAGCTGGCTGGTGTTCCTTTGATCGGGTCGCGAGTTGAGCCGTTGAACCAGATTCGATGCTTGCGTTCGAACGGTCAAGAGGACCCATCATATTATCGACTTGTCGCTGCGCATAGCTGTGAGTTCGGCAGCTGAAGCTAAAGCTACTCTCTAATGGTAACCACTGCCGTGGCGCAGTCAACGGGATCAGCGAGTTCTCGTATTTTGTCACGACGAAAGGAAAAGCTCACCAGTGTGCTTCGAGGCGATTGTCTGAGGGTAAGTACCACAAAGCAAGCCTCAGAAATGTTGTCGACCTCGGTGATGCGAACAGTAGAGGGGCAAAGCTAAGAGAAGTGAAAAGAAGCCGGATCGGATAGCGAAATGAGTCAACTCAAGACTTGACAGACACCCCCCCTAATCGGTCAAGTTGTGGACGAGACTCAAATAGAGCCGTCTCGCGGGATAAGAGCGACAGTAAGCAGAGGTAGAGCGCGAAGACCGGGTACAGCATTGCGAAGAGATTTGGCCTCCAGGAATCAAGCTACTCTCAGCGAGGATCGATCGAGGATTGCGATGGCTGGCTCAGCTGCACCTTCTCGGACCTCCCTAGTCGATTTCTTCGAGATATGAGCGATGTTTGCGATGGGTCTTGGAGAAAAACAAGAGAACATAAGCGAGGAAACGATGGGGATGATTGCGAGCAGCGGCAAGGAGCAGAGGGTGTCAAGATAATAGGATTCAGCAACACGGCAGAGCACTAGTCGAGATCTGAGCGAGATGAGGATTCAGCAGGAGGACAAGAGAGAGTCAGGGAATTTTTACAACTCCTGCTTCTCCCGCACCCCCACCTCGTCTACCAGCTCCACCAGTATGCTCCGAACTTCAGTAGCCCGTGTCGCTCGCGCAGTGCCCCGTCAAACTTTGGCTCGATCCGCTTCGACTTCAGTTGCCCCGGTCAATCTCAACAACGTAAGTTGATAATCTCACTCCTCTCTACTCGCTCATAGAAGTTGCAGATTGCTGACATAGTCATCTGTACTATCTACTCATATCCTCCCTACTGCGACTCTCACCCTCGGTTGCTTCGTTGTGATCAACTTGAACTGCCTTCTTCGACCAACCCGCTCATTCGATTTTCCCTTTCTCTCAACTCTACTCGAACTGGATACACAGATCGAGGCATCATGGAAGACATTGACTCCAGCTGAACAAGAACAAACTTTCAAACACCTCGAAGAGCTACAGAAGAAGGACTGGAAAGAACTTTCCCTTGATGAGAAGAAGGCCTGTACGTCTCCCGAGTCTCTCTAGTGGGATTTGTGGTACGGTAGAGCTGACAAGGAGGTGTTCTGATAACAGCTTACTACGTTGCTTTCGGTCCTCATGGTCCCCGTGAACCTATTCAAGCCGAGGCAGGAAAGACCATCGCAGGTGTAACAGCGGCTATCGCTGTTGGTGGTATCCTCTTCTACCTCCTCAGGAGAGGTGGTACGTCCCTTCTCCTTCTCCCGATCCACTCGAGGCGTCAATCTGAACGAAAAACTGACGTCCCTTTTATCCGGTTCCTCTTTCCTCCTCCCTTCTCCTTCCTTCCCCGCCAATGATCATATAACTCGAATAAACTCGATCCACGGAATCTGCAGGTGCCGAGACCCCCAAGTCTGTGTCGAAGGAATGGCAAGAGGCCGCGAACGAGATGTTGAAGGAGCAAAAATCGGATCCTTTCACCGGTATCGGAAGCAAGGATTACAAGGGCAAGGGACAGGTACGTTGCTCGAGTTACATTCCGCAGCGAGGCCATCTCTACCATTCGCGGACAGAAACTGATAATTTCTCCCCTTTACACTCTTTTCGCAAAATATAAACAGGTCACCTTCTAAGCTCTTCTCTAATCATACTTATCACCCTCGGCTTCATCCTCTTTCGCTTCCTATCCCCCAAAATCGACTCACCCCACCCCATCTTCTGCTTTCTATTCTATATCTTTTCTCCCTCTTTTCTTCTTCTCTCTTCTCCTTCTTCCCGCCTTCTCTCCAACATCATTTCCTCGACCATCGAAACTCCTCAACGAAAACGTCCACAACCTCCTTTCTCGAGATTATCCCGTTCTCTTCAAGAGCTCAATCGTGCGGTTCAGGCGATTTTACTTTTATCAGAGACGAAGGGGTTTTGTCGGAGGGAAGGTTACAGTGTTGCTCGAAAAGGGAGTTAAGTGTGATAGTGTGGTGTTGGTCGCCTTCTAGAAATCGGTGTAGACTTTTGTGTGTTTGTGCAGGGGAAAAAAATCAAAAGGCATTCCCAAAAAACTGAATCGAGGGGTTACGGATGCGAGCTACAGGAGGAGCTTTGGAGTGACTCACGCTTCGACGACGCTGGCTATCAGGACTATAAGACTTCTGCTTGTCGTTCGGATTCGCTCCTTCTCCGAACTCACCGCGGAGCGAGCTTCCTCCTCGTTTTGCTTGGTCACTCTCTTTCTTCCCTCTTCCATTTCTGCACCGATGTCTCCTCCTCTGTCGCCTTGGGTACTCAACCCTAATCCTCGAGCCAAGTGAGCGGATCTCGCCCTCTCCTTCGAAGTCGCTTCGTACTGAATCTTGGCTTCTCGTAGTCCTCGTTTCCTCGCTGAACTTCACGAAGCTGGTTACCTCGACGAGGTGGGTCTCCCTTCTTCCGTCCCTGGTCATAGCAATTAGGCTCTATACCCTCAACGCTGTCCTCCCTCTTTTCGATCTCTCGATAGACTGATCTCTCTCGTGCAAACGCAGCCGTCTCACATCAATGATCGTCCCGAGACGATAGTCAGACGCTACAAGAGTGGACTCGAAGCTGCAGACTTTTGGGTACACGAGACGAGGTTTCTCCGTCAGACTGGATTGAGCGAAGTGAGTCGGATTTATTTGACCCCTCTCGTCATCTTCTCGTGAGGAGCAGATACTGACTATCACTGGCCTCGCGTAGACCTCTGAACCTCGTATCGATTTTCGTCGGACCGAGCCGACGACGAGTAGTCCCTTCGTTCACTTTTTCGTCGATAAATTACCTCCAGCGATCGATACTTCGACTTCTTCCGGTTGCGTCGAGGCACATTGGACCGTTGACGATTCTGTTCCTGTCGATCTAGATAAAGTCGAGTTCGCAGTTACGATCCCTGAGTGAGTGGTCGATTCTTTCGAGCTTACGAACTTTCGTTGACTTTGACTAATTGTTTCAATCGCCTCTACAGCTTCCTGCCTATCTTTGTCGTCTTCGAGATCAGAGAAGATGAGTTATTCGAAGAGGATGGAGTACCGGTGAGCCCACAAAATCTATTTTCTCGCATTCTCGCAGCTAACCGTCTACTCGTTTTTCCGTCTGCAGAGATCAGCGTCTCAGGTCGGATTGAACAGACTTCCGGACAACCATCAGAGATCATCTCATCATCATCCTGGAGTTCGAGTATTCGATCTTTGAAACGAAGAGATTCTGTCTTCCCCAGTCTTCCGCAGCGAGGTTGAGGTGACAGCGTTTCGATCACTCGTGGGAGCCCTTCAATCGATCTGTCGGGACCGCGGACTCTGTTTCCACGAAAGCTTCGCCGAGATGCAGTCGACTTTAGCTTCGTTCTCCTTTTCTCGCTCCCCATCCTCACTCACGACAATGAATCGCCTCCTCAAGGAAATTACGCATATATATCAACGTAGAGGAACGAAGTATCTTTGCCCCGTTTGCTGGTTCGGTCCTTCCACAATCACCGTTTGTCCGTTTCCAGTCTCTTGCCGGTTGCAGTAGGCTCAATCCATTTTCCCTCGGTTCTCAGAACGTCGAGGACCACGTCAAAGCTGCTCATGTGTTTGATGATATGCAGAGGCCAGAGGATGAGCGCAAGCGTCCTCGTGTCTGTCCTGTCTGTCAGGCAACGTCTTTTACGAGTCCGTGAGTATCAACTCCTTCTTCTTCTGCACCCGACAGTCGCGATGGCGAATTAACCCTGCTCGACAACTTTAGGGAGATTATGAACAAGCGACATGAGAGTCTGTGTCCAGCGATACCAGAGAATCGTCGTCGAAAAGACAATCGCAAGGGGAATCAAGAGAAGGGCAAAACTTGTCGTCTCGTAGAGTCAGTAAGTCCAATCACTCTCGGAGCAACGAAGCTCACGACAAGCTGACAGTGTGCTTCAGACTGTCGCGCAAAATGGCATACACCACGAACGTAATCTCGCCCCGCCGCCCGTATCAGCTCCCTCTCGCTCGATGCTCTCAGATCCTCGAACAAACAACGGTCACAGCTCTGGTCACAACTTGCCGTTCCAGTATTATCACGGAGCGACTGGTACCTGGTCAGACGCCAGTGTAGCCAATGATGAACACCACTTTGAACCATTGCAGATTGAGGACTGCGGCTGCTCTCCTTACTACCCATCACACGGCTGCGATGCCCTCCGCGGTGAGCCAATGAATACCCGGATTCCGTATTTGAGAGGACAGCACTCCTTGCAGAAGCCACCGAGCTTGTCAAAGCGTAAAAGAGTTCTCTATCGATTCTGATCCCTTTGTTGTCTCTTCTGTTGTCTCCTCATGTACTTCCACCTGTGTTCTACTTTTACTACCGCCGATCTATTGTATCCAGAGCTCAGAGAGAAGGACGGCGACTGCAGAAACATGTCAATTGATTCGACTTTGTTCCTTTTCGTAGCTTTGTCGTTGTCAAATAGATAAGGCTCAAATACAGATGAGTGCCACAAGTAGTATCAACATCAAGTAGGTCACACGACATGGCTTGAAGTTGCGAGTTATCGAAGTACTCGACGTTTTGGGATTCGACTCGGCTACTGAAATTTCGAGTGTCTGTTCAAAAGCAGAACCATCAGAGAGCTGAGGGTATTCGGAGCCGAGATAAGTGCTAGACGAACGGAAGCTATCCAGGACGCGAGGAGTTGATGAACAGGCCATGTCGGGTTCCATGAGCTTTTCCAGAAACTGCAACGAGAAATGATCAGACGGCACGGCAGGAATTCAATCGAAAGGCCACTCACTAACTCCGGAGCTATCGTTGAAAAGTTACGCAGAGAAATCAGCTTTGTCTCGAGCGCGAGAAGCAGTCCCAAGTCAGACTCACAGGTGCTTCGCATCTTGGGTCGCTCGCGTCTGGTGAATCGATGATCGAGCTGTAAGCGTCACAGCTAGTTGTGGAGTTGCTGAATCCGTACTGTGACGGCTTATCGAGCAGCTGTCAGACGTCTCAAGCGTCAGTCTCGCATTCTGATTTCGTATCGACATCAAGTTTCGACGTTACCTTTCCGGTGAAGCTCTTCGAATCGAACCATGTCGAACTCATACCTTGATACCTACTGACTGAGCTCGAGACATATGTGTTGAGCTGCGAATTCCACGAGTCCACTGAATCGGCTATCGTCCGAGAAGCATTCTGGGAGGAAAGGGCGAGAGGAGATTTCGAGAGAGTCGGTAGTGAGATATGGAGGAATCGACGAGCTACGGTGATCACAACCTCTCAGTGTCGAGTTCTATGAACTGTCGAGAAAGCAGAAAGGTAGCTCACCTCCGGCAAGGTATAGTCGATCGATTGCGAAATCGTAAGCTGACAAAAGCTGAGGAATGATTGCCTCGAAATCTTGACTCCTTGTGAAGCAATTGTATAGATCCTGTGAGGATAACCAACATTTCTCGTCAGACTCGGTGACTAGCGAAACAGAGGAGGACGAAAGGTAAACTTGCGTCGTTTCCGAACCATATAGCTATGCCGTTCGTTCAGAGCAGTCAGAAGGATGGGGTTCCAGGGCTGTTCGTATAGAAGAACTGATCGAGAGCTTACCGAAGAGTGTCTCGTTTGCCGACCATGAAACAGGTTTCGATTGATTCGGATTCGCAAAGTAAGTTTCAAACAGTCCGACTTGCGAGCCAAAGTCCGTCTACATAGCGGCTCATTATTCGTTAGCCTGGTTTGATCGCTGTTCGAGTAAGAGAGTGGGACGTACAGCGGGATTCGAGAAAACGAGATTGTTGTCTATGACCGCTCCGACAGATGCGAAATCGTAGTACGAGCGAGTCGCAGACGTGAAGTTCGTTGCAAAGTACTTGAGCCAGTCTGCGAAGTTGTAAGGGTGAGACGACTGAATATTGGGAGAAAACGCGAGAATAGTGCGAACTTACTGTCTCCTCCTGTCGTGGTCTGCATCCCGAAATCATGCCAATCGATTGTTAGCCTGTGCTCAGATGCTCGAGCTGAAAAGACGTTTGACTCACGTTTGCAATATCGATGTTTTGCAGGTCTTTCGCAGGAGAATAACCGTTACTTGTCCATGAATCGCCGAAAGCAAAGCTGTCAATATCTCGGAAGTGGGTGTAAGTATCTGCTCTGCGATATCGAACAGGCCGACGGATAGAACGTACACGTTGTTGATGTTCGTAAGCAGCGATTGAGCGGCGATTGTAGACTCGATCGTTAGTAGCGATAGGACCGCCGAGACGATCACCTTGCGTGTCGAGGGAGTCATACTTGTAGCGCTCTTGATCGGATGGAAGCGACTGAGGCGATACGAGAGGAGACGAGACGGCCTCAAGCGAGAATCTGAGAGAATTGAGATCGTGAAAGAGAAGCGACAGAACCCGAGCGACGTCGGCGGCGAAGCAGATGGCGAGGAGGTTGACGATCAGGACATCAAAGAGGATACGAAGCCGAAACCTTCGTCTCCAGCTCAGGAAAGTGAGCGGAGAGTTTGCGACAAGCCATTTCTGCAGAAGCAGAAAGAGCAACGAAGCGATCGAGTGGAAGTCTGGCGGAGCCTTCCGCGACTCTGTAGAAGCTCGAGACTATCTGAGGTTGCCCGAACGGAATCGGAATCAGAAGTTAGAGATTGAAGTGAGGGAGAGAACTGAGAGAGTGAGACGAACAGACTGACCGCTAGTACTTGAAGGCTCTGGTGCAATCCATTCCAGTGGATTGATCTCTAACTCGGCAGCATTCCTTCCGCCGTTCGAGGTGTTGGGGAGGCAGGAGATCGAGTGAAAATGAGAAAAGTTGAACGATGGAATTCGCTGGCGAGAAGCTTTGAGACTCCAATAAAGACGTAGCCTGATCCTGAGTAAAGTATGCGTGGTCTCCAGTAGCTCTCGAGCGTCAACGAGCGAGTAGTAGGGGGCGGGACTCAGCCGTCATCAAACGGAATAAACTCTGCTTCCTTCCTCTTCAACCAATCACTTCAAAATCAAGTACGAACAATATGAGTGGATTAGTAGACAAGATCAAGCACGCTGTACACCCAACCGTAAGTCCCGCCTCACTGCACTCTCTCGCCGAAGTTTTGTTGGCTGATCTCCCGAAACTTGCTCAAAAACAGGGCACCAAGACTGTAGATGAAGTAGACAACGACAAGCACAAGAAGACTCATTCTCACGAGGTTGAAGAAGACCGAGCCGATACTCTTGCGAGTGAGTCCTGCTTCTTCTTGAACTCCCAAACCGTCCTGACTGACCTGTTTCCCTCGCTAGGGGAACGTAATCTCGACGAAGTAGCTCATCCCTCACAACACGGTACTCCCATGTCTCTTCCCGCTCAAAACCAAGGAGAAAACCTCTCTTCCTTCGCTCCTCGAGAGACGCTCGACGCTGCCGCTCATCATCAACACGAATCAAGACATCACCCTGATATGCAAGGTGTAACCCACATCCCTGAGTCTGAAATTCCTTATCGACACGCCCGCAAGGAGAACACCGGTGAGTATTCAGGAGTGTTCGCAAGACGTGGTTTGAGGACGACGAGCTGATCTGATTGTGCGTAAACGTAGCTCTTCGACCGAGTGATCCCAACAACGTAAGTCTCGTATCTTCTCTGCCTAGTCCTCTCATAGGTATAGGCGAGTCGCCTTGTCCGAGAAATCATACTGATGAATCTGCGTTTCCTTTCCTCCCCCTCATCACAAACAGCCCGCTTCGATGGACGGTGCTGCAAACTACGCCGTAGCTGGAGATGATCGTGCTATCTAGACCAGCGATGAATCGGACAAACATAACACGCTCCAACCTCACAACCGCAACCTGAACTTGAATCGTCGCATTTCGTCGCATCTCTTTGTTGTTTCGTTGTAAAATACAGACACTCTTTCCACTCTCGCATCTACTCGCTCTCCTAGATAAGGATTCAGGACGCGAGTTGAGAGCCTCAAGCGAGTTCATGGTCACTGCAACAAGCAATGCGAAGAGACTTTCAACTTTCGCATTGAACTCATTCATCTGTGTATCGAACATCTCCAAAACTCAACCTCGTTCCGAGTACTCTACGCAATCGGCCATCTGCGCTAACGAAAGAGAAAGATAGTTTTGCGAAATTCGAGATTCAGGGGAGAAACGAAGAGAGAGAGGGTCAACTTCCGACTTCTCACTCGCTCCTTCAAAACCACACAGCAAGGCAGCACAGTAGCTCAAGATGCCTTCACCGACTGCCCTGATCCAGTCAGCGTTAGGCAACTCGCTCGATTACCCAGTTTTATCCTACATCAATTCACTCTTCACCTCATCCGACGCCGACCCTTCAGATGATCCAGTAGGCGGATTTATTCGACCTCTGCTCGAATCAGAGAGTACCAACCCAGTCGAAGCAAAGGAGATTGATCGAATCTGTTTGGAGTTTACTCGAATTTGGGAGAAATTGACGGGAGCTGAATTGGCTGCGAATGCGAATGGAGAGACCAGTGGTGGACCTGCCAAATTGGATCAGGCGTTGGATATGAGGAGGCAGGAGATGAAGAGTAAACGAGGTGCAGTTACTCAAGTAGTAGATATCGCTTCAGTCGTGAGTCTCATCCTTCTTGCACACTCGAGAGCTGTTGAAGCTGAGGAAGAATGCGATACGGATGTAGGTGAAAGCGCGAGAATCTCAAGTCAACATGAAGGCACTCGAGAAAGCCGAAGCGAAACTCAAGCAGAAACTCGAGAAACGAAACGCTCGCAACTTGTACGAAGGTTCGAAACTCATGGAGGCTCAGAACAACAAGAAGAGCTACGAAGAGTTGTTCTTGGAGGTCAACCCGTTGCAGACTGCTGGACAGAACAAGGGAAAGAGCAAAGATATTCATTTGGAAAACATCGATGTAAGTCCTACCTTTCCTTCTCTCGTTTCTAACCGCAGGGCCCGACTGAAACCTTCACTGATCTCTACAGGTCAGCTTCGGTTCCCTCCGCATCTTGTCGAACGCTACTCTTTCTCTGCCTTATGGTCGGTGAGTCTGCGCAAATCTCGCTCGTATTCTCTCCTTCTCTGCTTCAGCTGACCTCGCATCTCCATCCTTAGTCGCGCTGGTCTCATCGGTCGAAACGGTATCGGAAAATCTACCTTGCTCCGAGCGATGGCACTTCGAGAAGTCAACATCCCTCAACACGTTTCGATTCTCTACGTTCAACAAGAAGTCATTGGAGACGACACACCAGCTCTCGAATCCGTCTTGCAAGCCGACGTTCACCGAACTCGACTCATGGCGGAAGAGGCAGAACTCAACGCTCAATTGGGAACTCTCGAGAAGGAGAGTGAGGAAATGGTCAAGGCTGGTGCAGCAGCGGGTGAAGAGGACAAGGAGAAGAAACATGGCGAGCTCAGGAAGGTTGAGAGGAAGAAGGACGATCTTACTGCGAGATTGGGAGAGGTTCAAGGGTTACTCGTCGAAATCGACGCCGATTCAGGTCCTTCGCGAGCGGCAGAATTGTTGGCAGGTTTGGGTTTCTCGACGGCAGATCAAGTGAGCTACTACTCTCTTCTCTATCGTAACTGTCGCTGACGTGTCTCTTGATCGCAGAGCATGCCTACACGAGCGTTCTCAGGAGGATGGCGAATGCGTCTTTCGCTCGCTCGAGGTTCGCTCACTTCTCTCGCTATGTTGAAACAAGAGAACGATACTGACT
Organism: Sporobolomyces roseus; assembly: GCA_016617785.1. Classification (NCBI taxonomy): domain Eukaryota; kingdom Fungi; phylum Basidiomycota; class Microbotryomycetes; order Sporidiobolales; family Sporidiobolaceae; genus Sporobolomyces; species Sporobolomyces roseus. Next base: position 1,473,565 of record JADILM010000001.1, read on the forward strand.
CGATGGCTGCCTCCTCTAGCGCTGTTCTGTAAACCCGATCTTCTCTTGCTCGATGAGCCTTCGAACAATTTGGATCTCAACGCTTTGGCTTGGTGCGCTTCCCTTTCCCTTTCGAGGATCTACCTCTATTGACTTTCGCTGACACTCCATCTTGCATGTCCACAGGCTCGAAGACTACCTTCAGACTTGGCCTTCAACCCTTCTCGTCGTTTCTCATGACCGAGCATTCCTCAACGCTGTCGCAACCGATATTATTCATCAACACGGAGAACGTCTCGATTACTACAAGGGTAACTTTGCTCAGTTCTACGCGACAAAGAGTGAGAGGCAGAAGCAACAGAAGAGGGAGTACGAGAGTCAATTGCAATACAGGCAACACTTGCAAGCTTTCATCGATCGATGGAGATGTAAGTCCCACTTTCTTCCATCGTACTCTCTCAAACGATACTCATGCACGTCGTCATTTCCAGACAACGCCGCTCGTGCTACTCAAGCTCAAATGAAGATCAAGATTCTCGAGAAACTTCCCGAATTGAGTCCACCAGAAGAAGACGACGTCGTTACGTTCAAATTCCCCGAAACCGACAAGATCTCTCCTCCTCTCCTGCAACTTTCCGATGTCGCTTTCGGTTACACGAAGGAGAAGCAATTGCTGAAGGGAGTCAACTTGGATGTCGGTCTAGATTCGAGGATTGGTCTCATCGGAGCTAACGGTGCTGGTAAATCTACCTTGTACGTATCTCTATCGCTCCAAGCTATGTGAAGCGAGCTGACCCAAAGATATTCGGTATAGGATGAAACTGCTGATCGGAGAGTTGCAGCCAACACTCGGTCAACAAAGTCGAAATGGTCGTCTTCGTATCGCTTGTATGTACACTCTCGGGCTCGGTCAGCAGCTCTGCGCAGGATCGCTGACTTGTCGAGCTGCTCGTAGACTTCGCTCAACACCACATCGACTCGCTTGACCTTACCGTCAACTCTGTCGCTTACCTTCAAAAGCTTTTCCCTGGATTAACCGAACAACAATATCGATCACATCTCGCCGCTTTCGGTATCACTGTGCGTCGCTGTGAACAATATCGAACGTCTCGTTGATCGTCTGAACTGACTCATTTCGTTTCTTTACTTTGCATAGGGTATGACCTCACTTCAACTCATCGGAACCTTGTCAGGAGGACAAAAGTCTCGTGTCTCGTTCGCTGTCCTCTCGATGCAACGTCCTCACATTCTCTTGCTCGACGAGCCTACGAATCATTTGGTCAGTCTACTCGAATCTCCCCCGACTCTCGATGGTGAGGCGATCAACTGACGTTATTTCGACCCTACAGGATCTCGAAGGTCTCGATGCGTTGATGGAAGCTTTGAACCGTTGGAATGGAGGAGGTGAGTTTTGCACAGTACTTCATCTTCGCTCCATCTTCCTTACTGACTCTGTCTCTTCCTTCCTCTTTTAGTCATCTGTGTTTCTCACGACAGTACAGTATGCTCCTGCTTCCCTCATTTCTTTTCGAATCCATCGCTGACTCGTTTCATCGCCCATCTTTCTCTCTCTCTTCTCCTTTCCTACTCCTCCTTCGCTTCACCCTTTTCGCTCTTCCGACTTTCGAACTCAGTTCATTCACACGTAAGTCTTCCGTTCCTCTTTGCGGTTCTCGAAGTCTGCTGACCCGAGTTTTTTCTCTTTCGCACTACAGGGTGTGCAAGGATTTGTGGGTCTGCGCCGATGGTACCGCCTCCAAGTTCTACGGAGACGTCGACGCATACAAGAGTTTGATTGTCGGCAACGCGAAGAAGATGACACCGACCTAGATCGAGCAGATATCTTTCGCTTGTATCTCATTGTTTCACTCTGCAATGTTCGTTCGTCGTCGAAGGCAGTCAGCGTCGTCGTACAACTCGATTCAGCAGTGATCCAGATCTCAGATGTTTGTCGCAATTACTCCACCGTCTCTCCCATTCGACCCGAACGAAGCTGCTCAAACTCAGGGTCGTTTCGGTTTCGGCCGAATACGGCATTTGACCGCGTGCTTGCTGATTTGCTGAGTGATTTCTCTTAGAATTTCTCCATGATTTTTCTCTCAAGCCACGACCATCCTCTCCCTCGCTGTCGCCAACAATGACATCGACAATAGTTCACGAGCCGATAGAGCTGCAGACGCCTCGCACAGCTGCCTCGAACTCATCATTGTCGAGCCCCACAACCGATGAAAGGTCTCAAACAGCGCAACTCGATCGCTTGGGATTCGCAGAAGAGCCTGAGGATGATGGGCTACCGCCACAAGACCGTGGCAGGAAAGCTTGGACGTTCATCGCTGCCGCCTTTGTTCTCGAGTGCGTACAATTCTTTCGCGAAATCGAAAAAAAGGGCGAATGATTTGACTCTTCTCACCTTGTCAGAACGTTCATGTGAGTTTGCGACGACCTCTTTCTGATGCAGTTATGCTCAACATCGTATTGCATAGCTGGGGCTTCAACTACGCATTCTCCGCTGTACTCGTATGGTTTCGAGCGAATGAGCCTTGGTCTCAATACTCTCTCGCAACTCTTTCAGCGATACCGACACTTCAATCAGCTCTCACTTACTTCTTACCGTGAGTACCGTCTACTTCCCTAGTTGCCTCTCGACATTGCTGACCATGTTCGCTACAGAATTCTGGTGGTCAACGGTTTCCGCCGATATCCTGAGTACGCCAAGCCGGCACTCCTTATCTCAGCTGTTCTATTCAGTCTATCGATGTTAGCGGCAAGCTTTGCAACCAAAGTAAGCAGGGTTGGCTATCGTGCTTCGTTTGCGATCGCTAACTAAACTTTCTCGTCGAAAACAGATTGAGCATCTCATACTCCTACAAGGCGTCATCTGCGGATCCACTGGAGCCGTACTTTATTCTCCGGTAGTGATGCATTTGAATTCGTGGTTTGTCCATCGGCGTGGACTCGCTTCGGGTAAGCATCGCTGCGTTTTTCTTCATCGCACCCTTGTCGCAAGGCATTGATTTTCGCTCGAATCCTAGGCATCATCTTCGCCGGAACTGGCATGTGAGTCAATTACTACTCACCAGCGCTTTCCCACCGAGCTGACGGATTCAACTTTCACTTTGACAGCGGAGGAGCAACGTTCCCTTTCCTCATCTCGAAACTTCTCGACAATTACGGCTTTGCTGGCATGTGCCGAGTCTGGTCGGCCGTCGTCGGAGTCGCAAGTATAGGATCTGTGCTAGCCCTACAACCTCGAGTTCCTCCAACGAGACCAAAGGATGGGAAGAGAGAGAAACTGTTCTTGCTCGATTTGAGCATCGTAAAGAACACAAACTTCTGGATTATGGTAAGCAATCTCGCTCTTCTCTCGCTCTTGACTTAGTACCTGATTGAGGATCGTCATCTGAGATAGTCGACAAACGTTTTCCTCAGTTCTCTCGCATACTTCCCAACTTCTCTCTACCTCGCAACATTCACTAGTTCAGTACTACACTCATCCTCACTCCTACTGCCCTCCGTAGTCGTCGCAGCATTCAATGCCAGTGCCTGCCTCGGCTCGCCAGCAATCGGAGTCGCAGCCGACCGTTCGCTCGACTTCACCCTCATTGCCCTTGGACTAGCTGGAACCGTATTCGCTTTGGGTGCATGGGGATCTAGCAGCTCACTCGCTGGTATCTTGACCTTTGCGATACTGTACGGATTCGGATCACGAATTACTTCGTATTTCGGACCGGCAGCGAAAGAAATTTCAGGTGCGTCGTCGCTTCCTCAGCGTCGGCCCTCATGCCCTAACTCATCTATGCTGCTTTTGAATACTCTAGGGTCAAACCCTCACGCATCAGCGACGATACTATGTTTCTTCTCCATCTTTCGAGGAATCGCTTCGCTCGCAGGCCCCTTCATCGCCACGGCTCTGTACGAAGAACAGTATAGTGATTCAGATGAGTAAGTTCTGTTTGCTTCTATCCTACTGTCGGAGACTAGCTGATCCTCTCCTCGCTGTAGCGCAACGTGGGGACGATACGGTTTCGAGAAAGTCATTATTTTTGGTTCGTCAAAGTCATCTCCACTCCTCTCAAGCTTTACACTGATCGAACGAGCTACTACACATAGTTGGAGTTATGTCGTTCTTGTCAGCGCTTGGAGGGGTTGTGATGCGGATAGCAAGGAAGAAGCGGGTGGTAGCTTGATAAAATTCAGCAATGTCGTTGAGATTGAGTCTGTCTCTCCCGTCGCTCGCTTCCGTACAAGATGATATAGCGATAACAATGCAATGCTGAACTCTACTGCTCCTTCTATTGCGGTCTAACGTAATCCAATTTCTCGACCCTCCTCCAAACTTCCCTCACCAAACGCTCTTGTGCATCTCGACTCTTCTCTCCATCCTCTGAATCGCTTGCCGGTCGAATCGCGAGATACAGTCGAGAACCGAGATCAGCTGGAGGAATTGGTGAAGAAGGGTCTGCGAGAATCGATGCTGGAGGTTGAGACGGAACGACCATTCCACCTGCTTCATTGACGATGATCGTACCAGCACAAACGTCCTATGTTGAGAGCTCGTCAGTGTCAAAACCTAACAGGAGAAGTTGAGTGTAAGCTCACCCATTCCCAACAACCTCCTTCCCAAAAGATGTCGACAGCTCCAGTCGCAACGTAAACCATATCCAACGCTGCCGATCCCAAACTTCTAACTCCATGTACCATTCCACCTTTCCCATCCCTCCCACCAATCTCCGCCGCAAAGTTCCATAGCGTGTTCACCTTCTTGGTCAAATTTGAAGTAGGGGCGTCTGAACGAGCTTTACCCCATTCAGCGAGGAAGAGACAACCTTTCGGTGCGTCTGAGGGAATGGGTTGAGGGGGAAGGTATGGAAGAGGGACGGAATGGTGGAATGGTTGAGGGAGTTTGTAGTTTGATGGAGCTGGAGTCGATGGAGCAGAGAGAACAGAGGGGTCGTGAGGGAAAGAGATGGGGGTCGACCAGGACCCGAGGCCTTGTGCGGCTGAGTAGAGAGTTCCACTGGCATTGGTGAGGTGCAGTCCGCCCAGCAGAGGTGCAAAGATCGCTCCGACTACTGGAATTTTGCTGTAAAGGAGAAATCAACTGATCAGTTCTCGAATTTAGTCGATTCTGATTGAGCGAGGAGCGGAAGCTAACTTGACACAGAATCCCACCGAAACGCAACAGGTTGGAAAGAGATGCACAAAGTTGACAGTCTACAGAATCGAGGAGATAATCAGCTTTCATTCTCGTCAGACTCATTCTCGATCCTGCAGAAGGTATATATTCTCGTCCAACGACAGATCCTAGAGTATACAAGAGGACTTACGCCGTCTAGAGGGTCGATAATCCACGTAGGAGCCTGCGAAAACGAAAACAGTTCAGAATCAGCTTCGCTCGCTTCGACAACAGGTAAACCTATGGGATCGCAAGCTCACATCATCGAGTAGGAATCTCTTCTCCTGTCCTGCCGAGTAGCTCTCCTCTCCGATGATTCTACGAGGAATAGGACAAGAATAGGTCAGTGATTTTCACCCTTGCGAAGATTTCGAAAGGCTCACTTGTGTTCGGGATATCTCTCCCTGATCGCATCACTGATCAATTGCTCGGCGTGCATATCTGCATGAGTGACTAGATCTGCCGCGTTCTCTTTGATGGTGATTGATTCATCGAAAGATCTTGCACCTTGAGTTCTCGCCAACGCTTGCTCGCGCAAGTACGATCCGGCTAGGATAGCTAAATGAGCTGAGAATGAGTGTAGTTCTGAGAAGTCTAGGTCGAACTTGGTCATTCTTGAGGGAGGGGAGAGCTAGAGAGATTGTAAGGAGTGGGGGAGAGGAAAGAAGGTGCAGAGGTTGTGGCGCTTTCTGATGGGTTGACGAGCTGTTCTGAGCTCCTCGGTTATAGTATAATCGAGGTTTTGCGAGTCGGCAAAGCTATCTGAGGGAGAGAGACGCTTCGTTCTCTCTTTCACTTTTACCACTCACTTCGACTTGCTTTGGTGACTCTTTCGCTCCCGAGGCTGATCTCACGGTATTAGTTCGTGCTACTCTAGCGAATGGGTGAGCGATCGGGCTTCTCCATCGCCTCCTTTCGTCGAATTTTCGACTTCTTCGGCGGTTAATCCTGGGGATGTAGCTGTTGGAGATAGCTCGACTTGTCCAATGTGAGGAGATAGAGCTGCTTGATCGGTGTCGCTCTCTCCGATCTTCGACTCGACACGAAAGACTTCGTCAGTCGTTTTCCCTTCGTTGCAGAATATTCCTCGACTCCCCTGACCCCGAAGTCTCGGTAGTGGGTCCTAGCTGAGGGCGACACAGTGAGTACTCTATCTGTAAGTGCATCGTATCGACTTCGCAAGCACGACACCCCATCGAAGAGACTGTGGCCTCACTTTACGTGGAGGACGATTCTCGAACTGACGAGTAGATCGACTGCGGCATCAAGGTGGTCGATATCTTCAGTGGTCTCGACTATGTCGGAGTCCTTAAGTCGGACTTGAAGCTTCAAGGACGATCATTGACGAGACCGTCGCCTCAATGCGACCCTCGATTCGACTAACTCTGTTGCTTCTCTCGGACTCGACAGTCAGCATCGCGTCGGCTGTCTCATCCAGCTGTAATCATCATCGACAACCTGCCTTGGTCTTTGGTGCAGAACTATGCAGACTGGGCGAGTAGAGGAGCGGTTCCAATCGAGCGGGAATCTGCTGGCAGAGCTCTTTGCTCGCTCCTGTCCGATCACGCTGGTGCTTGTTGCTATCACAGCTATCCTCGACGTCGAGTGAGATTACCGGGACGCTCTCTCGGGCATATGAATACAGTCTACATTTCTCCTTTACATCGTCCTTGCGATGAATTTTTCAAGAATTTTCGGTTAGATTTTTGGTCACCTTCAGGCCAAATGAAGCGATTCCTTTTGTATCGCTTAGAGTCTCCCGTGTAGTTCAAGACACTGCAATATTCATCGGTGATATGCGGAAACGGACTTAGAGCGAAAAATCTTGAGGAAATTGCAATTGTGCAATCCATCATCTTGACTCAAAGCGTCTTCTTCTCCCTCGACACTTCATCAATCAGTAAGTCGGAAGATGCCCAGGCTAGATCTATAGCTATACTGACCTCTCGATTGTCTCTGCAGTGTCCGGTCGTCGTCCTTCAGTCAGCGCAACTGATCCCATTTCCATCTCAATCTCTCCTCGTTCCTCTTCTCACATCGCACAAGCTGCTTCCCCTCCTTCGTACGCCATCTCTCCCCCTGGTGCTTCATCTTTCTCCCAATCCTACGAAGCCCGTCAACGCGCTACTTCAATCCCTTTCCCTCAACAAGGCAAAGCCCTCGCTCCTTTCCCCGTTTCAGATGACCCTACAAAGATCTTACTGTTGGAGAACATCAACACTTCGGCAGTAGAGATGCTCAAGGCTCAAGGATGGTACGTGGAGGAGATCAAGAAGGCACTCGGTGAGGAAGAGTTGATCAAGAAAGTCAATGAAGGTCAATTCGCTGCTGTCGGAATCAGGAGTAAGACAAAAGTTACTGCTCGAGTACTCGAAAAGTGCCCCACTGTGAGTCGAACGAAGCGTTTCCTGTTGTAAGGCGGAAGTTTCACTGACTCTTTCGATGATTTCGCTACCTAGCTTCTCGTCATTGGATGCTTCTGCATCGGTACCAACCAAGTCGACCTCCTAGCTGCTGCCAAGGCCGGTATCGCAGTATTCAACTCGCCTTTCTCCAATTCTCGATCAGTCGCAGAGCTCGTTATCGCTGAAGTTGTCGCTCTTTCGAGGCAAATCTGTGATCGAACCAACGAGATGAGGCAAGGTATCTGGAACAAGGTTAGTAAGGGATGCTGGGAGATCAGAGGAAAGACCCTTGGTGTGAGTTTTCCGGTTCACTTCTCAATTCGAAAATGTACGAAACTCATTTATTCTCGAGTATAGATCGTCGGTTACGGTCACATTGGATCTCAACTCTCAGTACTTTCGGAAGCTATGGGAATGTCGGTCCTCTACTACGATGTCGTCCCAATCATGCCTCTCGGTTCCGCCAAACAAGTCGACACTCTCGAATCCCTCCTCAACCAATGCGATTTCGTCACTCTCCACGTTCCCGAACTTCCCGAAACGACCAACATGATCTCTTTCGAACAAATCGCTCAAATGAAGGACGGAGCTTACCTCCTCAACAACGCTCGAGGCAAAGTTGTCGACATTCCCGCTCTCATCGATGGACTCAAATCTGGTAAACTCGCTGGTGCCGCCGTCGACGTCTTCCCTTCCGAACCCGCAGCGAACGGTGCCAACTTCAACGACGAATGCAACTCTTGGACTACCGAGTTGAGATCTTGCCCGAACTTGATCTTGACTCCTCACATCGGAGGATCAACAGAAGAAGCTCAATCAATGATCGGTGCTGAAGTTGGAGGTGCTCTCATTCGATTCCTCAACTACGGTTCGACATTAGGAGCCGTCAACTTCCCAGAAGTTCACCTTCGACCGATCTTGACCGATGGAACTGTTCGATTATGTCACGCTCACTTGAACCAACCTGGTGTGCTCAAGATTGTCAACTCGGTGTTGTCCGAACACAACGTCGAGAAACAATATTCGGATTCAAAGGTACATCTTCTTCTCTGATTCGCTCGTCTCGAGCTGAACTGACAAAATCATGCACTTCGAAAACAGGGAGACATCGCTTACCTTCTCGCCGATATCAACGTCGCCAACGAGACTGAGATCAAGGAGATTTACGAAGCTATTTCGAGCGTGAGTATTCGCTCGTTTCGTCCATCTTCGTCCAAAACTGATCCCCTTTCTTCCTGACAGTCCCGCATGAACATCGCAACTCGCATGCTCTTCTAGATAGAATACTCTCGACTACATAGACCTTTCTCAACCTCGTTATTTTTCTTCGACTATACTCTGTTCACTCTTCGCAACCTTTCATTCCCCCAAAAACCCCTCTTCAATATTCGGGGAACCCACCTTTTACTTATCGCAACCTGTTCATTCTCTTTCATGTCTACTAGCTTTCAACAAACTGTTTAAATCACAACCAACCTACTTTCATCAGTGCCTCACAATATCTCTTTGTCTCGCAGGCGTTTCGGAGGGAACAGATATTATTTGCCAACCTTCTCTACTACTTGAGTCGCAAGCTCGTATCGCCAGCGATACCTCCTAGACTGTCAATTGACAACATCGGGAGAAAGACATTCGAACATCTGAAAAATTCGGAATTGGCTCGAAACGAAGAAGAGATTCGCTTCATCGCTAGCGGCTCTTCAACGCTCTCCTGTCTCATGTGCTGGTTAGTGTTGCTCAGAAAACGAGGAAGCTAAAGCTACGAAGCGATGAATCGAGGTTTGGTCGAGTCACCCAAGATTTTCTGGATTCCTTCTTTTCTCTGCTCTCCTCTTCCTCCATCTCGCCGCCTAGCCCTTCATCAACCTCCCTCGGCATATCAAGTAGGAAGCGCTTCTTGTTAGCTTGCAAGAAGAAGGACACCTCGAATACGGAAAAAGCGAGAGATTTCAAGAAAGGCATGATTTGCGAAACGATGGGCAACAGGCGACGGGAAGGAGATAAGGTTGAGTAGACAGAGAGGTAGAGAACCGACAAGTAGATAGTCAAGGTACGAGGTGGAGAAACAAAATGGAACTGGAGAACGCATAATCCCGAATCGAGTCAACATTTAGTGCTCGTCAGTTAACGTTCGTCCTTGAAGAGCTCATGAGTGTGATAGTCAGCCGCTCTATCACGATAGTCGATCTCGTGTCGTCGACCTTCCTCCTCGCCGTGGGCCTTTGCGTGTACGCGACCGCGCTCTTTGATGAAGTCTTCCAATTCTGTCTTCAGGTTGTCACGTTTCTGGCGAGCCGCTTGAATCACCTCCTCCTCGGCTTTTCCAGACTTTACGAGCTTCCCAACGTGACTAGTAGCGGCACGCAAATTCTGAACGAGTTGACGAAAACGCTGATCAAACGATGTCACTGTTAGCGAACTGCCAGGCAGATTTGAAGGAGGTAGCCTTACATTCTCAGGGGTCGATTCTCGACGATACTGTCGATCAAACCGCGGGTGTTAGACTCGACCTCGGAGGGCAAAATTCCAAGCTCACCTCAGACGAGTTCGGATAATGCTTGGATTGCACCTCTTGACGATTCTGCGACGTACTCGTCATCAGCTGTGGCCACAATAAGTCTTATGCGGTTGTCGAGGGCGTACCTGAGGCTGGAAAGGATCATCTCGTTTGGCTTCCTACCCGGTGAAGAATCTGAAATGTCAGTCGATGCGCTTCAGATGAGGATTCGTAGGACTCACAGAAGAGGACATGATCGAGATCGAAGCTCAGCGAGGTAGGTTGAGTCAGCGTGCAGGTAAGGAGGAATGAAAGAGGAAAGAGAGTCTGGAATCGAGTCTCCATGAAGCGGTCGGAGATTCCGCGGCGGATTCGGTCAGTCGTCTAAACCCCCTATCTCGGAAGCTGGAAGCCGGCGGGAGCGGGAGAGGGAGATGAGAAAAGTGGGAACGAAGAGCTGATCTCGCAAGAATCCATGGAGACTGCTCTACAGCTTCCTCCTCGCTCCCTCGTCGGTGAAATACGAGCGTTTGACACGAGCTTCATAGATCTGATAGCTCATAGCGTTGTCACCTATGTACACCTCAATCTCACTGTCGAGGCCCTCCTCGAATCGCCGCTTCTCTGTACTCCTGAGGACCTCCTCGAAGGGTAGCGCCCTTGCGTCGAAGCTCGTCGAGTCGCTTCATAGCCTACCAGCGAGGTTCATCTAGTCAGCCCGAGTCCAGCCTCTCTTTCGTCGAAATCGTTCGAAATTCACCGATTCGAAGCTATCTTGATTGAATGACCGGCGGTTCTGTGAAGCCCAGCCAAGCTATCGAGTCAGCGAGTGATTAGTTATGTCAGGAAGTGCGAGGACGCACCTTTGCCTTGAACCGGTCGAGTGAATAACGAGTCAGTCAAAGTAGCTCGATGATAGTGGAAAGTGCTCACAGAGTCGGCCATGGAGTTGAGCGAGCCGAGATAAGCGTGAGTGAGAAGGAGAAGAGTAGCTGAGAGAAAGAAATGAAAATTCGGAAATAGACGAGTCGACGAAACATAGCAAAGAGACGACAATGGCCTCGAGAAACTGAGCTATCTCGTTCAGCGATCGTGAACACCCATCGTGAGAGGGTCATGCGAGATTAGGGTATCAAATTGCTGGTTTTGCTTACTATGTTCAAACTCTCGAAAACTTCCACCTCTCTAACCCAATCGCTTCAACCTAGCCTCCGCCGCTCTCGCCCTTTCCTCCCTCTGAATCCTCATCTTCTGTTCCTCTGTCAAATTCCCTTGTTGCCTCTGTTGAATCGCCATTGGAGGACCTCCTCCTAACCTCTTCGGTCCCTTCGTAGGAATACTCATCAACCTCTCTTCCTCCCTCTTCCTCTCCTCCTCTCCTTTCACTTTCCTCTCCTCTTCCTTTACCCTATACTCCTCGGCTTCAACCGCTTCCCTCTCCCTCTGTTTCGCTCTCAACACTTCCCTTTTCGCTTCCTCTTTCGCTTCCTTCTCCTTCTCCTTGGTTTCATCTAATCCACTAGGTACCCTCGCTCCTCCAACTGAAGTCCCCATCCAATCCCACCAATCAGGATGTTGCATCGTCAAGAACCTAAACACGTTCCTAACTCCCTTCGACCTCGCCAACTCATAAGGTGTTTGATCTCCCTCTTCTACAAGCGTAGGATCAGCTTTCTTGACTTCCAATAACCACCTCGTCATTTCCACCTGATCACTCGCACTCGCAACATGCAACAATGTCAATTTACCCTCCTTTCTCTCCTCCATCCAACTCGGCAATGTCCCCCAAACTCCTGATCCAACAATCTCCAATTCCGGTCCATACTTGTCCAAGAAATTTGACACTGCTTCAACTTTCCCCTTCTTGACCATCTCGACCAAACGCTCCCAACGATCTCGTTCCAATTCCTCGAGTTTCGTCAATTTCATGACTTTCTCTTTCTTTGGTTGGGGAGCAGCGGGAGTCGTGGTCGGAGCTGGTGTAGGAGTGATGGAAGCGAGGTAGGCGGCATCGAGTTCTGCGAGTGCTTCGGAGGTGAGGTGAGAAGTTTTCACTTTCGTCAATTCGATGAAGGATCGAACTAATTCAGCGATTGTCTGTAAGGACGACAGTTCCGATCAGTTTCCGCAAGGCGAAGAGATCTGAGAGAAACGAGTGCTCACAGGTCGTCGAGTAGGAAAAGTAAATCCTCTAATCCTCGGATCACCTAATTTCGTTCTCTCCCGAACACCTCATCAGTTCCGACCTTCCAACTCGAAAGAGAGAGAGAGAGGACAACGCACCCCTCGTTAAGACGGCGTTATCGTATCCCATGAAAGTTTTGTAATAACTTTTACTACACCTCAAAAACACCAATTCGGATTCATCAATCTCTTGCCTCCAACTATCCAATAATTCTCTCACTTCCTACAAACACCTCTCAACATACTGTATCAGTACGACCGAAAGTAGGGATAGAGGGAGGACGGAAAGGGGAAAACGTACGTCGGTGAGAGCTGCTTCGTTGTGTCGACGAATTTGTGCTCCTGCAGATTTAGCTTTCCCATTCGCATTATCGTTCGCTCCTTGACTACCTCCCTGTTTACGACGAGCTACAAGTTCACTTATCATCGTCAGCATTTCTCCCTCTAGCAAAGCTGAGTGAAAGAAGTGTGGGCTCAACTCGTATAACGATGAAAAGTCTTCTTCTCCAAAATGACCAATTCCTTTTCCTTTTCTTTACCCTTTCCTTTCCCAACCAATCTCGGTCTCAAACTGACCACCATTCCCGCGAAATGTCCTCCACCAAACATCAACAAAGTCCATTTCCTTTCCCTCCCTTCCTGTCCCTCTCCCTCTTGTCCCAATTGTAAATCCTTCAATTCTTGTAAGATCTCGGGTGAATCATCAGATTGACGTTTTTGTAATTTACCTCCTGCGAGAGGTAAGATTGTACGATACACTCCAAATTGAGTATCTGGTTGAATTTTTGACGCTTCGTACCATATTAATGCGGTACGAGGTCCAGTCGAAGGATCTACTAACTCGTCTTCTTCTGATGGAGGCTTTGGGTGGGAGAGGGATTGTTTCGAAAGTAAACGGGAGAGTGCGTTGGGTGATTCGGTAGAGGAGGAGAGGGAGAATTCTTCTTCTAGATCGGAAAGGGTCGAATTGGATTCTGAACCAGAGATAGAATCTGATAGATCTATAGTTAAAGAGTTGCGTAATGAGGTGAGTTGAGAGAGAGCGAGAGAGAGAAGTGAAGTTATTTTACGTACTTTCGACCAAATTGTTGAACTCTTCTTCCCCTACCGGAGTTGTCTTACCCTGTAATTTCAACTTGACGTTGTATTTGTACCAATCGGTTTTGTAATGCTCCTTCAACCCAATGACATCACTAAAACTTGCACCAGTCAACGCACAAACGTAAGCTCCATCTGGTTGTTTCTTTTGAGTATCTTGAATTGGTGTAGGAGGAGTTGAGAGTGCGTTTGAAGGGTGTAAAGGGTGAGTAGGGGGAATGACGAGTTTGCGAGGTTGGAGATGAGGTAGGAGATCGGAGGGTAACGAGAATGCGTAGAGCGAGGGTAACTTGTACGCCATTGAGCTGGCCAAGGTTGTTACCTTTCTAGAGAGGTGAATGACTGGGATTTGACAATGAATCGGAGTTGAGAGAGAGAAGTAATACTATTAATCGGTTTCGGTTTCTTCTCTTACTCTGACTCCTTTATGCATCAATGATCAATTCTCATTTACTTCGGATCCACTCCAGACCATTTGCCCTTCTCCCCTTTCCACTCCTAGCTCTCTCCCGCTCATTCTCCTCGACTTCCTCCTCTTCATCTCATCCAACATTCCCTTCCTTCTCTCGTCCCTCCCCTTCCCCCTACCCAGGCTATCTCCCCACAATAGGAGTAGAACTTCATGTACAACTCAAACACAACCTCAAACTATTCTCAAGTAAACCTTTCCCCATCTCCTTCCTTCCTTCCTCCTTCTTTCTCTTAACTCTCTCTCTGTCTCGTTCACCTTGTATAGGAGCTCTAGCAACCTATGACGCACCTCCAAACTCTCACGTAGCATTACTAGACGCTTCCCTACCTGGTTCTCTACCCGTAAGCAACCTCCCTCCCTCCCTCCCTCGAATCGCACGGACTGATCAGGAGTCGAGTGAATTTGAGTAGGTACTTCAACCTCAAGCAGTCAGACTGGCACTATTGGCTTGTTTAGCGTTTGATAGTCAAATAGGAAACAAGAGTGGGTTTGATAGGAAACATTATTGGTACCCTGATCAACCCATGGGTTATCAAATAACTCAGAAATACGGTACACTTCTTTCTCTCTCTCTCTCTATCTTTTTTATCTCTCTATAGATGAGTGTGTTGAGAATTTGGGGAAGGTTTGAAATAATAGCTCCGTTGGCAAAGGGAGGCAAAGTGAGGGTTAGGAGGAAAGATGAGAGTTGGTTGGAAGTTGGGTTGGAACAGGTTCAATTAGAACAGGTGAGTCTCTCTCTCTCTCTCTCTCTCCTTCCAAATCAACGACAAGAGAGGGACCTTTCTCCTTCTCTCTCCGACGAAAACACACTCGCTGATGCTCTCTCCCTCTCTCCCTCTCTCCCTGTCTCCCTCTCGTTTTTTTCGTGTATTCGCTTGTTTCGATTAAAACAGGATACAGCTAAATCATTCCATGATCCCGATTCACTCGGTACCCTAGTCGACTTGAATCGATTCGGAGCAGCACTAATCGAAATAGTCACTCTCCCTGACCTCTCGTACGCTTCTCCCTCATTCTCCTCTCTCTCTCCAGCGAGGTGACTGATGAGAGATATTGAAAGGGTATGTTTAGATCAGCAGAGGAAGCCGCTTCGTTCGTGAGGACTATTCAAGCGATCTTGAGACACGTTGGAACTTCAAACGCAAATATGGATAAAGTAACCTTTTTTTTCTTTTCTCTCCCTCTCTCTTTGCCCCTTTGCCCTTTCTCCTCTTCTCTCATTTGACTCTTTCTGACCGACTCAAGCTGATGATCGGCACTTCTGCATAGGGTGAACTTCGAGTAGACGTGAATGTTTCAGTCCGACCAGAGGGTTCATCGATTCCTGGTACAAGGTGTGAAGTAAAGAATCTCAATGGCCTAAAATTCATCTCTGGTGCAATCGGTCAGTACTCTCCTTTCTCTCTCTTTCTTCCCAAAAAACCTCTTCTCTCGTTAAAAAACCCTCATAACTGATCTCTTTTTCGAGGAGGAATTAGATTCCGAGATTCAACGACAAATCTCGATCCTCGAGAAAGGCGACGAAGTGATACAAGAAACTAGAGGGTACGATGCGCTTGAAGGAAAGACTTTTGGATTGAGATCGAAAGAGGATGCACCAGATTATCGATATTTCCCAGATCCAGAACTTGGGTTCATCTCTATCTCTCCCGTAAAGTTCCTCCTCTTCTGTCTCTTCTTGAGTTTGTACTGATAGAGTGGGAGAGAACAGGAGCAATTGGAGGGGTTGAGGAAGGAGATGCCAGAGTTACCGGATAAAGCGTTTGAGAGGTTACAACTGCAGTATACTCTCTCGGCTAGGGACGCGGGAATACTTGTCGCGTTGGGAGAAGGGATCGAGGATGAAGGTCAAGGTGAAGGGATGGCGAGTATCGGAGTGAGTTATTTCGAGAGGGTTGCGAAGGGGAGGGAGGGGAGGATTTCGGCGAATTGGTAAGCAGTCTCTCTCGTCTCAATCTCTCACTCACGTACTCTCGAGGTTGGTTGGGAAAGGGTTAACCAACCGAGGAGGGTGTTTATGTAGGGTCATTCACGAGTTATTGGGAGGTTTGACCAAAGTTGAAAAAAGTTTGGTCGATAACCCGATCGGACCTGAGGAATTGGGAGAATTGATCGATTCAGTCACTCAGAACCGATTGACTGGTGAGCACTATCTTCCTTTCTTCTTTCAAGCTCCAAAAAGAGAATCAAGCTGATAATGATCATTCCACTCCGTTTTTATTTTTCAAGGTACCAATGCAAAAGCCTTCCTCCGGTCGTATCTCACGGCCCACACACCTTCATCTCCCTCATTCTCTTCCTCCCTCTCCTCTCTCCTCGAATCTACACCTCCTCCACCCGCAACCGCATCCTTCGAACCGCTATTGAAAGAAGTGATTGACAGTCATCCTGAAGAAGTTAAGAAGATTCGAGGTGGGAACAAGAAAGTGGTGATGAGATTGATCGGAGAGGTTATGAAGAGGAGTAAAGGGAAAGCGGATGCGAAGTGGGTGAGGGAGGAACTGGAGAAAAGGTTGTCAGGCGAATAATTTAGAGGGAGAAAGCGAGTTGCGATGAGGAGGACTGCTGAGGGTTGTAGAACGAGAAGGGTTATAGAGATTTTGGTGCTGGAGTATCTACCTTGTTGTAACAATACAAGTTGAGTCTGAGCGAATTGGTCGAGTTGCGAAATTTTGAGCGAGTCGACCACTTTCGAATGCATTCGCCTTCGACTCGCCCTGGTCTCAGCGCGGTCTTATCCGATCACAATCGTCAGCTTGCTTCGAATCAAGATAGAGAGCACCGGATGAGACTCACGGATCTGCCCTGAGTCCTCTCTCCTTGTTTCCTCCCTCACTTCGCTTCACTAGTCGGTTCCGCCTCCTCGACATGCTTCAAAAGATGCTCCTTCAACTACAACATCCCCCACAAGTCGATCAGCTAGCTCGGTCTCGTCGTCAGAAAGGAAATCGAGATTCAGTTGATCAAGATGAATGAGCAACTAACGGCTTTGGGAGTCTGAAAAGTCGACGAGCAGAACCTCCAACGGCAGGAATAGGTGTTGAGAGTTTCGGAAGGGGTCTCCATGGGTGCTGAGGGGAACGAGAGGGAGGGACAGATCAAGAAGTGGAGAAAGGCGAATTGGGTTCGTCGGCGTCAGCGGGCGCAAAGTCGGGCGTTGATCTGATCGAAAGATGCCTGGAGGTGATGGAGGGGTCGACTAGGGTGCGCTGCTAGACGGATCACAAGCTTTCGCCTTGCAAACTTTTCGAATTCTTCGCAACTGGCTTCAACTCAACATATTACGCTGCTCGTATCGGACACTACGGTAGGCGGAAAGACGCATCCCGGATCGATCGGTAGGATCGCTCTCTTCTCATCTTTCCCCTACTTCCCTTCGCCATGATATTCTCGCTCCTCCAGCTTCTCTCCTCTCGATCAACAGCCTACAAACCTCGGAGTCTCGATATCACACGAGCTTGTGCGGCTCTCACGTTGGATTTGAAGAAGCTCGAAGATTGTTCTCTCCACATTGTCTTTTCAGGTATGCTCGTACGTCTATCGCTAACATATCGCAACTGAACGCTCCCTCCGCTCCTAGGTCCCGCTGGAGCAATTCTGTGGTCTAATTGCGTTCTCAGAGGATGCGGACCCGAGTCTTACCGTGACCTTCACGCCGAACTCTTCAAGAAGCTTGCACCCTCACTCTACTTCGACAACAAGCAATACGAACCTGTAAGCGCCTACTTTGCCCACCTAGAGACGTTGTGGGGTTGACGTCCAGCTCGCGGTGATTAGCATCTTATCGCGACGGTCTTTGGCTGTGGAAGCAACGAGGCAAAGAAGCGTCGAGTGCTCTCTCACCTGTTCAAACATTCGGAACAAGAACCACTCAAGGAATCCATGGACTTCGTTCTTGACGTGGTCTCCAACAACCAACTTAGCCACGTCGAGTCAGTTTCTTCTGGAGTGTCATATGCCAAAACCTCTACTGACAGCTTGAAATCTTGTAGTTGCGCTGTCAGGTTTCACCACGTTAAAGCTCCGATCCCTCCAGCTACTCGTCTACGCCTCCCTGCTCTTCCGGGCGGACCTGCACCCTTACCTGTCAATCTCGAGATTATCACTCGCAACCCGGCAGAACTGCTTGCAGACGCCTTCCTCCACCTTCGAGCAGAATTCCCCAACGATCCCGCTTTCTACACGGCATCAGACAGTCTCCAGCTTCATACGGTTCTCCTCTTCGCTCCGATCCTCCAAGCCGTCACCGACAGCGGAAATCGCTTCCCCTTGCTCAGCGCAGGATTCCCCTTCTCACAGGCAAGGGCAATTGGAGATTTGGAATTCGTCATCAGCAAGGCCAACTACGGACACATCGAAGTCTGGCTTGGGGAGACCGTGGAAGCGCTTGATCGGATGCTCAAACAGGTCGAAAAACACAAGGGTTCGGCAGAATTGAAGAAAGGGCTCGAAGAGCGGTTCACTATGTTCCACTACTTCAAGCAATACTTCCGTTACACGGTGAGTCCAATCGAGTTATTGTAGTATCTCTGAGCGTCTCGAAGCGAGCTGACAGCTTCAACCTTTTCGTAGGATCGTTTCGAGGAGGTTCACCAAGAGGTTAACCTTTCGCAAGCAGAAGACGACCTTCACTTCCCTGTTTACCCTATGACAGCATGGGAACCCGCTAGACGATAAGGCCGTCACCCTGATGCGAGCCGTCTCGATCCTTGTATTGGTGTTGCTTCTCCCGCATTTTGCTTTTTGCAAATTTTAAAGTCAAGTTTTGTCGTTCCATCTGCTATACTGCTGAAACCTTACGTTCTCATGTATAAGTAGCGCATTATCTTTGAGTCAGGCTGTGGCAGAGGTTGGCTGATGAAAACGACCATCGTCAAAACGCTTCGCAACATGAATTCGCGAGGAAACGACGAAACACTGCGCCCAGTCTTACGGGGCATCTGTTACGAAGTCCGCGCTCGATCTGGATGGAAAGAAGAGGAATACCGCGCGTATGAGCCTCTAGAGCAGTTCAGAGAGGACCAAACTGATCAGAGAATCGCAAGACTTCGAAAATTCGGTTGCGAAACGGATTTCTCGCTCTCGAATTTGTGCGACGCTTGCCTCGGGCTCGAGCTCGTGGACCACAGACTGCGTGTCCTTGTCTGCGAGAAGTGCTCTACATCAACAATGTTGGCTGATTTTCGAATGATTCATTCAAAAGAGGCGAGCAAGTCTTTTCGCCTTCCTCTCACCACTCTCGACCGCTCATACAAATCTTACTTGAAACACTCGAAAACTCAACGACACAGTCAATATCCCTTGAAAGATGAACGACTACGCTTCATCTCACAACAGGCCTCGTTCAGTTGCAACTGGAGTATCTCGAAGATCTTCAGTCACTAGCAGGCAATCTCAATTGATCAAGAAGAACACTGGTGAGCTACTACTACTCATCTCTACTGCTCCCTCCCAAGTCACCCGAGTAGAGAACAGGAGAGTTAGGGTTGTTTTGTTAGCCCCGAGATGGAATCGGCCAACTCCTTCAACTCAACCCAGAACTAGCTATAGATGCATTGGCTGACTCCACGATACTCTTTGTATAGGTCCCCACGAGCTACGACCTTCAGATATCCTCATTGAGCGATTCTCTGCATGGAAACGCCTCGTCAAGAACCTCATCACTTATTTCGAAGGTATCGCTGATATCGAGGTATGCTTCCTTTGTACTCTTCGTTCTATGATCCGTATTGATCAAGTATCCGCGTAGGCCAACACCGCAAAGGAGCTTACCAAATTGGGAGGAGTCATTCAAGTTCCCTTCGTACGTTCCTCCTCTCTCTTTATCTCGCGCGTCATTTCAATAGTTCTGATCCCATTCTCATATACAGCGTGAGGGAAATCAGTTCTTAGGAGAAGGTGGTGTTCAAGATATCTTTTACGGTGTCGTGAGTTTTTTCATTCAACTTTTCATTTGAAAGAGGGGAGAAGAGAAGCTAACCTCCTTCATTCTCAAACAGCGTGAACGTACTCGTTTGATCGCCGATCACCATGCGAATCTCGCCAAGACTGTCGAAGGTTCAATCGTTCAACACCTCCAGAAACTTCGTACCGAACTCAAGGCTCACATCAAGAACATTCAACAAGATACCGGAAAGCTCGCTGCCAGTGTCGCGAAGGAGCGTGAGACCTCTACCAAGATGATCACCGATTTGGCTAGGAGTATTACCATGCTTAAGAACACTCCTATGGGAGTTCACGCAAAGGAAGATCCTTGGTGAGTTTCGACACGTTACCTCTGTTCTTCAATTCTTACTGCTCACCTCGCTTCGTCATTCTAAAAGGTACACCAACTCTCTCGTAGCTCGTCAACTTCAAAAGCAAGTTCACGAGGAGAACGCTCTTCAAAAGTCGATCATCATCATGCAGCAAAACTCCGAGCACTTCGAAGAAGGTGTCGTTCGTGCGATCCAAATGGCTTGGTCTACTTTCGATGAGTGGAAGTACGTGACAGAGCTCCATCCACTCATGCACTGTTCATCGAGCTGATGAGATCTTGGTCGTCTACAGCTCTCGCGCTTCTTCTCAAGTTCAAGAGACTTGGTCGACAATGGGTCAACTCATGCGCTCTGTCGCTCCCACTACCGAATGGATCGCTTTCGCTTCTCGATCAGAATACCTCCTCGACCCCGATACACCTTTGAGGAACCCGATGACTATCAACTACCCCGGAAAGGACGACCCTTCGGTCATTCCAGTTCACCAAGGTATCCTCGAACGCAAGAAGCGTTACACCAAGACTTACAAGGAGTCGTTCTACATCCTCACTCCAGCTGGATACCTTCACGAGCATCTCTCTTCCGATCTCTCGAAACACCCGAACCCTGAACTCTCCCTCTTCCTCCCTGAGTGCACCCTCGGAGCTCCCACGAACCCCAACGCTCGATCTCACAAGTTCCACATCGAAGGGAAGAAGGCGTTCGGAGGAGATGTCGGACAAAAGAATGGTCTCTTCGCCCTCGACGCTAGTTTCACTTTCCGTGCGAGGAGTCACGATGAGATGCTCGAATGGTGGAACGATTGCAAACAACTCTCCAAGGTTTACCGTAAGTTCGACTTTCTTATCACTCTTTCGACCGAGACTAACGAAATTCACGCCTCTCTAGTCACTGCATCCGAGCCTTTCGATCGATCTGGACCTGTCCCCGCTGCTGTTCGAGCTGCTGGATATGTCTCGGAGGAGGAAGAGTCAGAGGAAGAGGACGGTTCATCAGTCGAGGAGGAAGAATCTGAGGAGGAAAGCGAATACGAAGAAGAGGAGGAAGATCACCGTCACCACCACCACTCTCACGCATCCCACAACCACCAGCATCAACAAGGAGAGCACACGACTGCAGTAGCTCCTTTCGCTCAAGGTTCTCCTTCGAACAGTGCTGAGGCTCCTCGTCTTGGAGCCGTCTCTTCCACTACAACTGGAGGAAACGCAGATGGACAAGCTCCTCCTTACTCTGTTCCCGCTGAGGGATCGGGCATTCAACTCGCCGAGAGTGGCTATGCTCAAGAGAAGAAAGGACCTGCCGCTCCTTTAGGAAACGGTGAAGGAGCTTCGGGTGCTAAGAAAGAGGTGAGCTTTAATCTTTCTCAATCTCAGCGCATCCTTGAAGCTGATCTCTCTGTGTATCTCTGCAGACCTCGCAAGCTACCGCCGTCGCTCCTGTTGAAGACGATTCTTCGGAAGAAGAGACCTCAGATGAAGAAGAGGAGGGAAGCGCTCAAGGTCAATCTCACTCTGGTAGATTTGTCGAAGCTCTCGACGATGATGCGACCAAGAAGGAATCTTCCGCTACTACCTCGACTACCGAGAAGGCTTAGACATGGAATCGAGACTTGAGTAAGTCTAGTTCTTTCTCTGCTCTTCCTCTCGCTTCCCGACGCTGATACTCCATTCCCATTCAGTATTGAATCTCTCTGTATATGTCCAAACTGTCTTCTGTCCTTCAGCCTATCAATACACCATAGACCCTAGCTATTCTTACTTTCGAAAACCATCCCTTAATTTACTTTCTCCCCCTTCAGTTCTCAATCATTCTTTCCAGTCTTCTGCGTACAAACTACCCTACATTCGCACTGTCCTTTCAGCTTTTGAACGTCTGTCTCTAGTAATCACAAACTCTCAGTTATCGATGTTTTGCCTCTCTTCTCGTTCCTTCGACGACCTCCGAGCATCTCTCGCGAGTCTCCCTTCTGTAAGAGGGATTCGAAGAACGAAGAACGAGAAAAGAACTGATTGAAAATTTATCTACTATTGAAAAGGATGGGAAACATTGCGATATTGTCGTAAACGAAACGAGGAAAGTCCAGGTAAGAAACAGGCGGGGAACAGCAAGAGAAGGATGGAGTATCATGTATCTATGAAGAGTTTTAGGGTGTATATTCAGCAGAAAGAAAAAGGGGGTAAATAGAGTTTGCGAAATCGAGGTGAAGAGAGAAAAGAGAGAGAGAGGCAAGGTTTAAGCTTTTCCAGTGAGTTGAAGTCCTTGTCTCCTCAAAGCAGCTTCTTTCGCTTCTTTATCATCTGCGTTCCTTTGATCTTCTTCCGCAATAGCTTTGCGTTCGAAAGCAATGTTTTGTAATTCCGCGACGAAACTCGTACCCTGTAGATCTCGACACTTCTGTCGTCAGCTCAATCCATTAGTGAAGCTGAAGAGAAAGTGGAGAACGCACCCAGTGAGAAGCGGTGTATTGTGAGACGTAACGGAAGAGTTTGAGATGAGCGTCTTCTTTCTGTTCGGCATTCATCGTGAGTGCTTTGTGAATCGCTTCTCCAGTTTCGGCAGTGTTCCAAGGGTTGACAATCAATGCTCCGTTCAACGAGTGAGCTACAAAGTAACGAAACAGATCAGATGTGACGGGAAAGGAAGAAAGCGAGAGGACGAAAAAACGTACCAGCTCCAGCGAATTCTGAAAGGATCAAGACTCCGTGAGTTTCTTGTTGACAAGCAATGTACTCGTAGGCGACCTATCAGAAACACTCAGAGTCAGTTACAAGCGCAAACAAGCAAGGAGAGCGAAAAAAGAGAAAGAATGAGACTCACCAAGTTCATACCGTCTCTTGTCGAAGTGATCAAACAAGCGTCTGAAACCTTGTACAGAGCCGACAATTCCGTGAAGGGTATCGAACGATGCATGAAATGAATCGGCATCCAATCGACCGTTCCAAACCTCCCATTAATCCTCCCTACCAACTCATTCACCGACGCCCTCAAGTTCTGATACTCTTCTACATCTTGTCGGGAGGGGACTGCGACTTGAACCAAAACGACTTTGCCTAACCATTCGGGGTGGTCTTCGAGGAACACTTCCATTGCGTGAAGTTTTTGAGGAACTCCTTTGATGTAATCGAGACGATCGACTCCGACGATGAGTTTGACCCCTTCGAAGCGACGACGGAGGGCGGAAACTCGTTGGACGACAGTATCTTGCGAGAGAGACTGCCAACAGTGAAGAACGCCAATTACGCGTTAGTGAGGAACGAGAAATGGTCGAACATGACTGCTCACCTCGAGGAATGAGTTGGGTTCAATACCGATGGGGAAAGTACCAACATCCGCATGACGTCCAGTCAAGTGTACACCTGTGAGGTGGCGAATCAATCCATCAGTCAGCGTTCGAGTTGGAAGAGATGAGCGAAACCTGGCAACTCACGATTCGGTAAACATTTGAGACCTAGTAACCTCGAAACACTCGACAAGAAATGACGAGCGTAATCGTACGTATGGAATCCGATCAAATCGCAATTGAGGATACCCAACAGAATCTCCCTCCTCACCGGTAGTGTACTATACTCAATCCCCTCTCTCTCGTCAGCTCCTTCCTCTCATTCAAAGTGATAGGGGAAACGCACCGGAATACCTCTGAAGAAGGGAAAGGAGTATGTAAGAAGAAACCAATCTGAACTTCAGCGACGAAAGTTTTCCCATGAGTTCCATTAATCCCCGCAGGTGAATTCGATCCGTTCTTGGGAGGAACTGCTGTCGGTCCCAAGGTGAGACCTTCAAACATGGCTGCTACGTCTCGACGACCAGTTTCTCCCATTGATGCGGGATCTCGTCCCAACAAGTCTCGGAGGAAGAGGGGGACTAGCATGAGATGATAATCTATAGTAGGGAGAGAGGGGGTTAGTGGGAGAGTAGATGAGAGAGAGAGAGAGAGAGAGAGGGAGGAACGTGCCTTGAACCCAGACGATATCGCCTGATGAACATTCTCGTTGAACTGCTTCAGCAAAGAGGAGGTTCGCTTGTCGATAAGCTAACCAATCCGTTTCATCGAATGCGATCTCTCCAGGATGATCTGATTGAACCACTCGCCAAAACGATGTGAGCTCAGATTTTCTCGGAGGGCGAGGTCGAGAGAACGAGAACGAGAAAAAGCGAAAAAAAAGAGACTGACAATGGAAGAAAGGCCAAAGGATTCCGTTTGAGAAACCATTGTAATAACGTTCTGCTACTTCTGCCGAGAGGTATACTGGGATACAACTGAAATCTGTTTGAAGCTTCTTTGTAATGAAGTCTCTGTCAATTTCGGGTACGTCGAATCCTGCGAAATAAAGGCACTCATTTGCATCAGGAGGAGCACTCTTGAGACTCGAGGAAGGAGATCGAGAGCTTTACCTGGCCAACCAATCCACTATTGTTCGCGATGCGGGAAGCGAGAATGATTGATTTGTGTCAGTTGAGCGAAACTAACTGCGGAAAGAGAGAGAGACTCACGATAAAGTCCATTGATTTCTTACACCCACTTAAGGCACTCGCCAATCCACCTGATGAAACTGAGAACCTATAACCTCCTTCAGCAGTCGCATCTGAAGTGATAGTGACTGGTAAACGGTTTGCTACTACGATGAGGGAACCAGTCGAGGATCTCAATCGAGTCGTATGGAATGAAGTGTCGGATGAGCAGGAACGCTGTCGTGCTAGTTTAGATGATTTGGGATCTGCCATCGTTGGAGGAGTGAGGATTGAGGAAGGAAAGAGAGAAAGAGAAAGTTGTCACACAGCCTCGCTGTTCGCTCAAGTTCGACTCTGAACTGCGGGCTGCAATTCTCGCTCTCATTCTCACTCGTACTCGCAGTCGCACTCGCTCGTTCAAGGAAAGGAAAGGAAATGTCATCAGGGTTACAAGAACGAGATAACGGTACGTCCCTCCTCTCCTCTCCTCCCCTCACTCTCACACCTCTCATCTCACTTCGTGTCGTTAAATACAGGAGTTTCATTCGTATTGTTAATCTCTCGTCAAGGTAAAGTAAGATTAGCGAAATGGTACACTACAATGTCAACCCGTAACAAGAGTACGTCTGTCTTTCCCTCTTCAATCACTCAATGCTAATTCCCCCTCTCTCTCTCCAACTCTAGCTAAAATCGTGAAAGATGTTACACAACTCGTCTTGGCTAGAAGAACCAGAATGTGTAATTTCCTAGAATACAAAGGTGCGTCTCATTCACTTTCCTGTGAATGCAGAGCGAGAGGGAGCTGATTGGGGAAGAGTCGAGGTGAGGGAACAGATTCAAAGATTGTCTATAGGAGATACGCTAGTTTGTTCTTTGTCTGTGGCATCGGACAACAAGATAACGAATTGATCACGTTGGAAGTCATTCATCGGTAAATTCAACGAGCGAAATTACTCGGAAAAACAAGCGAACTGATTCAAGGTCTCGTTATGATAGATACGTCGAGGTGTTGGATCGTTACTTTGGAAACGTGTGCGAACTTGATCTGTGAGTCCCTCTCTCACTGCCTACTCCTTCAGAGTAGGAGAGAGCCTGACCTGTTTCTTTCCGACGAAACAGGATTTTCAATTATCAAAAAGCCTATTCCGTACGTTCACTCTCTTCTCCCTATCTCACGCTTGAGATCCCCGAACTGATCGGTATTCGAGGCTGAACTACAGATCCTGGATGAATTGATCATAGCGGGAGAAATGCAAGAATCTTCAAAGAAATCAGTCTTGAGAGCAGTACGTTTCCCTCTCTCTCTCTCTCCCCCTCCCCCCCTCCCCACTGAGGTGAGCTGACGTTGCTCGGTGGCGAGTCCAGGTCGGCCAGGCAGATGCATTGGAGGAACAAGAACAACAAGAAGATTCCTTGACTAGATTAGGATCAAAAGTCTAAATCTCTCTCTCATCCTCTTTTGTTAGCAGCTGGAATCGAATTAACTCTAACTCTAACTCTCGCTTTTCGTTCTCTTGTCGTTCTTTTCGTACCCCCCCTCGTTCTTGCCTCTCGCGTCTATACCCTTTATTCTCCCTCTCTGTCTCATCACGAGTGTTTGTAGTCCTTTGTAAATCACAAGGTAGATTTTTCGTTCATTTTTCGAATGCACATTAAGATCAAAATACGTAGTAAAGCATGAATATAGTTTCGTTTCGATAGCTCATTTCCCCTGTTCTCATTCTTCTGTCCTCTCCAACCATCCTCCTCAGAGAAAGAGAGAGATCCTATCGTTTCTTCTTCTCTTCGATCGCTTTCGCAACTTTCTCTTCCTCTTCGTCCTCTCCTTCTTCCCTCACATCTTTAGCGGCGTTTCCACTCAACATACGGAACAAGATCCTAAGTTCACCACTCGAACGTTTCTCAAAATCAGCAACTCGATCGTGATTGAAAGCGCGAGAAGAAGAGTAAGAGACTGACCTCCAAATCAAGTATGACCAGAAAGAGTTGACCAATTGCAATGCCAAAATTGGTGCAAAGATTTGATACCTATATTCACTCGAATTTCATCAGCCTCTGCCTCCCTACGTCGTCCGGAGAAAAGAGAAAGTGGGAACTGACTTCATCCAAGGAGGTACTTCACCGGTTCCGATCCCACCTCCAAACAACCACCATCCTCTTACGTTCGAATCGTAGCTTCTCCACAAGTAAGGGATTAATTCGAATTCGTTCCATACTGAATAAAGGATTTTCAAGTTGAGGTAATGTCGCATGTAGCTTAAATAGCACCAGCATTTTTGGTCAGCTTAGAGTAGGAGAAGGGTACGAGGAGAAGAGAGGGGAAAGGACACATACTGCCAAACGATGAGGAAGAATACGAAAGAGATTTCCGAAGTTCTTTGCAAGTCGAGGTAGTTGAGACATTTCGAGAACTAATTTCCTCTCCATTTTCCATCCGCTCAGTATCAGCTCGGGTTCGGCGTAAGGGAAGCGAGAGGGAACGTACGGCAAGACAAATATCTGGTAAATCCATTGAAACGAAAATCATTGTACCAATCATTGTCAAATTGATCGTATCTGTACGCAGATTGGCCATCACACACGTCAGCTCGATAGGAAGGACGTAGAGATAGATGGTACCAAACGTACAACTCCAACCGACTAGCCACAAAGTGACGATGTGGTGGATTACTAGTTCTTTAAAATCGGATCGAGGTTTCTCCAATCTGTATCGAACGAGTGAGGATCAGCTAGGAGTGGCGGATTGCGAGAGAGAGAGAGAGCAGGAAAGTGCGTACCCGAGAACGAGAATGATCATTTGTTGACACCAGTACGAGCTAGATTTCGAACGAGAGCAAACGATGAGCCTCTTCGTTTCTTGGGGAGTGCTCGAGAGGAAAGCTCACAATTGAAGTAGGTAGTAAGACTTGAGTAGACCAGCCATACGCCTGAGTAGTTCGTAAAAAACGTATCAGCTCTGACGAAGCAGAACGGATCCATTGAAAGCGAAAATACTCACCAGTGAGGGAATTCTAACCACATGTGTTCAGTCTTGTACCACCAAGTAGGTTGTTTCGACATGACATACTGCGTTGATTCACTCGCTTCAATCAGCTCAGGTTCACTCGCAGAAGAGAGAGAGAGAGAGATACAAAACTCACTAAACCGAAAGCACCACTCGCGGAAAAGTAAACGACTGCATAAGCCTGTTCCATGAACCTCGCCTGTTTACTCTCCGTCTTCAACCCCAACCGTTTCGCCAAAGGTCTGATCAAATATTCCGTGATACTCTGCCTCAAGAATGAAAATACGATGATATAAAACCCTAAGAAACACAAATCGTACCCTCCCTTTCCAAACTTTTGTTCAGTCTCTCCTAGTTCTCTTGGGAGTGGGTAAGAGATGAATAAGAGTCGCGAGAGAGGGTTGGAAGGTCCAGAGTAAGGTGTCAAGCGTTCGATTAGGAACCAAGTAGAGATGGTTAGGAGGATGATTTGAAGGGTCTTGAAAGGCGAGACGAGCCATGATAAACGTCCAGATGCTTCCCAAGGTAGTTTAGCGACTCCTTTTGGTCGTTTCGAGGAGAGGGAAGTGGAAGTTGAGGGAGTGATTCGGTGATCAGTTCGGGTGGGTTCGAGGGCGTCTAGAGTCTCCTTCACGCTGTTACTACGTTTACGTCCTCCAGTCGACATATTCAAGAGCTGTCGAAGAGGTTCGGGAGTGAGGTGAGAGGAAAGAGCAAAAGGGAAAAACTTCGTCGCGTAACCCTTTCAAAACTTCGCAACAATCAGAATTCATTCTCTCGAGCAATGCGACGAGCTTCGTACAGCAGCGGAAGAGACGGAAGCGCAACGAACGGTTTACAACAATGACACAACAACGAAAAACTACCAACTGACTTTTCTCCTTTTTTGCGCTCCCTCGAACGAACACCAGTGTCTACAATAGCCCCCCCAAAATTACAGCTTCGGAGTCTTTGGTCTAGGACTCTTCTCGTATCCAGGTAGAGGGTGGTTGGGTTTGACGAGTAAACCATTGAGGAGGAAATCGGCTGTTCGAAATCCATAATCCGAGCACACTAAACTCACAACATTGACGAGTCATCAGCTCAGGCTAGATACGGAGAGAGGAAAAAGACGGGCTCACCGAGTACTCCACCGATAATGCCAGCTAACCTCACCAAGAATTGAATCAAACTTGTTGTTCGTTCTCGAATCGTCAATGACATGGGTTCAATATCATACTTGAAGAAGATACCTATACCCCAGTCCGGTGTCAGCTTGTATTGACGAAGAGAAGAGGGCAGTGAGAGGTGTACCTGGAACTCCTCGACCATGTTCAGTCACTCGATCCATATCCGTCACTGAATATTGATTCGTCTGCATGATTCTCCGTCGTGCGTCGACGTAGGTCGTAGAGACGACACTTAGGAAGTATTGGAAGATGTGAAAGTCTGCTAGAAGGAATTGGGCTCAGTAAACGAAGGTGGGAGAGGTTAGAGAGGGAAACTTGCGATGTTCAGTAAGTTCACTGTTTGAATCACGATCGTCAGCTGAGTTGCAGACCCGATGAGAAGGATAAGAGAGGCTTACACTGAGTTATCGAGGGGTTGCACAATCCGGGGAAAGTAAGGACCGAATGAGAATTCATGTACTACGTGACTCAGATTCATCACTGAACGAGACCAGTTCGATTAGCTGTCACTCCTTCATGATGGACTAGATATAGACGTACAAGCATGATCTGTATGCTCCCAACTCAGATAGCCATGACCGAGGGTAGTCTGATAAAGCGAATCGTCAGTTCGTTCTCCTCGTCGACCAGAGTTCGTAACTTACGATATGCAAGTTTCCAGTCACTTTCTTGACATCCATCGAGCCGTAGATCTGTACTCAGCGAGGACGCATCAATTTGACCAGAGCGAGAGGTGGTTAGGGAGAACTGGGTGCTTACTCGACAAGCAGGCCCATCTTTGACAATATCTCTCGTTTTCGCAAACACTTTCTTCCCTTTCGAATCCTTCAACATCTGGGACGCCGACTTGTCTGGTCGACTCTTCGCGTTCTCTAGTAGCTTCGCCGTTCCGATTTGAAAGGTAGTCTGCGAGGATGAAAGACTTCAATTAGCTTGCCGGGGTTAAAAGAGTCGAAGAATCTATTCAGACTCACTCCTTCCTTCTTGAACTCGTCACTGATATGTAATCTATCTCCCACCGCATCCCTCACATCGACCGTCAAGTCTAGAAAGCGAGAAAAGGTTTGCTAAACTCTCAAGAACGGTGAAAGAGCAAAACTCACAATGACAAGGAGTTGCAATCGTCGCATCAAAATTCAGTTGTAGATCATGAGCGATCCCTCTATCGACACTAAACGAGTAATCCGCCTCTCCATAGAAATATTCCCTCGCTTCTGTCCAAACGAGAATCGAAACAACTATCAGAATCAACAATGTGAAGAATCCACCTCTCGTAGTCTTTTCTTTATAGGTTGAATTAGTCTAGATCCAAAGGTACTGGTTAGCTCGAGGTGGTGTGGAGAGAGGGAGGAGAGGTCGGAGATGAGGAAGAAGAGTGAACGAACCTTTCGAAACGCATCAAACGCTGTCAAGGGTGGAGGCTTCGTCAGGAGTGAACTGAAATAACTTGAATCTTGCTCTGCTGAAGGTGCGGCCATTCTTTGTGGTTGTCGAGAGTTGAAGATGGATTGATGAGAGAGGAAACGATTTCTTGCTCTTGCACTTCTACCTGTCACTCGAAACTGTTTCTATAGCTCTGTAAGGCTCGTAGACTAGCTCAGGAATATCTCTAGCACGCGATAGCTCACTAGAACTGCACCTTTGTCGCTTCTGCTTCGTTTCCTTCGAGTTTCGCTTCGTTCGCCCCGATTCGCTTTTCCTCTACT
Organism: Sporobolomyces roseus; assembly: GCA_016617785.1. Classification (NCBI taxonomy): domain Eukaryota; kingdom Fungi; phylum Basidiomycota; class Microbotryomycetes; order Sporidiobolales; family Sporidiobolaceae; genus Sporobolomyces; species Sporobolomyces roseus. The sequence continues at coordinate 1,503,964 of JADILM010000001.1, forward strand.
CCAGCGACCCGCTACTTCCTCGAGCAGTGGAGCTCAGACAGTCGGGATTAGGAGAGCGTCGATAGGAAGTCCGCGGCGCCTTTCGGACTTGTACGCCCAGGTGCGTTTCCTCAATCTCCTCCTCTCTCTCCCTTCCTTCTCTCTCTTCTTTTCAAGGTTTCGCATAGGCTGGAATCCGATGCAACACCCCTACGTAGCTCCAGAAGACTCCCATCTGTACGGATACAACCCTCCGTTCGCTCAAGGAGGTTCCTCCGACGGAAACTCGTTCGTTCACGATCAATCGGTACCAGCCGAGTATTACGGACACCCTCATCCGCCAACCCCTCACCTTCATGGTACTTCGCTCTCTCACCTCGCTGTTGACCCGCAACACTTCGACCAATCACTCTATGCCTACCCGACTTTCGACCCCTATTCTGCGCACGACGATGATCCATTCATAGACCCGGAGCATTTCTATCAGACTACCGACCGATCTCTCCACAACGGGATCCCCCAGAACGATCCCTTCTGCCCTTCGTCGCGCAATCGAGAATTCACTCATCCGGATGTCTTCCAAATCCCTTACAACGCCGCTCCATCCTTCCTAGCTGCTCCCTTGAGTCATCATCATACTATCCCATCGGGTGACTACATGTTCGACCAACCTGGTCCGCAGCAGAACTTCCGCTTGCATCCGGTTCCTCCTCCCGCTGTGAATTCCCACTTCTTTCCTCCTTCGTCCATGGTTCCAGCTCCCTCATCTCAACCCCTTCATCACCTCCCGCCACAATCCTTCGGTACCGCACTACCTCATAGTTCGGCTCATATTCCGACGAGCGGGCCTCAATCATTGACGAACGAGGATAGGGCGATAGCGTATCGCCGTGCTCGCCAGGATGATGAGAGGAAAGGGAGGCTGACTGGGTCGCATCCGGAGCGGGAGACTGGGCCGGCGAGGGGTTATGCATTAGTTCATCAGGAAAAGAATCACACTTATAAGGACGATAACCAAGCTGAGCACGATTTCAGGTGGGGTCATAACGACGGATTCGTCCATGAGAACCCAGGACGGCACTACGCCCGAGTGCTCAGCCAGGAGTAGGGGTATGAATTTGGATTCATTGTAAACAGTCTGGGTTCCAGTTTTCTTTTTTTTTATTTCCGTTCCTGTTCGACGACCTTGATGGTATAGAAGGATTTGGACGTAGCGATCATAGTGTCGTAATTCCTGTCATATTTTGCTCAGTTTCAGTTTGCGAAATGCGTCTCTATCTGAGAAGCGGTTTTCGGTTTCATCCGTCTCTCGATCCTCTTCCTCGCTTTTGTCGTTCCTCCTTTCCCTTCCTTTTGACCCCAATATCTAGCGGATCTCCCTAAACATCAGTGCGTTCAAGTAAGGATCGCCCTCTAGCTGCCAGCTGTCTTGAGCCAGAGTCAATCCGATTTCTGCCACAGGAAACGCACGACCGGAATTCACTCCTGTTGTAAGCCCTCTTTTGGCTAGATCAAGTTTGAGAAGATCGGAAGCTCACATCTATCTCTCGCAGAGAACCAACTGGTTTCAAATCCGAGCGTGAGTTTTCGATCAGCTCACCAGCTGCCGATCGCTGTCTTTCGCTTTGACGACTGATTCTTATACCACGGAGAGATAGCGCGAGAGAGAGGAAGAATTGGACAAGGTGCGTCGTTTGAGCTCGAATGCTTCGCCGTCGCACCACTCAGGTTTTCGGTTCCAGGAGTTCCGAGGGCTACTGGGGAAGCTGTACAGATTGACCCAAAAGCTTGGACCATACAGCGAGTCTGATCAAAGATTAGAGCTCGTCGAGCTACGCGACGAGAGGGACATGCTGAAGAAGGAGAGAAAGGACTTCATCGAAGCGCGAGGGCGAGAAGTGGAGCAGAAGCACAACTAGCACGCCGCACACAAGCACATACAAAGGCTTCAAGATCAAGTAACTCACTACCATCGTGGGTATCACTTGTATGAATAGAATTGAAGCTTGATATTTGGAATTGTGCGTTTTTCCTCTCTGACGGTTTTCTCCGAGTTGTCCTGACTCATGCTTCCTCGTTCTAGAAGTAGCCGTTGCGCGGTCAATCGTTGTAGATAGGAACTTGTTCGTGCTTCAGAGAAGTCCTCGCAAGCTTGTGCGGAATGAGACGAGTCGTGCGGAATTGAGAATTAGTTCCGTCTTTTCACGAGAGGGGCTTGACAGAGGCAGATCTCTTCCTGGTTTTGTCGTCGACTTGACCTCTGTGGCTCGTCGCATCGAGAGGAAACCACGAGATGGATGTCGCCTTTGCGCGCGAAGGTCCAGACTCCCGCAGTTTGGAATGTTTCCAAACTCTTGATCTTCACTAAGGTCTCCCTCTCTCCCTCACACTCATTAATCTCCTGCCAGCTACCAACCGACTCTTCCTGCTATCACTAAAGAAGAATCGACTCAAAGGCAGACAACTCGATCAAGTTTCCAAGAAAGGTTTCCGCCTCTGTTCTCCTGCTCGAACAAACTCAATCTCAAGCGCAGGATCCACTTCTTACACGAACCTCAAGGACAATCTCCTGACCTCTTCTCAAGCTACCTCTCCTTTGCGTGGCTCCGCGCCTCTTCTCTCGCCTCTTCTCCCTCCTCCTCTCCTTCCGATCGAAACCCCACTAGACTTCCACGGGGATGACTTCTACATCTACGATAGCGAAAGTGACAGCTAGTGAGCACGCACTCGTCCAGTATTCACGGTGATCGAAACTGATGAACGGTTCTTTCCTCAGCGATCGTTGGAAACGCTCAACAAACGATCACTACTGTTCTTCCTACAGGTGGTCCTCAACGTCAAACAGCTGGTATCTTTGACCCACATGCTCCTAGTCCTATCGCATTCTCAAGTAGCGAGTACGTTCCCCATTTGCGTTGATCTCGATTGCGAATCTCACAAATTAACTGAATCCCTCTTCGCAACAGTCCTCTCGCACTCTTTATCGTTCAAGCTTTCATTATCGTCGCACTATCAAGAGTCTTGCATTTGGGATTGCGCTATGCTCGACAACCGCGAGTGATAAGTGAAATCGTTGGTAAGTTCCCCTTTCTTTCGCTCTGAAATCTTCTTGCACGTTGCGCTAATGCACTACACGTTCGTCGGGGCCAGCGGGCGTATTGTTAGGACCAACAGCCTTCGGTGAGTGCACCTTTAGCTTTTCTGAGACTACTTCAACTCAGATCTCCTCGAAACAGGTCGGATTCCGGGGTTCACGACGACTATCTTCCCTGCCGTCTCAGTTCCTTACCTCGCGCTAGTCGCAAACATTGGATTGACTCTGTTCCTCTTCCTCATTGGAATGGAGATCGATCTCGGTCTCTTCCGTCGAAATGCCAAAGTCTCAACTACGATTTCCGCCATGTCCATCGCAATCCCCTTCGCTTTCGGAGCAGCAGTCGCCGTTGGTATCTATCGCGAATTCATCGATCCCTCGAAGAGTTTCGGAGTCTTCATTCTATTCGTCGGAACCGCTTTGTGAGCCTCGAACATTTCCCTGAAGTCCGCCTTCATACCGAAGCTAATCTTGAGCACTCTTCGCAGCTCAATCACGGCGATGCCAGTACTCTCTCGTATTCTCCTCGACGAAGATCTCATTCAGACCGACGTAGGAGTGATCGCTCTCTCTGCTGGTATCGGAAACGACGTTGTCGGTTGGCTCCTGCTCGCTCTCGCAATCTGCCTCGCAAACGCCGCCTCGGGGCTCATCGTACTCTACACTCTCCTCACCTGTCTCGCATGGGTTCTCGTTCTTTGGTTCGTTGGACGACCTCTCCTCAAGCTTCTCTCGAGGAAGACTCGCAGTTCGGGAGAATGGGGTCCGAGTCAGACCATGACAGTTTCTGTCATCTTTGCGGTCCTCGCAAGTGCTTGGTTCACCGACAAACTCGGAATGTGAGTCTCACTTCCTCCACCGCTCGTTTCGACGAGCAAGCTGATTCGATTCTTCTCGAAACAGTCACGCGATCTTCGGAGCTTTCCTCGTCGGTTTGATCGTCCCTAAGGACATTCGTTCCCCTTTGACGGAAAAGATCGAAGATCTCGTCACGGTTCTCTTCCTTCCTATCTACTTTGCTCTTTCGTACGTTCTCGCATCTCGACAATTGCTCGAAATATCGAGACTGACGAATCGCTCGATCGTACAGCGGTTTCAAAACGGATCTGACGCTTCTCAACACGGGTCGAATGTGGGCTTGGACTGTCTGCATTATCGTTGTCGCTTTCGCAAGCAAGTTCTTCTCGTCAGGAGGTGTTGCGAAAGCGTTCGGAATGACTTGGAGGGAAAGTTCTGCAGTCGGAAGTTTGATGGGTAAGCTCTCTTGGCCGCTTCTCCAATGAGCGAAAGCTAACGCGACTGCCCTCTATAGCTTGCAAGGGCTTGGTCGAACTCATCGTTCTCAACATCGGTCTCAACGCTGGAGTCCTCAACCTCGAAGTCTTCGCAATGTTCGTATTGATGGCCTTGATCACTACCTTCATCACTTCACCTCTCACTCTCGCCTTCTACCCCGCTCACTACCGTCGCCGACTCGAACTCGAACGAAGTGCCCTCGCTCAAGACAAGCATGAATCCTCACCGCATCACGAAGCAAACGAAGAGAAGCTCTTGTCAAGATTCGCTATCGTACTCGAGCAAGTTGAACATTTCGGACCAATCATGGATCTCGTTCGACTCGTCAAAGGTCAAGCAGAACTCACAACGTCGACTGCTGTCACTATCGAAGAGTCCACCTCAGAAGTCGAGCACAAAGGATCTCCTCCTCCTCCCTCGGTTCTCTCCACTCCTTCGAAATCCTTCGTTTCCCTCGCAGCTTTCCGACTTGTCGCCCTCACCGAACGTACCTCTGCCCTTCTTCACGCCGCCTCCCCTATTCCTGCTCTCCTCCGCGCCGATGTCCTCTCTTCCCTCCTCCGTTCCTTCGCCGCTGGTCTCGGTATTCCCGTCAACTCTCGACTCAACATTCTTTCGGAAGAGCAATATTCGCATCAAATCTCGAAGTGGGTTGAGGAAGAACAGTCGGATATGGTCGTCTTGCCTTGGTCCCTCGATTCGCAAGCTTCGGATTCGACCGGCAAAGGGAAAGAAGTCGCACAAGAGGATGGTGGATTGATCGAACAATACATTAGGAACCCTCTCGAAGGCCTATTTGGGTTGAACGATTCGAAAGGTGCGAGAGGAAGAAGTGGAGGAGAAGCTGCTAGTTACGCAACTTTTGCTCGTCGAGTCTTTGCCGAAGGTGAGTTTCACAGCTCTCTCGCAGCGTCTTCATCGATGAAGTGCTCACGTCTCCTTCCGCTGAATAGCACCTTGCAACGTTTCCCTCTTCCTCGAAACTGCACCTTCGACTTCTGCCTCGACTTCTGCCCTCCCCATTTACAACTCTCACGTAGTCCTTCCGTTCCATGGAGGATCCGACGATCGTGCTTGTCTTCGCCTCCTCATTCAGCTCGTCACCGCCAACCCTCACCTCTCAGCTACCGTTCTTCACCTCGTTCGAACTGCAGAACCCACCTCTGCCGATCTCGCTTTAGGCCAAACGAGCACTTCGACCTCCTTCGTCGATGAGAAACTCAGTCCTGCTGGAGGAGGATCCGACTCTCAAATTCGATCCGATAACCCAATGTTCACCGTGCACGGAGGGCAGAATGCGATAGATACGATGTACCCTACTATCGCTCGAGATGGATCAGGTCACGGAATGGAAAGTGAAGCAGCCGACGACATCCTCCTTGGACGCTACTTCGGATCCTCCTCGACCGAAGGCACCTTCACGAAAGAAATCGAAGAAGCCCTCAAACGAATCACTCACGAAAAAGTTCAAACTGCTCAACCACTTCAATACGCCCTTTCTCGCCTATCTGCTTTCACTATCGCTTCCCCTACTCGTCCTCTCATCACGCTCGTCGGTCGTTCTCGCCTCGACGCTCCTTCTCACTCTGCCGAAATCGCTCTCCTCCTCAAAGCCTACGCCGACAAGGTCCAACGTTCGATCTGTGTCTCGACCGAAGTACGTCGTGCTCTAGGAGATCAGGCAACTGCTTGTATTGTCGAAGGATCAGCTTCTCGAGTTTGGGTCGTTCAGACGAAAGGAAAAGGTGGAAAGGTTCGAGATCTTTAAACTCACTTCTTCCCTCCAACTCGTCTCAGTAGGATTTACCTGTATCACTCTCTTTTTCATCTTTGTTCAACTCTAGCGTCTTGATGACGAGAACCTCTCATGCTTTACTATCACCCTTAATCGCTGTTTTACTCCTCTCACTCATTTCTCTCTCTCTTAGTTGTTGTTCACGTCTTTTGTCGCAGTCTTTAACCCCTTCGTCGTTTCTTACTCTATCAGTCATACTCGCAAGTAATCAGTACCTTTCGCTCCCAGCTTTCTCGTCGGTGTCAGTCTGCGATTTCCAAGAGATACCTGCGACGTTCACAGCGTGAGTTGAATCTATCCCGCTATCGTCAAGCTGAAGTACTACCGTCGACAAAGACGATGCACTTGTTGAACGAATCTTGATCAAAAAGAAGAGCGAAACAAGATTCTTCTCTTTCACTCAACTCATCATTCAAGATGGACGACTTTGCTCTACCAGAACCACCACCACTACGTTACAGAAGCCATGAGCCAGTCCTTACATCGACCTGGACTCGAGTCGATCATTTCTCTCCGACTTTAGATCAACAGCAAGAGAACGACGAGGACGATGAATGGGAAGAAGAGGAGGTACGCAGCTGCTGTATATAGGTCTATGAGAGCTCTGCTAACCTCTCTAGCTTAATAGGTTGAATATGTCACGCTGGATTTCGGTTCTCATCTTTCGGGTCAACATTTGGCTCAATCAGATTCTATGCAGCTCCTTGTGAGTCCCTTTTAGCGTAGTATGCTCAGATTTACTCTGAGCTGATCAGGTCCCCGCTTGTAGGCTGCAGAGAGCTCGACACCGATAGCTCGAATAGGGAATTTATACTTTCAAGGAACTCACGAGACATCAATAGGGACAGATATCTTGCTCAAGCCTGGAGGTCCGTCACTGGCTCTCTCGGTATCCTTTTTCAATCGCGACGAGGCTGATACGAGGAGACAATCCGAACAGAGGATACGGAATCTGAAATACCTTTACTCGAACCTTTCGCAACTGCTGCTCATCGAATAGTATTTCAGCCCGTCACGATCGATTATGCACAGCATGTTTCGACGGCTCAACCTGCTGGATCGACGAATGGTGTCGGAGGAGAAGGAGGAAGTTCGACTCCGGGACGAGGGCGAGGCAGAGGTAGAGGAAGAGGAAGGGGCAGAGGTTCATTGAGGGGTGCAAAGGTTGTCGTGCAACCGAGGAAGGAAGCTTCGACGGGAGGCGAGGCTGCACCGGCGGACGATCAGACGAAAGAATCAGGTTCCGGTCCTTCGAAACGATCAGAGGTCACTGCTAGCGGTGCTGGGGAAGCGGGACAACAGGGAGGGGGAGCTAGTGGAGGTGGGAAAGAGACTGAGGACGTAGATATGCAGGAGGATAATTGATCGAGCTGGACTTGATCTTTCGAAATTCCAATCTGTCTTCTTTGGACGGGCAACTCTTTGCGTCGACTTGAGACGTGCCTTTCCCTCGGGCTGATCTTGCTTCCCTCGGGCTGATCTTGCGTCCCTATCGATAAAGATGGAAGTCTGCGAATCGCTTTGGTCGCTCGGATTCTCGCGCGAACATACGCTGAGAGAATGCGAGAGAAATAGTTTTGACAACAACATGATGCTTCGAAGATTGATACATAAGGTAGTCTAGACAGAGGATCGCCGGATCACGAGATGCTCTGTGCTGCGAACGCTCACAATCGTCAGGCTCGAATCGAACCCGAGCAAAGAGGACATCGAAACTCACGAATAAAGTAAGATCCGTCTCTCACTCCATCACGAACAAACCAGGAGACCAATACTCCCTCTCGACCGTGACACCAGTCGTCTGTTCGTCGACCCAAATCATTCCATCATCCATCAAAGCTTTCTCAATAGCTTGTTCGACCCGATCCATCGTCCAATAATCCCCGTTATCTTTCCCAGTAAACGACAAGACTTCCTCCCTCGTCACTGCGCCTCTCCCGGTGTTTGATGCGGCTTCCACGACGACTAACGAGTCCCTATCGAGTCCTCCAGGTGAACATCTGACTACTTTCTTTCCTCCTACTTCGATCAAACTGTATCCGCATCCTAATGGATCGAGCGCTTCGATCGCACGTTGTACATCTGACTCTGAGATATCGGCTGCTGTCGTCGCTGTCGTCCCGTTTGAAGCGGTAGTCCGTTTCGAATTTGACGAAGGGATTGACCTTAATTTCCTAACATCCCTCAACACCTCATCTAGCGCGACGAGTCCGCCTCCCCTATCCCTCTTCTTCAAGCATACATCTACAATCTGTACTCCCAACGCATAATACCAATCCCCTACTCCCATTTTATCCCACAACCCCTTTGCACCACCTCCCAATGGATCTACTCCCAATTCCGCGCATAGTTGAGAGAAGTGAGTTCTGAATTGAGGCGACGAGAGGATCTTTGCTCGGTGTTGAGTCGAGAAGTTTGAGAGGGCAGATTGGAAAGTCGAGAGTTGGGAAGCGAGGTTGGCACTCTGTTGAGCGGCGAGAGAGGTCGAGAGGGTAGAGTAGGATGCAGTAGAGTCTAAGTGACGCTGTAGGGAGCTGTAACCTGCTGTTCGTCGTGACATCGGCCGAGGTGGGAGAGGGATTCTGAGATCTTCATCTCTTTGCTCCCGTCCTATCTTTCTGATATCTTCCTAGCTTCGTTTGACTCATTAGAATAGTACAAATGACCTCTACAATCGATATGGTACGCCGCTTGTTTGCTCCCACTCGCTCCCCTTTATCGCTGACCTCACTTTCTCCTCTTTAGGTCGATCGCTTCTCTTCCCTTCCGAATGAGCTCCTCAATCTCATCTTCGACCAGATCTACACCAGCAATCCCCCATCCGCACCCATATCAAAACGCTTCCTTCCTTTCCACCGAATTCACCTCTACCGCTCGATTCACCTCTCCTCCCCTCAGCAACTCAGACGCCTTTCGAAGACAGTCAAGGCCAAGAAACCTTTAGGTCCTTTAGTCCGATGCCTCACTCTTCCGCCTGGTCTCCAACGTAGCACCAAAGTCGTTGCCGAATCGTCAAAACTTCTCAAGAAGTTGCTTCCCCTCCTTCCGAACCTCGAGCACCTCGATGCAAAGGACGTCTACTACATAGTCGATGTCATCGAATCCATAGGTCGCTCGAGCTCTCTCAGTCGCAGTGTCACGAATTTTGTATTTGGCGCTCCCGAGGTTCCGCACGGCGAATTCATGGAGACAGAGGATCTCTACAAGGTCATCCAGAATCTAGAGTCCCTCGAGAACCTGACCCTGTACTACTGGGGGATCTACGATTCAGGGATTCTCGACGCTCGAGATAGTTCCGTTTTCCCTCAAATCAAAACCCTCCAAATCCACGGCGAAGGAGCAGAGGATCTCAGCATCAGCGAGATTATTCAGATGTTCCCTCTCCTTCTGGACCTCACTCTCCACAGTACATACATCGACCTCTCCCGTTGGTCCTACGCCCTCAGCCTCCTACCTCGAACCCTCGAATCTCTCACCTTACTCGTTGAACATTACGGCTGGTCGCCCGCTGATCATGACCTTCTCCCGTTCATATCTCTCAAACGCATCCACCTCGACCAAGCGTGCTTCTCTCCTACGATCTCTCACATATTCAAACAGCTGCCGCTCGTCGAGAAGATCCACCTCGGAGACGGTCCACTCGACATAGAAGCTTTCCTCTGCCTCGTCATTGGTCCCTCCCGTCTCGTTCACCTTCGACGTCTCATCCTCGACCTCGACTGGGGCTCGTTCGGTCCCTGCATCGCACTCTCGGGGAACGAGATGTCGCTGGAATCAAACGAGAACGGCGCAACCGAATGGCACTTACCTGATCACTTCCTCGACGGTGACCTCGAACCACTCTTCATGACACGACTGATCAAAGAAGCGAGATCGTCAGGTATCCGAGTCGAAGGTACCGTTCTCAAAGCTCTCAAAGTTCTCAAACTCCACTGCATCGATTCGAACAACCGCGCTATCCTCGCCTACTCTGGACCTACCGATCTCCGTCGATTGCACAAGATCAGAATGGAGGCTCTTCGATACGACTATCAGTTCCCCAAACTCGACTTCGATTCTCTCGAACGAGACAAACTTGAAATCATCGAATCGAACATGGAGGAATCGAAATGTAGTGTGTTCGGATTCAAGGAGAAGGAGAAGTAGAGGGGTACCGGACATGAGGAACGCTCGAGCGGTAGAAAGTCGGAGGGAGATGGGTGAAGGGAGAAACGGTGGACGAAGAGTCGATGCTTTGAAACGGTGCGATCCGAATCCTTTCTCATCACACGCATCGAACCCGGTACACGCTCGTTCTGTTGACAATGACTTCATCTATCAGCCTACGTCTTAGACTTTGCTTTAGCTTTTGGGTTCGAGCGTCTGGGTCCAATCGCTCTTGAGAAGCTCTCTCGAGGTTGCAATTTCCTTCCGATGCTTTCCTTGCTCTGTTCTCGTCGTACTCTGCTCTTAGCAGCTCCCTCGCAAAGATTTGTTGTTCGTCGGTCAAAGGTGACTTTTCAGCTTCGATCGTTTCAAAGTCTCCAAATTGCTGAAAACGCGTGCTCACTGTTCTCCAACTATCCGATTTGGAAACTCGAGCTTTCCCACTATTATGATTCAACTCATTCTCCCAAACAACAAAGGAGAATAACGAGGGCTCAACCAAATCTTTCACTCTCTCTCCTTTCACACCCACTCTCTCGCATCCTCCCGACCCTCTCTTTCTCGCCAACTCACCCTCAAGTCACTCGCTCATCCTCCCCGTCACCATCACTCTCGCTTTCAAAAACCCCAATCCCACTCTCGAATCAATCAACAAAGATGCGATTCTCTCTCGCTCTCATCTCTCTAGTCTCTTTCGCTGGTCTCGCTTCAGCGCAAACAGGGTACGGTCGCTTCCCTTGCAGCAGTGAGTCTCGTTCCCACTTCTTTCGTCAGCCGCGGTTTGTTGACGAAATCGCTTTTCTCTCTCTCTCTCTCTCTCTCTCTCTTTTTCGCAGTTGTCAACGGCGATGGAACTTTCTCTCCTGGTGCGCGCTCCTCTCTAGTATCTCCTCTATCAGGGGTCTGAGCTGACGAATCGTTCTCGTCCATGATCAAGATCCTACGCAATGCGAAGAAGCAAACCTCGTACCTCCTGGATCCAACACAGCCGGTACCGGAGTTCAAGGCGATAGACCCACCCCTCTCTCTCCAGTCTGTGTGCAACAACTCGAGACGGGAGCGTACTTTTGCGGTTCAGCTGGTAGGCTCCTTTTCTTCTTCTTCTCTCGTCTCGTTTCATTCTCACCTCTTTCCTTTTCTCTTGCTCGTTTCAGGCGCTTCTTGTTTCGCCGACTTCAACTGTGATGGAGGTCGTTGCCTTGGTTCTTTCCCTGCTACTTCATGGTAGGTTCATCTTCATCGTCATCGTCGTTGGGAGCTCGCAAGATCCGACTGACTCCTCCTGGTCTGTCTTTCCCTCCACTCCCTTTCACTCCGCTCTCTTCCGCTCTTTAGTCAAGGAGGTTTCTCTCAAGCCTGTGCTGGTAACGACGACAACTGCCTCGGATTCCTCTATTGTCTCGCTGGAGATTTCTCCGTCACAGCTTCAAACACTTGCGGAGGTGAATCTTCCTTTCGAGACTTCTCTCTCTTTTCTTACACACTCATCTCACCTCTCTTACCCTCCTAGGCATCGGTGCCTTCTGCCAAGATCCGACTCAGGGCGACGCAGCTTTCACTGACGCACAAAACTACGCGTGAGTTTCCCTCCTTTCACACTTTCACTCTTTGCGAATCTTTCCTGACTGTTCCCTCTTTCCTTTCCAAAGCATCTTTAATCAATTCTGTGGATCGGGATAGTAAGCTTTGTACCTTTCCTTCGTTATCGAGAGTAATCGCCGATACTAACCGCTTCTCTTCCTCCTCTTCGACAGCTGTTCATTCGGTGAAGGAGTCTGCCGCGAACATCTCACCACTGTCGGTTCGGATTGTAGTGGAGATCCAGACTTTCTGAGTTCTTTCTCGCTCCCGCCTCCTCGAACGAATGAGAACTAACCCTGCTCGAAACGATAAACAGGCTTGCACTCAAACTTCGACGGGACAAGCTTTAACCTGCCGACCGACTGACTTCACCTGTCAACTCTCTGGACCTCAACCTTCCGCCCGAGCCCGCGCCCGTCGTTCCGAGTCTCTTCTCGCTCGTCGCAACCTTTGTCCCTCCGTCGATCACCAAGCTTGTCGAGTCGAAGGTACCAATTCGTTCGAATGTATCGATACTACTAGCTCTCTCGAATCTTGTGGTGGATGCTTGTCGGATGGAACTGGTGTCGATTGCACCACTCTTCCAGGAGCTGCCTCCTTCGGTTGTGTTCAAAGTGTCTGCGAAGTTTGGCAAGTCCTTCTCTCTTTCCCCGAACCTAACTCGCGGGCTGACTCGTTCCTCTATAGGTCTTGCATGGAGGATTACGTTTTCTCTTCCGAAAGTCAATCTTGCGTTCCCATCTAGATATCCTCTCTCCCTCTCTTGTGAACTACCTCCAACTTCTCGAGACTTTTCACCTCGTATTCCAGATACCCTCCTTCATTCCCATCGCTCTGTTTAGATGTCGAATACTTTCGCTTTTCATTCTTGAGATCTTTTAGTTCATCGCTTCCGTAGTTATGCACTATACAGTCGATGGTTCTCTGCTGCTGCAAAGTTCGCTTTTCTTTCTCTCTGGTCTGCGCTCTCGATCTCGTCATATGAGAGACGCAAGCAGAGTAGCTCCAAGCTCGAACCGCGAGACTCGTCAGGTCTCGACGACTCTATTGACTGGAGTCGCATCTCCCCATACTGTCCGATGTGGGACAAACGTCCTACGAGGCGAGGTATAGAGCTCTGAACCGCTCACTTGAGTTTCGCGAGAAAGGCAGGGAATCCGGTAACAGACAATTTCGAAATTTCCCGTCTACTTTCTCAACTTCTCGACCTTACGGAACTCTCGAGCTAATCGCTACTAGTCAAGCACGAACAGTCAAGTTACGATTGCGAAAGTCGAACCTGTACGCGGTAAGCCGGGGTTGATCGATTTTTCACGTGGTGAACTTTTGCTTGATCGAAAAAAAGGAGTTTTGCTTTCCTTCTCAACAAACTCTCCCGCAACTTTCGAAAGAAACCCCTTTCTCTACAAAGGTTTGAAGGTCCAACATCTTCATTCCTCCCCTCACAAGTGCTGTCCAACATCAGCTACTTTTCCCTCTCCATCCTCCCTTCGCGTCCCTCTCAATCCCTCACATCCCCTTCAAACAACTCACTCACCCACACTCAATCACTCAGTCAACTCGAAGAAGATGTACAACGCTGCAATGATTCACGATAGTCCACTCTCCTTGATCGGACACACTCCTCTCGTTCGTTTGAACAAGATCGCGAAGGAGGAAGGGCTCAAATGTAACCTCTTAGCTAAAGTTGAAGGTTTCTCTGCTGGTGGATCAGTCAAGGTGAGTTAGCGAACTCCAATTTTCAAAAGGAGTGAAAGGCTTACCGAAAAAGTGGGGAGTAGGATCGTATCGCTTTACGCATGGTAGAAGAAGCAGAGAGAATGGGAACGATTCAGCCTGGAAAGACCGTACTCGTAGAACCAACTTCAGGAAATACTGGAATCGGTCTAGCACTCGTAGCTGCGATTAAAGGTTATCGATGCATCATTGTCATGGTCAGTCCCCGTCGTTTATGCTCAGCAGATGTAGTGAAAGAAGCTGAGTCAATCGGGGAAATGACAGCCAGAGAAGATGTCTCGCGAAAAGCAAAATACCATTCATGCTCTAGGTCCGTCAACCTCTCCCTTTCCATTCCTTTTCCGGGCGAGAGCACTAACATCAACCCCTCATGTAGGTGCCGAGATCGTTCGTACTCCTACCGAAGCCGCTTTCGATGCTCCTGAGTCGCATATCGGCGTTGCGAATCAACTCGTTCGAGAGATTCCACACGCAGTCATGCTCAATCAGTACGACAACCCAGCGAGTGAGTCCACACTCGATTCAGTCCGGTGTAGCGCACGAACTGATTGTCTGACGCGGATACCACAGACCCCGAAGCTCACTACCACACTACTGCACTCGAAATTCTCACTTCAATCACGTCGACTCCTTCCACCGCCTCTCAGCCTTCATCCGGCAAAGTCGATCTTCTCGTCGCAGGAGCTGGAACTGGAGGAACGATCAGTGGTCTTTCTCGACGATTGAGAGAATCAAACGCCGAAATGCTCACTCTCGGTGTCGATCCCGTTGGAAGTATTCTCGCTCGTCCTGAAGCGCTCAACGTAATGCAAGAAGGTGATTCGCCCATTTACAAAGTTGAAGGAACGGGTTACGATTTCGTGCGTTCTTTCTTCTCTGCGTTTTTCTTCTGAGCGAGACGACAGGAACTGATATAATACTTTCATTCCCTCAGGTCCCAAAAGCTCTCGACCACTCTGTCGTCACTCATTGGATCAAGACTCGAGATGCTGGCTCATTCGAAACTTGTCGACGACTCATCCGAACAGAAGGACTCATGGTGGGTGGTAGCAGTGGCGCCTCGGTCTTTGCCGCTCTCGAATTCCTCAAGACTGAGGAGGGATGGGAGAAGGTCGGTAAACACGAAGGAAAGAACGTCGTTATCGTTTTACCCGATTCGTGAGTTCCTCTTTTTCCACGATCTCAAACTTTGAAACTCTTGACTGACCCCGTTCTTCCCTCGCTCGGCTAGATTGAGGAACTACGTAACGGCACCTTGGTTGACTGCCGTACCCGAAGGTTACCCCGTAACTGAGTGTGTCAAAGGTAGTGCAGCGATTCAAGCGTTGATCGAAAGGGAACTGTCATCCGCGAGTGGGTTACATACCCCTCCTAATTAGTGCTCATACCCTCTCTTTGTACAATATTCTCTAGGTTCATTTGTTCCGTTAGTTCGGCTTCACAAAGGTTCTCTCACGTCTTTCCTTTTTTTTTCGCAACTCGCAACTACTCTATTCAATTCTCTATTGAGCAATCGTGATCTGTATTCCGAGTACACCTAGGAGAGAGAGAAAGAGCTGTACAAGCTATAGACAAGTTGGCAAAGAGAAAACAGTACAGGATAGTAAGCGTGGTATGAAGGCGTAAGGTGGATATCGGGGGGAACAACATGAGAGAGCGTGGAGAGAGGTGAAGTCAAGAAACGAAGTGGCATCGAGCCGAAGGATTGGAAAAGGAGGTGGTAAAACAAGATTCAAGAAAATCGAAAGTAGACAGTTTTGGCGGGAAGCTAGAGTAAGAGAACAGAGGTAGAGTCAGTTGACAGGACGGCGAGTTGCGCAGGGAGAGGCACTTACTATGAAGGTTTACAGGAGATCGTTGAGACTGAGTCCGCTCGAACCAGTCGAATCCAATCCGACTTGACTAGTCGAGACACCCCTCCGGAGCTCAGGCAAAGGCGAAACTGATCTTGTCCTACGACCGCGATGTGACGAAGTATTCGGAGAATCGAGAGAGTGAGATCGTTGAAGTCTCGTCGCGATATGTTTGGAGAACGGACAACTCGCGAGTCTGGGTGAAGAAGGGGGCGACGGTTCGGGAGTCGTGATCGGTGATCGAGCGAGAGGGGACAGGGACCGGAAAGAGGTTTTCGTGAGGAGTGAATGAGGTTGAGAGGAGGTAGAAATCGAGAGGGGTTTGCGAGATCGGAGAACTGGTGTTTCGAGAGATTCGTTTGGTTCGGTGGATGAAACCGAGTCGAGTGAGGTTTGTCGACGTCCAGTGAAGTGGACAGAACGCGTCGTGGTCGAAGAAGAGGTTGCCGAACGAGGTCGGGAACAATTCTCCTTGAGCGAAGGTTTCGAAGGAAGAGGCGGAGGATGTTCGGAGCAAGGTGAGATGGTCGAAGAGGTAGACTTGAGACTATCTTGTGATGTGAGGGACCGACTCCGAGTCTGCGAAGCTTCGTCCGACGACGAGTTCTTCTTCCACCGTAAATTACTCAGCATCTTTAAACCCTTTGATCGCGCCTTCTTGCTCGGTGCTGTATCATTGACGTGCATATCGTCCAATGTGTCGACTGACGAAGCGTCATCTCCCTCTGACCCATCTGGAGTCAACGCCGGAACTCCTTCGTCCATTTCTTCACCATCTTCCTCCTCCTCCACCTGATCTAGCTCGTGAGTGGGATACGGTAGATTCTTGTTGTGCGATCCTCGGCGTGCGACTGGTGGAGGACGAGGGCGGGGACGGAAAGAGGAAGCAACAAAGGACGAGAAGGTTTCGAGAGGAGTGAGAGGTTTCGGATTTGTCGAACTGGGTGGAACTGATGTTTGGGGAATAGGACGAGGTCGAGTACGAGGGGATTTATCTGCAGTGGGACATCTGCATTCGATGGGTTCCAATCCGGAGAGTGAATAAAATGTAGAAGTAGCGAGAGCGAGGAGGGAGTAAGAGAGGGCGACGAGGAAGGTTAGAGGTCGGCAGAGGACTACCAAAGTGATTTTCGCGTTTACTGGTAGGCTGAAAACGCAAGCAGGCATTGAGGAATGGGGAGGGAGGTCGAATGGTTCGAGTTTCGGAGTTCTTTCTAAGGAAGAGTTTGGCTTGAGCGAGAACTTGCTAGGGCGTGACTTGAGAGTATATTGTTACTCTATGGCGGTGTAACGAAGTGGTGCATGCGATTCGAGGTGTAAGTTTTTGAACAGAACAGGGAGCAGCCAAAAAAATAGATCGCATTCGCAAGTCCGAAAGCCCGAGAGTCCCGCCCGAGTGGTTTCGTAAGCTCCCCTCGCATAACTGCACTCTCTTTTCTTACGTACACACTTGCTCAGCTTTTCAAGCTTCTCCTCTATTATTCAGCTTCACCCTAACCTTGACGAACGAAATGAGAGGGGTTCAATCGACGAGAAATCGAAGAGGAAGATTCGTCCTCGCAGATCGCATGTCTCTCATAACGTCCAATGATAAGAGCTATATTGCTTGAACAGTGATAGAACGTGAAAAGAGATAAGTTACCGATGACAGTGAGCTAAGGAGGTTGACTCAAGAATTAGTCTGAACCTTCGGAGTCGATGTACCGAGGAGAAGAAGCTTGTTGACGACGACGACGACGATTCAAAGCTAGGTCATAGACACGAGTGTACTGAGATCGACGTTCGAGAGAGACAAAGTCTTCGATCAGTAAAAGTGCTTCTGAGACCCACCGAAAACGAGGGAGAAACGTAAAACAGAGACTCACCTCCTCGACTGGACCGCCCGAACGGTTCCATCCTAATCTGAGAGCATCCTGAACCATCCTCCTCACTAACGATTCCCGATCTTCCGCCGAACCCTCTCGAAGGAATGACCAATCTTCTAAAGCTTGTCTCGTAGCGATTCTCAAGGCCGCTTGAGCAGGTTCGAGTCTCTCATCGCTTGGTCGAACGTCCTGGGCTGATCGAGAGTAATCCTCCTCCGCACCTTGAGTATCGGCAGTGTTGCGATTGGGGAAGAGGTCAAAGAGGTAACTGTTTCCTCCTTTCCGCATGTCGTCCTCATCGATAGGGACGAGGAATTCGATGAGGCCTCCTACACCAGTTGATAAGACGGGACTGCCGAAGAGGAGTGACTCAGCAGCGACGAGTCCGAATGCCTCACTCAAACTAGGGACAAATCCAAAATCGCTCGCCATTCGAATGATTGACCCGAGTTGGGCTTGAAGGCCCGGGGTCGAGACGTCGTCAATGAGCGTGAGGTGAGAAGGATAGCGGTCAACGAGGGAGATGAGAGATGTGAAGGGATAGTTGTTGCGAGCACCGAGGAGGAAGAGTCGACCGGAGGTAGGGGAAGCAGACAAGCTTGAGAGGAGGGTTTCGAAGAATTGACATCCTTTGTTGTACTGGAAACGACCGATGAAGATGAACCAAGGCCGAGAGAGATCAGCGTCGGAGAGGGACAGTGTCGAGGCGTGATTCTGGATGAGGTAGAGTTTCGCTCTTTCTTTGACGAGATGGAGGAGAGGTAGAGGAGGAGTGTTGTGAGATGTGGAGAAAGAAGTCGTCGACGAATTATGAAGAGGGAACTGAAGTTGTCGCGAAACGAGAATCGAATTCGTGAAAGGATTCTTGAGCTTGTCCGAAAGGTCGAGCCCATTCGTGATACCTAGGAAGAGCCCATCCTTCGCTTTCTCCGCAATCGAAGGCATAACGAGATCTTGTAGATGAAAGTGGAATCGACCAGCGACGATATCGGAAGCGATTGAACGAGAAACGAAAGTCGTTACGTCGGAGAAGTCGATACCGAGAGCGGAGGTGAAGAGTTGCGTGCCTGAACGGTAGATGTAGGGCTGTAGCGAGTCGAGGTGATTCGGGAGATGCGAGTCTGAGGAAGAGAAATCGAGGAAAGGGACGACATTCGAGACCAAATTGGAGTATTCTACTTCATCCAGCGAGTCGTGGAGAGTGTAGACGATAGCGGGATGAGGTGAGGGAGATCCAGAGTAGGCTTGACGGAGGAACGAGCCGACCATCGCATTCGTTGCGCCGTGAAGATGGACGATGTCGATGGCTTCCAACGAGTGGGAGATGTCGAGATATCGAACGAGCTCTGAGACTGCCTTTGCGAAGTACAGGTCTTTCCATTCTTGCTTGAGCGGTTTGTAAGCTGAATAGATGTCTCCTTCGTTCTTGGCCTTGAAAGCGATGTGGAAAGGACGTTCTACTCCAGGTCCGATGAGGTACACGTCGATGTATTTCTGATTATTCGTCGAATCTGAAGGAGGAGCTGGAGAGTCGTCTGGGTAAGGCCATCGAAGGAGAGAAACCGGGAAGTGAATGATCTGCTTGCGATTCCTCGATCGAGTAATGTTGAGCGACAGTTGCGTGACGAGCTCGGCGTCGGGGTAGTCGTTGCGAAGGAAGGAGTAATGAGGCAGAGCGACAGAGAGCGAGAGTTGAGAAGATTGCGATTGAGCAGTAGTGAGCGCGGTGAGCATGACTCCTAGACCTCCCATCGTTGCCGGGCCAAACTCCTTCGTGACGTGCAGTATTCGAGTATTCGTTTCAAGGTTAAGCGGATTGTCGAAGTCGAGATGTTGATAAACTTGAGGTTCGTAATTTCGTTTCGCTGCGAACGCGAAGAGTCAGGCGAGGACTTTCAACGAGGATTGAAGGGCGAGATCATAGACTCACAAATGATCAGAGGAGGACGTTGACTGTTTCTCCACAGTACGAAGAGGAGCCCGGCGAGCAAAACGACGCTGAAAACGATTATTCTCCTCCAGCGCTTTGCGAAACGGACCATCTTCTTCCTCCCGAGTTCACGAATTGACTGTTGACACCGTCTAGGTCCTTCTTCAGCAACGGCGACGTTGTTCGAGCGTTTGGTGATTGACGCTTTGCGAATCGAGGTTGAACACGAAGGAGTCCGTTCATCGCTGGTAGCGGTCGAAGCTGGAGTCGATCGGGCTTTTGCGCTCATCCTTGTCTGCTGCAATAGATCAACTCATGTCCCGATCCGAGGAGGGAGAAGAGAAGACTGACAACTGATCATTCCGAACTTTTGCTCTGGAGACGTTCTTCGGAGCTCAGATATGTGCGCAAGAGCTCGAATCTCGAGTACAGCAGCAATGGAGAAGCAGAAGACTGAAGCGGTGAGAGGTTGACTGACCAAGGCGCGCGAGTATCTGCAGAACCTCTCTCTGACCACAGGTCGAAACGTGCCCAAAAAATCGACCCAAAAAAATTGAACCTACCCGCAGCGAAAAGTTGCCAATTTCTGCTTTCGACATCAAAAAAGCATCGAATGGTACGTTACAACAAGCTCTCAACTCTTCTCCAAGGACCTGTACTAACTGAGACGTATCTGTAATAGGTGCCACGCTGCCTGTGTCCTTTCTAGACGCGGTCAGTGCCAAGGGTCCTTCACGGGACCCAATATCGTTCGTAGAACAAGCGAAATCAACCCCAGCGATTAGGAAGCGGTCCGCCTTTTTAATACTCCCTTTGCTCCTTTGAGGAAGGGACGGTGGGCGCAAGCCGTGCTGAATGACCTGGGGACAAATCTCTTCAAAAACCTTTTCTTCTTCTTCTTCAATCTCAAGGTCAAGATCAACAGATGTATCCCTCAAGCCAGTATTGTCGTAGTTTAGTGATGTAGATTATGGAATTCTCAAGTTGAATCAGATTAACGTCTAGTCGAGAGAGTTATTTGGGATCGAGGTGAGTTTTCACAACTTCCCTCGCTCCCCTCCCCTGCGTCCTTCTCGTCGTCGGATGGGTCGAACAGGTTCTTATGGGAAGGGATGCGCTCCAGAGATTGTACAACAAATGATTTAATGAGTTAGAGCTATCCGTTTTGATCGCAAGGGAGAGGTGGATCAACCTTCTTTCAGACGGTCCCATCTCTCTTTTCATTCGGATAGTGGAGGATACCAACCTTATATTATACTGAGGAGTTTCAACACCACGTGCGCATATCAGGAGAGCTCGAGAACTGATCATGATTCTCTTGCGAACAGATTTCGATCTCATTTTCGTAGTTTTCGTTTCCCCTTCCTTCTCCTTGCAAAGTCGTCGTTCCTCGTGCAATTTCCATCTGTTCTTTGCGTTACGCCGTCACAGAGAGGACAATCTCGCGCGCTCGAAAGCAGGACACGAGTGATGCGATATGAAAAATTGCGAGTTTTGCGACGAAAAAGATGGTTTGCTATTCTATATAGATCTATACCAAACCAGTCACCGACTCCCTTCACGCGAACTTGCCTCTACTAGGCATAACTCCTTTCCTCCTCAACAGGACGTACTCTCCCCAACTATTCTTCTTCGACCATCCAGGAATCGGCAAGTTGATCGCTCTCGAGTAGACTGGAGAGTTCTCGGCGTCGAGGAACGGGTGAGAGTAGACTTTGTCCCATGTTGTAGATTCGAGAGAGTTGCGAGGTTCGAGAGGGGAAAGGGAGGAAGTGGGACGAGAAGGGTATTCGAGATCGACAAAGTAATCACATGTCGAGATGTCGACCTACACAATGACAATAAGGTTAGTACACGTTGTGAATCGCGAGAGAGAGAGAGAGAGCTTTGAAAGTGAGAGAGACTTACATAGCGATCCGATTCTTCCCTATTGAACATGTTCATTCCCGTTGGTCTAACCGCCGTAGCTCTTCCGAACAATCCTTTACCCTCTCCCGGTTCCTCCCACTGCTTCGGTAAAATCCCATCAAACTCGCTCTTGACGAACCTAGTCTCGACCTCATCCGGTACCAACCAACTACTCGGGAATCGATGCCATTCCTTTCCTAAACAAAGTCGAAGGTTCTGATCCTTGAGCGAATGGAGAGAGATCGCTTGGGATTTGTCGAGTGCTACGGTGAATTGTTTGTGAGGGAGAGAAGGGTCGATCGAGGGCATGATTTGAGGGTTGTGAGCCAAGGCGAGTCGGGTGAGTTCGTACATTTGGAGATGGTGGTAGACGTTGAAGGGAGCGTGGTAGTAGTTGTGAATGGCAGAGATGCGTCCGAAGGAGATGAGGCACGAAACGACAATGATTGCTCGAGTCGCATGAGAGAAGATTCCGGAACGGGTTGCCTGTGAGGGGGACATTGCCATCAGTACAGGAGTGGGATGATGACTGAGCTAAGGGTCGACTCACTCGGTAAGGAGATTTCGTGACTTTGAGGTAGGCTTGTTCGAAGAGACCCCTCGCGAGGTAAATCGTACTAGCGGCGTTGAGGATAATGTTTCCATAAGCAGGGAACAAGAATCTTTCCTCCTTGTGTTTCTGAAGCATGAGAGTCGCGACGTAGAGGTACATCGGAGTGAGTCGAATAGCGAGACTCATAGCAGGTGAAGTTTGACCAGGAGTTCGATCTCGAAGGTCTCCGTATCGTTTCGGGTCGTAGATGGTCGAGAGGTAGAGCATGGGAAGGGATAGGAATGCGAGAGGGAAGATAATGTTGAAGTTGAGGAGACCGTTCAGTACGTAGTAGTACCAGGGTTCGGTTCCGTATAATTCTGGACCTGCTCCTGGAGTTGGGAAGAGGTTGTAACGAATGATATTGAAAGGTACGACGGCGAGTTTCTGGTAAGCGGCTGAATCGACGAGAATGACGGGGATCTGTTCAAGAAAGCGAGTCAGCGAGGATCCAAATTGAGAGGAGCAGACTGAGAACGCACGGCAACAGTTGAACCGATAGCGATAGCAATGAATAAACCTCTAGCCCGTTTCTGAGCCCATGCTGCCGATTGACCCGAAACATACTTCTCGAGAGTCCCCCTAACGAAGAGCTGTTCGAGGATCATTGGAACTCCCAACAAAACCGAGAAAGGCCATCCGACGATTCCGGCTACCGCATAAGCTCCAACGGCGAACGTGATCCTCCTCCATCCAGATTGTACGGGGGATAAACTCGCGGCGGTACCGAGCATGACAAAGTACATGGCGAAGGAAGAAGGAAGGAATGCAGCAGAGGCGCTGTACATCGCCGAGGAGAACATGGTGATCCAAAGTACGTAACGTCCTACGTGAGAAGAGAGGTGGAGGGCGGCAGCGCGGTAGAAGACGGCTTCGATGAAGGAACAGAAGGATGCGAGCATGATCCGAGTTGCGAAGAATGCGACTCGCTACACTTTGAACTGTCAGCTGACTATTCCCAGATTGGAGCACAGTAGAGTCAACTCACCTTGTCTTCGAACCCGAGTACTTTGAAAGCGAATGAAGGACCAGCGTGGATGAGGAGGTAGAAATTAGATCGAATAGAGAATTCTGGTGAATACTCCCAAGTTTGAAACCCTTTCCCATGTACCAAGTAATGTAACGGATCCCAATAGTTATACACTGCACACTATGATTCAATCAGCTGAATCCTTGAAGAGTAGAGAGAGAGAGTAACATACCTTCATCGCAATCTGAAATTGACGTGTACATGGCAGCGCAGAACCTGATCAACAGGATCAACCTGAATGCGGTCAAAGTAGTAGGGTTCCATCTAGCAAACGCGAATCTCAAGTTGTGATCTTTGATCAAACCAGGTTCTTGAGGTCTCAAAGCGGCAGTGTTGGGATTAGGTTGAGGTTTAGTCGTAGAGGCTTTCTTGAATCGTAGTTGTTGAGTACGAGGTACTGTGACCCCTTGACTTTGTAAGCCGGACATGGTCGAGGTGAGAGGGAGAAAAAGAAGAAATCCTTCAACGACTTCGGCATAATTTCTCGCATTCCTGACCTCCTCGCAAGACAAGCAATTTCGAGTTCTCTCAGTCTGAATGAAAGCAAGAGTTATTGAGAGACAGGGATGTAATGCAAGGTTTCGCAAAAAAAATGTGGACAACAGGTTTGGGGAGAAGAGGAGGGGAAAAATTCGAAAGATCCTTTGGGAAAGGTGGAGGACAGGGGAGGTTCGAGGGGAAGGATACGATTTGGAGAGACTTTGAGAGAGTAGGAGTGTAGAGCAATGGGAAGAAGCGGTTGATTATTGTAGAAGTAGGAGAGAGAAAGCAGGTTTTTACTTGGGAATGTTCTCTTTCGCTTGCGACTTGACTTTTCGCCTGTAGAAGGAGTAAGAGAGAGTCAGTGAAGTTTACTTCAAGTCGACTGAGAGGTTAGTGAGCGTACTCGTATGCATTACGATCCTTCCTGTGCGCGACGAAGAAATGGAGGCGATTTGGATCAGTATCCAGTCTCCTCGACGTGAGCATAGACTCGTCACTCACTTGTACATAGTGTAAGCGTCCAATTGAGCAGGATCATCAGGATTCGGTGAATCGAGAAGATCTTGTACTCCAAGCAAAATCTGGATGCCGACACAATCATGAAATCAGCCCCCTGACGAAAGAGACAAGTTCATGTGTGCAACAGAGCGTACCTGCTTGACGGTAATCGCAGGCTTCCACGCCTTCTCTTCGTTCAGGATTGATAGACAGACAGTTCCGGAAGGGTAGACGTTGGGGTGGAAAAGAGGTGGAGTGAATTTACCTATTCAGATCAAAACGAGCGAGTCAGCTCGAGGTTTCCGATCGGTGAGGTGAGGGAGGAGATACGTACACTTGGGAGGTTTCGAAGGGTAGTCTGTGGAAAAGTGCGAACCGTTAGCTCTGATCGAAGAGAATAGCTAAAGAATCGCAATCAACTCACCATCAGGGAACGCCATTGTAAGTTTGTAAACGCCGTCTGCCCAAATCGTCTGTACACTCAGCTTCCAATCAGCTTACGTCCCCCAGGTTCGAGACAGCTGATCTAACAGAGAGACGTACGTTTTCTTTTCCAGGAATTCCAACTTCCCACATCATCAAGTTCATCGAACCATCCGCGCTCTTCGAGGGTTTGGCCCAGAATCCCTGGAAACGTTCCCGTCCTTTGTCAGTCCGGTTAGAGGAGGAGGGATAAAGAGACTGGAGAGCTTACATAGGGATGATCTTTCCTCCATTGTTTCCTCTCCTCCTGTAATCGTCGTTCACAGATACCTGCCATTCTTTACGTCGAAGCTGTTGTTGAGTGAGCGCTGTTAGAGAGAGAGGGGGGGAGGGAGAGTCAGTTCAGATTCGATCAATACGAGAGATTGCTGAATCGACGGCGAGAGCATCGGGAGACTAGCTGAACATGTCAGAGTGACCTTGAGAGCTCTTGTAGGGCCGTGGAGACGCGTAGAAGTCCTTGCGAGACGTGTGCGACCAGTTGAGGGAGCTAGTCGGCCAGAGGCAGAGATCAAGATGTGCTGATCCTCCTGGGCGAGTCTGAGGTGTTCAGGGACCTCTGAATGGGTATCTGAAGCTCACTAGGTGATACGGGAACGAAGCGAAGTCGGGGTCAAGTGAGTTGAAGTCGATTCAAAAGTTTCGCCTCTTTTGATTCCGAAATCTGCGTTCTCACTTTCATTGATATTCATGCAAATGAGGAAGGGGAAGATCGATTCGAGAAGCTGCAAGTAATATAGAAATGACAACAAGTTTTCATAATGTGCGACCTCGTGAAACTCCGAAGTTTCCTCATTTCGCTATCTCCTCAATCCTCCTCCTCCTCCTCCTCCACCTCCACCTCCACCGTACCCACCTCCGTACCCGCCACCACCACCACCACCACCACCGCTGTATCCTCCGTTATACCCTCCATTCATCTGACCTTGTGGAGGATACGACTGAGGATGATGTTGCATCTGCTCCTGTCGAGATTGAGGGGGACGTTGTGGATTCCTTCTCGCCGCTTCTCGAGCTTTCCATGCTTTCTTGATAATACCCGCATGAGCGACAAGCTACAGCATGACGCTTCTCCTTACTCAGCCTCCCGGGAAAGAGAATGTGTAAAAAAGAGGAAAAAGTAA
The DNA here is from genome assembly GCA_016617785.1 of Sporobolomyces roseus. Taxonomy (NCBI): domain Eukaryota; kingdom Fungi; phylum Basidiomycota; class Microbotryomycetes; order Sporidiobolales; family Sporidiobolaceae; genus Sporobolomyces; species Sporobolomyces roseus. Next base: position 1,529,358 of record JADILM010000001.1, read on the forward strand.
CGGAACGTACCTGTTCCGCCTCTACACCATGTTTGATACTCTTTATGATCGATGTAACGACAGTCTTGAAGTTTCCTTCCCTCTTATCATCCCTGAACCTCAACATTTTCCAAGTATCCCTCTGTTGATCCCAAACGACTTCTACAACTCGATCATCATATTGTTCCCCACTAGCTTTCCACCTACAACCTCCCCATCCCACAGATCAGTTTCATTCACACACTCGGGCTCAAGATGAAAGAGAGAGAGAGTGGACGTACGTTTCCCAAGTTTCATCATCGACTTCCATGATATCCCAAAAATGGTTCCCTTCGTGACCATGATTCATTAATAACATGAAAGCTGGTTTAGCCGTATAATCAGGTTCATGTTCATCATCTCTCTTCGGAGGGAATTTCAGTTGTAATAAGAAATCAATCGAATTCTCTGCTGGTGGTTTCCATTTGAGGCTGTCGAGCGAAGCGAGTCAGTCGAGAGTCGAGGAAGGTAAACTGAGAAACAGAGAGAGATAAAAGGGAGAGAATCGTACATCTTTGGATCGGTTCCTGGAGTATAAGGGGATTCGGCAGAAGTGAAAATTAATCCATCGTTACCATGCATCAAAGCTGGTACATGATCCCTAAACACCGCTTCTATTCCATACGCTAATTCTTGTTTCTTCAATACGACCCTGAATCGAGCTCATTCTGATCAGTGGAGTGTTTTCAAAAGGAGGAAGGAAGGGAAGAGCGAGAGACGTACTGGAATGGTTGGAGAGCAATTACATCTGGTGGTAAAGTCACTTGTACTTTGTCGTAAGGTTTCATTACGAATTCTTTCAGTCTCTACATATTACGAGAATTGGAATCAGTTAGTTGGACGAGAAAGCCGAGAGAGAAATGAAAAAGTCAAGGCTTACTCCATAACGTTTCAATAGAGGTTTCTCCATCAAGTTCTCTGAATCCAACACCAAACAATCAAACACCAACAACCTAGGAATGTGCTGTTTCTCTCCCGTAAGCTCATCAGCTGTTCCACCTCATTTGTTCGGATGAGAAAGAGAAAAAGTGAAAAAGATGGAGAACTCACTGCACCCGATTTAGGATCCACATCAATAACGAATTCACCATCCAATACTGTATTCGAATGATTGTATTCCGGTCCATCTTGATGTGGGAACGTTAAATAGTAATTTTGATAAATGTTTTCTTTTCGATCAATCTACCCATTAAACCTCCATCCATTCAGTACAGCTTGCTGTTGACTGAGAAAGAAAGAGGAGATCGTACGAGGTAGGTTTCTTGTCCGAATGGAGTTGCGACGATTAGGACTAGGACTCGTACTCCATCGGATTTCTCACAGACCCAAAAACTGCGCGAGTCGCAAGAGAACTACTGATCAGCTCGTTATTAGCGGGTGCGAGGGTCAGGTAGAATGTGGGGCACGCACTCTTCTGTTTCGAGGAGTTGGAGGCTTTGGAGATCGAAACTGACTGGTTGAGAACCTGGAAACCTGCGTTTCGCAACGAACGAAACAACGTCAATATTATCTCTTTGCGTATTCCGCCTGAGATTGCTCGTGAGTTCTCAAACATCCTCTATACTATATACAATCAGTCGCTCGTTACGTCCTCCTCTCGTCTCGACCGTCGAATCGTCGAACCCTTTGCGCGAAACCTCTCGCGCTTTTCGTTTCCCTTGTCTGCCTGCTCTTTTCCTATATATAACCCTTTAACATCCCAGATTCACCCACTAGATTTCTCTTCTCATTCTTCCATCCTCATATCAGAGAGAGAGAGAGACGACTAATAACTAACCTAGCGGTCCCCCTAATGCCACACAACTCTGCCAAATGATACCTCAACTGCCAATGTCTCTCTGTATCCTCTACCAACACTCCTGGGATTTGATCGGGTACAGGTAAATCCCTCTTTGGGGTCAGCAGCGGTCCATTCCTCTGTCTTGGAGTTGGCTGTTGAGGTTGGGAAGTTGAAGCTACTGGTGCGGTTGGAGGTGGTTGAGGAGAGTAGGTGTGAGTCGAAGTGGAGGGAGGTGGTGGGATAGGAGAGGGAGGGTTGGAGAGATGAGGTTCGAATGAAGAAGATAATTCGGGCGCTGTAGGGGATTCGAGACTGTATTGGACTGGAATCAATGGGGACTCCGCCATGACCTAGAGAAGGATCGGTCTGAGTGCGGTAGGAGGAGAGGAGAGAGATTCGTTCAACTCTATGAAAATTGATCTCGAAGAGGGTTGACTTCGTTCCATTCACTACTAATCTTGCTTCGAACTCGATCAAGCTCTAGAGGTACTCAAAGATTATGCGCTTCGTTCTACATGGCAGCCTGTGTGATCCCCACGCTTTCTCGCTTCTTTGCTTCTCGCTTCTCCTCTCAACTCGTTTCGATCCGACTACTCTATCAGATCTGAACCACTCTCCTCAAATCAGCAGTCGACTCATCAAGATCGCAAGCAACCGAGCAAGGATCCGCCCTCGACCTTCCCTTCGACAGACCTTCGAAGTTCTCGATTCCACTCTTCCTTGAAAACTCCTCGAGCTATCTCAGAGCGGGCCACCCTTTCTTGGGAAGGAAATCTACTGCTCTTGTCAGCCCAAACAAGCGAGAACCGAGGTGAAAGGAATCTGGAAGGTTCGTCTCTTTCTCTCTCTCTCTTTTCCCGAAAACTCTCCAAATACCGCATCCGGCTTTGGAAGAATCTTTCAATCTCCCTCATCTCTCCCTCTCGCCTTCTTCCTCTTACCCACTCTCCCGGTCCTGCACGTCTCGCTCCCCCAAACCGTGGCTTCATTCACTCAGTATCCCTTCACCTTCCTCGCCTCCATGGCAACCTCTCCTCCCTCAGATCCCTCGATCGCACATCTCTCGCACGCCCTCAATGCCTGTCGAATAAGTTTGGGATGTTGGATGGGTCTGTTCTTGTGGGATTACATTGCGAGTTTCCCACAAGAGACAAAGTACGTTTGGAAGAGCAACAAATGGACTCCGCTCAAAACGTTTTGGTTACTCAAGTGAGCAACTTTCTTCCAACCCTCTTTTTTTTCGTTCAAGAGAGGAGAAGCTGATGAGAGGGAGAGAGAGGATAGTCGGTATTTGACGTTAGGTGCGGCGATTACTTGGGGTGTGTTGATACTGGGGAAATTTCCACAAGGTGAGTTTTTCCGTTCTGTGAGTTCTGAATCCGAGATTCGACAACTGACTGATTCGAGAGCGACAAGTAGAGTTATGCGAGAAGATCTATTGGTTACAACCTGTTCTCGGTACTCTGACGATAACGTGAGTATACTCGGTTACTCCCTTTCTTTCGCGTCGAAAAAACCCCTGTATACTGATACCTTCCCCGACGAAATGAGAAAACAGGTTCTGTGCCGTGATTGCGGCGATAAGAGTACATGCGATCTTCAATCGAGATAGAAGGATCTTGTTCTTGTGAGTTTTGCTCCGAGTTCTGTTTTCCTATCCCATGCGAAAATTGCGAGCTGAAACTTTTCGGTTTGCGATGAATTCAGGTTGATCACTTCATTATTCGCTTCACTTACAGTGACTATAGTGATGCTGACTCAGACAGATCGTGAGTTCGAAATCCTCCCACCTCTCTCGTCTCGACAAAAGTCGGATTCGACTGATTTCGTTCAACCGGAGAACAGCTCTCGTCGCTCCTCAACTCTCCAAAGTTCGTTTCGCGGGATGTACGGCTACTCAGAAGGATCAGAAGACATTCATCATCTCGTACGTCCCGATCTCGAAAGCCGTCGAAATCCACAGGCTAATTCGTCAAAGCTGTACAGTTGGATCGCACCACTATGTTTCGATTTCCTAATCCTCTTCCTCACCATCTTTCGATCATGTTCACTTCGACGCAAAGCTGGATCGACCGGCAGCTCTCCAACGGGTCTGAGGAAGATCGTCAACAAGCATATCTTGTATTTCGCAGTGATTACGATCGTGAATGGTCTCAATGTCGGATTCTACGCTTGTACGTCTATCCCCCCCTCTCTCTTTATCTACTCGCTGATGGCGAGAGAGTGCTCGAATAGTTGCGGACCCAGCTTTGAAGAGTATCAATGTTCCAGCAACGATCGCCTTGACCTCGATCATGTCCTCTCGATTAGTCCTCTCGCTCTATTCTCAATCCTCTTCATCTCCCTCCTCAAGCTGCGCTTCCTCTCAAGCCGGTGCCGGTTCTCGCCGACCTTCATCAGGAGTAGGAAGTGCGTTCAACAGTGTTCAAAGTTCAAACATGCCTCGACCAACCCCGTCCCGAACGAGCTCCCAAGAGTCGCACGACCATCACGACGTCTTCTCGCCTCGACCAAACCCTCCCGAAATGACCGAGAAACCTTCGCACAAAAAGACCCCCTCTTCAATAATCATTCCGATGTCTTCTTCCCACGCAAAGAAACCTTCCTCCCTCTCTTCTTCTTCTTCTTGTTCAAACTCTTCAACCTCTCGTCGTTCTTACGAACACATCATAATCCCCATCACCCTCGACCCTTTACACCTTCATTCCGCGATCCCTCCCTCCTCCTCCGCACTCCGACCTTTACTCCTCTCATCCTCGATAAAACCTCCCTCTCTCCACTCGAACCACTCAATCACTTCCCTCCCCCCTCCTCCACCTCCAAACCCTCAAGCTCGTCCGAACCCAACTCGTTCCCAATCTTTAGCAGTAACCATGATTCCCGAAATCGAACCTTCAACTCCCCTAACCTTCTCCGCATCATTCTTTAATTCAGAGACTTCCTCTTTATCTTCTGGAGAGGTCGAGGAGGAGATAAGGGAAGGTGATATTGGAGAGATGGATACTGGTATGATCGGGAGAGGTAGGGATGGGTTTAGTAGTGATTCTTCGTGTGGAGATCAAGGGAGTGATAATCGGAGTGTTTCGGAGAGGACTGGGAGGGATAGTTTGGACGAGAGGGAATCACTCAGAAGGGCGTACTATGAGACGAGGGGAATGGGGAGTAGGGAGGAATTGCACGGTGGAGAGAGTGAGAGAGCCACGATTCAGGTCGTGTGCGAGTAGTCAACGAGAGCGAGGTAGTGTGATTCAGAGAATGGAGACTCTGAAGCTTGAGTCTTTCGTATTCGACAGCTTTTTTCACTCATTGCGGTTGATTTTCTTGTTGTAACCACACGTTGTATCGCTCTCTCTGTACCTGTGCATCACTCGTAACTCGGACTCTACGCGAGCTTGACTCCAGATACTTGCGAATCCTGAACAGCGAGAGAGCCTGACATCTCGTCAAAACTCTCGGAATCGAAAGCGCGAGAGCTTTAAAATTGGGAACTATCGTAGGAGGTTTTCAATTCAGGGAATCAGGGAGAGAAGAAACAGAGAGCAGAGTAGTGTTGGGAGAGGAGGGGAGGGGGAACAAACAAAACTGCAAAAGGGAAAAGAGGAGAAAACGAAAAAAAGGGTGGGAAAGCATCAAGCGACGGTCATATCAGAATCAAGCGGTTTTTGTAAAATCACTAAAACGAGAACTCGTCTAGAGTCGTTTACTACATGACACGAATAGCAGGTCAGTGAACGATCGAGAGAGCAGGAGAAGGGAGAGAGTGAAAAGTGAGTAGCTTACGCGGTCCTCTGCCCATTCGTTCTCCTTCTTGATTTGTGCCTCTTCTTCAGGAGTGAAATCGTTCTCAATGTTGAAGCTGAATACTCGCTCTCTCTGTCAGTCTCGATTGATCGGAAAAATTGGAAGGAGACAGAGAGGGAGGGAACTCACAGTTTACGAATTTCCTCGGGTTGTTTACCTTTGATCATGTTGGCAACAGTCTTGCAACCGACGTCACTGTTCGTCTCGAAGGATGAGGAGGAGGTGTGTTGAGCGGGGAGAGAGAGGCGAGGAACAGAAGGTGAGAGAGAGAAGAATGAAGTTAGTGAGTTTTCTCTCGAAATAGCGAAATAGGATACAGAGACAGGGAGAGCGGGAACGTACAGAAGGGGCTTGATGTCGAGGTAGTTGGCAGCGAGGATGATTTCGAAGAGCATTTCTTGATCGACTTGGATGACTATTTCGAGAGAGAGAAAACACCAAAATGTGCAAAGTCAATGAAACCGTTCAATTTCGACGCGGCCTTACGTCTCGGCTCTTCCGTTCTTGGGTGCGGCTACTCTGAGGAGAGTAGGTATAGGGGAAGAGGTGACTTACATTTCGAATCCCAGTCTGAAATCTCGGTAGTCTTGCGACGAGAATCATCGATATCCTCAGCGAGGGGCTCAGGGTCCTTCTTGTGGTGTTCACACCATTCCAAGACCTTCATTACACTTGGTTTAGTTTGAATTCGCTCAAGTTGAAATCAAAGTGGGATACGAGGTACGCACCTTTTTGAGAACTGAAGCTGAAACGTTGGGGAGGGGGATAGGGTGGTCAGACTCTCCGACATCTAATTCAGGACAATAATGGGCGAGTCAGTGAGGGCCTTGACTTGTGAGAAAGTGGGACTTAGTGATGAAATTATGCGATTTCATCTCCAAGTCCTCAACATGTCAGAAGGATCGTAGCGAACCTTCCAACATGTTCTTCACAAGAACAGAGCGTGTCGCTACATCTTTTCCGACACTGAACGTCTCATTATCGGAGGAAGTTAGCTTGACTTCAGCGGTAGACATCTTGTAGAGCTATTTGGGGCAAATGTGAGTATACTGGAGTATATAGGGCTATGGAGAAAGTGCTTACGGGCTTTGTGAGGTGATAGGGGTGGAAGGGAGCGGATGAGTGGGAGGAGGAAGAGAGAGAGAAATCTCAGGGGAATTGCCGATTTTGCTCCTTGTCTTCTCCTCCTACCTCTCAATACCCTTGTTCGATAGTAGGCTACATCGATACAATACCTATTTACCGCCCACTCTCACCCAAACTAAACGGGATCTCGAATTCGCTCTTCCCTTGAGAATTCACCTCCTATTCTCTCTCAACCTCCTATCTCTCTCCCGAAACAAATGACCTCCTACTCTGCGCCGACTCAGCTACTCTCTGAAGCACAGCTTCTCAAGAGAGCTGGTGGTAGAACTGCTTTCGTACCAGGCAAAGGAGGTTCAGCAGGTGAATCTTCAAGAAAAGTCGGAACTGGGTGGAACGCTATACAACCAACTACGAAACCTGCACAACCTGTCGAGAAAGAGGAGAAAGTCAAAGTAGAGATCGATGATTACGAGGATGATCAAGAGGAGGTAAACATGAATCCTCAGAGGTTGAACAGAGGTTCTAGGAGACCCACTGCGACCAAATCCTCAGCTTCTAGGTGGGCTACTGTAATGGCTGAACGACCTACTCCATCAACGTCGACTACACCTCGTGAGCTATCACTTCATCCGAGTTTCCGCCTTGTTTGGCGATTTCGCTCATTTTTGGTTTTCGCACTCAAATAGAACCTCGTCCAGTCCCCAATCGTACCGCTTCAGCTTCACGTCAACCTTCGGGGCCTCCTTCGCCATCTCAACAGAAATCATCTCAGAACGGGTTCAAGTTCGCGCCCGCTCCAGCCTACGCTTTGGGACGACCCCCTTCGCAACCCGGAACGAGGAGAGGTGTCCAGCCTACGGGTCGTCTACCTTCTCGTCAGAACTCGATGGGAGGAGGAACGAGTGCGTCGAGGTGGGCAACCGCGACGAGTGCGAGTCAAGATCGAAAAGGTTCGAATCCAGCGAAACCTCCTCCTCCTTCTTCTTCGAGACCGGCAACTCAAAAGGATCTACCACCTCACGTCATCGCTCAACCTACTCCACTCCCTCCAAAACCTCAAGCTCAAGCACCTCCAAGAGCTCCAACTCCAGAGATCGCTCCTCTTGCGAAAGAACCGTCTCCTCCTCCTCCAATCGAACCCTCCACTCCCGATTCTTTCTCTCAATCCGTCGTCCCTCCCGACTTCTCCCAACCTTCCATCGCCACCACCTCTACTCCGCCTTCCGCGCCAGCCACCGTCGCTGTCGAATCGAAACCTTCTTCTCCATCTCCCTCTCCCAACCCTCGTTCCCCTTCTCCCGTTTCCGTCCCAACACCTCGCGCTCCTTCTCCTACTCTTCCTCCTCCTGTCCCTGTCGTCGAGTCGCCTGCTCTACCCGTAGAAGCGACTCCCGAAAAGGAAGAGAAAGAAGAGTTGGCTCACTTCAAGAAACCTGTCGAATCTGAAAACTCTAAAAAGGTTCGCGCTCTTTCCACCTCCGACTCTCTTCTGACTCTCAGGACGCTGACTAGCTTTCTTTACCCTTTTAAATCGTTCGACTTAGGCACGACAGGAATCCCTTTCCTCTTCTACCAAACTCTCGAAACTCGTCTCTCCTATGCACCTCGAACAGCTCTCGCCGCCTTCTTCACTCAAACCATCTGCTTCGAGAGCGTTACCACCTCGTTCGCTCTTATTACCCGATAGGAATCGGGTTTCTTCTGGAGGTGCTCGTAAAGTACGGTACTCATTCTCTTCTCTGTCTTCTCGAAGGAGAAGCTTGTTACTGATTCTGAGTAAACTTGAGTAGGAGAAGAAGACTCCTGAAGAGCTTGAAGCGTTGATGGCTCAAATGAGACTCAAGAATGAAGCTGCACTTTTGAAACGAGCAGTTCGTTTTCTTTCCCCTCTTCCCCTTTCTTGTTCTCGCACTGATGATAACTTGAGTGAGTAGAAGGCTGAGGAGGATAGAAGGATTTTTGAAGAGTTGGCGGAGAGGGAGAGGAAAGCTAGTGAGGAATTGGAGAGGAAATTGAGGGAGGAGAGGGAGAGGAAAATTCGGGAAGAGAAGGAGAGGAAAGAAAGAACTCTCGAGGTAAGCCCACGCCGTCTCTTTCATCAGTTTGGCGAGCACTGATGAGTAGCATTGCGAGGGTTTAGTTGCAGAAAGAGATCAATCGATCTCGTGAAGAAGCTGCTCAACGTAAACTCGCTCTGATCGAGGGACGCGCTTGGGACGCAGAGAAGCTCTCTAAGGAAACGAGGGAACTTCAATACCCTTCGTTCGAGAGGAGATCGAGGAGGGAATCGTATGATGAAGGGGTAGAAGTCGTCGAAGATGAGGAGGAGAGGAGGAAGAGGGATGGAGTGAGGAATGATGAGGGGGGATGGGAGACGGTTGAACACTTTGAGGGTAAAGGGAGGGCTCAATTGGTCGTCAAGGGGAAAGAGAAGGAGGAGAATGGGGTCGAGGTCAACTGAAACGCAAAAGCCGAAATTAGTATCTTTTCCGAGTAGTTCTGAGTTTTGGATCAGTGCAAAATTGTTGATATGACGACCTTTTAATAACGCTCTCTTCGACGGCCTCTCAAGCTGCGTCGCTCCGCTCGTTAGGTGAGAAGATGGGGTTTGCAGGAAATGCGGATTCTCGATCAGAAATTGGATTTTTGCGAAACGACATTTTCGCGTCAACTTGTTCGATTTTGCTCATTCGCGCGTGTGCAACAAGCTATTCGTGACGTTACTGATCGTCTCCTGTATCCTAGGCCTGTTCTCGAGAGAAGAGAAAAGTCGATCGGAATCTCGCGACCGGAATTCGAAAGAGCGCTCTCTCTCTCCCTTTACAAGTCCATATCATTTCAGCTGTACACATCCCCCTCAAGACAAGGCTTCACTCTTTTGCGCCTCAAGTCTTTCTGTCCTTTCCTCCCGTCACTCCTTTTCCGCTCTTTTCCACTCTCATCACTTTACAGCTTTCTCTTTCCAACAAGTCATGGCTTCCTCCTCACCACCACCACCCCCAGATCCGACTCGTAACAATCCATTCAACAAATCGAGCTGTTTTAGTCGTCCTTCAACCTCTCTCAAACGCGCGAAAACTGTCGCAAATCCAGAAGGGGAAACTACTTGGAGGAGGAGGGATCCGTTGGAAGATATCACGAATGCTTATCTAGGTAGAGAGAGTCCACCTAGGTTGCAGGTTAGTCAGAATCTCTCCGAACTCTTGATCGGAGTCGCGACGTGATTTATTCGGAAAGAGAGGAAGGGGAAGCAAGAGAGAGTAGGGAGAATCATAGAGATAGGAATAAAGCAAAGGGACGCTAGCAGGTCTCTTGGGCGAGAGTGAATGTTGGCAAAGGAAACGCGAGTACTTTGCGAAGGAGGGAAGGAAGGAGGTCTCGTAAGGGTACGAAAGAGAGTGTTACCAGGGTCGCTATAGCACGAGAACGTCTCAAGAACTATGGAAGACCCTTTGCGAAACAAGAGCTGACCCTCTTTGTCGACTTGCTTTCATAGCGAGTTCCACTCTCTTTACCTCCTCGCGCGTCCGACGACCTCGCTCTCACTCCCTCTCCTTCTCCCTCTCGTATTCCCCGCGGTGTCCCACTCCGACGAACCCGATCCGAAAACCCTCGACTCGCGCCGACCTCAATGCACTCCTCACCCCCTTCCCTCCTCATTCCTCTCCCCTCCTCTCCTACTCGCGAACTTCGACCTCGAACTCGGTCCTCGACATCACTCGAGACTGCCTCAGCTGTATCGACAACGAGTAGCTCGCCAGTTTCAGCAGTAGCGGGAGTGAGGAGGACTAGAAGTACCGCAAATTCTCATTCGGGATCTTCTTCAGAATCGACTACTCCGGCTCCGAGGCGTAGAACTTTCGGAGGATTGTCTGCACTGCCTGAAGAGTCAGGAGGGGACGATGGTGGCTCGAGCGAGAACGAGGAGAGGAGGTTGAGGAGGAGAAGATCTACTACCGCTGGAGCTTCAAGTTCGAAAGGGGGTAGCAGTGGGAGGAGCGGTTTGCGTTGAGCTCTCCCGCTTGCTCGCAGCGTGTACATATATACTCCCTGTCTCGTCCTGTTCGTCCTATGGAACCGCTTTATCCTATTTGTTTCTGTTATAACTTTCTCGTCGTTGTTCTTTCCAACTCTATTCGTTCTCTTTTCATATTTGAACCCTCTTTCTCTGGCTTGTCTCACACTATACCAGTACGTCTCGTACTCCCGTACATCCCTCTCGAGACTTAAGCTGACGATCCTCTCGCTCTTTTCGCAGAAATACCCTCTCGCTATACCCTCCTTCTACTGCTAGAAGCATTAAAGTCTGGAATCCTTGCTCTACTCTACTCTGCCTTACACTCGCTCTACCTTTATCCTTCCTCGCCCGCTCTCTCTTCAAATCCCTCGTCGAATCCAACGAAAAGCTCTTCGCTTTCTATTATGCTAGTTGACCCTCACTTTTTCTAGCCTAGTATCTCGCAATACCAACTACAGACATTCCTTACCTCCACCATCATGAGTCGGCGGGAGTGCATGAGCTGCCGGGGAGACGCTGGTCGAGCTTTCGCATCGCTCTCTTCCCGTGCGCATTAGTGTCTTACTACACTTGCTCACGATTGAACGGCGCACGCAGTAGTAACGACGAGGGTTATTGACAGCAGTGCAAAGGTAGTAGGGGTATCAAACAGATATAGAGTGGGAAAACTACAAGATCCAACAATAAATAGTAGTGCATGCGAGCGACAGATAACGATAGAGAACCATCCCGATGAGCCCTGAACCCAAAGAAAGCACGAAGCTACCAATCAATATCCCTCAACTGAGGCCACTCCTCGTCAATCGGACCTCGCTTGAGTTCTTCGACTCCTCGACAAAATTCATCGCATCTCCAAGGCTCCTCGAGTAGTTCGCAAGGTCGGAGGTGGTGGACTGGCAGCTCGTCGAATCGCCAGGTACCCCAGAAGGGGGCTCGATCTGCGTTGACGAAGCGAATCTGTACACGCGTCGAGAAGGAGAGCATCACGATTTCTGATTAGCTGATAGCTCAGGAGGCTCGGAGGAAGGAGGACAGATATACCTGAGGAGACGAGGCGAGATCAGGTTGTAAAAGTCGGTTGACGAGAGAATAGAATGTTCGATAGTTTCGAAGATCTGTTGAGACGAAGTACGGCAGTCAGGTATTCCATTTTGACGACAGCTTCGATGATGAGGAAAGAGGGAACTTGCCGACTTCTGAAGGACGGGAAAGCGATACAGCCGTATTTGTTCTCCTCTGTTTTTCTTTCTTCGTAACCGCGTTCCACTTCTTATCGTCTCGACCTTTTCTTGAATCAAGCGTTGATTGACCAAGTAGGTGACTGTGAGAATGCTCGACGTATGTAGGTTCGAGAATCTTGATTCCGAATGCAGTTTCGAGATGAGCTAGAGGGAAGGTCGAGGGGGAATGTCGGGAGAGAGGGGGAGTATCTGGGACATCGCTGATGGTGACGAAAGCGGGAGGAACTATCGCTCTTCCAGTGTAATACCTATAGACGTTGTAGAAATCAGCTCCAGCTTCAAGTCGAGCGAAAGAGAGAGAGAAAGTCTGGACGAACGCGGCAGCGAAGAGCAGTTTGAAGTAATGAGTGACTTCTGAGCCAGTCCCCGCTGGATGTTCGATTGATAAAATAGGAGGTGGTCGAGTGTAGTATTCGTCGACATCACTCCAGTACCCCTGTGACAGAGCGAGCAAATCGGTAAGCATCGACCGAACACCTCGTCAGCGACATCGCTGAAGCTCACCAGAGCTTTCGCGATATACAGCTTGACCCACTTGTCGTCGGCACAAGTCATGTGGTGGATCTGGAAGTTGCGAAAGTGGAGAACAAGAAGACAAGAATGTCAGAAAACTCGAGAGGTAAGAACGAAAATCGATCGACGTACAAGGCTATCGTGTCTTTCGAAGATTGGACTATCTTCAAGAAGGTGCATAATCCTGAAGAGCCGTTGGTCGAGGATGTGTATGGAAAGACCGTTGCTTGCGGTGAAGTCGTTGAGTAGAGGTGTTTCGTCCCCTAACTCCGCTCCTTTCTGCAATCTACGAACCGATGTCTCGAGTACCTGCGGATATCATTTCCATTAGCGTTGGACGCAGAAGAAGAGCGAAAGGGAACGAACCGTGTTGAGATTGAATTGATCTCGAGAATCCGCTATCAGGTCCATCTCCAACACGCTCTGCCATGCTTTCGCCATCACGACACTCTTCTTCATCCACAAGAAGCCACTGTTGATGTGATTGTAGACGAGGTTCTCTTGTGCGAGAACGTCGTGGATTTCCATCAGCGGTTCGAGATACGGATAGGGATCTCTGCGAAAACCAGACGATATGAGCGAGAACTTCCCCAGATAGAGATTGAGTACCCACTGTCGGAAGCTGACATCTGCGTCGATAAAGAAGACGTCTCGCAGCGGTAACGTTTCGATCAAACCTGTTTCGTCAAACTTTCAGTATTCCACCTTCTGTTTGACACGAAGAAACGTGAACTCGCTCGCAAGCTTTGGCCATGTTGCTTGACTGTGTAGGATTACGGAAGAAGCAGTCAGACATGAGTGTCACGCGTGAGGTCGTCGAAGAACGGGATTTACCGAATCTGCGAAAAACAAAAAACGGTCAATCTCGACTGTCCTCGCACGCTGCGAATGACACGCGGCTTACCATAGCAGGTCTCCTACTTTCGAACCCTTCGTAGCAATACATGTCTCGCTTAACACACTCGTCCGCACAACCTTCATCCAAACAAAGTGTAACTAAGACTGAATCCCTCACTTCCTTGCCTGTTGACCGATACTGAGCCCTTCGCTCTACATTCAGCTGCTTGAAGAACACATCCAAGTTTGCTGCACCGGTAGCAGTGAATTGATAATCGGCGAGTGAGATCCAAACATGAGGAGATTCGTGTTTTGGGAGGTCGAGAGGGAAATGAGAGTTGAGGTATTGAGTGAAGGTGATGTTGTTGGAAGCTCTCGCAACTTTGGGATGTCGAAATCGAACAGAGTTGAACGATGAGAGGCAGTAAATGAATCCCGACAAAACTAGAGTGATCGATGCGACCTTGAGGATTTGGTGAAACAAATGCCGTGGTCTTGGTCTCGAGGTTGAAGCTGAATGCGTAGGGGATTGTGGGAGAAGTGGAGCTGTCGAGAGGAAAGATCTAGCGGACGATCTTCTTCGGAACTGGGAAGGCGAGTTATTGTTGGATGAAGAGGAGGAAGGGGAAGAGAGGAGTCGAGGAGAGAAAGGGAGGACGACTCTCTCGCTCAGCATCATTGAGACGACGACAGAGAAGAAGAGTTAGAACAGAAGAAGCATTTACAAAGATAGGCACCCAAGTAGTCGCGAAGATTTTGAACACCTTAAAAAAGGATTGCGAGTCCAGACTCTTCGCAACGGCTCAATAGACGATTTCTCCTCTTCCGGCTATGGAACAATAGGTCATACTCACACGGAGTAGAGTACAAACGACGTCTCGGGAACCTTTCTAGGGAAGCTTTCCTCGCACTCCTTTGTGCTCCTGATTCGTTTCCGCGCTCTTCTCCGACTCGGATCGTCGTGGAAGATGTTCTGCTCCTCTCGGAAGCGATCACCAGTCCGAATTCTGGTGTTCGGACACCCAGAAGTGTGCGAGATACCGAAAGACGGAAGTACGACGAAGGAGGATTTCGCAGATTGAGCTTATCCCCGATTTATCGCATTCTCTCTACAACTCGACAGCTGCAGCGTACACGTAGGCCGCTAGATGACAATCTATACAACACAACTATGTTACAGGTAAAGATATAGACTTAAGCGAAACGTCAAGCGTGTCGGAAACGAGTCGCTTCGAGAGGAGTCCAATTTCCCTCGACCCTGCCCTTCCTCAATTCTTCTGCACCTCGACAGAACTCACCACACTGCCAAGGAAGGTCCAATCCCTCACAAGTCGTGAGCTTTCCCACCGGTAAAGCTGACAAATCCCACGACAGCCAAGAAGGAACCTCATCGCGGTCAATGTCGACGAAACGGATATGAGGAGTTTGCGCGAGGTCGATCTTCTTCATCCGTTCAACGAGAGAGCGGAAAGATAGATACTTGCGAAGATCTGTGCGGGAAACGAAAAAGCTCGATCAGCCGGTTACTCTTCTTGCCGACGTTTTTCGAGACTTGCAACTTACCAATATCTGACGTTTGAGTCAGTGCAATAGCTTTACTCAGCCGACTGCTCTTCTCTTCTGCTCTCATCATCTTCCACTCGTGGTCCTGTCTCTCTTGTCGAACGTTCAAAACGCTTCGGCCCAACAGGTGAGATTGAGCGTTCGAGACATAGTTTGGCTCGAGGATCGGCACATCGAACGCTTCTTCAAGATTCGCCAACGGGAACGTTGAGAGTGAGCGTCGAGCTGAGAAGGGTGAATCGGCGAGATCGGTAATAGTCGTGAATTCGGGAGGAACCACTGAGCGTCTAGTATAGTGGCTGCAAGCGACCACATGAGAGAGTAAGTATCACTCGACTGTCTTGGAGTAAAGGAAGGGGCTCACGCTGCTGCCAGTATAATCTTGAAAAGCTGAGTAATTTGAGCTTGAGTCGCCGAAAGATGCTCGATCGAAAGCAAACGAGGAGGCTGAGTGTAATAGTTGTCTACGTCGTTCCAGTAGCCCTGCCAAGTAGACCAGAAAGCAGAGATCAGGATGAGAAAAGCTGAAAGGGAAAGAGATCTCGCAGGAAACGTACCTCAACTTTTGCGAGATAAAGCTTGAGCGCCTTGTCGTCGTTGCACGTGTTGTGATGTAGCTGTCGCGCAAATGACATAAAGTGTTGAGTCATCAGACATGGCTGAGGAAAGAAGCCAGAGAACGGAATGAATCGAAACTCACGAGCGCATCGTGTCGCTCATAAACGGGAAGCGCTTCCATCAAATGAGACACTCGGAACAACCGTTGATTGACTACGTGTACTCGTAGACCGTTGAGTGTCGTAAAGTTCGAAGCGAGTGGGAGTCCGTTCGTTTCTTGGGCAGCAGCTTCGAGTCGAGCTTGACTTGTGCCGAGAACCTGCAAAGGGGCAGCAGATCGTCAGCGCGTACGCCTCGATTCTCGACAGAGACCCGAAAGCCTACTGTATTGAGGTTGAACTGATCTCGACTCGTCTCTTGCATGTCCATTTCGAGAACCCGATTCCATGAGTCTGCGATGACGGGACCTCGTTTCATCCAGAGGAAACCCGTGTTCTGTTAGATCTCTCGCTTTTCAACTCAATTTCTGCG
The DNA here is from genome assembly GCA_016617785.1 of Sporobolomyces roseus. NCBI lineage: Eukaryota > Fungi > Basidiomycota > Microbotryomycetes > Sporidiobolales > Sporidiobolaceae > Sporobolomyces > Sporobolomyces roseus. The sequence goes on from JADILM010000001.1 coordinate 1,545,304, forward strand.
TTCGACAGATAGCAAGGACATACGAAGTGTTCGAAAGCCCAATTTTCTTGAGCCAACATATCGAATCGCTCCATTAACGGTTCCAACGCCGGGTATGGATCTCTGAGCACGCTGAAGAGGTCAGCACAATGTATACAACTGAGCACGAGAAGACCAGGAGACAGCTTACTGTCGGATCGCAACATCAGCATCGATGAAGAAGACATCTCGATTCGGTAACAGTTCAATCAGACCTGTACAAATTCCAAGTCAGCTTCCGGCGTAAGAGTAGAGGAGATGAAGGCTCTTACTAGCGAGCTTTGGCCAAGTAGCGGGGCTGAAATAGGGAGGAAGAAAATTCAGTTATCCTTCGCAACGAACGGAAAAATTGCGCGAAACTCACAGAATCTGCAGGAGACGAGATCAGCGGTGCTGTGCCAGCGATACGAGTAGAGAGGACTCACTTCAGGAGGTCTTCGACTCTCAAATCCCTCGTAGCAGTACATGTCCCGTTCGAAACACTCCTTGACACAACCTTCGTCGAGGCAAATTGTCACAATCACTGAATCTCTCACATCCCTCCTCTTCCTGGCATAGTAGTCCTTCCTCTCTACGTTGAGCTGCTTGAAGAAGATGTCGAGATTGGCAGTTCCCGTCGCTGCGAATTCGTGATCGGCCAAAGTAATCCAGAGGTGAGGAGTTTGAGATTCTGGTAAATCGCGAGGGAAGTGAGAGTCGATGTATTGTGTAAGTGTGAGATTCGAAGCTGCTGTGGCGACTTTTGTAGGGCGAGGATGGGAACGAGAGTGGGAATGAGGGAGAATCGCAGGTCGAGATACGAAAATGATCGTCAAGATGATAAGCGAGACAGTCCATAGGAGAGTCTTGATGAAACCGAGGCAGTATCTTCGAAAGGGCCTTGAGTGATTTGGCGAGGTAGGATTGAGGAGCGGAGAGTAAGACTTGTAAGAAGCCTGAGAAGGCGTATTCGAAGCTTGAGAGAGAGGACTTGAAGAGACAGGTAGAATCCTTTCTCCTCCTCCTCCTGACTTCTCATTTGAAGGCATTGGCGTTGGTGTGAGTAGGAAAAGGATTGACATCCCTCACAAGTGGGAGAGTGAAGTTTCGAAAAAAGCGAGATTCCCCCAAGAGAACCGCTTGACCTGCCCCCTGCTCCTTATTCATACAACTCGGAAGCTCTATATTGAGAGCGTCGACTTCCTTTCGTAGTCGTCGAGCGAAGTCTCCGAGTGCTGATCGTTACTTGCGTTTTCGCCGAACTGAGCATTCGGAGCGAAGCGAAACACTCGCGAGTCGGAATATCTGAGACCTCTTCTTGCGAACTACTTGACGTGCTACTCTCGCCGACGCCTTTGAACGTCAAGAAGAAAGCTGGAATAGCAATATGATAAGTGATAATTGATGAGAATGGTACAACATACAAGATAACCCTAAACGAATTCCGAAAAAACAGTCCCGCTCATATCGGTACCCATAGTCCCTCGACTGCACCATTCTTCAGCTCCTCGACTCCTCGACAGAACTCGTCGCACCGCCAAGGGTCCTCGAGTCGTTCGCAAGTTTGAAGTCGTCCAACTGGTGCGGTCGAGAAATCCCACTTCATCCACTCCGGCTCCTCGTCATCTCGAGCCGCATTGACGAATTGGATGTGAGTAGAGTTTGTGAGATCCGTTTGTCGTAGTCGTCCAACAAGAGAATTGAAAGTCGAGTAACGTCGAAGATCTATGATGCGAAGGGGACGAATTAGCAAGGTGATCCTCTTTCGACAGCTAGATAGATAGGTAGACTCACCTATGTCAGAAGTATGTGTCAGAGAGATCGCTGTATCTGTTCTTCGCTGCTTCTCACTGGGAGGCAGCTCTTGCCATCGTTTGTCTGTCCTCTGCGCGCCTAGTTCGAGAGCACTCCTTCCGAGCAGATGGGATTGAGCGTGAGCAATGAAATTCGGCTCTAGCATCGGTATCGAGAATGCTCTTTCGAGGTGCGAGAGTGGAAAGGTCGAAGGGGAGTGTCGAGCAATAAAGGGAGAATCGGTCAAGTCGGTGATAGTCGTGAATGAAGGAGGAATGACGGATCGACCAGAATAGTACCTGTTCAATCAAAATCATCAGCTTCCTGGGCGAATCGGGGGAAACGAAGAAGCTCACGCTGCAGCGAGAACGACTTTGAAGATTTGGATGATTTGTGCTACTGTTGCCGAGAGATGCTCGATCGAGATGAGGCGACGCGGTGAAGTATAGTATTTGTCAAGATCACTCCAGAAGCCCTGTTTCGAAGCGCTTTCAGCAAGGGTCAGTTTCGTTTCGAGGAATCCGAAGATAATTCGCTTACCTCTGCTTTCGCGATGTACAGCTTGACCCACTTGTCATCGGCACAAGTCATGTGGTGTACCTGAGAAAATACGTCGTGACCCGTCAGAGGAACTTCAAATCGAGAGAGGAGCCGAAGTGAAGCTTACGATAGAATCTTGTCTTTCGAACGCAACCGGATCATCCTCCATTAAATGCATGATACGGAACAGCCTCTGATCTAGTATGTGTACTTTGAGAGAGTTCGCAGCCGTGAAATTTGAAGGAAGTGGTCGTTCGTAGGGATCCTCGGAATCTCGATCGATGCGAAGTTGCGTCGTTCCCAAAACCGTGTTGAAGTTATACTGATCTCGGCTAGTCTGCTGCATGTCCATCTCGAGTACCTTTGCCCACGCATCCGCTGTCGTTTGTGATTGCTTCATCCAGAGGAAACCGGTGTTCTGCGAACGTCGAAATCGGGATCAGATCATCTCGCAAGCAAGTGCAGGTTTAGCGAGAGACTGCGTACGAAGTGCTCGAAAGCGTTGTTCTCTTGCGCCAGGATATCAAAGCGATTCATCAAGGGCTCGAGATGAGGATAGGGGTCTTGTCGGATTGCGACATCTGCGTCGATGAAAAAGACATCTCGTTGCGGAAGAACCTCGATCAGACCTGCTCAGAACTCGAGTCAGCTTTGTATCGCAATGTTTCAGATGATGATCGAGCTCACTAGCTAACTTTGGCCATGTCGCTTTCCTGGTGTCAACAGAAATGAGCTAGTCGAACAGCTAGTAGACTGAGATTTCGTGACTTACAAGATCTGCTCTGGCCTTCTCCGCTCGTATCCTCCGTAACAGTACATTCCTCTCTTACTGCACTCTTCGACACAACCCTCGTCAAGACACAACGTAATGACAACCGTAGTTCTCGCTTTCCTCCCGTACTTTTCCCTTCTCTCCTCGTTCAACTGCCTCGCGAATACATCCAAGTTGGCGGCTCCCGGCATGAAATCTGAGTCGGACAAGGTGATCCAGATGTAGGGAGGAGGAAAGTTGGGTTTGTCGAGAGGGAAGTGAGAATTGAGATAATCAGTGAAAGAACTATCATCTTCTCCGTTCGTCGCCCTTGGTGAGCGTTGGAAGGACCATAGCGAGTCGTCGTAGACTGTAACATAGTCGTCCAGCTGAGCGAGTTCGGTCGAATTCGGTGAAGAGGTGAGGTAGAGATAGGTAAGAAGAAATGCGAAGAGGGTGAAGAAGCGAAGGATCGTGTTCTGCCGGGACTTTCCTCTTGCGATTGTCCATATCGTAGGAATTGATGGAGGACTAGAAGAGCCTGGTAAAGGTAGGTGCGATCCTTTCTGAGATTGAACAGCTCCTGGAGATGTTGAACGACCCATTCTCGTCTCTCTCGCTCCAAGCGTGAGCGAGCAGGTGCTGAAGAGTGAGAGCTAGGAGGTCAAGGGAGGATCCCGCCCTAGTTCGATTGTCCCTACCTCGAGTTTGAAGGGGCCGATCCCACACCGAGGACCGAACCCCCTTCCTCTCCATCCTTGGCGAACCTTTAGAGCGTACTGCGAAGGAGATCGATCCTAGAGAGCATGAGAGCAGAGCGAGCGTCGAGTCGTGAGGGGAGGGAGGAGGGAAAGAGCAAGGGAAAAGTCAGAAACTCTCAAATTTCGCAGGCAAGTCCGACGTGTTCCCCAGATGAGCGTCAAGCGGAAAGAGACGACGAAGCGAGCGGCGAGAGAGAAACGCCCACCGAGGAAAATGAAAGAAATCGAAAAGATTGCGAATTCGAACCTGAAATAGTGCAGAACGAGGGAAGAGGACCCAGAAGAGAGGGGACACGACGTGATCGAAACGACTGCAATGACCATTCGCAACGCCGAGAGGTCGGAGAAGGTCACAACGTTCGAAACCGAAGATTTCGCTCGAATTTCTCGTGGTCACCGGTCAGAGCGGTTCGCAATTGACAGCTGTTCTCTCCACGAAGACCGTCAGATGGAAAGCTCCACCCAATCCCTTTTACATTCAGCGGAGATAGCAAGGCGAGAGCACAATTTCGCAACATCGCAAGGTTTCCTGCAATGCTCGTCGCTCAGCTAGCGACACTTCAAGGAGTGTACCTCTACATCGCACTTGATGAGGGGTATTCAGACTATCAGCGGAATACTGATCTTAGGTCCCACGATTCACCGTCGTCTTCACTTTTGCGCTTTGGGCAACAACTAATTCTCGTAGCTGCTCCCTACCTGGAATGATCTGGATACTGACTGATGACCTATCCGCACCGTGCAAGCCCTGTATAGCTCCATACTTCCAGACATACAAGCCCGATTCGACTTTCGCAAGAAAGTCGTTCTTCTAAGTCAAGCGCTTTATATATGTTATGTTGACCAGCAGCTTTCATCAAATCTGACTCTTTCCTCCGGGGATGTAGCTCATCGGTAGAGCGCTCGCTTAGCACTTGTTCACTCTCACCGGCCTTAACAAGCTACAGATCAATACAGTCGAATGCGAGAGGCAGTGGGTTCAATTCCCATCTTCTCCAGATTCTCTTTTTGCCCTTCTACTGTGGTTCAGAGGCTTTCTTCGACCCTCGTAGCCGGCATCGTACGTAGGACCGTCGACCTTTTTCGCACTTTCGACGAATCTGCCAATGTGTCCAGTGTTTCCCGCGAGAGACAGATCGTGTACATGAGGCTGACCGACGCGCTAGGACAGTGCAGCTAGTTAAGCTTCACCTCTCTCATGATTCGGGTCCTGAAGCGTTACTTTTCGATTCCCGGATATAGAAAATTGCAATGCTCTCTGTCCACTGCAGAACGTCTCTCATCATCGCGTCTCATGTAAAAGGTGCTTCAATACACAAACGAGATGAACAGGATGGCGGGAAGATCCGGATCTATCCGGGTATAGGAGTGTACAAACGACGACAAGTTTGACACATGAGTGGAGAGCTCGGTGAAGAAGAATCTGCGCAAGTACAGCCAAGAGTGAGATCAATACTCGAATCGCTAAATAAACAGGAAAGAAAGAGAAAGAGCGCACCTCGAGAAGTAGGAGGAAAGAAATCGAATTCGTTCAAATCGGAAGTTCCAGGAGTGCTCGGGGTGAGAGGTGGAAAGTAACTGTTCGAAGCACACTCCTGATTGTACATACTCGAGTCGAACCCGACAGGCTTGAATTCGTCTTCGAGGTATATTCGTCGTGCGGTGTCGAAAACGGGTTCTTCGAGAGATTCGATATCTTTGAAAGCGACACGAGCTACTGGCCTCGGCTGAAGTAGAGAGGTGGATCAGAAGAGAGCTGGAGAGCAAGAAAGGAGGGAGATGTCTAGCTCACAGCGATGTAGAATGACCCCCATTGACTGAACTTTCGCAATAGCTTTCGAGCTTCGCCGCTCTCGAGCTCTTCGAAAGCTCGTGTTCTCGTCCTGGTGTCTTTGAAGACAAAGCTACTGTTCTCGTGCGCAAAGAACTCAGCGGTGAGCACGAGAGGGAAGAAGAGGAAAAGAAACGAACACTGAATCCGACCGATCTCGCACCAAAACTCCAGCGCCTATCGCTCGAGCAACAGGCACGAAGTCCTTCGATTGTTCGAGAGGGACTGATCTTGTCAGCAAATCCCTTCGGGGTTGATGTTTGCAGTGGAAACCCACTTTCAACGACGACTGAAGTTTGACTCCGACTACAGTGATCACTCCCGCTTCTCGAAGCTGTAAATTGGTAAGCCGTTTTGGAGGGTTCGCTTCCGTCATCGAGGTCTTCGAAAGTTGTGGGCTGAAGAGTTGTGCGAAGGAAGGTTGAGGAAGGTGGAAAAAGAGAGAGAAGAGCGAGGGAAAAAAGCTGGCGTGGTTCGAGCCCGAGGCTTCAGGCGATAGCACTAGAGTGAGTGAAGTTAGAATGGAGTATAAGAGGAGAAGGGAAGAAAGGGGAGAGCAGAGAGCGGCTCAGCGAGAATTTCGAAATCAAAAGTCAACTTTTTCGATGTTCGCTCTTTCCCACTTTCTCCTTTTACCATCGAGTACGGTAAGTCGCAAACAACCGTACAAACCGATAGATCATTCGATTGGTATAAAGTCGAAGAGTAACAATTTCAATTAGCCAAGTCAAGAACAGCCTAGGAACGATCAACGGGGTGGGGAAGGGGGTAAAGAACAGGGCAGTACGTGCAAAATAAGCCGTGATGTCGAGCGTGTAGAGAAGGAGTAAAAGGCGAGTAAGGTTATATAGTAGGCACAAAGAGAGGGAGAGACGAATTATCGAGGAGAAGGAGGGAAGACGAGGAGGATGAAAAGTCTATAGATGGCTTAGATCTTGTGAGAGAGGGAGAGAGGTGAGAAGTCGGACAACGAGAGTGGGTAAAGTTGGGGTACTGGAGAGAAGGCGAGAGTTAAGCGAGAGAGAGAGAGATGAGGAGAGTCGTCGATCTAAAGCGAGTCGGAGTCGTCGATTTAAGCGAGTCGGAGTCGTGCGGGGTTGTTGTTGTTGTCGTTGCGTGCTTTCTGTTAGTGTGTAAGGATTTTATAATGATTGTAGTGATGTCGAAAGAGTCGAAGAGTGGGAGGGAGAGAAATGCAATGGGGCTTGATTAGTTTTTCTTCTATTGACAGTGAAGAAGAGTGAGAGGAAGGGGCATGGTCAAGTCAGTCTCCTTCGCTTTAGGTCTCGAGCGCGCAAGGGGGACCTTCGATAGAATTAAAGGCAGGAGAGAGACCGAGGGAGGTGACGGAGAGAAGAAGAGAGCGGAAAACTTACGAGACCGTAGTAGACACCGATAACAACAGCGATAATGACAATGATAAGGATGATGAAGAAACAGATCCAACGCTTTCGGCGAGCGGCACGAGCAGATTTGACCGCTTTCTTCGTTTGATCAAGACTGCGAATCAAACACGAAGATCCATGTCAGCCTCTCGTCCTCGAGACGATATGGATACAGGCTTTGGACGCACCCTTGTTCGACATCGGTGTTGACTTGAGCAGCTTGAGTTTCAATCATCTTGACGCTCTCATCTTGTTCCAGCACGAGAGTAGCCATCTAATCGGAACGAAGGTGCCACCTTTTGTCAGTTTGAAGATTTCGCAGCGACATAGTGGAAGAGAAGCTTACATCCTGCATCATTTGAGCGAGTTGAGTGATAGTCTCCTCAATCTTTCGCAGATCTTGGTTTCTGCTCTGAACTTCAGCAAACGCCGCACGAGCTCCGGATGCTCGAGATTGCATCAACTAGATCGACTCGTAGCTGTCAGCTCATGGTAAAGAGCGATTCATGAGACAAGACGAGAGACATACAGCTTGCGAGAAGATTTGAGCTCCACCTTGAGAATCATCGTAAGCAGCTCGGATCTCTTCTTGAGTAGCATCGGGCTTGACTGTGAAGAAGGATGAAGAATACATGGTGAGCAAGTGAACTCGAGATGCGTTTCTAAACCTGAACTCACCAATCTTGATCTGTCGCTCCATTCGCTGTCTGTACTTGTCCCTACTCCTCTTCTCGACCAAGTTGTACTCCTCCAAAGCCCTCTTGAAAGAATTTTGCAAGTTTGCAATCTGCAACTTTCTCGTATTGAAATTCGGGTCTCCCTGAACCGATCGTTTGTTCTGATCATTGAGTTTCGTGATTCGGTTTCGGATCGAGTTTGTCAATCCAGAAGTCGAGTTGGTGAGTTGAGTGAGTTGGGCGGCGGTTTGCGCTTGAAGTTGATCGTCTCCGGTAGAAGCTAATCGACGGGAATGTAAATCGGAAACGTTGGTAATGTTGCCTTGAAGTTGCTTGATCTCGTCTTGAATACTCTCGACCTAGATCGAATGAGGGAAAACAAACAGATCAGCACAGCCTCGAGAATTCGGAAAAAGAGGAACGACAAAAACTGACCTCGGCAAAGAAAGGACTCAAATCTCCTCCTGGTTGAGGTACTCCCGAAGTGTTCATGGGTTGCATTTGATAGTTTCCATTCGCTGAACCGACAGGAGGAGGTGCGTAAGGGTCTTGTTGTTGAGGGGCGTATGCGTTTGAAGGTTGAGCGTATTGAGGTTGAGAGTATTGTTGCCTGAGGAAACGCACTCTTTTTCGTTAACAGCTCTTCCTGAAGTGAAAGTCAAGGAACGTACGAGTATCCTCCACCACCGTATCCACCTTGTGCTTGTCCGTACTGAGGTTGAGGCATTTGTTGCTGAGGTTGACCGTACGCCGGTTGTTGTAATTGATCACTCCATTGTTGTTGAGTTGGCTGCTGCTGGTAACCTTGCTGTTGGTTCTATTGTCCCGCTCAAAAGAAGCATCGATCAGTTTTATTGTGATGATATGCGGATTCTAAAACACGCGCCCTTGCCTGGAGCTTGGAGTGGAGAGGAGACTTACGCGAGCTTCACGAAGACGATCACGAGACATATTGCGCTAGTATTGAGTGATTGAAGGGTTGTTAAAGGAGCGTAAAGTCGTTGGGAGAGAGAGAGATGAAACGAGGGTCCGAAATTGGAAAGGGCGAGGCAAGGTAATTCAAACTGGGTCTGGCTGACTACTTTCTGAATTCGTTGTGAGGTTATCCGGGTGAGCGACTAGTGGGTTATAGATACTGTCGGAAAGGAGGAGTGAGAGGGGAGAGGAGAGGAAGAGGTTTGCTGCATGAAGTTGATTGAGTACGAGTTGTCATCCTTACTTCTCACCACCTCGATTCAAGAACGAGCTAGGATGGCTCAAGTACTAGAGCTACATATCGATACATCCGCAACTACCGACATTCAAATCAATCCAGCAAGCTACCCTCCCAACTCGTTCCCTGGAGATTTCATCGCTATCAGACCTTACCTCGATCCATCAAGCAAAGGCAAGGACAAGGATTCACCTCTGTTGTACAAAGTACCTCATGCATCAGATGACGAGACTCAAACGGGAGAAGCCAAGCTCGGAGGAATTGCTGCTGGAGGTGGGGTCGGAATCGCAAGAAGGAGAAACGCTGCTGCTGCGACTGTATCTCCTAGTCTAGCAGCTGCATTCGGTTGGGTCAAGAATAGGATACAAGTCCAATTGACACTCGTGAGTTTGGATCTGGCGTTTTGGTTGAACTTTACACTGATTTCGTTTTGTCTCTCGCAGATCACTTCCCCTCCTCCCCCTTCAATGTGTGCATCACATGTAGAACTCTACTTCAACAATCTCTACCTCTCTCGGCCAGACGCATTCGTCCTCTCTCTCTCCCTCAGCGACAAAGTCCTCTACTCGAATCAGCGAATCCTTCTCCCCGGTTCTGGCGCTCGACTCCGAGTCGGCGATATGTGGTCCTCGACTTCTCAGATGACTTCTTCACGACGTAGACGAGGCTCAAGATCTGCTGCAGCCGACGAGGACGTCCAGTCGACTTCTCACAACCTCGATTCGGCCTACGTAACGGATTCGACCAAACTCATCTTCAGATCCGAATCGTCTCGAAGTTACATCTTCATCGAAGTCTCGCAAGAGATGTGGCAGTTTGAGGAAGACGGTGGGATGCTCGTCGAAAAGTGCGAGATGTTCCTGGAAGAAGTCTTCGCTCATTACAGTGGGAAAATGACGAAGGAGGCGGAAGATAAACGGTCAAAGGGGATACCAACGAGTCATGTGGTCAGCGTCATACTGTATGGAAGAGTCATCTATGACGATCAGGAGGATGCAGAGGAGGAAAGAGCTCCGCTGAGTCAAGCTTCAGACGGAACTTTTTATCGAGATTTCTTCAAAGTGAGCTTTGAGTCTACTTCGTTCGTGCTCAGGTACTCATGAGACTGTATACAGGTCATCCTCGATCTGAAGCCTTCACCTTCCTCCGCCGTCATTCAAACTGTCGCCGCTGAACTTCGACGCTGGCAAGAACTCGTCCTCCTCCGCACTCGAGCTGACGGAACCGAGAAGCTCTCTGGACGACTCGCCTGCGCGCACGAATCGCCGGTACTCGAAGCGACGAACCTCGCGCTCAACTCGTTCGAAGAACACTGGATCGATCGAGACCTGCATCGAACAGGACTCGAAGTCGTCGTTTTGACTGCCGGTTCTTCGTTCTACCAAGTTGACAAGGCCTTACTGAGGTTGACGACAGAGCGGATGTTGTATCATGGGATTGGACTAGATTTGATCAGTCTTAGCAAAATGCCTCTTCATTCGGTGCCACTCTTCCAATTCTCAAGCCCAGATCCAGCTGCTGCAGATTCAATCCAACCTGAAGAATGGGACAATCTCACAGCGTTGGATAACGTGAGCGTAGCTGGTCAGGATGAGGGAATCAGTGGGAACGGGACTGGGCAACGCAAGCCGGCAAACGGAGGAGGAGGACCGATCCCACCGAATTCTTCGAAACTTGATTCACTCTTCTCGGTTCACGCAGCTTCTTCTCTACACTCAGCCAACTCTCCTGCCGCTCGATCTTCCCTCTCTTCTCGACATCCGCAGCTTCGACATCGACCATCGATGTCTTCTCTTCGCGATGTCGATCGTGCTCCTCCTTCCTCACCGCTTCGAGAGAGTCATCATCCCCTTTCTGTCCAACAACAACGTGCCCTACCTTCCACTCCTCAGTCGATATTGAAACCAGTCTCGATCTACACCTCATCAGGAGTCGGAACGATAGCTCGAGGAGTCGCAGTGCCAGACGATCAACGAGATCCACTCTACTACGATCCGCTTCCGACTCTCAAGTCTCACGTCGCTCAGCACTCTCGCGCACCATCAGCTTCGACCGCACCATTCCCCGCCTCTTCGACTCACGCCTCGATGATTCCTTCCTCTCCCACTCCCCTTCCCCTCGAACCTCCAACTCAACTCCCAAACTCCCTCTACTACTCTGAACCCCTCTTCGTCTTCCCTCATTTCTTCGGCACGCAACCGGACAAACCTCATCGAGTCGATCGATTCATGCCTCGAGCGAGATGTTACGAACTATTCTCCCAAGGTCTAGGCGAACGAATTTCAATCGCCCTCCCTCTGCTCAAACACGACTCCGCTTTCGCAAGTATCACCACGAACGAGAATGAGGATGAAGAAGGTCGAGGTTACTTGGATGAGATGGAGAAGAAATTGAAAAGGAGGGAAATGTTTGATGCTGCTGCTTTGGGAGTTCAGGATCTCGATACAGCATGGGATGAAACGGCAGGAGCCAATGGAGGAGGTATCATAATTGGCCGGAAGGGAAACTGGGGAGTTGGGAGACAGGTGGGAAGCGGAGGAGAATTGGGAGGAGGGAGAGATAGTGGAGTGAGCGAAGGGGTTAGTACTGGTGGAAGCTATGGAGGGACAACGAGTGAGAGCGCAAGTGCGAGTGCTGGAGAACGGGTAGGGAACGAGGAGGACGAAAGTAGTCAAAGCAGTGCGGGCGAACAAAGTGACGATCCGAGGGGGAGTTCGAGGAGAGGAAATAGGAGTTTGATCAGAAAGGAAAGCGAGAGTGAGGGAGACGAGAATGGGTTCGGGATAGGAATGCCTTCAGTCATGGTCGCCGCTGCGAAAAGCGAAGCTCGTCAATCGCGACAACACCGCACCGGATCGGTTTCAACTACAGCTTCATCGAATCACGGCGAACCAGAACGAGGTCGACAGTCGTCGAGGAAAGGACCGACCCCTCACGAGAACCCTTTACCTTCGAATGATTCGGGAGGAAGGAGTCGAACCCCGGTACCGAAAGTGAGGAGGCAGGAACGCAGCTCTTCGATAGCAGCCTCAGTTCGAACCGCAACGTCAATGAGAAGTCGAGGGGATGGAGGATCGAATCACGGCACTTTACACAATCTTTCGAATCGAAAAGCGTCGACTCCAGCTCTCATCGCTCGTCTCACAGGTGGACCACCGCCTCCTCGCTCAACCTCGTCGAACAATCCTTCTCCTGTTCTCGAGTCTTCCCCTCTTCCTACCATCACTTCACCGCCGAAACAGAATATCGCTCTTCCTCGACCAAGCTGGCTATCCCTCTTCAGCCGAACAAACTCTTCCTCCTCTGCAACAACGATCACGCCTGCGAATGTCGGCCCCCTCCCCTCGACACCACAAGTTGCCGTAGCACGCGTCGACGTACAAGCCAACATCAACACAGAGGCAGGAACGTCGCCATCTAAATCGAATGCCACCGGATCACCAGTTCTCTCCGCAACTTCGATTTCCCAGCGACGTGGTTCAGCTTCAATAGAGCAGATCGAAGCAGAAGACGCCGTGGCGGCCTCGACATCCTCGAATCAGCAGCCTACTCAACCCATCACGATCGGGTCGAGAGGAACCCCTTCACGAGCGAAAGAAGATGGTCGAGGAAAGCAGAACGAAGGAGGTCAAGCTACGAGTCTGAAGCGAGACAAGGCTGCCGCTCCGGGTCAGATCTCCGGATCCCTCAAGGCGTATGAACCGGGAGAAGCGATGAGAAAAGGGTTGGGCAAAGGAGGAGGTCGAATCTCGGTCGCTGCTCGCTTCAACCCTTCGAAACCAGGCAAGAGAAGTGTAGGACTGGCAGATCAAGCGAGGAGATGGGCAGGAATCATGGTCATCGAAAGAAAGAACATGCGTCTGGGCGTGAAATGGAGGTGAGTCGACATGGTCTCTCTGTCTCCTTCTGCGACAAGTTCTGACTCAGTCTCACTCTTCGCAGATCCATCACTCGAGGTGCTTGTCTACCTATCACTACCGACTATATCCCTTCGTCCGACGTTCTCTCGAGTCAATACTCCGAATATCGGTACGCTGTTCCGACCAACTCGGTCACTTCCTCCTTCCTCCTTCGACCTGATCATCCGAAGCGATCTCACATCCTCACCCTCGTCACCGAACTCATCTGTCAACGACTCTCTCATGGCTTCCAGATCTTCACTCCGACTGCATCGAAAAGCAAGCCCGATTCCTCGAAAACTCTGCCAGACATCCTTCAAGAGATTCAGAACGGAGAAGTCACACCGGTCTACCTTTCCCTCTCGAATCAAATTCATCGCATCTGGTACGATCGCCGCAGTCAATCAGTCTTTGTCAAGATCCTCCGTCGACGTCGAACTTGGGCGAAACCTGAATACAACTATCAACCTTTGATTTGGACGCAAGGCGCAGACAGAGCCGATGTTACACCTCTCTCGTGCCCTTACCCAGCAATGGTCGATCCAGTCGAATGGCAACACGCAGATCGACTCGTCGCAGGTGCAGAAAGTCACGAATCGAATCATGCTGTGCGATATCGAAGTACTCGACTTGTCTTATTCCCAGCACTCAAGATACCTGATCGAGACTACATCGTCGGACGAACGAAAGCGCTACAAGTCGAGGAAGGGGAAGAAGTGACGGATCAGATGATTCAGGAGCAAGGTTTCTACACTCTTCTCGATTTGATCGAGAATGCTAGGTGGACTCCTGCAGGAATGGAGAAAGCACCTATCTCGGTTCATCAGTGAGTCCCTTGTGTCCTCTCTGCGATCAACCCTTAGCTCATGTTTCGCTTGTAGGACAACTCTCGACGCTCCGAATTGGGCAGCGTCGATCGCTCGTGCAAGTGGCAGTCAGCCTTCGTCGACGTCAAACTCTCCCGCTATCGCGCCCGCGCACCCAGTCATTGCTCGAGCTGGATGGCTTTCTCGCATGCAGTCGAAAACAGGTCGAGAAGAGACCGCACCCTCGACACCTTCTAACGAACGAGACCTCGACTTTCATCCGATCACGCCTAATCCTCCAGCTCTCACCCTTCCCGAATCGATCACGAGTTCCTTCAAGACCGCTCCCGAGACTTCGAAGAGACCCGTCGTCAAAATGACTCACGCTGTCATTCTCGACTTGGACCCTAGTAGACGTTCTGAACGTTCCGAACGAGTCGTCTGTCACCTCGATCGATCTCACAACGCTCAAGCTGCCTACCACATCGAGCTCGCTTGGCTAACGGCGTCTGGCAAAATCGTTGACAACGCTATTCAAGCATGGTCGAGGCAAATGGCGAGGTACGGTATCACTCTCATCGAAGTCTCAACTCGACCAGTCCTCGCTCGTCACAACCCTTTCCAGAAACCTACGATCATTCGACCAGTTCTTCCTTTACCTTCTTCGGACGATGACGAAGACTGTCCAACTCAGCAGTGAGTCTTGACCACACTCTCTCTCATGATCGTTCTCTGACGATGGCTTCCTTTCTGCAGGGATTACCTCGCTTGCATCCTCGGTTCCCTTGATTTCTTCCTCGACCTCGGAGCCGATTCGACTTTCCCCGACGAACTAATCGCTCAATACTCCTATCGTCGCAACCCAGTACTCCACTCACAATTCGTCCATCGATCTGGAGCCGGTCTCGTATCGATCTTGGCCGAAGAGGATGGACCTGGATTCGCCTACGTTCCGAATCGAATCTTCACCTCCCACCATCCCTCGATCGACGAGAATGCACCTGCAAGAAAGCTGAGAGAGTTGTGTAACGATGGAGAGCGACTGAAGAAACTTTGGAGTAGCTTAGCATGAGAAGGAATCGTACTGTTTGCAACACAACGGATCTCAACAGTTATCTTCTTATCACAATTTTCTCAAGCAATGCACTAAGCCTAACCCTCCTCTCATTCTCCTCTGACTCATTTCGTAATGAAGATCCTGTACACCTCTGGCTCCGTCTGTCCTTTCCCTTTCGGTGTAAGCGTGAACTCTGCCATGTTTAATCCCTTCTTCGGAATGAAAATGAAATCTTTCGGACTATCTTGACTTCTCCCTCCTTCATTCTTCTCGTTGTTCCTTGACAGAGCCGTATCTGGTCGTGAAGAAGTCGAGACGATAGGGTTGACGGGTAGACCTTCTTCCTCCTGTGCGAATTGATTCGCTCCATTCGTATTCGAGAGTGAGGACGAGGAGGGAAAGACGATGGATCCATCTCGACGCTGTCGGCGGTAGGAAGCGGTGAACTCGATTTGGGTCGTCGAAGGGGATACGGCGAGAGAGTGTTGACGGGATTGGAGGTTTGCGAGGACGATCGGTCGTGAAGCGGGAGTTGTGGAAACAGTGAATTCAGTCATCACTGTCAAAGATAAAAATCAGCGTTGCAATCAAGGGGAATCAAGGAAAGCGAGACGGAACATACGAGGAACTTCACCGAGTGAAGGGATTTTGGCTAAGGGTTTCGGAGTGAAAGAAGCTGATGCGAGTCGAGGAGCATGATATGATGCGCCGTTTGTTGCAGGAAGAGGTTGAGTAGGACGTTGAGGGGAAAGTGATGCGGCGAGGGTAGCGAGGGAATCGAGAGCATTGTTCGCACCTTGCGAAGGGAGAGTCGTCAATCCCGGACTCTCGAGACCCACCGATGCGAAAGGATTGTTGAAGGTTTGAAGTTGCGGTGAATCGAACCCGTTCTCGGCGAGACCCGAATAATCTCCTCCAGCATCTGAATCCTCTCCCGTTTCATAATCTCCTTGACTCATGTCGTCCTTTTCATCCTCATTTGGTTGAACTGACATTCCTCGATCCGGTTCTGATTGCGCGTTCTCGGCTTGAGCTCTTCGTTTCGCTGTGTTGTACTTGCGAGGTGGAGCGAAATTTGGTGGTTTCTCTCGCATGATATCGGCCAAATGACCCTACATCGTGCACTAGATCAGTATCTACTGCAAAGGGAGGATATGCGGAGGGCTTACAAGCATGATATTCGCATCTTGCCAAATCACTGAATTCTCCTCATTGTAAAACATGGCGTTTCCAAAACAAGTTTCGACGTCTTGTCTCCATTGATCGACAGTTCTGTACCTCCTCTGATTCGTCTTTGAGAAGATGTTGTCGAGGGAGATAGGGTTCTGTATGAATTGATAGTAATCTGCCCATTCTCGTTTGTCGGGGAGAACTCGGAACGCATCGGCATAGGTTCGACCACTATGTCAGATTCGAATCCCTTCAGTCAAGCTTATGATATCTGAGAGAAGCAACGAGACATACTGTGGATCCTTCTTGTGAACGAGCTGATCAAACTTCTTCAATAACCAAGGTTTGAGCGTCGGACCTCTCTTTCCACCTCCATTTCCTCCTGCCTGTACATAATCTCCATCGTCACCTCCACCAAAATCTCCGGGAGGAACGGTCGAAGATCCACGTCGAGCATTACGAGGAGCAAGTACTTCCTCTTCTTCTGGAGGAGGCGCTTCACCCGTCAGGAATGCGTAGTTCGCTCGTAGGTTTTTCTGGAATCGAAATAAGATTCATGAGCATGATAGAGATGTAGAGAGGAGAGGAGCGGAGAAGCGTACATGTAGCTTCTTTGCGTCTAGAAAAATTGAACTTTCTCTCGCGTTGAATCGCTTCGCATTGACAAAGATTTGGTTCATATCCGTCTTGGCATCGAGCAAGCAGTTGTAGGAGTCTGTTCATCCTTCACGCTTCAGCTAACTCGTACTGAGCGATGAACAGAGCAATGAACGAACGGCTATCTAGTTTCTCTTTGATCTGGCTAAAGCAAATCGGTTTCTTGATCTTGTCGTAGTAATGAGGGTACAGTTCTGGATCTGGTAGTTCGGAGAAAGCGTGGTAGAGGAATCGGTTTGGGCTGTAGCATCGAAAGTTGCGAAGAAAAATCAGCGATTCTCATTTCGGCACAAGACGACGAGTGATCTGGACTCAACTCGTTCGGATCCCGTTGAGCCATCAGCTTGTCATAGAGTATCATCGCGGTCTGTCTGACTTGTTCAAACTCTTCTGGCGTCTTCGCTGGCAAGATTGCGGGATTCGGTGAACCTGCTCTTCGACCACCCTGTTACACGGTACGAAGCTCACGTTAGCTCATTCTCCCGCACTTACGGAGGCTCTGGAGTGTTGTTGGAGGTCGAGAAGGGTTGTTCGGAGTTGGCAAAGAGGTGGGGAGTTTGCCAATGTTTCCTCTCCCTCTCCCTCGCATGTGAAGGCTCTCGAGCGCGACGGAGACAGCTAGTAGGCTCGCCTGAATGGATATCAAGAAGAAGAGACTCACCTCCTCGTCTCCCTGACCTCTCTTCCTTTTCCTCGACTCAAGGATGTTACCTTCATCGACCTGTGACAGCCTCCTGCTCTTGTTACGCGAGCCTGGCTGCTCTATAGTGGTGTTACTAGGCGGTGGCGAGGCTTGCTCCATCTTTCGAAGTTGTTGAGGTGAGGAGCGATTCGGGATGATTGAGTAAGACGAGACAAAAGTCGTTCTCTGAATTTTCGCAGAGTCGCATTCGGTTTCTCTCCTTCGACTCGAGAGACGTCGAGGGATGGTGAAAAGGAAACAAGTCACATTATTGGAATGAAGTACGGCAGTGGTTTCGAAAGGAAGCGGATAGTGAGAGAATGCGGTAGGAGGGAAGAGAGACCTAACGAAATGATTGAGAGTAGAGTAGGGTGTAGAGTAAGCGCTAGAGTAGGGTAGGGAAAAAAGGATGAGGGGTATCTAAAGAAAGCGAGAAGGGGAGTAATCAAGAAACCGGGAGGGGGAGCAGGGAGAATATAAGGGAGGAAGAGGAGGGTAACGAAAAAGAGCGATAAAAAGGTAGGACGACTGGAATGGAAGTACACATGGAAATGCAACGGCAGGAAAGAGAGAGGCAAGATCTAGAGGATAACGCAAGAACAGCAACCAGCTTGAGATGACTCTTCTTGTTGGAACTGATGCGGTTGAGATGAAGGAGCTCCTCCTCCTCCAGGTCTGCCTGCTGCTTGATCCTGTGAGCGATGCAGCAAAGGCAGTCAGAAGTCTGTCCATGACTGTCAACAGCAAGACGGCTCACCTTGTTGTATCTACGAATCTCCCGCACGAGTTCTTGGAAAGCCTCATCGACATTCCGTCTCGCTTTCGCTGAAGTTTCAATGAAGCGGCATCCAAACTGTTGCGCCAATCGTTGACCCTCTGTTCGTACAACACAAAAGGTTCAGTAGACAGTCAAGGAGCTGAGCGACTGAACCATGTAGACGAACCCTCTGTTTCGATCTGTCGCTCATTCTCCAGGTCTGATTTGTTCGCTACCACAATCACCGGGAAGAAGTCCTTATCCTTGACGCCTGCATTGTCACTCTTCAGTGAGTAAGCGTGATCAACGACTGAAAAGCAGAAGTAAATCCTTACGAAGAATCTGTTGATGGAAAGTTGTGATTTCGTCGAAAGAATTTCTTGAAGTGATCGAGTAAACAAGCAAGAATCCCTCTCCAGTTCTCATATATTGCTCACGCATCGCTCTGTGAGATTGGTATCCCTTTCGATCAGATAACGCGTTCACATCGAATCGAGCAGAGTTTGGAAACTCACGAATATTCCTCTTGCCCTGCGGTATCCAATACATCTAACAGCGCAACTTCTTCATCGATCATACATTGTTTTCGGTATGAATCTCTGCAAAACGAGTGTGAAAAGCGATTAGTCCGAGGGTCGTGGGAAAGAGGGTTTCTTCGTTTTTCGATGAGTTGCTGCGCTTACTCCTGTTTTCGGATCAAGCAAGCATGCGACAAGGTCAGCAAAGGTGATCGAGGAGATTGGAATGGTACTTGTCTGTTAGGTCCCACTAAACTCGCTCGTTCCTCTCCCTGCAAAGTTTAATACCTCTCGCTTTCTCCCCACTCAAATCTCCGATTCACAGCCCATTCTCACTCGCGCTCGGGTAGCTTGAGCATAGTGTGAGACGCTACTATCCGCTTGAGGAGGCTATCGCGTTGTTTAGTCGATGAAAAAGAGGGGAGAAACTAACAATAGTTGGATCGTATCTAAACACAAAACAAGAGATCAGTTTCGAGTTCTTTTGGGAGTACTAGACATGAGAGAGAGAGAGAGAGAAGAGTATGAGATAACGTACTCGTCAACGAAATGGGATTGAATGAATTGAATCGTGAGAGCACTCTTTCCCACTCCACCGCCTCCAACTACCACCAACTTGTATTCTCTCAGGAATTGTGCCTAGTCACAGCGACGCATCAGTATTGTACTCGAGCTGCTACACCGTGGGAGTGGAGTGAAGGGGGGAACAAGGGTGACGAGAATGGGAGATGGGGGGGAGGGAGGAGGCTTGAGAATCACTTAGGGAGTACTCACCTTTGACATGACCACGGCTTTGAAATGGTATCAACTGATTTCTACTAGGCTAGAGTCGAGAGGAAAGAGTACAACAGAGCAAAGAGGGACCCAGCTAGGAAGGGGAGATTGGAGAGAAGAAGGGAACTCGTTTCGCTTCCGGCACTACTTTCGAGAGTCTGAACACGATTCAATTCGCTGCTTCTCTTCCTTCCTCTCACTCGATTTCGCGTCTCACACTCTGCTCTTCGCCGCCGTCAACTTCACCTCCTTCATCTCGATTGCTCGCTCGGTGTTCATTGTCCATTTCGGTGATCTCGCCGCTTCCGATCTTGCTTTGGAGTACTCTCGCATACCCTTCAGTGGACCTCACGATAAGGCTGTCGCATCGTCAAGAACATTGAACGGATTTTCGAACGGTACGTTGAAATCGACCTTTTTTTTAAACTTGCTTACTCGCTTTGACCAGTCCTCGACGCTTCAGTATCCGCTACCTGATCGCCCAGTTCCTCGAGATACGTGAAGACGACGGCGGTAGTGGCGGCTGAGCATCGAAGGCCGGGAGCACTCGTCGATTAACTTTTTTTGGTTTCCTCGCCCTCGACAGTTCTTCCCACCAACATCGGCTAGTCTTCCGCCTTTGAGATCATCTAGAGATGGTGAGCAGGTACCCGTAATGGGCCAACGCCTACGATCAGAACCAGGAGACGGCAACGTCGAGAGGATCCAGGTTATCTTCAAAACTTGCGATCGACTTTCGAAGTCTAC
Organism: Sporobolomyces roseus; assembly: GCA_016617785.1. Classification (NCBI taxonomy): domain Eukaryota; kingdom Fungi; phylum Basidiomycota; class Microbotryomycetes; order Sporidiobolales; family Sporidiobolaceae; genus Sporobolomyces; species Sporobolomyces roseus. The sequence goes on from JADILM010000001.1 coordinate 1,565,320, forward strand.
GGCCTTGGAGCTTTGCGTCCTTTCACTCTCACCGAGCCCCAGTGGGCACCGTGAGCTACTGAGGATGCTTTCGAACATTCAAGGTTTGTCGTCGAGGATCAATTGAACGAAGCCGACCCTCGTTTTTGCGAGACTTCTTTGTCGGAAGATCGACAGCGATTTATCTGACATTATCGACTTGAACATGGTGAGCGTTAAGAATGAATTTGTAACAGCTGCGTTTGACGTTGAAATGAACGTTGAGAAATTGAGAAAGAAAGTTGGTGAGCGTCATGAACTTTGCGAAGAGTTGCAAATGAAATGCAGGCGCTTCTTCTTCCATCTTCCATCTTCACTTCTAAACACTCGCTCGCCCCAACTAAACAAATACAATGGTGACTCCTCACCGCGCTGAAACTCTTTCTCAATACTCTGCTCAACCAGGAGCTGTTCAACAAGTCGAAGCTCCTTCAACTTTGCCTCACACTCAACCTGCATCAGAGGTGCCTGCCGCTGCACCCGCTCACGTTGAACCTACACATGTACCTGCTCAACAAGCCCCAGCTGCTGCAGCCACCGAGGCTCACCCTGTTAGTCTCATTTTTCCATCTCTTGTTTTGATCGACTTTGATCTAAAGTGGCTAACCTCGATCGACTCGTTCAATAGACTCCCGCCGCTGCTCCAACTGAGCACAAGCTCGATGAGAAGGAAGTGAAAGCTCAGGAGAAGGAACACGAGCAGTTAGTCGAATCTTTCGAATCTCTCTCTCAAGTTGATCGATCGATTCACGTGATCTTCAAGCTAACTCCTCTTTCCCTTTGTCATTCGATAGACTACAAAAGAAGTTGCAAAAGGAGGAGAAGAAGGATAACAAAGCTGTTGAAGCCGCTTTGAAGACTTCGAACGCTCAAGCCAAGAAGGAAGAGAAAGCTATCAAAGTGCGTTCGATTGGCACTTTCCATCACTCTGTTGTCGAGTACTGATTGTGGAGGGTCGAACGACTCACAGGCTGAAGCGAAAGCTCGAAAGGCTGTCGACAAGTACACCAATAAAGAAGCGAAAGCTGCTCGCAAGCTCGTCAAGGCGCAAGAAAATCACGACAAGAGTGTCGCCGCTCTCAACAAGCACAAGAACGATCTCGCTGTGCGTTGACTTCTCACTTTCGAAGGGTTTTCCATCCGTTTTTTTTTTACTGACTTTCCTCTTCTTACTTTCCTCTCTTTTCCAGCTTCGTGAGCAAGAACGTCAACGACTTGTCGCTGAGCGAAACCCCAAGCTTGCCGCTCTTCAAGAGCAACAGGCTATGAAGAAGGAACACGACGTGAGTCCCTAAATTTGACTACCTTTCAGTTTACTATTGATTGACCTCGCTCCCTCGTTCTCTCAGGTTGCCCGCCAGAACACTCTCAAGGCTCATACTCCCGCAACTCACGCTTAAAGCTCTCATAATCGTGACTGCTGCGACTGATTTGGTTCTCATCTATTATTTTACTCTTTACTTGCCCTAATTCTCGATTACCATCTGGCTCTTGATATTCCCAACCCTACTCTACTAGCCCCTTCATCACCTCTCTAATTACTACATAGTCATCAAATGCAATCCACTAATCTTCATTTCTAGTAACTTGGCTGACCGTGATGAAGAGAAGCGAGTTTGCGAAACGACGAAACCTACGAAGCGACACGGCAGGAATACGTTTCGCTCGGTAGAAGCGAATGATCAACGTCGAGAGTCGAACATTAGACGTACTCAATTGGGCGACGCAGAACTTGAGACGAGTTGGGATTTGGGAATGCGAAAGTTTTGCTTTCGAGCTTTCAATTTCTTCGTTTTCAACACACAGCGCAACACAAAACTTGCTCTCGACGACTCAATAACTCCCTCCTCTCGCTCTACAGCTGGATTGCGCAGAAAACGTCACGAACCGTTGCGTCTCCCGGCAAATATGCACGCGCCTATGCACCTGAATTTCCAAAGTCCTTCTCCCGCTCCCTTCTCCTCATTCACGAACGCTTTCTAGGCGTACGTAGGACCGATTGATTCGGTCTTACTCACCTGTTCACTTCCTTCAGCCGAAACCTCGAACGCCGGCGGACTGACAGCTCTCTTCAAACGACAAGGGCTACCTTTCTTCGGTTCCTCTAGTTCTGTTCGACCTCAAGAGTAGCTCACAGTGATCTCAGATGGCTCATGGTATGATGGGTGGCTGGTCCAACCACGCGTTTTCTCAAGAAGGGTTCGAAAGATTGAGGCGATCGGTTCAAACGGTCAATCTCGTCGATATCAGAGAACAGAGTCAGTTAGTTGCTAGAGCAGGAGGATCAACAGGTGGACACGCGAGTGCCGCGATGGAGGAGATGGCGTTCTGTGAGTCGAGAAGATTACTAAATTCATTTCTCTCGCGATTTACCTTTTCTTCTTCGCTCACAGGGAACGACGTCTCTGCGAAGAACCTCAATCTCCTCGTCGGCTGTTTCCTACTCCTCTGTTTCCTCGCCTCACTACCTCGCTGGATCGACTTCTTCGCCGCACGTGGTAGAGGGTCAGGCTGGAGGTTGTCAAAAGTCGCGAGATCGTCGACAACGCACCCTTCGGATCGTCTCGACGCGAAGGAGTACTCTGAGAAGGGAGTTGATATCAAGATTGAGGTCGAGGAGAGCTGCAAGGCGAGGCTACCGAGAGTTGTGCCGACGGGAGCTTTCACTTCGAGGCGAGTTCTCTCCTTGCATCCGGATTCGTCACCACCACGCTCACGACCTGTGAATCCACAGACTTCGAACCTTCCAATCAACATATCTCATCCGTCCATTGGCTCTCCCCTTCTCTCTCCTCTCTCATCTTTCCCTCGCCAAAATCCTCGTCTGCCTCCTCTATCAAGCCATCGTCGTCTTCTGCCTCTTCTACCACTGCACGGATCATAAGACGAACTGGAGGAGATCTGGCTATATCGCTGTCGCGCAACTCCCAGCCGTCTTCCTCGCTGCTTTAAAAAATGGAGTCGGATTCCTCCTAGGTTCTTCTTACGAAAAAGTGAGCCTCATTCTCTGGTCGAATCCCTCCGAGCAGCACTGACTCAGCCGCAACCGACAGTTCAATTACCTCCATCGAGTCGCCGGTCGACTCGTCATGCTCGCCTCGCTTCTTCACGCTCTACTTTTCCTTCGCAAAACTGGTTGGGAAGTGAACTGGCAATCTGATACCCACGTGACCGGTATCGTCGCAGTACTAGCTCTGTAAGCTATCAGCGCGGCTCCAGTAAGGTCTGGTCGGGCCGACTTGAGCTGATAGACTTGTCTCTTGCAGGTCGATGATCTTCATCTCTTCTCTCAAGTCCATTCGAGACGCTTTCTACCAATTCTTCCTCGGTACGCTCAATTCCTCAGTATCAGCCTCGAAGTACCTCGAGCTGATGGAGCAACGACTCGAGGGTACAGTCTCGCACATTCTCGGTTTTCTCACTTTCCTCATCGCCGTTCAGCTCCACGTTCCCTCGACCGCTCGACCTTACACAGTCGCATGTCTCGTCATATATCTTCTCGATGTAAGCTCTTCCCCGTCACTCGATTTCTTCGAGAGAAAGCTAAAGCTCGACGTGATAGCTTTTCGTGCGAATGATCAAAACTCGAATCACGACTGTTTCCCTCGCCCCTCTTTCATCCGAGACGACCATGATCCAGTCAAATTCTCTCAACGATGGCTGGAGAGCGGGGCAGCACGTCTTCGTTCGAGTCTGGACTTGGAGAAGATGGTTCGAATCGCATCCGTTCTCGATTGCTGTCGCTTCTTCAGCTCAGTCTCCTCTCGAGTCAGTCAGAGCACACTTCTTTTGATATTCGATTGGCTGACACATCACCTGACGACAGCACGAATTCGCACAAGTTGACCTTGTTGGCGAAATCTTGCGGAGGTTTTACTCGTTCTCTATACGATCAATCTACTTCTAGCTTAGCTCCCCTCTACTGCACCGTCGAAGGTACATTCACTTCTCAAAATAATTCTGACCATAGCTGATCAGTCTCGTCGACCGAACGCAGGACCTTACGGACACCCTCTTTCCCTCAATTTCGCTTCGTATCAATCTGTTCTTCTCTTCGCTGGTGGATCCGGTATTACCTTCTGTGCCAGTATCATTGAGGAGCTCATCGGAAAGGCTGCGAGAGGTGACTCGATGAATCGAGATATCACGCTAGTTTGGTGAGTCCTCTCTCTTGCTCAAACAGAGACATCAATTGTTTAGTTGACTCATACGGACCCTTCGTACAGGTCGATGAGAGACCTCGAGAGTCTGGAATGGTACAGGTCGCTACTTACTTCGCTGCTCCGAGTTGTCGAGCTCGAAACCTCACTTTCCGTTTCAATCTATCTCCATGGTCAGTCTTCCGCCTGCTTCCTCCTTCTTGAGCCTTCTGACCCGTCGCCACACTTTTCCAGTCACGTCAACTGCGAATCTCCCCTCGATCTCTCCAATTCCCTGTTCCCTCCTCTCGTCTACCCGCCCAAATCCATCTTCCTATCTCTCCCGCTCGATCTCAACAATCCTACACTCACTCACTACGCAAGATGCGTCGAATCCGAGAGGGTTTGCTTTGCCGAATGGAGGAGGAATGGGAGTCGGAGTGTGCGGACCAAGTGGCTTGGGAAACCGAGTAAGGGAAGCGATTAGTAGAGTCGAGAAAGAAAGGGCTTTCAAAGTGTGAGCTATAATCTCGCTCTTCGAAGCTCATTGGCAGCTGGTCAGGTTCGCACTCACTGACGACTCGCTTGGAACGACAGAGGAGGAATCGTGCTGCACGAGGAAACTTTTGGATGGTAAAGGAAAAGCGGGTCACCTCGTTGACCGAGGTCGACTCTTAGGAAGGAATAGATCACGTCAATACGCACATAGTCCCTCGTTTGTTCAAGCTACAGGAACAGCACTTCGTTTCTTTTTTTCAGTTTCTTAGTTTGTCGGATGTTCGGGGTCACGATCTGCCAATTTAGCCTTCTAGTCCTTGGCTACTTACGCTCTCACCTAAACGAGAGGACCCTGAGAGAGCACGAGAAGTTGAAGCGATTGTGTTACATTTACAAGTTTTACTGATGAACGAGGAGAAGATCATGCTGTTACTGCTGCTGGCGGTGCCGCGCCTTGCTGTTGCTGCTGTATTTGGGTTTGGATGTGTACGACCTGTTCGCGGCAGTCGAGAGGAGGATCAGAATTGCTTCAAAGCGGGAACGAGAGAAAGCGATTTTACCTCTAGTTTCTTCGCCTCGAGCTTTCCTTCCAGTGATTTCAGGTTCGTTTCTGTTCTCTTGCTGTCAGCATCGAGGCAAGGGTGTCAGTTTCGAGCCTCAGATGACGGCAGAGTAAGAGGGAGAACGAACATTTCACCATCAATCCATTCTAATCGTTTCTCAACATTATGTTTCGCTTCCTCTTGATCTTGCTTCATCAGAATCGGTCCGATCAGCTTGTACACTTGGTTCTGAGGAGTCAAAGTCGAGAATTCCTGTGCGAAAGTCAAGCAAGTTGAGAGAGATTCTGAGAAAGCAGAGAGAACGAGGCGGCTCACCTTCTTGACGCCCTCATTCTCAGTCTTCTGTGCATCTAGTCGCTGTCTGTTCTCCACCGCCTTTGAGTAGTCTAGAGGGAGAGGGGGAGGGAGAGGATTAGTGTCGGAATTGAGTCGAGGTGGAGTGATGAATGAATGAGCAGAAGGTACTCACCGCCTTGTAGCTTTGTGTATTCTCCTGTAGCAGTCTGTAGCTTGAGATTGAGTTCCATAGTGAGCTGTAGATGCGAAATAGACGAGTCGAATTCGTTTCATCTCCTTCCCCTTCTCCTATCACTCTGATACCTTCCTAGCTTCGTTTGACTCATTAGAATAGTACAAATGACCTCTACAATCGATATCGTACGCCGCTTGTTTGCTCCCACTCGCTCTCCTTCTTCGTTGACCTCACTTTCTCCTCTTTAGGTCGATCGATTCTCTTCCCTTCCCAATGAACTCCTCAACCTCATCTTCGACCATACCTACATCATTAATGCTCCCTCTGCACCTATATCAAAACGCTTCCTTCCTTTCCACCGAATTCACCTCTACCGCTCGATTCACCTCTCCTCCCCTCAGCAACTCAGACGCCTTTCGAAGACAGTCAAGGCCAAGAAACCTTTAGGTCCTTGAGTCCGATCCCTCACTCTTCCGCCTGGTCTCCAACGTAGCACCAAAGTCGTTGCCGAATCGTCAAAACTTCTCAAGAAGTTGCTTCCCCTCCTTCCGAACCTCGAGCACCTCGATGCAAAGGACGTCTACTACATAGTCGATGTCATCGAATCCATAGGTCGCTCGAGCTCTCTCAGTCGCAGTGTCACGAATTTTGTATTTGGCGCTCCCGAGGTTCCGCACGGCGAATTCATGGAGACAGAGGATCTCTACAAGGTCATCCAGAATCTAGAGTCCCTCGAGAACCTGACCCTGTACTACTGGGGGATCTACGACTCAGGTATTCTCGACGCTCGAGACGATACCGTTTTCCCTCGCATCAAAACTCTCCAAATCCACGGCGAAGGAGCAGAGGATTTCAGCATCAGCGAGATTATTCAGATGTTCCCTCTCCTTCTGGACCTCACTCTCCACAGTACATACATCGACCTCTCCCGTTGGTCCTACGCCCTCAGCCTCCTACCTCGAACCCTCGAATCTCTCACCTTACTCGTTGAACATTACGGCTGGTCGCCCGCTGATCATGACCTTCTCCCGTTCATATCTCTCAAACGCATCCACCTCGACCAAGCGTGCTTCTCTCCTACGATCTCTCACATATTCAAACAGCTGCCGCTCGTCGAGAAGATCCACCTCGGAGACGGTCCACTCGACATAGAAGCTTTCCTCTGCCTCGTCATTGGTCCCTCCCGTCTCGTTCACCTTCGACATCTCATCCTCGACCTTGACTGTGGCTCGTTCGGTCCATGCATCACGATCAGAGGTACTGAGGTTGTACTCGAGGAGAATGATGATGGCGAAACGTGTTGGGATCTACCTGAGCAGTTCCTCGACGGCGTTCTCGACCGACTCTCGATGACACGGTTGATCGAAGTAGCGAGATCGTCAGGTATCCGAGTCGAAGGAACGATTCTCAAAGCTCTCAAGGTCCTCAAACTCCACTGCATCGACTCGAACAACCGAGCCGTCCTCGCCTACTCTGGACCTACCGATTTCCGTCGATTGCACAAGATCAGAATGGAGGCCCTTCGTTACGACTATCGATTCCCCGAACTCGACTTTGATTCCCTCGAACGAGACAAACTTGAAATAGTCGAAACGAAACTAGAGGAATCGAAATGGAGTGTATTCGGATTCAAGGAGAAGGAGAAGTAGTCGAATATGAGGCAGGCGAACAATTTGGGGCACAGGAGCGAGAATGGGAACGGGAGTAGAAAGGAATGGAATGATACGCCTCGAAACGGGACTACAACGAGTTCTTCTTCTTCTCGCAAGTTGAGCCTGAAGCGCACGTCTCTTGACTCTTGACTCTCTTCTGCTCAGCTATGCTTCTTTGCGCGTCCACAAGTCTACGTGCAATCACTCCCGAGAGACTGCTTCGGTAATCTTGGTTGACTCTGTTCGCATCGCAACTCGAGGAATCGACCGAAAAGAGACCAAAGAGGCCGCAGGTACGACTCAAGAGAGAGACGTGCAAGACTACACGAGCCGATGTGAGATAGGATCACCAAGATGCGAGAAATTACAACAGCTTAAAATACTAAAATCAATCGATATCCTTGCCCTTTTTTACATCCCAAACCTCCTCGGAGTCCTCTTGACGACGGGTGTACCTACTCCCGCTACCTTTGGCGTACTAGCAGCGCTCTTCTTCGCTTTCGCCCTCTCTTCCTTCTCTTGTTGAGCTTGCGCAAACTCTTCTTTCAGTTTCATTTCCGCTTCCGATTCCTTCGTGAATTGTTGTTTCGCTGCGACTCGTTGACGATCGGAGAAATGTTGCTCTCGAACTATTGTGGGAGTAGAAGAACCCTTAGTCTCGAGGGGAGTGAAAAGAGCGAGAGAGGAGTAGAGACGTACCAGAGTAGAACTTGCTTCCGAGCTCGGCGAGCCAATTTGCGTCGACTGAAGTGACGGTCGACATGTACTCTTTACTTGTGAGAACGAGCTGCGAATCACGATCTATCAGTCAGCGGTGTTCAGAGAAGAGATAGCAACGATAAACTCACTTCGTGATAGACGACATAGTCAGGGAGATATCCTAATCCGTATAGCGATGATGTAGCGTGGAGATGCATAGGAACTAATTGAGATCGAGGTCATAAGCTCGAGTCGAGAAATGCGAAGAGAAGCGAAAACTCACCAGCCGTTCGAAGATGTTGGAACTCTCCGATACCCTTGACACGAGCCGCCTGATGAAAGTAAGCACCGCAGATCGTTTTGCTATAGATGCGGAATCGCGTCAGCACAAGCAGAGAACAGGAAAGTAAGGGGAGAGACTCACCGAATGATATCCCAATCGGTTCCACAAGGAATGATGTCGAGCTTCTGATGCTTCATGATATCGAGTAGCTGAGTTCGAACTTCACGAGCTTTTCGTAGAGTCTTCGGGTGTAAAAAGTGTCGAACCGACCATGCATCAGAGTATCTGCGAACAGATAGGTCAGTATACGATTCAAAAAAGTGTGAGAAAGCACCCTGAGCTTACCCATTACTCTTCCATTGAGTGTAAACGTGAAGTAGTGTCAAGTGATCACTCTCTGGTACGAAGAACTTTTCTCGAGCGGCATCCGATTCCTCGGCTCGCTCTTTCGGACGATAGAAGACACTCGGTACCGACAACATCGAGACGATCGTGAGGACTTCGGCGGAGCATCGGGTATCGACGGAAGAGATGAGCATCTTGGCGAGAGCGGGATCCATAGGGAAATGTGACATCTTTCTTCCGAGATCTGTCAGTTCTCCGGTATTGTCGAGAGCACCGAGAGTCCAGAGTTGATACATCGAGTTGAGAATATTTTCCTATCGAGTAGAAGGCGAGTCAGTGCGGTTTCCGCTGAGTTGGAAAAAGAATTGAGGACGTACTTGTGGTGGAGGATCCATGAAATCGAATTCGAGCAAGTTCTTGACTCCGAGTGACTTGAGTAGCAGGACAGTATTCGATAGATTCGTTCGTTGAATCTCGGGAATCGTACTCTCAAAGAGCTCGTCCCGGAAAGCCATTTCGGTGAAGAGTCGATAGGCGGTACTGTGAAGAAAAGAGTATTATCAGCAAGGGAAGACGATGGCTGAAAGACGCTTCGAGCTCACCCAGCACCCGTTCGACCAGCACGACCAGAACGTTGATTCGCGTTCGCTTGACTGATAGGAGTGATTTGAAGCGAATCCATACCCATTCTCGGGTTGTACACTTTGAGCTTACTGAATCCCGCGTCGATAACATACATGATTCCGTCGACGGTGAGTGAAGTTTCAGCGATATTGGTAGCGACGATAACCTTTCGTCGTCCATCTTCGGTAGGTGCGAAGATCTTTGCTTGGAGATCGGCAGGCATTTGAGAGTAGATAGGGAGAACAGCGAGAGGAGCTGTATCGTCGACTTGTGCCAGTCGTTCTGTCATTGGAGGAGAAGGAGAATGAGCTATCCATTCAAGAGATAAGAAAGAAATTAGACGTACCATTGATAACATCGCAAGTGACTTCGATGTCTTCTTGACCAGTCATGAAGATGAGAACATCACCAGGAGGATGGGAGATATGAATCTGGAGAGCTTGCTTGACGGCGGAATCGACGTAATCTTCGCAAGGTGTTTTGCTGAACAGGACGTCGACTGGGAAAGTTCGACCAGGAATGGTGAAACAGGGAGCTTGATCATAGAAGTTCGAGAACTGTAGAAGGGGTTTCATCAGCTACTATTGGCGATTGAGATTGTAGAGGAGAGGCGTACTTTGGCAGCGTTCATCGTAGCTGAAGTGACGATAAGTTTGAGATCTCGACGTCGAGAGAGAACTGTTTCGTGTAGAAGATCGTAAGTTATCTCACGCATCGATCGACAAGGGTCAAGAGAAGCTTACTCTTTCGCAAGAGACCCATCAAGATATCGGTATTCAGTGAACGTTCGTGCGCTTCGTCGAGAATGATCACGCTGTATTTGTCGAGATCTCCTTCGTTGAGCGATTCTCGAAGCATGACACCATCAGTCATATCTATCATTGGTGTCCGAATGTGAGTTGCGGGTCGTGGGATGGCAGAGAGAGAGGGAGAACTCACATTTAATGACGGTTTTCTCTGAAGTACAATCTTCGAATCGAATACTGTATCCAACTTCTGCTCCCAACTCGCATTCCATTTCCTCACTTACTCGTTGAGCGACCGACATCGCTGCGACACGTCGAGGTTGAGTGCAACCGATCAATCCAAAGTTCGAGTAACCTTCTTCGTGCAAGAATTGAGTGAGTTGAGTAGTCTTTCCAGATCCAGTTTCTCCGATAACGACGACGACTGTAATCGTTCTCAGACGATCAGTACGCTGCGGGAGACGTGATCGAGAAAAGAGAGAGCAGCTAACCTTGATTCTCCCTGACAATCTTCAGTAAATCTTCTCGACTCGCAAACGCAGGCAAGTACTGTCGTTGTTGTTTCAAAGTCTTCTCCTTTGCGAATTTACTACTTCCTTTCTGAGCTTTCATGTGGGAAGCGAATTGAGAATCTCCGTTCTTCTTGTTGCCGGAATCTTCTCCTTGAGGATCGTTCGCATCGACAGGTTTCGAAACGATCGCTAGAACCGAGATGCAGAGTCAACTCAACAAAAGCTCATCAACGAAGACAGTAGGGAGCTCACCTTGACCATCGGCATCCTCAGCAGCCTCTTTCACTCCAGTCAAATTACCCAAAGTCGTTCCCGCGATTTGAGCGACTTTCGCAGCGGCCTGTCATCGTCGATCCAAAATCAGCTGATAGTCCTGAGGACGGGAGAGTATAGACTGAGACGTACCTTCTCGCGTTCCCTTCTCGCCCTTCGCTCCTGAACGAGCAAACTACCTTTCTTGGAAAAGACTGCCAAATCACTCGTGGGATCTTTGATCGGATTGATCGGGTCGAGTTGTTTCGTGAACGCCAACCTCCCATCCAAGAACGGAGGTTTCAAATCATGGACCAACAGATGAACCCTCGACTCTTCCTCATCGTCCAACGAATCGAAATCCAATACCCTCCTCTCTCCCGTCACTCCCGAAATCGACAACTGATTGTTCTCCCACGCTTCCGTCTCTGCATTGAAATGTGCTTGTCTCGCAGTAATACGTTTCTTAGGTCCCGTGTTGCCTCCTCCAGCTTTCTTGACGAGTTGAGCCTCCCTCTCTGAAAAATCATCGTACCCATCAAATTCGTTCCCCCCACCTCCCTGATCATCCAAGTTGTACCATTCTCGATCTGATTGAAGTTGTTCTTCCTCCCAACTAACTTGATCCAAATACGAAGAAGGAGGTTCGATCGGTCCAGGAGATTCATCCCCTCCAACTCTGACAGATCTAGGAGTATCCCATTCCCTCCCATCTCTCCTACTCGAACTCGAACTCGACTCGCCCCTAACCGATCTAGGAGTTGAATCCCAACTCCTAGGGGTAGAACTCGATCCTCTAGCAGTCGTCGAACTATGAGTAGTTTCCCAGCCTTGATTTCTCAACCTCCCATTCGACGTCATCGACCCACCCGGAGTTTCCGGTTCAGCATATCTCCTGCCCGTCGCACCTCTCGGAGTATACCCTCCATCTCTCCCTCTTCCTCCCCCTGCCCTCTCTCGTTCAGCTTCATAATCTCTTCCTCGTTGTTGTTGTTCCCTAAGGGGTCTCTCTCGTCTCTCTTCTTGATTCCGATTCAATCGTTCCCTAAAACTTTCCATCGCTTTCTTTCCACTCGAATCTTGTTCTCGTTCTTGTCGACTGTCTTGTTGTTGTTTCGAACGTTTCGAACGATGTTGCTCGAGTTTGAGTCGAGCGGTTTCACTCAAACCGGTGCCGTGAGAAGGGGTTGCGTCGGGTTTGTGACGTAGATTAGTAGGTGCTGATCTGTGTGAAGGAACTAGATTGATTATGAGAGACAGGGTGTCAGGGAAAATGGAGAAATTTCGAGAGGAAGAGGGGGGAGATTAAACTCACTCTTGAATCCTCCACTTGAATTTGAATCCTCCTCCTCCTCTCTGTCGTATTTGACTCTTTTAAGATTCTCACTCGTCCTGTCCAACTGTGATTTCTCTTTCCTCTTCTCTGCGGCCAACCTATCTAATCCCAAATTACTTGTCCTACTCACCGGTTGTTTAAAGACGTGTTTGTCTGGAGTAGTAGTCGAGGTGGATAAACCAGGTCTTTGTAGTGGTTCATCCGGAGCGAGTACATCATGATCCATAACAGTGATACCATTTGGGTTATCAAACGCTTTCTCGAGTACATCTTGTGCCTGACAGTAATCGTACACTTGTTGAGATTGTTCCATTGTGAATTTACCGAATGATGTAATGGCTTTGTGAAATGAAGAGAGAGTCGAATGATGTTTCGAGAGAGAGTAGACGGTAGAGGCGAGTTGATCATTAGGGTTCAAAGTGTTGAGAAATCGAGAGATGAGGATCGCTAGGTGATGCATAGGAGTAGGAGGAGCCGCTCCTTCCATGTTGAATGTTGGATGAGACTTGGAGAAGAGATGAGAGGAAAGAGAGAAACAGAGAGTCGCGAGTCTAATGGGTTGACTCCATTCCAATCACATCACCTTGACAACGACAAGTAGATTCAAGTAGCATGTCTTCACCTAGACCACCATCCCTACTAGCACAAGGGAGACCCACCAAACTATCAAATAAAGATCAATCTTCTTCTTCTTCCTCAACTCCGACTCCCTCAACTCTCAGTAAACCAAAGAGTGCTAAAGAGTTGGCAAAAGCAGAGAAAGCAGCTAGGAGGGCAGCAGCAAAAGGAACTACTACAGATCAAAGTAATTCGCAAGGAGGAGCAGGAGCAGGAGATGCAACTACTAGTACACCTAAGGGGAAAGGGAATAATAATCAACCTCAACCTCAACCTTCAAGTGGTAAACACAATCAACAATCCTCCTCCTCCCACTCGTCAAAAGGAGGAGATCCCACTTGCACTTCCTCGACCAACTTTCCCTCCTCTACTTCCTCTCATCCCATCCCAAACCCTCAATCAACCCCCTCCTCCTCATCCTCATCTTCATTAGATCCATTACAACCTTTCCTCCACCTCGATTTACCTTTGCCTTCTTCCTCTCTGTCGCATTCTTCAAAATCGAGTACCGCCAATATTCACCCGAGCATCTTGAGGCTCGCTCTCCAATACTCTGAATTCAAAGTAGTAGGTGCAAACGCGAGATGTATAGCAATGTTGGAAGCTTTCAAAGATGTAAATCAAACCTTCTCTCCCTCCTTTTCTCTTCTCTTTCTCAAGCTGATATGCTCTTGATTAACATAATAGATCATTACTTCTTATACTCCACCACCTCAAACTACACTCACTAGACACTTACCGACGACTCACCTCAACCCTCAAATCGCTCATTTGATCCGTGCGAGACCTTTATCAGTTTCAATGGGTACAGCCATTCGTTTTCTCAAATACGAGATCTCCCTAATCGAAATGGAAATGGATTTAGACGAGGTACGCTTCTCTCCCCCCCTTCTCCCTCTCACCTCATACTGACATGAGAGTTTGAGTTTATTGAATGAAAATAAAAGGCGAAATCACTTTTATTAGAAAAGATTGATAGTTTCATTCGAGATCGAATCCTTTTGGCTGGAAAAGTCATTGAACAACATGCGGTAGAGAAAATCAAGGATGGTGACACTATCTTAACTTATAGTAGGTCTAGTGTAGTAGAGGGAGTTTTATTGGAAGCGAAAAGAGTTGGTAAAGAGTTTAGTGTGGTAGTAGTAGATTCGAGACCACTCTATGAAGGTACGCCCCCTAAACACTTCCCTCCTATCTCTCGCATTTAGAACGGGTTTTGGTTGAGGTCGTTCATTACAATTAAATAGGCAAGAATCTCCTTCATTCACTCCGACTCGCTTCGATTCCAACCACCTACGTACTCCTCCCTTCTCTCTCCTTGATCCTCCCTCGAATCTCTCTATGTTTCCTCGGTACCCACTCGCTCCTTTCAAACGGATCAATGTTTTCTCGAGCCGGTACGGCAATGGTAGCCATGATGTTGAAAGAAAAGGGAGTACCAGTAGTGTGTTGTTGTGAGACTTATAAATTCTCGGAAAGAATCATGTTGGATAGTATCGTTGGTAACGAACGAGGTCATTTTCCTTTCTCGCTTTTCTTATGCCCTCCTCCCTCGCTGACTTCATCCCTCTCAAATTTTTATTCAGCTACCCCAACTCCTCTCTTACAAGATCTCACTCCTCTCCCCTTGAACCCTCCCCCTCCTCCTACAACAATCACAACCTCATCGTCGAAACCCCCTCTTCCCCCCTCAACCGCACCCACCAAGCTCCTCCCTCAATCACTCTCCCCCCTCAATTTGTTATACGACGTTTCGAGACCCGAGGATGTCACGGTGGTAATAACAGAAGCTGGATTGATCCCGGTTCAGAGTGTACCGGTTTTGCTGAGGGATTACAAACCTGTTCAAGGGAGGAATACTTGAGATCTCGAGAGATTTTTTTGGAAATTTCTTTTGATTTTGGGAAATAGTTAATGGATTTCGGAGAGAGAAGTGGAGACGACGGGAAAGTAGGTGGGCAGAGATGGAAAAAGGAGGGAGAGGAGTGGAACGTAGAAGGGAAAAAAAAAGAGTATAGAAACTGCAGCCTTTTTTTCGAAACATCCTGCAAAGGACACCTTTTGCTCTCTCTCTCCGCATCTTTTTCGCGAACTGCTCACACGTTTTGTTACAGTCTACATCGAGAGAGGCTCTACGTATCGTTGCAACAGAAGGATAGAAGTAATTCGGGAACGAAAAAGGTAGAGGTTTGCGAAAGCCTAACGAGGTCCTGGGAGGAAAGGATTCGAGATCTTTGCGGGGTTACGCAAAACTCAGCTACTTTATCTACACTGTCTCATAGAGCTGAAACTGGAAGAGACTCACGGGTGCTACTGAGTTTGTGGGAGGGGGAGGGGGAGGGTTCGAACGAACTAGATGATCGTGAGGTGGAGGATGAATTATACTTTCAGCAGGATGGAGCTGTGGAGCTGGTGATCTGTCAGTGGTGGCCGACAAAGCTCAGACATAGCGGCAGTAGGAAGCTCACCCAATTTCGAACGTTGCCAAAAGCTCGCAAATTTCGCTCGAGTAAAGCTTCGAATGGCGCCTCTAGGTCACGAGGATCTACGTGCTCGAGAGCAAGCTGCCATGCTGCTTGTTCTTTCGCGACTTCAGGTGTGAGGACGCGACTGACTCCGGCAACGAATTCGTCAAAATTGTCACGGTAACCCCTCGGAAGCGCCGTTTTCAGATTTGGCTTCCAAATGGCATCACTCTTGGTAGGGTCAGAGTGAATCGTATCCTCAAGGAGTTCGGCAAACAGTCGAAGGAGGAAGACTTGAGCACTTCGTCGATGCGAGTGTAAAGATTTCGCTGCGTCGTTGTGCGCCGAATATTTCTTGACGGACTCGACACGGATTCGTTCGAGTACTCGGATGAAGAAATGAGCCGGATGAAGGGTTGCGATAGTCGCTAGATGCTCGTGTGGGAACCGACAAGTGTTGACATGACCTTCGAGTCTCCCGCGAGGTCGGTGCGTGTCGAAGTATGCATGATGAACGACTAAGCTATCGCTGTAAGCTAGATGGTGAGTCCATAGTCTGTAGGCATGTGAAAAGTGAAGCGACATTACTTACGATGGGCTTTCTGGAGGACGAGGGCAGTAAAATTCTGATAAATTGCGTTGATGCAGGTGAGGTATCTGACTGATAGTCGCAGGGAAGAGTACAGGCAAGAGTGCCTGTGCTCTCTCAATCACGAGACTTGCTACCTGCTCGGCCTCCTCCAATCCAGTATTGACGCCATCAAACGCAAATTGCGGAATGAGAAGCACATCGAGGGTCTGTGTTCCTGTTGAGTCAGCTGGTGCTCACCAGAGCGACAGAGAAGAGCGACGCTCACCAGATGAGCTGATGGGATCAAGAGTGTACGTTCCGCGAGGTTGTGCTCGGGCTGATCCCAAAGTCCATAGAAGATCGCCAGTGATCCAGCACCTGAACCAGTGGCGAGCTCCGTCTCAAATCGTGATGGGAAGGCGAAAGACTCTGTACTCACCGATGTAACACAACTCATGTGGGATCGAGGCAGTTTCCTTCAAGCCATGCCGTATTCTGAGGTTGATGTCGTCGAGAGCTGTCTGTAGCAGCGCTGCAGCCGCCATTTGTCCATAGGTCGGGTAGACAGCGACTTCTGATAAGATAGGCATGTCGAGGGTTGAGAATCAAGAGTCAAACAGGAGGAGAGAGAAGTGAGAGAACGAGGTGCGAACTTGAATCGACCACGCGGAAACCGGATAAAGACACAAAATCCCGCAGGTTGCTAATCTGACTCCTGGGGCTCACCAAAGGCTTACATAATGAGTTGCTAGGTCTCCCAGATGCAGAAGGAGATACAAATACAAGCTTGGAAGGCAGGATCCGCTGTTGAATCGTTTCGAATCGGACGCTTTCTCAACGTCAAGGCAGACTGGGACACAGCGTCTCGTCTCTATCCTTTCATGAGACTCTAAGAGGGGAGTAGACCATTCAATGACTTGCGTAGAAAGACTTGGACGCGTGAATGGGAGATAAAGCTAATCTTTCGCGTCGAATATGCAATCTCGAAGCTCACTCAAGTGTCGCTCGCTCCTGAATTATCGGTGCGTCCCGAGGCACATCGACCAGACCCTCACTCGATGAATCCGATCTCTTCGTTCTTAGGGTTTCGATAGGATTCGCAGAACAAGAGAGGGAACTAAGAAGACAGAACTACACACAGCGGAGAAGACGCACAACATGACAACAAGTAGGCTCGACTGACTGAGCCTTTCTACAGCTTCGAACCCTCTTGAACGGGACCTTTGAGATATTGTTTCGCCGTCTTTTCCAGAATCTTCTTGTTGTGGAATTGCCAGAACATCTCGGTGCTATCCTTTCCGCACGCCTTTCTCAAGACCGCTGCTCCTCCTGGGTGAATATCCTGTTGCAGAAGATCGAGGGAAGGAATGAAGAAGTGTCAGTGACGACGAGCAGTTGAACGATTGTGAAAGATTTGGTTTTCCTCCTCGGTCGACGCTCGTAAGCTCGTAGGAGGTAGAGACGTCACGACCCCATCTGGAGAGACGTATTTGTCTGAGCCGATGATGCTGTCCTTCGGACTCGAGTAAAGGGACGTTCTGCCTCGTTTCCTCATCTTCGTGATTTCCTCGTTCTTCCCTCACAGTCTGTCTCCTCTTGCCTACTACCACTGCGCAACTATCCGCGTTTCATCAACACAATCATGTCCTCTGCCTCCCGGCGACACTCCAGAGGCGCTAAAGTGTGAGATATCCTTACGAGGAATTCGGTGACATCTAAAGAAACCGACCCAGTCAGCCCATTCACTCCATTCCGACGATCCGAGAGACGCTCACCATATACGTTGCCTTCGATGATGACCCACGCATCATCAGCACTCTTGTGTTTTGCGACTTCAGCGGCGGAAATGGCCTGAAAAAAAAGGGAGATTTAGGTGGGGGTCAAGTCGAAAAGTCAGCTTTCGACTCTCTAGAGGAGACCGGTTATAGCTCGTGTGCTTAAGACGAGCTCGATTTGTCCATACACGAAGACGAATGTCCCGCTTCTGATCCTACATTCCTCAAGTTTCTGCCGGAAGTTCGAGCGAAAGGTGAAAAGAGGGACTCACTTTGGACATGCTTGGTTGTGAAGTTTGCGGGTTGACAGACTTGAAGCTAGGTGGTTCAGAAGACGGATAGAATGTCCAACAAGCGATTGAGAGGAGTAGGAAGATGAAGAGAGCGGTCAAGGTCGTTTTTCGTTTTTGCTGTAACTCTGATTCGTCGTTGAGATACCACTTCATTCCCTCGCCTTTCGAAAGCGGTCTTGTATAGCTCCTAGGTGACCTGCGAGCTGTGGACGTTGATTGAAGAGCCAAACCGGAACCCTTCCCCTCCAGATTCGCGTGATCTTGGATCCTCGAAAATGTACGACTCGTGAAAGAGGACCAACGAGGATGGAAGATGATTGCAAAGAGATAAGGCAAAGACAAACGACGAAGAACAAAACGACGAAAGAAAGGAAAACGAAAAAATCCGGAGAGCTGCAAATAGAGGTATCGAGGTAGCTGCATGAAAGAGAAATTCATTAGAGTCGACCGGGTGTATAGTCGTCGACTCGAAGTAGTGAGAGAGAAGGGTATAGATAGCCGATAGAAAAGAACCGTCTTTGTCGGAATTACTCAAGTTCAGGTTCAGGCTGTTTCAACTGGACGAATCAGCGCTGGATCGAGGAGAAGAGCATTACAAGCGCTTGCGTACCTCGACGGAATCTACGACTTCACTAATGAAAACGTTGACGAAACCTGGAACTTCTCGTTCGACCTGTTGGAGTGCAGCTCTGAATCTGATCAAAGATTCCCTCGCTTGCTGATTCGTGATTCGATCATGGATCTATCGATGGACTTCTTGTAAGTCTCGGATCACGTCGAGCTAGAGATGAGACGTACCGAGTCGAGTACCGGTAGAGCAACAGTATCTAGAATGTTTCCCTCTGCCTCTTCCTCATCCTCTACCGATTCATTCGACTCTTCTCTCGCTCTTGGACCAGCATCACCTCTCCTCGGTGTCGTACTTCGATCATCAGCGTATCTGTCCTCTTCCTCTTGAACTTGCTGTAATCTCAGCTTCTCCAATCTCTCTCTTTCCCGATCCAACGCGTCTCGTGCCCTCTCGTCTGAGTCGACAGTACTTGGCGCGGCTGATGAGAACGCGTCGTACTCTGAATGTGCGGAGGGATTGCCGGAGGAGGAGGATGCGGTAGAAGATGGAGGAGCTCTTCGAACTGTATCGAAAGGAGGATTCGGTTGGAGAGGGTAAGTAGCAGTTGGAGCGGAAGGTTGTGCGTAGTCGTGGCTGCGAACGCTCGATCCATGCGAAGGGTGGTTTTGCGCAGGTTGAGATTGCTGCTGTCGATACTGTTGTTGGGCCTGTTGCGCTTGTGCTCGACGAAGAGTCGCTGGTCCTCCCGGTCGAGCATGTACGTGACGGACTGTACCGAAATCCCATAGATCTTCTTGAGCTTGCGAAGTTCTGTAACGAGTAGAGAGGTTCAGCCGGAATCTGCAAAGGAGAGACACTTCGACTTACTCATTCTCGCTATCCCCACTATGATCTCCATCTCCTCTCGAAGGTTCAGCCCCCGAATCCGTCTTCCATCGTTCGAGTCTCTCGATCAGCTCGACAAGGTAACCAGTCTTTTTCGCACTCTTGATGAATCGATGTTTGAGGAGATCTTTTGCGGAAGGTCGAGCGAGAGGATCACGTTGAAGACAGAGTGAGACGAACTCTCGGAAAGGTTTCGAGAAATGAGCGCCTTCGAGAACTGGAGGAGGGTTCTTGGGAATCAGGAAGAGGACCTGCGAAATCGAGCGAGCAAGGATGAGCTTCGCTACTTTGACCGTGAAGATGAAGGGTAGGGACTCACCTTCATGGGATGTAGTTCGGCGTAAGGAGGTTCACCATTCGCCATTTCGATCAGAGTGATTCCGAGTGACCAAATATCCGCTTTCGAATCGTAGCCAGATTGCTTGATCACCTCGGGAGGCATCCAGTACGGAGTTCCGACGAACTGTGTGAGGAGTTGTCTGCATTAGCGTATAGCTTACGATCTGACCCTGAGAGTGAACTGACCGTATTCTTTTTTGTCATTGTAGCTGAAAGCTGACCCGAAACGCCAAAGTCTGCGAGTTTGACTGCGAAGGGAGAGGATTAGGGTCAGCTACGTGACGCGAGAAGAAGATCAGACGTAGTCGGACCTTCCCCGGAAGCACTGAGGAGAACGTTCGCAGCTAAGAGGGACAGCAAGAAATTCGTCAACGATTGGTGAGACAACGCGAAGAAGATAGGGGATGAGAAGCATACCTTTGATATCTCGATGAAGCTTCCCCTCTCCATGTAGATACTCCAACCCCTTCAATAATTCCCTACAAATGATGGCAATGTACTCTTCTTTGAACACTCCAGGTTTGAGCAAATCACCACAAGATCCTCCCGAGAGGTACTCCATCACGATCCATAGCTCTTGACCCCTTAACCAAGATCCTTCGTATTTCGTTACGAACGGAGAGTCGAGAGAAGAAAGAATCGAAATCTCCGACTGTTCGAAAAACGTCTGGTCAGTTTCCGATGTCTGAAGAAAGAAGTCGAGCTTACCTGAATATCTTCGATCTCATCTTCTGCATCTTCGAGGTTGATCACTGCAGAAGAAATCGCGTGAGTTTACCCTTGCCAAAAGTTCGACGAGAGAACGAAACTTTACCTTTGATCGCAACTGCTTTCTGCGTTCGAATAGCGTAACCCTTGAAGACTTCTCCGAACGATCCCTTGCCTGTGAATGAGAAAGCTTTCAGTATACGAAACAGGTCAAGGGCATCCGCTGCGAAATGAATCGATCCCAACGGCCGAAGTGAACAGCTCTCGAGGACATTGCCCGACACTGCACGATAAACTCCTCTATACTCTCATGCCCACACTTCGTTCCCTACAGTCGCGCTCAAAGAAAAAGGATAGGATAAGAGAGGGAACTCACCGATTCTATCCTGTCTAACAAAGAGATCTGCCGGGTCCGCGTTCCTACTATACTCTGAAGTAGAACCACCCGAACCACTACTACGTACACTCATCGAATGTAAACCCGAAGCGAACCCGCTATCTGTAGTTCTCCCTCCTCCCGAACCTGATGATGATCCGTGTTGAATGAAAGAAGGACGAGAAGGGGAAGCTTGTGATTGATCTTGACAGTGGTGCGAGGGTGAGTAGTGTGAGTATTGAGATGCGTGAGGTGAATGACGTGGTGCTGGAGATTGTTGTTGAGATGCTCGTCGGAGTAAGTTGGACATTGATTGAGAGCTCTTTCAGAGAGCCTGTGCAGGAATTCGATCAGTCTTGATAGAATAGTAGATCTCGTAGATCGACTCACCAGTCGATTAGAGTTCAGTTGAAGCGAGGAAAGAGTGGAGGTGAGGTTGAGAAGAGTTCGTGAGGAGCGTTCGCAAGGTTCGAAATTCGAACATGTTGGTAACTTTGTTCTTCCCCTTTTCTTACATCGGGAAGCTCTTCAGGGAACTCACTCCTTATTCGGTAGGTTTGCGAGAGAGCGAGAACATGAAGAGGTCGTTTCGCGATTGGAAAAAGAAATCTTTCGCAACTTGCGAAAACAGCTCGCGATTCACGACGATTCGACCAGAAAGCGACAGAAGGAAAACAGGGCATTGCAACGAGTGACTAATAGAAAGTGAAAGGAAAGAAAGAGAAGAAATAAGCCTAGAGAGAACCCGCTCAACATCGAACAAAGTGTGACCTAAGCGGCGTCTCGCTTGTTACCAGTCATAGCCTTGATCGAGATCCTGTCTTGCGCACAGATCCTAACAGCGTTGTAGAGCATCTGAAGACGTTCTTGAGTAGACTTGCTGTCCTTTGAGACCCAAATGTCGGGCTTGTTGAACTCCATCTGCTTGATGTGGTAAGCAAAGTTGGTCTCGGTCTCCAAATCCTTGAGGACGGCGATCATGAGGAGTAGGAACATGTCATCGACGGGACGAACGACCGACCTGAGTATGAAAGATGAGGGAGTCAGTCGAAGAAACGAAGAGGAGGAGAGAGGATGAGCTACTTACTTGTACTCGAGAGCGGGAACGTGGATGAAGTTGTAAGGCTGCTTGGCCATCTCTTGAGGATCGCTGATAATACGAAGAGTGAGAGTCGTGAGCAGAGAGAACGACAAAGAGAGCGGCGAGAGTGCGAAACTTACTGAGAGAGAACGACAGTGTTGTGAACTCCCCATTGAACACCTTCTTCTTCTTCGAGAGCGGCCCACATGGATTCGAGATCCTTGACAGGTTTGCCAGATCCACTCCATTTGCTGTTACGAGAACGAACGATATCAATTGAGGTTCTGAGAAAACCAAAAAAATGGGAGGTCAGAGCTTACCGCATGTCATCCTCAGCGAAGAGACCAAGAACGCCGTCACGTTCGTCGTCCTCGGGTCCGCCAGTAGGCAAGTTCAGTTCCTTGAGAACTTTCATTCCCTCTTTTCTTGACATCGAGGTGTAGAAAACGAAGCACCATGGCGTGTGTTGTAAAAGTAAGTAGCTCTGGAGTTGAAACATCGAATGAGACGAAGGGAGAGAGATCGAGTGATGTTTAGGGCACTTACCATCAGAGTCTTCATGTAAGGACGAGAGATAACGTCGGTGTAACCTCCTGATAAGTGGTAGGGGAGCTTCGCATCCAAGATACCGTCAAGGGAGATGACCAAGAGAGGGTTCGTGGCTTGAACGGGACGAGACGGGACGTTGACCTGAGAGAGATAATCTCGGTTCGCGGTGTGTCCAGTGATACCTCCGAGGATGCTAGCGAGACTGCAAGTGCAAGGTCCGTTGTTTCCTCCGATGAACTGAGCAAGAGAGGGGAGAAGGGGAAACGGAGAGAGAGAGGAGTCATGAGGTGAGCGGCAAGAGATAATTGAGAAAAAGGAGGTTGAACTCACTCGAACGTGGATGGGGCAAGGAGAGGCAGTCGTAGTGCTGCTGTCCCCTCCGAAAGGAACGGCAGTGATTGACATCCTACGAGTTCTCTTGAGGACGGTGACGGAGACGTTGTTGGAGTTTCCGTTACTCGGTTCAGATCCACCTCCAAGCAATGAAGCGAGTTGAGAGTTGAGAACAACTGGGGCCGACATCTCTCTAGTGAAGGGGATACTTTGGAGGGGGAGGGGAAAGGTATGGAAAGGAAAGAAAGAGAGAGCGGGAGAGAGAGAGAGAAAGGAGGTTCTTGAGGTCGTTTTTCTCCGAAACTCGCCGCGGACACCCAAGCGAGACAGGAGACAAAGCGGCGGTGCAAAGTGGGTCGTCGTCAAAAGTAGTGGCGAGTAGACTATAGCAAGAATGTGAGCAGAAGTTGCAGTTTGGAAGAGTGCGAAGGTCGATGAGAGCGAGCCGAATGGAATTTTGTGGTGAAACTGAGTAAACCCCCCTTGTTTCCAACCGACGAGCTAGATGGAAACGTGGAGCGAGGTGAGCACTCTCTGTTTGATTAGGGATCTATCGTAACTCACCTTGACGAGCTTGTAGGAGCTCTCTCGCTCTTTCCTCCCACTTCAATGGTCTTCCTTCTCCACCTCGACTTCAAACCTCTTGATTAAGCTCCTACACAAAGCAGAGCCACCCGAACTATGTCTACTAGCTACCGACTTGCATGGCGTCTACTATGAAGGCCTCAAGGGAAGGCAATTGAATCGAAGAGTCGATGACAGTGTTGCTAGTTCCTCTGAATCGCAAACCGAGTCTCTAGGGATCATGGCTGGTGTTGGACAAGAAGGTGAAGAGCTCGTGAGGAAGACTATAGGCGGATTGGTCGAATCAGTCGAAACGGGAAGAGGGAAAGCAGTCTTGAAAGAGGAGGGTTTCGAGGTGAGTCACTCGTTCAGCTGTCTGAGTTGACATGAGACTGACCCAACATCTGTAGCAATTTATCGACATCACAATGCCGAACGATACAACATTCAGATTCGTTCTATTTCGACTTGAATCCGAAAGCGCCGCCTGTCTCGCTTCGCATCTCATTCAACCGCTCCTCGGAACGTCCTCTGCTCTACTTTCGCTATTGCGTCAAGCTGTACCCGACGAAACCGAGTTGATCGGAAAGTTGGAACCTGCGATTGATTCGTCGGGAAGAGCGGAGCGATTATCAGAAGGGAGAAATTGCTCAACGTTCTTTCGAGTCGGTGGAGCTGGATTACTAAAGCGGTGGGAACAGTCGATGTTGAGTGCAAAGTCGAAGAACACGGGTAAGCTACTCCTCGCTCTGGCCTGAGTCTCTCTGGCTGACTCTCAAATCGTTTTAGATCCTCTGCAACTCGCTCTTCCCGCTCCTCGACCAGCTCGACCGTCACCGAAGAAAGCCGTCGCAACACCTAACAAACCCGCTTCTCCCGCTCCTGCTTCGTCTTCAGCGTCTTCACCTCGAAAGATTCCCGATTCGCCTTCGAAACGATCTGGATTGGCTTCAAAAATGCTTGATCACCGGACGCAAGAGAAGGGAGAGCGAGTAGGATGGGAAAATTCACAACCGGAGGAGTCGACGAGTACGAAAGGAAAGGAACGAGAGATTGAAGTGGACGTCGAAATGCAAGATCCAGAGGTTAACGAAGAAGATGCAGAAGAACCAGCGACCGATGACGACGAATCTCCCTTCCCGCTCTCTCTCCCAGTATCTTATCAACCAGCACGTCTCTCCCCCTTCCGCCAACCTCCAAATCTACCGTCACCACTCAAACTCGACCGTTCCCCAAGTCCCACTCTCGCACCGACGACGCCGAGCGGTTCTCGTGTGTCCCCTCCTCCTCTTCATCCACCATCGCCGTCTCAGGAGGATCTCGAGGAGAAGAAAGCGAAGAAGAAGCGAAAGGCAGAGCAAGAAGAAGCGGAGGAACTCGAACGTCGGAAAGCGAAATTTGCGAAGATGAAAGCTGGTGGAGCGGCGAAGAAGAAGAAGAAGCTAACGAAGGGACTGTAGAGACAACGGGACTGTAGAGAGTATCGGATTACTCAGAGCAATCGATCACGGATCGTTTGCAAAACTTTTCGAGTCGCTCTCAGCTGAGAATCTTCTACGATTCAACTTCACTAATGACTTCACTTTTATCTCTCGGCACGTATCACACTCTCTTCGCCAATTTGACGCAATATCGCAACAGTGGGTCCCTTCTGCGTCGGCTTAGAGCCCCGGCGGAGTCCGCGGCCTTGTATCGAACCTCGACATGGCGCCTTCACCTCCTCTTCCTTCTTCATCCCCTCTACCGCAATCTCTGCAGACAGAGGGTGCTTCTTGTTGATACTAGTAGCTCCTTTCGTATCGGCCCATCCAAATCCGACTTCGTCAACAAAGCTCACGCTCTCTCCTCGAATTCCTTGAATCCTCTTATCTCGGTTTCCCCACTTCCTCCGCCGTCTCGCATCGCTTTTCGACCATCTTAAGCTCGTTGAACAACCATGGCTGAAGATCAAGAAGGGTGGACTGTCATTTTACAAGCAGCTAGCGGATTTGGGTGGCTCGCAAGTTCGCTCTTCTTTCCCTACTTCACGGTTCTTCTCGCTTCACTTCCCTTGGCTCACTACTTCTTGACCGTCGAAATAGCTGCGTTCGGTACTTGGCTCTTACTCCCTGCCTGGTGGCATATCATTCAAGAGAAACCTCGCAACTTTTCTTGGAAGGTTTTCCAGTATTTCGTACGTATCGCTTCCTTGACTCTTGAATCGTCGTGGAGAGCTAACGAGGCTCTTCTGCTCGCAATCTGACAGTGTTGGTGGCTCGCAGGCGATTTCCTTCACTTGACAGCGCTACTATTGGAAGGTGCAGGGTTGCATCAATGGATCCTATACGTGTGAGTGCTGGCCTTTTCACGCTCCTCGAGGAGTCGAACGTCGCTGAATAGCTTCCGTCGCAGTATCATCGCAGCTTTCGAAACCGGAATTCTCATCACTCTCGCTCTCTACGCTCACGTCTTTCACGTCATCAAATGGCCGCGCCCGTGGCAATCGAAGCTTTCAGATGAAGTTAAGAAGAAGCCGCATGCCGCTCATATAGGTACAGCAGGGTTCATGTTCAGTGTTCTGCCTGAAGAGGATATCACGCCCAAGCGAAAGCTATTTGGAATCGATCGCAAACTCGCTCACAACCTTTTGGGAACAGCTGTAAGCTCTTTCACTCTGAGTAGCGAGGAATGTCGCTTACATTTCGATCGACACAGTTCTTCATCGCTTGCGCTGTCGTTGTTTGGCTCGTCGTGGATGTCTTTCAACTTACGAATCTGCCGGTACCGCACCCTTCGATTTGGCCTAACGATGCGAAGACTATCGTCGCATATGTCTTCGCTTGGATAGGTGAGCTTTTCTTTTGCTCTCGAAATTAGAAGCACGAAGCTCACCGCTATCGAGGGACTTGCAGGTTTCTGCTGTTGGGGTTAGTCGACTCTCTCACGCTACCCTGTCAACTCTTAGAGCTGATCATTTCCCTATAGTCTGGCCTCGAATCTGGGTGATCTACAAACGAGAAGACGATATCGACACTTCGAGCGTTGTCATCGGTCTTGGTGAGTCTCGTCCATTCCTTTCCCTGAATTCAAGCTGACTGGATGATCTGTAGGTGCGCATTTCTGCAACATGGCGGTACGACAGATCTCCCCTAATTGTATGCTGCCTCAATTGATACCGTTCCTGCACTTGTCAGAACATCGCTTTCCTCAATTTCCGAGCGGAAAAATCGGCATGGGCACAACTTCCTTTCTTCGCCACCTCGTTCATTTGCTCCGGTCTAGATATCGCTGTGAGTCGGTCGTTATCTCCTGATTCTCGCTCACCGCTAAAAGCTTGTTGTTGTTGTTAATTGCAGCGTCTCATTCTGAAGAAGAAGAACGATAAAACTATCCTTCACGCCTACAAAGAGAAGAACTATCTACAGAAAGACGCCAAGTATCAAGCCAAGAAGAAGGAGTCGCGTCGGAAAGAGCAACGCAAGATCGACTCCGAACGGGAGAAGCGCAATCCCGGGCTCAAACCTGTCTTTCCGAAAAAAGGCCCTTCGCCGTACGATCCTCGATACCATTCTGACTTCCCCAGCGACAGCGACTCTTCTCGATCAGCATCGTCTCATCCTGCTCGACCGATCCCCGACGTCGCTCAACTGATTCTTGGATTCGGCTTACCTCTCAATTCGAAAGAACGCCGTCGACTACAGCTGGACATGGCGCGGAAACCGGGAGAAGCACGTCCGGAGCTACAGGAACATCTGGATCGAGTTATCAAAGAGCTCACGGAACGCGAGAAGAAAGTAGATGAAGAATTGGACGACTTGCTCGAGAAGGAACATGCTTGGATGCTCGGGAAGGAGCAAAGTGAGAGTCGGAAGCTGGACAAGAAATGGTACGCGATTACTGAGGCGAACGGTTATTCTGCTTTACCGACAGATCTTCAGAGACTGTTCGAGGAGAAGATACCATTAACGCACGAGAAGGAGGAACGGGAACAATACTTTGGTGGGATCGACTACCAAGCCTCACAAACTCTACGCCTCGCTAAATTCGTACATGGAGACAAGAGCGAGTTTGTGCGGAAATTGAACAACGAAATACGGATGTGGGAGATGCAGAGGGAGAATTTGATGGGTCAAATCCTCCTTCGACGCAGTCTCCGACGCAACGAACCACTCGAACCGCCTGTTTCTCACGCAGCACCTCTTCCTCCAACTCCCTCTCGCTCTCACCGCTCGACAACTGCCTCGATCCACGATCGACCTCCTCACTTATCTTCCCCTCACGACTCAGCAGTTCCTACTCCCGATACACCAACCACAGCTTCCCACAGATTCCTCTCCCTCAGACATCAGCGACGACAATCTTTCGATAGCGACTCTTCCTTCTCGTCTTCCGACTTCGACTCTGACTCCGAACGATCCCTCGACGAGGAGGAACTGCTCGCTCGAAACCGCTATTCTAGGTCAAAGGGAGGCAGAAGATACGCAGAGAGGTGGTAGATAACTAGTGAGGGATACGAGTAGGACGAGGCTTGAGGAGGAGGCATCGCTTCGTTTGTCGATAGTTTCAACTTTGGTTAATTTTGTTCAAACCGCTCTCAATTTTCCTGTTTTCTCTCCACTTTTAATTCAGATTGCAACGTTATTCTCCTCGCTTAGTCTTTGCCACGACAGCGACTTACCCCAGTTCGAGAGCAAATGAATTTGGGTCGACTATGCGAAACGAAATTGAGTTTCAGCGAGAGTTGCCCTCCTTCACTTCACGCGTGTCTCAATATTTTCAGAGAGCCGGCTCGCCTCCTTCAGAGATCGTGGCTCAAGTAGCAAAGCTCTACACAATTTCTCAAAGCCCGTCAGGATCACTGAACAAATTCATCTTCTCTCTTCTTCCCCGCTCGACTCACCCAGCCAGCACCACCTTATACATCACCTAAAAGCTCCCGCAAAGCTCCTAAGAATCACAGACACCCCCTCCTCCCCTCTTCCCCTTGCCCACTCGCCCCCTATCCTAGATCTCCCTCCTCCTCTCCTTCCTCCTCAACATGCCAGGGAGACCTTTCCGCTCTCGCCTAGGTATCTCAGGGCCTCAACCGACTCATTCAGCACTCGGCAAAGCGAAAGGAAGTCAATGGGGAACTAAGAGGGCGAAAGCGGGACAACGAGTCGGGAGGATTGATGCTTTCCCCGAGGAGGGAGGAAACAAATTGGTGCTCACGGACAGTGATGATGAAGCAGAAGAGATGAGTACGAAAAGGTGAGCTCATCTTTGCGATTTTCCGAGTTTGAGGAGGAGGTGTGGTTTTACTTCCGAACGAGCCTTTTCCGAAGCTACCAGAAAGCTGATGCTCTTCACTCTTTGTAGACGTCGAGCTACATCTTCTGCCGGTACCGCAGCACGCGCCCTCGCCGCTACGAAGAGAGCTTCCTACTCGCACACTCGACCTCGTTCACCAAGTCTCGATGGTCTCCCTTCCGACGTCTCTAGCGTTTCATCCCACTCCTCCGACGAGGAACCCGACTCAGACGATCCAGACCGCGAAAGCTCAAAGTACAGTCGCTGGAAAGAAAAGGCTAGGAAAGCTCAGTCAAAGAAGGAGCAGGGGAATCAGAGAGTTGGTACGAGTGCAGGAGTAAGAAACAGGAATGAGAATTCAGAGATGGATGAGATCAGGAGGAAGAGAGCGGAAGCGGCAGAGAAGAGGTTACAACAAGACAAGACGATCACGATCGAAGGAACGGATACCGAGGAAGAACGGGAGTACCAGGCGAGGAAACAGAAGCAGAGGGATCAGCACAAGGGACCGTCAGTCGATGACAAGGGGAAAGGGAAAGAGGTGGTTGCGAGGAAGAGGGTGGTCAAGAAGAAGACGCAGGATGTGGCGAAGGGAAGGTGTTTGGGCGTCTCTCCCGAACAAGAAGAACTAGTCAAACTCGAAGCACAACTATCCGACATGCCTCCAGCAATGCGCAGCAAGTACCTCAAAGAAGCTGCTGACAAGCTCAAGATTGCTCCGCCCCGCGCCTCGACCTCTCGTCGTCGATCCGCTTCTTCATCCTCTCCCGCCCCGGAACCTCAGCCTCGTCGTCAACTTTTCAATCGATCTCAATCCGAATCTTCCGATGAAGATCTCATTCATCCCGACGAGATCGGCACCGACAAAACTCGTGAAGCTCGTCGTCGCCGTACGCAAGGGAACAAGAAACGAACTTCAACTGGCTTCAGCATTCAAACTGGAGCGAGTGGGTCCGGATCAGCTGCTACCTTCACGACCGGTGGAGGAGGACACGACGATGATTCGATCTTCAAACCTCGCAAACACTCGAAGCAACGTCGTCAACCTTCCCGTTCCCCTTCACCTCCTCGTCCCGCTCGTCGTCGTGCAGATCCTACGGTACCTGAATTCGTAGACCCTCGTGTGGATCTCGCGAAACGCAAAGCTCGCGAACTCTCAGATCCTCCTACCGACGCTTACTCTTCTTCGAACGGAGAATCGGATGATGACGATGGGAAGAAGGGGAAGAAGGGAGGAGGGAAGAGGAAGAAAGGAGACGATGATTTGCTTGATGATATTGAGAAGATGGAGAGGGAGATGAATCGTAGGAAACGAATCTATAGGGAAGAGAGGAAGCCTGGATATAGCAACCCTCGCAAGAATTGAGGAAAGTAATCGCTTGAGCTTGTTGATACCCGTTTGTTTACCCTCCGTTTATACCTTTGCTTCTCTCTTTCGTAATACCTCTTTGCTTTACTCTCGCTTCTCAATCCGTAATCTCAGTCTGTGCCGTTTCGACAGTCTTTTAGCGACACTGCGAGAATCGTATGTGTATTCCTGACACCGTGGAGATACAAAGAAGCTACACAATGTAGTCGCAAAGTGTGAATTCAGGAATACACTGAATTCTGAACAGGACCTTGACGTTGCTGAGCCGAGTGTAGTAGCCGAGTAAGCTATAGGGTAGGACAAAATGGGTACGAGCACATAGAGACGAAGAAGCTCATGGACCTACGAAAGGACCGAAAACGGAGAAATCTCTTCGTTCGACAAGATCAGTTAAAGTCGCTGGCTGACCGTGATAGACCATGTCAGCAAGCGATATACTCTTAGAATAGGAGGGACTAGTCTCACTAGATCGAAAGCAGACAAAGGTGGCGAGTTCCAGAGTCGGATGAGGCTGTTGAGAATCGTGTTCACATGCTCCTCTTGCAAGCGAGATACCGCGCCTGCGCCCATTTCCATGGTCTGTATCTCGGCAAGCGCGGCGGAGCTCTGGCCTTGAAGAATGAGTTTCCACTCGTGAGCGATTCGAGCTTGCTGAGGCGAGTAGCGTTGAACGATTCGTTCGAAGATGCTCTGAAGGTTGCTCTCGCCGGCTTGGAACGTTCGTTTGAGATCGAGATCTCTTTGAATGTGCTCGTACATCACACTTGTGGGCTGTAAGCACGAGTGTTCTCAGCCTTTGTGACGGAGAAAGTGGAGTCGAAGAGTGAGAAGAGAGCTTACGAGAAGCAAAGCAGAGGCTGCATCGACTCCTATCATTCTCCTCCCGTGATGTTGACGGTCATGCGGACGAAAGAACCCTTGATCGATAGCTAGGTTCGTCCACTTCACGATCGACTTGATCCTTCCAAACTCGCGATTGTAGAACATTTGAACCGAATTTGGGAGATTGTCCCAGTCTCGCGAGCAGAGGTTCCAGATCTTTTCGATCTGTAGCTTGCAGTTCTCGTAACGACAATGTTGAGTACACTGTCGGTAAAGCTCATGTGCTGTCTCTGTCGAGTGAATGATTGGCTCGAGTTCTGATCGGAAGTATGAAGGGATCGGGACCTGCTCCGCGAACGTCAGCTGTCAAGCGTTTGAGAACGTATCCGTGATTCGGAGAAACGTACCGGTGGAGCTACGAGACGAAGTTGATGTTGAATCTCGCAATCTTCGACAACGAATTCTACGGATGGCTGAAAACCATATTTCGATGTCAACGTGCTGCTCCCAACTTACGGCGAGTACACCAAGAGCTCACCAGTGGATTCCAGTCCGCTCCTTTTCCTTGTGCTATCGCCGTTCTTCTACCCCTCTGCAAAAGATCAATTACATTCCTCCGAGCCTCCCTACTCTCGAAATACCAATTCTCCCCCAAACTAGCCCAGATAGCTTCTGCTGTTGCTACAGTCCCATCGTTTGAGAAGACTCGGATCGCTTCTTGCAGTTCGTGAAGGAGAGGTTCGAGTTGTTGTTTCCGGTAAGAGATGTCTGCTGCGAGGGTGTTCGGGGACTCCTGTGCAGCTGCCGTTGGATCCATTGACGACGGTAAGAGCTGTCAAGGTTTTGAAGGAGGTGGGGCAGCGAAGGATGAGGGAGGAAGGAAGAGGGGAAGAGTCGCTGGTGTTGAAAGGGAGTCAGAGTCGAAAGGGAGTCCCGAGCGTTGCAATCTTCGGAGAAACCGAGGTCACGAAGAAAGCCGGCAAGCCATCGTTGGCCATCACTGTGTTCGTCGATGAAGGGTCGCGGCTCGACTCCTCGAGGGCTGTCGCTTTCCTCCTCTCGCTCTGCTCAAACTCTCGAGAGTCGATTCCCATCGCTGTCCAACGCCATCTCCATCTCCTCATACATCTTGCCGGTCCATCTCGCTTCCTAGCAGTTCTCCCTCTCCTCCTTTGCGACCGCTTCAGCCCATTCTCCAACTGCCTTCTCCAACATCTCTTCCCATCCTTCTTTCCTTGAAGCAATCACTCGCGCATCAAAGGGCCTTGCACCGAATTCGAGTGGTATGGTTGACGAAGGAGGATTCTGTGCAGAGAGAGTGATTGAATAGCGATGTTTGAGCGCTCTGCGAAGCCAAAAAACCAATCAGCGAACTTCCTCGATATTACTCTCCTCACTGAGTGCTTCATCGGAGCTAAGCAGCAAGAGCAAGGTCTAAGAAGGAATTCTCAACTCACGCAGCCCAACTTTGTAAATTCTGAACTCTCCTGAACGTATTCCCGACTTTCTCTCCCCCATCACTCGCACCGGACCAACTTCTCTCCATTCCGCTCGATTCAGGAGCAGCTGTCGAGAATTCGTGGATCGAAGTAGACAGGATGAAACCAAAGGGGCTTGAAGAAGATGCGAGGACTTGATTGTAGGATTGACAGAGGACGGTACCGGTTGACAGGATCGATAGGAACTCGAGTCGGGAATTTGGGTTCGAAGTGAGAGGGACCGAGAGGGAGGGGAGCTGGGAGAGAGTGGTCGGAGGGAGATGAGCTTGAATGATTGAGTACGCTCGATCTGGCAGAGGATCTCGAAGGGGTTGTCAACCTCTGATCCTCATCGACAGCTGAGTAGAGCGCAAGCAGACGTACCTAATGATGATTCGAATCCTTGTCCTTCAGCCCAAGAAGGTAGCTTCTCCTCCTCTGATTCTTTCTGACCCTCGGAAAACCCTTCGTCCCTCATTGATCCTTCACTCCTCCTCCCTCTCTGCCTTTTCGCTACATCCGATAGATCCAGTAGCAGTTGTACGCTCCCGATCCATTCCGTAACGAGCTCACTCTCCTTCCCACGCGATTCAAGTAAAACCGATTCATCGTAAATCGTCAATTCTGATTCTTCGTCCTCCTCCTTCACTTGTTCAACGAGCGTCGATTCTGAGGCTGAAGAGGGCGCGCCGATCCCTAACACGGTACGATATTGTTCCTCGACTTGTTTGAGCATTCCCAAAACGTCCAAACTTTGTTTCCTAACCCTCACTACGACTCTATCTCTCTCACTCACCTCCGACACCTCCTCTTCAACTCCAATCGAAGAGGATCGACGAGAATGAGTAATTGAAGTCGGAGGTGGTGGTGGTCCTAGGGAAGTTCGGGGTCTTGCTGCTGTTGAGATGGAGAGGGGATCGTTAGGCGTTTGTAAGAGATTCGAGGTGGAAGTGGAGGTGGAGGTGGAGGGTAGGGAATTTAGCCATTGTTGGATCGAGCGAATTGACGAGGTCGTTACGAGGAGTAGATTCGTTAGTGAGGGGCCGGAGTTCGAAGCTTCCGAGTCGCTTAGTTGCCATCTGTTGTATTACTTCAGTACCAATCAGCTGAACTCGAAAGAGTGGAAGAGAAAGAGAATCGCCTCACGTTTCACGAACTTCGTTCAAGGCTTCAAAAACTTGATTCCTCAATTCCTTTTCATCCTTGACACTCTTCCCCGTTTCTCCCGTCTCCCATGGTAGCGTCGTACTTATTGTAGGTCTCTCCGGTTCCGGTCCCAAGATCAATCCCCTCTCATCTCCCTCATCCTCTCCTCGCTTCCTCCAACTCTCCTCTTGTCCCGCCATTCCCTCTCGTCTCCCAATCCCTCTATTCTCTTTCTCTTTCTCTTTCTCTTTCTCGCTAGACTCGATCCCAATCTTTGCAAACCCATGTTGTAAATGAGCGATCGAGGGTAAAGTCATGACGGATTGACGTTTCAACGCGGATCTCGCGAAAGGTTGGTCGGATTCCGCTTTCGAAGGTGTCGGTGCGATCGGACGTGGCGATAGCTTCCCCCTATTGACCGGTGACGCCTCCGTCTGCACTCCTACATCCACCTTCTCCACTTTCGTCTCTGCCTCTTTCGTGAAACTCCCGAATTCGAGTTCTCCATTCTCCATCTCGTCCTTCCCCTGCGTCGATCCACCTGTTGACCTGGACGCATTCGGTATTCTCGCATAGCTCCTCGAATGTGAGAAACGTGCTGTCGATCCACAGGAGACATCTCCGATACTTGAAATTGACGGAGAGGGAAGATTTCAACGTTGCATATCACTACACAACTAGCTAGCAGTGCACGAATACAGAGCTCCCAAAGTGATAAAGGAAACCTCGCGGCGTTCCATCACGGAAGGTATAGAACACTACAGGTTCAGCCACTGGCGCTGTAAGAGCAGGCCAAGTGTAGAGTAAAGTTTTTGAGAGGCTAGCTTCAGCTGTGAGAAATCACGACGGATAAGTCATACGTACAGCCGAGGAAAGAGAGAGGAGCTTACCACTTCCGACCGAGATCACAATAGGAGTTTCCATCAAAGGACCCTCAACCATTCTTTTCTCGACCTGTTCAACTTGATGCACTCTTAGTCATTGAACTACAGTAGAGAGTCGGAGAGAGATGCTCACCAAAGGAAATGTTGACTCTAGCTCTCTTCGGCTTGAAGCTGCGAAGACGGAGGCGAACATCGAGGCCTAAGCGCGAACGACGAAAGCAAGAGATCAGTGCTCGTTCTGACCGATCAGAGATTCCACAGTAGCTCACCAAGGTCCGTCGCTCCGTCTGTGAGTATATCGTGTTCTTGCTCTTTCGGAAGTGGGAGGGTGAAGAGAAGAGAGGTGAAGTGAGAAGTGATGGAAAGGGAAGCAAGAGCAGAAATGAGAAATCGTCTCTCGTCTTTCACCTCCGACGGACTCCGCGCACCCAAGACGCGCGTCACAGACCTTCGCAGTCTCTTCGCAGTCTTTTCGCAGCTCATTAATGCATTAGGGGCCCACTCGGAGCACTTCCCGACGAATGTTCTCGACGGAGTCCCTCGCGAAAGAATCGAATCAACGACGGCGCTCCTGTCGTGGATCTTTGGCACTCAGCGACCGAGGAATCGATGAACGGCTTGGATTGAATGTTTACCAGTCTCCAGGGTACTAAGGCAAGCGACATTCGGATGAAAGTCCGAAAAAGAGAGTGAATCATCCATTTCGCACTCGAGAAGGTGGCGAAGGTATCCCGTGCTTCGTTTGCGAACGAACATACGAGACAGAAGCTCGAGGGAAGCTCGAGGCGATCCTGCGCGCTACAGACTAGCGAGAACACGATGAAGGGAAGACCAGAGGCGAAGTGGCAGAACAACGGCCTCAAAACGGTGTGAGCCTTTGATCAACCGTGCTGGAAGCCTCAGGGGGTCATTGCCATCGATGAAGTGACTCCGAAGGACACCGAGAAGTGCCTAATCTCAAGGATCGCGCAAGTGCGGATTTCGAACGAGATCGGAGTTTCGACTGTTCGTATCGTATTCTCTCGACCGATCCACCGCGCATACGTTGACTCGCTCATCTAGCGATGCAGCTACTATTCTTCCATAGATCGCATCCGCGCTCGACAGGATCTCGTGAGAGTCTCGAGAATCGATTGTCGGCTATAGAGATGACTCTTGCGAAAGAGATCATTTGAGCTCTCCGAAAAGACCCGAGAATACCGCGACCCCAGTCGTGATGAGCTATACGAAGCCAACACCGACAACCGAATGTCGATAGCAAAAGTGTAGCCGCTTTCGTCAAGTGTCGTCGACTCGCTTTGTTCCTCTGTATTGACAACAGTTTCTGTTTACCTTTCGAGCTTGACAGTGATTCGAGCACTGCGCCGTCGAGTTTGATCGTATCTGTTATTAGGAATGAGAGTTGGATACGTTTTCTACGGATTCCAAGTTGTTGAGAGAGGGACGGTTTTTGTAGTCTCTCTTCTCTTTCTTTCTCCAGTTAATAGACACCTTAGAACGCTGTCTCTAGTTCAAGTTACCGACTGAGAGATCTCTACAACAGTATCGAAGCAGCTCAAGACATCCTCTCGTGACTGAGATGAAAACAGTCAACACGGAGAGTTTTCAACAAGATGCGATTACTCAACAAAAGATTCCCCCTCTCTCGAAAGCCAACTGAACTAAACGTCTACTTCCATCCTACTGCAAGTCTCGCAATACCACGACCCTTCGGGAGGAGTCGCGATACCGACACAAACAAAATGGTACTGCAAAACATCACGATTTCGATCAGCGAACCCCTTTCTG
The DNA here is from genome assembly GCA_016617785.1 of Sporobolomyces roseus. Lineage (NCBI taxonomy): Eukaryota > Fungi > Basidiomycota > Microbotryomycetes > Sporidiobolales > Sporidiobolaceae > Sporobolomyces > Sporobolomyces roseus. The sequence continues at coordinate 1,601,342 of JADILM010000001.1, forward strand.
TGCGCGAGAGAGAGAAGAGAGAGCGAGAGAGAGAGACGTACCCATTCAAATTTACATCCCGCACTGTCACAACCGATCATCTCTTCATTATCCTCCAATCCGCAGAAACAGTGAACTCCTTGTTCTCGTAATGCTTGCACCTCATCGTCGTCGTCGAGCATCGGAGGAGGTGCAGCTTTGAACGAAGTACGACGGGTTCGAGTCGACCGGAGAGGACCAGTAGTGAACGGAATAGGCGGCGAGTTTATTTCGCTGCGAAAGTGCAAGATCACTCGAGTCAGCGAGTAGTACTAGAGAATCCTCTTCAACGGGGATGGATTCGAGCGAAAGTGAAGAGCTTACAATTCATCCTCATCCTCATCATCATCGTCATCCTTCTTCTTCTTTCCTTTTCCTCTTCGACTCTTGCCTCCTCCCCTCTCACTTTCGACACCTCTCCCACCTTTCTTTCCTCCAGTCTTCTTTCCTCGACCTCCCGAGATCTTCCCTCCAGCGCTCATCAAATCCTCATCTTCTGTCGATTCCTCCGCTTCGTAACTCGACGAAACCCCTTTCTTCCCTCTCTTCTTCGTCCTTCCTTTTCCACCACCTGCTGTACCTGCAGCTCCTCGTTTCTTTCCTGTCTTCATCTTCTTCTCGGTCTCTTCCTTCTTCCGATCCGATAGTATAACTGCCAACTCTGCTTCGCTTATACCAATCCAACAGATTCCGTCTTTCGCGAGATTCGCTCGACGATGACTCGAAGCTGCATACAGAGGCTAGAATCAGTTCGTTTCGTCACTTTCCGTGAGAAGAAGAGAAGTTTTGGACTCACGTAGATAATCCAAGCACAACCACTCGAACACATCTCGCTCATCCTTGAACACCTTCGGTTGTCCCCCGTTCGTCCAATCAGCATTCTCATATCCTCCGAAACCACTCAATACTTTTCCCCTACCATCGACGAAAGAAGCATCGATATCAACATTCGACTGCGACAGACGAAGAGAGAATAGAACGTACTGCCTCCTCGCATGCCTCATCAAACAATCACTGTAATAAGCTGAAGAATGGACGAGAGTCCTCATCACCGGTAGATTCCTCCTCTCCACAAACCACAAATCGAGGAAAGTGATCTTTCCGTTCAAACCTCGTTGACCGACGGTTGCGAAAGCGACGCCATCGTTGCTGGAGAAACTTCTGGGTAGCTTGGATCGATCCGCGTTCGAAGCGGGCTTGTAGACGAATCTGCACGGGAAGAAGACCTTCGGTTGATGCCCAGGATCCTCTTCTTCTTCCTCTGTTGCTATATGCCCATCGCAGTGTATCGTCAGTCTCCTTCTTGTCGCGCCTAGAAGAGGAGAGAGCGATCGAGAAGCTTACAGTGATTCCCATTCAACCAATCCAACCACTTCTCTACCAATTCCCTCGTCCAAACATCCGCAATAACCAAGAAATCTCTGTCGTGACCCTTGAACCTACCAGCTCCACCGCTGTACAGGAGTCATCCTCGTCAGCAGCGACGCAAACGAAGGTTGACGAAAAAGCGAGATAATTTACCTCCCACCTCTCTCCAACTCGACATCAACCGGAGAGGAGTATTCCTTCAACATGTAACGCAGGATATCGGTAAGATCCTGGCAATTCTCGAGCGTAATCTCACTGCACAGTAAAGGAGAGAGCTGATTAGCAACTCGTCGTTTCGAAGAAGATAGAGAAGAAAGCTTACAATTGAATGTCTTCCATTACCTTCAGATACTCAAGTTGACCCTTCTCGTATTCGTACGAGTGAGGTTTCCATCGACGATTAACTCTCGGTTTTCGTAGGTCGTCCGCGAATTCCTCAGGAGTTCTGATGCCTTTCTCCCTCAAAGCTCCAACCGATGTCAATCCTGCCACACTCTCACCAGATCGTCAGCATCCGATCACAAGGAAGAGCTCAGAAGGTACTGCTCACCGATTCCAGGAAATCTGATCATTTTCATCTTCTCCTCCTGATAAGTTGCAGAGCCTTTGATTTTCTCTACTCCCCTCACCCCTTGTCAGCATGATCGATGAGCACATAGATCGAGACGAGTAGACTGACCTGCTTCACCAACGATACCCCCTTCAATGATCATCTGCGAAAGATCGAAATCGACCGGACGATTGATCTAAAGTTTCATCTCGACTCTTTCGTCAGCTTCGAATCAAACAAGCGAGAATCAGGTACGAACTCACATCATCCTGAAACCTTTGTACTTGATACAGAGCAACCAACTTCTCATCCGTCCTGATCGCGAAACGCCCAAGATCCTCTAAAAAGAACAACGTCTTCTTTTTCTTCTCGTCGCCTCCGTGCAGGTTCGCTAAACCATATCGGAACGTCAGCTCACAGTTCTCGAGCTAGTGAGGAGAGTAGAGATACTTACCTTCGTCCATTGCGATCGACGCATGCTTGACTGATATTCCATCAACGATATCTCGATTCTTCGACAGGAGATAGCCGTGAGGATTCTTCAGAACCTCCAGGTCCCGCCAAGCTACGTGGTTCCACTTGTCTGAACTCATAAGCGCTTGTAGTAGAGTTAGAGTTGATGAAGTTTGAGGAAGAGAGAGGAAGAGAGAGAGAGAGCTGTGCGTTTCGATCGGCTGCGAGTGGGGTGAAACATTTTCGTTCCTCTCACTCTCTCTCCTCCTCCTCATTCCTCTGATGTACAGCACAAACAGTAATTAGTATTGACGGATACAACAAGAAAAAGCAAAACCAAAAAAGGGAGAGCGAGTAAAATAGTTTCAAACGAAGACGTTTCCTCCTGCTCCAGCGATTCGAGCTCGCATTTCGTTTTGTTCTCGAGTCGGAAGCTTTCCTTGAGGTCGAGTGAGGGGTCTATCAACGACGCATGTATATCAGCAATCTCCTCTTCGACTTGGAAGACATAGAGCGCAAAACTCACTCATCAACAACAGCTTTTCGGGTTCCGATTTCAGGCAAAGCGAATTCATCCTCCAAGAGCTTCTCGTCGAGCTGAGCGAATAAGAACGAGAGTCAGTGTCGACAATCGAGACGAGAGATGGATAATGAGAGCGAGGACGTGAAGGAAGCAGTCCGGAACGTACCTCGACGAGTAACCTCCTCTCGACCTCTAACATCTTCTCCGCTTCCTTAACATCAAAAGCTTCCAACAAGTCTTGTCGCTTCTGTGCGAGGATCTTCGCTCGTCGGAAGGCTGCTCGTTGTTTGTAAAGCCAAAGCTCCGAGTTTCGCTTAGCGTACTTGGCTCGATTCGCTTTCCTGGGTCGGAGACGCTTGTGATCTTCTCGTCGTTTCGGAATCGGACGACCGTAAACCGTGTTCTCGTGAGCGGGAGAAAAGAGGTGAACTCCTGTCTTTCCTCCGAGGATACCGGCCATCAGAATGAGAAGAGCAGAACCTCCATCGCGATGATCGAGTCGTCCGCATCCCTCGCAGGCGGTACTTCGATTGATGATGTGACCATCGACGACAGATTCCGGATGAAAGATACTAGAGTGAAGAAGGAGAACATCGATCAGTAGTTACTCGAGGTAGGATTCGAACGTTGAGAGCGAGACCTCACCCTCCAGCGAGGCAGAAGGAGCAAGATTGGGAAGTCCAGAACTCGTTGATCAAGAAAACGATATAGGTGATATCCGGGCGTTTTCGCAAACATCGGAAAAACATTTCCATGATAACTCGATCCTTGTTGTGTCCTGACATTCCACTCGAGTTTGGAAGATCATCCGCTCCGTCGAAGATGGATAGTCGCCAAGTCCTTCCCTTCCTCCAAGGCATCATCGAGTTGATTTGAATCGTAATGAGTCGTTCTAACTCCGATTCCTCCTTGGCTTTTTGCTGTCGACCGTAGCTCTTGATTATCGAGGAAGTACGTCCGAAACGAGTAGACAGAGGTGTGTTTGGATTGCGTGAGTTGTAGTCTTCGATCGATAGTTTGGCTGCGAAAACGCGAAGATCATAAGTTTCGTCGTAGTCGAGAACGAGAGAGAGAGAATCGGAGCTTACCACCTTGCGCGTCCTTGTTGGGATCTGTATCGAGTAAGCTACATCAGTCTCGAGAAAGTAGAGAGAGCGGAGACAAGAGTGTGAACGCACGAGTGTTAAGTTGACCTATTTCTCCGACGAGTTTGTCAGAACGGTCACGAGATGATAGAGGGAGAAGCGAAGCTCACGATAGATATCATCCTTCTCATTAACCCCAGTCAACTCCGAAAGATTCGAGACTACTTTCGATCGAGTTCTTTGATCGCCAACCACTCGATTCCTCCTGAAGAGATCCCTATATCCTTGCTTCTTCTGAGGATCTAACCAACAGCCAGCGACGTGAACAACGTTTCCTCGATCGACACCGTAAAACATCGTATCTTCGTTCTCGTTCTCGTTCTCGTTCTCGTCTCGCGTCTCCCACTTCAATCGTTCTAGATTTTTTTTCATCAACTTGGTATCGTTCAGCATCTCCTTTTGCTTCTTCGTCGTCGCCTTCCAAAGAGTTGTACTCCCGTTGTCCGGATCTTCAAACTTGAGATCAACGAGCAGAGGATCAAGTTCCGAATTCAACCAGAACTTGGGTTCAATGTGTCGACTCAAGTCGAGAACGTCGGATTCGCTGGCAGACGAGTTGGTAGATGGTGAGGAATTGGTAGATGATGAGGAATCGGAAGATGAGGAGGAATCGGAAGATGAGGAGGAATCGGATTCGTCGAGATCAGGGCGCGGTGTTCGAGCGGCGATCCAGTAAGCGCGTGACTGAGACCAGTTTCGGCTGATCGTATCGTTCGATCGTTTGGTTTCGTTCGGAGTAACGTGCATGAGGGACTTGACGTCTCGTAACGCCTCTTGGAATTTCGGTTGTCTCTGAGTTGCAGGCGTCTTGAAGTTGTCGTCTATAGTCCTCGTGACTTCCTGAACTCCTTGAGGGTTCCACGTGACGTAGTCTCGATGAACGACTAACTTCTCGATCAAATCGACGAAAGTCAAGGCAGCTGCGAGAATCAATCGATAGATTAGCGTCGCGATCTCGATCATTCGAGGAAGATAAGAGCGAGCTCACTGTCCTTAGGAAGCTTATCGAGCCATCGAGCGTCTCGATAGAGCAGGTTGATCGTAGTCAGAGTAACGATGAAACTCCAAGGAAGGTAGATACCAGGTCGATCACATCCAAAGAGGAGGTTCATGAATTCTGCACGTAGGTGATTGATGACCTTCTTGTAGTAGTCTCTCGTTCCGGTCTTCCCCTTCTCGACTATGATGACTGATTCGAAGATCGTGCGAACCGAATGACAAACTTTCTCGCTTCGTTTCTTGTTTCTGGGTGCAAACTTGACAAATCCTTCGACAGGTTGTTGATAAGCGACATCGAAGGCTGAAGCAGAGGCGAGAGGTTCGGAGGTTTGAAGGCGAGGATAGGAATGAGAGATCGTTGCGATTCGTTGTGCCGGAATCAGTCGGTGAAGACCGTTGATCTTTCTTCCTGGAAATCGTCGAGATTGGTCGTACTCATCGGAATCGAGCGCAGGTGTCGAGCGAGGAAGAGGTTGATCTCGCTTGCGGTTCTGACGATCGTAAGTCGATTTCGCGGTCTTCGGATCGAGAGATGAGTAGAATCGATGGGCGCTCGACTTGGCTCCATAGACTTCTTTCGCTTCGAGCCCTCCTCCTCCGATGGTTGTCGGATTCGATTGGTCAGGAGGCGGATTCGAAGAGCCCTTTCCTCCTCCAGCTTGAGGTTCCTTGACGATGTCGATCTCCTTCTTCGGTCCAGAGAGAGCTCCATCGGCCTCGATAGCTTGTACTGCACGAGTCATCGCTCGAGTCTCGTTCTCGTAGAGATTGTCGAGAGCTTGAACGAGAGGCGGCTCCGAACCCTTGGCGTCGGGAGTGACATAGTAATAGAGTAGATCAGGAGTGCATACACAAGCATCGGGGTCGAATTTCTGTTCGAACGAGAACGAGAATCAGTGATCGAAAGGAATCCCGAGGGAAAGAAGGGATCAAACGAACATGCTTGATCGTTCCGGCGAGTGCGAGAACCAAGAGTTTGAATCGTTCCATTCCTTCGTAAGCTTCAGATCCCAACTTCCCAGTCTTCAACTCCTTCAATAAAGTAAGAATCGAACGTTTGGCAGGCAAAACGGTACGAACTCCACCCTTGAGGTCGATAGGTTGAGTCGTTCTCACCTCGCGACCGGATCTCGTAGTCGCTTGAGGAGCATTCGTAGATTTGCGGAGGGCGCATGCGACGAATTCGACGAGAGTAAGAGGAAGAAGTCGTGCAATTCGTCGGAGAATCTCGGCAAGGGAGTTGGTAGCGTTGGTTATGTCGACGATTCCAATCTGAGTGAGAGGGGCATTGGGCGAAGTGGGGCTGAGAAGTAGAGTTTCGAAACGAGCTCGAAGGCGATGTCGAAGAGCAGGAGGGAAATCGGGAAGAGCGGTTTCTTGTTTGGTTTCTCGTGTCTCCCAATCTGGTGCTTCTCCGGATAGACCGTAGGCGATGAGATCGTTGATCAGGAGAGATCCATCCTTGTCCGATTCCTCGAGGAGCTTCCAGAGTTCGAGGGTACGGTGAGGGAGAGGAGTAGCGTTCTCGAGGGCGAAGATCGGGAACAACTGATGAACGAGTTGATAGATTTTAGGAATGCTAGTAGCGGGAGAGAGGAGGAGCGAAGTGAACAAGTCTCGAATCCATGCGTCGTCCTCGAGTTTCTTCGTCCAATGATTGAAACTCGCGACGGCCATATTCTTGATCGATGGTTCAAGTCGACCGTGGACGTCGGGCGCAGAGTACTTGTCACCAGATGCGGCATGACTGGCTTCGACACCGAGACGATACATGTAATCCCATGTCTGTGAGGCGTAGAAATGGTCAGCTTCGAATCGAGAAACAAGCGAGAGAGATGAACGAACCCCTTGAACATTCGGTCCCGGCTGACCGTTTCCCAGCTTCACACGCTCGCGGAACACCGACTCCATTCTTCCCTCGATCTTCTCAACTTTGAGCTCCAATTCGAAGAACAAGCTTGGAGAGCGCTCGAGGGCGAAAGCGAGACAGAGTCCCCAAGCTTCGTTGCCAGCCTCGAGTTCTGGAGTCATCGTAGCACGAATCCACGAAACGGCATGAAACATCGACTCGTCGCTCTTCATGACTGATCAAATGCGGAAATCGGAATCAGCGGCGAGAAACTAGAGGAGCGATGCGAGAAAGAGCGAGCGTACCTTTCGCAGAGTCGTCTGTAGGTAGTAACGAACTGTATACCGTCGTTGGAGAACGTGGAATCGTTCGCCATCGATTCTTGAGATCTTTCAACTTCGTCGAGTTGAGACGAGGCGGATCGGGAAATTCGGGAGGAGTGGTAGGTTCGATCTTGTTGCTGTCATCGATGAGGTCGAGCTGCTGCTGAAGAATTTTGGCGGCGGGAGTTCGTTCTCGGTGGAAAGGTAGATCTTTACCCTTGTCGGTAAGTCGAGGATCCTCGCGTCTCGGCGTGTCGTCAAGGTATTCGTCAGGAGGAGAACCTGGCCATTGCGATCGAGCGAGGTACTCGTGGTTGTGAGGGCGAGACTTGTCCGAGCAATTCGCTGCCTCGACTTGCTCGGCGATCTCCTTCATCTTTTCCGCTCGCTCCGTTTCAACCTTCTCCTCCATCTCCTCGAACACACGCTTCATAAGATCCTCCTTGTTGAACTCCTTCCCATACATCGTACCCTTGGTCGTTTGCTGAAGTCTCCAAAGTTTCTTGAGATCCAATGTTTTGAGTTCCTTCGATTGAGGGAGTTTCGATCGGTGATTCTCCCATTCCTTCGAGTATCGTACGATGTCCTCCTCCTGCGAATTGTCGATAGCAGCGCCGTAGAGAGTAGTTTTCTTCAGGAAGAAGTCGAGGAGAGGGGCGTGATCTTCTTCTAGGAGAGTTTCCGGACTGATTCCATCGGGTTTGAAGTACTCGTTACCGCAGAGGAGCATGACGGCACTAATGACGTCCGGAGAGAAGCTTTTGAAGAGGGTGGGGACGAGTTCCGGAACATGGATCAGGCGTTTGGACTGAACGAATCGTTGCTTTTCGGAATCGAGAGGGGGAAGGATTGGGGATCCAGCGGAAGGTTGAATCGCGTTTTCGAGATAGGAAGTGCGACCAAGTCGAACCTTCTGAAGGATCCAGTCGAACCACGAGAGATTTCCGGTTCCGAATTGATCGTTATCGACGAGAGTCGAAACCGTCCGATCGGACGGGTACTTGAAGTCGGCGGCGGTACCTCCGTTGAAGTAGGCGCAGTGTTCCACTTCGGGATCATCTTGGGGACGTTGGAGAGGATCAGGATTCGTAACGGAACGGAGGAGCGATTCTCCTTCTCGGTTGGCGTAAGTTATTCGGATTCGGGAGAGGTTGGCAGAGGAGACGAGTTTGGTAGGATCCTAGAAGAGGAAAGAGGAAAGATTGTCAGCGAACGATCTCGAAGGAGGGGTAAGATGAGAAAAGGTAGGAGACTGACGAGGTCAAGACGGGTACCGGGAATCGGGAATACAGCGAGATCCAATTCCGTGATACGTTTGCGTTGGGGAGCTGAGTGAGTATCATCAGTGAGGTGCTGAGAGGGGTGACAAGTGAAGGGGAGAGTCGAACTTACTAGCTGGTTTTTCGAGGTTGCCTTGCTCTCCTGGATCCTCCTCTCCCGCTCCTCCTTCTCCCTCTCCCTCTCCCTCTCCCTCTCCCTCAGTTCCCTTCATCATGATCGGTCCACTAGCTCCTCCATCAGCACCTACTCCTCCATGATCCTCGCTCTCCTCCTTTCCCGCTTCCCCACCCTCGACCTCCATTCCATCGATTCGATCTTTCGATTCTCCCTCCATTTCCTCCACTCCCTCCATCGGCTTTCCACCGATCAAGTCATCTCTCGCCTCGTCCAACTTTCCCTCGGCCCCATTCGCTGATTCGTCGCCCTCCAGAACAATCTTCTCGGCACCCTGCAGATCCTCGTTTCGTTCTTTCCAACGCTTTCGCTGCCTCACATTGTTACTCCTGCTTCGTGACTGAGCAATCTCCTTCTTCTTCTCCTTATTCTCCTCCTTTCCTTTGTCGTGACGCCGTTTCAACGCTTGTACTCTGATCCGCTCCTTGTCTGTTTCCAGCTTATCATCCGGTCGAGCAGGACCTTCGACCAAGTAATCATGATGGGAACCGGGAGCATCGGCTTCATTTTCGTTGATGTCTTGAATGATAGCTAGCTGGACTCGAGTTTGGCGCAATTGAAGGAATTCGTCGAGGGGTAGGTTCTGAAGGTTAGGAGACTCCATCATCTTCTCGGTAACTTGATGAACGATACCGCTGGTTTCGGAAACATAGTGAACGGGTCGAGGGGGTGGGACTGGGTTCGCGGGAGGAGTAGTAGGAGAGGGACGTAGGGTACCTTCGCGTATTCGATACATGAGTGGTGCGGAAATTCGGGCGACGATGGCCAATCCGAGCCTCATGATAGCTGGATAGATCTTGGTTCCACCCATGTTGAGTTGGAGGAGGGAGAGGGAGGTGAAGTGGGAGGTTTGTGCGGCTCGAAGGAAAAGGCAAGGGAAGAAGATTGGAAGAAGTTGGGAGGGTGAGAGTAGACTTGAGAGTGTTGGGTGAATGGGTAGTGAATGGTTTGAGCTACTAATCGGCAAAGCTCAATCGATGAAGGAGAAGAGGGAGAGAGGAGAGAGGCAAGAATTTGGAGGCCATCGGACTTGCCGGTTCAAAGTGGGTTCAAACGAGAAAGGGGCGCAAGTACAATAGCGACGGTGAATCGCGCTTTGTGGATTCATTAGCTGATGAGAATGAATAGTCGAGGGTTTGTTTGTGGAAACGCTTTGAGCGATTGCGCTCGTCGATGCGATTTTCGTCGCAACTTTCTTTCTGGCGGCTACAGCGGCACCAGCGAATAGGTAGATTCGTCAACGATTACAGAGGGACTGGATTGCCTCGAGCGAACGCAGTTTTTGAGCTCAGGAGTTGGGATTTACCAGGAGGGAAAGGGAAAGGAATCAGAATGGCGATTTTTGCAGGTCCTCACGGGATAGAGAAAGGCAGTGAGGTATGCGTATCGTATGGGAAAGGGTTCTGGGACAACAGGAGGAAGCAAGAATGAGTGAAGAAAAGCTGGCCGGCTCGAGTCAAGCGTCGAAGCAACGTTGCGAAGAACTCATTGATTACAATACCCTTCATTTTATCGATACCCTCTCTCCTTGTCCTGGCATATACCTCATTCGTCGATTCTTGACGTTGCATGTATTCTCCTTACCCTGGCGCACTGCAAGCCGACGGGGAGAGTGCAAGCGAAATCAACGAAGGAGAGCAAGAAAGCGGTCGAAATTGCCGCCTCTTTCGTCGACTTTTGCTGAACCTCATCCTCACTAGCTTCGTTCTGATCGTGGTCGCGAAACATCTTGAAATATGCTGAGATGTTGCGAAAATGACGATTTGGTCACTCTCTGCTCTTTTTCGCTTCAACCAACTCCACTCCTCTAAATCGATTAGACGCCTCAGCAATACACCCATAGCCTATAATCAACCTACTCAGGGCGGTCTACCTCGTCAAACCTCCCTCGAAGCCCGCCTGATGCGACTCCTTCAACTCTCTGTTCAAGATGGCTCAAACGAGTACCACAACGCTAGTACAACCACCTTTACCCTCCTATCCTACACTAATACCTCCAACTCAAGCTCCTACGCCTTCAACGAGCTCTTGCAGTCATGCAGTCAATTGGCTCGGCTCGAATTCGACTCTCAACTTGGAGCGGTTCAATCTCGCTGCTAGCTGGAATTTAGGTCTCGATCGTGGTGGTCAAGGATCTGTGAGCTCCTCCTCTACCTCCACGTAAGCTAAGATTGAGCTAATCGAGTGACGCGCGTTCAGGTTGCTACCCCTCTTTGCTCAATTTGTCGCAACATTCCACTTCGTCCCTTTCTCTGCCTCACTTGCGGTACCTCCACATGCGGGAAACTCTCCAACCACTCCCACTCTCATCAGCACGCTCAAAAGGAGAATCATTCACTAGGTGAGAAATCCCTCCCTCTCCCTTTTTTTCTCTTCTCTCTCTCTTTCCTTTTTTCTCCCCCGCTTCTCATCCGAGAGCTGATCCCTCCTTTGTTTGGATAGCGTGGGATCTAAGGTCTGAAGCAGTGTATTGTTTCGGATGCGAGGATTACGTTTCGAACCCTGTCCTGGCGAGAATCGCGAAAGCTGAAAAGCTGGGTAGGAGGGACTTTACGAAACCTGTCGAGGGTCCACCTTGTAAGTTACGCCCATCCTGTCGCATGCTCGCTGCATACTATACGTCTCCTCGACTGTGGAGAGATCGCTGATATAGCACGCCTCCTCATCTCACAGCCAAAAAGAGGAAAAGGACGAGAATGGATTTGACAAGGTTCACCTCGTCTGACCCATCGGATTCTTCCGCTTCGCTCCTCGCTGTTCCTGGTATGATTTCTCGAGAATACTGCTACCGGAGATGATCTTTATTGACTGCCGACCGCGCATCGTTCTAGCTCGAGGAATCCGAAATTTGGGAAACAGGTTCGTTTCGACATTGCACTTCCTTCCGCCTCGGCTGCTCCATCTCATCGTCTCGAACATCACTGACGATAGTGTATTCGATGATATCGACAGCTGTTACATGAGCGTAATCTTGCAATCTTTCTTCCTCAACCCATTCCTGAAAACCTATTTCCTGTCCGATCGACACAACCGATCTACCTGTTCAAGAGCGACACAAGGCGATCCTTGTATCTCTTGTGAAGTTGATGGACTGTTCTCGGAGGTGAGTTTGAAGGTCTTCATTCGCTTCAGACCAGAAAGCTGAATTCGATCCGTCCTGCAACACAGTACTATACGTCAGAGAGTCCGAGTCTGGCGCCTACAAAGTTCTTGCACGCGTTCTGGCAGAGCAGCTACGAAGCTCTTGGATACGCTCAACAAGATGCTCACGAGTTTCTCATCTCCAGTAAGTCTCCTATCGATGCGCGAAAGCATCCTCTCTGGACGCTGTCCAGCCATCGACCATTAGAAGAATCCTCCCTTTTGATCATCGCGCTGATCTCTTCGTCTCGTCTCTTTCGCACTCACCTTGCCCTACCGACAACCCTTCGAAGCGCTGTCCCTGTATAGTGCACACGACGTTCTCAGGCCAGCTCAGATCTCAAGTTCGATGCGGTCGATGCGGACACCAAAGCGAGACTTTCGAACCTTTCTTGGATTTGAGTTTGGATGTGAGGGATCGAGTGCTGGGCAAGGATCATAAGCGGATAGAGGAGTGCTTGAACAGGTACGCTGAGACTTCGCTATTTGCCAGCGAGAGAACGGGGAGAGAAACTGACTGCTCTCGACTTGTTCAAATATAGCTTCACGACGGCGGAGAAGCTGCCAGCGCAATACGACTGTGCTGCTTGTGGCAAACCTCCGGAGCAGGCAAGTAAGAGACTGAGTATCAAGGCTTTACCTCAGGTACTCTGCGTTCAGCTCAAGGTGCGGTCCCTGCTTCCCGTTGTCTCTACTCGAACATTGCGAGCTGATTCTCTTCACCACTCTCCTTCATACTTGTAGCGCTTCGAGCATACGAGTGCAGCGGGAAGCAAGATTGATACATTTGTCAAGTTTCCTCTCAACCTCGACATGGCTCCTCATTTGAGTTCAACTCTCGACTACCCTGCCGCTTCAAAGTACGTACCCTTCCAGCTTTCCAAAGTCTCGCGAACGAGTCTGACTGAGTTTGCTCGATGCCCGTAGACCGCCTCATCCTCAACAGTTCAATCTCATGTCGGTCGTCGCTCACGAAGGTTCCCTCAGTCAAGGTCACTACACGACCTACGTACGAGGTACCGATGATGTGAGTGCCTTGCGTCGCTACTCATAACTATCTGCGACGAGCTGACAAGTATACATGATGTAGTTCTTCCACATTGACGATGAAAAAGTCCGTCGAGCGGGATTGAGCGAAGTACTCAACTCGAAAGCTTACCTCCTTGTTTACTCTCGCATCTAATCTGTCTATACCTTCCTTCGCATCTCGTTTCTCCATCGTTTCTCTCCTTTCTAGGAGCAGCAGCATTCACGCAATCCTTCGCAAACGTTTCATTGGTCGTCGCTTTTTTCTTGGTTAGGATGCTCCCGGAGTGTATCAGAGTCGAAGTGAGGTCGAGACGAGGAGTATTCAGTGATGCAAGATGGAGAGGAGGTGAGAGGCGAATCTGGCGTTCCTATTGAGCGATCGGCGTATTGGAAGCTGTGAGAATCTTGTTGATAAAGCCTTGTAGCTGTCTAGCTAATTGCTGCTCGAATAGGATGAGTAGTGAGAGTGAGCTCTTGATCTCTCAAAAAGATTTAGAAATATTTAAACTTTCAGGGTTAGTCTCCTCCACTGCACCTCTACTCAGACAGAACCCAACGTAAATCAGATGGGTAAAGTACGCCATCGTAAACGAACTCGTACCGCTCGACTAGAAGCTACGGCCACTCCTCTCACTGGTCAAGATTCAACTTCAACTTCAACAACTTCAGAACCTTCATCCTCTACTACAAAACTAGCAGGACTTCAAAAGAAGGAACAGGAGATCACTAATTTGTTGGACAAGCTAAGGAGTAATGAAGCAAGGGAACGAGTTTGGGCTACCGTGAGCGATTCTCCCTACCTCTCGTTACGCTGCCTCTCTTTCAGTCTTAGCTGACTAACTGTCCCCTTGAATAACAGTCGACTCTATCCTCTCTCTTACTCTCGCTTCCACCAGCTCACATCCGATTACTCCTCTCTCGCAACTTGATCGGACTCCTCATTGAACGACTCTCCCTCCCTCTCCCTTCCAACTCCTCTTCTCCCGCCGCACCAAACGCCGATGATTTGACAGTAGCTGTCGAATCCCTTGGCACCCTCCGAAACTTGGCCGTTTCTTCCCCTCCTCACATCCTCTCTGAAATGCACAACAAACGACTCTTACTCCCTCTCCTCTCCTCCCACCTCCCTCTCCTCCTCACCTACCTCCCAACTCTCCTTCACCCCGCTCAACCTCCCGTCAAACCTTCCTTACCCGCAACTCCAGCAGATCGAACCCTATGCGATCTCACGAACGAAGCGAACGAGACTTTGAGAAGGGTGTATTGGGATTGGGCAGAGAACGTACTCGTCTTGTTGTGGTGTTTGGCAGAGAGTAATACGAAAATCTTGGCGAGTTTGAACGCTCAAGGAGATAAAATCGTTCAATTGATCATGGCTTACTTGGAGGAAGAACGATTGGGAATCGCTGAGAGTGCTGGAGTAACATCGGAGGAAGGTGGGATGGAACTTGATGGAGGAGGGAAGAAAAAGAAACTGGGAAAGAAAGAGAAAGAAAAGGAGAAGAAATCTCTCAAAGTTCCTCTTTTCGTCGCTGTAGCTGCTGGTAAGCTACCAGCCTCTTTTCTACTTTCCGTACGATTGACTACTAATTTTGTGTGACTTGTCTTTGCAGCACAAACGCTTCACGCATTCGTCTCTTCGAACCCTGCTTCAAACACTCATCTCCTCTCCGCTCCCGGATCCGACACTTTCTCTCCCGTCCTCTCTTCACTCCTCTCGATCCTCCTCACTCCGACCGCTCCCACTTCCTCAAACCCGACCGAGTCCTCCGAGTTCTGGACTCAACTCAAAGTTCTCTCATTCGGTACTCTGTTGGAATTGGCGAAGGGTAAAAGTAAGAGGAAAGATATTGAGCAAGTTCGAGAGATCCTCAAGGAAGAGAGCGCGAAGAAGGTCTTGTTGGAATTGGTCGCTGGTCAGGAAGGTAGGTTGGACAAGTGGGTCAAGGAAGGTGGGAAAGCTGCTAGTGAAATCGTACGTTTTCCTCTCGCTTCTTTTACCTCATCGTCTATGAGATTCATGCTGAAGATGAGGATTGGTAATGTATAGGATCCTACTGCACCTCCAGCACCGGTTCCCGCTCCTAATTCACCTCAATCCCGACTCACTTCACTCGAGCGTCAAGCTCAAACTCTCCAACTCGCTCTCGAAGTCTTGTCAGAATACCTCGCATCGGGACTTTCGACTCCCGGATCAGGCGAGATCGAGGCAGGAGGAGGCGAAGATGAGGAATGGGGAGGAATCTCGATGGATGTTGAGGAAGGTGATTTGATGGATGAAGATGATGATGCTATGGGTGACGAAGCGGCGACTATCGTACCTGAGGGAGACGGTGATGAGGATGGTGAAGAAGACGAGATGGACGGTGATGAGATGTTGGAAGATTTAGCTAATATCGCCGGAGATTCTTCGGACGAAGATGAAGATGAAGATCTCGAAGCGAACGGTGGATCATCGAAACTCTCCCTCACTTCCTTACCGCTTCAACTCCTCGCACTCACTCAAGCAACTTCACTTTCCTTCGTTCCCTCAAGTTCATTCGCCTCGACTCCGGAAGGTGCTGATCCCACATCAGGTCTTATCTCTACTTCCGCGTCGACCTCTTCTACTCCCTCATTCCCAGCAGCTCTCTCAGCCCTCTCTGAAGCATTAACGACAATTCACGTCCGAGCGATCGAAGCTCTCAACAACCTTTTCGTCGCTCTATCAAAAGGGAAGAAGTTGGTCAGGGGCAAAGGAAAGGAGAAGGAGATGCAAACGGTGTTTGAGAAAGCGTTGGAAGGGATGCATGCTGCTTTGAGTGCGCAAGACGGTGCTGTCAAGAAAGTTGAGAAGAAACAGGGAGCTGAGGAAGAGGTTGATGAGGTTGAGGAGAAGAGAGAGGAGTTGGTCTCGGCTAGTGCGGGAGTCGTTTGGGGTTGTACGAGAATCGGTCTCGACGAAGGAGGCGCTCTCGTGAGTAACCCAACTTTACTGATTCAGTCGGTCTGTTCCTCAGTGTCGTTCCTTCTCGCAGGTCGTCGGTCCCTCAACTACTCCTTTCCTCATTCAACAAGTCTACAACTCTTCATTCGCTTCGGCTCCTACTCCTCAAGGTGAAGCTATCCGAGTGCGAGTACTCGGTGCTCTCGGTTGGATCGGACGAAGACAAGGTGTTCCCGTTGAGGAGAATGCGGTAGGTTTCATCAGTCTCTTTCTTTGGCTGTATCGCGGCTGATCCCTCGCGTCGATTCTCAGCAAATCGGTCAATTCTTCCTTTCCCTCCTCCCCTCTGCACCCGTCAAAGGTGCTCCCTCGACCCCCTCAACATCTCCCTTGACTCCCGACGCACTCTTGCAAGTCGTCGATTCTTTCATCGATCTCTACGCCGACGAAGAACGAGAATACGATGTCCCAAATTTCCGAACTGGCGGAATGTTGCCTCTTCTCGAGACTAGTATCGGTGGTGTACGAGCAGCTGTACGTCTACTTTTTCTCACTTTGCTAGATCCGAACTAACGTGTTAAGTATTTGTGCAGATCAAGAAGATTGATCGTAAAAAGTTCCCTGAATTGAGGTTGCGAGCGGATGGCGCTCTCGAGAACTTGGTCGCTTTCGTACAGTACAGGAAGGATCTCGTCAAGAATAGTAGATAGAAGGGCTTGAGTCATCATTGACCTGAAACGCGATCTAGTACAAGCTCTCTATGTTCTGCATCTCCGGATTTGAGTTTCGTTGCGCGTTGCGACTGCCCTTCCTTCGATGACCCGCTGTCGCTGCTTACTATCGCTAGCTTCTTTGCGTCGTTGTGATAAGGAGAAAGTACAGATTCCCAGAAATCTCGAAGGGAGGATTCGCTTTCGACTTTTGTCGATTCCGGAATTATACTTTCCCAACTTTCGCGTCGAGTTTGGACGACAGTCACAGGGTGGAACTTGCTCTACTGTTGATCCGTCATTGTAAGTGGATTGATCGGAGAGTCCTTGTTGAGAAGGAGAGTTCGACACGCTCCATCGCGACGAGAAATTCGTCTACACGAGCTGGCCAGCTCGATCATCACCCGAGAGGCTCTTCATCCTCTGACGCCTCAGCTGCTTGACAACGAACGCTTCGATGCGTAGCTGAATCAGAACAATAAGTTCGTATGAAAATTGAGCTTCGTAAAATTGCGATTGAAGTTGCATTGCGACGTAACGAGAACAGAAGGTAGCGATGGGTAGAGAGAGAGTGTGGTATAGAGAAGAGTGTAGAAATCGACGAAAGGAATTACACATCGAATTTGACGCCTTGAGCTAACGCAGATTCGTTTGACCAGTTCATCGTGCAACTTGACCATCGCACGTATTGCTTCCAAGCATCTCCACCACTCTCGCGGCCCCATCCCGTTGAGCCGTTACCGGGAGACGTGAAACAGGCGGTTATCAGCAAGCAAGGCGACGGAAAACCGGAGAAAAGCGAAAACGGCTCACCTCCGAAGGGCGCACCGATCTCAGCACCGCTACTCCCAGCGTTTACGTTAACTATACCGCAATCACTCCCTTCGGGTCCAATGAACTGGAAAGCTGCATCCATATTGCGAGTGAAGAGCGCGGAGCTAAGTCCTTGCTCGACGCTGTTGTTCAGCTCGATAGCCTCCTCGAGAGTCTCGAACGTCGATACATAGAGGACTGTCAAGAAGCGTACATATCAGCATCAAAGTTATCGAACGAAAGAGAGAGAGAGAGAGAGAGAATGTCGAGTTTCAAGTCATGTCAAGCTCGAACGAAAGACAGAGCGAAACTCACTCGGCGCGAAAGTTTCCCTCTGCATGACCTTGCACTTCTCCTTATCCCTGACGAGAATGATAGTAGGCTCGACGTAGTTGCCTCCCGAAAGTTCTCCCTTCATCTTGACGACTTTGCCTCCGACCAAAACTTCTCCACCTTGTTCTTGAGCCTCCTTGATCGCCGCTTCGTAGCGCTTGACGGTATCGGCGGTGTGGACAGGTCCGACAAGAGTGTTGGGGTCGAGAGGGTGACCCGTTCGTGCCGAAACTGATTTGTAAGCTTTGATGAGACTTTGAATGAATTTCTCGGAAATCGACGATTGGAGGAAAAGCCTTCGAGTCGAGGTGCATCGCTGACCACTAGTACCGACAGCAGCGAAAGTGATCGCTCGTAGGGCGAGATCCATATTGGCGTCGGCGAGAACGATCGCAGCGTTGTTTCCTCCGAGTTCGAGCAGACTTTGTCCGAATCGACCAGCGACCTTCATACTGACTTCGCGACCTCGAGCTTCTGATCCAGTGAACGAGAGAAGGTCGACTCGCTTGTCGTTGACGAGTGCTTCTCCGACGTCTCCTCCTCCGCAAAGTAATCCTGAAAGAGCTCCGTCAAGCTTGTTTGCTGCGAGTACTTCTTGGATGATCTTGGTCGTGGCGATGGCGGTAAGAGGAGTCGTGGGAGCAGGTTTCCAGATCGTAGCGTTTCCGGTAATGAACGAGAGAGCCAAATTCCATCCGTAAACAGCGACCGGGAAGTTGAAAGCAGTGACCTAATCTCGCGATCATCTGATCAGTGTCGACGACTGCGACGTGATGTCAAGCGTGGAAAGTAGGATGCTTACGACACCAACGACTCCCAAAGGATTCGCAACTTCAGTAATAAAATGCTTTTCCCTCTCACTCGTGTAAACCGTTCCCCCGATCGATCGACTCAATCCAACAGCGAGATCACACTCGTCGACAAACTCTTGAACTTCTCCCTTTCCCTCACTCAATACTTTTCCCATTTCAAGCGAAACCAATTTTCCGAGACTGCGAAACTTAGAATACCTTGTCAGCTCGTCGTTCTTCACTGAAACTGATCAAGAGGAAGCAAAGCTCACTCGTCGATGTTATCATTCAAAGCAGTTCGAATCTGCCTCAAAACTTCTCCTCGTTTAGGGGGAGCGACTCCTCTCCAGGATTTGTACGCCGCTCTCGACGCCTTCAAAGTCTCTTCCACCTCTACACAAGCTCGAACAGTTTCGCATCAGCACGTCTCAGAAGAGAGCATGAGGGTACGGAATTTACCTTGTGGGGTAGCAGATTTAACGTTACCTAACACATCTCCCGTCGCTACGTCGATAGATTGTTGAATAGGCCCTGATTGCGAAGCAATACTCAGTTAGCTCCAAATTATACGAGCAAGCGAAAAGGCAAACTCACCTGATCCAGTCCACCTCGTGTTGAATACTCCCGGAATATCACTACCATCCGTAGGAATGTTTAGCGAAGAGAGAACAGAACGAGCTTGAGTTGATAAAGCTCTTCGGTTCGCAACAACAGTCTTCAAGCGTAGAGATAACATCTTTTGGCGATAAGTGGGGGGGAGAGGAGAAGGGAGAGGAAGGAAAAGGGGACGGTGTCCCGATAAGGGGTAAAGAGAGGGGGAAAGAAAGAAAGAAAGAAAAAGATAGGGGTCGCGACGACGGCGACGAAGAACAGCGTTTCCATTCCACAAAAGTAAAGCGTATATAGACAGGTAGGTGTGTTGATACATGATTAGGAGAAGAATAATAAATACGGAAAGGAAAGTTCATCACTCGCTTAGCTCAGTCCAATCTCGTCACGAATCGATTCGAACCAAACCCTGCTGATCCAGTAGGACTTGCTGGCGTTGGCGTTTGTTGATGAGGTGGTGGTGGAGGGAGAGGAGCGGTTTGTGAAGTGGGAGGGGCGTGAGAATGGTAAGATGGAGGAACTTGTGAGACGTTCGAACCAGACTCGTAACGATGCGAGTCACCTTCTAGTGACTGTCGAGAGTCGAGAGGTGCGGGAGGAATCGGTTGTGACATTGATCGACTAGGTTGATTCGCCATACCAGCACTGTTTTCGAGAAATTAATCAGCTTTTGACTCGTTCGAAGAGATAGACAGTAAGACTCACGGCACAGATCCAGGTCTGCCTACTCCTCCCATACTCATTCGATTCTTGTTGACTTGTAAAGGTCTCGTGTCAAAACTAGGAGTAGACTGCATCTCTTCTCCTCCAGCTCCATAGCCCTCTTGCGCTTGTTGTACAGCCCCGATAGGAGCACCGCTAGACCTCCAATGACGAGCGATCTGTTCTGCATCCGAAGGGCCACCGTCGGGAGAAGGATCGAACCCTGGTGAGCCAGGACCAACGTTGTAACCAGAAGGCGCGAAAGATCGACCTCCATTGACGTTGATACCAGGACTACTACTCGCCATTCCTCCTCCTCCTACAGGTCTTCGGAAAGCTCCAGCTGTGATTGTTCGTTTCCCATCACTCGCAGTCGAGGCATTGACCGAAGTTCCGGTTGGGGTGAAGTAACCCGAAGAAGCAGGAGTCGAGTCCCCGTAGATGCCGTTACCTCCTCTCAAGTTGGGTGAAGGTGCAGAAGGGATGAACTGGTTCGAAGGGGCTTGACCGGAGACGACGAGATCTCCATGTTTCGATCCTAGACTCGATCCCATCTGTGGTCGAATCGAGATAGGCTGACGAGGGTTTCCGCTTGCGCTACGAGGAGTGATTGGTCGAGGTTCGAATCCAGAGGGAGCTGGGAATTGAGCAGTCGAAGGGGATGAGGGATTTGGTGCGTGAAGAGGTGAAGGTAGAGGGAGAGGGACGACAGCAGGGGGAGAAGCGATGATAGATGTGGATCTCGGTCGAGAAGTATCAACGGGGGTCATGGGGGTCGGAATGTCTTGAGGGGGAGGAGGAGGAGCAGGAGGTCCCGCTAAGAGAGGTTGATATTCGCGAGGTTGAGTTTCTGTCGGTTTAGCGAGAGGGGCGGGTTCGTTGCGGATAGAATCAATCGAAGGTGCCGATTGAACGTCTGCGGGAACATCGGGAGAGGGAATGGGAAGAGTTGATGATTGAGGAGGAACGGGTGAAGTTTCGAGCATCGCTTCACTTATCGTAGCTAGACCTTCTTCGCGACGAGGAGCTTGAGTAGTATTGTACGATCTCGAGGTCTCGTCTTGATCGGCGTCTCTGTACGCATGACCATTCTCTGAATCCTTCGCTCTCGCTTCATCTTCGAACGCTTGCTGAGCCTCCCTCGCCTCGATATCTCCATGTCCACCTTCACTCGACGGTGCTTCTCCGAGGTAAGCCAAACTTGTGCGGTTTGTACTCCATCCATCTTGAGGAGGAGCGAGAGCTGGAGTATTCGATTGATAACCGGATACAGGAGTATCGGGAACCTGATTCTGAGATCCAACGGGAGGAACAAGAGTCGAAGGGAAAGATCGAGTCGGTTCTTCTTTACGAGGAGTAGCTCCTCCTCCTCCTCCTCCAGAGAACGAGAGTCGCTGGAAATCGGGAAGGGGTTGGAGCTGTGGACTGGCGAGTGTGAGAGATTGATTGTTTCCTCCGTTCGTGCTGAGGTCGTTCATATAAGCGTAAACGTTCGTCTGAGAAGCGGAAGTCGAAGTACGAGGAGAACCTCCGTAAGGCGAATCGGCCGCGCTTCCTTGTTGAGCGAAAGCGGAGGAAGCTGGAGTTTGAAAGCTAGCCATAGATCCGTACTGATGATTCAAAGGGGTCGAAGGTGCTTCATGACCGAAATCTGTCGATCGAACTCCATTCTCTTCAGAGTATTGTGTTTGTTGTTGTTGAGTTTCGGACTCTGTGCCGTCTGTTCCATAAGGCTCTGATATTGGTGCAGGGTTGAAGGTGACACCTTGTAGGCAGCGTTGAGCTTCTTGTAGGAGGTAGCTCGTTCGATCGTAACCTGCGAAACGGGCGGCGTGAGGGGGGTTCTAACTTTCTCGAAGGTTACGTAACATACCTTCGTAGTGCACTCGAGGAGCTCCAGGCTGAGTGAGCTGAGTAGGTAGCTCGTCGACCATAAGTTTTCCTAGCTCTGCGATGATCGTCGTCTTTTCCGAGAGTTCGAGTAAAGCACCAAGTTTGAGGGAGAGTCCTTCTCGAATCGCTGAACGCTTGAAGTCTCCGAGTCTGTGAATGACACTGTATCAGTACGGGGATTCAGTCTAAGGAAAGAGGTGAAGCTAACCGAGTATCTTCAGTCAAAACGCTATTCTCTAATCCGACCATTTCATCCCTCAATTCCCTCAACCTCTGTTTCGCGGCTGGCAAATCCTTGTGTTCTTCCTTCATTTTCGATACCTACGAACAATCCTCTAATCAGTCACGAGTTATGGCAGAGCAAAGTTTCGAGATCCTCACTTTACGTTCTTGCGCCTCAATCTTCCCACCTTGTTGATCTCTCGATCTCCTCAAACTCGCCAAATTCTCTTCCATCGTTCTGATCTCCTTGAACTTTAATCTGTCTCCGCAAACCGCTCATTCAGTTCCGATTCGGGAGCTCTCGAAAGAGGAAAACTAACCGATATTGAGTGCTATGTTCAGCATAGGCGAGCTCTGCATGTGCTAGATAATCGTACAGTTGTGATATCTTTGCTAATACATCCTACTCGATCAGAAGAGGGATCAGCTTCCCCTCGATGGAACATTGCGAACTAGTCGACTCACTCCTAAATCGTCTCCCTCGTTATATCCCCAATCTAGAATAGCGTTTGAAGACCTCGACTGATCAGCGGATAATCGTTGAATGCTGTGTTTTCGAGAGAGTAAGGAATCAATTCGGTCATCAACTCTGATCTTTTGTTTTCGGGATCTTGTAGAAGGGCTTACCTGTCTATACTGCGTTTCTCTGAGGTGAGTACTTCGTGTAATTGCTTGAAGTCTCCCAAATTGACGTGAGGACTATGGGCTAAGAAGTTGCCGAGGAGAAAGAGGCTGGTTAGTAGCGAGCGAGGAGCAGCGGGAGTGGGCAGGTGCTCACCTATCTTGGTGAAGAACCCTGACATGTTCGAGGAATCGTGTGTTGTCAGAAGCGGTGAGCGAAGTGGGAGAAAGAGGGGAGAGAAGACTCTTGAAGATTCAATTTCGCAAAATGCGGTGCAAATTCAAACCTTTCCCGATTCGTACCTTCACCTCTCCCCTACGCAGTACGGGCTCTCCAGAATAGCAGTACAGTATAGTATCGGACGGAGAATGCGAACATCTTGAAAAAGTCACAAATTTTCATTTCTCATTTGCCCTTGCGAAACTGTTTCTACTCGTCCTCGTCCATATCTTTGTCCTCATCCTTCTCTTCCTTGTCCCTCAGAGTCAAAGCGAACCAACCCATTCCTTCCATCTCGACCTTGACCAACTCCGAGTCGTATTCGTCTGGGTAGCAGCACGCGAAATCAAGTTCTGGTAATTCCATACCAAACTCGCTCGCGAGTTTCCTAGCCTTGTGGATACCTCTGAGATTCATCTGATAGTATGCGTCTGCGATCGCCAGGTTGTACCCTTCGAGTAGGTAAGCGGAGAGAATCTTGATCCCTTTTTCAAACGAGTCGTTGATTTTGATGCCTGAACTTTGAGCGATTTGAGAGACTCGTCGAAGTTTGATCCAGTACGAGAGAGGATGTCGACAGATATCTCGTACTTCCCATCCTTCCCGATCATCAAACGTCGACATTTCGAACTGAGAAACGAGTAAGGAGTTCGAGGGGTCGAAGCGTCGTCCGATCTTGCCATAGATCGACCCGAGACTAAGTTGCTTGAGGTGGGGGAGACGTGAAGAGCCGGTGAGAAGGGGGACGAGAGTGTCCCAGTCGAAACCGAGAAGATCGCTGAGTTCGAGGTGGGTGAGAGAAACGAGTTGTGCCAAGGCAGATTCGAGTTCGGGCTGAGGGAGGAGGCCGTCGAGTCGGAGATGTACGAGGTGTGGGAAGGAAGCGATCGATTCTCCGATAGCTACGTCACGGTCCATAGACGAGAGGGAGAGGAAAGTGAGGGATTCAAAGATGGCGTAGAGTTCGAGGAGAACTTCGTCGAAAGTGATGTCAGGGTCGTTCGATCCGGGAGTCGACCAGAGGGTGAGGGATTCGAGGGAAGTACAGGCGTTGATGATTATCGATACCGCTAGATTCGTTACTCCAAATCCGTCAATCAACAAAGTTCTAATTTGAGGCAGAGTCCAGTTAATCGGGTTCTCCCAGTCGTCATAGATGTACCAATGACCGAGATTAAGCTTTGTGATAGACGGAATGTTTGCGATCCAGGATAAAGTATCTAGTTTGACTTCGAGGTCTTTTGCGACACTGACCGGAAGCTGAACGGTCCGGAGTTTGCTGACCATAGGGGAAGCGAGAGTGTTGGTTGGAATCTCGATGTACCATTCAGTCCAGAGTATCTCGAGCGACGGGACGAAGGAGAGGAGGTGGAGGAAGTCATCGAGATTGAGGGGAGCGATGTCGTCGTAGGCGGTGTACAACTCGAACTCGACGAGTTCAGTACGTTGAGCCAATTCAGGGCGATCATCGAGGGTACGAAGGAGACAGGAGAGTCTTGAAGGAGTTTCGATTCGAATTTCGCGATAGAGAGTTTTCTCGTAAATTGGAAGGAGACGTTTCGACGTGAGAGCACCTTTAGGTCTGTAGGTATTATGTGCTAGGTCGTAGATATGCTGGAGGATCTCGTTCGGTAGAGCTGAAAGGTAGTCCTGAGGATGACGAAAAGGAGATCAAGGAAAGAAGTGGAGACATAGGAGTGATGGGGCTTACCTTCCCTCCTTTTGTCCGTACTACAGACATGACTTCGAGTTGATCAAGAACACGAGCAAGTGAATGGTAGAGGAAGAAGGAGGAGCGACTTTCACTTCGATCTCGGCAACTCTTTCTTACTCCTCCAAACATGTCGTGGCTTTCCTCTCCCGCCTTAGCACCACCAGATTGGATCCTACCCGCTGCGCAACCCTTCGCGGATCGAATTGGGCTCTCACAACTAGGGCCGACTCTTCATCTCGCTTTGTACAGTTGTGTCACTTCATTCGCACTACAAAAGCTTAGTTCACTAGTCAGTCCATTATCGAAGCATTACCCAAAGACTAAGAGAAAGCAGGATGATTGGGATCTACACATCGTGAGCTCCTCTCTCCTCTCCTCCTCTTTCGTTTCTCCACTTCGATCCGATTCGACCTTTACTCCACTTCCCCTCCTCTGATTACCAAGCTAAACACACTCGTTCACTCCTCAGGTCGGTTGGGTATTCTCGTTGTTCGCGGCACCTTTAGCTTTCCATCTCCTTCGAAATCCTTCACCAGAATTGGGTTTCGATCCTTTGACGGGTAGCGCCTTGAGGGAAGAGCGACTCAGTGCTATCGCTGCTGGGTACTTCGTTTGGGTTCGTACTATCACTTACCATCGCATGTAGATTCATGGCTGATGGATGATGAGAGTCGAACAGGATACTTTCGTTTCGGCACTTCACATCAACAGTGCGTTCTACTGATCCCTCATTATTCAGATCTGGACATATGACTGATGAGGAGTAATGGTGATCGTTTCCAGCTCAAGGTTTCGGATTCTTCTTACATGGAATCGGATGTTGTATCGCTTTCTCGTTCACTCTGCGTCCTTTCCTCCTCTGGTGTGGGCCTGCATTCCTCATCGTAAGCTCTCGCCTCGTTCTACAAGTCGCTTTGCAGACCCGCCTGCTGACCTGTTTCTCGCCAACGCTATGTCAGTGGGAAGTTTCGACCATCGTAAGCTTTTCATTCCCTTCAGACAGTCAATACGAGCCTCTACTGATCCCTCCACCACCATGACAATGATTAGTTCCTCAACCTACATTGGTTCCTCGACAAAACCGGACGAACTGGTTCACTCCTTCAAATGATCAATGGTTTCTTCCTCGTGTTTGTCCCTTTCGGCACCCTTCCTCCCTTCGATCCCTACTCACCCCATTTCCTTTATAGCTCGGCGTATATTGTTTGTCGATTGATCTTTGGAGTCTACAACTCGTTCAAGTTGTTCAACTTGTTGTTCTCGACGAGTTCAGTCTTGACTAAAGCTACTCAAGAAGGGACTGGGTGGATCAGATACCTCTACCTAGGTACGCCCTGATCTCTTACCTGATCTGTAAAGAAGGAGTGCTGATCGGAAGGAATGACGAGTGTAGCGATCAATCTCACGATGAATGGTTTGAACTTTTTCTGGTTCAGAGCTATGTTACTCGCTTTGAGGAAACGGTGAGCTCTTGCTTTCTTACACTCATGACCATGAGGATAGGCTGATCATGATGCGGAGGTCGGGGTTCGTGTAGATTCGTGTCGAGTTCGAGTGCGGAAGCTAGAAAAGAACCAATCATGATTGATGGCAAGTTGCGATTGGGTAAGGGAGACAAGAAAGGACAGTAGGAGGTTTCGAGTGGCGATGAATGAGAGCGAGAGAGCAGTACATAGCAGGAATGAGAAGGGAGGTAGACGACACATCTTTCAACGGATGCAATCTTACGTATTTTGTAGTACTGTCTCCGGGAGGAGACTCGGTGAGACGCGGCAAATCACCGTGAAGACATCCTCGGAAGCGACAATCTTGCAGAGAGCTCGAATCATCCGAATGAACAGATTGCAAAGATAACAGCAAGATGCCAGTGGAGCTTCAAAAAAGGACAGAATCGATGGGTAGACGGAAATACGAAAGGTTCGAAATATGGAGCTACATGATATACGTATTGACAGAGTGGGCGAAGGCTACATGAGGAAAAGACCGAGAAGTAAGGAAGCGGATTAGTAACGCGGTAATGCGATACCGATTCGATTTTGCGATACATCCTGTTCACGTCCAGAGCACAGGTCAGCCGAGGCTCGGAGCGGGAAGGGAAGCGAAGAGAGACTTACGAAGATCATGAAGGTAGACTTTTCGAACAACGAAAGAGTCAGCATCGGAGTATTCAGGTCAGTTTTAGCTGAAAGACTCGAGCTCACCTTGAAGAAGATGTCTCCTAGCAACCAAGCATCTCCCAAGTTGAGGTTCTGTCCAATGATAGCACCCAAGCATCGTGTTGGATCGCTCGCGAGTGGTCCGAGGTTAAAGTCTATGTCCGATGGGACGTCAGCAAGACTCGGGTAGGAGCAGAGGCAAAATTGAGACGTACCGAGAGGATCGATGTACCATTTGCGAGAGATGAGTCGGTCAAACGTGAATGCGACTTTCGGAGGAGAAGCACAAAGCTTTGTGCGAAACGAAATTAACGTTAGATGCTATTCCCAGCACGAACGATGGATCATTGAGACTCACGAAAGAGTAGTAGCCGTTGTCTTCTTTACGAGACCTCGGAATGGAGGCCCAAAACTCGTCGGCAGCGTCGGGAGGAGCCTGATTTCTTGGAAACTCGTTAGCGGCACTTGAGGCAAAGTTGAGAGGTCGCACTTACGATAATGAGAGGAGATCCAGAGTCGAAAGCAAAGTTTGCGGCACCCCTCCATGCGTTACGGTTATTGGCCCACACCGACGCTGGATTCGTCGAAGGGATTAGCTGGACGGAATTGCGAGAGGAGAGACGAATTCGAGCTTACAACGTCCAATCATCCATAGAGTGCGGAACTGCTCATCGATAGCTTTACTGACTGGGTACCACTGAACGCCAGATTTGGCGTATCTTCGGTCGTAACCGTTGAACGAAATCTTGGATTGACCGGGATTGCGACTCAATAGGAACGAGAAGAACTCGGAACCTCCTTGTTGAAAGAGGGTGAAAGGGAATGCGTAGGAGCGTGCCGCAGAGTTGTCGCGGAACGAAAGTCCTACAACACTGTGATTTCAGAAAGTGGGTTTGGTTTAGTCGAGTCTCGAGTAATGAGTGGGCAAAGACAAGGATCAGAAAAAGGAAAAGAAAAGCTCACCCATCTGCGGCTCGAGAACTGACGGAACTTCCGATCGAACTCGCTGCGACGACGTCCTGAGAACTGACAGTGGCTTTACCGATAGTGACCGTGTCCCTCACGAGTAGACCGCTCCCACTCGATCCGCTCGACCATGTACTGATCACGTTGAACTTTGTTGCGGCTGCCGTCGAGCTCGCTGTGTAGTCGTATCGAGCTTTACCGTTACAACTTTGGTCGGTGCAAGTCGAGGCAGTCAATGCGAGATCAGCTGATCCAGTGTCGAAGTAGACGTTGAAGGATTGTGGTGGAGAGCCAACGGTGAGAGGACCCGACCAAACTAGGTACGAGGAGAATCAGAGGAGGAGAATCAGTTTCGAGCAAAACCTTCGATGAATTCAAAGCGAACGTTGACATACGAGACTGTCCATCGTCAGACAAGGGCAGTAAGGCTGTGTCTCTCTTTGCGAGCTCTTTGGAGGAATTTGTAGGGCGATATCGTATCTGAGAATATCAGACAATCGCAAGAGGTCAGCTTGCGAAATCTACCTGACTCCTTTCGCTCGCTGCCGAAGAGCTCTCGACTCACAGTATTGTATTTGCTGTTGATCCAATAGTCTCTGGTCAGTCATAGGTGATAAGGGCGAAGCAGGAATAGAGGACGAACTTGGTCAATCTGAGTCGTTCAGCATCTAAAGCTTCAATAGAGACGCTGCCGTCTGCTTGTCGAAATCCAACATCTCGTCTGTGAGCATTCGATACCATCAGCGCTCAGAACGAGGAGAGGGAGAGCCAGAAGACATACCTTTGCAGCGGTACCTCGAATCTACGACTTTGAGCTACTCCTACGAAAGGCAAGATCAAAGCGATTGATGACGGGATCAGCATGATAGCGGGATGGTCGGGGAGTGTAGTAGAGAGATGGAGAGAAGAGAAGAAGGAAGGGAGGAGAGCTCGCAAAGCCGAAGATGTTGATTGATCATTTCAAGTTGCCGCTCGAAAAGGTTTTACGAGACGCACGAGACAGTGGCATTACGATAATTACACTGATCGAAACGCTCGTGGAAACGAAAGTTTCCTTAGTTTACTAACATCTTTGTCTGAGAGAGGAAGGAGTCAAACCTCGGATCCTTCCAAAGAGGCAAGAAGGAGGTGCGACATTCATTTTCGCAAATCAGGAGAGCGACACAGCGAGCACCGGTGACACTATGCGCATGCGAATTCATCTTGAGTGGGAGGTGAGAGTCTGCTGTCGACAGTCGAAAGGTCTACTCAGCAGAAGTGCCCGTTACCCGCTCTCCGCTCTTCCAAGCAGAACCGGCTAACAAGAGCCACGAGAGAGGCCCACGGTACGATTAAAGAGCGGGAGTCGAGGTTGTGAGAGAAGATGGCAAAAGATCGAAGTCGTCCAGCTCGAACCGGCGAAGTTCCAACATGGAGAGAGCTACCTCTCCAGATCAAGTACCGATAATCAAGGTCATTGCCGAGGTCGTGACAAGATATAGATTGATGGGACTGCGTAGCACTGTGGGTATCGAGAGGAAGGACGGGAGGCAGAGAAAAAAGCGTCGGGAGAGAGTTGCGGGAGGGAGTGAAGAAGGGCATAAGTCTACATCAACTTTGGTTTGGCTATACCGATCCTAGGTACAGATACGTCCTATGTACCACAAGCGAGAGGTAGTCAGCAAGATGGACGGAGAGTTGCGCTATGAGAAGGCAGAAACTCGTCGAAGAAGTCCGGAAGTCCGTTCATCGACTCGGGACGAGCTACGGTGTACGAAAGAGGGAAGTGAGGCGAGAGTGGAAACGCGAGCTTACGAAGATGAGTAGCCAGGACTGAAAACCCGGTCAACAATGGAAAAGTCAGTCTCTCGATATTTCGAATCTGAAGGCGTCGACTCACCTTGAAGAAAGCTTCCCCGATAACCCACGACGAGTATAGATCCAAGTCTTGTCCGACGAGAGCACCGAGGCAACGGGTCGTATCGTTCGCGACTGATCCGATGTTGAAGTCTGTAGCCGAACGAGGTCACCAGTTGAACGAATGGACTCTTCAGTAGACGAGGCAAATGGCTCACCTTCCGCATTGATAGGAAAGCGTTGAGCAGTATTCCCGAAGCTCAGCTCGATGACAGGAGGATTGTCGCAGGGCTGTGAAAGCAGCGAATAATCAGATTCAACGTTCGGAAATGCGGCAAGAGAAATGGGGAGCCTACGTAGCTGTAGTAACCCGATCCTTCAGCTCGACTTCCGGAGAATCTTGATCAGAATTCAGCTGCAGCATCGGGAGGAGCCTATTTCGAAAAAGAGAGATATGAGCGAAGTTCTCGTTTCTGAGTAGAAAGCAGCAAGACTTGCAATGATGAGCGATGATCCAGAATCCAGGATAAAGTTGTCTCGTCCGTCCCAAGCCTGAGTCCCATTGATGAAAGCGGTAGCTATAGAATTCGAAAGCAACGTCAGTCTCGTCCTGAAGGATCAAACGAAAAGCGTGCTCGTCAGACTCACATTGGCCGATCTGCCAGAACGTCCTCCATGAGCTATCCGGGTCCTTCGCGACAGGGTACCATGAGGGAGTTGAACCGACAATATTGCGATCGATTCCGAAGGTGAGACGACTTTTGCCCGCTATGCGACTGAGAAGCATGCTGAACGATCGAGATCCACCTTGCTGGAAGAGAGTAAACGGGAAGGAGTAGGATCGAGCGGTACTGAGATCTCGGAAACCCAATCCGACACTGCAGAGAGACAACAGCGAAAGTCAGCATCTTGAGCCATGTGAGAATCTGCAAATATAAGAATCTGCAAATAAAGGGAACCCTGACTTACACGCTGCGAGAGAGGAAGAGACGAGAGGAGGATGTCAGCCGAGTTCGGTAAGGAGGAAGAGAAAGCGAAGCTTACCCGTCACTCGCTCGACCCGCAACAGAAGACCCGATTATCTCCTGGGCGACGACGTCTTGATTTGCGACAGTTGAGGATCCGATTGTGACGGTGTCTCGGACGAGGAGCCTGCGTGAAGCACTCTGATCAACTTTCGAGCTCGTCGAAGAACAGGGCAGAAACTTACCCGCTTCCCGCAGTTCCTTCGTGCCAAGCGCTCGTAACCGAGAACGCGGTTCTATTCGCTGTCGTACTAGCTGTAACGTTGTAATGAGCCTCCTTCTGCGTGCAAGAGACGTCGGTACAGAACGCTCCGGGTAACGAAAGATCTGCCGAAGCGGTATCGTAATAGACGTTGAAAGATTGAGGTGGAGTACCGACAGAGATGGAGGAAGTCCATACTAGAGGGAAAGCGAGTGAGTGAAAAGGACGAGACGAGACCGGAGAGAAGGCTTACACGATTTTCCGTCGTAATCCAAATATCGAGTATTGGCTCGTTTCTCGAGCGCATATGAAGCGTTGTGCGCTGACCAGAACGACAAAGAGTGCTGAAAAATGGTCAAACGGGTCAGCTTTAAGCGTCTTTCGTCAAATTAGCAACTCACAGCAGCATATTTGCTGTTTCGACGAAACGAGCAACCTTGTCAGCTTAGCCTGACCTCCGTCGATCCTGCAGGACAAGAGTCGAAGAACGGACGTACGCAGTCAACCTCTCTCTTTCTTCCTCAAGGGCTTGCATATTGATGGATCCGTCTCGCCTGCGAAACTCGGTATCTCGTCTGAATGGCGAAAGCGAGTCAGCTCATTCAGAAGCAGCGAGACTCAGAGAGAGAGACTAACCTAGCGAGAGTGATCTCCGTCGATTTGGCGAGGAAAGTCGCCAGGACTGTCGCGAATAAGACGAGAGTTTGAGATGGGTGCATATCAGGGTATGGGAAGCGAGAGCAGGGGGGAAAGGGCGCGAGGTGAACGAGAAAGAGAAAAGAAGAGAAAGAGAAGAGATGCGTGAAGAGTAGAAAGTCGAGATTGATCGAAGGCGAGAGAAACTTGCGAACCTGCAGAAAACTCGCGAGAGGAGGCGAAAGCTGAGAAACAAGGGAGTGAGTACAGGGATTTGCGAAGGGATCTGCGGTGTAGAGACGGGACTCACTCGTAGTACTCGAGTCGGGGAAGAGTTCATTAGACGGTAGAGGAAGGAGCGAAAGATGAGATTCTCCAAAAGGAGGATTTCGAGACATTTGGTCTGGACCACTCGAGGAGTCGAGAAGCGAGAGCGAGCTGTACGAAGCTAAGCCAGGAGAAAAGCGCGGTGCAAGCACAAGCAAGGAGGAGCTTGGTGGTAACGAGAGAAAGGTCGGTAGGGCGAGAAAGGAGGGTCTGTGAGAAAAGGGGGGAGACGAAGCCACATCTCGTTCAGAAGCGAGAGGCGATGTATCCTCAGCGTCGGATCGTGAGCGTATCGTTCTGGATCCGACGTCGACATGTGTACTTTGCTTACCATTTCCAAGCGTACGTTCACTTCAAGCGTTTCTTCGTCTCTTCTCCTTTCTTCGAAATTTCACCTTCGCTCTTTCTCTTCCCACGACTTCCTGTGACTCTCGATTTCCTCGTGGCGTAGAATCCATTCTGTCCATGTTCCATAACGCAAAGTCCATCTCGAATTGTCGAGTTCGGATCAGGCGAGTGAAGCGATGAGAGCAGAATTTCGGCGGAGATTGCTGGAAAATTCGAAGGTGAAACGTGGCTCTGAACTTGCGCGGAGAAGCGGGAAGCGAAGAAAGGCGAGCAATCGGAAACTGGTGGATTTGAGGAGGAAGGAATTGGTGCGTTGCGAAGTTGAGAGGGAGAAGATTCGTTTGGCTTCGTACCCTCGAGAGTCGGAGAGCGAGGGTGTTGATCTGAGGGATTGATCAAGGAGAACGTGACTTTGGGAGTGAACCTGAGAGGAAACAAAGGCGAAAGTCAGCTTCGAAGGGGGACAGAGGCAGGATTATAGGCACTCACATCTCCTTCGTTGGCGCCTCAGTTTCAACTTCAGCTACGCTCATGTCGTACGAATTCGAAGGTTCTGCTCGTTCTGAAATATTCGGCGTATCTTGCGATTCGACAATTTCCGTTTCGTCTTTCAAGCTTGAGATGCCTTCCACGCTTTCGATCGCTTCCTCACCTTTGAGATCGTGCTCACCGAGCTGTAGGTTCTGCTCAATCTGATCTGAACCTGTGGTGAGAAGAAGCTCGGGATAAGAATTCGATTGATGGTTGCCGAAAATACCCTCAGTCTCGACCTGGTCGTCAGAACTGCTGGACGGATCGTTTGCTTCTGGTTGTGGCTGACGGTTTGAACGAGTCTCATTCCTCGTGTGGCTCGGATCTGACGGAACGATGAAGGTTCGAGAGTGCATCTTGAGGATTCTTCGAGGTAAGAAACGTTTGACGTTGCGAGGAACGGGTTCGACTGTGTGAGAAGCAGGCAGGGGAGCTTGACTAGATGAGGAAGGGCTGCGCGAACGAGTCTATATCAGTAGACATGACCGAATTTGAGGCAGAGACTCGACGAACTGGAGAAGAAGTCGAGCAACCTCTGCTGCCGAATCTGACGAGTCTCCTTCTGTCTCTTCATCATTCACGACACTGGGACCTACAGCATCTCCTTCTCGAGCCACTCGACCCACGAATTCAGGGTGCGCTTGATCGACTTTCTGAGGGGAATCGTTTGAAGCTTCGAGATCCGCGTAGAGGTACGGTTCAATATTGACTTGTCGTT
Source organism: Sporobolomyces roseus (assembly GCA_016617785.1). Taxonomy (NCBI): domain Eukaryota; kingdom Fungi; phylum Basidiomycota; class Microbotryomycetes; order Sporidiobolales; family Sporidiobolaceae; genus Sporobolomyces; species Sporobolomyces roseus. The sequence continues at coordinate 1,634,494 of JADILM010000001.1, forward strand.
GCTGCTTGATCGATTCGAATATCCAGCTTTCATGAATCACGTCGATTTCTATAGCTCTGAGCCTGCTCTGAGTCCGGAGTGAGATTGGTTGAGTGATAAGCGAGAAGGAAAGGAACTCACCTTTCAATCAGTTCGCAGTGACGCCAATAACTTCCAAAGTGCATCTGTACATGATCTGCTGTGTCTGCTGTGGCCATTTGTCCTCCGTGGTGACACCAGCTTGCTCTTGTTGATGGAGGAATTTGAGGAGAGAAGAAAGCAGTCAACTCGGTGAATAGACGAGGCGGAGTAGCGTCCATTGATGTGTATAGCATATTTCGAGCTGATCTAGAGTATTCAAAGCGGTACAAGGTGGATTCGAGTGACTAGGAAGAGTGAGAAAGGTTCTTGCTCTCTCTCAAACACTTTTCACCTCCTTCATCTCACGAGTTGACCTATTCTAGCTCAATCAGTAATCAAACGTACCACCTCAACCTGCATATCGACCGTCTCAAGTCTCAAACCTCGTCGTCCCTTTGTTCGATTCCTAACCCCACCTAGATCTCTCCTCTCGTCCCTCTCTCCTTCCCACTCTCAGTAGCTACGTAGATGACCACGATACTCATTCTAGGAGGTCTCGGTACGTCCTCCTTTCCCTTTGCACTCGGCTCGTCACTCCTGACAGGGAGAGTGCACCTACCTTTCAAATTGCTGACTCGCCAACTTCTCCTGCGCTCGAATTCTAGGTGGTGATGGTCCTCGACAGCTTCTCCCATATCTCTTCTCCCCGACCTGCCCCGAGAAAGCGAAACCTTCTTTCGTTCGAGTTGTCGACAAATTCCTAGCGATTCCTCAAGCAGATGCATTCACTTTCTTCGCAGACCCTCGAGTCAAGGAGACGTTCAAGAAGGGAATAGAGGATGGAACTGACGAGTACATTCAGGGGAACTTGTTGACCGAAGGTGAGTGAGGAGATCTACGAGAGAGCCATAATGCGAAAATCTGACATTCTCGGAATCTGTTCGGTGTACAGCTACACGAACGAAAGTCTTCGGTCTACCTGAGACACATAGCGGTGATGGGAAGAGCTTCGATTACGTCTTCGACTTTACCGGCGAATCAGATTTCCGAGCTCCTGATCTCGTAAGTTCTCATGTCGATCTCCTATTAGAAGCCTGAACTCATCGTCTATTGTTCCTAGGTGCACGTCGAACGAACTCTACGACTCGCCCTACTACTCGGAGAAGCAGCAGTAAAAGCAAAAGTTGGAGCCTACATTCGAACTTTACCAACTTTTTCGAAACTCAAATCAGATTCCGAGGCGAAGAAAGGGTTGAAAGTGGGATCCGAAGGTGCGGGAGATGCTGAACCTTGGGGAACACTGTCAAAGTGGCATCATGAAGCAGCGAGGGGACTAGCAAAGCTTGATGGGTGGGTCGCCTCAATTTCGGTTCTCCTCTTCCGAAGAAACTCGTTCTGACCCTTGTGTCACGATACAGACTCAACCTAGTACTCATGAGACCAGGGGTATTCTATGGCGATTTCACCCTCACAGGCTTCACTCCTCGTGCATTGATTGGAGAAGTTTACAAATTCCAAGCAGAAACAATGGAGTTCTTGTGAGTCCCCCTCACTTCTCCCTCTTTTGTGTCAGCTCGATAGCTCATGAAGGCGAGGTACAGATGGTCCGACTCTCTCGCTTGCAACACTTGTCACATCGATGATTTCTCCTCAGCACTCGTTTCAGCCGCGATTTGGGCGAAATCCCTCGGTTCTCGATCTGCCATCCTCTCCGCCTACTCCGTCAACCTTCCTCCAGCGATCGACTCGAATAAACCTCTCGAAGCTCTCACTTCTGGTCCTTCACCTGTCAAACCTGCCAAGAAGGAGGAAAAGGATATTCGAGCGGCAGTTTTCAATGTCGAGGACGGAGGCGATACGAGGCAGAAAGTGATGTCGAAACTGATAGAAGAGGTGGTCGGAGTTAAGACGGGCTATCATGGTACCCTCATCAGTACATTCGCGAAGCTGAACTTGTCAGATGTCAGCGAAGATGCGAACGCCAAGGTAAGTTCGCTCTCTCGAGTTCGCTCTTTCTCACTCTGACACACTTTGACTTCCACAGCACCTCGAAGGGTGGTCGGCTTTACTTCAAGCTTCGAATCCTCCTATCAACACGACAGTACCGATTTCACCTCAAGTTCCAGTCGATCTTCTCTCACCAAATCCGATCAGCTTCGACTCTTCCGCTCTTAAACGTCTCACAGGATGGTCTCCCGTTCACAAACTCGACGCTGCGACGGTGAGAGCTACGATCGAAGGGTTTCGCAAAGAAGGATACTGGCCGAATGCTCCTCCTCAAAAGTGAGTTTTTTTGGCTCACTCCGGTCGGAGCTTCTACTCATCTGTCTCGTTTTCTCGTACAGATCGAAGTGATTGGTCTTTCGGTCTCTCGACGATCTGTCCCTGTCTAACCAGTTATACCTTGTCGGTTATCGCCGTCGTCGTCGTTCACCGTCGTCGTCGTCGAAACGCATTATTCCCTAATACTCGTTTCGTCCTTTTTTCTTCTTCTTCAGTACATTTCCTCGCATTGCAACGCCTCGTTCTTTCTCGTTCATCGCTCATCGTCGTCGATCTCTCTGTTCGCGGGAGACCCGTTCGACCGCTGTACTGACAAAGCAGAGGAAGAATAGCCCGTTTCAACTTCTCGCAATTTCTCGGCAATCCTCTACCAGTTTGTACCGGTCTTGCTACTCCTTCGCTTTCACTTTCTTCCTCACTGTCGTCGACGACTACAACGAAAGTAGCTCGATAAACTCAAAGACAATGTTTCGGCTAAATCTACTTGATCGTTTTTCTCCGACTCGACTTTTGATCTCCTCCAGGCCTCCCCGGATCTTCTTTCCCACGAGGAAAACGCCGTCATAACATGAACGCCCTGGCTGATGCAGCTTGTCGGGCTTCTATCGAACGTTCAGATCACTCGGAATCCTCTGTCGAACCCAGCAACAACAGTCTCCCACCTCCTCCCACTTCAACGACTAAACAACCTCGTCCTCGAAACAAATCCACTAGTTCAACCATGTCTCGCGGTTCAGACCCTACCAGCTTACTTCCAGCACCTCCAGAGGCCAAAACGAAGCATAGACAGGCGTGTTTATCCTGTCGAACTCTCAAGATCCGCTGTTTACCATGTGAGGATTCGACATCTGAATCTTGCAGTCGTTGTACGAGGCTACAATTGGAATGCCTGTGGAAGGAGGCAAGTAGGAGAGGTAGGAAACCTAAACCCTGGTTCGTCACTCTGGTTTAATCTCACTTCGTCAAGGTTCATAGGAAGAATCCGAGTCGGAATGATTCGCTGATCGACCGATTTATGTTATTTTTCTTCAGGCCAGGGCCTGCGAATTCTCCCGTTCAAGGTCAAAAGAGTCCTCCGTCACGAACTCCTTCTGTTGATACTCTACCAAACCCTCCTCCAGTAGCTTCAACTTCGACTGCGACGATCGAACCAGTTCAAGTTCGAGAGATTCCGTCGGAACCCATTCATTCGATGCAACCTTATTATCCTCCTGCTATCGTATCAGCTCCTTCGTCACATCCACCACCTCCTCCTGCGCACGTTCATTCCCATCCCCCTCCTCCCCCTCCTCCTCCTCAACATCATCACCACCATCCTGCTCCCTATCACGTCCACGACGCCTATGCGACACCAAGTCCTGGTTCCCTTTCCCTCGTCGACGTCGCAAGAGCGAAAGAAGCGGCATTATCGAATTTAGGAAAGACGAGGACGAAAGTGACAGCTCGACCGCAAGCTCAAACGATAGATAGAGTGGCAGATCCGATAGATCATGGAGTATTGACAGAGGTAGAGGCAGCTCAGCTCTTCGACCAGTGCGTCGCGTACCCTTTACCAGAACCATCGACGTCGAATCTCATATTTCAACCGTTCACAGTTTTCACTCGACTCTCAACGCCTACCTCATCCTCTTTGATCGACACCTACATACTCCAACCTACGTTCGACAAACCTCGACAGTTCTCTTCACTTGCCTACTCGCCATGTCTGCCAAATTCTTTCGACCCGATCTATACCCTGTCCTCCTCTCTCACGCCGAGGCACTCACTGGTCGAGCGATGGCGGAAGGAACGGCGACTGTCGCAGTCATTCAATCTTTGTTCCTCCTCGTATTCTGGAAAGAGGCGAAGAATCAACTCGCCTGGCTGAGAGTCGGTTACGCTATTCGACTCGCTTATCAATTACACCTTCACAAAGAGCGCAAAACTCCCTTCCCCGAGGACGAGTATGAAGCGCGTCTCATCGTCGACCGGGAACGCACTTGGATCTGCGCAACGATTTTTGACCATCTCTACATTCTTCGCTTGGATGAGGAGGAGGATGACGGTTTCTGTCAAACTTCGATGATTCCTTCCTATCGAATCAATCCAGTCGAATGGTTGGCGGAAACGAGACGTTTTCAGGTGGATGACGATCTTGAATTGGGACCGACACTAGAGTGAGTTCTTCATGGTTAGAAGGATTCTCGGAAAAGACTCGAGCTGACATTCGTCGTTCGTTCCTAGATGGGTCAAGGTGCTTCGACTAGCGAAGGATATCGCTCATACAAGGCCGTCTCATGCTCGATCACTTTCTCACCACCTACAAGGCATTCTCGAATCGGCTTATGACCGTTGGGTCACTTCTCCTCGTAATCTCTCGTCACTCATCTGCCTTGTCACCTCTCTCGCTGACTCTGACTCGGTCCTATAGCACCGGATGCAAGTCCTGCCGAGCGACGACGAGCTATTCGAATCCAATTCTTCATGAACGCTGCATTTGTCGCTTTACATCGAGCCTCTCTCGAAGCGACCGAGTTGACTGAGGAGGGAACAAGACGCTATCATGTCGACGGAGTCAACGATCAGAACATCGCACGCTTCATCACGTATGCTCAATCGATGGTCGAATCGATCGAAGCTCTCGAAAAGGAGGGAATGATCCAATTCTTCCAAGATCTTCTCGGTCCTACACTCTACTCTTTCGGAGAATTCCTTGTCAAGCTCTACCCTGGTGGAGGTTCACACACTCAAGCTACTATTGTCGATCTGCTCACTCGCAGTAAGTCTCTCTCCATTTCCTCATTATCGATGTTTCGAAAGACTGACGAATTGCTCTGAATTTAGCACATCGCGCTTTCGACAACGCCGCGAATGGACGAGAGGATACTACTCCCGCATTCATTTCCCGCTTCTTCCAACTCACTCTCCGCATTCTCGGAGTACCTCCCAAAGCTCCTCAACCACCTCCTTTCGTCCCAGCTACATACCATGGTCCTCCGGTCGACCATCATCCTCACGAGAACTATCACGCTTATCCCGCTTCTGCAGAGCCTGGTGCTGTAAGCTACTCCTCTAGATCTCATTTCATGAACTTTTCACTGAGCAATCTCTTTTTTCCGTTTTAACAGCCTCAACATATGCCGCATCCATCATATCTTCCCGTCTCGTTCGTCAACTCCATTAATGATGATACACAGTACTGGGATTCGCTGTTGCCGGGTGGAACGACCTGGTTCGACCAGTCATTGGATGATCTTTTGCGAACTTGAAATCAATCAAGATTACAACGATTGTTCGCTAATCGTCACGAGTGTCTGCTGGACTGTTCTCGAGAGGACGGCAAGAGCGTTTCGGAAAGAAGCAAGTGAAACCGGATGCAGCGAGTTCCTGAAACGAAACAAACTCTCCTCAATTTCCGCTGCTTCCTCACCGTGCTGATCATATTCAACCGTGCAACGTTCAGTTTGGCAGTTCGGCACGACAGAAGCTATAAAGTTATTCGATCGCACGTTTGCGAATTCGGTTTCCACCAATCCAACCCGCACGTTCCACCTCTTTTCCTTCGGGTGTCCCTTTCGTTTCCACGCGAAACTTGGCTTTATACAATGCCCCTGCAGTCATACATCAACTCTCTCTCACTCGTCTCACTACCACTCGCCTCAAAGTCGAAAGAACACGACCTCAAAGTCATCGCAACTTCGCACACTGCTCTCTTTCGCAAGATTCCCTTATTCGGCTCCTCTACCTTCATTTACTCCCCTCGCCTTGATCGACGCTCCAAGCTCCACTTCATTCTACCTTCGGAACCGAATCTCTGCGGAAAAATGTTCCCTACCCTTTTCTTTCCTCTCCTCGCACTCCTTCTTTCCTTTGTCAACGCAAGACCAGCTCGACTTGAAACGGTATCCCTCTGCCCGATAAGCTTAGAAACATGCTTCTCGGGTAGCTCTTTCGAGTGTGTAGACGTACAGGTGAGTCTTCCTTCAACCCTTCCCGAGAACGTTGCGAAAAACTAAACGCCGACATTGTGAACTGCAGACGAATGCCAACTCTTGTGGACAATGTCGAGATGCCGGAGGTATTGATTGTTTGGCGTTAGGAGGAGTCGAAAGTGCTGGATGTGGTGAGTCTTCAGAGCTGGTTTCGCGATGTTTACGAGAGACTGAATTCGTTCCGTTGTACAGTCGAGGCCAAGTGCGAAGTATGGTCTTGTGCGAAAGGTTTTGATTACCTGCTGGAAACGAAGAGCTGCGTACCAGCTTATCCATGAGTCTTTCCCTCGAGTTGTACATAGTTCTGTCATTCGCTTTTCGTATTCCGTCTATTACTTTGTCGACTCGTAGAATTTTCGGCCACCTAGATCTCGAAGTTGTGTTGTACTCCAGGCTTACATGTCGCCGACGTGGAGAACGCTGGCCGTCTGGGAGTTGCGAGGTTTTAGTTGCGAAGCGAAGAGGGGAGAAATTTGGATCCGACGGAACGGTCTGTCGCCCTCACTCAAGCGTAGATCTAGCTGGAGACCTCGTCATAGAGTACGCTCAGCTCAGCGGGTTGATTGTACGGGTCGAAAGGAGATGCGGTGAAACTAGAGAGGACAAAAGCAGCGTTGCAACTCAAGCGGAACCGAGGAGACCTAGCGCACAAGCCAGGTAGTGCCCTAATCTATACTTGAATGTATTAAGGAGGTATTCTGAGCTGTAGCGACTTTAGAGACAGAGGTGTAGGAGGGAGAAAGGGAATCGTTTCTTCATCCTTTATTCATCACCTTCATCAAGCCTGACAGCAGGCCAGACAGAGCTAAATACGACAAAAATCCTAGAACAGCCCTAGAGACTACCTGTCGATCCCGTACTCTTCTCCTCGTCGAAATTCCCCCACTTCTCGAATGCCCACCTCTTCCACCTCGAGACCTTCACCAGATGAGATTCTGAAGCGATGGGATACATTGCTGAACGATCCGCTCTTATCTTTCGAGTCGCTCAAGCGAAAAGCAGCAGAGGGAGAGCTCGACAAGAGTTTGAGATCGCTGTGTTGGAGAGTGAGTTACTATCATATCTCTTGGTCAAGTCATGCATAGCTGATATTGTTCGATGTTGGAAGTACTTCTTCGGTCTGCTCCCTTCGCCTTCCTCACTTTCCGCCGACACAGGCTCAACTTCGAATTCGACGACCTACTCGACCTACTCTCTTCTCCTATCTCGTCAACGGTCAGAGTGTTCAGATTTACGAGAAAGGTTCCTGCGAGCGCCAGATGGAGGATGGATCAAAGATGGAGAAACGAATGAAGACGGAAATCGAGGACGAACGAGTTCAGAAAACGGCGGTGAGAAATCTGCGACGGGTAGACCAGTCAAGGTCGATGCGAAAGTGAATAATCCGCTAGGGTTGGAGGACGATAACCCATGGCAATCCTGGTTCGCTGATTTGGAGTTGAGGAAAACGATTCGTCAAGACGTTCAACGGACGTAAGCTGCAGAGTCCCACTCCCCTTCCTGTTTTGTTGTGATGCTGATACCGAGAGTGTGCAGGTTCCCGGAGATCGACTACTTCCGACTTGCTCCAACCCAGAACCAGTTGACCGACCTACTCTTCATCTACACGAAACTCACTCCCGATGTCGGCTATCGACAAGGAATGCACGAACTCCTTGCTCCTCTCCTCTGGACCGTCGACCTAGACTCGCTCCCTCCCGGTCGAGCTCAAGAGGACTCCCTGCCACATCTCGTCCTCTCGAGCGAATTCGTAGAGCACGATACTTGGTCTCTCTTCTCGACCTTGATGAAATCTTGCGCCCCCTTCTACGATCACAAAGCGACTATACCCCTCTCTAAAACTCCTCAGCGCCATCAAGTCACTGGACTCGGCCTCTCTGCAGTCTCCGCCTCCTCCTCGACCTCCACCCTCGTTCAACCAATCGTCGCTATCGCCGTCCACCTCCATTCTCTCCTCGCCACCCTCGATCCTCAACTCCACGCTACCTTCACTCGTCTTCAGATCGAGCCTCAATTGTACGCCATCCGATGGCTTCGACTCCTCTTCTCTCGCGAATTCCCTCTCTCCGAAACCTTGACCTTGTGGGACGGAATCTTCGCTCGCGACCCCTCGCTTCAGATCACTCAGCACGTAGCAGCCGCCATGCTACTCCGTATTCGCGACGCTTTGATTACGGCCGAACGAATTGGAGGTTACGGAGAATTCCTCCAAGTTCTCCTTCGCTACCCGGCTTGCCCAGATGGAACCTTCCGAACGAGTCTACTCCTCTTGCAAGCGAACTATCTACGTGACAACTTGTCCTTCGAAGGAGCAGAGTACATTCGTCGACAGAATTTTGAACTCGGAGTTACCCAGGCTCATGAAGGAGGAGATGAAGAGACGGATTTACGAAGTCCCGCTGCGAGAGGAGCTCATGGACAGAGAAGGAGTGCCAATGGAGCGGGACCATCAGTCAATGGAGTTGCGCTCTTGGGAGAAGGAGGTCTTGTAGGAGATCTGGCGAAAGGCGTCTACGGTAGAGCAGAAGCTCTCGGGATCAACAAGGCGATTCTGGGCACTTTCAACGATATCAGAGTGAGCTTTCCGATCTCGAACTCTGTTCTCTGTATTGGCGACTGATTCTCATGGATGCTTTGTCGATGCAGCGAGGAGTGACGGCAGCTCAAGCGCAACTCGAAGAACAACGTCAACGACAGCGTGGACAATTCTCCCAGATCCCTTCACGAGCACCCTGGGAGAGTCCGACTCAATCCTTTGATTCGTCGAGTCAATTGCGCTCGGAACTCGCTCAGATTCGATCTTCGAACATCGCCATGGCTAGCGCTCTCGAGCTCTGCGTCACCGTCCTCGAGAAGGCCTTGATATCTCCAACGCCGGATCCGTCTTCGTCAGCGGAGAATGGTCAACGAACAGCTGGGGGACAAATCAACTCGAAATCGAATTTGGGAAACCGCACAAGCTCGGCATCATCCTCACTTGCACCTCAGATGATGGCAATCACAGCAGTCAAACATGTGCGAGACGTTCTAGGAGGACAAGCGAAATCTTTCGACTCGAGTGTTCTTGGCCCTCTCGAGCAAACCCTCGACCAACTTACCAAATCTCCACCTCTTCCACCTCTTCCCTTTGACTCGCCGTTTCTCGCTTCCCAGACAGAAGAATCCGATCCAGATCCTCCATTAGACTCGACCCCTACTCACGAAAACGTTCCTCTTCAACCTCCATCTTCTGCTTCGTCCTTTCCCCCAGCTCAACGCGCAATGCCAGCTGCTCCTTCTCGACCAACGCCGCCAACCTCTCCACCTCCCACAAGAGCTTCCCCCTCGCCATCCGCTTACGTTAGCTCGAGGTCTGACAAACCACTCCCTTCCCTCACTCGAACTCCCCAACTCCCCTCTTCCGCTACTCCTACCGCTTCTTCCCCGAGCTCATCAGATCCAGTCACGAGCTTCAAATCGTCTCGACGTCCTTCTCCACTGCTCACCTCGTATGCTGGATCCTCGCCTGCTCCGTCGAGGCCGACTTCGACTTCTTCCTCGCCGCCAAGTTCAATCAAATCCCTTCCCTCTCCGACACCTCGGACACCGTTTGATCCTCTAGGAGTATTGTAGGGATGCATGTATTCGTTGTAGTCGAGCTGGTCTCGTTGCGGGTGCTGAGAACGTCGAAGTCACAATTGCTCAGTCCTTTTGACGACATACGCAGACAGTGAGAGGAGATAGCTGTCGCTGTCGCTAGACTATTCGCTAGCGCTTCTTTTCAAGCAGCTTAGTGGAGCTATCGTCTGTTCTCTGAGCCAATGAAGCTTTTGCGAAGTTTCTCCAAGTCTCGCATTGTTATTTTCGCTTAAACTTGCTTCACGTTCCGATAAGCCTATCAGTCCATACGAACATTCTCTACCCGCTCAGTGCGGCTCAGAGGCTTCCGCGAAGTAAAGCGAAAGTCGAGATTTGCGATTGGAAACTTTGAATTTTTTTCGCCTCCAAAATCGATCAACTTCATCCACATCCACCACTCTTCGCGATGTCGTTCAACAGGGTTCTAGGTGAGTCATAAACCTATCAAACAACTTTCCAACGCGTCCGCTGACCTAGATCTGTCTTTGATAGCCTCTGGTTCTCGCGCTCAGCGCACTCTTCTCACCTCGGCCATTCCTGCTCACCGACAGTTCTCTATCAACGTCGCAAGTAGGTTACAGAACCCTGATCTCACCAAGGAGACTGCTCGCCCTCCTCCTCCTTCTTCTCAACTCTCCTCGACTCCTCTTCCTGCTGGAACCACTTCAACTATCAATGTCGCCCCTGTAGTCACCCCTGCCGCTACTCCTATCGCTCCTTCCACTGCCTCCTCCTCTTCTTCTTCTTCTTCATCTTCATCCTCTACTCCTCCCCCTCCTCCTCCCAAAGCTCCCAAGCACCGCCTTCGAACTTTCGGGCGATCAGTTCTTTTCGTAGTTGCCGCAACTGGTGGATTCATTATCTGGAGATCTTACGAGCAGCGACACCCTGGAGAACAGCTCCCTCACGATCCTTCTCTTCCTACCGTCGTAGTCCTCGGAAACGGATGGGGAAGTTCGGCTTTCTTGAAGGAACTCGATAACAGCGGTTACAACGTCGTGAGTAGCTTCTCATTCTCGTTGCTTTTCGCTCGAATGCAAGTAGAAGCTGACGATGCTCGTCGTGTTAGGTCGTTATCTCTCCCCGAAACTACTTCCTCTTCACTCCTCTTCTTCCCTCAGTTACCGTCGGAACTCTCGGTGCTCGATCCATTCTCGAGCCTACTCGATTCCTCACTCGACACATGAAGCGAAAGACTGAGGTGTACGAGGGAGAAGTGTACGAAGTTGACCCTGAAAAGAAGACTGTTCGGTTCCTCGGTGAGTTTCGAACAAATCGGCTATCCCAAACTACAACTCATCGCTGATTACCTTTCTTCTTGAGCCCCACAGACAACTCTGAGATCAAGGGTGAAATTGCTGGAACTGAGCTCTCCTACGATTACCTCGTCTACGCTGTCGGAGCTGAGAACCAAACTTTCGGTATCAAGGGTGTCAAGGAGCACGCTTGCTTCCTTAAGGAGGTTTGGGATGCTGAGAAGATCCGAGGAAGGATCATGGACTGTATTGAAGCTGCCAACTTCGTCGGACAAACTCAAGCTGAGATCGACCGACTTCTTCACTTCGTTAGTTTTCCTCCTTTTTCTATATTTCCCGAAAGAGCTCGAAACTGATAAAATTCGCTGTGTAGGTCGTCGTTGGAGGTGGACCCACTGGTGTAGAGTACGCTGGTGAACTTCACGATTTCCTCAAGGAGGATCTCGGTGATGTGAGTCTCCCTTTCGCAATCTGTCAATCTTTCGTTCTCGATGCTGATTCCTTTCTCACACCAGTGGTACCCTGAACTTGCCTCCCGCATCAAGATCACTCTCATCGAAGCTCTCCCTAACGTTCTTCCCATGTTCTCAAAGCAACTCATGTAAGTTTTCGCAATTCCGCTCTTGCTTTCCCTCGTTCTTTGATTCTCATGCCTTTTCCTTTTGATAGTGACTACACCATGTCTGCGTTCAAGGAGAACAAGATCGACATTGCTACGAAGACCATGGTTAAGGAAGTCAAGGAGAAGTCACTCGTTGCTCAAAACGAGAAGAAGGAACTCGTCGAATACCCTTACGGACTTTTGGTCTGGTGCGCCTCACCTCCTGATCTTATAGCTATGGTGATTGAACGCTGACCTGGCTTGTATCTGCAGGGCTACCGGAAACACTGCTCGTCAAGTTACCAAGGATTTGATGAACAAGATCCCTAACGAACAAAACTCTCGTCGTGGTCTCCTCGTCGATGAGCACCTCCGACTCCTCGGATCTGACGGTATCTTCGCTCTCGGAGACTGCACTGGTATGTCCTTCTCCACTGCAGTTTTGCAGAGTCTGTACTGATCGAACCTTCCCTCTCTTTAGCCACCAACTACGCTCCTACCGCTCAAGTCGCTGCTCAACAAGGTCGATACCTCGCCCGTGTCTTCTCGAAGCTCCACAAGAAGGACGCTCTCCTCCGAGACCTTGACCAAGCCAAGTCTGCCAACGCTGAACCTTCCCGCCTCGACTCGCTCGCGAACGCTGTCATCCGAGCTAGCAACATCTCTCCCTTCTCCTACTCTCACCAAGGTGTACGTTGATGCGTCTCTCTTCTTCTCTCATTCTGAATCGCGACCTGACAGCTATATTCCGTTCTGCAGTCCCTCGCTTACATCGGTTCTGACAAGGCTATTGCCGATCTTCCTTTCCTCCAAGGTAACCTCTCTGCCGCTGGTCTCGCCACTTACTAGTACGTTACTCTGTCTCCCTCTCTCTGCTTGATGCGAGCTCGTATTGACTTTGAACCCTCTCGTTAATTAGCTTCTGGCGTTCGGCTTACATTTCCCAACTCTTCTCCCTCCGTAACCGTCTCCTCGTTCTCGGTGACTGGGTCAACGCCAAGGTTCTCGGACGGTGAGTTGTCGATCTCTCGTCAAAGACATAGAGCTCTGCTGACTTTCGAACTTGTTCTTCACAGCGATGTCTCCCGAGCCTAAACTCTCTCACCCTCCCTCGCCCCGACTCTACCCACTTGTCCACCTCCCCTTGACTCTCAGCATCAAAAGATGAGCATACTCCCTCCTTTCAAGTCTCGTCAACCCCTCCCTCGATACCTGTTATTTCGCATTCTTTGCTTTCTTTCCTCCATCTGTGTTATGATCTCTACCTTATCCTCTTCACTTCTTCCGGTTATTATTTTCCACTCCCACTGTGTGTGCTGCTATATAGACAAGGCTCGGTACTTAGACACGCTCATTCTTTCTTGGGTTCAAGTTCTTGCGAGAGACCTAATTTCGGATCTGGCTTGAGCCGTCTCCAAGTACACTTCGCTGGTTTGCTTTGGACGAAGAAAGATCAGACACTCGGACTGCAACAGCGAGCGAGACTTGAGATGGTGAAGCGAAAAAGTTGCGAAACTCGCTCTAATTTCTAATCTTCACCTCGACTATGTCATCCGCATCAAAAGCAGTAGCGAGCGCATCACAAGCTATCTCGAAAGCTACATCATCTGCTCCACGACGAGTCTCGAAGCGTACTCTGCAAACTTCTCGAACTTCCTCCCTCTCGAATCTCATCTCTCTCTACCACTTGACGCCTACCTTTGTACCCACTACGAATCCCTCACAACTCCAACAACATGTCACCAACACCTTGGCACCCCTCTCTTCTGCCACTTCGAAACCTCGTCCTCGAGATTTACTCGATCTCGTCTTGGCCCAACACAAACTCGATCAAGAACGAATCAAACTAGACACTGCAGCTACTTCCCCTTCCTCCGCTTCCCTCCTCGGGGTGAGGTTACGACAAACCGCAACGAGTTCAGATTCTTTCGATTTCAGTTCGACGGCGGGAGGAGGAGGACCAGATGGAGCGATTTACGATCATCAGAGTTCATTCTATTCGAGTCATACTGCCGGATCGGAACCACCTTTGGCTAAGAGAGTGAGGAGGGTAGTAGATAAATTACATGGAACTGAGGCGGGAGGGAGAGCGGGAGTTCAAGTGTTGAAGGAACAAGGAGAGAAGGCAGTACAATGGAAGGAAGGATTGAGGGATGCACGGAGACAGGAGAAGGAACGGGAAGAGAGGGAGGAACGGGAAGCAGAGGGATTCGGACAGGCATTCGCAGCGTGAAGGAGGAAATGGAGGAAGTATTGCGAGTGGAGGTGGTCGGGCTATAGATGATATTCTAGGTGGAGGTAGTCAACAAGCTATAGACGTTATACACTCGGTCAGCGCCGTGGAATGTTGGAAAGCGGGAGAGCAGGAGAGAAAGAGAAAAAGGGCGAAGCGGAATCGAGCGGTCCTAACGTCAGTGACTGGATGGACTAGTGTCGAGTCCAACGTCGATGTACAGATGATCTAGCTGTGATGGCATATTGCGCTGTTCACGATTTGGTCTCTGCTGTGTCGTCCTCTCGACAGGAACTTTTGTCGCGAAAACGAGAAATCGGAGGTTCTAAAGGATTCGCAGCGTCTGTTCGTCGGCTCTGGGTTCCCTTTCGTCGATGTTCACCCCGTTGTCGAATACGTGAGCATAGCTGTCGATAGTAAAGGAGGAGGGACTCTCATGGATCTACGAAACTTGAGAAAATAAGTCTCGGAGTTCCACTTGCGCTCTCCTTCCCCTCATCTTCTCGACTTCAACTCACTCACGACCAATCAGATTTGTACTTGTGTCGCCATCGGCCAGCCTCGACGCTTCGCCTGCGCCTCGCCCCTTCCTTTCATTGTTCGGTCAACTTTCCTCCTTCAACTCTCGTCTCTACAGCGTCAGAAGCATTCAGATATAGCTTGCATGCAGTACAGAGGCTACAGTAAGTCTTCGTTCTGTATGGCACTCTCTCCAAAGTCGCTCTCGGGGCTCTTGAGGAGGAGAGGCAGGATAGCTAGAGCACTCCGAACCTCCCCTCATCTTTATGAGCCAAATCGAGCAAGAATGGAACGCTGATCAAGCTGCTTGTGTACAGACTGAGCCATCAAGCTGAACCGCCAAATCGCTGTTTCAATCCTTCGAGACTTTCCTCACCGTCTCTCACACTCCTTCAACTCTCACATCTGAATGGCACCTCGCCCTCCCGCATGGTCACAAGGAAGGAAATATGGAGTCGTAATCGATGCTGGCTCGAGTGGATCTCGGATACAAGTTTATAGTTGGATTGATCCAGAAATCGCAAGGAAGGATAGAAAGGGCAAAGGTCAGATTACAGATGTGTTGAGTCGGATAGAGAAAGGAGTCGAAGAAGGAGACGGTTGGCATCTCAAAGTGGAACCCGGTAAGTCATTATTTCCTCAAACGAGATTTTTGCGAAATCGAACATTTTGACTGACTTTCGTCGTTTTCGTAGGTATATCGACATTCGGTGATCACCCAGATGGAGTCGCAGAGTATCTCAAGCCTCTGATCGAATTCGCCGCTTCCGTCATTCCCGCCAACCAACTCTCCTCGACTCCAATCTACCTCCTCGCTACCGCTGGAATGCGTCTCCTTCCTCCCGAACAACAGTCTTCCGTTCTGTCTACCGCCTGCTCCTACATCAAATCCTTTCCTTTCCACCTCCCATCCTGCTCCGATCAAATCCGAATCATCTCGGGAGAAGAAGAGGGATTGTATGGTTGGATTGCGGTCAACTACTTGATGGATGGTTTCGACAAACACGAACACGCTGTCGAGGGAGATAGAGCGAAATATTCTTCGACGTATGGGTTCCTCGATATGGGAGGAGCTTCAACTCAAATCGCTTTCGAACCTTCCGATGTTGAACAAGTTCGACATGCCGACAATCTACTCGAAGTCAAACTCCGTCTCCTCTCCGGTAAAGACGTTCGACATCCGGTATTCGTCACGACTTGGTTAGGGTTCGGTACGAATCAGGCGAGGAATCGTTATGTCGATCAGGAGATTCGGGCCCACCTCAGAGCGAGCGATGCCGATCATCCTCACCTGCCTCCAAGCGACTCCGAAGGGCTCGGTACGGAACGTCCAGTCGTACTCGTCGACGATCCATGTCTGCCGAAAGATTTGCTTCTTTCCGAGGGTCGACACGCAGGGTACACTTTACGAGGAACGGGAGATTTCCTCGCTTGCGTGAGGAGGACTGGTCCTTTACTCAACAAGGAAGTCAAGTGTCTCGACGAACCTTGCCTCTTCAACGGAGTTCACGTCCCTCCTATCGATTTCAAAGTCAACCATTTCATCGGGATCTCAGAGTACTGGTATTCGACTCAAGACGTTTGGGGACCGGCAACAGGAGGAGTAGGAGTTTATGACTTTGTTGAGTTTGAGAAGAATGCGATTGCGTTCTGTGGGAAAGGGTGGCAGGAGATTATGGATGATTTCAAAGGGGGAAAGGGGACTTGGAGATCAGGTGTCGAGCTGAGTCGACTCGAAACACAATGTTTCAAGGCAGCGTGGGTGGTGAATATCTTACATGAGGGGATAGGGATACCTAGGATCATTGATCGAGGAGGAAAAGGAGATGGAAAGAATCAAACGGAGAAAGGGTTGGAAAAGGCTATCGACAAAGGATTGGTCGACGAACCACCGAGCTTCCAAAGTCTCAACGAGGTACATGACGTCGCGATCAGCTGGACTCTCGGCAAGATGGTTCTCGAAGTCTCACACGGTTCGACCCAACTTCCTCTCCTGAATCCTTCCGACCATTCCTACCTTCCTTCACCCTCGATCGATTCTCCTTCTTACGACCCAAAATCATCTTCCACTCACCGATACCCTTCTCTCGATTCGTGGACCGGTCACATCCCTTCGTTCAAATCAGATATCAAGTCGACCCTTTCCTCCGTCGCGAATTCAGAGGCACTTCCCTATGGCGCATTCATTATCGTCGCAATCATCGTCTATCTCTTCGCTCTCAGCCCCGTGGCAGCTCGACGACGGAAGAGCTTCTGTGGCATCAACAACGTCTTCGCAGGAGGACGAGGAGGACGCAGAGGCAGCGACTTCCTCCCTCTCTCGCAACACGACGATTCTGTTCCTCGGAGTAGCGACGCCTCTCCGAATGGTGGAGGTGGATCTCGAACGGTCGGGGCTACAATCAGTCGAATTGTCGGACCGATACGATACGTCGGATGGCGAGCGAGTTCTACAGTTCGTTCCTGGACGAGAGCAGCGACATCTCGAGGAGGCCGACCGCTTCTCCCTCGTTCCATCAGCTCGACTCAACTCACACCTCTCCCTCGCTCCACCTCTGAACCTGAACTTTATCGACCTCGACCCCTCAGACCTTCGAAATCTACCCCTTTCCTTCGCGGTCTCAACCCAACGCCTTCTACTTCGAACGGAACTACGACTCATTGGAACGATGCTCCAGATCTTCCTTATCGACAAAACACAGCTCCTTCCTCTCCACCTCGTTCTTCCGATCAAAACTCCCTCGCGCCTATCGCTCGAAGTCAATCTGCCTCGACTCTCGCTTTTCAACCCTCCTCTTCTACTCAAACTAGATCTGTTTCGCAACCTAGAGCTTCCTCCCCTCCTTCTTCCTCAATGACGGCGATCCACCCTTCTCCACTCTCTCTTTCCCTATCTCGACCTACCACTCCTTCATCCGCTCGATCTCTTCCCGGTCTCACTGGTCTCAGTAAACTCACACCTCGGCATCTACACTCACGAGAAGCCAACAAAGGATCCGTCGATTTCGAGATTGGTTCCCGACTTTCCCCTCATCCCTCTTCAGTCGTATCTTCACCAACTTCGGCAGTTTCTCAGATGTCGCAACTTGACTCGGCAATTTGGAAATCGATGGCTCGGGATCAAGGGGTGACTACTCCAGGGGCGGGAGGAGGAAACGGAGGAGCGAAGCTCAGGTCGAATCGAAGTGCGGACAACAGTCAAGTCAATCTGGCGAGTGGATACTTTGGGAATGCTAGCTCTACGAACCTGAGTAGCAATACTGGAGGAGGCGGAGGGGACGGGACTTAGTCGAACCTTACGCTGGAATTTCGCATCTTTTTGTTGTATTGCGTTTCATCTTTCTCTTTACGCAACGGAATCGTTTCTGCTGGTATCTTCCTGCGAATCGTCGTCGTCGATGCTGACTCGGAGTTTCCGCGGAGCCGAATCACCTCGCTGCAGAACGGCGTTGGCTTCCTTCTCTCCAACTTCTCTATCTCCTCGTCCCTGTTGCTCTCCACTGGCACAGCGGCGATAGAATGAGTCACGATGATGCAGCTGCTGAAGAAGTCCGGCGAATCAAGGAATGTAACTCTCGCAGGAAACAAGCGAAACTTGTCAGAGCGGAGTCTGGAATCGACAACTCAGGAGGAAATCCAACTGACTTACAAGGGACCCAGATCAGAATGCGCGATTCCAGACGGATCCTCATGAACGCGGTGAGTGTTCACGTTGCGTTCAAACTACGAAATCTGCTGACTTTCCATGGAGCCGGTAGACCCGAGACGATTGCCCAAACAAGTCGTAGCTCCTGATCGTGCACCTTCCCCTGCGCATCAACCACGAGGTCGCAGATGGTACGAGAGATTCCCATGCGTCGTGTTCAATCGTTCGTGCTCGATTCCTGCTTTCTTAACGACTATCGCTCAACGCATTTCGCTACAGGGAAGCCTCGAAGCTCGGATCAAACCCGTCGGGGTAGTGCACAGTCGGGCAGACGCTGAAGGGAGCTGTAGTCGTCTGGGTCGTGATTTGAAGAACCGAAGCTTTGACCTCTTTACTATTTCTGCCGATTCCGGCTTTAAACCTGCTTATCTACCTCTAGTTGCGACATTCGCTCATCTTTCGGCTTCTACTCCTCACGAGACTGTCAATACGAGAACGACTCTAGATCGTGGTCCGCGGAAATTCGGTGGAGTTCCGCTTCGCGAACCGTCCCTGGCATGGCTTTGGCATGGCTGCTTGTCTCCTCACTCTCTCACACTATTGCCCGACAACCCAAGAGCTTGTGACTTAGTACTAGCTCGTCGACATGTCTCGTCATTGCGCGCACTCTTCGCAAAACTTGGACACCGCCAACTTCATCAGAGACGACACAATGTTGCAAGGTACTCCCTGGGGAGTATCGGCAGAGAGGGTAGTGAGGCAAAATGCATTTACTCAACAGCCTGGGAGGATCCCAGTCGATAGACTACAACAGCGTTTGGCCTAAGTTTCGCAAGTTTCGCGAAAGCAGGAGCTGACATTGCGGTGCTCAACAGCGACTCATCCTGACGACATTCGACACAGTACTGGACACTCGGGCTATCACACGCAGCACCTCGATCAGTACAAATCAGTGCAATCCCACTTGGAAGACATTGGACGTCGTCTTCGCGAGAGTAAGTCGGTGAACTGTGGACTCTGCCAACGTGATTTGACTCTGACGCTTGTCCTACAGGCTACCATAAGCATGCCCCACGTGCACGTGAAGCGGTTCGAGAGAAGTTCCATGGATTGAGAGTACTAAAACGTGAGCTCGAGCTCGTCTTCTTTTCTCTCGACCACAACGCTCGTTCTGACTTCCTTGAATCCTGCCGTAGATCCGCGTAGCTCCTCTTCTCGTTGAGTCGACTCGCAAGAAGGAGCCTCGTGGCTGGTTGTTCTTCCGTTATCTATCGATCTCAGCCTGTTTTTCTATTTCGTGCCATATCAGAGTCGGATCTTTTGCCTCTCTGCGTGTTCCTCGCCGTCAGCCCGCTGCGATTCTTGAGTGTTCCCTGGCTCGCTCGAGAGACGAGCGGTGCGTTCGAGCTCATTCGACGGCTTCGTCTTTTTGCGGAATCGCTCTCCGTGCGCCTCATCTGCCATCACGCACTCAGGGAAGTACACGGCGTCACGGCTCTCCACATACCCCGCCACCGCACTCACGAGCAATTGTTCTACTTTGTTCTGTTTCAATTCTCTTTCTTTCTTCGGAAGCCGATTCTAAACTTTCTCCGACAACGAAAAACCCTAGAACAAATGTACAGTCGATAAAGGTGGAGAGCGTGGAGAGGCGAAGAGGGTGGGAGAGAGCTGGAGTGTCGGAATAAGGAGAGAGAGAGGGAGGTGGTAAATCACTTTTTTGAAGAATTCGGAAGGTACTGCTGGTGAAAGGAATGTATAGGGTCCAATTGAGGGTGGAATACAGCGCGAAGGAAAGGGAGGAGGTGTCGTGGAAAGTCGTTGTAAAGAGGGGGGAAAGTTGCGGCGGAAAAAGAAAGCGGTTACGAATGCAGATGTGTGTGCAGAGAAAAGGGAAAGGAGGCGGAGAGTCGCGAACGAGAAAAAGGTATGAATTGTAAAGGGTTCTCGAGATATTTACAGGAAATACTGTAAGAAGATGAGTTTCGTCAGTTTCGAATCGGGACTTGACGACTAAGAGAGGAAGATGAAAGCGTACATCGGGCACCCTTCTCGAAACGAGCGGCTCGCCTGCTCGTGGCGCCGGATCGAATTGAAGGCTACGAGAGAAAGATGAGTGAGTTAGCTCAGAGAAAGGAAGATTTCGAGGCGATAAGCAAGTTACAAGGTATATTTGAGGTTTTCGTCGATCTCCATGATCGCTGCTTGGTTACCGCACCTGTAACAGTAATTGGGTGCCGAGAAGATAGTGACAACATTTCGATCATGCGACCAATTGCTGTAAACAAGAAAAGAGAACAATAGTCAGAAAACGCTCAACGAACAAGAAGAGAGAGAGTGTGAAGACGCACAATCCCTCCATAACAAGCTGATGCGCACGAGCAACGAGAGTAAGACCGTTGTTGTGGTTGAAAGCTTCACTGATATCTTGACCGAAAGTGTAACCCGCTCCTCGAGGCGATATTCCCCAACCACATCGATCATCCGGGTCGGACCAGAGAAGATCACACATCGGTCCTTCGTGAGGTACTTCTTGAACTCGCTCGATTGAACGAATGTGGTCGAGGGTATCGATTGAGGGAGAGAGACCACCGTGCAGGCAGAAGATCTAGCAGTTCGATACGATGTGGTGAGCACAAGACCTTCTTTGTCGAGATGTCTAAGAAGGGAGACTCACTTGATCGTCGATGAGGGCAGTGAGAGGTAAATAATCGAACAGGTCGGTAAAGTATTTCCAAACATTCGCGTTCCCGTACTTGCGCAAGCACTCGTCGTAGAAACCGTAGACCTGGGTGATCTGCCGAGACTCGTGGTTACCACGGAGGATGGTGACTCGATCACGGTATCGAACTTTGAGGGCGACTAGGAGAGTGACGGTTTCGACGGAGTAGTACCCTCGATCAACGTAATCTCCCATGAAGAGGTAGTTTGTGTCTGGTGAGTTGCCTCCGATTCGGAATAGTTCGGAAAGATCGTGCTAGAGTGAGAGAGAGCATTAGGAAATTCGTCTCGTGCTGTAGTGAAAAGACCTGAAAACTCACAAATTGACCATGAATATCACCGCAAACCGTCACAGGACACTTGACTGGTTGAACGTTTGACTCCTCCATGAGAACTTCCCGTGCCTAGTAACATTGAGAGAAAGTGAATTCAGCGACAGATCCGACATTCCATATATTCTCATTCCCGAGACTAACCTTGTCGCACAATCTTTTGATATCCATTTCTGTAAGCTGTTTGCAGTCGGAAAGATGCGAGATCCCTGTTTAGAGTAGTAGACGAAGGGAAGGAGTCAATAAAAGTGGGGAGAAACGAGTTTGAAGGAGGTTGAAGGCCTTGATAGTAATCTCCCTTTCCCCTGAATTGACCTCTCATTCCTGCTGTACCCTCTGAACAGTATCCCCCCATTCTTTTGCGATAGATTGAATGACGAAATTGATCCAGCCTTGTTCGCCCGGACGAGACTCAACCGATCCAGACTCCCTCGCCAGACTCCCTGGAAGCTATTCTAATGCTCCTCCCTATTCTCCTACAGTTTCTGACGCTCTTCCTTGTCTAGATGAGCCTCCTTGACTAGTTGTTGACGGTGAATTCTGATCCCCCCCTCCGCTTCCCTCCCTCTCCCTCCTCAAGTAACGTGTACGTGTAGACTTTATACGTACATGCATCTGTTTCTTGTACGTCTGTCATGTTTGTACTCTTCTATCTAGCTGATTAGGGCGAATGAGTCGCGAGAGTTGGGCAATCTGAAGTGACGAGGTCAAATTTGGAGAGATGAGAGTAGAACGAAGGCTGTAACTGATAGGTTGAGATAGTCGGCACTGAAGGTTGGAATATATCGAGTCTAAGAGTCTGTGTAGCGTGGTGTAAGTTGTTGGTGGAGCGAAGTCGGGAATTCGAGCAAAAAAAAAAGTGGAATTTCGGGAATACAAAAAGTCAATAAATAGCTCTTTCAACCACGACTCTCCACTTGCTGTACACCGCTTCGAATCGCTCGTTCGTACAGCTACTCTGAATGAATTGTAATGTTCCAGTTTGGTCGCCATCGCTTTCCTCTCGCTTTCGCGCTTTGGTTTCTGGCCTTGGTCGCTTCTGTTGACTTCCCGCTCCTGTATAACTGGCTGTGAGTGATCTTGTCGACGCTGTGGCGTATCGGCGAGGATGAAAGATGGGTCAGAGCCACCGCAAAGTACGTCGTTTTCGTTTCGCAATCTGTCCTTTCCTGCCCTTCTTCGCTGATACTGACCCCTCCGCACCTGTGCAGATGATCACAACGCACTCGATATACCCGTATGCTCGATCTCTCATAGTAGAGACGAAGAGAGCGAAGGAGATGGGTCGAGAAGCTTTGGCAGACTGCATCTGTCGTCGATTCTCGATTCTCACTTCGGCTGGAGTTACCGACGGGCCAGACGAGCTCATTAAATCGCTAACGGATCAGTGGTGATACGGCAACTGAAGAGGAAGGAGAGCTCTCGTCGCAGTGCCATCGAGAAGCTGGAAAAGGTGATTTGCTTCTTTCGCGCTCGTCCTTCGCACCCTTCCATTGCTAACTCGAGCTGATCTACCGCGCCTCGCTCATCTTATAGGACTGATCTGAACCTTGAGGACGGCTTGAGAAGGGGACGATGTTGAATCGTCTGAGAAGCAGCTGAATTCGAGAAAACTTCGATTTTCGGAGGGAGGGAAAAGTCGGTCTCGATTCTTCTTTCTCCGCTGCGAGGCACATTAGTCACTGAATTCAGATGGAGAGAGTAGAGATCAGCTTGAATCGCTCTTGATTCTTAGCGCTTCGAAATCTAGGAAGGATAAATGCGAAGGGGACCCGGCGCAAACTAGGCGCAGTTTACGCCCAACTCTTTCCTCCTTTTCGGATGTCATATGTCAGGTGAAAAGTGAGGAAACGAAAGTAAGTTGCCAGACTTCTCTCGCTTTTCTACTTCTCTCGACAATCTCGCTCTCTTTCACCTCGCACTCGCTAACTTCGTACTCTCTTCATAATCTCGCTTCACATACACAAACCTAGCAGGACTTGAACTCGTCAACTCACGATCACGGCAGATTCGACAAAGTCCCTCAACAGCAGACTCAAGATGTCAAACTCGAATGAGGGAATCTTCACCGATGTGAGTTGTGAGCGATGTAGGAAACGTAGAGGTGAGTTCTGACTATCTTTCAAGCCTATTCCGTGTTTTCGAGACTGTATTGACAACACCTCTTGCCTTTGTCGCACGACAATAGTGAAATGTTCTCGCTCGTTCCCAAGATGTGCGAACTGTACCACTCGTCGAGAATCGTGCAGTCTTGCATCCTGGAAGCTAGCTGCTGATGATGTCGAAAAGGGGAAGGGTCCATCAGTATCAGGGAAGACTTCCAAACGCAAACTTCGTCAGTTTCCACTCCTCCTCTTCCCTGTTTGCCTTTCCGCTGACTTCGACCTACACATCTCAGCTGAACCCAAACCACAATCTCCCACCATCGACGTTACAAGCTCTCGTTCGACGAGGTCTCGCCCGACTCCAGGATATCGATCGGATTCCGAAGAAGAGGAACCAGTCGATTCTCCTCCTCTCGTCCTCACTCCAGCCACCATCACGACTAGCCCTACCACTCAGAGTCAACCATCAACCTCTCAAACTCAAATCCCTATCTCTCCGTCTCCCTCAGCTTCTCGACAACCTTTCACTTCACCTCCTGCCCCCGCCTCTCAAACTATTCCTCACTCTTCTCTACCTCTTCAAAAGACTGCTTCACAATCCTTCCGCACAAGAAAGGCTATATGTAAAGCTTTCGTCGAAGGAGAAGCTGCCTTAAGAGGAGCACCCTCTGAAGAACTCGATTTTGATTCCCTCTCGACGAAACTCATCGCAAGCTGTCCGACTTCTCCTGAATCCTCCTGCATCTTCTTTCCGAGCTCGTCGTGGACCTACAGCGACATCGTTACCTTCCCCGATTCGACTCAAGCAACCGAAGCGCTCTCAAACTATTTCCAGTACCTCGAGCCTTCACTCCGTCTATTCCCTACTAATCAATCTCGTCGATTCCTCTACGAAGGTTGTAAACAATGGTGGACTACTGGAACTTGTTCTGGAGGAGTTGAATGGCAGGCGCTCTACCTCGCAACTGTCGCTTCTTCTGCAGTTGTCAGCTCAGACGATCAATTTGGTCACCTCGCTCAAGGATGGATGTATCTAGCTAGTCGAATGGTACTCTCGGATCAACGTAGGTAGTCATTCCCTCCTCATCAGACGTATTGCTGCTGACGAATCGATTTCACAGGCTTCGCTTCCAATCCGAATCTCACCTCACTTCGAACCATACTCCTCATCCTCCACTCAAGCCTTCTCGGTGGCTCCCGCTCGCTCAACCTTCTCGAAATACTGGGATATCTCCCTGTTGTCGTCGCAGCTGCCTTCAAGCTCGAATTGAACGTGGACCTCGCCGAATCAAGCTCGAATGCTTCGATCGATGATATTGAAGAGCGACGAGGGCTTTGGTGGCACATCATCAAGCTCGAAAAGTACGCCCCATCCCACTCCGTGTCCCTCTTTCACGTAATGATGAAACCTTCTTCGAAAACAGTGTCTGGCGACCTCTTCTTCAATCGACCTATCCCGCAATCGACCTCTCTCTCTGCTCGACCCGACTACCTTTCTACGTCACCTCTCCCGCTATCAACACCATCGCTCCAATCGATACCTCTTCCCGCTCTACAATCGACGAAGTCGTCCGACTTCTCTCGAAACTCTCCCGAATCCTCAGCTCACCTTCCGCACCTCCCGCTCAAGAACTTCAGCACCTCTCATCCGAACTAATGGAGAGTGAACGGTCTCTCGCTGCGGGAGAACACGCGATCATCCGGAAAGCGATGGTATTGCATGGGACTTTGTCGATTCAGAGTGTTGGAGAAGGAACGTCGGGAATCAAAGTCCTGGAAGAGACCGAATGGGCTCAGCGCGCAAGTGAGTCTCCCTTCTCCTTCTCCGCCAGGTTGCGTTGGCTGAAGCCATTGATCACAAACAAAGCTAGTTTACTCGATCTCGTTAGTCAAGTTACATTATCGGATCAAGTCGATCGACTACCTATACTCCTCTACATCCTTCAAGGAGCAGTCATGACGGCTCTTCGCCTACCTAGTCAGTCCACTTCCTTCTTGTCTCGCCTCGAAGAAATGACTGACCATCTCTCGAACTCATTCGCAATTCAGCGCTTTCGACCACTAACCATCCCCTCCATCTGTCCCTCTCCACTCAGCTCCACAATCTCACTACCTCGCTTCGTACGACTCCCTGGCCTGCCTACATGCATCAAACCGTCAAACGAGGAGTAGTGATCGTCGAACACTTGTTGACGATCTACTTCGCTTCGAATCCAACTGTCGATCCTTCGTTATCTTTCTCTTCTCCTGGATCATCGAGGACGTCATAGGATCGCTTCAAACTCAATTTTCGACTCTCAGCTTCCATGTCTGTACAACACTTTGTCGATAAAGCATCTCTCGCCGTGTATCTCTCTCCTGTTGTTCTCGTTCGATTGCCAATTTCAACGCTTGATGTCGTCGAATTTGATCACTCTCGTCCGTGACGAGATCAGAGGTGACGAGATCAGAGTCGATGCGATGGAGGAGACTGAGAGAGATGAGTTGCGAAAGAGAATTCGACTACTTTTCGCACCGATTTTTCGGGTTTCGCCTCGAGGGCCACCCCCGTTAGTACGATACATACGAACGCAGATATAGGGCTCGGTTTGACTTGAATGATAGAAGCGACTCCGTCATATCTCAGAATTCTCGTTCCTTCTTTCAACAATTCTCACTTCAAAAGATGGTCGCAACAAAGAGGGACACTCCAGTACTTTCCTGTCACCCAGGATCACTGAACAGCTTCGCACTCAAGCTCAAGTGTACGCCCAATCGTCTTAATCTCCCGCCCCTTTCTTTTAGGCTAATTCGCGTTCTATCTGCAAAACAGCTTCGGAAACCCTCGAGTCACTGAAAGAGAGAATGGCAAGGAAGCTCGCTCTACCGCCTGGGGAAGCTAGTGAGTTGGAGTTGAAGTACTTGTGGTGTGATGTTTACTATTCATTGGAAGATGAAGGTAATCAATCAGACTAGCCTTTCTCTAGTCCCAGTGAATTCAAGCTGACCACACACAGTATCATCTACAGATGACTTTGGTATCTTCACTTCACGACACTCGAATTCATCAGAAGTTCAACTCCTCCTCTCTTCACCTTCAATCCCCACTTCGAACCCTTCCATCGCTTCTCTCTCTTCTATCCCTCCTTCCTCTTCCTTCTCCTCCCCATCGAACGATCACCATCTACCACACCATGCTCGACAAGTAACCGATTCAGGTTCAGTCTATTCCGCTTCGAACCATTCATACCTCTACGGAAGACAAGAGAACAAGGATATGAGATCTGGTACTTCGATGCACCTCGTCTCAAGCTCTGAGATATCTTCGAGTCAGAACGGAGCGGCGAGTGTCAGGAGCGGGAGAACGGGCAGGAGTGCGAAGAGTCAAAAGAGTACTGGAGGAGAGACGGCTACGTTGGGTGGGAAATCAAAGAGACCAAAGAGTATTGCTCCCACTGTACCGGAACACAAGATCAAATTCGAAGAATTCCATAATCAGGTAAGAAGGATTATTAGTTCGAGAATGTGGGTTTTGGCGAAACAAGCTGACCTCGTTCTCAATTCGGACTGCTCTTAGCTCGGTGTGCGAACGTTCATCGGCAGTATTGGTCCAGTAGAGAACGTACGAATGATGGTATGTTCAACCCCATCTCTCTCTCTCTTTCACAACCCAAACTAACTTCGAAACTTGTGAACCGATTGATAGATGAAATCCGGTCACCGAGCATGTTACATGTCCCGCGCGTTCGCTCAACAACACAATTTCATCCCCGCCGATGCTGCGCCCGGTTTCTATGGGTTCTCTGGAATCACGAATCTAGGTGTTTGGCCCATCAAGGTACACTCCGCTTTCCCTTTACCAATTCGTTGAGTGGTATACTGACAGTGAACGTGATCGGGTTCAGGTTGGATCGAAAACGGTTGAACAACAAGTCATGCTAGTAGAATCTTCGTATTTCCCCGTCATTCTCGGACGGTACGTTCCCTTGCTATCTACCTCTCATCTCGCCCCTGTCTTGATGACTGACATCAGAGTGAATGTCGAAAATAGATCATTCATGGAACGAAGAGGAGTACGAACTGATCCATTAGATCAAACCTCAGTCGTTTTCATGGATACGAACGAAGCGATCGCCACAGATCTAGTGATCGTCAAAGACAAAGACGGGAGGGTTGTACCCATCTCCTAGAGCTCGGCAGGATGACTAGAAATAACTAAACGGACCCTTTCTCTCTTTTTCTACAAAGCTATTTCATATACTCGCTCGTTCCTTTTTTCGTACGGTTCACACATACCTATACTTCTCCACGTCTGATCCCAACTCCGACCCCTAATACATAGCAAACCACTTTTGTAAGACTCTTCCACCTTGTCCTTGGCTTCTGTCTTTTGCAAAGATGCTCCCGATTTTTCGAAAGTTCACTCATCGAGTATTGTGACCTGCGCGTGTTTCCCCGAGCTTCGCGTCTCGCTCTCGGTGTCGCCGGCCAGCAAACGAGAGAATCAAAGACAGAACAGAACTCGTTACAGCGAAGAAATCCTAAAGATTTTGAAGATATCACTACGAAAGAACCTGAGATCCCTCTCCGACCTAAATGTATTTGTAACTTGACTCAGCCTAGTAAGATTGACTGAACGACTTTCCGGATTGAATGAATTGGTTGAAGATCGAAACGACGCCTGTGAACGAGAGTTTCTTCGCATCAGCCTCATTCGTTTTCGAGACAGGTCGATTCGAGGGAGCTTACCAGCTAGCCAGACGACACTCCTGATGTACGATGCATTCTTGCTCGTGATCTTGACGTAAAGGAACTGCAGAACGAAAAACCGAAAATGAGCTAATCGTTCGTTTGGAAAACGATTATGTGAGCTACTCACAGAGTACAAAGCCCTCAATCCAACGTAAGATAACGCAAACTTGTGTTGTTGTTCGAGGGGTAACCTCGCGACTGCACCGGCGAGTACGGCGCACGCGAATAGAGGTAACGTTTCATAAGTGTTTGAAGTGGCCGCTTCTGCTCTCACGTATTTTCCTACGTCAGGGTGTTTACGGTCCATCGCGGCAATGCGGGCTTGGAAGGTGCGAACGTCGGAGCTGGAGGAGGGAGAAGAGATTGGTTAGTCTGGGAAACGCCGGGGAAGGGGAAGGGGGAAAAGAGAAAAAGGACGTACTTGTCGAATTCGGGGAGAACCTTTGATACTTTCGATAGGTAGATCGCATACCAATGCGTACTCATTCCACATACCCACGCTGCGGGAATCGCAAGGAAAGAGTGATTGACGGGCATGTTGATGATTCAGGGAGTTGAGGAGGGCGAGGAAGAAGTTTAGGGGATTTCGAAGGGTTGGAAAGGAAAGTTTGAGGGAGTTGAGAGGGCTGGGGATGGAGCGAGTGTAGGAGAAGTGAAGGGAGGGAAGGAGAGAGGTGCGGGGACTAGTGTTTCCTTGAAATGCAGACCGGCGATTGAAACGCTCGATGCGAGCACGCTACGTCAACCCGACTACAGAGCGTCTCCAAAGCATTCCCAAGCATAATCAATGATCACTGTATCCTTCTGCAACCCGAGTGAGCGGTCCCTAAGCGGTCGAGAGGTCCCCTCCAAAGCGAGTATTTTGTAAAGAGAGAGTTGGGCAATCGTTTAATTAGGGGGTTGCGTTCATCTTCTGGAATACTGATCCGAGTTGTAGACTAGCTGTAAGCGGCTGTAAGGTAGCCGAAGTGTGTTGGTAGGTGAGACTGGAGAGAGAGGAAAGAGAGAGAGAAAGTTGGCAGCGGATTCTTCTTGCCTCTTGTGTCTCGTATTCAGCGCCGCCTGTACGTATACCTAGCTACTAGAAGCATACAGAACCGTACTGACAATCCATTCGAACTATCGCTATCCTTTCCCGCCCTTTCAAACACTCGATTCATCAACTTGCTCGAAAACTCAACTCTGATCCAATTCTACTCCAATCGACACACCTAACAGCTTTTAGCCATGGTTCAACGTGTTACCCTCCGAACCCGCAAGAGTTACTCGACCAAGTCGAACGGCAAGCGTATCATCAAGACTCCCGGTACATTCTTCACTCTTCTTCACTTTCAACTCTCCCGCTTCTCCTCCCCCTCTTCCACTTCTACCGCTTCAGTCAATTCGATCACATGGATAAGATCATTGCAGGAAGCATATAAAAGTCATTTAGGATTGAATGGATGAGAACGAGCTTGGATAGCTTTACAGGGTCAAATGAGTGATTTACATGACAGAGGAATGCAGTAATCACAGAGGGGAGGTTATGCCAATATTTGGAGATCAGAAATGAGGGAGAAAGAGGACAAAAAAAGTAATCCCACCTTGACATCCGAATAAAGTTGGCTGACCTATCGCTGTACTTTCGGATGTATGATTAGGTGGAAAGCTCCGCTTCATCCAGGTCAAGAAGTCCGCCGCTGCCCCCAAGTGCGGTGACTGCCACATCGCTCTTCCCGGTGTAAGTTCTCCACTTGCTCCTCTCCCACTTTCCAAAATCCGAAGAAATACTGATAACAGAGTTGGATTGAATTTGTAGGTTCCCGCTCTCCGACCCCGTGAATACGCTCAAATCTCCAAGCGAGAGAAGACTGTTCAACGTGCTTACGGTGGATCTCGTTGCGCCAACTGCGTCCGAGACCGAATCGTTCGCGCTTTCCTCGTTGAAGAGGCCAAGATCGTCAAGAGGGTAAGTCTCCCTCTCTCTCTCTTCTCTCTTCTCTCCCTTCGTGGGACATGGACTGATGAAGAGTCTTCGAGTGTGTTGTAGGTTATCGCTCAACAAGGAAAGGGAAAGAAGAACTAGATTTGTAGCAGAGAGTAGCGGCCAATTTTTGTCTGAATTTCGATTCTCCCTCCTGTCTTTTTGTGTTTGCGTCGAGAGAGACGAAACCACGATTCTGTTATCTCTCGCGCTCGACTTTGATTGTGAAAAGGGGGAGTGCGAAATCTGAACTTGGCGAGTTTTCGAGAGAGGAGAAACTTCCCTTTTGACATTGAAACTTTTCACCCCTCAACACCAAGACGATGTCGGCAGCTGAACCACCCACAGAAGGGCTCAAAACCACCACACTAGATTCTCAAGCAAAGCAAGAAGCGAGCGAGAAATTTGGAGAGATGAAAGATCAGAAATTGGAAGGGGAAGCCGAAGAGGATGATGAAGATGGAGAGGAGGATAATGGAGATAGTACTGCTGGTACTGGTGA
This sequence comes from Sporobolomyces roseus, assembly GCA_016617785.1. Lineage (NCBI taxonomy): Eukaryota > Fungi > Basidiomycota > Microbotryomycetes > Sporidiobolales > Sporidiobolaceae > Sporobolomyces > Sporobolomyces roseus. Next base: position 1,665,035 of record JADILM010000001.1, read on the forward strand.
GTGACTCGCATGGTCAGCTGGTCTCCAATAAGAGCTGATTGTTGACTGTCTCGCTCGCAGACAAGAAGAAGAGTGAGTCTCTCCACTCCACTTAGCTCTACCGTCGATGCTTCCGAGCTAATGTGAAGTTGATGTCGACTTGCAGAGAAGAAGAAGCCCAAGAAGAAGAAGAAGGCGGGAGCGAATGGAGGAGTTCCTGCAGTTTCGGGACCATCCATTGCACAGACTGAGCCACCAACGATCCCCGTATCGCAACAATACAAGAATGGACAATACCCAATCGGAGAATGTCACGATTACTTGAACGAGTAGGCTCTCTCCCTCAATCATCGAAATTTATAAGAAAACTGATGATTTGGTTCTGAGTTTACAGTAACGCCTATCGAACAACCTCTGAAGAGCTTCGAGCAATAGAACGACAATACCTCTCTGAAGGACCCGATTCTCCCAACAACTACAACGCGATCCGAAGAGCTGCCGAAGTACATCGACAAGTTCGTGGTTACGCTCGAAAGAACATCAAACCTGGAATGACGATGACCGAGATTGTCGAAATGATTGAGAATGGTACACGAGCTTTGGTCGAGGAGAATGGGATGAAAAGTGGGATTGGATTCCCTACGGGAGTGAATCGGAATCATTGTGCAGCTCATTTCTCTCCGAACGCAGGGGATAAAACTGGTATGCTTTCCATTTCTTCTCTTCTCTCCTCTCTAATGACGGGAGAGTGTCGCTGATTCGGGAAAGGAGACGACAGTTCTACAGTATGAGGATACTTTGAAAGTCGATTTTGGTGTTCACGTTAATGGAAGAATCGTCGATTCTGCTTTCACTCTCAATTGGGAACCCACGTATGATAATTTGTTGGCGGCTTGTAAAGATGCGACAGAGACTGGTGTGCGAGTACGCTCTCGTTTCAGCTTGATCCTTGCGAAGACCTCGGACTGATCAATTTGAGGATGACTCGAACGCAGGAAGCGGGTATTGATGTGAGAATGGGAGATATCGGAGCAGCTATTCAAGAAGCAATGGAATCCTATGAAGTCGAAGTGAATGGGAAGACCTTACCTGGTACGTCGACAGTTCTCCGCTCAGCTTCTTCCAAAACTGAGTGTCCTCGTTCCTCGTTCAGTGAAATCGATTCGCAACTTGACTGGACACTCTATCGAGCCTTACAAGATTCACGCGGGTAAATCAGTACCGATCGTCAAGATGGCAGAGGATGATGAAGAATACGATGTCAAGATGGAGGAAGGGGAATATTTCGCGATTGAGACTTTCGGTACAACTGGTTCTGGAAGAGTGCACGATGAGGTGAGCCTATAACTTTCCTCCTTGATCTGTCTCGAATCAATGCTGATGAAGCGCGATCGCAATAATAGGGTGTTTGCTCGCATTACGCAAGAATGCCGACTGATCAGAAAGTTCCTCTTCGGTACCCTCTTTCTCTCTCTCTCTCTCTTCATTGCGCTGGATGATCTCACTCACTCGCTCCTCATCGGGTAGATCCGCTTCGGGCAAACGATTGCTAGGAGTGATTGATCGAAACTTTGGAACGCTGCCTTGGTGTCGACGATACCTTGACCGAATCGGCGAATCAGGTTATCTCATCGGTGTAAGCTATCCCCCTCTCAACGCTCTCGGGTGTACAGACACTGATCCGGGGACCGGGCGAATAGCTCAAGGAGTTGGTCGAGACTGGATTGGTTCAAGATTATCCACCACTCTGCGATGTTGAGGGTTCTCAAACTGCTCAATCTGTACGCTACCCTTCTTTCTCTATTCTAGCTGACGTGAGAAGAGTTGGAAGCTGATGGAAGCGCTCTGGTCGATGACAGGAACACACTATCTTGCTTCGACCGACATGTAAAGAGGTCGTTTCGAGAGGGGATGATTACTAGATCAATGTTTATTTCGCAATCACAAGACAATCTTATAATGATCTCGACTCGCACCGATTGGTCTCTGCAGGAGAGAACTACGAGAGGAGACGAAACTACAGAAGGATAGATAGTGTCGATATCTGGGAATGATAAAAAGGGACTACACACAAACCACGAGAGATTACTGAGGACGTCTGACGAATCTTGTCTCTCCATCATTCCAGCTCGCGACCCTCAATGCCGAAACCAGCGAAACTTGCGAATCCAAAGTTCCGACGAATCCTTTACCGAGCGAGAGGATCGCCTGATCCACAGCTGAATCCCACCATCCACTCGCACTTCCGTATCGCGCCTTCAATAGAGCAGCAGTGCCGACAACAGCGTGATTGACTGCATACCATCCCAGCGACTTGACAGAGGAATGGAATTGCGAAGAGTTTTCGTCCGTTGTCACGAGCACTATCAGCGAAACGTCGCAGAATCAGTCGCCAGCGGGAGTACTCGTCGCAAGAAAGGGTGACTCGCCGATAGTGTCTTCAGGAAGAGTCTTGAGTAGGTCTTCGACCTCAGCTTTGTAACTATCGAGAGGAGCCACGCAATCATGGCCCGTCGGACACCACGAAGCAAAGTCTCCACGACGAATGTGGACGGTCACGATACTCGATGGGAGTGTCTCGAGCTTGAGAGTACGCTGTACTGCCATGATCGCGACCTCCCAAACTGCAGGGGTGAAATCGATACACCTTCCGACGGACCACCATTCTATGGAGGAAGGTCGAATGCGTCAGCTAGAAGTGAAGATATGAGTGAGAAGAAAACCAGACGCACCCGGATGTGTCCCTCGCAAAGAAGGATGTAACAGCTTGATCATTCCACCTTCTTTCGCTTGGAGCCCATCGAAATCCTTGTAATCCCTATTCCAGAACGTTTCAGCTGCCGAGGTGCCGACTCTTGAGAGTGCCCAGATATTCGTATAGCACATGAGCTGACTCGACTCCATGTTTCGGGGCATCTTGCGGTTCGACAATTCCGCAACGTCTTGAGTGAGCTTGAGGCGGTTCGGAACGTCGTAGTCGAACAGAACGTGGCCCTCGATGGAGTTTGAGGCGATTCCGTATGGTCGCTCAACGGACCAAGCTGATGCCGAAACTCCGTATTCGCCAAAAGATGCACTGTGAGCGAAAAAGGAAGGATTTAGCTTTCTACACTTTCTCAGCTGAATCCAGGCTCGACTCACCCGTGTGACCATCCGTTCCAGCTGAAGTAGCTGGAGAAGGGAGAAGCAACGGAATCAGGTCTCCAGAAGTGTCGAGTGTCAGTCGAAAGCAGCGATATGCTCACCAGCCAACCTCGTCCTTTTTGCCCAACCACGAAGAATCGAATAGCTTGACGTCTCTCCATTCGACGAACAATGTCCCTGTCTGTAAAGCTCGCAATCCCTCAGCTCGATGCGCTCAAGTTGAAAACAGAATCGAGAACTCACATCTCGTCGAAAGCGTTCCATATCGAACAAATCCGACATCCTCACCTGACTCTTCCCATAGTGATCGTTATCCTTCCATATCGACGGTATGATCGAGATTCTTTGCGTTTCTTGACCGAGATGAAGTAGCGAAATCGCAGAGAGGAATTGTCCAACTTCGCCAGTCAAGCTGTCGGCCGTCAAGTAACGTAGATCTGGTCGAAGAGCGTCGTAAAGCGAATCTGTCGGAGCTTGATCAGTGAGGAGCTGTCGGCGTTCGATCTCAGCATCAGCTCTACAGCGAGAAACGAATTAAGAGAGTCGAAAACGAACCTCTTTCGGTCCCGGCACTCCACCTTTCCCTACCGCAACTAACCTCGACATTGGCGGTCCCAATCGTACTCCTCCCGCCTCTTCAAACCTGGCTATCTTGTCACAAGTCTCCGCCGTTCTCGTCAAATTCGCCTCTCCCCCTCTCGAATTCCCTAATCCCGATTGATGCACTACTCCCGCCGACAACAGACTCGATAAGACGAATCCCACGATGACCCAAACCATTGCGTGAACGCCTTCTCGCTTTGTTGCGCGAGGAGCTGATTGAGAATCGTCTGTGTTCGAACCCGCGACGGTCGAGTAACCTTGAGATTGAGACCCACGTCGGAGGTGGTTCAGTGCGCTTCTTGCGTGGCGTATAGAGAACATGAGCAGGAGGAGAGGAGAGGAGGGAGAGTAGGAGAAAGATGGGGACTTCCTTTCACCTCAAACGAGGAGTCTGCACGCAGGGGCTCGAGCAGAGACATTCAGCATGATCTTACGAAGCACTGGAGCGTAGAGAGATTCGAAGCAGTGTGATATTCAGCGAGTGAGAAGAAGGAGAGAGAGAGACGAAATTCGACGAAGTTTCGAAAAGCAGTCGCCAATTTTCGCAATTTTTTGGGCTGTCATCGCCTGTGAGAAGATTAGTCGTACATGTCGTCCATTGATATCAAACTCTAGTCGCTAGAGTGCTGTGAAAGTTGAGAAAGTGGTGAGAAAGTTGAATCATTCCCTTCCTCCTCTCTCTCCTTCACTCACACCACTTGAAAGCACTCGTCAACCATGGTCTACACTCTTGGTAAGTCCATCTCGCCATCAGTAGATCAGCACTCGTCAAATCGGAAGTCTCTCGCTCTCGGTCGGAAGAAAGGTTGAAAATTGAGGGGAAAGATGGACGAAGACACACGCTGGAGGACTGAGACGAGCTAGTGGGAGTTCATCAGCGTACTAGACCTGAGATCAGGAAGGATCAGCTGGATCAGAGTACTCATCGCTTCAGGAGAGCAACTTCGACTGACCTCATCTTTACTTTGAACCTCTCCAGTCTGCCACGTCCTCTGCAAACCCGAACATGTCGACGATATGAAGAACAAGCTCATCGAAGCTGCCGCCATCTACAAGAAAGACAAGGAAACTATCGATTGGCTCGTTCACCAAGTAAGTTTTCCGCACTCCTCGCTCAAACGGTAGACTCGATACTGATATAGCACCTCGCTGTGTACAGGACGTCAACGACCCTTGCAAGTTTGCGATTGTCGAACGATTCGAACACGAGTCGAGCCAAAAGTACCGTTCGTCTCCCTCTCTTTCTTTTCTTTCTACTTCGCTTAATCTGTCGCTGATCGTTCTCCATTGCTCTTGTTACTCTTTCGACGACATCCGCAGATCTCGAGAACCCTTACTGGGCTGTGAGTCCGAATCTCCTTGCTCTCGTGGCATGATCAGTTAGATCAGTTCGCTGACTTTTTCGATTCTCTCCTCTTACTAGACTTTCAACCCTGCTGTCGAACCTTGGCTCGTCGAACCCATCAAGCTCGGACGTTATAACGAACTCTAAGCTTCTCCACCGTACATAGTAATCGCATGCAAAATCAAACCAAAAGTTTCCGTCGTTCAAAAGCCGTTCGTTGAGCTCGAGAGCTCGATCATCTTGAGTCGCGCTCGTCACGACAGTTTCTCAACGAGGGTTGATTTTCACTGCTCATTCGACCACAACTCTAGGCTGAAGGTATCATCTCTTCGATCTCGTCATTTCCTACGCTGAGGCGAAGCTACTGATTTCGCTCGACTCGCTCAAAGCTACATCGGAAGGTTTCTCTATTCAATCGCACATCGTCGCGATGATCAGAAACGAGAATGGCAACGGGCCACTAGAAGTGCGAGAAGTTACGAGACATCGCTTGTCGCTTCCGATTGGATTTTTTCGAGCCCTTTCTGGACGAATCGTTTCTAGGGTGCGATTAACTTTTTTTCGACCCCTTCCTTCTCCCCCAACGAACTTCTCACCTCGATCGACAATTTGCTCACTCAGCAAGAGAGAGAGAGAGAGAGCTTGCGGTGTTCGATCCTTCCTTGCGAAACACCTCTGAATCTGTAAAAGCTTCTTTGCGAGACCTCTTGTCGATCACTGGAATCGCTAGCTCCGTTCACCGTCATCTCTCCCATCATCATCTTCACAGAGAAGAGCGTGAAAGAGCAATCCATCGAAGGGAGAAAGCCTCGGAGTACTGAGTTTTGCGTATTTTTTCTAGTTCATTCGTAAGCTTTGCAGCACTCTCAGATGTAAATAGACAGGCAACGAACTCACTGCCAGCGAAGGAAAGAGAGAGAGACGAGAAATATTTAAGGATGCGAAACGTCAAACCTTCCCTCGAATTCCGAGAATTACCCTTCGAGAAGTCTGTTTCCCCCATTCACTCTCATTCACGATCAAAATAAACGGCCGAGGACGACCATTCACTTTGCAAGCCCATACCTACCTACCAAGCAACCTGCTAATATCACCAGCTCTAGAAGAACCCCGGAATCTTACTTCTCCTTCCTTCCCTTCCCTCCCCAATTCCGATTCCATCAACTTGCAACAGTGTTTATCAAGGTGGATTACTAGATGTCATTGGCAGGATCAGGGTTGGGTCAATCGAATAGTAGCGGTGGAATCTCTCGCTCTTCAAGACTCGACTCTCTCTCTTCCATCGCTAGCGGTGGAAACACTTCTCCTCCTCCTCATCTCGACCAACCCCATTCTCCTTCGTTAGCCCGTACTTCCCTCTCTACCTCCCCTACCAGTCCATGGTCTGAGTCACTCCCACTCCCTGAATCGACTGCTTCATCGAGGAACAGTTCATCGTCTCAATCGCTCGCGCCGCCCTCTTCTTCCTCGACTAGAACTCCTATCAAACCCGCTTCCATCAAATCTGCATCTTCCAGTTCGAGTAGAACCAATACAGGCTTTCAAGTCACCTCTCGAACTCGCAACTACGTCCCTCCACTTTCCCCAGGTATCGCCGACTCTCTCGCACTTCCTCAAACTTCCTCCTCTTCAGCAACTGCTTCCGGTTCATTCTTCCCTCCCAATCCTTCGTTCCCTTTCGCTTCGACCTCGGATGCAGTCAACCAAGGTTACCTCGGGAGGAGAGGTTCTTCTCCGGCCACTTTCAGTCATGCAGGTTCGGCTCTCGGTTTAGGTGCAGGAGGAGGAGTGGGGGGCGGCCCAGCGAAAGACAACATCGTCGAACCAAAAACTACTCTGACGTTGAGTAGTAGTATAGATTCGAAAGGGAGGAGGATGGTGAATCAGTATGTCAGGTTGAAAACGATCGGTCAAGGAAGTCATGGAAAAGTTTGGTTGTGTGCCGAACCTACGATCAGGGAGTCGAGTGAAGACGACGATGAGGTCAGATCAGGTGAAGGTGAAGAAGAGAGAATGGAAAGGGAGGAAAGGGAAGAAGCGGATCGCAGGAGACGGAGAAAAGGAAAACACCCTCGTTCGGCGAGTGAACGATGGGAAGAGGATATAGATGAAGGGAGAGTTCAGTATTGTGCGATCAAGTCAGTAGCGAGGGAAGGACCAGGTCGACACAAGAGTTTGAGAATGGCAAAGAATCGGAAAGCGAGTACGCAAGGGAGTGGAGGAATCGGTGCAGACGACAAGGTGAAACGGGAAGTCGCCATCATGAAACGACTCGATCATCCAAATATTGTCAGACTGAAGGAGGTTATCGATGACGCGAAGAGCAAGAAAGTTTTCATGGGTGAGTTCCAAGTTTCGTTTGACTCTGCATTTTGTCGAAAACTAATCTCTGCTCTCGCATCGCATAGTCCTCGAATTCATGGCTGGAGGTCAAGTAGTATGGCAGGACGACAACAAGCAACCGACGTTGACGGTAGATGAAGCTAGAAGAACTTTCCGAGATGTCGTTCTTGGTTTAGAATATCGTACGTCTTCCTCTCTTCATACACCTCTTCCATTTTCACTCACAGCTTCTATCTGCAGTCCACTATCAAGGCATCATTCATCGAGATATCAAGCCAGCGAATCTTCTCTGGACGGAAGATCACAACACAGTCAAGATTTCAGATTTCGGAGTTTCGCACGTTTCGGACGCTCTTCTACGTGCATCACCAGACGACGGCACTTCCTCTCAAGGTGAAGACGACAAAGCTCTTCGCAAGACTGCTGGAAGTCCCGCTTTCTTCGCTCCTGAACTATGTCACCCTGCCGAATATACGCCAACTCCTACCGCTCATCCTTCCCAACCTCATCTCAACGAAGAAGAAGACGCTTACTTTCCTCGAAAGATCAATACTTCATCCCTTCAACCCTCTTCCCACAACATGGTTTACACTCCTCCGACAAGTCCAAATGGAATCCCTCTCACCTCGAAACTCATCTCCCTTCCTCTCCCAGTTCAATCACCTTCTCAGCCTCGCACACGCCCTCCTGTAGGAAAAGCTATCGATGTATGGGCTCTCGGAGTCACTCTCTACTGCTTACTCTTCGGAGATACCCCTTTCACCGCTAGAACCGAATACGAACTCTACAACGTTATCGTACACGAATCGATTCGGATACCTCAAAGGATGGGTGTCGAGAAGGCGTGGACCGGAGTCGGAAGTGGATGGGATGGGTGTGGAGAAGGAACAGAAGGGAGAGAAGTTATCGATTTGTTAGGTCGGCTACTGGAGAAGGATCCGACGAAGCGAATCACCCTCGAACAAGTCAAGGTACGCATTCTAGTTCTCGCGTTCGTTCCTTACGAAGCTGCGCTGATTCTCTTTTGACATTGACCTATAGAAACACCCTTGGGTTCTTCGAAATCTCTCTTCACCCGAATCTTGGCTCGATGCGACAGACCCAGCTCAAACCGATCACGTCGTCGTCACTGAAGAAGATCTCCAGCACGCTACACAAGAACGAGGTTCCGTCGATACCCTTCCTCCGATTCGAAACCGACCTGGTATTCGTCGAGCTCTCAACGCTGCTCTCGCTCGCTTCCCTGCATTCTCACGCATCAAATCGACGCGAACGACAGCATCGACAAATTCGGATGAACGAGAACAAGAACGGAGGTCGAGGAGCAAGAGCAATAGTTCGACTGGACACAGCGTCGAAGACGCAGCGCCGACTGGTTCCGCAAGTGTCAGTCGTCAATCGAGTGATGCAGCTGGAGGAAGGAAGAAGGACTCGCTCGAATTCGCTGGAGCGGATTTCCGTCGCGTGATCTCGAGCAGTGCGGCACTGCAAGGAAACCCTCGAAGCGCAAGTCCTGCGGCACCAATCGGTCTTCGTGGAGGTCTCGGCAATCGCTCGATTCGTCGAAACGGCAACGATACGAATCCTCACTCTCCCTCGGTCACTCAAGCTACCGCTTTCCCCGAATTAGCTCGCTCGATCTCTTCTTCTTCCGCCATTCCTGGTCAAACGCCTGGAGGCCGGTCCTCTCACTTTGCTCGCTTCTTCAACGGTCACAGACCATTCGACGAATCACGAACCCCTTCTGCACCTTCTTCCCCTTCACTTCGAGGAGGAGTCAGCTATTCTCCGAATCCGATGGCTGATGCGACCGATTCAGACTTGCCTGCAACTCCCAATGGCACAACACAACGACATCGAACTCTCACAAAGATGCTGTCCCGTCTCGGAGCTGGAGGAGGAGGAAGTACGCCACGCTCTCGAACGAACTCTCCCGCTTCCTTTGACCGGGACCTCGCTTCTCGCTCGACTGAGGCGGAACCGTCAAGCGATTTCGTCCCTTCACAGCAAGTGCTCGAACAGTTCGAATCGCGCGAGAAGTACGACGCTTTCGGTCGCCTCGTTCGACCAGCTGAGGATTCGTCGTCGGGCAACAAGATCGAACCGGACGAAGACGAAGGAGGGATCGATTTGACAGAGTTCGAGTACTCTGACTCGGATCCTGATGATGACGATCTCGAGGACGACGACGATTCAGATCTCGACGAACTTCGAACTTTTGGTCAACCTCTCGCATCTGCCGATCACTTCTCAGGATGGAACGTCCCTGCTTTCGCCGATTTCTCCCTGGGACCGCGAGCTGGAGATGATCCAAACTCCCTTTTCTCGAGCCCGACCACTCCTCCCACAGCAACCGACAGCAGTCCCGACGTTGATCCCCTCGACGAAAAGTTCAAGACTGCCTCAACCTTCGCTCATTATGATCAAGCTACTCCTCGAGCTCAAGGGCAAGGTCCACCTCTCATTCAAACGAATCTACCTCCTCCCCCTCCCGCTCCAGTCTTCTCACTTTCTGCCGCCTCTCCCGTCGACAACCGATCTTCCCCCTTCACCGCTCCCTCTCCTCCCGTTCAGCATCACTACGAACGCCCCGCTTACCCTCGAAGAGATGGATCGATGGGAGGAGTTACTCTCGAACCACCAAAGCACAGTCGAAAGTGGAGTGGACTCAGTGGGAATTCTGGAGATGCCGATGAGGAAGATGGAGAAGAAGAGATCCTCGTCGTTCCTCGACGCAGACGAGCTCCTACACTTCAACAGCAAGTCGCCGAAGATTCCTCTCACGCTTCTCGATGAACGCATCATTCCTCCTTCACTTTATGAATGACTCAATTTTATACGCTCTTTATTCTTACTCCTTCTTAGTATTGTTCAAAGTCACGCTCAACCCTCCACTCCTTTCGCAAATATAGACTAGACTGTACACTCGCACTATACCTCTCCCTTTTCCTCTCTCTGCCGGTACAGACTTCTTTCCTCTCTCTCTTTTTCGACTTTCGTTCGCAACTATTCTCTTTTGAACAATCTTTTTTCGCAATCTTCTAGTTGACTCTTCTCTCGTTCTCGCATTCCTCTCGATGTCGTCGCAATGCCGGAGACGTGAACGAAAAGCTGCTACTTCATGGCCCTCAGATTCTACCCTTGCGATCTTTCCGTCGCTTTCAACCCTATTTGCCACCTCCTTTACTTCCTTCCACTCCTGCTCTTCTTGCCCTTCGCCTGTTGCGCCGGCTTCGGACCCTTAGCTTTCTTGTATCGGAAAGCTCGTCTTTGCACGCAATCTGCGACTTCTTTCTTGTTGTCTCCAGTGTAGATCCACAGTCCCCAGTACATCTACGACAGAGTGCAGATACGGGCTCCGAGTGAGAATTGGCAGAAATGGCTCGATGCGAAGTAAGGGACGAGGACGAACGGTGAGGCCACGATTGGATTCGAGACAGCTGCGAAGAAGGGTGTCCTTCTGCGGTTTTCCGACTTTACTGATGTGTTGTCTGCCTCCGGGAACTTCGAGATAGCAGTCCTTAAAGACAAGCCTGGTAAACCAGTTTTCTAGCGAGAGGTACTCGTGAAATATCTTGAAGATCGTCTCCTTCTTCTCTGGTGATAGCTTAGCGTACTCCCCATCCTTAGCTTGACCTTGCCATACCCTTCCGTACATTCCGAAGGGTCGATACCTTTCGTTTTCCTTCGTCGGTAAACGGCAGAACATAGCTGAATCTTCCTCAGGTTTGAGAGAAACTTTCGGGTTGAAAGGTCTCGCCGCAGACGTTTGAGCGAAGGCTCTTCCCGCTACCGTCATGTCGAGATTGAGCTCTTGGCGAAGACCGTGAATGTCATGGGTGTAGCCGGACTTAGGTCTCTTCTGTTGGACACAAAGCGACTCAGCTTATTGCGGATCAAACTGGCAGGGAAGACACAGAGACTGACGCCTTTGTTTCGTGCCATGAAACATGGGCCGCTGCCCATCCTGAGTACGTCGTAGTGAAATGGCTTGATTTGTCGTAGAGCAGCGATTTCTGGCTTCGTCACCTCAAGAGCGTCTTGCCATGTATCGGAGTCCAAGATTGAGAAGCTGTCGGCATCAACACCTGGTACCGGCGGCCATGCGACAAAGTTCTGCGCAAGAACAAATTCAGTCTCGGAGTGAATCAACGTTTCCAATTGCTGCTTACCTCGTGATTCCGCAAAGCTTCTTCGTACTTCTTGTCCTCCCTAATCCTTTTCTTCTCTTCCTTGATTCGTTCCTTCTCTTCGTCTGTCTCTGCGCTCGAAGCTCGAGCACTCGGTGCACGAGATCGCGAGTTACGCCTAGGCTTTGCCGCGGAGTCAGCGAGCGTTGATGCGCATACAGGGGGATAGAAAAGTACCTGGGGTTGATGTCGTTGTCTTCTTCATCATCGGAAACGTCGAGGTAAATCGAAGGAATGGCATCTTGCGGACGAGCTCGAGATGAACGTCTGCGAGGGATCCTTGCGAGTCAGTCCAGATCACAAAGCGATGAAGAGGAGAGTATCGTATGCACCTAGGCTTGATATCACCGTCTACAACAGCGTTAATCTCCGGCTTGACGTCCTCGTCCTCTTTCTTCGCTCTTTTCCTCGCGCTTGACTCCTCCTCTTGCGGTCGCTTTGCCTTGACGATCGGTTTCACGTCGTCCTCTGAATCTTCGCCTAGTGAGACAGACTTCGAGTTCATGCGAGATGGCTTGCGAAGAGACCGCTTTTCAGCATGAGGTGAAGTCGATTCGGGAGGAGTGCTAGCGAGCTCCTCTTTCTTTCCGGACCCAAGAGCAGAAGTAGGTGCTAAAGACTTGCGTTGTCGTTTCTCAGCTCTAGAAGAGGATCGAGGACTAACAAAAGCGACACGTGCAGAATGTGAGGAAGCGCTTCGGAAAGAACAGAGAGGCTTGCTTACTCGACGTAGACCGGACTAGACATATCCATCCTGACAACAAAGAACCTCTTGAGAGCGGCAGAGCAGAGTAGCGAAGGGCAGGAAGCAGCGAATCGTCAAGATTTCTCGGGTCGCCTCTTGCTCTCCTACAACTCACTTTCGATCGATCTCATAACCTTGACTACGCTTCAGAGTAGACACTCGATCACTACGAGCGGGGAGGAGTCTCTCCCTCCTCTTCGTCCTTCCCCACATCGTCACTTTTTCCTCCCAGCTAGCGCTCCTTCGACCCGGCACACTGGCTTCGGACGATCTCTTCTCGACATACGGACTGCTCAGATTATTCTCGAGCGCTGTCTCCGCTTTGGTTTCGTCCGGTCGATTCAGTTTCAGATTCTCTTGCTGAGGTCTTTCGCTTTGCTCCGGACCGATCACGCTGAGACGACTTAGTACGAAGCTACGGCAGAGTATTCCACGTCGAAGACAATATGCGGCGCTCAATAGCGAGGAGCTGCAAGAACTGGGTCGATATCGTACGTTCTCTTGAATTTACTTCTTCCCGCTCGTGTAGTCGACTGACACTGTTACCGTCTCGCAACGACAGTCATTCCATCAGATAACAAGCTGGGTCGCCACCGAGCCCGGAGCTACGCAACACCGATGTGAGAAGCGGCCGGAAAGCAAGATCGGACGGGGTGCGACGAAGGAAAACGCTTGCTACACGCAGAAAGACAGGTAGAACGCTGTCGGGAGAAGCTCTCCTCATGATCGCTACTCTATAGGGGCGGAGGAAGAATACCTGGGTCATTGGAGAGGGAGGAAGGATGGTACGAAGCGAATACGAAGGAGAATCCCATCAGTGGATCGCTCTCGCTAGTCTCGCTAGATATCCTTGCGGGAAAAGCACATATCTTACAATGAGCTACCTCTGATACATTCTGTAGCATCTCCAACTCTGAGTGAGGGTGTGAAAATCGGACGCGCTTGCGAAACTTCTCCCTCTTTCTCTCTCTCTTTCTCTTCCTCTTTCCTCTCACTCACCTCTCTCTCTCATCTCGAATCACCAAGTCCAGCATGTCATCACGAAAGGTAGCTAGTAAACAGATATCTTACAAGGATGAATCAAGCTCCGAGGAGGATTCGGAGGAGTTGGATTTAGGTCAGTCTACATCTTTTTGCTCTCACTCACTCTGTCTCTGGACATTGGCTGATGATACTGAGACGATTCGCAGCGGACAAGAAGATAGTCAAGAAGGGTAGAAGATCTCGAAAGAAGCAAAAGGAAGAGGATGAGATTGAATCAAGTGAGAGTGAATTCGAGTTGGACAAGGAGAAACCAAAAGGAAAGAAAGGAAAGGGCAAGGCGAGAGGAGGAGGAGGGAAGAAGAAGGGAAAGGGGAAAGCGAAAGAGATCCAGACGAATCCGTTTGATGTGTTGCCTTTCGAACTCTTTGTCGAGGTGAGCCGAACACTTTTCGAAACTTTCATCTTCGCAACCTCCAGCTAACTCATCACCTCTCGCAGATCCTCTCGTATCTCTCACCAAAGGATCTTCTCCACCTCGCACGTACCAACAAATCGTATCGATCGATTCTCTTCTCGAAACAACGCTCAGAGTCAATCTGGAAACGCTCGCTCGAATCAGTCGGTTTACCTATCCCTACCGCAAAAGACTGGTCACTACCTGCTTATGCAGACTTGGTATTCACAACTCACTGTTATGAGGTCAGTCATCCTCTCTTCCTACGCGAACGAGCGAAGGATTCACTCGGTCGCGCTTTCTTCTCTAGTGCGGTCGTTATTCACCTACATGGCACGATCCTTGGCTCCGTACTCGCCTCTGCAAACCTTGTCATCAAAACAGGTGAGCTCTCTTGCTCACTGCTATCCTCGCTTGAGCTGTCCTGACCGTTCCGTTCACAGTCTCATCAAAATGACCTTTCTCCCGCACAACTATCATCCCTCGATCGTGGAGTGTGTTGTCGGTAGTCGCTGTTCGTCCCTGTCGAATCGATCGCAGCTCACCAGGTGGATTGCATCTGATGGTCTCGATTCCTACAGTCACTACTAGTGATGTTCGCTATGTCACTCCCGACGGAGGTAAGCCACTCTTCTGCTGCTGTGACCTCGACGCTCGCTCATTCGCTCTCCATAGGCTATTTCCTTGTCGACAAGGTCGACGAGATGGATGCGCGCCTCAAAGAACTTCAAGCCGAAGACGAAGAAGACGACTCCGAAAGTGAACCTGAAAGTTCGAGCTCAAGCGTTTCACCCACTCAACGTCGCAACCGTCCACACTCGGCTGTCCAACGTCCGACTAGATCCGTTAGAAGGGAGGAGAGTTATCGCGAGGAGAGCGAGGAGGAGGAGGAGCCTGTTTTCAAGATTGGACCGAGGGTTCAAGCTTTCGTCAAGAAACGAGAGAAGTATGTCGAAAAGGTCGACTCGGTGAGTCGCTGTTCCCGTTCTACCTCAAATACTCGCTTGTTTCCGATTACTCATTTGATGCTTTCGAGATAGGATGGAGTTGCCATCGCGAAAGTCATCAACACGGTTGCTGCAGAGGTACAGCAAGCTGATAGGCTCCATCTCGAGCGCACGAACATGCGAACTCCTCGTCACTTCTTCGATCCGGAAAGTTCGAATCGTAGGAAAGCGTCAGTCCAGATGTACATTCTTCTGCCCCTCCCGAACTCAGCACTGACGCTTCTCGAGCTTATTCCAGTATCTGCGATCGCTTGCATCTCGTCGTCGGCTACGAAGGGAAGAAGTGAGCACAATTCACGATTCTAGTCCTCGCAAATGGTCGGCTGACAACCCTGATCAGTCTATCGCTCGTTTCTGAGAGAGCTCTAGCCGAGTATCTCGAAGGAGGTCCTCTCGATGATGTTGGTGAGCTACCCGTTTCTTCGATGATTCATGCTTCGCACGAATTGTATCAAGGCTGGCTAACAATTCCTTCTCTCCCAATTAATTCACCATAGAATGGAGTCGTATCCGACCGAAGATTCTTCACCTCGTCGACACAGCGGAATCAAGGAAAAGAGACAAAGATCGAGAAACGAAACTAGTCGAATGCGAAGTGTCCCGCAAGAACTCTCTTCGCAAGTTCTACGACAAGCTCATCGAAGAATTGGACGAGGGTCAATGGCCCCCTCTCTTCGTCGACTTCCTCTTCCTCCCGTCTGTTCAACTCCTCTGGAGGAGGCTCAGCTCTCAAGATCACCGCGAGAAGATTACTGGAACGGAATGGATCATGAAGCGTGACTCTGTCGTCAGAGATTGTCAGGAATACCACGTCGAAACCGTCGAGAAGGCTGTTCGACTTATCTTATCGACCACTCAAGAATACGCAAACGAAGACGATTTCGATTCGGCTGTCGACGAAGTTCTCTCGGGAGATCTCGATAGCTTCTTCAACAAGCCTACTTCATTCGTCTTCTGTGATGGAGGGTGTGAGTTTCACGAACGGCTATCAAGGGGTCGTAGCTGGTTGGGACGCTTGACGGGTCGAGTCGTTAGGAAAAAAGGTTCTGCTTTCTTCGGCACTATCCTCGACATCATCAATCACCAACTGTCGACTCGCAATTTGTTCAAGGCTTCGAACGATCCGTCTTCCGCTGAGAAACGTCAAACTCGACCTCAATTCCGCTTCATTCTCCCACTCGAAGTCGCATCAGTCGTAGCAGATCTCGTCGAATTCACTGGTGTCGCAGAAGATTCGGTCACGGTACAAGATCTCGATTCGCTAGACGACGGCATCTTACGCTGGGAGAACGTTACCGGACGCCGTTGGTTCAGACAATGGCGAGCTCTCGTGAGTTGCTGAACTTTCTCCCTCTTCTTTGTCGTATGTCGAATGGGGACTGACATCGATGGTCGCTGGACAGATCAACCGTGTCTACGTCGTTGCTCGCAAAGCCGCAAGAAGTCGCCCTCCTATCAACTTGCCTCCTCCCGACATCTCTTGGGATCCACCTTTCGGTTGGTCTGCATCCAACACCAAAGCTCAAGTAGATTCATCCGTCGAGCCTCGCAATGAGAAAATCAAGCACGATGAGGAGGAGGAGCCATCAGATGAATCGGAAGAGGAAATCGAGAATGTCAAGCTTGAGGATGAGGATGGAGAGGATACACGAGACGATGGAGAAGAGGAAGACTTGAGGATGGGTGGAGAAGAGGAGGATCAGCTTGATTCGGACTGAACGAAGAGTGTAGATGCTTGTAGCTTTTTTCGCTTGACTCGCTTGCAACTTTGAACAACTTTACTCGCTTACCTCGAGCTCTCGCGTATCCTTTCGAGAGTACGACGATGCAAAGGTTTCCGCACTCGCCCCAGCTTACAGGCCATATAGTGCTGCGAGGAAACAGCGCAAGCAAGAAGGAAAGCAGAGCGAGCTTGTTAGTCCTCGCGACTTCAGCTCCGTCTCGGATACGACAGACTCGAGACGAACTAGGGGAAAGACAGGAGCTATCGTACATTCATCCTCTCGCAATCGGAGACAGAAAGGTACAGAAATCGTTGCGTTGCAGATTAGACATCAAATCTTCGTTCGTCAAGCGTTCGTTTCTCTTCGTTCAAGCTATGATCTTCTTACTTGTAATTTTACCACCTCACTGAACAATACAAGACTCTCCATTTGATTCAGGAAGAGGTTGATCTTGGTTATCGGAACCAGTTCTATTCTCGAAGCACACAGACGAAATCAGCTGTCGAACCCGATATCGACAATACATCTAGTGAAGAAACGTGGCGTACCGAGGACCCAGAGCGACGTCCATAAAGAATCTAGCCAATTGAGTCATTTCCGGAGGAGTGTCTTCTGAGAAAGTGGGAGTGATTCTGTCGAGAATTTGAGAGCGTCCACTCTTGCTATCTCTCGCATCCCTGGTACGAGTTCTCTCAAGTCAGTCTATGACCTCAGAAGAGGAAGAAGAGGCCGCGAGACTGACCTCTGTTTGAAAGCTGAAACAGCGAATTTCTTCAAGAGCTCGTTCTCTTCCTTGTTGAGTTCGACTTCTCCAGCTTCGAGTGCTTCGATCCATTTCGATTGATCTTCCAAATCGAACATTTCCCTGAATTGATGCTCCCTCACATCGAAACCATCTCTGACTTGATCCTCAGTAACCGTTTCGTCGTCGGTCGACTCTTCTGGCGATGTGGATTGGCGGAAACTGTAAGTTGGCTTGACTACGGTGCGAGCGAGGAGACGAATCGAAGTTTGATCCGATTCTTTCAAAGCTTTGTAAGCATTACCTCGGACTTGTTGCCTGAATTTGACTTCAGTCGCATTGTCGTTCTCGATATGGAAGAGTAAGAGAGGAGGTTGACCGGATGGAACTGCCCACATCGCATCCGGACGACGATCGAGCGATTTGAGAACACTTTGGCGAAGAGTCGAGAGGTCGGAATAGGTGGACGTCGAAGCCGAGGGAGCTCGACTCGAAGATTCACCGGCGACGGGAGTCGAGAGGAAGTCACTGAGTTTCGAACCGCAATGTCCCTCTTCCCGATGATGCATCCAATCGAGCTTTTGGCAATGGCTACATCGACTCCGCGAGACACCGTCAAAATTGTGCTTATGGGGAGAGAAGAATGCGAGAAGAACTCACTTGCTGCAGTAAGGATGAACTCTGCCGACTATCTTACAACGAGCGCAATAGAGAAGACGAGCGGTATCGGATTCCTCAGCTGAGCATTCACAAGGGCGAAGAGGTCAGCAATATGAAGCGCACTCGAAGAGGACAGGTTGAACGATACCAGTCTTGTGACAGAGGGAGCATTCTTCATCGCAGAAGTAACCGTACGTCTTCGGAAGCGGACCACTTTCACCGAATTCCCCTTTGTCGGCGAGGAAAGGATCGTTGTCCGAAGTGATCTCGCTTCGAATGTTTCCAACTTTGCTTCGTTTGATGCGGTCCTCGTTGACGCCGAGAATCGCTAGCATGAGGGACTGAGTGAATTGGAAGAGAAGAGAATGACGGCGAAGTAGATGCTCGTCTATGAAAGCTCGATCACTCATGGAAAGTGGAATTGAAGGAGAGGCGTCGTCGAGGGGGATACCGAATTTGGCGAAGAATCCTCGGTGAGGAATGGGTCGTTCTCCTAGTTTGGTACCGTCCTTCGTGTACTCTTCGAGGAGGTCGAGCCAGCGTAGGAAGCCATCTCCACTGTCGGCGCAGAGTGAGGAGAGGGTGATTTCCGGAGTGAGTCGACGATTGCGTCTGACGAATCCTTCATGAGCCAATGGGTTCCCTGGATACTCGTCAGCTCGAGCGAGTGATGCGAGAGTCTCTAGGATATGGTCTTCTTGTTCCTCTGTCGAGAGCGTCTTCCATAGGGTCCTGCATTTCTGACCATCGGGAGTCGAAAAGAAAAGGTGAAGTCCAGCCGCTACTTGTTCGTTGGCGAGTCTGCCCCGATGACGACTGGCCACTGCAACCTCAGTGATGTATGAGCTGTGTTGATTCGGTTCTGTAGGATCGATCAAACAAGGAGATCCTGGAGCGTAAGTCCAACGAAGAATGGCTTCGTGTTCTTCGTTCCATGCACGGATTCCTTGAGTTTGAGCGGTACCGTCCTCGTACGGTTCGAGTGCTGCAATATCTCCGAGTTCGAGCTCGTCGATGGGAACCTGATCGATCGGTCGAGAGGCGTTGAGGGGGTAGAAAGGAGGACGACGACCTTTCGAAGAACGAAGATGAGCGATTGGCGTAGATTCCTCGTTCTCGCTCTTGCGCGGTCTACGACGCTTGATGTTGCGTACTCGAGGATGTTTCATACTGTCTCGAACAAGTTTGGGAGGAAAGGGAGATGTGAGTTGAGTGACGAGATCAAAGAAGGGATCAAAGGCTAACAGAGAGGGGGACGCACGCGTTGCTGATTCAGTAGCAGCCTATATACTTCGAATCGAGTTCAACAGAGCAGTTCGAGCCGGAAGTGAGTGAAGGGAAGCAACGAGAGATGAAACTCCCTCGAAGTCGCTTGTCTTCCTCGACAACCTCATCGAAGCTTCGAGATGAGCTCATCACATAGACCACACCTAGTAGATCCACCTTCGACCTCTAGTTTACGCGCCGAACTTCGAGTCGCCGTTTTTTCTCTCCTCGACCGAAATCTCTCTCAATCTTCAAGATGGGCAGCACAACTACTACAAGCTCTACCTCGGGAGATCACTGAACATTCAGAGGATGAAGAGGAGGAGGAAGAACCAGAACAGCATCACGTACACTTCCGAACTTCGACTCCAGTTAAATCAACTTCAAATTCTCTCCTTCAACATCCTCAAGTTGCCAACTTGATTGCTCGTTCTCCTCTGATAGCATCTCGTCGTGAAGGGGGAGGAGGAGGAGCGAGACCAAGGGACAGTGTAGGAAGCGTCATGTCGATCGGACCTGCTTCTTCTCCTGCCGTTCCACTTCACGATCAACGACAAAGCAATGACGAAGACCTCGATCAATCAATGCGACCTTCGACGAGCTCGACGAACCTACGCGGAGACGGGACAGCACGGAAGAGGAAGAGGGAATGGATTAGGAGAGACGAGAACGAACAAGACGATTATTTACTCGGATTGAGTTTCGTCAGGAACCATGAGATGCTGAGGGCAGCTCACTGTCTCGAACGATGTAGAGGTTCCAGAGCTAGATGGTTGAGGTGTTATTCGAAGTTCTTAGTAAGTCAAGCGCTTTCACTCCAAGCTAGACAATGCAGATTTCGAAGTAGCTGACTTGCAAACAACGTAACAGGCTGGAGAGAAACGAGCGATAGAGGATGCAGGAGAACCTCTAGGACAGAAAGACCTGCGGCCACCGAAGAACCCTTACTCGCAAGAGCTGCTAGAGGAGATGTCGAAATGGGAACCAGATTTCATCAATCAAGATGGTTACCTACTGTATCTGTGAGTTTCACTCCTCTAACGCGGTCCGCAGATCCGGCCACTGACTCTGTCAACACGGTCCGACTTGGCTGCAGAAAAGCGATTCTACTTCTTTCACTTCCTCCCGTTCCACCTTCATCACATTCCCGTCACCCTCAACAAACCGATCAGACTCCCTCACATCCTTCCGACGATATCCGATTAGCTGCTCTCGACCTACTGGTGCAATCCGTCAAGCTCGAACCTTACAACTGGTCTGCCTGGACGAAAATCGCAAGTTGTCTCGAGGGTCCCGAAGAAGTAAGCCTCCTGTTTCCTTCCATTCTCACCAAGCATGATCAGTCCTTACGCCTTGTTCTGATACAGCTCGAAGCGACGATGCCCTTCTTACCCGACTGCTATCCTCTCCTATTCTTCTACGTTCACTGCACTCTCGAGATTCACTCGGCAGGAGAAAAGCTCCATTCCATCCTCGACGAGCTAGAAGCGGTCTTTCCGCGATCGAGTGCTCAACCTCAGGACGCACCGGAAGATGGGGAAGATTTTCATCTGAGGGAAGCGCGAGATGGAGACGCAGACGAAGGAGGTTGTTCGATCATCAAGGGATTGAGAGCTCTCGTCTACTACCATATTCGAGGTACGCTTAGTATACCTGTCACTATGCCTACTCAGCTGTTGCGATTACTGACTCGTCTGTGTCTGATCTGATGGTGTGCAGATTTCGACGAGTCCTCGCTTGTTTTCGAGTCACTTCAGAAATCGGATCCCTACAGAATAGAAGATGTCGACATCTTGTCGAATATACTTTATGTCTCCGAGAAACGAGCAGAATTAGCAAAGTTGGCACAAGATTATGTTCAAGTAGAGAGGATGAGACCTGAAGTTTGTTGTCTCGTCGGTAAGCTTACCTTTCACTCCTCGGCCTCTAGCTTATTTCGTCGGGACGATACTTACCGGCCTTGTCTTTCGTTGACAGGCAATTACTATTCGCTGAGAAGAGATCACGAGAAAGCGATCGTCTACTTCCGAAGAGCGCTCAAATTGGATCGAGGCTACCTCTCAGCGTGGACTCTCATGGGACACGAGTACATCGAGATCAAGAACACGAACGCTGCTATCGCTTCTTATCGTCGAGCAGTCGGTGAGCAACCTCGTTTCGTTTTCGATCGCTCTGAACCCGAGACTGACCACCTATTCTCTCACCTGCGATCATAGATGTCAACCGCAAGGACTACCGAGCGTGGTACGGACTGGGACAGACTTACGAGTTGCTGGGAGAATCATTCTACGCTTTGAACTACTATCGAAGAGCGACTGGATTGAGACCTTACGATCCTCGTATGTGGGCAGCACTGGCAGGTTGCTACGAGAAGCTGAAGAAGTGCGTTCTTCCTCTCGTTCTTCTGTTTCGTCCTAAACTAATTCTCCCTTTTCTTTCTCGCTAGAATTCCCGATGCTATTCAATGCTATCAACGAGCTCTCGTCGCTTCCGATCCACCTTCTGGCGACATCGATCTCCTTCTTCGAATCGGACGACTCTACTCAGCTCTGCCACCCACCGAAACGGATGCTGATCGCTCGACTCGCTCTGCTTCGTACTATCAAAGAGCCTTGCTCGTCGGTCTCGATCAAGGGATGAGCGCAGCAGAGTTGATGAAGATCTACGTCTGGTTGGCGAAATGGGAGATGAACAAGGAGCGAGTGAGGTTGAAAGGGATCGAAGGAGGGAAAGGAGGGGATCTCGAAAAGGCCGAAACGTATCTCAGGGTTGTCGAGAGCGTACAAGAAGGGAAGGAGGAAGCAAAGGTTCTCTTGAAGGAACTCGAGGTGTTGATGTTGAGTAGGGAATAGTTGAAATCGCTTGAGAGTGGAGACTTGAATTGGCTCACGCGCGTTCTTCTCTCTTGTCTTCCCCTGAGAGCGGTCTGTACTGAAAGAAGTGTCTATCGTATAGCGTAAGGACGGAACGGGAACGGGAACAAGTCGCGGAAACAGAGACAGGAACGGAATATCGTATCGACTACTAGCAGGTCCTTTTGCTTCATCTCCTTGAAGTGCGGTTCTTCTCGGCTTCCCAATCTTTCTTGTTGAGACTGTAGATCTGTGCCGTGCGACGAGAGATGGCAGCAGGAGGCGGACCGGTGACCCAGACCTCGATTTGACGGAACTGTCCTTTCTCTTTGAAGGTCTTCATCGTACCATCGGTGCATTGGTGGGTGTACGTCTCGCTGTCGCTTTTCCAACGGAAGTACTCCTCCCCGTAGATTATCTGAAACGGGAGCTATGAGCGACTTTGAGATGCGTATGATTCAGATGAGCTCGTTTCGTACTTTGCTTTCTGGCTTTTCCTTCTTCATCTCGTCGAGATGTTCGCGGATCGTGCTGATGTAGTCGGCGTGGTCGGTCGAATGGTGATGATAGCGGTAGGTGGTGGTCTTGCCGGCCGAAGGGTCGTACTCGTCCGCTGTTTCTTCGAGTTCTCCTCCACGTTCCCATCGAAGCCAACGACCAAAGGGACTTCTCCTGAATTGCAGTCGACCGGATTTACCGATGACTCTAGTCTGCAGCCAACCAGAGAGAGTCAGCCACACTCGACAGAACGATGAAGATTGACAACGAACATTTTCCTTCGTTTCCTCGAGAGACTTGACGAGCAAAGCCGTGTCGATAAGGACTTTCTCACGCTTCGGATCACATACTCGGATATCAGAGCGGAGTGGCGCTTGCACATTGGTGGTGATAGAGACCTTGTCCTGAGAATCCAGAATCTGCTGTATCCATTCTCTGTCTCTGTGGTAATACCTCATCCAGTCACCACCGATTTGCACAAACGGGACATTGTGGTGGAGTCTCAGCTATTGACGCGGAAGGAGTAAGCTCGGGGGGCGCAAAGAAGAAGAAGTGGTTCGCGCTCACCGGGCTTTGGAGAATTTGCGACAGCGTTGATTCATATCCATGACCCGAGGTCGTACCGCGCCCTGATTCTTCCCAAACTACCCGCAGTGTGAACCTTGTGCAATTGAGATCGTGGCGGATAGATGGGTCGATGTTCAGCGAAATAGACATTGTAAGCGTACAGGCGCAGAAGGAAGAGCAAGAGCTGGAGCAGAGTTGGAGGGTCGTTGTGTCTCCATCAATCTCCTCGGTAGACACCACGTGGTGAAGATCCGGTGAAGGTCTGAATGGAACTCTTGGATTTGAGGAAAGCAGCGTGGGAGGCGGCTACAGAGAGTGGAGAAAGTGGGTCAAATCCGATGTCGTCCCGCATTATCCAGTTCTCTCGATAAGCTGCTTGAAGGTAAGCGACGACTGCGAGAGCGAGTAATCCCGCTGTGACCTCCATTACTCGTCTTCTCTTCGTTCGTCGACCTTGCGACTGGCCAAGCGGGATTGAGCGAGTGGTCCGCGTACTTTGAGAGCAAGGACAGTACGAGTCCCAACAAGAAAGTACTCGACCTCGCTTGTGACCTCGTTTGTAGGTTTGCGACGAGATAGCCTTCCAATAGAGAAGCCGAAAGACACGAACGACGAGGTTGACGAGGGGAGAAACGGAGTCGAGCAAAGACTGACATTCTAAAGTGAACTCACTGACAGATTGAGATATTCTACATAGTTTTACATTCCTCCTCGGCCTTATCCAGCCTATCCTTCGCTCTCCTCGCTCTTTCACGCTCCGCGACGGATTCCTCCAGAAAGTACCTCGCAGCTTGTTTCTTGTCTCCTTGGAGTTCCTTCTGTTCATAGTCGTCCGGATGAGTCTCGAGTGAAATGAAGAAATGACCTCGAATGCCGGAACCGGATAATTTGGCAGGGAAGCGAAGAGAGGGCGGAAGGTATTGCGAAGGAACGGTTCGTGTACCGTCGAGATCGGGAGAGGTCGAGAGGGAAGAATGCGAAGGTATAGGAGCGGGATTGAGCCTGAGATGAGCCGCCATCTGTTCGAGTGGTACAGCTTCGACCTGTTCTTGTACTGGTACTGCCTCGTTCGACAGCGTTCCTTCGATTTCTCGTTCCTCTTCTTCTGGAGTTAGAGGGATCTGTAGTCGAATAGAAGGAGGATTGATAGTCCAAGGTGATCCGGGAGCGCCTTTGTAAGGAACGACGAATTTGCCGATTTGGATTTCGGTGTCGGTGATCGATGGTTGAGAACCTCGGTTGAGACGAGCATATCCGATACGACTACAAACGAGATAGTGAGGTCAGCGCAGTAGTGCTAAGTCGGGCAAAGCCCGAAGGAGGACGAACTGGAGACCTCGGTAGAGGATGTATTGACACCATCGATCCGTATCCGAAGGCTGCCGAGGAACGCTCGAGTCAGCAGAAAAGTAGTACTAGCTCAAGACCTCCGACTCACATCGATATCGAACATTCTCCCGTCCTCTACGAGGAGTTTGTACGGTGACGGTCGATCAGCATGAGGAAGCGTAACCACGTAGCCTAAAACAGAGCGAGTATGAGCATGAGTGAGCGAAAGGATGAGAGAGGGCGTACCGAGGAAGATAGCTGGATTTGGCCATCTCGCACTCATCAATTCTCCCAACTTTCGACTCTGCAATTCACGATCCAGGGGATCCTCCTCTTGACCATTGTGGGAAACAACAACGTCTACTTCGGTACCATACACATCGAGAGTCGCAAAGATAGCTGGAGCGAGTTCACCGTTCGGCGAAGGGAGGAGATGGTGAGAGCTCGAGAGAATCGGGAACTTCGAGATGAGGGCAGTTCCCCAAGTATTCTTGTGAGGTGAAGGCCCTAGATCGACGTAAGGCATGCCAAGAGTCTCGGACATGTATTGAGTGCTGTGAACGTTGAAACGGTGAGGATCATCGCTCGCAACGGGTCAAATCGGAGAGAGCGTAACTTACATGTCTCGATTTCCTCCTACGATTCGATGAACATCGCTTTCAAGCAGACCTATAACATCGATCTCAGCATCTCTAACGATTTGAGCCATTCTTCTCTGACTCTCCCACATCCTGTAAATGGGTCAAGCTCTCTATCAGCTTGATCCTTCCCGCAAGTCGTGAGCAAACAGGAGAAGGTGGACTCACTTTCCGTCCAAACCAAAGTGCACTGTCCAGATCGCAGCCGAGATCACCCTATTCTCCGGATCATTCGATCTGATAACGTTCGCCCATAACGTATGATACCTCCATCCCGAGATCGCCAATGAAGCAAACACGATCACCAAGAAAGCGAACGAGACGTGCCTCCTCATCGTCCGTGACGGGGTCTGTGAGCCGACGAGGTTGTTCCGTCGAGTTTGGAAAGGGTAAAGTCCGACACCGATAAGGAGCATCGTTGAACCAAGGACGAGATCCATTCGTTCTCGGAAAGTGTTACCGCCAGGGACGAATGCGTAAGCGACTGCGAAAGTTGATGCGAGAACCAATAACGAGTAGACGAAGAAAGCGAGGAAGAAGCTCGAGGGGGTCGAGGTGTGGTTCAGTATCGATGAGAGGTAGAGGGGGAAGATGAAGGTCGAATAGGCACCGAGGAGGAGAGCTGGGAGGTAAGAGAACCAACTTGTTTGGGAGTAGGTAAGAGTCGCGCATACCCACGCGAAGAGGAGAGAGATGGGTGAAGTGGAAAGCCGACGAGAGAGAGTGGGCGAGATGAAGGGAAGTAGAATGCCGAGGGAGAGTGCGAGGATCGTCAAGGCTCCGTGAGGAACGTTGTGAGGTCCAGAAGTAGGATAACCGTTGAAGGACCAAGCAATAGTCGTTCCAGTATCGGTGTAGAGTAGGACAAGGAGGAAGAAGAGACCTCCAAATCCGAAACATGAAGCGATTCCTGATCCGAAAGGAGGTCGAAGAGGAATATCGTACGATTTCTTCTTCTCCTTCTTCGCCGTCGTCGAGGTGACTGGAGCTAGCTCTCGTCGATAAGCTGCTTGTAAGTAAGCGACGATTGCGAGAGCGAGTCCAATTCCGTTGTAACCTCCATTGTTCGTTTTTTCTTCGTTCGTCGACCGAACGAATGGCCAAACGGGATTGAGCGAATGATTCGCATACTTCGCCAATAGCGACAGCACCAATCCCAACAAGAAAGTACTCGACCTCGCTTGTAACCTCGTTGAATCCTTCCTCACTTTCCACCAATCCGCAACTTTCCCCATTGTCCCTAGTGCTAATCCGATCGATAACATACTCAATCTCCTCAATCCATGTCCTCCCGCATTATCCGGCTCATCAGGTAACCACCTCGAAGCGATTCCGACGAGTAAGCCGAAATTGCCGAAAGAAGGGAGTGAGAAGAGTTCTTGAAGAGGAGGGAGGATGAGGAGAGCGGGAGAGAGGATCGAGAATAAGAGGACTTCGAGACCGCTTAGACCCATACTCCAGACCGAAGAATAGAATATCATCGGTCCGAGTGCGGTCAGAGTGGACCAGAAGAGGTAGGAAAGGTAGATGTCGGAAAGAGTTGCGAGTTTGCGAGATTGTAGGAAGAAGGTCGAGGGGAAGTGAGGAGAGCTTGATTGAATGGGGATGGTCGATTTGTGCGAGTGGAGTTCGAGGGAGATAGGAGAAGAGGAAGAGGTTTCGTCTTGGTTTTTGAAATCGGTGATGAAGACTGAATCGAACGAAACGTCGAGAATGATCAGGGACCATTCGAAGAGAGCGTAGATCGAGTACGCTCCCGCTATCCGATGAACTTTGTGTTGGAGGTAGTAGTAGACGAGGGGAACAAGAGTTGCGAAGAACAAGATTGCGAGAACTTTTCGGATTCGTCGAGAAGGAGAGGAAGCGGGGGAGAGGAGGGTATGCGTGATCATGTACGGAAGATTGAGGACGATGTAGAGAACCATGAAGATATCGTGAGTGTCCCCATTATCCGACGAAGTAATAAACACCCATCCAGCACAACTTAACGTCCTCGCTACACTAACTCCTGCCAGTATTGAAGGTATCCAGCTTGTAGGTTTCGTCTGTCGTTGTACGAAGTAGGATAAGAGGATGAGGAGGAATCGAGGACCCGAAGTGAGTGCGATGAGGATTTGGAAGATGTTTCTTTCTGGGTAGAAGTCTCCGATCGTTGCGGAAACTGAGGGAAACCATTCGTAAGGGTATTGGTAGTATTGATTCTTGACTATACGGTGGTAGTGAAGGCGAAGACCGACGATGAGGGCGGTCGAGAAGGCAACTGAATGAAAGTGGGAAAGGGGAATTAGCTTGTTTGCAGTACGAGAGAGGAGGGCTGGGCTTACGAGTTGACAAGAGGGTATGTATACGAGCTAGAGAGACTGCAGCTGTCTGTAAGAGCGAGAACGAGGGATTAGAATGCCGAGAGCGGGGGAGAAGGATCGACAAAGAGAAAGGGGAGAGGGAACTCACAGACAGTCGTAGCTGTTGAGGTATAGCCTGATTCCCCTCTCCCATCACCCGATATCCCTTCTGAGTTGAAATTGTCGATTCGAGCGTTGAATGAGAGAGAGAAAGCAAAACAAGACTTTCGGAGAACGCAAGGTCGGTCTGACAGGGGAAGCTTCTCCTCTTCAACTTTCGCTCTTGCCTTTCTGGACTACGAACGCTCATTCTGCAGCGACGACACCTCTCTCGACGAGCCCGTAAAAAAGTTTGCGAAACTTTTTCGACTTTTCCAGAGCGAACTCGCTTGATCTCTTACCTCCACCTCTACCTCCATCACTCGCACGATGGCGCCATGCTCCTTATGCCCCTCCTCTAATCAACGACGAGCGATCCTCCGACGACCCAAGACGCTTCAACCAGTATGCAAAGAATGTTTCTTTGAAGTATTTGAAACTGAAGTACACCACACGATTATGGGGTACGGACAGGCTGAACAATCAGATAAGAGGAAAGGTAAAGCTGTACAGAGGCAGGCGGAACAGGGGGAGGAGGAGGGAGAGGAAGTACCGAAGAAGGTTTTGTTCAGGAGAGGTGAGAGAGTCGCGATTGGAGCTTCAGGAGGTAAAGGTGAGCTGGCTATCTTTTTCAAATGCCCTGAAGTGCAGGCGTCGAGCAAAATGACGGGAAGGGAGGGTCAGGACACGTAGATTGGCAGAATGTGGCAACGAAGGGTCCTTCGGGAGGAGAGGACGAGGTTGGACGAGGCTAGGATGCTTTCAGGCTGGTCGATACACTGCCATTAGAAGCTCCCACTTGCTGGAGGAGAGGAAAGAGAGGTCGTTGCCTCGCAGCTAGCCAATCTGATCTCGGCTCTCGCAAAAACTGACTGTTTCTACTTTTGCTTCTGACAGATTCGACTGTACTCGCCTACATCATGACATTACTCAACGAACGCTACGATTACGGTCTCGATCTATGCCTATTATCGATTGATGAAGGAATTAGTGGATATCGAGATGCTTCTCTCGACGTGAGTTCTCATGCTGTTCCATTCTGTTCAGCTTCACATACTGACACGTCCTTCGTCGCGTATAGACTGTCAAGCGGAACGCGGAACAGTATGGACTGCCTCTCAAGATCTTGTCATATTCAGAACTTTACGGAGGTTGGACAATGGATAAAGTCGTTGCGGAAGTAGGAAAGAAAGGGAACTGTGAGTCTTACCTCCGCCGTTACGTCTTTGGGAAGACTGTCGCTGATGGCGAAATGCGAGATAGGCACATATTGTGGTGTCTTCCGAAGACAGGCGCTCGATCGAGGTGCTCATATTCTCACGGTGGATCATATCGTTACGGGTCACAATGCGGATGATGTGGCAGA
This sequence comes from Sporobolomyces roseus, assembly GCA_016617785.1. Classification (NCBI taxonomy): domain Eukaryota; kingdom Fungi; phylum Basidiomycota; class Microbotryomycetes; order Sporidiobolales; family Sporidiobolaceae; genus Sporobolomyces; species Sporobolomyces roseus. Next base: position 1,693,912 of record JADILM010000001.1, read on the forward strand.
GACTGTCCTCATGAACGGTATGTTTACGCTTGCTGCTTCTCTCTCTGGAAGAGGCTGACCATTTCACCTTCGCCTCGCAAAATTCTCTCTATCTGCCCTCAACCCACCTCCGTCACGTCAAACAGTACTCCGTGGTGATATCTCACGACTCGAACGATGTACAGCTATCACAACAGGAGGAGACGTCAATCCTACACCGACGAACGATCCCTCATCTTCCGAACCTTCCGACCTCGAATCTCTCCTTCCTCGAACGATCAAACGATCAAAGCCGTTCAAGTATGCTTATGAGAAGGAGATTGTCATGTATGCTTATTTCAAGGTCAGCATTCTCTTTCTCTCATCAATGTCGAAACGGAGCTGAGACTTTCGAAGGTTTGGCAGAAATTGGATTATCATTCGACTGAATGTATTTATGCTCCTACTGCTTATCGAGGATACGCGAGGGCTCTTGTGAAGGATCTGGAAGCTATTCGACCGAGTGCTATCGTTGATCTCGTAAGTCCTCATTCACGTTTGATTCATCCTCTACAGCCCTCATTCGAACGTTCCCCTCCCTCTGTACACCGCCTCACCATGTCGCCACGCGTCCTCAGCTCGGCCCGCGCTGTCTCAGCACTAATGAGGAGACAAGAACTGACGAGTCCACCCTCCTTGCAGATCTACTCGGGTGAAGCGATGGCAGCTTCATTGAACTATCGAGGTCGACGAGCGGGAGGCGATCCAGACCCCAACGAACGAGCAAATGCTCCTCCAAAGAAGGGCATAACGAAGCCTTCCAAGAAAGGAGCGAAACAAGTCCAGCGTTCGTCGACTTCCCTCTCTTCCCCAAATCAAGTCGTCGAGCTGATGCCTCGTACTGAATGCAGAGAAATGCTCGAGGTGTCAATCATTGTCGTCACAACCACTGTGTCAGGCTTGTATGCTGTTGGAGAGTCTGAACAAGGGAGTTGCGAAACTTGATTTGGAGGCTGCGAACTAGAGATTGCATTCCATTCTTGCCTCGCCTTGATCGTCCGAAGAATACGAGAGCACTTCGAAATGCGATTCAGTCCTTCGAAGCTCAAACTCGCTCAAAGACAGAACCTTTCAAAAGCAGCACTTCACGAAATTTCGAAATCCGAATGATGAATCTTCTGCTCTTCACCAAACTTCGCTACTCAGCTTCAACCATCCATACTTGCTCACAGATCGATAGGACGTATCGCAGTCCCTCTGCGACCTCTCTGGACCAGGACGAATTGGCAAACAACAAACGAGATCAAGGGAAACATGAGCGAAACCTCGCTGTTAGAAGGCGAGACTTCCGTGTACTGGGTTGAAGCGATGTTTCAAGTTCTATGTGAGTCTTTCGGTGCCTCTCGTGAGCTGTGAGGGAGATAAACGGGGATGTTGAGGGATAGCGGGAGACTCGAGTCCCATCGTCTACAGTTATGGCGCTTGAACACAGTAGCTCCTATCAGTGCACTGTATAATTCCAGCTGACTCTCCCTCCACTGTTCGCGACAGGCTATCGACTTCACGATCGCCGAAAACTCGCTTTTCGCTACGTTCCTCAGTTAACGCCGGCTCGATTCGACATGCTTTGGATAAGCTATTCTACAGACCGATAATACACCGTGACGGTCTATCGGTCCCGAAGCGGAAGCGAGCCCAATCTGGTCTCGGATTCCCTTTATTCTTTGACGCTACGACCCTGCTTCGACCCTTTACAGGCTTCGGTTCCCTCTGACTCCTTCAGATCACCTTTCAAATGACTTCGACCGAGTGGCAAGGGCCTCTATCGTACCTCGCGATACTGCTGCTCTGCTCTCGGATTCGATCAGGCCGTTTCCCCGACAACTCACGGTCTCGAGTGCGTCAAGTCGCTGGTGCACCCTTCTCGGAGCCTGATCCTCTCAAGTGGCGTGCAGGTTCCGCTCTCACACAAGGCTGCCTCGAGAAACGGAATTCGTTGGCCTCTCCTTCGAAATCTCATCGACCCGGGCAAAACATTGTTCTCCTTCTTTCTTCTATCTTCTCCTTCTTCCTCACGACACCTTCCTCCAACTTCTCATCCTCACGTCCTTCTTCGACTCCGCCTTCACACAACTGCCGAAGTTCGACATACCAGCATCGATGTCTCTTTTCGCTGGCGACGTTCAAGCACAACTACTCAAGTACATCGGCACCATACCTCGAGACACGAATCCCTACGAAGCTCTGGCTGAATACGCCAAAGACGGGATTGCGCCGAAGGTACCCTTCTCCGGATTGGTGCAACTCTATTTTCTCGCTGGTCTTCTCGGAGCGTGAGTATCTCGAGTTCAGCCGTGCTCTTCTACATTCTAGCTGATACACCTCGTGTGTTGCTAGAACTCTCTCACTCGTCGTGACATCGCTTCTCCTGCGATGGTGGAAAGGCATCTTTTGGGTTTTCCAACTTTCGCACTCGCCGACCCTCATCCGACCTCACTTCTCGATCAGTTGGAGCATGCTAGCCGTATTGATGCTAGTAGTCTTCGAGTTATACATCGTCGAATGTATTCATCTCTTCAAGCGTGACCTCCGGCCTGATCTTGGTTGGTGGGTTCTCAACGTCTGGGTGAGTTCTTCTCTGCCTTTGCTCTCACTTCTCGACCTAGATTGATCGATTCTGTCATCCTCGACATCAGACTATCGCTTTCGTCGGTGGATCGTGGGCCGCCTGGTCTCTCGGAGTGTCTTATCTGACGCATCTACAAGCTTCGGGAGAAGACAATCTGAATTTTGAACGTTGGGCAAAGTTCTCGAACTATACGGGGGTTCTCAGTCCCATCATTGTGAGCTCATCGCTATATCGTCGTCGTCTGCTGGCGTATTCGAGTCGAGCTGACGGGCATTCTTTCGATTCAGTACTTGGCAATCATGCTACCACTCGGAATCATCACTGGATACAAGTTTCACTCCGCCGTTTCGACCTATCTACAAGTAGATCGACTCCTACGAGATACGGCGCAAGAATGGATCCCGGGTACACCACTCAACATCGCCAAATTAGCTCCTGCTCTTCCCCTCCTCCCAAAGCTTGAAGCAGCTCAAGCTGGCCTCGTTAGTGGGTGGAAATGGACCTATGGATTGTACTCTGTCCTCACTTTCCTCCTTGTCGCTACACTCACGACTACTGCCGCACTTCATCTCAACTCGCTTCGTCGCAGGATCAATCGAACAGCTCGTGAGTCTACTACCTTTGTCTGCATTCTCCATCTCATCACCAACAATATCTGCTACTCTGTGACTGTAGATGAGCTCCGAGGTATCGACCACTCGAGGGCAGCCGGCGAGCAAATCCGGAGAACGTATCAAGTGAGTCTCTCTCTTCGCTTTCAACCGCTGTTGTTCCTGCTGGCTCAAACACTGATCTTCAACCTTCTGCAGACTCTCGTCGCTACCGTTGTCGCTTTCGTGGTCCTCGGAATCACCTTTGTCACCATCTCGAGTTACGCCGCTGCGAAACCCGAAGCTCTCACCGATCCTTCAACCTGTCAAGTCCTTGTCGCCGGTCCTCTATGGGCTTTCGCGGTGTTGGGATTCCCGACATCAGTATCGCTTGTCTGGCGAGCTGCAGAGGCGAAGTCACAGAACGGGAGATGGGCAGAAGCTTCGCATGATTCGAGATCTGGGAGCGGAGCGGAGCGTTCTCGACAACGCAGGGAAGAGATTGAAGCGGTCAAGAAGTACTCTATCGAACTGGGAGGACGATCAAGACAGAACAACGGAGCAGTCAACGTTACCGTGGACGTGCTGGTCAAGGAGGAGGGAGGAATTCACGAGTTGGAGAAGTGGGAGAGTCTCTCTTCTTCGAAAATATGATTATGTCCATTTATGCTTTTATATGATCTCTATGCATCGATACACTCTTGTTGTCTCACGGAAAGTTGCGGAGAATTGCGAAACGTACAGTTGCGAAAAGTAAATGTTTCGCTATTCTTCTCCACCATCTCGCTTCGATTGTCACTGGCGACTCCTCGATTACGCCAACTACGATCTCGGATGCGACTACGGCTCGAGCACACTGTCGACAGCCTTTCAGCGATCTCGACAAATCTGCTTCGAGAGGTCACCGACTTCCGAACCAAGGAGGCAAGCTGAGGCTTCTATGAGATGGAGCAGCTTAGATTACGCTCTCAAGTCAGTACAGACTCGTTCTTATCCCTCTCGAGACGCTACAAACTACAAGAAGGCGGACAAACATTGTCATCTTGAAATCGATATCTCAGGCGGACAGGCTACTGGGAAGGGCGGGGCGGCTGCCAGAAGGAGCAATGGGGTTCCATCTATGTCTGCTGCTACTTCGACGAGCGATCGCAAGATGCTGTATTGCTCGCTTCGCAAGATTTTCTTCGCTTCGTTGACTCTAGTATCGCAGTCGTACCATAAGGGAGGCCTCTGCTTCGCTCGGGAAAATCTATCAGCTTCGCTTCTCGGACAACGATTCCGAAGCTTCGATCGCGACTCTCAACCTCAGATTTTCGAATCTCCCTTTGTTCGGGCTTTCTTTCCTCCACTCCGCTCCAACCTTCTCCTTACTAGACGCCTTCAGCTACTCACCTACCTTGTCGATCTATAGATTCCCCGGGAGGATGAACTCGGTGAGGAGGGAAGGACGAAGCAGAAAGAAGCTAACCTCAGGCTGTGCAAAACGCTAGCTTCGAAGATACGGACAACCCTTGTACGTAGCTGTACGTACGCTTCGTCTATATTGCACTAGCGTGAACTAGACAGAGATGTTGACGGCCGATGCCGCTTGCGACCGATGCAGATTAACCTTCGCGACATCGAATCTTGAAGCATTTCCAGCTCTTCGCGTCTTCCAATTCGAATCGACTCTGTACCTCACGATCGAAGGACTTTGCCTCCGAGAAGGATCTTCAAAATCAGCAAAGTTTGGACGCAAAGGCCTCGCGAATTCCTGACAAAGCAGCCCGAAGCTCGTCCAGAACGGTCTATCGACGACACAGATCGACGACGGCCAGCTGCAATCCGTCGGGGACTCTCCGCCTTCACCACTTCGGCTTCACAAGCCCATCTTCCTGCAGTTTTCCGATTGTTCCGTCGCTCGTTTGCTGCTTTCTGGCCTTCCCGCACCTTCTGCTTCTCTCACACGTTCTCGATTTCGACATGGCGAGCAAGCTCCAGACACAACTGCTTCAGTACATTGCCTCCGTCCCCTCGGATGTCAATCCATATCTCGCTCTTTCCACCTACATCAAGGATCAGTTCATGCCTACCGTTCCAGAATCGACTATCACTCAGCTGTATATCGTAGCAACTCTCCTTGGAGCGTAAGTCTCGATTCTTTTAGACTTTCGAGATTGTCATTTTGACGAAACCCTTTGAACTTCACAGCACTCTGCTCCTAGTCATTATATCGATACTCATTCGCATCAAGAAGCGTATCTTCTGGCTCTATCAATGCTCCTACACGCCATACTTTCTGATCAAGCCGCACTTCTCGCTTTCCTGGAGTTGCATCGCAGCGATTATGCTCATTTGTAAGTACTTTTTGAACTGCACTACCCGGAGTCTACCTACTACCCTGCTGGCACATACTGGTGCATTCAGTGTTCGAGTTTTTGATCGCTCAATGCGTCGACCTCTTCAAGAAGAAACTCAATAAAAGCTTAGCTTACTGGATCTTCCTCGTCTGGTAAGTTGGCTTAATCTTCTAGCCGGTGAGGAGTGATGTACTCAAAAAGACGACATCTTTCCGTCGTCTGTAGGGTCTCAGCATGGGTTGGAGGGTCATTTGCGGCTCATTCGCTCGGAACTGGACTCCTCCTTCAAGCGCAAACGACAAGTTCTCCACAAGCACTGCATCGTTGGGCGACTTTGAGCAACGTCCTAGCGTTTGCAGCTCCCCTTGCCTACCTCGCTCTCCTGATCCCTCTCGGAGTTATCGGAGGAAATCGTTTCGTTCGAGTGGTCGAAGTTTACGACGAAATCGACGCTTTCCTGCATCAATTGGCGTCGACCTGGACGGAAGGTACCAAGATCAACGTGACCAGTCTAGCACCTGCACTTCCTCTCGTCAACGTCGTGGTTGAACGTCAAGACCTCCTCTTCGCATCGTGGCGACAAGTCTTCTTTTCCTACGCTGTGACGTAAGTTTTGATCGTCTACATCACGGCAGCAAACTGACTCGACGCTTTCTCATAACAGCTGCTCCATCCTCGTCATCACCTTGATCACCATCGCACTGCTGCATCTCTCAACCCTTCGCAAGACGATCAAAGACTCTCAGAGAGGTATGGCTACCTCGGTCGACTCGGCGAGTCGCGCTGCACGTCTTCAAGTGCGACGAACATGGGAGGTAAGCCTTTCTCGCCTCGCCTCCTCGAGTGACTTCCTCGCTCATCGATTGACTTTCTTTCCTCGGTTCCCGCTGCAGACCCTCGTAGGAACAGTAGTTGCTTTCTGCGCGCTGGGTAGCATCTTCGTCGCCGTCTCAATCTTTGCCGGACTCAACCCCCAATCCCTCCAGACTTCCCTTCCCGCTCAAATTGTCGTTCTGGTCCCACTTTGGGCATTCGCTATCCTCGGTTTACCCACCTCGGTCGTCCTCGTTTGGAGAGCATGGGAAGCAACATCGGCTGAGAACAGTGGCTCGCAGGTCAAGCACTCGACTTTCTCGAGGAGCGGCAGTGGGGAGAATAGCGTGAGTAAGAAGTACTCGATCGAGCTCAGCGGGCGGAGTCGAGGGCGAACGGGATTGACAAAGTCGAGGAACGATGCGAATGATTTGGACGTGAGGTTCGCTTTGGGAGTAGTGAGTGTGACGGTCGATGTCGAGGTGAAAGAGGAGGGGGAATTCGATGAAGATGAGAAAAAGCTCTCAGCTTCGCAAACTCTATGATTATGCCTTTATGCCTTTATGCCTCTCTGCTTTGTTCTGTGTATCTTTGGGTAGAAGTGGAGTCTTTCCTTGACTTCCGAGTTATTGTTCTGTCTGCATTCGCATTCTTTCGTGAAGCTTTTCCGCTTGCCGAGCCCGCTCTCCACTGCGTTCACTCGCTCTTCGCACGCGCATAGAGTCGAGAGAGGGAACGACTATTGCAGATGCGAACGATTGCTGTAAAGCCAGATTGGGCGAACACTTCATGTAGGACTTCTCTCCCCTAAAGGAAAGATGAACCGTTTCAAACGGTTGGTGCGGTTGCGGGCGAGGCAGCTTGACTTTGTTGAGCAGCTAGAGATTCACGGAGGTGTGAGCTGCAAGCTACGTTACGAGACCGAGGAAAGTGAAGCTCACATTCTGGTACGTTCAGAAGAGCGAAGAAATCGATTGGATTCTCGTTTGGATCGACATCCCTATTGAATTCAATCCCAATCAGCGACACTCTCGCGGCAAAGGAAGTTCGATCGTACTTACCAAGAAGGGAACATGTAAGGGAAACTCGCTCCAAACGAATGTTCCAACGATCCATTCTCATTCGCCAATTCTCCTCGACTCGGTGGAATCCCAAAGCCCAATCCCATTCCTCCTCCAAATCCCATCGGTGGAATCCCGTACCCATTCAATCCTGCATCTCCACCTGCGAATTCGGGTTCTTCGAGGCGGGGGAGGTGAGCGGCGGCGAGATCGGCAGGGTAGGAAGGAGGAGGAGGTAGATCGAATTCGGCGGTTGAATCGGTCGAGGATTGATGTTGGTGCGTTCCTTGAGTTGCGACTTCCCATTGCGACATCAGAGCTGTCAAGTCATCAGTTGGTCAGTTTGAGTCAAACGTAGAAAGAATCTGACGAGAGTGAAAAATGCTCACCTTCGAGAACTCCAGCACTCGTATTCGCAGTAGTCCAAGTCACTCCAATCTCCTTGAGACTAGCAACGATGAACTTCAGATCCCTCCTCGCAGCTTGTCGTCGCTCAACATCATGATCTGGATTCTCACTAATTCCATCCTCGACTGCCGAAATCGCAAGAATCGTTCCAGCGTTGAAAGCGGCACTATCGACGAGGTCCGACGTCAGTATGAGGATGCGGGAAAGAAAGAGGAGAGGAGAGAAAGGAGAACGTACTGTTGAACTCCTGGAGCTGCTTTTCTCAAGCCTGCTGAATTCTTGAGAACTTTGACGAGTCGAACAATGTTCTGAGCGGCGTACAAACACTTGTCGGTAGAGATGTTGGTAGTGGAAGCTGAACGTCGACGGAAGAATCTAGAGAGCCGAATCGAGAAGTCGAATTAGCGAGGAAATGATTTGGAAGATAAGAGAGGAATGAAGACGAACGGTCGATGAAGAGCGATGTGAAAGAGATGGTAGACTGCGTTGAGGACAAGTACTGAAGCGTGAGGAGCTTTCCTAGGATCCGATCCAGATGCTCGAAGGTGTGAAGGAAGAGCGTGATACCTGGGCAGCAAAACCGAACTCAGTTTCTGATTTGCCCGATCAGAAGTGAATAAGGAATCGACGACTCACCAACTCTCCAACATGAGATGCAACTCGGGCACAGCTGCTTGTCTAGCAGCGAGACTAATCCCAGGTTTGAGCGTATAAATCGAAGTCATGATTTTACCTCCTACATAAATCAATCTCGAAGCCCAATGAAAGTTTGAAGAACGATAAGGTACGTTGTGATCAAACTCCATTTCTCCTATGATTCGAGGAGGTTCGACATCGATTTCGTCCGGGGAGAAACTGATTGAACGTCCAATATCTACCCTCTCTCGCTCCTTTCTCACATTAGCGATTGTATTGTATTGAAGATGAGAGGAAGGGAAGGAGTGAGCAAGACTCACACATTGAAGCGATAACATCTGAAGCGTAAGCAGTCCAAAACAAGTTCCTCCTCGCATCTTCCTTCTCCTGAGCGACGACTACTCCACTTCCCATGCTGTTGAAGCGATGTGACCCTGCTCAGCGGGCTTATGCTTAGCTTTTGATAGCGCAGCTGAAATTGATTGAACTTGAACTCGAACTGACCCAGGTGCAAACCAAAATCCTCGGTCAAACACAACGCCAACCTAACAAAGACGAAACAAGGACCATCGAATCCTCTCCCGGCATGCAACAGTGCGAGAACCAACAATCCTCGAATCGTTGATTCTGCAGGGTTGTACCACTCCTGTAGAACCAGAGAAAGAACCGAGTTCAGTTTTGTCTCTTCGGCACAAATCAATCGTTTTTCGCTGTTTTGACTTACTTGATCCAAACTGTGTCGAGCCCAAGTAATGAATATATCTCCCCTCGTATCTTTATCTCCAATCAATCCACAAATCTCAGGTGGGAACTCATCCTTGTCTGGATCGAGGTACCGACATCCAACGGCCAAAACCGTATTGAGGAGGAAAGGTGAATAATTCTGAGTTCGTTCGAAAGGGTGTAGTTGGAAATCGTGGTAGAATTCAGATTCGGGTACGATATTGTAATGAGAGAAACAGTATTCGAATGCGAGGGAAAGAATCTTTGCTTTCAAATCGGCGGAGAGTTCGGGAGGTCGACGAGGGAGAGTTGGATCGCAAGGTTCGGCAGTGGGGATTGGAGCGCGAGTGAGGGAGAACGCTCGGATTGCGTGAACTGTAGTGGGAGTGTTGAGGATCGAAGCGGAATCGGCTAAAACTGCTCGGTAGGATGAAGTCGGACCGTAGAATCGGAGTTGACCGTGTGCGTTCAAGGCGAGTCCTCCAGTGAAAGTGTCTAGTCGTGCGGTCGGCGAGACTTGAGGTGCAGTCTTGTCGAGGTAGTTGATTGTAGAAGTCGTCGATTGTTTCGTTCCTCCTCCTCCTCCTGCAGCTCCATTTGACGTTGATGATCCTCCCGTACCATCGATCACAGTGAGACCTAGTGATGATGACGAGCCTTGACTAGGAGGTGCTGTGAGGTCGATATTGAAATCGCCATTGTTCGATAATCCTCCTCCTCCTCCTCCGTTTCCTTGAGTGAGAGTTGCGAGTTGTGCTTCGAGAGTATCGATACGATGTTGCATAGCTTGTACGACTGCTTTCGTGTAAGGTTTACGTTTGTCTCCACCTAATTCGTACTGTTCGAATCGAAAGACCGAAGAGTGAAGGAAATGGTCAACTCTTGAAGCGTTTGATCAATAGAGTGGAAGAGGTTGAAGCGCACCTCGCATTCCTCTGCAGTTCCGGCTTGTTCGCACGCCGTACAAATAGGTTTCTTTCCATCACAACGACCTCGTTTCTTCCTACATCGATTGCAAGCGGTCGTTGTTCTCGGCTAGAATCGTTTCGTCGAAGGAATTGGAGCGACAAGCAAAGATTGAAGAGTCAGCGGAATTGTTCAAGTTGAAGTGGGAAGGGGGGAACAGAGTGGGTAAAGCAGAGAGGAGAGAGGAGATACCTTTTTAGCTTTTGGTGGAGGATCCATCTCTGGAGGTGAATGAGAAGTGTTCATACTGTATTCCTCTCGTCGTCGGGAGATGGGTGGGGCCGCTCAAGTTGGCCGTCGTGTGGAGAGAGTGTGGGAGAGAGAGGAGAGAGGGAAGTTGAGATTCCGGGAAAGAGAGAGTGGGGATGTGATGAATTCTTTTTGTTCCCTTACTTGATGACGCGTTCCTAGTTATAAAGGAGAGCTCTAGTGGTTGATGGAATACGAAGCGAGAGAGTTCAAGTCAAGTAGAAGAGAGCAAGAGATCGCACTCAGCCTTCCTCTCTCCCTTATCACTCCTTCTAATCGACCATGAGACCTTGGACATTGCTCCTACCATTACTAGCGACCCTCTCAACAGCAAGTCAACAACAGATCTTTTCCCCTTCTTCACTTTCAACTTCATCGTATCGAACAAGTCACCTCTCTTCATCAATCGAACTAGGAGGTTCATTGACTCGTTCAACCGCAACTTATACACTAGAGAAGCTAGCAAACGGACAAGGGGACAACTGGACTGTAGGGATCAGACATGGAGGCAAGATTGGAGGCTGGGTAGAAGCGACTCAAGGCAAAGGAGGGAACAAAAACAAGTTGCAACTGATACCTGTAGGCGAACAAGAGTCAGTTATCGTCTCGCTCGATTCCGTCTGTCGAGGAGCAAAGCCGAGTGGAGCGGACGTGTCGGGATAAACTTCTATTCGCAAGGAATGCATTTGCAACGACGACACAGGGCAGCCAGTCCATGCAATCTAAGCTCAGAGCTGTACAAGCCTATACATGCGAGGCGGAAGGGAGAAGGCGTTCGACGAAACTTCGCAAACCCTTTCCTCGATTTCGCAAGAATTCTGAAAATGCTGACACTCGCTCTCCCTTCTGCAGTGATCTAATCTTCTATTCCCTTCCCCTCTCCCCTTCTTCATCCGACTCGAAAACGACCGTCTCGATCTCTACCGTTCTCTCCCACGCCTCTCGCCCGCAACCTCCAACTCTCCCTCAGAACGCCGAATCCATCTACATGCTCTGGGAAGGAGACCTCCTCTCTCCCTTAGCTGGAATGAGTGTTGAAGAGAAGAGTCAGATTGAGGAAGTGAAAGTAAGGGTCAAGACTCCTACGCCTCGAGTATTGAGTGCGAGGGAACCAGATGGGTTCAATGTCGCTCACACGCAAGGGAGTGCAATGGTCACTTTCACTTCAAAGGGGAACGTCGCAGACTTACCACCGCAAGTAAGGCTGCAAACACTTTCGAATTGGCGAGATTCGTGACTGAAAAGTTTAGTCTTTACAGATCGCTGCTCTTCATTATCAACAACCGGAAGCGATCGCCTCGATTCGTACTTTGGATCGAATCGTTGAACTCTCACACTGGGGCTCAAACCTCGCAATTCAAGACAACATTGATCTAACCAACGCTGGACCTCCGTGAGCTTTTGCCCTACTCCTTCCCTTTATCCCGTTGTCTTCTCTCCACTTTTCCCCCTCCTCTCACTAACCTTCCCTTCTCTCACATAGTCTTGACGGAAACTTTGCAAGAATCGATCATCAAAAAGCGACTATGATGAGACGTCAAAACAACTTGGCGATTACTTCACTCTCCCTGAATCTCCCCCCAAACGCTCACGCCGCATACTACTACGACATAGTCGGAAACGTCTCAACTTCTCGCTTCCGACCTTCCACCTCCTCTTCAAACACTCAAAGTGGAGTTCTACCAAGTCAAAAGAAACGATCATCAGTGAAACCTACAAACTCATTATTGGAATTGGTTCCGAGGTATCCGTTGTTAGGGGGATGGAATTTTACCTTCACGATTGGGTATGATTTACCTTTGTCGGATTGGTTGAAAGTACGGAAGGAGGAAGAAGGAAAACCAAAGTATCTCGCGAGTGTACCTTTTTTGACTCCTATTAAAGATATCTCGATCGATCAAGTACGACTCGAGATTCGTTTACCCGAAGGTGCTAGGTAAGTCCTCTTTCCACTGAATTTCAAAAGAGCGAGGTTGAGAACTGATGCGATTTGATGGAGCGGTTCGTTTAGGAATATTCGAGCAATTGCTCCTTTCCCAGTTGAGGAGAAACCTTTGACTCTGGTCAAGACTTACCTTGATTCGGTTGGGAGACCTACTGTGATCATGGAGAAAACGGGTTGTACGGATAGACATGGTGAGAATGTACTCGTACGTTTTATCCTTCCTCTCTCTCTCTATATCACTGTCTCATCCTCTACTGCCGGAGTTCGTTATGCTGATGTTGATGACTCGATGGGGATAGATTGAATACGACTTACCAATCTTCAACGAGTTGTTCCAGAAACCTTTAGCAGTCGCAACGGTATTGAGCAGTATCTTCCTCGTTGTCATTGTGATGAAGAGGGTTAACTTCAGTATAGATGGAAAGTAGGAATCGAGGTGGATAGTAGTGAACAAAGTAGTACAAACATAGATAGAAAATTCGAAGAAACACTTCATTCACTGAGTTCTAGTAATGAGAGAGCGTTTCGATCTGAACGCGCTCGAACTACGAGGTGTCTCTGCCTTCTCGACCTCCCGCGGGGGCAATAAACGAGAGAACCAATTTTGCATTGCTTTGCGCGAAATCTTGCGAACTTCAGAAAGTTTGTTTCGCTCACTTTCACCTCGATTCCTCGTATTGCTTCCCTCTCGGCTTACACCAATCCAATATGGCTAAACTCTCACCTGATGGTCGACGGTACGCTCTCCCTTGCCCTTTTTCTCTCCTCTCAACTTCTCCTTCAACTTGATTCTCATTCCTCTCTCACACTCAACTCGCAACAGGATCCGTACGATAATCATAGCCACTCCATTCCTAGTAGCCTCTTCCGTCCTCCTCTACAAACGACTCTTCCTAGGTGAAGAACAGAAGAGATTACCTCGACCTCAACGAATTAGAGGGGATTTACCGATTGAAGCGAGGGGAGGCATAGAGGGGGAATGGAAGGGAGTACCTGAGGATGTGAGGAAACGGATACAACAAGCCGAAGAGGGGGAGCAACGAAGAGTTTAAGAGGAATTCGCTGGAATTTCGCAAAGAATTCGACATGGGGCAGGCACCGAGGGAGCCGCTGGTGCTCGCCATGCGCGCAAGAGGGAATGTACTAAGGTGAGCGTGGTTTCGAACGAATGTGCAAGTTGCGAACTCGACACTCATTCCTCGATATTTTCGCTCGCAGGCCTCAACGAGGAACTACGATGCTTTGTACTCTGTAATTCTTTCATTTGTGCTGTTACTGTGTTATACAACAATCTTCTCTCCTCCTCCTCCTTCTCGTCCCATCCCTTAAAGTCCACCTTGTTCCTCTCCCTTCTTCGCGAGTCCCTCCTTCAATCCCCGATCAATCTCTTCGTCCCGAACCGTCTTCGGAGAAGGACCGGGATGCTTTGCATTAGGATTGCCTTCGTGGTTCTGATCCTACACGTAAGGCGAGAGTCAGTGAATCTAATTCGATATCATCGTCGGAACTCATTGTCTGTCTCCCGCTCCAGTTCCTTCTCAGCTCTCCCTCTGCATCTTCACGTCCTCGTCCGAATACTCCCAGTTGATTACGAGAAGCGAGAGAATGAGAAATGAGAGAACGAGAGGAAGCGAAAGGGAAACTTACGCCAGTCGCTTTCTGAGCGATTCCTTGAGCACCTTCCAATATACTCTTAGCAGCGTTCTTGACTCCTTCACCTCTCGCCTCTAATGGGTTGACAGAATCAACTGGTTTCTTCTACAGAATTTCGGAGAATGATCGGAATCGGGAGGAACAGGAGAGCAATTTCGAAAGGGAGGACGAGATTAGGAGATCAGCTCGATTAAGGATGGAGACAATGGAGTAAAGTCGGTGCTTACCTCTCCCATACCCTCATTGGGTGATTTCGAGAGAAGTGGTGATGTAGAGATGAATCGGGAGGCGATGAGGACAGTGGGGGTGCGAGGAGAAGCGAGAGCAATGAGTCTGGTGGAGCGGAGCATAGCAGAGTGTTGTATTTCGATGTGGAGTGTTGAGCGGTTGATAGGAGTAAAGAAGAAGATGTAAAGGAGCGCGAGTTCATCGAACTTTTGTCAATCGCCTACATCATCGAAGCGAAATTTCGCTAATTTCGTACTTTCAGCGTCGACGGTTCATGGATCTTGAGCAGACGAGGAATGTCTGCAGAGCCGGTCGTGCTTTGAAAGGAGTCGTGAGGGAAAAAGTCGATGCGAAGGTCGAGCTTTTCGCAAGGTTTCCTTTCTCTCCCTCTTGCTCTCTTGAAGCCAAGTCTGTGAGAGACGAACGATCTAATGCAGGGTTTGAATGTAAGATGCGAACGTAACCAAAAAAACGAGAATAACCTATAGACTTGAAAAAGTAGAGAGAGAGAGAGTAGGGTAAAAACTAGGCGTGAGAGTCTAAAGGGGAGTAATCTATAATCTATACAGCTTTATAATTCTTGTAGGGGAGTCAAAGAAATCTAAGAGAGAGAAGGAGAGAAGAGAAAGACGAAGAGTCGAAAAGTCGAATCTATTGAACCTTACGGTTTTGACTCGTCTTTGCGTCAGCGGTAGCCTCTTGTTCGACATCGGCGAGAGTGTTGTTGTCTGATTGAGGACCCTCCTCGTCTTGAATACCCTTGCGAGCGTTGTATTCCCGGTGAAGGCGGTCGAGCTCGTTTCGGGTTTGTTCATCGTCGAGCTTGTCCATCGAGGTCGAGACGTGAACGTAGGAGCGGTTCTCGGCGTAGCCCTTGGCGAAGATGAGATCGATCTCTTCCACTGTGGGCGACGAAGAATCGAGTCAGTGGACGGAATTTTCGAAAAACTTCTTGTTTTCGAGCTAGGAAGCCTTCCAACTCTTCTCTTGAGACTTACAGGTCTTTCCAGCGGTCTCAGGGTACAGGAAATATACGAAAGGAATGAAGAGGGCGTTCCAGACGGCGAAGAAGAGGAAGCAACCCCATGAGGTAGCGGCGAGGAAAGGAGGAGTGAATTGAACGACGGCGAAGTTGAAGAGCCAGTTGGAGATGGTCGAGACAGCGTTGGCGTTGGTACGAGTACGGAGAGGGTTGATCTCCGCCGGGTAGAGCCAGGGAAGTTCGAGCCAGGTTGATCTGTGAGAAAACATAGGGTCAGTGCGTTCCCTCGATTTCGCTTTCGTGTCCGAAATAGTGTCGCACCCGAAGAAGAAGAGGAAGAGGAAGAGTCCGAATACAGCTCCCTTGGCAGCCTCAGCGGTACCGGGTACGAGACAGCTGTGAACGACAGAAAAAAATGGAAATTGTGAGCTTCTCTCGACAAGGATGCCGTGCACTTCCGAGCAGTTCTAGAGAGGGTGAAAGCGTACCCGAAAGTAATGATCATGGAAACCATTTGTCCAGCTGACCCGATGAGGAACATCTTGCGACGACCAAGCGTTTCGATTGTGAAGAAAGATCCCATGGCACTACGGAACGGCGTCAATTAGCCCGAGTGACATAGCGAGTGCTGAGCTCGAGAGACTTACCTCATAGCGTAAACAGTAACGTTGACTCCACCGAGGATGAGTGAGAGGGTACGACTGAGTCCGAGGTACTCTTCGAAGATGACAGGGCAGAAGTAGATGACCGAGTTACATCCTCCGATTTGCTGGAAGATCTGAGACGATGCACCGAGAAGCATGCGACGGAAGTGTTGAGTAGGACCGTTTGAGAACATGTTGCGCTTCTTGACGACGCCGAGAGCTTTGCTTTGTTCGATAGTTTGCATGATGAGACGAGTTTGGGCGATAGTTTCAGGACCGTCGTATCGATCACCTTGAAGGGCGGCGACAACTCGTTGAGCGTCGACGTGACGACCTTGAGCGAGGAGCCATCGAGGAGATTCGGGAAGGAATTGCACTCCGAGTACGAGACCAGCAGCTGAGTTCGACGAGAAGGTTCGTCAGTTTCTATTCTCTTATACGATGCGTGATTGCCTTCAGGCAATCGCTACAACGCTACAACGCTCGAGGGTGAGACGAAAAGAAAAGTGCGGTGACTGAAAACTCACCAAAAACGACTTGGAAGGCGATAGGGAAGCGCCAGTTGAAGGAATTGGGTACGTAGGACAGTCCGAAATCGAGCCAATAGGCCAACGCAGTACCGATAGCGATCATTGAAGCCTCGATACAGATGAGGAGACCACGATTGTGCGAGCGAGAGCACTCCGCCATCCATGAAGCTGAGGACGAAGGGATGAGTCAGTTCTTGTGAGACTGACGACTTCGAGCGATCGCCATCACGCTCAAGGGTGAGCGGGGAGAGAAGTGCGGCGAGATTGTCGAAAATTCGAAAATTCGCAACAACTTACGAATGGTTGAAGTGTTCATTCCGTTTCCGATACCGGTGATAACACGACCAACGATGAACTGTCCTCCAGCCCAATGTCCCTTGATAGCGGTGACCTGAACTATTCGATGATAAGAATCGGAGTCAGTTTCGACATCGCAATGGTTTTCGAGGATCGGAAATTGGTACGTACTGACGACACCGATCACCATGACAGCCGAACCAAGCTTCATCATACGTCTTCGACCAGTTCCTGCGTGATGAGAGTCGAAACGATCAGCTCTCGTTCGAGAAATGCGTCGAAAGTGCGAAACCTCGAAACTTACGGTTACCGTAGAAAAGAGCATAGATAGCGCCAACGAGACATCCGACCTCGTAAATAGCAGTGTAGGTAGCTTGGAGAAGAGCAGCCTTGTTCTTTCCTTGAACAGCGGCATCGCACTGCAAGTTGAAGAAAACCCCTGAAATGATCAGTTTCGAGGGATTGAGCGGCACGAAAGGAAGACAGACATACAGCAGGGAAAGTTTGGACGAATTCGGGTCCAGTAATGAGACCTGTTGAACGATAGAGACGAAATCAGGTTTCGAGGACTTTGACCTCCTTCGCATCGAAAACAATTCGACTTACCAGCCATAACACCTTGATCGTAACTGTGTACAAGCCAACGCGCGAATTAGCTCGATCCCATCGAAGATACAGAACGCATAAACGAACCCGAACAAGAGGAAACCGATTGTAGAAGTAGCAGTGATCAAGTTGATCAATTTGGTACCGCTGACTCCCAAGTAGGTAGGAACACCATCAGAGTTGGTGTGCGCGCTCTCAGGGAGCTCAGTAGTGGTAGCCATATCCTTGATCTCCTTGTTTCCCATTCCTTGTTCAACTGGAACGTCCTCTGCACCTAATTCTTGTTGAGGTTCGGGTTGTTGCATTGGTGTCGCCATCTTGGAAGTGGTCGTCGTCGAGGGGAGAGAAAGAGGGTCGAGTTGTGAAAGATCTGCGTCTGGGGA
Source organism: Sporobolomyces roseus (assembly GCA_016617785.1). Classification (NCBI taxonomy): domain Eukaryota; kingdom Fungi; phylum Basidiomycota; class Microbotryomycetes; order Sporidiobolales; family Sporidiobolaceae; genus Sporobolomyces; species Sporobolomyces roseus. Next base: position 1,711,552 of record JADILM010000001.1, read on the forward strand.
CTCGGTTGAAAGAGAAACTGAGGGGTGTGGAACCGCGAGGGAGAGTGAACGAGTTTCGCAAGAAAGGGGCGAAACTGACTTGAGGGGTTGAGGGGGGCTGATCGACGTCCTCTCGAGTCGAAAGGTCGAATCAACAACAAGGGGAGAGTGAGGAGAAGGAGGAGAAGAGTGCAAAGCTGAAAGAGGCTCTCCACAGAGTTGAACTTTTTTTTCTCCGTCGAACTAAAAATTCAGTTTCGCGGGGTTCGCCCTTCACTTCTGCCTTCAGAAACGCGTCACTCCCCGACTCCCTTTTTTGCGGTAGAGCTAATCCGGGGTGAAGCCAAGGTCGAAAAGAAAAACCTGAAAATAAATTCAATTAGCGTCCTATTCGGTCGATTTCATCGAGCTAACCTTTTCTAAGCTGAATTACGACACCTCGCGTAACGTTTGACATTTCCCTCGTTGACTGTCGCTTTCCTCTGTTCGTCTCCTCGCTTGAAGAGACCCTTTTCGCACATAGTTCAAGCATGTTCGACCAACCAGTTGCGTTCGAAAGAGGCAAGTTCTCGAATTGTCCATCCCCGCTTCGACATGACGAAATGGACCTTTGCGAGGAGGAGGAGAAGCTGGGGTTCGGTAGGGAGAATTTATTGGATCAAGCTCGGATCGGAATTTGCGTCGAATTCTCTTTGCGTGTCGGACGGGAAAGGAACACGTTACCGCGGGAAGTTGTGAAGCGGTAAGTACCGGTAGAATGAAGCGAGGAGGTAAAAGTCGGTACGGTAAACTTTTCGAGCTGTCGATCCTCCCTCACTTCTCAAGCTGATCTGAGTCGCCATGAGAGATTCTTCGGAACCGGCTAGCACTGTCAGAACAAACGACCGGGATGAATGAATGACGAGGGTCCAAAGAAGCGAATCGAAGAACGAACGAAGAAGTGCAGGAAATCGCAAGAAGAAAGAAGCGTCAAAAGAAGAGTTCCAACTTCTCACTGACAGCTTCCTGCGAAATCGCGCGGGCTTGAAAGCAAGGCGGACGGAGAAGTAGAGGGAAGCCGTCAAGATCCTGTAGCCCGAAGAAAACCGTTTAAGATTTTCTGAACCGGCCAGAAACGAGAAAGCGAAACTTGAAAACCCGAGTTTGATCGCACTAACTGGAGTCGGTTACGACTCTACCTCTCAGAACCTACTCTCACAGTCCAATCATACCTCTGGTACTGACAGACCGTTCGATTCAGCGCTATAACTCGGCCATATCGTTTACAGAGGGTTTCCATCCACATCTTTCTGTGGCGGTAGGTGTCCAAAGCTCTCAGCAGAACGACCAGGATCTATCGATACGGCATCGATAGTATCAATGCCCAACTCATACCTGAAGCGATCGCTCCCGACTCATCAGCTCAATTCACAGCGATAGATACGGAAGAGACGAAAGACTCACCTTCCCTCCTTCGGGCCGAGTACACTGATCCCAACAGTCCTCACCCTCGTACGTAACATCTCCATTTGTTGTGCGCTCAAGTCTCCCGAGTTGGTCAACGTGAAATCCGAGAATGGGATCAAAACGTCCGACCATTCGTGCGGCGCTTCGTCGGATGCTGGGTTCGGGAGCCATAATCGATGTTGGAAGAGATCGGAGCGGACTAGAGAAGACTCGAGATCAGGATGGAGAAAGAGAGAGGGACGGAGGGAAACGGACCAGGTCCATCGGTTTGAATGTTGACGAAATAACGCATTCCATCTCCCGAGTTCTTGACTCTCAATCTGAGGAAGTCGTGTAAAGAAGTATCCCAAGTTCTTGTACCGAAGAAAGTGGTTCGTTGCTATGAAAGTAATCGACGAGTCAGTTTCGACTCTTCGAATGAGCGAAAGTGAGATTAGATCGACTTACCTTGCTCCTGAATCCAGCGTACCCTCCTCTCTCAATCACACCGTCCTTCTTTCGTCCCGCATTCAACTCGCTACTCAGCGTTCCATAAAATCGACCTTTCCCCTCTGGACCCAAATCCAAATTGGTCGTACTCTTTCCGCCTGTCACTCAAATGTCAGCGTCAGTCGTCGCGCACGTCTGACTGACAAGTTGAAATGAGCTGACCTAAATCCGCGTCGCAACCTAGAGCAAACTGTTGTACTTGTTCGATAGATTGTAAACTAACGAGGGGTAAAACATCTCCGTGTGCTCGGTTCGGATTAGCTCTCATGACTATTCCATCATTCACTGTTCAGTATGTGCGCATCTGGAGAGTTCAAAAGAGAGCGTGGGAGGCGTACCTTCGGCTGAGCGATCCCTGAGATGTTCGAGTGAGCGATTGAGGTAGGATTTCCATGCTGAGGTCATGATCGGCCAAGTTGGGTGGATGTGGATGGTGTAGTGAGTCGACTGAGCAGTCAGTAGGTGGCGATCTGAGTGGTAGGAAGGAGAGAGCAGGAGAGAAGTTACCTCATCAAGATCGCTTCATCTCTCTCATCTCACCCGCTCTGGAACTTCACTGACTAGGGCCCAGTACATATGCAAGGGTTCAATAAGGTACGCTATACTTCAATCGACTCATCCTGTGTCGTTCCGACTGACTCGTTTCTCCTTGATCTTTCATCGCTCTCTCATCTCGCTAATCTCCTCGCTACCGCTCGGGACTGCTCTCAATACTTTACACTGAGTAGTATTACCCTCCAGACTATGATCCGAACGAAGGATCGCTCAACAAACGCGCAGGGAAACATGCTTTAGGTGATCGGTGAGTTAGAACCTCTCTTGCTAGCTACAGGAGCCGAGTCGAAGTGGTATCGCGACGAGTATAAGTTAGAAACCGGTGTTGGCAAGAGGGAGTGCGAGAGAGAAGCGACGTGGTGAAGAGGAATACTGATCTTTTTCTCAATTTCGTCCCATTTCGCAGAGCTCGTAAGATCGATCAAGGCATCCTCGTAGTCCGATTTGAGTTACCCTACAATATCTGGTGGTAAGCCCTGCACTTCCTCTCCATCTTGCCTCGCAGCACGCCTCAACTGATCTGATGTATTCGTTTCCTTCTTAAAAGTGGTCACTGCAACGCTCACATCGGACAAGGAGTGCGCTACAATGCCGAGAAGAAGAAAGTTGGAATGTACTACTCGTCGACGATCTGGAGTTTTCGTTGCAAATGTCATTTGTGTCAACATTGGTTCGAAATCAGAACGGATCCTGAGGTATGTCTCGACTCACCTCGATCTGTTTCGTCCTTCCGGCGCTGATCATGAGTGGTATCGAGAAATACAGAATACGAGGTACGTTGTACATGAGGGAGCGAGGCAAAAGTATGAGGAATGGGACCCGGAGGAGAATGGTCAAATGGTAATCGGTGCGCTTTCGGATTTCGTCAAGTTCCTGCTCGACTCAAGCTCATCTTGACTGATCTGAATGCCACAGACAACTCTGCGTCGACCTCAACCGCGCCACCCGACCCTTTCGCATCACTCGAGAAGAACCTCACTCAAAAATCCAAAGCGCTCTCAGAATCCGCTCGACTCTCAGCAATGTACGAACAAAACGCATCGTCTTGGGAAGACCCTTACTACGCAAGCTCCCTCCTCCGCAACAGTTTCAGGAAGAAGAAGAGGAAAATCTTGGAAAGTGAGGACAAGGCTGAAAAAGTTCGGGAAAAGTTCGGGTTGGGAGAGAGGGTGGGAGTTGAGAGCTTGAGGACGCCGGCGAGGAAAGAGGACAGGGAGGAGGAAGAGAGGACTTGGAGAGATGTACAGAAGGAGAGGGGGGTTGTCGAGGCGGAGAAGAGGAGGAAAAGGGAGAGAGAGGAGGAACAGGTCGGTTGGAGAGAAGCGAAAGGGAAAGCGAAGGAGACGGATGCGACTACTCGATCACGATACTCTTCAACTACCTCATCGAGACCTATCAGGCCTCTCCCATCTCGCTCAATATCTCGACCTCGCTCTTCCTCGACTTCTTCCCTCTCGAAATCGACAAGTTCTAATCCAAGTCCCGCTCTCAAAGCTTTACATTCGAAACTCTCCCTCGCTTCAGCACTGAAGAACGATCCATTCAGTGGATCAACGGGAACGCCGTCGAAAGCTGGAGGAAGTCGGAGTGCTTTAGGTGAAGGCGTCAAGTTGGTGAGGAAGGTTTCGAAATGATGGGTTCTGTTCTGCTATAGATCGCTATATTGTTGTCTTTACTATACAATGAAGTACTTTCCCGCTCATTGACGATTGTTCGAACGAGAATCTACAAACGAGAGAAACGCAGATTCCGACCTCTCCTCTTGTTCTCGTTCGTAGCTTCGAGTCGAGTCGAGCTCCATGCAAGTGAAAACGAACGAATGAGTGCAAGCCAAGTGTCTATGAACAGAATCTAACTGATGAAGACAGATATGAGAGATGATGAAATGCTTCTCCCTCCCTTTCTGTCTCCTATGCGAGCAACGTCCATCCTACGGCGGCAAGACCCGTAGCCAAGACGGCAAAGAGGTTCGTCGATCGAGAGACAGCACCGTTCGTGCCAGTCGAAGAGTTGTTGTTACCGCCGCTCGAGGAACCAGTCGAAGAGTTCGAGTTCGTGTTTCCGGAGCTCGAGTCGCTAGAGGAAGTCGAAGTGTGCGAGACTGAAGGATCTTGATAGACTCGTACGGAAGGAATCTCGAAGTAGGCGTTATCGTAATTCGCGGCACTAGAGGAGGAATCCAAGGTGAGTTTGCGAGAGACTTCGAAAGAAGAAGGAATTATCTGCTCACTCTAGAACGTATTGCGTGTAGCATAGCGGTTGAGTAGTTAGAGCACAGCCCGTTTGTGCTAATGTCGCATTTTGTCCGGCCCAATCACTGCTCGAACAAAACCAACTCAGTCAGTTTCATCGCTTCCTTCTGAGGTGCGAAGAATGGGAGGATCGTTCGACTTACCCGCAAAGAGTTATGTCGATGACGAGGTGCTGAGCTGAGAAGTAGTCTTCAACGTTACAAGACGAATCCGGGACGAAGAAAGTGGGAGTTCCCCAAGAAGTGGGATCGATAGACGAAGCGTTCGAGCTCAAGTCCGAAGGTACTTCCGATCGCTATGATCGACGAGGAAAAGTCAACACCAGCAGCAAGAGTCGGCTCGAACGAGATTAACGAAACAAGAAGGAGCACTTACAGTAAAGAACCAGATTTTGACTCCTGAGCTGGCCAATTCAGTCGCCCACATTCCGCCTTGAGCAGCAGCGAATGCTTCACCGTACGAGGCAGGGTTGGGGTCGGTAGCGGTACATCCAGAGTTGAAGTTGGCGTCCTTGTCGCAATTAGGATATTGGAGAGTTCCGTCGAAAGCGACTGAGGAAGAGGAGTTGACGGCGGTGCATCCTGCTGTGGTGTGAAGAGCCATCTGGTTCGTTTGCTGGAGGTTGACTGTGAGATAGAGCGGGCAGTGGTAAGCAGAGTTCGACTCGAGCAGAATGAAAAAGTTTGCGAACCTCCTTCAAACGTATCAATCTCTCCGCCCGACGGCCAACTAGCTGCCTGAGACCACATCGCACCCCACACCGAGCAGCCGTAAGGAACATGGATAGCATCATACACCCATACAGATCCTTGATCGTAGGCGGCTTGCGACTGAATTCGAACAGTGTCTCGTTTGTTCGGGTAGAGAACCTCTTCTTGACTGACTCGAATGATGGCGTTCTATCAATCGAGACGATAGGTGAGGATGAGTCAAGGCAGGGGAAAGGAGAGGAGAAAGCATGCGAGGATCAGCGAGATTTTCGCGGAGGAAGGAACCGGATCGCAAACTCACACCGGCGTCGTTCACGTAAGCTAGCTGACCTGCCGCGCTCTGGTTGACAAAGTTGGCATCTCCCTAAAAGTATGGATGAACCCAGTCGAAACGCGAATCGTCGAAAGTCAGCGGGAGGATCTTGCGAAAGATGAGGGAGGTCAAAGCCAAGTTTCAGGACTCACGTTTGTCAGATTATCATAGTGACCTATACAAAGCATACACCAGCCGAGATTGGATCAGTCAAACTCGTTCTTCTTTAGCTCTCCCCGCAGGTTCGCAGTTCAAGTTTTTGGAAATGTTGTGTCAAAAGTACTCACCATAGAAGTCCCACTCGTTGAAGAACGTCTCTCCGCTGTAATCCTTGACTAACGAGTACGCTGCGTTAGCCTGTAGAGGTGCTGTGGCGAGTAGCGTAGAGAGAAGGGCGAGAGGAAGTAGCATGGTTCGAGAGAATGTGGAAGACCGAGGAGAGCTGCCGGGTGCTTGCTGAGTAGCTTAGTGAGTACTTTGAAGGGTGTACGATCGATGTACCGAAGGAGAAGGCGCTAGAGTGGAGTTGAGACGAAGCCGACAAGGTTGAAGGGGAAGAGAATGGAATTCCAAACATTATTTTCGCGTCGGATCGCCAAGTTTTCATCTCCCAATTCAATCCTTTCCTGGCCGTCGTCGACGTTGATCCACAGCGAGATATACTGAGTCTGCGAGAACGAAGAAAAAGGCGAAGAAATTGCAAGTTAAAAAGAACAATCCGCGGAGAAAATTACGTCGAAAGGAATGGCAAGCAACAAAGGAAAGGGCACAGGGGAGGAGAATCAAGAGGACAGAAATGCGAATCCGGTGCGGGAAGGAAAGGAAGGGTAAATCGAGAACAGTCGTAGTGGTATATCGTCGAAAAGGGTCGTTGGCGAAATCGTTGCAGGTTGCGTCGTGGGACTACCGGGTCGGTTTGTTGTACAGGGCGGAGAGTCGTGACGGGTGAGCGTAGAGAAGAAGGAACAGGGCGGAGTCGGGGCGAAGAAGAGTGGAGTATTAGCGACGTCTCACTCCGAAAAGCTTAGAAGCTACAACTTCTCCAGCGACGATCTTAGACGAGGGGAGGCCAAGTCAGTGAGCGGGACAGGTGAGAATGCGAGATTGGACGAGCTTACGCCGATTCCAATCGAAGCAGCAACAACATAGCCACCGAGTGCTCTCCACCCTAAATTCGTATCCTCTGTCCACCAACTCTTGGGATCTTCCTGGTAAGCTTCGTCATCTGTCGTTGTCGAACGTGATCGAGTTGGACAGAGCGGTGAATGATAGTTGCGATCTTTGAGAGGTGAACGGTCGGGAGTCGAGATGGCAGCGAGTAAGCGAGTTTGATGTTCGAGTCTACGCACAACGCCGGAACAGAGGGTCATCAATACCTAATCGCAAGTTCAATAGAGGGTAGATCAGGTGCGTACCCGATCAAACTCTTCTCCAACCTCTCCACCTCGTTCTCCTTTTCGTCAGAATGAAGCTTCCCCGGCGACGTGAGACCGTTCGATTCGAGAGCCAAGGCGACTTGAGCTTCAACCTCACTCATACGACGTTGTAAAGCTGCGAATTGAGATTCTGTCCCAACAAACTGAATCAGCTGAGATACATCGATCAGGCGAAATTTGAGCTCACTCTTGATCAAGACGACACTTCCTTTCCTTCCTCCTTTCCCGATCGTATCGATCCCAGGAACTAGCATTTCCACCATCTCGTCGCCATCCTTGCCCTTCTTCGTTTCTCGTCTCGTCTTTGGCAATTCGAGCCCGAACAAGTCTGCTAACCCAGCTCGTTTCTCCGTCGAAGCGGGAGACAGCGCATAGTTTCCGCTTGAACCCCCGGAAGTTGTCGAAGCCGTTCGAACGGGCTTGAGGGTCTGCTCCTCCTCTTCCTCCTCCTCTTCGTACGCTTCTCCATTCGAGTCTCGATCGATGTTTCTACGAAGCCCGGGTGAATCAGGGTAGAGCCTCCAATCGAACTCTTCTGCGAACGAGACTCGTTGATCTGCGGGAGAAGATTTCTTGATCGGAGTGACAGGGGATGTTCGAGCGAACGCAGAGTCGAGTTCGGGAGAAGAAAGGTTGGCGACGAGACATGGGCTTGAATGGTGACTGCCACCCGAGGAGGACTGGATCGCGTTTGAAGAGGCGTAGCGACCAGAGAAGGAATCGACGCTCGCGGCGCTCATGTTCGAATCGACCGAATCCGTCCTACGTCTCGAAGATCCAGTGAAAGAGACATCGTCTGACTCGTGTGACGACCATATCCTACTTGGTCTCTGGCTCGAATCGGTTCTATGCTTGACAGGTGAGCCTGCGGGCGAAACGTTGATGGACCTTTCCGACGTTTCGATGACCGTTTCGAACGTCTTTGCGAGACCCTTGACTCGATTCGTGCCCCGGTTCAACCTCCTCCATGATCGTTTCCACTCTTCTTTTGACGACTCGTCTTCGGAAGCGGAACCTTCGACCTCGAGACTAGGTCGACGACGATGCGAAATCGGTAAGATGGACGAAGTAGGGTAGGAGAGTCCGATCGACGCTTGAGCCTTTGATCGCTTGTCCTTCTCCTCATCCTCATCGCTTTGTCGTCCTCCTTCGTAGCCCCAGAACAAGCGCCCTCCCAGCGATTCACGTCTCAACTTATCTCCCGCTTCAAGTAACGCACTTCTCCATCTGATGTTGACGCCTAGTTCCTCCAAGTCGGCACTTTTGAGACGAAGGAAAGTTCGACCAGAGAGGCGAGAGTTGCGGATGAAAGCGGTAATGTCGGCAGCGAGAGCAGGATGAAGGGAGAGCGCATTCGAAAGGTAGAGTGCGAGGTGAGAAGGGAGCCATAGCTTTGGATTCGACTGCGACTCGTGTTCATAGCGAGGTTGAGCCATTGAAGTTGAAACCCGAAAAGAGAAAGAGGACGAACAGGCAATTGCGCAAGGTCCGCTTCATTTTCCCCGAACTGCTTTCTCTCCTTCGTCTCTGCGACAAGCTTCCTAGGCGGAAAGGCCGGCAAGCTTTCGCTTCGATGTTTGAACAAGGGTCGATTCAGAGGTTTCGAATCGGTCGGATCCTCCTCGTCGGCCTCTTCACCTTCGCTCGAAAGACTACTGACGCTCAATCGTCTCGTTAGACCTCCTGAGATGGTCGGAGCGATCTCCGAAAACGAGTTCGAACGAGAGAGACCAATTGGCTGAGAACGGACTGTGTATTGAGGAGGAGAGACTGGAGGATGAGAGGAAGTGGTTGTCGACTTGGCACGCTGAGGGGTCGAACAAGACGGAAGTTTCGTCGGAGAAGCGGGTTCAGGCAAAGGAAGAGAGTCGAAAGGAGAGGGAAAGGGAGTCGAGGATTGGGTTGGTGAATCGCAAAGGCCGTTGTGAGGATCTGAAGTCGTGATCGGAGGGAGAGGCGCTTGACGTCGAGGCATGATCATGAAGTCGCTATGAGGTCGTCTTAATCAGGACAATCGCGCAGAGCGGAAGAGACCAAAACAAGTACTCACCGACACTTCGAAGTTTCGGCGGCTCGTCTTCCGTTAGCCGATCCTTCTGCTTGACCTTCTCCCTGGGCTAGAGCTTCATCAGAAGATTCAAGCTAAGGAAAGAACGAGAGTCAGCTGTCGTGAGGAATGGAAGTTGAAGGATGTTGGCGAAGAGAGCGCTCCAGCATCAGTCATCCGCCTGTCGGAGTAGCTGAGCACCCCTAGCAGATCCAGCAATGATTCATCGCGTTCCGGGCTTCCTCTTCAAAGTCTGCTGATCTTCCGTTCGAGTGCTCTGCTCCCTCATCTTCCGAATGTTCAAAGATCGTTCAACTCACCTCAGTAAGCCCTCCAGCCTTGTTAGATCCCTCTGCTACCATCTCACTATCTATTGGTCAGACTCCAGCTGTTCTCCGAGGGTTAACTAGCGAGGTTGATCGAAGTTGCGGGTGAAAACAGAAACTTGATCGAGGTGGGGACTGAGAAGGGCTCAAGCTGTGGAGTTGTTGGACTAGCCTGCGTGCGATGTTGTTCCTTGTCTTTGTACAGCTTCTGAGGTGAGAGCGTGTGCAAGTGAGAGGGAAGAGGAACGTGCAATGATCGAGATCAAAACTTCTCGCTCGCAAGTCGAAAACCTTTCTTCGAATCTCTCTCTCGGACTGATGAGCGAAAACAGAAAACGAATGACAGTGCAAGTGTACAAAGTAAACGAAAGTACTGGTAAAACGAGAGAGAAGAAGTCTATGATATTATATTGATGTCAAATTTTGAGGGAATCCAGTCGTTCCTTTTTACACCCTAGCTCCTCCACCTCACTCAATCCCAAGGAATCACTCTATTTCTAAGCCCTTCCACCGAGCGACTCCTCCAACCTCGATCGGTGAATCGCATTCTTCTCGTTCGCAGCATCGCCGTGAAGAGCTCGTTCTTTCGTGATTTGACGTTGTACGCGTTGCTTGTCGGGAGTCTCGTTGCGGAAGTAAGAGATAACATCGTCGGTGATATAGGCGTGGTCGTCTTCGTCGGAAGCACCGGAGACGTCCTCCCGAGCGATGAGATGGGATTCGTAGAGAACACGAAGTTCGTCGATCCTGTCGACTCGGTCTTGAACGGGGTCGTAGTAACGGCTCCTCTTGAGGACGACACGCTCGTACCATGACAAGTGACGGCTGTGAAGATAGAAGAAACGAAAACGAGGTCAGCTCGATTCTTTTCGAACGACGACGGTGCACTCGTAGAAGGGATGAAGACGAGAGGAGGAGGGAGAGAGCGAAAGTAGCTTACGGGTGAATGGCGATACCGTGGTAAAGTTCCGGGTGTCCCGATCTGACGCAACGCCAGTACCTCTCTTGTTCTCGCAAGTCCAAGCCGGTCGTATCGGGCAAGAACACAGCAGAGAGGATCATTCCCGCGAGACCGAACCAGGTGACAACCCAGAATTTGGTTTCTGTCAACGAGGAGAGCGGTTAGCGAAGGCAATCGAAGATGTTCGCGAAACGGGGACGAACGATTATCGATGTAGTTGTAAAGGACAGCTGGGAGTAATGCTCCGAGTTTACCACAGGCGGCGGAGAAACCGTGAGCAGTAGATCGAATTGATGCAGGGTAAGCTTCGGCAGCGACACTGTGAAGATATGGGGTTGCACGTCAATTTCATGCCTTCACTCAACGTCATAGGGGGATGAAACATACAGGAAGGTGACACAGTTGGGTCCGAATTGAATCCAGAACGAGGAGAATTCTGCAAATGTAGTTTTCGGAAAATCAGCTGAGATCGCGAATGAACGCGAAGGAATGTGGACTCACGGTACATGAATTGGAACGCAGCGATGGGAGCACCAGGTTGTTGAAGCTTGCTGAAGAAGATAGCACCGAAGAGGAAGATGAGGAAACACATGCCGAATCCGACTTGTTGCATGGTACGACGTCCGTAGAACTTGTGATCGATGAGGAACATGGCGAGGTAATAACCGACGAGGGAAACGGCAGTGTTGAGCAAGTTGTACTCCCAGGTGACGACGAGGGAAGCTCCTGGATGAATGATTCCGATGAAAACACTCGAGAAGATCTTGCTACCGTCTACGAGAAGCGAAGAAGCGTGAGTCGAGTCTCCTCTACAGCACGGCTGAAACAGAAGAACGTACAGAAGAAGACATCGGCGCAGAACCAACCACCGGCGGTAGCGAGGAGACGATGCCAGTAATGGTTTCCGAGAAGACGAAGTGATTGAGTGTCGTAACCTGAAACGTTCTGTCTTCCCTTGGCAGCTCGGAGTTCCTTGTCGGCATCCTTGACGTGCCAAATACGGTAGTAGAGGAGCCAGACGTGAATGAGAGTAGCGAAACCGAATTGAACTCGGTAAGTGGCTTGGGCAGATCGAGGAGAGAAGGGAGGTTCAGGGTTTCCTCCGTGGAAGATCATGATGCAGATGAGGAGGATGGCTTGGTTGAAGACTTGACCCCATCTGAAAATTGACACTATGCGTGAGTATCGGAACAAAGTGCGAATAGAGCGAAAGAATGATAAGCTCACCCTTGCATGAGGAAAGCACCGACGACGTTTCGACCACGGTGGAGACGATCATCACGAGTTCCAGCAGGTCCAGAAACACCAGTCTCGAGCGATTTGGTCGAAGTCATGGGATATCTGAAGCGAAAAGAGTCAGTTCTGACGATCGAAAAGGTAGCAGGAAAGGATGTGTAACGCACTCTCCACCAACGCCGACGCCATAGATGAATAAGCACCAAGCGTAACCAATGACCCATCCTTGTAAAGTTACTCCCCAAATCGAAGTGAGGAGAATGGAACCGACTGTGACAGTTGAGAAGAGTCAGTAACCGAGGCTTTTGATTCAAGCTAAGCGTCGCCTAGACTGACGTAACATAATCGCCGCATCTTGACAGAGACCGAATTTTCGTCCGATCCAGTCTCCTTCGTATCCGACAGCGATTTGACCAAAAATGATACCGAGAATTTCGAGATAAGATTGAGCGGCGATCCAGTTCTCACTGCAGACGGCGTGAGTTCTGAAGCACTCGGGCCATGCAGACTTAAAGAGAGCAGACAAGTTTCCGATGGAGAAGAGAACGTAACCTAAAAATGCCGAGGGAAGGGAAAAGGTCAGCTCTTCTCGTCTGCTTCACTCGTTAAATATCGACTCACCCTCGACGAAGAGACCCATTCCGTTTGATACATACTTGCGGAAGTATTGCCTGAGGGGTTCCAAGGGATCCTTCTTGAACATTTCCCAAACAAGTTTCGCCTCGCGTTTCATTTCAGCGTTCGATTGTGCGTTGACCCAAGTTATCCTCTCTGAACGGGGTAGATCTGCCCAGTATACGTCTCCTACGTAAGAATCTTCTGGGTAGAGTGCTTCCTTGATCGAATCCGAGTGAGCGGTCGAGGCTGGACTTCTCGTTGAAGCATCGTCGAGAGGGTGTTCATGTTTCTCTGAGAAGGTATTTTGCGCCGGTGCATCCGAGATGTTGTCGAGAGGGTTCATCGTGGCTGTCGACGGGATGGCGGAAGGAGAAGGAGGGAAAGAGCGGGATCCGGGGTAAAGACTCGACTAGTCCTTGCGAATGGAGGAGGGTGACTAGGGTAGGGTTGCTGAGAGTCTTGAAGGATTGGAGGTAGTGAAAGGAGTGTAAAGGAAGGGAGGGAAGCTGAAAAAAGTCGAGGCGAAAAAAAAGGAGGAGTAAAAATGGAGAAATTGCAAAGGCCAAAAGTGGGTCTCGATTTTTGGGGGTAGATTCACGAACGTGCAGGCGCTGTTGACCAATCACAACGTTCACTGAACCGGCTTCCCACTGGCAACGACAACGACAATGTAAGAATGAAACAATCATCGTTACATCTACCACGATATGTCTACGAATGATCCTGAGATTGACCGGAAAGACCTCGAAGTTTGAGCGAACGTGCGAAGAAGTGAGTGCGGGAAGGGTTTATCCGTGAAGTCGTCGAGGGAGGGAGGTAGGGAGGGAGGGAGCCGGGTGACGAGTATAGAAAGGTGGAAGTGACGTCGAAAGGAAGCCGAACCTGCTGGTGCCGAGATGGAGATACTGAAAGAACGTGACTGAAAGTTTCGCCAGGTGAAGAAGACGGAGTCGTTTTCTGTCGAGCTGTACAGAGAAGTGAATGGTAGAAGGAAGGAAGAGTAGAACTTGAACTTGCTCGCAAGACCCTGCAAAGCCCAGAGCGACTCGATCGAACCTTGGCTTCGAGATACCAGATGAAATTCGACAAAAGCGCACGTTTCTGGGTAACTTGATCGAGCGACCTTTCTGCCACCCGCCTCACGACCGGTGAACGCTTTATTGATTGTCGTCGTCGAGTCCGATAGCTTGAGTCGCGAAGTTTCAATGGAGCGAAATTCGTCGAGAACGTCGTCTTGCGAAGCGAAGAAACAGTGAAGACGGTTAAGTCGTCGAATTGAGCGGAAGAGACGTAGCCGCTCTCGCAATCCTATCACCTGTGGCAAAAGGTAAGAATTCAGCCCAGGCTACAACGAGCGATAGCAGGAGCAGCGAACGAACCGATTTTCGACCACGAAGCTTCGCTGGAACAATTGCGCAGAGTCTTCTGATCCCTCATTCCACGCACTCTGTCATCGTTCCTTTCCGAGCATCTACGTCATTCCCTTGCATGTCCAGGTGGAAGGACAGATGAGCGAAATGAGGTTGAGTCGCTTATCTCAGCCGTTTGTTCAATCCAGGTCCCCCAAGCCACACAGCGATAACTCGTACGCCTCTTATTGTGTATCCGACTAGCTTGAGAGCTGTATTATTTATCGTCGAGGTGTAGAGGTCGAGGTTGAATGATGGGCAGTTTGACAGCTTGTAGCAGAGCGGACACAGTCCTGAGGCCGGCAGTTGACGATCAAGTCTGTTCTCTACTCCTTTGAAGGTGCTGGCGTAGATTCGTTCGGCTGTAAGATGTTGGAGCGAGGGAGAAAAGGTACTTTTCGAAAGTTCATCTCTTGAACGGCCTCTGTTCATTCCGGCTCTCTCCGACGCTCCGAGATGTTCGATTCAGATTCAGATACACAGTATCTCTGCTAGTGATAGGCTGGATCTATCTTGCGGAGGGTTTCGAGGGCTCCGGTGTTTTCTCCTCTGAGATGCGTTGTTTCGCTCGCTTTGCATCTCGAGTTTCAGATATAGTCCGTGCTCTGTCTGATCGTCGATCTCTGAGATAAGCAGGTCGCTCAGATCTACGGCTCCTCTTGACTTCTGCTGAAGCTCTCCTCAAATTTTCTCTTGTTCCTTTCCACTTCGGGCCCTTCCATCAGTTTATCGTTCAAAGCTATGCACTTCCTACCATCGCTCTCTCTTACAGCGCTCTCTATAATTGCCAGCGCTGAAGCCCGCTTGCTCCCGTAGAGCAGCTCCGGAGATCATGGACGCTTCAAAACACAGCTTTTCAACCTTCTTCTCACCAACTGTGAGATGGGAATACGTTCGTCTTTGAGAGGGACTCCGGTGAGTTGGAACGCTCGGATAGCTCCGGCGAGAACGACAGCTCCCTATCGAGTCGCAAGATTTCATCAGAACAAGACTCGAGAGCGAAGAGGAGTGTAGGAAAGCTCACGGTTCCTTGGATGTCATCATTGAAGCAAGGATAGACGTCTCGATGTTTGTGGAGAATCGGGAAAGCTTTCGAAGTAGCGAAATCTTCGAATTGAATGATCATGTTGGGGAAGTTCTTGTGCATCTCCCTCATGAAGATCTCGACAAACTCTTCAGTAGACTTGTCGTCGATTCGCGGATGGTTTTCGGGACCTACATGGACGCTTTCGCTATTCCGAAGCTACTCCATTCTGACTGCACAGCTCTAGTAGGACCAGGAGTCGATCGTCTCGGCTGTTCAAACTCTCGTTGCGAAATCTGGTGAGTCCTCGCTCGTTGAGAACGTAATGTTCAGCTTTCCTCCTTTCTGCGACGGCGGCTGATCCTTTCGTTTCCTCTCAGGTCTTGCCTCGATGTATATACCTTCGACTCGATAGAGAGTCCTGAATTGCGGCGTCGGTGTAGGCTCGTAGCTCACGAAACTTGCGATAAACCAATTTTCGAACCGAGCTTCTCTTTTCAACATGAGTTAGTCCTCACCCCTGCTGTCTCTTCTCTTCTCACCGTATTCTCTCGTCATCTTGGTGGATCCTAGTGTAGCATCTAGTCTCCTAGCGTCTCTCAAGACTTTGTACGAACGAATCCACTCGTTGCCTGCTTCCCTCGAAACGAAACAAGCTTCGTCCTCGACGTTGCTCGAACCATGCTACGATAGCCTTTCGTTGACCGCGCCCACGAGTGTCGACCTTTGCGAGTACGGCATATTTGTGAAGAGTGGACAAGCGACCGGCCGAGAGAAGCGAAATTTATCATCCTTCGAACCTTCGCTTCTCTCCCGCCTCAATCCACCTGCGTCCCATCCAACGTCGCATCGACGTCTCGATGTCGATTCGGACCAGACCCCGTCGCGATCAGCTCTGCAGTAAGACTCATATAGAACTTCGGCAGTCTTTTGTTGACTCTTTCGTTTTCGTTTTGAATGGTCCACTCGTTCTGCAGACTCTGATTCATCTCTATCGCTGCCCTTCAAGCCTCAAGCTTAGCCTGTACCTCGAGAAGAATACGCCGACGACGTTCCGACTTTTTCCTGAAAACTCCAAGTTTCAATTTTTGCGATTTTTCCCGCATTCGTTTCGCCCACTTTCACACGACCTTGTTCCTTTTTCCTTCCTCCACCATTACTCGCCATTCACTCTTCCGTCTCCTAGAGACTTCTGCTCTAGCTCGCAGCAGACTCACTCACCGCGGCTTCTCTTCAACTTCCCTCAACATGAACTCTACTCGACAAGGAACCGCAGCGCAACCTTCAGGGCTAGGAACAAGGGAGCTACAGGTGGAAAGGGCATTGGCTAGATTGAGGTCTATCCCTAATCCTCTAGAGAAGTACACTTACTTGACTGGATTGAGATCGAGAAATGAAGACGTTTAGTGAGTCAACTCTAGTCACAACCTCTCTCTTTCGTAACTCTGAGCTGATCAATATACACTTGTGATAGCTATGGAGTCATTGGTGCTGAGCCGAAGGAGGTTATGGTGAGTTCTCCCTCTTTCCTCACCCCACTTTGTTGTCAACCTCCTATCTTTCCTCTGCCTTTCCACTGACCTCGATATCCACGATCTACAGCCTATCGTCTACACTCCTACCATTGGACTCGCTTGCCAAAACTTCTCCCTCATTCACCCTCCTCCAATTCCCGCTTCTTCAACAACTGAACCCATTCGCAACCTCTACCTCACTTACGCCGATCTCCCCAATCTCCCCGACCTCATCGCTGGTCTCAAGACTCGTTTGGACAAGGACAAGATGGAGATTTGCGTCGTGACGGATTCGAGTCGAATTTTGGGAATTGGAGATCAAGGAGTAGGAGGAATGGGAATCTCTCAAGGAAAACTCGCACTCTACGTCGCAGCTGGAGGAGTGCAACCCAAGGCTACCCTCCCTGTTTGCCTCGATCTCGGTACCGACAACGAATCTTGTCTCTCGGATCCTCTTTACGTCGGAGTCCGTAAACGTCGAATTGACGACAAGTCTACTGAAGAGTTCGTCGAGATCTTCATGAGGGAGATGCACAAGAACTTCCCCAACATGATCATTCAATTCGAAGATTTCGCTACTTCGAAAGCTTTCCCCATTCTTCACAAACATCGAGACGTCTATCCTTGCTTCAATGATGACATCCAAGGAACCGTAAGCTTTCCTACATTCTTCTCTGGTCTCGAGTCTTGTTCTGATGAAATCTTGCGACTCGATAGGGAGCTGTCGTTCTCGCCGGAGCTATTCGAGCGTTCCAACTCACTGGAATCCCTCTCAAAGAACAACGCATCCTCTTCTTCGGAGCTGGATCGAGTGGTGTCGGAGTAGCAGAGACCATTACCAAGTACTTCCAGATGCAAGGAATGTCTGAAAAGGAGGCAAAGAACAAGTTTTGGCTCGTCGACTCCAAGGTACGCTCTTCGTTACCTTATCTTCTCAATCTACCACTCGCTGAACGTTCCCATCGCTGTAGGGTCTCGTCGCTCACAACCGAGGAGATAAACTCCCGGAACACAAGCAATACCTCGCTCGTGAAGATCCCTCGACTCCTCGGATTCCTTCTCTCCTCGAAGTCGTCAAGCACGTCAAGCCCACCGCCCTTCTCGGTCTCAGTACCGTCGGAGGATCCTTCACTCCCGAGATCTTGAGTCTCATGGCAGAATACAACAAGCGTCCCGTGGTCTTCGCTCTCTCCAACCCAGTCTCGCAAGCGGAATGCACGTTCGAGGAGGCAATCGAAGGAACGAATGGAGCGGTGTTATACGCTAGTGGAAGTCCTTTCGACAAAGTTGAGTTCCATGGCAAGAAGTACGAACCCGGACAGGGGAACAACCTTTACATCTTCCCTGCTCTCGGACTCGGTGCTATTCTCGCTCGCGTCAAGACTGTGAGTCTGGAATCTTTTCAAGCGTAGTCAGAGTATGCACTGACTTCGATGAGCTTGCGACCGACAGATTCCAGAAGAGATGGTACATGCCAGTGCACAAGGTCTCGCCGACTCGTTGAACGCAAACGAGATCGAGCGCAACCTCCTTTACCCTGACGTCGAGAGGGTGAGCTCGCTTTCGCTTCCTTCCCTCTCCCTCCTTGTCACTGATTCCCTCGTCATCTCTGTAGATCCGTGAAGTATCGATCACTATCGCTCTCAAGGTCATCCGTTCTGCTCAAAAGCTCGGAGTTGACCGTGCAGAAGAACTCAGGTCAATGTCAGACAAGGAGCTCGAAGTCTACGTTCGCAAGCAGATGTACCATCCTCTCCTCGACGCCGCCCAATAGACCCTTCCCCTACCTCAAAATCGGGAAACAGAGCTAGATTTCGCATTCCTCGTTTCACCCCTCTCTTCGCATCAATAAATCGCTCTTCCCTTAACTCGTCTTTCTTTCTCTTACTCCTTTCGTGTTCTCGGGTTTTCTAGTAGGGTTTTTCGGAAGTAGAATCAGTGCCAAAATTCGTGTATATTCGTTTGCTCTCTCACTGTCTGCAGCGTCGAGCACTGAGAGAAAGAGAGTACTTTAGTTGCAAGCGAGTTTTCAAGCATTACTCAGTCCGATTCAAGCTGATCGTCTTCCGAATCCTCCTCATCGTCGTCTCTCGCATTTCTCGACCCTGCGCCTCCTTCACTTTCGTCGTCGAACATATCTTCTTCTCCGTTCTCGTTCTCTCCTTTCTCGAAGTCGATATCCTCCTCCTCCATCTTACCTGAAATATCCGGTTTCTCTTCGTCTGAACTGTCTTCGAATACCATGGCGGGTTTGAGTTTTGATTTGGCTGATGGAGAGGAATCGGAGGAATCACCCCACTCGAGAGGTCGGAATGATTGAACGGGGACGGGAGCAGACCAGCGGATGTCAGGAGGATCGAGGTCGACGGGAGGACGAGACTTTGCGGCTTTGCGAGCAACGACGTAGATTCGTTCAACCTGGCACAGAGATCGATGTCAGCTCTCGAGGGCACAAACAGAGAAAGTGAGAGAAGAGGGACTCACAAGGTTCGTCCACGAAGTGAAGAAGTTTTCGCTGTCAAGTGCGTTCGTCCACGAGAAGTTTCCATCGTCGAGAGAGTCGAGACGAGCTCTCGTAACCGGGGACTCTGATGAACCCTCGACTTCCTTCTCGACTTCTTCCTCCTCCTTGATCACGGGTCTCGAGCGAACAACGTCGACCAAATCCGACACAACGCAAGCAACTTCGAGAGGTAAAGTGAATCTGAAGCCAACTTCGATTTGATGCTTCTCTTGACGTCTAGGTTGAAGAGGTGCTTCGTAGTCGTTGTGAGTCTCGAGCTGATGTTTGACGATTTGAGGAAGGTGTCGAAGTGAGCAGCGACTTTCCTCTTGTTCATTCTGAACCAGCCGGCGTACGATTCGATCTCACATCCTCCATCGCAGAAGAGCATCGATGTCGCTTCTGAGAAGAACGCGTCGAGGTCGCCTGCGAGGACTCCTTCGATCAAAGCTTCGAACTCGTCTTCGTCCGAGTATTCGCGGGTTGTCGAGATGATGAGTCGGACCACCTTGTCGACCAGATCGAGATGGAAGTCTTGCAAGTCGATCAAGATAGCATCGCGCTTCATAATCCATTCGATACCGGTAACAAGTTTGCGGAAGTCTTGATCATTCTGCCTCCTCCAAAGCGATTGAACCGAGGGAAGCAGGAGGAAATCGATGAAGAGAGGCGGGAAACGTCCTTCTTCGTTCTCATCGAGAACTTTGTCGTAGTAACGACGAAGAGAGTTCTTGCGTTTCGATTCAGCTGAGAATAGTCGAGTTTCGAGTTCTTTGAGACGTTCCTTTGCTTTCGCAGCGTCGATCAGGTGGAGAAGATTAGGCTTGATACGTTTCCAGTCTATCGGGAGAGAGAGCGAGTTGAGCGATCTGGCTGTGAGCGAGCGTGCTGGGACTTACCAGCATCGTTGAATGAATCTTCCTCGAGGAAATCTGCCAAAGCTTTGGGCTTGATGATATCGAGACTGAAGAAGCAGGGATCGTCGTGATGAGCTTTCCTGGACTCGTCGGGGACCAGAGGGAGAGAACGTACTCGTAAGATTCGTAACCTTTCAAAGCATTCAAGCGTTTCTCGATCCTGCATCGCAACGAAATCACGTCAGTCATTTTCAGTGAAGCTAGCGAAGTGTCTCACTCGTCACGTCGAGAGATAGCCTCTTCATCGAGGTAAGGATGATCCGCTAGAAACTTCATTCGTTTCTTGTGAGCGTCTTCCTCCGACTTGACTTGCTTGACGACATCGATGGCGACGGGCCTGATAGCGAGAGCGTCCTATCACCGCATCTCCGTTTCGTCAGTCTCGTTGAGAGAGCGGTGAGGAAAGGGTTGAAGAGATTGGCACTCACTTCGTGAATCTTCTTGTGCAATTCCTTCTTCTCGTTCAAGAATGCCTCAACTCTCGGTCCAACCTCGCATCTCTTCTCATCCTCATCCTCGCTGTCTTCCTCGTAGTAACTCTGTTTCTGAACCTTCGTCCTAGTTGAGCGTTGTCCAGCGTTGCTGTCATTGCTAGACTTCTTCTTGTTCTTGCCTTGTTGAGCGGTAGGAGGGATTGGAACCCAAGAGTAAGCGCCGAAGCGAGTATACTGTCGACGGTACTGCACAAAGTCGGCAGAATTGTCGAGAGAGTCTTCTTCCTGAAGTTCGACGAGTCTCTCGTTCATTTCTTCAACATCTGCGGGGAAGACATAGTCTACGATTTATCTCCAGATCAGCGAAAGGTACAAGGTAGAGTCGTAGTGAAGGATTGCTTACACTCGCTTCCGGTACAGAGGTATCGAGTATCACTTGAGGTATCTGCAACCCCTGAAAGCCTGATCAGCTTGCGCGACAAGATCGACAGAGGAGTACAAGGAAACTCGCAATGACTCCCACCCATACATTCCTTGATCAGCGGATGATACTCTTTGATTTGCACAAGAGATACAGTCAATTTGACGACCCTATTTTGTCGAAGGAAAATTCAATAATCGATGGTAGCGGCAAATCCAGGGAGGTATCGAGCTTACCTATCTTGACGACATGATTTGCATAAGCGAGTTCTCAATCAGGGATCCATCCAAGCTGGAGACTTCTTGTCGCACTGTTTCTCGCATCGTCTCTCGTTTTTATCAGTATCAACCCTTGAGCATCCAAAGAATCGCAGACTCACCTCGATACAGTTGACGTGGAATACAAGATGAGCGTAAGCGGGAAGAGCCCAGTCAGATGCGGTAGGAATGGGTAGCTTGACTGTTTTGAGAGATTGTTTCCAGAGTGACTCTGAGCGTTGTTTCGAGGAGAGAATCGATCGATACCATTTGTTGGTACGTGCGAGGTGGAGAAGATCCTTTGGTGAGAGATACGAGAGGATCTGCGAGAGAGAACGAGTTAGCTGGAGGTTGCGAAGATGAAAGTTTCGAAAAGTGTTTGGCTCACCTCGACGAAGAGTTCAAAAGGTAACACATCGAACGGATTCTTGCTGATCACTTTCTCTTTCCCCTTCCCCTTCTTCTTCCCTCCTCCTCCTCTTGCCTTGCCCTTTCCTTTCTTTCCTTTTGGTTTCTCCTTGTCCAACTCGAATTCGCTCTCACTCGCTTCGTTCTCTACCTCTTCCCTTTGCTTCTTTTGAGATCTTCTACCCTTCTTGACTACTTTCTTGTCCGCTGTGGATCATTGAAGTTCTATCAGCGAGTGTCCAGAGAGAGTGAGTGATGAAAGAGATGAAGACTGACCTAAATCCAACTCCTCCGAATCCTCCTCGGAGCTTGATTCATCCTTGTAAGATATCTGCTTACTAGCTGCTTTACGTGATGACATGCTTGAGCTGGAAGTTCGAGGTGAGTGAGAGAAGTAGTGAGATGGAAGAGAGAGAAAGAGAAAGAGAAAGGGAGAAGTTTCGCAAGCGCGTCTCAAATTTCGCACCCTCACTCAGAGTAGGATATGTTACAGAAGGTATCAGAAGAAGCTCATTGAAAGATACATACTTCTTCCGGAGCGATATCTAGCGAAAGTAGCGAGAGAGAGCCAGCGGAAATGCTTCTTCGTTTTCGCTTCTTAACATCCTTCCGCCTCCTTAATGGCCCAGTCCTTCGTTCTCCTCATCTGTGGGACAACGATCGACCAGAAGAGCTCATCTCGACGTCGTTCTACCTTTCTTTTTGCGTGTAGGAAACGTTTTCCTTCGTCGAACTCTGTCTGATCCTGCTTTCCGGCCTCTCTCTCTTGGACCAACGCCGGTGAGTGCCTTCGATAGATGTTCCAAGCTCCTCTATAGCTGGATGGCTCTGCTCGAAGCGTAAAGATGTTGTCAGCTTGCGAAACGAGAGAGGCAAAGGAAAACGAGAGAAAACGCACCTGATCAACTGAATTGTAGCGATTCCAACGCATCTGAGTAAACGGAAAGTATCGCAGAAGCATAGACACCGATCAACCGTCGCTTGAAGCCTCTCACAAGGGATGCCAAAAGCAGAATCGTCATTCGGAAGGAAAGTGGACTGATCTCAGCGAGGAAAGCGTAGGAGGGCATGTTCCAGCTTCACCGTGCGCGTCTATATCTTGAGCATAGGCTGAAAGATCGAAGCGTCAAAAGCGAGAGCAACGATGTAGCTTGAGAGGGCAAAAGGCGAATAATTTCGCTGTTTTGAAGTTGCTGAACTCGATCGAATTTCTTACAGAACGGCGACCGTCGAAGACACCTCATGATATCGACGTCGGTCTGTAACGCTCTTCGTCTCAATTTTGTACGTGAAGTGTTTGTGAGCGAGTGTCAAGCGAATTTTGGAGGAGCTGCTTCTCTCTTCCCTTCACCTCACTTCTCACACCAACACCTCTTCTCAGCAACGCTTTCGACTTTCAAGATGATCAGCTAGCTACTTCAACTCTTCGCTATCGGTTAGTCTCTTTTCCCTCTTCTTCATTTCCCGCTCCCCTTCCCTTTTCACCCTCGTCAACCCGACTTGTTCTTCACCTCAACCTCCCTCACTCTCGACTATTTACCTTTGAAGAAAACGACACTTATATTACAAACCCGATTCGATCGAAAGGTTGAAATGTGGGAGATCTTTTTTTTGTCTAAACATGCATCACCAACTGAGGTTATACTACTCCTACATGGGCTTTGCAAGCTATGCACGCACAAACGAGAACACTGTACTGATCGTTCATTGTTCTTTCGTTGTGTTCAGCCAGATACTCGACATTTGAGCTCGCTCTCGATTTCATCTCAGCTAGCTTGGGCTCACTCGACACGAGAACTTATTGATTGTGAGTATACATCTCTTCTATCGCTCTTCTTACTCTCCCTCGACGGACAACACCCCCGACAATCACTGGTTTTTACGTGATGAATATCCATAACATTTACATCAGTTCTGCTACCGAGTCGTCTTAGAAACGCGACGATGGCGACCCTGGATACCAAAGCTTTACCTCATTCTGATACAAAACCAATACCCTGTCACCCACATGACTTTAAACCCGAGACGAGAACAACGTAAACTGACTATTCTTTTTTCGTTTATTCAGAACTATTTCTTCCACAGATACACCTCGCCCACTCTGCTTGAACCGCTCCATCAGACTCGTAAGCGACGTTTCCTACTTCATCTACATTCGTCCAGGGCCACCCTCGGCGCAGGACTAAGCCCTCGACGACGTTCGTCTTCTGATGACACAAGTTTATCCATTCGCCGAGCCATTAAGCTCCTCGCTATATCCCTACCACTCCTACTACTTCACCTCTTTACTCTTCACCTTCTCTCTTCCTCGCCATCGACATTCACTCCAAGCTTCACTTCATCGAGAAGGATCACTTTTTTTAAAAACCCTCGTCTTTTTTTGCACCTTCGATACGGGAGGATTTCGACTAACGGTCAAACGCGAAAGGATCCTCTAGTTGAATGAGGTGTAGAAAACTGGAGGTCAAAAGGGATCCCTATTGGAGGGTGAAGTGAGGAGGGGACGTTGGTGTGGAGAAACTTGAGTTGTTGGAGGGTAGCAAGGGAGGTGGAGGAACAGGTGGTGGGGATGAGGAGTGGCAGAGATTACACAAATTCTACCTAACCCTGATCACTCGAACAAAGCAGAACACGAAGTCACCAAGTTGAAGTTTATGAACTGACACTTTGCTTTATTTTGCTAGGCTTGCGCATCTATCTTCGACCACTCCACGGCAATTCGCTATCATCGTCGTTGCTCTTCGGGCTTTGTGTAGTCCTCTTGCCGTCATTCGACGTAATTCAAATATCCACCTTTGTGCTATTTCTTCGTCCTTTTTCCACATCGCGAGAGAGGACCAAAATGTAGTCCAGTCTGAGTAGGCGTGCTGGCGCTTCGAATTCGAGCCAGCTGGACCCTCGCCCAAATCCCCACCTTGCGAAATCAACCGAAGAGCGAAAAGTCTTTCCTTCCTTTCTCCACCTCCACTCTTTCTTCGTCCAACGACAAACACAACCCTCGAGAACACGTGCAAGGACGTATGACCTCGACACCTTCATCAATGAAAGCGTTAACCTTACACAAGACTGAAGGAGATTTCAAACCGGGAAGTTGTTGGCATCCGATCAAACTCGAGGACGTTCCCGTACCTACTCCTCAACAAGGTGAGCTCCTACTAACCTCTCTACACTGAACCGAACCCCTAGCTAACCTGTCTCGGTGATTTCTAGGTCAGTTCCGCTTGATTTCTTAATCTCCCCTTTCTCCCACTCACTCGCACTCGAGAATGAACAGGTCAAGTACTCATCAAGATCTTAGCGAGTGGATTCAATCACCGAGATGTATTCCAACGTCAATCCCTCTACCCTGGAACAATCTTCTCCACTTCGTCTTCCCCCTCAATTCTCGGAGCCGATGCAGTCGGTCTCTTGATCTCTCCTTCCGATCACCCACTCCATAATAAGAGAGTCCTGATTGCCCCGGCAGAGAACTGGTTGGAATCCCCCTTGGGACCGGATGTAAAAGGAAAACCTTTTGGGATTTTAGGAAGTGTTAAACAGACGGGGGGGAGGGGAACTTATGCTGAGTATATCGCGGTCGATGAGAAGGACCTCGTCGAATGCCCGGGACATCTTGGGAATGAAGGAGCAGCTGCTGTACCGTTAGGAGCTCTCACGGCCTATCGGTAAGTTTTGACGATCTATCAGGGAGGAAAGCTTGAAATGACGAGTGCTCGATGGTGTACAGTGCTGTGTTCACAAAGGCGAACGTCAAGAAGGGAGACAATGTATTGATCACTGGGATTGGAGGGGGAGTTGCAATTTTAGCTTTACAACTTTGTGTCGCAGCGGGTACGCCCTTCTTCCTCTCTTTCGAATGCGGGTCAAGTCAGTCAGAGGAGACTCCAATACTGATGAGCACGACTATCATTGAGGATTGCAGGCGCCCAAGTTTGGGTCTCGTCTTCGTCTGAGGAAAAGATTAAGAAAGCTGTTGAATTGGGTGCGAAAGGTGGTGTCAACTATAAAGATCGTTCGTCCCTACCTCTTCCAATTCACTTTCTATCTCGCACCGTGTCCTGACTCAAGAAAGCACGTCTACTGTAGCTTCGTGGCCTAAAACTTTCGCTTCACTCCTACCCTCGTCTCGTCCGTATTTGGACGCAGTAATCGATTCAGGAGGAGGACCGATTGCGAGTCAAGTAGGTCGTATCATCAAAGATGGAGGAGTCGTCTCTTGTTATGGTCAGACTAGTGGGAAACCTATCGAAATCAACATGGCTTTCATCCTCAAAAACGCCGAATTACGAGGTACGTGATCTCCTCCTCCTTCCCTCTCTCGAGTGTTCGTAAGCTGACGAGAAAAGGATGGGATAGGTTCAACGATGGGTTCGAGACAGGAATTCTTTGAGGCGGTTAAATTCATCGGCGAACACAAGATTCAACCTGTTGTTGATACCGTCTTGACTGGATTGGATCAAGCGGAGAAAGGCTTCGAATTGTTGAAACAAGGTGGTCAGTTTGGAAAGGTGAGCTTCATTTCTGGACTTTTCGAGAGAGGGAACCGTTACTGATCGCGATTTGAGAGGAATAGGTCGTGATTACGATTGCGAAGGATGAGAAGAACAAGCTCTGAAGGACTGAGTCAAGGTTGTGTACATAGGAACGAAGACACGAAATCGGAAGTGACGCGAAGTATCTTTCCGATTCTGGGTTTGTAGCGTTTCTCTTGCTAGAGCTTCCCGCGCTGCGTCAATTGAATGAAAAGTATCTCGTGAGCTTGAGTAAGGAGTGGAAAGGCAGAGATCCTTGTGTTTGGCAGAACTCGCTGTGTGCGAAGAATTCTGGCGGCTGTGGGAAACTTCTCTTCTCTTCTTTCTCCTCTTCCTTCTCTTCCTCTCTCTTCCCTTCCTTCCTCTCACTTCCCTCTCGCCACTTCTCTCTACCTCGTTAGGCTTCTACTCTGTCTCTCTTCCCTTCTAGTCACGAGCTGACTCTCCCTCTCCCTCTTCCCCTCCTTTCTCTAGTCATCAAAATGGAAAAGCTCTCTCACCTCTTCGAATCCAATGTCAAGATTTTCGAGGCTCCCAAAGTCTTCAAAGCTGCTCAATTCACTAGTCCTGGTTCGAAACTCGAGATCAAGGAAGTTGAATGGATCAATCCTGGAGAAGGAGGTCAGTCGCACGAAATTTTTCACTCTCTCCGTTCACAAGCTGATCGGATATTGCGCTGTGCCACAGAGATTGTAGTTCGTGTTAACGCTGTCGGACTGCACTCGACGTAAGTAGAAAGTCACTTGAAGCGAGAAAGAGAGCTTTATTGAATCTGTTTTCACTTTCTTAACCCTTTTCTCGCACAGTGATCAAGTCGTCAAACATGGATTGCTCCCTCACCTCAAGTACCCCGTCACTCCTTGCTCGATGCTCACCGGCGAGGTCGTTCAGATTGGTACTGGAGTCAAACACTTCAAAATCGGTCATCAAGTCGTTGGTGAGCTCCAATTCTCTTCGCTTGCTTCTTCTTTCTCACCTTCACTAACGACGAGATGTCGGCTTGAGTGTAGGTGTTTGCACTCTTGGTGCGCTCGCCCAGTTTTGTCTCGTCAATGCCGATTATGCCGTCGAGTTGAAGAAGAAGGAGGGAGTTACCCAGCAAAACTACGTCGAGTGCTTCGACGGAGGAAGAGTGTTGTGTCAGCTACGCCCTCTCTCACTCCCAATGTTCTCGGATACTGACGCTACCGTTGATAGCTGAACTTCGTCGCTTCGAGAAAGAACAAAAAGAGCTTTCGAGGGATGAGCTTCACCGTCGCAACGACGCCAACGCTAGGCTCGGTTTCACTACTGAGCATGGAATCGACGTCGTCATTGGTGATGGGTGAGCTTCATTCTCCATTCCTCGATCCCTCTTCTCTCGACTGATCGAGTACTCTTCATTCGCAGAGGAGCTGCTCGTATCGCAGTTCAAGTTCTCAAAGCTACTTCGATTCATAAAGTTCAACGCATCATTGTCATCACCTCGAACGATCGTTGGAATTCAGCGTTCTACGATGTCGAACCCAGTGAATTGCTTTTGACCTCTCACTCTGATTTGGGCGGAGCTTTGAAAGCGATTGGTGGAATTCGTTTCGCTATCGGTGAGCAACTCTCCCTCTGACCTCTATCTTCTTTGTGTGGGACTGACTCAGTGAGAGTGAGTAGCTGTCAATCAACCCGACGATGCATTTGACCAAATTCTCGATGCTATGAGGTACTCGTCTGAACTCGTCGTTCTCGCTCCCAACCACGAAAACAAGCTTCACGTTCCTCTCGGTATGCTCTACTCTCTCTCACCTACACTCTCTGAGTTCAAGCTGACCTCTTCGTTTTGCTTCGAATGAATAGCTCCCGTACTCGCTAAAGCTCTTTCGATTCGTGGCGCAATCTATCCCGACAAGATCGCTCTCGAACGCGTTATCGAACAAATCGATCGTCACTCGGTACACGTCTCGACGAACCGCTACAAGTTTGATCAAGATGAAATCAACAGAGCTTGGGACGATTTGGAGATGAAGACTAAATTCGATCAACCCGTCGTTATCGTTTGTGAGACGATTCAAGCTCAAGAGGTTCACCACTAGGAAGTAGTAGCGCTTGTTTGATGAGCTGTGATGGAGTTCGAAGGGGTTTTGAGGGAGTTTGACGTTTGAAGGAGTTTGTACAGATTCAGTGAAAAAGATTAGTTCAATCAGTGATGGTTCTTCCCTGTCTGCCTGTCTATCGCGAGACTCAGAGAGACTAAGTGATCCAGCTAGCTACACCCAAGTCAAGTCAGAGGATGAGAGCGCGAGTAGAATGAAATTGGATCCCGAAAAGTGTCTTCTCGTTCGAGCTCAATCTCTCCTCCCTTGCTCTCGACACTACTCTCGCAGACTCTCACCCTCGAAACAGACAAGTAGGAAACAAGCGAACTGATGAGGTACATTTCTTCTTTTGTTTCGAAGTTCAAGCTAAGCTATTCTGTACAAATTTTCAAGCGATTCTTCCTTTTTCCCTTCCTCCTCCTCTAGTGAGTAGCCTCAAATACGACAACAGGAGCTTCCCAACGCCTCTCCCTCTCCATGTGAGTCCAAGCACTTTTGACTCCCTTCTCAGTGAAAGGGTAACGTTCAATCTCGAGTTTGAGTCCTTTCTCTTTTGAAGCTTTCATCGTTTCTTCCATTACTTGGGGAGAGGCGTAAGGAGAACCATTGAGACTGATTCCACGTTGAACGAGTTCGCCTGTGAGAAGGAGAAGGAGTCAGTGTGTGAGAACAGAGGGAGGGAGTGGTTGAAGACGAACCGGTAGGAATGTGAAGAGCGCGTTCACTTGGGATGAGAAGAACGATACGAGCGTCGTCTTTGCAACCAGCGAAGAGATCTTCGATGTGTTTCTCAGGAGGATCGACACCTGTTGCGAAAAGAGAGACAGAGATCGAAGGCGTCAAAAAACAGAAAGCTGCAACAAGAGAGAGAAAGTCAGGACTCACAGATGACAGCACGAGCAGAACCCATCGAACGAAGAGATTTTCCGAGGTCATCTTTACCAACGAGAAGGAACTGTTCCTTTTGAAGACCATAGTCGGCGGGAGACGACTTTGAATCAGAAGTGCAGAGGGTGACCTTGTTGTGGTTGAACAACTTCTGGAAGACATTGATAGCGAGACGAGCGTAACCTCTATCACAAACAGGTAGGAGAGTGAGACTCCGAGGGAGAGGAAGCAGAGAGCAAGGAGAGAGCAAGAGAGAACGTAGCCTTCTCCATGAATGACTACGAGATCTTCCTTGTTGTAGACGTTGTTCTTGTACGAAGCGGCGAGTTTCGAGGTGTTGAATAAGAGGAGGCAAGCCTCAGCGGGATCGAGAGATTCCTCGAGCTTGACAAGTGAATTGACATCTGCCAAACAGAACTCTCCGAGTCCTCCGTTCCTGATTACAGCTAGATCGCGTCGAACCCTATCAGATCGCTCTTGTAGCTAGAGAATGATAAAGAGAGACTCACCTCCTACTTTATCTCCAACTTTGAATTTTTCTTCCGATCCCTCACCAATCTCGAAGATCTCACCAGCAACTACCATTCCTGGGCAAACAGGGAATTTTTGTTGAGAGTCATCGATGAGGTTGTATTGAGAGATGAAATCACTGAGGTTGGGTCAAAGTGGGTGAGCGGGTTATAGACAAGATGATAAGAGATGGGACGAGGGAACGAACGTCGAATTGATTCCGCAAGCAGCAACGTGGATGACGACCTCTGCAAGTAATAGGGAGAGTCAGCTATCAGCCACTTTGAGGAGAGGAGGGAGGTAACTCACGTCCAGCTTCGGGTTTGATCCATTTCGAACTCTCGATCGAGAGTTCAGATCCTTTGGACCTGAAGACAGCTTGAGAGAAGGTCTTTGGCGAGTCTTGCATGTTTGAAGGGAGGTCTGTCGTTGGTGGGGAGGGACAGAAGTGGGAAGTGAAGAGAAGGGAAGAGAGAGAGAAAGATGACTTCGATTCGTTTCCTCCTTAAGAGGATCGTGCACGCAATCATCGATTCGAGACATCTTCTACACGAATTATACCTGATCGACGAGTGAGCTGCTCTGACCGTGAAGAGGGTCATCCAGTATACGTGAAGCATACGAGTCGAAGTGTAAAACAGAAATCGAAAAATCCGGGTTTTTCGAATTCTCCCATCTCGCATGGCTGCTGACGAAGGCGACGAGGTGAGCTTGAGCATGGTGAGGCTGTGGGATGAGTTTTCCGATAACAATGAGATAAGAAAAGCAAAGGATGAGTACGAAATAAAGAAGGAGCGAAAGAAAGAACAAGAGAGAGAGAGATGAGGTGTAAAAAAAGAAAGGTCTAGCTTCTTGATCTAGGGGATTTTGAGAGTGGAGAGGGATGATACTGCTGATAGGGTTCATAGGGTTGACGAGAGGGGAAAGGAGTGGTTTACTCTTCTTGGTTCTCGTATCCCTTAGGGTTCTTCCTGTTGACGTTTGAAGAGCGAAAAAGTCAGTACAGCATCGGCGAGGGTACAAGAGAGTGCAGCTTACGATTGCCAGTTCCATTGATCTCGGCACATCTCTTCGAGACTGTGAGTAGCCTTGAAGTTGATCTCCTTCTCGGCGAGAGTTGGGTCGGCGGTGAGCTCAGGAACGTCACCAAGTCTACGATTTTGGAGAGGAGACATCATCAGTACATCTGCTCACTGAAAGAAAGACTGCAGGAGAGTGAGAGAGCTTACCGACGACCGACAATCTCGAATTTGTAATCGAATCCAGAAGCCTTCTTCATTGCCTCTACCATGTTGAGTACCGACATTCCCTTACCCTTTCCGAGGTTGTAAGCCTTGTAGTGACCCTTGGTCTCTCCGAAACCGGCGAGACGTGAAGGTTTTTCAAAGATTTGATCTTTAGGAAGAGCGGCGAGAGCATCGACGTGACCTTGTGCGAGATCCATGACTGCATGAGATCGGAACATTGTCAGTTGGGAGAAATGAGATAGACAGGAGAGGAGTAGGGCGAACCGTGAATGTAATCTCGTACGCAAGTTCCATCGGGAGTAGGGTAATCGTTTCCAAACACTTTCAATCCATCCTTTGCGAATTTTCCGACAGCCATCTGAGCGAGTAAAGGTACCAAGTTTCCAGGTTTTCCTCGAGGGTCTTCTCCAATCTCTCCCGACTCGTGAGCTCCAGCGGGGTTGAAGTATCGGAGTGCGATCGTTCTCCATTTGTCGTTCGAGTCGCAGAGATCTTTCAAGATTTGTTCAGTCATAACCTTGGTTCGTCCGTAACACGATTCGGCTTGGAGAGGAGAGGTTTCAGCGATGGGGATGACGGGAGGAGCTCCGTAAACGGTAGCGGATGAAGAGTAAACCATGTTGTAAACTTGGTACTTCTCCATGACCTGTCGATATCCACTCTCTTTATCAGTACAGCTCAACAGGGTACGGGAGAAAGGGAGAGAAAACTGACAGCGAGAAGGTTGATAGTAGCGGTGATGTTGTTTTGGTAGTATTGAAGGGGTTTCTCTCCTGATTCTCCGACGGCCTTGTGAGCAGCGACGTGAATGACTCCCCAGATTCCACCCTTATCTTGGTAAGCCTTGAATACGTTCTCAATGTCCTCCTTCAAAGTCAAATCTCCCTTGACAACATCGACATCGCAAGCCTTCTTCTCCTCTTCGGAAGCGTCGGAAGGAAGGGCATCAACTGCGAGTTTCGATACGCGCTTGAGAGCAGTAGGGAAAGAGTTGTGGAAGCTAAAAACGAGAGTTCTAGATTAGCATATTCGCGATACTTCGACAGGAGAGGGCGGAGCTCACTTGTCGATAGTGACAACCGAGTAACCACCAGAGAGCAACAGGCAAAGAGCAATGTGCGATCCTGTAGAGTCGAGAGCAGGAGTTTAGTAGCTATCCTTTCCGATCGAGAGCCCAACCAACATGTCAACCCAACTCGAGAGAGATGCGAGACTCACCAATGTATCCAGCAGCACCAGTTACGAGAATGTTCTTGCGAGGAGAAGCTGTACACGTAGAGGCGAGGGAGATTAGCGAGAGAAGATTGAAGGAATCGAATGAGGAAGGAAGGGAGAAGCAGTCAAGGGCAGCGTGAACAGCCGCTCGAGCCCTCGTGTAGCCGAGAGACGCGTAGACTTACAGGACATGATTCGAGCGAGATGTAAGGTGTGGAGAGACAAGTGAGAAGGCAGGAACGATTTTTCGAACCACGAGTGCGTTTCGCGGAGAAACCGGAATTCCACTCCTCTCGCATTCTCAGTGTTTGTAGAAACGTAGAGGTTGTGATTTTTTGGGCACGACTAGGGAAAGAATACTAAACACAAGTAGGGTGAAAAACGACGAAGCTAATATTGCCCATTTTCTCCATTCAATTCCATCTATAGGGCTTTCAAACTCTCAGCAGTAGCTTCTCGTTCAGCGACCTATAATAGTGAAAGTCGAGTCAGTGGTTGCGAGAGTAAACGAAGGAAAGGAGAGGAAGATACTTACCTCGAGAGCGAGTTTGACCTCCAAGTGATTCCGGGCAGCCTTGAGCCAATCCTTCGCGAGAGCTTTAGGCCATCCTGTACCAGAGAGATAGATCATCAGTATTCGATCACAAATCAAGGAAAGAAAGAAAGTGCGTACCCTTGAGAGAGTTTACTTCCCTCGCAGCCAAATCCAAATCCTTGTTGGCGAGCCAGAACTTGGCTCGCGCAATAGTCGAAACGACGTCCTCACCATCTGCCCAACCTTCCTTCTCGAACAATGCATGACTAGCGACATAACTCGTCAAGTAAGATAACAATCCACCGTGTTGAGGGTAAAGGGAAACTTTTTTCAAAGCGGGAGCGACGGAATCGGTGAACCTTGCGGCGAGGGCGGGGAAAGAAGTGACTCCAGTAGAAGCGATCTCGGAGGGAACGGATTTGAGCGCGACGGAAATGAGGGAGTCGGAAGTCGAGGAGGAATCGGGAGAGGAAGAGAGCTTTTGCAGAGCCGAGAGTTCGTTCGAGAAGGGTTGTCCAGCTTCGATCTTGTGTTCGAGAGCTTTGACGGCAGTGAAGATCTTGCGGGCTCGAACTGCTTCGCCGAGAACCTACGAAGACGACCAGCGAGTTGCGAGATCAGCTCGAGTCGTTGAAAAGGGAAAAGAGATGCAGCTATACTTACACCTTCGTTCTGCTTCGCAACCTTTTCGAGGGTTCGTACACCGGTCTCGAGTTCCTCCAACTTGGCGAGCCTTCCTCCACGTTCTTGCTCAACTCGAGTCTTGATCTCTTGAACCCATCGACGCTGCATCTCGATACCTTGAGCGACGACTTCCTCCTTGAGTCGTTGGTTGATTAACTCTTGTTGAGTAGCGAGTTCATGATCCAACTTGTCCTTGTAAGCCGAAACCAAGTTTTGTCGTTCACTATCGAACGCCTTCTTCCAATCCTCCTCTTGAGTGTCCATTCGCTCGACGAGTTCCTTCTCCTGCTTGAGTAACATTCCAGAGTACTTGCTCGCCTGTTCCTTCAATTGAGCCTGAAGTTTCTCCTCCTCTTGCTTTTTGATCGATTCTACCCTAGCCGCGAGACTCTTGATATCCTTTTGAGCGTCCGAGAGAACGTGGGTAGCACTTTCTGAAGCGTAAGCATCGTTCTTCTCGACGTACTTGGCGAGGGAATCGATGGTCGAAGCGAGTTGACCTAACATGGGTTCGGAGCTAGTGACATCTTTGAGAGAAGGGGCGACGAGGGGAAGAGGAGCGGGAGGAGGAGTGGCGGGCTTGAGATCTCCTTTGAGAGCGGGAGGAGGTCGAGCGACTTCGTAACCGGGTGCGGGTTCGTGACCGATGGGGAGAGGGGGACCTTGGTAAACTTCGTTGTGAGCACGCTTGGGTGGAATGGGAGTAGCGTCGAGTTCACGAGGTCGTTGAGCGTATACAGGGAGGTTCGATTTGGGTTCGGGAAGGGAAGCGGCAGGGGCGTCGACCATTCGAGTTTCAGTTCGAGTGACGGGGACAGCGGGTTTCGATGCAGCATCTGAAACTGCATCGGAAGCCTTCTTCGCTGAGGAGACGGCCTCGTTCTTGACGTTCTTTGCAGAAGAGACAGCTTCGTTCTTGACATCCTTTGCGGCGGAACCGAGGTTGTTGACTTTGTCCTCGACGACTGCGGCAGCTTTTTGACCAGCTTGCTTCATCTCTCCAGCACGAGCTTTCGCAGCTTCGACAGCAGCTGCAATCTTGTCCTTTGCGACTTCCTTGACGTTGTTTGCCTCGTTGGCGAACCTAGTCTTGACGTCCTCTGCTGCCTTCGAAGGATCCGCCTGAGATGCCTTCTTTTGTAAACTCCATCCCTCTGCCTTTGCCTTGGTCTCGGCATAACGAGTCAACTCGGTCTCCTTGCCTTTCGATAGAGGTTTCGCGCTGGCATCGGGAGCAGGGAGAGATCCAACTGCCCTCTTGATCTCGACGTCGTCTAATAAATCACCAATGTAATCTCCTCCTGGAACAGTTTCGACGAGGAAGTCGCGGTATCGAAGGGAGAAGTAACCGAGAGGTACTGATACACCGTAGAAAGCGAGAGTGAGGATGAGGAGAGGGGAGAGGATTCGGCGAGTGATCGACTTTTTGGCTCTGGGAGGAGGAGGGGGAGGAAGGGAAGAAGGACCGGCATTGGGCATAGGAAGGACATTTGACTTAGTTGGAACAGTTGCGTAACCCTATAGCAGTCGGCCAAGGTGAGTTGACTTTGATCAAGGGAAATGACGAGAGAAAACAGTTTGAGAGACTGACTTGACGCGCAGATTGACCTGTTCTAGCTACAAGGGTAGATCTAGTAGCTAAGGAAGGCCCTACTTGGTTCCTTGCGAGGGCATGCAGCCGTGTAGTCGTTGATGAAGTTGGACGGAGCATATCGCTAAGATGAGGGAAAGCTGAATCGAGGTTAGCTTGAGGCGATACGGCTTTTAGCGAGAATAGGGCGTTTCTAGCACTTACGAAGAAGGATTGCCTTTAGGGAGGAATCGCTGAGGGAAGCCAATTTTCCCCTCCAAAATCGTCGGAAACTCATCTTCCCCTTTCTCTTCTCCTCTTCTCCCCACAGGTCCGACTCTTCTCTTCCTTCTTCATCTCCAACTCCACATAATGGTCAACATGAACGCTACAGCAACATCAAAGGTGGACGTCTTAATCATCGGAGCTGGTTCGTTCAACCTTTCCCCACTACTTACTACTCTTCATCGTCGATGTAGCTGATTCTACTTTGTTGTGAGCATTCTTCAGGTCCAGCAGGATGTATGGTGAGTCGCGTCATCACTTCTCTTGTCAAACAATAGAGCTAACCTTCGATTTCGCAACACTAGGCTCTCGACGTTCTCTCTCGTTACCAACAGCGCGGTCTCACTTGCCGTATCCTCGACAAGAGAAGTGCAAAACTCGACAACGGTGAGCATCTATTCAAGACTCACAAGCAGAAGATTTATTGACTCGTCGTCGTCTTCTGCTCTTTTCGAATAATCTCACGAAACAGGTCAAGCTGACGGTCTCAACTCTCGTACTCTCGAAATCTTCGAGTCTCTCGGATTCGTCGAATCAATTGAGAAGGAAGGGTCACGAATGGTGAGTCGACTGTC
This sequence comes from Sporobolomyces roseus, assembly GCA_016617785.1. Lineage (NCBI taxonomy): Eukaryota > Fungi > Basidiomycota > Microbotryomycetes > Sporidiobolales > Sporidiobolaceae > Sporobolomyces > Sporobolomyces roseus. The sequence goes on from JADILM010000001.1 coordinate 1,746,917, forward strand.
CGACCAACTTTGGCAAAACGAAGTTATTTGCTGACTAAACTCTCAATCATCTCTAGTCGAGCATTCGTTTCTGGAACCCCGACCCTGAGACTGGAAGACTTATGAGAACGAGCGAGATGTGAGTGAAGTCTGCAGTATACATACTGAAGCGTCGACTGACGAAGAGAACTCGATTAGCCCTGATACGATTCCTGGTCTCTCTCGCTTTCAACAGACCATCCTGCACCAAGGTCGTATCGAACATCACCTATTACAAGACGCTCTCAAGCATTCGAACGGCGCTTTTGTCCCAGAACGAGGAATGCTACCCGAATCCCTCGAAATCGACCAATCCCTCGTAGACGATCTTGATGCCTACCCTATCACTGTCAAAGTTCGATACCTGTCAGAAGAAGAATCAAATCCTACTGCTTACAAAGGAGACACGAATGGAGGTACTCGATCTGGATTATTCCGATCATCTCTACTTTCAGCGAGTGAGGAAGAGAAACTTTAGTGAGTCCCGCCTCGAAATCTACCCATCATGAGTGGGTGACTGACTAGAGCTCTCACTTCCTCACTCAGCAACAAGGACGGCAACGGTTCGACGCCTCCTCAAGTCGAAACGATCAAGGCAAAGTATTTGGTTGGTTGCGACGGAGCTCACTCGTGGACTCGACGACAACTCAACGTCAAGATGATTGGCGAGCAGATCAACGCTGTATGGGGTGCGCAAGGCTCTTACTCTTTATCGTGAAAGCTTTCTGATGTTTTCAGTATTCGGTTATAGGAGTTCTCGACTTGATTCCGAAAACAAATTTCCCCGATATCCGTTCGAGGTGTGCTGTACACTCTGCCAACGCCGGGTCTGTCATGGTCATTCCTCAAGAACGAGATCTCGTCAGATTGTACATTCAACTCCCGATCGAAGTCAAACCTGGAGAATACCTCGACAAATCCAAAGTCACTCCTGAACGAATTCTCGATACCGCTCGTTCGATTCTTTACCCTTACACTCTAGACACCGATCACATTGAATGGTTCACTGGGTGAGTCTTGAGCGTCGACTTGGGGCAATGATTCGAGGGTCGAAACAGATAACCTGATACTCTTCGCAAATTGTCGACAGCTACCATATTGGACAACGTCTCACCGAGTCTTTCGGCAAGCACAACCGTATATTCCTCGCCGGAGATGCCTGCCACACCCACTCTCGTGGGTCTCTCGTTTCTTCGTCAAAGGAAACTCGTTGATGAAGCTGACTTCTCTTCGTCATCCTCTCATTTCAGCCAAAGCTGGTCAAGGTATGAACACGTCGATGCAAGATACGTGGAATCTCGGTTGGAAGCGTGAGTCTGCCGTTTTCTTTGAACGCTTCGAATCTCTCTTCGGTTATTGACGAGACTTCTGATCCTCGACAGTCGGTCACGTTGTCACTGGGCTCGCCAAACCTTCTCTCCTCGAATCCTACTCTGCCGAACGTCAAGTCGTCGCAAAAACTCTCATCGATTTCGACACCAAGTTTTCGAAACTCTTCTCTGGCAAACCCGCTTCCGAACAAGAATCAGCAGATGGAGTCGACCTCAAAGAGTTCAAGGACGTGTTCGCTACTGGAAACCTCTTCGCTGCCGGAATGTCGATCGATTACGCCGATTCCACCATCTCTGCGAAATCCAAATCGAGATCCTCAGTCGCGAAGAACCTCAAAGTTGGTGAACGATTCTACTCAGCTCAAGTCGTCAATGCAGCTTCAGCAACTCCTGATCAACTCACGACTCGAATCCCTTTCACTGGAGCTTATCGAGTGTTGATCTTTGCTGGAAACATCGCTGAGAAGGAACCGATGGAACGATTGAATCGATTGGCGGCTTACCTCGATGGACCTGAATCCCCCGTCTCGAAATACACGCCGAGCAACTTACCTCGTTGGTCTGTCATCGATCCTATCACTATCCGTAAGCTTCCAATTTTTGCTCTCTTCGCATTCGAGCAACAAGACTGATGAACTTTCCGAACAGATTCTTCCCCTCGAACCTCAGTAGAGCTACTCGACCTACCTCAGCCATCCATCTTTCATCCTCACAACTACAAACGAGTCTATGTAGATGAACCATCTTGTAAGTCCTTGTCTGATTTCTGAACTACGTAGATTATTCGAAATTGATTCGACTTTGTTTCGTCTTGTCAGATCACCGAGGAGATGGTAAAACCTACGAGACATACGGTATCGATAAGGAAGTTGGCGCAATTGTCGTTGTTCGACCAGATCAATGTGAGTTCTCGCAGTCCATCTTGCAAAATCCCGTCTCGACATCTCTGATCCATATACTTTGCAACTCCCAGACGTCGGACTCATCGCTGGCCTTGAAGACTTTGATCTCCTCGACGACTACTTCGCAAGCTTCATGATCCCTGCGAAAGATGGAGGATTACCAGGTTCGAAGATCGAGAAAGTTTCGCCGCCTGATTGGGACAAGGTTGAGAACCAGAAGATCTCAAGCTCGTTTGCAATTGACAAGAAGACCAGTGCGGGTGGGAAAGCGTTGGAGGCTTAGGGACGTCGGGAGAAATATTGCGAGTATCATATTTTAGGGTTGTTCGTAGTCAAGTGTAAAGTACAGCTGTTATATCGCTTTCATTCCCGCTAGATCATCCGCGGCGACGCTGCTGCACTCGATGGAAAAAACTGAGAAGAATTACAAAAGAAAGAAACCGTAAATTTCGTGAGATCTATAACCGAGCTCGCTTCATTTCCTCCCCCTCCTCTTCGCTCCCTACATCACACGATACTGACCATAACGAACGACTTGGCGCAACGTGAGCATATGCTTCTCTAGCGAATGTTGAATATCGGGATTGTCGTAGTCGAAAGGAGGAGGAGGATGATCTTGACTTTCATCAGAAGGGAGAGCGTTGTGGGCAAAGTGAGTCGCTGTGATGACATTAGAGCGTACAGGCATTCGTGAATGAGCAGGTAGAGTATAGGGTTGGTGACGAGCTGAATGCCAATTGCTTATTGAACTTCCTCGTCCTCGATTGCTGACCCGATTCGCATTCGCATTCGGGACCGATGTAGCTGGAGTGGATCGGTGATACATGGTTGCTGTTCCTAGAGCTGAATGATGGCTGGGAGGGGGCCCGGAGGAATGATTGGATGGAGGAATTGGATGAGCATTTGCGAAGGGAGCAGTCTGATGAGAGCCGCTCAATCCATACGATCGAGAACTCGCCTCGGCGTTGAGAATAGGAAGCCACTGATACGCTGGGTCGTAGCCAGAGTTTGGATGTCGTTGAGTGGGGTGCTCTTGTCGATTGAAGTCGATCTGAGAGAAGGGATGATTCCTTGCGAAAGCAGGATCCGTTTGAGCAAGTTGTGGGAAGCGACTTGAGACGTTTGTATAAGGCAGGAGTGGATGAGAAGAAGTGTGAGGGTGAGGGTGAGGAGCGAGATTGGCGACAACTTGTTCGTTCGTTGCTGACAGCCCACGTTCAGAACCGGTTTTACGCTGATTCTGAGCAACACAGTATCGAATCATTAGTCATTTGAGCTCAGGCGATTGAACGACGAACAGGAAACTCACGAGATAGGTGAACTTCTTTGAGCTCTTCCCCCAGATTCGATCGTTCTGGTCGAATCGACGGCCTGAACGATCGGGACAACCTAAATTCTGATGTTCCTTCAACGCACTGTATACGAGTAGAACGGTGTTCAGTCAGTACATTCGATAGGAAAGGTTCTGAGACACGAACTTGCTCTTCATCCGCAAACCAACTCATTTCGCAAATGCCACATCCGAAATCTCCAGCACTTGAATAGTGCGACAAGTTGTGTAGCTGATGGAAGTGAAAGTTCTATGATGTCGGGAAACGTCGTGGGTTATCTCGCCAGGAAGAAGCCGGCGAGGAGAAGTAGGACGAACCTCTGAAGAATGATCACATTTCCCGCAGAGCACGCCACAAGGAGCTTCCCCTATCGGATGCATATGTTGCTGTTCGTAGTGATTGACGACGAGCTAGATGATCAGAGAAGAGGGTCAGTCTTGAACTGATGAATAGGAGAATAGAAAAGACTCCGCGAACACGCTTGAGATCATCATGCCATCCACATCCAGCGTAGCTGCAGATCCATTGCCACGTGCCATCCTCTGCTATCCCCTCGTGAGCCATGTGTTGTTTCATTCCGGGAACGAGTCTATTACCGTTGTTAGGGATACGATGAGGAGCGCTTGTTTGAGGTCGAGATGCTTCTGCGTTCGAGTAGTGCGACATCGCTGGTCACGAGAATTTGGATGCGATGGAACAGGGAGAAGAAGGAAGAGAAGGAGAGGAAGAAGGGAAAGAAAGGGGAGATTGATCACCGATCTCGCTCATGATGACGAAACACAGAAAGATCTTAACTGCTTACAACGAAAAGAAAGCGTAAGAAAGCGTACCCTTCGCATACTGGAATTTTCTACTTCTCTATCACCAAAACCGTTCGTTCGTCTCCTTCTCCATCCTCTACATAGTGCGATACTGTCCATATCGAAGGGCTTGACGCTTCGTGAGTTGACGCTTCTCGAGTGATTGCGTGTGATGAGAGGAGGGATACACCTCGTCGTCTGGCGGCGGCGGAGAGTTTCGTTCGACGTCGGAACGAGACCGAAGAGGGTTCTGGTTCGAAGAAGAGCGTCCTGGGTGTCTCGAGTGCGAAGAAGGTCTCGAGTGCGATGAAGGTCTCGAGTAGGGATGGTGCTGGAATTCGCCGTGTGAAGACCTCGAACTTCCTCGACGACGATGAGTTGGCGTCCAATGGGAAGTTGCGGAGGGTTGCGGATGTTATGATTGAGGAGCGTGAGATTGATCGTATGTGTGATAAGGATTGGCTGATCCAAGGATTGTCGTGGCTGAACGAGTGGAGTCGTTTGAGGTGGTGTCGAAGGGGTTCTGGGAGGCGATTGCTGCCATGAAGGAATAGGGATGGGGAGAAATCTGATGTTGCTGAAGGTGCGAAGGAGTGGAATAAGGTTGAGCTTGCCCAGAAGAGGAGCGGAAAGGGTCGACAGCTTGAGAACCGAGGAAAGGATCCGATTCGTAGTAACTCGACTCCGGTTGAGCGTTGTCCAAGGATGGCTGATCTTGCTGTGGAGGAGGGAAGAGAGCAGGGTCGATACCGGGGGCGTAACGCTTTGGCATGAATTCCGAATCCGAGTCGGAATCAGGCGAAGGTTGTCTCTGAAGTTGTTCGAGTTCCGGATCCTCTTCCTCTTCGGTCGTCTGCACCAACAAAGATCTGTTGAGTTGCTACTCCGGAAGAATCAGTGAGCTTTACTCGACTTACGACGTCGGAAAACTCTTTGGCATCATTATTCCAAACTCGACCATGTAGCGTTCCTCGAGGCGGATTGCGCATTGGACAAGTCGAATTCTTGTGTCTCCCCAGCGGCCTATTCGCAGGAGAGTGCGTCAGTATCGTCGATTTCGCGGGCAATCTCCATGAACCAAGGGAGACAGTGCTCACTGTATGGCTTTGTACCACGCTTTCTCGCAATGGCCACACTCTACGGGTCCCGCATCACGGCTGTGAGTCAACATATGCTTTTCCCTGAGATCATTATTCTACAGAAGTTCCTAAAGGCGCAGTGAGTCATTGCGATTTTGAAGAAGAAGAAGAAAGTACGAGCTCCCCTATTTCCATATCACAGAAGTCGCAAAGCATGACATTATAATGTCTCTTCTCACCGAGGTGAACTTCCTTGTAATGAGTTACGACTTTCTGCGAGAGAGAGAGAGAAGAGTGCGACATAGCGAAAACATTAGGTTCCGGAATTTCAGAGTGAGACTGACACTCACATGTTTCCGCTCATTCGAGTGATCACAGCCCGCACGAGTGCAACCGTACCTTCGCTCTCGATCCGAATCACGATACTCCCTCGCCATGAGTTCGTCTGTTCCCGGTACTCGATCCCATCCCTCTCGATCTTCTGCTGAAGCAGAGTCAGTGAGCTTGCCCTTCCTTCTTCGTGGTTCTGGTGGCATCTCCTTTGTATCTGGAAATCTGTAAAGGAGCGATACTGAGAAACAAGAGGAGAAGAGAAAAGAGGAAAGGAGGGAGAGACGGCGAAATGAACTTTGCGCCGCGGATTCCAGATTCGTGGATCAGACTCTTCCACGATAGATTCGAGTGATGCAATGCGAGTCGCGATAGCGAATAGTTACAGCTTCGACGGTACAAGCTACCTAAGGGGGATCTAGTAAACAGCTGAGATCAGCTTCTCGAATCGAGCGCAGACCTTGATCGCGAGATGTCGAGACTCACGAGAGGTCTACGAAGGATTCCCTCAAGGTTCCACTCCATTCACCATCGATTCCTGACCCACTTCCTCACTCTTGGTCACCTCGTCCTCATCCTTCATTTCCACCGGATCCTCCCTCCTCCTCTTCCCTTCCCTCTCCTCCCCCTCCCCCTCTTCCTTCCTCTTCCCGTTCCTCTTGCCACCACTCCTAACTGAATTCGTTCCTCCTTCATCAACGACCCTAATCCCCGTCAACAAGAATCCACCCCCATGTCCCATCCCTTGCATTTCTGGATGAGTCCTCCCCGGTAACACTTGGTACTGTCTCAAAAAAGGTTCGTGGATCGAAGTATGAATGAACGATGGAGAAGTACGGAGGGATAAGAGGCAAGGTTGAAGTGTCGATAGGAATGGCGAGTAGATGCAGAGGGTAGAGGAACCCGCCAAGTAAGGTAAGAGTCTTTGAATGATTGAATAGGGTTCGTATGAAGAAGTAGCGATAATCAATCTGTACTCGAGTCGAGCGAATTGATCAGTATCTCAGAAAACGACGGGGATCCGAACACACTCTCTCTCGTTTTGCGAAAAAGCTCACCCATCGTATTCCCCCCTAAAGAATTCATCTCTAGCTTTCTGACCCTTCTCGAAAGTTCCCTTCCTCTTCTTCAATTTGTTCGATTCCCTCTGTAACTTGTTCCTCAAATTCCTAATCCTCTTGATTTCCTTCTCTTTCTCTTCCTCGGTGCCCTCCAATTCGTCCGGTACAACCGCTGCAATTGGGGTCGATGTCGATTCTAAAGGAAGATCGGGAGGAACCCAGGTAGATTCGGTCGCTGCCCAATGAAGGGATTGAATTGGGTTCAAAGCGGTTGAATCTTGTGGGAAATTGAATGATTCGAGTAGGTGTAAATCGGGTGGAGAATCTGCATCGTTGATAACCATTATAGTTCCGGTCCCTATAGCTCATTCTTTCACTTATATCAGCATCTTTGCCCTCTCTCTCTCAACCCCGAGTGAGTGATGATGAGATTTTACTTACCTCCCATTCGTTCTGCGCAAGCACTGACAATCAAACCCCCTAAATCCTCTACTACCAATAACCTACTCCCCGGTCTAACATTTGACAAAGCCAACAAATTCGCCAATGTATCGGCACGGAGTTCGTTCGTTTTCGATGGGACTCGGTTGAAATTAAAAGTCGTTTGATCGTGAATCGTAGGAGGGAGTACTGTGAATAGAGGGATGTATCTAAATTGGGAGTGTGGGAATTAGTGAAGGGAAGGGAAGGAGGAAGGGAGGGAGGGAGGAAGAGACGGGTTTAACTTACTTTGCTTCTTTCTTTTTTAGGTACTTTTCTTTCGAATACTCGGTTTTCAACTCGTAAGCTGAATGTTCCGAGATTTGTTTCGCGATTATCTCCTACATTTTATGGTGTGAGAAAGGGGAGAGGAAAAGGAAAAGGAGGAAAGGGAGGAGGGAAAAAGAGGAGAAAAATCAGTCAACAATGCAAGTTTTCAAGACGTCACAAGGGTAGAGTTTGGTGCCAAACTCACCCTGCCGGTTAATCCAGAATCTTTTAATTCTTTGATATCCTCGAAGGTAAGGTTCTGTGCACCAGTCGAAGTGATATGTTGATTATTCGCGACCACTTCGGCCGTGTCCTCTACTCACCTCTCCCTTATCAGCTTCCTTCACCCGCACACTTCTATTAGAGAGACAAAGGTACCTGTATCACCATTGAGTTGTACCGCAACAGGTATTAATTTGCCATCTTTCAAAATTTCATAAGTTTGACCATAAACTTTGCCTTCTAATTCTGTTGATTTGAATGAACCGTATCTCCCCAAATTTATGGTTGATGATTTACCTGTAGGAGGGAGTTTTATGGGTTTGAGGATTCCCGAGGGGAGTCGAAGGAGGAGTGAAGAGGAACAAGTAATGAATGAACGAGGGGAATGAGTAGGAGAGGAAGAGGAAGTGAATAATGAGGTGGATGCTACTGGTTCTGTATTAGAGTCGGTCATTGTCAAGTGTGAGTGGTAGCCAAGTACGATCAGGTGTGTTTCATCTCTCAACTTGTCTTCTCTCATTTGCTCATGCCTCTCAAACGCAAAGATGTCTCCAAACCTTCAACTCGACAGTCCTCAATACCCCGACCACTCCCCAACAAGTTAAAGTTCTCTCCACTTCGTTTCATCTCTCGTATCATCCGAACTTCGATTTGTTTATTCGCTTTATACGCTCTATACAAACGCTACAACCCCTCTCCTTTAGATACTGAACTGAGTCATTTGAAGGAAGAGGAGGAAGGGAGGCAAAGGTATGAGGTTATTCAAGTGGATGAATATAAACGAGATAGGGTACTAGATGCATTCAAGGTACGCTCCTCCTCTCTTCTCTACTCTCTCGATCGATCACGAATGACGAAGTCACTCTATTTTGAGAGTTCCATAGCATTCCTACTCAGCTTATGAGAGAGATGCATTCGGATTCGACGAGTCCGTCCTTTCCCCTCCCCACCTCTTCTTCCCTTTTCTCCCTCTCACACTCACTGACCGCTATGAGCATTGTTTCTAGTTTCCACCCCATCTCTCATTCAGGTTCAAATATGTCTCCTTCCGGACCCGTCGGTTATTTTATAATTGATTCACTCGATTCACTCCTCATCGCAAATCTAACCTCTTCTTACCAACGCGCAAGAGATTGGGTCATTGAAACCGTTGATTTTTCAAAACTAGACGATAAATTCCATACTTTTGAAGTACGTTTCCCCCTTTTCACCTTTAGAAAAAAGAGTTGATCGAGGTAGGGGCAAGAACAGATTACGATTAGAGTCTTGGGAGGATTGTTGTCGGCGTTTCATTTGACTGGTCAAGAAGATTTTGAATTGTTGGACAAAGCCAAAGATTTAGCAGATAGGTTATTACCCGCTTTTGATACTGTACGTCTCTCCCTCTCTCTCTCCCGACTGTCTCAAATACCAGATCCATGGGAACTGATCGAGTTGTGTGTGTGTCGAGTTACGTCAAACAGCCTAGTGGTTTACCTTTGAGTTTTGTCAACCTTGCAAAGAAGCAAGGAATCCCAGATTTAGATAATCATGGATTGATTTCAGTTGCAGAGGCTGGAACTCTACAAGTAAAGCTCTCTCTCTCTCTCTCTTGTTACAGTGTAGGGAATGTAGTGCTCATCGGTCGAGAAGAATTTGGTGTTATAGCTCGAATTCAAGTACTTGTCGGAATTGACGGGGGATCCGATCTATTGGAGAAAGGTAGAAAAAGTGAGCTTCTTCTTCCCACCCTTCTCTATCAGTTTCGACGGGCTCTCAATTCAATTCACTAACTCTACCAGGCGATGGAAGTAATCCGCAACGCACCTTCAAAAGATGGACTCGTTCCAATTTTCCTCCGGTACGCTCTCTTCCCCTCCTTCCCCATATCTCCCTTAACTAATCCCCTCCTCAGTCCCGATACAGGTCTCTTCATCCCTTCCGACATCCGCCTCGGTTCTCGTGGTGACAGTTTCTACGAGTATTTAATCAAGCAGTTCTTGCAAACGAATCGAACCGAGAAAGTTTATAGAGAGATGCACGATAGGAGTATGGGAGGAGTCAAGGAGTGGTTAGTGAAGAAGAGTAGGAGGGGGGAAGGGGGCAAGGAGGAGGAGGGAAGAGTTTATACGGCTGAATTACAACCGAGGAAAAATAGGTTGGGCCAAGTGTGAGTTTTCCAAGAAACGATGCGAGAAAAAAAAAGAACTCGAGCTGATGAGTTGAGTCGATTCGTCGTCGCTTGTGTATACGCAGTGAATTCGTCGAAGTTCCAAAAGTACGTTTTGTTTAACTGTCTCTCTCTCAAGCTCATTTCCCTCGCTCCTTCCTATTCCCCCCTTTGCTCTTCGAACTTCTTCCCTCTTCTACTGTCTCTTATTCAAGATGTTTCAATACTGATCATTAACCGCTTCTCTCCTGTGGCAGCAAGATCACCTAGTTTGTTTCCTCCCCGGAATCCTCCTCCTCGGTTCCTCAACTTCCTCTTCCCCCTCCAACTCGATCACTCTCCCACCTCTCCCCGACGAATCCCTCACCGAACGCGAGCTAGACGATTGGGTTCTTGGTAAAGAGCTCCTCAAGTCTTGCGTCGATACTTACTTCCAATCCCGTACGGGACTCGCACCCGAAGTACGCTTTTTTTTTTTTTTTCCCTCTCTCTCTCCCTTCTCCCTCGCTCAGAGATGATCACTGAAATGATGGGCTTTGACGAGAGGAGTAGATAGTGAATTTTTATACTCGACATTCACCAGCCTCGTCAATCGATAAGAAACATCCTACGAGACAATGGTTCATCAATTCTCGTAAACTCGCCTTACCGAACCCACCTATCGATGCACGCAACATTTTGAGACCCGAAACGGTAGAGAGTTTGTTTGTAGCGTATAGAACTACTGGGGATCCAATTTATCGTGAATGGGTATGCAACACTCTCTTCTCCCTCGATCCCTTCAAGAGAAAAGTACTGATTATCGAGAGAGAGTGTGTGTTGGCGTGGAAACAGGGTTGGAGGATCTTTGAAGCGTTTGAGAAACATTGTAGGTTGAAAGAAGGAGGGTTTGCGAGTGTATTGGATGTCGATGAATTACCAGTCAAATACGAGGATCGAATGGAAACTTTCTGGATCGTACGTCTCTTCTTCTTCCTCTCGGGGGGAAAGATTTGGAACTGACTGAAAGGTCGAGGAGAGTGAAAAAATAGAGTGAAACGCTCAAATACTTGTTATTGTTGTTCTCGGATGAGAATTTGATCTCTCTGGATCGTTACGTTTTTAATACGGAAGCTCATCCGTTACCCATCTTTACTCCGACTGTCGTAGATATTGGCAGATGATTATATAGATATAGATATCAGCATATTGATGACTAGCTGCAAATCGCAATTGATGGAAAACGCAGGATCGTTCTCAAAGACTCATCGCTTTACCTCTCTCCCAGAGAATGCTGCTCTCGGAGAGTACCACGAGTGCTCAGATGGATGAGAGATGGTGATGAAAATGATAAAAGTTAAAAATTGGGTTTATTTGATTCTTGCTACTCGCTCTTCACTCCCATTTCTCTGCACCGGTACTCATGCTCTCGCTTTCCCCTTCCCTTTCCCCATACTCCCACTCCCACCTCCACTACCACTTCCGCTTCCTCCAACCTCCTCGAAAGTGGTCGAAGGAGGTTCGACAGCTTTCCCCTTTCCTTTCCCCTTACTCACACTCGAGCTAGATCCTCCAACCTCTCCCGAATCAACAACAGCTTTCGCTTTCCCCTTTCCCTTTCCCTTCCCTTCTCCAGTAGCAGTTCCGTTCGAAACGATTCCATTCGACGAGGAAGAAGAAGTAGGAACTCGAGTTTTCGAACTAGATTTCCCTTTCCCTTTCGACGATTTTTTGGCGGTAGCGGCTGCAGCGGCGTTGAGTACGGTTTGTTCGACTTGTGAAGCGGTCGTTTCGGAACCGATTGGGGAAGGAGGTACTTCGGGATCTCCTTCTTCAGTTGCGGCTCCTTCTCCTCCTTTCGCAACTCGTTTACCTTTACGCTTCTCGACAGCTAAGGAATGTGCACAAGCTCGAGGTCAGACACGTTACAAGGATAGTAAGAGAAGAAAGATGAAGTGTACCTTTTGCAGCTGCACTGAATCTTTGTTCGTTTCCACACCAGACATCACAACCTCTCGCACTCGATCGATCGATGAATTTGGCAACTTCGGGTAACTTGGTGAAGCTAGCAGACCATTGACGAGGGAACATGAATCTGAACCTCCTCCCCATGATGTTGAAACTATCCAACCTCGATCCAAATGCGGCGAGGTATCGAAGGACCAAAGCTTCGTGGTCGTCTCCAACGAGGATCTCTTCAGGTTTGTAGTAGGGAGGTTCGACGAGTTTGAATTCGACTAGAGAGGTACCATTGTTGATACAGGCGAGGCAGAGAACGTTGAAAGGAGCGAGTGCTTTCGGAAGGAGTGGATAAGTGACCGAATAGAAATTGGGCATCTTTGTAGCGTTCATCTTCGAGTGCAAGGACATGAGGAAGTTCAAGTTGGGTTTGTTGAGGAAATGAAGGTATTCGAGGGTGGTTGCGGTCGTTTGGAAATGTTCGATCAGGTCGTCGAGGGCAGGTTTCGAGATGGGTTCGGGAGCGAAATCGAGAGAGATGATGTGTAAAGTCTTGTTCATCGAAGTGAGGAGGGCTTTGTGAAGTGCGGTACCGTTTGCAAGAGGGAGTTTGCCGAAAGTGAGTTGAGTGAGAGGGAGATTGATCGGAGTCGTATCAGATGGATCTTTGAAGTCAGCTTTACAGCATAGGTTCTTGATGTCTGAGCATCGTAGCGTGTCAGCCGTGCGTTCCAACAGAGTTCCGAAATAGAGGGAAACGTACTGATTAAAGCAGGATGCCTCAAGATATCCCATTCCAACCACTCTTCATCCCTCTCTGCCTGACCATCCGTCTCTCCCCTCAATGGATCATAAGTAATGCTAAACCCTTTCAAGCTACCCTTGTTTCCAACTCGATCCAACAACCAATAAGTGTCTATCCCAAACTGGTTCTCCGAGTCCAAGTACTCTGTCTTGAACTCTTCTATCAACCTCTTTGATTCCCTCGAACGAATCGCCTGCATCGAAGCAGGTGTATTGATTCGAATGTGTTTGTAGAGGATCGATTGAGCGGGTCGACGCCAGGCTTGTGAAACGAGTGAACAGGCTTTGAGAGTAGCGTAGTCTGGATGATCGAGCCATAGCTTGATGTGAGATAGTCCAGCGTAGTAGAAGATGAGCTCCAAGGTTGATCCATCGAGTGAAAGAAGGGGAGAAGTCGAAGGTGCAGCTGGCGAGGGAAAGGAAGAGGAGGAAGACGCCATCTCGAGAGGAGTCGCCGCTACAGATGAGATCTACTCGGTGCGGTAGAGTCGAGTAGCTGGTCAGGCGAGGTGAGGGAGAAAAGCGAAGAAACAGATGGACAATTTTTCGCTTGCAGTCAAGACGCATTTCGGCTTGCTGAGACTTAGTAGTCATATGATAGAGGGATAGTATACGAATTCAACGCCGACAAGATACTTCTCGATTTTCGCAAAGTTTTCGCAAGTTTCCCTTCGACTTTCTGATCCTCCCGTCCACCCTGTCTCTCGGTTCTGAGCGGGGAGAAGTCACTGCCAGAGTCGATATCTGCCCGCGCGCAGCGTCGGAGCCAAAGAATCGAGAGAATGATCGCAAGAATCGATGCTTCGCAACTTGCGAAACGGGAGCTTCTCCGTCCGGAAGTCCTCAAAAGAGGGTATAGGCGGTGCTGCCCACTTGAGAAGACCATAGGATCGCACTTAGACAGTCAAAGGTGTCAACACTGAGCTGGGAGAAGGGGATAGACCCGATGTCTGTCAAAAAGGAAAACGAACGAAATCTATCTATTCCGACGGCCCGTACCTCGAAGTCTAAACAAACACATATAAACACTAGACAAAGCAACAAAGAAGAAACCGAAACCAAAAGCAGCAACAAGAGAAGGGGGGAGGAGTACATTTTCTATCTAGACCACCAATTCAACCTTTCCCTCGCCTTGACTCGTCTTGTCAGACTTCTCCTCGCTGGACTCCTTTCCGTAATTCGAATCCTCCTTGTATAGGGTATCGGGATGAGCGGTGGGAGGGAAAGTGTTGGCGTAAGGACCGAGAGTGATGATGTCGCACTCTTCTTGGGTGAGTTGTCGAATAGGGAAGATTTTGCAGAGACCGACATAGCAGAGCATTGAGACACCGAATCCGACAAACCACGAGAGCTGGTAGATTCGAGTAGCGGCGAGAGGAACGTTGTATCCGACGGCACCGACGAATCCAGGCAGATTGGGAATGATTCCGATGAGATCTGTTGAAGCGGGTCGTCAGTGATGAGCTTTTCAGGTTTTGATAGGTATATGAGCTTACAGGCAGCGAAAGCTCGAAGGTTGAAACCGTGGTAATACTTGTAAGCACCGTCAGCTCGCATCGTGTAGAGGTCGTCGGTTTTGATAAGTTGCTTCGAGACGATCCAGTAATGAGCGGTCATGACTCCAGCACTATCGAGCAGGAGCGATCAGACAGCTGCTCTGAGAGCGAGCGAAGAGAGTGCGACTCACATCGAAGACAAGAATACGGTATAAGCTGAGAGGTAAGTTGTGAATTTCGACGATTCTGACAACAGGTTCCAAGGGCACCTGTCAAGCGAGTTCGACTATCAGCTCACAAGTTTGGGAGAATACTTGAAAGGATAGAGCTTACATAGCAAAGCCGATGGCGGCGCAGAGATATCCTCCTCTTCGAATTGTGCAGTATTTAGGGAAAATGGCAGCCAAGTCGCAACCAGCCGATAGAGAGTTTGCTGCGACGTTCACTCCGATCTGAGCGATAATGAATGCGATAGAGATGATGGCGACACCGGCGCGGGTAGCAGAGGAAGCTGAGGATCCATCGGTCGAGGGGAGAAGGAATCGAGCCATAATCTCTTGAGGCGACCAAACGAATTCGCCGAAGATGACTTCACTGCTTGATCCTATGAGGATACCAAACAAGGAGACGATCGAGAAGGTGACCGGAAGGGCGAGTAGATTGGGAAGTACGACGTCGGAAGGTTTTCGAGCTCGAGAGGCGAAATCGGTTGCTATGTTCGATCAGGCGAGTTTCAGTACAGTACAACACGGAGGAAGTAGATGCTCGAGCTTACCATTGACGATGAGAGCTGCCATGTTACCCAAGCACGACATGAGGTTTGCGACGAAGGCCCATCCTAGCGCGGATCCTTTCAGCTCGGAGGGTTTGTGAATAAGGTCTCCCGCTCCTCCGGCTTTGCTGATACACCAAGCAAACAGCGCAATACCGCAGATTGGCGAGACGATGGCCTTGAGAGTGAAGAAGTGTCGAAGGGAGTGAATCGGCAGGTAAATCACAAAAAGTGAGACGAAAGAGAACAAGAAGAAAGAGAGGAAGTGCGCCGAATCGGTACCGGAGGAAGGGATCATGTTGGGGATGTTGGCGAAGGAAGGGAAGATTGCTGTGATGAGGGTATACGTAACTTCGCCGCCTGTTTTTTCCAAAGAAAGCTGTCAGCTGCGGTTTGCAGAGAGGAAGAGAACTCGAGCAGACCGATAAAAGATTGCACTCCAAACCAAATGCAGGCCATCAGTGCGCGATTGAGTATAGGCCAGAGCGCGCCGAGAACGCCGAATGCTAGAAAGAAAAAACGAAACGAAACGAAAAAAGTCAGCTCAATCTCTCGCCAAGACAGTACAACGTCTCCTTGTGCACGCCGAGAGTGAATCAGTAGGCTTACATGATCGAACGTACGCCGGGAAGATGATCGAGTACTTTGCGCCGGGAATTGCGGTGAGAATGAGGAATCCAGCTGCGAGACTATAGCCGACGATGACACACTGTTGCTCTCGACCAGACGTCAGCAAGGAAGAGCTAGAGAGGTGGAAGGAAGAGAGAGCGAGCGTACCAACCAGGCCTGCCACCAACTCAATCCCGCTCCAACGAGTCCCGAACCGATCATGAAGGTATTCAAGTTGAATGAATCGGCGATCCTGAAAAGAAGAGCAGTCGATGTGAGCGTCGAATACCCTTATATGTGGACGAGAGCGACGAAAGAGAGAAGGGAGAAGGAGAAGAGAGAAACCGCGGAGCGAAAAGGGGAAGAAAAGAAAAGGGGAAGGGACAGAGAGAAGTGAGGGGCTCACCAGAACGTCCAGTAGTTCCATGCCTTCCATAGACGCTCTTCGAGGGGTACAGGCAGAAGATCTTTGTTGGCGAGGAATGTTGAACCGGGAGTTTGTTCGACTTCGCATAGCTTGAGGATTCGACTCGGAGAGAAGCGCATTTCGAGAGATGATAGAGAAGTGATAGACGAGAGTGAAGTAGAAGATAGAGAGAGGAGGAGAAGGGAGATCTGAAGATTGACGTTGAAAAAAAGGTGGAGAGAAAGTTTTCCCTTGCCGTATCTCGATAAGAGGTCGACTTGAGAGGCCAATCATCAACGACTCCGCTTCTCCCGCTCGTCGATCTCCTTCAAATCTCCGCTTCATGCCACTCTTTCCCCATTTGGGCTGCAAAGAATCGTTTGAAGTGTTCTCGATTCAGGCACAATCACCATCAGACGAGACAACTAATCCTTGGTAGCGATAGCAATCATCTCTCTACCAAGTGAGCTGCCCGAGTAACGAATCTGAAGCACCAGCGGGACTTCCAAACCCAGTCGAAGTCCAATCTTCTGAAGTGAGGGTCCCGAGGAAATTCGAGAAATCGGCTGGATAGCTCGAATCGTCTTGCGGTAAAGGTAGTGGACTGATCGTCGACGGATAGCCAAGGGGAAGGTTCGAAGTGAGAGCGGTTGCGGCGGATTGCGCGAAAGATGAGGAAGCGAACGACGGAGATGTGGTTCGAGATGTCTGAGATTGGGTTGGATGTGGTAGAGAATAGGGATGAGAAGACGGTGTCGCAGAGGGAAGGGTGTCTTGATTTGCGAGTTCGCTCGAGATCCGTTTCAAAACCTGAGAAGGCGAATGTTCAGTTCGTGCTCTTTGATCAGGAACGCAGAGAAACTGCTCCTACTTGGGCAAAAGATTCGAGTACAGGTGGTGGCCCATTCGACGCAGGCAGCATGTCGAAAGCAGCTCGTGTAGTTCGGCGAGCCTCCTCAGACGAAAAGAGCGCACTGCGATTCGCATTCGCAATGAGCTCCAATCTCGTACTAGAGAGGACTGGCGACTTACGAGAGTATCTTTCTACCTTCTTCGACCACTACCTCGAGAGCAGGCGTTCGCGTAACTTTCTTCTCGAAAATGACTCGAGCTTTCGCCAAAACGCCTCGTTTCTGTTTCAGACGCGTGATGAGCGAGGATGCTTCTCATTGTGAAAGCGGAACACTTACCTCTCGGATCGAAGTCTCAGCTTCGTCGGTATCGATAGCGTGAAAGAGATCCATCAGCAGAACGAGCGCACTTGCGAGAGTTCCGGTGTAAGCTAGGGGTCGCGAGAGTGTCAGCAATGCGATCAAAGAATCACCATCAAAGAGAAGCTCACTGAGCCACAAGGTCGGACTGAACTCGAGAAGTTCGGCGTTGGACGAAATGAGACGTCGCGAGAACTCGATGCACTGCTGAGTCGAGTACTGGTAAGGGGATCCGGGTTGATAGCCTCGACCAAGAAGAGGTCTATTGAGTCGTACAATGCGGCTTGCCAGCTGAAAGAGCAAAGAGAGCGAGCTCAGTCGGCAGAAATTCGACGAGATAACCAGAATTTGACTAACCTCTTCATGCAGAGACGCTCTCTCATAAGCCACTCGAGCCGAAGACATCGACGGCGCCGAATTGTCCCAAGCGAAGACTGTTGGAACGTTTGACGCTAGAATTGATTGGAAAGCCTGCGAGAGAAAGTGCAAGGTGAGTGAGTCAACCAGACTGAGAAGACGACTGAACTTACTCGATCTTGTTCGACAAAAGCTGGGTAGGAGAATGAGACTTCCGACAAGACGAGTTTGTCGAGTGTAGAGCGAACTTGCTCTGCGATACGACTCTGAACGATCTGATAAGCGGCATCCTGTAGGTAAAAATAGCAGCATCAGTACTCGTTGAGTATTCGAGAGTTTGAAAGAGTACGATTGATATGACGTACTGTATACACTGTATCAGGGAAAGGGACGATAGATTCATTCGTCGTCCGAGAAAGGTCGCCGAGATTGACGTTGAGCGGTCTTGCAGTGTTGTCTGATATGATAGGGCTCGGTCAGCTACCGTACATGATACAGCAGAAGAGGAGATCAGGCGCACATTGCGAAGGATGAAGAAGCTGTGACAATTTTCGGAAATCGTCAGCTCAGTTTCTTCTCCTACGCCTCGGCGGTTGCTGCCTCGACTGAACTAGCTTCCTCGTGCGATTCAAATGAGGACTCACATAGCATCGAAGTGAAGGAGAGTCGCTCAGGTAGGTATCGATGTTGACGAGGTGATGAAACAGTCTGACTGCCGTTTCTCGTTTCAGACTGTTCGATCCAGGAGGGAGAGCCGGATCATCTGGCGGCATGACCTGCGAGTTCGATCCCAATCGGTGAAGGCCTAGTCGTTGAGCAACGCGCACTGCTGACGAGAACCAGTTGAGGTAGCGACCCGTCTGACCAGATTGCGAAAAGATCTGAATGTACTGTCCGAACAGAATCACACATCTACGAGATACTATTCATCAGCTTCGACGAAAACCCAGAGGAGGAAGCGAGCTCACTGGATCGTTCGAATTCGAGGTGTTCCTCCATATTCTCCAATCTGAAGCGATCGTAGTGCAGCATCGTGCCAGACTGACGGAAGATCCTTCAGACCCTCTTCATCGAGGCCCCGGAACAGCGAAAGATCCTTCATCCCGTTCGGGCGAGACCAGAACCCTTCGAGCGAGAGAGCGAGGACCTGGAGAAACTCAGAGAAGAGGAGCGCAACGAAAGAAAGGGACTCGGAGGAGAGCGTCAGGGAGGAAGGAGAGGCGAAGAATAGCGTCAGCCCAGTTCGACTGAGTTGAGTATAAGAAAGAGGACGCACCATACAGAAGCATGCGATCCAAAGTGGATCGATGAGGTCTTCGCGACCATTCTCCAGCATCTCGTTGTATCGAAGATGTTCAAGCGGGAAGGCCACAGGGTCAAGCACCTTGTAATCCCACTCCATCTCGGCAAAGTACTGTCACAACGGAGAAACGTCAAGATCGATTCCGCGGGAAAGTGCTCGTCGGGACGTACCTTTGCGATCAAGAATTGACTGATCTCGACGCCTGGTAAGACGGCGATGATCTGTGCGAGCGCATCGTGCCGTACACCGGGCAAATCTGCTGTCGAAACGGCCAAGTCGAGTCCGAGACGAACGGCACTCCCTGTTTTCTCCATCTATCAGTCGCTGTGATTCTAGCAGAAGGGAAGGAGTACTTACGAGGTCTTCCGTCTTGATCGAATGTGAGAGGTTCAGCGAGAATACTCGTCAAAGCCTCTGTCAATTCCATATCGACTCTTCCCGCATAATTATACCGTTTCCCAGCGTTCCCTTGTGCAGCCGCGTTGATAGCTCGTAGTACCGGTACTCGGGTCGAGAATGCGACATCCTCGAGTTCATTCACTGCGTTCTCAGTTTCGGAGTGAGCGGGAGAAGGAGGATTCTGAGCGAGATTGGCGGGAGAGGGATTCGCTGAACTCGATGCCGACTGATCGAGGAAGCTGCGAGGTTGAGGGAATGTCGAGGAAGAAGGATCGGGTAAGTTGTATTGACCATTGCCTTGCTTTTGCTGCTGTTGAAAGAGAGATTCGAGATGGCCTAGTCGTCGATTGATAGCTCGCACTTCGGATGCAAGAGCGTAGGCGGACCTGTGTTTATGGAGATGTGTCAGCGGAGTGAGATTCGTTCGGAACGAGCCAGGCCAGACTCACTCTCCATCTTCATCTTCGAACGAACAGAATTGAGTTCGCTTTCGCCTCACGCAAGCCGAGCAAGGTTGTTGCCTATCTCATGATTCGTCACTTTTTTCGCTGATCTTCGGATAGCGTGCAGCAAGACTCACCTGTCGCACTTGATCTTTCTGCGAACACACTCGGTACAAGATTGAGGAATCCTTTTCTTGCGTTTTCCTCCCCCCGCTTCTGATCCTCCATCATCGCCTTCGTCGTCTCCTCTTGCTCCCTTCACTGAGTTCGTCGTGCTGCCTCTTGATCGCTTTCCAGCCGGTGTTTCGCCGTTTCTGGCTTGCGAAGGCACGCGAGAAAGGTCATAAGCGTCGGGCGATTCTGGGTGACTCATCCTCGCTCCAGGTCAATGGACTCTGACTTGATGCCTGGGCTTGCGAGATACCGAATGGCTGAGTGTTGATGAGAGTCAAGGGTCAGGATGAATTGGTTTGTGGAAACGGGCGATAAGAGCTCGCTGATGATCGCCGACGGTTTGCTGTAGCTCTGGGGTCGTTTACAAGCCTCTCCAAGCTGTTCTGTGATTGTAAGTGAAGAGTAGAGGAGAGAAATCGTTCCTTCAACTTCTTCTCCACCTTCGATCTCTCTGTCTCGACTGACTGCCTCTATGGCCACTCCTAGGACTCCTCAAAAGTCTCGACTAGCTCCTCAAGATCCTCCCTCCCTAACCGACCTTCGTTCCCCTTCTCCTTCTCGAACTCCAGCAGTTTCCAGAGTTCGAGGTCCTGCAGCATCAGCAAGCCCTCAGAGTATGTCTTGCTACCTCTCTAGACGTGTAGATAAGCTCATCTAACCTGTATGCTACAGTCAAAGCCGCTCTAGCTGCCTTACGGAAGAATAGACAAGCATCAAATTCCCCTTCTCTCAACTCGTCCGATTCTACCTCGACGCTATCCTCTACCGATGCATTCTCGACTCCACCACGCGCAAGTACTCTGAATGGCTCAGTTCGAACCCCCGCAGTCCGAACAGAGAGTCCAACAGCTATGCAACCAGACGAAGAAGGAGTAGATTGGGCTAGGAAGAACGAGAACAGGCTTATCGAGGCAGCGAAAAAGGCTGGTGAGCTCTCATATATGTTTGAGTACGATCGAGAGCCCAAGCTGACGAAAGAAAGACATGCAGGTTTGCTGAATCTCGCCTCGCAAGGTCTGGAATCAATTCCTTCTGCCGTCTACTCGACTCTCCTACCTCGTTCCTCTCCCTACCATCCTTCACGACGGAATCCTTCGAGCTATCGAAGAGATCCAGAACCAAGCTACTCCTTCAATCGAAGCGAAGACGAAACTGCCTGGTTCGAGCAACGAGACCTCCGTTCGTTAAATCTGGCGAACAACGAGCTCACGAGACTGGACGAGGAAGTCGGAGGCTTCGAGGAGCTAGAGTTCCTCGACGTGAGTCTGATCCTGCACGACTCGCACTTGAGATTCCGTACTGAAGATACCGATTTGTTCAGGTTCACTGCAATCTCCTCAATACGTTACCTCCCTCGATTGGCTGGCTCGTCAACTTGACATCTCTCAATCTCGCATCAAACTCTCTCAATCGCTTCCCCTCTCAGATCGTCAACCTTCGCTTCCTCCGTGACCTAAACCTCTCCCACAACAAATTACAAAACCTCTGGACATCCGAATGGGAGGCTGAACTAGCAGAGGTCTTGAAACCACCCGAAACGAGTCCTTCAGCAACCCCTGAAAGTCCCGAGCGTGTCAGAGACTTCTTCGCAAACTCACCTTTTCGACGAAACATCGACCTCGACACAGCAGCACCTGCCAGCAAATCGCCCTTTCCCTTATTGCACACCCTTAATCTGTCCGGTAACGCTTTCGACAAGACTGCCTTTACTTCGAACGGGTTCGAGTTCCCGCCTCGATTGAAACGTCTCGACCTCTCAAGCTGTCAACTCGTCGATTCCTCCCTTCCTCCGAACCTCTTTGACCGTCTACCCGATCTCGCTGAACTCGACCTATCCGAGAATCAGTTGACAGAGGATCTCTTTTCTCTCGACATCTTCGCCCTCCCTCCCAATACTTCCCTCTTCCCCTCCCTGCGTACCCTCGACCTCTCTCTGAATCCGATCGACAACCTAGCTTCTATTGAAGACTTCCTCACGACATGCGTCTCTCGACCGATCGAGTACGTTGGCCTCGCCAAAGCAATTCTCAATCTCGTCAAATCCGAAGAGTTACGCTTGAGAAACGGGAAACGGATAGGTCTCAAGCTTGGAGACGAGGGCGAGGAGTCAATTGGAGTGGAGATCGAAGTGAGAGTGAGGGAATGCATGTTGCGAGCCGAACAAGACAGGCGAAGATCAAAGTTTCCGGGTCGAGAAGGTGGAACCGGAACTCCAACGACAAGTTCCGGCAAGTCATCACTCATCGTACCGTCAAGGACCCGCTCTACGGCACCTTCCCCTTCTTCTTCCCCTCCGCTTTCGCCAACCAGTGTCTCCGTCTCGTCTCCTCCGATCGCGACGACACCTCGTCGACAAGTCGTTCTCGAACCTTGGGAGTTGGAGGCAGCTCAGGGTCTCTCGACACCAGCTGGACGACGGAAAGCGGCAGCACAAGCAGCGAGGGAGAAAGCGGAAAGGGCGAAGTTGGAGGAAGAAGAGAAAGTGCGGCTGAAGGAGGAGAGGGAACGACGAAAGAAGGTGGAAGCTGAGGAGCAGTCAGCGAGAGAAACGGAGGAGATGACGAAAAAGCTCGAGAAAGTTGAGATAGAAGATACGACGTCTTCTTCGCCCACCACTTCTTCGAGATCACCTTCGCCTCCTCCCTACTCGCCTCGTACCTCTACAGTCTCCGGTCCCGTTGTGGGGAACAGCAAGATTCGAACTGCGGCTGATCCTGCCGATCCAGCTCTCCAGCTCGTTCTATCCGCTTTCGATCCTTCAAAACGAATCGTCAACTGCTCCTCGCGATCTCTGTCTTCCCTTCCCTGTCTCGCAAATGGTGTCCCTCCCTCATCTTTCCCGGTTCCATCAACTCTCGATCTCTCTCGAAATACCTTCACGAATCTCCCTCTCCAATCCATCGATTCCTGGACCTGGTCGTCGACACTTCGCACTCTCAACCTCTGTCACAACCGTATATCTCAGCTCGACCCGACAGTCCTCGCTTCTCTCCCTCCTCTCACCGCGCTCACACATCTCGACCTCTCGCACAATCTCCTATCATCCCCCGAATCGCTCTTCTCGCAAATCGCTCGACTGTTCCCATCCCTTCGAACGCTTTCACTCTCACAGAATCGACTCATCTCTCTCCAGGGAATCGACGAACTTCTCCTCACTCATTCGAACTTGCGTCAACTGTATTTGAACGCAAACAAGATTTCAGATATTTCGGCACTTTGCTCCCTCGCTGAACGGGTTGAAGGAAAGAATGGATCGTGGAGGTTGGAAGAGTTGGATCTCAGTGACAACGAGATTGCACGTGTACGTTCTCGTCACCCTCGCACTGTCTTCTCGAAACTGACAGTGTTCTCCTCTCGGTCAGCTTCCTCCTGTTCTTGGACTCTTGCCTCATTCCTTGATCCTTTCAGTCTCGGGTAACACTTTCAGGATACCTCGGAGGGAGCTTTGGGAGAATCCAGGAGCGAGGTTACTGCTACCGAATCTGAGGGAACGGTTGGTGAGATAGGCAGAAGAAGCGAGGAACTATGAGGCGATAAGGGGGATGGCCGGAGCTCTCTCAGTTGTAGTATAGCGTATATACAATTCATCGTGCCGGCCTATCGTTATTTCATGCTCGCAAGGAAGTGTTGAGGCATCAAACGACGACAAGAGTTCTCTATTTTCGCTCGGAGTCTCGATAGTATGAATTGTATCAGCTCTTGCTCGATTGGTGCGCTCACTATCGACAAGTCTCATACTTCTCGTCTCAGTTACCGTCAGAGACGTCTATATGCTCGCGTCTAGCGTTAAAGTGAAGCGAGAAGAATAGCATTCCCCTTTCTTTCAGTCTACGCTCTTTCATCGCCGCTCTTCCGCCTTTATCTGCCCGCTATGTAGCTATTACGCTTTCCATTATGCACCCAACATACTTCGGACCCGTTCGCTTAGGAAAGCGGACAAGATTGACTCGGATGGGAAGGAAAACTTGGACCCTCGCGAGCATTTCCCCTCCTCGATCCCCTCATCGATTCGTGACGACGGCCCGCAAGTTTTTGCCGGGAGTTTCCACGCGTTCTCCTCCCAGAAAAACGGACTCCGTGGCGTTTCCGTCTTTAACCGATCATGGGAATTGCTGTCGTGGGAGACTTCTGCTGGTCTAACGGCTCTCCCTCTCCTCGCCATCTTTTCTCCCGCAGCCTGTTTTAATACAGATGCCAGTTCGCCCTCATAGCAAACTTCCGAAATGTTACGACACCTTGGCCCCGACATATCTTGGCCTCATTGCCAAATTTGACATCGTCGGAGGTAAAGCAGCGCCACTCGTTGGATTGAAGACGGGTGACTCTGCGTTCTCCCGGTGGAAGGAACAAGTCCTGGGAGCCATTCTCAAATGGTCGGAGGGACGAGTCGGAAAGTCTGATGATCCGCTCGCGCAAGAGGACGTAGTCATGACCCTCAAGGAACCGATCCTTTGGCATGCGGTAGGGGACGACGTGAAGAAGCTTTTACTTATGATTCGTCAGGAGAGACCTGCTGAAGGAAAGGAACGAGCCCGAGATTGGACTATTTTCGATTTCTTTGTTTACCTTTCAAAGGTGCGATGCATTTTTCTATCCGCCCAATATCTCGTGTAGGACTGATATAATCGGTAACCTAGGGAGATACTGAACTGTGCAAGAGTATGAGAGAATCAGAGTTCGGACCCGACAAGCTTGATGGCCATAGTTTCGTTGTCAAGTTTGCAAGTTTTCTTCGTTCGATTCCGAAGCACGATTGCTTCATGTCGCTGATACTATCAGCAAAATAGGGAAAGCAAGTCAGGACGAACGCAGTGAGCATGTTTGGTGAGCAAGCGGACAGGGTGCTCGGAGCTTCGGATGTGAGCCTTCCAACAGCTGCAGAAGTTTGCGCTACTGACCGGTCTCTCGTCGAACGCAGGCTATGTTCCCATCACTCGAGCCGTTATACTCCACTTTTGGCGTTCTCGGACGATCACGAGGAGCGGCATGGTCAGTTTACCTCGCCCGTTGTGCGAGCTACGCAAACGAGCGAAGTCTACTCTCCCAAGATTCGAAACATGCCTTCTTAGAGCGCCTCCACAGAGTATGCAAAGTACGATCGCAAGAGAGTGGGGTCGCTCCTCGGAGACTCAATGTGAGTAATTGTCAAATTCTTAAAAGCTTTCAACTTTTGCTCTGTCATGGACTGATCAGCATCGAGTGCAACAGGTAACAGAGATACTCGAATGGCTCGTGAGTCCTCACTACACCCCTTCGAACCGAACTGTGGACGCGCGCACACTGATCGCTCGATCATCTTCAGCCGACTCCCGAGAAACTGGTTGAGCTCGTCGACGCTCTCCCTACTGAAGAGCAGGCTCGATCTCTTGCACACTCGTCTGCAGTCAATCTCGGTCACCGTCAAAGAAGAATCTATTTTGGTTGCTAGTTCCCCGTGGTCAATTGGTTCCTTCGTTCTCGTTTCCGTTTTCTCGTTTCAACGATGTTCTCCGACTCGCTTCCATCTCTTGTAGTCTTCTCCCTCAGATATGAATTGACAATTCTCTGTGTTTCTCTCGATCTTTCATCCTGCGCGGGAAGAAGTGAGCATTGAGACGGTCGCTCGTCGCCAACTTGATGATCTCGGCTAGATTCGACGGACCAGAGTACTGAGACGTATGTGGTATTGCGTTCGATCACCGTGACGTTGGTGGAGGTTTAGCTCCCGCCGCTTTCGCAGCGTCGATTCCTCCAGCCAATTCATACACATCTCCACCTCTCTCCAACGCAGACCTCCTCACTAACACTTCCGACCAGAACCTATCTCGTCTCAAGTAATCGACGATTAGCGAACTCGAAGTCAAAAGCAAGAGCGAAGAAGAAGAAAAAAGGCGTACCTCATGATTTCCCTCCATTCTCCCATCCCTCTAGGCATCCCTTCATTCCCTCTCCCACCGTCCAACCTCACCTCCTTGACACTCTCATACCCTTTCCTCCAACTTTCTCTCCCAATCATTCTCTCTTCCTCTTTCCCACGAAATACCAAACAAACTTTCGTCTCGCTCTTGGTTGACACTGTCGGATGAGACAAGAGGGGCGAAGAGACAGCTACGATCGAGCCGATCGATGAAGAGGATGAGATTGAGGGTTGACGAGAGAGGTGAAGGGATAGTTCACCCGCGAGGGATCCTCCTTGTGCGAATCCGAACAAATGGAGAGAGGGTAAAGTCCAGTGACAATCTCGGATCAGGTGTTCGATGATCTTGGTCAAGAGATGTAGAGTAGCTGTTGGATTCGGTCTTTGAATGACTACTCACACTTGGACGAGAGATCAGTTTCTCAAGATCATATTGCGAAAAAGGAAAAGGAAAGTTTAGGACTCACTTTGACCCAATTGATCGAAAGATTCCCACCATTGAAACGCAGGTTCTTCTAATAGAGGAATCTGGGAAGGTGCTCTGAGGGATAAGATTGCGGTTTGAGGCAAGTTGAGAGATTTGCCCAAGTTGTAAAAAGGTTGTTCAGTATCTCCTGCACTTTTGTTGAGCGTTGCTTTAGTCAGTTGTGTCGCTCGCGAGGTCGATGAGACGGTTTGCTTTACCTAGACCATGGAAGAATATTAAGAGGTTTGTATCGACTTTGTCAGGAGAAGGAGAATAGGAAGCGACGAGGTTGGGATGGATCGAAGAGAGGTTCGGTTTTGGATGACTCGCAGGAGGTTGTACAGGTTTCAGGTTGAGATCGTTCGACATTCCCAAAGCAGGAGATATAGAGTGAGGAGGAGAGCTAGGAGAGGTTGACAAGTTCTAGTGGTGGAAAGTCGGTCGGCGCGGTACGGTTTTGACCCTCTTCGACCGACCGCCGCCGAACCGTATACGGTTACGGTCGGTTTGCGCAGCACCTAGACTCGGTAGCTGTACGGTCAAGACGGTTTTCACGGTAAATTTCGGTTCAAGGTTCGAGCAATCTCATCTAAAGCCGCATCTCTGGCAAGCTACTACACGTCTCTATCTGCTACCACGCTCGTACTCTCGCATGGGAAATGAACAAATCAGAAGAATAATGCGAAACGCAGACTTTGGACGGAGAATTTTTTTGGGAAACTTCGATTCCGCTTCGAAGCATGAGTTTTGTAACCTCGAAAATGGGTTCAAATAGACTTTCGGACTTTCCAACCTTTGTTTGACTGTGCTCCACTGCTATAAAACAGCCATTGACTGTCTGGCTCGAGCTCAGACGCTTTGATCTCCCATCGAAAGACGAGAGGGCGAAAAGTGCCAAACCGCAACCGCACCTTGACCGGTCGAAGTGCGGTCGAAGTCGGTTACGGTCCTTCTTACAGAGGCAAAACCGACCGGAACCGAAACCGAGTCTACCGAGCCGTGAAAACCGTCGGTTTGCTGCCAGCACTAACAAGTTCACTCTCCTCGACTCTCTTTCACACCTCGAAAGTTGGAATGGATCAGAAAGTTGCGTTCAGGCACATCACTAAACGTGTACCTATAGAGAAAGCTCACGTAAGTCTATCTCCACTCGCTCTTCCTCCTCCTATATTTCTTGATCAACTAACGCGTCAAACTTGATGCGGGAAACAGCTCACCTATCGATTACTATCACGCGAATTAGGTATCACAGTAACTCAATCAAAGGAGTGAGCACCTTTCTCTCCATATCCCTGTGGATTGACTGGGGACTGATTCGACGAAAATACGATTACTTAGATTGTTGGCAAGTTATCTTCAAGAACCTTCAGCGAAAGAACGTGGCGTATCAGCAGTCTACCTCTTGAGCGGATTCCTGACGCGTAATCCGGCGATCGAGAATGGAAAGAATGGTCATAACGAGGATGAGCAAGGGATGGATGTAGACGGACGAGATGAACCTACGAGTACGCAAGAGAACGAAACGAAGGAAGTGTTTAGAACTAGAACTGTCATGTTAGTCACAAGCGAAGAACTCAAAGGTTAGTCGGACAACTCTCTTCTGTTCAAATTGTTGAATCTCTCTGCTCATCTCCCTTTTCCTTCCTTCTTTTCCGTCTTCAAGTCAAATCCTCACTCTTCTCCCCCGAACCATCTTCCCACATCTACGCTCTCACTCCTTCCGCTCTTCCCCGCACCGAATTCTCTCAATTAACGACCGCCTATCTTCCCATCGCAAACTCTTCGAAATGGAAACCTGCACCTGAGAAGGACGCTATTGGAGGAGGATATGGAGGGATCACGAGTTCAAATGGGAAAGAGACAAAGAGGAAGGGGAAAATCGTCAGGAAACCTACTACTGGTGGATCTACGAATGCCAGTGCGAGTACTAGTGGGAGTGGGAGTGGGAGTAAAGTTTCGAACAAAGTTGCTGAGGAGAAAGGGAAAGGGAAAGCTAGTACAACGACGACGGTGAAGAAGGAAGAAGCATCAAGTTCGACGACTTTGAAGAAAGGGAAGAAGAAGGTTGAGGAGGAATCGAAGAAAAAAGCACCTCCCAAAATTGTACCGATTGGTCAACGAGGTGGATTATTCTCGAAGAGTTTTGCTGCGAAGAAGGAGGAAAGTTCTGATGAGGAGGAGGAAGAAGAGGAAAGTGAAGACGAAGTCAAATCAAAGAAGAAAGGGAAATCGGTACCTGCGAAACGCAAGTCCAACTCTCCTCAAGTCAGTCGTAAACCTCCTCCCGCACCTGTACAGACCAAGAAACCTAGTCCCAAGAAAGCAAAGGGGAAGGAGGTGATTGATTTGGGCGAAGATGACGAGGATGATTGGGCGATGGATGAAGAGGCAATGGCAGAAATGGAGAGGGAAGCGAATGAGAAAGTTCAAGCGAAGAAACCGGTACCACCAAAGAAGAAACCGGTTGTCACGAAGAAGAAGGAGAATGAAACGGATTCAGAGAGGCAAAAGAGGGAAATAGAGGTAAGCTTCCCCTCTCTCTCTCTTTCTTCGCACTCGATCAACTTCAATTCTGTGATTAAGTCTGATCTTTCGCGGCATTGTGAATGTAGGAAATGATGGCTGAGGATGGAGAAGCGATGGATGTCGATGAGAAACCTCGACCAGCTCGTACGTTTCCCCCATGTCTCCTTTTTCTTGCACCCGATTTCTTACGTCTCGTTGTTTTCCGTTCCTCTCCAGCCTCTCGCACCTCCTCCTCTTCATCGACCAACACGAAACCAGTTCCAGCGAAATCCAAATCTTCCTCATCCTCTTCGTCGAAAGACGCGAAACCTCAAGGAGATCTCAAATCATTCTTCAAGCGATGATCTATGGAGAGACGTCTTACGACCGATGGAGATTGAGTGGCAGGCGCGGCAGAGTCGAAGGAGTCATCTAGTCGCTTGGTATGAAAATGAGTGTAACGATCGAATTCGCAATACTGTCCCTATGCCTCCTCTTCTCGAGCGAGTCAGGCTTCCCTTCAGTGATGTGATATGGACAGCCTAGATAACAACATAAGAAACGAGGGAACGAGCTATCGACACAAATACACAAAGTAAGGCACTCCAAAGTAAAGTAGATTGATTCAATTTAATGCTGAGATGTCGAAACCAAATTATAGAGCGCTCTTCTGCTTTCCAACCATGAAACCTCCAAAGTATTTGTTGCAAGCTTCGAATCCATCCTGGTCGAGAGTGACGACTGCACCGACGTAACCATCTGGTCGAACGATGATGATCGAACCTTTATCGAGATTGACTCCGTACTTCTCGTGGAGAGCTGCTTTTGAACCTTTACCTCCGACTCGTCGATCAGGCAAGTCATCAGAGTAGATCTGTGATCGATAGGTACGAATGTTGTAAGGTAGGTCCTCGATCTAAACAATTTCGGGAATAGAGAAAAGCGATGAGAGAAACTTCAGTTATGTTCGCACAGAAAGTAGAGAGCTGAGAGGTATGGAGAGAACTCTGAACTTACATCCCATTCAGTGTGAGGATCGGCAAAGACAGTCAAGAAAGTGAAGAATGGGTTGTAATTTGGCTCTCGTTGTCCTTGTTCAGGCTCAATGTGACGAGTCTCTTGCGAGTTGAAGACGGTGGCGGATTGAATTGACTTGTTCGCTGGTCGGTAGAGGTTCAAGAAAGAAGTGGGAGAGTTGAGGAAGCTGTCGAGGTTCTCGAGAGCGGTTTTCGAAGAAGCGTATTTTCCTGCCATAATGTGGATTCTGAACGCGAAGGAGTCGGTCAGCGCTGTTCGTCGTTGACAAAAGAGGGAGAGGAGAGGAGACATACCGGAAAGCTCCGTTCATCTTGACTTCTTGTTGAATCCGGACATGGTTCGCATCGATCGCTCGAGTGACTTTGCCGGGAAGCAATCGTTGACCAGCGATGAGTTTCGATCCCTCAGGGTTGAAGATGCCCTTCTTGTGGTAGTTCTTGACGAGATCAGAATCGGGAAGTGCGTTGAGAACGTTTTGGAAATAGATCGCTCCACAACCCGAAGTGACTGTTCCGCAGCGGTAGCTGAATTCTGAATATTGGTCCACGGAGCAAAGAGATGGAGGAAGTAGACATACAGAAAGCGTTCTTCTTGAAAGTCTCGATGAACAGCTGAGCGTCGACGGCACCTTTTCCCTTTGCCTTTTCAGCATCATCCGTCAATTGTTCGCTCTTCGGTGATCGTCCAGAGAACAAGGTCGAGTAAGCTTTGTCGAACTTGAGTAACTCCTCTGCGATGCCCTTGCGTTCGTGCTCATAAGTCGGGAGAAGAATCGAGGCATCTGCGACACCTTTCTCGACGAGGTTGATCTTCCAAGCGAGCGAGTACATGTCGAGCATCGAGATGTTCATGCTATGAAGTGGGGAGAGGTCAGTAAGGGATGCGTAGAAGCGATTGAGCGAGGTTTTGGTTTACCCTTGACCAGCTTTGGGAGAGTGGGTGTGAGTCGCATCTCCACCAAGGAAGACTCGTTGATCGAGAGTATAGTTGGAAGCGATACGTTGACCGATTTCTGGGGATAGTCGAATCGACGAAGTCAGCTCACATTCGGCGAGAATAGCGAGGATGAAGAGAGGAAAGCTTACGATAAACCGAGAACCAAGCAGTCTTTCCGAATTCCAACTTGAAAGGTTCAAAGATTTTCCTCGCCCTCTCCTTACAGATGTCCTCGCTCGCGTCTCGTCCGTAATGCTTTTGCTTTCCATCGGGACCAGCTTCAGCTTGGAGTTGAACGTAAAGTCGAACGAGACCATCTTCTCGAGGAATGACCATGATCGATCCAGAGTTCCTCGAATGGATCAAACACTTGGACATGATATCAGGAAAGTCGGTCTTACTGTAGAAGAGAAGCTGTTCATCAGTTCGTGCAAGATTAAGAAGAAAGACGTCGACAAACTCACACTTCGACATCCATGACACCCCAAATGATATCAGAAGCGTCTCCAAGCATGTTGATCTTTCCCTTGTATTCTCCATCTCCCTCGTTTCCACCTGAGACCGCTCTTCGTACGAGTGATCTCGCTCCATCGACTCCTAACAAGTATTTCGCTCGAACGTTGAACTTCTCCTTGGTTTCGCCATGAGCGAAAGTTGCAGATACGGGGTATTGGGAATTGGAAAGATCGGTAGAGCACGTCTCGAACTCGTAGGGACGGAAAACGTTGCCGTGAGGGGCTGGAGATTGTTTGTCGGAAGGAAGGTAGGGTCGACGAGCTTCGACCTCGTCGAGGAAAGAACGCTCGATGAGACCTTGATGAAGGAGGAGAGTATAGTTGTCGACAACACTATAGATACGTTGAGATTAGAACGAATGCACAAGTCGAAGAAATGGAGGAAAAGTCGACTCACTCGATGAAATCGGGGCAAGAAGGAGCGCGAGAAGTTCGAGCAAGAGGTTTATCTTCAGTTGGATCCCAGAAAGCGACCTCATATACACTATATACCGATGTAGGGAGTCAGTTCTACCTTTCTGGCAAGTTAGAAAACCGTCGAAAACTTACCGAACTCCTTGATTGATCATTCTTTTCGCAAGAGAAGCTTTTCCTTCTTCATAGAAAACTCCTCCAATGTTTCGTAGTACCTATTCCTCGATGATGCTTGGTCAGCTCTGATCGTTTCACTGCGAAAAGAGACGAGTTTTGAGACTCACTTCGAGAGTTCGAGGTTGTAAACCGTCTGCTCTTCCAGCTTCGGTCGTGTGAGGTCTGTTGTCGATGTGTAAGACCTTCATCCCAAACGTCGTCAAACACAAATCCGCCATACATCCCGCAGGTCCAGCACCAACGATAATAACGCTTTCGAAAGAGTGCGAAAAGGGTCAGCTGACAACGACGGAAAATGGAATGTAAGCGGAGGAAGCTCACTCGTATTCGCTATCCGGTTTCATGTGAGTAGTGTTTGAGGAAGTAGAAGCGTTTGCTTTCTCTTTGATGGTAGTCATCTTCGATGGAGAGTGGAGGTTCAATTTCTTTCGAGTGTTTAGAGTTGCAGCAGAAAGTTGGGAGGCAAGAAGAGAAAGTAGAAGTAGAGAGAGAGGAAAGGGAAGAAAGGGAAGAGAGGGAAGGGGTAAAGAGCGATGGAAGAAAGGTAAACCGACGGCGGAACGAAAAATGGGGGGGAGATTGCAAGGGAGGAAACTTTATGCGGAAAAAGGAATCGTTATTCCTGACCTGTTTCGCCTTTTTCTTTCGCAAGCTGCCATGCTGTTGCGAGGAACAAAGACCCGCAGCTCGGCACCTCGATGAGAACAGACGACAATCAGAAGGTTCGTCCGAGGGTTCTCGCAAAATGATCACGTGACAACGATTCTGTCGATGCGAGAAGCGTTTTGCTACACGACAGAAGAAGGGAAGCTATCTACAAACCCCTCGAATCTACCGGCTCACAAAGAGCCATGACGACTTTACCTCGTTGAGTGTTCTTGTCCTAAGATTCACTCGACGACTACGAATCAGCTTGAACTCCTCAAGGCATGTAATGCAATACAATAGACTTACCTTTTCGACTCCAATCTCGACGACAACCTTGTCGAATACTCCAATCTTGACCTTGTCTCCATCCTTGTCGGGAACGGTAATCTCGTAAGTTTCAGCATCGTATTCGTTGTCTCGTTTGAACGTGACCAATCCTTCCAAACCGAACCTGTTACAAATCGCCATCACGAATCAGTGAGATTGTTCGATGAAGTAATACAGCAGAGGGAAAAAAAGACTCACTGGTTGACGAAAACGGCGACACCATTCCTGAACGCTCGAATGACAAACGCTTCCGCCCTAACTTTC
This sequence comes from Sporobolomyces roseus, assembly GCA_016617785.1. Classification (NCBI taxonomy): domain Eukaryota; kingdom Fungi; phylum Basidiomycota; class Microbotryomycetes; order Sporidiobolales; family Sporidiobolaceae; genus Sporobolomyces; species Sporobolomyces roseus. Next base: position 1,779,988 of record JADILM010000001.1, read on the forward strand.
GTTTGACCGTCCATCGCAGCCTTTGCTCTTTCCTCCCTCCGTTGAATCGCCAATGCAACATAGAACTCAATACTAGCCCTCGCAGCTTGTTGTGCACCTCGATGACGTTTATTGACGACCTCTAACGTCTTGTCTACCCACGAACGAGTCTGAAGACCCGCATGTAAAGGTTGACCAGAGATCGCAGCTGAAAGTTGTCGGTGAACGAGAACATCGGCGTATCGTCGGATTGGGGAGGTGAAGTGAGTGTAGATCGGAGAGGCGAGACCGTAATGAGAGAATTGAGAAGCTGGGATCGAGCCAGAACAGAAGTACTCGGCGGAGAGCATACAGCGTGTCGCCATGATTCGAACGAGAGTGTTGAAAGAGGGGAAAGAGGGATCCTACAAAATTGCGAAATTTGGGTCAGATCTCGGCGAAAAGTAGCTGATAGAGTGAGTGACCCGCGAGACTTACGACACATTCATCGAGAGAAGCGGCGAGAGCACCGGAAGTCGAAACGTCGAGAGTCATATCCCTTCGTTTTTGCAAAACATCTTGGAGAACCTCAAAGTTCGTCTTTGGTGGAGGAGCGTGACGACTGTAGGAATCATCCACACGAGCTCACAGTCAGACCATTATCTTGTCCGAGGGTACAGGAGAAAGCAATGACATACCGTAAGACAGCAGTTTGAGGGAATTGTTTATAAATCCTTTCAGCCACCGATATATTCGCCAACAACATGAATTCCTCGACCAAACTATTCGTCTCGAACAACTCTTTCGTCTCTACATCGACCGGAGCATCGACCGGACCAGTAGATTCAGACGACTCCATGTGGATCTTGACTTCGGGTGAAGCGAGGTTCAGGGCTCCCGCTGCCATACGTTTCGCTTTCAATTGAATGGCGAGTCGGTTCAAGAGTCGAATACCTTCTGTCAAAGTATCGGTCTTGGATCTTATAGATGATATCAAATCAGGAGGAGATTAGCTAGATGAACAAACAGCGAAGCAGGGTCAAAGTGATAGAAAGTGGAAGAGCTTACTTATCATCCTTCCTCTTCTGTGCTGCCTCATAAGTGAAAGCTTCTTTACTAGCAATCACGGATTTCGTGAACTTTACATCGACGATATCTGCATTCTCATTCAATTCCTGTACACCCCCTCGCTCTCGATTAGCTCTCGTTTCTCTCTTACCATCCTGAAAGAATTGTATGAAACTCACCCAAATGACAGAAAAAGCTAATCGTTCGACATAAGGTCGGAGGGAACACAGGTTGGTACCGAGTAAGTGAGGTAACATGTCGATTCGTTTATCGACGAGATAAACTGTGGTACCCCTCGAAGCAGCTTCTGCGTCCATCGGATTATCGGGTAAGACGAAATGTGAAACATCGGCGATATCTATCGCAATCCGAACCTCGAGAATGAAATCAGGGACGAGTTCCAATAAAAAGAGAGGAGGGAGAAAAAGAGGGGGGGGAGGGGCAGAACTCACGAACTCCCGCTTGAATATTCCCATTCGGTAACCTCTTCGCATGTAACGCATCATCAATATCCTGACAACCGGGCGGATCAATCGAGCAAACGATTTCATCCCTTAAATCTTCCCTCCCTTTCCAAATCCCTTTCGGATCATTACCCTTCTCCGGTACGACCCAACTATCTCCCTCACTAGGTAAACAACTCAAAATAGCATTCGAGAAAGGTCTGTACGGTACTTCCCACTCTTCCAACAATGATTCAACTTCCCCTTCTTTACTCCCTACTTTTCCTAAAACTCTCACGAAATGTCCTTCTGGGTAACGAGAAGTGATGGACCACCTATCGATCGAGACGAGGAATTTTTGACTAGAGAGGTGAGCGGCTTGTCGGGTGAGAATTCGGATTCGAGGGATTTGGCGCGAGACGGGAGAAGCGAGGATCGTAGTTGAGGAAGAGGAGGTTAGGGCGGAAGGTGGGAGGGAAGCGAGATCTAGAGTGCAAACGTAGGGACGGAAAGCTCTTCGAATGATTCCTACGACTTTTCCGGTGGGTTGTAATTCGCGAGTTGGAACTGGGACGGATGGTACGATACTTGCGTCGGGAGCGGAAGGTTGAGATGAGGTGGAGGTGGAGGTGGAGGTGAGAGGGAGTGCGTCGGGATCATCTTGTTTTTGATCGGAATCTACTACTTCTTCTCCGATTGATTTCCATTCACTTTCGGGGAGGATCTCGACTACTACTAAATCTCCCGCGACTGATCGATTCATCGATTCGAGTCCTGATAAGAGGATAGGTTTGTCTCGTCCGGGAATATTGACTGATGCCTAATATTGAAACGAAAAGAGGAAATCAGGTCGAATCGAGACTAGCGGCAAGATTGAAAGTTGAGGCTTACCTCTCGGAAGTTGTATTGACTAGGATTGAAATGACCTTGAAACAGCTTTCCCGCTTTGACTCCTGCTTGCAAGACACTCGTAGGCAAGTATTCGGAATAAAGTGCTTTCCCCCTCTTGCCACCTTTCCCATCTCGATCTAATCCAGTTCCATCGACCGCCAACAAGTCGACAAGTTTTGTCTGGAGTTCGGAAGGGAGAGAGTCTACGTATTGACGAATGGTGAGAGTTGGGATCGAAGCGGATTGAGCGAGTTTCAGGTTCGCTGCATCGTCGGTCAGGAGGAGAACAGGAGGTGTAGATGATGCGGTCGTGGTGGTAGAAGTCTTTTGTCGCTTGTTGGGGTTGGTGGAAGAGAGTACTGAGGTGTAGTAAGAAGCGAGATGTCGAATAGCTAGAAATAACGCAAGGATGAGCGAGAAATGTTTCGAGAGTGAAATCGTCCTGCTCACCTCTATCGTTTCGATCATTTGGTGATTCTCCTTGGTCCTTCTCCAAGAAAGTCTCTTCCATTGCTTCATTCCAGACTGTGAATCCTCTCTTTACTTTTCCCGCTCCGTTGGGTAATTCGAATTCATCATCGACTAGAGTTCTCAACTTGTTGTAGAGGGGTAAACTACGATGTCTGACTTCATCTAGTACAGTTTGAGCGATCAAGAGAGGGTTTGGGAAATCATGGGAAGAGAGTAGATCGAATTGATGCAAGATTGCGTTTGTATCGGGTAAGATCCATTGAAGACCTGGTGCGAGTAGAGGGGGTGGACTGAAATCTGTTGAAGGTCTCAAGTAGTGCTCCCTGATGACTCTTTGTAGTTTGCCTCGAGCAGTTTTCCTCCAATATGCGGTCGAAGATGCACCTCCTTGTCCTGCAGGTCGTTTACGTAAGATTGATATAGTAGATGGTGTAGTAGTACTCATGGTCGAGAATAGCTCGATCTGAGGGCGTAGAGTGAGTGGAAACTAGTCAAAAGTTGGAATTCCTTGATGAAGAGGTTGACTTCTTCCAATCACTTGTCCAACTCGCTATCCCCATTTTAGAGGCAACCAAGAAGCTACTTGAAGAATACTACACGAGTCGACAATCTCAACTGGCGATTCCTCGCTCTTCTTCCTCTCTCTCCTCTCTTCTCTCTCCTCAAGGCCTCAAGTTGATCTCTCCCTCATAAGACAAGCATGTTACCCAACTCTCTCCTCCCTACTCTCCTACCGAAACCACAATTTGGAGCAGTCATAACTTGCGGCTTCGGAGTCGACCTCTTCCCTCTAGTCGAACCCACAACTTCTCTCGACTCTCAAGACGATGAACCAACCCCTCCTCCATCCTCTTCAAAATCAACTCATCGTCAAGGTCAAGGTCAAACCAAAGCGTTATTACCTGTAGCAGGAAAGAAAATGATTGATTGGGTGTTGGAACGAGTTGAACAAGCTGGAATATTCGGTAAATACACTTCTCTCTCTCTCTCCCCTTTACTTCTTTGCAACGTTAGCTGATCAAGTAGGAACATGTTCAGATATCCTCGTTTTGACTCCACAATCAATCGCGAAACCCATGGGACACCATTTGAGAGCGAGAAGATCAAACACTCCTTCTTCTTCTTCCTCTTCTTCTTCCCCCTCGGCCAAAATCGAATTGGAAGAGATCCCAGAAGATGTTGCGTCGAGAGGTTGCGTCAGAGTTTTAATGTGGGCAGCAGAAAAGTCCCTAATCGCCGTACGCACTTTCTATAATGACTCCCTCATTTCTTACGATTCTAATTACTTGTCAATGAAAATCACTTACAGACGGATTTCATTCTACTCCCCTGCGATTTACTCCTCTCCCCTTCCTCTCCCTCGTCTCCCTCAATCTCGCTCGCCTCGCTCCTAGACCGTCACAGAACAGATGACAACCTCTTGACTACACTCTTCTCGACTCGCACTTCCGGGAACGTACAAGAATCTCGAAAAGATGGTCCGGTCGAGATTTTGACCGTGTGGGACAAGAAGAGTGAGAGGTTGTTGGATGTGAAAGAAATGGACGAATTCGATGAGGATGAAATACCTCTTCGAACTTCTCTACTCAATGCGTACGTTTCCACTCTTACCTCTACCTCTCTCTCTCTCTCTTTCTTCTCGCTTTTTTGGGAGTATAGCTGATGGTGGAGGAAGAAAATGAGTGAATTTTAGGTATCCATCACCTACACTAACGACCCAACTCCTCCCTACTCAACTCTACATCTTCTCTTCCCTCCTCTTACCCCTCCTCACCACCTCCGACGCGTCCCTCTCTCGCCGACTAAAATCCTTCGAATCCGTTCGAGAACTCGCCGGGTGGCTCGCTCGATCAAATTGGAGAAAAGGTCGAGAATCTCTGTTCCCATTGAGAGGGGATGAAGGGTTAGCAATGGGAAGGAGTACTACTCAATTACCTTCTTCTACTTACCTCCCCACTACCTCGAACGGGGAGGACGGGGAAGGGAAGAGTGAACCTCAAACTCCTGGAATCATGACTCCTGCTTTGGTTACGAGGAATTCATGGTTGAGTCGAAGAAACTCTGTCGTGACTACTACTGCTGGAGGAGGAGGAGGCAAGAAAGAAGGAGAGAGGAACGCGAGAAGTGGTGCAGGAGGTTGTAAAGTTGTAGTGTGGGAAGAAAAGGATGGGTTTTGTGCGAGAGGTAACACGGTAAATGGTTGGGTCGAAATCAATCGTGCTGTACGTTACACCTCTCTCTCTCTCTTTTTCCTCTTCCCAAGCTCGTTAGCTGACAATCTCGACTCTTTGAGGTAGGCTTTGAAACTTTTACCACCTCAACCAGCTCCGACTTCAACCCCTTCAGGAGTTTTCATCTCTCCCGACTCGTTCTTACACCCTACGGTCTACCCGAATCTAGGAGAGAAAGTGGGAATCAAGAGGTGTATCATCGGGAAAGGTACGATTATAGGGAAAGGATCGAAATTGACAAATTCAGTGATTATGGAGAATGTAGTAATCGGTGAAAAGTGAGTCTCAAAACGCACTCTCTCTCTCTCTCTCTCTTCAGAAGGTCAGACTGACGAAGGGTTTGATTCGTTGATAGCGTTAAATTGGATAATTGTGTCATTTCGAATGGAGTCCAAGTGAGGGATAGGGCTCAACTGAAAGATTGCGAATTTGGGAGAGACGTTATTATCGATTTCGATTGTAGGCTTCCTCTTCTTCTCCTCCCTCTCAAAGTGTGCAGAGTACTGATTGAAGCTATTGTACAGCTCAATTGAAGGGGGAACAATTGACAGTAGGCGACGAATAGAACGCAACAATAATAGAGCATTCTTTCGAATCAACTCTTTCTCTCGTGCGAAACGATACAGGCTAGAGTCCTGCTCGCTTTTGAGTCACATTCTCTCCGGTTCCAGTTCCTCGACAGCATGTACAAGCTCAGATCGCTGTCAAAGTCGTTCCGTTCTCTCGATCGAGTAACCCAAATCTTCTCAGTCTTCATTTTCAACAGACTATCCTCCTTGACCATTCAATCCCGAATCAGACACACTACTTTCGCTTGTCCCTTTCGATACCTCCCTCCCTCGAGACACCGACACCCAACCCTTTCTTTCGCATCTCTCTCCCTTTTCGGCGTCAAACACTACTCAACTTCATCCTCCCGTAAATCAGCGGCCTCCTCCACGAGGATAGTAGGAACATTCGAAGGACGGTGTAGCTCGAAAGAGCATCTCCTAAACGCTTCGATAGTGAGAGAGGGCGGAGCCGGAGAAACAGTCCTATCATTCTCGAGATCGAGGTTCGAGATGGTCGATTCGGATGTCGTCGAAGGTCCTGTTCGGTCAATTCCGAGATCGAGTGAGGTCCGAATCCGATCTTGCGGGAACGAGACTACGGGAGCTAGGGAAGGAGCAGGATCTGATTTCGAGATTCGTTTACGAGGTTGAGGCACAGCGTCTGGCGAGTTGTGATTTGGGGGAGAAGGGAAACGAGGATCTCGTATAGGGGGACGATCAAAGAGGCCTCCACAGTGAGACTCATCGTGAGGAGGAGAGGCGGCTCGATCGCTTGGATCGAGGTAAGGAGACCCGTCTCGAGTGGCATTCGTCGAGCTCACTGAAGTTTTGGACTCGAGAGAAGAAGGGAACTCGAGCTCTTGTGACGAGGAATCTGTGAAAAGCTACAATGAGATCTGTTCAATTGTCGAAACTCGAGGAGAACTCACCTTTAGTCACTGGTTCCTCCTTCTCTGACTCTAGTGATGCTTCTCCAGTCACTCCGATCCATCCTGTAACTCGTTGTAGGAATAACAGACAGCGTGTCTTCGCCATTCGCCGTCGAGATGTGAAAGTGGAGGCAAGGGGTTTCGAATGAAGATGGCGTTTGAGGTCTTTTGGGGGCCAAGCTTCGTGGAGCTTTACGAGAGTCCGAATGTCGAGGCAGGGTAAGCTGGGGAAGCGAACGAGAGGAGGGAGGAGGGAATATAAGGAAAAGTTTCGGAGTTCGCTGAGAGCGAGCGTCGCACAGAAATGCGCTTTCTATGCTTCCACCTTTCTAGATCGATTCGAGAGTAAGCTGTGAAGATATTGTTGTGCTAGACCTGAAGACAAGCAAGCCGCTAGCGGCTTTGAATGAGGAAATGCTTCGCACTATTCTTGAAGCGAATCCACGCTCGTGCTTTTGGTTTACTGTCTCCCTCTTTCGCTCGGTCTCTCTCGAGATCAGTTGGAAGTTCCTGACACAGATAAACGGAGAGTTGCACGGATAAACGGATAGTGTACAAATAAACGAATCGGTAACAGACCTAACGAGCGAAATAGCTTCGATCAAACGCGACGATAGAGTGAAGCCGCTACATCCTGCGTTCGGGGAAGAAACGGTTGCCACGAGGGTGAGAGCGCGAGAGAGCATTCTGGTGGTGAGGAGGAGGGGAGTTGCGATCGTGCTCAAACCCTAGAAGCTTGCCGTATTCTCTCGCAACGTTACTGATGAATTCGTGATCGTCCGCATGAAAACCATTTACGTTGAACCAGATATTGGGGCCGTCATGGGCAGGACCCCATTCCTTGAGGAATTTTTCTGACTGTTACAAACCGAAGACCTCGGAAGGTACTCAACATTCTGCCACGAGTATGATGGATTCGATCCGAGAAGACGTACGTAGCGACGGAGTTCCTTGATGTGATAGATTAAACGGGCGGTTCCTCCAAGCGCGAGCACTTGATTTCTAAGCGAAACATCCGTTGAAGGTTCTTGCGCAGGTCTTTGGCGGACGAAGAGATCATCTAGCGCTCTTTGGGATCAGTTATATTCATGGGGGAGCGTGACAAGGAGCATTGCTGACATGCTCGCACAACTCCCGACCAATTGCGGTAGATTTCCTTTCCTTCGTAACTGTTCAGGTCGCGCCAAAGTCCGCGACAGAATACGGCTAGAAGTCAGCTATCTGTGTAGATGTATTGAAGCCTGAAGGACACTCACTCTCCGCGACTGCATAGACGAACGAAATCTTCAATGAGCACGGATTTGTCGATTGCTTCGACGCTGGGATAAGGAAACGTACCGACACTGATGCACATGAGTGAGTTTCGTGTATCAATAGCATAGTCAAATATTCCATCGTACTACACACCGGAAAACAGTATTCAGCTTTCCCCTTTACACGCTGATAGAAGTCATACTGACAGCTGAACCCATCGCGACTCTGACATCAAGGTGCCTTTGCATTGGCTCCGTTGCTACAAACATGCTCCAATCTTCTAACAGCTTACGAAGGATGTTTCGTTGGACGTCGGTGGAAGGCAGCGTGTTCCCTGAAACGAGCTTCAGGCGCTGAGCTACAGTCTCAAAGCGAGGAGACGTAGGCCTTGCACTCACAGCTATGAAGGATACGATTTGCTGCAACGTTGAAGCGACCAATTGCGTCCTCAATCGTCAGCAATTTTCCTTGTAATTCGACCCTCTCCAAGCAAGACTTGGTGAAGGCTTTGAGGGCTGTGGGTCAATCGTCAGCGAACCACCGTTCATGAGTTTCTAGTGAAGCGAGTCACCCTTCTTGTCTGGGTTTTGCGTTGGAAGGTTACAGGGTCAGCTCAAGCATCAAGAATGCCACGCGGATTCAAAGACTAACATTTCTTCATCTCCCTCTGATACACTGGGTCATCTCGAGGCGGCATCGGTGATAGGCGTCAACGGACGTTCGAGATGGAGAAGTCAGGAAGAGAGAGCGACTTTAACGAGACCCAATCCGGTTACAGAAACAGCGCGGAACGATAGGAGACACGCGCTACGGTCCCGCTCTCCTGTCTAGCACATGCGGTACAACCCACTTCTCGGGGGTTCCGCTATCAACGGAGGTTTCGAGAAAGTCGAGCTTACAACTTCGCAGCGACTCCTTCACGTCAAGGACACCTACTCGTCTCCGATAATCCTACCGCCGTACATCAGCCGTACGTTGTAAACCATCCGCTCCTCCCTCGACTCCCTCCTCTCGCATCGCTTCTTCCTTCGCTTCCCTTCTCCTCAAACCTTCTTCCCGATCATTCTCTGCCGCCTCACCTTCATTGAATCTCGCAGTCGTCTTTCCTCCCATCTCCTCATCTCTGCTCTGACTGTGACTCACCTTCCCTCCTTCAGAGTCTTCGAGGGGACCTCCGATCGAGACGAGAACAGCGACTGAATTTGCGGTCGGAGCGTCGAGGACGGAGAGTTCGTAGGGAGTAAAGTATCTTGGAAGAACGAAATGTCGAAGAGGGATGAGAGCGAGGACGACCACGGGGAAAGCGATACCAGCTATAACTCTCGAAATCTGATCAGTTTCATCTGCTTCTGAACAAGACGACAGAGTAGAGGAGACCTACCGAAAGTCTCGGAGACTACGACTGTAGCAGCGAAGAAGAGCCATTGAACAGCAACGAATTTGAAGATGCTTGACTTCTTGACATTGGCGAGAGGGTGATTCCGAGGAGTGAGGTCTGCGTCTCGCATGAGGAAGAGCGTTTTGTCGACGATTCCATTCCCTTCGACTGAGCCCCATCCTACGACGATGAAGATTCCAGCAAACATTGCTCTAGACATCAAACCACTGCAATGCGTCGAAAGTTCGTCAACCATTTTATCCTCGAAAGCGAAAACAGAGCGAAAAGAAGCCATAACGTACAGAACCACGAGGAGAGGCCCACTCATACAACCCATTATCAACAGTCCCATCGCGAAATGACTGACCCTCTGTTCGACTAAACGAGTTCGAACCAATTTCATTTCTTCTCCTTTCTCTCCCTTCTCTTTCGCTTCCCTGACACTCCCCTCGAAGAAGCCTCCTGCATCGAGGGTGGTAGATTTAGGTACCATTTTTGTTACGCAGAGCGACTCTGTGTGGACTGGAGCTTGGGGAACGAGACCATTCGGTGCGGGAAGACCGATAATTCCGGAAACGAAGGTCGTGCAGCCGAGGAGGAAGAAGTCCTGTATAGGGAGAATTCATGAGAGAGGGTACAAGAGCCGGAACGATCACGATGCTCACCCAATGGAAACCTGCCGGTCGTGTGACAGGGAACGCTCGAGATTGAGCCATGACTCCTGAAACGTTGTTCTGCACTCGGAGAGACTGCGTTCAGCTTGAAATTGTCTTTCAAAAGCGAAAAGGATCGACTCACATCGAAGTAGAACAACAGAGTGACAAGGATACCGAATGGTAAAGCGACGAAAATCCATTTGACCTGAAGTTCCCAGAAAGGAATAACCCAATCTCGACTGCCCCAATCAGGATATGAGTATTTGGAGACGACGTAGAAGAAGTAGAGACAAACTCGAGAGTTGGAGTGAAAGATTTCGAGATCGGAAGGAATTGGAGATTCGAATCTTTGATGTAACCGGGACTAACAATCGGTTACCGATCAGCCATCGGAAAGCTTAGAGAGAGAGGAAAGAGAAGACCTCACATATGGACGAATCCGGTATAGAAGATGACAGCTGCCGCAAATGCGTAATCGACGAGAACTTTTCTGAACCAGAAAGCTGGCGAAGGAAGAGTGTCAACTGTGTCTTCTCTGTCATGAGAGAGATGAGGCGAGAACGTACGACCGAAAGGCAAAGTTCCAGCTCGTTCGATGAAGTAAACCGAGAGAGCGAAAAGAATCGCAACAACTACCGCGAACCATCCTGCTTGACCCGTTCCCTCATCGAATTCGTGCACCAATGTTTCGACACCTTTCTGAATGTAAATGATACCGACATCTATGCATCGACGAGTTGTGTCAGTCGGATCCAAGGCTCTGAGGGGGAGAGTATGATTGAAAACTCACAGAATCCGAAAGTTTCCGAAGTCATATCAGTGATGAAACGAGTATAGTCCGAAATGTTGAGGATGGCGGTGAGCCAATGAGTGATTGCGGACCACCTGTGAGATTAGCGATGAAACGGTCAACTTTCGCACGGAATTGTTGATTCGAGAAAGTTAGCGAACTCACATGAGTACCCAGGCTTGGAACTGTAAATAGTCGACATCGTAGCCTTGAAGGATATCGTAAGTCGTATAGTTGAAGAGGTTGATCAACTGTGAAAGCGAAGAAAGCGAGTCAATTTGGGTATCATCAGAACTCGGGGAAAAGGCTTTCGGCAAGTCGAGTCGGAGGGAACTTACACCGGTGACTATCAACAAAAGTATACGTCAGTTCTGTTCGTATTCGACGAAGACCTTTGGTCTGGACTCACCTCCGACGATTGTGAGGGGTTGAACCGAGAGGATTGCGAAAGTGAGCGCAGCGATCGCTGAAGCCAAGATTCCTTCGTTGACGCCATACTGGCCATTCGTTCGAGTGTACATATCGATAATGTAGGCTAGACACGGGAACAAGCTGTTTGCACACAAGAAGAGTTGGAGAGAAGTCAGCGTTCACCTTTCGAAAGTCGCTTCGTCGTCAATACGAAGGAGCCATCACGAGCCAAATGGTCCTGAGTTCCAACGTTCGATGATCCGATGCGCCGCGCATTCGAGCTCTCACTCCCGTATGAAGTAGAATAGTCGGAGAACGAGAGGTTGAAGAACTCACTTGAGGAAGAACATTTTGATGGTAGCCCCTACGACCCTCTCCAAATTGCGTGGCTTGATTCCTTCTGTCCAATCCGAAACGTAGAACGGTAGCCTCCTCTTCACATCATGGTACATTCCTCTGAATGGAGCATATTGGTACCAAATTGTTCGAGTAGCCCAAGGTCTCTTCTCTGGTAAGAAGCCTAGATCTGTCGAGTGATCTGACTGTGCGTGTGTCGGTGGATAGGAGGAAGGTGGCGGTGGTTGGTTCAATGTGGATTGAGGGATCCATTGAGGATTTGTTCTCGTTTGTGAAGTTGCATCGCTCATTTCGATCGTCTAGTTGTACTCCCTTTATGCTGTGGTTTGTGGCCAGTGGTATTGATCTGAGCAAGCATGGTAGAGCTGGTTCGAAGCGAAGTAAGAGCTGGGAATTTGAAAAATGACTCGACGTTCTTGTTACTGCTTGGCGAATAGACCGAATCATGCAGTTGCGAGTCGATCATCTTGGTAGGGCTATCAGCGCGAGTTGAATCTGATTCGAGTGGAGTGCTGGTGAGTTGAAGGAGAAGAAGTGAAATCGTCAAGGGATGAACTTTGGCCTCTGCCTTCAACCAGTCAAACGTGGGACCATAATAGGAGTAGTGAGAATGGATCATGGAGATCATCATATGCCATCTCATGGTATGCCTTGTACCGTAAGTTCCCTCTCTACTCGAATCCCTCAACATTTCCTTTGATCTACGCTAACCTCTCCCTCCTCTCTACACTGACTCTAGATGAACATGGTCTTCAATTATGATCCCGTAGGTGTATGTCTAGTATTCGAGCGATTACAGATCAAATCAGCAGGAGAAGTTATACCCTATCTCTTGATCAGTTAGTTTCAAACTGCCTCACTTTCATCTGGTTCCCCGTAACGAGAAGCTAAACAGTTTGATTGAAACGTACAGTCGTATTGATATCGATATCGTGTGAATACCTTCGACTCTCGCTTCAATCCCTCGATAGACAACTTCGATCTCAATTTCGAGGAGGAGCCTTTTCATCGCAACCTCAATCAATACCGAATCAACCGAGCTCTGCAGTCGGATCGACACCTAGAGTGGGATTGGGATTGAACACACCGGGTGGAAGGAGAGTGGGGATGGCAACGGATGGTACGGAGGAAACTTTAATTGGGAGAGGAGGGCGTTACTATGGAACTGTGTGAGTTTCAGCTCTCTCACATGAGCCAGTCAAACTGTCACTGATATGGCTAGAGTATAGACGACTGCCGTGGAGTATTCAAACGCGAAGGAGTCTGTACTATGTCGCTCACGTTGCGTTAACCGTGAACCTCTCTCATCCTCTCTCGCTCCTTGATCCGTCAATCTCATGCCTCCCCGTATCTCCAACAGTTTTATATCATGCTACTAGTCATGTCGTACAACCTGCAAATAATCGGTGCCATCCTCATGTCAGTTCTCATTCTCTCCTCTGGTTCTCACTCGGACCAAAACGAACTCATCCCGCCCCTCTTTCCTCCTGCAGCGGTGCTTTCGTCGGACACTTCAGTTTCCAGCGCAACTTGGACTTGGGAGGGGACGATACAGATGGGAAAGGGATCAATTGCCATTAGAGAGAATCGCTGGTGTCCGGTGTCCGAAATCTTGTTGTGTAGTTCTTTTCTCTTCTTTCGTCTCGTTTCCTTCTCTATCATGCAACAACATCGCTCAGATATCCTCTCATATCTCTCTGGCAGTCTCTCTCGAAGTAATCGGTCGATGCGATTCGAAGGATTGCAGAAGTGTCCAACTTTCGCGATTTCCTTTTTCTCCTCCTTCTCGACATTTCCTCGCCCTCGTAAAACAAGGCTGGTCCTAGAGCTATCAACCCGCCTTTCGGGATCTGACACAGTCCAGCTTGACGCCCTCCCCCTCGAATTGGGATCACTCAACCTCTTCATCACTTCCCTTTCGTTCTCTCCCTCTCCCAATCTGCTGGTCAGACCTCGTCCCTCGAGCTTGCAAGACCTGTTTGAACAAGATGTACCGCCTCCCCATCCCATCTTCCCCAATCTCCATCGGATACTTGCTCCTCGCCTTCTTCCCGCTTCTCATTTTCGCTTCAAACTCCTCCACTTCACCCCTCGGGACCTCGACCTTATCCTCGATTCACTCTCATCCAATAGCTTCTACAATCACCCGCAGCTTATCTCAGGATTCGCTCATGATTGATCGGGGAGGGGAGACCGAGGGAAAATTGACGAGGTTTCGAATCGTTTCTTCCAAGGGAGGTCGGCCTTTCGAGGTTATTGCTGAGCCTCCGGCGAGCACAGAGCCACTCGGAACCCCTGATAGGCTGTCTGAAACAATCGCTAGTCCTGCCGATCGAGCTTTACCTCAAATCGCAATTGTTCTACCGTTTGTTTTTCCCCCTTCGAAACGATTTCCATCGTGTCTTTGCCTCATTCGCTTGTTTTGTCTCGAACACAGACACAACGTGTATGTGGCGGAGCCTCCTGCTATGCCCGGTCAAACCTTCTCAGTACTGCCGATCGGATCAGGTATCGTTGGAGCTATGATCTTGGTAGGTTTACTCGTGAGCTCGCCCTCTTCCGTTCCTCGTCTTACCCTAGTGGCTCACTGAGACGTGAAAGAGCAGGTCTTCGCTTACATGACTGTGGAAAGGTATCGGTATCGCAAGTATTTCCGCGAGAGGAGGGCACAGCAGGAAGTTCAAGCGAAGGAGGTGGATCAGAGCAAGGATGGTGGGAACCTCTGAGTGATCCTTATGATAGGGGTCACTCGTTGATGAGTACAGAAGACGAACAGCTTTACTTAGCCTATCAGATTCCGATCGTAGTATAGTTTTGGCAACACTTCGCTTGCGAAAGATGTCCTCTCCTACCCTGGGCAAAAGGCTCGAGCAACTCAATCGCGAGAGAGCGACGACTCGCCCAGCACAGCCTGCTTGATTATCAAGCGAGAGGGATGAGAGACGATCAGTCTGTACCCGAGATCGCGAAGTGGACTTTGAAGCTCGGCGACTATCAGAGAAAGTGTTCTATCTCCTACTCGTACTGGACGAGGACTTCCGACCTCAGACTTGATCGAGCAAGAAATATTACGTTACAACAAGACTACGATTTTCGTTCGTTCATCTTCTGTCTGCTCAATAGCTAGCCCTCAGATTATCTCGATCATAACTCGCGTAAACGATCGCTACAAACTCTCTCAGTGCTCGAACATCATCAATCGCCTGGGACACGAACGAGCGAATGTCAGTTCCCAACTACAAACACGAACAAAGAAGAGAGGAACGAGGGGTGCTCACCTCGACAAACTCATTCCCATGACCGCCTCTCAATATCCCCGCTTGTCCCTCAATACCAGCCGCGCTCAACCTCGTCAACACTGGCAGCAGACTCGCCAACCTTGTTTGTTTCTCCGTAACATCTTCAAACCTCGCTCCTCTTCCATCGTCGTTCGTTGCAGTCGGTGTTCCAAACGCAGGTTCGAGCTTCGAGATCGAATGTGCTAGGATTCGATCGAGGAGTAGAGTGAGGACCAAGGAGCCGTCGGGAGAGAGAAGGAAATCGGAGGTTTCGTTTAGGAGTGATTGGAGTGGTGGTGGGACGAGGGGAGTGGATAGAGGGGAAGATGAGCTCGAAGGTGAAGGTGGAGGGGATGGAGAGGGGAAGCCTCCTCCGGTTACGAGAGTAAGGAGCTCGTCGGCCGGTGTCGGAGGATGAAGAGCAGCAGAGAAACTAGTCGCAGAACTCCCGTTAGAATCTGCAGGAATTGGAGAAGACGGCGAAGATAGTACGCACTCGAACCTGGTTCCATCAGGTTGAGTTTCAATCCTCTTTCGGATCTCACCGAACAAAGCTGATAGTTCTCCATACACGACAGGCGCCTTCAAACCCATTCTGCCCGAGTCAAGAAAGCAGAGGATCAGTAAGAGCGCTCACGGAGAGAAGACGGGAACCAGAAGAGAGCTTACGGTCCAACCACTTCCTCCACTTTTTCCTCTACTCGATCTCTCACGACTTTCCAACCTTCATGCAGTAACCACCAACTAAACGTAAGATACTTCCTCTCAACCTCTTCGTCGGTCCTATCTTCCTCCCTCGAAGTTGGCAATTCCTTCGCTCTGTAAAGACTAGCTTCCAAGTCATCTTCATTTGACATGCTCGGTTCGAATTGTTTCTCTTTCCCTTTCAAACTCGAGGAGGGAGAGGGAGAGCGGGGTGGGAGAGAGTCGACGAGGGACTTGACATAGTGCGCTCTACCGAGGAGGGCGAGTTGAACGTGAGTTTGGAGGGTGAGGAGGGAGAGAACGTAGATTGACGTAAATAGTCGTGTGAAAGCTATCGGGATCAACGATCGTCAACATGAAGTGGTAGAATCGATAGCGGAGGGTCACGTACAGAGCACTTTGATCTCGCTCCAAAGCTGAACTTTGCTCTTCGTCGGTTGTGAAGGAGTCTCGTCGACTTGCGGTGCTGGTTCTTCGATAACTTCCTGCTGCGTCGTTGATGAATCTGTGTCTACTTGAGGGGTTTGAAGTACAGCCTAGAATACGGAAAGAGATCAGGTCGGTTCGAGAGATTCGCGAGTGCGACAGAACATACTTCTTCTTCTCCCTTTGATTCTTCCGATTCTGCCTTGCCTTTGATCTCAACCTCAGCTTTCCCATTCTCAACAGATTCCTCTTCTTTCGTAGTCTTGACCACTTCCGCCCAACTCTTGCCCAATCCGTTTGTTTCTCCATCGTCAGAATTCGCTTTCTCGGATTCCTTCGTTTCCTCCTCCTCGGAATGCGAGATGCCGTTCACGACTGGAGTTTTCGAGTCTGATTCCGACTTGGAGTGACCGTTGAGTTTGGGGAAGCTGTCGGAGTCGGGAGCTGAAGGTGGAGGAGAAGGAGCAGAAAATCGGGGTTGGAAAGCTGGTGCGTCGGGGTTCAGACTAGGTTTCGCTGTCGCTGGAAGATCTTGAAAAGCCGTCTGCTCCTTCTGGTCGGAGGGCGTACTATTCAGAGTTGGCTCAGTCGAAGCAGGAGTTGACGTTTCTTGCGATTCTTCCAAAGTTTCGACACTGTGTCCATTCGGCAGCTCTTCTCCCCCCGCTTCTGTCGCCTCCTCCTGTACGTTCTCCTGCTCTTGTTCCAGTCGAAGCTGCTCCTGTTCTTCCAATCTCTCTTTCTCCTCATGTTCCTCCGTCTCCCGTTTCAGTCTTTCCAACTCTTTCAATTTCGCCTGTCTCTCCCCTTTCGCAATCTGTCCCAACTGAGTCGTTCTGTCCTCGACATCCAAAGCCTCTTGTAATTGAGTCGCTACAGTCGGTAAGAGTGCTTGAACTGTGAATTGTGCATCTTGCAAATTGAGATTGAAACGATGTAACAAGCTATCAATCTCCTTCGGTTAGGCTCATACTGTACATGTTATGAGGTACAGAGAGGGAGCTGATCTCACTCGTTCTTTGCACCTTGATCTTTCCTCCCTCTCTCGGAAGCTTCCATAACCCGTTGTAATCCCCACTGACCAACTGCATAGACTCCTCCTACACTTGCACCGAGGTATGCGAAAGTCTTCTTGCGGTTTGAGAGGAAGGAGAAGGTTGAAGTAGCGAGAGAAGTCGGAATGGAAGTCAAAGATGAGAACATGATTGAAAGGAGAGGAGGGGACGACAGGAAGCGGGATAGAGTGCAAGTAGTATTGTGCTTGATATATCCCTAGCAAGTATCGGGTAGAGTGTATTGTAGTGATGAAGGGAGAGAAGCGAACAGTGAAATCTACCCGAGGTAGCCGACCACGACGATCAATTTTCGCACACGAAGGATTCTTTGCACAACAGCTAATATACAGCAACATAAACATAAATAACGACCAACACTCTACATAACGACACATTTATCTTTCTCTACTTTGGACTTTGACCCTTTCCCACTAGACTGATCCTCTCCTCCCGAGCCCGGGGTTCGACCGCCAGCGGCCGCAGAGTTCGAGGTACGTCGATTTGAAGAGTTCGTCGTTGAGGAAACGGAAGGAGGCTCCTTTAATCGCTGAGATTCTTCGTAACGATGTTGTTCCGCTCGTTCGTAAGCGTCCGCTCTGTCTTCCTCCTCCGCTTGAAGTTGTTGAGCAAGTGCGAGACTGTCGTTTGGTATCCACATCAGCTCTGACCGTGAGTAAGGCTGAGAATCAAGAGTCCAAACTCACTCGGCCATTTCGTTCCTTTCATCCCTTCTCCTCGCATGTTCCGGCAAATCACTAACATTCCTCACTCCCGCCCAGTCACCTCCCTTGGTTCGACTCCTCTCCAATCCAGCAGTGAAGAATTCGCTCGCAGATCCATCTACGTCTTCGATACTTTCCCAAACTATTTCTTCTTCCCCTGCGAAAGAAGAGTCTGTTACGAGCGTGAAGAGCTCGGGACCGGGAGGATGATAGCTTGATCTGCCAGAAGAGTAGGGAGTCCGAGGACGACGGTAGAGAACGGAGAGATGACCGTTGCGGAAACAAGCTGCGAGACCAGCGGGAGGAAGGAGTGAAGGAGTCGAAGAAAGAGCGAAGAGACCGGTGTAGGTCAATTGAGTCGAAGTGGCGTTCAAAAAGCGATTGATTAGATACGCTATCGAAGTGGACGCAGCAAGATCAGCCTTCGTCTTCTCGTTCTGCAAGTGAGAGGAGATTTTTTTACCTTTTCTGACTTTCTCTTCCTCTTCTCCAGTCCACTGACTCCTCCTTTCCGCCTCTCTTATCAACTCCTCATCCCCCAGATCCCCTCCTCCATTCCCTTCCAACCCAAGTTTCCCAGCGACCTCACTTCCCTCGACCATCATTTCCACCGCTCGATCATAATCCCGCGCTTCTCCCAACACTTTGAACGTCTCCTTATCTGCCGAATCCGCTATCCATCCATGTAGTAACGGTATTTGAGCCAATGAAAACAAAGCCAACTCGCCTTCTCCTGATGAGGGTGAACTGGTAAATCCGTCGATTCGGGTGAATTGAGGGTTCAGGTTCAAACCGACTCGTGTTTGGGGTAGGATCGATAGTGCCGCTTCTAATGAGAGTTGACGTGTTGATGATGCAAGGTGAGTGAGAGCTGGAGAATTTGGGATCAAGGAGGAGGAAGAGGAGGTGATTTGGAGGAAATAGTTTGCGAGGAGGGTTGAGAGGTAAGAGTAAGTTACGCGATCTCGTCCAGGTGCGATGGTGAGGTCGTTACGAAGAATGAGGATGTTGCATAAGGCGATGAGTGAACATGGTCCGTTCAGGTTCTGTTGTATAATTTTGACTCGTAAAGTTTCGTCGGTTTCGAACCCTCCTTTGTTCCGGGAAGCTGGTCGAGGAGGGAGTGGAGGCCAGGCTATCAACTTCAAAAGCCACTCTTCCTCCCGTTCTTCGGGCTTCGACTCAGCATGAGTGGGCCGAGAGGGAAGTGAGAGAGGCTTCGGATTTTTCGAAGGAGAGCCAGCGGTCTCTGACCCTTCTCCATCTGACCCTCGAGGTTGAGCTGGCTCATCTGTACGAAGTAGGACCATCAATGTCAACTCACAGATCACCGTGACTAGGCTGAGACTTGGGAACGCAGGAGCGTACCTTGCTTTGGAATCGTAAACCCTGCTAAAGCTCTCGCTAGATCCTCTACTCCAGCTCCAGCCTCTGTTCTATCCTCGTCGACTGCTCTCCCTTTGCCCTTGTCCTGGATACTAGAGTTGGAGCCTCGTTCAACATCGTCATCTTCCGCTTTCCCCTCTGCTTGAGCAATCGTGGTCGATTCGGTAGATTGTTGTGCTAGTGCTGATAGCTTCTGAGCTGCCTCTGAGGTCGAGAGAGGTCCTGAGGAAGCGCTCGGTAGTTCTGAAGATGAGACTTCGTTGGAAGGGCTGGCTTGGTTTGAAGATGGTGCAGATCCGCTCGGTACGTTCATGGAGCTCTCTGGAGTGCTGGAGTGAAAGATGAAAGCGAAGGAAGTGAGATGAAGGAAAGCCAAGCGGTGAAGATCCACTTTCGCAGTGGATCGCAAGTCAATTCCACAATTCTGTCATCGATCTGACTACTCGCTTCAAGGACACAGAAAGCTCTCGACAGAAAGAGAGCGCAAGGTCTGTCGACGACGAAAACAATGTAGAGGATAGATTCGGGCTCGATTTCCGTCGAAAGACCCTCGGATTCTACTCGTATCCTCGCGCCCGGCGAGTCCATCTACCAGAGACTAGATGATCTTGAATTCACCAATCCGGTGACACCTCCACCAACGCTCAGCGAGGGAGTTTTGAGACAGGGAAAGATCGGATTTTGAAAAGAAAAAGAAAAAGGTCGAAAACGGGTTGGTTCAATCCAGTAGACCAAGTTGCTTCATTCGGAATCTGCATATCGTGCAAGGAAGAGAAAATCAGCGTACGAACAGTGGGAGAGGAGGAGATGGAGAGATCTAGGACAAAAGTGAAGCTCACCTTGACATTTTCTTTGGTTTTTCCTCGATTGACTCGTCCTTTTCCTCAACGACAATCCCAGCAGCAGTCTCTCCACTCACCGTCCCCGGTACCTCTCCTCTCTCCTTCTCTCCCACCTCGACCCTCTCCAGATTCTTCGGTACCTCGATCCTAACCGCTTCCTTAACCCTTCCAACAACCGGTGGTGTTTTACCACTAGTCCTATCCTCCCCTTTCCTCCTCTTATACTCCTCTCTCGATTTAATCTCCTTCTCCATCTCCCTCTCCTGTTCATCTTTCGGTAATGGTCTACCCTCTACGAGTGCCTCCAAAGTTCTCCTCATCCTCTCTTCTTCCTCTTCTTCCAAAAATCCCTCCTCCTGCTTATCGTCGTCCTCCGAGTGAGGAGTTGCGGGTCCAAGCATCGTATGTGAATTGGTGAGGGATGGATCGGAGGATAAGATGGAAGGAATAATGAGTGAAGCGGATTCTAAATGTTTGTTCGAAGTTCTGAATCGAGAAGGTTTGTTGTGAGCTGCTGCGTGCGTCAAAGGTGAGGACAAGGATTCCAAAGTCGCATCAACCGGTACCATCTACACTCATTCAGCAGACATCAGTAATTGAACTCTAAAGTAAAGGGAAGACGAAGAAAAGTTACCCCTTGTTGAGCGACGACTTGCTCAAAAGGACTCTCGTCGACCCTATGAAACCCTCCTAAAGGTCCCGTTCCTCTCCCCGCAGCTAATCCCAATCGTTGTCGGTGGTATTCCAAAGCGACTTCGCGTTGGTGTAAAGCAGAATCAACATCGAAATCTTCTTCATTGAAATCTTCATCTTCTTCGTCGGAAGGGTACCAATCGTCGTCGGATGAACCTTCGTTAGAGAGATAGTCGGCGGAGGGATCGATTCGGGGTTCTTCCTCATCAGAAGAGAAAGGGATGTCGGCGTAGGAGACAGTACCGTCTGGATTTCGAGGGTGGGAAGTGGAGGACGAAGGCGAAGGTTTGGACGATAAGGAGATGGTATGTACTGGTGCTGGTAGCTCGTCACTCATTTCGATTGAAGGAGATTCTTGCGACGATGAAGGAGGAACGATTTCCTTTTCTTTCCCTTTTCCCTTCTCTTTTTCCCCTCCTCCTCCCTCAATCACATCCTCCTTCATTTTCCTGAACCTACTCAACTTCTTCTTCTCTCCCCCTCCAACACCCAGACTTGGGGCCATAGGTTTTCGAAGTGGTTTCTCAACGACCAAATCCCTAATCGGTCTCACAAACTCCTCTTTCTCCTTTTTCACTTCCAGCTTCTTCTTCTCCTCCTCTTCTTGCTCTAAAGATTCAGGTCCCATTCCTAGAATGATTGGTTGTTTCTTTGGAGTTCCTTCTCGGGTAGGTACTTGATCATCTGGGACTGGTAGATCGAATACGACGGATTTCTTCGGGGTAGGTGAAGAAGCGCGGGAGTTCGAACGAGACAAGGATGATTTGAGTGGTGAGGATTGTTGTTGAAGTTGAGCGACGGGTAAGGGAGTAGGTTTGGGAGGCGAAGAGGGGGGCGAGGGGACGAGGGAGTTTGAAGGTCGTTTTTGTTTTGATTTTGATAGGAAACCGGATGTGAACCCTCCGAATCCACTAGCTTTCTCAACTGCCTTTGGTCCTTTCCCTACTCGATCCTTCTCTTGAAGTTTCGCTTCGTCCGCTTTCATCAATTTGACTTGTTCTTCTCGCTCGATTTGATCATTCCGAGTTCGTTCGAGTTCTTCTTCAGCTTCCAATTCGTCGAGTATCGCTCGTACGTCTAGTTTTGGTGCGTCGTGAGAAGGAAAGGAAGGGACTGGTGCATCTTGCTTAGGTTGAGGGGTCGGAGTCGATTTCTGATCGGGTTTGGGGGAAGTTGAGGTGGGCGAAGGAGCATTGAGAGGACCTGTCGAGGGCGAATTTGTAGGTCTAATTGTCCTCTCAGATAGCAGGAGAGAGAGTCAAGCCTTACGAACCACTTGTTTCCCACCTTTCTTGACCAAGTATCTCATTGGTTTCTTCGGCGCCTTTTCCTCAGATCTTTTCGAAGTCGATGCGATTGGTTCAGGTGTTGGTTCATCAGGTAAATCTTCTCTGATATCAAATATAGGTAACCCATCTTCGTTGATGATCTGTATCGATTACTCTGCCTCAGCGCTGTGAATTCAGAGAATGAGAAGTTTTCATTCACCTCTCCCCTTTCATTGACTGTCCAATCTTCTTCTTCCCCTAATCCCGACATTGCGCTCTCCGCATTCTCCTTCCCCTTCCGTCTCTCCTCGGTTCTCTCCTTCTTGAGTTCCGCCTCGACCTCCTGAATCTCGAATTTGATTCCTTCGATTCGAGTCTCCATTTCTTTTAGGATCCCCCAAACACACCTTTAAAGTTCAGCGTCTCCCTTGTAGTTGATAGTATGACAGAAAGGAGCGGTGGCTTACCTTTGGTTAGTCGTTGTGATTCTAATCTAGCTTGTTTCGCACTCCTCAAAACTGTCACTTTCTCTTCTCCTTCCTTCTGATTCCCGGTCGTCGATGATGCAGGTGTCGTGATATTTTGTGTGATGTCGTTGGTATGTATCAATTTACCTTTGAAGAAAGCTAGTGGACCAAACGGGATCTAAGAGAACAGAAAGCGAAGTAAGGGGTCGAGTCTGGGATTGGAGTAGGAATAGATAGACGTACGTATGCATCCCAAGTTGGTTCATCTGTGAATGTTTCTAGTTTGTTAGTTAGTTTGATGTATTGAATTCGTTGTTGATCGAGTGAAATGAGGCTTGATTTGAGTTGACTCAGTTTTGTGAGGGTTGGTGAGAGGGATGGTAGAGTTAGAGGTCTCAAGTTGGAATCAGTCATCTGTCTCTTTAGTTGAGTCCGAGTGAGATGGGGAGATAGAAAAAGTTGAAAAGATGAGAATTATCGACTCTTGCTCCTCATTGCTTCGTTACAACTATCGATCTGAGAGCTATAGACACAAAAGGGGAGTAGTAGGAATCTTAGATGCTCAAGCGCATTCATCAAGCGCGAATTCCTCTACATCAACTCGTCCAACCTCCACCTAATAATTGCTCTTACTGCTCCTTCACTCTTACTAGACGAGACAAGGGAAAGGAGAAACAATATGTGACCTCTCTTCTTCTCTCTTGGTTGTATCGCACGCACAACACCAAGCTGACAAAATACTATCACAGGATTCTTCTTCTTCTCGCTCATCAACAGTAACAACAACGACTAGAATAGATTGGTCAAAGGTACCTCCCCTCCCTCCCCTTACTCACTCCAAGCTCCAAAGCTAACTACCTCCCTACTCCCCTAGCCATCAACCTCTCAAATCCCCTATTCACCTCCGACTCGCTTCACTCCCTCTCAATCCTACTCGACCTCAACCTCCTCCGCCTCTCCCCCAGTACCTCTCCCGCCTCCTTCACTCGAAGAACTCCTCCACTCGACACCTCGTCCACCCCTCCCAATCCTCCTTCGCTCCCTCTCCTCATCCCTCCCCACCCTCTCTCGTCAAACCTTTGACCAACTCTTCCTCTACCTCTCTTCTCCCTCTCCAAACTCGTCCTCCTCTACCAAATACTTGAGGGAAGCTAAAAAGTTGATTGAAGAAAAGAGAGGTTGGAGGTTGGATCAAACACAATTGAGGTTACTCCTCAAGTTGACTTGTTTGAGAGAGAAACAAGGTCGATTAAAACAGATTCTACTTCGAGCACAAGTAGGCGGCAAGGAAGCTCAAGGAGAAAGAGAAAGAAGGGTTTGGGCACAAAGGAAACGACAGAACCTCACAGACGACTTCTTCACTGAGTACCTCGAGCACGTTCAAACACCCTCGAAACGCTCACTCAAGGAGCAGAAGAAGGATAGGGACGAGATTGAGGACGTGTTGGAATTGTATGCGAAATGTGCGGCATTGAGACCGAGTTCGACGACGAGGGATCAGGATGGACAAGCTTTGAAAGCGTTTGAATTGGCATTGGATTACTCCTCGAAGCGGATGAAAGGGGACGAGCTTGATGTGGTGGATGATGATTTGGCGCGAGTGGTGGGGAGGTTCTTGTCGAGTCAGGAGGAAGAACGAAAGAAGAAGGGATTCGAGGTGCTGAGGAAAATGGCCGAGAACAAGAAAGGGCTCACGACGAGGGTCATGAGGAGTGTCGTCGGGGAGTATTATGAGCGATTGCGAGGGAACATGGTTGTGGATCGAGAGGAGGGAGAGAGGGAGAGGGGACTCGTACATTTTCGAGATCGAGGGGAGGAGGAGGATCGAATCGCTAGGAGAGGAGAAGCGGATGAATATTCGCATGCTCGACAAGTACTCGATCAAGTTTGCAGCAGCACGACTACGAGGTCTTCGACTTTGCGATTAGATGAACTGTTACGAATCCGATTGGAACGAGTTGATCGATTGGAGGAACTCGACAAGAGACCCAAGGAAGCATTCTTGAAATGGTTGGGATTGAGAGACGAGGCCGGAAGGGAAGAGGTAGAAGTCGCGTTGAGGGTTTGGGAAGCTGGAGTTGGGAAAGGAGAGGATGGGGAGGAATCGATAGGGAGGAGTTATAGGAAAGTTGGGGAGGAATTGGTGTTGAAGGCTTGTAGGATCGGGAAACAGCAGGAGAACCTTACGGACGAAGGAGCCGGACAAAATCGACTCGAAACTCCTGCGCCTTTGATCGAAGATGCCGTCAATCTCGCAATTCGATACTTTCCCCTCCAAGTCCTCACTCATCACTCTACACCACTCCTCACTGCCCTCACCGTCGACTCTCGCTCCCCCGACCTCGCTTGCTATCTGTTCGACATTCTCAATTCTCCTCCATCCGATTTCAAGTTTGCCCGATTCCAATGGTCCGCTACACTCCTCGTTCCTTTCACTCGACTATTCTTCTCCTCTCATCGCTACGAACTCGATCCATCCCTCCCAATCCGACTCTACCTCTCATGGACTTCATCCGGTCTGACTTTTCCCGCTGGATTATGGGACCCCTTCTGGCGCACTTTGGGTCATGGTGGATCGATCGAAGATATTGAACGAGTCTTACAAGATTGGGAAGAGACCGGGAGGGGTGAAGCGGCGAGTCGGATCGTTAGGCAAGTGTTGAAGGGTTCGGTTGATTCAGCCAACATTCAGAGGTGTCTCGAATTGTTCGATTACTTTCGATCTCGTTACACTTCATCACTCGATTCGACCCCGATACCCTTGAGACGGGTTCACCTTCATCCCCTGGTCATCCCCCTCGATAGCTACAATTCTTTGTTCAATCTCCTCGCTCACTCGAAGACAGATCATCGTTCGAATCTCTCCCGACTTTTCTCCTCCCTCCTCGAAGACGGCCACACCCCTTCTGTTCAAACATACAATTCCTTAATCGCCGCAAACCTCCTTCGACCCAAGTTCAAAGTGAGCGATATCGATAATGCTGGAGTGGTTTACAACAAGATGGTTGAGTACGAATTGAGACCTGATAGGGACACTTTCGGGTTATTGATGAAAGGCTTCAATCGATTAGCTATTGAGGGAGGGAAGAGGGAAGAGAGACAGAGGTTAATTGGGATTGAAGCTAGTTTGAGGACTTTTAAAGCTTCTCTAGCTGGTCTGTCTTCGAGTGTCGATCGAAACAAGAGGAGTGCCAAGGGGAGAGAAGGCGAGTTGACTTTGGCGAGAGGTGGAAGTGTTGGAGAGTTAATGGTGATCTTGGCTGGGGAAGGGAGGTTCGAAGATGCGAAGCAAGTATCGGAGGAATGGTGGAGAGCTCTAGTTGGGATCGAGGAGATTGTTGGGACGAAGAACTTTTGGGAGGGAAGGGAGATCAAAAACGAGTGTACAGAGATGAGGAAAGCTCGAGAACGAGTCGAGGAATTGGAGTGCGGCGAGCGTCAAGGGGAAGAAGTAGCTTAATCTGTACTGTTGTTTTCACCCTCTCGTTCATATAGCAAACCTTGCATCGTATCTTGGAAATCGCAAACATATCATTTCAAGCACAACAGAGGAGCGAACGTGAGTGGATGGGAGGAAAAGAGAAGATTCTATTGATCAAGCGAACTTTCGGATGTCTTCGAGGGTAGGTCCAAGAGGTACGTCGGTTGAAGCGAGATTACACTGAGTGAAGGCTCGTTGCTCGTCGGGCTGCAGAGGGAAGCGCCGTCAATTGTAATTCACGGTCGAAAGATTGAGCGAGCGAACCTGGAAAGCGCCAGTAATCGAGTGCAGAACTCCACGGTTATGGAACAGAGCGAGATCGTTCGGTTTCCAATCGACGACGTACACGAGCTGAAAGTAAGGGAGAATCGAGTCAGCGCCGCTGAATGAGCGAAGAAAGGAAACGCAAGACGCTTACCTCTGGTGCGATACCTGGTCGTTGCATCGAGTAAACGAGGTCTCTTACTTCCTTCAAGTCTGTGAGATGAGCTCCTTCGGGGTAGAGCGTCTCATCTAGTGCCTTTACGCCTTCCGGAAGAGCGTCGACAATCTGTTTCGCCAGAGTCAGATTTCAGTTTCGATTTTCGTATCACAACGAATCAGTCCGGAGAAGCAAGCTTACGAGTTCCTGTATCCCACTTGGATGACACTGTAAATGCAGTTCCCCCGTTCCCGGGTTCTTCCAAACCAGCGGCAAAGTCTTGACCAATCGTTCTTTCCATTCTGGCAATTCATCCAACGGCATCTCTTTCCCTTCACTTTCTAGACCGAGTCCTGTACTACGCGAGGCGGCAGGTCCCATCCATACGTAAGGGTGAGGAGCGTATTTGACTCGGGAACGGATGGCGAGGGATTTGAGAGAAGGGGGCAGGATGTCAAACATGATCTTGCCAGAGACGACTGTCGAGGACGGGATTTGACTCAGAGAGCAGAGGTTATTGACAAGATGAGGAGACAGACGCACAGGCCGTTCCTCCAAGCGGTACTTCTAATTCATCTCCAGTTCCATCATCGTAACGAACGACATTCTTCTTCCCTTGAGGTGCGATCTAGCACGGGACCAATCGCAAAATCAGTACTCTATGCATCAGAGATAGAGTGAAAGTTTGCAAAGCTACCTTTGCGCAAAGAGTCGTTACTTTAGGAGGATCTCTCTCGTACAAGGCGGCATCGAGATGCCACCGATAATACCGGGTGAAACCCTTCTCGCTGTCCTCATCTGGAATCTTGGTCTTGTGAAACGTCTGATGGGATGGATGCTTGAGTTTCGTAGGTGAAGGAAGACCTTGCAAAACGGCAGGGTCGGAAATGAGTCCGTTTCCGATGAGTTGTACTGGCGTTCCAGGAATGTTGCGCAGATCAGGGTGAAGGATCGATTTACTTTCAGGTCGTCCTACTTTACCGTGTCCGTATTCGATTGCCTAGGTGAAGGAAGGAGAATCAGATCCGAGTTTCTCTGAATTTTCGTGCGAGAAACGATGTGAAACTCACCTGAGGATCGAAGCGTTGGGTGAGAGCGTGTTGTCCAGCTGCAGTGAGACTAGCTTGATTTGGGAAGATGATGACAGAATGGCGATAAAGTAGTTGCTCGACCCTAGACGAACGAAATTGTGAGGATCAGCTTCGACGAACTCGATTCAATAATAATCGAGGTCTTCATCTCACGTAGCAAACTCATCATCCGTCAATCTATTGATATCCTTGATCCCTTCGACTATGCAACCGAACTGCTCTTCTCGAACTCGCGAGCCGACTGAATCGGCGTAAGGAATAGGTTTGACGGTGAGGGATGAAGTGGAGGCATATGTGAGTCCAGGCATGGTGAAGTTTGCGAGTGTAGTGAAGTGAAGTGAAGTGAAGGAGAGGAGGAAGGAGGAAGAGAGTGTCGATGAGGGTGGGATGATAAAGGAAACGAAATCCGAAGAAATGCGGCGATAAAACTCCGTCGACTCGTCCGACTCCACATCGCTGTGAAAGCTTGTCCACCCTGACTCATTCCAGTTTGATAAGGTTTCTGCTACCTCTCCCGTTCCCTTTAGCCCGAAGATCCCAACTTTGAGTAGTCGCTAATTCCTCTCAAACGCCTTAACTCTTTACAAACATTCCTGTCTACTCTGCCCATTCCTGTTCCTTCTTTGAGTTGTGTAGCATCAGGCTGATTGTCTCGTTCTATCATTCACAGTCGACATCGAGGGAGAAGAGTTTGATCTGCAGGGGTAACGATTGAAAAGGGAAGGGGAAGAGCAAGAGGGAGGGGACGTTGTTGGTGGTGGTACCTTCATTGTATCAGCTTGAGTTGTTCGTGGTCTGGTAGTCCGACTGAATTGGGATCGATGAACAAGAGCTGTCATCGCCATACTTTGGTTTCGAAATTGGGCTTGACTTCCTTCCCTTTCACCTTTCCGAACTCGATGAGCGATGTCGACTACTACAGGAATAGCACTCGAAGATCTCAGCCCGAATGAACCAGAACGTACTGAAGAAGCAGCTGAATTCACCCCACGTACTCCTCCTTCTTTGGACAAAAAAGCACTATTCTCCTTACTTGCACAACATAGCTCGTCGTAAGCTCACTCTGTCTCTCTAGCTACATATTTTCCACTCACGATGGGAGTTTACAGGAGCTGGGGAGCAAGATGTTTCGAGTTTGCGAGCTAGTTTGTTCATTTCGGTTCTCCTTTTCGCCTCGTACTAGCTCATCTTACGCTGCCTACAGTCTCTTCCTGATCAGTCTCTATCCTAGAACGACTCTCGAACCATCAATCTTCGGGTTCTTCACGACAGGCGCCGCAATCTTATTCGCTGGCACGGTCGGGAGTTTCGTGGATCGATTCGCAAGACTCCAGTTCGTTCGAGGCACGATCGTCGTTCAGAAGGCTACTGTAGCAGCCGCATATGTGCTCTTCTTGATATGCTTCCTCGAAATTGGACCGCAGACGGAAAGGAGGAAACGATTACTCGATGCGTTTTTCGCAATTATCACGATTCTTTCTGCTCTTCTCAATCTCGCAACTGTAAGCGTGACTTCCGACATACTCATATAAAAGGAGCTAAGTTTCCGTCTATCGAGTAGATTGGTATCTCTGTCGCAGTCGAAAGGGATTGGGTGACTTGTATCGCTCAAGGAGATGGAGCGGTCTTGACGAAGCTAAACACGTCAGTTTCGATCTCTATCCTGATTCTTCCCCTCACTCATCTCCCATAGTCTTCTAGATACCTCCGACGAATTGACCTCCTCTCGAAACTCGTGGCTCCGCTATTCGTCTCCCTCCTCACAACTGCCGTTTCCTACACCTTCGCCGCTGCGTTCCTCCTAGGATTCGCCATCGTCTCCCTGTGCTTCGAGTTCATCTGTACGTTCCCATCTCCCCACATCAGCTTGTGGACGTACTGACTCGAACAAAAACCAGGGATCGAAATTGTATATCGGCGTCTCCCAATTCTCGCCGATTCTCCTCGCCTGAAACCCCAGTCGCAATCCGACGAACAACCGACTCACTCTTCACCTACCCGCACACCTCATTCTCTCCTCTCCCGCCTCGACCTCTTCCTCGAAAGATTGAAACTTCGAATTGCGAACGAAGCCAAAGATTGGGTGATTTTTATTCGAGCACCAGTATTCTTCTCTTGCTTATCGATATCTCTCCTCTATCTCACCGTACTCTCGTGAGTACTCCTCCCTCTTTCTTTCCCCCCACCTTGATCACTCCCGCTGATCTCACTTGCATTTGAACATAGTTTCGATGGTTCAATGCTGGCATATTTGAAAGCGCATGATTATTCGGACGGGTTCGTGGCGGGTATGAGAGGGGTTGGAGTCGTCACTGGATTGATGGGAACTGTGTTGATGCCGTTCTTGGAAAAGAGGATTGGGTTGGTCAGAGCTGGAAGTTGGTCAATTTGGGTATGAAGTCCTCTTATCCTCTTCGTCTCTTCTTGAGTGTGTGGGGACTGACTAGATTCGGAGGTGGGGGCTAAGTCCGAAGTGGTCACTCTGGTTCCGGCGTTACTTGCGTTCTTGATTGGAGCTCCGAAGACTGGATCAAAAGGTTTACCTTACAACTCGGCACTCTTGTTCACCGGTAAGCTGCAATTCCCCTTGCTCGTCAGCACGATCCTCACTCTCGTCGATTGGAATTCAGGTATGGCATTGAGTCGAATCGGTTTATGGTCTTTCGATCTCTGTCAACTAAAAGAACTCCAACAAGCTCTCGACGATCATCCCCGAAAGAACACCATGTCAGTTCTTCTCCCTCCCCTCTCTTTCCTCTACTCTCTCTCTCTCTACCATTGACCGTCGTATTGATCCTCTCTTCCGAAAGCTCGAATATAGTATGGCTCTCCAAATCTCTCTACAAAACATGCTAGATCTCATCAAATACGTCGTAACCATAATCTTTAACAAACCCTCCCAATTCAAATGTGCGTCCCCTCTTCCCCTCCTCTCTGCAGAAACGCTGACTTATCGTTGAGAGAGTGAATAGGGGCAGTAGTGATCTCGTTTGCAGCGGTCATTCTTGGAGCGCTATGTTATTTGGTTTACGTTAGGAAGGAGAGAGGTCATTTGTTACATCTCGAATGGACTGAGAGGTTGTTGTTACAAAAGAAACAAAAGTAGAGCTTAGACTTTGGAGATTTGAATCCCGAGATCAAAAGGAATTGTATCACTGAGATGAAAAAAAACTTGTCGTATCACTTTGAAAGACTCTTGGTTACGATTACAGTATAGGGAAGTATTGAGGCCTTTGAAGTGAGAGCGAACTAAACAGAGAGTACAACAGAATGATGAGGCAAAAAAGAGCGCTAGACAACAGGTTTATTCGTTTCACCCGCACCTTCTCCCGCTCCTACTAGACTCCCATCCCCGCTCGCCGTCGGCATACTCGGTGCTGCTGCTGATTGTGGATAGCTACTGACTGAATTCGCATAAGAATTCGGAGAAACTGAATTCGAGATTGGCGAGCTCTGAGCTGAGGGCGTATGATGATAAGGCGGAATCGTTGGAGGGGCTAGTGTCAAGTTTGGAATATAAACTCGTTGTTGCTGTTGTTGTTGGTACTGAGGTTGTTGGAGAGGAGAAGGTGCCTGAGTTTGTGGCTGAGATTGAGGGATTGAGTAGGGTGAGTAACGGGCCTGAGGGGGTGCGGTACGAGAGAGGGAGGGTTTCATTCCGGATGATGTGGGGACCATGGAGGGAGGTGGAAGGTAAGAGTGGGATTGTGGAGGAGGGGAAGCGAGTTCATCGATTGAATTCGTCGAGACGTGATCGAGGTAAGGTGAGAATGAATCTATTCAAAGTCGGATCTCATCAGTCCAGGATAGAGAGACTTGGAAAAGGGAGGAAAGTCGAGACGTACCTCCTTGCCAACTAGTCAATAAAATCGTACCACCTGTAATACTCCTAAAATCCATTTTACCCCTACCCCACCTCCTTGGTCTCGGTGCGCCCAACTCGAGTACTTGAGGCGAGATGAACTGAGTAGCTAGTTTTGGAGGTGCACCAACTAGGGTTGAGGCGGTTCGATTTGTCGGGTTGAACGCTGGGAGAGGAGAAGAGGCGTGGACTGGTGGATGATGATAGTGTACGACGGGTTGAGCGGAGGGTGTAGAAGGTTTGGCGGCAGGAGGGGCATGACTGGTAGGTGAAGCTGAGGAGAACGAACGGGAATGAGCGGTCGAGTCCTGAGAAAGAGAATCAAGGAAGCGTACCAATCAACGATTCAATTCCAGCTCCAGCAACCAGAGTTCTAAGGATATACCCAACGTTGTCAGTCAGACAGTCAGACGCGAGATGAGTTCAAGGAAGGTTCGCGACTGACCCTTTCAAACCTTTTCTCCAAGACTTGCCGGGTCCTGGTTGACCTTCACTCCTCCTCGCCCTTTTCCTCTTCGGTGGACCAGGTTCAGATTCTCCTACACTTTGAGCAGTCGCAGGAATAGGTACTTGAGGTTGGGGAGTCGATGAGGAGGAAGAAGAGGAAGCTTGAGGTTGAAGTCGAGCTGGAGACGAAAGGGGAGGCAGTGAGGGAAGTGGCATTGCTGGGAGTGCATTCGATAGAGGTGTAGAATCGTCCATGGGAGTGTCTGCCATGCTGAGTTGAACGTGGGGGCACTGATTCAAGTGTCGGAACGAGGAGGAGAAGCGGAAGAGTGCAAGCTGGCGGGATTTGACTACGAGCGCGTCTAGTTCGACTAGAAGATGTCCCTGTGTAGCTGTGAGCCTTTGTACGAGTGATCGAGTTGGATTGTGAGTTGTAGGTGATCAAGAATCGATTCACTCGGGTTGACTTGGTTCACTTCACTCCCATCTCACTCGACTTCTCCTAGACCACCAGAGCGGCACTAGATCCACCTTTAGACTCATACTGGCGTTGAAGCAACTCCCGCTAATACATTTGGGAATCTCATCTTGAATTTGGGCGAAAAAAGTTGGAAACTCGCTACACACAAGGTACGTACAATCTAACTAGCCAGGCACTGTAAAGGGAGATAGTGGGCTATCGGTTATCCAAAGGGACGCACGAGCAGCGTATAGAGGGTAGTTGGAGATACTGAATGGGCGAATTGTTTCAACTCGTTGTATCAGAGCAGAGAGCAATACAGACTACACGAAAAGCCCCGCTGACATTGCTTCCTGTCAACAGCTATTCACAGCATGTCGCACTTTGCACGAGCGACTCGGCTCATCGCCCGCTCTTCTTCTTCTTCTTCAACTCCTTCCACCTCTTCCTCAGTCCGATCCTTCTCCACCTCACTCGTATCCTTGAAAGCACCCACATCAGCAACAACGACCGATCCCGAAACTGGTCGAACAAAGCGAATCCTCACTTTCTCAAAGAAGTCAGGTCTCTCAAATTTCAAGACTTACCTCCCTGTCACTCCCTCTTTACGACAACTGCGTCAACCCATCTCTGAACACTTGCACAAAGGAGGTCCTTATCGAGATTTGACGGAAGCGAAGAGAGGAACTGGAGGAAGGAACGATCATGGAAGGATTACTACTCGAGCTCGTGGAGGAGGACACAAACGTAGGATTCGTTTAGTCGATTTCACTCGACGAGAGACGGGACAACAAGAAGTCGTCAGAATCGAGTACGATCCAGGAAGATCAGCACACATCGCTTTGCTCAAGCATCAACAATCGGGAGCGATGAGTTACATCCTCGCACCTACGACTTTGAGGGAAGGTGATTTGGTTCAGTCGTTCAGATCGGGAGTACCAGAGACTTTCCACCTCAAATCCTCCACTTCGACCTCAACCGAATCTTCCCCTCAAGAATACGATCCTGCTTCACCTCAATCCGTCTTCCCTCCCTTACCCGGTTCTTCCGATCCCTCCGATCTCCTCACTCCCCCTTCCCCATCTTCCTTGGCCCCTCAAATCGATCTCGCAGCTCTCCGACAAGCCGCCTTGAAACCCGGAAACTGTCTCCCCCTTCGACTCATCCCTGTCGGAACCCTCGTCCACGCGATCTCTCTCTCCCCTACTGGTCCTGCCGTCTTAGCCAGATCCGCCGGTTCCTCAGCACGAATCATTTCCGCCTCTTCCCCTTCTGGCAAACATGCTCAAGTCCGAATGTCGTCTGGAGAAGTCCGATACATCGCATTGGACTGTGTCGCGAGTGTAGGAGTAGTCAGTAATCAAGATCACCAACATCGTAACTTGGGTAAAGCGGGGAGAATGAGGTGGTTGGGATTCAGACCTCAATCGAGAGGTGTCGCCATGAATGCCAAAGATCATCCTCATGGTGGAGGTCGTGGAAAGAGTAAGGGTAACGTTCATCCCGTTTCATTCTCGAATGTATGTTTTATGCCTCTCTCTGTTCTCTGAGACGAATTGAGCTGATTTGAGAGAGAGGGTGAATAATTCTGTAGGTCGGAGCAAAGGGACAACGTACTCGTTCACCCAAATCCAAGAATGGAAACAAGTTTGTTGTGAAGGAGAGACCAAGAGGTACAGAGAAGAAGGGTCGAAGAGGTTAGATAGGAGGAGGAGAAAAAGGAGGTATCGTCGAGACGATGCAATTAATGGATTGTCACAAACCAAGGCGCAGATTCGAGAGCCCGAAATGAGGACATCAGACTGAGACTTCTTCAGACTGCAGTCGTGCGAGGTATCGATATCGGAAAGTAGACTCGCACGAGAGAGGTTGATAGCCCGTCGAATGCGATTCCTTAATGAAGCGATCGAATACCCCCCGCTTCGACGCCATCACCGGGTTGTGGATGCACCGCAGCCCAGGACTGTGCGATAAACAACAGAGTAGCTCTCAAAGGAGAGAACTGCAAACGGAGCCGTCTTCGCGAGAGCTTGAATTTCAGCTGTTCCTTGACGCCCGCATTCCTTTCCTCCTCTCGAAAGGGGATAGTAGCGGAAACGTCCCTGAGGACGTTGATTTCGACTCGACAAGGGACGACTACTAAGGATCGAAATGATCTTGAAGAAGGATAGAATCACTAGTCAGCAATTGTTCCCAGCGAGTCGAATAAGACGCAGCTCCTCAGCTCACCTTGAAGAAGGATGAGCGAAGATCGCACAGCGATTTCGCGATTGCGAGGAAGCAAGGAAAGCTGTTGCGAAAGGAGAGGTGAGCTAGGAGCGGAAGAGCCACAGTCTAGCGAAGCGAAACTAACCTCGGGACACTCGAGAGGCGTATGTAGTGAGAGCTATTACCGAAGGTTGAAGAGCAGATCTGTAAGATCGAGGAGCGTAGAGTAAGTTTCGCTCGGGTACAGAACCACGCGAGGAAAAGAGACGTACCGAGTGCTAGACTGGTCGTGTAGGAAGACTCGACTCGACTCAAAGACCTGATAGTAGTACTACAGGGAGGAGGAGAAAGAAGAGCTGGATGGGCGTGAGAACGACTCGGAATCCAGGAGCTCAAAATCTCGGACCAGAAGCTCCGCCGCATTCAGCAAAACTGCCTAGCGATCGTGTCCTAGTCTTCGACTGAGAGACAGGGATAGAGACATGCAGGGACTACTGTGCCAACTCCTCGCAAGCTCGTCAAAGGCAAAGTCGATCTGAATCTGTAAGAACCACGGATCTCCTCATATATAGTTGCGTAGAGGTACAAGTGAGGCGCTTTAACCACTAAGCCAAGGGGGCGATGTAAAGGAACGTTCGATGCTTCGCCGTGCCAGCTGAGCAACTATAAAGCAAAGAAAAGGATTCAGGAGAAGGGGAAGTTCAATTTCTGTTACAGCCCGTTCTCAGCACCCACATAGCTCCAGAGACGCTCACAGGTGCCTTATTCATCCCTCGTCGATGCCGAAGGGAGTATTTGGACAGAATCGGACGTTTGTAGAATTCGAAAAATGTCTGTACCCGTATTGTTCTCGGACGGCGATTCAGTCGATGCAACCTGCTCCGGAAGCTTATCCACGTCTAGAGTACAACTAGTCCCTATAGGGAATGCTGGATCGATGGTAGCTGTACTGCAGATGGGTCGACAAAGAGGCCCTTGTCAAAAGTTTGTAGCCACCACACGTCGATGTTTGTCGTTCTGCTCTCCTCACTATCCCAAGCTTGGCAGGAGTGTATAGAGACCTGTCTAACGTAATAGTAGCGTGATAGTCGGTGGCGTTCCAGTCCGGCGTTGACGAGGCTGCAGGGCAAGGAACGCAATCGAGCTGGAGATCGAAAGTTGCAATTCCTGCTTCTCGTTCGCTCAAGCTTGAACCAGAGCTCAGCCAGTCACAAAGCTCTTACGTATGAAGAGTTTCGGGAGCGAGTAAGCGTCAGACAGCGAGTGGAACAGCGATCCTGTTTCATAAAATATGTTTGACGAGTTTCGCAAGCTCGAGGGTGAGTCGAGTGCGAGCCCGATGTCCGGTATCTCGTGCAGAGACCATTTTCGTGACAAGACAAATTCCAGCGGAATCTCACCAACACCGAGAGCAACCACTACGTTACGTTAATATCGACGAGAGAATCGAGTTGGAGGAGTCAGAAAGGTCAAGAAGCGTCAAAAGGAGGACGTTGTAGATTGTGATTATACCGTGATTGTTGGTGCAGAGAACGTAAGAAGGGAAGGATACGATTTAGACGTCAGTACAAGCGAGAGGAAGAACTTATGAGGAAAACGAAGGAGAAGAGAAACGAAAGAAGTCACGAAGCGAGGTCATAGACTGTGGGATCCTCGGTTCGTACGTGTCTTCGAAGGGATGCAATGTCCTAGCGAGCTGCGTTCTCGTCTCGAGAACGAGGAGATGCCAATACAGAATTGTCAAAAAGGACTTTACGAGAATCGAACCTCGCGCAAAATTCGATCTCGCATCTTCGACAGCTTCCTCATCAACTTTGCTTCAATACAACACTCCTCTGCTGCTCACCTCGTGAAGTGGGAGCTCACGCGGTACGCTACAGTATAGTCCTCGATCTCTCATTTGCTCTGACTGACTCCCGTTCGAGTTCAGGATGGTGGGATTATTCGCTCAACCTCAATCGATTCAAGATCCAGAGAGGGAAGCAGTCAAGCAATCAGTCTTCCTGCAGGTGAGCAGACCGATTGCACTCTTACCCTAGCCCTCTCTAGTGCTCACGAGACACCTTTGCAGCTGAAAACTATCACCGTTCCTCTCCTCGATGTTTCCCGCTCTGCAGTCAGCTCTAGCAACACTCGTATCACACTCGAACTACTCGAAAAGCTTCAGAACACACTCGAAGATACTCCTAGCTATGCGTTCTCTCCAGCACTCGCCAACTATTCCTTCTTTCCCCTCTCCTCGCTCCTTCAACCTCGTCTCGATGGAGTCAACAGAGGTGATAGAATCCTCGAAGCGACCATGCAAGCTCTAGGATCTCTCATCAAGCGGTGGAGACAGGCTGGAATGGAGGAGAAGGTGCGGCAAGAGCTGTGGACAATGACTATTCTGAGTCTAGGAGGACCTCTCACTTCGAAGGATTCGGTGAAGGGTAAATCAGTGGACAGAACTGAGGAGTCGAAGCTTGCGATGGTGGAAGTGCTGGAGGAGCTTATAAGGGCAGACTCGATGGCAGAAGAGGAGGCGACGGCAAATCGATCAGACTCGACGACACTCGACGAAGTACCTGTCAAGGCAGAGAAGGACACGGCACCTCCGCGATCTATCCTATTCCATACTCTCACGACTCTCCTCGGTCTCGCAGCCGATCCCACCTCCCTCGTCCAATTACAAGTCGCCTCGATAGCTTCCCTTCGCACCCTGACACTACAATACCTCGCTCCTATCCCCCGTACCGATTCTGGACCTTCGCCACTACTTGCAACTGCACTACCCGGCATGGCTTCGACCCTCTCGCGCATCGCTCTTTCGAAACCCTCGAATTCGAAGACTTCCCTCACAACGCCAAATCGCAAGCAGGCCTCTGCCGTTATCGTCCAATCCCTCGATCTGCTTTCGGAGCTAGTCACCATAGCCGTCAGTGATACTGTCACACTGGGATTACGAACGACCGCCACGAATGATTCGACCAGTATCGTGAATCTCGAACAACTCGCCGAACAAGATCACCATTTGTCCCTTCCACCATCCGACGAAGCCGAACCCCCGGATGTAGACGACGCCACGGCTCCTCCGCCGACAGAAGGAATGACGATTCCGACTCCAGCTTGGCTACGCTTCACGATCACCTCTCTCTCGTCTCTTTTCGTCGCCCTCTCCCCTCTAACTTCCCATCACTCGCCGCAAGTTCGGACAGCCCTCGTCCATCTCCTCTCGGGTGTCCTCCAACGTTGTTCAGCTACCTTTGATACCTACCTCGAAGGACCGATCGAAGGTCTCCTCATCCTCTCGAGCGACAGTTGGAAAGAGGTGTGCGATCCCGCTCGTCAGACTCTCGCCGACCTCCTCTCCTCATCTCCATCGACTGCCGAAGCTACACAAGCACTCCTCTCCTTCGCCAACATCGTTCAACGTCGTCTCGCATCTCTACCCCTCGTCCTCCGGAAACACGACGAAGATGGAATTCGACGTTCCTCGAATGTCGTTCGATCAGCTCTCGACGCTCTTCCGGTTGCTCAACCTCTCGAGTCATTGATCGCGAACATGTCAAGATGGAGTTGGAATGTCACGAGTGCGATCGAATTGGAGAGAGTAGTAGGGACGAACGCAGGAACGGGAATGGGAATGAGTCTTGCATGGATCGACGAGGGAAGACATCAATCGGAGGAGACCTTTCAGCAATTTCCTCGGATTCGACTTCGAAATGTTCACGAAGATTCGACACTCGATTCGCTCGAAAACCTTTGGTTCGCCTTCGGAGCGGCGGCGGCGAAGTCGAAACAGGAGGACAAGCTCGTCGACTACTTCCTCGGGATGACTCTCGGACCCAGACGAGGAGAGTCAGCTGGTGTCACTTCGTTATGGATACTCGATGGGGTCATGAGAGGGATTCAATCGGTGTCGATGGACAAAAGGAGAAAGAAGATATTGAAAGGTGTCGTCAAGGCGGTGATTACTCTGTTGAGCGAGCTCGAGGGAAACGTCGACAACGTTGAACCGACATCCGGCGAACAAGACTCACGACCTCAACATCGTGATTCGGGTTCAACGCTCAACGACGTTGATGGAATTCCGCTGATTCAACACAACAAAGGAGTCACTTCGCTACCTTCTCTCAACGAATACAAACCTGTCGTAGCAAAATCAACTCCAGCTCTCGATCGTGCATCTCACCACATACTACTCGTGTCCCTATCCCTTCGTCTTCTCGCCACCCTTTCGACCGGTCTCGAATCCTCTTTCCAGCCATTCCTCCTCCCTTCCCTCTACCATATCCTCGCAAATACCTCATCAGCAGCTCACCCTTTCCTTCGACTTCATGCACAAATTACTCTCGCCATCGTCGCCGAGTCAACCTCGTTCACCTCGACGCAAGACCTGGTTCTCGCAAACGTCGACTACATCGTCAATTCGGTTTCGCAACGCCTCTCTGTCACTCGACTCGACACCTCCGCCCCTCTAGTCCTCGTCGAGATGATTCGACTCGTCGGTCAACCAATCGTTCCCATCGTCCAAGATCTCGTCGACGATGTCTTCGAAGCTCTCGACGACTTTCATGGTTATGAGGAAGTTACTGTCGGACTTTGGGCGGTACTCGACGCTTTACTCAAGGTGATGGAGGAGGATCTCCCTCCGATTATCGACCACCTCGAGGGCAAGGAAAGCGGTGTCGAGTCGACCTTCGATTCGTTCGCGACGTGGTTCGGCAATCGAAAAAAGGAGGAGGAGGAAGTCCATGAGGACCTCGCAAACCCCCAAAAACCTTTCAAGAGTAACGACGATCGTGACAACGAGAAGGATGGACCTACCGAGTTTCCAGAATCCAAGGAAGTCGCACCGACTCGTTCTCAAGCTGTCACTTCGCAAATCCTGTCAAAATCACTTTACTTCCTCTCCCACCCATCTCCATTCCTACGTGCTCGTGTCCTCTCCCTTCTCGCCTCTGCCGTTCCTCTCCTCGCTCAACCTTCACTCGACTCGAAGACCCCCGAAACTCGATCGGCCGACCTACTCCCGATCATTCATCGAGCATGGCCTTTCATCCTTAATCGATTAGCGGATTCGGAACTGTCGGTCGTTTGCGAAGCTACAAGTCTCATCGAATCGCTCGCTTCTCATGTCGGAGAGTTCATGTCTCGTCGAATCTTGGAGGACGTCTGGCCTCGATTTCGTAAACTTCTTGCCGAGCAGGAGTTGAAGGATCTCGACTCAGCTCTCGCCGGATCAACACGCTACTCCACGTCTCATCGACTGTATCGCTCAATTCTTCGAACGCTACTCAAGGTCGTTGAAAGTACGCCGCTCAAGGAGGACGTCGTTTGGGAACAAAGTAATCTGCTCCGCGGCTTTCTCGCAACTTCGATCGATTCCGAACTTCGAAACTACGCTCTTCAGATATACAAACTACTGGGTGAAGTGAACAGAGATGCGGTTTGGCTAGTACTGGCGGGAAGTTTGGGAAGTTTCGAAGGTCTTCCAAAGTTTCTCGAGATGAGCAAGGTCGATTTCAATAGCAGCGTTGTAGATCTGTTGGAACGATTGTGAATGTTCTCTTGATGAAACGCACTCAGAGGCTCTGCACTTAGAGGGTTCTCGAGAGAAAGGTTTCGATATTGATCCGTCGAGAAGGAGAACGAGTCGGCAGCAGCTGCAGCTGCTGGAGGAGAAGGGGAAGGTAGCCTCCGTGAACTAGATGCTCTGGGCATCTATATCAGAGCGAGTCGAGGTGAAGTTTAGAGATGAAGTCGCGTTCGTTTCGACTTGGTGGTGAGAGAAAACGAAATCGTCGCAAGAGACTTTTCAACTTTCTTCCGCTTTTCGTTCAAAGCGAACTCTACAAAGTTCATAGCAGTGAGTGATAGTCGACGACAGCAAGCAAGGGAAGCAGCAAAAAGGAACGGAAGCCCGAAAGCCTCCGTTCCCGTCCTAAAGATTGCGTCTCTCTGCAGCCCAGTGGACCACAGGCGACAGCAGCCCGCCGTAGGTCTAGAGTCGCCGTGCAATGCGGAGCGCCACTGAAGGATTCAGGTATTCTTGAGACCCAAACCGGAAGACCAGGTAAGTATGACGGAACTGAACGAAAATGTCGTCTGATGCAACCTACTAAATTTTAGCATGCGAGCGTCTTGTGGTCATTTTGAGCTGTCTCGATGCACTCCTGTCGAGCTGGGGATGGTGAGGAGAGACGAACGAGGAACGTCGGGTTGTTCTGAAAGCAAGGGGTCAAAGATGAAAATCGACAGAAGTGTTGACTTACGAGTCGAAAAGGCGTCGATTCGAGGCGACGAGTTATTCGTTGACGCTTGATACTTGATCTAGCGAGAAGAGAGCTCGCGAAATAGGTGTTCCAGGATGCTCAGACCGGCTCTCGCAATCCGCTTTCTGGAGGAGCGCGAAGGCGAAGCACGAGCGGCTCGAAGCGAAAATTTGAAACGAAAAATCGGGCGTGATCTGCGCGATTCATTCCCAACTCGAGCAGTCTCGGTCATCGAGACGGAGCTCTGAGTAATACTATGAAGACGAGAGCAATGCGGTAAATCGGAGGAATGAGTCGAGCAGTAAAACCGTCAAACGCCTCAAATGATGTCCTTTCAATCAGAACCTGCCAATTAGTCTTCGTTGTAGGAGTATCATATGTAGCTAGTCGATCAGATATTGACGCTTGTTCGACACGGACTAGAGGTGGTGAGCACAAACGAGCATTTTGAATCACGGTTATAGAGTGTTTCAGAGGGAAGTTGAGCTGCCTGCTCAGACCTGGGTACGGATATAGTGAGGCTACGATCGCAGACCTGATTTCGCGGAAGTTTGATCGTCGAGTGTCGTTCGAGCGCCATTTCGTTCGACGACACAGACGTCGCACTTGCAAATTCCGACTTCCTGAATTGCAACAAAACTCGATTCGTCGCTATATCGCGGGCCTCTTCCAACTCAAACAGCAGCACTGAACGAGCTCGAGCTTGACCATCGAGAAGTGCGTTCGTCGAAAGCGAAACCGGAACGATTCGATTGGGAAGTCGGAAGTTTCAATCTCGAGACTGTCACTTGCTCTCCGACCTTGTTTTGAGGATGGAACGACGCCGAGCAGTGTCTAATCAGCTCCAGTCGATCACAGAAGCTCAGCAACGAGTTCGAATCGCAAGCGTCTATTTCTGTCTTTGCATAATTTTGTCAGCTTCTCGTATTAGCTTCTCTCGGTGATAGCGAGCTGTGGAGACTCTCCATTCGACGACTTACGTATCACAGCGAGAAGAGCGAGCGCGAGACCGAAGTAATGGATCGTGCGCGCTGCATTCAACATTTGGTTCACAGACCGCAACTTTCCGAATCAAAGTCGGCAGGGAAGCAATTTCGCTCATCCTTTCGTCTTCTTCCAATAAGCCACCTCTCGAGAAGACCGTCGAAAACTCAGACTTTTTAACCTGGTTTACCCTTTCCGCCCTTTCCGCCCTTTTCTTGGTCAAGTTCTGGTATTTCGACGTCGAGCCGCACAGCGATAGGGTCGATGTAGTTTCAACTCTGAAATGTGGTAGGCGAGCAGCCAGAAGATTGCCGAGAGCTCGAAGTCGTAAAGGCTTTCGAAAGAAGAGAGTTCGGCTACAGACCTTGCTCTGATCTCGTCAGAACCCTACCTCGCTGTCGCGACTGTCGTAGCCGATTATAGATTGTGAACGTAGACCTTTGGTGATAGCAGCTTGTCAGCGCGAGCGAACGCAGTGTCAGACATCTGCGAGAACTCGTTTGACGTTCCTCTTCCGCCCGTTACTTCTTAGCCTAATTCTCTAGCTCTCAGTTGCTCATAGATTGGATTAAGGAGCCGTCGAGGGGAATCAAGGAGCTCAGATAGCGGACTCGCTTGCACTAGTTCTTCGCAACCAAGTCGAAATCTCCATTTTTGATCTCTCGATTCCATCAAATCACGGGTTGTCGCTGTATGGTGGGTATCGTGCGAGTCCGCTAGACATGTCGACCAAGTTTGAGCGGGATTGTTGAAGCGAACAAATCCTTGCCGTAGAATTCCAGATTCCGACTCTTCCTTTCGACCTTTTCATCCTCATTGCTGTATCACAGCTTCGTCATCGATACGTCAGCAGCAATATAGCGACATCACGACAGCTCCCTGACCGCAACAGCTCATCAAAAGTCGGAAGGGTCTGTTGCCGAGTGCTTTGAGGCAACTTTGAGGTTGTTCGAGAGGCTGCAACTTTTCGGAGATTCGATTGACGCCTTGCTGAGCACGACAGATAGATACCGATGAGGTGAGAGCGGTCAAATGAGAGCGGACGCCTGTCCAGAAGCCAAAAAAGTCGACTGCAAGCTTTCGAGAAGTTTCGAATCTTTCCCATACCTCTCGCCTGTAGCAGCAGGCCAGGGGAGCAAAAGGTTAAGCCCCCTCGCGGATTCGAACCACGGATCTCCTCATATATAGTTGCGTAGAGGTACAAGTGAGGCGCTTTAACCACTAAGCCAAGGGGGCGATGTAAAGGAACGTTCGATGCTTCGCCGTGCCAGCTGAGCAACTATAAAGCAAAGAAAAGGATTCAGGAGAAGGGGAAGTTCAATTTCTGTTACAGCCCGTTCTCAGCACCCACATAGCTCCAGAGACGCTCACAGGTGCCTTATTCATCCCTCGTCGATGCCGAAGGGAGTATTTGGACAGAATCGGACGTTTGTAGAATTCGAAAAATGTCTGTACCCGTATTGTTCTCGGACGGCGATTCAGTCGATGCAACCTGCTCCGGAAGCTTATCCACGTCTAGAGTACAACTAGTCCCTATAGGGAATGCTGGATCGATGGTAGCTGTACTGCAGATGGGTCGACAAAGAGGCCCTCGTTAAAAACAAGGTAATCCAGCTCGAGCGCGCAACGAAAGTTCCTCAAGGCTTCTGTACATAGCTCTAGCATCTCTAGCATAAATAATCAGTAAAGTAAGTCAAGTCCAAAACAACGACTCGGTCCAGGGCGCCAATTGAAATCGAGATGCGAAAAGAAATATCGCAC
Organism: Sporobolomyces roseus; assembly: GCA_016617785.1. Classification (NCBI taxonomy): domain Eukaryota; kingdom Fungi; phylum Basidiomycota; class Microbotryomycetes; order Sporidiobolales; family Sporidiobolaceae; genus Sporobolomyces; species Sporobolomyces roseus. The sequence goes on from JADILM010000001.1 coordinate 1,823,187, forward strand.
TCGAAGGCACTCTCTCAAGCCCGACCTGCGTACACTCTCCCAGCGGCACACATACTGGGAATTTATATTGGCGCTGTAGCTAGCGACTTAGCCGCTCGTGCTTCGCCTTCGCGCTCCTCCAGAAAGCGGATTGCGAGAGCCGGTCTGAGCATCCTGGAACACCTATTTCGCGAGCTCTCTTCTCGCTAGATCAAGTATCAAGCGTCAACGAATAACTCGTCGCCTCGAATCGACGCCTTTTCGACTCGTAAGTCAACACTTCTGTCGATTTTCATCTTTGACCCCTTGCTTTCAGAACAACCCGACGTTCCTCGTTCGTCTCTCCTCACCATCCCCAGCTCGACAGGAGTGCATCGAGACAGCTCAAAATGACCACAAGACGCTCGCATGCTAAAATTTAGTAGGTTGCATCAGACGACATTTTCGTTCAGTTCCGTCATACTTACCTGGTCTTCCGGTTTGGGTCTCAAGAATACCTGAATCCTTCAGTGGCGCTCCGCATTGCACGGCGACTCTAGACCTACGGCGGGCTGCTGTCGCCTGTGGTCCACTGGGCTGCAGAGAGACGCAATCTTTAGGACGGGAACGGAGGCTTTCGGGCTTCCGTTCCTTTTTGCTGCTTCCCTTGCTTGCTGTCGTCGACTATCACTCACTGCTATGAACTTTGTAGAGTTCGCTTTGAACGAAAAGCGGAAGAAAGTTGAAAAGTCTCTTGCGACGATTTCGTTTTCTCTCACCACCAAGTCGAAACGAACGCGACTTCATCTCTAAACTTCACCTCGACTCGCTCTGATATAGATGCCCAGAGCATCTAGTTCACGGAGGCTACCTTCCCCTTCTCCTCCCATAGCTGCCAACGCTGCAGCCGACTCGTTCTCTTTCTCGGCGGATCAACATCCAACAACATCTCGCAGATTACACCACAAGAAGCCAAATCTTTTCACTGGTGACCTCAGTCATGAACAAGTAGAGAACCTACGGCGGCAGTCAAGCCTCAGCACACTCTCGCTCTCTCCCAGGAGACCTTCATTCGCCAACTCTGGTTCAACCGCAACAACAAGACCACGAAGAGGCACAGGACTCGGCTACACGATGCAAGCGGACGAGACTAGCTATATGGCAGAAGAAGAAGATGAGGAGGTAGTGCCGTGGACCATGGTAGATCGAATGAGGAATTGGAGGAATGATGCTATGACTCAACATCTGTACGAATCAGCGAAGTTCTGGGGCGGCAAGGTGCTAGGATTGACAGGTAAGCCCATCCCGGTATTCACAGGATTCGATAGTACGCGAAACTGAACTTTTCACTCGTTTCTCTCTCACCAGACAATCCCGACGATGCGTTCTGGCTAGCCCAGATCCACTTCCTCACGAGTCAATATGCTCAAGCCGAACGTATCCTCACAGCTCTTCGCCCAATCCCCGCTTCAACGCCCTCAACTTCATCCGCCGCATCCGCAACTCGTCTTACCGATTCGAGTTTGGCCTGCCGATATCTCGCAGCGCAATGTCAAGTGAGGTTGGGAAAGTGGGAAGAAGCTTTAGATATGGTCGGTCGACGAGGTGGAATACTGGCAGAGGCGGAGAGTTCGAAAGGTGACGGTGGAATCAAGGTTTGTCGATCTCTCTCTACTTTTCCATTAGTCGAGGCGAAACGACTGATGTCTGTCCTCCGCTCAAAGCTCACAGCATCGGCAGCGCATCTTCGAGGTCTCATTCATATGCATCTCAAAGCGACGGATCTCGCAAAGGAGGCATTCATGGAAGCTCTCGCTCGTGATGTCAAATGTTTCGAGAGCTTCGAGATGCTTGTCGGAAGTGAGATGATGTCGAGCGAAGAGGGTACGCTACTGGTTTCGCCCGTGTTCACTGCAACTCGAACCTGATCGAACGTTGTCGAGATGAACAGAATGGGATTTCATCCAAGGCCTTCCATATCACTCTCAAGCCGAAGAAGATGCAGAGTTCATTCGTATGATGTACACTGTGCGTTTGAAGAAAGTGCGTCGGCTTCAAGTTCTCGTTTTTGCATTTCGACCCCGTGAAGCTGACCTCTCTCGCCGATTTAGCTCGCTCACAATCGAGACATCGCCGTCGCTCGAAGACGGCTGACGGAAGATTACGCTCTCGGAGAAGACCCCGATGTGCTGTTCAGTTTGGCGGACGAGCTGTACAGCGGGATGCGATACGGAGAATGTCTGAAAGTCACGACAAGGTACGTTTCGGTTACAGCTCAGCTTGCTATTGCTTCTCCAACTCACTCTCATCTCGTCTACCCAGAATACTCGATCTTCATCCTGCTCATCGACCAACTCTACCTGTTCACCTTTCCTGCATGCAACAACTCCCAAATATGCGATCTCGACTATTCCTCCTCGCGCACGAACTGGTCGAGAACGAGCCCGACGATGCCATCAGTTGGTATGCTGTCGGGCTCTGGTACTTTGCTGGAAAGCGGTGGGAAGAGTCTCGACGGTTCTTCGGGTGCGTTTTATCATTTCTCACTCGTTCTCGCACACTTCGTCTCATTCAAATCTCTCGACTTATACTCAATAACAGAAAATCTGTGCTCATCGACCCGAGATTTGGACCAGCGTGGCTAGCTTACGCTCATTCTTTCGCCTTCGAGGGCGAACACGATCAAGCTATTACTGCCTATTCGACGGCACATCGACATCTCTCCGGCTCTCACCTCCCCCTCTTATTCATCGGAATGCAACATCTTGGTCTCAGCAACGTCCTCCTCGCCGAAGAATACCTTCTCGCGGCGAAAGAGCTCTGCAAGGAGGATCCTCTCGTGCTGAACGAGCTTGGAGTTGTCTGTGTTCACAACGAAGAGTAAGCCCAGCGTTACTGTCACAGGGTACTTGAATATCGGCTGACGGCTTTATCTCGATTCTGCAGATACGAACGAGCTATACAATTCTTCAACGAGGCACTCGTTCTCGCTCGAAACGTTCAAAGCTCGCAAGCTGCATGGTCGACAACACATCTCAACCTTGGACATGCTTATCGGAAACTACAGTAAGTTCTCTGACCATTTGATCAGATTCGATTAGCGCCGAATGTTGATTTCGACGAATCGCTTGTACAGTCGATTTTCCGAAGCTCAAGCTGCCTACCGCAAGGTGATCGACCTTGATTCACGAGCTGCATCTGCCTATAGTGCTCTTGGAATCGTTGAGCATCAACGCGGAAACTTCCAAGATGCAATCGCTCGTTACCACGAGGTGAGTCTCGCAGACATCGGATCGGAAATTGAGTCAAAACTGACCTCGACGTATCACTATCTAGGCTCTTGCATTATCTCCTGGAGACCCTGTCACTTGCGATCTACTCAAGCTTGTCCTCGACGACGTTTCGACCCAAATCACCGCACAAGTTTTCCCTTTCCCCGGCCTACCACCTCGAGTTATCGACGATCTCGATCGTCAAGTTGCTGAACTCGACGCAGACATCCTCTCTGGTGCTGATCCGACGGCGGAAACAGCTCGGAAGTCTGACCAAGTTGGCGATGTTACGAACAACGGAATCGAGGAGGAGGTGGAGAACACGATGGCTATGCAAACTAGGAGTGAGGAAGGGATCGAGATGAGCTTAGAAGAGGAAGGAGATGGCAGTGAAGGAGAGACGATGGACATGACTGGCGAATAGCCCGAGCAAATCGAACCTCGTACATTTCTCGTACATCTCGAAATTTTGCGAAAATCGTGTTGACGAACAGCTGCCTCTCGTTCGATCGTTTCCTCTTCATACTTGCTATCGTGTCGTTCTCGTCGACGAAGAGACATGTTTCGACCCATGGTGAGAAAAATATTGGGCACGCCGACCAACGCAAACATCCGAAATTTCTAGCAAATTGCCCGAGCCCTCTGCCCATCCACCTCGCTTACCTTACAACGCTCTACCAATCTAATTCTACAACTCGGCTCCACACTCACTAGACGCTCGCAAGGTCACGCCAAGACGAACACCTCTCCCTTGATCTCTCTCTCAGTTCCTCAACCCAAACCTCGTCGTTCCCCGCTCCTCTACATCCTTGTATGCCACTACGATAAGACAGACACCCTTTCCTCGATAGTCTCTGTGTATGGCCTTCCTTCGTAAATGGGGCACTTCAGCTGCAGGCAATCCAGCAGTTAATCCTTCCTCATCGAACGGGATTGGTGGAGCTGGTAGTATCGGAACAGGAGGCAAGGATGGAGCACCTATAGAATGGCATAATGAGACTCCAGGAGAGCGTTATTTCGGTATGGAGAACGTGAGTCTTTTCCTCCCATCGGTATTTCGGGACGTGGTTTCCCTTCGTCTCTCCCTGTTGCACGAGAACGAGGACTGCCGGTCTCTCGAGTACAACGTACTGACAAGCTCTCTCGGGTGGAACCCCTTTCACAGTTTGGCAACACCTGGTGCGTTCAAATTCTCCCCACTCACTATACTTTTCGGCACTCAACGAAAGAGAGCTGATCGCTTCGAATCTCGATCGAAATCACAGTTACGCAAACTCGGTCCTTCAGTCTCTCTACTTTGCTCGACCATTTCGACAACTCGTAGAATCATATCGGCCTTACACTCCTTCCTCCGCTCCCCTTCCCTCATCCCCCCATCCTCAACCGATACCTGCGCCAACTTCACCTCTCCCTACGAATCCATCTCTAGCAAGCAGTCCACCTTCATCATCAGCTTCTTCTCAGAACGGCACTTCACGAGCAGTTCCGCCAACGAAGCCAGTCGCAGGAGGAGGGAGAGGTGGAATCTTCTCTCGCCAACGACAAGGGTCAACTTCAACATCGACGAGTGACGCCTCCTCAGCAGCTCCTGCAGCGTCGTCCCCTCCCTTCGGCCCACCGCTCACTCACACCCTCACCAATTCTTCTTTCACCGGTGTCGGGGCACCTGTCTTACAGAACGGAGCGATAGCTCGCGAAGTCACGAATGCCGAATCGACCCTCCTGACGGCTCTACGAGATCTGTTTGCGGCCATCTCAGCTCAACCGAAATCGATCGGAACAGTCGCTCCTCAAGCTTTCATCAATCAACTCAAACGAGACAACGAGTTCTTCCGAAGTACCTTGCATCAAGATGCTCACGAGTTCCTCAACTTCTTGGTCAACGCATTAGCCGAGATTCTGGAGAAGGAAGAGAAGCGAAGAGCGGAAGAAGAAGGGAGAGCTCCGAGTGAGTCAATTTTCTCTCCTCCAGCTTTCCGTCGAGGTACTGATCTTAATCAATATTCACTCAGGTGTTGTTGGGACTGGATTCGGAGAACATGTCAAGACTTGGGTGCATTCGCTGTTTGAGGGCATTCTCACAAACGAAACTCGATGCTTGACTTGCGAAACCGTGTGTTCTCGCTCTCCATCCCCTTCTCAATCGGTATCTGACCCTTTTCTCGACAGGTTACATCACGAGATGAAGCCTTTCTCGACCTCTCAATCGATATCGAGCAGAACTCGTCCGTAACATCTTGCCTTCGACAATTCAGCGCGAGCGAGATGCTTTGTCAACGGAACAAGTTCTCGTGTGACAAGTGCTGTGGTCTGCAGGAGGCGGAAAAGAGGTGAGTTCACGATCATTACGCTTCAGACGAGAACCGATACTCAGCCAGAAACGTTTTTTCCCCTTCAGAATGAAAGTCAAGAAACTTCCAAATCTTCTCGCCCTGCATCTCAAGCGCTTCAAGTATGAAGAATCTTTACAACGACATGTCAAGCTCACCTATCGAGTCGTATTCCCTTTCGAACTTCGCTTATTCAACACGGCAGACGATATCTCGAATCCCGATCGACTTTATGAACTATGGGCTATTGTCGTGCATATCGGAATGTAAGGCAATCCCCCTATCCGCTGTTTTTGATGACAATCTGACGCTAGACGCTTCTTTCGCAGCGGACCAACTCATGGGCACTACATTACAATCGTCAAATCAGGAGCGAAATGGATCGTTTTCGACGACAACAACGTTTATCCTATCGAGCAATCCGAGATTTGTCGATACTTTGGCGACACTCCAGGTCAAGGATCAGCTTACTGCTTGTTTTACCAAGCTGTCGATATCGATTCGCCATTCTCGGGTCTACCGCCTCATGCGACTGAAGGGCTTCGACCGAGAGCGACCACTACGAGTTCAGCATCGACAGGAGGTATTACTGGAGTGTCGAATGGATCGAAAGCTCACGAAGATGCTCCCCCAATTCCTCCTCTCCCTCCCGCTTCAATCGACGCCAACCTATCTTCACCGCCCGAACCTATTCCAGATCCCTCTACACCAACCTCTTCCATTCCCGCTGCTCTCGTCGACCCAACAAAAGCGCTCGCATCACCGATGCCTCGACCTTCAAACCTGCCACCCTTGCAAACGGGCTCGACTGAATCCCCTTCTTCTCTCGGGAACGGTCTACCTCCTCCCTCCCCGATCAAGCAACAACGGAAACCGAGTCTCGTATCGTTATCAGGAAGTTCAGCTGCAGGAGACAAGGATAACGAGAAGAATGGATGGTCACTCAAAGGAAGATTTACGAGAACGAAATCGCAAGTCACGCCGTCTCGATCTGCGAGCGGGTCTGCGGGAACACCCAATTCGACGACGATTCCTCTCGAGCCCGTCTCGGACGCATTGAGCCGCAATGGATCGATCGAAAAGGTCGCTCCCACTTCTTCCGCCTCACAAGATCCTCCACTCGCCGATCGCCTCACAGCTTCGCCAAACGCATCTCCAGCATCTCGATCGACTGGGTTGCCCGCTTTCGCTTCTCCGGCAAGAACTAACTCGACACTACCGAACGAGGATGATCGGGACTCGACAGCTGCTCCTCCCGCTACTCACTCTCCGTCTCAGCCTTTCGACGAAAATCGAAGACTGTCACGACTATCGATGAACCAAGACGTCCTGTCAGCATCGACGAGCAGTTCGGTAGCCCCTTCTCCTCTGCTCTCGGTACCTCCTCCTCCTCCTGTTCTTTCCCCTTCCCCTCCTTCGACCGGTGCACTCGCCGCGACCCGGAATCTCTTCTCCCGCAACAAACCTCGTCCGCAATCATCTCATGGCCGACTCGGTCTACTGTCTTCCTCTCCCTCAGTTGGCACTGGACTCGGTTTATCGTCCGATTCTCATCACCCTGGTGCATCCGATCACACCTCCTCTTCCTCGTCGCAACCTTCGAACCTCGGTGCTTCCCTCAACAAACGTCCTTCGACTGCCTCTCCCGTCGTCCAATCTACAGGGACCTTCACTTCGGCTCCTCGATCTGCCTCAGCCACGAATGGCGTACCCTTATCGAACTCTACGAACCCGTTCAACGATCCCTCGACAAACTCGTCAAGCTCTTCCTCGACCGACTACTCTGCTCCTCGACATGCCGCGCCTGCCGCTTCACCTCCTCTATCGAAGAAAGAAGCAGAGAAAAAGATGAAGGAGGAAAAGAAAGCGAGGGAACAGGAGATGAAGCTCAGAGAGAAGCAGCAGAAAGAGCAGATGAAGCTGGCAAAGGAGGAAGCGAAACGGCAGGAGAAGTTGCGGAGGAAGATGAGCATAAAATAGACGAGAACATTTTCGCTCTTCTTGGTCGACCTTCAACTTCGATCCTATTCTATTTATGTCCTCCTGCACCCTCTCCACGGAGACTGTATATCCCTTATGTGTTCCGATCGATCTGTTCACCCACCTCTTGACCTTTGTATCGTATCATACTCCTTGCAACTCTTATCGTTTCCCCTTACTCTGGTCCAGGTTGAACGGATTCACTCCTCGCAGTGAGACGGACTCGCTCAGTCGCTGTCGGGGCAGCAGCGGGATGATCTCGAGTCGCGAACGTTTCGCTCCGATTCGTCCAAATTTGCGAAATATTAATTCGGAGAGAAACGGAGTCGATTGAGAGGTTGATCCCGCGGCAGAAGACTCTATTCGACGTTGTATACGTCTGACGAGTCGATAGAACGTCAAGGAGTGTAGATCGGAATAGATCAAGCCTATCAAACTTTATCGATTTCGTTTTGAGAGAGAGGTCCGTCTCTCCCGCTGAGAGAGTCTCTCCCTTTTCCTCCAACACTTCACTTCACCAAAACCGTATGTCCAGCTCGCTATCGAATACTGTAGCTTCATCAAGCTAATCATTGCTACCGCCTTTCGCTCCCATTCCCTTCTCGCTCTTCCTGACTCACCTTCGAATTTCTACTCCCAACGTTTCATCTCGTTCAACAACCTACAGAACATGTCCATTTCAAAGATCCACGCTCGCCAAGTAAGTCTATACTCTTATCCTATCACCTCTGAATGAGCAGAAGTTACTCTCCTGTATTCGCTCAAATCAGCGAACTCTAGTCAACCAGAATTAACCTCACCTTGTTCAACAGATCTGGGATTCCCGAGGAAACCCCACTGTTGAGGGTGAGTCACATACATATTTTTTGGCCCTTGCAAATGATCGCTGACCTTTCCTCTGTTGATAGTCGACGTTGTTACCGAGAAGGGTGAATTTCCACTTCATCGACCTTTGCCAACAAGAGTTCAAATATTGATTTCGATTGGATTCTATAGGTCTCTTCCGTGCTGCTGTCCCCTCCGGTGCTTCCACTGGTATCCACGAGGCTGTCGAGCTCCGTGACGGTGACAAGTCCAAATACCTCGGAAAGGGTTAGTTTCAACGGTCCTCTTCTGGGCGAAACTGCTTATTGACGATCAGAACGTTCCGTCTAGGTGTTACCAAGGCTGTCGCCAACGTCAACGACGTTATCGCTCCCAAACTCATCGAGGCCAAACTCGATATCACCAACCAAGAAAAGGTTGATCAATTCCTCATTGACCTCGATGGTACCCCTAACAAGGGCAAACTCGGTGCCAACGCTATCCTCGGTGTCTCCATGGCTGTCGCCAAGGCCGCTGCCGCTCAAAAGGTAAACTTTTCGCCAATTTCGTTTCGAATCTCGCAGTCTTTCCTGAACTTACATTCTTTCCTCTATCGTACAGGGTGTCCCTCTCTACGTTCACTTTGCCGAACTCGCCGGTATCAAGCCTCCTTACATCCTTCCCGTTCCCGCTATGAACGTTATCAACGGTGGATCGCACGCCGGTAACGCTCTCGCTTTCCAAGAGTTCATGCTCCTTCCTACCGGAGCCAAGGACTTTGACGAGGCCATGCAAATGGGAACTGAAACCTACCACACTCTCAAGAACGTCATCAAGAAGAAGTACGGAATTGACGCTACCAACGTCGGAGATGAGGGAGGATTCGCTCCTAACGTTCAAGGTGCCGAGGAGTCCCTCGAGATCCTCACTGAGGCCATCAACAAGGCTGGTTACTCTGGAAAGGTTCAAATCGGTCTCGATGTCGCTTCCTCCGAATTCTACAAGGATGGCAAGTACGATCTTGAGTGAGTCTCCACTTCTCTCGATTCACGCTTGTACCCGGCTGATACAACGTTCTCCGCACTGATAGCTTCAAGAACCCCAACTCTGACTCCTCAAAGTGGCTCACTGGAGAGCAACTCGCTGGTGTCTACAACGACCTCGTCGAGAAGTACGACATTGTTTCGATCGAAGACCCCTTCGACCAAGATGACTGGGAGGCCTGGACTCACCTTACCCAAAACACCAAGATTCAAGTGAGTTTTCCTAGCTTCTCGCAATTCGCATCATTTTCTGACTTGCTTGCTCTCCTTGGCTTCTTCCTTCCGCTCATTTAGATCGTCGGTGATGACTTGACTGTCTCCAACCCCTCGAGGATCAAGACGTGCGTTTTCATTTTCGCTCCTCTCAGCCGATTATCGAAATTGACTTTTTCCTCTCCTCTTTATAGCGCCATTGAGAAGAAGGCTTGCAACGGTCTCCTCCTCAAGGTCAACCAAATCGGTACCATCACCGAGTCGATCAAGGCGTGCGTTCCCATTCTTGAGAGCGTGATTTTCGATCGACTCACCGAAAATGGGCACTGATCTTGTTTTCTCGATTTCACTCGCCAGTACTCAACTCGCTCAATCCGATGGATGGGGTATCATGGTTTCCCACCGATCCGGTGAGACTGAGGACACAACCATCTCCGACCTCGGTACGTTTCTCTTTTCCTTCGTTTTCCTCATTCTTCTTCTCGCTTGTACTGACGCCCAAATCGTATCCTTCCCTTCCTACATCCTTCGCTCTCTCAATCACTGTCGAATCACAATCTACATCATCCTCCTTTTGACGCTTCTTGACCTTTCTGACTCCTCCAACTCGATTCTCTCGTCGATATTAACGTAACGTAGTGGTTGCTCTCGGTTGTGGTGAGATCAAAATGAGTAGAAAGCCTGTCCTATCGAACTGGGGGACTCGGGACTGACACCTTTGTTTCTCTTTTGACAGACTGGTGCTCCTTGCCGATCAGAACGTGAGTTTCTCTCTCGGTTCTCTTCCTTTCAACTATTCAAACTCTATCTGACACACCATCTGCTCATCTACAGGTGTTGCCAAGTACAACGCCCTCATCCGTATCGCCGACGAGCTCAAGCAAAATGGACAAGAAGTTATCTACGCCGGTGCTCAAGGTCTCTCCCGCGGTCCCAACGTGAGTCAATTATCTTAAGAGCGAGCTACTGGATGAATGGAACTGGCTCGCGCCAGTTCCGCGCCAGTTCCCTTTCAACAAGCTAGCCCACATCACCCCTCGAAATCACTGACTCATTTTTTTCGCTCTCTGAACAGGCCGCTCCTCTCTCCAAGAAGTAAACGCTTCTTACTGTTGTGTACTAGGGTCGTGGAAAACGAAGTCACTGCAAAGATCAGTTCATTCGTACCAAAAACAACTTTCTCGCAACCAAATTCTCGCGAGTCAAGATTTCCGAACATGGCCTCGACTCTTCTCGTTCGCTTTCCTGGCGATCACTCGATAACCTCCTCGCCATGGTCGTGGAGGTGCTCTCCCAGTTTAGTCTGCAATCAGATTTGACTGGTCGCGACCTGAAAGTGCCTCACTAGTTCCCCTCTTATCTTCCCGAGATCAGTGGAACAGGTTTTCTTCCGCAAGCAAACCTAGCACCATGGCCTCCATCTCGACGATCCCTCCTGAACTACTCCTCGACATCCTTTCCATCGCCGTCGCTTCCTCCCTCTTCACGCAACCTCTCATCGTTCATGATCAATTCTCTCAACTCCCTTCGATGTGTAGGACTTGCTGCTACCGTCAAATCGCAGGAGTATGCTCAACGTGGGCACAGATCGTCAGGGAAGAGTTCATGGCACGAGAGACGGTGTTTGGAGTTTACGGTTCAGAAAAGGACGAAGAGGTTTTGACGTATGTCACGAAGGATCAGGGCAAGGCTTCGAGGGTCAAGAACATCGATGCGAGTCTGAGGGGCTGGCAAGGACGGAAGAGACTGCCGCCGGTCGCTTCTTTCGACACGACGACTGAAGAAGATGGCGAAGAAACGACGGGATTCTTACAAACGAGGGAGGTTCAGCTCGAGAAACAGCGACAGCAAGTCCTTAGTCGGTACGTTGCACGATCTCCATCCCTCTTGTCTCGCTCGAGAGATGCTCACGATTTGAACTCCTCCATAGAGATCGTCAAAGACTCGTTCGACTCCTCACGGCGTGTCGACAAGTCGAAAATTTCGACATCGACGTCGGCTTCTACAGCGCTATTCCTCATCTTCCTGCGCTCTTCCCATCGACTATCCGATGCCTTACCCTGCGAAACTGCAATGCGCAAGAAACTTTCGACTTGATCGAGAATCTCCCTTGCCTCGAAGATCTCACTCTGCGCCTAGCTCTGTACGTTACCCCTTCTCGCTCGTGCTCGATATGAGCTCATTCCCGTGTCGAGTGCTGCAGTGACTGGCGGATTTCGAACACTTCACCTCGACCCATCGCTACTTGCCGACTTCGACGTTTCGAGCTCTCTTTCACAGCTTTCGCATCTGCCACCTTATCCGACATTCTCACTCTTCTATCTTCTTCGACCGAAACCCTCACTTTTCTGTCTCTTCGCAACAAAGGGAGTTCCGTCGATTCCGTCAAGTGTTTCACTCTCGTTTCAGCTGGCTTGATCTCTCACTTCGCCGGCAACCTCGAGCATCTCGTCGTCAAGGATATTCCGCGAGGAGGAAGGAGATGTCATCGTAGGTTGTCATCTCACTTCCGCAAGATGATTTCGCTGATGATTTCGCAAATCATGGACAGACTCGGAATCGACCTGGTCTTGGTTCCCATCTCGTCCCACCTCGCTTCCCCGCCTTCGCTCTCTACAGCTCACTGGTCTCCCTTCCCTCACTGCCGATCTCTTCAAATCGACTTTTCTCCTCCCTTCGACTCCTACAACGCTCGAACGCCTCACTCTCGAGGATTTCGACTCGCCTTCACCTGAATACCTCGTCGATACTTTGGCTCGTACATCGGCGCTGCAAGGGTTGAAGATACTTGAGATAGCGGTCTCGAAGCAGGGAGAGGGAACGGAGAAAGCGACGAAAGAGATCGAATCCTGGTGTGATGGAGAGGGAAGACGAGAGAGAGGTAGGAGTGAGTTGAGGGCGAGCTGGAGGATGAGAAAAGTTGATCATGCTTGCGGGTTCTGGTGAACGATACCTTGCGAAATCTGAACTGTAGATATGAAGAACGATACCCCCGGTGACTTCCCTTCTCCGTTCCGTTGAGAGTATCTCGCGGTGTGGCGATAACGAGTAAAGTGAGCAGGCGTTGATGATCAGAAGCGCGCCCTTGTCCCCAGCATCGCAATTTTGTCGAAATCTGCGTCCAATCTTCGTCTCGATCTCTCTAATTCGCTTCGCTTCTTCTCGATCAGAACCGCCTCTCCCACCGTCAATCCTGATCACGTAATAATATCTATTATACAACCTAGCGTGATGCGCTGGTACTGCTTCGTGTGAAATCCCACTATAATCTCCCATAATCCGTCAAGTCCCTACTTTGTCTTCGTCACATAATTGAATATTTGTTGAAGGAGCTCGAAGAAGACTGTATAAACGAGTATGATCAGCCCTCGAGTGAACTGCATGAAGAGAAGGGTAGAGAGAAATGGGAACTAACTACCTCCACCGACGACGAAACAGAGCAAAATGACGATCCACTTTGGTATAGGCTTCTTCTCGAGTTCATCAACGACTTTCGCTTTGTTCACCTTGCCTGCCTTTTGCTGAAACGCTTGATTACGCTTGCGGAGGTCGATGTGGGAGCCAGCCTGAAAGAGTGAAGGGATCAGCTGATTTGAGGAGAGTAGGACAGCTAGAGGCGCACCATGGGTATATATGTGAGCTACTAGTGAGCTTAGGGAAGGATACGAGTCGGATCAAGCGAATGGTTTGAATCGAACACGTCAAAATTTTCGGAAGTCTCTTTCTTCCTCCTACTACTCACTTATATCTATCGCTTCTCCTCTGCTTCTATAGAATGCATCGCTCGGTCCACTCGACACCTCACCGACACGCGAAGTTCTCCGCTGCATAGGCTAAATTCTTCCCGTCCTTGCTTCTGCCCGTCTAATTGAATCCGATTCGCTGATGACTGATGGCACCGAGTACAGTACTGGTTTCCGTCAGCCGGTGTCGACTTCCTTGGGCCGTGATGCTCGGAATCCGCTTCGTTCTTCTTTTCCTTCTCTTGCGCTGCCTCGCTTCGTTATGACCCACTTTGGACCGCTTCTCCGCACTTACAATTTCCGACTCGGTATGTCTCGCTCACAACTCCGTGTCCACGCCGCGGAGTAAGGAAAAGATTCACCTCTTGCCCGCTTCTTTCTTCGTTTCTCTTCCTCTCACCTTCGAGCTTGACCCTTCTACACATCGCAACCTACTCCCTCGGCACCTTAGTCAAACATGGCAGATACAGAGGAGCTCAAGGCCGCAGAGGGCTTCAGAGCGCTCAAAAGCGCTGAGAAGGGCTACGTCCCTATCGCTGGACACGCTACACGAGACGAACTTGGGGATTACGTCGACGACGTCGGACGCGCTATGGGGAAGTGGAAGAGCTGTGCTGCGAGAGAAAGACAGACAATCATAGCCACGATGAAGACGGTAGAAACTTTGATAGGTCAGAAATACCTCACGAAAGAAACCCTCGTACGGCTCCGATTATCTTCTATGACATTCGTGCGAGCGAGTATACTGATGAATCGTAGATTGGCAGAAAACGGAGCATGAAGAAGTCAAGACCATCTTGGTAGGCCTTCTGCTGTCCAATCGCGTGATTGGTATGCCTACTGATCCAATATAGCTTAGCTGCCACAGACAGCCCATACAAGTGTAAGTTCATGGAGCCCAATCGAAAGCCTTTTGACGGTCGAACGAGCTTTGTACCATTCACTGACACAATTGTTGGTCTCTACTTAGTCAAGCGCTGTCGCTCATGAGCTAGGCACGCGAAGGATCAGTCTGCGAGCATCCCAGATCTATGGCGTGACAGACAAAGAACTTCAGCACCGCCGTCGTTGGTGAGCTTCGATTGCTCAATTCTGGTACGCTTTCTTCTTTCCTCATTGCTTCTCCGAGGTCTCGCTCAGCCCTTTCTTGCAAGATAGTAGGAGTTATTGATCTGGATAGCTGTGAGGAAGTACGAGAGAGGGCTCGTCATTAGCGCGAGCGAAGAGAGGATTTTGGTTGGTTCGAGGATTTCGTCTAGTACCGTTTTTGCAGTTCAGCTTCGCTTTTGCTCGAGAGTTCGAAAGTCGTATACATCTCTGGGAGTGTAGTAAGGCCTGAGTCGGAAGTGTAGACCCACTCCTCGACGCTCTGAGAACGCAGGATGAGCAATCGAGCATTGTGTCTCCAGAGAGGAACCAACACTTCTGTTCACGACAAGACCAGCTTCCCCGAAGTCGACCCTCTCTAGGGATCTACGCACACGATGAGTACAACACGAGGCTTTCTAGTATTCTCATGTCGTCAGGCACTCTACATTCCATCGACAATTCTTTCACTTCGCAAGGAAGAGTCCAGGAAAGTGATACCTCATCGGAGATATGATTTGAGTGGTCGAAGAAGGAAGAGGAGCGGGATAGGCGCCGGTGCGAGTTGAGGGAGAAGCTGGAATCGAGAGAGGAGCGACTTTGATCGATGAACGAGTTTGTCGACGAGTGTACGGTAGAGATTGCGACGAGTTGTGGTCGATGTTCGAAGCCGGTCCTTTGTACGAGACCGTCGAATCAGCGAGATTCGACTCGGGTTCTTCGTGAGATTCGACTTGATCTGAAAGTTCCATCGGTTCGCTTTCTGATTCATCTTCTTCCTCTCGACCATCATCCTCTTGTTCGCTGTCACCCTGATCACTATCGACATCAACTAGCTCGTCGAGAGAGAGACCGAGACGTTTTGAGATGTTGGCTAGAGTGGTTTTGAGCGAAGTTGTTGTTTGTGAATTCTTGCTTTCGTCGAGCTGAACGAGCAATTGACTGCGACCGAACGAAGAGGTGAGATACCAGAATAGAAAGGAGTAGCGGAGACTGACGAGAGGGTATTGAGATCATTGGAAGAAAGTTGAGGGAACTTGACGTTGAGCGAGTAACGTTTGTAGGTGCAAGAAATTCCGGTAGATTGACCTGCGAAGTGAACGGCGCTAAGCATACTTGAGAAAGAGCTGAGAAGCGAGATTGACTCACAAGAGCCGCAGGGTTCTTTGAGATTGCACTGCTCGGAAACGTCAAGAATAAGTTTCGAATTCGAGAATTGCAAGAAAGGAAACGACAACGAGCTTACCCTCCTCTTCTTCTTCTTGCACGAGTCACATACTTCAGAGATCCTCTTTCGTGAGCGTCTAGTCTTTGCGGAGGTCTTTGTGGGTCGAAAGCTGGAAGGAGGAGGAGGAGAAGAGCGGAGAGGCGAAGTAGGAGGCGACGGAGTTGAGCTGCTCGATCCGGAGGACACTGACGACGAAGAGGAGATACTTGGAGCGTTGTCCATACTGGCGCGAACTTGTTCGAGACCGAGAACGAGGACAGAAGTACGTTCAAGTTGAATGAGAGCTGATCTCGAGCCGCTTCGACTCTGCGGGAAGGAACCGGAGATCAGCTACCTTGTCACCTGAGGTTCTGAGCAGCGGACGAGGGAAGTGCAGCGAACAAAGCCTGGTGACTGAGTGGAGAAGAGGAGAAGAAGGAAGCGAAAGATCGAAAACGAAAGCAAGTCAAGATGATCCCCGTCGCACCGTCTTCATCGATTGCGATGCTTCTCAAAATCAGCTGTTGATATGCCGTTGATACACTCTGGCCCATGTTAGCATCTGAAATGGTAGAGATAGGACGCAAGAGAAACAGTGAGTTGGGAAATCTGAGGGAGAGAGCGAGAAGATAGAAGCTATGAATTCGCTCAGCCTGTGAGCTCCTTGACCCATTACTCTACTGAGCGAGAGCAGTACTATCGGCGTCGATGTGATTGGTAGAAGTGCAACCCTCGAAACGATTTGATCGGTTCACTTCATCCCAATCTACTCACATCACTCAAGTGAGCTACGAGCTGCTCTATTCTGATCAGAAGAGCCCCCTGACACTTTCTGAAACAGCATGTTCGCCCTCAAAGCTGCTAGTCGGTTTACAGCAACTTCATCTCAACTTTCAAACCAAGTTTCCCGTTCAATTTCCCGCTCCCTCTCTACCGAATCCACTCCAGCTTCACAAGACTCGCATGAAGCTCAAGGTCGACAGCGTGAACGCTCGATTCGTAAAGTGAGCGAAGAAGGAGGAGCTCACTCTCAATTGATCGCTCTCGCCGTAAAGAACACTGAGAAAGGTCAAGCGAAACCTAACAAAGCTGGTGGAGCACAAACGAAGGAATCGAGATTGGAACAGGCAAAGAGACAGATGGAAAGGAGGAAGAACGAGAACAAATCAACCGATTCTCTCTCTTCCTCACCCCGAACTCCTCGTCCCTCCTCTGGCTCATCCCAAGGTCAATCCCGACTTGGTTCAAACCTTTCCAACCGGCGTCCTCAGCAGCAGCAACAGTCGCAACCTCAGCGATCAGCTACGGATCCCATCTCTCTCCTTAGAGGAAACGCTGAACGAAGACCTTTCAACCCTCGATTCCCTTCCTCCTCTGCACCGGGAGACCGTCCTCCTCGTTCCCAATCCTCTTCTCCTCGATCTCCCCGCTCCGCATCCTCCTCGAAATCCGGTTCGAAACCAAAAGGAGGAAACCGACGACAAAACTCTTCTTCCCCTACCTCGAACTTCTCTGCAGAAGACACGAAACCTCTCGAACCTCCTTCCGGTATCGCTTACCCTTCGGTCAACCTCGCTCAACTCTTACGTGCGGATCTAGCGGCGAAGGCACTCCAAGTGAAACAAGCGGTTGGACAAGGATTGTTGGATGAGGATGCCGAAACTCAGGAAGCGAGGGAACACGCTAGGAAAGTCATGAGTGGGGATTACTCGCAATGGTCGAAGGAGAGCAGTGAGGGAAAGGAGGGAAAGGGAAAGGGCAAGAAAGCGGTTGAACATGCGAGAACTTTGTTGGCGAGAAACGCAAGTGTCGGATTGGAAGGGAGGGAAGCGTTCATGTCCAAGTTGAAGGAGGTCCTGTAGATCGTGTTAACATACTCTCTGCATTCATCTCTCTCAACGGTTTGAAGTTTGCGAGGATGAGAAGAGAGAGCTAGAATAGGGTTTTCACTCTGGATTCCGATGCCGCCGCGTTCAGCACGAATAGACTACTACAAACATACAGAAGGAGGATCAAACAAGGAGAGCCAAAACAGCAGGATACAAGAGAGGGAGAGGGGGGAATAGAGAGCCAAAACGGACGATCGAGGAAAACTGAGGGTTTTGAACAAGAAAGGAAGGGGTTGACTGAATCGACTGCACGCGAGGGGACGACGTGTAGGAGGATTCAAGTCGGTATAGGAAAGGGTATAGTGGGGGAGATTAGAGTTGTAGATATAGAAGGTGGGTTTAGACGAGTACGAGGTAGTTTGAAGGAACGATTCCTTTCGTACTATCCGACTTTCTCGCCTGCCACCATTTACCCGAGTTGTCGAGAATGTCGAGGATTTCTCCCTTTGCGAACGAAATCTCGTTGGGATCATCGGGAGAAGCAGAGTCTGAATGTCATCTCGAACTCGATCAGTAAGCAAGACCTTCAAGAGACACAGAGACTGAAGAGAAACTTACAGGAGTAGAGAGCTCTAGCTTTGAGTACCGCGTATTCAGGAGCGATACTTTCACCTCCACCTTGAGATTGTAACCCGTTCCCTCCCAACAACGCACCATTCTCCATCCCACCCATTCCCAAATCTGCAACACTCATCTGCGCCTGTCCTCCCAATCCTCCCATCCCTCCTTGGTTCTGCCCGTGACTTCCAGGACCTCCCGAATTCTTGTGAGAAGAATGTTGACTGTTTAATCCAACCCCTTGATAACCGCCTCCTCCAGAGTAACTGACGGCGGCGGTACTTCCTCCAGGGTGTGACATGCCGAGTTGGGATTGAGATCCAGTTCCTTGTTGACGAGACATGACGGAGTTCGCACCGAGTCCTCGTCGAGTCGAGTTTTGCGCGATCGAGGAAGATGAGGAAGAGATTCGAGAGGAGAACGAGATGGACGATCCGGAATCGAATAGGTTGGGCCAGAATGTGTTGGGTTCGGAAGTCAAGTAGAGCAGCCAGAGGATCTGTTTTCGGGAGATATGAACTGAGCGAATGAAACGGAAGAAGGGAAGAGGGAAAGAAGTCTTACGTCTACGACAGCGAGAAGTAGCCATCCTGCCCCAACAGCAAGTTGGAACGAGGTAGTGTTGAAGATACCGGAGCTGTGAACGAAACCTGATACGTCAACACCCAGCTAAAGTTTAGCGCTGACGAAGCAAAGTCCACTCACTTGACGCCGATAACAGCCATCACTACAGCGATAGCCAAGAAGATAGAGAGCTGTGAACGGCGGAATTCCATCAATTCTGCCTTTTTCGAATGTAAAAATTCAAGAGAAAGCTGGCTCACCTGGAATCTGTTTGAACCGAGAGTACCTCTAGCCAGCGTAATGAATACTCCCAAGTTGATGAACATCTGTAAGAAGATACCTACAGAAGCCCGAGAACAGAATGAAAATGTCAGTGAAACTTCGCATGAGAGTTTCGGCTCGATAGAGAGGAGAGAGCTCACCGAACCAAGGAGCTCCTACTGCTGATCCCGAACTGTTGGGTTGAGCATGATCTATTTGACGTAACCGAGCGAAGGGGGGAAATCAGTTATCGCTCTGACTTTCGCTAGATTCAAACTTTGCTTCTCCTCCTTTTTCGCTCGCTTTTCCAGGTACAGCGACAGATACTTACATTTCGATTCGAGTACAATCTCTGTTCAAGAAGGAAGGAGAGTAAAGTTACAGTTTCAGTGATCGAACTTCGTTTCGGTGAGATTGAAAAGTGATTTGGGAACTCACGACCAATCAAAGCAGTCCACCAGCCAGCGATTGCGATCAAACTCGTGATGAGGAAGAAAGGATGCGAGAAGCTGCAGTCGAACCAAGTCAAGAATTGAGGGGAGTTTGGAGCCGAGCGAGACGGAAGGTTCAGTTCTTTGAATTCGAGAGGAGGGAGAGGATAGAGAGAGCGTACACTGGTCTAGGATCGAAACCGCCCCTTGCCATGATGCTTCTACTGACTATTTAGGTTGGAAAGGGAGAGTCGAGAGATTTCGCTAGTGGAAAAGTCGAAGGGGTTCCCAAAGTTCCGACTTTTTACTTGGATGGTTCAAAAGAGTGACGAGGGTTTGATTGGGTTAGGGTGATACGATCGAGTAGCTGAGCTGCAAAGGTGAGAGTCGAGTGAGGGTGAAAGTAGTTGAAATTGGTTCGATCAAGCCTCTTGTGATTCTTGCGTCCAAGTCGCAAAAAAGACCTTTCCAATTCCGCATCCGGCAATCTCTTTGTCTTGCGCTCTCGATTGAAAGGTAATACAGTCTATTACTACCGTACCGAGTGGAGCAAGTCCCGTTCCGATGAAAGCAAACTCCAACAGAGATCCTTGACCCAAATCGCGACTTCTTTTAGCTCCTCACTTCCCTCTCTACCCCTCGCCAGATCGAACGGCACTCAAGTAAGTGATCATCATGAGAGGGATCAAAGGGAGATATTTTGTGTTGCACAAACCAAATAAACAACGAAAGAAAGAAAAGAAACGTGAATTTTGACTGAACCACCAACAATCGGTCTTCCTCCTCTTCTCAATCCACCGACTCATACATAAACCTCGCCTCTCAAGTCAATTTAGCGCTATTCGAACGCGTTCTCCAACCCGATCAGCTCGTTCTCGACTCAAGAGAGAGATTTTAGGGAACGAAAAGACTTACTACCTAGACTCATCCAATTCATACCCTACAACATGCCTCCTCCCCAACATTTCACCAATCGAAAAGATTCCGTACGCCTCGACTCCGTACAAGATCCAACGTTTGTATTCACCCGATTCGTACAACTTTTGCCAGAATCCGAGGTGAGGCGCTTGGCGTACGAAATGCTGGTCTACACGACCGACGGGGGTTGTGAGGAAACCGCGAGTGAGAGGTTTGGTTATGGAAGAAGGGGCGGGAAAGAGGATAGAGGATTGGGAACGAGGAAAGAGGGAGAATTTGAGTGCATTGCGAAAGTGAGTGAAATTGGTGAGATATTTCGAGGATGAGCGGAAGAGCACGCGGTCGGATTCGAAGGGTTACGATGGTACAGTTGGCGATAGGACGATGGATAGATGTGGCAAGGAAGCGGGACGAGATGAGGGAGGTAGGAAAGAGGTTAGGGGTCGAAAGTGAAATGTCAACTTCTCGCAGTTCACGATACAGCGCTGCAATGGGTTTACTTACAGGTAGAGTAGAAAGTTGAGAAAGGAGGAGGAGCGAGGTTCTCTTTTTGGTAGACTTGCTTTGCGAACTCTTTAGCGACGGAAGCCTGTCAAGAGTTCGATACAATCAGAGTTTCAGTTCTCGATCCTCGCGTATGGTACGGGTGGGAATATTTTACATACGTTGTAGAAGATGGGTTGCTTGTAAGCTGTTTACATGAGCAGAAGTGTGAGTGCAAAGTGAAACGGGGAATCGGGAGAGATTCGTCAGAAACAGAGAGAGAGACTGACAACCAAGAGCGTCTCCAACTCGTTGTTGAGCGGTACCCAATAATTGACTAGCACGTTGAGTAGCTTGACCAGCGACCTCTTTGGCTTTATCGGCAGCTTGTTGAGCCTTTTGACCGACTTCTTCGGTAGATTGACCAGTCGATTTACTAGACGCTTGACGAGCTTGTTGTCTCAAAGGACGAGCTGATCTAGCTAACGAAGTTCGTACTGATGAGAACATGGTATCGTCGGGTCGAGTAGAGATCAAGGGGAGTCACTCGATTTCAATCGACTTCAATGTCCAATTCGTCTCTCTCTTTCCTTCACTTCACTTCTAATTCTCGACTTCAACCTCTCAACGCATAAAGATGGTCTGACTGGTTAGTCTCTCTCATCCTTACTCTGTTACAACACTTCAAAAGCATCTCTGTTTTGGCAAAGACGAGAACGTTTTAACTTTTAAACCCTTGAGCGGACCTCCTTAGCATGACTCGCTCTGCACTTGGTCTGCCTATGTGGGACTAACCTATAACACAAAACACTGAAAATCCTGAGCCATATCACCCCTCCTCTACTCTTCACACAACCCTCCCGAATCGATCTGAGGAACTGTTTTTGAGCTGACCATTTTATCGTCTTTCTCTCTCGTTCCTCTAGGTTGCTACTCGCTCATTACATCACTAGCTACCCGCTCTGCACACAAGATAAAATGGTTTGGAGTCGGCGCTCTAAGCAAGGTGAAGATGGCTCAAATTCGTGATATCTCGACTTTGGTCACGCGAAGACGCTCGCTTCTCTCGACACCAAGGTCAACATGAAACAAACAATAGGATCCCTTCACTCAGCTTTCGAGGTTAGTCTCGCTCCCGCTTCTCCTTTCGTCTCCCTTCATCCCCATTCCCATCACTCTCCATCCCTTCCCTCTCCCGGCTTCGCCCACCTCGTACTTTCTCTCCGACTCTACGGCTATGATTTCATATAACGATTAGTCTTTCCTAATTTCATCAACGGAGCATCGGGCTTCAAAATCCGATCGACTCTTAGTTGTTGCGGACATTTCTCGCAAGAGTATACGCTGAGCCTATACATCAATCTTCGACAATCGAGACGCATTAGAGACCATGAACTGATCAGTTTTGTTTATCGATCTGCAGTATTAACATCAAGTTCAAGCTGAGAAGAGTTCCTTTTTTTCTCGTGGATCGTGGATTCCTTCGGAACTATTCTAGTTGTGCAAATCCCCATGCTTCTCATTCTCTACAGACTGTCCGAGCGACGACATGTGAGCGATGCGAGAGACTGTTTGCCAGTGAGAATGAAACTTGTGTGAGAACGCTGTTGAAGGGACCGCTTGCGATTTTGCTTCGTAGAGTCGTCAATCAGCCCGGAACCAAGGGCACTCTGCTGCGAGTCTGCCTTCAAGATGCAAGAGGTCACGAGACGCGAACAGGCGAAAACGAAGCTGGAAACAAAAGTGTCTATTGGAGAAATTTGCAAAGTCAGTCAAAGCAACGAGGGGGAGGTACTGAAACGACGGTCATTGATACGATCTATAGTCGAGAGAGGGCGGAAGGGATATCGTATATATGGGAAAGGGGGTTATAGTCTAAGCGAGCTTCTTCAATTCTTCGATTGATTCAACCGTTCCACTCTTGCTAACCTTTAACCCTTTGACCTCCTCCAATCCTTCTCCCGCATAACTGACCAACGGGCTCAACTCGACTTCGACACCTTCTCCCAACGCGACTCCAGCATTCTCCAACCATTTCTTCTGTTCCTCCAACAGATCCCTCCTACTCGTCTCCGGATCGTCCGACCCAGTTCCAGGAGCGTTCTTGAGCGGTGAGAACTCCTCCTTCCTCTCTGCCTCCAACAAGGCGAAATTCTTGACGAAAGGAAACACGTCAAACACGAATTGTTCCAACTTCATTCCGTTTGGTTTCAAAGGTTTGACGGTTTCCTTCGAAGCCAAATCGACGTGAGGAATCTTCTTTCGTGCGATATGGAATGGCATTTTTGATTCGTCGTAGTTTGCGACCTCCTCCAAGAATTCTCGAGTGTAGAAATGGTTCGCGATGTTTGCTGCTCTGAACGACAAGTCTCCGTTCTCATCTTTGCGTTCCGCCATTTCTTTCGAAATCTCCGAGTATTCGACGACGGCGAACTTTGATTGACGTTGAGCGACGACTCCGACTGATTCAGTTGGGACGGTTTTCTTGACTACTTTCGCACCGCAATCGGCTTGACGAGAGATGCAGTATCCGAGGAAGACTGGATCGGCGACTCGGACCAGGCAGTTGTCGACGCAGTAAGCGTGGAGGTAGGAGATGTTGCGGGAAGAGAGATCGGTGAGGACTGTTTGAGAGGAATCGGAGGAAGAGAGGGGAGAACGAAGGGCGGCGTAGAGTCCTCCATTTCCATCGGGAGCGACGGCGACTGAGGAAGGAGTGTCGAGGAAGATCTTGTCATCGTCGGTGAGACATGGAAGTACACCTGTGAGTTGGGAGGACTCGATCAGCGAGAAGACTGAATCATGAATTCGTCTCAAAACTCACCTTGTTCGAAAAAGACGATTTGATCCTCCTTGAGACCGAAGAACGAGTGTTGGCGGAAGAAATCTTCGGTAGGTTTGCGAGTTGGTCCACTAGTCATGATGTACCAAGGAATGGGTTGACTAGCTCCAGCAACAGTTTCCAACCTCTTGATTCGTTCCGCTTGAAGTTGGAACAGACTCTTGTGACTCGGGAGACCAATATCGTAGCATCCTTTCGGAGCAGAGCTACCTAGTCGAGTACCTTGACCTCCAGCCATGAGTAACACTCCAACTTTCCCTTCCTTGATCGATTTCAATCCTACTTCGTTCCACTCCTTCGCTTGATCAGCTTGACCAATGACCGTTCCGACGCAGTCGGCGGGAGGAGGAGAGATGTCATCGGATGTTGAAGATGAGGCTTCCTTCTCGGCTTGGAGAGCGGCGGCGTGAATCGAGTTGACGCGAGAAGGATCGATAGTGAGAAGTTGGTTGTAGAGCGAAGATTGCTCTTCCGACGAAAGTTGATCGTAGAAGGTGAATACGTGGTCTTGTTTCGCATCTTTCCACTTCTTTCGAAGGGATTCGAGGTCTGAGGAGGAAGGAGGGGACATGGTTGAGTGAGAAATCGAATGAAGGGGGTCTGTACAGCGAGCAATCGTCAATGATCAGTACTTCGAGCGTGGAGGGTTAATCCAACACAAAACTCTGTTCCCCAGGATCCCTCACATTGATGCTCAGGGGCATGAGGTGGTGCGTGACGAGCGATCCGAGATTGAAACGAACAGGTGTCTCTCGAGGAAGAGGGGACTCACTGATCAGATTCAGATTCGCGTATAGGTCGCTCGTAGTGTTACTGAGGGGCTAGTACTTCGTGTAAGGCGTTTCGAGGATGTTGAGTGAGAGGAACGTTTCCAAGGAGGAAGGAAAGGACTCCTCTCTCTCCCTCCTACCCTTCATTCGCTTTCCTGCTTCTGTCAACTGTTCCAGATCATAGGCATGATCCCAGCTAGCTCCGGAGATCAAAATCAGGCCTCTCCATCTGATACGACTTTTCCCGTTCTCATGATCCATTCACTCAGAATTCAGACAGCTCACTGTAAGCCCGACGCTCACAAGAAGACAATCGAGAATCTAGGATGCCTCGAATGCAAGCGGGAACACGACCTTGCATCAAGATTGAGCCGAACCTCCGGCCTCCACCTCTCCTCCACCGTTTTCATCTGCCTCCGCTGCTTCAGGCCTCCACCCTCCACTATCTTCGCCAAGTAAGACGGAAGTCGCTATCAACGACAAAGAGGGTTTAATCAGGACCTCCACTGCAACGTATAAAAGCAGCTTTCGGTGCTTCGTTCCCTTTCCTTTCTTCGCTCTTTCTCGACCGTGATATCTGCTTCTCGCATCTTCCTCGTCTCGTATACCAAACCACACTCTATCACTCTACCTACCTCGACTTATACCTACTCGATCAACATGAGCACTACCATCTCTATCGACGGAAAAGAAGTCTGGCCAAAGATTGGCTACGGCGCAATGGGTGTGCTGTTCTCTCACTCTGCGCTCCAAATGCTTCTCGATTACTGAAAACGTACTCTTGCATCGATAGGTCTCTCTGGAATGTACGGCGCACCAGGAACAGACGAAGAAGGTAAAGCAGTCTTGCGAAAAGCAATCGAAATCGGCTGCACGATGTGGAGTACGTTCTTTCCTTCTTCTTGTGCATTTTCCCGATTACTCATGCTTCGCTTCCTTGCCCATAGACACGTGAGACTCTTCCTCTCATGCCATTCTCAAGAATTCCCTGTCTTCGCACTGTTTCCCGCTCTCCGAGCTTACAAGATCACGAGCTAATCACCTCTTTCGCTCTCTCTCGGCTACAGCTCGGATATCTACGGAGTAGGACACAACGAGAAGTTGATCGGAGACGTTCTTCGAGAGGGTGACAACCGCGAAAAGGTCTTCCTCGTCACCAAATTCGGAGTTCGCGTCGATTTGCCTCAAGGTCGAGGGTACGATGGTTCACCTGAGTATGTTCATAGAGCTATCGACGCCTCGATCAAGAGGATGGGAGGGATCAAACCGGATGGATGGATTTACCACCGAATCGACGAATCGGTTCCGATTGAGGACACTGTTCGAGCGATGGACGAGGTTAGGAAAGAAGGAAAATGCAGGTACATCGGACTCAGTGAGGTGTGTCGTGATTTCGCTCTTTCTATCTTGCCTCGCTATCTCCAATGCTGACTCTCGAGTTCTGCTTTTCTTTCGACAGTGTTCGGCTGCGACCCTTCGCCGCGCATCGAGAGTCGCTCGTATCTCTTTCGTCGAGGTCGAATACTCTCCTTGGGTCACCGTCATGGAGAGGAACGGTGTCCTCGACGTCTGTAAGGAATTGGGAATCACTGTTCTCGCTTACTCACCTCTTGGGCATGGTCAGTTTGTATTCCCACCTCGTCGAGTCCCGCTTCTCGTCATACTGATACTTCCTGCAATGTACTCTTCTACGACAGGATTCCTCACTGGTGAGCGACTGTTCTCTAATTGCGCAAAAAAGGTAGCGCGACGAACTAAAATTCATCCTTAACCCCCTTGTGTCATAGGTCGATACAAGAAGTTGAGCGACTTCTCTGAGGATGATTACCGCTTCAAGCTTCCAGGTCTGCAAGGCGAGCAGTGGAAACAGAATTGGAAGTACGTCCTGCTTTTCCTTTTTTCACTTTCTCCTTCAAAGATCAATCACTGATCGTTTCAGTTTGCAGGCTTGTCGAAGTACGTTCAAGCCTCTGTACCCGCACGAGGAGTAGATCGTCAGAATCGGGCTGACGCGTTCTGGCTTTTCGCAGGCTTTCCAAACTTTGGCTATTCGCAAAGGATGCGCTCCATCTCAACTCGCACTCGCTTGGCTCGCGGCTCAGGGACCGAACATTCTTCCGATTCCTGGTGTATGCGCTTTTCCTTGCAGCATCTTCTTCGTGCTCATCACTGATCAGATGCCTCGCAACTCGTTTACAGACGAAATCTGAGAAATACTTGGTCGAAAACTTCGATGCCAGAAATCTTCACTTGACGGAACAAGAATTGGAAGACGTTCGTCAAGCGATGGAGGAGAACCCGCTCGTAGGCGGAAGATCTCCTGCAGAGTACACCGCTGGCCTCGAAGCTTGAGCGCAGAAATGCGTTTCTCACGAGCGAAAGCTTTGTGTTATCGTCTCGGACTTCAGACAAGAATTGGAATAAGAGATCACAGATTGCATTCTATTTATTCCCTTTTCTCGACTAGAGTTTCCTGAGAGTCTATCGTACTCCGACTGAAAGCTCTTTCTATCCCTTGTTTCTTCTCGAGTGCTTCTCCCAGCCTTTCCCTCAGTTGCCGCTGCTCCGCCCACGCCGTAGCTCGCTCCGCTCTCCTCCTCTCCCTCGCCGATCGATCGCACTTGAGTAAACTCCAAACCATTCCTCCTAAAGCGAACAAGACCGCGAGAACGAGGAAGCCGACAGCGACAGGCGGAGTATGACGAGGCTTACTCGGAGGTGGCGAGCAAGTACCGGTCGTTGTCGAGCAGATCGATGTTGAGCACGAACGATCAGAATTGCATTTCGCTCCGATCGGAAGAGATGGAGTGCAGAGTAGGGATTGGGGATCGCAGTATTGTCCACCAAAGCAGTTGTCTCTTGTCACTACGTCGGTGTAAGGTGTCCTACAAACGAGGGAAGATTTAGATCGGAAAGGGTGAGCAAAGCTTGATGATGCGAGAAGAGGGTAATCCTGCACTCACCCATCGTCTCCATAGCCGGTATACACCGTATTACTGATGATACACTTCTGACCTTCCACCACGTCGGCGTAGACACACAGCTGATTGAGACACATCGAACCGTTGTTGTTCGTCGGAAGCGAAAGATAGGCTTGCAGACTCGGATCTGGCGGTGGTGCACATTCATCTATTCGTGCGAGGTTATTAGCTTTAAATCTGGAGGATGCTGTAGCAGCGAAATCAGGCAGAAGCGCACCATCTCGATTCAGTTCGCAGGCTCCGTTGAGAGCGACGAGTGGTCGACAACTGTCTCCTCGATCCGGACAGTATTCATTGACGCTACATAGTGGAGGAAGTGTCGTGTTGCCGTATCTGAGGGGAAACAAGAAGACCTGTCAGCTTCCGATTGAGATATAAGCGAGACGAAGTGCTCACCCAAACGGGAATTCATCTCTTCTACATCCGCGATAGCTACATACTCCACCAGCTGCCGGATCTGTCGAAGATGGCGTACAATACTGTGTCGCGTTGCAGTCCGAGTCAAAGTTGTGAGTGTGATCCGATAGTCGATCGTTTGTCGGATTGCAAGCTTGTTGAGCGACGACGGCAAGACCTGCTGCTAGAAGGATTGCGAGTGCTTCCAGCGGAAGGTACATATAGATATGTAGGTGAAGGCTTGAATGAGGTGAAAGCAACAAACAGAGAAGTTTGCAGGACGCGAGAAAAGCGATTTCGAAAAGAACCGGAAAGAAATCTCAGTCAACCTTCCTGCTAGGATCCAAGGCGTGAGCATGATAGCCGTGAGTAGAGACTTGAACGATAGTGTCAATGCAAAAGCTGGATTGGTACAAGCATTAGAGGGGAGAGGAAGAAGGGTTAATACACAATAAAACGAATCGAGATTCTTGCTTGACAATATGATATGTACAATCGATAGGGCAGCGCGACTACCGCTTTTCGCGAACGAAGACGACGAGGGCGAGGTAGGAAAGAACGGTGAAGGAGGCAAAGAAGATCGCGAGAAGGGATACGTCGGGGAACCAAAATGCCTAGTTGGAATCTTCAGGTCAGTGAGCTGCACGAGAGGGAGACTATGAGGAGAGGGACTCACTTGAGCGTGGAAACCAAACATGCTGAGAATTGTCGCAGCAGGTACTTCGATATCGACTCCATCTGCAAGCAGCACCTCGAAGTTCAGCACAATTTCGCAGTTCTAGAGAGTGGTTTAGTGCATACATCGATGATCCCTCAATTGCAAGTATCTGACTTCATTGACGAGTAGAGCCTCGAAAGCGGCATGGAAGAATGACCAGGTTTCGAGCCATCGAAGCCACGAAGGGAGCTTGTCGCGATTGATGAGCAGTCCAGCGAATAGCAGACTGCGGAGAGCGAGCACCCGAGTAAGCGAAAGTTGATCGCTGATCACGAACAGAAAGGTGACATACTTGAACAACATGACCAAACTTCCGACAAGATTTGCGACTCCAGCGTTCTTAATCAAGATACTGAGGAGGAGAACGACACTCGAGGCCGAGAGGTTGAAGAGTACGAGTACGAGGATGAACCTCCAGAACGAGTCGACTTGAGGTACTAGTCCAACTGGGTTGTAAACGATCGCTCCGAAGACGAAGGCGGGAATGACTCGGAGTGGGATAACGTCGAAGAGGAGTTTCGCTGCGAAGTAGGTGAAAGGGTTGTAGTAGCCGTTGGCTCGTTCGCGAGTGAAGAGGAGTCGTTCCGAGGAGAAGGCGGCGAGGGTAGTGAGGCAACCGAAACCGAAAAGAGCGAGGGTGAAGAAGATCATTCCCATTCGATTCTGGAAGCCCGGGATATCATCGCTGCAGATGAAAATGATGAATGAGTGAGGAGGCGATACGGACAAGGAGGAAGAGGGAAACTCACGTTAGTCCTCGGAAGAGGAATGCGCACATTCCAGCAGCGACGACTGCGACAGCGTAATGTGATAGCATGAGCATTGGGTCTCTGTAGAGGTTCTTGAATGATCGTCCACTGAGGATCTTGAACTGAGTCCACCAAGATGCGGCCTTGTAGTTCCTCAACGCAATCGAATCTGAGCCATTCGCAGATACATGAGTCCCACTGACTTCCTCCCGAGTCTCCTTCGAGATATCGCTGTCAGTGAACGCGTTGACGAGTCGAGCGAGATGGGGAGGCAGAGGAGTCGAGGTTGGAGAGTTGCGACCGGAGGAGAAGAATTGCTTCGCTTGACCGGCGAGACTTGCTGGGGAGTTGAGTCGCGAGTCGAGCTCGGTACCATCGACAGTCGAAGAAGCGGCGGTGTCGACAGGAGCAGGTCGAGGTCGAACGGTTCCTCGTTCTGGATCTAGTCGAGAGGAATCTTCAAGTTGAATCAAGGGTTCAGAATTTGGAGTCGAGGGTGAAGACTTCTCGGACATCGTGAGATCGACTGGGGATACGAGAGAGATCAATATCGCACATTCGAGAATCAGCGAAAGAACAACATACTGAGATAATCTGCGATGTTGAAGCCGGGAGGACAAGCGCAACCAATCGTTTCGAAATATCGTTGTGCTTTCTCCGCCTTGCCCGAGTATACCACCTTTCCACTAGCGAGTAGAAGAAGCTTGTCAAACAATGCGACGATGTTTGACTGAGGTTGATGAATGGTGAAGACGACCGTTCGTTTGTAATTGCGAGCGAGTTGAACGAGAGAATCGACGACGTTGTAGGCGTTGTAGGAGTCGAGGCCAGAAGTGGGTTCGTCGAGGAAGAGAATTGAAGGAGAAGTAACGAGTTCGCAAGCGATTGAGACTCGTCGTTTCTCTCCTCCCGAAATACTGCGGTGACCACTTTCTCCAATCCTGCTGTCCCTGATTCCGATGATTCCTAGCTCATGCATCGTCTCGAGCGTCCGCATCCTCTTGTCCTCGAATGACATCTCCCTCGGCAATCGAAGTAACGCAGAGTAAAGCACCGTCTCGTAAACCGTCAAAGTTCCCATCAAGGTGTCTTCCTGATCGACGAAACCGACCACTCGGCGATACTCGGCGTTATGAATCTTGCGACCGTTGACGAGTACTTGTCCTCCAACCGTTCCACGTTTCGACTTGCGAGCGAGAATGTCGAGGAAAGTCGATTTGCCTGCACCAGACGCTCCGAGAACAGCCATGACTTCTCCAGGTTGGACGGCACCTGATACTCCGTCGAGGACACGACGCCCAGAGGAGAGAGTGTACGAGATATCGGAGAACTGGAGAGCGGCGGGAACGTGATCTTCGAGGAGAGATTTGCCGTTGTCATTCGATCCATTCGAAGGTAGGCGAATTCGACCGCCGAGGAACGAGTACTCGACATCAGTCGTTCTTCTTCCAAGGTACCAGAAGACTATCAAATTGAGAAACTTCAGCGAAACTCGCAATTCCAGGCCAGGAAGATATGTGAACGTACGGAATAGTCCAGCGAGAAGCACAGCAACCACGATAGCAACACTCACGATGACCCATGTCTTGTCGTTTGGTTTCGGCGGGCGCTGTATTTCGACGTAACGATCAGAACTTGATGCGAAAAGAGAGAAATCGAGACGACTCACAACGAAACCAGGAACCTCGCTTGATCGCATGCACTCTCCACTCTTGCAGTTGAGCGTGATGTAAGTATCTCCAAAGATGTCATTGATGAGCTGATTCATAGCTGGTTCTTCGAATCGACTCGGTTCTCCCGTCTTCGAAGTGAATTTGCCAGGACCTTTGATCTCCTCCGTCAAGAATTCTGAGATGTCGACACTTCCATCTTCTCCACACAGCATTCGACCTGGAATACATGCGCACTCGACTTGCTCGCAGCGGTATTCGGTCGAGTTCGATTCGAAGCCGACAGTGTGCGAAGTCGTGCAGTTGTTGAGACCGCAGTAGAACGATTCCTTCTTCCCGATCCAGAATTGAAACCCGCATGACTCATTAGGGATGTCGCAAGTGAAGGTGACTTGAGGAGGTCGACCGGGAAGCATGTCGAGAATTTTGCGATCTAGAGGTAAATTTCGCACAAATTCAGTTGTGAGTCACTAGTCTGAAGGGATCGACTCATCGCACTCGTGACATCGCACATCTGGTACATTTCCTTGACTCCGAAACCTTCCTTGTAGCATACTGCCTTGTCGTCATCTTCGTCTTTTGATCCAACGAGTCGACCATCGTCTCGATTGATCAGAGCTTCGCAAGCTTCATCCGTTTCGCAAACTGCGCACAGGACGTCTGAGTGACAGTCCAATAGTCAGAGAAAGTACGAAGGTGCTTACCATTGCAGTTGAGCCCACTCCAACCTTCGTCGCATTCGCAATCGTTTCCCTCTCGAGGAAATCGATGATCTTGTCCGGAAGCGAGGGAACCGCACACTGCGCTCATCAGGATCATCAGCACTGTTTCTCGAGAGTACAACCGAGTAGACTCACGAGGCTTTGCGCAATCCTCGCCACCAAATCCAGGTGGACAAACACATTGTCCGTTGTAATCGTTACATTTCGCTACGAATCGATACGATCGTCAGCTGGTACTCGATATTGTACAATCACGAGTGAACTTTACCGTTGTTCAAGCACCCAAAGGCAGGGAGTAAGCAATTGAATGGGTTGCAAGGAGGACATTCATCCGGTTTCTTCGGAGGAGGAAAGAGAGAAGGCGCTGAGAGTTGTTGCCGTGTAGAGTAAAAAGATGAGTTTGGGAATGGCGATAGTGCTTGTAGTAGGATGGGAGAGTTGGCTTGATCTGAAGGAGATGCAGATGTGGGGGAAAGGAGGGAGAGGAGAGAGAGGATCCCGCTCGCTGGTAGTAGCATAATTTGATGCCTACTCTAGAGCGTAGTATGCTCTGTCAAGTCGATCGAAAGTGAGGTGGAGGAAAGAGGCGAGTCCAAAATCTCTCGCGTTCGCTCCTTCCTACCTTTCACTCCGCTGCTCTGCCGCTCTCGGGAGATCAGGTCCTCCTACTATGCCGCCGCGAAAGTACGATCTCATCATTGAGTAAGCAACTTTCACTGATCGTTGCTGAAGCGCTCCTCCTGATTCTTCAGATTCGTTTAGGCCTCCTACTCGTCCTTCTTCTCGAGCCGACAAGGGCAGACTGAAATCAGGTGCTGGTACTTCATCGAAAGGGCTGAAAGCGATCAAGGTAGAAGGCGGCAGTCCCCCGTTCTCCTCGCCTTCGACTCCGCCATTTGAGCAAGTCCGCTCTCTTCGCAAGAGGACTGCCCTGATCAAGTATGAGGATGCATCGTCAGACAGTGAAGAGTCCGAAGATTATGATATGCAAGCGGAGACGAGCAAGCGTGCACGACGGGAAGGGAAGACCAAAGCGAACAAAGTCAAGAAAGAGAACGAAGAGTTCGACCTCGAGTCTGATGAAGATGTATTCATCGAGTCTGACGAAGACGTTGACGTAAAACCGAGGTGAGCTCCTGTTCCTCCCGACTCCTCTCTGTGCTTCAAGAAGAGAGCTGAATTTGCGACTCTGCTCAGCCGTTCCTCCCGATCTCGTGCACCGACTGCACCGGCTGCTGTACCCAAAGAGAAGACTGACGAGGACGACAAAAAGAAGATCAAACGAGTCAAGCTAGAAGAAGAGTTCCAAGAATTACAGGATCTTCACCTCGTACGTCGCAACTCTTTGCTGTTTTGTAAAATCACATTTGAGCCTCTCCTCTTCCAGAACTACAACCCATGGCCGATTCCTCCAGGCCTCGATCCTGATACATTCTCGGTCCTCGATGACAGTACCTGGCATGGGCAATTACAGGTCACTGGCCCAGAAGTCGATGCTCTTCGCGACATTCCGCCATTCTTCTTTCATGTGCTACACATGGGAAATACTGGCGCGAGCCGCCCGAAAACGAGCAAGGTAAGAGAATGTGACACTTCTATCTTAGTCCAGAATCAGCTCACGGATGTTCAGTGATCAAATAGATCAGGATGAAAGCAGGTTACTCTCATGGCATCTCCGCAGTCGAAGCGCATCTCAATCTTGGCACGACGCAACCCGGCTATCCCATTGTTCGAACGACCGGGCTTCGGAGCTATGAACACGATCAACCTCCCCACCCCGACGATGACACAGCGCTCTTTGTCGGATTCAAGCCTGAGGGAGGTGATATGCACCGCTGGAAAGCGTTCGGACTTTATAGGTTGGTATGGCAAGGTAAAGCAAAGGATGGAGAGTTCCTCAGGCTATCGGAAGAGAAGAGGCAGAAGATACAGACCATTTTCGAAGGATATCTGCCGGGGAAAGACACCTTCTCGAGATTGGTGTTTGAGAACTGCTATCTCGACGTGGACGACCCTGATGCACCAAATGGAAAACGTCATATACGGCACGAGTCGATTGACAAGGAGCGGAGGCACGCTCATATTCGCACTTGCCTCGAGGAGAATCGCGATCTTGTTGTTAGTACAATTCTCCTTGTCTTACTCTCAAAGCGGAGACTGACTGTCCTTTCCACCCCTAGATGTATTGGTCACTTTTCGTTTATACCGGGAACAACGCTCAGGAAGTGGCGGATTGTGGACGTAGACGAGATTTCCGGTACCCATTGTGAAGTCATTCAATGTCTCCGCCTTGTCCTCGACTTCTCTCCGGTTCGGTCCTTCGTCTCTTTCGACTCATGATATTGCTACAAGCTTGAGAGTGCGAGCGAGGCGGGTTCGCAAGAGCATTACGAGAAAATCCTCAGAATACTACGGACGTCTCGCGAGTCCCTTCTCAGTCCCTCTCACTATTGACTGCCCACTTCCAATTCGACAGTGACTCCTGTCGATTGATCTTACTGAAGGTGAGTCAAGCTTTGTCAGAAACTTCGTAACGTCGGTGCAGAGCAAAGCGAAGCAGTCTGAGCGAGGAGTTCTAAAGGTCGGATCGATCTAGCGGCTGAAAGCTGACAGAGCGCTCGAGTATAGACAGAGAAGCCGAAGCATCCACGAGCAATAGAGAGAGACATCGTGTGAATCGAAACAACTCTTGCGATTCCTGTCGAAACTGACCATTGCTCGACTCTCCAAATCCTTTCCTCTTTCGCATCTGCGGTGTTCCGTCCTCTCGTAGTATCTCCGAGCTCGTAGAAGTTCGCATTGATTGATCAAGGTCTTCGTCATTGTTTCGTCGTTGATCTTGAAGCGGAACGGCGAGAGAAGAAGCACGTCCGATCGGCATGACGCTTCCTACACTGTCCCTTGGTCTCGCTCCTGCTCCACCTCCTTCACGACGAGATCCTATCGGAGGATAATGAGCGATCAAGTTGGCTACTTGAGGAATTTCAGAAGAGAAGTTGAAGCTGTTCGGAAGTGTACGTCACGCTGTTCTGGTCCTTCCTCCTCCTCTTCATCCTCTGAATGTTCAATGATCCCCTCAGGTAGTGCTTGTAGTAGTTGTGCTGCCCATCTTGAAGATTGAGAGAGATTTCGATCGAGGAGAGAAGAAACGGCGAGTCGAAGTTCTGCGCGTAAAGTAGAGGTCGAAGGTGGATCTAGTAGGTGTGGTCTGTGTGATGAGCTCATCTCGAAGCTTCGATGAGGTTGTGGAGGAAGACAAGCGAACTTCGAGTGAGAATTTCATCTCAACTTGCATCCCTTCACTCACTTCCGACTCGAACTGCTCTGTTGAACTCGCATCGAAGTAGATTGACTCCTACTGAATCAACAACGCGTGCGTCTCCCTCTCCACTAGCCTTTGATCCCTTCTTTGATCTCGTCACTCAACTCACATCTCCCGATCTCTTCAAACTTGTTCGAGACAGTATGAAACATCCTCGAGTACGCAACATCAAGCGTCGTAGACCTCGCAAGGCCGAGACCGAGGAATCCACGCCAATCGCTCATCTTCGTTCTTCGAAAGGTCGTCGTCCTCCTCTCGACCGCTCTCGACCGATCGAGCAGGTTCCTACCGACGGCCTCGACCTCGGAAATGTGGTCTTTGGGGCATACGAGGGCGGCACCGTCCACGTGTAAGGGCTTCGAGACTGGCAAGCGAACGGTCTCTGTCGAGAATTTCGCCCTTCGACTCTGTCAAAGTCTCTTGTACGCCTCTCAAACGCAGACTTTGTGCACAGCCTCTCAATAGCCGAAGACCGCTAGTCGATCGAGGTTCGAGATCTCTTTTCAATGGGACCCCTCGCCTCGCAAACGGATTTCCGGTGTTCTAGTCAAATCTTTATCTGACCTAGAAACTCCGACGGAGTCTCTCGAGAAGAAAGGTATTCCTCTTGTATCTCTACTCTCGCTCTTGACTTCCTACCTTTCACAACTCTCGTGACTCCGCTCGAGATGCGCTCCGCTTGGAAGTCCTCGCTTTCGACCAGCTTCGTCCTCCTCTCTTTGACGATTGGAAATGTACAGGCAAGTTATGGAAATTATCCGTGTAGGACGAACGGCGCGGCTGGTGAGTCTCGTTGAAAGAACCTTTCCTCTTTTCTCGTTCTTCTCTCCCTCCTCTGACGCTCTCGTTCTTTCGATACAGATCAGTCCAAATGTGTCGATCCTTCTTTCCCAGATAGAAATCGACAATGCGTCGCCTCGGGGAACGGCGAATACGCGTGCGGCGTCGAAGGTCAGTCTCGCTTGTTTCATCACATGTTTCTCCCGGCATCATGAACGCTTACTGATTCATGTCACTGTCTCATTGTCAACAAGCAGGCGCTCCATGTCAGAATGCGAATGACTGCGATGGCGGGCAATGTAAATCAAGATCTGACGGCCAAGTTTGGTGAGCTGCATTCACTTTTCGATGTAAAGTCCTCTCAAGTGACGCAGCTTCCGTACCTTGCCATCTCTACAGTACTGGAGGTCCAGGCTACCGCCCGCAAGCTGGCGAAACTTGTCTAGGCCGTCTGAGCTCGAGTAAGCCCTTTGACATCGTATTCAAGCTCTCTACGGATCTGACCAGCCGAGCTGATTGTACCCCTTCCATTGTAGCACGCTCTGATGGCTCTACAACGGTGTGCGGAGGTTACAGTAAGCTTGATTCCGTCTTGGAGAGAAGAACGATTGTGAAAGTACGAGGTCTCGATTAACTCTCGAGTTGCTTCTCTCTTTACAGCAACCGGCTGTCGAACAGACGTATATAGCAATGGTGCATTTCAGTTCTTCTACGCCGACAACTCCCTCTGCACAGCCGGGTAAGCCGATTCTTGGGAATTCCTTCGATTACTCAGTAGTTCACCGAGCTGACTCATTCCGAATCCCTTCACAGATTCTGCAATCCTACAACGCAGCAATGTATCGGAGACGGTCGACCTGGTAGCCCTTGTGAAGGTGCAGACAGCGGAATTTGTACTTATCCCTCAACTTGCGGTACGTTTTCCGACTGCTCACCTCTACCGTCGTTCCAGTCACTATCGCTGAATACTGATACCTCTTCGGTGATCCTAGGCTTGAACGCGGACGGAATGAGCGTGTGTGGAGCTGATGGTGAGGGCGTCTTTGAGCTTTGAGCTGATTGTTGGAGCTCAAGTCTCGTATCTATCTAGGCACAAGCTGTTTCGGCGTCCAGTCTGACGAGGAAGGTACCTACTATCCCCGTGTAGATTCCGCTTGCGTATCTGGGTGAGTTGGGTATCTCGCGCTCGATCTCTCCCAGAGTTTCGTTGCAGCTCAAGCTGATGCTTCATTACCAATCGATCGTCATGCGTAGATACTGTGAGCGCGACTCCGGTCAATGCGCTCAGAGACCTCCTACACCATCTGGAAGAGCTCGTCAACGTCGCAACCAAATCGCTTTCGCCAAATTCCAGTGTCCTCCTCGACAAGAGGCATGCAGTCTCGTCGGCTCTTTCGGTTATGAATGTGTCGATACACTGGTGCGTCAAAAGAGCTCCTCCCGTCGATTCGCGTGAAGAGGGAACTAACGAGATTATTCTCTCGCGCTCTTCTTCTCGCAGTCGAATATCGAACGATGCGGAAGCTGTGATGGTCATGATTGCTCTGAACTCCCTGGCGTCGATAGAGTCAACTGCTATGAGGGAACATGCATCATCTTGTGAGTATCTGCCTCTATCAATTCCTCGTTTCCTCGGCCGCACATGGGTACTGAAATTTCTCTACAGATCTTGCGCGCATGGACATCGATACGACGAGATCGAAGAGGCTTGTGTAACCGTCAAGCAGTGGGAAGCGGTCGAGGTGATCACTCACCACAATGTCGAGGTTTAAAAGTAGTCGTTCGCTGAATTTTTGTTATTGTGCCTCCTCTGCTTGCCTTCGAGAGCTGTTCCTCGAGAACTTCGTTCTAGTGTATACTCTTTCCCGATGAGCAATCATGATCCGTGACTGTCGAACGCGAGATTGAAACCTCGCCATTCCCCTGTTTCTCGATTTGCGGTCTTTCGCGAAAATGGATCAAGCCGTTTGCATCTATCTCTCCCGGAACACTGTGATGACTCGAGAGTAATGCGAATCAAAGGCTTCTCAGTTTCAAGCGAGTAAAGCGATTCAAGCTACAAGTTACAAGCGTTTACAATCTTCGTTCAGTCCGAATCAAGCTCATCCTCTTCCTCTTCCTCCTCTTCATCTCCACCATCATCATCTCCCTCCTCAACTGCTTTCCCCTTGGTCTTTGAATGAAGAGTGTCGTTGTATGATTCATCCGACTCATCTTCGGTCTGAGATTTCTCGTCATCGATGTCTCGCGATTCCGCATTCGAATTTGAGGTAGACCAGTTGTGAGGGGGAGTCCAGTCGATTTCGGGAGGAGGCAAGTTGATAGGAGGGCGACTTCTTGCGGCTTTGCGAGCGACGACGTAGACTCGATTGATCTGTTCAAACTTTCACAAGGTCAGTTGAGGTTCAATGAAAGATATGGAATTTGCGCACGAGGTCTAGCCAGTTTCCAAAGCGAGTTCGTCCTCTCGCATTGGTCCAGCGGAATTGGCCACGATTCAACGAGTTCAACTTCCAGACGCTGACTGAAGCTCCATTTGAACCAACGAGGTCGACGAGATCTGAAACGACTGATGCGACTTCGAGTGGGAGCGTGAAACGGTATTGCGGTTGAGATTGACGTTTCTCTTGTGGAGAAAGGTATTTCGAGGCGTTGTAAGAATTGTGAGCCGAGAGTTGGTGTTCGATAACTTCGGGAAGAGTTCCACAGAACGCTGCCACTTTCTTCGTAGCTTCCGAACCCATTCCTGTGATGTTCCTGCTTTGAGTAATCCACGTCTTCGTCTCACATCCTGCATCGCAGAAGATCATCGACGTAGCTCTGCTGAAGAAGTCGTCGAGATCTCCAGACAGAGTTTGCTCCACTGCCGATTCGAAGTCGTCGTCGTTCTCGTATTCCTGAGTGGTCGATAAGACGAGTCGGACTGTCTTGTCTAGAACGTCGAGGTGGTAGTCTTCGACCTCCGCTTCGATGTCGTCTCGTTTAACTATCCAATCCGACTTTTTGACTTTCTCTCGGTGATCATCCTCATCGAGGCGCCTCCAGAGAGCTTGAACAGACGGAAGGAAGAGGTAATCGACGAAGAGAGGTGGTAGCTGATCCTCCTCCAGATCTTCGATCATTGAGTCGTAGAATTTGCGCAGAGAGTTCTTGCGGGAAGCTTCGCATTCGACTAATTTCGTTTCTCGATCTTTGTCTCTTTTCCTTGATTTTGCTGAGTCGACGAGATGAAGAATCTTGGGACGGATGCGAGTCCATTCTACGGAATGACACTTGATCGAGGTCAGCCAAATGAAACTTTGACGAATAAAAACGAGCTTACCTGCGTCGTCGAGAGAACCTCCTTCAAGGGAATTGGCGAGAGCTTTCTCAGACACCAGCGAGAGGCTGTCAAGTCGCCGTCTGAGGAGTCAGCGAGAACAGGGAGCGAGGAGAGCGAATCAAGACTCACTCCTTTCCTTCGTAACCATCGACGAGACCCAAACGACGCCGAATTCTAGCATGGGAAAGTGATGAGTTGAGGCCGTTGTGCGAAGAGCGAAAGAACGCATCGACTCACTCTTTCCTACGACTAGTCATTTCCGGATTAACCCTAAACATCGGTTGCAGCACACCTGCTTGAAAGCTCAAGCCATCTGCGATGAGTCGATCAACTTGATGAATTCGTGAAGCGATTGCGATTCCAATTCGTCCGATCGCGTTTCCATCCTGGTTCCAGATCAGAAGGAAGTTGAATAAGAGAGCACGAAACTGAGAGGAAAGAGGAACGACGATACATCTGTTCTACCTTCTTGACATACTTCTGACGTTTCTTGACGAACGCCTTGACTTTGGGACCGATCTTGACATCACCATCTTTCTCATTGTCACTCTCCGCGCGATAGCTCTTCTCTTTCTTGACTGAACGAGTTGGACGTTGGATCGTCAAGCGGGGCTGATTCTGTTGCTGTTGCTGTTGCTGTTGCTGTTGCTGGAAGTGTTGTCGACCGTAACGACCGCGTCGACTCCAGTTGTTGCGCTGAAGTACGGGTCGATCGAGAGGGGTCCTTTCGGAGAAATCGTCCTCATCCTCCTGCTGTAATTCTTTGAGACGGGCATCCATCTCTTCCACTTGATGAGGTAGTACATAGACTGAATGTAGGCAATACATGATCAGCGTGAACGCGGGAACTGCAAGAGAGAGGTTGCATACAGGCTCCCCATCTCAAGAATCTGACTTGTCCAGGAGTGACTGAGAAGGAGAACGAGATGAGCTCGACTCACATCTAAAGAAGTGTAAGAAGATGTGACCTACAGTGACTACCGACGAGACATTCTCGGATGCAAGGATGATACTTCTCCGAACGAATGAAGGCGTCTGTCAATTTGACAAGGCTAGAGACGATAACAAGTCAGATTGTTCAGGAAGCAGAGTAACGAGCATGGGACTCACGTAGTTTGACGACAAGGTTTGCAAAGGCGAGTTCGAAGCCAGGGATCGATCCAAGTTGGAGAGTATCGACCGCACTGAAAAAAAGGTGAAAAAAAAGGAGAACGACAGATTAGCTACTTTGCCTTCGATGAAGCGATGATAATCAGCTCACCTCGTAGCAGTGAGCAGAGAATACCAAGTCGGCGTAAGCAGGGTAGGACCAATCCTTTGCTTGCAAAGCGGGCAGTTTGACCATTTCGAAAGAGTTCTTCCAGATAGGCTCTGAGCGTTGTTTCGAGAGCAGAATTGCCCTATAAGGCTTGTTGGTACGTGCGAAGTGTAGGAGATCTTTCGGTGAGAGGTACGAGAGGATCTATGAACGAGAAAGCAAGTGAGCTGCAGGATGCGAAGACGAAAGTTTCGAAAAGTGTTCGACTCACCTCGACGAAGAGTTCGAAAGGCAACACATCGAAAGGATTCCTCTTGATCGCTTTCTCTTTCCCCTTTCCCTTCTTTCCTCCTTTCCTCCTTTCCCCTTGCCCTTTCTTTCCTTTTGGTTTCTCATTGTCCAACTCGAATTCACTCTCACTTGATTCGTTTTCCTCCTCTTCCTGTTGCTTCTTTTGTGATCTCCTACCCTTCTTGACTACTTTCTTGTCCGCTGTAAATTATCCAATAGTCATCAGCGAGTATTTTGAGAGAATGAGAGACTAGAGTGATGAAGACTGACCCAAATCCAACTCCTCCGAATCCTCCTCGGAGCTTGTTGCGTCCTTGTAAGATATCTATTTACTAGCTACTTTACGTGATGACATACTCGAGCTAGTGCTTGAGGAGGTGAGGGAGAAAAGCGAGAGAGAGGAAAGAGACAGACAGAGGAGGAGAAATTCGCAACCGCGTCGCAAATTTTCGCACCCTCACTCAGAGTGAGAGATGTTACAGAAGATATCAGAGGTAGCTCACTGTAAGTTATCTGCTTCTTCCGCAACTATATCTAGCGAAAGTAGCGAGAGAGAAAGTATTCGAAATTCTCCTTCGGGTTCGCTGCATACCATCCTCTTGCCTCGTCATTGACCCACACCTTCCACCCAGTGTCACTGGCGAGGAGCTCACAATAAGCCGAGCTCATTCCTATAGCGATGAACATCTTTCCCGTCGTACTGCAAGCACTTTTCTCGATTAATCATCCAAATCGTGCTTTCTGCCCTCTCCATCTTCAATTACCGCCAGCCGAGGCGCCCGAGCATAATCCTATACTCTGATAGAGCCTGGGGCCTGTCTCACGATGTGGTTTCGCGTCAGTCTACGAAACAAGGGAGGAAAAGCAGAAATTGGGAAAAGAAAACGCACCATCTCAAATCAACACGAGCTGGGCTCGGTCTCCATGCGCGTACAGGATAACCTAGATGCGGTGAGGACCACAGCAGCTTCGTTCAGAGCAGTACAGAGAGGGTTCAGAAGTAGAAACGTCATTTTGTCGAAGTGAAGTTATCTCAGCGACGACACAAGGGAGTAGTTCGGTCCAAGATTGTTCAAACGACCAGAGATCCCAAGTATAGAATGAGCGCTTCAAACGTCCCAAAGCGAAAGTTGTCGAAGAGCGTTCCTTATTGAAAGATCAACAACCTTTCGGCGACCATCTTTCCTCTTCTCCCCTCACCATGGTCAGCTCCAGCACTTCGCCACCTTCGCCTGAGAAATCGTCTTCAAAGTTCTCGATGGGCCTCGGTTCGCTTGAGGACGTATTGTTGAAATCAGTCATTTCGACCTCTTTGGGGCAACAACCAACCGGTAACGCTCTCCCCTACTCTATAAACTCGCTCTCGAGCTCATATTGGAGAAGGATCCCGTGTACAGTGCAAAGTGGGAAGGAACCTTTGAGTTTACAAGCAACTTCAGTCAATTTTCGCAGGTACGCCCCACCTCCCCCTCCCTAAGTCTCTTTAGACAGAAACCTGATGAAGACAGACGAAGGAGAATAGATTCGTACAGAAGTCAGGACCAGTATTCGTTGCTCAAGATGCAGCAGAATCTTTGTTTCGATGGGAGAATCCTCCTAAAACTATATTCTTCGCCGTAGCATGGGCATTCCTCTGTAACGCTTCATCTCCTCTTCATTCTCTCTCTTTCGTGAGCTGACTGAGGGAGAATGAGGGAGTCAGGTTGGTATCCACCGCTAGTGCTGTTCATTCCCAACATCATACTCGCTTCGATCCTTTTGACGACTTACAACGCACGAAAAGGGGATAACCCACCTCCTGATTCACCGAGGGGTCCAACTGCACTCTCTTCGGCACCTCCAACAGAAGGTTCAGTAGATTACCTCGCAAACCTCGTATAGTCCCCTTTCTACCTTTCTCCCCTTCTTTTCCTATCACACTAATCTCGTCTCATGGAAACAACTAATAGCAAAACATTCAAATCATGATGGGTCGGATAGCGGACGCATCAGATTTCGGTCGTTCCCTAGTCCCCTACCTAACTTGGGCTGACGAACCCACTTCCCGTTCCCTCCTGCACTTGTCCTTCCTCTCCTTTCTCCTCCTCGCATTCCTCGCACCCTACATTCCTTGGAGACTCGTATTCCTCTTGATCGGTGAAGGTGCATTCGTATTGTCCCACCCAGTAATCCTCACATTCCTTTCCTCAATCTTGAGTTCCCGGAAAGCCCAACTCGTACAAAAGAAGAATCAACAGAAACTGAGGAGGTTGATGGAGGATGATGGATTGAGCGATAAGGAGTTGGAGGGGGAAATCCAGGAGTGCGTGAGGGTTGAAATGGAGAGTCGAAATTTGAGGGAGAAAGAGTCTGGGGCACTCGCGTGGGAAGGGGAAGTAGTCATTGGTGGAGAATTACCGCAAGGTTGCAAGTGGTTGGGGGATTGGGAGGAAAGTGTACCGGACGATGGGATGGTAGATCAAGGTGAGCAAGCGAGAGCTACTTCTGTTGTACTTTCTTTGATCGGCGAAGACAGACTGGCGACTGAAACTCGCTTTTGGGGTGTTATTGCATAGATGGGTGGACTTATTTACATTTGGATGGGACGAGGAGTGGGACGAGTGTTGTACAGGGAGTAGGGGAGAAAGGGATCGTTTTTGCTCAGAGTAGGAGAAAGAAAATGATCAGGAGAGCTCTCAAGATGCCGGTTTGATTCACGGGGGTAATTGCTGGTTTACGTCGAATGTTGTCAATCTATAGTCGTGTTTGAAGGATTAAAGAGTCGGAGAGGGAAGCTTGCGAGAGCACCAAATCGGGGACTTGAGTACGAAAGTCGTTGTTACTGTCTCTCGCTCTCGCTTTTCGCGCGCTACACCCTCATACTACTCTGCCTCCCTTTTGACGACGGTTCAACTACTCCTAAGAATCGCTTCGAAAGGAAAGGGATCTTGATCCCCCCACTTCAAGCTTCAAGTTGGAAGAATCTTCTCTTCTCCTCTCCTCCTTCTTTCCATTTCACTCTCATTCTCGCTTTCCCTTTCCGATGCCACCCAGTAGACCTCGCTCATCAACTATTAATTCCGTGTCATCGAATACTTCACGTTCCTCTACCCCTCGAGAACACTTGACGACGAATCCACCAGAACTCATCACTCCCTTCGATCCTAGACCTGTAGGACTCCACGAGGAATACTCTGGCAACTGGGACGGGAACAAAGAGGTAGCGAGGAGTTACAGGAGTGAACACTCACTGAGAACTATTCGACCGAATCATGACAACGAACAAGATCAAGAGGACGAGGAAGAGCAACCCAGTACTGCTAGTCAACGAAGGAATAATCAATACGTGATTGACTTGCCCTCCTCGAACTCAGCTTCCTCTCAATCAAACACTTCTTCGGCTAATCATCGGAATCGACCTCGTTCCTCAACTTTCGGAGGCGTCGAATTACCACCCGCTCCATCCCTAGTCCTCGAGAACAACAACACCTCCTCACCTTCGTCGACCTCCTCCCCTCTCCCCAACCTCACCTCAGATTCAATCCTTCCCCGACCAGCGCTCGCGAACCGAGGTCGTTCCACTTCAGTCTCTTCACTTTCCTCCCTACGCTCCTTGAACCCAGCATTACACTTAGGAGGTGCTCCGTTGAGGGAGAGGAGACCCGTCTTGTATGCAGGATTACAAGCGGGTGGATTACTGTTATTGAGTGTGTTGCTGCTTTATGTCTTGTTGAAAGGGCTTTTACCGCCTATCGACGACGAACACAAGGATGCGGTCAAGCTACCGAAGAGTTTCGACGATTTGAAGGCGTTGAACGAGGTATT
Organism: Sporobolomyces roseus; assembly: GCA_016617785.1. Classification (NCBI taxonomy): domain Eukaryota; kingdom Fungi; phylum Basidiomycota; class Microbotryomycetes; order Sporidiobolales; family Sporidiobolaceae; genus Sporobolomyces; species Sporobolomyces roseus. Next base: position 1,867,552 of record JADILM010000001.1, read on the forward strand.
ACAAGTGAGTTCATTCTCTCTCGAAACTGCGAAATTGTTAATCGGGAAATGCTGATGAGTCTGATCTCGCCCGTGAGTAGGTGTACAAGAATCGCAACTATTGGAGGGTGTTAGGATGTTATTGTACAGTTTACCTCTTGTAAGCACTCACACTTTGCTCTCTTCAGCATCTTCGAACAGAATTCAGAACACTCACGCTAAACCCTTCCTTCTAGCCTTCAAGCATTCTCAGTACCTGGTTCAATGTACCTCTCAATCCTCGGCGGGGCACTCTACGGAGTCCTAGTAGCCCTCCCTCTAGTCTGCACCGTTCGTTCTTTTTTCCTCCTCTTCCTGAACCTCCTCCTCTAACCTTCTCGTCGGGTTGTAGTGCGTCGCAACAGGTGCTTTACTCTGCTACTTCATTTCAGCCGCACTCGGACCCGCCGTCTTGACGAATTCCGAAGTATGGAGGAAACGAGTCGATACCTGGACGGAACGAGTTCAATCCCATCAAGAGAACCTCGTTTCCTATCTCATCGTGATTCGGATTGCACCGTTACCTCCTCATTGGGTAGTCAATGTCGTCGCTCCTCATTTGGGAATCTCAATTTGGCATTTCTGGATTTCGACTTTCCTAGGTAAAACCTTCTTTCTCTTCCCTCCTCCCTTCTGAGGTCGAGATACTGACCGAGAGAGTGTGAGAATAGGTATCGCTGGAGTCAGCTACATTCACACTCAAATCGGAACGACCCTAGATCAAATGACGAGTACCTCGGATTTCCACTTGATAAGCTGGCAAAACGGACTTGGACTCGGTGGTAGTACGCTCACCCTTCCCCTCTCGATCTCAATCTCAAGATTCCCTCATACTAATTCCCCATCTCCCGCAGTAATCCTCGCCGTCTTAATCCCCGTCCTTCTTCGTCGATATTATTCCTCTGACCTCTCGGAAGCTGCAGAGGATCCTCAAGGCCCAGATGCTCCGAGACATTCGTATGATCCGTTGTTGGCACCGAGAGCGAGTTTGTCGTTGGATGGTCAGGAGGGGAGGAGGGAGTTTAGTAGTTCGGATGGCAGTGCTAGGATTGTTGGGAGATTCGAGGATGATGATGAGGAGGAGGAGGAGAGGCCAACGTTGAAAGAGGGAGCGGGGAGTAAGAGGAAAGTGGAGAGGCTGTTAGGAGTTCAAGTCAATTGAGGAGGGAGGAAAGAGGTTCGAAAACTGTATTTTCTTCTTTTCTGTCACGATTACTTGTAGAGCTTCCTTCCCCTTCGCTGTTTGTATTGTCCTGAACGCAAATATCTACCCTTGTTGAACTACCCTCAGATGTCTACTTGAGATGGACGTTCGTTTTCGCAAAGTTCAGTGAGCTAGCAGAAGCTCTCTCTTTCGACTGAGCTCGAGAGCGTCTTGTTATGAACAAAATAAGTTAGAATTGTTCAGGGCTAAGCAATAAATAAATGAGGATTGAAACCAAAAAGATTGAAGGAACAGAGGGAAAGAAAAGCGAAGAGATCTAAAAAATTGAGAAAGAGACAGAGAGAGAGAGGGGTATCGAGCAAATTACACAAAGGAAGGGGAAACGTCCAGCGTTCTAAATCATCATCACATCGCCATACCTATCACTCCAACGTTGTAGTTACACTCGATCCTTTCACCGAGGCAAACGATCGCTTCCTCTGTTTCTGTACCCGTCGAATCGAACGAATCGATCGTCAAATTCGAACTGTATGATTCACTATGCGGCAATCCACCTCCTCCTGAGCAGGAAGATGTAGTAGGAGATTCGTCGGTGAAGGAGAAGGATGAAGAAGTTGAAGAAATCGAGTCGTCCTGAGTTCGACGATGTTTCGATGATCCAGTGTTCATCTTCGAAGAAGGAGGAGGAGGAGAGGAGATGGAAGAGAACGTCGAAGTCGAACTTGATGCAGCGATGGATGCTAGAGTATCCTCGATTTCTCTTTCGAGATCGTTTTGAGCCCGTTTCGTAGCGGCGTAATCGTCGCTCGATTCGCCTTCCTCCTCCTCCGAAGAAGCCTCGAGTAGTGAAGGTTGAGAATTTGATCGAGAGAAGGGTTCGGGGACAGAAATTGTGAGAGGTGCGTCGCCGTATCGAGTTGCTGAGTCGTCGGATTCGTAAACTCGAGATTTTCGATGCATTCTTCGAACTGACAAGGGCGAAACGTTCTCCTTCCCTTGACTGAAGCTTGAGAGTGATCGATTCGTTGGCGAGGGAGAAGGGGAGGGAGATGGGGAAGGGGAAGGGTTGATGTCGTTCGAATCCATACCGCGAGCGATCATCGAGACTCGTTTCTGAGATGCCGTGTGGATTTGAAGGGCGTTCTCTGTGAGTGACGTCGAATCTCCATCATCAGAGAGAGTGGGAGGAGTGTGAGGCCGTTGCAGTCGCATCAAGAGATGGTTGAGGGTTTCTTCGCAATCTGACGAGTCCTCCTCGTTGGCATGTTCGACTCGGAGGGAAGAGAGGGCAGGGTGGAAATCGGTCCGAGCGATAGTTGGAACGTTGTAAGGGACAGAGGAGAACGTTGGGATCGTTGGTGAATCGAGAGAAGGGGAAAGAGGAGGAGTCGAGAGTGTGGGAGATTGTCGAAGTTCGAGAGGTGAAGGTCGATGGGGTGAGGCTTGAGTGACACTGACGACAGGTGCTGAAGGTGGTGTGAAGACTCTCTGTCGATCGCTCCGCTTCGAGGGGGCCCTAGTCGAAACTCGTACGACTTTCTTGTCGTGAACGACGGTGACTTTCGTTCCTCCTGATACCATTACTGATGGGGGAGCAGGTTCCGAGCTTCGTCTACCAGGTAAGACTCGAGTAGCGACTGCGACTTGTCGATCCCGTTGTTCTGGTGAAGGAGGGAAGACGCAAACTTCGGGAATATCGTAAGGTCTGAAAGTCGAAGTCGAGCTGAGTGCTGGGGATGGACCAGGTGACTGCATGAAGGGTTCTCCGAGACTAGGTGAGGAGGGCGCGAAGCCGTTCGAGGCTGTCCGAGGGGAGAAAGAACCGGAGAGAGGAGGGGACGAAAGTTGAGTTGGGGTAGAAGCTCCATCTGAAACGGAGGGAGAAGGTTCTGGTGAGATGCGAGTGGGAGTCGTAGGTGAGATGGGAGCGGAAGTACCGAAAACGGGAGCAGAGGCCGGTCCATTCGAGACTGCGTTCGCGGCGAAAACGTTAAGAGGAGTTGGTCGAGAGGAAGTTCGGCGAGGGATGGGACGAGGTCGACTCAAATCGAACGAGGTGGCAGTCGTAGGTGTCACGGATCCACTCCTCAGCGATTCCATTGTCGTGGTCGAGCTCGAAGGAGAAGGACTTTGGGGAAGGGCAGGTTCCTCGTCAAAGTTGAAGTCAAGCGGCTTGTACAAGCTGAGAACGTGACTCCTCCGTTTCGATCGCTTGTCGAGCTGACTTGAACTGGACCCTTCCGACGACACTCCCTTCCCTTGACTGTTGATCTTCTTCTCCACTTCTGCGAAAACAGCATCCATCGATAATCCTTCGAACCGAATTGAAGGTATCCGTGTCTTCGACGACAGTGCTGTGCTCGTCAGAAGATCGTCCTCGGAACGGTCTCGTCGCATGTACCTCCCTCGTTGTTTCGGTGGCGAGACTTCGTCGTCTGCGTCTCCGGGAGAACCAGGTGAAGATACGTTCGATGCCTGTCCTTCCTGGTGGCGTTCCGATTCCTTCCGCTGTCTCGCCGCTGCTTGCTCGTAGGCAGGGTCGAAGGGTGGGGAAGAAGGTGAAGGTTTGCTCGAAGTAGAGAAACGCTTGGGTCGAGGAGGAGTTTCGGGATCCGCGAGCATGGCAGCGACCATTCTCGGTACCGGAGTCGAGTTCCTTCGTCCATCGACTGAATAACGTAAGCTTCGTGTCTCCTCCTCCTCCCGAACAGGATCGAGCTGTTCTTGCTTGACTTTCCACATTCGATGAGGAACCGCTTCACCACAGGAATCTCGACCGCTTTCCGGCGAAGAAGTGTGAGAGGTAGCTTCCGAATCCCATCCGTCGTTCGAAGAATTGAAGAGGGCGGTCGAAGCGAATGAAGAGGTCGTGCGAAAGGTCGAGAGGGAGGAATTGCTGTCCTGATGGTTGCTCTGATTCGACTGCGAGGCCATCATGGCGACGGAAGGGTGCTGACGGGGCATATTGGAAGAGTAGGCTGAAGGAGGAGGAGGAGTGGGAAAGCCGAGAGGAAGGGAAGTCGTCGTTTGTAAAGTCGAAGGGATCGGACTCGAGATGGTCGTAGGTGATGGAGGAGGCATCTGCTGAGCTGAGTTCTTCTTCTCGGATTTCGTCCATGGGAACGAGAGTAGCTTCTTGCCTAGGCCACTTTTCGACGGATTTCCTCCTGAATGATTCACTGCCTTTCCCTTTCCACCTTCACTTCTCATCATGTACTGATCAAAATCGGAAGCACTGTAAGGAGCATTGCTGGACGTCGAGAACGCGATTGAAGTCGGCGTAGGAGGAAAGAAGGCGTCTGAAGGGGACGAGGGAGAAGCGTTCGAATGAGGTTGTCGAAGGGCAGGGGTCGATTTCTTGTTCCGCATCGATGTAAGCGGGTAAGGGAACAGTGGATGTTCTGCTGAAGAGGATGCTGTAACGAGAACGCGTCGGATCAGCTCCGGGGACTACTCATTGAGGGTGGAAATAGAAAAACTCACCCAGTTTGACGGTTCTATCGTGTAAAGTCGAGGGGGTAAATCTGGATCGGCTCTACTGCTAGTTTCGAGTTCTACTGAGGGTCCAAGAGTCAGCGCAGAGTCGAGAGGAGAGATAACAAGACGCGCACCTTTTACTCGATTCGAAAAATAGAGTTTGAAGGAGAAGTAGTTTAGAGGAGTCGAGGGGACAGCCAGGGGTGGTATCACAGTCGGGAGTAAAGCTGTACGCTGCAATCCTAGAGTTATAGGCAGTTGATGGTCGACTTTGGAGGAAGAAAAAAAAGAAGACATCGAAGGCGCGTTCGAAGATCGGTTCGAACGCGCTCGCAAAACAGCCCAGGGACGATCGCATCAAAAGCTGTACCTTTTTCTCGAACTCCACTTTCATTCGTCTCAGCTGGGCAAGGTATGCGACAAAGTTCGCACTTTCGCAGTCTCCTGACCTATCTCTCGAAGTCTTTTCGACGCTTCGTTCAGCTCGCTGCAGCTCTGCTTTCCAACTCGAAGAAAGCGCATTCACCAAAGTTCGGTCAAGAGAAGCTTTCGAACCGAGAGAAGCGAAGGTATTCTTTTGTGAATTTTGCGATGGAATCGTAGGTGTTCATCACTCAAAGTTCATTCAGCCGACTACAGCGATGCTTTTGCGTCGAGTCTGAGATGTACGGGAGGAAGACGATCAAAGAGTAAGACAAGAGCGAAGGAGACGAGAGGAAGGGAAAAGCGTTTCTTCGCAAAGCGTCCTCTACTCAGTCTGTACGGGAGGTAGGGCGTGATCAGCGGCACCCTTGGTCAGCCGGGTATCTCCGTCGACGACCTCGAGAGCTTTGAATGCCCATCCAGGCCAGTTCCGAGCGAGCAAACGAGAATAAAAGAGGTCAAAGTGAAGGTTCTGCGTCTCCCGTCAACTTGATCCCATCGAACGCGTCTGTGTAGCGAGTATACACATTCGTAGAGGGCGCACTTTGAAGATGCGGCAGAATCAAGACCAATCGTGTTGGCTTGAGCGAGCTATCGATGAGGAATACTGAGAGAGGAAATGTGACTGAGGGTTGTGACGCTGAATCGGGGAAGTCAGTATCAGCGGAAGCCTTCCGAGCTCCTCATATACCCCTGTACAGAGTGAACAGTCGAATCGAGGTGATGGCAGGAGAGAAGCGAATCTCTTTGTAAAGTCGCGAGAGCGAGTCTGATTCCCACCACTCACCTCTCCCACTCCAGATTAAGCTGTATAGCCCATCTATCACTAGAAGACACGTTACAACACTCAAAACCAGTCCATCTGAGCCTTACTCGACTTTGTACCCCCTCTTCCGACGTTTCATCTTTAATTTCCTGTTCTCCCTCAGCGATCAGTCAGTACACGCTGAGATAATCTCAGAGTACTGCTGTAGCTAATATAAACCGTCTTGCAGTGCTCGGAGACAACGCACAACAACTCGTAGTAGAATCTCATCGATCTATTCAAACCCGTTCCCTCCTCCCTTACAACACCAACATAGTCCGTACCGTCATTCGAGAATCTCACAACCTCTCCCAATCGATCAACACCACCGCCGCCCCCTTCCTCGGAACCCAAGGTGCTCAACCGACCCAAGGAGTTTCCGCCGAATTGACCATCTCTGCACTCGCACTCAGTCGGAACAAACGAGCGTTGTACGTCTACCATCAACAGAGGATCGATACTGTCAAAGATAAATTCTGGGAAAAAGGTGGAGTTGCGAGTAACGTTTTCGCGCAAGGGATGGAGACTAGATTGAATATGACTACTTTCGATGAGGCGTTCGCGAAAGGTTATAGTGATTTATGTTTACAGTTCAAAACGAGTTGGTATACTGGTTCTACATCGACGAGGGAGAGAGATCCTTATAATGATGATGATGAGGAGATGGAAGAAGAAGAACCGATTCAATTGATGGATGCAGTCGATCTGTTTGGAGGTGGGACGGATTTGAGTCCTCCTAGGGATCTCATGGTCGATGTCAGGGTGATCAAGGATATGGGGGAAGTAGAGTTGTTGAGTGGGAATCGGATTAATTTGGAGAAAGGGAAACAGTACTTCTTACCGAGGGAGGACGTCGAAGCGATGGTAGTTAGTGGTGCGGTGGAATTGGTAGATTGAGGGGAATAGGGCGAAGGAAGGGAGGCTGGAAACATCCACTGGAGTTACAAGACGGTTGTAAGCACGAGAAGGGGATAAATCTCGATCGAAATTTGGGCAACGAAGGTAAGCACTGTCTCGAATTCGGGTCTCTAGGCTCTTACTGAGATCTCGGTGTACTTCATATGTGAGTGCAGGATGGGACGCAAACTAGTCGTTCGAACCCACCGGAGCAATCTCGCAAGTTCCGACGGATGCGATCTAACCCTCCTCGTTGCATGGATTCGAACTTAGTCGATACAGTAGGGCCTGCAGAGTATGACGATGATCAAGGCAGTGTTGAAGGGATTGCTTTAGGCGGGGAGCGTTGTCAGCGAATGAAACGAACGATATTTGCTTTCTCTAACGTTTTGCTGTAATTCTTTGATCTTTCTGATCGCGCTAGATCCTAGTGTACGAGAGTGAGTATCTCAGACAGCTGTACCTGTACAACCCTCAGCGAGTGATGTTCGAAATAAGCCGTTAAAATTCCTTATCGTTTTTGAGAGAAAAGTTGAATTCTGTAGCTTTCTCTTTCCACTCTCACTCTCCTCACTTAACTCTATCTAAAATGCTCGCTGTCGATTCCGTATGCCCTCTCCTTACTATCTTCAACCCCTAGTGCAGTACTGACTAGCTCAAGGGGAATTGTTGGTTTGATCGATCTTTTGGTGTGGGATTTAACCCAACAGACCTCAAACTCGCTCTCATGGCTCGCAAACCTCTCCATTCCTCCTAGAGCAGAGGAAGGTCTCACTCACAAGTCCCTTCGAAAGGTAAGCTGTTCTCTCCGTCGTGATTGAGTGAGGTGGAGGTAGGCGATTTATTCATTTATCAAAGTTGGATTTCAACCTCGACAACTCTACTTGATCCGATGGGAGAAGGCGTAGAAAGTGTCTATGAGTGTATGTGAGGAGGTACATAGGTGTCTGCGAGGCGATCAGAAAGGGGAAGAGGGAGAACGACGACTTCTGAGTTGGAGGAGAGGGGCTTCAACTCGCTCAACCTCGTCAAACTCTGCTCAAAACTGTTTAGCTGACCCTTTGTATCTATCTTCATCATACTCAGACTTCGATCATTGCTACTATCGGTGAGTAGCTTGTCGTTTCCTTTGTTCTCGAATACCGAACTGTCAAACTTACATCTTTCGCTCTATCGATAGGTCCCAAAACCAACTCTGCCGAGATGATTCAAAAGCTCCGAACTGCCGGTGTCAACGTCGGTACGTCGAATTTGCACTTTTGGACGAGTTCACTCATTTCAGCGAAAATGACAAAACTGACTTCTTTCTTGATCTCTTCTCCTCCCCCTCAGTCCGAATGAACTTCTCCCACGGTTCTTACGAATACCACCAATCTGTCATCGACAACACCCGCGCCGCTGCTTCCCGTCAGTCCCGTACCGACTCTCCTGTTTCGAAACGTGCGAGGACTGACAGTTTTGGCCTTCCAGAAACTGAGGGTCGACCCCTCGCTATCGCTCTCGATACCGTTAGTTCACATTTGACAGTCTTGGTATAGATTCACTCACTGACGATTCGAATTATGTTCACAGAAAGGACCTGAGATCCGAACTGGTAACATGGTTGGCGATGTTGACGTACGTTTCCATTCATTCGCGCTTCTCCTCTCTTCTCCACACACTGACGAAGAGCTTCCGACGAACAGATCAAGATCAGTGCTGGACACAAGATGATCTTCACCACCAACCCCGAATACGCTACCAAGTGCGACGAGAAGATCATGTACCTCGACTACGCCAACCTCCCCAAGGTCATCGAAGTCGGCAAAGTCATCTACGTCGACGACGGTGTCCTCTCGTTCGAAGTTCTCGCCATTCACTCTGATCACCTCGAAGTCGCTGCTATCAACAACGGAACTCTCTCCTCGAAGAAGGGAGTCAACCTTCCCGGTACCGACGTCGATCTCCCCGCCATCTCTCAAAAGGACAAGGACGATCTCACTTTCGGAGTCAAGAACGGTGTCGACATGATCTTTGCTTCATTCATCCGCAGTGGTAAAGACGTTCAAGACATCAGGAGTCACTTGGGAGAAGCCGGAAAGAACATCAAGATCATCGTCAAGATTGAGAACTTGCAAGGTGTTGCCAACTTTGACGAGATTTTGAGGGAAACTGATGGTGTCATGGTCGCTCGTGGTGATCTCGGTATTGAGATCCCTGCCTCGCAAGTCTTCATGGCTCAAAAGATGATGATCGCCAAGTGCAACCTCGCTGGAAAGCCCGTCATTTGCGCTACTCAAATGCTCGAATCCATGACCGTAAGTCACTCACTCCTTTTTCCTCTGCTTTTCTTGCGACTTTTGAGCTGATACCCCTCCGAGTGATTCAGTACAACCCCCGTCCTACTCGTGCCGAAGTTTCCGATGTCGCCAACGCTGTTCTCGATGGAGCTGATTGTGTCATGCTTTCCGGTGAAACCGCAAAGGGATCTTACCCCATCGCTGCTGGTGAGCTACGACTCCTCTTGACTCGTTGCTTTCCTCGCTGACTCGTCGCCATCTCTGTGAATCAGTCGAAATGATGGCCGAAACTTGTCTCCTCGCCGAAGCCACTATTTGCTACCCTCCCCTCTTCAACGAACTCCGATCGATGACTCAACGACCCACTCCTACTTCCGAGACTGTCGCCATGGCTGCCGTCGCTGCCGCCATCGAACAAAACGCTGGAGCAATCATTGTCATGTCAACTTCGGGAAACACGGCACGACTCGTCTCCAAGTTCAAGCCTCCTTGCCCCATCATCACCATCACCCGTAACGAACAAACTTCTCGACAAATCCATCTCCACCGTGGATGTTACCCTATGTATTACGAAGAGCCGAAACCTACTTCGGATGAGGGATGGCAAGTCGACGTTGATAACCGTATTCGATATGGTCTTTCGAGGGGTCTCGAACTCGGTATCGTTCGAAAGAACGACACTATCGTTGCAATCCAAGGATGGAGGGCTGGAGGAGGATCTACCAACACCGTAAGCCCTAACCCTCTCAACTCTCTCCCCTTCCTTCGATTTCCTTACTAATAATCTCCCTACCCTCGATTCGTACAGATGCGTGTTCTCTCAGTTCCCGAATCCGACAAAGCTCTCATTCTTCGTCCCATCGAGAACTAAAGCCTCTCCTTCGCTCTTATCGTCGTTACTTCCCTTCGCACCCTCCTCTCCAAAATATGATCTCTTCTCTCTTTTTCGTTACTCAGTGTCTCTGTCTCCTTTCTTCCCTTGTCGTCTAGTCTTCGTTTCTCTGTGGTCTCTCTCTTTTTTTGGGCGCTGCAAGACAGCAAAAAATCAACACGATAGAATCTCTGAACTTGCCAATTTACACAAATCTATAGAGGGCTTGTCAACTCGATTCAATCATTCACGCTCTTTTCAGGCCGTCGAGAGTGCGAGAGCTGGAGAGACAAATTGTCAGGAACCTGCGAATTCAACGATTCTTTCGAGAACTTTCTGCGCACTTTGCTCCTCACTTTTCACCTGCTTCTACTTCAAACTCTCTCTCGGCTCTTTCAATCATGTCAGAGCCCACCTCACAAGCTCCTCTCCCTCCAGCTCTCGCTTCCTCCTCCTCCTCCTCCTCCTCCTCGAAACCTCATCTCGCTCTCCCCGCACCTCCCACGTCCGAAGACCCGATCAAACTAGACGTATCCACCGGTGAATCCGTTTCACTCTACGGTAGGCTCGGTCCAACCGTCGTCAACTCCGATGGTGTACGTCTCCCTGTTCTCTTCTCTCTCGCTCGCTCTCTCAAGCTAAATTGGAGCGGTGAGGATTTTCATAGACCTTGTCGAGGATCGTAGGGTGGAGTGAGATGGGAGAGAATGAGAGGGCGAGGATATTGAGAGTGTTGGGGAAAAGGAATGGGATTAGGCTCGAGGCGAAGAAAGAGGAATTGGGGAGGGAAACGAAGGAGGGAAGGGAAGGGAAGGTGGAGGGACAGTGAGAGAATGTTATGCGAAGAGGAGAAGGGAAAAGGAGTCACAAATTGAAGAGGTGCGTTATGGAAATCTCGTCTGAGTATCTTGCGAAGATTCATTCTGATCTCGTTTCCATTCCGTGCAGCTCACCCCTTCTCGCAATCCGTAACTCATGACATCGACAAAGGCTCTTCTTGAGCCTTAGCATTGGAAGGACCCCGAAGGACTATAATAGTCGGCACAAGGGAGGAAACCTACTGCTCTCGACACCTTTCCTTACGATTCGATTCATCTCCTACATCAACTTGAGAACGGCGGACCTCGCCGTTATAGCTATATGAGTGTACTCTAGGATACCGTTGGAGGGGTGAAATAGTCGAAGTAGTTGTGCTCAGTCTAGGAACGATGCAAACGAATCTATTGTAATCTTCGTTTTCCTTCTTAGTGGTAGCTCTGAGAGATTTGGCGTGTTCCACAGGCATCTTCCTGAGCGCTACTCTCAGGCTATTGCGTCCAGCATTGATTGTAAGCCGAAATATTTGAACGATTCTCTGCGAAAAGTTGCGAAGTGTCCCTTGTTCAGCAACCTCTCACTTTCCAACTCGCCAAACCTTCTGCAACTCTGGGTATTACCTCCAGCTCGACCATGTCGGCTCCTCGATCATTCCCACCCTCTTCGTTCCCCTTCTTCCACTTGCATCCTTTTCCCTACTCGACTCTCCCTCCTTCACTCGACCAACTCACAACTCAAGAGATCGCCCTTTCGCACATACTACTCAATGAACTAGATCAAGGTACCTGGCGCAAGTTAGTACGGATCTGGAGGGCGAGGCGGGAGAAGGAGAGGGGATCCAGTAATCTCGATCAAACGCCCTCTTTCGCTCTACTCGATATGAGCTGGCCTATCCCTGAGGATCTGGGATTCTTGGATTCTGCTCAGCTAGCTGTACGTCAAAACGAGCTGCTGATTCAGCGTGGAAATTGGCTGATCCTTTTTCTCGGGTCGTCTCGATCTGCAGGCTTTGCCGCTGCATCCCGATTACAAGCCTACAATGGACGAGCGTGCCAGAATGATCTTCAGGCAGCGTCGGGATCCAACATCGACTTCGACTCCGAATGACCCCGCTCCGGCATCTGAAATCGTCTCAACAAGCGAGAATTCGACCAGCGAGGCTACTGCAGTCGAAGCGGAATCTCGAACAGTAGCTACAGCAGCTCAAGGACCACCCGATGAAGCCGTCCTGAAATCAGACCACTCCCACGTCGACTCCGATTCTCCTCTTCCTTCGACCATTCCTTCTTCCCCAGCGACTCCACCCGAATCCGTTCATGTCCTTCCTTCGTCAAACGATGCCCTTCGTCGCTGGATGACCATCTCGAAGCCGACGGAGAAGAATAGTCGAAGCGTAGCTGCCGATTCTTTCGAATGGGAACCTGAACCTCCGCAAGCTCTCCCGACTCAGCATCTTCTCGTGCACACGATTCGTCGATCTATCTCACCTTTCTACGAGGAATCACCTTCTCCAGAACCAAACGAGGAAGAAACAGCTCGACACACGACATCTTTCTTCGATCGTTTGCAATTTGGTTCCCTTGATGGAGGTAGCACAACTCCGTTTGATCAGCCGAATCAAGATCCTCCTGTGCTTCAGGAAGAAGTGGATAACCCTGATCTGAAACTGGAGGATCGTCTCGCACAACCTGTCTCGACAGCTCGACAAGCTTCTGTCCCCGCCGGTGACAGCCTCTTACAACGTATCACTGGCACTCGTCCTCCTTCTCCTACCCCTTCTACTGCATCTACTTCTACTCGTCCTCCCGCGGCACAACGCAAGCCTCCTTCGAAAGGTGTCGTCCCACGATCTCTCACTAGACGATGGAATACTTTTTTGGTTCATTCAATCATCAACAAGCTACCCGAAGAGGAGATCCGAGGATTGATCATTCGACCAAACCTCCCCGAACCTGTCGCAATTCAGATCAAACGAAACCCTCCCGGTAAACGATTCTGCCTCGTGTTCGTCGCTTACTCAACTTCGGAACAACGAGACAAGGCAGCTGCTGGATTAGAAGGATTGAGTTATGGATTCCAGAAGCTCAAGCTGATCATTAAACAAGTCGAGAAACCTCCCGAAGCGTACGATTGGGATTGGTCTTCGACGAGTGAATCTTTTCAGGAGGAGTTCCATCGCGATCGACAGCAACGTGGACCACCTCCTGCTCGGGATCGTTCTCCGAAACGACGCCGTATCTCTTCGACCAATTCTGCTCATCGACGTTCTCTCTCCCCTTTGCCTCCCTCAGATTCCTTTCGACCTCGCTCTCTTTCTCCTCGCAGACGGCACTCTCCACCTCGTCGAGCTTCTCTACGCCGAGACTCTCCCGTTCGCCTCGCCCACAGAGAGCGCTCTCGATCTCCTCCTCTTCGCAACGCTGTTCCTCCTCCTCTTTCTTCTCGAGGCAGATCTCGCAGTCCTGTTCGCCATCGAGCTCTTTCGCCACCTCCGCGACTCGTGACCTCTCTCGATCGACCAGTACCACTCTCAATCGTCCGCAACCTCCATTCCATGATCCTGAACAATCTCCCAAACCATGTCACTCGTCAAGACGTGATCGATTTTTTCCCTCCTCGATCTTTCGTCGGACTCGCGATCAACCATCCAGACGACCGACGCTACGTACGAGTAGGAGCCCAACGACCAATCGCCCATGGTTCAGCTTTCCTCTTGTTCGAAACTGGAGCCGAGAGGGAGAAATTTGCTCAGAGTTTCTGTAGTAAGAAGAACTTCAAGGGAAGTCCCGTACCACTCTGGTACGATCACAAGATGAAGAGGATTGAGGAATGGCTTTGGTGGGAAATGATGGAGGATTGGGCAGTCAAGAATGGTGGTCCGAAACCAGTTTCTCCTCCTCCTCGACCGGTTCGACTTCGTTCAAGGTCTCCTCCTCCTCGAGCTCGAACTGCTTCAACTCGCGATTTCTCGCCTCCTCCTCCGCCTCGATCACGCCACGAATCTTCGAATCGATCAATGGATCCACCTTCAGATCGTTACCCTCGATCTCGCAACTACAGTAACACCGACTCTCGCCCTCCACAAGACTTTTCGTATCATCCCGGACCGCCAAACGACTCTCACAATCGTCCTCGAGAGGCAGCCTATCGCGACGCAGATCGTCGCTACTCTACTTCCTCGAATCCACCTTTTCCTCCTCCCATCCCACCAACTTCCAATTCCCATTACCCTGCCCATAATCGATATCATACATCCCCTCAAGATCACTACCGTCCTCCTCCTCCTCCTTCATCCCATCAACCAGAGCAACGAAAACGAGCGACTTGGTCCGAAGAACCTGAAATCCCTTTCTCTCCTGCTATCCCTTCCTCACATTTCCCAACTCCTCAACATTTCCCCGCGCCATACTACTCTTCCACCGCACCTTCAGCTGATCCTTTTCGACCGGATTATCATTCGAATTACGTTGTTCCTCCCGATCTTCCTCCTCCGGTTCCGGTCAACGACTTTGATCCTGAAGCATTACGATCTGCGGCTGCTGCTAGATATGGGTATTCTCAGGAGACGGAGTATAGAAAGGGTTAATCAGATGTTGGATCTTGTTTGTACTAAACTATACGATTCTTTTTCGTTTCGTCTGCGACACCTTGTTTACTTGCAAACTATTCTCTAGCTTTGTTCGTATCAGGCAGTGTGAAAGGAATCTCAGAGATCGATGAGGGGATCGGTCTCGCGACAGTTCAGAGAAACTTCCGCGAAGTTTTGCTTTTCGTTCTTCACAAACTCCGATCTCTCCGATCTCGCACAAACCAGCTCCAGAGCTAGGAGCCAGTAAGTTGCTCAGATACAATGCTAAAGGCCAAGCTAACTCATCCTCTCTGCAGAATGGCGGCACTTCTCGCTTCATCTCGAAGAAGGGTTCTCACCTCTCCCGCTACAGCCATCCTACTCGATGTACTAGCACCTGCGGCATTCTCCACCCTCTCTCTCCACTCGTCAGTCGGTAGCTCACCCAAAGCTCGAATCCCTTCGAATTCGACTCCCTCAACTTCCAAAGTTCGCTTAGAAGATACAGAACCCTTGAAACCAACTCGCAAACAGAAGAAGCAAAACAGAATAGCATCTGGTCAACCACCAGCTCGAGTACAACGTGGTCAACCCCCAAATTCAAACCGTTCTCCTTCAGCTGTCGATCTTCTTTCAAAAATTCGCAACTCTACTTCATCAAACGCTACTTCATCGGATCCAGTGGTTCAAGGTCACAACGAAGCGGTAATGTCGATCGTGAGGGGAACGAAAGATCCGAGGAGGGACTTTGTCGAGGCGTTCAAAAAGGGTTGGATACCGATTCGAAACGCTGGACAAGTTGGGAGGTTACAAGCGAAGGATTTAGCGAAGGTATTGAGGACATGTACTCTCGCTGAACGGAATGGGAAGAAGGAAGAAGTGGATTATCAGTGGAGTCAAGTGAGGGAATTGGTTTTGTGGTTGGCGGGAGAGAAAGATATGGTGGGACTAGTCGAGTGGGCGTGGTCAGCTATTGAAATGGGTCAGGAGGGATGTGAACACGTCGTCGATGTATGGGAGGCGATCATGAGAGGGGAACATCTCGCTTTGAGGGAAGGAGGAGGTGCTATCAATCACGCTTTCAAACCGAAACGAAACAATTTCAGCTCGACTACTCCTTCGACCTCACCGAAACCTCCTGCATTCCTTTACGCCGCCTACGTCTCTGCCAAATCCGTCACTCATCGTCATACCTCCCAAAATCGACCTTCTTTCACTTCCTTACTTCACTCGTTCCTCGACCCTTCCTTGCCTGTCCTTCATCGCTGGCTCGCCCATCCAGACGCAGAGAAATGGCTCAATCGATCATTCAATTCACCAGCTCATTCGTCAGATCCCGATGCTCTTCCTGCCGCAATCGCTTGGATTCGACAAGTCTCTCTCGCTCAAATCTGGTATGAGAATCGATCATTACCGGGACTCGCCCTCGTTCGACATGTTCGCGGTGCATTTCAAAGAAGCGCTCATAAGCAAGTGTGGGAATTATGGGCGACTCTGAACGAGGCGGTCGATAATCCGGAGTTTGGTTGGGTATCGAAGGAGGAATGGCATGCAAGTGCGAGACAGAAGTGGTTCAGTAGAGAAGGAAGAGCTGCGATGGAAAGTGAAGAAACGATGGAGACGGATCAGGATTCGACCCTCGACTCGACAAATTCCCTTCCTTCCCTCGATTCGCCTTCGACCACACACTCTCCTTCGACGCCTTCTCCTCCCGCTTTCGATCCCTCAGCTCCACTTCCTCCTGCACTCCTCACCCAAGCTATCGTCAACCCTTTCCTGACCGGTTTCGTTCGCGCTCAACTCCTCCAGCAAGCGAATCAGATCTGGGGATGGCTCTCGAGTCGCTCTCCTCCCCTTCAACCCGGTGTCGTCACCTGGACTGGACTCCTCTCTGGCTACGCTCAACGAGGAGATGTCACAGCAGTCGAGAACACCTGGTCAGATCTCTACAAATCTGGAATCTCTCCGAACCTCTGGGCTTGGCTCGCTCGTATCGACGCCTACTTCCAGTCGAAACGATGTGAGGAAGCGATTCAACTCTCGAGGCAGATGATGGTGAATGAGGAGGTGTTGCGGGAGATCAAGGAGGATTATCATGGTCGATTTCCGGAAGTTGTGTGGGACAAGCTCGTCAACGGATTGTTGTCGAATGGTAGGAGGGAAGAAGCGGAGGAGATCATGTCGGAGATGGAACATGCTGGATCACCACCTACGATTCACACGGTCAACCTCTTCCTCAAGTATTACACTCGAGGCAAGAAACCGGATCTCCCTTCGACTGTTCGAATGCTCAAATACATTTCGGAGCGGCAGATCGATGCGGACGTCTTCACTTACACGATGGTACTCGTCGCTTTACTCGCTGGAGGTCAGAAGGATGCAACGGCGAAAACGATTCAAATCATGGAGGCAACTCGAGTGAAACCGACAATCACGACTTACGGAGCGATCATCCACTCCCTCGCTCAGTCTGGACAACCTGAGCATCTCACGGCGGCAATACAACTTCTCGACGAGATGGAAGGACGTAAAATGGCAACGAACGAAATCATCTATACTTCACTCATTCAAGGGTTCCTTCGAGCTATTCCTTCAACTCCTCTCCGATCCAACATCGCTTCAGAGAACGAAGATGGTCAACACCCTTACTTCCGAGCCGCTCTCACTCTCAAATCTCGAATGGAGCGTCGAGGGATTCAACTGAATCGAGTCGGTTACAACGCATTCCTCGGTTCTGCTCTCTCGTTACAGAGTGAGTGGGGAGTCGATTTGGCACTCAAGATCTTCAAGGAGATGAAGAGACGTCCTGGTCTCATCTCATCGAACGCTTCTTCATCGGAGGAGAACGAACCTTCAGATGATCCTTATTCGGAATCGAGGAAGGATGGTCAGAGCGTCACAGCTTCGGATACTTGGTTTGTATTGCTGGATGGGCTGATGCGGATGAAGGATTGGGCGAGGGCGAGAGGGATCGTGAGGGAGATGGAGAGGAGTGGATTCGAGGTTAGGAATAGAGGGTTGAAGAAACTCGTCGAGCGTTTGGCTTAGAAGTACTCGTTGATCGGCGGAATAGAGGTAGACTTGCATGGCCCTCGAGGTTACTAGGACGAAGGGATGGGCAGCGAGCGCGATATGGAGTGAGAAACTGCGAATTGTCGATTTTTGAGCGCTCTTTTCGGATCGAGTTAATCTATTGGTCGTTGCGCAGTCTTCGCGATCGCGTTTCGACAAAGTATCGAATTAGTCGCAGGCTGAATCTTTTTGCGAGAAATTCCCCACCCCCGAAAGCGATTTCGCTCCTTTCCTTCCCTCTCACTCTCGCTTGACACGCATCAAGCTCAAGCTCAAGTACACAATACAAACATGGGGTGAGCTCACTCTATGAACGCTCTCACCTCGTTGGATCTGCTGACAAGCTTCAGTCCCAAATTGCCTCCACATCTAAAGTTTCCAATTTTTGGATCAATCTCCTCTCCCTTGCTATCTCGACGGCAAGGCATGGACCGGATCCTCTACTTATGAAGTGATGGACCCCCACAACCCTTCGAAAGTCCTACACACCGTTTCGTCAATCACCGAATCCGATGTTGAGAAAGTCGTCCAAGTCTCGCACAAAGCACAAAAGGCATGGGCCAAGGTAAGTCTCAGCAGTCTATACGAGGGAAAGATCGGAGAATGAGGCCTGACAAGAAGCTTTAAGCGTACAGACTCCCGTTACGGAACGCAGAGAAATCTTCAACAAGGCTGCTGCCATTCTCAAGCGTCGTCTACCCGAATTTGTCGAAGTCGAGGCTCACGAGACCGTCTCTACAAAAGGCTGGAGCGGTTTCGATATTTCTCTTGCTATCGAGTCGATTGAGGAAGTTGCGAGCGTTGCGACCATCGCTCTTCGGGGAGAGGTCGCTACGACTGCCAGTCACCAACGAGCGTGTGAGTACTTCTACTCTAACCCTCGAAGGCGCCACGCCGTTCTGATCGATCTTTCTCTGTCAGACATCCAGCGCTGTCCATTCGGTGTCAATCTAGCTCTCGCACCCTGGAACGCACCGGTGACTCTCAGTCAACGATCAGTTATGCAGCCTATCATGGCCGGCAACTCCGGTAAGCTGCCACCCTCTTTACCTTTGAGAACGAGTGGTTTTGCTAACGATTTTCTTTTTTTTCCTCAGCGATTCTCAAGACTTCCGAGATGTCTCCTCGAACGCATCTCATCCTCGCAGAGGTACTGGCAGAGGCTGGCTTACCCGACGGTGTCCTCACAATCGTCCACGTCTCGGCGCAGGATGCACCAAAGGTCACTGAGGCTTTCATCGCTCATCGAGAAGTTCGCAAAGTCAAGTAAGCTGAATCCGTTTTTCCCCTCTTCCGCTCTGACTGATTGACTGCTCGCTTGTAGCTTCACTGGTTCGACTCGAGTAGGATCAATCATCGCCTCGCTCTGCGGCAAGTACATCAAGCCTGTCGTTCTCGAACTCGGAGGAAAGGCACCCGCGATCGTTTGCGAAGACGCCGACCTCGAGCACGCAGCCAACGCAATTAAGTTTGGAGCGTTCTTCCACAGTGGTCAGATCTGTATGGCCACTCAGACCGCGATCGTTCACGAATCAGTCGCCGATCGCTTTGTCGAAATCTTCGCACAGAAGCATCCTCGAGCATCAAGCGGACCAGACTCTCAGATGCGAGGACTCTTCACCGAAGCTTCAGCACAGCGCACAAAGGAGATCGTCGAGGATGCCTTGAGTAAAGGAGCCAAAGTTGTCGCGGGAGCAGAACAGAGTCAAGAGGAAGGAAACATCGTTCAACCTAGATTGTTGAGTGGAGTTACGGACAAGATGAGGATTTACAAGGAGGAGATGTTCTCGCCTACCTTCTCGATTCTCACCTTCAAGACCGATGAAGAAGCTATCGACATTGCAAACGACAATGATTGTAAGTTCACCTTCCTTCGATTTCTCGCTCTTCTACACCTCGATAGGACCGCACCAACTCTCTACAGTCTCTTACGCTAGTAGACGATGACTGACGGCCGGTTTCTGTACTTTCGCAGACGGACTCGCTGCCTCGGTTTTCACGAAGAACGAATCTCGTGGATACAAGATCGCGCAGTCCATTGACACAGGTATGTGTCACGTGAATGGAGTACATTTTTCTGTTGTATCTCTGCTCGTCGTATCCGAACTAACTCGTATCTTCGTCTACTCCTGTTCTTCGTTCATCTTTTTCGTTTTTCGTTTCCTCGACGACTCTTCTCCTACATAGAGCAGCGTCCACGATGCAGCTTCTATGCCTCATGGTGGATGGAAGGCATCAGGATTTGGACGCTTTCAAGGACAGGAGGGTATTCGGTGAGTCTCCTCGTTCGAAAGATCTCGAGCGAAGCTCTTCCTTGACTCCTTCTTCCCTGGTACAGAGAGTTCACTCAGACGAAAGTCATCACGATCAACGAGCCTCACCCTTACCCTGCACCCGAGGCATGAGGAGGGGGAGGAGGAACTGTCAATACTGTATGGTCTGCGAAATCGAAATCAAGTTTAGTTTACTGTTCACTCTGTCTCCCCCTTCTTCTCTCTTTCCTCTCTCGTCTCTACTTTGACGATCGGCTGTCGAAGAAGTAGTGTTCGTATAGTAGTAGCGGTTCACTGCAAATTTCGCTCAAAGAAGCTGAACTTTTCATTTCGAGCTGTCTCCTAGACACATAGCTCAATCAGCTTTCTAGCGCTCTACATAACCTCTATTCGACGTCTTAAGTGCCCAACATCGTCGTACGAGAACAGGAGGCTGCGGGTGCTCGATCCCTTTTTACGATTTTCGACCCATTGACAAGTTGACCCTCCACTCTTCCCTCTTTCACCTCTCCGCTCCTCGCACTCCCTCGCCAAAGGTTCACAACGACTGTAGCAACATATAGGAGGGATGCTATCCCTCGCCAATCTTCCCTACGACGTACTCCTCCACATTTTCAACCTCTCAATCTCGATCTCACCAACTCGAAGGCCACACGGAGGGAAGCTAGCGAGTTGGGACGACAACGCCTCGCTCACTAAACTCAGATTGGTGTGCAAAGGGTGGTCACAAGCATGTGAGTACAACCTTTCTCTTTCTTCCAATCGACTTTCGAAGCTCATCTTGCTGTGCGTCTTCTCTCGTCCCTAGCTCTCGACGCTCTCTATCGCTCTGTTGCTATCTTCGACAAGCACGCCGCCAAGAGCTTCCTCACGACTTTCGCCGACGATCCAAAGAGAGCTCAACAATGTCGATTCCTCGTCACAGGGCTTAGCGAGGACGGGCCAGAAGGAACGACTCTAAAGGAAGACGATGAACGAATGCTAGCAGAGAGTATCGACCTCGTCGAGATCATCCGCCTCGTTGCGCCTAGTCTCACCCATTTACACCTTCATCCGATTCATAAACTCGTCCGAACTCCTCTACTCAAAGCGATTCAATCTTGTCATCGTCTCCGTTCACTCGTCTGCGCACCCCGCTTCAATCACCCACTCGCGGGATGGATTGGAGCAGGCCCACCACCAGAACAAGCGACTTGGGGTTATACCTTTCAGCAAAGGGATCCTATCGAGCTAGCCCTACCTCCGTACGTTCCCTATACTCCATTGATTAGAACCGATAATCGCTGACCCCAGAGAGCTCTCGATCTGAGTAGGCCTCTTCAAACCCTCGAGCTCGATTTCGAAGCGCCTTGTTTGTCGACTTTCCTTTTTCGTCTTGTTGCGTCGAAGCTGAACGTCTCTCTCGTGTCAAACAGGGAACGGAGAAGAGCACGTCTACCTCGAACCTGGTCCCGAACTCTCGCTCAAGAAGCTCGCTTTGAACTGCGACACGAACGAGGAGGTACTCTGGAACATTCTCACCGCATCGAAAGAGCTCGTCGTCGTCGATCTCTACTTTGAACGTTTGCTCGATCGAGACCAAACTGCAGGAGCTCTCTTCAATTCGACGGAGACGGTTGAGCATCTCACTTTCTTGTCAAAGTGAGTTTGAGCTTTTCCTGTTTGACTTTGCTCGCGTTTCTTTCGCTGAACTTCTCTTTCGTTCCCTAGTCCGACCGCCGAAGATCTCGACAACTTCGACATCGAAGCCGTTCCCATCTTCGATCGTCTCCTCCCTCACTACGCTCGCTTGATCACATTGACAGTCTCGGCAACGGAAGTGTCCAGTCCTGTCTTCGCATTGATCCCACAGACTCTTCAATCCCACACTATCCAAGCATTCAACCATGTCAGCCGATTCAAGGCAACTCCGAGACTCTACGAAGATCTCAGAAACGAACGAATCGAATTCCCGAGTTTGAAGGACCTCTACCTTTGGGATTCAGCAGAGGCATGGGCTGCAGAGGATATCAGGAAGCTCGATGATGCTTGTCAATCGAGGGGGATCACTTTCACCTTCCACCCCGATTCAGAGTTGAGCTCAGTCGAGAGCGAATGAAGGAGAAGGAGCAGGATGAACGAATGAAGTCAGTTGTCTGCGAGCTTTCCTCTACCTTACATGCTTGACTGTTTTGATACTTCTCCCACTTATTGTACACCTTTTCTTCTGCTAATACTGTGAATAGGAATCCGCGAAATGGTCACTGCAGTCTCTGTTTTGAGGAGAGTTTCCGAGATTATGCTTTGAGATGAGCGCGACGAGCTCGCGATTCGGAGAAAGGTCTGGACTATGAGGATATAGCTTGCTTTATGGCGAGCCTTGCTTGCGCCTGTCAATCACAGCGGGTGCGAAGAACCTGAGTCGAAGAAGCGAAGAGAGAAAAAGGAGTGATCGGATATAGACGACAGCTTCTGTTCCTTGTCTCCTTCAAGCGCTATCGCATTCCCTTGACGCCAATACTAGCAGTTGTCGAGAGAAAGTTTCGGCAAGTCACGTGCAAGAATAGGGTTGATCTTCCCCACGCTTTGAAGATGACGGTCGAATCCTCCGGTCTTTTTGTCCTCTTCCTCCTCACTTTCTGTTTCGAATGGCTCAGCTACCTATCTTGTACGTCCTCGTAGGTCAGCACGGGGGACCTCAATACTCTCCTACAGTCTTCAAGTCGCTACTGTCGTTCTACCACAAACAGGCCGATTTCGAAATCAAGGAGCTCGTATGGACTGAACTGAGGGCGAAGAAGGAGGCATGGAAGACAGAGAGACCAGCACGTATGTGTTGATCACTTTCCATGCGCACAGTTAACAGCTGATGAATCACTTCGATAGTTCCGACCCTCGAACTCCCGAACGGAAAGATCATCTCCGACTCGAACAACATCGCAGAGTGAGTTTGTGGGAATCCCACAGAGCAGGACTTAAGTCGCTGATGCATCGCTACCTTCACAGCTGGCTGGAGGAAGCCTACCCGGATTCTTCGTCGCTGTACTTGCCCGAAGTTTCTTCTTCGCAAGCTACTTCCTCGGGACTACAGACGGCGAAAGGCTATCTCAACTACGTCACGTCGACCTTCGGATCCCCTGCCGTGACTGGTGCTCAATTCCCACCCTTCTTCGCCGCGATACACGAAGGGATTTGTGCGCTAAGCAAACATGAAAAGGTTAGTCCTCGTTCCACTCATTCGAGCTCCTCTTCTCTGTGTGACTGACTTTCGTCTTCCCTCAACCAGGATCAAGAGTACTTCCGAAGTGATACAAAGCTGGGAATGAAAGATGCTTGGGCAAAAATCCAAAAGACGAATCGAGGTACGTCCGGCTGCTTCGGATCCGACATGGCTAGTCTATTGACGTGCACCTCTCGAAAATGTAGACGAATCAATCCAAAGTGCGAAAGGTTTCGTCAAACCCCTCGAGGGTCTCCTCAAGTCGAGCCTTTTTCTTCAAGGGGACAAGCCAGGTCTAGTCGACTACACTCTCTGGGGACGGTGAGCTAATTATCCTCGCTCAAGCAGTCGAGCCTAGTACTGACAAGTTCGTTCCTTCCCACAGTTTCGCGTTTCAACGAGTGGCAGATCCCTCAGCAGCGAAACAGATCTGGAAGTCGCAAGAAACTCCGTCCGTTGCGAAGTGGATCGAACGCATAGAGTCAATGTACTCAGAAGAGCTGAAAGATCAGAAGAATAGATGGCCCGCTGAAGAGTAGCTTACAATGCAATTCGTTTCTACGTTTACTCCGATTCTTCATCGTCCTCCTCTTCTTCCGAATCATCGTCATCTTCCTGAAGTGCCTCTAGGAAAGGTCGACTCCCAGACCAGAGGCTCTTCCCGACCTCCCCTGCCGCATTCCTAGCCTTGACGCTCTTGTACCAACTAAACACTGCATCATCCGTCACGACGTCCGTCTCGTAGAATCCCTTCAGCACCCTCAGCCAGAACCTCATGTCCCCTTCCAACTCCTCTGCGACGTATGTTTGAGCAATGACCAAACAATCAATCATAGCTTCCTCCGAGTCTCCCGTCAGATTCGCGATCAATCCTCCCCATCTTTCAATCGTTGGTCCAACATTCGCAGCTCCGTCACATCGCCTGAGTAAGTAAGGTACTGCCACCGCTCTCACTTGTCCCAGATCGACGTTCGAAGCCATTCGGAGAGTTTTCAATTCGATAGCTGCGTTGTCGACAGTGTGATTTTCGGCGAAAGATCGATCAAGCGAGTGTAGACATTCAGTGAGGAACTCGGAGTGTTTTGAAGAGGAGGATGCTGAAGGTTGAAGTACGTCGAGTCCAGCGATCGAAGGCAGTCCACCAGAGTAAGAAGTTTCAGATTCGTCGCCAGAATCGTCGAGGTGATCGCCCATCGTCGAGAGTGATGTAGTCGAGCCGTGACGAGAAGACGAAGATAAGGAGGAAGAGGAAGAGTTGAGGTGGAAATTGCCGAGAGAAGTACCTGCGGATTTGTGAGAGGGTCAGCAGGGGGAAGACACAGAAAAGACAGTGAAGCTCACCTAGTCGAGTGACGCTCAGGTTACGAGGATCGACCAGATCTTCATCATCTTCGTCTTCCTCGTCGATAGCAGCATCCTCATGAGGCCAGAAATAACCGACTCCTCCTTCTCCGACTGCATTTCGCAAAGATTCTTCTTCAGTCACCGGACACAGCGGCAGAGATGGATCGAGACTCACGAGTGTTGTCTCCACTTTCGACGTCGCCATCATACTCTTCAATCGATACCCTCATTCCGCTCACTTTCGCACCCTTTCCTAATCGAACTTGACTTCCAATCAAACTCCCATTCTCGACAATCGCTCCCTCTGCGATACTGACTCCTTCACCAACAACACTGTCCTGGATTCTCGCTCCATTACCCAATTTGCATCCCTCAAACACATAACCTCCCTCGATTCGGCACTCATCACCAACCTGAACCTCTTCACCAAGAACAGACCTCATAACCAAAGTATTCGAACCAATCTTCGAACCGGATCCAATCAGTGTAGAAGGCGTTATCTTGCATGTTCGGGAGAGATCGACGGATGGGAAGGCAGTGCCGTAGTAGACTCGAGATCGACGTTGTTCGTAGCGAGGAGAGGAGTGAGGGAGGTTCTCATCGGGTGCGAGAGGGTAACATTTGCGAGAGAGGATAGCTTTCCTGTGATGAATCATTGATCAAGTAAGGTTAGTCTGCCATTCAGCAGAGAGAAACGAGACGAAGAGACTGAGAAACTAACGAAATTGAATCGTAACTCTTGGTATTCCCGACAACTCCAGCCCAACCACTCGCTTCTCCTCCTCCAAGTCCAGAAGACTCTCCAATAATACTGCAACAGATCGTCTTGCCCAATAAATCGGAAGTGAGTAGACCATTGACGAAATCTGGATAGAAGAACTGATAATCGAAATTTTCAGTGAATAGAGGTGCGACCTGTTTCATTCATACTCGAGGTCGTCAACATCGTATATATCGAAGAGGAGAAGCGATAGGGAGAGATACGCACCTCTTGAGAACAAATGACGACTCCAACAGCTTCCAAATCTGACCTGATAGCGATCTCTTTCGAAGATGCCAAAGCTTCTCGGGGCAGCTTGAATGATTTCATTTTGGGATAAAGTGAGGATTGCTCGTAGTGATACAATTGAAGATCGGTCGAGAGTGCGTGAACAGCGAAAACTGCGTTGGTTCTATTCGAAGCGAGATCATTCAGCTGAAGGTTTGGGATTCGAGGCAAAAGAGAGCTCACTTTGCTTGTATAGGTTTGACCATGCAGCTCATCGTCAAACTCTGATCTCCTTTCCTTCTCTCAGTAAACTCGTCAACTTTCTGCCTCAAATCGACATTTCCGACGTAACCTGCTTGAACAACGAGATAATCGGTAGGCGAGAGGATCGATAGCCCATCTACTTCTCGAAGTACGTCTCCGGGCGTGAGAGCTTTCGTGGGTCGAACTACAATGTTCAATGGGTGTTCTGGTCCTTGAAAAGTCGTATTCCTGCCGATTCGGAAACAGGTTCAGTTCGTAATTCGGAGGGAGAGAGTGACTAGACGTACGATAAGTAGTGCCTGATCTCATCTGCACCATCTTTGGCAAAGAGGAAGACTTGTTCAACTCTTGCAGAAGCGAGGGATTCCAGAGTCCAACTCAATAACGGCAAGTTCAGCAGGGGTAGTAAGCACTAGCTCCCACGATACCCTTTCAGTACTTCTTCCAGTTTCAATGAGTAGAGTAGAGACTGACCCAAGGTCTCTGTTCCCCTCCAACTTGAACATCCTCAAATTCCTCATCGTCTGTCCTCGATCTCCTTACTAAAGGTCCCCACCGCTCTTGATCTCCCCAAGGATCACAGAGCACGATAGCTTGCAATGGATGGTCTTGTTTGGTATCTTCTTTTGATAGTCCGTTCGATTTAGACATTATTGAGCGATTCGAAAGGCTCTGTGCTTGCAAAGGTTGTCGTTCGAGTCGGAAGCTGATACGAGTGAGCCTACACGCAGTATCAGGTTCTACGTGTGGAGTGGAGGAAGACCTCTTCGATCCGCGAAGTTTTGATCTTTTGAGTCAATTTCCCTCCGACCACATCACTCGCTCTGTTCGAATGAGTTACGCAGCCTCTCACTAGCTCTCTGGCTATATATGCGAGTCCTTTCTGAAGCTCCCGAGGCGCTCCAAAGCGTGGAACAAGAACTCTTCCTCGTTTCTCCCCTCGCTCTGGTCAGCTTGTCTAGGTATACGAGGGAATAGCTTGGTATGACCGGATGAGATTCTGCCGAATCACTGCCGCCAATTATGCCCAGATTACTGACGATTCTGCCCCTTCGCAGATTGTCTGGCAGAAAGACGTTGCCTCTCTCGCTGCTCGCAACGAATGGTCTGGTCTATGCTCACGCGAGTGGCATCTCCTCTCTCACTTACTGCTGAGGCGTCGGGTCTTCCAGTAAAGCCTCTGTTCGTCAAGTGCGGGAATCGCGCTTTTCGATTCGAATTGCCGTTTTCCTCCGTCTCGCTTTGCGCTCATGGCCGCGCGCTGTCTCCCTGCGGCAGCGTGAGAATCTGCTCTGAATATCGTGTCTCTCCATCTCGCTCATCTTGCGGAAACGGGACGTCGAGGCTAAAATCAGATAAAGTTAAAAGCGGGACATAGTGAAGTTTAGAAAAAAGTGCAAGTCCAGAGATCCGAGTGTCAATAATCCATAGGTGAGAGGATTCGATGGAGGTGATGTTTAACGGCGAGTTTGAGGGAAGTAGCGGGAGTGAGCGAGACTGAAATGCAGGTTGATTGTAGCCGTCCATCCGAGCATCGCGCCTTCGTTGTCGTTGGTGAAATAGATTGAGAATTGAAAGTCTAAAGGGTGTATTGTGCCCGCTTTGAACCATTCCAGGAAAGCTGCTCGTGTATTCAAGCCGAATTTAGCATTGATCATTGCGGTCTGTTGCCATGCAGCAACACCGAAACACTCTGAGCGACTACACATGAGAGTGGATGGATACGGAGAGAATGTCTCACGCACAAGTCCCTTCAGAAGTTGATACTGCCGAGCAATGACTCTCCCTTTGGGTGTCAACGCGGCCAAAAAGACGTGAGCGCGGCGAGAATCGTGAGCTACATTCAGTCCACGAGGCGGTGTCGTCAGAGGTTGACCAGATAGTATCTCGGTATCTATGTATCGACCAGATTTAGCGCGATGCGAAAGCGTTCTTTTGGGAGGAATCTGCTTACACTGATGAAGCATCGCCAGTTCTGTCCAGCTGATCCCTTGAGTCTCGAATTGGTCGAGTCCGAGGCTCGTGAACGCAACAACGCAGGCTGGACAGCGTTCCGAGATCAATTCCGGAAGGTCCTAGGTCGAAACTACATCAGAAGCTCACCTTTCTCGACTGTACGACTATCGAATCCAAGCATACTCAGCTGAAATACACAACAAGAAGATAAGAGACTCACATTGATTCCGTGCTTGTCGAGCATCGCTGCGCCCGAATTCACGCATTCGCTGTGGTACGTCGGATCAGATCAAGGTCACTGCAGGGAAGTTCGAGAATCAAATTACCTTCATGAGCGACGCAGTTTGGGCTACATGGACCAATTTGCCATCTGGAGACGAGATAAAGTCGTTATAACCTTTGACAAGTTCTGCAAGCTCAAAGGTTCCTGAAGCTGCTCAATCCGTCTTTCTCAGTTGAGTCGACAGAGAAACAGAGGTAGAGAGGATGTGTACCTCTCATTGCTGCGACGACCGAATCGGTGGAAGAAACGTATCGATGAGCGATACTGCGAGCCTGAGGTTCTCTGAAGTCTGGCCCTTGATACTCCCTTAATTGCTCGATGACTGTAATGATGGTAGAGGATCAGCTTCAAGTTCTCTACGAGAGAGACAGGGCGATCTTACCAGTCTCAGCTGCAGGCAAGATTCGAGCAACAACAGTCAGCGAGATCAACGAAGAAGACCCAGGGACAGGGAAGAGATCTACTCAGCTCAGATCCTGCATGTGTCTCAGCCATTGAAGCTGAGCTCTGCAACGGGGAGTGAGAAGAGGAAACAAGAAGCGAAGATGGAGTGAAAAGTAGAATCCGGATAGAGAAACGAAAAACCAGTCCGCGGACAGACTGATTCTCCCCTATCTCCGGAAAACGGGAGCGGAGGAGTTATTGAGTCATGCCGAGCGATAGGAGTGTCACCAATGCGGGAACCGCTTTCGGAAGTTGTCAAGTCGCGTTGACCTGGTTCGCCATCCCATACTTCATGAAGCGAGCAGTAGCTGTGTTCGAGAGTGATGCAAAGGAGGGCGAAGACCAGGGTGCGTCGAAGCTGTCCGAGCGCAGAACGAGGTGGGCATCTTCGAGAGATTTGGGAGATGAGAGACATCGATTTACCTTCATACAAGCGATATCCCGCAATGCTGAGCTAGGCAGCACGCTTCAGATCTCCGTGAAGCTTTCCATAGATCCAACCAAAGCGCTTTGAAGGGTTGTTGAGGCCAAGTTAGAGGATCGAGATGTCGATCGAATTTGTGAGGGCGTCGGGGTTGATACTGCGATACAGACAGTTGCGGGCAATAGATAGAGCACTCATTGATCCTCCCGAGCTATCATGGAATCTTTCGAGTGAGTTGACAACCTGAAAGTGAATCGTGAAAGATGAAGCAATTCTCCTTGCTTCCTACCGCCTCACAAGCCCCATGTCGAACTCATCACCAGCCTATTATACAGATTGTCAATCCTGCCGTATCATCGGGACCGGCACTTTCTCGCTCGTAGGATTGTACGCTCTCACAGCGGGGAGGATGCAAGCGAAATCTCAATTCGGGAAAGGCATAGCTAGTTTAGCTGGATTAGGTGAGCTCACACTATTCAATCGTGGACTGGCGAGCGGCAGCTAATGTCCGGTGAGGTGTTGTTAGGCTTCTTAGCGATCGCTGCAGCGAGATGGACTTCTTACACCCCTCCACCACCTCTCGAGCAGAGTTCGACACCGATTCAAGCTTCACAACAAGCTACTCGTCAAGTATAGAGGCTCAGTGGGAGAGAAGGAAGACGGGACGAGGGTGAGGGCGACAAGACTGGAAACACTTTCGGAAAGGACCAGAATCGTACGTTTTGCTTCGTCTATCGCTCAGTAACACGCCGGGCTGACCCACTAGCTTATAATAGACTCTGAGAGCCTGTTTCGTGACGTCGCTTCCACACGGTACCCAAGAATCTGCTCAGAACGAGACGAGCGATTTTATGGGGAACTATCTCATGCTCTTCAACTGGGCATTGCAGTCCTCGAGCCTTCGCGCACCAACTCAGAGTGATCATGTCGGGATTGGTCGAGTACGCGACCGTTCAAGGAGTGGGAGAAGGATAGCGAGAGGGAGACGGAAAAAGAAACTATTAGAAGAGTTTGAAGGCGTAGAAGTGATCAAGGTCCCACGGGAGGACGGAACCGCACGGCTCAAGTTGGTTGATTGGAGTTCAGGGATACATGGATCGTGGAGAAGCGAAAGTATGGCAAAGGTATCGAGGGAAAGGCAGTAGCAGCAGTCTTGCGAAATCTTTGCGCGAAATGAATGCATTCCGATGATCTCCTGGTTCTCCTGCAGTCGAGCTACTCGCCTCGAACGTATCGCATTGTGAATCGACGCTCGCCCCTGAGAGAGTCAGAATGCGTCGAATGTGTCGAAATGAATACGCAGAAATCGCTGAATTTCGACTTTCTCTTTTTCCACACTTCGACCTCGACTCGCTCACGGCACATAGAGAGCTATATCTCACAAGTAGCCTCATAGTACGATCACCGTCTCGATACAGAGCGTGATCGCTGATTGTCGCTAGTCTCCACCGCGATCTCCGATACTCTCTCCCTCTCTCACTTCCCACTCCCCGACCACAGAGACATCGGCAGTATGGAAGACTACTCGACTACTCCAGCACCGACAGGCAAGAAGGGAGCACAGAAACGCAAGAAGTCAACTAGCACTGCTTCAATGGATCAACTAGCCAGCGACAACGACGACGCTTCTCCTGGTCCTTCAAATGGTGGGAAAGCTAAAAAGGTGAGCTCTCGCGCTGCTCATCTATCTCACTGGCAGGAAGTTAAGCTGACGTCGCTTGTCGGCTAACAATCTCGAAACCTCAATCTCGCTCCTCCTCTACACAGCCAAAAATTCCACGAGCTTGCGATACTTGTAGGAGGAAGAAGATCAGGTAAGTCTCGTCTCCTTTGAGTACAGCGGAAATTTGACTGATTCCCCACCTGTCTCTCTCTCCCTTCAAATTTCTCCCTTTTTTAGATGCAATCCATTACCGGAGAGTGAACCTCCAATCTGCACTTACTGTTCGAAGCATAGTCTCGACTGTACCTGGGTATGACCTCTCTCTTCCTTCACCACTGAGCACGTAGAGCTGATGCGGAAGCGTTTTCATTCAGTTCCTACCGATTTCCGAAACTCGCTTCAAGAAACAACGAGAGAAAGAAGAAGCAGAGAAACAAACTTTACAAGCAGCACAAGCCTCCGTCAACTTGCCGACCGCTTCAAGTTCCGCAACTTTGGCAAGAGGGAGGAAACAATCTTCGCAAGATTCAGCACAAACTTCAAGGAAACGAGGAGAATCTTCCCCTCCTTTACCTCTACCGATTCCTCCGACTTCTCATCACTCTCATCAGCAACCTCACGAACAACCCTATCTCTCGAGTCACGTTCAAACACCTCAGAACTATTCTCATCAAATGGGTTTACCCATCCCTCCTCACCCTTCAACTTCAGCTCCGAATGGTCAACATCATCAGTTCCAACAGCAACATCGACAGTCGCTGCAAATGCCTTCACCGGATACGAATCCGAATCAACAGCAAGCTCTCACTCCGTCTGGTTCGACTGGAACTAGTAGTTACCCAAGTTTCTATCCGAGGAAAGAACCAAGGATAGTAGGCTATACGTAAGTTTCCTTTCCAATCTCTGCCATATCGAAGCTTGAGAACTGACTCGCACAGATCCGCTCGAATTCAGCTCGATTTCGCATTTGATGCATTCAACCTCGACTTTCCCTACCGAACGCATCATTCCTCTCGATTTCAAGTACTCGCAGACCTTGTCGGTTGATGAGAGGGGAGATGGATTCATTCGTGTGATTTCGGCTGGAGATGGAGAACCTTCGGGAGATGGAGCGCCAGTCGCGATACAAGGAATCGAACATAGTGATGCAGAGAAACTACTCAAGTAAGTCTCTCTTGTTTCCCTTCCCGATACCTAGACAGGGAGCTGACTCAGGTAATTGATCCAACAGCTACTTCTTCACGACTCACGCAACTCAGTTCCCGATAGTTTCACGAGCCGATTTCCTCGGTACCGAACGACCCACTGCTTTACTCTTCAACTGTATCTGCGCAGTCTCAGCACTCTCCCATCACGTAGCACCCGCCATCCTTCGCACTCTCAAATCCTCGATTCGTTCCCACCTTCGCTCAGAGGACGTTCTCGACAATTCAACCATCGCAAACATTCAAGCGCTCTTACTCTACGCGTTCACGGGGGAGAGTGAGAAAGGAACTGCAGCGAGTAAGACTTGGAACATTCTTGGATTGGCGATTAGGATGGCGCAGGATTTGGGGTTGCATAGGAGGTTGGGAACGGAGAGGAAAGAACAGAGTGAAGCGGATCATGCGGAATTGAGGAGGAGGGTCTGGGGTGGTTGTTTGATCGCTGATCGTTGGATGGCTGCTATCGTACGTTTCTCACTTTTTCTCTCTATCTCATCTATCTCAAAACAGAGAACTGATGAAAAGATGTGAGGCGCACAGTACGGTCAACCCATGATGATTGATCTCGCAGATTGTGATGCCTTGTTACCTTCAGTGTTCGATATCAGGCCATCGACGAATCGTAGAGATTTCGATTCTGGACATCGACCATACTTGTTCAATTCTGCTCTCATCTCGCTTTCGGTCTTATTGGGGAGGATCTTGAAGTCTGTCTATTCACCAAGTGAGTCGCTTCTCTCGTCAATGACTGTAGTCTTCCTCTCTGACGAATCGATTCCCGATAGCTGGAATCTTGTTACTTTCGGAGAAGGATGGGAAAGCTCTCGTATCAGATCTCGCAGCGTACGTTCTCGTCTCTCTCTCTCCACTGCGGTTTCTTGACAACATAGGCTGATATCGGAGATCTGCACAGCTGGATCGATGGACTTCCTGAAGAACTCAAGTTCGAAGGTCCTGAGAAATCTTCAGCTGAACAAGGTGAGCAGTTCGGGATTTGTCAAGTTCTCTGCATCAGTCGCTAACACTGAGCGACTGTCGTCCACTTGCAGGCTTCCTCCACCTCCTTTACATTCCCGTTCGATTCCTCATCACTCGACCCTTCATGCGCATCTCGTTCCAACTTCCCGAACGCTTCGCCAATCTTTCAGTCGGAGCACAACAATGGAGTATCGTCGAATCTGAAGCGAGGCAAGCTATTGAATGGGTTGACAAGCACGAGAGTTGCCTCGAGGGTTGGATGGTCGCAGTTTATTCGTTCTTCATTTGCTCGCTCATTCAGTAAGTCCTCGCGATCTTGCGAACGGAATAGGTAGCTAACGAACAACTTCCTTGTTTGACAGGTACCACTCGCACATTCGCCGGAGAGATGCCGTTTCTTTGACGACGCTTCGTCTCGCTCGAGACGTTCTCAAGGTGAGCCCCTTTCTTTCGTCCTTACCTAGCTCATCCGATTGACCCTGTCATACTCGTAGCGCCTCGTCGTTACCGATGGAGAATGCCTTGTTCGGGCCAAGATTGCCGAAATCATCTCGCTCCTTTACTCGACTGCTTGTTCTGTCTCTCGATGGGCGCCCGAAGCTGCCGAAGGACTTTCGCCAGCTGCAGGAGGAACGACCGCTATCACGACTCTCAATCCTACTTATGGAGTACGACAGCGAGAACAAGATTGGAGGATGACCTACAAGAAAGACGGGGGTTACTTTGTCACGGATCGAAGAACGAATGATCCGACCGGTTTGATTCGTTCGAGTCAATCTCCAGTTGGAGCTGGTAGTGGCCCTAGTCCTCGACCTACGCCCGCTCCTTACGCTTCGAGCTTACGTTCGACTCATCTCGCTGGCGACAACGAGAACGAGAATGAAGAATCGACGAACGATCTCAACGATTCCATCGACGCATCAAACGATATCGCTTTACCTCCTTCTGCTCCACTCCAGAATGGCAATGGATTCGCATCAATGTCAGCAGTACCAGCACCTACCTCGACAGCAGGACCCGCTTCATCTTTCGCACCTCCCGCTCCCAACCCTCCTCCCGATCTCTCTTTCGCATTCCCCGATTCTTCCTTCGATACCCTCTCTTTCAACCCTTCCCTCAACCTCAATTCGACTGCAAACGCCAGCTCGGCCTCAATGGATCCTTTCGGAGGATTGGAAGCGTTCGATCCGTTCGGTCTTTCGAGTGATGGTACTCCTTCCTTGTTCCCGGATGGCAACATTTTCAATTTGAACGCATGGAGTGAGTTTGCTAGCTCGTTGAACTTGCAGGGTCAAGGGATGAACGATGGATCGGGAATGTAGGAGGGAGATAGTTTGGTTTTTCATTTCGTTGTTTTCGCCGTTTAATCTGTGTTCTCTCGCTTTGATACGTTTGGATAGATTCGCAGTCATACCATTCCTTTGTGTTGTAGATATCTTGTCGTGCTGGAAGCTGGATCCTGCAATTCGTGAAATCTGGACTTGCGAGGTGTTGATTCGAGTATTCGATAAAACAGCAAGCTCTCTGAGCGAAATTCGACGGGATTATCCTCTGTTGCTCTAGACTGGCCATACTCTCCGAGACTAGCTACTTCGAATAGAGGGTATAGAGTCATTGCATACGAGAACGAGCGGCAAAAGGATAGGTAGATTAAACGAGTGTTAAAGGAGAAGGAACGAATGTGGCACGAATCAATAATAGAAGAGGCTTTCGGATGCAGCAGCCACCCGAATTACTTGCTCTTGCATGCTGTGATAGTGAGGATCTGCGAGTTAGCAAGCGTGTCGAGCAATTCGGCGTGCGATTCCTGTAGAAAAGAGCTTACCAAGCCCCTTCTGAATAGCTTTATACACGTTGGAAGCTCCCTTGTAGCCAGCGCTGTCGAAGATGAAAGCCCCGGCGATTCCGGCCTCGTGAGTGTATTCCTGAGTTGCGAAACAACGAATCGATTCAGCGGTCTGTGAGAAGAGCTTCGAGTACGAGAAATGTGGAGGAGGAAGCGTACGGCGAAAGCTTGCGCAGACTGCGCGTCGTTGTAGCTGATGAAATACTTGGTCTTCGAATTGAAGAGGAAAGGAGTTTGAGTGCACTAAGTTTTCGGAATTCAAGCGACGACAGATCAGCCTCTCTTTCATTCAGACTAGCCATAGAAGTCGCAATAAGCAATGAAAAGTGCGCTACTTACCTCGTCGAAGTAACGTTTGAAGCCGTTGAGACCTTTCTTGCCGTCCGAACGAAGAATCTGTCGACGAGCCCCAAGTTTCGGTTACAGAACAGCGCGAGACGAAGAGAGCCAGGGAATGGGGAACAGGTCGACTCACACCTTCCTCGATGAGCTGATAATACTGCCAGGCGCCCGAGTACGAGGTAGAAGTGACTCCACAGCTATCAGTCGCATTGTTGGAATCCTCCGAGCTTCCTTTCGGGATCGAAGTAAAGTTCTGATACAACTTGGATCCATCGGCGTACGCTAGTTTCGAGGATCCGGTCGTCCAGGAGGTAGCATAGGAAGGGATCCCGACGAACATCTTTGAAGCAGGAAAACCAGCGGCCGTCCAGTTGTCAACAGCAGAGTGGGCAGAGGCGTCCGCTTTGCAGGTCTTGAGGGGTGCGAGAGGACCAGTAGTAGCGGACCACGAGCCCGAGATGTCATAAGTCATCAAGTTGCTGACGAAAGGGAAAAGTCAGTTGACAGCGAGGATTCGTCGCTCTCGAATGATCACCTACAGATAATCGAAGTACTTGGCAAACTCGGAGACATCTTCGAGAGGCGAGCCATCGGGACCGTTGAAAGGAGTAGTAGCGACAGCTGCCGTAATCAAAGCGGTTTTGCCGATTTCCTTTCGAAGAGTCTTGAGGAACGACAAGAGGTTCGCGGCGTCCTTTGGACGAACAGAGTTACACCCGATACCTTCTCCATTTACGTACTCCCAGTCTGGAGTCGATAAAGTAGCCGCCAGCCACGGACAAAGGATGAGAAACGAATGATAGACGAACCGAGATCAACACCATCGAAGCTGTACTTCTTCATGAAAGCCTTGATTTCTTTTGCAAACTTCTTCCTATTCTTGTCGGTAGCTACCATGTCACTCATGTACTGACTCCCGTCCCATCCGCCAATCGAGAAGAGGGATTTGACTTTATTCTTCTTTGCAGCCTTGGTGAAAGTCTTGATGTCCTTCTCGAATTGACCGGGTCCGATGGAGAACGTTCCGTTCTTGTTCGTGATGGTGAGGAAATAGTAGGCGAGGTCATTCTGCTTCCAAGGGAACTCCTCCGCTGGTTGAACTTCCGAATAATAGGCTGGCCAATATGATCCACTTCGAAACAAGAGTCGTGTGAGCGAGCACACCGTGCGGGAGTGGAAGAACGAGACGTACAGTAGCTTCTTGTTGCTGGTAGCGGTAAGAGAAACATCGGCGTTGACAGCGAGATCAGCAGCAACAGAACCAATGCTGAGAGCAATGAGAATGAGGGAAGTCATCGAGAGACGCATAGCGAAAGTCGGGAGATGGAGGTAAGAGAGAGAGAGAGGAAGAGAAGAGAGAGCAAAGAGCAGCTCCTCATGGTCTAGCGCTGGATCCTCACGGTCGGAGATGAATGGAGGCACTTTCGGAGAAACTGCCGTCGAAACAACGCATTGATCGCGTACCCACCTTGTACAGACAGGGGGAGATCAGAGCAGAGCACCTCAGAGCGATAGAGAGACGAAGCAAAATTAGCAAGTGAATGGTAGAGGAGCAAGGAGGAGGAACTTTCGAAGGATGAGATTTTTGCCTCCTACCAGTCACATCAACCTCGCATATCAGTCTATCCGAGCTATCAACGACTCCAGGAGCTCTCCAAACTCCATCAGCCTCGACTTGCCTTCTCGAAAGACGGCTCAGTAGGTCGATTCCCCCTCCACCTCGATCTCTCGACCTTGTCATCCATTCACCACTACAGTAGAACAGCTCGGCAAACCTCCAGATAGATCAGAAGTCCTGTCTCGTCCTTCAATAATCGTTTCAAGGTGAGTTCACGTGTTTCCTGATATAGTCTCGTGCAGATGCTAAATCTCCTCCTTCAACTGCCTGAACAGGAGACGGTGAACTATGGCGAACGATATATGGGACGATGAGGGTTGGGAGGATATGCCAGTCTTGAGGTCTCAGGACATAGAGACGAAAGCGACAACTTCAATGTTCGATTCGGATGCCGATGTTGGCGACAAGAGATCAACGAGGATTCATTCAAACTACGCTAGACCAGCTCCTACACGGATAGTAGATCCTTCAGATTCGGCCTACTCAGTAGCGGGAGGGGGAGGGACTGGAAACGCGACGGGAAAATTGGTGGAAACTGAGGATGGAGGTGGAACGGGATTGAGGGAGAAGGAAAAGTTAGACGAGATGGATTATACGAGATTGGAATTGGATGATGATCCGGAAGAGGACGAGATATCCATGAGGACTCAATACCTGTTCAACGAGGAAACGAGTATGACTCCACTTTCGCAAATGCAACAAACCAAGACTCTCCTCACTGAAGGTCAACGTATCGCTTATGTCGGATTGTCACGGTTGGTCGCGAGGGAGATGGTACAGACACTGGCATTGGCGGCGAAGGGTGCGAAAGAATTGGAACCGGCGAGGGAGAGTTGTA
The DNA here is from genome assembly GCA_016617785.1 of Sporobolomyces roseus. Classification (NCBI taxonomy): domain Eukaryota; kingdom Fungi; phylum Basidiomycota; class Microbotryomycetes; order Sporidiobolales; family Sporidiobolaceae; genus Sporobolomyces; species Sporobolomyces roseus. The sequence goes on from JADILM010000001.1 coordinate 1,904,608, forward strand.
TCAATTGGTCAAACAAGATTATGGGCAGGCTGTATCGACATATGGACGTGGACGGCGCAGGTAAGCAGCATTACTTGATGTCTTCGAGCTGTACTGATTCGCTAAGTGAACAGAACAACGAATGATCGAGCAACTCGCTGAACATGGAGTAACTGCCGAAGATCTGACTCCTACCCTCGTCGCGACCTACACTGTCGACAATCCCGACTACGATCCTGAAGCTGAAGAACTCGCTGCTCGACAAGCTGAAGAGGCCGACATCACAAATGAAATTGAGGAGAAGGAGAAAGCGAAGGGATCGAGAACTCCTGAAAGACGGAGTGTCGAGATGAATGGAACGAAGGAGGAAGGCAAGGGACAAGATCAGCGAGAGTTGGAGGATAGACTCGAGGATCTAGCATTGGGTCAAGCGGCGGATGAAGGAGAGACAGATTTAGGTTATGTCAAGAGGGAAGTGAAGAAGATTGAACGAAGAGCGAGCGAGGCCAACACCTACGATTCGGCATCTTCACCGCTCCGTTCACCAAGTCGGAGATCATATACACCTCAAAGCCCTTCTTCTCCTTCAGCGAGTCTTCGGAAATCGAGTCGACCGCACCTCGATTTCGACGACGACGAAGAAGGAGGAGGTGACATTGGTGCAGCTCTCGACGAACCTCCGACACCTCGTGCAGCCTCGAAATCTCTTCCGCCTCCGACAGATTACGTTTCCTATTCTGCTCCTCCACTTGACGATCCAACTCTCGACGAAGATCCTCCAACTCCTCGAGCGACTTCTCCCAGACCATCTTCCGAAACTTCTCGACCTGAAGGTTTACTCGCGCCTCTCCCATCCTCCCTCCCTGGTGTCTCAAAGACCCTGACAGCAGCAGACAAAACCGTTACTCTCGATATTCGGTGGACGATTCTCTGCGATCTCTTCCTCGCTTTGATCGCCGATTCAGTCTACGATGCTCGATCTCGAGTATTATTGGGGAGAATGGCAGAGAAGTTGGGATTAGAATGGAAAGATGTTGTGAGGTTTGAGAGACGATTGACGGAGGCGCTGGAGATTCAGGAAGCTGTGAAACAGAAAGAACATACGGAAGTTCTCGAGGGAAGACGACAGAAGGACAAGCGAACGAGATACATGATGATGGGTCTGGCTACTCTCGGTAAGTTTCAACAATTGTTTCATCAGCCGAGCGAAACTCATCTCGCATCACTTTCTCGTTTCAGGCGGAGGTCTCGTTATCGGTTTATCAGCTGGATTACTCGCTCCTGTCATCGGAGCTGGTCTCGCAGGAGCCTTGACGACAGTAGGAGTGACGGGAACATCAGGATTTCTGGCGGGAGCTGGAGGGGCTGCGATCATTTCATCAGGAGCGACTCTGACTGGTTCAGTGATCGGAGGAAAAGCCATGGCGAAACGAACACGACATGTCAAGACCTTTGATATTCAACCCTTGCACAACAACAAACGAGTCAATTTCTTCATTACCGTTCCTGGGTGAGTCTCGGTTTCTCGAATCTGAACTCCTCTCATAGCTCATCCATTTCATCCTGTTCTCACAGTTTCATGAGTGGTCCCCTAGACGATATTCGACTACCTTTCAGTACGATTGATCCGGTTATGGGAGATGTTCTCTCGGTGTTGTGGGAGCCAGACATGATGGGAGACACTGGAAACGCTCTCAAGATCCTCACTTCCGAAGTCCTTACTCAAGCTGGTCAACAAGTACTCGCAGCAACAGTCATGACGGCTTTGATGAGTGCTCTCCAATGGCCTATGAGTGAGTCTTGACTAGCTCGAGCTTCGAATCAACTGTTCTCAGCTGATTGCCCCGAGTAACTCCTCACAGTGCTCACCAAACTTTCATATCTTATCGACAATCCTTGGTCGAATGCTCTCGATCGAGCTCGTCAAGCTGGAGCTGTTCTCGCCGACATCCTCCTGAATCGACGACTAGGAGTTCGACCCGTTTCGCTCGTTGGTTTCTCCCTCGGTGCTCGAGTCATCTTCTTCGCCCTCATCGAGCTAGCCAAGGCGAACGCCTTCGGAGTCGTGCAGGAAGTCTACCTCTTCGGAGCGACCGTGACAGCTTCGAAGAAGATTTGGCGTCAAGTTCGAGGAGTCGTCGCAGGGAGGTTCGTCAATGGATACGCCATGAATGACTGGGTTCTAGGGTACCTGTTCCGAGCTACGACTGGAGGACTACAAACTGTCGCAGGACTTCGACCGATCGATCACGTTCCGGACCTCGAGAACGTCGATATCACCGAATTCCTCGAAGGTCACCTCAGTTATCGCACGAAGATGCCGAAACTCCTAGCGCACGTAGGCTTCAAGACGACTGCAGATCATTTCGACGAGCCCGATCAAGATCCTGATGCGCCAGAGAGGGAGGTATTGACGAAGGAAGAGGAAGATAGACGGTTAGTCGAGAAGGAGAAGAAGGAGCGGAAAGTCCTCGATATCTTCAAACGAAAGAAGAAGGGAGGAACCGATTCGACGCCGATGTCTCGACAACAATCAGGAGAAGAATACGATTTACCACCTCGAACAAGCTCTCCCTCTTCAAGCTCTCTCGGTGATCTCAAGCGTAACTCTTCTCAGGGTGGATCGAGACTCTCAGTCTACACTACTGGATCGGGATCGACTTCGCAAGAATCCTTCGACGATAGGAAAGCATCTCGGACGTCATTCGAGAGCACCGTTTCCACGAAGGAGGAGGAACCACCGACTCCTGTGTCCGTACAACCTACTCCAGCAGTCGTCGAGTCGATTCCAGTCGGTTTCGATCTCAAGAAGCTCCGAGCCGAAGTCGCTCAACTACCGAAACCCGAATCCGAACGACCGACTCCTCCACCTTCTCTCCCGACATCCTCTTCCGAAATATCTCGTACACCCGCATCGGCTCCTGTTGTTGTGCAGCCTCAAGCGAATCTCACACACCTCGACCAAACTCTCGACCCTCACGAACTCCTTCGTCGACAATGGAACGATGAGGCGATACCCGCACCTGCATCCTCTTCTACCCTTCCTCCTGCCGTCGATTCTGGCTGGACCTCGAATACCTCGCTCGCAGACGATCATTACGCTGCAGCTCCTTCACCCTTCTCCTTCGCCTCTCCTCCCACTGACACCCCTAGTTTCACCTTTGGAGACTCGAATGGATTCGTGCAGCCATCAAACGATAGCCTGCCGACTTTCACTTTCGGATCAAACGCTGGAGAAGGAGGATTCTCGGCCTGGAATGGTCAAGACAGTTCGAAACGGACAGACTCGACTTCAGACGCACCGGATCCAGCTTCAAATTTCGTTTGGGGGAACAAGGTGGCTTCGAGCTCAACGGCAACTTTCGCAACAACAACTCAGAATCCTTGGTAGACTCTAGCATTTCTCTATTTCTGTTTTCTTCTTTTCTCGATCAGTTCTCATGTTGCATACTAGTTTCGTCTCTCTCGTTTCGAATATTCTTGCGAGACTGTGTGAGAGTGAGTGGCTACGATAATTGCAGCGAGATACAGCGCGAGTAAGGTCATTAATGAGGTTAAGTGAGGAGATAGGTAAAAACATCAGGAAGAGGAGGTTTAGATGACAAAGTGTAGTGCAGAGTGCGATGCATAAGGGAGAGGTGATAGTAGAGTAGTGTCTGTGATAAAAGTGAGGGCGTAAGGAGAAGCTGAGAGACAGCGAGTGAAAAACGAAAAAGTAACGAGGGGTCTATTCTGAATCTATCGTTGACCGAAACCCATCATCGAGCTAGCCCTTCCTCCTGGGTTCAAACCTTTCCTTCCTCCAGCGTTCGTAGGTGTACCGACGACAGATCCTCCTCCAAACTGCATCGACGGAGAGAATCCGATCGCAGATCCGGCATAAGCTGGCATTTGGTAGAGAGAGCCCGAGTGTTGATGAGTAGGGATACCGGGATGCATGAAAGGGGCTGACATGGCGAAAGGAGGGGCAAAGGGAGGTAGTCGAGCATTCGGGTTGAATTGTTGTTGCTGTTGAGGTGATCCGTTTCCGTAAGAAGCGAATTGACCGAGATTGCTCATGCTCATTGAAGCACCATGAAGATTTCCTCGAGGTCCACCTCGCTCTCCTCCGATCATCGATCCTCCGCCTCCGCCTCCTCCGATCGCACTGCCTGCGACGCTTTCAGCCTTCGCTTGCATAGCAGCCTGATTCATCATTATCATCATTTGTTGTGAGCGTTGATGGAGAGACATCTTCTGATCGAGAGGGAGGGAAGCATCTGCAAAGAAACGAAAGAGGTCAGAAATCGATTTCGAGGGTTCAACGCAATGGAGTGAGGAAACTTACAGAGATAGGGATCTACACCGATAGGAGCGACAGCGAGAGGTGAATAAGCGCCACCAAAGCCCATTCCCATTCCCATTCCAGCGTAAGGATGCTGTTGTTGAGGCATTCCCATTCCTCCCAACATACTTCCTCCCTCCATTCCTCCCATCATTGATCCAGCTCCTCTCGTAGGCAAGTTCGCGAGGGGTTCATCTTCATCGTCATCCTCCTCTTCGGGAACGATGCCATCGGGATTGTTGAGATCCGATCCCAATTTCAATGCTTCGACCGCTTCTTGTTTGTGACGAAGTTTCATTCGATCGTAGACACTTCCCGTTCCAGCTGTTCCATTTGATTCAACTGCAGTGCGAGACGAGTTGAGAGAGTTCGAACTTGGTGAAGGAGCGAGGGAAGAACGAGGACCTCGAGAAGGAGCGACCGAGGCGGCACGAGATGAAGGAGTGGAGAACGGTTGAAGGGACTGAGTAGGTCGATGACTGAATTGCGATCCGACGGCTGATTGCGAACTGTGAATCGCACTCGCTCTCCTTCCCTTGTTCCAGCGATTATTGTCCGCTGTCGTCGGGTTCGATAAAGCTGCGAGATCGAATTTGACTGAAGGTTTGCCGAGAACTGGTGCACCGACGTAGGACTTCATGCCGAGATCCGATACTGCTGGGGAGAGGTCACCGGGAGTGAGGAGAGCCGAAGAGGAAGAACCAGTGCCCGAAGAAGAGGAAGAACGATCGGCGATTCCGGCGGGAATGGCTGGGACTGGGGGAGCGACTGACGAGATCGAGGAAGCAGGGTAAGGACTGTTTGGGTTCGAGACGGATCGAGGATGATGAGGACGCTGTAGAATCGAACGAGTTGGTGAAGATGGGATAAGGTTCGGGGTACTCGAGGAAGGAGGGGCTGAAGCTGGGATAGAGATGGCGGCAGTCGAGAAACTCAGGGTTGACACGCTTCGTCTGTTCGAACGCCTTCGACCTAATCCAACTGAACTTCCTTCACTCAATTTCGATTCCGTCGCTTCGACCGCCTTCTTCGACAATGCAGCCATCTCCAGTTCTGCCCTCGCCCTCTGCTCGGCTTGTACGAGAGCTGGAGGGAGCGAGAGATCCGTCTGACTTCGACTTTGAATCTGAGAGAGCGGTACTTCGTCGTCACTATCCGAATTCGAACTACCCGTCTCGAGCGCTTCTTGCTCCTCCTCATCGCTCGAGTCGCTCATCCAACCTCGACTCGCAACTGGGTACTGTTTCGACTTGATAGAAGCAGAGGAGGGTTTCGTAGCGGTGCTGGTCGACTGTCGACGAGGAGACCCACCGATACCCATCGACTGAAGAGCGGCTTTCGTAGAATCGGTAGCGAGAGAGGAAGATCGTTTCGGGTACTGTCGGGAAGAGGTGGGAGAGGTGATCGGTGAAGTTGTAGTCGAGGAAGGAGCAGGAGAGCCGTTTGCGTCAGAGACGGTTGCTGGTGTAGGAGGTTGAACTGCGAAGGAAGGAGTGTGTGTGTGTCGAGAGGGAATATTCTTATTCTTCGGTGTCGAAGTCGAGGCTGAGGAAGGGAAAGGAAGGGGAGGGTTTTGATATGCGACAGGAGACGTGGTGATTTCGTTCGAAGTGATCGAATCGGCGTAGGAAGCGATCCATCTCAACTCTGAATCACCACTTGATAGTCTCTTGACATTTGCAGGTCGAACCGGGAGGGAAGAATCGGTCGAGGTGGGTGAAGTGACTGCGGAGGCGGAAGTCGAAGGAGATTTCGCTGAAGGTGAGGTAATCCGACTCGGTGCAGGAGTTGAACGAGCGCTGTTGGAAGCAGTACGAGGTTCGTTGGCCGTCGTGAAGGAATTCATAGACATGAAGGATTCTGATTGACTGAGTCCGACTCCCGCTCTTCCTGCATCTCCTGAAACTTGACGTTGAGGCATCATTGGAGGCGTCTGCGCTCCAGTCGAGTTGCTCGAGCTCTTGCGAGACTGTAGAGACGAATTTGAGCTGTTCGAGTGATGAGCGAATCGAGGTCGAGGAGGAAGGAAGGAGCTGCCGTTATCGACACCGAGATCCGAGTAAGTTGACTGTCGACGACTCGTCCTACTACTAGGTCTTTGTACAGGTTCAAATTTTGGACGATCGTTGTCGAGAGGAGGAGAGTTGGTGTCGTTCGACGCATTCGGAAGGGAAACGAGGGAAATCGAGGATTTCGATCGAGCAGATGCGAGTCGGAAAGCTTCGACACTGATCGTACTCGGTGAAGGTGCGCGATCAGGATGAATGGAAGGGGAGGAAGAGCGAGAGCGAGCAGTAGAAGCGGGACCGTAAACGTTGAGAGGTGGACGACGCCTCTGACTTGAACCTAGATCTATCGATGCTCGAATCGACTCTTGCTGTTGCGGGTCTTGATCGTAGAGTGATAGTGCCGAACCTGAGGGTAGGGAAGGAAGAGGTGGAGAAGGGGCGTTTGTGAAAGAGGATGAAACTGGATCTTCGTGAACGCGAGAAACTGTTCTGAACGATTTGACGACGAAACCTCCATCCTCCCCATTGGCTTGACCAGCGCCCGTGATTTCTCCTCCTCCGAACATACGCATACTCGACATACTGCCAGTTCTTTGTTTCTGCCCTCGACCCATTTTCCATTTACTCCATTTCCCTCCTCCAGTCGTCGAGTGCTCCTCGTCTTCCGTTCTCGAGGCATTGTCGTTGATTGACTCTCGAGCAGTCGATGTCGACACTCTCCTTCTCCCTTCGACATCGTCAGCTCTTTGAGGCAGAGGCAACGAAGGAGTACTCGATGCTTTTCCCTTTCCATCTCCGAACAACCGGTATCGATCGAGTGATTCGAGTTGAGGGGAGTATTGACTCGTACTCGCTCGCCCTAGAGGTATCCCTGCATCGTCCCAATCACTCTGACTCGTCGAAGAAGGGTTTCGTCCACCACCGCTCAAGCCGTTTCCGAACCTTCCTGCTCCCGTTCCCGATCCCGCATATACCGAACTCGATTGATCTGAGAAAGATTGTCGAGGAGCGTTTGGTCGAAGAGAGGAAGAAGAAGAAGGGGAATCGGTCGATGAAGTTGATCGAAACATGTTTGTGAAACGAGTATTTGAACGAGGAGGTTTACTTGTTGGTTCTCCTCCTCCATTTGAGTAAGGGTCGTTCGGTATAGATAGTAAGTTTGTTGGAGATGCAGCAGGAGATGGATTCAGGTAATTTGAAGTTGAAGGTGAGGAAGGAGAAGGGGACGACTGATGAGGCTGGGGAGGAGGAGGATCGCGCTTCTTTCGAGTGAATAAACCCATTCTAGCTCTACAGTAGCGTACAGAGTGTCAGCTATAGTCCCTTTGATCTCGATAGATCGATCTTGTAATCAGGTTGGAATCGAGATTTGTTGAACGAGTTGTAAGGGGAAATGAAACTCACTTACCGAGTTGATGGCTTTGTGATTGACTCGCTCTGCCTGATCCAAGTCTGCCTGTCTGAGTCCTGTTGAATTCCTTGTTGAAGCTGAGCTGGGAGTTGTTGAAGTGGGAAACAGCTGAAAACTCGATCGTTTCTCGAAAGTCGGTCTCGCTCTCGCAAAATGAAATCGTTTCCCCCCTTCGCAAAAATAACCTTGGCTTTTGACTGATAGTCGTCGTACTATCGACTTCTAGCTCCAGCCGTCAGGGATCGACTTGGTGTCGAAATAGTCGCTTCGAGACGTGTTTTTTCTATTTTCACCTTTCCTCGACCGTTTCCGTTTTCGCGGAGACCCATGGCACAAGAATTTCATTTGGTCGCAAGCCACGTTGGAGGATGAGAGGCTTCTCGATCACACGGCGACGAGAACGAGAACGACGACAACGAGGGGAGTCGACGAGAGTTTCGACCAAAATGCGATGCTCTTTGCGAAGCGCATCTGTGTCGTCGCCCTCCTTGCTCTTCTTGCCTCTTCTTCAGCATCGAGTCGTTGTCGAGCTGAGCAGAAAAGCGTGCTCGTCGATACGACCGGATTCGATACACAGGAGAGACCCAGTTTCAAAGATTCGACAAAAGTGTTCCCAACTCATCGTTCTCCTTTGAGGCCCACGACCGCCCCTCCTCCGCTCTCCCTGTCCTTGCGCCTACTTCTTGTAGCCTACTCGATCACCGCTCCTAGCTTATGCGAAACGAGCAGGATGACGTTCCTCCGGGGAAGACTCAGCGGAATCGAAGGATTCACGAGGGTTTCGTGGGTGTGTCGCCGCTGGCCTCGTGAGTACGCTGGGCTGTTGTGCATTGCCTAGGAGATCATGAGCCGACACTGATCTGGAACGAGCGCGTCGCGGTCTGTTGTAACCGTGTTCTCCGGAATTTGTCTATTCCCGATTTTTGCGAAAGTCAAGGCCGGGGAACGATCGAAGAGAGAGATGGGGCTGAGACGTACGCTACGACGACGAGGTAAGTGGAATGTACCATCGCCATCAGAACCAGAAGCAACCGCCTCAGCTTCCTCGTTTTGGACACCTTGTCGATTCCTTCGAGAGCTAGATTGAGAGGTTCGATGTGCATCGTCTGATGTCTCGGGTCCTGAAGCGGATAGGTCGTCAAGAGGGATCGAGCCTTCGTGTGGGTGGGCTGGTGAGCGTTGGTGTCGAATGCGAGTTTGTCTTCGCCAATGCCACGCTTGGAAGATCAACAACCATGCCACTGTCACAGCAGCTTCAACCTCGTGAGTCCCGTAGATTGATGCCGAAGACTGTATTGAACTTACCGAGAACAGAGACGATATGTTGAGGGAGGAACGCTCCTACTCCCCATGAAGTCGTAAAATAAAACCACCGATCACCTTGCAGGGTTTTGTACACCTGCAGTCCCGACATGAACAATGCTGCAGCTAGAGTACTACACGAATGAGAGCCAAACCCATCAGCTTACGGAAAGATCGAGAACAGCTTGAGTAAAACTTTCAGAAAAGTCACGATCACAGCTCGGTGGGTGTGCGGACCGTTCGAATCACGGAAGGCACGAGTCGTCCAAAGTAGAGAAAGTGCGAGGATGGGTCCAGCGAAGGGCAGCAGGGCGAGTGGAATCGCTGCGTAAATAGCGAAATACTCCCATTTTGGGGGACGAACTGACGACGGAAGCGCACCGGGTCGAGGACTCCTCTCGATTCCTCGATTGCGAGAGCGAAGGGTAGAGCTAGGCATCGTACAGCTCACCTATGGCGAAGGGCCTGATGAAGTGAAGAGACAGAAAGAAAGAGAGATTCGGGTATAGGCTCAGAGTGAAATTTGAGGAACGGACTCCGACGGACTCGCCAACAGCCGAGACGTCGGGATTAGATGACTCAGGAGTCGAGTGCAAAGTGGGTCAATTTGAGCTATCGACGAAACGAAAGCCATTCAAAATCGCTCGACGAACCTGCTTCGTTCGAATTTCTCTGGCTCAGATGACCTGCTAGAGGCAGTAAAGACGAAATAAGCATGTATCTATCGTACTGGTGGGAGGCTTGACATGACGATTGCTCTTTGCTTGAGCAGAAAGCTGACAACCATTCTCGCGATTCTGATGCGAAGAGCCAAATAAGTAACTTCACCATCTCTTTCTGGTCCTTTTTGTCACCTATAGACCAATAGTAGCTTCTCTATCGTATATGGGAGTACCGGGAAGCGTTGAGATAAACGCTCTCTAGCGTTGTGAAGAAAGATTGCTCGTTTCGCAAAAAACCAGTCGATTGCGACAAGCGATGGAAGGCTATCACGGTAGAGTCGCCCTCCTCCAGAACAGGTTTTGAGCTTTTGGTGTGAATGAGGAAGCTTTGGAGCACTGGCAAGGCTCCTTCGAGTGAGAAAAGGGTCGATTCGGTTTGTTGCGAAAGTTTTGCGACGTTCTGCACCACATCTTCTATGCGTTCGGGATCTTCGCGGGCTTCGCTCAGATTCCAAGGACGACGGAAAATCCCTCGATGAGGAAGTGAAGCATAACTCGTCCGATACGACGAAATCGATCCCGTACCACGTTCATGAATTTGCGAGAAGTCGGGTTTTCACTTTCCTACTCCGATTCAACGCAAGCTCGCTTTCCTCTACGAGTCGAACGCTAGACTATCCAAGAGCTATTGAGAAATACCCGGAGCTCCTCTACACCCTCAAAGTGCAACTCATCCTCGATCAACTTTGAAACCTACCTCCTGAAACCTCGTCACCTCATCTCACCTCAGGATGAAGTGTAAAACGCTCTATACCTCACTATACATTCTCATAAAGTGACTGACCTTGTTTTTGTTTGTATCAGTCGGCGCTGTGATCAAGGATGCACTCTGTTCGTTGACAAAGTTTCAACCCTTTCATCCCCTCTATCTAGCTTACTTAGCTTCCTTAATGAACAGATCAAGATTGGCAAGCCTCCTACATCGACTGTATGTCTTTCTCGCTGTACCGTATCGAGATTTCGCTGATTCCCCCCCTCTCACATGTTGATCTCTCGGCAATCTCAACAGATGGAGGATTGAAACGATTACTCAAGGATAGGATGGCCAAACATCAATGGGATGATGCGGACGAAGCAGATTTCTTGAAAGGTTAGTCTCTTGTTTTGTGGGGTTCAAGCGAAACTTTCGGGGGGAAAGGGGAGAGTTAATCGCTCACAAAGAGATTCGTATGTACAGCTCTCGGAAAAGAATTGGACAAGATCGTCAAGTTCCAGGAGAGCAAGGTGAGTTCGAACGATCTGTTTTGCAAAAAACTCGCCAAGATTCGAACGAAACGAATGAAACTGACCCACTATGAACAGATCTCTGAGCTCTCGGACAAGATTACGAACTATGAGAAAGAAGTGAAAGACTTGATCGCGACTGCTGATTCGGCTCACGGAAAGAATGGAGGAGAAGCAGCAGAGGGAGACGATAACGATGATCAAGGACGACGAAACGACGAGGAAGAAGGAGATGATACCGATGCTGGTAGTGATACGAGTGACGATGAGTTCGAAGATCGATTCGTTGAATTGGAGGAGGATTTGGCAAACGTTATCGCTGATGTACACGATATGGGTACACTCTCCTTTCTCTTTCTATCGTTACTTGTCGTTCGATGTGCGACACTCCCTCGACAATGTTGACGATTCAATCGAACGAAATAGGTCACTTCTCGCATCTCAACTATACTGGTTTCATCAAAATCGTCAAGAAGCACGACGTGCGTTGCTCTCCCTCTCTCTTTTGCTCTTCCTCCTTACTGACGATATCCCGAGTCCCACGAACAGAAACGTACTGGGTTCACCTTGAAAGCTCAGTTCATGCGAGACTACCTCGAGAAACGACCCTTCTACAAAGAAAATTACGATGCTATCATTGTTCAGCTCTCTCGATTGTACAACTTGGTCAGGACTAGGGGACATCCTATTATGGGAGATGCGAGTGCTGGTGGTAGTCAAAGCGCTTTCGTCAGGCAAACTACGAAGTACTGGGTAAGCAAACACGTTTCTCGCTCTCGTCTTTCGACGTACTTGCCTACAGCACTGCGGAACAACCATTGACGATCTCACCCTTCCTATACGATAGGTGCACAAGGACAACTGGGTTCAACTCAAGCTCGTCATCCTGAAGCATCTCCCGGTTCTCGGTATGCTCTCACTGCTCCCTTCTCCTCAGGCAGGAGAGCGTAGCTCATTGATCGCACAATAGTCTTTAACCCTGAGAAACCTTTCGAAGCTGCCGATGCTGCAATCTCTTCGATCTACTTCGATAACCAGGTTCGTCAACCATATCTCGAGATCTCGCTCAGCCCAGCGGAACTGATGGTCTTGTTGGTGAACAGAACCTTGATCTCTACCTCGGACGACTCGAGAAGACTGAAGGTGCTGAAGCCGTTCGTCTGCGTTGGTATGGAGACACAGACGTCAAACAAATCTTCGTCAGTCCTGAACTCGCTTATCAGCCGGCTCCGTTTCGAGTGCTTGTCTGATTCTTTTAGTTTGTGACTAGGTCGAACGAAAAACTCATCGAGAAGATTGGACTGGAGAGAAATCCGTCAAGGCTCGATTCCCGATTCCAGAACATCTCGTCAACGATTACCTCTCTGGAGCTCACACTATGGATGCTACATTTGACGAACTGAGGAAGAAGGGGAAGAAGACTGAGAAGGAAGTCGAGAGTATGAAGAAACTTGCTAGAGAAGTACAAGCTGCCGTTTTGTACAAGAAGTTGGAACCTGGTGAGCGCCCTTTCTCTTCACTCGAACGCTAGCAGCCACTGAGTCCAAAGTAATCGTCGCTTCGCAGTCGTTCGAACTTTCTACAACCGAACCGCTTTCCAACTTCCTGGAGATGCTCGAGTTCGTATCTCGTTCGACACTGAGCTCTCCCTGATCCGAGAAGACAATTGGGATGGCAAGCCTCGATCGGGCGACAACTGGAGACGAACCGATATCGGAATCGATTTCCCCTTCGAAGCGTGTTCCGACGAAGACAAGGAATTGTTCCCTTACGGTGTACTCGAAGTCAAGCTACAAACTCAGATGGGACAAGAACCTCCAGAGTGGGTGAGGGAACTCGTCAGCAGTCATCTCGTCGAAGCTGTACCGAAATTCTCAAAGTTCATTCATGGTGAGTCGAGAAGATTCCTTTCAGTCGTTCTTCCCTCCCTTGACTGAAAGCGTTCCTCCTCGTCGCAGGTTGCGCTACTCTCTTGCCTGAACGTGTTGATCTCATCCCCTTCTGGCTGCCTCAGATGGAGTTCGTTGATTTCTCTGGTCAGACTTCTAATCATTTCTTGCTGATCTTCGTCTTCAACCGAACAGAACCGACATTCGCAAACCTGCTACACACAAAGCTCAAATTCAACGACCTCTCGCCTCATCGAACTCGAATACTGCTCCCGGAACTCCTTCAGACGCTCGCTCAAGTGATCAAGATCCAGTTCAATACACTGAACCGGTATCGGACGACGAGGATGCCGATGATGATCGATTCGTTGGAACCGCTGTCGACGAAGCTGCCTGGGCTCAACTACCACCCGAAGCAGCAGCAGAAGCGAAAGCGCACCGAGAAGAACTCGCGAAATCCATCAAAGCGAAAATCTCACAACAGGAACAGGGAGGAGCGACGAACGAGGACAACAGTGCCAACATCGTCAAACAAACGAAGGAGATGTTCCCCAAGTTGACTCCTGCCAACCTCGTCAAGTTGCTCGAATCCCGTTACGACCGAGAAGGTCACCGTGGATTGAACGAATCTGGAGAAGCCGATCCCAACGCTTCTGGTTTCTCGGTTCGACCTGGGAGAACAGAGTACGTTTCTTCCTTCCGCGCGCAACAAGGGAAACGTATCGCCATTCCCGTACGAGTCGAACCGAAGGTATTCTATGCAAACGAGCGAACTAGTAAGGCTTTTTCTTTGTTCTTATTCGGTCTCTATCTCGCTATCCTTTCCTCGCTGACGTCTCTCCTTGTTGTTGTTCTTCTTTAGCTCTCGCATGGATCGAATTCTCCGTCGTCGTTTCGGCGATTGGAATCGGAATTCTTTCGTTCTCCGACCCTCACGGTAAGTCTCATCTTTCCCACTTCTTCTTCTTCTACTTTTCTCTCCGTCCATCCCTCGATTTCCGACGAGGCTGCGATAATGAGCTGAACGGTTTGTGTCTCTTGTTTGCGTGTTCCAGATGACATCGCATTAGCCGCAGCCGCTTCTTTCACTACCGTTGCTCTCCTCGCAATCCTCTACACAGCCGGTATGTACATTTGGCGAGTGTACAGCATTCGGTACGTTTCCATTTCTTCTCTTCTCTTCCTGTCTCTCGCAGTCTCAGTTCCGGATCTACGGTCAGTCTGACGATCTGTCTCTCTTGCAGCAACCGTCGAGCTGTGACTTATCACGACTACTACGGACCAACTGCTCTCTGCGCTGTTTTGTTGACGGCAGTTATCGTCAACTTTGCTTTGAGGGCTAAGCAAGGTTTCTAGGGTAGTTTCTCTCTCTTTCATAGAATGTGTAACTTTTGGTGTGATCTCTCAAGACTTCTTGAAGACCGCGAGAGAGTGTGTGTCTGTCTGCATAGCTCGCACCGCTGCACGAGCTCGAAGAAAGACTTTGCGAGAGCTTGAATTGAAATTGAGAAGTTGCGAAACGAAACAACTTTAATTTTTTTTTCGGAGAAGTATTGACCCGAAAATTGCGGAGTCATCAGTTACTCCTGTCCGCAAACAACAACGTCACTTCCCAAGGTTCGCTTCCCTTCGTTCGCAGCGCGGCAAGCGAACTAAACGGCTCGGTAGTTTTCTCAGGGAGCCAGCTTTTTCACTCTCCCTCCTCTTTACTCGACTCGACATTAGACGAAAGCGTAAGTCCCGTACCGTCCAGAACGGCGAGATGGTGGAGCAGGACTGACCTCTTTGCGCTTGTTTGCAGCCCTACAGCGCCTCGTTCCTCTCTCTCATTCTCCAACTCCAGCTCCTCCTTCGTGAGTTTAGTAGTACTTACCCGAGTTTGAGAATAAGCAGTACTGATATTGAATCCTTGACCTCACAGTTCATCAACCGTTTTTACCGCAATTTCGAGCCTATTCTCAACCCAACTTCGACCACTCCTCTTTCCTCCTCCTACTATCCACTATGACCACCGCAATCTCTCCTCTCTCACCGGGGTCAAAGTTAGACGGATGGGAAACACCTATAACTTCAGCTCAAAACTCTCCCGTTCCCGAGAAATGCTTCGAACTCCCGGATTACGACCCGAAACAAAGAAGGAATCATCACCGTTCATCTGATTCGAATTGGAACTCTGGAGATTACCCCAAACAAGCTCCCCCTCTTCCCGCCGACGAAATTCCGAAACGCCCAAAACCCACTCGTCTCGCAACTCCCAATTCAGGTTACCCCTTTCCTTGGGTCATGTCGAGAGGGAACACTCCAGAGGAACTCCCAACTCGTGCCTCAACGACGAATAGCTCGACTGGTCAACCCGCAACTACTCCTCTCATCAATTCAATGTCGACGAATTCTCCTCCCTCTGGTTCAGACACTTCTTCCAACTCTTCTTCCTCCGACAGTCGACCACCTTCCTCATCCTTCTCTGATCACTCCGTTTCATCCTCGAACTCGTCATCATCGTGTTCGACCCCGAAAGACGAACCTCCTTCTTACTCCTCGACGTCAAAATCTCAACCTACGACTCCCTCTGAAGTTCAAGAACGTCGAACGAAGAATGCTTCGAGGACACCTGGAGCTCCTCCTCCCATGGGATTCATCGGAACTGGTCATGCTCACTCGTATATCGATTACAAAGACGTTCAATCGAATAGCGAAGTTACTCAGGAGGAGGAGACCAATGACGACGACAACGAAGATACTCCTCGAAAACCTCTCAACCCACTCGTCGCGAAACTCCAAGGTTTAAGCGTCGAAAGGAAAACTTCAAAATCCGATTAAAATCATTTCGCCCTCGCCTCTTCTCTTGATCTCTAGCTTCCCCTCCCTTTCTCTTCTACGCCTGTCTATATCCTTCTTCCCTTTACCTTGTTTGTCGTACATATTATTCCCCCCTTTCCCTTGTTCCTCTGCATGTTATTCCCCTTTCCTCGTTTCCCCCCTAGTCGTTACTCCCGCTCCTACTACTATACACGAAGCTTAAGCTTACCTATTACCCTCCTTCCTTCTTTCACTTGCACATCGTTGGATCCCTTCAGCACATACACGCAAAAAAGATTCGTTTCCCCCTCGGTTTTCGCTCCTCTTTCTTCCTCCTGAGAGCTCGAGAATCGCTAGGTGAGAGACCCAGGAGTCTGTCCCCGTCTTCAAGAGGCAACTCTCCACGAACATGAGAGAGCCGAACCTTTCATCGAAATTCGCACTTTTCGTTTCGCATGCAGAGCGGCTTCCTTCCTTCCTCTTACAAATCCCATTGATCCTCCGTCTCGTCCCAATTCTCATCCTCATCCTTCCCATCATCCCCTTGATCCCCCTCTCCTTCTCCTCCATACGCATCAATCAAACTCTCCAACTTCTCTCTACATTCCAAAACTCCCTCTCTCGCTAACCCATACTCTCCATCCTCGTACTCTCTCAAAACCCCACTCCTGATTCTAACCAACTCCTTCACTCCCCTCGAGAGGTGAGAAATAAGATATCGTGCAGAAGGGGAGGTCGAGAGAGTCGTCAAGATTGGGATCGAGGTGGGTTGGATTATGTAAGTAGATGGGAGAGGGTAACGGAGATCTAAAAGTCCGAAAAGTGAATCTGATATTGAAGGTTGAGAGAGTTGGAGTGGACGACCATTAGGTAAAAGTCCGCGATAGATTGGGAGAGACGAGGGAAGGATTGGGTAAGGGGTGGGAAGGGAGACCCTGTGATTGTATGAAGAGGGAGGGTTAGTTAGGTGAGGGATAAGGAGAAGGAGGGGACGCACCATTGGGAGAGTGGATGTTGGAGTGGTGTAGTAGTGGATTCGAGTAAAGGTCCGAGGGATTGAGATTCTTCGAATGAGAAGCCTCGTACTACGTTGTATTGTGCAAAAGGAGTTTCTTCTTTCACCTGGTTTCACCTCGCACAACCCCAACATCAATCACGGCACGAGTCAATGACGAGGAGGGAGAGAGAGAGACTAACAGTTCGTGTACCTTCGAGATCTGGTAAAGTACTGAAATCGAACCAACTTTTCTTCAATCGCTCAATTCCGTCTTTCCCGTCACTCCAAAATTCAGAGGGTGAGATCGGAGTCACTCCGGATAAAGAAGCAATCTTGTTATCCCCTCTCCAATTCAATTGTTGTACTATAGAAGTTAACGAATCGGGTTCCCTAGAAACAATTCGAGACTCTTCACCCATCAGCGAGAGACGGGGGAAAGGGAAGAAAGAGGAGAGGAGAGGAGCGTACCGCAATTCAGAGTTTGCACTTTGTAAATGAGTCATCAAGAGTTGATCGTACACATCCAATTTATCCAACTTTTGTTTTTCCTCTCTCCAGTCTCCTCGTCAGTTCGAACTTGGTCACTCAAGCGAGAAGAGTGAGATACCAAAAAAGGCGAAACTCACATCATCCCTCAAATACTTGTTCCACTGTTGTTCTCCTTCCCAACTCCTCGCCGTTTGAACAGGTAACAACATACTCGACAACTCTTCCAACCCAACCAAACTCAATGCTTGATTCATTAATCTCTGTCCTTGACTCCTCTCCGTATCTGGTCTCTTCCAGTTCCTCGAGGATCCAATCATTCCAGTAGTGAAAACGGACGATTTTGGGAATTCGTCCCTCAAAGACTCTAGGAAACTTGTAGTGAATCCAGAGAACCCATCTGTCATTGATGTACTCAACATGAATCCCTACTTGCTCAATAATCCTCATCAGTACGAGCATTCTCGAGAGAGAGAGAGAGAGATGGGAAGAAGAGGGAAGAAGGTTTTTCTTGTTACTTACTTCGGTATGATCACTCCTCTCTGCGAAACCTCTCAAATCATCCTCCAATTCTTCCCTCAACTAATTCCCTCCTTCTCGCCAACTTATCAGCTCAAATCCCATTAGAAGAGAAGGGAGGGGAGAGGAGGTTCACGTCTTGAGAAGAGAGGAAAGTTTCTCTCCCTTGAACAAAAGTCGCAAATTCATTCGTCTCGTCTGTCCCGAACGATGAGAACCCTTGTAATGCGTGGGGTTTATAGGATCTATCTCATATGTAGGAAGAGAAGTCAGAGGGATTAAGGGAGGGAGGAGGGAATGAGGGAAGAGACGGACAGATCTTTCGTTGTCGGGGAGGATGAGTCGGATGTGAATCCTGGGTGAGAGTGATTCCATTCTGAGGCTGGACTAGCGGAGGATAGTGGTCAGTAGAGAGAGAGAGAGAGAAAGAAGGAGAGGAATGAGAGGGACTGACACTGATTCGATTGATTCCCTGGGTCCAGTCGTCTTCCCTGTGTAATCTCCTAACTAGTCAGTTCGTGCTTTAAGGAGAGGAAGGGGGGAGAGGGGGAGACCTTACCTGCCAAGTTTACTTCTAGACGTTGATCCGAAGTAGTTAAATTCCCTTGATTGTCGGTAGTTGAATTGCGAGTGATGAGTACTGCTTCCATTCCTTGTTTAGAGAGATGGAGCACTATCAAGTTCAAGCGCAGGAATGGAGAGAAGGAGTGGAGCGAAAGGGGGAAATGTTCCATCAACTTTCATCTTCAACTCGAACCAATCACTTCCAATTGCAGTTTACTCGACTTGACAAGGTAGTACAGATCTGTATACACCACTAGACACGACTGGCTTACCTCTCTTGATCAAAGTGAGTCTCCCCCTCCATTTCTCCACTCTTTCCTTTCCTTCGTCATTCTCTCGCTCTCCTTTCGTCACTAACTTGCCTTCAACCCTAGTAGACTCACCTGAAACCCACCCAATCCTTACTCTATTCAATCTGGCTTCCCTCTCTCAATCGACACTCAACTCCGAGTCGCCCGACTCACGATCAACTACTTTTGATCCACTCAAAGGTTACACTCATTCTACTCAAACCCCTCCTTCACCTCCTCCTTCAAGTCACGAGGGTCCACCTTCAACGAGGAGAACGACGAGTCAAAGGTCGACCAAATCAGATAGAATGAATCAACCGACGAGTACGAGGAAAGTTAAACCACAACCACCTCAACATCCAAACCTATTCCAGACTCAACAGGAATCGGACGTAAGCACTCTCTCTACTCTCTACTTTTCGATTGGATTTCGCTCATTCGCTCGTGTTAGGCTCATCATGAAGCCGAGAGTACAAACGTTTGGCATCATTTACCATTGGCACTCGTCGCTCTACCTCCTCTATTATCCATCATTCATGGCAGGGCAGAGAATTGGAGTGATGCAATCCTTTTATTATTGGTAGCTTTCTATCTCTACCAACTCGTCAAAGGTACCTACACATCCTCACTCCCTCCCTCCTTCTCTCCCTTACCCCCAAACTGACTCAATCTCTCTCAGTTCCGTGGGAAATGTATTACGCCTCTCACACCCGAGTCGTTCTCCCTTCCTCTCTCTCCTCGACTTCCGAAGATCCCTCCACTACCCTCGAGCGTTCCCACTCTGCCTCGATCCTACGACGCAACGAGTTATTCTCCTTGGCCGCAACAGCGCTCGTACCCTTCACTGGAAGTTACTTGTTACATTACATTCGAGGACTCTTATCCGATCCAGATCGATACATAAACTCTACTCTAATCAACTTGTTCGCAATCGCAACCACCGTCAAACCTTTCTTACACGTAGTAGAATTACTAAAGAATCGTTTGTCGTTGTTTTCTCTCTCTCTCTCTCTCTCTCTCTTTCTCTGACTGAGCTAATCTTTTCAGTTGCTATTTCGTGAATGAAATAGACTCTTTGTATCATCAATCACTAGTTCATTACCCTTCGACAGAAGTTCATATCCTCAATCAAAGAATAACCAAACTAGAATCCGATTTACTCCAAGTACCTCCCTCCTCCCTTTACCCTTCTCACAACCTCCCCCCAACTGACCCTTTCCCCGTTCTTTCTTGTTTCTTAGCTCTCTCGAGCATTCGCGACCAAATCCGATATCAGAGCTTTAAGAGACGGGGTAGATGTCCCTCTATCCCAACTATCGAAACAATTCAAACGTTTCTCAAGACTCGAAGAATACTCTCGTTTAACGACTGAAGAAAAATTCAATTTACTCGATGAGAGGTTGGATGAGAGTTTCGAACTGAGTAGGGAACAACGAATGAAATTGGACGAGCTTGAAAAGGAACGAAAGAGGGGAAGAGGAGGGGAGAATGAGTTTATGAGTCTAGTTGGAAGAATGTTGGGATTGGTTTTCGTTCCTACTAATTACAAGAGAGAAGGTCAAGGAGGGAAAAAGAAGAAGGAAGTGGGTTGGTATGAGAGAGGGATTTTGGGAGTCGTTTTGTGGCCAGTTGTTTTACCTAAGAAAGCGGTTGGATGGGCAGTAGAGAAAGCTGAGGGTGGATTGAGGGGATTAGAGAAGGGTTGGGAGGAGGAGAAGGAATTGAAATTGAGTGCAAGTGCGGGAGGGGGAGGGGGAGGGGGAATCAAGGGAGGTGGAGGGACGGCGAAGAGGAGGAATAACGTTTTGAAGGGTTAGTTTCACACAAGTCTCTCGATAGTTATATACAAAGCTCTCTCTCTCTCTCTCTACTCTGTCTCTTACTTTGTTGTTCAAATGAATTCCGCTCCCTTCTCACATTTCACGACTTCAACCCATATTATTCTGTTTCCCGCTTTTTTCGCAACAATCTCGACTTGTAGATAATTTGCAGTTCTCTCTCTGTCTCTCTCTCTCTCTCTCTCTCTCTCTCTCTCTCTCTCTCTCTCTCTCTCTCTCTCTCTGTACGTGTTGTGTAGCTGTCTCCCTCCTCAGTAGTAGACAAATCTCTGTGCATCGCATTCGTTCTCCTCTCTCAATCTGAATCCAAGTGAGTGATTTTGAGACAAGAGATTCGAGTATTAGCACGTCAAGAAGATGGGACAACTATTTCAGAGGCAGACAGAACAGGAAAGAGAGAGAGTTCAGAGAGAGTATTAGAGTGGATACAATCGAGAGAAGAAAAAAGGATTCGAAGAAATTCGTATGAAAAGAGTGCGGTTTTAATCGAGATGGAGAAGCTCCTTGATGTGATCACGACAAACCCGTTCCCATCCTTCACCACCATTACACCCGTCCCTACCTCCCTTCCACTTCTTATCCCAGTGCCTCAACCCTTCCCCAACGACTTCATCGACAAACTTTTGTCCTTCAGCCTCTTTCGAACCTCCTCCCGATCCAAGCACGACCGTAGGTCTCGTAGGGTACCTACCTCTCCTAGTCTCCCACGCTTTAGCTCCATCACTCTTCTTTCCTTTATCCGCTTCGAACCTTTCTTGTACCCAAGATCTCTCAATCTGTCCATTAATCCTCTCACCTTCTCGAGCCAACACTCTACGTCTCCTCGAAACCCCCTTGAGAGCCCAATAGAACCGGTTCAATCCCAAGTCAGAGTAGATGGCGGGGAGGGTTCGAGTGAAGAAAGTTGGGACTACGTTGAGAGTTGAACGTGCAGACTTGCGTAGTGTCGAGGAAGGAGCGTAGGGGTTGATGTAGAGGAAGGAGTGAACGAGTCTGGGGTGGAGAGAGGCGAATAAGGTAGTGATCGTAGTCGAGTGTCCGCGGGAAACTAGAATGAAACCGGATCGAGCGAGAGGAGTGGGAGCCATCGACGAGTCCGAGTCGGATTCGTCGAGCGAAGGAGGAGGCTCGAGGCGAGCCATTTCACCAGAAACGGAGAGGGCTTGAGTCAAGGCAGAGACGATGTGAGGGGTCGAAGAAGTAGCCGAAGAATCAGAGAATCCATATCTGTTACCAGTTGAATCGTTAGTTACTACTGCTGCGGAGGATCGAGGAGACAAGCGAAAACTCACCCAGGTCGATCCCAGTAGCAAACTCGAGTTTCGACATCACCACTGTTCAAGTCACCTTCTTTCAACATCTTGAGAAGCCAATCAGCGTCGGTAGCTCCAGGTACACCTTGTTCGGACTCGACGAGTACGGTACGGCGAACAGTGGGACGACCGAAAGCGTTCAAGGAAGAAGAGTTGACGGGGGAAGCGTTCTCGTTGGTCAAGTATGGGGGATCGTCGAGTCCGATACCACGGCAGGCGAGGTGGACTCGGTAGTAACGTCCTCGGAACGAATTGGTGAACCTGCCTCGGCCGAGCTCACTGTAATCGCTCAAAAAGGAAACGTCAGTAATTTTGAGAGGGAGAGTGAAGGAGGAGAAAAGGGAAATTGAATTACGGGAAATAACTCCTAGTCCAAAGCCAAGGATCAATCTTGTAACGGAATCCAGGTTGTTCGACTGATGCATCTGCAGCTCGAATGATGACACCGATAGTGATCAAGACGGTAGCGGCCAAGATTGCGATGTGACCTAAAGCGAGAGGAAGACTGATTCCGACGAACGAAGCGGTGTATCCGCAAACTCGCTTGAACGAGGCGAAGCATCCTCCGTCGACTTCAGGGTCGAGTTCGTCGGCGGGGGCGAGGAGAGGAGCGTATTGATCGGTGAGGGAGGCGGAAATGACTGCGTGGATTTGAGAGACGATGAAGAGTCCGAGGAGGACGCAAGTCAAAACTCCTTCGACTACTCGGAGTTGAGTGACGGCGACGATGACGATGAGGGAGACGAAAGCGAAGACGGTAGTTCCTACTGCGGTGAATTTCGAGAGGACGGGAGATTCATGTGGGAAGACGAAAGATAGAATCGAGAGACTGCGCGGAGATCGAAGAAGGGTCAGTCTCGAATCGACGGTACCAACAGAGGCAGTGAGTGATATACTCACGTGTTTGTGACACAGGATAAGAAACTGATCCAAATGGGAAGGAAAAGAGAACCTCGATGAGGGGGAAGCGAAGTGTGTTGCATGTAAGGGCTCTTGACGGAAGCGAGTGACATTGACCAGAAGTAACCATTTGCGACTGTCATCCTCGTTCATGATCAGTACAAA
This sequence comes from Sporobolomyces roseus, assembly GCA_016617785.1. Lineage (NCBI taxonomy): Eukaryota > Fungi > Basidiomycota > Microbotryomycetes > Sporidiobolales > Sporidiobolaceae > Sporobolomyces > Sporobolomyces roseus. Next base: position 1,927,339 of record JADILM010000001.1, read on the forward strand.
AATCTGAGGGAAAGGAAAGAGAGAGAAACGATGTGATCGAACTCACTCAAGAGTAAAATAGCGACGAAGAAATCGATTCTCAAAGACCAAGGTCTCCTCCTGACTGTTACGCCAGACTCTACTGCTTCTACTCTCTCTCTACGGTTGCCGAGAAGTGCAGTACGTTCATTCGAGTTGTCAACTAGAGCGTCTCCTCCTCCTCTGACGCTTCGATCATTCGTTGATTGTGGGGTTTTGGGAGGTTGCATAGGTGGTGCTTCGTCGAGAGTTGTAATCTCATTAGAGGTAGAATACCCCTGATTACGATTCGCACTCATCGTGAGTGGGCGAAGTTGAGGAGAGTGAAAGAGAGAGAGAGAGAGAAAGAGGAGAAAGAGAGATATTGCAGTGCAGCAAGCTAGATTTTTCAAATGACGAGTCAGTCTCTTTTTTCGGCCCTGATCCCAAGTCTAGCCTTTCGAGGCGATCAAACGTAATGCAGAATTGCGAGCAAAATTGAAACAATACACTTTGCTCTTCCAAACTCCAATCCACCACTCAAACACCCTCGATGAGATTATGAACAACTCGAAGCCGAAGAAAACGCCTCTGTTAGCTCCAACGAAGCCTCGAGTATTCTTACCACGCGTTCCCGCAACTTCAACCTCGACTTCTTCTTCAACTTCTTCTTCAACTTCCCTCCTCGGTAAACTCGGATCATTCAACCGCAAGAAGATCGCAAAACAGTCAGTAAAGTCAGACAACTCTACTCAAGCCGCGCCTCAGCCGAGGAAGGCTCTCGCTGGTCCACTTTTCGCACTCGAAACAAGTTCCGACTCAAGTTATCCTTCGAATTGGCAGGCACTCAAGCTGCGGCCAGCTGCAGCGGAGGATGAGACAGAAGTGATCGTAGGAAAGAGACCGAGGGAGAAGGGAGTTGAAGGACCTTGGGCGAGTTATCTCAGACGAGCGGCGAAAGAAGCAAAGGGGGCAAAAGCAGTAAAGGGCAAAGGGAAGGAGAAGGAGATCATGACAAGGGTGAAAGAGGAAGCCATGGACGATGATGATGAAGTGCTCGTGGCAGAGAAGAGCTGGGAAACTCCGTCAGACCGATCAACTCCTCCCTCCCTCGACGAACCCGGTCCTTCTTCGTTACGCCAATTCTCCCTCGATCCGATTCATCCACATCCACATCCTCCTCCTATCACCATCAAATCTGAACCGCGCTCTTCCTACCCAGTTCACCCTTCTCGCGCATTCTCACCACCACCTCCTGCTCCTTCCCACTCAACTTCTTCCTTCGCATCTCAGCCTCCTCCTTCCGTCTCTCAGCCCGTCCTTGACCCTGGCTACATTCACCCGAATGGGACGATTCAACGTAGTCTCACTGCGACATGGAGCGTTCTCCATCTCGGTGGATTCTGGTCTACGATTCCACCTCACGAAATTTGGGAAATGGTCACACCTTCTCACCTCCCTCGTCCTATCGCAATGCGAATCAATCGGAAGCCGAACGTCCATTACTGTCCGACGTTCGTTGCGTATTCGACTCCGGAAGAGGCAGGAGAAGCGGTGAAGGGTTTGAAGTTTACTTACGGAGAAGGAAAGGGGAAAGGAAGAATCAGTCCTTCTTGGTCGGACAAACCTGCGAGCAGCATCACTTGGTCAAGCGGAGAATCGGTGGATGCGTGGGAAGAACTGGCAAGAATGGTGGACGAAATGGAGGAGGACCCGCAAATAGATCCGAACGCCTACGTAGCTACCGAACTCATCCAAGGTTACCTCACCCTTCAGATCGACGACCTACCCATGTCCATTCTACGAGACGAACTCTTTTCGTATTTCCCTTCGGATCTCGTCGCTGGAGTTTCTCTTCCCACCATTCTCACTTCAGAAGTCTCCAATCCGACCGCGACCAAGACTGGGTACCTCCTCTTCTCATCGGTCGAGAAACGGGACGCAGTCATCAAGAAGTATCTGTTGGAGTCGGGGAGTTTACCGGGGAAAGCGAGATCAGTTTGGTATGGAGAAGTCGAGAAACCGACTCCTTGGCGATGGGACGAGATGGAACAAGAATGGAACTTGCAACATCAAGGAGGAGCTCATCAGAGTGGTTCGAATCCGATTACTTCCGAACCAACTCGAAATCCTCCGACTTCAACTACTCAACAGACACGAAGACTTCCCCTCCCGCCTCCTCCACCGCCTCCACCTGCTCCTCGCCCTCCTCACGCACCAAAATTCAGATCGTCAGCAACTCAATCTCGTCAACCCTCTCAAGTACTCCTCGAATCCCTCCTCTCCCAACTTCGTCGAGCAGAACCTCACGATCCTCAGCTCGACGAACAACCTCCCCTATTCCCTCTAGTCACCTACGACGCAGCTTCCGATCCACGAAGGAAGCGTAGGAAACTCGTCTAATCTCAGCTCTCTTCTCCCTCCCTCTTTCGCATTTCTGGCGTTCTTCCCGATCGTCCATCGACTCTTTGTTCGGATCATTCGCATTCTTGGATCTCACTGTGCACGCATATCGCAATTGGATAGAGTTACTCTAGATTTCTTGTTGTTTTGTTGGAATGTTGTTTGAATAACAAGGCCTTTCGCTTGCATCTGAACTCGTATGTGCTAGTGAGATATTTTGATCTACGCTCTGTCAGTCCTGTCGTCGTGGGAGGGGGTGGGGAGAACAGAAAGACATCGAGGAAGATCGCTACTCACTTGAGGAAACCGAGGCAGAACATGATGAAGGAGAAGATCACGAGCACGTAGAACAACCACCTCCAGCTCGTAGTGATTCCGATGAAGGATCCGACGATGGGACCTGTGCAAACGGAAGATCGTTCGAAAAATGTCAGTAAGATCTTGCGACGACAGCGGCAAAAGCGCTTTTCTCAGAGGTCAGCGAGAGTGATAATCACCTAAAATCGGTCCGCCGACTACAGGTCCTTATCGGAGACTTACCCCTCCCCTTCTGACACTCTCTCCATCAGCTACAGCTACGATACAATTATAGAAAAAATCTCGACGGACCCGATCCTCTCAAGCACTTTTCAAGTCTCTCTCCTTCGAAACTCCCCAACAGCCTGTGCTTACATATCATCCCTCAGTCGCATAAGAGTCACCGTAATCGTTGCCTCGTCAGCGTCGTCGAGGCAAAGACTTCAGTTTTGGGTCGCATTCTACACAATGGTGCTATTCCACAGTCTACACTCTTCTGTAAGCGACTGGTTAGGTTATGCTGCAATGGCTATTCGCTCCTCCGGCTCAGACCTAGACAGAAAGCTCGAAGTAGCTCTCTGGCGGAAGTCTTTTCTGTAGCCGAGAACAGACTTGGTTATTTCTCAGCCCTACTTGACTTGTACAGCATCGATCGACATGAGACGTCTATCTGGACGCTCTATCAATGCTACGGCGAGTTAACAGCGATAGTCTGTCGAGAGGATCCACTTCGAAGAATATAGTGACAAGTTTCTACTTCGTTACCAGGTCTCTCGTCCTCGCACTTCCTTCCTCGATAATATACGTGGGAGACGACCGATACGTCATCACGAGCGTCATTTCTGCTTCTGCCACCTTGTACTAAGCCACCCTTTCCCAGCCCGCTCCTTTTTGACAAGCAGTTGAGGCCTTCGTTTTTAAAGTCTCTGGCTCGCTGCCGTTCGTATCGCGACGAGATTCTCCCGCGTCGCTATAAATTGTTCAACAGAGAGGGATTCATTGACTATAGCGGAAATCGAAGACGAGGACCAATTACTTCCGAATCTGCGCTCGCTCGAGTCGTCGTTCGTGATGCTCTCTAAACGGCATGCGGGACGACGGCCGGGAAATCCGAATATTCTATGAATGCAGTGAGTCGTCTATGTAATATGGTATAATTAAGTGTAATAATCGGGTTATAATCCTATCGTGAAGTCTCTAAAGCTGCTCATGCTCGCGTCTCCTGACCTTGGTACACTCCCTGCTTCTTCTCCTGCATAATCTCATCCTGTCGATCAACTTCCTCACCGAGATCGAGTTCAGCTTGCATATCTCGAACGGTTTCGTGCGAAGTGCGGTGAGTCGAAGGTGCGGCGGAGGGAGCAGCGGTAGCAGGGGCAGAAGGAGCGGGAGTGGCGGCGGGGGTGTGACCGGGAGCGAAGGTCGAGTGAGCGCGAATGCGAGCTCCGTAGTAGTAGAAGATGAAGGGGATCGGTGCGAATAAGACGGAGAGGAATGCGAGGAGAGTCAAGGCCCATTGAGTGCCGAGGCGCTGGAACATGATGCGAGTGAACATGGGGAATGCGAATCTGTGAAAGCGCGACATCTGTCAGTAAGAGGGTTCAGAAGGAAGATGCGAAAGAATTGGGACTAACCCGAGAAGGGATCGGAGTACAGCGTTTGCCGCGAGTGCTGATGCAGCGAAGACGTAGTATACGTCGATGAGGTAGGAGAACTGTAGTGGAGGCGAGGTAAGCTAAGCATTCAGGTCGAAGTTCGAGTGAAAAACTCACCATGGTGAGGAAAACCAAAACCATCGACATGCCGAACGGGAATGAAGCGATGACGGGAACAATCCAGTGTACTTCTGGTTGTGTCGTCCATGCGAACCAGAATAGGCCTACGGGGAGCACAACACCAGCGAAACAGCAGAGGGGAAGACGAGCTTCGGGGGCGAGAGAACCGCCGTTTGCGATCAAAGCCTTGACGTAACGCTTGTTCTCGAACACGTTGATGATGACGGCGGTGACCATACCCTGTGAGACGGAAAGAGCCAAATCAGCCATCGAAAGCTACGAAAATTTGTGAAGTAAGTGCGACTCACCAAACCGACACCAATGAAAGGAAGCGATGCGAGTCCAGCAGACCATCCTCGATCTTGCTGGAATACGATAGGGAAAGCTCCGAACATCTGCAAGGGGTCGTAGAGATGAGCACAGGGAGACAGAGAGAGAGAGTTTGAGCGAAGGAAGCTTACGAGGTAGAGAATTCCGTAGATGAACGCAGCGTAGAGAGACATGAGAAGCACAATGAGCTCCTTGAAGAGGAGCACGAAAGGTCGAGCGATTGCGGTCTTCATCTTGGTAGCAAGAGGAGCGGCAAACATAGGGTGAAGGTCGAATTGGGATCGGTGAATCTTGCCAGTTTCCTTTTGGAGTTTTGCAGCTCGGCGACGGAGAAGGACTGGAGCGTAAGTTTCGGGACTGTGATGGAGTGGAAGGTCAGTGAGAGTTGGTTTGAGACGAAACCGTGAGATGGAAAAGGTTTTGAGGAAAAGAATCGCTACTCACTTGAGAAAGCCGAGGCAGAACATGATGAAGGAGAAGATCACGAGCACGTAGAACAACCACCTCCAGCTTGTAGTAATTCCAATGAAGGATCCGACGATGGGACCTGTTCGAATGAAGGATTGTTTGAAAAATGTCAGTAAGATCTTGCGACGACAGCGGCAAAAGCGCTTTTCTCAGAGGTCAGGCGAGAGTGATAATCACCTAAAATCGGTCCACCGAACGGGCACAGAGCAAAGATCGAGATGGCGAGAGCTCTCTCGGCTGGATTGAACATGTCGCTAATGATTCCGCCAGAATTCGTCAAAGGCGAGGAACCGAAGAATCCAGCGAAGAATCGACAGATCTGTGTACGCACATAGAGTTGTCAGTCACTGTAGGAGCGAGGAAGGAAGTCTAATCGAACGAATGCTCTCGAGTCAAACTTACGAGAAGGGTTTCGATATTTTCAGCTCGCGCACATCCGATGTTGAAGAGGACGAAGGGAAGGTAGGAGATGAGGAAGATGTTGCGTCGTCCCCATTGTTCAGAGAAGGGAGCCCATCTGGAAACGAACGCAGGAGGTCAGTGAGCGAATCGAGAGAACGAAAGATGCGGAACGCACAGTAGAGGTCCGAATGCGAATCCCAACTGCGAGGAATACATAAGTAGCTTGATCAGTTGTACCGCTCTCTGACAGGAGGAAGAGTAGGAGAACAGAAACTCACGACAAAGAGCGATAGACCCAACGTGACAACTTCAACATCGACTCCGAAGAACACGATGAACTGTCTCAATCCTCCCGAGTATACCGATGACGCGAAAGCGACACCTGCAAGAAGCAGAAACAGAGTCAGTACGAGAGATGGCGCTAAAAAACGAAACCGCAAGGAGTTCCTTCCTGCGAAGATCGCCGCCACGCGCTTTCGTAGAAGAGGATACTCACAAAGGGTAGCGAAAGCAGCATTGACAGTGATGGCCCTGCCGGAATGAGTGAAAAGCAGCGTTAGATAGGTGCGATAGGAGGGAAGGTTTCAAGTTTGAGGGGAACGAACCATTTCTTAACTGAACTCCAAGTCATCGGGTTCTCTGAATCGTTCTCCCCCCAGGTCACGATATACGGTGATTCCTCTGTACCCTTTCCCTTGTAAGTCGGTTGCGCGATTCCTTGTTCCGCATCGTTCGCCGAAAGTGCTTTTTCATTCTTGAGTTCTGATGGCTCTGGTACGCCTGCCAATGTTGAAGTGGCGCTGTTGGTAGAGCTCATAATGGATAGATGTCGATCAAGCAAGCAGCAGAAGTGAAGATGTAGGAGGAGAGGGAAGAAGAGCGAGAGATCGTTTTTGTGGAAATCTGAGCCAAAGTTTTCCGCCCGCCTTCGGACTCGGAGAACTCATCTCGGCTTCACTTCTGCCGGTCAAGAGAAGACACAAAGTCTTTAACCGTGATCTGGCATCTCCGTGCGCTTCACTTCGAGACAGCCTTTTCTCAACTAACTCGCATCGACTAGCCGAGCAACACCATGATCTCGCCGGCCTCATCGCCGTTGGTGCAACGCAATGCACGCGGTGAGAAGTAAAGAAGCGGAGTCCGCGAAGTTGGGGTATGGGGTTGAGAAAGTTGCCTCGCTTATTCCGTTCGCCCGTTCACCTTCGCTGTGCTCCTCATCTCAGGCTGTATCTGTAGCTGCTGTCGTTGGAATAAGATGGTGATGATTACAACACTTTGTCAGACCTAGCAACGTATTGCCTCGTTCAACCCATGAAACCTCTTCGTCCATTTTGAGTCGAACCTCCGTTTCGCATAAACATAGATTGTTGATTCGGTAGAGGTCCTAGAGCGCCGAGAGAGAACGCTGGAGTCTCGATGCGGGCTGTCGGAGGAGGATCGGGAGTTGGGACTTTGAAATTCTGTGGGAGAGAGAACGAAGAACGAGGTGAGAGAATGAGCTTCGAACGAGAAATTGTGACTCACTGTCTGTTTCCCTTGAGTGTAGACTTCCTCGAGCACATCTTCCCAAGATCCCTCTGCCTCGAGTCGATTGTACTCTTCGTAAAGTTGCAAAGCTGTTCTCGCATCTTCGATCGAGTCGTGAGTGTCGGCTTGAATCGCAGAGTGAAGGACAGCGTAGGCGAGGAATCGAAGAGACAATTTGCGTTGTCGAGAGGCGAGGTGATAAATATTGACCGTATCAATAATTTGCGAAGGAGGAATGTAGATGTCTGTCAATCGTGAAGAATATGAGTTCGTGCCGCACTCGAATCGGAAGAGATGAAGAGGAGGCTCACTGATGATGCGAAGATCTTTGTTCAGGCCGTGTCCGATGAATACGCAACCGAGATCGACCAACATACGCAGTTTCTTGTAAGCGACTTTGAGAGGTACGAGGGTGTGTCGAGAAGAGAATGGATCGAGGTCTCCAGCTACAGTACGAAGATACATCCGCTTTAGCTTCAGACTCGAATAGAGGAATGAATGAGTCAACTCACCTCGGATACCGGAGAATTCCGTCAGGTAATCGACGACAGGTTCGCTCGTGTGGATATGATCATCGATGAAAGGTATCCCGGTACTCATTCCCTCTCCACGCAGCACGGAGACTCGAGCGAGAGTCATGCGGGAGGGACGAATAACTTTCTTCGTTCCGTCCGAGTGAAACTCTGCTTCTTCCTGTAAACGACGACAAATGTGAGCGGTTATTAACAGAAGTTCAACGAGAGATGACATACCTGTTGTAGCGATACGAATTCTGCGTCGATAGCAACTAGGGTACCTCTTCGCGGTAGGTCGTCGAATCGGAAAGGTTCATGCTTGATCATCGAGCGGTCGCGGTGTCTATTGGAAAGCGCTCGTCAGTCAGTCTCTGGATACGACGCTAGATTGTGGACATACTTGGAGATAGTGATGTCTTCGCACAGAATCGCGGGATCTCCTTTGAGCGGTAGAGAGGAGAAGTCGAGAATCTCCTTCGAATCGACTCTCTCATAGAACAGCACAGCCGGAATCTGTAAAGGGGTAGGCAAGATTAGTCTCAAGACCGACTCGGCTATGTAGGGGTAGACTCGCCTTCCAATCTCCAGGGAAACTGAGCGCTTCCTCCTCAGGTATCGGTCGAACGAGGAAATCGTTGAAGAGATGCCACGAAGGCGCGCGACTCGAACCCTCGGGCGCGACTGTTGAGTAAGAACGTTGTCAGCTTGGCCAGGAATAAAGCGAGATGAGCGATTGACTTACCTCTCGAAAGATTGACGAGATGAGGAGCTTCACCCTCCGCTTGAATCTGAACGACCATAGCCTGTCGTGAAGCGAGCAGTGTCAGCTGCATATTGTCGAAGATGTTCATGGCTCGCACTCACCCTCAACTCGTACTCGACGGAATCTTTCGGCGCCTTGTTTCTCGATTTCTTCCCGCTTTCTGTAACGATCGGCTCCCCATTCGGTCCTTTACCCAACGAGAACTTGCTTCGTATCCATCTCTTCCTCTCGTTACCATCTCCTCGCTTGTCCGTCCAGAGCTCAAGCTCATCGGCAGTCCTGACTCCAGCGTTGAAAACGAGAACTGGTGGAAGAGGAGTCGTATCGGGGAGAGCTCTTCGCATTCGGATGTGAGTATTCTGCCGACAGGTTGAACAAGGTAGTCGAGCGATTGTCTCGCGAGCTAGAGAGGAAGAAACGATCGAGGTGAAAGAAGTCGAGGGAGTTGGTTCGTTCGACATCGCCTGACAATTTATCGAATCAGTTCGGAAGTTCTAAGAAGGAAGGAGAGATGTACTCACTCTTCGAGGGTAGATCATATCAATAACGTTCGCACCAGTCTCACGTTCACCCTTCGCACCACAGCTTGAACACGTTGAGAGCGTTTTCAGGTCGACCTTGACAAGTTGAGCCATCGGAGGAGTCTGTTTACCCGGTTCGGTCGAGAAAGGAGAGTCCTTGAGCAGAGGTGCAGGTGTAGGAGAGATGTTCGGAGGAAGCGACGATTCGACTGTCATCTGTTCGAGCAGGTATCGATTGAAAGTCTGAATCAGGGTCGAATAAGCTGTTGTTTTGCCAGAATCGTTCTCGAGGTCGATCAATCCCAATGCAGTGACTGAGTGAATGGCCGATGCGAGTCAGCAATGATCTGATGGGGAAAGATGAGTGTTCGTACCTTGAGGATTCTCTCCGAACGCCCGCGAGAAATTGCTTGCTTGACAATTCATTCCCTTCGCGTCCCTTAGCATTCTGAACAAGAATCCAGCTTCACATAAAAGACAGTTCTCCTTTGGACAAGCTTCGTAGGTGTGAGATTCGGCGAGTGTTCGGATCGGAGGAAGGTAATGAAGTGCTTGGAGGAGAGAATTGGTGTAGGAATTGGTGATGTGAGTTTCGAGACCAGAGTAGGGAGTCTTGTTGTAGAACCTAGATACATTCGAGAAGCGTCAGTCTTTGCGAGATACGTTGCGCTCAAAAGAGTGAGACTCACCCAAAATCGAAATCTTCGATACCGAATCGACTGTACTTGATCTCGACTTTCCGGTAATACTTTGGCATCTTGTCCTCTTCCTTCTCCTTCGCTTCCTCTTCAGCGTTCTCTCCCTCGGCGCCACCGATTGATCCCACTCGATCTCTTCTCCGTTTCGCCTCCGCTCTTTCCCTCTCACTTCTGAACATCGGAGCATCGACTCCAACCCTTCCAGCGTTCCTGACTCCTCCAGCAGCTCTCACTTGATTCCTCCGAGTAGCTGTTCGGAGATGAGCTGGGTAGCTCGCGTATCCGATGAAATCGACTGTTTTCGCGGTCGAGAGGATTTGAGGATCGATATGAGCTGGTCTTCGGGAAGCACTGATCGTTTGAGGTTCGGTCATAGATGTGGGAAGGAGGGAGAGGAGAGGTGTATCGTAGTAAGGCATTCCAATCGAGTTGAGAGGTGTGTCATCTCTCCAATTGATTCGCTCTGGAGGTTCTTGAGGATCCGGTAATTCGACGTCGCCTTCGAAGCGGCAGAATCTGGCATCTCCATCATCGTCAGGACGAGCTGACCACAAGTGAACGAAACCTTCTGTGTCTCCGAATGCGAGTCCTTCTCCAGTGGGCGAGATCGCCATCGAAGTCAACATCGAGCTTGTCTCGACGTGGAATACGGACGATTTTGACACGTCCTTGAGGTCGAGAAGTTGCACTCGGCCGTCGGCAGAAGCTACGACGACATTGCCGGAGAGTCGAGGGTGGAAACGAACGAGAGCTGGAGGAGTTGGGAAAGGAATCGGTGATAATGGACGAAGGAATCGAGTATCGTGTAGCTTGAGGTAAGGATCAGGAAGAGGGAGACCTTGTCTGTAATCGTGAAGGGCAAGATCAGCTTGATCTCGAAGTCGGATAGAGCGAAGAAGAGGAGATCTACCGCATCGTGTATCCAACTGTAACGACATAGTTCCCTTCTGCTTCAAGTTGACTTATACCTCCCGTGTGAGCTAGAACGGTTTCTCCGGTCGTGATATCTGGTGTCCGAGTATCGAGAAGTGCGAGAGAACCGTTGACTGTCGAAGCTACGAGTTGATTCGTCCGCCGTAAATGCAAGAAAGGTAATGTAGATCGTTGCTGTATACCTCACTAAGGGTCAGCTGCAATTCAGAGCGAGACTCAAGAGCGAGGTCGACTTACCTGGCGAACGATACTCCCTCTCGTAACATTCGAAACATACAGATCGCTCCCAGGTCCAGTCGCGATGATCTCGGATGATCTCGAAGGTGTAAAGGCGAATGTTGTGAGTGGTACTGCTTGGTCAGTGCTGGAGGAAACGAAGGATGGTCGAAGTATATCATCGAAATCAGCTATCTCGACTCGACGAAAGAGGAGTTCGATCATTTCTGCTTACTCGATAGTCCATAGGCACATTCCTCTTCTATTCGCCATCTTGATATTGCCTGTTCCTGCTTGACCGGTAGCTTGACCTCCTCCTCCAGCACTCAAAATTCCAGTTTGATCGATTACTATATCTCCTACTGCTCCTCGATGACCTTTGTAGCTTGTGTATCTACCTCCTAGTCCCGTTGTAGGCGAGCAGAAGTGACTAGAGATGGTTCCTAGAGGGTTAGCCGCGAAGAGTAGCGGGCCGAGGGGATCAAAGGCTAGAGCTGTAGGAGGATGTGGAAGGTACTGCGAGGGAAGAGGTTGCCATGGTGATGGTTCTGGCGAGGATCCATACGCTGCATAATCCATTCCCCGGAGTCGAAGGTCGAGTTGTCTGATTCGAGAGATGAAGTTGTGAAAGCGACTTGCTTCGACCTGTAGGAGGATAGGCGCGAGTCTAGCTTATTCTCGAGTTGATTTTACTTGGCTGTAATGTTGTTTCGCGGCGGTCGTGAATGTTGAAGTGAAAAGAAAGCGATCGATTTCTGCGCCGACTCGTTTCCTTCGCAAGAAGCGAGATTTTGCTCATCTCATCTGCATTGAGCACTTAGCTTCTCGCGATCAGCTCACAGCCTCGATACTTCTGTGGGAGTCCTCGGGGAGAAACAGTAAAGGTTGCAAGCTTAGCTCGATTCGAAAAGCATCGCTCTCCTCGACGAAGCCCTCACTACTTCGCAACAAAGAGTCTCTAACAAAGAGATGGACTGTGCAACTTGTGAAGCAGTGAGAAGTCTAACAAAAGGGAAGCGGCTGAAAACGAGAGCGGCCGGGAAGCGACAGAGTTCAAAGTAAGGCGAAGGAAAGAAACTGAAATCAAGCGGGAAGTAAAGACAGCTGAACTACCAACCGCCGGGGCCATGTTTTGTATCCATGTATCGCTGATAGACCTGAGAAGAGACCCAATCTGTCGCCGGAGCGCTGGAATGTCCTCCGTTGTTCGTTCGTCTTGAGTGTTGGGCTGCATTCTGATCGAGCGCGCTGTCCGTATTGGTCGAAGGCGGAGCGATGGTCTGGTAGATAGAGGAAATCGGTACAGGGTTCGAGACGCCAAGGGGAGGCTGGGGCTGTCGATAGGGATCAGAAGGAATGGGTGCAGATGAGCAAGGGTTATGTAAGCCGTGGGAGGTGGAACGAAGTATGGGCATGAATGAGGACGACGGAAGTGCCTGAAGCACATGGTTCGAGGAGGACGAGGGGAAAGGATCGTTCAAGCCGGATGAAGCTGTAGGAATCTGTCGATGGAAGCCGTAATAATCTTGACCGAGACTTCCTCCTCCTCCATTTGTCGGCACGAATTCGAGCTCCTGCGATGGATAGGACAAATCATAATTGTTTAGGTGTAATGACGCGGGATTGTGGGTGGTGAAGGAAGAGGTGAGGTCGTCGGAATTCTCCAGATGATGAGGATAATGAATACGGCCATGCACCTCGTCGAAGTCCCTGTCGAACTCTTCCCACGAGGAGTAGGCGTTCGATAAGGGTTTCTCAGTCGTATGATAGTGACGCTGGGGAGAATAGGGAGGAGAGGGATTCGTCGAATATGAAGAAGGCAGGATGTGGTGCGATTGAGCTCGACGCTGATCGACCATAGCTTTCGGGTGCGGGTAGCCCCGCTGAGTGTGGGTGTTACTTTGACCGTTTGGATAGGAAGAGGCGAGATGTCGAACGTCGCCGCTACGATTGACGATTGGCATGTCGGAGGAAGGAGCCCGAGAGATTGTCTCGATTTGATCGTTGACCGTCGAGGAGGCCTCTGAGAAAAGTGAGAAGGAAAGTAGAGAAGAGAAAGAGAACCGGAAAGAGACGACGAGGAGATGTTGGCCTCGTCCCGAAAATTCCGCGGGCGAATACATTTTCATGCGGAACATTCGATTCATGTAGCCATGAGCGCAGATGGGTGAATCGAAAGCGGTAACAGAGTCAGAGCGACAAAGTGGGACATCGGAATCGGAAGTGAAAGTCGACAGTGAGAGAGGAGGCAAGAACCTGCTAGAAAGCTAGCGAGCTAGAGAGCCAAAGGTCATCAAGCGAGAGGCAAGGCAGAAGAAAGTGAATTGGCAAACGTTACATGCTCGCCTTGATCGCCTGCAAAACGTCACCCAATTCCTCCTCTCTGTTCTTCTTAGGCTTGACGGTCTCTTTGACCTTCTTCTCCCCTCCTTCAGTATCCACCTTTGACTTCTTCGGATCCCTCGCTTTCGCAAAGATCTCATCCACCTCATCTGCTTTCCTCTCACGCTTCTTCTTCCTCTTCTTGTCCTCCTCTCCTCCATTCGTTGCCTCGACAGCGGCGACCTGTTGCTGTTCTTTTCTATTGGCGATGGCTTCCTCCTCTGCCTTCTTCGCCTTCTCTTCAGCTGCCAATCTCGCCATCTTCGCTTTCCAATCATCTCTCCTCCTTTCCCACAAAGGTAATTCGACCTTTCTCGCAAAGAAGTGACCGTAAGGACTCTTTTGAAGATCCATGGCGGTTCGAGGGTCGGCAGCGAGGGAAGCAGCGATCTTATCCTTGAGGTAAACATCGGCGACGGCGAAGCATTTCTCAGCGACTCGACTCCCGATTCGATCGGAAGCGACTGCTGGGTAATGACCGATGAGGGAGAGGAGGAAGGTTCGAAGAGCTCGAGGAGGTGTTGTTGGGGAAGTGAGGAGTGCGTCGAGAATGCGAGAGGAAGTAGCGGAACGAGTGAGGGCGAGAAGTGCTTCGATCTCCATAGCAGCGATGCTGAAAAGTGCGACTGTCAGAGAATGTATAGAGTGGTATCGAGAGGGGGAGGCTTACCTGTCAAAGACGACTTGCTGATGAGGAGCATGAAGTTTGAGCCAAGTCTGAAGGAGAACTGATCCTTGAGTCGATGGTTCAGGGACGTTGTTACCGAGTTTCTTCCAATGCTGTATCGCATCAAGGGTAGACCATCAGTGACTTCGATCGATGAACGCAGGCCAAGAGATGGAACTGACTTGGTAACGGTTGAGAGTCAGAACACAAGGAACGACAAGTTTTCGCTCTTCCTCGCCGGTCAATCCAAAAGTATCGAGTAGCAGCTATCGATCTCGCCGTCAGCACACAAGCAAAGAATAGACAGCAGGAGAGACGGCTCACCTCACTCATCTCTTCTTCGCACTTGCCCAGTTTCGCCGACATTTCCAACATACTCCTCAACACACCAGTCCTGAAATTATCGATCCACTCTCCTCTTCTCTCCGTCGCGATAGCTCTAACCTCCTTGACCAATCCCTCCAACTGTTCCTCACCGACCCTTCCGATTCCTACCGCGACGACGAAGTTCGCAACTGCGTTTCCAGCCAATCGATGTAGTTTGCCCTTGAAGAACGAGTTCCACAGTGCTGAAAAGACTGGATGAGGTGACAGAGTGAGGAGAATTTCGAAAGTTGGGGAAGAAGCAGGGTGTCGTAATAATCCAGCTAAGTATTCCTCCCTCAGTTCCTGCGCCTTTTCACTCGAACTCGTCTCATCCTGTACTTCTGCGACTTGACCACACAAGATCCGATCTGCCCATCCACCAGCTTTCCATCCTCCTTGACTCGAAGCCTCCAATTCGATCAAGATTCGCATAACTGGTCCAGCAACTTCATGCATCGCAGCTTTTCGAACTCCTTCTCCTGCTACTGCTGTCTGAGCCCCTTGAACCGTCGACGCTTCGACATCGAGTTGATCGAGTGCCGTATAGATATCTTGGAGAGCTTGAGCGAAGGAAGGAGGAACTGCGAGTGTCTTGCCTTTTCCTTTCCCGTTCGATTCGCGTTCGTCGGAGAGCCAATTCTTGCCGAACGAGGATCCTTGGTTCTTGCGGAATTGAGTAGACTTCTTACTACGTTCGCCGCGAGAAGGAGTACCGTCTGATTGAGTGCAGGGAATACCGGAGAAAACGAGAAGGAGGATTCGGATAGTGTGAGAGGCGAAAGGATCGTAGATGAGGGTCGAAAGGGTCGGGAGGATCTCGGGGAGTAAGGCGAGGAGTAGATCGGTCATCGTTGGGAGTTCGGAGGTTGATGCGGCAGAGGAAGGGGGAGAAGCGACGTTTCCGCGAGTCTGCAAAGGGAGTCGAGTGAGCTAGTGTTGCGAATCGATATAGAGGGTGGGTTATTTACTTCGCGATCAACGGTCTGTCCAGCGAGCTCGAAAAGAGTCTGTAAAACATGACTCGCGCATCTATGCTTGACGAGTTTCTCGATTTGTCCCGTAAACCGATCCAACAGAACCCGCTTCGCAAAGTCGTCCATCGCGTAGAGTAACCTCTCCAACACTACACTCGACTCGTTGTCTCCCGCCAAGGTAACCTCGTGACCCGACAATGATTCCAACGCTGATCTCAACAGTAAAGGTCGTTCATCCTCGATTTCCTCCTCAACTTCATAACCGTTCTCATCCAACACGTATTGTTTCTCCCTTTGACCATGACCCATCTCTTGCATCTCTTCGATCTGTTCTGCAACCTTCTGAAAGTAGGCTTTCGTATCTGGATCTGGCTCGGGAAGTGCATCTGGGTCGTCGATTGCTGGTCGGCGAGTTCCTGACGAGGCGGAAGGGAGTGAATCCATCTCCAACCGGGTTTTGCGTTCTCGTTCTCGCTTCTCTCGTGCTAATCGAGCGGCATCTTCAGCTTCCTGTTGCTCCTTCTTTGCCTGCACAAATTCGAAAGAGTGAATTTCAAGTCAGCTTGCTGGGTCTCTAGGAGTGACAATCGTTATAAGCTTACCTTCTTCTCTTCCTTGCGTGCATCAGCACCTTTACGTTGACGAGGACGAGGCATAGCTGATTACTTTTAGTGAAAGTTGATGAAGAGCTGTATCTCTTCCTTGATGCCTTGGGAAGTTGTCGCGGTCTCGTAGAAAGTGTTGTGAGCTGTTGATCTACTGTCTAATGCTAGTCAGACTCGTATCTGCTGCCGGTAGTGGTGAAGAGTAGAAGTTGAACCTTCAGAACTTTTTTTTTCGACGTCTGTTTCCCTCTCAATTCACCGTCAATTGTTTGAGTAACGAGACTCTTCTTGGTAGATACAATACTCTTATTGAGACTCAGTAGCGCAAGAATCAGAAACCCCTCGCTGAATACTTAGAACCCAAGAATTTCGTAATTTCAGTTCGCCCTTTCTCTCCCTCCCTTCCACTCCACTCGGTTCAAGATGAGCACTCCTCCAGTAGTGCTGACTATCGCCGGATCAGGTATGTTCAGCATCCTCACTCTCCCTTTCCCTTCTTCGTTGACTCCCCCCTCTTTCTTCCGCTCTTGCCGAAACTTGATTCAACAGACTCTGGAGCAGGAGCTGGGATTCAAGCAGACCTCAAGACGATCTCTGCATTCTCATGTTACGGTACAACTGTCATCACGGCCCTGACAGCTCAAAATACTCATGGAGTTCAACTCGTCGAAGGAGTTTCACCAAAGATGGTTAAACGACAGTTAGAAAGTGTGTTGATCGAGGATATCGGAGCTCAAGCAATCAAGACGGGAATGTTGTTCAATGAGGAGATCATCAAGGTTGTTGTCGAGGTGTTGGAAAGACACTTTGGAAAGGAAAAGGAGAGGGCAAACCTCGTTCTTGACCCCGTTTGCGTCTCGACTTCAGGTCATTCATTACTCGCCATCGAAGCTGTCGATATTTTAAGATCGCATCTATCACCTTGGGCAACCGTCGTCACTCCGAATATTCCGGAAGCTGAATTCTTGACGGAACGGGAAGCGGGAAGTATCAAAGGAGTTGAGGACATGAGGAGTTGTGCGAGGGATCTAGCGAAAAGAGGGACGAGATGGGTGTATCTCAAGGGAGGTCATTTACCGATCATGAAGGAGGATGGGAGAAAGGTAGTGGTCGATTTATTATGGGATGCGAAGGAAGGGAAGGAGTATCTGAGTGAACGAAAGTACCTCGATGTCAAGAATACGCATGGAACGGGTTGTACGTTGGCTGCTGCGGTCGCTTCAGGTCTAGCGAAAGGTCAAACAGGTGTGCTAACAGTTTCTGTTCGTGATCTGGGTTTCTCGCACGATTTCATCTCGCTGACTCTTGCTCTGATCTTGAATAGTTCCGGAAGCCGTTCAAGCAGCAGCAGATTACGTGGCCGACGCTATCGCTTCCTCTTATCCTCTCGGAGGAGGATCAGGTCCCGTCAATCATTTCCATTCCCACGCTCCTCGCTCCCTCCCTCTGCCGAATCCTCATTCTCCCACCCCTTTCACCGACTACCTAATATCCTACAACCTCCCCTTATGGAACCGTTACGTCTATCACCCCTTCCCTCAAGGTCTAGCAGACGGAACGATGCCTCTCTCTTCCTTCCTCCACTTTATACAGCAGGACTATCACTTCTTGAAACAATATGGGAGATCGAACTCGTTGGCGGCTTACAAGACAGAAGATATGAAGGAGATGGCGGCTTCAATCGAGATTGTCAATGCTGTGGTGAAGGAAACGGAGATGCATGTCAAGGTGAGTCTTGCCGAATTTATCCCTTGACTTCTGTTGATTGACACACGACTTTTCTCGATCTCGTCTGCAGTACTGCGAGACCTACGGTATCTCTCGAGAAGAGCTCATGGCAGTTCCCGAATCATTATCGAATATCGCCTACACTCGTTACGTCCTCGACACCTCCTCGAAAGGAGATCTACTCGACACCCGAGTCGTCACTGCACCTTGTTTGATCGGGTACGGGAAAGTAGGAGAACGGTTAGTTGCTGCTTCGGAGGGAGTCGAGAGGGACGAAACGAAGAACAAGTATTGGGGGTGGATAGCCGAATACGGTGGGGATTGGTATCAAGGTGCTGTCAAAACTGGAATAGGTAAGCTTCACTTACTCGTGATTTCATCGTGAGCTGACGATGGTATCGCGCAGATCTCCTCGAATCAAGCCTCTCTGCCTCGCCCATCTCGCCCAAACGATTAGAGGAACTCGCAAAGATCTTCGAGAAAGCTACGGAACTAGAGATTGCGTTTTGGGATGCTGCTATGGTCGCGGGAGAGGAAGAACGGAAACGAATAGAGTCGCGGAATTAGAATCGAGGGTTGGAGATAGTAGACACTTTAGAATGGGAAATATCAGGAAGTTCAGTACCGGGTCTATCAGATGGGGCGAGGGAGAGGATTCGTCGGATTGACAGCTTAGTATGCGGATACCCACTTCGACCTCGGGTCCTCTTTCCCCTGTTCGCCTATACCCAATGCCCTTCGAGCTCTTCGACCCACTCCCGATCTCCGTCTTCCTGCGGTTCCCGTACCCGAATCTGAAGGACGCAAGGTGTTGGAGCGAAGTCTCCTCTTCTCCCTAACCCTCTCACTCTCTGCCTCTTCACGTTCAGCCCTTAATCCTGCAGCCGCCGTCTGTTCGTCGAAATGTCACAAGCTCATCATGAGCGTGCACACGAGTTGAACGGGAAGCTCGATGAACTCGTGAACATGGGAAATCAGAGGCAGGCAGGACTAGCAAAAGCGTTGAAGGAATGGAAGCAAGAGTTGTACGACGAATTCGCAGGAACGGAAGAGAAACGTCGTCAATACCTCGACTCGGATGCCGTCTACGAAGCAATCCTCAGAATCCTTCGAGAGTTGAAAAGCTGGGTAGAATCTGGTGACCGGGTAAGCACGATCTTCATTCCCGAGTATACAGGTCAGCGCACTGATAGCGATCTCTGAGCGGTCGAAAGATCGGACTTCAAGGAAAATTGTTGAACGATTGGAAGGTCAACTTCATACTTCGCAAGGTCGATGCCGTCGTTTCAAATCCCCAAGCTGCGCACTCCCTTGCTCGAGTCTCGCTGAGGTACGCTCGTATCGCAGGGATCAGGACATTCGGTCGCACAAAGGAAGGAGGCTGCTTTCTCTGAAGAATCTTACTTCCCTGTTGCAGCCAGTAGCTTGACTTTCTACCTTCTCCGATCATTTCTCGAGGCAAATCGCCACCTTTTTCTGTTTTCCGTGTTCGTACAGCCCCGTCCCAACCCCGCACCTATGCCTTTTAGACCCGCTTGCTGTTACCTTTTCCGAGGTCAACGAGAGTGTGGATTCGAGCGAAACCTGATAAATCCGGCACAGTCGCAGTTTCGAGGTCCCTCTGATCTCCATCTGATGTCGCCTCGAAGATACTGCAGCTTCGAGGCGACTGGTAGGAGGAGGCGAAAACGATACGAGCGGAATGGGCTATAAGTTGACTGTCAGAGCTGCTTATTGTAGGGAGTCAGCTATCAGAGCTCCATAAAGATACGTTCGGGAGCTGAGAGCGCACGCAGAGTCATCTGAAGCGGCTACAAAGCGAGGCGAACAGATGCAAGATGAAGGGCGAAAACGAGGTGAATTAGGGGATGTAACCTCGGAAACGCAGTCAGACTGAAGGGCACGGATTGGAAGGTTGTCGTGATTGACCTAGGAGCATAATTGGAGCGGTGAATGGGAGGAAGGAAGGAACCCTTTACTCCCCCACACGACTTTTCTCTTTTCCCTCTCTTCATTCTCACCACTCTTTCTAGCTCATTATGTCATTCAGTAAAGCATTCTTAATCGGTAAAGGAGGACTCAAGATCCCTTCAATCGGTTTAGGGTGCGTTAGTATCTCTCTTCCTTTCCTCGACGTCAGTTTCGCTGAGTGGAGGCTTGATGAACAGAACTTGGAAGAGCTCGCCGGGACAAGTCAGTAGCGCCGTAGAGACGGCTATCAAAGCTGGATATAGGTGAGCTCTCCTCGTCCTCGCTTTTGAACTTCGAATGCTCATTCCTTCTTCGCTCTCAAAACAGGCATATCGGTGAGGAGTGATCTCTTGTACACTCTCGATCGCCTACTGACGTGGATATCCTCGAGGAAAGATTGCGCCGCGGCATACAAGAATGAAAACGAAGTGGGTGAAGGAATCAACCGAGGAGGAATCGATCGGGACCAACTCTTCATCACTTCAAAGGCACGCCAGCTCTCCTGTTCGCTCGAGAGAGTGCAGAGTAAGAGAGATAGCTTACTCGATTTCATCGTGTCCAGCTATGGAACACCGAACATCATCCTGATCGAGTCGAGGCAGCTCTCGATAAAACTCTCAAAGAGTTAAAACTTTCACATCTCGACTTATTCCTTATGCATTGGCCAGTCGCTTTCGCAGAGGGTCAGGGACCGGACGGAAAGCCCAAGATTGATTGGGATTTGACGAACGACGTTTCACCAACTTGGGAAGCGATGGAAAGGCTTCAAGAGAGCGGGAAAGTCAAGAACATTGGGATCAGTAACTTTACCATCCCGAAGATGGAGAAGCTGGTACGCTCCTGAATTCCGCGTCGAGGGCTTCAAAATCGAGCTGATCAAAGTGATTGTTCGTATAGTTCAAGACCGCGAAGATTCGTCCCGCTGTGAATCAAGTCGAGTTGAACTTGCACTGTGCTCAGCCTGAACTTGTTGCTGTAAGTCCAATCCTATCGATGAGAGAACAAGGCGGGGTTCGAGGCGACGCTGACTATGCAACCACTTTTCGAAACAGTGGGCCGCGAAGAACAATATTCTGCTCGAAGCTTACTCTCCTCTAGGTTCAACTGGTGCTCCTCAGCTCGAAGATCCTGTTGTAAGCTGCGCTCCGTCTGCTTTGAGGTGTTCAGTCTTCGGACGAACTCGCTTCGATCTTCGACAAAATCAAGTCCGTTTTCTTCAGCTGACCCGATCTCGCCCCTCGTTTGCAACAGGTTCAAGAGCTAGCAAAGAAGCACAAGACTCAGCCCGCAAACATTCTTATCAGCTGGCAAGTGTACCGAGGAGTCGTCTGTCTCCCGAAATCCGTCACTCCCGAACGAATCAAGTCCAACTTTGAATCTGTCGAGCTCACGATGGACGAAGTGACGAAACTTGAGAAGCACGCCGAGTCGTTTGGAACGAAGAGAACGGTTGATCCGTCTGAGGCATGGGGAGTCAAAGTTTGGGAGGATTAGAGATTAACTTATCGTAGAAATCAAGCAATTCAGTATCAGTTCATGGGCTAATTGCTTCCCCTGTCTCTGCCACGTCGAAATGGTCGTCGTGTAGATCCTCACATGCGAGGAGTCGTTGCAGGAAATGACCCGGCGATTTTCCGACCCCCTTTGCTTTCGACTCCTGCGAAGTTCGAAAATCTTGCTGCTTCGGAGGTTCTTCTGCCGAGAAGCATTGACGTGATTTTCCATTGATCACATATCTTTACTCCTGATTACTTTCCGAGAAGAAATTGCTTGTAGCTCGTACGTCTCTCTCGAATGAAACTCGAAAGTTGGCTCCTCCTTCCTCTTTCTCTTCGACTCTACTAATGGCAAGATCAACACGGTTGTACACATTGTGTGTCATCTTCTTACTCGCCTATCAACCCCCGGCAACTCTAGCAGCTTCTACATCTCGACTCGAACGCGTTTCTATCGCTCAACTGCAGAGACGGCAAGGGTTAGAAGGGATCTTCGGAGGGAGGGGAAATGCAGGGGATAGTACAACAGATACTACAGCAGATACAACTAGTCCCCTCGTCACTGGAAAAACAGGAGGGAGCGTGAATCCTACTCAAGCAACTTCGGCTCGCTCTTCTTCCCCTCTCTCGAGTCCTACGGGCGTCAGGATCCCTCTCTTCGGTACAAGTACTGCTTCTGGTACATCTACAGAACCAGTCGGAGTCTCACTTTCAATCGCTATTTGTAAGTACCTCCCTTCGTTTCTCAACCAATTTATTCATTCGGCAGGAAAGGTGGGGTCAAGGGGGAAAGCTTTGAAGGATCGGAGAGGACTGTCAAGCGCCGCTGATAGCGCTATAAGGACAAGGCGCGAGGAAGTAAGCGAGGGAAAGGGAGTTCGCGCTCAGGTCGAGAAACTTTAGCGTGCGAGAAAGAGACTAAACGCAGTTCGAACCTCCTCCTTCTACTCAACATGCTAACTGACCTACGTCCTCTCTATTCCCGATAGCGGCATCGTCCGAGACAAGCGCGACAGCCGAACCAACTCCCGCCAGTTCTTCAGCAGAAACTTCATCAGGTTTGTCCTCCTCTAACTGGCTCAACTCGCTCTTCTTGCTGTGTTGAATATTTCAGAGTTGCAACAGCCTCGCAAATTATCGTCACCGTCACCTCGATCGTCACGAATGCCGATGGATCGCAATCTACCATGGTTTCTGCGAGTGCAAGTGCTGTCGCAAAGAACGATGATGGCGGAAGTGGACCTTCAGGAAAGACTTGGGGAATCATTGGAGGAGTCGTTGGTGTGAGTCATCGTCGTTTCCGCTCATCGAGGAAAGTTGTAGCTGATCGATCGAGTTCCTTGACCGGTTTTTAGGGTGTCGCGGTTCTCATTGGAGCTATTCTCGTCATCTGGCGATGCACTCAACGACGATTCGACAACCTCGACGGAGACGTCGACGAGATTAAATGGCCCGAACTTCAACCCGACGGTCAAACCGTTTCGGCTGGATTATCTACTCTCAACCCAGCTGCGACACGTAGAACTGGAGGAGCTGGGTTCGAGATGGAAAAAGATGATGCGAGTGAATGGGGAGACGAGTCGCCGAGACTTGGGATGAGACCGGGAGTGAACGAAACTCAATACTTTGATCAACCTTACGAATATTCTGGCAATGCGGGAATTGGCAACGGCAACAATGGAGGGGGAAGTCAACGGGGCTCTTACTGTATGTCTACTCTCGCTTTCTCGTGTCTTGTTTCGTCAACTGAGCGTTTCCTCTAAAACAGACGATCCTTACCTCGGTCAAACTGCCTCTCCTTACCCTTCTCCCCCGAATGTCGCCTACCCTCCAACGTCTCCTTACGGTCAATACGCCGGAGCTATCTCGAACAACTCTTTCCACGATTCTCGAATCTACGAATCGACCGATGATGTTCCCCTCACTCAACACCAACAACACCCTCACTTTGAGAGCGCAGGGAACTACCCGATCGTCAGAGTCAGCTCTCCAGCGTCCCAACATCGGATGTAGTGTGCTACTGAGCAGCTATTCTTCTTATTCCTCTACGTCAGTATCTATACCCATTTTCAATAAGTCTGTATAATCCTAGTATCGTTCTCGCATGCATATCTATAGACACTTCTCTCCCTCACTCTTCGCATTGATTGAGGCGGTAGAGACACTCGACTGCTTCTTGAGTAAAACTTCGAGAAAACTACATTTCGAGAGTCTGAATCTACAACGCAAGTTTATCGTTCTCGCCCTTCCCTGCTTCCGCTTCAACGACCTCAAGTCCTTCTTGCTGCCTTGCTCCAATCTGGCCATCCCAGCCATTCGCTCTAAGATAAGCTTCGAACTTGGCGTCTTCGTCGCTGAGATCACCTCCGAGGCTGATGAGAGGACAGATAAAGTAGCGTCAGTATTCGTGCGTTGCAGAGCTCGAAGATTGCTCGTCATCGACTGCTCTAGAGCAGTACCAGAGTGAAGAAGTGAAGAAGTGAAGAAGCAGAAATGAAGCTCACTCGTTTCTAATGAAGAAAAATGCGACGACGATGCCTAGCAGACCGCAAGCTGCAGCTACGATGAAGGTATATCGCTGTCCGAGGCTATCAAAGGCGTGAAGAATAGGCGTCAGTGACGAGTATCCATAGAACAGCCCCAGTACTTGCGAATGAAGCTTGAACTCACTTGTCTCGAATGGGAATGAAGGTCTCATTGCCCACAACGGCTCCCACCTTACCTATTGCTGCCGATAGGCCGTCTATCAGAAGGAGGCAGTCAGTCCTGGGTAAGTCAGGGAGAGAAAACTGAAACGAACAGCAAGTTCCTCGAACCGAAGTCGCATAGCTTTCCGCCGAAGTCAATCCAAGCGTGTTTCCTGGTCCCAAATTACCGAAAGTACCGAGCAAGCCATACAGGAAGATGAAAATGCCCACTCGAGACGGTTGCGAGACTGTGAAATGCGAGAGACAACAGTCAGATTTTGAAAGTCGAGGAAAGAGCGGAGAAGACTCGCGCCGAGGACTCACGTTGTGGATAAGCGACACCGACAATCAAACCGATGAGCAGGTAGCCGGAGAAACCAAGAATCACTGCCACGAAGTCAAAAATCGACATCAGCAAATAGCTCAAGCTCAAGGTCGACGAGGCGAGCGAGGAGCTTACTGAGATTGCGTCGACCTAGTCGGTTGACGATCAGAGCACCGATTATACATCCAGGGAGTGCGAGAGTAGAGAGAAGGAGTTGCCATTCGGCCGTTTTGCGAATCTTCTCTTTACCATTAGCTTTGACGATGTTTGCGATGATGCTGCCCGAGAAGACTCCATTGGGAACTGCACTAGGCAATATGTCCGTCAGCGAGTGTTCGGAAGATGTGTGTAGGGTGAAGGCGAAAGAATTGAGAATATTTCGTCGAACAGCATTTGCTGACTTCTCCAGGTCAAAGTGTAAAAGCGGCACTTACACGTAACGAAATCGTATAGCCACCAAGTCCCTGCCGTTCCTATCAACTAAAGAAGCGAGAAGCACGAGAATTAGTACCGAACCCCAACTTTCCGAAAAGCGAAGACTCACGCTTTTCCAGTAGTAGCGAATGACAAGACGATAAGGAACTGAGGCTTGAATTGCACCTTTGCGGTACAGCTGCGAGTTGAGCATTCGTAGGCGGAAGATGAATACGACGAGAGCTGAGAGAGACGGATTCAGCTTGTGGACCGAAACGTACGAGAGAAGTAGGAACTCACGAGGCAACACCGAGATACCGAATACGGTACGCCACACAGTCGATAGATTTGCATTGAGTCCTCCTGCCGCTTGAAATACGATCAAGTAGAGTGCTGATGCGAAGACTCCTCCAAACGAGAGGACAAAGTTCTGAATCGCGGTCAAATCGGGTGAGCGTAAGGAGCTGGACAAGGATAGAAGAGACTTACAGTGACCATGATGAAGACAGGTCCTCTTTGCTTCTGCATTCGTTCATTTGCAGCTTCGACACTACTCGTCGAAGATGAAGGGTACTCTCCTATTTCGCGTTCGGGATTTGTCAGTTTCGCAGTTTCGAGGAAAGTATAGGCCTGTGCTTTACTTACCTCCGACACCGATACCCGTCAATCCGCGAGCGACCGTGAGGAACCAGATGAATCCCGTAAAGTTTCGTCGAAGATCGTTTCCAGAACCGTGTGCAGCCGTTGCGAGAATGACTCCGACGACGATACAGACTGTCGATAGTACGATTCCCCACTTGCGACCTTTGTAGTCGCACAGGAGACCGATCGAGATTTGTCCGAGGATAGTGCCGACCTGCGAATCGAGAGAGTGAGCTTCCGAGCACCGCTTTCGATGGTTCGTGAAGGACTGACCGTCAATGCGTTCGAGACTTGAGTAGAGTATGCCGCAGTATAGAGCTCCTTGCCGTAAAGCTGACCAAAGACTACATTGGTCATCGTCTGCGAAAACGAATCGCCGTCAGCTCCTCATTCGTAAGGTGATTGATAGTAACAGAGCTCACCATGATGTTATTCTGTAGTCCATCCGAGATCAGTGCGAAACCTGAGCAAATGATGGTAAAGATTCCCGACAATTTCTCTTTGCGAGATTGTTCGACGACGGCAGAGAGCTCAGTCGTTTCGACGTATCCTTTGTCGGTCGAAGTGAAGTGCTTGATCTTGTCGTCTGAGTCATGGGAAGCGGAGTGCGTGAGAGTGGCGCTCATGGCGAAGGGAGGTTGGGTCGATGAGAAGTGGGGAGAAGCGAAGAAGGAGAGGAGAGGAGCTGGAAGAGGAGGTTTTGAAAATGTGCGCTAGAGATATGAGAGTCCACACGTGCTTGCGATGACTGCGAGTGGTCGTAGAATGTCAAAGTCGACGGCGAAACGTGCGAAGAGTCCTTCGAGAGGAAAGAGGAGAAGAGGGGAGAAGAAATCTGGCACCGTAGACAGTGATTGGATAGCCCCGCTTCCGGCGGCTCATCCATATCTCCATTGATAGTGTTCTAGCGGCGAATGATGCTGAAATTAACCCTCGAGGGAAAGTGAAAACGAAGCTAAAAATATGCGAATTTGTCGGCAAGGAAGGGAGCACGTGTTCGACTCGAGAAAGCAGAAGCGGACAAAAGCGTACAAGAGTTCCACAGGCTGTCATACACAGGAGCATTTTCAGAGCAGAGGAGCCTTGTGAGAAGTGAGAAGTCGAAAGGAAAGAAGACAAACTCGAACATCTCCCTCCAACGACTCACTCGCAAATTCAAGAGATGGACCAAAATGACTTGGAATCTTTACTAGCCTCTCTACGCCAACAGCAAGACCCGTCTAGCGCGCCTGAAACAACTCCCGCTCCTTTTCCCTCTCATCACTCAACTTCAGCCTCAGCCCCCTCTCAAGCCGACTTAGATGCACTCTTAAACACTCTGACAGCTCTCCCAAATGCAACGGACTCGACAGCCGCGAACAGCTCTCGTTCTCGAGACGTCTCGAATCTCACTTTCCCCGAATCACTACCGATCCTTCATTCGCTCGCTACGGACCAAGCATTCTTGGATTCGATAGAGGAAATGTGGGACGACCAGAAGAATTGGGAATTGAGAATGAAAGATGAGAGAAATCGTTTAGAATCGGAAGCGACGAGGGCAGGTCTATCGTAAGCTTTGTCTACTGCTTTGAGTCTCTTGCGAGCGGTACTGACGAATCAAAGGAGTGCAGTGCGCAAATAAGAGCAATGAAGCTGAAAGATTGGGACAAATCGACGTTGAAAAAATGGGAGAAATTACAAACTTCGCAACAAGAAAAGCTTCAAACGGTGAGCCCACAATCTACTGACTCTGAGTCGATACGAGACTGAGATGGTGTTGTCTCGATGTAGCTGGGTGTTCCGACGTTTCAACCAACTCGAGATCAGACAATTTTGAAACGACAAGAGAGAGTTATGAAAGTTCTCGTTGGATTCGTCGAAGATCGAGATGATGCAGAATGATTGATCGGCTCAGAGGGATAAGAGAGGATAGTATAGACTATGCCGTCGCCTGTGTGTGGGCGCAGGCATGAAGTAGTCGGATCGAGCCGTGAGTTTCACAAATCCTCTCGATCAGTCAGGTTCACCATGCTCATCGATAGATTCTCTATCACACAGTCGCACTGCAACATCGAAGAATGAAGGAGGTAGCGACGCCATTGGGAAAGTCCCAGCCGTTCAAAGGGCTCGCACCGTTCGAAGCGTCACTTCGACTTTTTCGAATCTCCAGATTTCGTAGGCAAGCACTCTCGGGAAGCACTTTGTCTTCCGAAGGGAACAATAGAAACGAACGGAGCAGTTGCGACCTCTGACCCGACCGAGTCCGTGTGAACATGCGAGAAATGGAGTGCTTTCGAATCTCAATCGCTATCATCAATCTCAAGCACTACAACATCTTTCTTCTTCTTCCCACCCGACTCCTTCTTCACTCCATTCCCTTCAGCTTTCACTTTCTTCCTGACCGGTTTTGCACTCGGTTCTTCCTCATCATCGTCCGAATCCAATTCCAAAACCTCCGTCTTCCCGTCCTCACTTCCACCAATTCCTAGCTTCTGACGACTCCCGCTTGACCTCGGCTCAGCCTTGACCTTGATCCCTCTTGCTTGAGTGGGTTTATTCGGTTGTGGAGGACGCATTTCAACCTCATTCATCGCGTTCCAAGCTTCATCATCTTCCATATCCTCAATCTGATCGAACTCGCCCCTATCGATCGCTCGTCCTTTTCCTTTCCCTCGACTAGAAGCAGAAGCTGCAACTTGAGATTGGGCTTGAGCTTCCAAAGCGTCGTAATCGAAAGAATCGTCGAAATCATCATCTTCATCTTCCATGACAGCAGCTTGACGGGAGGCTGCGGGTTTCGAACGAGATGTAGAGGCGACGGGAAGAGCAGGAGCTGCTTTAGCGCGATTCGAGGAGGAGGCGGAAGTCGAGGGGTTCGCTCGTGAAGTCGAGGCAGTCGAAGGCCCTGGGCGAGCTTGAGTGGCGTTACGAGGAGGAGGAGGAGGGAGAGCTGGTTTTTGATCCATCTCTTCGAACTTTGGGGAAGGAGAGCGAGGTGCAGGAGAAGCGTTGACTTGATCAGGTTTCGGTAGAGGTTCGAGACTAGGAGAGAATTTACGATCAGTCTCGCATTCAGTAGATAGAGGACAGCGCGACGTACTCGAGACGTTGTCGCAAAGTGTTCTCGAGAGTCCAATCCGCTAACTGCTGAAGTTCTTCGACGTCATGACCTTTCACTACCGTGTTTTGCGGTGTGAGAAGCATGACTCCATCAATGAAAGTGACGTCGTGTACGAGAATCTGCAGAGTGATTGGCAACCGTCAGCAGATAGAAGAGGAGAACAGGAGATTCGAAGCGAGACTCACTTTGCTACCCAATCTCACTTCTTCCAACCCCAATCCCAGAATCCTCTGTAGCTCGAACGCGTTGATCGAGTTCTCTCCATCACTCAACACGAACTTGCCACTTCCTCTCGGGAATATCGGTTCTTTCCCCGTCCCTCCAGCCAAAATCAGTTTTTCCTCTTCGTCTCCGTTGCCTTGTTCTTCATCATCCAACCTCATATCCCTTCCTCCATCCATATTCCCTCCCTTCAATTTGAGCTTCCTCCACTCCCTCTTCTCCTGTAACACCTCGATCAAACTCTGCGCTGAATGCGAGATGTCGTCGACTTGTTGAATCTGAAATAACCAACTCTTCTTTGCTCCGCCTCTGTAAAGTACTTTGTCTTGTTCTGATGAGCTCGCTGAGTGGATAGAAGAGAGTAGGAGTCGATTGTTGGAGAGTGAGGAGAGTTGAACTGAAGTTGAGAGATCCGAGGAGAGTAATTGCTTCTCAACAGCTTTGATGAGTCCAGGAGTATTCGAGGCTGTAGGATCAGACTCCTGTAGCGTACACGTCAACTCGCAAGGTCAGCTGCGAGGTTGAGTGGGAGTGAGAGGCTGAGAGAGATGAAACTGACTTGAAGGTATTCAACACACGCTTCTAGCCAACCAGGATTGAAGGTCAAGGTCGGGTAAGCAGTTTTGTACCATCCATAGAGCCCTGGAGGAATGGGCATTACTCTGGAGCTGGGGTCGTTGAGATGGTTGTGTCGAGTTGAGTGAGAGATGGAGAGGGTTCAGGACGCGTTTCAAGTCCTGTTGTCTGTTCAGTGTGGTCGATGAGGAGTCTATCTACCAGCGCTCACGCGAACAGGCAGTCGAGGGGCGAAGAGAGAGAAGAAGGGTGTGCTTCGAACTTTTTATCGTGGAATTTCGCAGAGACCTCGACCCCGGATTGTTACAGTAGTTCTTCGATTCATACAGTTTACTCTGAGTCAGACCGCATAAAGACCGCGGCGCTTACGGAGAAGTCTGCGATTGTACCTCCTGAATCTGTTCTCTTTCCTCTTCCTTCATTCATCGCTCCTCTCTCGCCCTCCTTCCTCTTCGTGATGTCAGCTATGCGTCCTGTCAGCTATGATGCAAGATTGAAGATGATCGTCAGTCGAATCGTGCATCGTTTGGCGTTCATTTCGCTGAATTCCTCTTGTGTCTCTAGCCAGGAATCGATCTCTTCGTATTCGTACTTGAGCTGGCAATCGCTGAGTTCACCGAATACCTCTGGCCTGTGTCCAAACTCCGCCTTAGTGTTTGCTCGTTACCCTATAGGCTTAGAAAGGAGGATATCAGAGTTTTGAGCTTGCCCGACCCATTCAGTACGTCCTCCGATGCTTGCCCGATATCTCCTTAATTTTAAC
This sequence comes from Sporobolomyces roseus, assembly GCA_016617785.1. Lineage (NCBI taxonomy): Eukaryota > Fungi > Basidiomycota > Microbotryomycetes > Sporidiobolales > Sporidiobolaceae > Sporobolomyces > Sporobolomyces roseus. The sequence goes on from JADILM010000001.1 coordinate 1,957,102, forward strand.
TTACACGTGGATTCAGCTCAACTACCAGTCATTCTTGAACTGCCAGCTGTGCAGATCTCGGCGAGTTACTACACACCCGGTCCTCGCGCTAGTCAGAAGGACGGGAGAAGAAATGCACAATGGGTCAGCATGGCGAGACAACAGACAAGCTTCAAAGGGAAGCGAGCGACTATACCAGGACCTCAATTCATGGCCCACATTCATGGCGCAAGCGAGTTCAAAGTTCGCCAAAGTATGCAAGACTTTGCCCAGGCGGACTTCACGTATACCACCAGTGAGTGGGGTGCATGTGTGACATTCATCTGGCCTAACGATACTAATATTGTAACCTCTCCAGGTAGTTTCACTCTCGAGCGATACGGTATTCAGTTTGTTTACGACAGAAGCAAGAGTGACTCTCTATTGGCTCACGACATCCCTCGACGACTCGTCTACAAGACACTCTTTGGACAGTGCGAACCCAACGGCGACGTAATCAAGGAGATCAGAAAATATGAGCTGCACTTTGTTGTGCCTGCTCCCAGCGCGGTATGTCCACTTACGCGCTGTTGAAATGCGAACTTCAACACGCGATATCTCGATCGTTTTGTAGTGTTTTGGGATCACATAGGGCAGAGATGTACATTACTGTTGTCTACCTACAACACCACGGAGTCGGAATGGCTTATCGCTTCGCAGAAAGTGAGTTTGGAGAAGCGGTGCAAAAATCAGCGCGGGTGGAGGCAGCTCACGTCCACTTACGCGCTGTTTTCAGCGCACAATGTCAAGCTTGCGAAATCAATCAGCGAATTAATAATCAAAAGTAGCCGCTAATAGAAAGTTAAGACGTGAGATTCTAGCACAAGTTCTGTTCGTGACTTGAGCAACCTTTTTGTGCTTCTTATCGCGCGACGATTTCTTGCTTATCTTGCTATTTTTTTCCCGTGGTTCTCTTTATCTCGCTTGCATCTAGATAGCAATGGACACTGCTGCTAGACTCGATATAGCTTCGAGAAGCTGTGTCAATGGTTGTAAACCGAAATCTACGCTTTGACCTATTCTAACTTTTGGTATGGTTCGCATTCTCCCTTTATATCACCGTGGGTAGAAGCTCTAGCTTCCAAGTTGACCAATGAGCCCCGCCTTGCGTCAATTGAAGCTAAACTCAACAAGATACGAAGCTTTCCATGTCCGCGCTGTTTTCAGCGCGACACAGCGCGAACTTCGACTTTTTCGGCGCGGAGGCGCTGTTTTCCGCACGTTCCAGCGCGGCCCTTTTTCGAGAGATCAATTTCTCGTCAAGTCAGGGAGGGATAAGCGAAAGCCACCGTGGGATGCAAAAGAACGTCGAGGACAATCATTTGACGCTACCCGTTTTGCGATTGCATGCTCGAGAAGCGAGAAAACGACCCACCGCGCGTACCGCAAAAAACAGCGCCTAAGTGGAAGTACCGCTCCCAGCGTCGAACATTATCCTCACCCTCGCAATCCGGAGGATCGTCTCCCACAAGTCCTGTCACATCACCAGGATATTCACACTCTGTATCTACCCAAGAGCGAGCCCTACAAATTCGCCCCCTCTGAAGATGACGGAAAAGAAACAGACGATTTCGCTTTAGATTGAGCTTTACTTTGTATCTCGTTGAGATTTGCTCCCATCCTTCTTCTCCTTCCTATTACTCTTTCTTACTACCCACTTATTTCACCTCTCTGCAACTGTGGCGCAGAGCAGTCTTTCCACAGACGGACGCTTCGCCGGCGAAGAGCGAAAAAAATAAAAATGTCTGTACATACTTCGCCTCAATCCGATATCCGATGAAGTCTCTTGATACCCGATGTCTTCCGCGTGGCTCTCTTGCTTCCTCGCGTCACGCAATGACTGGGTTCCGCGGATTCCGGCCGGACCAAGCCGGAAAACGCGTTCGAAATTTCGACAGGTTCTTCTTTTGCTCCCCACTTCTCCCTCACTCTTACAGCGATGGCGGCTCTTCCCGGTGAAATCTCGTCGATTGTGAGTCTACCTCAAGCCGTACACCGCTCTCCAGAACCCCGCTGATCTCGAATCTGTCTATAGCCGAATCTCGACAATTTCGTCCGACTTTTGGGATTTACCTTACACGCTCTCGTCGACAAGTTGTATCGAGATAGTCAGAGTCACGCTGTCACACCTCCCAATAATCGAGATGTATTGTACGAAACGGACGATTTGAGGTTCATCGAAACGAGGATGCTCGACGGTGAGTATTGATATTCTTGAAGCGCAAAGCGTTTGACTGATACACAACCCCAACGAGCAGATGGTAACAGTCGAAAGGTGTTCTCTGTACCCTCTTTCAAAGTTTCCGCAATTTGGTCTCATGACGATCAGTCATGGGTGACCTGTCTGCCCGATCAAACGATCAAGGGTGTCAATATACAGAGTATTCCCGCTCCAAGCTTCACTCGTAAGTTTGAGGATGAAGGCTCTGCACTTCCAGAAGGAATGAAATGGTTTAAATCTCGCGATTTCACTTTCGATTCCGGTACATCTCTCCTTTCTCGACCCGAACGTCCTTCAAAAGCTAATCATACCGGTTTCCATGATCTCAGAGCTCCCTCCAACTGGAACACGATTTCGAATGCGAATCACTCTCGACCAAGCTCGTAGCGATCCCTTCGATATCGAGTCGAAACCACCCAAGATGGTTGCTTACAAAGTCATTTATCAGTACCCTACGAGTCCGACCTCGATCGGAGCAGAAACTTACGAGATTCAATTGAGGATCTCGGAGAATCCTCATTCTGTAGTAGCTCGTTCGATTGATGAAGTAGCGAGAGTTACGAAAAGTTGCTAGATCGGATTCTGCTACCATATCTCGCGTCTCCTTGTCACACTTCTTGTTTAATCGACACTATTCGCCTACTGGATGTACAACAAAAGCGAGGCAACTGGATCTCTTTCTATCTCTCGTTTCTGTCGAAATTCTCGATTGCTTACACAAAGTACAGAAAGGGGGTATCAATTCCGGGTATCTTTTCCAAACTTCCATCTTCTTCTCAAACCCATTCTTGCACTGCCTCCAACCCTTCCTCATATCTCGTCTATTTCCTCCCTCCGCTCCTCGTCCTCCCCGTCTCCTTCACCTCAATCTCTTTCTTCTCCCCCTTTCCTCCTTTGGTTCCAGTCACAGAAGCGACACTTTTCTTAGTTACTGTAAAGCCTAACGTACTCAATCCCGCCCCCGAAGAAGAGGTCGATCGAGTTTCCTTCGTGACGAGTGATTGTTGGGTCGAAAGAAGGGTCGAGGTACGTCTTGATCGAGTAGAGGAAGTGGTCGAGGTTGGTGAGGAAGGAGTAGAGACAACGGTGGAGGTCGGGGATGATCGACGACGTTTGAGAGGATTCGAGGCAGAGGTAGAGGGGGGAGGGATTTCGATAGAGAATGAAGGTTTCGAAGGTAGAGGTAGAGTAGGAATGAGATTGGGAGTAGGTTGTGGGAGTTGTCTTAGAGAAGAAGGACGAGCTCTTGGTCTCGCCATTGGTTTTGAATTCGGTACCTTGATCTTGACCGCCTGTAGTGGTTTCGCTTGTTTCTCCAACCTAACCTTGATCTCATCCTCCATCCTCTCCTTTTCCTTCTTGATTTCCTCTACAAACTCCTGAATATCCCCTCTACACCAAACATCAAACACGTCTTTCCATTCTTTCCCTCCACCCGGAAACTCCTTGTTCAAGAAAATCGTACTAATCTTGCCTTTGCCTTTCCCTTTACTGCTTCCTTCTTTGGTAGGTGGTTTGATCACTTTCGATAATTCTTTCACTAATTTCTTGGTTCCCGGTACTTTCAAAGTCGTTCCTACGACGATCAAGAGGTCTGGTCTGACTCCCATTAAATCCCTTTGTGTAATCTCCCCAATACGATCTCCATCTTTGTGTCGTTCACCATACAACACTACATCAGGTTTCAATACTCCTACTCCTCGCGAACGCCTCCCTAACTCGGAACGTTCCTGATCGATCGTATGACAGGTCGGGCAGAGTGGGGGTTGACCAGATGATAGTAAAGGTAGGAAAGGATGGAGTGGGAAAGAATTGGAGCATAGAGCGCAAGAGAGGGTCGAGAGGTGACCGTGTAGAGGGATGCAACGGGGGATTGAGGAGTGAGTCGGAGGGGGTGGAGTAGAGGTCGTCGAGGAACAGGAGGAGAGTGAGGAGAGGGACGAGAGGGAGGAGGAACGTCGAAGGGAAAGGGAAGATACTGTCGAGGCTTGAGAGGAATTCGGGAGGGAGAACGGACTAGCTGTTGAAGAGGCAGAAGAATCTGTTGGTTTGAGGGATTTTGAGGTTGAGCGCTTCGTCGCTTTCGGCTTGGAAGGAGAGCGAGAACCGTAACGAGGAGGTAAAGGAAGTGAAGTGTTTCCTAATCCATAACTCAATCCAGCTCTTTCTTCCAACGAATCGATATTCCTATTCACTCGCTCTTGCTCAATCAGTTGAAGAAAAAAAAGGAAATGTGAGTGGATTGAGTACTGACTGTGTGTAGACTCGAAAGAGTTTTCCCATATCATCCAACTCTTTCAACCATTCATGAAACTTTGTCGGTTCGACCTCATCCGTTTGTTTCCTCAATTCCGCAATCATGTTATAAAAGATTCCTGCATTCTGTTCAGACTGTTCCTCCCCCCAACTCATCGTCAACGGAGACTCGAGTGAACGAGAGGAGAGAGAGAGAGGACCAGAGAGAGGGATACATACAGCGAATAATCCGACATCAAACAAATCCTTGCCTGATGATAATTTCGCATCCGGGTATTGCTTCTTCAATGATTCAAACAGTCCACTCGATGATCTGAAGTCTGGTATTCCTGATGCAGTTGAAATTCCAGCACCTTTAGAAAGTCGCATCATCGCCGAGTGAAATTAGCGACACAAACTCATCATGAGGAAGAGAGAGTGTAGCTCACCGCATACTATAGCAATCTTCTTTGCGTTGAGTACTGATCTCGCCAAGTGTTTGAGGTCGGGTAAGGAAGAAGAAGAGAGTTTTGATGAATTGTTGAGTGATGGAAAAGAGTCTTCACTCTTGGTTTGATTACTTCGAGGAGTGGTAGACGAGCTAGTTGGGAGTTGTGGTAAAGGGTGTGAAGGATTTGGTAGGACTAGTGTAGGGAATTGAGGGAGTTGAGAAGAAGAGGGAGCAGAGATGGAACCGAATGACAAGATAGGGAGTACTGAACTACTAGATGACATTGTCAGATAGTCTGTAAATCTTGGGGATCTACTAGAGTGGTCCTCGCAGTGTTGGAGAGGTTGATTCAAGGTGAATGTTGAAAGAGAGAGCGAGAGTAACTAGACTCCCTTCTCCCACTCTGTCCGATTAACTCCCAAACTCATGTCTATAGACTTGGATTGGAGTGCACTAGATTACCACCTAACTCAATCCGTCACTCAATTCCTCTCTGCCGCCTTCTCTTCCGCTCCTCGACCCAATTTCATCGGACCTTTATCAGTCGATTCATTCTCATTCGGTGACTCAGAACCTCACTTGCAACTGACCGACATCAGAGACGTATACAAAGAGTTCCTACAAGATCAATTAGAAGAAGAAGAAGAAGCAGAAACAGCAGAACCGCCTCCCTCTCTCTATCCTCCCCCTCCAATTCCACTCTCTCGTACTCGAACTCGATCAAGATCCCCACATCCTAATCCTTACCCAGCTTTCCATTCCGACTCGTATACCCATCCTCATAGCTATGACCCTCCATCTCCGACTCCCTCTCAAGCTTCCCTTCCCTTCGCACATAATGCTTCACCTTCCATCTCCTCAGCACCCTCCCCTTCCTTCCAAGTACACCTACACCTCAGCTACTCCGGCACTCTCTCCCTCGGACTCTCAACCTCCCTCCTCATAAACTATCCTTCCCCAAATTTCATGTCGCTTCCTTTATCCCTCACTCTCACCTCCCTCGCATTGGAAGCGACGCTAGTAGTCGCTTTCGAAGGAGGTAATAGACGAATACATTTATCCTTACTTGACCCGAACCCGCCGGGAGGAGGAGGAACGGTCGGAAGGAAAGAATCGAGTGGATTCAGGATTTTGAAGAGTGCAGTAGTCGAGAGTGAAGTCGGTCAGAACGATAAACACGTGTTGAAGAACGTCGGCAAAGTAGAAAAGTTCGTTTTGGAGGTGGCGAGGAAAACGCTCGAGAGTGAAATAGTCTTCCCGTGAGTTTTCATGTCCTACTTGCCTCGTTTATTGCTAGCTGACGGGAACTTCCTGGTACTTAGAAACTTCCAAACAATCCTCTTCTAAAAATCCTTCCCATTCATTCACCTCACTTCCCTCACTTTCGCAAAAATCCAGCTAATCCGTCCTCCTCGTCCCATCCCAATTCGCCCAATCTTCCGCCAAATTCCACACGTCCACTCCATACCTACTCTCGCTCTCACGATCACTCGCTCTCAGAATCTCTCGTATCATATGACCCCACTTTTTGGAAGAAGAACTCGCAAAAACAAAATTGTTGTCACAAATTCATATTCTATCTACTACTTGTATTTTAATCCTTTCTCCTCGCGCCATAACAAACGAGTCTGCTATTGAAAGAAAGATAGAAGGGATGAAGAAAACGAAAGGAGCTATCGTTGGGGTTGAGAAGGAGTAATCAACGAAAGAATCTCCTAGACTCTACTCCTCCATCCGATTTCGCACTCGCCGGACTCTCGACCGGACTTCGAGGTACGTTCGTCCATGAATCATTGATCGTCTCTGATCTACTCCTCCTCGGTCCCAGAGATGGTCGAACTCGATGATCGAATTTGGGAGAGGTTTTCGTTTCTTCGTACGAATTGAATAAAGTTGAAGTCCTCCAATTCTCAGAGAGGTTCCCATTCTCATCCAAGATCTACGCTCGACCCTCGTCCTCTTCTCCCATTAGCTCCCAGCGAAATAACATCAGCTCGAAAAAAAACTGACCGTTTGATCCCCCTTGAGTAAAGTTTGCATCTCTTTCAAACTCTCTTCAACTTTGTCCCATCCCTCGAACGATTGATCAGGATTACCCATCGAGAGTCTCACGAGGTGAGACTCGATCTCTTCTTTCCAAGGATCAATTGTACGTTTTGGAACTCCCAGATTGAGTGCGAGGAGTTGAACTGATTTGAGACGTTTCAAGACGTCCTGACTGTTCGGAGGTTGAGAAGACATAGTGTAGGGCGGAGATAACCAGATACAGTAGCGAGATGAAGGAGAGAGGAGGAAAGGAAGTGGAGAAATAACTGAACGACGTTGAGTTCGGTGGTCAAAGCGTTCCGCACCGAGATGGACCCGACGCAGCAGATTGATAAAGGACCTTGTTTATCGGGGATCGGATGACGGGAACGAACGGAGATGAGGCCGTGAGGAAGGAGGGGGTCTGAGTAGGGACCGAGTGAATAGAAAGAAGGATTCATCGGTTATAGAATTGGAACCCACTCTTCGCATTATTTGTAAGGAGCGATGCTGTCAGACGTAACGGCCTACCCACTTTGATCAACTCTCATTCAAGACCCGTTGCTAATGAGCAGAGAAGACGAAGAAACGAGGATTCCGAAACGGAGCTCGAATTCGAACACGACGCGAGCGAAGGGCCTTTTCAAGACAGGAGAGCGTCAAGCTCATCATACAGAGTATATACGAGTATCCATACTGAAAAAAAAAGTATCGAGATCAAGCTAATTTACTCATCCTCTGTGATCCCAAGAACGAGTGAATTGATTTCTTGTGCGATTATCTTATGAATCGCAGTGGTGGGATGCAAAGTATCCCAGTAGAGGTACTCATCGGGATTCTTGCAGAGTGCTCCGGAGGTCGAGTTGTAACAGGGAGTGGTGATGGGATTGGCGGTGAGTCCGTAAGATTCGGTAGAGGTGTGGAAGGAGGACCACTGCGAGCGATCAAAGTCAATATCAGGGGCAGGGTAGTAGAAGGAGAGCGGGAGATATGTACGAGACGAGCGAGATCAAAGAAGAACACTCGACTGTGCTTGTGTCGTTTCCTCAACTCGGACGAAATCATCTCGAGCTCAGAATTGTATCGCTCGGACAATACCTTGAGGAACCCTAAGGCGGAAGCTTTCGAGGTTGTATTGACGACTTGAGATTCGAAAGTAGGAACGATCTCGAGAGGAGGAATTCCGACGAGTACGAAATCCGATTCGAAGAAGGAAGTTTCGACGGTCTTGTCCAATGCGATGGAATCGATCGCAGTCGCGTAAGCTTGCATGTTCTGATCCAACGAGTCGAGTGCGTTGGCTTTCGCCTTCTTGGTGAGGTTCTGACTCATCGAATTGTACCAAATTTGTTGAACGGGGTTGATGCCTAACGAACAACGCGATTAGTCTAATCTTCTCATGGCCAAGTCAGACACAGGCTCACCAGAGTTGAAGTAGTGCAAGACTCGACCCTTCCCACCACAGATGACACCGTTCTTCAAGTCCGAAAGATAAGTAGCGATTTGGTCGACAGCGGCTGGTGAATTCGCAGAGGTTCCTCCGAGGTCGTTCTTGATGACTGATCCTCCGTAGGCGTCTATTGTCACGCGAGCGTCGTCAGAGAGCTACATCCATAGTCAACTAGGGGGAAAGGGGGGAACACACAATCCCTCAAAACGATTCCTTTGCCTTTGTCATGCTTGAGAGGAGGTGATGTCGATGAATTGACCGTGTATTCGACTGCGATCTTCCCGTTGGTGTACTTTCCCTCGTAGAGAGAGTATGGGTAGTATTGTCGCAGGGTCGCATTCCATTTGGCGAAACGAGGGTGTCCATCGTCGGTAAAAGACGCACCAATCGCCACGAGGGAAGAGTAGAAGGGAGCTTTCCCGTCGGTGTCGCAAGTTGAGCTTTGTGCGGTCCTGCGTTGGAGAGAGTGTGCGGTGAAGGAGTGTGAAGCGTTGTCGCGGGAGGAGAGGCGACGGATAAAGCCCGGTCGAGAATGAGAGGTGAGAGCGAGACACGAGGTTAGGATGAAGCTGGAAAGAGCGATGTAAAGGAGTGACTGCTTCAACATGATCAGAAGTTGAGGAGAAGGAGGAGGTGAGAGGAAAGAGGAGAGAGGTGGAAAGAGAACCGCGAGAGGTGCGAGAAACGGGAGCTGAGCATTCAACTCGTGGGGTCTTCCAGGAATTCCATGCGCTATGAATAGGAGATTTGGTCAATAGAACTTGCGAGTAGAGGGGAACTACTCCCTTCGAATCGCGAGGTAGTCAAACTTGCGAGTCGAACGGAACTTGATGTACTTTCAACAACATGAAGGGGGAAACCATTTACTGAACCATTCTATCCTCTTCGGCATCGATAACAACTCGCTGTTCTTCTTGATCCTCGTCTTCGTTCTCATCGACTTCGTCTTCATCGTCTACGACTCCGAAACATTCGCCGATTCCTTCGATCTCCTCGGGTAGCATCTCTTCGAGGATCTCCTGCGCTAGATCTGTACGAGCTCGAGATGGAGACGTCAGCACGAATGCAGAAGTGCGAGAGGATCGGCAAACTTACACTTCATATCCGTTAATCTCGCCGCCTCTTCTCCCTCTCTACCTTCCATCGACAGTGCCGTTGACTTGCTCCCGTCATCGTAAAGTCCTTTCTCTGTCGGCTCAGCCCAACTTGGTGGATTGTCGGAGAAAGCGAGAGTACCCAAAGCGACGAAACACCAGTCTTGAACGTAGGACTGCTGCGAGCTGCTCGAGGAACGGACTTCACTTGAGCGAGAGGAAGTTGAAGCAGATCGGAAGAATGTCGGAAGAGCGAGGGAAGAGTGAGGTGCGAAAAGTAGATAGTACAGTAAGGTCAAGGTCGAAAAGAGTCGTTGAGTCGTTCTGTCCAGTCGATTCAAATTAGTATCTGCGCATGCATCTCGAGAGGTAGGCTTCGAGAGTCACCTTTGCAAGAGCACTCCCAAGGTGGTTCCTCTTTCGACGCATCGTCCATCCCATTCCCAAAGTCGCTCAACGTCACTATAGATTCGCTTGAGGAGACCTTCCGGAATGAAGCGAGGACTTTCGGCGACCAGACGAAGCGAGTCGGCTTGGTGAGTGAGCAATGAGGTAGAGAGCACGAGTAAAGCTGAATGCAGATCAAACGTCTAAAAAGGGAGTAGAAGTCGTCAGCCTGAACCTCTCATCGACGGATGCGAGTAACGCACATGTTTGTCGTCATCTCTTTGCTGATTGAGTAGAGTAGCTATCCGGTCATAGATGGGCAGGGGCGAATTTCGAACGTCGGACGAATCTGTCAATTTGAGCGCAAGCAAAGGTCGATAGAGACCGGGACCTATTGAGGCGAGCGAGATGTGGGGTCAGACCTGGACGAGCAAAGAGAATGAAGAGGCAACTCACGAGCTGCGAGCAATGCGAGGAATCGACTCGACGACAGTAGAACTTGTGTCGGTTGGGTCGGATCGAGAAGTGTAGAGATGGTGTTAGGTGTCTTGAGAAGTGTAACAAACCTAGGCGTACAAGGGACATATTCAGCGATAGTACCGAATATTGAAACAGGAGGAAGTGAGACTGACTGCTCTTCTCCGTTTCGGCTCACACCCTGTCCTTCAGAAGCCCATCTCCAAGCCAAACACTCGAGTAGCGTAGCTAGCTCGTTCAAGAGCGATTCCCGCTTCTCCTTGTCCTCGATAATGACCCTTTCCTCCGAATTCTCTCCCGTTCGCTTTTGTCGATCTCTTGCGATTGTCGATTTAGCTTGTTTCGATCGACGGTTGTGAAACGTGAACGGCGTTCTCCCACTTTGCGAGGCCGAAGACTGGGCGTCCAGTGCAGGAACAGCTGGAGCAGGTTTGCCATAGCGAGTGATGATCTTGCCGAGGAGTCCAATCATCCCAACTTTTGATCCTTCAGCTCCTTCGTTTAGACCGGAGTTTACTCCATCGAGAATAGATTTGGCGAAAAGTGGGAAGAGGTAGGCGAGATGGTTGATGAGCGACAACAGTGCTGTGAGAGGACCGATTAGTCCCGCTTGATCGAGAATTGACAGAAGTGATGTGAACGAGGTCGAGAGGTTTGAGCAGAGGTGAAGAGCGGAAGAGATGGGATCATGGTCGAGTTGCGAGGGGTAAGGAGCGGAGTGTGCTGTTGTGGCTCGGGGAAGTCGAGGATCCAGTCTTCGTCCGAGAAGAGTGAAGAGACCTCGGTTAGCTGACTCGTAGGCTGAATTCAAAGTTGGAGGAAGCGTTGGAGGGAATCTGAGGTTCATGAGAGAGTGAAATGTCGGGGATGGACCTGTTGAGGAAAGGTGTTCGGAAGGGACAAGGGAGGAGGGGGCGGAAGAGGCGGAATTGAAGGAGTACTGTCGCGATCCGGAAGAACGTGCCGTCGAAGCGTGAAGAGTAGATCTCCAGGTGGATGCCGAATTCGAGTAAGCGAATGAACGAGATGTAGATCCACCTTGAAAAGTCGAACGAAGTTGTGTCGAAGGGACGCCGCCAGCGGGTGGCATTGCCAGAGTAGTGTCGATCGGCGCGAACGTCGTGTGAGAGAATACGGCGGCCAATATCTCCCCTCTCCATTCTCTCTCTTCTTCGACCCAATCCCAATCCCAACCTTCCTCCCCGTCTGGATCCTCATCGTCTTCCTCGCCGTCGAGCCCCTGCTGCTGTTCGACAGCCGTGACGGTCGTATCGAACGAAACTTCGCCTCCGTGTCCTTCGCTGAAGAAACTCTCATCTTCTTCGATTCTCTGTTTCTCCTTGCCCTTCCCAACTTTATCCCCACCTTCCTTCTCCTGCGCCTTCCCTTTGAGGGCACTGTTTCGACCCTTCCCACCGGTCATCGGGAATGGAGGAGGTGCCATCGAGCCCTCTCTTTCCCTGGAGTCGGCGCCTTTCGTCTTCTCCCCTGTCTTGTCAAGATTGGGTCGGCGAGCAGAGGTACGGGAAGCTGAAGTTGGTCGTGCGGGAGAATCGGCGAAGGAGTTGTGGAAGCCTGCGAACGCTGGAGCTTGAGATTGCGATCGAGGTTGAGGCTGTTGCGATGGTCTCGCCGAGGAAGCTCGCTCTACGTTCGAGATGAGAGTGTATGAGCGAACGAGCCGAAGAGGAAGGAAGGGGGAAGAAATAGGAACTCACCTCCTCGACTCCTGCCTAACGAAGGTGACTCGCCGTGTCTCCCTCTCGCACCTCCCTCAGCGAACGCTGGCACAGATTCTCCTCTCAGTCCTCGACTTGCACTGCGTTGGGTACTACCGGGAGCGTTCTGACGTTGCGTCGACTTTCTTGCCGAAGTGTGAATCGAAGAGCTTGCGGTTTGCTCGAGTTTCTGAAACGCGGCGATTTCGATCAGCCAGACATTCGCGGAAGGGGATGGCTCTGTGAGATTGTAGGACTTACCCGGAAAGCTTCAGCGGTTCGAATTTTCTCCATCTGATTGTGAAAGTCTTGCTCTTTCTCCCGTAGCTGTTGAGCAAGTCGTTCTCGTTCTCGCTGTTCCTCCTTTAAAGCTGCTGCATGAGCCGCCTCTGCCTATAGTAGGAGACGAGCAGTGACCACCGTCAATATGAGCGGATCGTTATAGAAGGGAGAAGGGAGAGAATAGGCGAAAACCGTACTCACTTTGTTCATTCGATTTCGCACTACTGACGATTCTCCAGCTTTGTTGAGCAGCTCCTCAGAGATCTTGAGTCGTTGTTGTTCCGATGTCTGAAGTGCAGCTTGTAACTGATTTGAGTTTGTAAGCAGGAAATCAGCCTCCCAAAATTTCGCTTTGCTCCACAGAAATCGATGAGAAACGAACCTTTGCTCGTTCTCTCCGCAGCTGTTCGAGTTCTTTCCTCTCTCCTGCACTCATACCTCCTTTTCCTTCCATCATCACACTCCCTGGACGTTCTTTCCCAACTCTATTCTCGTTCCCTTCTCTAGCCAGGATTGGCGTTTCGTCCCTCTCCTGTTTCTGTACTTCTTGTCTCTCGCCCACCACACTCCTTGTAGCTACGTCCGTGGTTGTTCCGCTGCCATTCACCCGCCGTACGAGTCGAGGAACCGCTGCTTTCCCCTTCTCGACTACTTTCTCCGAGGGGCGCATTTCGTTGTCCTCCACCGAATCCTCTCTTGTCCTCATCCCTTTCGGTAAGACGGTCGTTCCACGCCTAGGTTCGACTTCATACCCATCAACTTGCCCGTCCTTGCCTTGTTTCAACCTAATCTCCGGCATATCCTCTTCGAGATACTCCTCGTTCGCTCCTTCCACTCCAGCTTCTTCCTTGATCGTGTTGACTCCATTCGCTCTCGAGTTGAACGGGTTTGGATCAACGAAACCTTCCTGACCTTTCTCGTTCAAACTAACTCGTCTCCTTTTTGGCGGTGGAGGTTCCTCCTCTCTGACTGGTTTCGCGGGTGAAGGAGGTTGGGAAGAAGGTTGTGGAGGTGGCTTGGGTTGTCTAGGAGGGGGTTTAGGAGGTCTGAGAAAGGTACCGGACGGTCGAGCAGATGAAGTAGTTGGAACTACTCTCCTCTGCAAGTGAGCGATTGGAGCTGGTCTCGGTTGCACTGGATGAGCTCTGTTTACTACTGGTGCTGCTTGTCGAGGTGCTGGATTGCGAGCTGGAGGTGCTGCTGGAGTTGATGAAGGTGGTTTCGAGTTGATTGATTGTTCGAGTAGGTTGATCGATTCGAAATCTAGGTCATTGTCCGATAGGTAATGATCGAATTCATCAGAGTCGCTCATCGAGTGGATTCTGGCATCTAAAGGTGAAGGTGGGAGAAAGAGAAGAAACGCGCTTCTTCGCCAACTTTTGACTTTCCGATTTTTCGCTGTCTTTGAGAGTAGCAGTACTGTAGAGTCCATCCTTGCTCGTCCCTAAGCGTGAGTCGCGGGATCGGCCGCTCGGGAAAAATGACAGTATGTTGCTCGAAAAATGTGTTTCGCAACTCGAAAAGTCAGAAAAGCCCTCGAGTCGTTTGAGCGACAGTGAGCAATACGATTGTATATATACTGTCGTTCTCTTGACGCTAGAGACAGTAAATTCGCCATCTGTTCAGACCGCGATGAGAATGGCCGTCGAAACGAAATCGAAATCTCTCTCAGCGTACCTCGCGCACTCCGCCAAACGTAATAAGGAACAGATCAATTGAAGCTATCAAAGCGAAGTATCATCTAGGTATAGGCAAGAGAGGGGTGCATATGAAGTGGGGAACAGAAGTTTGTGGTCGAGGACGAGAGTAAAAGCGTTGGGAATAGAATTGGGTCTTCAGGGAAGAGGTTGGACCTGCGTCTTTCAGATCGCGAGCGGGTTATAGATCAATGCTTTGCGTTGGGAAAGAAGGAAGCGGGACGTGTGAGTGAGAGAATTATCACTCAATCCCAATCGACGGCGAATGGCGGGAATGTTGCGATGGTGAAGCATGTCATCAGCTGAGCGTAGCGGAACTAGGTTTGATGGTAGAGGTGGTGTAAGCGTGTCAGAGGTGGCGAGGTCGCAACTAGTCCTTATCGCGCTTTGGAACAAGATCTTGCCAACTATAGGCATGACTTCCCAGCCGTGAAATCGATCATCCATGGTTCTTCCACCCTCTTGAGGACGCTATCGAACAAGAGGTGTGAGTTGCGAAAGCGAAAAACAGGCCCGTGAGAAACGTACAGCGAGTTCTCGATTGTGTCTGAAAAGCTCACGAAGCTCTTCAACGGTGTGAAATAGACCCGAGATACGATACAATTCTTCGATAGCTTTCCATTGATCGTTTGCTGGGCGGTCGTTCCATCCGTCCTGAAGGGCGGTGGCGGCGTCTCCTCGGAAACTGTACCACCCATGATCGAACAACCATTGTGTCGATTGTGCCACATCGTAAGGATGTTGCCATTGGTGTGCCATATAGTAGAGTCCGTAGCCAATGTGATCCAGCTCGGCCTGAATCTACGATTCACTCTCAAGAGCGATGTCAGCCTAGAGTCCTTGCATTATGAAACGATACTGTTTTACGTGGGCTTACGGCAATGACAGAATACTTTTCTTGCTTGTTCATGTCAATTACATCGCGAAAATCGTATGCGGTTCTCCAACTATAACCCCGACCCAACATAGGCTGTCACGAGTCAAGTTCCGAGAAATATCTATGTCAGCGCGACTTCAAAGAAAGTCTACACCGGCACGGACTTACAATGTCAGAGGGTAGCTTGTATCTGCCATTAGCGCCAACCTTTGTGACCAACCATGCGAGGTATATCTTGAGTTC
This sequence comes from Sporobolomyces roseus, assembly GCA_016617785.1. Classification (NCBI taxonomy): domain Eukaryota; kingdom Fungi; phylum Basidiomycota; class Microbotryomycetes; order Sporidiobolales; family Sporidiobolaceae; genus Sporobolomyces; species Sporobolomyces roseus. Next base: position 1,972,277 of record JADILM010000001.1, read on the forward strand.
CGAAAATTCGACAAATCCGTAAGGAGGTCCCGTCGTGACGTCGCTGTTCACGTATGGATGCCCACTCATGCCGTTCAACATCCACCTAACCTGATGCTCCGCTACACGATACCACATTTTCAAACACCACTTCTCTTTGTAATCGAGCTGAACAGCATCCCATTTCTTCTTGATTCCGTCCAGGTGAATGAATAAGACTTCCGAATTTTGATGGGTCACTAGTTGAGGTGTACCCGTGCGAAGTATATTTGACATGCTTGAAGGTGAGTAAAGAAGGAAGGGGGGAGACGAGAGACTCGAGAGAGAGGGACTTGAGGTCTGTCGGTTAGAGACTCTCGATTCACCGCGGTAACTCCTTCGTCTCCGAGCCAGATAACAAGTCGAGGCCAGCACAAGAAGATCACGGCGGAAGGAGGCAGAGAAGCGGAGAGAGTAGCGGACGAAGAACAGCGAAGAAACAGCCTGAGGTTTGAGAGTCGAGAGTCAAAATCAATCCGAGAATCTTTATTCAGAGCGAAGCGCTCATAAGGACCAGAGTCTCCAGAGTGTATCGAATTGATTGAGAAAGTGAAGAGTAGGAAAGAGAGAGCAGCAACGTCACCTCGCTCGCTTCCCCTTTCGCTTAAACTCCCACAATCGAGACCGAGATGCCGATCTCCATCCTTGCACCCTTCCCTACCTCTTATAGCCTCTCCAGTCATTCGTGAATGGCTCTAACGCTCAAACACCTCCACCTGAACCCTTCCCAACTCTCCTCACTCCCAGACGAAGATTCGGATGAGAACAAACAATTCAAGTCTTCCCTTTTGAAAGAAGCTTTGGAGTTGTTGGATTCGGATCTGTGGACGGATAATAAACAACATCATGGTGGAATTGTAGAGACATTTGGATTCCCAGTGAATCAGATCAAGTATGAAACTGAGGAGAAAGGTCAAGCGACTGTTTCGCCAACTGGTAAGTTCTCAATCACTCTCGTACGCTTCAAAGAGATGTAGAGCTGATAGGGATGAGGGAGAGATTGAACAGGGAAATCGGATGGAGAAGGTATAGCATGGCATAAACGAATTTCTAGGTTGAAAGCTAGTCAATACGGGGGTTACGATGAATGGTGGGCAGCTGTAGGAGAGAACCATACGGAACAAGAGAAGGAGTACGTTGATGACCTCAAGGAATTAATCGATATTGGGAAAGAGGAAGGGAAGAAAGGTGAGTTTTCGATTTCTCAACGAAGATGCCTCGTTTCGTTTGTACTGACTCTGAATTGCTCTCCCTGGTTAGGTTGTTTCCTCAAACTGTACAAATTACCCTTCGGAGCGACAGATCGAAGTTTCCAGTGTCGGGTTTTAGTGATTGAACCACCAACGAAAGACGATGCGAAGGATTCCAAAGACGATTCCGATTCTTCCGATGAATCTTCGACGACACTTTCTAGCAAACCTGGATCTCGAGCGTTCCTGAGCTTCTCACTGCCGATCACGACTGCCGAACCACGACCGGAAGAGAAGAAGTACGTGAGGGGAATGACGGTTACGGTCGAACGAGTCGAAGAGGAAGATGAGGGCAAGACGATCGTCTGGACTTGTGCGAGTCTGAGTACTCCGGGTGGAAGTATACCCGTCAAACTAGGTGAATCAAAGATGTGAGTCGACTCTTTTCTCGTTCTGAATTGTGAATCGACCTCGTATTGACACTGTTTCATTCTTCGATCGCAGGGCCGCTTCTCTAGCTGATGCAGTACCACCAATTCTCGAATGGATCAAGACTGCTCATCCGAAAGGATCGGGATCCGGAGGGAAAGGTCGATCGAATGGAACCATGAAAGAGGCATCTATGAAAGCGCCAGTCGCAGCTCGAGTGACGAGGGATCACCAGAACCCGGGAGGAGGAATGGGACTGATGGCGAGTAATCGGTTTACATTGGCGATGTTTCAACAACCCGTTGTGTTGCGAGATTTCTGAACCGAGGAGCGCACGAAACTCAGTATTTTAATCGAAGTAAAACAGTTGTTGTAGTCCTTATTTATCCTTCTACTATTGCTATAACATATTCTTATGCCTTTCTCACCTTGAACGATTCTGCGAGATTCGAGTTTTGCGAAACTTACGAAGAGAAAATTCGCCGTTCAATTTCCTTCCTTTTCCTCGAACCTCTTCTTGCCCGGCTAGACAACATGGGGATCTATATTCCTCAACACAAGGTGCAATCCTTGCTCAAGTACAAGTACTCTTCGACTGACAAGTCTCTCGTTTCAGTCAGTTTCCCTTTTCCCCCATCTCGCGCTTCTCCTCCCCGCTAACCGCAACTTGGGGATACAGAAATATGTTCTCAATCCATTCTGGAACAAGCTAGTCCTGTGCTTCCCAAAGACTATGGCTCCTAACGCGATTACTTTACTGGTCAGTTTCCATTCTCTCTTTTGCGTCATTCTTCGATCAAATCCAGCTACACCCTCTCTAGCTATACTCCCGCAGAGAGTGTAGAGCATACATCAGCGATGAACGCTAACACCGTCCCTCGCTGTTCGTAGGGATTGTCAATGATCTTTATCAATTTTCTCACTCTTCTCTACTACAACCCGACCCTCTCCTGCGGCACTAAACCCCTCCACATCTCCCTCGGAGGAACCTGGGATCCCCTCTTCCCTCCTCATACGACAGTCCCTTCGAAACTCACAAACGCGTTCGACTGGTTGAGGGAGAGAGTCGGAGCGGTTTCGCAAAGTGAAGTTTGCGCACCGAATTGGGTCTATTGGAGTTTCTCAATTGGATTGTTTGCGTACCAGAGTTTGGATGCTATCGATGGCAAACAGGCGAGGAGGACTGGAACAAGTGGTCCTGTAAGTTCTCATCCGCTTCGAATCAACCAAGAAATTCGTTTCTTCTTGCTGAACTAAACCTTCCTGCGTGTGTGTAGCTTGGAGAGCTCTTCGATCATGGCTGTGATGGTGAGAGAACGATCTTCAGCTTCTCCAGTTCGAACACAATGCTGAATTCGTGTCGTTTCGTAACTTCTAGCGATCAACACAACTCTCGGAGCGATTCTCGCCGCTTCCGCTCTCAACCTCGGTCTCTCCTGGTGGACTGTCGCAAGTCTCGTCGCGACCAATTGCAATTTCTATTTGAGCACTTGGGAAGAATGGCACACCGGAACTCTCTTCCTCTCTGCGTTCTCTGGACCAGTCGAAGGAATCTTACTCGTAGTCGGAATCTTTGCTGTTACTGGTGTCAAAGGTGAGTTGATCGATGCTTGAGACTAATCGATACTGTTACTGACAGTCTTCTTCATCGTTTCCTCGCAGGTCCCCAATTCTGGGATACTGGAGTTCTCACTCTCCTCGGTCTCTCGCCCTCTTCATTCCCCTTCCCAATCAAGAACTTACCCCTCAACGACATGTTCCTCTGCTTCTCCACGATCGGCCTCGTCTTCAATATCATCACCGCAACTCACAACGTCTACCTCTCCCTTCCCGCCTCGTCCCGCACTCCCTCCTCGATTCTCAAACCCCTATCCCGATTATCTCCCTGGATCATCCACACGACGGCGATGCTCACTTGGCTCTACGCAAAAGAATCGACCCTCCTCCGAACGACCTTGTTCATTCCTTTCGCCTTCACCTGGGGTCTCTCCTTCGCTCACCACGTACAACTACTCATTCTCGCGCATCTCACCAAATCGAAATTCCCCGCAGCATGGAAACACCCTCTCCTCATGCTCTCAATCCTCGGTTCCCTCGATGCGAACAAGTCTAGAATCTTTGGTGGAAGTTCATCGAGTTGGATTCAGTCGACAGAAGAACGAACGAAGAACACTGTATTGGTATGCTTGGGATTGGCATTGATCGTGTACTCGCATTTCGTTTATGAAGTGATCGGAGATATCTGCGCTTTCTACGACATCAAGTCAGTCCTCCTTCCCTCTCCCTTGCGACCACTACTACCTTCAGAGCTGATCCTGTCGTCTTCTATTGCAGCTGTCTCACTATCAAGCGGAAATCAGCCGATTCAAAATCTCCCGCTGATTTGGCCAAACAGATCGGCGCCGACAAGTCACCCGCAGAACAAGACAAACCCGCTAGTAACGTCGTACCCACGAAGGCTGGCGTGCTCAAGAACGAGTAAGCAGTAGATAGTGAATATAGCAGGAGAATCAAAGCAGTAGGGATGTCTAGTAGATTTCGTCGAAACTCCCTTATCCTGTCGCAAATGTACCACTTCGAAACACGTTGAAGCGCTCTCTCTCGCCTGCTCTCGACCTTCAGGAGAGAAACTCGTACAAACGAACGAGAGTGAGTATTTCAATACTTCTCGTACTCATTTTGGCTCTCGAAAACCAATACAAAGACACTTTCCCTCTATTCCATGAGATCCGCCGCTCTAGCTCTCTTCCTCCCGCTTGCTCCAGCATTTGTCTCGACCTGACCTCCAGTCTCTACCTCACCAGTTTTCGGGTCTCCTCCACCATTCGAATTTATTCCTTTCTCCTCCCCTGTTACAACACTTCCAGGGGCACCCTCAGTTGCGACTGATGCGTAAGATCCAACAGCGGAAGCATCTGCGGGTCCGGTAGCTGAAGAAGGACCGGCAGTTGCGGGAGCTGCAGCAAGTTCGGGTTCGTTCGCGAGAGAGTATTGAGAAAGTTTCGCTCGTTTCTCCTCCTACGACGCAGATTCGACGTGAGTAAGAGATCTGACGGGAGAAGGAAAAGAGATGAGACGCACGGGAGAAACATCGTTATCACCGTAGATGAGGAGAGTTCCAGGTTTGAGTGTGACGGAACTTGGTGCAACCTTTTCGCGAACTTGTCTCGGAGGTTGAAGAGGTAAGGAAGATGGGCCAGCGCTAGGAGCAGGAGCGGGAGGAGGGGGCATAGGCATTCCTGGTGGTGGCATAAATCCAGGAGGAGGGAGCATGCTACGTTCATCGAATCAGGAAAGTCAGTCGATGAGCGTAAAATGCTCGGGAGTCGAGAGAAGGCTCACCCTGGAGGAGGGAAAGGTGGCATGGGGAAGCCCGGGGGAGGTGCCATGCCAGGTGGAGGCATGCTGTACGCTCAATCTATCAGAACAACACGAAACGGTTGTTTTTGAAAGCGAATGAGAAACGCACCCAGGAGGCATTGGGAAACCAGGAGGAGGGAACGCAAGACCAGGAGGAGGGATAAAACCGGGAGGAGGAGGAGGTAGACTGTAGAGAACAATGCGAGTCAGTCCTTCGGGAGCTCGAGAGACGGAAGAAAGGAAAGCTGACCCTGGCATTCCTGGAAGTGGTGTAGGAGCGACTGGGAATCCGTTCTGAACGGGAGGAGGAACGCCAAAGGGAGAAGGAGCAGCAACGGGGATTACTGCAGCAGGCGCGAGACCCATCAACGCTCGATGAGCAGCCAACTGAGCCTTCGCGTCTGCGGGAGTGAGGGCAACTTGAGCGAATCGAGGTTTCTTCGGTCTTTGTTCGTCTGGGTTTGGTACTCCTGATTCTTCCGCTTGTCGTTTCTTCCATGCTGCTAGATCTGCAGCAGGTACTCCCTCCATTCCGTAAATCTCGACATCGAATGATTCTCGTCCTGGTAAAGCGTTCTCAATTCTGATTCAAAGCGGCCAAAAGTCAGCTCATCGTGATCAACAGAATGAATTAGATAATATGGATCTTACTTGTCTGTTCCAACCTTGTGCACTTGGTCAAGATGAACTGCCAAACCTCCCGCCGTGTTCAATCGCCTCGGACACATTGAACATCTGAAATGTTTCGCTTTTTGATGACTGAGGAGTACCCGTTGATCCTCGAATGTACGATCACAGTACTGTGGACGAGTAAGAGAGTTAGTTGATGAGGTTCGAGAAGATGGAAAGTGGGAAACAGAACTGACCCAACACCACGCCAGAGACGCCAATCTATTCGGTCGGAGTTAATCAGCTATTAATCTATAGTCTTGTAGGAGCTAGAGAGGCTTACTTCTGTGATTTGCTCTTCTTTTTCCCCATGATGAATTGATGAGAGTCGAAACAAGGATTCCTGAACGAGGGTGACTACCTTGGAAGACTGTACTGCTACTGTAGTATACTGAAGCTGCTCTGAGCTCCTCCTGCTGTCTATTAGCGAGTTTGGTCGAGGTTGTTTGATGCCAACAAGAATTCACTGATCTCGTTTCTTACCTTTCGACTCTTCACTACGTTCTGCTTTCTGGCTCAAAGATCATTCTAACTGCTCTGTGATCCTCTGCCTGGGCTCTGCTTTGGCTCTCAATCATTTGCGAATCGCTGACCCTCTTTTGCTTTAGACTTTCGAACACTACCTCGCTTGGTCCAGCAAACTATACAGATAGACAGAGTACGTCGAGACTCTCGCAAGGCTCCAAGACTAGTCTCATCCGAATCGCTCGCGGAGGAGAGGCTCGCTTCGATGCACTCCCTTTATTCTCTTGCGTTTAGTTTCGTTGCGACGTTCTGACTACAGCACTGACGTCCTCCTACAGTCAATCACATTTCTCTCAGGTCTTTGCTTCCTCCTCCTCGTTCGCTACTTCCTCCCTCCCGCTTCCTCCCGACCGAAAACCCTCTCAACTTTCCCTACCTCTCTCCATCGTACTTTTCAACATCGAACACGTCCTCGAACCTTACATCACCACCTGGGGTTTCCGACCTCCTCTCGCCGATGGACGACAATGAGAACTTGTAGGGTGAGAAGGAAGTGTCGTTGTCAACGAGGAGATTCGAGATTGCCGGTTGGGCGAAGGAGGGTCGACTGGACGAGTTCGAGGTAGGTCCATCGTTCTCCACACCGAGGATCCGACGCTGTATTCGGAGAGAAAAGTTCAGTGTCATGGAGCGGGCGAGAGAGGAGAGGAGGAAACCCCGGTTAGGCTCACGATTCGTTCTTCACCACAAACGCTCGAAAAGGTCATTATCGCTTCATCAGGATCCATCTCTGTGAACTGATTGGCCGTACATCTCGAAAGAATCGCAGAAGCGCTGATCTCGTTGAGTTCGGAAGAGATTTCGAGCAGTTTCGATTCATCCTACGCAAAGGCGAATTCGTCAACAATGGCTAAGAACGTAAGGGACAAGAGGGGTAGCTCACCTCGAGAGGATTGTCGGGTAACCATGTTCGACTACCCCAAACTTTCATTCCCGGTCTCGCTTCTTTCTCATCTTCCCCCTCAAGATACTCTGCGAATTTCTTTGTCAATTCCGCTGAATGCTCAGGTCCCTTCGAGATTGCCACTTCGATCCCACACTTTCCCTCTACCGATTTTTGCGATCGAAGATCTTCGAGAGCTTGAGCGAGTTGTCGCAGACCTTGGAGAACTGGAGTCGTGTAAGAATAGGCTTTGACTGCTTTCGATTGTTTCGATTGTTGCTGTTCTTCGAGTATGACGAGAACGCGGTCGTAGCGAGAGGCGAAACGGCGAAGTGTAGTGAAGACGGATTCTTGACGGGAGAGAGTGGTCGAGTTGGGAGGATCTTCTCGAACGGCGTTACCGATGAGATCGATGAGCTTGAAGAAGCAGACACAAGAGGTGCCGCTGAGGATAATGTGGGGATCTTGTAAAGTATAGCGAGTCGAGGGGAATCGGGAAGGACGATGAACGAGTTCGAACTGGAATTTCTGAAGTGCTATGTAGAGACGTCGCATCTGGAGGACCGAGTCGAAGATGACTACTCGCAGTGTATTCCGATGAGAAGTGGATGGTTGATTAGAAAGGAAGGGTGGGATCGAGAATGGGATAGAACCGGGTGGAGGGGAAGAATGAGGATCGGGTGTAGACAGGGCTCGAGAAGTCTTTGGCTGCGACGGTGGCTTCGCCGTGGTAGCTGATGAACGTCGTTCAGGTTGGGTCTCAGCTTCTTTTGTTCGAGTGCTCATGAATCGATTTATCGCTTCCGAAAGTTGAAAAGTCGAGCTAGGTTTCCCTCCTCCTCCTCCTCCAATTCTTGTTCGCTTGTTCGAATCGCCTACTACAGGTGTGCGTTGCTGCGGTACGGTGATCGGCGCTAGTTGTAGTTTTGCGCTTGCGACGGGAGCTTCAGCAGTTTGAGGCGAGTCGATTTGCATCGTTGACCTGTCATCTCTTTGAGCGTCATCTTCTTGAGGCATCGGGTCGTCCACTTGATCTGACGTAGATCTCGTAGGCTGAGGGCAAGGCGAAGGGGAAGAGACGGGAGGGGTCGAACTAGGGAATGTCGCACTCGCTCCGATGAAACCGAACTCGTCGACGTCCAGAGCTTTCCCATTGATGACAGGAGGGATGATCGGAGTATCGAGAGATGATCGAGAAGGTGTAGGGAGTGAGCTAGCACGTCGTCGAGGGATCGTATACGGGGGAGGATGTGAAGGCCATGTCGAAGATGAAGTCGGAGGAGAGGGAGAGTGAGGATTTGTAAACGGTTCTGACGGAGCATCGACTATGACGAGAGTATCGTGAGGCTGTTCATGATCGGCGGCGTGTGTTGAAGCGGAGTAGACGGGGGAGAGAGGTGAGATAGCTGGCGATGGAGAGCGATAGAGGAGTTGAAACGGATCTTGACTGTCTCCTTGGTCGGTTCCAGCAGTCAGGTCATCGATCTCGACGATACGATCATCTCGAAGCTCCCCGTCTGCGACCTCGACGTCTCCAGTCATCCTCTCCCTCGAATCTCTTGCCTTTCTTTTTAAGTCTCGTTGGGTGATTCGTTCTCCCTTTGTCCTCTCGAGTGGACCTATTCGAGCGATGACCTCCAAGTAAGGTACCGGATTCCATTGGAGCGAGTAGGAGAGTGAGAGGAGTTCAGCAGGAGATTCGACGAGATCAAGTGAAGTGAAAGAGAAAGGTTCTTGAGTATTCAGGGTGGGGAGATTTGAGGAGACAGCTGCAGAGGACGACTCATGAGCTTGAATTCTTGATCCGAGAATGAAGGCTTGAACTCACGACCTAGTCGACAATCTCGCAAGAACTTTTCCCTCTTTTCGACTTTCTCCTGACGCGTCAGAGTCTTCACCTCGTTGTCTGAGGGAAGGGCTGGAGTCCATTCCATTGGTGTATTGGGATGAGGTGATTCAGGGGTGAGAGTTGGAGAGCGGATTCGTCGATTGTCGGCGAGTGTTTGAGCTTGTTCAGATGATTCGCTAAATACAAGCGAAGTGGTCAGTACTGCACTCTGTACTTTGAAGAAGGGCTGAGATTACTGTTTGTTATCTTGAGTGATACTGCCTTCTTCTCGTGAACCTTTCTCGATCTCCTCTTCCGACCTTTCGAAATCCATCTTTACGTTTTCCGAATCCTCGCCTTTCTCCTTCTCCAGGGTGTGAAGAGAACTCTCGTCGAAAACTCCAGCGTCCGCACTCGTAGCATCCATGACTTGCGCTTCTTTAGGGAACGAATCTTGACTCGGTTGAGGAGGAATCATGACATTGTCGGCTTGATGGAGAATCAAGGAAAGATCGAGTGAGACACTTGTATCGTTGTCCTTTGAGATCGCGTCGACCTGATTGACGCACAAGATCCTCGTGAGCGTTCGGAGGAATGAGAAATTTACCGGCGAGATCTTACGAGTGATTCCTGATCTCCTTGAATCTCCCTCGTTAACTCGGTCGATAAAGATGCAGCTTCTTTCACCTTGCCCTGAACATCTCTTCGATACTTCTGCACTCGGTCGACGTCGGCTCGTTTGAGGAATAGTGTTGTCCTGGGTAAACGGTATCATTCAACAACTTGTCAGCTGTCTCTTCTCTTCTGGCTGGAGATGAAGCGAAAGTCGAGCTTACAGAATCTCATGACTCTTGATCTTCTCGTACAGCTTGTCCTCGGCCTCGAAGCGGATCGGTGAGCTGGAAGTGTGCAGCGAAGGGAGGCGAGACATGAAAGTTGCGAAATCGGGGAGTGGTCGAGGTTCGAGGGCTGACTTGAACTCTTGCGTGTAGATAGTCGAGTCGAATAGGTGAGGAGGATATAGGAAGGGCTCTAACAGGAAGGAAGACGATCAGCGGGTCAGGGAGCGAGGCGAGCGAAAACATTTCGAGAGAAAAGGTGCTCACTCTGCGTCAATTCTGTTCGAAAAGCCTCCTCGCTAACATCTCTCCTCCTCTTGAGTGTAGTATGTAAGCTCCTGAGAGTTTCTGCTTGCTGCTTGTTCATCTGTATCTTTCCCGTGTCCAATCCTTTCAGAATCGTTTCCAACTTTCGCTTGTCCCTGAACTCGATGTACTGATAAGGGTAGTCCTTCTTGAGGTCCTCTTGATTGATTACGAGGGGAGCGAGGGTAGAAGCGATGAGACTGTCCCTCGTCGAGTCGAAGGGGAAAGAGAGGGGAAGTTCGTGAGGTAGGAGGAAGGTGTATTTTGTTGGTGATCGCTCCATGATCAGTCGAGTGAGAAGCGAAGCGTAGCCGAAGCGAGAGTGTAGAGGGAGAGAAGCGAGAAAAGTGCGAGTTTTGCATTTCGCAAAGAGAATCAGTTCAAACTTCACTCGCTAGTCATCGAGAGTCGACAGTACGATACTAGCTTTCAGCAATGTATCAGGTAGATACCGTGCTCTCCTAGCGAGCTCCCAAGCGCATCTTTGCGTTTCCGCTTCGCCCGAGCCATTTCTCCATCGAGCGCGCCTCCCAATCAATCAGGGATTACGCTGAGAGGTCTTCTACTGTGGACGACCCCGAAAGATCTCGTGCTCCTTTCCTCCATCCTGTTTCCGTGTCATCTCGAAAACAAACCTTTCCCTCGATCTCCCTCGTTCACGCAACATCTGCCTGGGTTCAGATATGCTCATTCTACCTAGCTAGCTCCACTCCCTGTACTGAGCTGTCCCCTACTGTGTCGGTCTGTGGTTGCAGTCGATTTCTGATGATGAAGGTTTACAGTCGAATTTGAGGAAGCGGAAGGCCTTTGGGTGCTGCTTGAGCAGCGTCTAGTCGATAGGAAGCGCTCTTGAGCAATTGGGAAGCGATTCGGAGGTGTTTGAGTCGAAAAAATGAACTGTCGAAGGGAAAGAATTAGAGGTCGAGTTTCGCACGGAGAATCGAGTTCGCAAGCTTGTTTTTCGCGTCCTCGTCTCTGCCCTTGCGACGGTCAATCAACGAGAGAAGCGGCGGAAGACGATCTCACTCAAAAAGCGGTTCCATTTCGTCGCCATATTTGGTCAACTTCTATGGAAACGAAATGAAACGGATCAGATGTTTTAGCACAAAAGGAACGTACGACACAGAAGAGAACTAAGGTAAGCAACAAACAGAAGCATATATGGAAGCTAAGGAAAGCTATAAACGAGAAAGCAGACAGACAACAAGAAACCCTTTTTCCAACATTCTATAATTCCCCTCCATTCCTTAGCTCAAGTATCGCATGAAGACGTTCTCCTTGTCGGTAAGATCTGAGAAAGCGGCTTTGGAAGCTTCCCGCTCGACGTCCTCGGGGGTCCATCCGTTGACTTCGATCAGTTTTGCTAGTTGAGCATCTTTCTCTATTTTCGACGAGGAAGGAACGGGAATCAGTCCTGAAGCGAGTATAAGAATTGGGGAGAGCCTATACTTACGCTTGTTGAGGTAACGGATGTAATAGTTGAAAGCGATCACCGTAGGGACCGCTGCGGAGAACAGAACGAGAATAACGACCTTTCCTTGGACGTAATCAGGCGCCGTCTCGGGCCGGAAGACCTGTGTACCGATTACATTCGATAAAGCGAAAGAAAAGAGGAAGATTGCATTGAATACACCTGTATAGAGCGTCTCAGCAGGGTTTTCCAACAAATTACGCCGAATTCGCGACGTTTCCGAGCGATCTAGAGAAGAGAACACTCACTCTTCTTGGTAGAACCGGCGATGTTGGAAGCTGAGAACGCATACCTGTTTCCGAGAGGTGTACGGGAGACGAGAAGAGAGGAGGAGCAGCGAGAAGGGGTTAATTTGATTCCGATGAGAGTGGAACAGCGAGATATGTGACTTACATCAGACAGAGTACGGCTCCGTAGGCTTGACAGAGGACGATCCCAACCACTAGTCCAGCTTTGTTGTGCGAAGAGGCCAAACCGACAACGAGGGCTAGACCGAGGATCGTGGGAATAAGAGCTCCTAGCATCGGCAGGGTGCGCCTGTTCGTTCTATCGGCCCAGTAGCAACAGGCTGCGATCGTGATTGCGAGGCAGACTCCTTGTGGAAGGTTGAGGAGCAGCGCATCTCTAGACGAATAACCAAAGCCTTTGATGATGATCGAGTTGAATCTATACCAACGGTAAGCTGTCAGTGACTTCCTCCGCTAGCCGAGGGAACGACAGCTTGACTCACGATGCTAACCCACCGTTCGGTATGCAAGAAAGTAAGACGAGGAACACTAGAGCCCAAGTCTTGATATCGAGGAAAGCTTCACGGGCTTGGTACCACTTGAAGGTACGGTTCCTGGTGCCGGTCTGATTGTCACGAACTCGTTCGAGAGCGATCAACTTCTCGCGAGGAGTCAAGAAGTGAGCGGTTGCTGGACTGTCGGGTAACCAGATCAAGACCGAGATGCCGACGACGAACGCGAGTCCTCCCAGTAGGAAGTACATCTGAGTGAGAGCGCATTAATATGGTGCTCGAAGATGAGAGGCGAGAAGAAAGGGTTAAAGCTCACGATTCGCCAATGCGCAACAGCCGTTCCGTTATACTCGAGTACTCCGACAGCCATGAGACTGCCTATAATTTGTGTCGCGCCGTTCATAATGTAGAACGGTTAACGACACAGCCCGCGTTAGTTTAAGAGAATGAGAAGAGATTCTCTAAGAAAGACTCACGCAACCGATCCTCTTCGCCTGTTCGTCTTTCCTGTACCATCCAGAGATCATGGCAATAAGGATAGGGGACACGCAACTTTCGAACACTCCCAAGAGGAAGCGCATAGCGAAGAAGAATCCAAAGTTGGCGGACGCAGCGTGAAGAATGAGGAACCTGTTGACGAAACTCAGCTATGTCAGTCACCGCACTTCGATGGAGGAGATCAACAGGGACAGCTCACGTTGCCCAAAGAACGATATTGACTCCGAGATATTTCGCTATGTCAATGCTAACCTATCAGCGATAGGTTTCCTCAAACGGGGAACGAGGATCGATACTTACCGAGTGGGAAATGTTGCGAGATCCAACCCGTCGGTAACTCGAACGCGAGAAACCCGAGATAGAACGCCATCGAGACTAACTGTAATGTCAAGAATGTTCGCTTCACTCGTCAGCTGATACAGGATTCTAACGACAGGGGAAGAGAGTTCGACTTACGTTATAGTGTTCACCTTTGATAGGTAGAGCCATGACTGAAGAGTAGTTGAGACTGTTATTGTCGACTGCAAGAGAACGAGAAACGAAAGTTCAGTCTCAGACTTTCAGGATTCGAGGCAGAGGAAAAGCTTGAACTGACGGAATTGTGACTGTCAACGAAGACAACGCTGTCAGCCCGTTGACCCATGAAGCGAGAGTACAGAGGGAACGCTTACGAAGTATACAGCAGCGAGTAACGGGATAACTCTTCGATCAATCTTCTTTTTAACTGCATCCATCTCTTCTTGCGTAAACACCTGTCGCTCGGCACCAGCCAATTTCAGGGCTTCGTCTTGATCCTTCTCGTCGATCGTATAGAGAGGATTGTCATCGACGACGGGGAGGACAGAAGTGGCGCCTCCGAGTGATTCGGATTTCTTTTCGTCGACTGTCGAAGAGCGGAGTGAGGGAGTAGTGGAGGAGGAATGATCCATGATGATAGAGAGAGCTGAGATGGGAGAGATGGGAGAGAGGAGAAGGAAGGGTGGGAACAAGCGCTTTCGAAAGCGAAGAGAGCTAAATCCGGAGGATTCGAAAGTGGAGGATTGTGAGCCAAGGCAGATACTGTATTCGATAATAGATAAGAGAAAGGGAAACGATGATAGGCACGAACGGTCCTGAGCTAGCGAGCCGTCGGAGCGCTGGAAACTATCGCATTTCGAAACGAAGCTTGCGGGGGAATCGTTCCGCCGACGGGGCGAGGAGCGAGATGTGAAAATAGCGATGGAAGAGCCCTCCCTTCGTTGCAGGATGAAAGGCGGAATTGAAATAGGTCGCGAAGGGTTAACCTAGATAAGGAACGAGCGGGTAGAGACGGATCAGCCGCCTTCGTTTTTCCTCCCTCCCTTCGCCCCAAACTGATCGCAAATGGACTCACAACACTATACGAAGACATCGGTAGAGTCGTCGCCGTCGCTCTCAAGCCATCCTCCTCTTCTTAGTCTCCCTCTCCGAACCCTCCGATTGAATCTCTTCGAATTCCCCTCTTTCCATTTCCAAGCTCAACCAGACAGGCCAATGATCGCTCGCCGCACCTATCCCCTCCGTTCCTTTCTTTGCCCAGAACTCGTTCTTCCACTGTCAAACGAACCCATTTCCAAACTTCATCAATTCCTCTAGTCGAGAGAGATGAGAGACGAGAGGGGAACTGACGGCATAACGAATCTCACAAGCTCTTATACGATGTAAGAATCGTTCAGAGACTATGAACCCATCGACTGCACACAACCAAACAGAGTATTAGCGAAAACTCCCGGTAAAGAGAGAGAGAGAGACGCACTTCTCCAACCACCGTACTGCTTACTCGTGTGCCTATCTCCCACTCCCATGAGTCCTATCCCCATACTCGCGAAGAGGAAGTAGCTCACGTATATTTCCTAACTCCCTCCCCATTGATCAATCTCCAAACATCCCTAAACCTCCTCCGACTCGATCCTTTCCCGTCCAACAACTCCTCGTGAGCCTTGATCTCGTCCGCGTGAGTACCAGCAAGTTTCCTCCAATTCACGTGCCATTGTAGGTCGGGGGAAGTGTGGTCGGAGGAAGTTCGATCATAGGGTTTTGGGGTGGTGTACGGGCGAACTACGTTGAAGTCACCTAGAGAGGAGAGAGGTTCAGATAGAGAAGGTGATGAGGAGAGTGGAGACGGAGGAGAGTGGAGACGGACCTGACCAGATGACGGGTTTCTTGAGGTCGAGGGAAAGGAGGAACGAGGAGAAATCACTATTCCATCTTCTCCGACGCTCAATGTGCTACAGAGCTGAGAAATCGTCAGTGCAAGTTCGATACCCGAGCTATCGATATGAAGAGCGTGCGAACCTGAAAGTTGTGACCTGAATTTGGGACGTAGGCTCCAATCAAATAGCATTCTTTGAACTCGAGAGTAATGATACCTGTACGACCTGAACGATACCTTAGCTGGAACTCGAGAGCGATGTACAGCTAAGAGAGAGAGATCTGAAGACGTACGTTCCTTCCCTTCTTGTTCATCAAAGTCTTTCCCCTCTGGAAACCCAAAAATCGCTTCACTGACCGGTTTAAACTTTGATATGATCGCAGCTTGATTCGCCCAATACCTATACTAGAACCTTACAAAGCAAGAGACTGTCAGGATCTCACCCCTCGTCTTGATAGCTTTCGAGGAGACGTACGGGATATCTCTTCCTCAAGAATGCCCATTCTTTCCCTTGTTCAAACACATTCGAATCGCGTTCCTTCACTTCAGTAATCGTCAAGATGTGTGGATCTTCCGCTTCGAGATACATCCTGAATGCGCACTATCGACACCTCATTCAGTTAGTTAGCTTTGAGAGTGAAGGGAGAGAAGAGAGGGACTTGCATTCCATTTAATATCGTTCGAGGTAGATAAACCTGCGACGTTCCAAGTAGCTATTTGACTGGAGTATAGAATATGGCTCGTTAGCTTCCGTCGGGAAAGGTGTGAGGAGAGGAGAATGAGGAAAGTTTACACTGTATCGAAAGGTTCTCGTTTGAATTTACCTTTGAGGGGATTCTCGGGTAAAGGTTCAGTACGAGTTTGGAAGCGTTTGAGGAGTTCGACATCGATTTCATTGTTCATAGGATGGTCAATCTTGAGGGAAGGCGAGGTTGAAAGAAAGAGGGTAAGAGGGTGGGAGAGTCGAAGGAAGCTGGGGAGAGCTGTGAGGTGTAAAAGATCTTACTGAGTGGCTGTATGAGCTGTTCTGCTGCTGTTTGAGTTGTTTGAGTTGTTGGAGATGGAGAGAGATCAGAAGTTGAGGGAAAGAAAGGTGGGGAGAAAATGGAAACGATGGAGAGCTTCTCTGAGATGTAGTGACTTGCGGTGGATCTTCTAATCTGTACTATGAGCGAGTTCCGAGCAAAGCGAGTCAAGTGTTGGAGTTTAAGGTTGAGTTGGTCGGTGTTCGTTTTCATCTCTTTGCATCTCCCATTCACTCTCAATCATGTCTACCCCTTCAAGATACACTCTAGATTATACAACCATCTCGTAAGTACCTCCTACATGATCGTCTACTCTCTCGCTGACTCCCCTCGCTCTTCTCCAGTCCTTCATCTCTCAAAGTTCAAGATCCACCAGGATTCACTCCTACCCTCTCTGCAACCGTAAGATTACTCTCTACACACTCTTTGCTAATCAACAGTCATACTGATTTGTCCCGTTGATGCCCATCCAGAATTCCAAAACCACTTCAACTCCAACTTCGAAACCTTCCCCCGTCAATCTCGATGCCTTACGAGCCCAAAAGGCGTGGGAAGTAGCCTTAGCACCCGCCAAATCAGTCCCTATGCAAGGTACGCTCCCAACTCCTCTCTCTCCCTTCATCTCTTTGGATTCGCTGACTTTGTTTCTTCTCTCTCTCTCTCCCTTGATCGCATATTTAGCATTCATGATGTATATGACAGGAGGTGGGATTCAAGTATTCTCTGTAATGTCAGTTTGGTTCCTCCTCAAACAAGCTTTCGCTGGAATCCTCTCCGTTCAAAAAGGTTAGTCTCTCTCCCTTTTCTCTACCTCTCTTTTACAAACGGGAGCTGAACTTGATCGAGTTTGTGATAGTCTTCTTACCGTATACTACTGCGAAACCTGCGACTCCGGTACCAGGAGTCAATATGACGGAGAAAGAGCCTCAATCGTTTATGCAACAGAAAGCGGTTTACCTTTTGTGTCAACTCGGTTTGCTCGTACGTCTCCTCTTCTCCTCTTGCTTACTATTGAGAAGCTAATGAGTATGATTGTAGGGTGTGGGATTATGGAAATTGAATTCAATGGGATTGTTACCAACTCACGAATCGGATTGGATCCATTTCGGAACGTATAGTGAGTGGAAGCGGGAGGCGATTGATACGAGTCAGGTGAGGCATCTGATGGGTAGGGTCAGGTATCAGTAGATTCAAATCGAGATGTTGTAAAAGTTATCGATTTTCTTGCGAGAATTCGTAAATTCGAGAGTAAACATTTAAAAAGCGAGTAACCGAGATTCTGAGTAGGCGGTGTAGTCGTGTCTCAAGAGTGTCTGTGTGTAATGAGGAGGAGCATCGCACGACTCGAGGTAACCGACAACGAAGAATGAGCGAGGTATGATGAAAAACGAAAGGATGACTTTAGATTACGACCCATGAAGACGAGACCAGGTAAACGGAGAGAGACGACAAAGAGAGAGAGAGAGAGAGATGAGAGAGCACTTCTAGATGAGGAGGATTGAGGAGAGAGCATGAACAGTTTCGAAGGTGGATTAGAGAGAGAGGGCAGTGAGGGTACTAAGTAAAGGACAAGAGAGAGAGAAGAAAGATCTAAACAGCCTGAACGTTTGAACCGGGACCTTCCCTCGTAACATCGCTCGAATTTTCGGGAACTTGATGGTGACCCGATTTCTCGTTCGAGCTTCTCGATACGGTGTTGGATAGCCCAGCACCAGTCTCACCGTGGTTGTCGTCCATTTCTCGTCGGATCGAGACGTAATCGTATCCTAATTCACCACACTCTGCTTCGTCGATACCGACGATTTCGGATTCTTCTGAAGCGCGGAGCTTGAGTCCTGGGATGTGATCGACGATGAAGAGGAGGATGTAGGTGACTACTGCGACGTAAGCCATGATTGAGACGGCCATTGAGAGTTCCCATCCGAGTTGAACCCAGTTGCTAGAGACGACGAAAGAACAGTCAGCGATCTAGTCAAAGTGAACAAGGTGAAGGGAGTAAGTAAACGTACTGGTTGATCCATCCTCCATCGATCTCGGTAGCTCCATCGAATGAGGCGACTCGAGAATCAGCGAAGAGGGCAGTCAAGATCGCTCCGATGAATCCTCCCATTCCGTGAAGTGCGAATCCATCGACTGCGTCGTCGATACCGAGGAGGACCTTGATTCCAGTAGCGTAGTTGCAGCCCTGAATGATAGAGAGTGTGTCAGGAGTTGTCAAGAGAGAGGAGGGGGAAAAGAGTTGTCAAAAGAGAGAAGGCAAAAAGAGGAGACTCACGATGGCCGTGATGAAACCGATAGCCAAGGAGGAGGGAGCTCCAACGAAACCAGCCGCAGGAGTGATTCCGACAAGACCAGCCAGGATACCCGAACAGAGAGATACTGCCGAGTAACGACGGGTGTAAATCCAATCCATAAACATCCAAGTGAGTCCTCCCATGGCGGCAGCCAAGTTGGTAACGACCGAAGCTTGGACTGAACGAAGGTTCATAGCACCAGCTGAACCACCGTTGAATCCGAACCATCCGAACCAGAGGAGGGTCGTTCCGATTACGACGTGAGAAACTGAGTGTGGTCGGTAGGCCAATTTCGCAGTGCCGTAGCCTCGACGCCTTCCGAGATAATAGCTCCACACTAACGAGGCAGTGCCTGAAGCGATGTGAACTGGTCCTCCTCCTGCGAAATCGAGAACACCGTGATCGGCTCCCCATCCAGTGACGGACCAAGTCCAACATGCGACGACGTTGTAAACGATGGTTGACCAGAGGAACGAGACGACGAGGATAGGAGCGAGACGAGCTCGTTCAGCGCAACCTCCGACTGCGATGACTGGAGTAAGGGCGGCGAACATGGATTGGTAGAAGGCGTAAAGGAGGACGGGCATTTTTCCTCCGGGTTGAATGTCGACGTTCATGAACCCAAAGAACTCGAGGTTCCCGATAAGCTTGGACCCAGTTCCATAAGCGAGACTGTAGCCCCATACGAACCATTCGATCGAGCAGACTGAGTAGACTGCTAATGAAAGCATCATCATCGAAAGAGCGTTTTTCCTTCGTAACAGTCCAGAATCTGTTTCGCAAAGAGGGAGGGAGGGTGGAAACGGGGTAGAGATAGTGTGTGTGTGTGAGAGAGAGAGTGTGTTTGTGTGTGTGGGAGAGAGAGTGGGAGAGAGAGTGGGAGGAAGGAGACGGAATAGGAAGGTTAGTCGAAAGCTCCTCGAAGGAGAGCGAAGGAGAACTTTGAACGTACAGAGGAGACCGACACCAGGCGCCATGATGAAGACTAACGCTGAAGACGTCAAGATCCATGACTATTTACGTTGTGAAGGGCGACGATAAGAGATTGAAAAGGGGGAATCGCGAAGAGGGCAAGACAGTCAGTAAAAGAGCGAGGGGACGGGGAATAGACGCCGGTGATGTACTCACCATATCTCCATTGTTGACTAGAGAGTATCGAAGTCACGGTCAGCGTTCGGAACGAGAGAGAGGGGAAGGAGATGAGAAACTCACAAACTGTTGATTCTCCATCACTCGTTCCAATCAAATTGCCATCGGGTGTGTACGTCGCGTTGACCATAGCGTCGGAATTTGAGGTTGAGAAGTGGGAGGAAGGAGAAGAAGAGGTAGTTGCGGTCGAGAGAAGAGAAGAAGCTGCAACTCAGGCGTGTTTATCAGTCGCAAGGTACGCTTAGAATCGACAATCAGGAGTGTGGAGACTCACGATCGAGAGGGAAGGATGAGTAGTGTCGAGGATGAAGGCAGATGCGCGTGAACAAGTGTAGAGAGAGAGAGAGAGAGAAAGGAAAGAGAGGGTGGATTCGGAGGTGAAACGAGGGAGGGAGCAATCTGAGATAACTGGATTCAGGCACCGAAACGGATAAGAGGTGAAAAAGATTTCGTTTGCGACGAGCCCTTGGGTTCAAAATCGTGAAAGGTGCGGATGCTCTTCCTCGAACTCTCTTCTCGCTTCTTTCAAGCTTACTTGAACTGTATATCGTCTATACCATTGGCCGGAGTGGAGCGACGTCGACAAGAAGCAGGAGAGACTCGCTTTTTGAGGGCGCTGAATCAGGAAATCGAGCTTGACTCTTAAAAATCGAATGCACCGGCTTCAACCTTTCTGCCGGTCTCTGTCCTTTGTCTCGAAGACAATCGTCGACCCCTTGAACCCCATATCTCTCTATCTCTAATTCCAATTTTGTCGGAGATCCAAGCGAAAAAAAACTTTTTCATCTCTTCGTCGCTTCACTATCGCTAATGAGCCCTTGAACGAGGCTAGTGAAGCTTTCTCTAGTGTCGTGTGCAAGAGGATCGCTGTCTGATTACTAAGCTCTTGTAAGGACTTTGATTCGCTTGAGCTTGCGCTTGACGAGACTCTGCAGCGGAAGACTTTCCAATATCGTCGCAGGACTGCACTTCAGCAGATAGACGATCTCGCCAAGTTGACATAGATCTAGGCAGTGCGATTGCTGATGAGCGTCATTTGCGAGATGAGTGAGATATACAAAATTAAGTTCGTCCAAACAGTGTTGATCTATCGTGAGCGGTACTCGAGCTCCCTTCAAACCGTCTTCCTCCTAAGCTACCTCCTTCTATCGATACCGTCCCGATCCACCAATATCTCCGACTGAAGGAGTGTCAAACGAGTCCCTCGCTTTACCGTTCGTCAACCTCGCCTGTTCACTCGCCTCCAATTCACCTTCATCATACTCATCATCGTCTTCCCATCCACCATAACTATCTGGGTGTCCTCCTCCATTTGAACTGGCGGAATGAGCGAAAGTTTTTGGTAATCCAGATTCTTCGTCTAGAGGAATAGAATTGCCAGAGTGATATGGAGTAGCAGGCATTCCTCGAGTTGTCGGGTGTCGGAGTTGATCGGGCATCTTGCTCAGGAAGTAATAGAAGAATGCGCAAGTGAGAGATCCTCCAGCGACGAGATCGATCAGGTAATGATGAGTGAGATACTGTTCGAATCAAATATATCCGTCAGTCTCTGAGAATCGAAGGAATCAAAAGATAAACACGAACCATAGTACTCCAGTAGAGCCAGAAGACGTAAATCCAGTAAAACACTCGACCTTTCGGGAAGAAGTGACTCAAGAAGAGCGCCTCCATCGTTGAGCACCCTGCATGAAGTGAAGGGAACGCTCCAAAAGGTACGGGAGCTCCAGAGAATGTCTTGTCGTAACCATGTCCTCCAAAGATCGCATCGATTCGAGCGAGTCCTCCTGCAGAACCTCGCATGTTGTAATTCGCAGGTACTAAACCTTCTCGTAACTCGTACCCTGAACATGAACGGGAGATATCAGTACGTGCGATGAGGAAGGAAGAGTTGGATGAAGTGAGCTTACAAGGAGGAGCGCAAGGGAACGCGATTTGAATCATCACTCCGACCAGATTCATGTAACCGAAAGCTGCACCGAAGAACTTGACAGCACCAGGAGGGGAGAAGATGAACAGTAGCGCGGCGACGACGAAGGGAGCGACGAAGTGAACAACTCCGTACGGCACCCACGCCATGATATCGAGGAAAGGGTTGGTCCATCTCGTCAACAAATCCGAGATATTTGCGCCGTAGAGGACTGATTCGAGTGTGGGTAAGACAGACACCCAGATGTGTGGTCGATAGGATTTAGGGATGAATTGGGAAGAGTAAAAGAAAAGAAGCCAGGAGAAAATCGGAGTTGCGGGAAGGAAGAATTGGGAAGTGAAGGGAATGAGGAGAGCTGCCGTGTAGACAACGACGAGGAAGATCTTGAAGAATAACGGTTGAGCCATTACTGATAGTGAGAAGAGGGCGAGCTGCAAAGGAGGAAAGCAAGTCAATTTTCAATTCTCGCAGGATTTGATGGTACTGCTTGTTTCCCTCGAAGAACCGCCCATCACGCGTATAAGATCATCTTCTACCGCTTGACGACAACTAGTCTCTGCCTCTGCCCTCGCGCTTTTTTGAAACCCTTCCTCTTCTTAACCTCGTTCTTCGAATCGATTCTCGACTATCATTTCCAAGCGGTCTCTTCACGCGCACCCTCGATGTCATATCCCTTATACTGCCCCTATCCCGTGTACTGATCCAGTGCTCCTTCGCCTCCTTCCTGAATTCCTGAGTTCTATTCTAACTAGGTCGCTGTACTCCTTCACCTCGAAAGTAAGACTTACGAGTACCAATACAGCGTATTCCCAATCCCTCTTCCATTCCCACCCATATCGTTTAAGCCGTCTAATACTTAGTTGTACATCGAAACTGATTTCCAACCTCGAAATCGCTCCCAAAAGGTGATCTCGTATCGGCGCTGGTAAGTACAGCCTCATATATTATTCGTCGCGAATTTGCTTGATCTGGGCTGGCGATGAGTGAGGGTCCAAGAGGAGGGGAATGAGGTCGAGAGGGGGTTGTTGAGGAAGGAGAGGGGAGGAGCGGGAAACAACAAAGGATCGTGGAGGATCGTCCACTCGTCCTGATGTGAGTTGAATGGGCGTAGTGTCGAGATCGGAGTGAGTAGCTGAGATGAAGGAGGAGGCGAGTGCAACTTCACCTCGGCTTCACAATTTCGCAAGTTTTGAACAACTTCGCAACGATCAGACATCTCGCATGCAGCAACCAGAGAGAACAGGGGAGAGTATATTGTATTTGTACATGATTTGCGAGAGAAGACTGCTATTACTATACTATTTGGAACTGAAGAAAACCAAATTTTACTTTTTCCTTCCCTTCTTTCCATCCTCGATACCTTCGTTATCGACATACATGCTTCAGCTTGGCGAGACCTGCATGACAATGACGAGAGAACGTCAATATTCTGTCGCTGAGAAACAAGCGTAGAATATAGACTGACTAGTTCTTCGATTGTTGAACTGGCGAATCTGCGATTCCAGCCTTGTCACCCTTCCTCTCACTCGCCTTCTGTCCAGTACCGGCTAGAGGGTCCTTGTCAGACTTGTCGGCGTGGACCTCCTCTTCTGGCTGACTGGGCTTCTCCAAGTGCTCGTGTCCACTTTTTTCTGGGTGAGTCTTGTCCTCATGCTTACTTTCTGCCATCCTCCTCGTATATGTCGAGAATGACCTCTTTCCTCCAAGTCCAACTGCCTCCTTGACTGACTCGACGACTTTACCAGCTGCGTTGGCGAGGTTCGAGGCGGCTCCTGAAGCTTGTTCGATCGGGTGAGATTTCGCGTTGACCGTCTTTCCAGCGAGGGGATCGGCTCCATCTCGGTCCGCGTGGACAAAGGCTTCACTCAACGAGGGATTCTCGAGGTGGTCTGGTCCAATTCCAGGTCCAGGGTGTTGGGCATCGATGTTTTGAGCTGAGGAGGAGGAAGTGGAAGTGGTCGAGGAGGAAGAGGCTTTCTGGTGAGGTGCGAGAGGGTCAGAGGCGTGTTTGTCGGCGTGGATCTCTTCCTCTGCGATTGAAGGAGACTCGAGGTGGTCGATGTCGGATTTGCCAGGGTGAAGTTGGTTGTGGGTTTCTCCATCTTTTTGAACAGTCTTGTGAACAGTTTGCTTGACGGTCGTCTTGACTTCCTCCTCGATCGTAGTCTCGTGTTCTCCACGGTCGGCAGCGACGGCATCTTCGGAAGCAGTCGGAATTGGGCGACTGGCGTAAGCGAGGCGGGGAGAAGTCGAGATGAAACGGGTAGAGGGACTGCATTGTATAAGTCGGGTTAGCTCTCGATCAATCGAGATGAGGAAAGGGGAAGGACAGCTAAAAGACTAACGAGGAACGGGAAATGATGACATGACTGCGAGCTACAGGAGCAGCTGAACGCTTGACTTGAGTAGTGAGAGAGTTGATGATAGTTCGTTGCATGATTGAATGAGTAGTTTGTAACGTTTGAAGGTGAAGGAGAGGAGGAGGAAGGAAGAGCGAAATCTTGCGATGACATCGTCTCAAATTTCACAACGACCTTTTTCCAATCGAACAACGTTCTTTTCAAGCGATCTCTCATCGACTTTCTAAACTCGAAATGAAGAGGAACAACTGTAATACGAACGCAAAAAGAGCGATACTAGAATCGAAGTGAAAATAGCGACGACCAATAAAAACGTTTGCGAAAGAATGCGTGAAAGCTGCTGCTGCTAGAAAGGAGAGAAACGATAGAGAAACGAGATGCGAAGGAAGGTATAGACAGATTAGATGCGAGAGTAAACAAGGAGGTAAGCTTTCGAGTTGAGTACTTCGCTCAATCCCGCTCGACGGACTTTTTCATCGTCAATGTGGAAGAACTACATCACGTATGCTTGTCAGCTCGTCGCAGATAGTCATGAGTAGCGACGCAAGTCACTCACGTCGTCGGTACCTCGTACGTAGGTCGTGTAGTGACCTTGACTGAGGGAACCTTCGTGAGCGACGACCGACATGAGATTGAACTGTTGAGGATGAGGCGGTCTACGGGCATCGAGCAAACTCAGTCAGACTCGCTCTCGAGATCGAGAAGAGCTGGAAGGGTACGTACTTCGAAGCGGCAGGGTAGTCGAGAGTTGAACTCAAATGAGGAGCCATGTCGAGGTTGAGAGGAAACTTGACAAACGTATCAATCTTGCTTCCCGCTGCACTCGTATGCTCGAAGCGCTACAAGCACGAAGGAGAGTGATGAAGAGAATCAGCTCGCTCCGCTCGAGCAGAGACAACGGGAAGCAAGCAATCGCACCTTGAGCTGCACGCAGAGTACCTGAGGTAAAGCCTTGATACTCAGTCTCTTACTTGCCTGCTCCGGAGGTTTGCCACAAGCAGCACAGTCGTATTGCGCTGGCAGCTTCTCCGCCGTTGTGAAGCTATATTTGAACAAGTCGAGAGCAGTCAGTTTCTCTCCCCGTTCTCTCGCTGGCAAATAGCGAAGTCTCAGCGTACCTGTTCAAGCACTCCTCGATCCGCTTATGATCCTTGCCCAGCACTCGATCCCTCACATCCAAACTCAAATCCAAGAAAGGTTCGAAAGTCTCGCTTTGGTGTCCGCAGCGACCGCATCGAACTTGAGATCTGAGCTGACCGGAGAACGTCGTGTGCACTATACAGGGACAGCGCTTCGAAGGGTTGTCGGTAGGGCAAGGTGAGTGCGAATGAAGTAGATTGAGCGCTGCGAGGAATAATGCGAAAGAGACGAGACGAAGAGATCAGCGCGATGATCAAAAGGGAGGATTCTTCTAATGGTCGATGGCTGGACAGCGTCCAGACAGGATGCTTTTGCGCATCGATAGGAGACTTACTGGAGATGAGAAACTCGTGAGCATCTTGTTGAGCGTATCCAAGAGCTTCGTAGCTGCTCTGCCAGAACGCGTGCAAGAACTTTGTAGGCGCCAGACTCGGACTCTCTGACGTATAGTACTGTGTTGCAGGACGGATCGAATTCAGCTTTCTGGTCTGAAGCGAACGAAGACCTTCAAACTCACCTCCGAGAACAGTCCATCAACTTCACAAGAGATACAAGGATCGCCTTGTGTCGCTCTTGAACAGGTAGATCGGTTGTGTCGATCGGAGAGGAAATAGGTTTTCAAGAATGGGTTGAGGAAGAAAGATTGCAAGATTACGCTCATGTAACAGCTGTCGATATCATCGAATACACTATCGTCAGTGATGTTCGAGACGATGAGATGGAGCAGCCGAGGCGGAAGGAAGTGCAATGTCGAAACGAACCTGTTTCCCAAATTTCGGATTCCTCGAGCTAGAACGATGCGCGGTCGGCAGTCAATAAAGATCATCTCCGGTAGCAGTATTCTCGAGAAATCATACCAGGAACAGCGAGGAGCGAAGCGGAAGAATCCGATGAGTCAGACGGCGTAAACCTTGTCAAATCCATTCTCGTCCTTTTCCTCTTTTTGGCTGTGAGATGAGGAGGCGTGCTATATCAGCGATCTCTCCACAGTCGGGGAAACGCACAGTATGCAGCGAGCACGCGACAGGATGGGCGTAACCCACAAGGTGGACCCTCGACAGGTTTCGTAAAGTCCCTCCTACCCAGCTTTTCAGCTTTCGCGATTCTCGCCAGGACAGGGTTCGAAACGTAATCCTCGCATCCGAAACAATACACTGCTTCAGACCTTAGATCCCACGCTATCCAAACAAAGGAGGGATCAGCTCTCGGATGAGAAGCGGGGGAGAAAAAAGGAAAGAGAGAGAGAAGAGAAAAAAAGGGAGAGGGAGGGATTTCTCACCTAGTGTATGATTCTCCTTTTGAGCGTGCTGATGAGAGTGGGAGTGGTTGGAGAGTTTCCCGCATGTGGAGGTACCGCAAGTGAGGCAGAGAAAGGGACGAAGTGGAATGTTGCGACAAATTGAGCAAAGAGGGGTAGCAACCTGAACGCGCGTCACTCGATTAGCTCAATCTTAGCTTACGTGGAGGTAGAGGAGGAGCTCACAGATCCTTGACCACCACGATCGAGACCTAAATTCCAGCTAGCAGCGAGATTGAACCGCTCCAAGTTGAGAGTCGAATTCGAGCCGAGCCAATTGACTACATGACTGCAAGAGCTCGTTGAAGGGGCAGGAGCTTGAGTTGTAGGTATTAGTGTAGGATAGGAGGGTAAGGGTGGTTGTACTAGCGTTGTAGTTGCCGTTTGAGCCATCTTGAACAGAGAGTTGAAGGAGTCGAATTAGGCGGGCTTCGAGGGAGGCTTGACGAGGTAGACCGCCCTGAGTAGGTTGATTATAGGCTATGGGTGTAATGCTGAGGCGTCTAATCGATTTCGAGGAGTGGAGTTGGTTGAAGCGAAAAAGAGCAGAGAGTGACCAAATCGTCATTTTCGCAACACTTCAGCATATTTCAAGCTGTCCGACGACTACAATCAGAAAGAAGCTAGTAAGACTCGGGGGAAGATGAGGTTCGCGAAAAGTCGACGAAAGAGGCGGCATTTTCGCAAGCTTTTCCTGCTCTCATTCGTCGAGTTTCGCTTGCACTCTCCTCGTCGTCGCGCAGTGCGCCACGGTAGTGGGAACGCATGCAACGTCGAGAATCGACGAATTAGGTATAATTCAGAACAAGGAGAGAGGGTATCGATAAAATGAAGGGAATTGTAATCAATGACTTCTTCGCAACGTCGCCTCGACGCTCGATTCAAGCTGAACAGCTTTTCCTCACTCATTCTTGCTTCCTCCTGTTGTCCCAGAACCCTTTCCCATACGATACGCATACCTCACTTCCTTTCTCTATCCCGTGAGGACCTGCGAAAATCGCCATTCTGATTCCTTTCCCTTTCCCTCCTGGTAGATCCCAACTCCTCAGCTCAAAGACTGCGTTCGCTCGAGGCAATCCAGTCCCTCTGTAATCGTTGACGAATCTCGCTTCTCCTCCTTGTTTGGTGGCATCGATTCCGATCGTTTCGAATCGATTCGTCGTCCCTTCGATCGGTATCCTCTCCAACGACAAGTCGTAGTCACTCGATTGATCCGCTTCTCGTTCTAGGTGAACGACTCCCGTATAATCCCTCAACCAAGTCCCTCGTTCAATTTTTTTCGGCCCCATGTTGAACAAGCCTTTTTGACCAAACGCAGGGTGGTCCTGATTTCGGATCTCGCGAATTGTCAACTTTGGTGGAGGGTTTGGAAGGGAAGATAGAGGAGCTGGCGAACAATAAATTTGACGAAGGTGAAGAGGCAGAAGTCGAGAAGGTGAAGGAGTTTCGAGGTAGATGACGGTCGTAGGGAAGTTCGGGGGTGGTTTGCTACTCGATGGCATGCAGTCCAGCGACGAAGTAGACTCTCAGAGAGTGTGATTGACAGGGAACAGATCAGCCAGAGCGAGTCGCTCCAGTTCGTCGATCCCTCTTCTTCACTTCATTTGCACAGCTCTTTCCAAACGTGAGTGCTATTGTCCAGTAGCTTGTAAACTAGCCAAGCTAAGAAAAGGAGTTCCAGAGGAGGTCTCACAATATATTCGACTCACGCTAAAGGAGCGCTCTCCCTTTTCGAAACCCCGTCTCCCTCTCTCATCACTCTTCTGGCACTCTCTCGTTCGGCTTTGATCAATAGTTCAACTGGGATCATAACAAGGTACTCGGCGGAGACAGGTGAGTGACCCTTTCCCCCTTTCCCCTCTTCCCCTTTCAAACTCTAGCTTCGACATAAACGCGTTTCCATTTCGACCTTGAACTCGTAGCTGACTCCGAGTTTGGGTTGGTCAATAGCTCTCGCTCGAGAATGAGTACCTCTTCAAGACAAGCAGAGGGAACAGCTTCGAATCCATCATCACGTTCCTTCCCCTTTCCACTCGCTTCAACTTCTTCAACCCCTCCTCCTCCAATTCCACAAACACAAGCAGATTACTCTTCGGAGAGGTATCTACCACCCGGAGCTGGTTATGCGAATCGTTCCTCCCCTCAACCTCAGCACCGCATTGCAGCACCTTCGACCACATCACTCCTACGAGATCAACCTCAATACTCACAGTACGATCAACGGCAGCAAGACTTTGAGCCTTCGCCTCGACCCGCGAATCAACAGCACCAACAGAAGAGTAGTAAGATGTTGCAACTTCCGACTTTGTCAATCGGTTCTGAACGACCTCTGGTAGAATCCTCAGAATGGCCTACCGGTTCTTCCCCTCTCACTCACAACAACAGTCCTTACCCTCCATCCCAGACCCCTACTTCTTCGAACAACCCTTTATCTTCACTCCCCCCACCAGTTCCCTCTCTCGCTCCAATTTCGACTGCTCCCGCTTCCCCAGCTTTCACCGGTATCCCAGCTGGTCGAGTTCAGTCCTCTTCAGCAGCTTCTTCCCCTCGACAAACTCAGTCAGCTCATTTCCCTTCTTTCGTCCCATCTCCCAACTTCTCCTCGACTTCGAACACTCCCGGTAGGGACGAAGATCGAGGACCTTACCCTCCTCACGTGAGGAGTCAATCGACCGGAATGATGTTCGGCAGAAGTAATAACTTAGTCAACGATGGAAGGGAAGAGATGTCAGAGTTCTTAGCCGTCGACCGATCTCCGATCCAGACTCAGAACCTGAGAGCACCTGTTTCTCGGGAACAATCACTCTCGCCGGCAAATCGACCACTCTCTGTAGCCGATATGGTCGTAGGAACTCCACCTCCCGAAGCGACTTCACCTATGGCTTACGACAGAAGGTCTTACCTCGAAGATTCGACAACTCCCGTGACCCCGAGCGACATGGCAGGAATTGGTAGGAACTCGATCATTCGGTCAGCTGGAGGAGGAGCCAATGAAGGGGGAAGGAGACAAGGGTCCACGAGTCCAACGACGAGCACCAAACTTCAATTGGCTCCTCAACCTCAAACTCCCCGAGAAATCATTCCTGCTACTCTGTCACCTCAACAGAGGAACTCGGTTTCCGCTTTCCAACAATTGCAGAACGCAGGGGGAGGAGGGAGTTCACCTTTACCGCCACATCTGATTCCACAACCTGAAGTTTGCGTCGAGTGCATGATGAGGGATCGGGACATGGCAGATGTTGATGTTACGACGATGGGAGTTTGGGATCGGGACAGCGATGTCGATTGGAAAGAACAGTTGAAGTGGGAAGAAGAAAATCCGGAATTCTCGCCTCCTTCGATCGTTTCTCATCAAGGGAGCGTCGAACATGTCGCGGGAAGCGTCGGGAGTCAGGAGAGTGGGTTTGGGGGAAGGAGGAGAGGTAGCGCGACGGCGAGTTATTCGAGAGAGAGTACGGGAAGTCGGAATGGGTTACATCACAACTTGGACAAGAGGAGGAGGTTGGGCAGAGGTCAAGCTCTCACGAGTGGGAATTTGAAAGTTTGGACAACAATGGTGAGTTTCCCCTTCTCTCCCTTCGATTCGTACAGTCAACTGAACTCGCTTTCTTGCGTCCTTTCAGAGTCCACCAGCTGCAGCTCATCGATGGCGTACTCTGCAAAAGTTCCTCGCTACTCAGATCCACCTACTCGAACTCGATCGACAAGCTCGAGAAGCAGGATTCAGCGCCAGTCATTCCGATCAACGGAATCCGTTCTCTCAATCGACTGCACCTCATCCTCAGAGTCGAAGTCGATCTTCCAGCGTGCAACGACCACTAGCAGGAGGACAACAACAATCGACACCCATGACGACTACGCCCGAACCGTTCGAACAACGTGAAGGAGGAGGACGAGCCAGAGCGAAGAGCGGGTCCCGAGGCTATCTCGTCGATCAATCGAATCGACAATCGAACGCTTCTTCCCTGTTCCCTCCTCAACATTCTCAGTCTCTTCCTCAACCTATCTCAGCTAACGCTGCATCGGGAACATCTCCCATTCCCACACATCCTCAGTACATTCACCCTTCTCTCGCTTCTTCCGGTGTATCGATTCAATCCTATTCTTACGGAGATCAACCTTGGCTCTCTTCACAAGCTCGTCGTTACTCTTCCCCTTACATGAAAGATGGAGCTCAAGGGACCTCTCCTCCGAAATCCCCAGCTCCCTCCGGTTCAGCCATGCGATTCAACTTACCCAAATTCGCTCGTTCGACTACCGACCTTCGATCCATCTCCACACCTCGAAGTATCTCTCCCGCTCGAAACAGTCTCAACGTCGATTATGACGACCGAAGGAGATCTTCGTCACTCTGGTCGAAATTCCGAAACTCAAATAGCAACCAATCCGTTTTGTCGTTCAATCCTTCGGCTAGTATGATGGACATGCATCTCGGCTTGTCGCAAGATAAGCACGGAGGAGGCTACGCGAGTTCGACGATCGGTGCTCTCGGTGGAGGAGGTCAAAGAGGATATTCTTACCATCAAACTCCTTACGATACTTATTCGGGAGGAATGGGTGGAGGCGCGTTGAGTATGTCAGATCCTGCAGTCGCAAGACATGCCGAGTTGAGGGAACGAGATCGGGCTTTGGCGGCTAGTCAGGCGAGTAGAGCGAGTGAAACGGCTTCGAAAAAAGAAAAGAAGAAGAAGGGAATCAAAGGGTTCTTCAGCAAGCTGGTCGGAGGAGGAGGAGGAGACAAAGCGGAAACCAAGACGAGGATTGTGCCTTATCCTCATTCGGCTCCTACTACTCCCGCTACTGAGGTTCCCTTCGCTCGAGCAGGAGGAGGAGGAGGACCACCGCTCGACGACGATGAACTCGCACCTCCACCTCCTTTATCTGCCCTCGCGAACGAGCCACGGTACCATCAACGATCTTCTTCGACTTCTTCGGTCGATTCCTTCACCACCGGTCCTTACACTCCTCCGCTCCATCCCGCAAACTTCCGATCTTCCTACACCATGCCTATGCCCCTCTCCAACTCGATTGCCAATGCAGCCGATCGTCAAAGCATTATGACGATGGGATCCTACTCTTCAGCTCGATCGAAACCTCCCCAGCAACAACTTCACAACCCGAATGATCGATTGAACGCTAGTCGAGACAGCATGAACCGACCTTCGTTCGACTCCCTTCAAGATCCCCTCGCGACGCAACGGATGAGTCATCCTATCGATGGTCAACGAGACGAGAGAGGATCGCCTGAAATCTTGGTCGACGAGGGAAACTCTGGCATCAACGATGGAGGAATCGGAGGTCCCGATGGTTCGTATTCAGCTTATCCGGTGCCTCAGCCTCGACTCCAGAAGAGCCTCCCTTCGCTGCCGAACGAGATGAGCCAATCTCAACCTCGATCGTCGAGACAAGATTATCCGAATCAACCTCATCAAGGCAACTTTTACACGAGCTATCAACCTGGAGCGTCTCGATCCGCCTACTCTCTCGTGCAATTCCCTTCCCGACCTCTATCTCCTCCCGATTCGGCAGACGAAGGCGCCAGATACGCTTCTGTCAACAGTCGGAGTGGGAGAAAAACGAGATCGACCGTGTTCTCGTTCTTTGGGAGGAAGAAGAGCGGAGACGCAATCGACGGAGCGAGTGGAGATGACTTGGCGAATAAGAGGGCAGCTTCGTTCGACATGGTTTCGCGGTATTAGACTTTTGATCTCGTCTTTCTCTTCCTTCCCTTCCCCTCCCCTTCCCCTCCCCTCCTCCCTTCCTCTTCCTTCTTGCCACTTCCGCCCTTTCATCTCATCTGTATTAGCTTTTCGTCGATCCGATCTTCACTCACGTTTCTCTCCTCTTTCCTTCGACGCACCTTGTTTACACTGCATTCGCATTCCCTAGCTTTCCTCGATCTCGTTCGAATGAGACAAGAAATAGAACGACGAGAGACATTGCATTGCGACGAGCGAACCAGTGACAAGAAGGGAGAGGGAAAAAACAGGTGTTGCGAGAGATTGGTCGTAAGACGATCGTGAAAAGGTAAAGCTAACAAAGGACAAGGTGATCAAAATGGGTGGGTATACATGCTGTGTAAAAACGGAAAGAGAGGGAAACAAGAAGAAGGAAGAGAGGGAACAAGAAGAAGAGGCGAAAGTTCTATTTCGAGTGTCTATAGTTTTTTGGTTGCAGCTTGGAGATTCAGAATCTAGAGAGGCCCTCCTCGATAGTTGCTACCGTGATGATCTCCTACAGATGAGGGAGGAGTGTGATACCTCATCGGTTCTTGATTCGCAAAGGGATCTTGAGGAAGACCCGGGGAACCCTCGCGAAGTGCTCCTCCAGCACCTGGTGCGCCTCTCGGTTCCGCAGCTGCGAATCCAGAAGATCCTCCTAGGTTTGGAGAACCGTTGACGCTCGGTGAACTGTATTGCGAAGGTGGGTAGACGTTTTGAGGTGGAGGGTAAGGAGCTGAAGATGAACCTAGGAAAGGATCGTAGTGGCCTTGATGACCCTGAGAAGCGTATCCTCCTTGATCAATCATTGCGAGTTGTTCGTAGCTCGCATCGTGGTTCCCTTGGCTCATACTGAGAAGAGTTCCGCTCGAGTAACGTCGGTCTCCTCCTCCCTGATGATTGTTCGCCATGAAAGGTTCAGAGGTGTCCCATTCATCTCCATCGTCTCCGATTCCAGCTCCTCCAGTACGATGAGTGTCGAGAGGTTTGAGAGTCGAAGTGTTAGTCGAAACGGTTTGACCGTCGGGTTGGAGTTCGGGCCATTTGATCTCGTCTAGGTTCTCATCGAGGTTCGAGAATCGTCGTTGAGTCATACGATAGATCACATATGCTCCAGCTAGAATTGCGACGATACCCTGCGAAGAAGGAGAAAGTCGAGAAACGATGAGCGAATTTGTTACTGCGGGCATTCTTCCTCAGACAGCAAGCGACTCGGGACTTACTCCTACGACGCCACCGACGATACCCCATACTTTGCCAGCATTTGAACTGTTGTTCTGTTTAATCGGCACTGCACTCGCACTTTGTAAAGTGCCGGTCGAGGTTTGGACTGAGCCATCTGCGTTCGTGATGGTCGAAGTGAATGTGATCTCAAAGGAGCTCAGAGCTGGGGAGGGTAAGGCGGCATCAGTTAAACAGACGCCAATGACAATTTAGATGGCGAAACTCACAACTCGATGCGAGAGAATCCGAAGAGGCCGCAGAAGATTCTGTCGGGACTGTGGCAGCGCTCGTCAGGGTCGTCACTCCTGTAGTCGGTGATGTTACGGGCACGGGTGCGCTAGTTTGAACGGTGTTCGAAGTGGGTTGAACGGGGGAATTGCTAGTTTGCGGTTGGGTCGTTTGCGACGTTTCGGCTGTCGCGGAAGGAAGCAGCGTCAGTCTACTGATAATTTTCAACGTTCTCTCTACTCCACTGGATCCACCTTCCCTTCTAAAACGTAACTCCGTTTGCACCGCCCTCTTTTTCGCGAACGCAAGATCGCGTTCCCATCAACCCCACTTTGATTCCCTTCTTCTCTTGGTCCCTCGCCGAGCAGCAGATGTAGAGCTCAGGATGAATGAGGCTCACCTGGTTGCGAAGTAGCTGGAGGTTGAGCAGTAGAAGTAGGTTGTTGTTGAGTGGTAGTTTCCTCTGTCGCCGAAGTCTGTGCAGGAGTCGTAGCTTGTGAGGTAGTAGCTTGTTGTTGACTCGTAGCAGAATCGGCAGCGGCAGAACTAGCAGGTTGCTCGGTCGTATCACTTGAAGAGTCCGTACCAGTATCTGTTCCTGTTCCTCCTGTTGAAGGTAAACCTGCAGTAGTATCTTGTCGCCTGACCCTCACCAGTCTTGATACTGATCCAACAATGTCCTGCCTACCTCCTGACGGGTTCGAGGGTGTGAGAGAGGAGAGAGAGGATGTAGCGACGGTTGACTGAAATAGAAGGGCGAGGGAGAGAGGGAGCGGCAAGAGAGATAGCCGCATCGCTTTGAGCTGGTGCTAGGTGTAAAGGATCGAGCTAGATCTTCAGGCGTTGATCAGATTTGAAGGTCGAGGTTCGAGAGAGGGAAACAGGAGGGAAGAAAGAAAAACTGCGTCCCACTTTGCACTTTGCCCAACTACAATTCCTCTGATTCGCGCTCTCTGCAATATGGGACGCTCTACACAGTAGACGTCGTGCGAATTCGGCCTTTCGCAGGAAGACCTCGATTTTTTCCGAACACCGTTTCGCAACTCCAAGGTTGCAAACGCGTTTCTACACCAGCTATCGCGCGGAACCAGCTCTCACGACGAGGTGTAGCCGCGTGCTATAGTGGGAAAGAACCTCGGTCCTCAGTCTTCACGAATTTCTCTCCAAGTTCCAACGGTCGTCGATATTTTCACGATTTCGAAGCGTGTATGTATGCCGAAGCTGAATGACGATCTGCCGATTGGTATCGAGAGCAAGCCATGTGTGTGAATGGGCAAACTCAGAGTCGAAGAAGCGTCAGCGATTCGAACGCGCGAAGGGAAGTGTCAATGCTGCGTCGTTTTCGCAAAGGCAAGAGTACAGTACTGGGGAGAGATTGATTCGAAAGATGAAGGATACCGCTCGTAGTTGCGAATCATCCTGTTTCCAGTCAACAACTGGAAAAAGAGCGAAGTAACGGAATACGATTCCGTCAAACAGCTCTTTTCGGTACGATGTCAAGTTTTCCGGAATGGACTTCGTAAGCTCTTGCCCTAGTTCAGTGACTGGCCAGATCTGCAAGACGCGATCGGTTCCTTTGCACAATAGGAAGGTCAGTCAAGTCGAGGAAGAGAAGCACGCTCAAGGAGACTCACCCTATGCGCCATGTCCACCGTCAATGCTGAATAGAGTCACCAATAAGCTCAATCGTAATGTAAAGCGACGGTCTTTGGAAGATCGACTAAATCCTTCTCGACGTCCCAAATACTGGCATGGAGATGTTCCAATCTCGGCATCGTCTGTCCAACCCCTTTGAGGAAGTCTGTAGATAACCAGTTGACCCCTAATACTGATAAGACCCGAACCGCTTCGAATAAGGGGATCGAAAGTGCTGATCCTGTTGTGCTCGTCGTATTGTCGAGGCGGAGGGAATCTAAAAGGGGAGCTCGAGAGGAAGAGAAGAGATCAAGAAAGGATTGTGAGAGAGTCGCAGAGTTGAGATCGAGTCGAGTGAGATGAGGGAAGTTAAGTTCGAGTTTGATGGCGAGGTCCAAGAAACGAGTTGTGAGCGATTGGGAGCGAATCATGCTGAGGGATTTGAGGGCGGGAAAGGAAGTCGACAGATCTGGATCTTCTTGTCGTGGATGATCGAGCTGGTCTTCTATAGTAAGGTCGGTGATAGAGGAGGAAGAGAAGAGATTCCAGGAGACGGGAGGAGTGGTCGGACCGAGTCGTGCGATTCTGAGAGCGGGAACATCGGCTGGATCTATTGTTGGACTTGCTACGGTACCGTCGCGGAATCGGAGCCTCCAGATAGGGTGGACGAGGATGAGTGTCGAGAGTTTTGAAAGTGGATGCCAATCTCTTTCTCCTTCGAAACGGGGAAGGAAAACGGGAAGGAGGTAGGCGTCCGTCGATGGGTACTTCATGTTGCAAGATCTGATATCGACGGTAGTGAGGCCGTTGAAGGTATGGCCGAGTCTGGAAAGGGAGAAGAGAATGCGAAGATGTGCCGAGGTGTAGAGAGTGAGATGCAGGAGAGTCGATGATGAGCTCTTGACGAGTCTAAAGACGTTCTGCAGCTGTTGCGATTCGTCGGAGCTTGCACTTGTGCCCGTCCAGGTGAGAAAGCACCTTTGAAGTCGAACTTGCTGCAGTAGATCGAGACTCTCGCATAGTAGCGATAGATAATCGTCCGTCCAATGTTGTATCCTCGTGAATACCAGTGTGGTGATACCTCCGCTTCCTCTCTCCGTTCTTCCTTGCGTCCTGTTCACCCTTTGCGAAGCCTTCCCCGACCAGAATAATGCCTTCTCCTCTGCTCTCGTTCCGTTTAATTCTCCATCAAGGTACAGCGAGGTCCATAGAGTTGATGTACTTGTCGCAGCTGAATTGAAGAGTCGACAGACGTGAGATAGGGCGAGAACTGGATTGATTCGAGGAGTCGAAGGAAGGAGAGCTTGTTCGTAGGATTGCAAGTCTTGATCATGTTGCTGCTTCGCGAGGTCGATGATATGAATGATGACCTCAACGGGTAGCTTCGAGATGTGGCTGGGCTGTGGGAGTAGGCAAAGCAGAGAGGGTGAGTTTAACAGGAGAGGAGGAAGAAGGAGAAGCAACGCACCGTGAGACCGCGGCTTCGAGGGCTTGACAGCATTCACTAGCCTTCTCGTATGCTCTAGGTCGAATTTGGGTGAGTTCAAAGTGAAGGGTAGCGAGGAAAGAAACGAAACTATAACTTCTCTTCCGACACGCAACTCCCAGACAACATGTAAGCTCCCCAGATTGACATAAGAAGACAAGACTGACTCGTAGCTATACAGGCTCGCACCTCCAACTGAAGGAAAGAACGATCATTCGCTCATTGAACATAAAGGAGATTCTCTGCATCCTGCAGCTCTCATCCCGGAACTCTGTCGTTCGTTCTACAAGCTCGGGTGGGTCACTGGTACTGGTGGGGGTATCTCGCTTCGAGATGGGTCAGTCGCATTTTCAATTCTTCACTCTCCTTCTCTCGCTCATCTTCAGCTCCCTCTGCTCCCGTAGTGAGAAAGTCTATCTAGCTCCTTCAGGCGTACAGAAGGAGCGTATCGAGTCAGAGGATATCTTCGTTTTGACCCTCAAGGTTCGTTGCATGTCTTCCCATCGCACTCTTTCTTTTAAAACTCAACTTCGTCAACGTAGGAACGAGACTTCCTTCGATGGCCTGTACACAAGCCTCTCAAGCAATCTCAGTGTACTCCCCTCTTCTACAACGCTTACGAACTTCGAGATTGCGGAGCCTGTATCCACGTGCGAAACTTCCCTCTTCCTGTTCTGCGATCTTTTCAGCTTACCTCGTCTCACCTCTCGATAGACTCACTCCCAACATGCGGTCATGGCAACTCTCCTCTGGCCCGGTAATGAGTTCCGGATATCGCATCAAGAAATGATCAAAGGCATGCGAATCGGCGGAATGGGAACTGCTCTGAGTTACCTCGATGAACTCGTCATTCCTATCATCGAGAACACTCCTCAAGAAGAAGATCTTGCGGCTAGTATGGAGAAGGTGAGCTTTCTCCGGCGAGTTTTCAGGCAGGAGGATATGCGAAAGTTGACGGTTTCTCTTCGATTCAGGCTATGCGAGACTATCCTGACGCCGTGCGCTACTTACTTTCCTACCTGGTTCTCGATACTAGAATTTGCTGACTGTCACCCTTACGCAGCCTGCTGTGCTCGTTCGTCGACATGGGACTTATTCGTGGGGAGCTGGTACGTTTTCACTCTTCAATCTCCTGCCCTCCAAGTCGAAGCGGTACCATCTACTTTTTCACGAATGAGCTGACTAGTATGATGTCACGCTGTCGACAGATTGGGAAAAGGCGAAAGGACAAGCCGAATGTCTGGACTACCTCCTCGAGGTTGCGGTCAAGATGAAGTTGGCTGGACTTCCCACGATCGGTCTGTAGATGAATTCGAAACATGAAGATTGGATCCAGCTATCTTGAAGGAGAGGACATTGGGGGGAGAGTGGAAGCTTGAGCAGGCTCTCGCTTGACTTTCTTCACGCTTTCCGCAACGCCCTCTATCATTGCTAGATAGCCGTGATGGGACCACTCCCCCCGGGTTCGGTTAGGATCAGACAGGAAGATGTAGAACTCATTGAGATTGCTAGAAAAGACAAGAACATTTAGAAGGCAAAAAGAAGGGAGACTGCGAGGTGAAAGTAGTTGGGGGAAAACTTGGGAAGCAGTGTTCGTGGAAGAAAAACAAATGAGAAGGAGGGGTGAACATTATACTGATTGACGAGGAAACAAGTAAAGAGGGACGGATATCGAGGAAGGGGAGTCGTGTGTCGATAAGGTGTTTAACAGCATCCTCCTGAAGATTGTTGACCGACTGCAGCACCTTTGCCGAGTTCGACAGCGGGTTTACTTCCAGTAGGTTGAGTGGCGGCAGTACTGTTTGAGCAGATAGTGCAAGGGAAAAGGGTTGTAAGAAAACGATCAACTTCCTTTAATCAACCCGAGACAATGCGAATGAAGTGGTTGCGTACCGATCCTTGATCTGTTTCGCCATTGTCAAGAAAGCCTGTTCAACGTTCGTAGCGTTTTTCGCCGAAGTTTCCAACATTGAGACTCCAATTTGATCCGCAAATTCTTTCGCTACGTTGTACTCGACGACCTTCTTCGAAGTCAGATCACTCTTGTTTCCGACGAGCAACTTGTTGACTCCCTCGCAAGCGTATCGATCGATTTCTTGTAACCATTGTTTGACGTTTGAGAATGTGTCGGCATCGGTAACGTCGTAAACAACGATGATTCCGTGTGCTCCTCGGTAGTAAGACGAAGTGATCGTTCGGAATCGTTCTTGTCCTGCCGTATCCCACTGCATTCTCTCCCCAAATTGTCAGTCGACTCTCGCTTCGACAGTCGATTCAAGAGATAATTCTCACGATTTGAAGTTTGACCGTCTTGCCTTCCAATTCGATAGTTCTGATCTTGAAGTCGACACCGATCGTAGAGATATAAGATTCGGTGTAGGTATCGTCTGCGAATCGAAGTAGGAGACAGGATTTTCCGACTCCTGAATCACCGATGAGGAGGAGTTCTACAATCGGAAACGGAACAAGTCAGTATGCTACATCTTTCCGATGCTTCTGAGAATCATCCAGGATCAAGGAGAGGGGAGGAGGAGACTGGGGGAAAATGAGGGGCTTGAGGAGAGGGGGAAAGTCGAAGGAGGAGAAAGGGAACAACTCACTGAAGAGTAGATCGTATTCTTGTTGCATTCTTGTAGTCTATAGATGTCTTACGATGGTTCAAAAGGAGAGAGTCGTCGAGAAGAGGGAGGAACGAGAACCGCGTCAGAAGGGGATCGAGGGGAGGAACAGGAAGGAGCGAGGCAAGTGAAGCGAGTCAGCTAGTCTTCTATCTGACATAGTCCAAGGCACTCACGTCAGAGTAATCGTTATGGAAGGAGGAGGAAGCGAAACCTCAAACTTCGGATCGACGTCGGTTCATTTCCCTCCTCTCATTCTACTCAAGCTCTGCTCAGCTTATAGAATGTCAGACTCAGTGCTAGATGATCAAGACTGTGCAACCGCCGCGATAGACTCCTCAACTCGACTCGTGACAGCGTACTCGCGACAAGACAGTTTACTTCAACAATCCAAGGAGAAAGAGATTCAATTGGCAGCTAGGAGACGGGCACGACACATAGTCGAACATTGGGATGAAATGGAGGAGGAACCGGAGGAGAGGCGGGGCAGGCTGGAGGGGAGGATTCAACAGTTGTCGAAGGAGAAGAGATCGATCCTACAGCGACAGACTATCGCTAGTGTAGCTGTCAGAGCGTGAGTACATTCCCTGTGATGCGTTAGACGAAGCATCTGTCGAAGAGAACTTACCGACCACTTTGTATTGTGCAGCCTCGACCTTTCTCATCTCACGAATTCGCTATCTCCCTCTCCTGATCCTTCACCTCGTCAACTGTGAGTCCGCTACAACTCTCACCGTCTGAAGTTAGTCGACTCCTAGCTCATCACTCTCTCTCTCTCCTGCTTCTAGCGCTCTCCAGCAACTCGTCAACGAAAGGGATTCTCTTTCTTTCTCTCTTCTCAAGCTGTCGAAGGACAAGTCCGAGATCACTTCGCGCAGTACACAGCTTCGGAAAAAGCTGATGAGTAGGTAGAATTCGAGTAGTAATCGTCTCCGACTCAGGATTAACTGACTCTCCTTCGCCTTCACAGGGTTGAATCGTCAAAACCTCGCGATGGCAACATCAATACGAGAACAAGCTGCCGCATCTGCGGATCCGACGTCTCTAGCTGACAATGGCTCAGCGCCGTCATCATCAGTTTCCTCGACTTTACACGAATTGTGAGCAATCTCGACGTTGTACAACTGTCCACTCTTCGCTAATCGAATCTCCGCTCGTCTCGACGTTCCTCCTTCGCGATACAGACAGCGAGACGAGTTGATCTTGACGACATCTCGACTCAAAGTCGTTTCCTTCGTTCTTCAGTCGCTTATCCACGAATCTGGAATCCTCTCTCACCGAGAATCGCGCTCTTCGCAAACTCGGACGGATACTGCTTCAACGCCAACAGATCCAGTTCCAGAGAGGCCAGAACATGGAATGCTTCGGCTCTTCCTGTTAGCGGGAGAGGATTGGGACGAATTCGAATGAATTTGTGATCGACTTTTTGCGAATTCTTACCACATGGCAATGGGTTACACGGCCCTCCAATCGATGCCCGCCGAGAGAACAGACCTCCCGTACCTCTCCGTAATCGACCCGGGGAACGCAGCAGATTCCCCCTCTTCGTTCCGTCCCCTTTGTCCTCCGGCGAGAAGTCCGAAGATCGGTTCGGTACGTCTCTCTCTCTTCCTCCCTCTATTCCTCTTCATCTTGCTGATCCCCGACAAGCTCTTTCGCCTAGTTCAACCGCCTCGACCGTCACCTGTTCGCAATCGTTTCGCCGCAACCTTTCAAACTTCGCTCTCGTTCTCTTACCTCGAGCTCCCACCCCTCAATCACCGACGACATGGGTTGCGGACAATCGATCGATGCCGAGACTCGACAACAGCAAATAGTGAACAAACAGATCGAGGACGAGCTGAAACGAGCGCGCAACGAAGAGAGTCGGACTTCAAAATTGTTACTACTTGGGGCGGGAGAGAGCGGGAAAAGTACCTTATTGAAGCAGATGAGATTGATGTAAGCGGAATGAAAGGCGTCGATACGAAGACGAATGTTGACACTTCCGGATCTTGTGCTTAGATACGCAGAACCTTATTCGAGAACGGAGAGGGAAGCGTATAGAGAAGTCGTATATGCGGGAACGCTACTCTCGATGCAGGTGCGTCTGTTTTCATCCGTTCTCTTGTCTTTCATCGAGACAAAGCTGACTCTTTAGATTTTCCTTCCTAGGCTGTTCTCCACGGCTATACTGTTGCTCAAATCTCACTACCAACACACCTCGAAGGTAGTGCTACGTTCATCGCTCACTATGCACCTGACGAAACTGTCGAAGAACGAACGGGAAACTTCAATTCTGCGGTTCGAGACGCTATTCGCAAGATGTGGGAGGAGGAAAATACGCAGCGAGTAGTAGCAATGAGTGCCAAGTTTCAACTGAACGATTCTGCTCGATAGTGAGTACAAGTTCCGCCGTTCCACCGCAGAGATGGACTGAGCATAGGGGACATCGTGACAGCTTCTTCGACGCTATCGATCGAATTGGAGCACCAAGTTACCTTCCGGACGATAACGACATTCTCCGCTGTCGTGTGAGATCAACAGGCATAGTAGAGGAGACCTTCGTTATCAAGCATCACAAACTGCGAGTGTTTGATGTTGGAGGGCAAAGAAGTGAAAGGAAGAAATGGATTCACGCTTTCGAAGCTGTCGATCAGTTGGTCTTTGTCGTCGCGATCTCTGAGTACGATCAGAGCCTGTATGAGGACGAATCAGTGAATCGATTGTCAGAAGCGAAGATGCTGTTCGAAAGCTTAAGTTCGAGTAGGTGGTTTGAACGTAGCTCGTTCGTTCTCCTGTACGCACTAACATTCCTTTCCCCACCTCGTCCTATTGCTCGGGTTGAGCTATCGCTAACGACCCTCTGTCAACAGATTGAACAAGATCGACATCTTCGAGCAGAAA
This sequence comes from Sporobolomyces roseus, assembly GCA_016617785.1. NCBI lineage: Eukaryota > Fungi > Basidiomycota > Microbotryomycetes > Sporidiobolales > Sporidiobolaceae > Sporobolomyces > Sporobolomyces roseus. The sequence goes on from JADILM010000001.1 coordinate 2,014,191, forward strand.
CTCAAATCGAATTCGTCTCCTCTCAAGCAATACTTCCCAGACTATAACGGAGGACCTCAAGATTTCCCTTCAGCATGCGCTTTCATGAAGTCCAAATTTGTCGCCCTCAATGCGAAACCCGATCGTCCTCTCTATGTCGTGAGTCCACTCCACCTTTCCTCGACTTCTGCTGTTGCTGACTCGATCTCTGTCGTTGTCAGCACCTCACCTGCGCTACCGATACGGGACAAGTTCGAGTCGTGATCGCTGCAGTGATGGACACTGTTCTCAACAAACTGCTCTCTGAGGTTGGATTGATGTAGACGCTTTCTCGCTCTGAGTCTTCACCTGTATGTTGTTGATAATCTATCGTTTCTCGTTCTCCTAAGAGTCACTTTGGCTGTGGGTTCTCAGGGAGATAGCAAGACGCGCTAAGCTTGATCAGAACAAAAGCATTGATTGTTCGCAACAACTACAAAAGTCCTGCTTGAGCTAGTGAGCTAGTGAGTACAGCTTCCATGACTGCCGCTAGTACTGGTCGAATCGAAGTCGTATCGGTTGCCTATTGAAAGAAGCGCGAGTCAGACTTCGCGAGTAAAGGGGATGCGAAGGGAAGTGAGCGAACGGTAGTGAAGTGTGAGAAAAGCGATCGTTCCTTGTAGCTACTATGTAGATTCCTGAACTTGGCAAGGAAGTAACGTTTGATGCAGTCGAGGTCGTCAACAGGTCCTCCGTAATCCCTGAGGTATGTACGAATCGAATCAGGGTTGTTAAGCGCTTTCTGTTCAAGGAGGTCGACTTTGTTGAGGCTATCGGTTTGTCAGATTAGGCCATGGATCCTGTGCGAAAGATGAGATCGAGAGAGGGCTTACAAGAGAACGAAGGATGTTTTGCGAAGCCACGGGGAGCTTGCGATAGATTCCCACAGCATCAAGGTTTCCGACATGCGAGGTTGTGTTTCGTCTTCATAGAGGAACTGAACTCCTGCAGAGTCAGCTTTCAGCAACTCGAAGACGATAGAAATCGAAACGAGCTCACTTGATCGTATTCTGAGATGGCAGCGACGAATATGAGCAGTCCACAGGTTTCGAATTGATGCAACCTGCGTAACAAGTAGGGGATCGTTAGCGAACTGGGTCGCTTCAGCTCAGCTCCATCGATGGACACGCTCCGAAAAAACGCTCACCATTTCTTTCTCTCTGACCTTTGACCGCCGACGTCGACAATCAGAAGTTTCACTCCGTCAACCGTGAATTGCTCCTCGGAAATCCCCGTTGTGCGAATTCTCACTTGCAGAATGTCTTGATCAGTCGGGAGGTAGTCGGGATGGGATAGTCGAGGGAGTTCGTCGAAAAAGCTATGAGTAGAACGGATCGTCAGCATTACCATTTGCCTCTGCTCGATCCGAGAGAAGAGACTCGCTAGGGTGCGGAATCGTTGAGTTGAAAACGAAAACTTTGCTTCATGACTTCCTTCGTCGCAGGTTCTGTCCACAGTGCTTGAATGGCTTTCGCAATCTCGGGTTTGAACTTTCCAGTCACAATATCGGTTGCGTCTTCCGGAACGAGGGATAAGAGGAAAGCAGCTTCGTCCTTGTGCTTTTCGGGGAAGGGTATGTCGACAACTTCAAACCCATTGATCGTTACCTGAGGAATTCAGTAACCTCGTCAGCCCAGCCTCGACGCACTTTGTGGCGTGGACTGACCTGCATGCTTTGTAGTGCATTCCCATATACGATCTCTTTGAACCTTTCCCGTTCTCCTTTCGAAAATGGTCGCGAGTACCTGCCGAACGATCGAAACTGATCAGAACGAGAACGAGAACCTCGTTCAATTCGATTCTACTCACGCCAATCGCATCTGCTTCACCACTGTCGACTTTCCAGATTCACCTATAGACGACGAGAAAGGATGGCGAACAGAAAGAGAAAGTTTCGTCAGGTTGCGAAAGAGCTCGCTCAAGAAGAAAGGAAAAGCTCTTACCAGGTCCCAGCATGAGGGTACGTATCGTTGAACTAGCGAGAATCGATAACGATGTCGAGGACCAGAGCAAACAGCCGTGTGTGGAGAGAGCGAGGTGGAAAGTTTCGAAAGAGGGCGAGCAAAGGAGAGAAACGGGAAAGAGGTTATGTCAGCTTCCACAGAGCTTCACAGATCACTCTTTCATACCCCTGACCAAGCTACTCACGCGAGTTCCTTCCTTGTCCTCTTGATCTCCTCCTCAATCGATTTACTTTCTGCAGACATGTGCGAACCAGAGCTTGTTGATGCTGCACAACCCATTCCTTGTTATATGTATAGACTATGTACCGGTGTTGTCGCGAAATAGAAGCTGGTAAGAGAGAAGAGGAAAGGAAGAGAGGAGGGAAGAGGAAGGGGAAATTGGAGAGTTGGAGAACTTTTCCCTTCTTCACGATTTCCAAATTCGGGCTCGAAGACCTTTGTAAGAGCGTACCTCAGATCCATCGAAAGTAGACACCTCGAGTCGATTCGAACTCGAACAAAGTTGAATCTGTTTTGTTGCGATGGCCTCGCGAACTTTCGACAAAGCTCGCTCCTTTTTTTTTGGGTCGGCCATTGTTCCCGGACGTCTCTCAAGTGGTACTCCGAGTGTATCGATGAAAGCCGAAAGTTAGCAAGGTGAGCCAGAGGCAGAGGAGAGAAGCTTTTCGCAAAAGTTGAGCCTGCTCGAACACGAACTCGCAGAGAAGCAGGCAATGAGAGTGAACGAGAGTCTTGTATCGAACAACAACCCTTTGACCAGTATGCTATACAAACGCAGAGAGACGAACAAGAACGATAGAGATAAAATAGACAGACAAGCACCAATTTCGTGACGGAACCAACTCCTTCTTTCCTCCGATCAGCGTCTAAACGGACTCCTTCTCGTTGGCGTCCTCGATCCTTTCCTCCGAGGCTGAAGGCTTGAGGTATTGGGGGTTCCTCATGGAATCGAGTTGGTTCTCGCGTTGCAGCTGTGAGGAAAAAAAGTCAGTTTCGCTTTTTCAGAAGTTTAGAAAAGACAACTCACCTCAGCCATGACAACTTTCTGCGCTCGCCAGGTGTTCTTCTGAGCCCAGAGCCTGTCCATCGCCTCAAGTGGAATCCCCTTGGTCTCAGGTAGAAGGAGGACGATGAAGGGAATCGATAGAACCTGCATCGTCGCGAAGAAAAGGTAGACTCCGAAGCCTCGGTTGCCCATTCGAAGGAACATGGTGGGAGTGGCGCGCGAGATAACGAAGTTCCCTGTAGAGTGATAGAGTAGGGTCAGCGAGCGAAGGTGAGAGGAAGAGAGAAAGAGAACGCACAGAGCCAGTTGGAGGAAGCGGCGAGACATTGAGTAACTTGGCGAACAGCTCCAGGGAAAGCCTCCGAGTTAACGACCCAGGGAGTACCGTTCCATGATACGGCGTAGAACGCGGTCCAAAGGTAGAAGAAGAACATGCACGCGACTCCACCGGAAGAGAGGTCACCAGTTGGGACAGCAGGGATGTTGGCGGCAGAGAGGTATCCTCCAATGATGTACATCGAGATAGCACCACCGACAGATCCGACGAGGAGCTGCAGAAAGGGAGAGAAGGTCAGTCAACAGATCGAGAGAGACGAAGGAAAGAATTCGAAGCTCACGATTCCACGACGTCCAAAGTGATCAATGACGAAGAAGCACCAAACGAGAGCAAGGACAGTCTTGATAACACCAAAGATACCGGTAGTGAGGAGACCAGCGCTAGTACCGGCGACACCGATCGAACGGAAGAAAGTAGGAGAGTAGTAGTTGATGGCGTTGATACTGAAGAGATCGAGTGTGTCAGCGGTGAAACACAAGAGCGTCAGATAGGAAGTGCAAGCTCACCCAGTTCCGTTCTGCCACATGAAGAGAGAAGTAGTGATGAGCATTCGACGGAAGAGGAATCCTTTTCCAAAGACTTGACGGAAAGGTGCCCAGAATCCGGATCCGACAGCGGTACGGTCGTGCTCGACTTGAACGTCAATCTCGTTGATCTCGTTGATGAGGTAAGGTTCTTGAGGGGAAAGGTTTCGGATGAAGCAGAGGTTCTTAACGGCCTCGTCTCGACGGTTTCGGGTAATCAACCAACGAGGGGACTCCTTGATGAAGAAGGGAATACCAGCGAGGAACAGTCCACCGGGAATGAGTTGAACAGCGAAGGGAATGAGCCATTGCTTGCGAGACGAGGGAATGTGTTGAGTAACACCTGCGAAAAGAGAACGAGAACGAGTCAGCTTCTCGTCGAGACCTACAATTCAGAGGGTCGAGACTCACCATAGTTGATCCAGAAACCGACGAGTCCACCGATTTGCCATCCAATTTCGTACATACCGACAAGTTGACCACGAATCGCAGGAGGGGAGATTTCGGAAATGTAGAGAGGAGTCAAGTTGGAAGCGGCACCGATACCGAGTCCAGCGACGATACGACCACCGTAGATAGGTCCGAGTCCTCGAGCACCGTCAGCAGCAAGCATCTGTAACCGAAAAAAAAGCAGCGGATCAGTCAGAAATTCCGAGAGGGAGGGAGAGAGTCGGGATGAAACGTACGACACCAGCACCGAGGCAGAAGACGAGTGAGGAGACGAGGAGACCCATTTTTCGACCGAGGAGTTGACCCAAAGGGTAACCCAAAAGAGAACCGAAGAAACATCCTCCCTCTATGGATTACAATCACTAGAGTCAGTCAACGGACTAAAGCAGACAGATAGAGAACCCTGAGAACGTACGGTAGGTAGAGACAATGTTGGCAGAGATGGCGGCGAACTCTTTAGCAGTCTTGTCTGCGAGAGTCAACCCGAATTCTTGCTTGAAAGAAGCAAGAGAGATGGAAGTTCCGATGAAAGCAGAGTCGTAACTATGTCAAATAAGGGAGTGTCAGCTCGAAGGATCGATTGCGAAAGTTGCGAGTTCAGTCAACTGAATTTGAAGGTGAACTAACCCAATCATGATGGCAGCCGTGGCGGCTACGATTGCACAAGAGTAGACCCTCCAGTTGTAGATAGCTTTAGGAGTCGGTCGGTCCTCCTCACGTGCGAATAGCTTGACCATTTTAAAGGATTTCGGTTGGTCGAAAAGGATATGCGAGGGAAGTGTCAACAAGTCAAACTCGACGTCGAAGATACAGATGAGTGTCGATTAGCGAAGTCGAGGATTAATAGGTGAAGAGAGGAAGAGTGAAGGAGCTGGAGTGAGATGAAGAAGGAAGAGAAGAAGAAAGGAAGTAGATTCGAAAGTTGGGGAGGAGTGGAGTGAAAAGTCGAAAGGCAAGGAATTTGCGGGATGAAAGTTCTATGCGGAGCTCCCCTCTGTGGAGGCCCAGAGTACTGTAGCGTGACTGCAAAGAGGCAATCGAAATTTGTGCTCAAGGGCGCAATAACCAATAGTCCGATCGCAATGCACCGATGTCTCGTCCCTGGACCCCCACTTCTCCAAGTGGGCGCTCTCGGCTGCGTTGATAGTTCTGTTGCGCGAAGGAAAAATGAAAACGCGAGTGAGAGCGGAAGAATACAATTCAGCCCCCAGCCGGAGCCAGCAACCACGGCGAAAACTCAGTTTTAAACAAAAGTCCACCTTTCTGCACGCATCCACCATCTCGCTCCATACTTACAAACACCACCGCGAATCGAAACCGAAACCGAAACCGAAACGAGGTCAAAGCATGTCAGACGCAGGCTCCCCTCCTTCTTCTGTACCCTCTACTCCTCCCTCCTCCTCTTCCAACGTGCCAATTGGATTCCTCCCATCACTCGGTATTGCTACGTTGTCCCTAGGATCTTGCGATGCTGGTCACACCCTTCCCGACAAACTCCGAGCCGCTTCACAAGTCGGATTCCACTCGGTCGAATTATTCGACAACGACTGGTACTTGTATCGAGACCAATACGCCAAGTCACGAGGCTACCCACTACCAGCGAAAGAAGGAGATTTAGCATCAAGGGAAGCAGCGAGAGAGTTGGGAAGAATGGCGAGGGAGGTTGGAGTCGAATTCAGTTGTTTCCAACCACTAAGAAGTTTCGAGGGTCACGTAGACGAGAAGGATAGAAGGGAGGCAAGGGAGCATGCACAAGGGATCTTGGATGTTATGGGCTTACTCGGAACCGAACTTCTCCTCGTTTGTTCAACGACAACTCCTTCGCCTCAAACTACTGGAGACCTCGATACCGCCGTCAAGGATCTCACTTGGCTAGCCGACCTCGCTGCAACCTACTCTCCTCCGATCCGAATCATGTACGAAGGACTGTCGTTCGGAGCTCATCGAAGGAGATGGCAAGACGTTTACGAAGTCGTCGAAACGGCGAATCGACCAAATCTCGGACTATGCCTCGACTCGTTCAACACTCTCGCTCTCGAATGGGCCGATCCTTATCAACCATCGGGACGATTGAGTGACGATGTCGACGAGCGATTGGAGAAGAACATGGCAGAACTCGTGAGACGGGTGCCAGGAGACAAGGTCAGCTCTCTCTTGTCTCTTTCTCTTCTGAAAGCGGACTCTTCATTGACATGTCGTCGTCAAATCAGATCTTCTTTTATCAAGTCGCCGACGGGAAGTTCATGTCGCCTCCTCTCACTCCTCCTTCGGATCCGTCCATCCCACTCCTTCGACCTTGGTCCCGTTCTTCCCGTCTCTTCCCTCTCGAAACCTCGAGAGGCGCCTACCTCCCCGTCGATCGATTCTCCGACGCCGTCGTCCAAACTAGTTACCGAGGACCATGGAGTATCGAAGTTTTCAACGATTCTCTATCCGAGCGACGGAAGGAAGTTCCATTCGAACACGCTCAGCGAGGCTTCGAAGGACTCCGAACAGCTTCTATCGAAGCATACGTTCGAGCTGGGAAAGCTTGAATGGATAGACACTCAATTCTTGTACACGTTCATGTTTTTTGTTTGTCCCTTGTTCGTTTCCTTTTATTGGTTGTCTGATTCGTCGATGTTGTCTTTGTAATCTCGCATATCGTTCTCTCCTTCTCAGGCTGCAAGTAAGATAGGAACAAAAGTATTGCAGAGGTACGACTAAGAAAGAACGACGAGACATATTAGGTTGTACGGAAAGTGAAGTAAGAACAATATAGTAGCTGAATGTGCACCTGCTCCGCCTCGTCACATCTGCCCTTCCTTCCACAAGACTGGTAGGAAGACAACGCAGGCTGTCCAAAACACCTTGAAGCTTTGAACGGTGAGAGCGGGATAATCTGTAACTGGCGGGATGCGAGCCTTCGAGGGAGGTGAGGCAGGGTCACGAGATCGAGGGAAGCGTGGGAGGGTGAAGAGGAGGTAGATTGAATAGAAAGCTACTCGGAAGAAGTGGTAGAAGAGAAGAGCCGGATTTGGTCGAAGCCTGAATTCAAGAAAAAGACTCGATCAATAATGAGTCGTGTCGTGGACGAAGAGAGACGACATAGACGTACGCAGAAAGGAGAGACACTGGTCCATCGATACAATCTCCTCCCATCTCGAAATACTTGAAGCAACCAGTTTTGAGAACTTCGAGATTCTCGTCTGTGGCAATGCGAGATCGAGAATAAGTTTTCCGAATGACAACGGGAGCGATAGTGATCGTAGAACATGCCATCAGCGCCAAATAGAGAGTAAAGAGCCATTGAGAGGATGTTGACACATGTCGCGACACTCTTTCGTTTCCAATGCCACTCCTCCAACCTGTCGCTTACTTCGTCCCAGTTCGCGAGATCTACGACCCCCCTCGCATCAGGCTGAGCATCCTTGACTGCTGTTCCTCCGCCGAACAATTCGGTCAAGATGACAACGTCGTTGAGCGCGACCGTCATTCCTCCTCCCGTCAGAGGGTGTCGCATATTCATCGAATCTCCCGCGAGTATCGCTCCTTTATGCTCCCTCCCTTGAGGGTAACTAGCCAAATAGCTGTTTGGCATTGATCGGAGTCGATAGTTCTTGTCGGTTGATTCTGATTTTTGAAGCGCGGTTTCGAAAGAGGGAACGATGGAAGGAGGTAGAACCGGGGTGACGTGCTCGCGGAGGAAGGCAGAGAGTTTCGAAGCCGGGGGCAGTTTGTGACCCCGCACATCAACGAGCATTCGAGTTTCGTGAGTTGCGAGTTGATAGACGAGTACGGGGCCGAGTGAAGGAGTATTGAGATCTGCCGGGGGAGATGGGTTCGAAGGATCTGCTTTGCCGAGGATAACGTGTCCATGATGAGGGGAAGGTAGGACAGGATCTTCGAGAACGAGGCCGACGAAGTGAGAGCGAGTGATCGGAGTAACGTGGGAAGGAAGAAGTTGTCGACGGAATTTTGACATGCAACCGTCGGCGACGATAGTGAGATCCGCCTTGAAGTCGAGAGGGGTCGAATCCTTCGGGGTAGCCTTGACTCCGACAATCGTCCCTTTTCCATCCTCGAGTAAATCGTTGACGGTCGCCTCGACCAACGTCACTCGCTCCGCTCCTTTCGCCTTCTTTCGCAAGTTCTGAATGAACCGTCCATGATGGAAACTCCTCCCTTCCTGCTTCCTTTCCGTTCCATCGCTCCAGATCATTGACTTGCTCTCCTCTGGATAAGGGATTCTGACGCTCTTCTCGCCCCAAAACACCTCGTAACCTTCACACGGTGTCGCATCGATCCCTTCCAATGCGTCGTCGATCCCAATCTTCTGTAAAGCGAGGCAGCCACCAGGTTGAAGTAATTCGCCGACGATTCGGTCAGGTTCCGAAAGATCTCGTTCGAGGAGCAAAACTTGGCGTCCAGAGGTAGCTAGAGAATAGGCGAGTGCTGAACCGAGGATTCCTGAACCAATGACAGCTACGTCAAAGTGTTTCTTTGATGCGTCCTAAGTCAAGAAAAGAGAGGAGAGTAAGCGAAGTTCCGAGTCGCTCGACGCCTGGAACTGTAGAGCTTACCTGCGCGTCGGCTGATGGTAACCTTTCGACTACCATGTTCGTTGAAGCCATTCAGCTGTGTCGATGGGGGGGTGAAGATTGGCCTTTGAAGATCGAGTTGAGAGGAGCGAGCTGTTGAGAAGCTGCTTGTCGCGGTGTATATGGTTGTGCGTAGTATTCGGAAGCAATACAGAGGGTCTGAATGGATCCTCGAGATTGTCGTCGAGTGAGTCGAGGGATCAAAAGAAAGATCGAACGAGTTGAACTTTCTCAAGTTTAGGCTGCTGGTGACTTCTGAAGTATTCTGCTTTGTTCCGCAGAAGAGCTTGGTGATCTTGTCCGTGTTGAACGAAGTAGATGGTTTGTGGGAGAGAATGAAATGAAACCTCACCCTTTTCGCTCCTTCCTCTACCTTTTCTCGACGTGAATATCACAGCTAGCTCACTAGACACCACGTACGAGCAATGTACTTTGTACCACCACCGCCTCCGCTCGCGTCCTACGAATCTCCCTCCATCCCTCCTCTCTCAACTTCCACAATCAAATCTCAGTCGGCGACTCGACGGGACCTCAATGAACTCGATATAAGCAATCCTATTGGGTCCCTCACGAAGATCCTCACCGAGAGACGATACCTTGCTTTGGTCGCTGGTTGCCTGCTCCTCTGGGAAGCGTTCCTCGTTTCTGCGATAATCTTGAAGGTGCCATGTGAGTCGTCTATACATTCTCTCATGAAGGATTACTATCGCTCATGCTGGTTCACTAGGAAAAAGACACGGAAATCGACTTTAAAACTTATCTGCAACAAGCTTCGCTATTCGTAGCTGGCGAAAGAGACTACTCTCTACTCAAAGGTGATACTGGACCTTGCGTGTGAGCGACTCACTTTTCGAGCGGTTATCAAGTGGTTCCCGGCTCAACCGTGACTGATAATCGATTCCGTTTTTCAAAAAGGTATCCAGCTGGTCACATCTATGCCTATTCCCTTCTATATTACATCGCCGATGCAGGCCAGCACTTACAGCGCGCTCAGTGGATGTTCGCCGTCGTGTATATCGCTACTCTAGCACTGGTCTTCGGCATTTATCGTACTAGCAGAAAGGTCAGTCCATTTCCTTCCCTGCTCGGCGGCTCGCTTCGTCGAGATCAAGGCAATGGACCCAGGACTGAATGTTGACGTTCTTTTACCCAGGTTCCGCCTTACGCCCTGATCTTCCTCACCTTGTCGAAGCGGATTCATTCCCTCTACGTTCTTCGGCTTTTCAATGACTGTCTCGCCATGCTCCTCCTCTACTCGGCTCTCTGGATGTACACTCGACCAGCTGAGAAAGGCGTTTTATCGAGTCGCAAGTGGCTGATCGGAACTTGTCTCTTCAGGTAACGTACAACTTAATTTCTTAATCAAGAATTTTGCGCTAACGTTGGTGTCTCGCGCAGTCTCGCACTCTCTATAAAGATGTCGATACTCCTGTTCCTACCTGCTCTCTCCTACCTGATCTTTGTCTACCACTCGCCGCTCGCCTTCGCCCAACATGCTCTTCTTCTCGTCTCATCGCAGATCATCATCGCCTCTCCCTTCCTCACTTCTGTCACCCTCGCGAAGCAGTACTTTGCTCAAGCTTTTGATTTCAATCGAGAATTCCTGTGGGAGTGGACGGTGAATTGGAGGTGGTTAGGCGGAGAAGTGTTCGAAGATCCGGCTTTTGGAAAAGTTTTACTCATGATTCACGCGGCCGGTCTGGGAGCGATGGCTGTTCGATGGAGCGAGGAGGAAGGAGGCGTAACCGCACTCTTGAGGAGGGCTTGGAGGAATCCAGGATCGAGTCCAGCTCGAGCAAGTTTGACGAGCAATCGTAAGGTCTCTTCCCGTTTCTCAGTCTTTGGCCCTTCCAAACTCATACAATCGAACGCGTGCCCGCTCTGTGCAGGTACTGTGACAGTGTTCTTCACTTCGAACCTGCTCGGCATTTTGTGCGCGAGGTCTTTGCATTACCAGTTTTACGTCTGGTTTTACCACTCTCTCGTGTGGCTTTTGTGGGAGACATGGGACGGGCTCGAGATTGATGTGATGCAAAGGTCAGTTTGTCACAAACCCGATGCCCTGCACGGATGACCAGTGTTGACGATTTCGCTGTAACAGGCTCGTCTTTGCATCTCTGATCGAGTTTGGGTTTCATTCGTTCCCATCTACGGTCAACAGCTCTCTAGGGTTGGTGTTGAGCCTTTTGATCGTCATCGGGGTAGGATGGTATGGAAGACCGGCTGGCGAGCAAGGGAAACCCGTCGAGAAGTCAAAAGAACAGTGAATGGTCTGTATCAAATTTAGATTCTTGAGCCGATGGCCGCCGAGGGAAGCGAGCGCGCGAGGAGAGAGACTGAGAACTGGTATGGATGCCGTAGGCACACAAGGCGTTACTCTGGACTGTTCTCGAGGTTAATGCACCTCAAAAAAATGGCACAAAAGGTTCCCAGATGAGCAGACACAGGAGCCCTTGACCTGCGTGGACAATCCACTGAAAGATGCAAGAAGATAGAACGCTGCTGAAGTCCGGAAGAGTAACCTGGTACGAAAGGTGAGTTTGAATTGCGATTCTGCAGAGAAGGCGGCACTACCAGCAGGTGAGTTCCTCGGCTTGGAGGGTTTCAATGGCAGAGGACTTCAGTGGCTGTCTCGAGCGGAAAGTGCAGCCACTTCAGCGAATCGAATGAGAGGTTGCAAACATGCGAGTTCCACTCGGATATAGATTTCAAAAGGACAGGGCTGCCACGGAAGGACCGCTGGGGTTGGCGGGTTCGCGAGCTGTTCTTGGTGCTTGATAAGCGAGTGAAGCGGTCAGCGAAATCAGAGATCTGTCGTTGTCGAGAGAAACTGAGAAATTCGAAGTGCGAGGAAAACAACTGAGAGAAAGAGCCTTCCTCCTCTCCTCAACTTTGCACTCGATTTGTGATCTTCTTCTTCTCTTGATATCTCACTCGCAACATTCTAATAGCTTGACAGGGAATTGCAAGCCTGGCTTACGCCATTTCTGTCGGATGCATAAATTGCCTTCTCTTTTTCTCCTCCTGTTCTCGCTCTACTGCTCGGATGACCCTCGGCCAGTCTCCCAAAAGAGCGGAGCGAGCAAGAAAGTCAACGCTCCCCAGCTACCAGACAAAAAGAACCTCTTCCCAAAAAAGACTTCCTGGCCGGGAATTGAACCCGGGTCCCACGCGTGACAGGCGTGTATACTAACCACTATACTACCAAGAAAGAGAGGTATTTTTTTAATTTTCCACTGCTCAGTGGCGGGATCGAACCGCCGACATCAGACTAAACTTATGAAAGTATTAGGTCTGCATCATAACCAACTAGATCAACCGAGCTCATGTTGTGGCGGCAATATTTTGCAACATGATGGTAAGTAAAATTGAAAACGTCAGGCCGAAGCAGCAAGCAACTCAAAGCGGTACACATAGTCTGTTCTGCTTTGCTGTTTTGTTCACCTTAGGATGATAGCTCACCAAGTAAAGCATATAAAAATGCACACACGCAACAATGCAAGACGGCCTCGGTGGCAAGCGCTGTGGCTTATCTGATGACCTGACGTACTGCTGCCACTTCTCTATTTGCAATGGACATCAGAAACCACTCACATTTGAAGTGACCTTGTGTACACTCCTTGGGAGTGCTTGCAATTGCGTGTGAGATCCCTTGAATTTACCAAGGGACCTCAAATGACAAGGAACCTCACATTACATTGCAATATCATATTGAGTACTGTCTTGTTAAGGAGAGAAAATCAAGAGAAAGTCCAGAAAAGACAAGAGAATCGATCTCAGCTGCGGCTTGGAGGCCAGCCAACCAGAGCGGGAGTCTACAGAGCCAATGAAACAACACAACAGAACCAATGTAATGTAGCAATACATCATTGAGCATAATGAGCGTTTGCTGCAACACATCATAGTATCAGCTGTTCTCTCCTGGCTCCACTCGCAAGGTTTTGACCCATAGTCACTCTTAGGAACTCGCTCGCAAGGTCTTGACGTATAGTCAGTCATTCTTAGAAACATCACGTGGAGTACTGCCTCTTGATCACTTGCAATCGTGTGGCTCACAGCCAATTCCGTGTGAGTAGCTTTCCATGAGCAGGTATGCCGTGAGACTGGTGCGTGTTGTGTGCTGTGGTCTGTTATCAGCTTTGTACAATGGACAAGAGCAGGATAAATGTGGTCAAGATTCAACGTATGTTGCATCATTCTTGCAGGGCAAAGAAGCTCGTACGACGATGCCTAGCGCTGGCATGTTGATTAGTGACATCCGCACTGACTCATACAAGTGTGCAGCAGTAATCGACATGCCGTAAGTCCTCTCAGTGCCAAAACCCACTCAATGGTTGATGATCAGCATTCTGAGCCATGACAGACTTGTATGCTAATTCCTCTGTATGTCTACTGTGTACTGTCATGTGTATGAGTACAGCTTTGAATGGGATGCTGAAGGAAAATCTTGAGGTCCTCAGTTACAGTCTGGAAAGTATTGCTTGAGAGGAAAAGAATTCAATCAAGTTTTGGTTTGAAGATGTCAATCTCGTTCAATCTGTTGGCGGAGGGTTGTCAGCAGTAGCTCAATGCAAGCAACAGGACAAGGCAAAGAACTTGAGTGCGTACAGGAGAGCAAACGAGCTATGGTCAGACCACACTTACTAGAACTTAAGCTTTTGAACAGCATCTTCCCTTCTGACAATTGATTCGCTGATTTGTCCTCATACAGGCTCTGATCGCACTCGAGATTGCGACGGCGAAGATTAGTTAATCGACAGCCCCAGAAGCGTGAATCAATTCTTCCTCTCACTTCTCTGTCCTCCAACAGAGAGGATGGGAAATGTGCTGATCACTGCTGCATAATTGTGCGAGCATAGCATTGAAGGGCCGGCAGACATCACAGTGGTGCAGCAGTCACAAGGTTTTTTTCCTGTTCGGCGTGTTGCAGTGTAGGAGTCCTTTGCTGGCAGTCACTTTGTCAATAGCTTCGCTACAGCAAATTTACCTTCTATGTAGCCCCATCAATCCAAGAAAACATACAAAACAATGAACCTGATCAAGAGCGTTTGTGTCCACTCGCATCTGGTGTAGATGAATGCTAATCATCTCACCCGCAATGTCTGTGCCATCCCGTATAGTCTGCACGCGGTGCTGAAAGTGGCAACGCAACTGCAAGCTATGGCGAGTCCATCCTCCAAAAGCTGTGAACCTTGAACCACACATTTGCGAATTAAGTGAATGCCAATGTAAGAGAGTTGAAGAAGGTGAATGCAATAGGACGAGTGCTGCATCCGTCCAGGTGTCCTGAGCAATGAAGTCTGTAAGCGTTGACGAAGACGCCCACAGGAAGCCATAGCTTTTCACACAGAGGGGAGACCTGATATATACACAAATCTGATGCTTGATGAGGACGGCCGTATTCTCTTGTGAATGGCATGCTCAGCTTGCTTCTCTGCTTACACTGACTACTTTCTGGCAGTACCCTTGAGCTGACCATAGGTACAACCACGCAGTCTCCCTATCTGCATTTAGGTACTGCACCCTGACGTACCGCACTAAAACCCACTCCTCCCCTTCGGTTATAGGGTAGTTTTCGACGCTCTGCCATGCTCTGCCAGCCAAGCCGTTTCTTTAGCAGAAGTTGTACGTAGTCGTCGGATTCGCTCGTCGAGACATTGACAACGTGTATATATTCAATGAGAGTAGTGATGAGAGTAGAGGTAGGCAAAGAAGAAGGAAGAAAAGAATCAGAGAATAGAGTAGATTCAATACCAGTTGACTGAACAATCTGTAGCCTTAATGCCACAGCCAAAAAGCAGTTTCACCAATACCAAATTACAGTTCGAGAGCAACAGTGAAGTCTAAGCAATGAAGGGAAGCTCGAATTTCTTGTAAGTGAACAAGAAGAGTTGGAGAAGATAGGGCAGTAGTCATGGCAGGACACCTTCTGGCTCCTATAAAGGTTCACATTTTGACTCTCCCACCTAGTCTGATGACGCAGCTTCTGCTTTCTTACTCGGGTTCTGGATCGATACTCTGTCCCTTGCCCAAGAATTGCGCTGTGCAATCGCTTTTCATTGCTCATCCTCCGCCTTCTTGCTTGCAAGACATTGTTCGCAAAGTCTAGCATCAAGAGCAGACGGTGTCGCCAGGCTTTGCTGCATGCAGGAGCATTGGTTGTGGCAATTTTGGCTGTTTAAGATTGAGGTAGATCAGAAAGTTGGTCTCATTGGCGCTGGTTGGGTGCTGTTGCCTGGTGAAACATCAGTGCCAAATGAAAACTGTCGCAATACGTTTCTACATTTTCTATATTTTCACAATACTGCTTACCCTGCACTTTCTCTACAAATCATGAGTTTTGATTCACTCATTTATGTTTCGATATTCTGTCCTCATTTAAGACACCTTATACCTTCATTTGTTGATCTTGTAGGTTCTTTCAGTCAGGCCAAAGTTGCTCATACGGAGCAGTTGTACCACAGAAAAGAGTTCTCGCACCCCCTTGCGTTCACCTTTTGGTATGGTTTTGTCTCGCAGAGTTTCTCTTTCCTTTGCACGCTGTTCTGGCCTATGCTTCATCCGATGCTTTGAAGCGCTCACAGGCAGACTGCTGTAGCTTCGCATGCATTGCAGCATTCTTGCCCAGAGTGGGATTTGCCAGTCTGATTGAGGATGTGAGAAGTTTGATGGCAAACAAGAATCTACGAAAGAAGGGAACACATCATGGAGGAGCTGCTCAATCACGAGATATAATGAAGAATGACAGTCAAGCTATTCCAGAAAAGGGGCAATGTCGAGTACAATACGGACGTTGACCTCCAGAGTTGTGACCAGGGCTGCAAAAGAAGCGTCCACCAGAGATGGTGTTCAAGGCACAACATACGCAAAATGCAGAAAGAAAGGAAGAGTCACTCAGACTGGTGCAGATATGAGTTCACAATGGAGAGATCAGACGGCCTGTGAGTCATGTCTGCTGCCTGCACTTCAACAGAGAATATCTGACAGGTGCAAAGTCACCCTGTGCCCACAGAAACATCTCAATGTCCAAGTATTGCTGCTCTGAGGCTTCAGCTATATGCTGTGTGACTTTCTGTGAGCTTCCCTATGTGGGACTATGACAGGCTTGCTCGAGTCCTCAGGTGTATACTTGCTCTTGCAACAATTGCTGAGCTGCTGTGCAACGGTTGCACCTGAAGAAAGTGATGCTGCAACAGATTACTAGACTAGAGCGGAGGGTAAAGCTCCTCAAGTCCAGCACTACAGAGAAAGCAAGAAAGATGGAGGGAGAGGTGCAGACATAATGAAGAGCAAGAAGGTGCAAAGCAACACCCTGACCAGGCTTGTTTTGTAGTGTGGGAGGCACAGGAAGATAAAAGCAACTGGTTTCGACAATGCGGAGATTAGCGTGCGGCAGAACATGTCAGGCAAACTAGGATAGATAGCATGTCTTGATGCCCTTTAATTGATAATATAATATGTGCCATCACTGCCACACTGCTCTTCTAGCCATTGACAAGGCATAACAAACAGATACTCAGGGTGAGTGATAATTCTGTCACAAACAGTGGTACATTGCAGAATATTGCTATCTTCAGATTCGCCGATGTTCCCCCTTGCTCCGTATCCTTGATATTGACGAGTTTTCTGCAACAAGTGCAATTTGGCCAGAGCGACCAGCAGTGTCTATCTTGATTGGCTCCTGCGTTCCAGTTCTTTCTTCACGAACAAGGAACTTGAAGTACTGCTCCTCTTGACCGAGCTGTTGTGGGGACCCAACTCAGAATCTGTGTGTGTCATTTCCCTGCTCATGCCTGAACATGACTTTCCTGTGACGGCTTCCGCCCTGACTAAGCAAGAAGCAACAGACCAAACAGAAATTTGTGCAAGATGAAGCAGAAAGTCAATGAGAGTCGGCTTCAGACCTCTGTCTAGCTATGGCTTCCTGTGGGCGTCTTTGTCAACGCTTACAGACTTCATTGCTCAGGACACCTGGACGGATGCAGCACTCGTCCTATTGCATTCACCTTCTTCAACTCTCTCACATTGGCATTCACTTAATTCGCAAATGTGTGGTTCAAGGTTCACAGCTTTTGGAGGATGGACTCGCCATAGCTTGCAGTTGCGTTGCCACTTTCAGCACCGCGTGAAGACTATACGGGATGGCACAGACATTGCGGGTGAAATGATTAGCATTCATCTACACCAGATGCGAGTGGACACAAACGCTCTTGATCAGGTTCATTGTTTTGTATGTTTTCTTGGATTGATGGGGCTACATAGAAGGTAAATTTGCTGTAGCGAAGCTATTGACAAAGTGACTGCCAGCAAAGGACTCCTACACTGCAACACGCCGAACAGGAAAAAAACCTTGTGACTGCTGCACCACTGTGATGTCTGCCGGCCCTTCAATGCTATGCTCGCACAATTATGCAGCAGTGATCGGCACATTTCCCATCCTCTCTGTTGGAGGACAGAGAAGTGAGAGGAAGAATTGATTCACGCTTCTGGGGCTGTCGATTAACTAATCTTCGCCGTCGCAATCTCGAGTGCGATCAGAGCCTGTATGAGGACAAATCAGCGAATCAATTGTCAGAAGGGAAGATGCTGTTCAAAAGCTTAAGTTCTAGTAAGTGTGGTCTGACCATAGCTCGTTTGCTCTCCTGTACGCACTCAAGTTCTTTGCCTTGTCCTGTTGCTTGCATTGAGCTACTGCTGACAACCCTCCGCCAACAGATTGAACGAGATTGACATCTTCAAACCAAAACTTGATTGAATTCTTTTCCTCTCAAGCAATACTTTCCAGACTGTAACTGAGGACCTCAAGATTTTCCTTCAGCATCCCATTCAAAGCTGTACTCATACACATGACAGTACACAGTAGACATACAGAGGAATTAGCATACAAGTCTGTCATGGCTCAGAATGCTGATCATCAACCATTGAGTGGGTTTTGGCACTGAGAGGACTTACGGCATGTCGATTACTGCTGCACACTTGTATGAGTCAGTGCGGATGTCACTAATCAACATGCCAGCGCTAGGCATCGTCGTACGAGCTTCTTTGCCCTGCAAGAATGATGCAACATACGTTGAATCTTGACCACATTTATCCTGCTCTTGTCCATTGTACAAAGCTGATAACAGACCACAGCACACAACACGCACCAGTCTCACGGCATACCTGCTCATGGAAAGCTACTCACACGGAATTGGCTGTGAGCCACACGATTGCAAGTGATCAAGAGGCAGTACTCCACGTGATGTTTCTAAGAATGACTGACTATACGTCAAGACCTTGCGAGCGAGTTCCTAAGAGTGACTATGGGTCAAAACCTTGCGAGTGGAGCCAGGAGAGAACAGCTGATACTATGATGTGTTGCAGCAAACGCTCATTATGCTCAATGATGTATTGCTACATTACATTGGTTCTGTTGTGTTGTTTCATTGGCTCTGTAGACTCCCGCTCTGGTTGGCTGGCCTCCAAGCCGCAGCTGAGATCGATTCTCTTGTCTTTTCTGGACTTTCTCTTGATTTTCTCTCCTTAACAAGACAGTACTCAATATGATATTGCAATGTAATGTGAGGTTCCTTGTCATTTGAGGTCCCTTGGTAAATTCAAGGGATCTCACACGCAATTGCAAGCACTCCCAAGGAGTGTACACAAGGTCACTTCAAATGTGAGTGGTTTCTGATGTCCATTGCAAATAGAGAAGTGGCAGCAGTACGTCAGGTCATCAGATAAGCCACAGCGCTTGCCACCGAGGCCGTCTTGCATTGTTGCGTGTGTGCATTTTTATATGCTTTACTTGGTGAGCTATCATCCTAAGGTGAACAAAACAGCAAAGCAGAACAGACTATGTGTACCGCTTTGAGTTGCTTGCTGCTTCGGCCTGACGTTTTCAATTTTACTTACCATCATGTTGCAAAATATTGCCGCCACAACATGAGCTCGGTTGATCTAGTTGGTTATGATGCAGACCTAATACTTTCATAAGTTTAGTCTGATGTCGGCGGTTCGATCCCGCCACTGAGCAGTGGAAAATTAAAAAAATACCTCTCTTTCTTGGTAGTATAGTGGTTAGTATACACGCCTGTCACGCGTGGGACCCGGGTTCAATTCCCGGCCAGGAAGTCTTTTTTGGGAAGAGGTTCTTTTTGTCTGGTAGCTGGGGAGCGTTGACTTTCTTGCTCGCTCCGCTCTTTTGGGAGACTGGCCGAGGGTCATCCGAGCAGTAGAGCGAGAACAGGAGGAGAAAAAGAGAAGGCAATTTATGCATCCGACAGAAATGGCGTAAGCCAGGCTTGCAATTCCCTGTCAAGCTATTAGAATGTTGCGAGTGAGATATCAAGAGAAGAAGAAGATCACAAATCGAGTGCAAAGTTGAGGAGAGGAGGAAGGCTCTTTCTCTCAGTTGTTTTCCTCGCACTTCGAATTTCTCAGTTTCTCTCGACAACGACAGATCTCTGATTTCGCTGACCGCTTCACTCGCTTATCAAGCACCAAGAACAGCTCGCGAACCCGCCAACCCCAGCGGTCCTTCCGTGGCAGCCCTGTCCTTTTGAAATCTATATCCGAGTGGAACTCGCATGTTTGCAACCTCTCATTCGATTCGCTGAAGTGGCTGCACTTTCCGCTCGAGACAGCCACTGAAGTCCTCTGCCATTGAAACCCTCCAAGCCGAGGAACTCACCTGCTGGTAGTGCCGCCTTCTCTGCAGAATCGCAATTCAAACTCACCTTTCGTACCAGGTTACTCTTCCTGACTTCAGCAGCGTTCTATCTTCTTACTGCCTGATCTGGGTATTGTAAATGTGCGACTGAGTCGGATTGGGACGAGATCATCGACGATTGGCGCGTCCGAAGGAGATCCTCTCTCTCCCTTCAATCATCACGAGTATATCTAGTCAGTACGAGCCCAGGTCTACGAGCTTCAAGGAGGCCAGCAAAGCACTCACCGCACGTCGCAACTGTCTCTTGATTCACCAAACGCTCGCAGGTTCTCGATTCTACAGTATTATCGGTTCCTTCGTTGTCAATACAAGCTCGCAAGTTCGCTAACTGTAAACGACAAGCCAAATGAAAAAGCCATTTGTGTCTACCTCCAAAGGGGTCGACAGTCTGTTCCTGCGCGCTCGCACGTTGAGCTCGTACAGCGATTCGCCGTCGTTCAATCCCCGGGAGGTCGCGAACCTCTGTTCGAATTGAATGCGAAAGTGACACAAGCGACGGATTTGACGGCGAGGAACGAGTGAAAAGTTAAATCCAACCGCACGAGTGCGAGCGGCGAGAAAAGCCTCCTGTCGCGAGTCGAGCCTGCGAAGCGAGCGAGAGACGGTTCTCTTCTGTCGAATCAATCTGCTCGCTCGCCGCTCGCAAGAAAACACTTTCAGTTCGACGACTCAGCTCGATGAAGGACGTCGAAGAGAACTTTTCGCAAAGAAACCGAATTCCTCTCAGTCGAAGATTCGGATGGAAAGCCTCTCTTAACCCACAAAATAATAGTAGCGTTACAGTATCATTGCGTCGAGTCTGTGCAAGCCAGCTACAGAGCGAGACGAACCACAAAGTTCTACGAAGGTGCATTCCGGCCGAGATGACGTCTGCAAAAGCAGTCTCTTTTGAACAAATTGAGATTGAGAGCTCTAGGGAATTCGAGCCATCTTGATTTCTTTCAGTGTTTTGTCGCCTTCCAAACTCGCCCTCGGCCGCCTGACAAGTGGGTGATAGATATATACGCCTACAGCTTCACGGGCAGGTCCCGCTTACAGCCGCTCGCTCAGTTTGACGACTTCTTCAATTTACATCTCACAACGAGCCATTCTACTCCACCACAACACAAGCTAGGTCATTAGAGACTGGAATGGACATTATAGATCTCTCTCCAGAAAGCTCTGTTGCTTCCTTCGAGCTACTGGTTGTCGTAGGTTCACTCCGCTTCTCCCGAAGTCGAATTGAATTGATCTTGGTTTTGAACAGGGATGCGGAGGTGGCCCATTAGAGAACAACCTCAGCTGCTACCTCGTCAAATCAAAGGACAGCCCTTGGTCAAATTGCGCTGCCATCGAAGGTGAGAAACAACGTTCACTTCCTTTCGTCTTGTCTGACCCTCTAACGATCTTGTTTCACAGGAGGGTCGAGCTTGGGTGCTATAGCTACTCTGTTTGAACGAAGTCCAGAATCGTTTAGAGGGTTTGGCGGGTTGGTGACGGACAAAAAGAAAGAGAATGAACGAGTTTTCGAGATCGGAAGCAGTAAATTTGCGGGTCAGGTCTTGGAGATGATCCGGACTTTCACAATCTCCCATTCCCACTTCGATCACATCGCTGGACTCGTACTCTCCTCGGCCGCCTGTACGGCGACAAAGACGGTGTATGGGCTCGAAAGTACACTTGTGAACCTCGAAAAGGTGATGGATTGGCACCTCTGGCCTGATCTAGGGACGGCTGAGGTTGGTCCAGTAGCGGGGAAAGCGTTCAGGTGGAAAGAGTAAGTTATATATTGATTCGACTACTACCTCTCGCGAATAGAAAAATTGACAGTTTTGACGTAGAGTCGCGATAGGACAAGCCTATCAGATCTGCGACTCGCTGACGATTTCTGCTTTACCTCTCTCACACGGCCGTGATCCTCGCCATCCGCTGTCCTACGAATCGACTGCATTCTTTGTTCGCAACTCGGAGTCTTCCCGAGAATTCCTCTTTCTAGGAGACGTCGAGCCAGGTATGTCCCACACCTTTGCCCTTCAATCTATCTAAGTAATTCTGACTCGGATCCGATCGTACAGACTCGATTTCTGCGCGTCCCTTGACTCGCAGGGTCTGGGAAGTTGCCGCGAAGAAAATCGTCAGCGAGCAGCTCTGCGTTGTGTTCCTCGAATGTAGCTATCCCGTAAGCTTTCGAGACTTGCTTTCGGGGATCACGAGAAGAAGCTCATTCTCAGTGGCCTTTCACAGAATTCACAACCAAACAACAAACTCTTCGGTCATCTAAAACCCCTATTTGTTCTCGAGGAGATGCAAGTCTTAGCTGGTTGCGTGAACGAAGAGAGACAAAGAAGGAGCTTAGAGAAATCAACCTCCCCTTTAAATGGCGTGAAAGGTTCATCATTCCTCAATTCTTTTGGATGTTCGATCGAGAGCTGATTCCCGGATCATTGCCAGTCGTTATTCACCACATCAAGGATGACATCTTTACTCCACCGCCAGTTTCGCCTGAACCGCTGAAAGAGAGCAAACCATCGTTATCGGTCGCTGCACTTTCGATGTCTCCACCAATCGCCACTATCCCTCTCAGACGACCATCTCTACAATTACCCTATTCACCATCTCTCTCGTCTCTTCCTCGCTCGTCTCCCGGACTCGACTTTCATCCGCCTGCACCTACGGCTGAAGAAGATGAGTACGACAATGAGATTGAGACGGTAGAAGAGACAGTACACGAAAGGATCGAACGTGAATTGAACGAAGGCGAGGCCGAGGCCAGAACAGGAGTTTGTTTCCTCCTTGCTAAACAAGGCATGAGATTGAGTCCGTTCTCTCGTCTCCTTTTCAAAATTCTGCACCGCTGACAGCTGTTTGATTCCAGTCTTTTGATACCCGTTATCTCCGTATACCTAGCCTTAGACGATACCTCGAATAAACTGTTTTGACCAATCTCGGAACTTCACCGCTCGACAGTTGACGCCGATTTCTTCGAGAGCACGCTGTTTGAGAGCAGATTGAGCTGAATCTTCATGAGAGGGTGCTCGACGGATACTCACATTCGACAAGTGGCAGTCTCGGGGTCTGACTGTATCTCCTGGCTTTGGTCCAGTTGAATCTTGATCGAGCCATTGGATGTCTAGAGGCGGAGAATGAAGGGAAGCGAACAGCGTCGCGATCTCGTACTTCGTCATGGGTTCTTGAGCTGAAAAATGAAGGATCGGAGGTAGACCTTGCCTTTGCGAAAGCACTGCAAAGTTCTGAGGTCAGGTCGAGTTTGAGGCGGCGTGAAAGAGAGAAACAGAAGTGTACCTGCGAGATCGATCAAGACACGCGCGACGTCGGCAGTGTTCGTTGGGTAACGAGTCGCCCAATCGTCCATTTTCGTTGTCTGTTCTCTTTCCACGCTCTCCTTGACGGCAGTGAGAAGCACGTTGATCGCAGACTCTGAATTTTCTGAAGCTGCACCATATCTACGACGATCAAGGTTCAGCCAGTGACATCTAGGAATTACGGACCAAACACTCACAAGACAGGAACCCTCAGGATGGAGACTTTCCCACCAGATTCCGCCTCCTCGAGACAAGCAATTTCGCCGTCACGCTTTGTTTCCCCGTAAAAGTTTGTCGGTGAGGGTAAATCGTCGACGTCGTAACCTCCAGGAGGTGCAAATCCGTTGAAGACGTAATCAGTGGAGATATAGATCAACGAGAAAGCAAGCTGTGAAGCGAGCTTTGCAAGGTTGCTTGTACAGTCCACGTTGAGCTTGCGTGCGCTTTCGGGGAACTGTCACACTCAGTTTGGTTAGAGAGAGGCGAGGAGAGAGAGGAAGAGAAGCGAAGGAAGAGAAGAGAAAGGAGAGAGAAGAGAGGAGAGAGGCAGAAGGAACTCACCTTCTCGCATTGATCCGGTTTCCGCTCGGCCGCACAATGAATGACGACGTCAGGCTTCAGCTCCTCCAAGAGCTGCTTCGTAGCCTGTGGATCATTCAAGTCGAGCTATTGACAATTCAAGGGTAAGATTTCTTTCGAACGATGGAAGCGAACGTCAACTTGCTTTCGAGAGACCATCACCTTTGCGAGTGAAAGCTGTTCCGTGAACTGTATGATATCTAACATAGTCAGCCAGAGGGCAAGGGGACTAGGTAGGAGACTGAAGCATTCTTACTTTCAAATTCAGAGGAACGAGCCATCCCTTCTGCGAGGACAGCTCGACCGAGGAAACCTGTCCTTGCAAAATGGTGTGAGGCATTTCAAGAGCGGTCTAGGGAAGGCTGTAGCGCACCCGAAGCGCCGGTAAGGAGAATCGACAGCATTTGATGCAGATGAGCTGATTACTGAGAGTCAGAGTCGCAACGAAGCTGGTTCTATCGTGCGTAGAAGGTGACTAGATGCTCGATGTACCGCACTGAAGAGCAGACGCGTTAACGGAGTGAACAGGAGAACTAGAAGGCCGTTCGCGAGAAGGATCTTCGAGAATTCGAATTCTCCCTTCTAACTCGCGCTCCATCCCGACTCACCTATCTAGTAAGACCGCAAGCCTTTCAGAAAATGGACGAAGATCCTTACTTCACAGTCAAACGGTGAACCCTCTTTCCTTGCCTCTCTCTTACCCCACACAACTCACCCCTCAGCCTCTCTACAGGGAGGTCGCCAATCAACTTGAAGCTCTACACTTCCTCTCTACTACATATCAAGAAACACCGTCGGATTGGACTTTATCTGAGTTGAAGGGAGCCCTGGGAGCTCTTAGACCGGATCTTGACGAGTTGGAGGAAAGCGTCGCGGCTATCGAAGAGCCAGGAGTCAGTAGACGATTGGGCATCGACGCGAGCGAAGTCAAAAGCAGGAGACAATTCGTCGATAGAGTTACCAGCGAAGTAAAGGTAAGTTTTCTTCGTCCTATTGACTCGGACAAAGTGGTGCTGGACTCACGACTTGCTTCGGTTGAACAGAGAATTCGACAGCGGCTACCGTCCACGAGTCGTTCTCCTTCACCAGTGAGAACGTTCACTCACCGCACATGATTTCTCAATCTAATCTACTTTTCCCGTTCATTCACTCCAGGAGATCTATCGTACTGTGACGAGAAGCGACGTATCGCATCCACTCGAAGATGTAGAACCCAACACAGACTTTGAGACGCAACATCAATCAGTATGTCGAACTCTCTGATTCATAAACGAGTGATTCTGTCTTACCAAACTTTGCGTCTTTTCAAAGCTGCTGCTGCAACAACAAGACTCGACTCTGACAGATATCGCATCTACCGTTGGTCTACTGAGAGAGCAAGCAAAGGTGATAGGACAAGAAGTATCGGAACAGTCGGGCATGCTGAGTGAACTCGATGCGCAAGTTGATTCGACGTCGTCAAGACTCGCGAAAGCTCAAAGGAAGATGGACAAGTTCATGAGAGACAATTCCAGTACGTGCTCAGTCCATTCCTCTCATAGACGGTTCGTCGTCTGAACTTGGCGTCTGATTAACTAGATTCTCCATCGAGCTGGCTGATTCTCGGTCTCATCCTCGTTCTGAGCATTCTCCTGTTCATCATCCTCTTTCTATAATCATGACTTCTCTTCAGATACCTTATCATGCCATACCCTATCGACGTGTAACTGCATTGCGAAACGATACCCACAACAGAATTTAGTCGATTTTTGAAGTTGCGAAACTCAAACGATGGCGACGACGACCCTCAATCCAACTCTACATCCCATTCTGCAACGAATTGATATATCTTCCTTCGATTGTGCTCGTCAACGTCTGGCCTTCCTCCAACTTCAAACATGCTCTTGAGAATCTCCTTTCCTACGAATTCTCCCTCCTTCTCGGCTTCTGCTCCTTCATCTTCAACACAATTGTCCAAGATTGCAGGGTACTCTGGTCGAGGGGGAG
This sequence comes from Sporobolomyces roseus, assembly GCA_016617785.1. Classification (NCBI taxonomy): domain Eukaryota; kingdom Fungi; phylum Basidiomycota; class Microbotryomycetes; order Sporidiobolales; family Sporidiobolaceae; genus Sporobolomyces; species Sporobolomyces roseus. The sequence goes on from JADILM010000001.1 coordinate 2,039,648, forward strand.
GAGGTCCATCCTTCTTGCGTCGTCGGGGTTGAGGTTTCGATGGAGGAGGGAAGAAGGCGGTCAACATGGGCTTGAAGAGACCTTCGATGAGACGAGAGAATATGGGACTCGAGGGTGCGATGGTGAGGGTGCGCATGTAAGGTTGAAGCAGAGGGACGAGGGGAATAGAACGGAAAGACGAGGGTGATGCTGCCGAGACTTTTTCGAGTTCGTCAAGGAAGATTTCCGCAAGATGGTAGGTGAGAGAGTGAGGTGTTTTGGGAGATTCGACGCTGTGAAACATGAAATATGAGCAAGTCACTTTGGACTCATAGCGCCAGCTCTGAACATACTGTAGTGGCCCTCCAGGCGAAGTCAATACTTCGTTGTAGAGTTCGATCGCCCTCAAATCCCAATCCTCCCTTTCGAGAAGCCTGAAACCGACATTGATGAACCTCCTAATCAACATATAGAACTTGTCGATTCTGCACGGGCCGAAACAAGATACAGATCATCGGTTTCGAGAGGGAGAAAGTAAGAAGAAACTCACCTCAATCGATCTAATCCGACCCATTCCCTGCACACAGTTTCCCAGAACCCCTTCAAGAAGCACAATGTCGTCTTTGTTCGCTCTACCCTCCCGTTCTTCTCCGGCTTTTTACTCTTCGGTCTGACTACCAAAGTCAAATCCGCCAAATTCTGTGCCAATGCTTGCTGCACGAGAGGTTTGTCCGACATCCAGAAGCCTGTATGCGATTTTGACTGTACATGTTAGGAACTGACTTCACTGCATAAAGAGGAGAGGGATAACTGACAGTAGTAGATTCCTTTCCAGAGTTTAGCGATTTCTAACGCCTCGAATCTCGAATCAGGTTCCCAATCTTTGTCCCAGTCCAGATCTCCTAACTCTAGCTGTTCTCCTTCTTCCCCTTCTTTCAGTGGAAGCTTTCCAGCAGACAGGAATTTTGTGAGAGAAGCGACTGCTTTATCTCTGATCGGTTTCTCGCCTAACATGAGAGAGAATTAGTACTACATCTTTGAGAAGAGAATGTGCAATACATACTAGAAGCTAGGAATTTCCCGAGAGGAGGAACGCCGCCAGAGGTTGAAGTTGATGAAGAAGAAGTTTGAGTTCGTCTCACTCTCTTTGAAGGAGGCTGAACTTCGCTTGCGCCCTCAGGTGCTGTTCTTGTAGGCATCGTAGGATGTTAAAGGTTTTCGTGTGAGTGGAAAGACGAGGCCAGAGGAGAAGGGCAACTTTTTTTTTTTTCCGCTTCAACTCTCGACTCTGGAGTTACCGTCGTCGACGGAGCGTGAATCAATACAAGCTATCGTAGTCTATCAGAGTCAATCCTCATTCAATGCGAAGAACAGGTTCGTAGAAAAACCGAATTCTCTGAATCATTTCGCAACTCCAGAGTTGAACAGAAAGGTTCGATAGAGAGGACAAGGGGTGGGTATCATTTTGCGAACGAATCGTGCAGTACTACTAGAGAGGGCAAAGTAACGAGGGAAGTAGAATCAACAAAGGGGGAAGTGGAAACCAGTTGGGAGAGTCAGAGGAAGGGATCAATTCGAGTCGCTGCACTCGAAACGCGGGCGGGGGGGAGATAACCTGGTTCAAGACCGTTGCGCCACGCTTCCGACTCGTACATCATCGAACTGTTCCGATCCTACATAACCTCCACGCATTGAGCTTTTGACATTTTGGATGAATCGATCGCGATTCGCTCGAAGGTCGTTCGCAGCGTCTGTGAGGCGTGAAGAACCGGATAGGTCAGCTCAGGAGGGACGAGATAGAAAGGCTTTGGAGAGTGAGGAAGTCTAGAGTATGGATTCGTCGAAGGGGAGAAGAAACCGTTCTCATTTCCCTTGGTTGGTACGGCGACGTCTCGAGACGGGTTGGAGGACCTACGTGTCCTCGTCGCGAAGACACAAAACCATCGCGTTGAGATGCACGCAAAGCGAAAGCTTACCTTTGTTCAAAGGATCATCTGCGTTGGGTTCGAGGAAGAGATACTGGATTCCGACCATGACTGCGTTGAGGTTGAGAACGGGCTTCCAGTCCTCGCGAAGAATGTTGAGACAGACATTGCCAGCTAGATCGAGATTAGGGTGGTAGATCTGAAGGATTTCACCGCAGAACAGCGAGTGGAAGAGGAAGAAAGGGCAGAACGGGGAGTCAAGCGATGTCAGTCATGCACTCGTCAAGAGAAGTCACAAATTCGGGTGAGAAGAACGAGATGAGCTAGTGAGGAACACGAGGAGACGAAACTCACCTTTGGTACACACTTGACTTTCGGAGCGTCGTGAGGATAGTTGTTGTTGATCGCGAAAGTGAATTTGAAAGATCCTCCCTTGTACATACCTACTCTCCCTATGCGTCAGCGGAGCGACAAAGACACAGGAGGAGGGGAGGACGCGATCGATTACCTTCATCGGGAGTAATGGTAAGTTCAAAGTTGAGCAAATCTTCGGGGTTTGGGAAGTTGGTCTTCATCGTCGATGGGAGGTCGAGTTCAGTGAGATCTGTTCGTGTCGGAAGAGTGAGTCAATAAAGCGATCTTGCGAACGAATTTTAGATAATTTCGGATTGATCCGACATTTGTCACTCCCTCGAAACGCTTCTTCTTCGCTTTCCGGTATCCGTCTTGAGAGCGATAGACACGACCACGTTGCCGTATCCCTGTCGTCCTCTCCAGTGCATGGGCTCAGATGTCGATAAATTGCGATCAAGTCGACCTTGAACTGAGTGACCCGGTTGTCGATCAAGATCCGTTCTCATGATCGCAGTGTTCGTATACTCCCTCTTCGCCCAAGTAGCCTGCCAATGGAGAGGAAGCTTACCTTTCTGAACCCTGATCAAAGCGGCTGAAGTTTTGGGTTTCTTCTTAGCTGCCGCATCCTCGTTCTTCTTCAATGACCAAATCTATGACAAGCGACGTGTACCAGAGACGAGATCGCGAGGTTAGGTTAGAAGTTGATTGAAAGAGGAGGAAGGGAAGGGAAGGGAAGGCAAGTGGAGGGAGAAGATTAGCTTCCACTTATGTTGGATACAGGAAGAGCGCAGAGTAATTTGAGCTCACTTTCATCATCTTGGGCGGGATTCGTGATCTTGTAAAGTCGTGATTGAGAGGCAAGAGAGTGCAACTAGCTTCGTATCGTATCTCCTCTCTCTTCCTCTCTCTCTCCTCCTCTTTAACGCGATAGGTACTTGAAGACAGATGAGGGTAGTAAGGAGCTCCATCCCTCCAGCAGTCCACGTCTTCCGATCAATACCTAGAACGGTTCCTCCACTTTCTTCCTTATCTCTCCCGAAAGTCAACTACTCGACCCGCACGGCTGTGAGTCTTCTATACTTAGATCTGATCTGATATTGCATGGGACTCATACTGTCAAGAGGTTCAGGCTCAGCGAAAGATCTCGCAAATCGACCTTCAACAACCTTTCGTCTCTCCCAATCTCATCGACTCCTTCGGAAGGCAACACGATTACTTGCGGATAAGCCTGACGGAGAAGTGCAACCTGCGATGTACGTCTTGCTTGCCTTGATCAGCGATAAAATCCTCGCAACTAAACCTTTCGGAATCTTTTAGGTACTTATTGCATGCCCTCGACGGGAGTTCCTCTCCTTCCAAAGGACGACTTGCTCACAACCGACGAGATTGAAAGAGTCGCAAAGCTCTTCATATCGAATGGCGTCAAGAAGATACGACTTACAGGAGGAGAACCAACAGTTCGCAAAGATTTGATCGACGTTGTTTGTAAGTACTCGTACCTACACTGTTCACTCGCGATGATCCTGTAGCTCAATATGCTTCAATTACTACAGCCCGAATATCAGCCTTGAAACCGAAAGTAGAGTCTCTCGGGATGACCTCGAACGGCGTGACCTTGCGAAGACATCTTCCCTCTCTCGTCAAAGCCGGCCTGACGCACCTCAACCTCTCTCTCGATACTCTGGATGAATTCAAATACGAGCTCATGACCCGTCGAAGGGGGTTCCACAAGGTCATGGAAAGTCTCGAAGTAGCGAAAGAACTGAGAAAAGATGGATTGAGAGTCAAGATTAACGTCGTCGTGATCAAAGGCTTGAACGATATGGAGGTCTCTGACTTTGTCGAAATGACCAAAGACGAAGACATCACCGTTCGTTTCATCGAGTACATGCCGTTCGAAGGTGAGCAAAACCCTATCTTTCGCTCTGACACGAGTTCTGCTGATGTGTTGCTGTCGTCGCAGACAATCGATGGTCAACCACAAAACTCGTTCCCTCGTCGACGCTTCTCTCGCAAATCCAAGCCCATTACGACTCGTCTCGATCGATCGACAAACTTTGCGATTCACCTTCCGACACGACTCGAGCTTATCGGGTCAATGGTTATCGTGGTTCATTTGGATTCATCAGCAGCATGACGGATCATTTTTGTGGATCCTGCTCGAGACTGCGAGTTGGTGCTGATGGAGGAGTCAAGGTTCGCTTTCTACCTCGATTTGTGTTTTTGCAGCTTTGACTCATTCCTCCACTGTCTCTTACAGGTTTGTCTCTTCGGTCCTCCAGCACTCGCTCTCCGACCCCTACTTCGCTCGTTACCTTCTACTCTGCAAAATGACACGACCATCTCGCAAAAGATTGGAGAGATTGTCTGGAAGAAGAAATTCGCTCATGACGGGTTAGGAGGTGCGTTAGGAATTCAAGAGAAGGGAAAAATGGGGAGTATGGTCGGAATTGGAGGCTGATAAGATACGCCCTTCTGCTGGTATCCGAGGCGCAACAGGTACGTCAATCCCCCTGAATCGTGTTCGAAGATCCGAGGAAGCTCAATCGAGGGCTCTGCTGGGTACAGTACCTCGATACTTACCGACACGAAAGCCCACGAGACACCGATCTTCTATACTCGGTACACTCTCGGCCTCGCCCCTTTCACCCCCTTCTTCGTTCAGCTCTCTCCGACTATTCTCAACAACACCTCGCTTACAAAAACCGAACAAACTATCAGCTCAGTCGCCTACACTGTCTCATATCGATCCAAAAACTGGGAAAGCCTCAATGGTCGACGTAGGTGGAAAGGCTGTCACAGTTCGAACCGCAACAGCGAAAGGGAAGATTTACCTCAATCGGACAGCTTTCTCCATGATCGATCTCGGCAACTCCTCGTCTTCATCCACCATGGAGTCCAAGAAGGGAGACGTCATGTCGATAGCGCAAATTGCGGGAATTCTGGGATCCAAGCAGACCAGCTCCCTCATCCCCCTCTGTCACCCTCTATCGCTCTCACACATCTCCGTCACTCTCGTACCTTCCCAAGTCGACTCGTCAATCGAGATCACCTGCACCGCAAAATGTCGAGGTACAACGGGTGTCGAGATGGAGGCTTTGATGGGTGTCTCCGTCGCTGGATTGACAGTTTGGGACATGTGCAAAGCGGTGGCAGGGGAGGAAATGAGTCTCGGTGATATCAGGGTTGTCGAGAAAAGCGGAGGAAGAAGCGGTGACTGGAAGAGGGGGGAGTAGCGTTCGTACGATGTTGAATTAATCTTTGATTCAGCTAGTCTGCCGCTTGCGGAAATGCTCGAGCTATGCGCGATAACGATGAACAGAGAGAGACAGAGAGAGACAGAGAGAGAGAGAGAGAGAGAGAGAGAGAGAGATGTGAGCTCCTCAATTTCCAAGACCGTTTTGCAACAAACTCGACTTTGATTCGCTCTTTGAGCCAGGTTCACGAGGCCGTGACTGTTGGAATGCATTCATGGCGACTCGTCTAACTACGTATTGTGAGCGTTGTCCTATCGTTCACCCTTCGGCAACCACTTTTCTCTCGGTAAAGTATCGCCTCGACCTTTCATCTCCTGGTCTAGTCATTCTCCCGTCATCGATACGCTCATCTAGTACGGCTCCTCCCCCTCCAGTCCAAATAGCTCTCGAGTAGCCGTGGCTGACTACTTGCGGAACATCGGAAGGTTTGTCGGATTCGATAGCGGTTCAGCGTCGTCCTCCTGCTCGGCGGCCGAGTCTTACTGTGTTCTCCAAGAAGACGGAGAGCCGTGGATGGGCTTTAGCTGAAGAAAGGTGGAAGAGCCCGTGGTTGAGAGTAGGAAACCTCCTGCGCCAACGGTGAACATGACAATTCGTTCCCTGGTGGTCCGTCTCGTGTCAGCTCAGCGAATAAAAGTCCCCCCCACAAGCAGAACAGATGAAGATGCTTACGAAGATCCGCTGATCTAACATTTCGAAAACTGGTCGCTTTCGAATTCCCCTCATCGTTCATGATGGTACAATTCCCACTCTCGGAACCGCCTGATCCCACGGCCCTCTAATCTTGTCCTTGTATCTGATCATCAACCACCCTCTGACCAAAGGTGCAACAACACTCGATCCGAACAGTAACGCAGCAGCGATCAACATACTCCCCGTTCCCAAACTTCGCAAACTGACGAGTGCCGTAGTGACGAGCAGCCATGTGAGGATCAGAGTAGGCTTCAAGGTGAGGGAAGATCGAAGAAGTGGGAATGGTCCGAAGAATAAGGTCGAAAAGAGGAGGAGGGAGAAGACTGAGGTGTTTGAAGTGAGTCGAGAGGCGAGAACAGTGCTTCCCGATAACGCGGCCGTCAGAGATATTGTCGAAGGGAGAGGAGCTCGGCGAGCCATAGGTGGAGAGGTCGAGGGTGGTAAAGGGGAAGGAGTGTCGAAAGGAGAAATGTAGCGGAGGAAAGGGAGGGTGGTCAGAAGAGGTCTGGATTGTAAGGAGCTTTTTGTAGGGATGGAGCGATAGTCGCCGAAGAGTAGGTTGATAGCGAATAGAGTTCCGCTCAACGCCCAAATCGAATCAGACGTGGTCGATTTCGTCAAGGTCTTGAGGGCCGGGGACAGGAGATACAACGCGAACAGAGGTATCAACGGTGCTGCGATGCCTGCACCATCCTTTGAAGCAGTGAGGGAAGGAGTCGATTCTCCGATGAGGAATGACCAAATTCGAAAGGTGATGCCGAGTAAGACTGAGAGTATGAGGAGGGTCGTGGGATGAAGGGCATCTTGGGATAGGCGAACGAATATCGATATGAAGATGAAGGTGCAGGCGAGATGTTGTGTTATTGGGAGAGTTTGACGAAGGAGGAGAGGGAGAGAAGCGGGATGGACGTTGACTAGCGAACGATATGTCACTTTTGAGTCAGTCTCTCACTTTTCGCAGCTCAATAGGTCGATATCCTGACTTACCATTGCGTAACCAGTTGGGAGAGTCAGAGGAAGGGATCAATTCGAGTCGCTGCACTCGAAACGCGGGCGGGGGGGAGATAACCTGGTTCAAGACCGTTGCGCCACGCTTCCGACTCGTACATCATCGAACTGTTCCGATCCTACATAACCTCCACGCATTGAGCTTTTGACATTTTGGATGAATCGATCGCGATTCGCTCGAAGGTCGTTCGCAGCGTCTGTGAGGCGTGAAGAACCGGATAGGTCAGCTCAGGAGGGACGAGATAGAAAGGCTTTGGAGAGTGAGGAAGTCTAGAGTATGGATTCGTCGAAGGGGAGAAGAAACCGTTCTCATTTCCCTTGGTTGGTACGGCGACGTCTCGAGACGGGTTGGAGGACCTACGTGTCCTCGTCGCGAAGACACAAAACCATCGCGTTGAGATGCACGCAAAGCGAAAGCTTACCTTTGTTCAAAGGATCATCTGCGTTGGGTTCGAGGAAGAGATACTGGATTCCGACCATGACTGCGTTGAGGTTGAGAACGGGCTTCCAGTCCTCGCGAAGAATGTTGAGACAGACATTGCCAGCTAGATCGAGATTAGGGTGGTAGATCTGAAGGATTTCACCGCAGAACAGCGAGTGGAAGAGGAAGAAAGGGCAGAACGGGGAGTCAAGCGATGTCAGTCATGCACTCGTCAAGAGAAGTCACAAATTCGGGTGAGAAGAACGAGATGAGCTAGTGAGGAACACGAGGAGACGAAACTCACCTTTGGTACACACTTGACTTTCGGAGCGTCGTGAGGATAGTTGTTGTTGATCGCGAAAGTGAATTTGAAAGATCCTCCCTTGTACATACCTACTCTCCCTATGCGTCAGCGGAGCGACAAAGACACAGGAGGAGGGGAGGACGCGATCGATTGCCTTCATCGGGAGTAATGGTAAGTTCAAAGTTGAGCAAATCTTCGGGGTTTGGGAAGTTGGTCTTCATCGTCGATGGGAGGTCGAGTTCAGTGAGATCTGTTCGTGTCGGAAGAGTGAGTCAATAAAGCGATCTTGCGAACGAATTTTAGATAATTTCGGATTGATCCGACATTTGTCACTCCCTCGAAACGCTTCTTCTTCGCTTTCCGGTATCCGTCTTGAGAGCGATAGACACGACCACGTTGCCGTATCCCTGTCGTCCTCTCCAGTGCATGGGCTCAGATGTCGATAAATTGCGATCAAGTCGAACTTGAACTGAGTGACCCGGTTGTCGATCAAGATCCGTTCTCATGATCGCAGTGTTCGTATACTCCCTCTTCGCCCAAGTAGCCTGCCAATGGAGAGGAAGCTTACCTTTCTGAACCCTGATCAAAGCGGCTGAAGTTTTGGGTTTCTTCTTAGCTGCCGCATCCTCGTTCTTCTTCAATGACCAAATCTATGACAAGCGACGTGTACCAGAGACGAGATCGCGAGGTTAGGTTAGAAGTTGATTGAAAGAGGAGGAAGGGAAGGGAAGGGAAGGCAAGTGGAGGGAGAAGATTAGCTTCCACTTATGTTGGATACAGGAAGAGCGCAGAGTAATTTGAGCTCACTTTCATCATCTTGGGCGGGATTCGTGATCTTGTAAAGTCGTGATTGAGAGGCAAGAGAGTGCAACTAGCTTCGTATCGTATCTCCTCTCTCTTCCTCTCTCTCTCCTCCTCTTTAACGCGATAGGTACTTGAAGACAGATGAGGGTAGTAAGGAGCTCCATCCCTCCAGCAGTCCACGTCTTCCGATCAATACCTAGAACGGTTCCTCCACTTTCTTCCTTATCTCTCCCGAAAGTCAACTACTCGACCCGCACGGCTGTGAGTCTTCTATACTTAGATCTGATCTGATATTGCATGGGACTCATACTGTCAAGAGGTTCAGGCTCAGCGAAAGATCTCGCAAATCGACCTTCAACAACCTTTCGTCTCTCCCAATCTCATCGACTCCTTCGGAAGGCAACACGATTACTTGCGGATAAGCCTGACGGAGAAGTGCAACCTGCGATGTACGTCTTGCTTGCCTTGATCAGCGATAAAATCCTCGCAACTAAACCTTTCGGAATCTTTTAGGTACTTATTGCATGCCCTCGACGGGAGTTCCTCTCCTTCCAAAGGACGACTTGCTCACAACCGACGAGATTGAAAGAGTCGCAAAGCTCTTCATATCGAATGGCGTCAAGAAGATACGACTTACAGGAGGAGAACCAACAGTTCGCAAAGATTTGATCGACGTTGTTTGTAAGTACTCGTACCTACACTGTTCACTCGCGATGATCCTGTAGCTCAATATGCTTCAATTACTACAGCCCGAATATCAGCCTTGAAACCGAAAGTAGAGTCTCTCGGGATGACCTCGAACGGCGTGACCTTGCGAAGACATCTTCCCTCTCTCGTCAAAGCCGGCCTGACGCACCTCAACCTCTCTCTCGATACTCTGGATGAATTCAAATACGAGCTCATGACCCGTCGAAGGGGGTTCCACAAGGTCATGGAAAGTCTCGAAGTAGCGAAAGAACTGAGAAAAGATGGATTGAGAGTCAAGATTAACGTCGTCGTGATCAAAGGCTTGAACGATATGGAGGTCTCTGACTTTGTCGAAATGACCAAAGACGAAGACATCACCGTTCGTTTCATCGAGTACATGCCGTTCGAAGGTGAGCAAAACCCTATCTTTCGCTCTGACACGAGTTCTGCTGATGTGTTGCTGTCGTCGCAGACAATCGATGGTCAACCACAAAACTCGTTCCCTCGTCGACGCTTCTCTCGCAAATCCAAGCCCATTACGACTCGTCTCGATCGATCGACAAACTTTGCGATTCACCTTCCGACACGACTCGAGCTTATCGGGTCAATGGTTATCGTGGTTCATTTGGATTCATCAGCAGCATGACGGATCATTTTTGTGGATCCTGCTCGAGACTGCGAGTTGGTGCTGATGGAGGAGTCAAGGTTCGCTTTCTACCTCGATTTGTGTTTTTGCAGCTTTGACTCATTCCTCCACTGTCTCTTACAGGTTTGTCTCTTCGGTCCTCCAGCACTCGCTCTCCGACCCCTACTTCGCTCGTTACCTTCTACTCTGCAAAATGACACGACCATCTCGCAAAAGATTGGAGAGATTGTCTGGAAGAAGAAATTCGCTCATGACGGGTTAGGAGGTGCGTTAGGAATTCAAGAGAAGGGAAAAATGGGGAGTATGGTCGGAATTGGAGGCTGATAAGATACGCCCTTCTGCTGGTATCCGAGGCGCAACAGGTACGTCAATCCCCCTGAATCGTGTTCGAAGATCCGAGGAAGCTCAATCGAGGGCTCTGCTGGGTACAGTACCTCGATACTTACCGACACGAAAGCCCACGAGACACCGATCTTCTATACTCGGTACACTCTCGGCCTCGCCCCTTTCACCCCCTTCTTCGTTCAGCTCTCTCCGACTATTCTCAACAACACCTCGCTTACAAAAACCGAACAAACTATCAGCTCAGTCGCCTACACTGTCTCATATCGATCCAAAAACTGGGAAAGCCTCAATGGTCGACGTAGGTGGAAAGGCTGTCACAGTTCGAACCGCAACAGCGAAAGGGAAGATTTACCTCAATCGGACAGCTTTCTCCATGATCGATCTCGGCAACTCCTCGTCTTCATCCACCATGGAGTCCAAGAAGGGAGACGTCATGTCGATAGCGCAAATTGCGGGAATTCTGGGATCCAAGCAGACCAGCTCCCTCATCCCCCTCTGTCACCCTCTATCGCTCTCACACATCTCCGTCACTCTCGTACCTTCCCAAGTCGACTCGTCAATCGAGATCACCTGCACCGCAAAATGTCGAGGTACAACGGGTGTCGAGATGGAGGCTTTGATGGGTGTCTCCGTCGCTGGATTGACAGTTTGGGACATGTGCAAAGCGGTGGCAGGGGAGGAAATGAGTCTCGGTGATATCAGGGTTGTCGAGAAAAGCGGAGGAAGAAGCGGTGACTGGAAGAGGGGGGAGTAGCGTTCGTACGATGTTGAATTAATCTTTGATTCAGCTAGTCTGCCGCTTGCGGAAATGCTCGAGCTATGCGCGATAACGATGAACAAGAGGCGAAAACAGGAAAAAAGAGAGAGAGAGAGAGAAAAGAGAGAGGGGCCCCCAAATTTTCCCAAAACCGTTTTGCAACAAACTCGACTTTGATTCGCTCTTTGAGCCAGGTTCACGAGGCCGTGACTGTTGGAATGCATTCATGGCGACTCGTCTAACTACGTATTGTGAGCGTTGTCCTATCGTTCACCCTTCGGCAACCACTTTTCTCTCGGTAAAGTATCGCCTCGACCTTTCATCTCCTGGTCTAGTCATTCTCCCGTCATCGATACGCTCATCTAGTACGGCTCCTCCCCCTCCAGTCCAAATAGCTCTCGAGTAGCCGTGGCTGACTACTTGCGGAACATCGGAAGGTTTGTCGGATTCGATAGCGGTTCAGCGTCGTCCTCCTGCTCGGCGGCCGAGTCTTACTGTGTTCTCCAAGAAGACGGAGAGCCGTGGATGGGCTTTAGCTGAAGAAAGGTGGAAGAGCCCGTGGTTGAGAGTAGGAAACCTCCTGCGCCAAAGGTGAACATGACAATTCGTTCCCTGGTGGTCCGTCTCGTGTCAGCTCAGCGAATAAAAGTCCCCCCCACAAACAGAACAGATGAAGATGCTTACGAAGATCCGCTGATCTAACATTTCGAAAACTGGTCGCTTTCGAATTCCCCTCATCGTTCATGATGGTACAATTCCCACTCTCGGAACCGCCTGATCCCACGGCCCTCTAATCTTGTCCTTGTATCTGATCATCAACCACCCTCTGACCAAAGGTGCAACAACACTCGATCCGAACAGTAACGCAGCAGCGATCAACATACTCCCCGTTCCCAAACTTCGCAAACTGACGAGTGCCGTAGTGACGAGCAGCCATGTGAGGATCAGAGTAGGCTTCAAGGTGAGGGAAGATCGAAGAAGTGGGAATGGTCCGAAGAATAAGGTCGAAAAGAGGAGGAGGGAGAAGACTGAGGTGTTTGAAGTGAGTCGAGAGGCGAGAACAGTGCTTCCCGATAACGCGGCCGTCAGAGATATTGTCGAAGGGAGAGGAGCTCGGCGAGCCATAGGTGGAGAGGTCGAGGGTGGTAAAGGGGAAGGAGTGTCGAAAGGAGAAATGTAGCGGAGGAAAGGGAGGGTGGTCAGAAGAGGTCTTGATTGTAAGGAGCTTTTTGTAGGGATGGAGCGATAGTCGCCGAAGAGTAGGTTGATAGCGAATAGAGTTCCGCTCAACGCCCAAATCGAATCAGACGTGGTCGATTTCGTCAAGGTCTTGAGGGCCGGGGACAGGAGATACAACGCGAACAGAGGTATCAACGGTGCTGCGATGCCTGCACCATCCTTTGAAGCAGTGAGGGAAGGAGTCGATTCTCCGATGAGGAATGACCAAATTCGAAAGGTGATGCCGAGTAAGACTGAGAGTATGAGGAGGGTCGTGGGATGAAGGGCATCTTGGGATAGGCGAACGAATATCGATATGAAGATGAAGGTGCAGGCGAGATGTTGTGTTATTGGGAGAGTTTGACGAAGGAGGAGAGGGAGAGAAGCGGGATGGACGTTGACTAGCGAACGATATGTCACTTTTGAGTCAGTCTCTCACTTTTCGCAGCTCAATAGGTCGATATCCTGACTTACCATTGCGTAACCAGTTGGGAGAGTCAGAGGAAGGGATCAATTCGAGTCGCTGCACTCGAAACGCGGGCGGGGGGGAGATAACCTGGTTCAAGACCGTTGCGCCACGCTTCCGACTCGTACATCATCGAACTGTTCCGATCCTACATAACCTCCACGCATTGAGCTTTTGACATTTTGGATGAATCGATCGCGATTCGCTCGAAGGTCGTTCGCAGCGTCTGTGAGGCGTGAAGAACCGGATAGGTCAGCTCAGGAGGGACGAGATAGAAAGGCTTTGGAGAGTGAGGAAGTCTAGAGTATGGATTCGTCGAAGGGGAGAAGAAACCGTTCTCATTTCCCTTGGTTGGTACGGCGACGTCTCGAGACGGGTTGGAGGACCTACGTGTCCTCGTCGCGAAGACACAAAACCATCGCGTTGAGATGCACGCAAAGCGAAAGCTTACCTTTGTTCAAAGGATCATCTGCGTTGGGTTCGAGGAAGAGATACTGGATTCCGACCATGACTGCGTTGAGGTTGAGAACGGGCTTCCAGTCCTCGCGAAGAATGTTGAGACAGACATTGCCAGCTAGATCGAGATTAGGGTGGTAGATCTGAAGGATTTCACCGCAGAACAGCGAGTGGAAGAGGAAGAAAGGGCAGAACGGGGAGTCAAGCGATGTCAGTCATGCACTCGTCAAGAGAAGTCACAAATTCGGGTGAGAAGAACGAGATGAGCTAGTGAGGAACACGAGGAGACGAAACTCACCTTTGGTACACACTTGACTTTCGGAGCGTCGTGAGGATAGTTGTTGTTGATCGCGAAAGTGAATTTGAAAGATCCTCCCTTGTACATACCTACTCTCCCTATGCGTCAGCGGAGCGACAAAGACACAGGAGGAGGGGAGGACGCGATCGATTACCTTCATCGGGAGTAATGGTAAGTTCAAAGTTGAGCAAATCTTCGGGGTTTGGGAAGTTGGTCTTCATCGTCGATGGGAGGTCGAGTTCAGTGAGATCTGTTCGTGTCGGAAGAGTGAGTCAATAAAGCGATCTTGCGAACGAATTTTAGATAATTTCGGATTGATCCGACATTTGTCACTCCCTCGAAACGCTTCTTCTTCGCTTTCCGGTATCCGTCTTGAGAGCGATAGACACGACCACGTTGCCGTATCCCTGTCGTCCTCTCCAGTGCATGGGCTCAGATGTCGATAAATTGCGATCAAGTCGACCTTGAACTGAGTGACCCGGTTGTCGATCAAGATCCGTTCTCATGATCGCAGTGTTCGTATACTCCCTCTTCGCCCAAGTAGCCTGCCAATGGAGAGGAAGCTTACCTTTCTGAACCCTGATCAAAGCGGCTGAAGTTTTGGGTTTCTTCTTAGCTGCCGCATCCTCGTTCTTCTTCAATGACCAAATCTATGACAAGCGACGTGTACCAGAGACGAGATCGCGAGGTTAGGTTAGAAGTTGATTGAAAGAGGAGGAAGGGAAGGGAAGGGAAGGCAAGTGGAGGGAGAAGATTAGCTTCCACTTATGTTGGATACAGGAAGAGCGCAGAGTAATTTGAGCTCACTTTCATCATCTTGGGCGGGATTCGTGATCTTGTAAAGTCGTGATTGAGAGGCAAGAGAGTGCAACTAGCTTCGTATCGTATCTCCTCTCTCTTCCTCTCTCTCTCCTCCTCTTTAACGCGATAGGTACTTGAAGACAGATGAGGGTAGTAAGGAGCTCCATCCCTCCAGCAGTCCACGTCTTCCGATCAATACCTAGAACGGTTCCTCCACTTTCTTCCTTATCTCTCCCGAAAGTCAACTACTCGACCCGCACGGCTGTGAGTCTTCTATACTTAGATCTGATCTGATATTGCATGGGACTCATACTGTCAAGAGGTTCAGGCTCAGCGAAAGATCTCGCAAATCGACCTTCAACAACCTTTCGTCTCTCCCAATCTCATCGACTCCTTCGGAAGGCAACACGATTACTTGCGGATAAGCCTGACGGAGAAGTGCAACCTGCGATGTACGTCTTGCTTGCCTTGATCAGCGATAAAATCCTCGCAACTAAACCTTTCGGAATCTTTTAGGTACTTATTGCATGCCCTCGACGGGAGTTCCTCTCCTTCCAAAGGACGACTTGCTCACAACCGACGAGATTGAAAGAGTCGCAAAGCTCTTCATATCGAATGGCGTCAAGAAGATACGACTTACAGGAGGAGAACCAACAGTTCGCAAAGATTTGATCGACGTTGTTTGTAAGTACTCGTACCTACACTGTTCACTCGCGATGATCCTGTAGCTCAATATGCTTCAATTACTACAGCCCGAATATCAGCCTTGAAACCGAAAGTAGAGTCTCTCGGGATGACCTCGAACGGCGTGACCTTGCGAAGACATCTTCCCTCTCTCGTCAAAGCCGGCCTGACGCACCTCAACCTCTCTCTCGATACTCTGGATGAATTCAAATACGAGCTCATGACCCGTCGAAGGGGGTTCCACAAGGTCATGGAAAGTCTCGAAGTAGCGAAAGAACTGAGAAAAGATGGATTGAGAGTCAAGATTAACGTCGTCGTGATCAAAGGCTTGAACGATATGGAGGTCTCTGACTTTGTCGAAATGACCAAAGACGAAGACATCACCGTTCGTTTCATCGAGTACATGCCGTTCGAAGGTGAGCAAAACCCTATCTTTCGCTCTGACACGAGTTCTGCTGATGTGTTGCTGTCGTCGCAGACAATCGATGGTCAACCACAAAACTCGTTCCCTCGTCGACGCTTCTCTCGCAAATCCAAGCCCATTACGACTCGTCTCGATCGATCGACAAACTTTGCGATTCACCTTCCGACACGACTCGAGCTTATCGGGTCAATGGTTATCGTGGTTCATTTGGATTCATCAGCAGCATGACGGATCATTTTTGTGGATCCTGCTCGAGACTGCGAGTTGGTGCTGATGGAGGAGTCAAGGTTCGCTTTCTACCTCGATTTGTGTTTTTGCAGCTTTGACTCATTCCTCCACTGTCTCTTACAGGTTTGTCTCTTCGGTCCTCCAGCACTCGCTCTCCGACCCCTACTTCGCTCGTTACCTTCTACTCTGCAAAATGACACGACCATCTCGCAAAAGATTGGAGAGATTGTCTGGAAGAAGAAATTCGCTCATGACGGGTTAGGAGGTGCGTTAGGAATTCAAGAGAAGGGAAAAATGGGGAGTATGGTCGGAATTGGAGGCTGATAAGATACGCCCTTCTGCTGGTATCCGAGGCGCAACAGGTACGTCAATCCCCCTGAATCGTGTTCGAAGATCCGAGGAAGCTCAATCGAGGGCTCTGCTGGGTACAGTACCTCGATACTTACCGACACGAAAGCCCACGAGACACCGATCTTCTATACTCGGTACACTCTCGGCCTCGCCCCTTTCACCCCCTTCTTCGTTCAGCTCTCTCCGACTATTCTCAACAACACCTCGCTTACAAAAACCGAACAAACTATCAGCTCA
The DNA here is from genome assembly GCA_016617785.1 of Sporobolomyces roseus. Lineage (NCBI taxonomy): Eukaryota > Fungi > Basidiomycota > Microbotryomycetes > Sporidiobolales > Sporidiobolaceae > Sporobolomyces > Sporobolomyces roseus. The sequence goes on from JADILM010000001.1 coordinate 2,055,991, forward strand.
GTCGCCTACACTGTCTCATATCGATCCAAAAACTGGGAAAGCCTCAATGGTCGACGTAGGTGGAAAGGCTGTCACAGTTCGAACCGCAACAGCGAAAGGGAAGATTTACCTCAATCGGACAGCTTTCTCCATGATCGATCTCGGCAACTCCTCGTCTTCATCCACCATGGAGTCCAAGAAGGGAGACGTCATGTCGATAGCGCAAATTGCGGGAATTCTGGGATCCAAGCAGACCAGCTCCCTCATCCCCCTCTGTCACCCTCTATCGCTCTCACACATCTCCGTCACTCTCGTACCTTCCCAAGTCGACTCGTCAATCGAGATCACCTGCACCGCAAAATGTCGAGGTACAACGGGTGTCGAGATGGAGGCTTTGATGGGTGTCTCCGTCGCTGGATTGACAGTTTGGGACATGTGCAAAGCGGTGGCAGGGGAGGAAATGAGTCTCGGTGATATCAGGGTTGTCGAGAAAAGCGGAGGAAGAAGCGGTGACTGGAAGAGGGGGGAGTAGCGTTCGTACGATGTTGAATTAATCTTTGATTCAGCTAGTCTGCCGCTTGCGGAAATGCTCGAGCTATGCGCGATAACGATGAACAGAGAGAGACAGAGAGAGACAGAGAGAGAGAGAGAGAGAGAGAGAGAGAGAGAGAGATGTGAGCTCCTCAATTTCCAAGACCGTTTTGCAACAAACTCGACTTTGATTCGCTCTTTGAGCCAGGTTCACGAGGCCGTGACTGTTGGAATGCATTCATGGCGACTCGTCTAACTACGTATTGTGAGCGTTGTCCTATCGTTCACCCTTCGGCAACCACTTTTCTCTCGGTAAAGTATCGCCTCGACCTTTCATCTCCTGGTCTAGTCATTCTCCCGTCATCGATACGCTCATCTAGTACGGCTCCTCCCCCTCCAGTCCAAATAGCTCTCGAGTAGCCGTGGCTGACTACTTGCGGAACATCGGAAGGTTTGTCGGATTCGATAGCGGTTCAGCGTCGTCCTCCTGCTCGGCGGCCGAGTCTTACTGTGTTCTCCAAGAAGACGGAGAGCCGTGGATGGGCTTTAGCTGAAGAAAGGTGGAAGAGCCCGTGGTTGAGAGTAGGAAACCTCCTGCGCCAAAGGTGAACATGACAATTCGTTCCCTGGTGGTCCGTCTCGTGTCAGCTCAGCGAATAAAAGTCCCCCCCACAAACAGAACAGATGAAGATGCTTACGAAGATCCGCTGATCTAACATTTCGAAAACTGGTCGCTTTCGAATTCCCCTCATCGTTCATGATGGTACAATTCCCACTCTCGGAACCGCCTGATCCCACGGCCCTCTAATCTTGTCCTTGTATCTGATCATCAACCACCCTCTGACCAAAGGTGCAACAACACTCGATCCGAACAGTAACGCAGCAGCGATCAACATACTCCCCGTTCCCAAACTTCGCAAACTGACGAGTGCCGTAGTGACGAGCAGCCATGTGAGGATCAGAGTAGGCTTCAAGGTGAGGGAAGATCGAAGAAGTGGGAATGGTCCGAAGAATAAGGTCGAAAAGAGGAGGAGGGAGAAGACTGAGGTGTTTGAAGTGAGTCGAGAGGCGAGAACAGTGCTTCCCGATAACGCGGCCGTCAGAGATATTGTCGAAGGGAGAGGAGCTCGGCGAGCCATAGGTGGAGAGGTCGAGGGTGGTAAAGGGGAAGGAGTGTCGAAAGGAGAAATGTAGCGGAGGAAAGGGAGGGTGGTCAGAAGAGGTCTGGATTGTAAGGAGCTTTTTGTAGGGATGGAGCGATAGTCGCCGAAGAGTAGGTTGATAGCGAATAGAGTTCCGCTCAACGCCCAAATCGAATCAGACGTGGTCGATTTCGTCAAGGTCTTGAGGGCCGGGGACAGGAGATACAACGCGAACAGAGGTATCAACGGTGCTGCGATGCCTGCACCATCCTTCGAAGCAGTGAGGGAAGGAGTCGATTCTCCGATGAGGAATGACCAAATTCGAAAGGTGATGCCGAGTAAGACTGAGAGTATGAGGAGGGTCGTGGGATGAAGGGCATCTTGGGATAGGCGAACGAATATCGATATGAAGATGAAGGTGCAGGCGAGATGTTGTGTTATTGGGAGAGTTTGACGAAGGAGGAGAGGGAGAGAAGCGGGATGGACGTTGACTAGCGAACGATATGTCACTTTTGAGTCAGTCTCTCACTTTTCGCAGCTCAATAGGTCGATATCCTGACTTACCATTGCGTAACCAGTTGGGAGAGTCAGAGGAAGGGATCAATTCGAGTCGCTGCACTCGAAACGCGGGCGGGGGGGAGATAACCTGGTTCAAGACCGTTGCGCCACGCTTCCGACTCGTACATCATCGAACTGTTCCGATCCTACATAACCTCCACGCATTGAGCTTTTGACATTTTGGATGAATCGATCGCGATTCGCTCGAAGGTCGTTCGCAGCGTCTGTGAGGCGTGAAGAACCGGATAGGTCAGCTCAGGAGGGACGAGATAGAAAGGCTTTGGAGAGTGAGGAAGTCTAGAGTATGGATTCGTCGAAGGGGAGAAGAAACCGTTCTCATTTCCCTTGGTTGGTACGGCGACGTCTCGAGACGGGTTGGAGGACCTACGTGTCCTCGTCGCGAAGACACAAAACCATCGCGTTGAGATGCACGCAAAGCGAAAGCTTACCTTTGTTCAAAGGATCATCTGCGTTGGGTTCGAGGAAGAGATACTGGATTCCGACCATGACTGCGTTGAGGTTGAGAACGGGCTTCCAGTCCTCGCGAAGAATGTTGAGACAGACATTGCCAGCTAGATCGAGATTAGGGTGGTAGATCTGAAGGATTTCACCGCAGAACAGCGAGTGGAAGAGGAAGAAAGGGCAGAACGGGGAGTCAAGCGATGTCAGTCATGCACTCGTCAAGAGAAGTCACAAATTCGGGTGAGAAGAACGAGATGAGCTAGTGAGGAACACGAGGAGACGAAACTCACCTTTGGTACACACTTGACTTTCGGAGCGTCGTGAGGATAGTTGTTGTTGATCGCGAAAGTGAATTTGAAAGATCCTCCCTTGTACATACCTACTCTCCCTATGCGTCAGCGGAGCGACAAAGACACAGGAGGAGGGGAGGACGCGATCGATTGCCTTCATCGGGAGTAATGGTAAGTTCAAAGTTGAGCAAATCTTCGGGGTTTGGGAAGTTGGTCTTCATCGTCGATGGGAGGTCGAGTTCAGTGAGATCTGTTCGTGTCGGAAGAGTGAGTCAATAAAGCGATCTTGCGAACGAATTTTAGATAATTTCGGATTGATCCGACATTTGTCACTCCCTCGAAACGCTTCTTCTTCGCTTTCCGGTATCCGTCTTGAGAGCGATAGACACGACCACGTTGCCGTATCCCTGTCGTCCTCTCCAGTGCATGGGCTCAGATGTCGATAAATTGCGATCAAGTCGAACTTGAACTGAGTGACCCGGTTGTCGATCAAGATCCGTTCTCATGATCGCAGTGTTCGTATACTCCCTCTTCGCCCAAGTAGCCTGCCAATGGAGAGGAAGCTTACCTTTCTGAACCCTGATCAAAGCGGCTGAAGTTTTGGGTTTCTTCTTAGCTGCCGCATCCTCGTTCTTCTTCAATGACCAAATCTATGACAAGCGACGTGTACCAGAGACGAGATCGCGAGGTTAGGTTAGAAGTTGATTGAAAGAGGAGGAAGGGAAGGGAAGGGAAGGCAAGTGGAGGGAGAAGATTAGCTTCCACTTATGTTGGATACAGGAAGAGCGCAGAGTAATTTGAGCTCACTTTCATCATCTTGGGCGGGATTCGTGATCTTGTAAAGTCGTGATTGAGAGGCAAGAGAGTGCAACTAGCTTCGTATCGTATCTCCTCTCTCTTCCTCTCTCTCTCCTCCTCTTTAACGCGATAGGTACTTGAAGACAGATGAGGGTAGTAAGGAGCTCCATCCCTCCAGCAGTCCACGTCTTCCGATCAATACCTAGAACGGTTCCTCCACTTTCTTCCTTATCTCTCCCGAAAGTCAACTACTCGACCCGCACGGCTGTGAGTCTTCTATACTTAGATCTGATCTGATATTGCATGGGACTCATACTGTCAAGAGGTTCAGGCTCAGCGAAAGATCTCGCAAATCGACCTTCAACAACCTTTCGTCTCTCCCAATCTCATCGACTCCTTCGGAAGGCAACACGATTACTTGCGGATAAGCCTGACGGAGAAGTGCAACCTGCGATGTACGTCTTGCTTGCCTTGATCAGCGATAAAATCCTCGCAACTAAACCTTTCGGAATCTTTTAGGTACTTATTGCATGCCCTCGACGGGAGTTCCTCTCCTTCCAAAGGACGACTTGCTCACAACCGACGAGATTGAAAGAGTCGCAAAGCTCTTCATATCGAATGGCGTCAAGAAGATACGACTTACAGGAGGAGAACCAACAGTTCGCAAAGATTTGATCGACGTTGTTTGTAAGTACTCGTACCTACACTGTTCACTCGCGATGATCCTGTAGCTCAATATGCTTCAATTACTACAGCCCGAATATCAGCCTTGAAACCGAAAGTAGAGTCTCTCGGGATGACCTCGAACGGCGTGACCTTGCGAAGACATCTTCCCTCTCTCGTCAAAGCCGGCCTGACGCACCTCAACCTCTCTCTCGATACTCTGGATGAATTCAAATACGAGCTCATGACCCGTCGAAGGGGGTTCCACAAGGTCATGGAAAGTCTCGAAGTAGCGAAAGAACTGAGAAAAGATGGATTGAGAGTCAAGATTAACGTCGTCGTGATCAAAGGCTTGAACGATATGGAGGTCTCTGACTTTGTCGAAATGACCAAAGACGAAGACATCACCGTTCGTTTCATCGAGTACATGCCGTTCGAAGGTGAGCAAAACCCTATCTTTCGCTCTGACACGAGTTCTGCTGATGTGTTGCTGTCGTCGCAGACAATCGATGGTCAACCACAAAACTCGTTCCCTCGTCGACGCTTCTCTCGCAAATCCAAGCCCATTACGACTCGTCTCGATCGATCGACAAACTTTGCGATTCACCTTCCGACACGACTCGAGCTTATCGGGTCAATGGTTATCGTGGTTCATTTGGATTCATCAGCAGCATGACGGATCATTTTTGTGGATCCTGCTCGAGACTGCGAGTTGGTGCTGATGGAGGAGTCAAGGTTCGCTTTCTACCTCGATTTGTGTTTTTGCAGCTTTGACTCATTCCTCCACTGTCTCTTACAGGTTTGTCTCTTCGGTCCTCCAGCACTCGCTCTCCGACCCCTACTTCGCTCGTTACCTTCTACTCTGCAAAATGACACGACCATCTCGCAAAAGATTGGAGAGATTGTCTGGAAGAAGAAATTCGCTCATGACGGGTTAGGAGGTGCGTTAGGAATTCAAGAGAAGGGAAAAATGGGGAGTATGGTCGGAATTGGAGGCTGATAAGATACGCCCTTCTGCTGGTATCCGAGGCGCAACAGGTACGTCAATCCCCCTGAATCGTGTTCGAAGATCCGAGGAAGCTCAATCGAGGGCTCTGCTGGGTACAGTACCTCGATACTTACCGACACGAAAGCCCACGAGACACCGATCTTCTATACTCGGTACACTCTCGGCCTCGCCCCTTTCACCCCCTTCTTCGTTCAGCTCTCTCCGACTATTCTCAACAACACCTCGCTTACAAAAACCGAACAAACTATCAGCTCAGTCGCCTACACTGTCTCATATCGATCCAAAAACTGGGAAAGCCTCAATGGTCGACGTAGGTGGAAAGGCTGTCACAGTTCGAACCGCAACAGCGAAAGGGAAGATTTACCTCAATCGGACAGCTTTCTCCATGATCGATCTCGGCAACTCCTCGTCTTCATCCACCATGGAGTCCAAGAAGGGAGACGTCATGTCGATAGCGCAAATTGCGGGAATTCTGGGATCCAAGCAGACCAGCTCCCTCATCCCCCTCTGTCACCCTCTATCGCTCTCACACATCTCCGTCACTCTCGTACCTTCCCAAGTCGACTCGTCAATCGAGATCACCTGCACCGCAAAATGTCGAGGTACAACGGGTGTCGAGATGGAGGCTTTGATGGGTGTCTCCGTCGCTGGATTGACAGTTTGGGACATGTGCAAAGCGGTGGCAGGGGAGGAAATGAGTCTCGGTGATATCAGGGTTGTCGAGAAAAGCGGAGGAAGAAGCGGTGACTGGAAGAGGGGGGAGTAGCGTTCGTACGATGTTGAATTAATCTTTGATTCAGCTAGTCTGCCGCTTGCGGAAATGCTCGAGCTATGCGCGATAACGATGAACAGAGAGAGACAGAGAGAGACAGAGAGAGAGAGAGAGAGAGAGAGAGAGAGAGATGTGAGCTCCTCAATTTCCAAGACCGTTTTGCAACAAACTCGACTTTGATTCGCTCTTTGAGCCAGGTTCACGAGGCCGTGACTGTTGGAATGCATTCATGGCGACTCGTCTAACTACGTATTGTGAGCGTTGTCCTATCGTTCACCCTTCGGCAACCACTTTTCTCTCGGTAAAGTATCGCCTCGACCTTTCATCTCCTGGTCTAGTCATTCTCCCGTCATCGATACGCTCATCTAGTACGGCTCCTCCCCCTCCAGTCCAAATAGCTCTCGAGTAGCCGTGGCTGACTACTTGCGGAACATCGGAAGGTTTGTCGGATTCGATAGCGGTTCAGCGTCGTCCTCCTGCTCGGCGGCCGAGTCTTACTGTGTTCTCCAAGAAGACGGAGAGCCGTGGATGGGCTTTAGCTGAAGAAAGGTGGAAGAGCCCGTGGTTGAGAGTAGGAAACCTCCTGCGCCAAAGGTGAACATGACAATTCGTTCCCTGGTGGTCCGTCTCGTGTCAGCTCAGCGAATAAAAGTCCCCCCCACAAACAGAACAGATGAAGATGCTTACGAAGATCCGCTGATCTAACATTTCGAAAACTGGTCGCTTTCGAATTCCCCTCATCGTTCATGATGGTACAATTCCCACTCTCGGAACCGCCTGATCCCACGGCCCTCTAATCTTGTCCTTGTATCTGATCATCAACCACCCTCTGACCAAAGGTGCAACAACACTCGATCCGAACAGTAACGCAGCAGCGATCAACATACTCCCCGTTCCCAAACTTCGCAAACTGACGAGTGCCGTAGTGACGAGCAGCCATGTGAGGATCAGAGTAGGCTTCAAGGTGAGGGAAGATCGAAGAAGTGGGAATGGTCCGAAGAATAAGGTCGAAAAGAGGAGGAGGGAGAAGACTGAGGTGTTTGAAGTGAGTCGAGAGGCGAGAACAGTGCTTCCCGATAACGCGGCCGTCAGAGATATTGTCGAAGGGAGAGGAGCTCGGCGAGCCATAGGTGGAGAGGTCGAGGGTGGTAAAGGGGAAGGAGTGTCGAAAGGAGAAATGTAGCGGAGGAAAGGGAGGGTGGTCAGAAGAGGTCTGGATTGTAAGGAGCTTTTTGTAGGGATGGAGCGATAGTCGCCGAAGAGTAGGTTGATAGCGAATAGAGTTCCGCTCAACGCCCAAATCGAATCAGACGTGGTCGATTTCGTCAAGGTCTTGAGGGCCGGGGACAGGAGATACAACGCGAACAGAGGTATCAACGGTGCTGCGATGCCTGCACCATCCTTCGAAGCAGTGAGGGAAGGAGTCGATTCTCCGATGAGGAATGACCAAATTCGAAAGGTGATGCCGAGTAAGACTGAGAGTATGAGGAGGGTCGTGGGATGAAGGGCATCTTGGGATAGGCGAACGAATATCGATATGAAGATGAAGGTGCAGGCGAGATGTTGTGTTATTGGGAGAGTTTGACGAAGGAGGAGAGGGAGAGAAGCGGGATGGACGTTGACTAGCGAACGATATGTCACTTTTGAGTCAGTCTCTCACTTTTCGCAGCTCAATAGGTCGATATCCTGACTTACCATTGCGTTGGAGATCAGAAAGGAAAGAGGAATCAACCCAATTGTCGGGATAAGGTTGTCGAAGGTAGAGTATTTTGCGATATGGCGGCAAGAGCTCTTGACCTCCTGTTGTAATTCACCTCTGTCAGCTACCTTCAGGGTGTTCTGTCACAAGCGGTAGTGCTTACCCATTCCTCCTTCCTTCAGAGAATCCCCACCCTCTTCGAATTTCCCAAGTATAACGTTCGATTCGAGCGAGGTGATGATCTTGACCAAGCTTCAGAGTGTGGTGATCTATATAAGTTGCATCTGAAGCAGTCTTGATAGCCAGAGCGGATCGAAAGGTGAATAGTTAGGAACCAAAATCGCGAAGTCGATTTCGTCGTTCCCCCATCACACCTCATCTTCACTTTGAACCAAGAACTACACGCCAGATCGTTTGATAACAGCTCAGCAACAGACCGATATAGGGAAGGCTTTACAGTGTTACACGTCTCGCTCAATCTCGTCGCATGAGTTCAACACCACAGATCACGTTCAATGGGACTGATACGAACCCAGAACAAGCTCCATCATTCGCAGTAGAGGTTCCTGTAAGCTCACTCTTCCACTTGATTCCCTGCAAGCGAACGAGCGAGCGGAGATGCTGACATTATCCCTTGATCTCGTTTACCATCCCTCTCGACCCTCCCTCAATCGCTTCCCTGAGCCAGCCTGCGAATCTCATTCATGCAGAAATCCTTGCAGTCACGTCGGCGATGCGAAAGAATCAACGATGGGCTTCAACTTCTTACGCTGCTCGATCTTACACCAACGCTGCCGGCCATCTTGGAATGGGAGGAGTAGCAGGAGGTTCTCGTATACGCTCGAGAGAGAACGAGGAAGGGAGAGGGAGGGCCCATACTGCCACCACCTTGATGAGCGGATTCATGGAATTGAAAATGAGGTTGAGGGATCTCGAAGGTAAGTTTCGCCCTTTTCTCTCTATTACATCGTCCAGGACCACAGATTGCTGATATCGTCAAGAGATATAGATCCTTCTGAACTCGACGCTGTCGCTCTCCTTCACCCTTTCCTCGAAGTCATCCGATCTCCCGAAACCTCTGGACCTATTACCGCAACTGCTCTTTCCTCAATCGACAAATTCCTCACCTACTCGATACTATCGCATTCGTCACCAAATCTACCTCTCGCTATGGCCCAGCTGTCGACCGCCGGAACTCACTGCAAATTCGAAGCGAGCGATTCAGTATCGGACGAAGTTGTCCTCCTCAAAATTCTCGACGTGTTGCGGAATTGCTTGACTGGACGACTAGCGAGCGTCCTCAGTGATGAGAGCGTATGTGAGATGATGGAGACTGGGCTCAGCATGTGCTGTCAGATGAGGTTGAGCGGTACGTCAAAAACAGGTTCTTCCTCCTAACCGTTATTGCGCGCTCATAGCCGAATCTTCTTGTCGCAGAGATGCTCCGAAGATCAGCGGAACGAACAATGCAAGCGATGGTAGCTGCTTGCTTCTCTAGACTCCGACACCTCAACCCCGACACCTCTGAAGGCTTCACAATTCTCGACTTGTCCTCCTCCGTTTCGCTCTCCGAGCAGGAGGCGGACGCTGCCCAAGGCGGACTGAGAATGACTGCACCGGATCCTCGTAGCGGTCACATTCCAGCGGCAGGAACTGAACAGGAAAAAGAGGCTCCTACATTGAGTTCAGAAATTCTAGACGATGGAGTTGTCGAGAGACTGGAGCAGGAAGCTGAAAAGATCTCCCCGACTGGTATATCTCCACTTCTCCCTCTCTTCATTGCGAACCAGAATCCTGACATTCATCGGCTTTGAACAGAGGATTTCGACATCGATATCATTCCTTTCGGACTCGCATCGATACAAGAACTTCTCCGAGTACTCATCTCCCTCCTAAATCCTCATGATCAGCAACACACCGATTCGATGCGACTCATGGCTCTCGGTCTTCTCAACATCGCTTTCGAGGTTGGAGGGAAAAGCATGGGTGATTTCCCAGCTCTTCGACTGATGGTGGCCGACCATCTCTGCAAACACTTGTTTCAAGTGAGTTGTACCATCCTATACTGCGCTCTTTGGCCTCGAGCGTTTTATTGACTCGTGTGCGAGTTCTCAGCTCGCAAGATCCGATCATCCTCAACTTCTCTCGGTCTCCCTTCGTGTAATTACAAACATCTTCGACACTATGCGACCACACCTCAAGTTGCAACAAGAATTGTTCCTTTCCTTCCTCCTCGATCGCCTCATCCTCCCGCCTTCTGTCGCTCCCGGTACTCGGAAAGCAGACGTCGAGATCGCTCTCGATCGATCAACATGGCTCAAAGACGAAGAGGAAGATCGTCGACCACTCTCGGCATCTACTTCGGGTCGAGAGAGGGAAAGGGAACGAGACAAGGGACCGAGTGCGGAAACGAGGGAATTGATGCTCGAAATTATCAGTCACTTTGCGAGGGGAAAGCACTCGATGGTCGATCTCTGGGTCAACTACGACTGTAATGTCGAGGGAGAGGACTTGTTCGAACGATTGATCAAGTTTCTGAGTCGAGTGAGTCTACCGTATTCCCCTCGTCACAACCCGCATACTGAAGTTTCCTTTTCGCGATAGGGCGTGTATCCTTCGAATAACTCTGTATCTTATCAACAAGACTCTTTCCAATTCCTGTGCCTTGAAGCTCTCCTTGAATTGATCGGTCAAATGGCTGCAAGAATCGACGAGGTTCGTGTCGAAATTTCCTGTTCTTTGGTCGGAATCAGAGCCGCTGAACCATTACGTTTCGATCCGTCTACAGCCCGCTGATCCGAACTTGTCCCCGACACTAGGAGAAGATGTGTCTCGTTCGAAAGCGAACAAGCAAGTTCTCCTTGAGGGTGCTGCCGCATTCAATACGAAGCCCAAAGTCGGAATAAAGTACCTCGAAGAACACGGAGTCATCACAAAAGAACCAGCAAGTCTCGCAAACTTCTTGAAAACGACCCCGAAACTCGACAAGAAATTGTTGGGAGATTTCATTACGAGACCTGATCAGCTGGAGGTGTTGAAATCGTTCATGCAGTCGATGGACTTCAGCGGCGTGAGTCATACAATCTCGATTCGCGCGTTTCGATTCGGTTGAGCTGACGAGGCTTGAACAATAGAAAATCATTTGCGATGCCATGCGAGAACTGCTCGAAGCCTTCCGACTACCAGGAGAATCGCAACAAATCAACCGAATTACTGAGACGTTTGCCGAAGTCTACTTTGCGACCAACCCTGGTAAGCTCGCCCGAGACGGTCGTTGTTCGGAGAATAGGATCTAAGTGTTTGCGTCTTACAGCTGAAATCAACTCGCAAGATGCTACCTATGTTCTGTCTTACTCTGTCATCATGCTCAACACCGATCTTCACAACCCTCAAGTCCGGAAACGAATGGATCTTCACGCTTACTCTCGCAATCTGCGAGGAGTCAACGAGAACAAAGACTTTGATCCCGAATATCTCGTGAGCAGCTTTCTCTCTGCTGTTTCTTCCCCTTCTTCCCCGCTCTATCTGACTCAAGATGTACTCGCGACACAGCGAGCGATCTACGAATCGATCAGGAAACGTGAGATCGTTCTACCGGAGGAACACCAAAATTCAGTAGGATTCGAATACGGTTGGAAAGAATTGCTGAGGAGAACCCGTCGAACTGGTAAGTGAACTTCTTGTCTCCTCCTTTGCGCTTTGCTGATGTTCCTCCTTCGCTAGGTCTCTATTCCCACAACCCGACAAACGTTTTCGATCGAGGAATGTTTGCCGTTTGCTGGAAACCCCTTGTTTCGGCCCTGTCGTATGCCTTCTCCAACTTCTCCGACGACTACATGGTACAACGGGCGATAGGAGGACTGAACCATTGCGCTGCGCTCGCCGCTCGTTTCGAAATGTCGGAAGTGTTTGATTTCTTAATCCTCTCCCTCGCTCGAGTGACCGGACTCACATCTACCACAACCGCTTCACCGAACGATGTCGGCAACTTCCCTGTGGTCGATGTAGAAGGTCACAAACTTACCGTCAGTCCTCTAGCTGTTCGATTCGGCATGAATGTCAAAGCCCAACTCGCTGCTGTCGTCCTCTTCTCCATCGCAAACAACAATGGCGCCTTCATCAGAGCCGGCTGGACTCCAATCTTCGAAATCTATCAGACCCTTTTCGTTCACTCTCTTCTCCCACCTTCGCTCACGATGATGGAGGATTTCCTCTCCGGCGCATCTGCGATCCCCCTCAAGCCGAAATCAGTACCCGCTCCACGCGAAGACCGACGGGGAGACGGAGGACTCCTTTCGACGCTCTCGTCTTACCTTCTCTCGCCGTATGGATCGAACGGCGACGCTGGACCAACCGATTTCACGGATGACGATATCGAAACGACCCTCTCAGCAGTCGACACTGTAGCTTCATGTCGTGTCGAGGAGCTGTACTCTCAGATCTTGTGAGTGATCACAGACTAAGTGAACCTGCGGCTTCGAAGCTGACGTTCTATGTTGTACGCAGTGACTTGAAAGGTTCTGCTCTCGTCGCACCATTGCAAGCACTTATCGAACTCGATCAACGTATAACCGTCGAACGCCTTCGAACACGCGCTAGCGCAGGATCAGCTCCAAACTCGCCTCAGATTAGTATCAACTCCTCTCGTGATCAACTTCCTTACGATCCTTGTGCCGTCTTGCTCCTCGAAGTCGTAACAAGCATCGTCAGTCGATCTCAAGACGCTTTGAGCGAAATTTGGTACGTCTTTCATTCTCATTCCCACCGAGCCACCGTCGCTGACAAGGATCTTGATAGGCCGACCACGTTCGACTTCCTCTCCCGACTCCTTGCTTCCGCCAATTCTTTCAGCAGCCTCTTCAACGAGCGCGTCGTCGCTTCTCTCCTTCGTCTCCTGACCGAAGTCATCAAAGTCGACGAACTCCGAGATTCGACCTTCCTCGCCCTCGATACCCTTCGATCTCTCTCTCCTTCCGTCCTCTCAACGGTAGCCGAGCCCTTGATGGCTGGTTTATCGAGACTTTTCGTCGAAAACTCGAATCGAATTCAGTCAGCTTGTCAAACTTCTCTCTACGCCGCAAGTATCGGTGCTGATCGTGTCGACCCGAACAGGTCCCCTACCGAATGGAACCTCGTGTTCGCTCTCTTTTCGGTCACCGCTCAACAAGACTCTGCCGCAAAGATTTCCATGGAACTCCTCAAACAACTCGCTGCCGGTCAGCTCGGCGCCGGACTCCAAGCTGAGAACTACGCTTCTTTCCTCCAAGTGCTCGGTACCTTTGCTAGTGCAGCACCGTCAGCTTCGAAACAGCAACCCGAACGAGCAAAGTAGGTTGGCTTTTCTCAAACACTCCCAATAGCTGCACTGAGCTATATTTACTGGTGTTGTTGCGTACAGTGACGAGACAGCTCTACATCGAGGTCTCCAAATTGTTGACGTTCTACGAGATGTCCAATCCTCAATTCCTCGTCTCATCTCCTCTTCGACCCTCTCTCCCTCTCGAGGCAAGTTTAGCTCTCTCCCTCTCTCTATATCCCCATCGAATCGTATTGACGCTGTGTTTCGTATCTGACTCAGCTTGGGAAGCTGCATGGATCCCTCTGCTGTCGGCCTACGCTCAACTCTGCCTCGCTCCAGCTCGCGAACTCCGACAAAACGCAATCAGCAGTCTACAACGAACTCTCCTCGCTCCCGAAATCCTACAAAACGACGATGTCGATCTCACCATCATCTTCACTCGCATCTTCTTCCCCTTGCTCGAAGAACTCCTCAAACCTACCATCTTTCGAAGAGATCCTGAAGGAATGGGCGAAACTCGACTGAGAGCTTCAGCCTTACTCTGCAAAATCTTCCTACAATACCTCGCTCAACTACAAGAGAGGAAAGGTATGAAGAATATGACGGAATTGTGGTTGAAGATTCTTGGTTATCAAGATCGATTCATGCACAGTGGACGAAGAGATCAAATGGTACGTTTTCCTCCCTTCGGAGAGACTGTAGGTGTCGCTAACATTCGTCCGCTACTCTCGTGCAGTTTGAAGCGGTACCTGAGCTCCTCAAGAACGTCTTACTAGTCATGAACGCATCAGGATTCCTCCTTCCTCCTCACGACGAGCAAAGAACCGAAGAACAAGCTGCACTATGGAATGCAACATTCGAACGAATTCACCCTTTCTTACCCGACCTGCAGAGTAAGTTTTGCTTCGTCACGAAAAGTATTTTTGACGAGCTGACTTTCTTTGTGCGGTTCCACAGACGAACTTTTCCCTCCACCACGAATTCCCGTTCCTTTCTCTGCCGACCCTCAGACACAGGTATCACAACCGCTCTCCGAAGCTACTGAAGCGCAAACACTGTCGTCAGCCGATACTGCGACTGGCCACGAGCCACCTCAAGACAGATCGAACGAGGTCGTTCTCGATCATAGAACAATGCTGTAGGATACCCCCCTTCTTATTTCTTGTATGAACTTGCACGCAGTATCGTTTTCGTTGTTTCACGAGAACCGGGAGGAGGACAAGAGAGGTCTCGAAGGAGAGTCGCTTTTCTGAAGGGCCGTTCTCGTCGTTTGACTTCACAAGCTTCGTCGTCTCATCATGCTTCGGACCCTGTTCTACATAAGGCTAGATGTCTTGAAGTCGACTCACTAGAATTCGAAGAGTCGACTCCGAGGACTTTTTCGGACTTTGTTCTGCTTGAGGTTTCGTCATTCCTGGTTCTTCTCTACTCACTACAGATAGCTGTATAGATAGCTCGCTGACTAGCAAGAATAGCACAGAGTACGAGGTTTCACTGGTGAGCGAGGTGAGTCTCTCTCTCTCTCTCTCTCTCTCTCTTCTTACACGTTCCTCACACGCTCTTTCGTTCGACCCAACCCTTATAGCTGGTATGGATCTAGAATTAGAAGATCAGCAACACACGCTCGCAGACACCGTTGAAAGCTCCCAAGCGATGAATCTAGATCAAGGAACTGGTGAAGGAACAGCGAATGGAGGTGACGGAGGAGCAGCAAGTACAGGTGGTCAAGGTGAGTCTTTCACTATGCTTCATGAGTCTTCGTATAGCTGACTCGCTCGCCTCTCATCACTCGCCTTTTTCGTTTAGATCAACCCGCTTCGAAACCGTCGAAACGAATCAAGAACGATGACGACTTAATCGAGGGAGATGATGCCTCTCAACAGGAGATTAAACGAAACGTGGATCTGCCTCTTGATATCTGGGTAGCGAGCCGAGTCGTCTCTCTCCTCCTTCTCCCTTCTGCCTGAGCTGATCGATTCGCTTCACTCTGCCAGTCGGCGAACATCTTGAACCTATCGACCTTCTACAAATCACTCGCGTCAACAAGGTTCTCCGTCACGTTTTCACGTCGAAAAAAGATTCGAAACGGGTTTGGAAACTCGCCTTCAAGAACATTAACTTTCCCCACCTCAAAGCCACGGACTGGGACTTGATCAATCTCGCAAGTCTCTTGCATGAAGCTCCTCGTTGTATCGCGTGCGGGAAGATCGGTGGGAGTGTTGTCGATTTCTCCTGTCGTTTAGCTCGCCACGATGTGAGGAAGAAATCTCTCTTTCCAACGCCGTAGCCCATACTGATGCGAATGTCTCTCTTACAGACATGTGTATCGCAAGTGTAGGTCTGGCTTACTGCGACCGAACAAGCGAGAACGAACTGAACTTTTCGCTGACTGCAGGTACTCGACTGCTGCCGAAATTCGCGGGCAAACCGAGGACCTTCATCCCGAGACCCTCTCATGTGTGCCGAGTACTCGATTCAGTGTTGGCCGTCGTGTCGAAGGTAAGCCTCGTCTCTTCATTCTGTCTTGTCGAATCGCAACTGAGACTTTCGATTCTATCAGATCACTTCGTTACATCGATGGTATCGCCTATGAACGAATATCTTCACTATCTTGACTCGACCATATTCTCCTCTCGTCAGCGCGATACAAAGAAAGCAGCAAGACAAGCTCGAGACGCTTTCTTGGTTGAGAAGAAGCAGAACCTCAGTGCTCGTTCAGATGTGCGTTTTCTGTATCTTTCCAAGCAGCAGCGCTCATCTTCCACATCGTACGTAACAGGATAGCGATGCTATTGCCTCGTGGCAGAGGAGACTCGAATTGCAAAAGAGGGAACAAGAAGAACAACAAAGGAGAACTCGTTGGAAAGCTGAAGAAGATCGCAGACGTGCCGAAAATGCTGCTATTGCCTCTCGTATCGCAGAACGCTTCGAAAAGTAACTATATCGCCTTCCGATCATAGTGGTTCATGCTGAAGAGTATTGCAATGCGTAGAGTCCGTCGTCGACTCTCTGCTCTAGGTCACGAATCGGTAGAGTGAGCGGCTGACCTTCCTCTTCTCGAGCACTTGTATTCACCGCCTGTTCGTTGAGACAGTATCAACGGAATTGCGAATCACTGGCAAGTCAAGCGGCAAGAGCCTCTTACCGATACAGGTTCGTACCTTATGTTGCCCTCACACGGTGTTGTTATACTAACACTTTCGGAGATACTGCTAGAATGGGACTCAATCTCAACCTCAGTGATTGATTCGGTAACTCAAGTCAAGCAACGTCGCCTCGCTGCAGTTCAAGCGGAAGCCGAACGCTCTCGAACGCAAGCTCTCAGGACGCTCTATCAAGACGTGCTGAGGAAGACTACGGGATTCGAACGAGCCGCTTTCCCTTCCTTCAACGTCTTCCTTAACCTCCCGACTATTTCGTCTTTTCGCACGGGGACGACCGCGCTCACAACCGATAGCTGGTCTCTCGCTCTTCCATCAATTCAGACCGAAGTCTCTGGAACTCGTCGTCTCCTCAAGCTCGCTTACGCTAGACGTCTCGTCAAAGGCCTCTACGCTGCTGGCTACCCTCCTCCTTCCACCTTCGTCAACGCTCTCAATCCTTCTGGCTTATCGGCTGTTGTGCAAGCGAGAACTGGCGAAGTATCGCTGACAGCGCTCAACTTGAATGACCCCTCGACTCTCACAGAACAAGAGCTCGACGATTTCCTTGACCGATTCACCTCCCGCGCATTTTGGTTCTCCGACGGCAACCGTACCAGAGGAGGATATGGTCACAAGATGGAACGCTTCCCTGCCATCCACGCCTTCACTGTCCCGTCGTCCTCGGAACGATGCGCAATCGCTGGACCTCGAGCTAGCGTTCCTTGGATCAAAGTTCTGTTTGCGTTACTCAAGTCAACTGGGATAGAAGATGGGGCAGTAGCCGAAGTTGATGAGAAGTTCAAAGCATTAGGAGCTTCTTTCGAATGCAGATGGGGCTCCTGTTCTTCAAGAGGTCGTCTCACGTTCTCAGAATTGGTCAGTTTTCGCGCTCGACTTTCTCCCTATCTGCACTTCTCACCACGCATTGCTGGTTATTCTAGCTTGTACACGTTCAGCAAAGGGAGCACGCGAGATTCTTCAACCCTCATTGGAGAGAGGGAAAGATCACCGTCGAAGACATTGTTTACGTTCCTAACTCTGTCAAGATCGAGGCACGTTAGATTACTTGGTTGGATTCTCGTATGTTATGCCTCGTTGTTCTTCCTCCTTCCGACAGTCTGCTTACTTACTCTCCTTCTCGCCGCAGTTCGACACTCGGATCTCGTCCTTCGCCCTATCGCTCTTCGCATCGCTTCCTCCTCCCTCCCCCCCACGACTCGGAATCTTTACCTCACTTTACCTCGACATCTTACGCTTGAAATCACCATCGCTTGACCCTTTACCGCTCACTAGAATCAGTGCTTTACTTTGTCATCAGCTTTTCTCGCTCTTTCAGCAAATGATATCAACAATTGTGCGAGCGCAGGCTTTATCGTCTCTCTCGGCCTTCGATTCATCATAGCGATCGAGGACTCAGATTGCGATAGAGGTGAAGAGTTACGAAAGTTACAAAACGTTGATCTCGGTGACCTGCACCTTTGGCGTTTCTCAACGAAAGAGGACGCTCGTATTCAATCACTGATCGGAGAGCAACTGTTGAGCGTTCAGTAGGCAGCTAAGCGAGAGAGGGAGACTGACAATGAGAGAGTATTGAGCCTCGTTTCGCTTGCGATGAGTCGAAATTGCTGAAGTGAGACGGTACATCGTGAGAGCCTGGATTGGAAGAAGCTGTCAGCGTTCAAAAGAGAATCTGGTAGAAACGACGAAACATACCGAACTACCTCCACAGATCGTCGAGGAATCATCTTGACAGACCATGTCGCAACTATCGTATCCGATCTGCTTACTCTGAGCCGGTTTAACGTTAGAAGCGTAACATTCTCCTCCATACTCGAGTCCAGCGTATCTGTATCCTTTCGCTAGAGCCGCGTCGAGACAGCTTTTAACGCTTCTGCGCTTGGGCAGGAGAGTCTTGGAGAGGAGTCGTGGACCCTTGTCTTCGTAGCATCCCATGTACTTGTAGTTGTGGTAAGAAGTCGTGATTTTTGGAGTGCTGTAGTGTCATTGAAGAAACGAGAGGATCAGTGAACGCTCTAAAGAGACGCAAGAAAGACATCTTTTACCCTTCCACAACCTTGGAGCCGGGAGAAACGACTGTACCGTTGTAAACGCTCGGCGAAGAGAACAGCGAAGGAGTCTTGACGTTCGAGCAGCTGACTTTCTTCGCTTCTTTCGTTGTTGTAGTCACTGGGTTGCATCCGGGAAGCTTTGGAACGTTGCCGAGGACGACTTCATTGACGTCGGGAGTCTATGGCAAATGATATGGGAGTGAGTGACTGACAAAGCAAGAGATGAGAGTGAAGGGGGAACAAACTTTTCTGCAGTACCCTTCTTCAGATCGATCGAAGAGCTCGAGCACCTTACAGTCTTCAATGTTACCTGAAGTAGGAGAGTCACAAGTGTCGATAGCCTTCTGTAGGATTGATACATCCCATCCGCTGTTTCAAGAGAACGAACGAGACTCTTGTCAGCTCTTCTGCCCTCTACTACTACCACTGGGGAGCGACGCACTTCATGAAGTCACCGTGATATGCGTAACCAGTCTTGTCGCCGTTAGCCAAGACGAAAGGAGAGTTGGGGTTCTTCTTTGCGAGATGGCGATCCTTCTCGAAAGTTTGAACGTCGTAGAATGTCTCTGTTCGAACCAACCTATCAGCCCGCTTCAGTAGGATAGAAGTCAACGTGACATACCGAAGAAGATTGTGACGAGCCGCTTAGGGTGTGAGGAAGGGCAAGGCCCAGTCTCGCCGCCTTTGGGATATCGGACGTGCGATTGATCCGGTTTGTACATGTTCACTCCATCCCAACAGGATGGGAACCTAACCTCACCTCTTAAGCCATCAGGACAATTGACCTTCGGCAACCAAGGGTTTCGAGTCGGTGCTTTCGAGGACAAGCAATTCCAACCGATAGCTTGATCCATTTCGCTCTTGCCATTGTATGTTCGACGGAATGGATCTCCAGCTAGCATCTTGAAGCCTTCGGGGAACGCTAGAACCTTTGATTTATCCGACTTGTGAGATCGAGGGAGGTAATAACTGCGAAGAAGCGTTTGAGCGAAAATCGAGACAGGTGAAAATACTAGAGATATAACTCACCTCAAACCTCCTCCTCCGTTCAGATGAGGTACACTAGAGAACGTTCCGTTGGCCCATTCGATGTAGAGTTGAGGGGACCAGTAAGCTGTCTCCAATTTGTCAGTTGAAGAGTACAAAGAGAGAAGGGGAATGTTTCTCACCAGACAAGTCAGCTTTCGCACGACAAGAAGAGCACTCAGACTGCCTCAACGTTTCGTAAGTTGCGTTAAGACCAAAGTTACTACCTCCATTGACGGTGTGAGTATGACCTGGGAGCGAATTGTCTGTTGTCAGCTTCTCCAGTGCCTCGAGTGTCGAGAATGAAGAAAAAGCTCACCAGCTACTTTGCCCGGGGAGATGATAGGATCCGCTCGTTCTTGGATTAGAGGATTGTCGCAAGGTAGCTTGAAAAACCCATTGACGGCGGGAACGGTAAGAGAAATGAAAGAGATTGAACTGAGGAGAAAGGTCGGAAGAAGCATATTGCGGTAGGGGTGGGGTGAGGTGAGGTGAGGCAAGTCGGGTTGAGATGAGGGAACAGGCAGTACACTGTCAAAGTGGGTGAAGGAGCGTGTGATTCAGGGAGGAAGGTGAGGAGGAGCGAGAAGGGTCTACCGGGCGATTCCTGTACTTGCAGGCGGGCTTGAGGTGGAAACAGGAAGACGAAGGAAGCTCGCAGAGCTATGGAGAATAAGAAGCAAAGGCAAGAGTCGGGGGAGAGAGAAGGAGATGAAAGAAATGGATCGAGCAAAGTCCTTCCATCTCCGAGAGGAACCGACTCGAAGGGTCTTCAAGCACTGAGATCGACGCACGATATCACGGGAGTTGAACCGTTGAAGCGAGAAGAGTCTCAGCGAAGTGGCATGGAAAGGAGGAAAGGAGAAGCAGCGACTAGCGAACGACATTAGGGTCAGCAAGCCAGGCGAGAGCCTCGATCGACGGAGTTATAGAGCGTCAGTGAACAAGTTGCGTTCGAAACTGAAGCCTCAGGGATTTGTTAATGATATAGTAGTCGAAGGAAGTATATAGCGGAGCTTTGGACGGAAGTTCACGTCGAGGCGATTCGTAGGCAGAGTCGCAGCGCGCAACGCCGCTGCACCGTGCTTCTAGCTCATCCGTAACACATCGAGACGTACCTGCACGACAAGACGATTGATCAGTAAAAGGATGAAACCGGGTAATAGGATCCGGCGAAGGTTGTTAAGCGAAGTAAGCAGGAAATTCACCTCGGACATATTTCCTCGTTCTCTCCCTCGTTTATCCCGTCTCCCTCACCCTCATCATGGTTGTACATCACATCGGTACGCTCTCCACCCACCCCGATGCCCTCAATCTGAAGCTGACCCTGCTCCTCCCTCCCTTTCTCTCCTGCTTGCTCCCCACATCTCCGAATCAACCCTCGAAACGGTCGTTGTACAGTCCTGTTCAAACTCAAGAAAGACCTCAGTCAGCAACAACGTGATGAGTTCCAATCAGCATGTCGAGAGGGTGCGATTGATCTCCAACTCTCTTTCCCCGGGCTTAATTCCTGACAATCCTCGCTTGCACAGGCCTAGCCAAGATCCCTTACGGTACTTCTCAAGTCAGCGGTCCTCCAATTTACGATGCGAAGGCGGCAGGGTTCGAATTTGGGTTGTATCGATCCCTGAAAGATTTGGACGAGTTCAAGTCCTATCGAGAATGCGATGAACACATGGCTTTGCTGACTGGACCCGTAAAGGATGCGGTTGCTGGTACGTTCGATTTGCGGAGTTCGAGGAAGCGAAGGAAGAGCGTTTCGAATCGGGGAAAAAAAAGGGAACTGATCGTTTGCTTCTTAAACAGAGATGGTTTCGTTCCAAATTCAAGGATGACTGCCGGGCAAGCTGTAGGTGGTAGTAGCGGTGGGGGGGCGAAAGGGCCCGGAAGGTGGGAAAGTTGAGTGAAAGAACTGAAATGATGGAATGGGAGGTAATGAGTGTAGCATGGGTCAAGGAGTAGTATCGCAAGCATCTGTTGACAATCTTGGATCGTGTCGCATGTCGCTCTGGCGAGAGTTGAATGAATCGAAGGCGATCGAATGAAAGGAGTTTCAAGGATGAAGTGAATGTCGAAGGTCGTCTATCGCATGCTGCACTGCTGTTCTATCGCTACTCGGCGAGTGCCTGTTCACATCTTGGAGATCGAAGAGTGAGAAGTTGAAGAGATACGTTGAATCTTATTCTCCTTCACCTCACCCATAAAATCTGCTATGGATCCTCAAGCACTCGATAGAGCGGTACAAGAATGGTTAAGACTAGAGTGAGCTCATCCACATCCTCTGCAAGCCACATTTCGCTGATTTACCCCCACCCTGACAGTCGAGTTCGCTTTCTCCCCTCCTCTCTCTTCCCTCTCACATGAACTCACGGGCTCTCCTCTGATGCCAAAAATGTACAGAACTCTACAACTCGAGCCGAAATTCAACAACTCGTCTCTTCAAACAACGTAGATGAACTCAATTCTCGTTTCTCCTCTCGAATCGCTTTCGGTACCGCAGGTTTACGAGGACCCATGCAAGCTGGAATCTCGTCAATGAACGATCTCACCATCTTGCAAGCTTCGACTGGGTTGGAGAAATATGCGAACGAAACAATCGCAGGCGCGAAAGAGAAAGGAATCGTCGTCGGTCACGATCACAGGTAAGAGTCTTCGGGATGCAAGTATCGGTTCAGCCGTGTTGACGAGAAGACCCCCTCCTACAGGCACAATAGTGACAGATTTGCGAGGTTGACGGCATCAGTGTTTCGAAGGAGAGGATGGAAGGTGTACCAATTCGAGGGACTCGTTCACACGCCAATGGTGGTAAGCATCCCGGCTTACTCTAGGAGAAGTTTCGATGTACTCTCGCTCGAAGCTGACGCTTTCTTGCTCATCTCTGTCAATTCCCTACACTTTCAACTCTGCACCTCACGTCCTTCTTTCGCCCTCTCGACTGCTGGTTCCGTTTCTCCCTTCCCTCACCTCCTCTCCTACGCCAGCCCTTCGCTACGAAGCAGCTCGAGGCGGCTCTGGGAGTCATGATCACCGCGAGGTAAGTCTCGTCTGGTTTCTTTTTTAAGCGGAGTCCTGCTAATCGATTCCCCCCCCCCCTTTGATCAGTCACAATCCTGCGAAAGGTGAGCTCGCTTCACCTGCACGAGTCCTTTTACGAGACTCGGCTAGACTACGAACCTCTGGCCACATCGGTCTAGACGAATTTAATGAATAGCTCGCAATACTAACGCCTCTCCTCCTCCCTCTTCCTCATGTAGACAACGGCTACAAAGTGATCACTCCTTCCCGCCTTGCTCATCACTCCAACTAGCTGACCCTTCTCGGCCTCTCAGGTGTACTGGTCAAATGCAGTTCAGATCATCCCTCCTCACGACCACGGCATAGCTTCGAAGATTCAAGAATCGCTCGAAATCGACGAACAAACTTGGAATATAGATTCTGCCTCGAACAAATCCGAATGGGATGGAACAGAAGAGATGATCCAGAAGTATACAGCTATGACTGGAGAATTGTCAAGTCGAAAAGAGTACGTCCTGCCTTCTCCTGCCTCGATCTCTGTTCGCACTGTGCTCACTAACTACGCGTGATCCTAGTATGAATTCACAGTCATCTCTACTGTTCACATATACGGCTATGCACGGCGTCGGACTGCCCTTCGCCCTCCGAGCAATCGAATCGTTCGGATTCTCGGCAGACAAACATTTCGCGGTAGTGGAGGACCAATCGAGAGTACCGGATCCAGATTTCAAAACTGTCAAGTTCCCGAACCCTGAAGAGAAAGGAGCGTTGGTGCGTGTTCTTATTTCTTTCGCTGAGAATTCGATTTCTGCGAATTGACGTATCTGACTCTTGGTTGAGGAAATGATAGGATCTCGCGATACGACATGCCGAGGAGGTTGGCTCGACTGTCGTCCTAGCGAACGATCCGGATGCTGGTACGTGACAATTCCCCTTGTCTCGATACCGTCCAATTGATCGCGCTCACTCGACGCAATCTCGCTTGTTTTCCTCCTCGTTCCTTCCCCTCGATGCTACTCAATCATCTCCAGATCGTTTCTGTGCTGCTGAGCAAGTCGATGGGAAGTGGAACGTTTTCACAGGTGATCAGATCGGCGCCTTATTGGGATACCAAGCTCTACTTCGTTACAGGCAGTCAGGACTCCCGATAGGTCAGTCTCGTGTCTTAATCTCCCTCGGCTGTACAAGAGCTGACGCTACGAGGACGGGCAAATGATCAGAGAAGTTGGGAATGTGCGCTTCGACCGTTTCGTCGAAAATGTTGAGATCGATGGCAGAGAAAGAAGGGTTCGTGTTCCGAGAAACGTTGACTGGCTTCAAGTACGTTCACGTTACTCTGCCTTCCAATCCTGGGACTCATCGTCAAATCTGATTGACTTCCGTTCGAATTCTTCGGGAATAGGTGGATTGGAAATGAAATGATCAAGCTACAGCAAGAAGGGTACAATCCCATGTTTGCGTACGAAGAAGCTATTGGGTTCATGAACGGTACCGAGATTCGGGATAAAGATGGAGTCAGTCAAGTTTATCTCCCTGATCGTTCGTACGAGAGTTCACGATAAGCTGACTAGGAGTGCTCGCTGTAGGTCACCGCACTTGCTATATTTACTGAAATGGCTGCAAGTTTGGCTGAAGAAGGCAAAACGATCACTCAACAACTAGATTTCTTATTTGAACAGTGAGTGCGAACCCTGCTGTTTCCACCTCAGATCCGCTAGAAGACACCTAGCTGATGACGAAGTGCACAGGTATGGCTATCATGCGACTTCGAACAGCTACTTCATTTGTCGAGACTCGAAGAAGACTGATCGTATCTTCTCTCAACTCCGCTTCGGTGAACCCGACGTCGTCAGTTCAGTTCTCCTCGCCTCGGATTTGACTCGTAGCTGACTTGGGCGATCTGTAGGACTCTGCGACTGCATCACCTTCTCTCCTCCGACTGCCGAAAACTATGGCTTCTTTCCCTTTGACCTCGATCCGAGATCTCACGATTGGCTACGATTCCGCCACTCCCGATCATCTTCCTAGCCTACCTATCGATAAATCAGCTCACATGATCAGCTTCGAGGTCGGAGGGGAAGATGGGGTGAATGTAGTAGGAACGGTTCGCACTTCTGGAACTGAACCAAAGGTGAGCAGAGACGACTCTCCTACAGACTGTGCAGCTGGACTGACAACGATTGAGCAATGTTGCAGATCAAGTTCTACCTCGAAGCGAGAGGGACGGATCGACCTGCAGTTCTTGCGAAACTCGAGCAAGTGAGAGAAGCGGTGGGAAACGAGTGGCTCAGGTGGCAAGAGAACGGGTTAGAAAAGGCGTAGATACGTGATGAGAACGAGATTAGTATCTTAACAAGCGTTCATCATGATTGTGAGAAGGAGAGCGTTTTTGGGAAGACTCTTTGCGGGAGTTCCGCACGATTGTGTCAAACGTAAGCTTCGTACCTGATGATACTGCCAAAATACTCGGGTACTGCCGAAACGTTACGTAGGTAGCAGTGAAGTCAATGTGAAAAGGAGTTTGACTCTGAACCGTCGATTCTGTTTACGACTGGAGTCGTCTCCCGACAACTTGCCCTATCAAAGTCTCAAAGCGCCTTCTGACGTCGAAGAGCGTCGGAATTTACCAGATAGAGCAGAATTGTCCTTTCGCAGGAAAGGATTCACGTTTCTCAGCTTTCATATGTCTGTCGCTCGCCGGGAAACTCGCTTCCCTTTCTCATGAAAGCTGTGTTCGAGCGAGTGACCTGATTTGCAATGTTGCTTCTCTCTCCCTTCTAGCTGACTTGTTCTCTGTCTTCCCGTTCTGCCCCCTCCCTTTCTTCGAATCCAAATCCCACCAATCTACTCCACTTCGAGACATGTTGAGCTTCAAGCGCAATAGCCTACCGATCTCCAATCTACCTATCAATACCGTTACTGCGAAAGAGACGTCAAAGTTGAAGAAACGGAGGGAACGAGAAGGCGAGGTCAAAGAGGAAAGGTGGTTATTATTCAGGAGGAAAGGTTCTGTCGACAGCGATAAGAGTCAGTTATGGCCATCCCTATATAGCTACTCGTGCGACTGAATACTGACAGGATCGGTTGAGAACAGGCTCACGACGTCGAGGCTCAAATGACTCGGATTCCTCCTTTCTCCCGTCTTCGGCTTCGACCTCGTTCTTCCATTCAATTCGTTCATCTTTCTCATCAATGGACTCTCAGCCCCACACGGCGTCGACGAGTACTCCTTCTTTCTACGTCACTCCCCCTTCTCCCTCTTCTCACGAGATCGTATTGAGCGACTCACCTCCTCCCGACGCCGACTGGCCTTTCTCCTCCTCGTCATTCTCTATTTCATCCTCGTCCTCCTCTTACGCCGGCTCCTCCTTCTCTACATCGACCACTTCACTCTCGACCGAATCCAATTCGGATTCGGATTCACCAACTCGAGACTCTTCACTCTTCTTGTCGTATCTCCTCCGATACTCTTTCCCTCCAAGCACGCCGACCAACCGTACGGTACCACTTATTCCGGTACGATCGGTTGCGGATCGACCTGTCGAGGAAGAGAGGGCGAAACCGAGACTGGTCGATTATTACTTGGATTCTTCTTTGCGGTAGGTGTGCTGAGGAGGGACCCTTTGGACGAGACGAGATGAGGAGAGATGTAGATGGGGGATACGTCAGGACGCCTAGAGAGGAGATGGGATGAGGGGAGCTTGTCCGATTCGATCCAGTCGGAGCTGGTTCTAGATTGGTTCTAGCAACTAGACTGCTGTACCCATTCAAGTTGGGTCTCCCCCTTGTGTAGTCTACCTGTACGAAATCGGAATATCGGAGAACGGAGCTACGTGAACCAAATGTAAACGAATGCGAAAGAAAAGTCGAAGCGAAGGTTGTCAAACGCATGGGCAGACGAAGCGAGAGTAGCCTCCCAGATATCGAGTCAATGGTGAGACGTATGTGAAGGTAGCACGCTAAAGCGAGAGTATCAAGTGAGAGGTTCGAGAAGGAGCGGTTCGAGATCTTCTTTCGCTACCCTTCACCCAACTCTCGACTTTGTACCTCGATAGACACCTCAATAGACACTATAGCTATCACTTACGAGTTCAAACATTCCAAGGAAGAAGAGAAATCAAATGGCCCTCGTTTTGAACAATTACCTCAACGATAAATCACTCAAGATCAGATCAAAGGCGATTCCATGGGATGTGAGTACATTGTTCTGAGCTAGTGAGCGCCCTAATGAGAACGAGAAGCTGATCCCGTTCCTCTTTCTCCTCTCCCTCGTCATTCCCCCACTCCACCTTCAACAGGGTTATCAAAGAGCGGGTTTACTCTCTGCAGAGGATGTAGGATTGATTCAGAAAGTAGCAGGAAACAAGGATAAAGCAGAACCTGTTCTCGACGCCGCAAGTTCATCCACTCTCAAACCGTTCGAAACCTTGGGAAACTCCTCTAACATTCCTTTGCATCTGCAGGAAGGAGAGACTTATGCCGCATTGTACATTCGGTTACTCAACAAGCTGTCGAGGAATGATACTTTGCAGTTCATCCTCGTCCTCTTGGGAGATTTCATCGCAGGTCAGTCCATCTCTCCCTTCCTCCAGTTCCTCCTGCTGCTGCTCGGACCCTTCCCTCGTTCCCTATCGAAACCGTCATCTTCGTACTGACACTCCCATATCGTCGGATTCAGACCGCGAAGATCGCATTCCTCTATTACTTTCCGAAAGTTCAGACTCTCCTTACCCTCCTCTCCTCAAGTTTGTCTCCTTCCGCCTTTCCCCTTTGGCTCATCTCACTCACTGACGCTTCTCGACTGGTCACATAGGCTACTCGACTCGCAAGATGATTTCGTTCGACTCAAAGCTGCAGTCATCGCATCGGTTCTCCTGTCCTACGACAAATCACCTCAAGACGAAGTCGTAACCAAGCTTCTGTCGCATCTCATCCGTGTGTCAACTCTCCAGCGTCTCTCTCTGCAGAGTCTGGATTGCTGACGGCTAGAACGGACTTGACAGGATTACCAAACGAACCAGAAGGTCAAGATGTTGGAGTGCAGTGTCTCGAATCAGTCCTACGAGTGCAGAAGGCTCGCACAGTCGCGTGGGATACTGAAAAGGAGGATTCGAAAGTGCCGAAAGTCGTAGAAGGGTGAGTTCCCTCCCTCGAGAAAGCTTTCTCGGATGAAACTAATACTTCGGTTGATATGGCAGACTTGTGCATCTTCTCAAGACGAATCCTTCACCTCAGATGCAATACCAATTAGGGTTCTGCTTCTGGCTACTTTCATTCGATACCCCGGTCGCAGAATCGATCAACACGTGAGTTCACTTCGTCCTCTGCCTCTCCTCTTTGCATCTGTTCGCTTATCCAGCTTCTCATCGATAGGAAATACAACCTGATCCCTCTCCTACTCGACCTCGCACGTTCAGCAATCAAAGAGAAGATCCTCCGAATCGTCCTATCAACCTACCGCAACTTGATCACGAAAGCTCCGAAGCAGACTTTGCCAGCTCTCCTCATATCAAAAGTGTTGCCATTCGTCAAGACTCTGCAAGGGAGGAAGTTTGGAGACGAAGAGATCAAAGAGGATGTCGAATTCTTGATTGAGGAATT
The DNA here is from genome assembly GCA_016617785.1 of Sporobolomyces roseus. Lineage (NCBI taxonomy): Eukaryota > Fungi > Basidiomycota > Microbotryomycetes > Sporidiobolales > Sporidiobolaceae > Sporobolomyces > Sporobolomyces roseus. Next base: position 2,084,047 of record JADILM010000001.1, read on the forward strand.
GACAAAGAGTTTCGAGGGGTTAACGTGAGTCGTTCTCTCCCTTGTATCTCGGTGTCATTAGGACGCTGACTGTACTGTCGCGAGGTTCGCAGCACTTACGACGAGTACAAATCAGAACTGGCGACTGGACACTTGACTTGGTCTCCTCCACACAAGAACGAAGATTTCTGGAGAGACAACGCACCAAAGTTGACAGAGAAGGATCGAGAGCAACTCAAGTACGTCCTCGTATTCAACCTTTCGCACTCGTGTCGGAAATGAACTCATGATCGTTTCCCTTGTTCCAGGATTCTCGTTCACCTTCTAATCTCTTCGCAAGAACCTCTCACCCTCGCTGTTGCTGCAAACGATATCGCACAGTTTGTCAAGTTCCATGACAACGGGAAGAAGTGCGTTCCCTTTTTCCTTCGCTCTCGAACTCACGGAATTGCTGATCGTTTCCTTCTCCTCATCATAGGGCTATTGAGGATCTAGGAGCGAAAGCTCGAGTGATGGAACTCATGGCTCATGGTGACCCAGACGTCAAGTATCAGAGTCTCGTCGCAACACAGAGATTGATGTCACAATCTTGGTCAAGCAAATAATCGCTAGTTTCCCTCTATTTTTCCTTCATTCGCTGATTTCGATACATCCGGTTGTGCTCACTGTTATTTTCTGTTCTGTAAATGTCTATTCCTCGTTGCGCTGCAATCTTTGTTTTTTTTGAAGACACATCTCCGCGCAGACTCCTCTTTTCTGTCTTTCACACTCTTACTTCTTCCTTTTCGCTTCTCCTCTTCCTCGCTTCTCTTTTTTGACAATCATGACAGACATTGATTCTCAAGTCTACATCGTACCTCCGGTTGGCGCTTCGATACAGGTCGCCATCTTGATAGGTCTCTGTGCGCTGTGAGTTCCTCTTTTTCGCACTCTTTTTCGCAGTTAACGAACTCCTTCGTTTGTTCTGTACCGGAGTTGAGCTGACGTGGCAGGGTTGATCTGACAGGGTTGCCACATTGAGCTCAAGCATTCTATGGAGACTCGTCAGGCGTACCGGGAAACTCTGCTCTCGCGAAGAGAACGGATTCGCCAAGATCAACGTCGCAATGCTCTCTCAGCTCCTTCTTGGTGTTCACTCTATCTGTACGTACACTTTTCACTCGAAGTCTGGCTATCAGCTCTCAGAGTTACGAAGCTGACGAATAAATTGGTTTTCCGTCTCCTTCCCTTTTCAACTCGACGCTTCACAGGCCAAATCGTCACACTCTCAGCGTATCTCAACTCAAGCTACTCGACCAATGGTCACTTCGCACTCCAACTCAGCTCTCCACTTATCCTCTACCTCGCCTTACTCGGTTTCGTTCAATCAGTCGTGATCCAAACTCGTTACGACGTCCTTCTTCGCTCGTTTCCGTACACACCACCTCCCCTCGATGGATGGTCAATGTCAAAACTCCTCCGTCTTCGTCAACAACGCGCGCAATCCAAGAGGATCAATCTCGTCTCGCTCTCTGCGATCTTCCTTTTCTTGCTCGCCCCAGTCACAGCAACTATCGCACTTTGCAAGAGCTGGAATCGACTTCAGGAGGTTGCGAAAGACGTAAAGAGGTACACGGAAGATCTGGAGAAGACTCGTTCTCGAATTGGGTTAGGATTGCTAAGCATCGAAAGAGCGAAGGAATTGTTAGAACATGCGAAAGTGGTCAAGACAGCAAAGATTTGGGCTGGATTCTGGTTGGCTATGCTACTTATAGTAGTCGTCGTGAGTCCCTTAGCCCCTACTGATGATCAACGAATCCAGTGCTGACTTCCTCGAAAGTTTAGATTTACCTTCCGTCGTTCACCTACATTCTCGTCACCCTTCGCCGTCGTCGCAAGAGTCTTCGTGTCGCGCTTCTCCGCCTCCGCGAAAGTGGCGCTCAAGCAGAATCATCGACTTTCGGCGACATTGCTTCAAAACATGAGAACGATGCGATCGACAAGTTGGTCGAGGTCAAGGAAAGGTTGCTCAGGACAGAAAGGGCTATCAAGAAGGTACACTGCTCCTCTCCCGCTCTCTAATCGTTGCTCAGATCAAGACCGACTGACGTTGAATCGCAATCACAGCTTCTCTTCCACTTCGCTGTCGTTCTCCCTTGGATCTCCAGCTATCTCGCTCTAGCCGCTTACTCCACGAAGAACTTTCAAGCCGAACCTTCCTTCCTCATCACTCTCACCTTGTGGTCGAATTGGACGGATGACATTCCGTCTCTTCTCCTCTCAGTCACCTTCGCCTATCACTCTTTCTTTTCCCGTCTTCCTACCCTTCACTCCCATCTCTCCGTCCCTTCTCGAGCCACAATCGGGCAGATCAACGGGTCCCCTTCGTCTCGACGTCTCACTAGCAGCGACTTCGACACTCGTTCGACAGTCACATCGAATTATTCTTCCTTCTTTCCCTCGTCCTACAACTCTCGAAACGGTTCCTTCGCGACCAATGCAAGAGTACCTCCCTACAATCCCGTCGACACTGTCCGCCCTCTCGGATTCTCTTATCCTCCAACAATCGAAAGGAAGAAGAGTCAATCGACGCTCAATAGCATCAAGAGGAAAGCTGTTCCAACTACAACTGACGGAAACAATACGGAAGATGGAAGGTCGTCGATGCAGGGATCAGTTTGGAAAGAAGAGCTTCACTAACAAAGATAACGCTTGAGATAAGAAAGAAAGAAAGAGGAAAACTTGTAGATAGACGAAGAAGAGGGGTAGGAAAGATAGATCAAAGTCCTGTTCTTGTTCCTGTAAATACCAACGTTGCTTAGCTTCTCATCGATCCTCTCCTCTTTTGTTGAGGGGCAGCATCTTCTGATTCGGCTGAAGATTCGCTCGAGTACGGTCGTTCGTAACTGTGCTCCTTTCTGCCTCTCCGCCTTCTCCCGAATGGCTTCGAAAGCTCTGCTGCCATCGACTGTTTCTCTTGAAGCTGCGTCGGAGTCGCTATAGCGTCCGTCTTCGCTTGACGTCGTTGGAGAAATGGTCCTCCCTCGGCATCTGCGATATCGACCTGGGCGGTTTGAAGCTCTCGACGGTAAGCGAAGCTTTCGTAGGTGATCCATGCAAGAGGAGAGATGATAAACCCTAGGCAGAAGATTACGAGCTGCGTGAAGTTAAAATGAGCAATCTGCAGAAGTTAAGCTTGAGAAACAAAACACACAAGACCAGCGGACGAGATCGAATGTTCAAGTTCTGTGCTACTTTGTGCTTGAATAGTAGCACCCCAGATTGTCATCGCGATGGCGAACGCTGTCCAACACTAATATCGCGAGAGGGAATCAGCGCAAGAACCGAAAATGCGTCGAAAGACTTCAAATTCGACTTGCGATTCCGAGCCAAAGGGTACATCCCAATACTCCTGCACTCTTCAATAGTTTCCCAATCACCGCAAGTATCGCTAGCGCCACCGCACCAACACAGGTGATAGTTGAAACGATGGAGAGCGCTTGATGATCGAGCTCGTCAAAATCTGTCAAAGGAGAAAGTCAGCAACGCCTTTTAACCCTCCATCCAGCGTACGCGACTTACGGAAGAAGATTTGTAAGAGTTCGTAGAATCCAACAGGGACGAAAACGATCAAGGTGAAGACGCTCGCTCCTACGAGAGCTTGCGAAGCTGACGAACAACAGCAGGACATGGCTGACTTGATTGCGAGGGTGAAGGGTGAAGGGTGAAGAGACGGAAAGGGAGAGGAGTGAATGAGAGCTACTCCCTCCGAATCGGTTCCGCGGAGCAGGGCAAGACAGGAGACAGACGTTCGAAAGCTCACTTCTTTGCTTACAATGACTTTATACAGTATGCTCACACCTCGACTACTTCCTATAACTGACGGACCTGCTCTCCAAGTTGAGGCTTTCCGTCGGTGGGAGCATCGACAGAACGAAGTGCTTCTCCACTCTTCCCCGAGACGTTGACTGCAGAATCCATTCGTTTAGCCCGACACAGCTGCAAACGTAGAAGGAAGAGTAGCTTACTCGAACCGGGATTGGTCTGGCTTTGTTGCGATTGCTGAGTCTCGCCCGCAGGAACGTTATCGAATTCCGAAGCAGAAGAACCGTTCGTCCTCGCATCTCCACCTTGCTCGACGGGAATATTCTACAGAGAACGACGAGATCAGCTTGTTACATACTGAGGCTCCTCGTACCATACTCACCATGTTGTCTCCGCCTCCACTCTGACCCGTTCTGCCAACTTCTACAGACGCTCCCTCGAACTTGTCTAAGCCAGACTCGTTTACTCCAGACTCATCAGAAAGGGTGGTACGTTTGGCTATGGACAACGAAAGAGTGTAACGTCAGCAAGAGGGAAAGTCAGGAGAGGAACAGCTTCACGCAACTCACGATCGAAATCCTTGTTCGAAGAAGTGTTCAAAGCGGCAGCGGATTCTTCGATGATCTGTTGATTTGACTTGGAAGACATGATTGATTTGATGTACCGGAGATGTGGTGAAGAGAAGGAGAAAGGGAAGAAAGTCTGGAAGGGGAAGCGGAAGCAAGAAAGTGCGAAATCGACGTAATCAAACCCCTCCTCGGTTCGGGGACGAGCGTGAACGAGAATTGACTCGCTCACTAACGAATAACGATCAGTTGCACATCATTACATTCTGAATACACCAAAGTTGCCAACGTTCTTGCGCTCGCGAGGATTCCAGCTCTTCGTAACGACTCCCAAAGTCAAACCCAACACTTCCCTCGTTTGATGAGGCATAATGATACCGTCGTCCCATCTACACATTGGCACATTAATAAGTGCTCAGTACGACAGGGAGTACAGAGAGGAAGAGAAGGAATGCTTACAATCGAGCCGTTCCAAAGATTGCTTCACTCTCCTTCTCAATCTGCTCTTTGAGCTTCATCGTGTTCGCTTCTTCTTCTTTCGTTCGTTTTGACGAGACAGTCTCCATGACAGATTGTAATTGATCTCCTCCCATCACCGAGACTCGCGATGAAGGCCATGTAAAGAGGAAGTGAGGAGAGTAGCTGAAAAATTTGGGATGTGAAGATCAGCATCGAAGGAGGGACAGGTCGTAGACTAGCAGAAAGGTGCGACTCACGCTCTACCAGCCATTCCGTAATTTCCTGCACCGTAAGAACCTCCTACGAGAATCGTGATCTTGGGACAAGAAGTTGCTGCTACTGCTCGAACTAGCTTCGCGCCATTCTTCGCGATACCCTACAATGCTCGACACTTACTGGATCAGCGAAGTCACGCTGCGAGGACTGAGTGCATGACTTACACCTTTCTCAGCAGCTGTTCCGACCATGAAACCCGAAATGTTGACGAGGAAAACGATTGGAACTCCTCTTTGTTCGCAGAGTTGAATGAATTGGGTAGCTTTGAGTGCTGAAGGTGATAGTAAGATACCGTTGTTGGCGATCTAAGAGAGGTTTGAAAGGAGAGTCAGCGTTCTCGCACTGAGCTCAAACGACACTTTTAGTCAATCACGAGAACTCACGATTCCGACTTGATGTCCATGTACCTTGGCTGTAGCACGGGATCTAGAGTCAGCAACGAGAACGCAAGAGACAAGAGAAGATCCGACGTACCGAAACCAGTTACGATGGTATCACCCCATTCCTCCTTCCACTCAGCAAACCGACTCCCATCAACGGTTCTCGCAATGACATCTCTCATATCCCAACTCTTCTTAAGATTCGTTCCCGTCACACCTCCCAATTCTTTCGGATCAAATAGAGGTTCCTCAACTTCCTCCGATTCTTGGGGTTTAACTCGATGATTTGAAGCGAAGGCTAGAGTAGCGACTGAGTTACGAGCGATCGAGAGTGCGCGGGAGTCGGAAGAGGCGAGGTGGTCAACTACTCCAGATTCTCGTGCGTGCATCTCTCCACCTCCGAGCGTTTCTGAGTCGACTACTTCACCCAGAGCGGCTTTGACTAGTGGTGGTCCAGCGAGGAAGATGGTACCAGCTTTGTCCACGATAATGTTTTCTGCGAAACAGGGAAAGTCAGCTAGAGCTCAGTTTCGTAAGGAGTCGTCGTAAGCTCTCATTACTCACCATCAGCCATAGCAGGGACATATCTGTATATTGCTGAGAGCTATCAGTGAGAGATTGAGGAGGTCGGGTCGAGAAGGAAATCAGACTTACGCTCCTCCAGCTACCGAGATACCATGAACGACAGCGATTTGCCTTCGAAACCCGTTCGACGGTATTCAGCGCAAGCTCAAGCAGTATCGATAGCAGAGGAAGATACTTACGGGATACCCTCAGCACTCATTCTCGCCATATTGTAAAAGATTCTCCCGAAATGTTCTTTATCGGGGAAGACATCTTTCTGAAATGGTAATGCAGCTCCTCCACTCTCGACTACCCACTCACACATCGATTAGTCAACGAACACATAAGGCGAGTAGAAGTTCTGCTCACCGAGGTAGACGCAGGGAAGTTTGTTCTGTTGAGCGATTTCTTGTGCTCGAAGATGTTTCTTGACTGTGATAGGATGGTATGATCCACCTTTCACCGTTGCCTATCTCATATCGACTGAATCAGTCGATCGCTCTAGAAATCCAGTCTCTACGCGAATAGAGAGTGCTCACATCGTTTGCGACGACCATAACTTCCGTTCTAAACTCGAAGAGTCACTCGAATCAGCTCATGCTTCCGGTCAATGAGAGAAGTGAGCTCACCCGTTGACTCTACCTATCCCAGTAACGATTCCCGCTCCAGGTACTTTTCCACCATACATTTCCTCTGCCGCCAAACTCGACAATTCCAAAAAAGGCGAGAAAGGATCCAACAACTCATCAATCCTACAGCGAACTCCCAATCAGTTCTCTACTAGAGTAGTAGTATGAGGAGAGCTTACCGTTCCCTAACTAACAACTTTCCTTTCCCCCTCGCTCGTTCCCTAGCTTTCTCCCCACCTCCCAAATAAACCCTCTCCAACCTCTTCTTGAAATCACTCTCTAACAGCTTCATATCATCTTGTCTCGCTTTGAATTCGGGTGAGGAAGGATCGATGAGAGAGGAGAGTTGAGGGAGAGGGGAATAACGATGTGGTTCAACTCGTGGGAGAGTCGAGAGGGAACGGGAGAGGGGAGGGAGGCGTAAGAGTCGGCGTGACATCCTTGTGATTCGTGTTTTGCAGTGACGAGAAAAGGAAGAGGAGAAAGGGAGAAGAGAGGAAAGAAGAAGAGAGAGGGGAGAAAAGTGGGACGGGAACCCGCAAAAGCGAACGCTCAAATTTCGTCAATTATCACAGGTTACTAACTACTACTGCTTGTTTACTATCTATACAACCCCGAAACAACCACGACTTGAGAACTCGGGAGAAGATTCCAAACATTAACGTAAAGGAGAGAAAGGAAGAGGTCGCAGAATGTTGCTTTGCATGTTCTTGGTCAAACGAACAGTCTGTACGATACAAGTATGTGTCAGTATCGTCGACACCTTTGACAAGAGGGAAGTGCTTGTACCTTTGAAACAGTTCCCGACCTATTCAAAAAAAAAACTCAAACATGGCATCAGCTTCGTTGCCCTTTTCGTCGTCGCAAAAGTGCAAGAGAGATAAAAAGACGTACCAACCATCGATTTGCCAACTCTGTTCCCTCTTGAGTCGTCTCGCTTCCATACTCTGATACTGCCAAAGATGATGAACCTGGTGCAATTTCCCTACTTGCGAGAACCACGCCCCGACCGGATAATGTCCCGAAGCGAGTCGTGCTTCCAATCCAACCCTCCTGAATGAACCAATCGAGAAATTGAGAGTATCAGTAAAGGGAGAGAGAGGAGAGAGGAGGGAAAGAAGTGAAAAACCCTACCATTCATGCTCCCATTCTAGGAGTGCTCCAGGTTTAATATCGTAGGTTCTCAATTCATAAATCCCACCTTTCTCTGCCGGTGGAGAAACTTGCCAAAACTTGAACTCGGTATTGAGCTAAACTCACCTCGAAAAATCAATTACCCCTCTATACCCGTTGGGAGACAGAGAGAGAGAGGCAACTCACTTGACTAGTCCTACTTTGAATCAAGGGCAAGATCTCTTTGTTGAAGAAAGTTAAATGTCCTTTAGATTCTCGAATCGCATTCTTTGTTTGTTCAAATCCTGGCATCCCATCATATTCGAAAACATGAACTATTCTCGAGGGATTGTAAGCGACCACACTTGAACGAGTTCTAGAGGAAGTAAGGTTGCTTTTGCTCACCGAATGAATCGACTTCACCAACTACTACTTCCCAACTTCCGGTGAGTCTCGCATCGAATTCAGAAGAGTTGTGAATCCCTTTGTAGTAATCTGCGATCAATGACTTGTATTCCTCTACGTGGTGAGGTAGAACCTTGTGCTCTAATCAATCATTGAGAAACAGAGAGAGCAAGTGGGGGTTAGTTGAAGAGGGGGTTTCAAGCGAGAGGCAAAGAGGCGATACGCACTCTGGAACTCGTAGACGTATTTCTATGGGAGTGAATCGAGTCAGCTAGCTTGTTCCAAAAGTGATGGATTCCCCCCCCACTCTTCGAAGAATGACTTACATGTCTTCCTACGAGTCTTGAATGTTGAGTCCCCGCTTCTTCCCTAGCTTCTGAACTACCATGTAACACAGCAGAGATGGCATCTTTGACTGCACCTAATTTGGGAGTGTTTCCGATTGATCTCGAGTGTGTTTGAAGGGGAGTTAGAGGAGAGATCGAGCGTGGGAGAGTGACGAGGGGAGAAATAGAGGTAATGGGAGAAGAGGAGACAAGGGGACGGAGGATTGGTCGTAGGGTTGAAGGTCTCATTTCGTTCGTAGGTGATTAGGGATGGATATCTGGAGAAATAGTGGGGAGAAAGATGGAGAGAGGAAGAGGGGAAAGAACAATTCAAAGTCTCACTCAAACCCAACCAACTCACTCTTCATCTACGGCAGTCTACTACCTCAGAAGCACACCTTGATACCTGAAGCAACTTATCTAGTCAAGCCCTCAAATCTACAAGTTCAACATTTTCTGAGAAATTCGCGAACCTCTCGACCACTTTCCCTCAACAAACACTACAAGACCTCTTTCTACCTCTACTACTAGCTTGTGTGACCTCCAAAAAAGATTCCTGAGCGCGACTGGTCTCAACTCATGTGCAAAGTGAGTCACTACCACTGATCTTTCATCTCCCTTTTCATCTCTCGACACTCTACTCATTTCCTCACTTACACGCTCTAGCATATTCTCAACGCACAAGCCTCAATCCGAGCCCCATGTTGCAAGAAATGGTTTGATGTTCGTCTCCTCTCCCCTTCTCTCACTTTCTCCCCTCAAACTGAACCCCTCACTCTCTCTCTCTTCCAATCGATGATTCTTGTGTAGTGCGCAGAATGTCACGTCGATAAAGAACCTGACCACCCCTTGATTCGGACGACTGAGATGGCCTTCTTGTGCAAGAAGTGTAAGAAGGCGTTTAGGAAAGATATGACAGTTTGGGACGAGGCAGACGAGTTTTGTCCTCATTGCGATAATCATTTCGTAAGTACTACATCTCCTTTCCGTGAGCGGTATCGAAAGGAACGACAGAAGGAGGAGAGGGAGGAAAAAAGGAAATCGAAAATACTGATACTTTGCTCGATTGTGCGCGCTGTGATCTTAGATCATAGAAGCTAAAACTCCAAACGCAATGGTAGGAGTCGAATCAGAAGATACTCGACTAGATAATCGGTACGTTTTCCTCCCATTTTCTTCTCTCTCTCAGCGAAGTACCGAGAGGGAGAATTCTTCCTTTTTCGCTCTTCCCCTCGTTCCTCCCTTGGGCTTCGAGACGCAAGCTGACGCATCATTGTTGAGCGTGATGATAGGGCGATCAAAGATGAACGTATGGAAGGTGGAAAGATAGATACCAGTGAATTAGACGAGTTTCTAGAAACTTTGGGTTGATTGAAGTGAATTCGCTCCTCATATAGATATTGATCATGTTGTACTATCATCAGCACACTCCTTCCTTTCACCCTCTCAATGTAAAGTGGTGGCTGCGAGAGATGAGTGGGAGATGTTGGAGCTAGGGGAGGAAGCGAAGGAGAGGGTTTCGCAAGATTTCCAAGTCATTTTCTCGAGTTTCGCCCGAACAACGTGCAAAGTGGTAGTCTCTGCAATTTGATCATCGAATGCGTCGAGACACGGGAAGAGGCAAGAGCAATGTTGAAAGACATCTCGAAGTCCCCCTGAAACCTTCAATTCGAATTCTTTCTCTCTCTTTCCATTCACCACACGATTTCTGAGAACACTCTCTCAATCGAATTGATCCCATCAGGGGGTCACGCCATTACAGCTTAGATCATGTCACGTCCCTTCTCAACGTTCGCCTCTCCTCTCCTCTCATCCTCGACTCATCCGACTCCCCTCTTCCACCCGACCACTTCGACCTACCAACACAGATCTCCAGGAGTAGTAGAGGAAGATATATTGGGTGAAAGTTACGAGGAAGAGATTGGGGAGATTGAGGAGGACGATGAATCAATTCGGGAGGGGGAGAGGGGGAGAAGAGTCAGAGATGAGAGAGGGGAGAGGATCAGCAAAGGTAGTTCATTGGGATTATCAAATGTCGTACCTGCTTTCGTATCGAGATTGGGAGGAGGAGGAGGCGGTCATCCAAGTGGTGCTTCGGTTTCGAATCCGAAGGGTTGGAAAGCCTACCAGTCTCTGACAGCTACTAGGTATCTCGAAGGTGGAAGAGGAGGAGTCATGTCAGATTCAGAGGCTTCAGATCTATCAGCTTCAGAGGAGGATGAAGGACCGTTACCTGGAACTTATCTTTCAACCCCAACGAATCGGATAACAGGGGAGGAGGAGGATCAACATAGAATGGACGAGCCCTTGATCAATCGTCGGACTCTCTACGTCTACCCAGGAGGGCCTCGTGGAACAGATCAACAAACGAAAGAAGTTTATCGAGATTCTCCTTGGATCGTCATTTATGGGTTATGCCTCGTTGCAACCCTCTTCCTCTCCGTTCAAGCGTTCCTTTCTTCCCCTACTCCTCCCTCCTCACCACGAACACCGACCCCGTCGCTCCTCTCAGCAACTCCCTTGTTCGCAACCTTCTCCCTCGTCTCCCTTTTCACTTCATCCCTCGCACTCCTCCTTCTCCTAATGCTCAGAACCGCCCTTCGACCTCTCCTAACCCTCTCGATCTTTGTCGGACCCTTCCTGTTCGCTTGTATTGGAGTAACGGCGTTATCAGGGAGTTTTGGAGTGAAAGGAGTCGAGCAAGATCAGGGATGGAGAACGGGAATGAGAGTTTTCGCAGTCATTTGTATTGCGTTGTCGGTGGTACTTGGACGAGCGAGTATCAAGAGGAGGAAGGAATTGAACAGAGCTATTTTGATCGGCGAGGTGAGTTTTCTGAGAAATCTATCCCTTTCCTTGACTCACCTTGACTGACACGGCTGAAATTGTAGCTCGCATGTCAAACGATCATTCGACATCCACCGCTAGTTCTCCTCGCCCTCTGCCTCTCCTTCATTTCGACCCTTCTCTCCCTCCCTTTCGTAGGACTCATAACCTCACTCCTCTCCCTTTCCCCCTCGAACCCGAGAACGGCAGCTTACGGATCGAGTTTCGTGTTGTTTACTTATTTGTGGACTTTGGCGCTGTTGAGAGGGATCGGGAAAGCTACGACGGCGGGAGCTATTGGGACTTGGTACTTCACTGCTCAAGGAGACGATTCGACAAGGGGAGAAGAATCAGAGTCGGGAGCAATACAAGTGACGAGAGCTGCTTTCGGTACGATTCTACTACCTTTCTCTTGGAAAGTTCTGATTACTCACTCTTGGAGTTGCGAAACACGAAAACAGCGAGAGCGACAGGTCCATCCCTAGGAACTATTCTCCTTTCCTCCCTCCTCACGACTTTGTTTCAAACCCTCTCGACGCTCCTACGCAGTTTCGCGCGAGTACTCCGCCGATCGAAACTCCCACCCCTCCTCAGTCCATTGACCTACTTGATCCCGATCTGTGACTTCCTCGCTGGTTGGGCGAGCTGGTTCAATGGGTACACGACGGTTTATGCTGGATTGACGGGTAGATCGGCAAATGAGAGTGCGAGGAACGTTGCGGGATTGATGTTTGCGAATCGAGGGGCAAACATTCGAGATGGTGAGCTACTTAGCTTTCTCTCTCTCACTCTTTCCCCCTCTTGAGTATCTACTGAAGCTGCTTCTCCTGAAATTAGCTACGTTACTTCGACTGCTGTTGACCCTCACACTTCTTCCCCTCACTCTCTTCCCTTCACTCGTTTCGTTCCTCATCCTCTCCTCGTCTTACCTGAGCCCGCAAGCTGGAGGCTACGCTCCAATGCTCGCTGTATTGAGCGTAGTCGTTCCCGGTTGGACCGCAAGAGTCGTTCTAGGTCTCGTGACTGATGCGTACGTTTCCCTCTCGAGTCATGTCAGCGCACTTCAGATTGAAGACTGACTCGTCTCCTCATCGACAGAATCGACACACTCTTCATCGCGACTCACCTCGACGCGGAGAACGAAGAGAAGAGTTGTCCGAAAGCGGTCGAAGCTGTAAGTCCCTCACTTTCGACCTCTTCAACAGGACTCCACGGCTGACACCCGTGCGTCGCAGTTTGGAGAAGCAGAACGAGATACACTTGCTAGACCTTTTGTATGATGCTACCCCTATCTTTTGTTGCGACTTTTTCTTTTCGTACTGCTCCATTTGTTGTCTTATTCTGTAAACTCGCGTTGATGTCAGACTTCTCGCTTCTCTCCATACCTTCTAGCTCGCTCAGATGAAAGGGTTCTCTAATGACATTGGTTTGCGACGAGATCGCGAAAGTTGGCAAAGTACGCGCAGTGCCGCTGTTTAAGCCACTCCTTGAGGACGCTCACGAGCTCATCACATTGTTACTCAGAGTACCTGCACCGCAAAAGAGTCGGCATCAGCAGAGTCGTCGTCGAAAAGAGGCAGAGTAAGGGGGAAGAACTTACGACGACAATGTTTGCTTGTTTCGACATCTCCCTCGCCAGTTCCATCGCTGCCCAGATAGCATGGGCACTCATGAGTGATACTCTCAAGAGTCCGTGCTCCGAACAAGCAGCCTGTGCCTTTGAAACTTGCTCGTCCGTCACGGCTCGAGATTCGACTCTTCCGATCGAGTAAAGGTAAGCGAGCTCGGGAGGAACTGCGGGATAGTCGAGGTCGGCGGCGATAGAGTACGTCGATGAGATCTGACCCTCTTCTGTTTGCAGGAGGTAGGTCCGAGATCCATGAAAGACTCCGATCGATCCTTCGGACAGAGCTGCCGAGTGGGAGTCCGTCTCGAGACCTTGCAGTGCTCGAATGCTCAGTAGTTGAGCTCAACAAGAGCAGACGTCGAATATCACTCACCGAATCCAGCAGCTTCGACAACAACGAGTCGAACTGATTTGTCTTCGATGAAAGGATGGAAAGCTCCAATCGCACGGCTTCCGACGCAAACAACGATCGCATCCGGCCTGGCCATTCGTGACTTGATCTCGAGGCCGATACTAGACTGAAAGTCTCGAACGATTTCGGGGTAGGGAGCTGGAGAGACCGCCATTGAGGTGAGATAGTAGGTTGTTTCCAATTCTCCAACCCAGTCTTGCACAAGCTCGTCTGTCGTTCATGACAGGGAATAAGCTAGTGATTATTATATAGAGAAATCGTCGAACGTACTGATGGCGTCTTTGAGCTTGCGAGTTCCAGAACGAACGAGTTTAACTTGCGCTCCGTGTGAGCGAATCTCCCCAATCTTGTCTGAGGATCTTTCGGCATCCTTCTCGCCAAGGTAGATAATACATCTGCGCGAGTTGACGCTGAGTCAGTATTATCATCATCATCGAATGGAGGGATAAGCAGCGTTAGAACTACTCACTCGATACCGTATTTCTCGCAGACAATTGCAACGGCGAGTCCGTGAAGACCAGAACCGGTCTCAGCGACGATTCGCTTCTTTCCCATTCGTCGAGCCAGTAGAACTTGTCCAACTACGTTAGGATCCTGTTCAACAACCGGAGCTTCGATCAGCGATTAATCACAGAACGGCAAGGAATCGTCAGGAGACGTACCCTATACAGGTCATGAGCGGGTTTGAGCCAGATTCGTGCTCCTGCACAAGCGCTTGCCAATCCTCTTGCCTCGACCAGCTCGTAATTCTCACTTCCGCAACCCGCTTCCTTCTTGAAGTGCTTCCAGAATTCAGGATCCGCCTTCGCATAGTTGTAAGCCGCCTTCAGTTCCGCCAGACAAGTGCTCAGCGGCTCCGGAACGAAGCTGCCGCCGAATTGACCAAAGGTTCCTCTCGACTCCGATTCTCTCTCATTGCTTTGAGGTCGACTCGTCGGCGGAGTCGGGAGTTGTGGAGTGATGAGACGTCCTCTGCGAGCTCGATTTGAGGAGACCGTTGAGCAGTATTCTTTGACAGCTTGGACAGCTTCTGAACTTCGACTTTCTTTGACGACGTTGATGAGTCTTGATCCAATGATGACACCATCCGCCACTGCGCCAACCTCTTCGAAGTGCGCTCGAGTCGATATCCCAAATCCAACGGCGAGAGGTAGAGGACGAGCGAGGAGTGAGCGAATTCGATTGAGGAAAGCGGGAAGCGTCGATTCGACAGAATCTTGAGTCCCTGTAGGACCCATCCGACTAACGACCTGTTATAGCTCGAAGTCAGCTGGACATATGGAGAGAGTGAGGGTATGTTTTAAACTTGCGTAGATGAATGAATCGGCAATTGTCGAAAGGTAACGAATTCGCTCATCGGTTGTAGACGGAGCGATTAGAGGGACGAAAGAAAGTCTGCAAGCGTCGAGCATAAGCATCTGAGCTGAAGAAGAAGGCGAGAAAAGCGTACCCTTCATCACTACAATGTCGCCGGAATTCGATGCCTTCTTCCGGAGGCAAATCTCCGATGATGAAACCATTCGCTCCTGCTTCTCTTGCGTCGACGACGGCAGCTTCCTCGCCATAAGCGAGTATCGGGTTGTAGTAGCCTGTCACAACATGGAGAAGTCTGTTGGTGCTGGAAACGCTCGGAGTGATAGAACAAAAAAAGGTAACTCACCCATGAGAATGACCGGCACTTTCAGGCCTTGCTCTCGAACTTCTTTCACGAACCCAAGACACATCGAATAGTTGACTCCGTGAGAAAGAGCAATCTGTTGTGAAGAAGTCGGTTCAGCGATATCGGACGGGAGAAAGTGACTAAACTTACGGCGTTTGCCTCTTGTATAGTTTTTCCATCGGCGAGAGGATCACTGAACGGTACTCCCAGCTCTATGATATCAGCTCCACCTCTCTCCATCGCCAACATCAGTGAACAAGTTCGATCTGGCGAAGGGAATCCCGCGGTGAGGAAAGCGACGAAAGTTGGTCGATTCTGTCGAGAGGGAGTCGAAGGAGACGATTGGATCAATTTCGTGTTGACGGAAGATAGGAAATATGGAGCTCACCGAGAGTGTGTTGGTCTGGAAGGTTTGTCGAAGTTGTTCTGCCATAATCGTCCAATAAGGGAGCCGAGTGAAGGGAGCGAAGAGAGTGCAGAGAGTGAAGAGAGCGAAATTGCTAGGGAAAGCCTGAACACGAAGCAGAGTGGGACTGTTCCAAAGCAACGGGGTAGAAGCGAGGTGCTTTGAGCGTCGTTCTCGAAGGGCGAGAAATGGTGCAGGGATCTCTTCGAAGGGGAAGACGCCGCATTCGCGAGGCTAAGCAAAAGAGAGGTTCCTCCAATCTTCGCAGCTGCCGTGCCGGCCTATTGAAGCGAGAATTCGTCGAGTGAGCTAGTAGTAGAAACGCAGAGAGTGAGGAACTGACCTTCAGACCGTAATTTCGACCTAGTCCTCCTCGAAAGCGCTTGTCTGCAAGTCTCCAGATCGTGTGTCGCACATAGAGCTTCCCCCCGGCTTCGAGCAAGAGATGAGAAGCGAAACAGAGGAAACAGGAGTAATCTTCCCAGCGAAACCTCGTTGAGACTGACCAGAGACATCGAGCAGCATTCCATTGAGCTGATACGGCTGCTGGTGTCGCGTCTCAACGTGGCAGAGAGTTGTTGCTACTTGAAAAGTTGGAATTCTTGAAAGCGAGAAGAAGCGACGGGGATTCAATCTGAAGTTTACTGATGCCTTGAGCTTGTACTTGTAAGTGATATGAGCATATGGAGGATCTTTCATCGCTTGCGGAAGCTGATGGTCGAGTGTGACAAGCACGGCGGGCAAAGATAAGTCCAAATCTCGTCCAAACTGCATGTCGGAATCAATGTCCTAAACTATTCCGCAGATAAGGGCGCGGACATTGAGTCCGATACATGTCCGCTGGATAACGTTTGATTATGCTTGATTAGGTTTGCCTAATTCACAGATTTTTGGAAGAATAATGGACTTTGATTCCAAAGCTATTCCAATTGCAGCTGCGGACTTATTTTTGCCCGCCGTGAAGCATCTCGAGATGTGAGTCGTTTCTTGATCCTCTACCTCTCACTCTCGCCCGCTGAACAATCGAATATAGCACGAGCAATACACAAAAGCTCTCTACAACACCCTACTTCGAGTACGGGACTCTTCACGTCTTCCTTATCCACTCTGAACCTTCCTCGCCGGAATTCTTTATCTTGCGACTTGCTGATGCGACGACGAGTAGCTTCGGCTCGGCCGGAGGATGTTGGTTTGGGCGCCCTTCCCGCTAGTTTGCGCTTCACGCTGCTTTGATTCCGCAGAGCAAGGCTTTTCGTTTCGGATTTTCTGCTCTTCCTCTCGAGTCCTTGCTCAACGCGTTAACGCTAGGGCAGCAGGTGTCACGAATAGAAACAAGACTAGAGGGGTACAAATAAACTGGCGAAGCTTTGGCTTTGTCTCTGAGGGGTTTCAGCTATCTCAGCGCGAACAAGCATTTACAAGACTGCGAAAATGCGCTACTCCAATGATCGTTCTAGCTACACCTAAATATCCCTCAAGATATCGAACGTCCTACCGGCGAGAGGCGGAGAGGGCGGGGGGCGAGGCGGAGTCTTTGCTCGAGGTTGAGGTTGAAACTGCTGTCCAGGTTCTCGAGGTCGCTGCCTAAGTGAGGGTTGCTCCTGTGCTGCAGCGGATGACGCTGCTAGATTCAGTAGATATGTCTACTCAAGGTGAGGTCTCGTTTGCTAGTTTCTCGTGTTCGACGGGCGTGGAAGAGAATGCTTACTTTTCGAATTGGTTTCCCCTCGTCATCTGGCACAAAATCGCTGTGTAATTCTCCCTTTCGAATATAGGCACATTTTGAACTTTGGTGAGCAGTAAGGGTAGACCTAAAGGATATGGGAACCCGTGTCAGTCATCAGTATCGAAGGATTCGATAATTCAAAATCATGCTCGACTCGACTTGTCCTCGTAGTGCGTGGTCTCGCAACGATTGCAAACGCCATCCTTTCCAGTAGGAAGCACGTGGCAATACCCGTGAAACCTGTTCCATTCCTGCGGTGAACGAGCTGAGCGGTAGTATCTCGATGAAGCAATCGTCCTCAATTTGTCGCAACTTACTTGCTCACGTCCAGTCCATCGGCAGCGCGGACACTCCTTTCTTGGACGCTCCGAACGTCTGTGCTCTCGAAGATGATTAAGAGCAGCCTGTGACCGAGAACATCAGAACAAGCAGCGGTTCGAGTGTTACGATTCGATTACAAATCTTCACAATGCTCAACTGTAGATAATTCGACTTCTCGTTTTCCGATGATTTCATACTTTGCTTAGTCAATCTCCTCAGTCGCTTACTTCATCAGTATAAACCTCGTACGTAGATATCGTCATCGACGACATCATGGCTCGTCATATCTGTCTAGACAATCCGTTACATCATCACTAGAGATGACTTCGCTTATCTTTCGTAGCCTATAAAACCAGATCACTTCGCTCTCTTCTCTTCTCTTCTTTTCTTCTCGTGGCAATCATATCGTTCTTAGTTTAGTATTCAAACTTCGAGTATACTTTAGTACTTGAGAGAATACCGAAAGCTTCCCTCAAGCTTTCCTCATCGTCTCGTTCGAAACCTTCGAACTCCTCGTTCTCGCCCGCCACCCCTCGTCGTCGCCTCCCGACCAGGTTACCCTTCGAATCCCGTCGTCGTCAAGACTTTCCCATCGTCCTCGTCTCTCCTAAAGTCAGCTCGTAACATCGAGGCAGATTTTGACTCATTGCGAACTCACCACACGGACGCCGTCTTTGTTTTGACTATTGCTGGAGTCATGGCCACATGTAGTTCCGTCTTCATACTCCCAGTCGCAGATCGGCGGAGGCGTCTTTTCTCGAGGAGCCATCGACAGTGATTCGAGAACTGGGCTATCTAATACGAAGGATCCTTCCGGGTCGAGAAGTAGGCTTGGTGGACTGAGAGATGGCACGGAACCTTGCGCTCTTGCAAGCTGCAGAGGAGGAAGAGGAAAAGAGAGAGAGAGAGAGAGGGAAGAGGAACTCGTGAGGAGGCGTTTGGTTCCGTTGTCTATTCCCGACGGCAACATTAGGCGTCAAAGCAGCTAGACGTCCGCGTAAGATCGGGAGGAGTAGCAAGAGTCGACGGTCGGTCGAGCTTACAAGGAAGTGCACTCTTCGCCGACTCGACGCACCTGCAGGTTTCGCTGCTTTCCGCCTCGAGCAGTGCGGAAGTTGCTGCTCTCTTGAAACTTCATAATCTACAGATAGCAAATGAATAACAAGACGAGAATGAGATTGATTGAAGACCTGTGCGACTTCCACAACTTCCAAAATGCGTTGGGTGCGAAGCTCGAAAATCGAAAGACGACGTCGATCTTCGTACCCCGCCTCCACGCTCTTCTTCAACTCCACAAAAGCAAAGGAAACTTGAGAGCCCAGCAGCAGATCGATTCGTCGCCATTGTCCGAGGCAGAAGAATTCGAAACTTTTCTCCTCCAAGTTGACTCGGACCTCTCAATCTCCCATCATCCCACCGCGATACTTTCGCACTCGACTTATATCACATCGCAGATCAAGCAAGACCACTAGAACACTCAGCAACACAGCAAATCCAACTTCCAACCCATACCTCCACTCATTTCGAAAGACTCAAAAAGCAGACTCAAGTCGACACCTACGACCGCTTCTCTCCAGCCTACAGGAAGAGAACAAGGATCGCTACTCCCTCTGTCTATCAGCACCCGACCTCGCTCTCTCGACTTCATCTCGCTCTCACATCTTTTGAACTAAACAAACTTCCCTCAAAAGATGGTCAAGCTGTTCGCACGTGAGGAGGACCGACCGACTCCTAAAGCTATCTATAACTGGAGGGTCTACTCTTGTGCTATCGTAGCCGCCACGGCTGCCATCATGATTGGGTTGGTTCACCTTTCAATTCGCATTTCAGTTCAAGTGAACTCGCAACTTTCGCAATCGATCCTTCGAGCTGACACTCCCTTACTTGACATAGTTACGACTCTGCTTTCATCGGAACTTCAATCTCTCTTGCTTCTTTCAAGCAAGAATTCGGGTTGACTCTCGCAGACAAGACTGCTAAAGAGTTCGCCGCCATCTCTGCCAACATCGTCTCTACCTACCGTACGTTCTCACGGCTCTCTGACTGTCTACTCGAGTCTACTGACTGACATTAGTGGTTGCGAGCCATAGAGGGAGGATGTTTCTTCGGTTCTCTTTTGGGTTACCCTTTGGGTCAACTCCTCGGTCGAAAAATGGGTCTCCTCGTCTCCTCACTCATCTTCTGCCTCGGTGCTGGTGTCGTACGTTTAATCCCGACTCTCTCCCTCCTTCTCGGGATTTCTGACTGATCCGCTGCTTTTTTTCGGTAACAGATGCTCGCTGCTGACGGCGCTCGAGGACTCGGACCTATCTACGGTGGTCGTATCGTCGCTGGACTCGGTATCGGTGCCGCTTCCAACTTGACTCCTCTCTACATTTCCGAAATCTCCCCTCCTGCGATTCGTGGTCAACTTGTCGGTATGTACGAAATTGGATGGCAAATCGGTGGACTCGTCGGTTTCTGGATCAACTATGGTGAGTCTCGACCCTCTGAATTGTAGGTCTCGACGAGAAGCTGACTCGTTCTCGTTCTCTTTTCGCAGGTGTTACTCAACACATTCCCTCGTCTCGCAAGCAATGGCTCATTCCCTTCGCTGTTCAACTCATTCCCGGTGGACTGTTCCTCGCTGGTATTCCATTCTTCATCAAGGAGTCACCTCGTTGGTTGATCACCCGAAACCGTCGAGACGAGGCCGTCAAGAATCTCTGTTTCATCCGAAACCTTTCCCCTCAAGAACCCTACCTCATCAACGAAATCAACGAGATCGATGTTCAAGTCGAGCACGACCGTACCGCTGTCGGATCCGGATTCTGGGCACCTTTCCGTCAAGTCTTCGGAAAAGGATTCCTCTTCCGTCGAATGCTCATCACTACTTCTCTCTTCATGTGGCAAAACGGAACTGGGTGAGCTTGCACTTCCTATCTGACGCTCTTGTGTTTCACCGCTGACACACTCGATCTCTTCAGTATCAACGCCATCAACTACTACTCTCCTACTTTCTTCCGTTCGATCGGTGTCGCCGGTACCAGCGCTGGTCTCCTCACTACCGGTATCTTCGGTGTCATCAAGACCGTCCTCGCTCTCGTTTGGTGCTTTTTCGTAATCGATCACTTTGGTCGTCGTGGAATCGTAAACTTGGAATTTTCCTTCATCTCTCTCATCATCTGACTGACCCCTCACTCCCGATTTGCAGCTCCTCGTCGGATCTCTCGGCGGTGCTCTCTCGATGTACATCATTGGAGGATACCTCTCTGCCGCCAACATCCCTGCTGTCCCAACTGGTGACCTCTCTTCCGGTGGAGTCGCGTGCATGTTCTTCTTCTACCTTTGGACCGCGTTCTACGCTGTGTCATGGAACGGTACTCCCTGGGTCGTCAACTCGGAGGCATTCCCTGGAGCCGTTCGTCAAGTTACTCAATGTCTCGCCGCTTCCTCCAACTGGCTTTGTGAGTTTCTCTCTAGATCTTCCTCTTACCTTCGCGCTTTGACCTCTCTCTATCACTCTATAGGGAATTTCGTCATCTCCCGTGCAACTCCCACCATGTTCCTCCGAATGGGTAACCGAGGCTTCGGAGTCTACCTCTTCTTCGCCACGATGCAAGTTTTGTCGATCCCCTTCATTGTCCTCCTTCTACCTGAAACTCGGTCGGTGCCTTTAGAGGCGATGGATCGATTGTGGGCTGAGAAAAACACATGGCGAGCGAACTCGCTGTTGATGGCCGAGGCGAGTCCAACTCTCAACTTCGTCTCCTTGCGAAACTTTCGAACTGACTTTTTCCCAATGTTACAACAGCTCAAGCGAGAACACCAAGGTGACTCGAAGATCGCTACTACATCGTCGGATCGAGGTAGTTCAAGTCAAGATGTCGACGATCAGAAGGAGAGCGTATGAAAGGGCTGTTCATTGGTAAATATCATTCCATATTCCGGTTGTCCGTAGGTTGTAAAGGTATCATCTATAGGTTGTAAAGAAAGCTCGGCTGGTCATCCCTTCTCGGCGAGCTATTGAGATTGAAGCGACGATGGAGTCTTCGATTTTTGCGTTTCTCGCGCGAGACTTGCGGAAATCGATTAAGGACGAGGAAAGCGAAATTTGATCAACGATCTCGACAGCGCGTTGAATACCGTTTGCGAGCAACAGAAGCTCTCTAGAGTGACTTTGGAAATAGAGCGAGGGAAATTTAGAGAGAGAAATTTCCGCCCAACAAGTTTACTCCGCCCTCTCCTGCCGCACTCCTCGATACCCCCCCAATCCACGCATTCGGATCAAGATGTTTTCAGCACTGAGATCAGCCCGTCAAGCTACTCGACCTCTCGTTCGTTCAAGTGAGTAGACAACACTTTAATCTTGATCTCTCAACACCACCAACCGCGACTTTCAAGCTACGTGATCACGCGGCAAAGGCTTGAAGGGGATCAAGGGGCATACCGAAGCAATCTCGCAGTGCTTCTCGGACCTCACAAGACTAGGAGAAGGAGATGAAACTTCAGAGTAGAGGCGGTTCCACAAAGAGATGGATACGAGCTGGACGGAAAGCTAGGAAAATAGACAGAGAATAGAAGTCGTAGCTGCTGAGAGCGACCTAAAGAAGCGAAATCTCGATGGAAGCTGATTCATTTCGTTCCTCTTTTTCGAAAACAGTTCATCAAACAAGAATCAATGCAGCAATCACTGAACTCAAGCTTCCTGCAATGTCGCCAACGATGACTGAGGGAAGCATCGGAGAGTACAAGATCAAAGAGGGAGAGGCGTTCTCAGCAGGAGACGTCATCATGACTGTCGAAACTGACAAAGGTGATTCGCGAACTTCTGCTTCTTTCTCGGCGCAACAAGCTGACGATACGCTTCAACAGCTACTGTCGACGTCGAGGCTCCAGATGATGGTATCCTGGCAAAGATTGGTGTAAGTACAAATCCTTCTTCATTGCGAAATCCAGTTCAGATTCTCAAACTGATTTCAATCTGTTCCATGAAATCATAGGTCCCCGCTGGAACTGCGGGAATTCCAGTTGGACAGACTATCGCTCTGTTGGCTGAAGAAGGAGACGACATCTCAAACCTCGAATTCCCTCCTCCATCCTCTTCCGACTCCTCCTCTTCTTCCGCTTCCCCTACTGAGCCCGAAGTTTCGACGCCCGAATCCGACGCTCCTACACCTTCCCCCATGACTCCTGCGAACCACGCTTCCGCTACTCACGCCCACCCTACTCACTCGAAACCTCTCCTCCCCTCTGTTCTTCGTCAATTAGCTCTCGCCGGTATCTCGGACACGAAGGATATTAAGGCGACTGGAAAGCACGGAACTTTGACCAAGGGTGATGTGTTGGCTTATTTGGGAAAGATCAGTAACCCTTATGGAAGTATCAAAAAGGAGAATGTTCACCACAAACATCCTGCTCTCGAATACGCTGCTTCTCCCAAAGATGTGAGTCTGCACTCTTTTGCACCTCTCATGTTCTCCCTTGACTGACCAAGAGTCCCGCTTTCAACAGACGAAACCTCAGGTTCAGATTCAACTCGACGGACCTACAATTCGACGAATGATCGCAACCGGTCTCAGCATTCCTTCTGTATCTTCTGCCCCCAAGACTGCCTACTCTACTCCTGCCCCTATTTGTACGTCTTCTCTCTCTCTCTCTCTAAATGCGCTCGATACTAACCGCCCAATTTTTATAGCTTTCGACTCGATCCTCGAAGACTACCTCCCAGCTCGCACAGCCTCTCCCTCTCCCTCTCCCGCCTCATCCACCATTCCTCCACCTCCTGCATCAAAGAACGCTTTCGATGCATTCCTCGACATGTAAAAAGAAGAACAAGATACCCCTCTCTTCTAGATTAGACTGCTGCTGGATTTTGCTGTGTTTCCTTCCTTTCTTTCGGGGTTGTTCAGTTTCTGCTATAATAGATTACGTTCTCCTGCAGTGTTCCTTTGAGAAAGGACCGGCTTGCGAGAGCTAGAAAAAAAGCGGACTCCGTTATTTTGTCACAAAGTTTAGATTTCGAAGAGTAAACCAGCTACTACGAAATCCAGACCTCTCCAATCGAGATCCATTCCTGTACCGTCGATAACCTTCGAGCTTCCGTCGTCGTCTCGCTCCCTTCTCCCGTTCCCTCGCCCTCCTCCAAGAGTAACCGTAATCCACCTAAAGCTATTCGTCCACTCGAGACTGGAACGAAAGTGAATGAGAACTCATAATCGTCTCCTCGAGCTTCTTCCCCTGATCGAGGTGTTAAGCGGACTGTCGAAGACCCGATGAGTAGAGCTGAGGATGGATTGATCGATGATGGTCGCGAGGAGAAGGGTGGCGGGAAACCTTTCGTTGTGTTGGATTTGGAAGAAGCGAGAGGGAGCGGAGGAGGAGGAGGTGGAAGGGGAGAAACGGGTCTTGAATCGAATGATTGCCGAGGGGTCGAAGTGGATGTTCGACTCCTCTCGACGTCGACAGCTTCCACGGGAGGGACGACTGGAGGCGCTTTAGAGTCGGTATCTCGAGGATTCGTGAGGTATTGAGCGTATAAAGTTGGGTTCCCGAGTGCTCCATCGGTGAGATGCGCTCGAAAGGTGATGACAAACGGTTCCTCTAGCTGAAGTTTCGACGTTGACGCTGATGAGTCAACGGTCTTCACTTTGATCGAGACAGTTTTGACGCTGATGAATTGGCCAGTCGAGAGTTGGGAGGAAGAAGTCGAATTTTGGGGAATCTTTCGACCAAGAAGCGAAGTTGTCAAACGTCCAGTCTCTCCGTTCGGTGTCGTCCATGCGATATCGAGTCGACCCAATGCCTGATTCGATCCCGGTACACCTTCGTCCTCTTCTGAACCAGGTTTCTTCCTTAACCTGAACAAGAACTGTCGAGTATCTCCAGGTTCCGGCGAGTCTTCCACTACTGATCCGTCTATCGATAAAGGCGCAATTGCTTCGACCAACTCCCATTCCGGTAGAGGGTTGAAAGCGAGTTGTGAGAAATGCATCGAACCGATCGTTTGATTCGTGATTTGGATTTCGAGGTGAAGAGGGGAAGGCCGAGTACTGAAGCTCGACAGGAGCGACGCGTTCGGAGAGTGAGCTTTCGTCCTGACTGATAGAGGATTGTTGACTTGGAACTTGTAGATCTGTCAATCAGCTGCGAATCGGAATCAGCTACGTTTCGCCTCGAGCCGTCGCAAAAGTAGTGCGGCCCACCTTTCTGAAGTTCCGTTGTACTATCTCGTCTCCTCCCTCCTCTTCCCGGACACCGTAAGACACCGTTGCAACTAATGCGTGAATCCCTAATTCTTTCAATTCGCATCCAACCAGGGTCTCGAAACTTTCACCAGGATTGAGCGCTTGGTGAGGTCGATCGGGCGGTAGACTCGTCGTGAGAAGATGTTGTCTTGTGCCTGGTGTTGCGGATTGGGGGGAGAAGGAAGAGTGTATTTCGACCTTGAGAGTCGGAGAAATCGCAGAAGACGAAGGTGTAGATAGTGCGAGGTCATTCGACAGGGACAAGATCGCATTGAAGGTCTCTCTAGTCGCTCATCGAGATGGTATTAGTAAGCTCCGGGGTTGCAGAGGGGAGGATTGAAGAGAGAGATGGGGCTCACCCGAGATAAAGCGTTCCAAACGAAGCAGGCAGAGCTAGCAGACCTTCCATTCCATCATTGAGAGCTCTACCGGGCTTGCCTATCAGGCTTGAGGTGTCATGAAGGGGGACTTTTGCTAGAGACGGGCGAACACATCGGAGGACTTTGAGGGAGACGAGGTGAGGCGCTTGAGGCGGTGGAGTAGCTGACATCCTCTTGATGACCGTTTATGAGATCGGTTGAGGAGGTTGGCGCTGAAGTGAAGGAGAGAGAAGCGAAGTTCGAATCAACTTTCGCATCTCGTTAAATCTTTCCTGGTTATCTCCGGTCCGCAGAGCTCGATATCAATAAGACGAGACGAGCAAGGCAATAAGACGTCGAGGAGTACGTCAAGATGTTGTAAAATTAGGGAGAAGACGAAACTTGCGAACGAAACGAAAACTCAAACGAAAACTGAAACACGGAAATCTAATAGGGAGGAAGAGGAAGAAGGAGGAGGATGCAAACGAGTCATACAGAAGAACGAGCGATAAAAGGTGTCAACAGAATGGGAATAGAAAGACAGAAACCAAACACAAAAGATAAGGAAAAAAGAGACAAGAGTTAGTCCTCTTGCATCCGATCATCCCTCGACAACCTCCTATCGACATCTCTACGATCCCGTTCATCCCTCTCCGCACTACTGTCCCTACTGCTAGCCTCATTCGAACTCCACCCATCATGATAATGTCCATCTTCACTCGGTTCGACCCTCACCCTACTCCTCCCCGCGAACCTTCCTCGAGCTCTCACACTCGCATCCCCTTCATCATCGTCCGAACATGAAGATGAGCCTCCTCGAGTCGTCGAAGGAGTACCGGGAGTGATGGTAGAAGTTACACTAGTCCCACTAGAACTAGGTTGAGATCGAATCGAACGGGGTCGATTCGCCAAGGATTTCGAGGCGGATGAAGTGGTCGATACTGTTGGAGTACGAGGATCCATCGTCGTCGATTGATGGGGGGACGAAGAAGGGGCAGAGGATTGATGGTGAGCTGCAACGGCGGAATGGGTGAGTCGAACAGGAGGATTCATTGAAGAGGGTGAGGGTGCGTGAGTTGGGGTGGCACTTCGAGTGGAATCGTTGGTCGTAGAAGAGCTCGTGGGAGGAGGTGGGTTGGAGGATGCAGAGGCTGCTGCTTGGGCAGCGGCAGCAGCAGGTGGATTCGAAGTCCCGTTCCTTCCGATCCAAAACAAGATGAGTTGATCTGCGTAACGTTGCAATTCATCGGTTGGGATCTTGAGTCGGAAATCATTGAGCAACAAGAACTGGAGTTCGAGTTGATTCAATTCGTGAAGTGGTAAACCTCCGACCTATTTTCATATCACGGAACATCAACAAAGGGACATTCGAATTCGCAGGGAATGTTGAAGACTCACCTTTGCATAACGAGAGTTTGTATAAAAGACATCACTGAAGAACTTTGAAGCGACCGTCACTCCCGCAATGACCAATCGATGAACGTTGAAACTATCAATCGCGAATAATTTGCTCGCTTGACTAGCGGAACTCGCTCCTTCTCCTTCTGCGTCTTGACCCGCGACCGGTCCATCTCTAGGTAATCCTAACCGTTGAGCTTCGAGTCCGATTCGTGCCATTCGATCGAAGTAGACGAGGAGTGCGAGGAAGACTTCGTTCGTAGTTGGACAGTACTTCAGGATTCGAAGGAGATAGGCTTCGATTGAGATTGCGGGAACGTTTCGCGCATGGAAACAGAGGGTCGCGTTGGGAGAAGAGAGAGCGATAGAAGATGCGGAGAAGAGAGAAGTGAGGGGAGGTTCTGAAGGATTCGTCGATGAGGGAGAAGTAGCGCCTAGTGCTGGTGGAGAAGGGGTGGGAGTGATTGCTTGTGGAGTGGAAGTGAGGGAACGAGATGGAGGAGCAGGAGAAGGAGCTTCGAGAGAAGAGGGAGAAGGGTTTGGGGGTTTCTTCCAAACGCTAGGTTGTCGACTCGTCGAAGGTCTGATACTCGATTCGTCTGGTCTCTTGTTACGGATGAAACTGCTGCCTCTTCTCCGACCTAATGGCATAGGTTGATGAGTTCCTCCTAGACTCGGCATGAATCCTTCGACTCCCCCTCCTTCTCCAACTTCTCGTAAAAGATCAACTCCAGGGGTCAAAGGCATCTCGTCTTCTCCTCCTTCAATTTCTGAATCCACCGCTTCATCATCCTGATCGAGCGCGTTGTCTAGAATACCGGGTCCACCTAAACCTCCAATCTTTGTGAATCGTCGAGCGTGATGAGGAGTGACTGGAGAATTCAAAGGTGCTGCGTCAAATCGACCATTATTGAGCTGGTCATCTTCGCTTCTGTTCAATAGCGAGTTGCGTCGAGTCGAGGGCATCGAGGACGGAGCAGATCCTGAAGGAGTCGATCCGACTGTAGGGGACGTTGCGGCGGTTTGAGCAGCGAATCTCACGTTTCTTGCATCGTTTGCCTGAGCGATTTGCTCTAGGAGGGAAGCGAGGAGTCGTAGGAGATCGTTTGAAGGGTAAGAGACGATTTCGACGTGATTGACACTCGAAGTTGACGTGTTTGGCCCGACGGTATCTGTCGAAGCTGGAGGAGGTGTAGGAGGCTGAGGAGTTGGCAGAGAGGGTAGAGAAGGTTCTGTCGTTCTCGAGTTCGCAGTCGGTGTACTGGTTCGACCAGTTTCTTCTTGAGTATCGACCGTCTTTGCCGCCTTTCGTTTTCCGCCTTTCGCTCCCGTTCCCTCGACATTATTTCCTTCGATCTTCTCATCCGTGTTTGACCTCGAGATGGCTGAACCGGGCGATAAATCTGAAGCTCTCCTAAATTTCCCATTCCCTCCTCCTGTTTGCAAGTGTCCTTCCGTCTGCTTCTCGTTACTTGGTTCATTCCTCTTCTCTGCCTCAGGTTCGACTCCTTCATCCTCTTCAGGTTGCCGTATCGAAAGCGTCTCCAAGTTGATCGCATCTCCATTCCCACTCCTCTTCGTCTCAGAATCGGTCTCCTCCTCTTTCCTGGACTGACTCTCTTCGACGACGCCTTCCATAGCGTCCTCTTTGATCGCATCCGTACCGGGACTGACAGTAGTGGCTAAACTTCCGACACTTCCTTCTCCGGTACTCCTCGCTAACCTCTTTCCATCCTTTGTTCGCCCTCTCTCGGACAGGGTACTGCTCATATTGAGGTTGGTCGACGAAGCGAAGGAAGCCGAAGAGGAAGGAGAAGAGGATGAAGCGGTAGATCCAATTGATGAACAACTCGAGTGGGGTGAAATTGCTCGTTTTGAACTGAGGGGCTCTTTCGATGTGTACTGATTACGGGAACTTGATGGAGGTGGAGAGTTGGAAGAGGAGGGGGAGGAATAAGAGTTGGAGGAATATGAATTCGAGGATGAAGAAGGAGGCGGAGCAAAGGCTGGAGTGGAAGAATGTGGGTAAAACGTAGGTTGCGACATCCTCCCTCCTACTTTTCTCGACTCGAATAATACGGATGACCTAGTCTGGAGGTATGCGAGCTAGAGAGAGGTGGAAAGAGGGAAGAGGAAGGAAATTAGAACCAGCGTCAGAGTCGATAATAAATGAGCCTGATTTTCCAACAGCCAAAGTCCTCCAGCTGTGTACTACCTTCGTCACATCTCTGAAGACGTTTCACTAAACCCTCTAGCAGTCTATCCGACTGATCCCGAGTGTCCGGAGTTTACTTTGTGATGAAACATGTCTGCCTTTTTACCCTTGCATGCTCCCTGTTCGCCTTTGTTTTGAATGTATGTGGAATTAACCTGACTTACGGAGAGTTGCTATTCCTTTCGAAACAGGTTGGAGAGAACGAAGAGTTGATCGAGGGAAAAGGCAAGAGGGGAAACACAATTGAGGGATTGAGGATTGGCTCAGGAAAACTTAGGTCGGCTGTTGAACCCTTGCCCTTGTCGTATAGCCTGAGAGTGTGTTGGGGAATGCAGAGCAAAGCTGCAATGCTTGAGAGGAAGAGAGAAGAAACTCTCCGTCGGCGCCCACGTTGCTGTACCCTTCACCCTTCACTCTCTAAAGGAATGGCTACTCAAGCAATCCTTCTCTCACTCCCTTACATCTCGCTCCAACCCTCAATCTCGCAAGTGATTAGCGACATCTCTCATCCTCAATCTCAAATCGGCGCCGAAGATTGTTGGATCTCATGTTACAGATCAGCTGGTCTCACAGAAGAAGAGCCAGCGAGATCTGTACATGGAAAGATTAGGATCAGTCAGGCGGACGAAGATTCGAACGACGGTATCGAGATAGAAGCGAGAGGGGAAATCAAAGTCGAGTTGATCAATCAGGTGAGCCCTAAACCTCAATCTATCACGATGAGAGTAGACGGAGCTGATTCGTATCGATGTATTGATTGAGTAGAGCGAGTTCCGAGTATCCTGTGAATCCATCTCAATCCCTGCAACAACTCTATACCTCCCTTCCCCCCTTCACAACTCTCCCTCAACTTCTCGTTCCCTCTCCTCGACATCGGAAGACACTCCCTCCCCATCCTTCCTCTCAATTCAAACGAGAGGTGGAATAGATTGTTTCGAGTTGAGTAGAGATGGGAAAAGGATCGTTGTTGGAAGTAAAGATGGACAATGTAAAGTCGTCGAGATTGTCAGATTCGAGGAAGCGGGGAAACTGAGATTGAAGAAAGGAAAGGAAGTCGCATTGAGAGGACATGTAGGCGATATTACAAGAGTCGAATTCGTATGTTCTCCCTATTCTTAACCTTTCGATCGTTCCGCAACTCTGACTCTGTGAGTGTGATAGTTCCCATCGAACGAAGTCATTCTCACTGCGAGTAGTGATATGAGTCTTCGAGTATTCTCAGCGCTCGTAAGTCCTCTCCATTTTCCCTTCACCCTTCCCGCGACTTCCTCTCACTCACATCCCCTCTCTCATAATCAGGATGGTTCATCACCACGTCATCTACAAGGCCACGTCAAAAGAGTAACCGGACTCCATATCCTGACCTCCCCCGGCGGTCTACACAAAGGACGTGAAATCCTTTCGTCCTCGCTCGACGGTACTCTCAAATTATGGGACGTTTCACAAGGTTCTTGTACCCGTACTTGGAGATTATCAAAACCTATCTCTTCATTACGAGTGATCAGTGAAGAAGGAGGAGGAGAA
The DNA here is from genome assembly GCA_016617785.1 of Sporobolomyces roseus. Lineage (NCBI taxonomy): Eukaryota > Fungi > Basidiomycota > Microbotryomycetes > Sporidiobolales > Sporidiobolaceae > Sporobolomyces > Sporobolomyces roseus. Next base: position 2,114,248 of record JADILM010000001.1, read on the forward strand.
ACTAGTAATGTGTTGGAAGAGAAATTTGCTTGTTGTGGTCATTCAGATGGGGAGGTATCGATCCTCTCCCTCTCCTCCTCCGATGACGACCTTACCTCAACTCTCACGACACTCAAGACTGGTTCGACAACTTCAATCGAATCAATAGCTTATGAATCAGAGAAACGATTCGTTGCTGTTGGAGCTCGAAACGGGATTGTGACAATCTTCCAACTCCCTCCCTCCCCACTCTCGCAACTCTCTCAAGTTCAATTCGACCCGGTCGTAAAGTGGAAGAGGACAGAAGGTAGTTCAATCAATTCTTTGAAATGGAGTAAAGGAGGAGAATCTTTGTTGGTCGCTAGTTCAGACGGATTACCTTATCGCGTTTCGATTGGGATGAGGGATGACGGAGAGTGGGATGTTAGGGTGAAGGAAGAGTTTGTAGGGTTGGATTGTGATGCGAGTACTGAGATTGAGGAGGATTCGGAAGGGAGGGTTTGGACGAGTGGTGGGAATGGGGATGGTAGTATTAGAGTTTATGAAAGGTCATGAATACTTTTCCTCACTAGCTTTGGAACTTGATTTCAGAGATCTAGAAGATGAAGGTTGCAGAAACAAGTTTGACATCTTCTGCTCTCTTTCTTCTCTCTCTCTCTCTTCTCACTTTCAACTTTCAACGCGACTTATCACGAATGACACGTGGAGAATCAACTCGTAAACGTACTACTAGTGTTAGCTACAAGGAAGGAGAGGAGGAAGAAGATGAACAAGAAGAAGTCACTTCAACAACAAGATCAGGAAGGAAGACTATCAAAAGGAAGCCACAAGCAGAACAGGATTACTCTGAGGATGAAGAAGAAGACAAGTACATTGAAGGTGAGTCTACCCCTACTCTATTAGTAAGGAGACGAGTTGATTGTGGTTGATGCAATTTAGAGACTACTCCAAAGAAGAAACGCAAATCTGGAGCTGGAGGCAAGAAGGTGGGTGGAAGGAAAGGTAAACTATCAAAGATGAATGATCTACCGCTTGACATCTGGTTGTCCAGTGAGTTCCCTTTCTCTCCTCCTCTGGGAGGCCTGAGCGGGAAGTTGAATCAATTTCTTGAAATGTGTATTCAGTCGCAGAGAACTTGGATCCTCTCACTCTACTCTACCTCTCTCGCGCAAACAAAGCGATCCATCAAGTCTTCACTTCGACGCGCGCTAGACCTCTCTGGTCAACCGTCCTCAACGCCGCACATCTTCCCGAACTCGAATACTCGAAAGACTTCAGCGATATGGCTCTCATCAGTCTCATCTACGAGAAGAACTGTCACATTTGTGGGAAAGCGAGGGCGCAGTTGGTCGATTATCGTCTCAAGATTAGGTGGTGTGCCGTGAGTTTTCGATTTCTTCTTTTCTCTTCTTTCTTTTTCGCTCATCTCAGACTGACTGACCTGTGATCGATACCTTCTGCACAGAAATGTCGAAATGAGAAGTAGGCCACTCGAATCCCTTTCGTTCCTCGTTCGTTCGAACTAATCTTGTCGTACCTGCCTCTAGGTTGTTGCGAGACACTTGGATCTCACTCACCTTGGAGGATGAAGGCAAATCGGACTACACTCGAGCTTGTGTCGTTCCTACGCCCGAAGGAAGATCAAACAGACATGGAATGAAAGGTGAGCAAATCTGAATATTATTCGAGGCAATAGCACTGAATCTAGCTCTTTCCCCTTCAGTCTTCCTATTCGAGAACGAAGTCAAAGCGGTCAATAGCAAGTTACTCGAGCTCGAAGCTCAAATCAAGTACGTCAAGAGCGAGGAGGATAAGAGGGAAGCTCAATGGGAATTGGACAACTACGTCGAAGAAAGGAAAGCTTACGTTGCTGCTGCTCTTGATGTGAGTTTGCCTCTTCCTCTCTCTTCGATGGTAGATATATCTACTGCTTAATCTGCTGACCTGCTTCTATTTTGTGCGATTCGAAACAGCTCGGTGTAAAGCTCATTCGCTGGCATAATCAGTCAGCGTCTGACAGGAGTAGCGCTGCATCTGAGCTCAAGATAGCTCGTCGCAAGGAGTAAGCCTGTTTCTCGATATCCGATAGATTCTAGCTAACTCGAACCGCTCAACGTCGCAGAATCGAGAAACGTCTCTCTGATCTGGGTTACTCGGCGGAAGAGTAAGCTTTTCGCTGCCATCGAATCTCGTGAGAAGGTACTAATCGTGGGTTTTCCGTCGAGCTAGTCAATGGAACCTATACGATCACGCGAACTTGATGGATAGGCCAACTGCTCTCACCGAATCCAGTAAGCAATCTCTCCTCGCATTCTCCGCGCAACGTAGATCTGACCACTCTGAGATTTGCAGTCTGGACTCGTATCTCACCAGTTCTCATCGCCAATTGCGAAGCGACTCGCAATACTCGACTCGAACAAGAAGCTTTACGCCGCGCAACGAAACGTCGAGCTCTCCTTCAACCTCGCTACGATGCACTCCTCAAGTCCACTCCCGACGACGCTCAGAAGACGTTCCCTTCTTTCGCCATCTTCACCGATCTCCCCGTCGTCCGAACTTTCTGGAAGGAAGAAGACTCTGTTTGCACCGACGAGAAGTGGGAGGAAGCTAGTGAAGAGATCTCGAGGCAGGTGATCGGTGCAGAGAGGTGGATCAAGCTTGAATTCGCTCGGGAATACGTTCTCTCTCGTCAAGAAATCGGAAAACCTCTACCTGAAGACGTCGTCGCTTCGATCAATCCTCCCGACTTTACTCCGCAAGCATGTCAAGCCAATTTCGTCTACATCTCTTACCCGAACCGCTTCGTCGAAGGAGATACTGGTCTCGAAATCGATGATCCCGCTACCATCTCCAACTCGGATCTCGATGAACTCCTCTCTCGTTGGACTTGCGCATTCATCGCACCCAGTACGACTCCTTAAAACTACCCTCAAGTCTATACGACTCAACGTGAGGAATTCGTCTCTCCTAGGAGGTGCAACGTCGCCAAAGAATGGCTCAAGAATCAACTTGCGATTCTCGAATCTACCGGAGTAGAAGACAGTCCTTTCACTCTCATGATTCTCGAACGATTGGGAGGAGTCTTCGAATGCGATGGTTGTCATGCATCGATTCCCACCAGCTGGGTCTTCTCTCAAGGAGTTCGTATCGAAGAGGAGAAACCGAAACAAACGAAAGATATGATGTTTTCGACAATGGTGAGTTTCACGGCTTTTCTTCTCATACTTCTGAGTTTCAACTGATACGATTAACTCTCTCAGGTCGCTCATGCAAACGATCATCATCGCGGCTCCTTCTTCACTATCTCGAGGTACGGAGTATTCCATCCGACGATTCGCCTACAAACCGGTACGACTCCGAGTCCCGAACCACCTCAAGTCGAAGCAGCGCAAGGGGTCAGTCGCGAGCGTGTAATAGTTACATCGCCTTTGCCAGAGGGGGAACTCTCGCCTTCGCCAGAATACTGAATCAGAAAGTGAGTCGTCAAAGCTCTTTCACTAGTCTTGCGAACACGAGGCTGACCAGTCTACTTTTACTTGGTACAGACCATCGCTTGCAACTCCCGCTTGGCAAAACTATCGCTTGAACAAAAATATCGCTTGAACGCAGAATAGCTTGTGTTGTGCAATTCCTCTTTCACCTCTCGAGATCCTGCAGCGAGTGCGAGAGTACTGTTGAGCGAAGTACGAATGGTCTCGAGAGATCCTGCTCTCAAGCGATGCGTACTCACACCGCGAGAGACAAGCGAAACGAAGATTGAATTTCGGAATTAAGAGAAGGGAAACAAGCGAGTATCAGATAACTTCAAGCTACAAGCGTTAGATTCGATAGAAGAGTGAGATAGAGATTCAGTGTTGACTACGATCAAGTCGAGTGTCAGTACCCGCTGAACAGCTACAAGTGAAGCGAAAAATGAGAACGCACAGCGATTCAAGCTTTTCCAACCAACGAGACCAAGTTCGCAGAGTGAGCTCCACCTTCAGCGAGTAGCTTGACGTGGTGAGCGGTGATGCAGCGAACGAGTTTGGCTTTGTCGTTGTAGGGAGCGACAGAAGTCGTGAGGAGATAAGCGAGAAGATTGGCTCCAGAGACGTGCGAGGCGACGGCGAGGAGTAGAGGTCCCTGTTCACCACTGTCGATAACAAGGCTCTCGTCAGTGAAATTAGCTCGAAGTGGAGTCAACAGAGATCGATCGACGTACTCTCCGACTGATGTGATACACTCGATGAATTCTGTCATGAGCTTTGCAGCGACTTTCCCAGACTTGAGGACTCGTTCGACGATCTTGGCTCCAAAAGTATCGATGGCGAGACGAGGTGCGAGTTCGAGAACGCGAGCGCGGAAAGGTAAGACGTTCTTCTCGACGAACGAAATGAGAACGCTGCACTCGAGCCGAATCAGTTCATCAGTCTGTCGTCGCGTGAGAGCAACAAAGACGACTCACAAGCTTCCACAAGCGGTCGTAGCTACATCTTCGAGGTTCTCTAGGATCTCTCTTGCGACGACGCTCGAGTGGACTTCGTTCCAATCTTCGAGCATGTGCTGAACGATGAGAGATCCACCATCATCCCTAACGACAGCTGACCATGATCCAGTACCGACTTCGGCGAGTCGACGATAGAAAGCGGGAGGGTTCGGTTGAGTGAGGAGTCGATTCCAGACGTGACACGAGTTCTTGTTCATGAGCGTGTTGGGGAAAGGTGCGAGTCTGTGGTGACGACAAAGCGAATGTCAGCGGAATCGGGCGGCGATGAACGAGAAGGCAAAGGAACGAACTCGTCGATGACTCTCTCCTTGGTTGCCTTGTCACTGCAATCGAGTAGCTTCTGAACGACATGACATCCGAAAGGGTCGAGGCTGAGTTCGAGGAAGTGTCCACACAAGTTTGCGCTATAGAGTTGAGCGATGGTGGCGTCTCCAGCTTCGAGGCAGCGAGAGACCAAGAAGTTACCTGCACGAGCGAAAACAATCAGCTCGGGCGTTTCTTCGGCAGAAGACGATATGGGACTTACCGAATTTGCTCGTGCTGAGCTCGATAAGATGATCTCCGACGACTTCGAGCAATCGACGTTTCCTATCAGGCGAAGTTGTCTTGACTCGTTGTTGGAGGAAGAGAGAGCATTGTTGATCGTTTTGAAGGTAGATGCGTCGAACGAAGACCTAATCATTGAGCGGAAGCGACTTGTGTCAGCGTGCATTGAGCGAGTGAAGGGACCACGAGCTGACCTCGTCGTCTATCTCGTCGTCACTCTCGAGAAGAGTGCGATAGTTGACAATTGATTGCGATTGAACGGGAGCGAGACAACTTGAGCTTGGAACTACTGATGTCGGAGCGAACATCTGTCAAGACTATCCGTTGATGAGCTGAGACGTTTACGAACAAGACGAAAAGCGAAATGAAAACTGACTGGACCTGAGAAACTATCCGAACCGACTCTCGAAGACCCCGGGCTAGGCATATCTTCGTTGACATTCCATTCTCCGGACGACGATGCGCGACTGTGGCCTTGAAGAGGAGCTACTCCTGGACGACGAATGATTCCAAACGAATCATTTGAGCTCGAGTAGGTTGGACCGGGTCGAGAGAGAGGTTGATGATTTGCAGTCGAGTTGTTGTGAGTAAGGTAGGCAGGAGACATAGGAAGTTGGCGAAGAGGTGGAGCAAAGTTCTGACCTCGAGATTGAGAATGGGACAAAGCGTCGAGTTGAGCCAAATGAAGGTATTCAGACGAGAGAGGAGGTTGTGAGGGATAGAAGAGTGGCTGCATGGGATACGGACGAACTGGCATAGAAGCGGTGCGACGGTGAGAAGGAGGAAGTGATTCGTCGGAGAAAGCGACAGATGAAGACGTAGAGCGGTGGCGAGTACTACCGGGAGGTGTCATCTCGGACATGTAGGGATCATCTTGAGGGAACATGTAAGGAGGTTGTTCGAAAGGAGAGTTGTCGCGTTGTTGTCGTTGAATCGACATTGTTTCGATGGCGTTCCTCAAACCTTCGAGATGACGGTCCTTGTCCAAAGATTGTTGCTCGAGGTGACGTACTCGATGATGAAGACTGTTGACAGTGTCGGAGAGATAGCGGACTTTGTGATCAAGCGAGGCGGAAAGTTGAGCAAGTTGCGAGAGCTCGACCTGTCAATGAGAGATCAGCATTACCTCAGTGATCAGCGAGCTAATAAGTGAGGGACATACCTTCATCTGATCTGTTCCGACGTTCCTCGTATCTTGAGCAGTACCATCCATCTCACTCGAATTCGTCTCCCTCGTTCCACTTTCTACTTGATCATGCCAAATTCCCTCAACTCCTTCACCATCTCGACGACTCCAAGCTGACTGTGACTGATTCTGAATCCATGAAGCTTCCCTTGCCATAACTGTTCCATCCGAAGAGACTGAGCTCGATGCGAAAGGTGGTTCGTGCGACGGAGAGAGGCGAGGCATGAAGAATGGAGTCGGTGATCCTCTGAACGCTTTCGTAGGATCATCTCGGGATCCACGACGATCGAATGAGATAGTAGGTTCCTCCTGAGATGACTGTGAACGAGGTTCAAACCCTGGAGGAGGAGAGAGAGTGAAAGAGAGGGAATCGGGAACTGGACGTTGTGAATTTTCGGGAATCGTAGTGCAAGCTTGAGATGGAGTAGGCGAGAGTTGACGAGAACCTTCGAGGAGGGTTCTAGTTGAGCGAGATGAAGTAGGGAAAGCGGGAGAAGGAGAATGTTCGAGATCACCGAATCTTCCTTGCGACATAGTGTAAATGGTGGAAGTTGGCTCAAGGGTACTTGTGCTAGCTTGAACGGGCGGTCTCGAGGGTGTAAGCGAGTTGGGTCGAGTAAGAGGGGTTGAAGAAGAAATTGACATCTCCGCTTGATCAGTGACTCAATGCTCAAGGTAGAGTAAGCGTTTAAGTGACTGGTAGAAAGCGAGTAAGCTGAATCGTTGTAAGCGAGAAGAAGAAGTGAGAGAGGGGGCGAAAGAAGGAAGAAGAGAGAGAAAGGAAGAGAGGAAACTTTGAGGAAACAGCGAGAACTTAGAAAGAAGTCGCTCCCGCTCTCATTACTCTGGCAGGGGTCGCCTGTAGTACATATAAGAGTAAGCGACCACTAGCTGAAGGAGTCAGAGAGAGGGAAGATTTTGAGAACTCACCTCTCGCTCAAAATCCCTCGCAATTCTCGCAATTCGAAAAAGGCTAGTCCTGAGATCCGATTCGTACTCGTTCATAGATTGACAAACACAGTACCAATCTAAAGATCGTGAAGCTCTCTCATATACACTTTTCCCACTCCACCGTTCTTCTTCCCTCTTTCCCTCTTTCCCTCCTGTCTATCGACCACCAGCGAGTCCTCCCGACATAAGTACGAACTTTTGTCTACCCTTCCCCTTCTTTCCTCCTCCCTGTCCATTCCCATTCGCACCCGCTCCGCCCTCTTGCTCGAAAGCCCAAGCTTCCCTCTCTCCAGGAGGAGTGATTCCTTCATCCGTAATAGTTCTCGACATTCCAGGTTTCTGTAATGCTGCTCTCATCCTCGCTCGAGCATCTGCGGCGGCGGAAGATGAAGGGAGGGAAGGGAATTCCAATCCTGAACTAGCTCGAGGTGGTGCTTGACGTGATTTCGAGCCTACTTTGATTGAAGAGGAGGTTGAAGCTGGTCGAGGCGTCGAAGAGGTAGGTGTACGAGAAGACAAGGAAGGGAAAGAAGAAGGTGAAGGTTGTCGAGTGACAGGAGCGGATGATGGAGTGAGAGTAGGGTAACTTGATGTTGCAGGTGCTTGAGTTCCTCCAGATCCTGCCGCACTCCAAGGGGTTGATCCTCCTACTACTCGTTTCTTTTGTACTCCCGAATTACGGAGTCCGATCACGTTACTGGCGTTACTTGCGCTCATTAAGGAAGGGAAAGGGTTGCTTCGAGGTTGAACGGGAGCGGGTCCGGATGAAGTTGCCGCTCGTTCAACTCGATCCCAAGTCGTCGATGGGCGTTGAGTACGATGTTGAGCAGCGAGAGCACGAGCGGAAGTAGGGTTCGCGTTCGTCGGAACTCCATTGAGAGTTGGTGCGAGAGGAGCGAGAGATGGGAATTGGTTTTGCTGTGAGAGTCCCGAGCATCAACCAATCTGGACCAGCTACGAGTAGATGAATTGAGCGGTTAGACTCACCTCGTTCTGAGTATCTCTCCAAGCGTTGAGTACAGCTTGACGTTTATCGGGTTCGTCGAAAAGTTCAGCAGTTCCCTTGATCAACGAAGCGGCTTCCTCGACTCGTTGATCAAAGATGTTGAATAGTTGATCCACGAGGTCTGCAGCAGAAGTTTCGTTTCCTCTATAAGATCGAACTAAATCGACTCAAAAGTGAAAACTCGATCAGCTCTGGAACTCGTTTTGAAGAGAAAAAGGAGACGCACCAGCGAATCTGAATGCAGCTATTCTACCTTCGTTGCCACCAACAGCGTCTTGAACCCTCTGCATCAATCCAGCATGTTGAGCCAAAGTTTCCGAATCCCTCGCTCTCCCCGCTCCATTCCCACCACTCGGAGTATTCGCACCACTTCCACTCGGACTCGTTTCGTTCATCGTCGTCGTCGTAAGTTGTCCTCCGAACCCTGCACGATTTCTCGATCCTCCACTTCCTCCAGCTGATAAACCAGGAACTGATCTTTCGCCCAAAGCTTGTCTCGGAGGAGGTTCAACGAAACTCGCAGCAGCTCCAGCATTCCTTCCACCTCTCCCTCCACCCCTAGTATTTCCTCCACGCTCGGTAGCTCCAGTAGAATAAACGAAATTAGTTTCGATCCTCCTCGCTTCTTTCCTACTCTTTTGATCCGTCCCTCCTGTACCGAACGATCCTACTCCATGTTCTTGTAAAGCGTGGGCTTGTAAATCTAGTTCTGATTCGAATACGACGAATTTTTGAGCGAGGCATTCAGGATGAGGACATAAGAAATGAGCATCTTTGAAATGTTGTTCCTATTTTTTTCACTCAAAACCTTTCAATCAGCTATGCACTCCCGAGAGAGGTGGAGAGAGGAGGGGAGAACCCCGTACGAGTCGATCATAATTGAGATGATATTGATGCCTGACCCCTAATCTAACACAAACGAAACATTCCTCATGCATCTCCCTACAATGTTTGTACAATCCATCCGAATCGTAAAACCACCGCTTACAGAACCCGCACATGGCATGTTGTTTCTCCAAATGTGAATCCAACTCACTCTCCCGCTTCGTAGCTTGATTGTTGTTCCCGTTTCGACCGGGAGGTGCAGAGTGAGGTAAGGCGAATAATTCGTGTTCGTGTGCGAAAATCTTCTTGTTCGAACAACAGAGATCACAGAGTGTCGTATGGTGGGCTGCTCGGACGTGTCGTTTGAGATCCGACCAACCGGTGAGGATTTGAGGACAGGGATCGGAAGAGGAAGAAGTCGTTTCGGAATCTGTTTCGGGGGTTGTTGAATCGGAGTTTGTTCCAGGTCGACAAGGACAGTTGAATCGAAGTAATGAGAGAGTATCCTCCAATTGCGCTCGAGTTTCAAACAAGATTCCCAACTGAACAAACACCGAAAAAAGTGAAATCTCGTCAAAAGAAGAATCCACAGAGAGGATATGGGCAAAAACGGTGTAGGACTCACTTTGGTATCACTGAATGGAGTAGATTCTGCATCATATTCCTCAAACAACTTGCTTTCACTCTCTGTAAAGATGACCGAATTACACTCCGTCTAATCCAATTCCTCAATCAGTATTTCCCTCTCATCGTTATAAAGGAGAGTCAGGAGTGCTTACCTTGCAAAAAGTACATTCCCTCTTCTTATACAAAGCCCTCAACCTGATTGAACAAGTATGACAAGTTCTATGATTACAACTCCCCAAAGCCCAATACTGAACGGGTTCAGCACAAATGAAACAGATTTGATCTCCATCTCCATCCCCATCTCCTTCTCCTGCTTCGAGAGTAGCTTTCGCGGATGCTGCTGCTGCGAGTGCCGACAAGTTGGCGGCTGCTAAATGACCCGATAGGGGAACTGATTCTTTTGGAGACTGAGGAGAGGGACGAGAGAGGTGTGGTGGTCGTTGTTTACCTTTACCTCGATTCGCTGAGTTGGAGTTGTTACGTGGTGCGCGAGAGGGAGGGGCAGGTTGTGAAGTCGAATTGGAAGATGAGGCAGGAGGAACGTTGTTGTTTGAAGAAGGAGGAGTAGCTGTGGTAGGAGTATTATCCGTTAATTGTCCAGAGAAGGCTGCTCTGCGTGACATTGTTGACGTAAGAGCTAGTGTCGAGTGAGGTGAAAGAGATCAACGTTGCTCTCCCAGTAAATTTTGTCGCCGCAAAAGTCGAGTCGATCAGTATTGTAAGAACTCGCTCTTGAAGTCCTCCCGAGTCATACTAATGCTCTGAGAAAGCTCTCGTTCAGTCCCTCGCCCAAAACAACAAAATCTTGCGAAGAAAAAACTTCGTCGATTCAATTCAATTCATTTATGTACTCTCCTTCCCTCCTCCTCCCTCGCCCTCGAGCTCACAGTAGAAAGTAAATCTAGTGACCTCTATCCTCCCCATCCTTCTTCTCTTTCTCTTCCTTGTCCTTCTCTCCCGTGAAATAATCTTTCGTCTTCTCAGCATCACTCTTCCCATTCTCCTTCTTTCCTTTCTCTTCTTTCTCCTTTTTCTCGAGTTTCTCCTTCTCCAACAACGCTTCTTGTTCCTCTTCTTCTTCATTCGTTGTCTCAGCGGCCGTTTGTTTGTTCAACACCTATTTTACAACCCCACTCTCATTCACCGTCAGCATCTCGTTCGTTCAAGGAAAGTGAGAGAGGAAATAAACGTACGAGATCATGTAAAGCGATAACTGCACGAATCAAAGAACTCAAATACATAACCAACAACTGATCGTTCGTAGCAACCGTAAATGGTCTCTCCTCTCCCTCTTTCCCCTGACTTCCCCCAGTAATCGCACTCTCCAAATTCGGTAACAAGTTGAAAACATCTTGAAGGTTGTAAATGATCTGATGGTTGACCGGCAGAGTACCTTCGACGACTGATTCCAAGTATTCTTTGATTTCGATCAGACGTGAATGGAGGCCTTGGAGGGATTGTAATTGATCTGAAACTCGAGAGGACAAAGTTCCGACTGATAAGTTCTTGACGTCTCGTAGGAGGTGCTCGACTCCAATCTCTTCAGCTTCGGATGCCGAGATGAGAGAGGGAACGTGAAGGAATGTTTTTTGTGTCGTCGTACCATCCTACGCTCACATGTTCGATTGATCAGTACGGTTGGAAGTGGTAGTAGTCAGAAAGGAGAGTGGAGAGCGTACATCTTTGATCTCTTCTACTGCGAAGTAAGCATCGGTTGGAATTGCTCCTTTCCCAGAACCTCGTTCTCCATCAGGTCGGATATCGACAATGACCATGACAGGTTTCGTAGAGTACCTCTTGATGACTTCGTTGATTTCCAAATCGGATGATCTCAGTTTAGGTCCAGTGTGATACCAACCGATCAACTTTTCTCTTGCTAAACTCACTCTTTCCAAGTCAGTTCTCGTTTGAGGAAAGGGAGTGGAGGGGTGGGGGAAGCTTACCATTGACCTTTTTGAACATATCATTCATAGATTCTATATAGTTGTGATCTAAGAACCAAGTTCTAGGATCTTTCTCATCTTCCTCAAATGGAACTACACCCACTCCAAACTCGATCAGCTCTTCTCCGCACATCCAATACAATGACAGAGAGTACGTACCTGCGAATGAATTTGTGATTTCGTAACCTTTTGAACCTAAATCTTGACCCAACAAGATTCCTACTACTCGTTTCTTTGTTCCCTTTGCTACTCGATGGAAATGATCTTGGATTGATAATAGGACGAGAGGGTGGACAGTGACTGATTTGGTCGACAAGGTCGAGATTAAGAGGTCTGTCGTGGACATAATGACGAAGCCCTTTCTGCGAGGAGTGAGTTGAGGAGGTCTAGTGTTCGGCGCTGTTGTACTAGGTTGTAAATTGATAGGAGTAGCTATGAGTGGTTCAGAGCAGTCTAGAAGTGAGTGGAAGGAGAGAGTTGAACTTGTCTCCTCGTTTCGATATTCGATTCCTCCAAGATCAACCTTGAATTTCAACCATCAACTTCAATCACTCTAGACACCTACTCTACTCTCTTATTACCTCTACAAGACTCTACAGTAAGCCTACCAGCTCTCCCTTTCAACCCTCGCCCTCTCATCTCAAAGGTGGAAAAAAAAGGGCGATCAACCCATCTTGATCTCCAACTCGACTCTCCGGTCCCCCTAAATCCTCTCAAAGCACTCACTGATCATCTTGAGTCTACTCACAGCTCTCCTCTACTCATTCCAACCTTCTCCCTCGCTTCCAATCATGCATCTCATGTACTCGTTCGTCTCATCCCTTCCCATCTCCTCCTCCCTTAACCCTCACTAACCCCCTCTTCCTTACCCTCAGGCTCAACCCCGAAGGTACTCGAATCTATTCATTGAAAAAATCGACCTCTTCTGGTGTACCAACGAAATCCGCTCATCCTGGTAAAAACTAATCTTCTCACTCTAATCTCTTTGTGCTTGTGAGTGCTGATTGAATGAGAGATGGGGGATGGAACAGCGAGGTTCTCACCGGATGATAAGTATTCGAGACATAGGGTTACTATTAAGAGACGATGTAAGTCTCTCTCTCCTTTGGTTTTCCTATTCTACCCTCTTTGATGAGTTTGCTGATTGATGGCTCTCATTCTGTTGTTTGTTCGAAATAGTCGGAATGTAAGTCTCTCCACCACTTTCGTTCAAGTCTTCGCACATCTCACAGATTTAACTGATACGTTTCTTCGTTTTTTCCATTAAGTCTCCCAACTCAAAAAGCTGCTAAAGCTCTCTAAGCTCTTCGCAAGTGTAGCTCTCTTGTCGTTTCGTTAGAAGGGAGTTGGAGTAGGTAGAAGGGAGTGAGTGGAGTGGTAGAAGTGGGATTAGGGGCATTGTATAAATGTATTTTTTATCGTTCCTTTCTTTCATCTCTCTCTGGCCTCAACCGAACGTATCAGGAAAGCATTCGCGCTTGGGGACTCGGGTTACTCCAAAGAGAGAGTGGACTTGATTCAAGACTTCACGAGATTTCAGAGTCAAAAGATTCAATGCGCTACACAAAAACGAAAGAGAGAGAGAGAGTGTTCACAGAAAAGGTGTCGTCTACAAGTTCCCTCTAACGACCTTATCGATAGTCTCCGCGACGTATTTGATATTGTTATTGTTCAAACCAGCCATCGAGACCCTCCCGTTTCCAGTCAAATAAATATGTCCATTCTCTACCAATTTCTTGCATTGTTCAGCTACACGACCTCGACTCGATACATCAGCTCTCATTCTCAACTCAGGAAAAGGGAGAGCAGGAGAGTAGGAGAGAGGACTAACGATTGAGGCCCGTAAAAGTAAACATTCCAATTTGATCCTTGACGTGGTTCCAACCGTTTGGACCAGGGGAAGGAGTCTTGTAAGTGTTGGTCAAGAGTTCGAAAAGTTTCGAACGCATCGAAATGATTCGATGAGCCATCGTCTCAATGTCTTGACACCATTCTCCAAACAGTTTCTCATCGTTCAAAATTAAACTCATCTATCGTCCCCAGCGTCTCCTCATCAGCTACTTGTCAAATATGGTGAAAAAGAGGGGCGAAAGGAGGTGGGAACATACGATCCTAGCACCGAAAGTTGGAGGGTTCGAGATTTCTTGTCTTTGTAAAATCAATAATTGACTCTTGATCCTCTCTGATCCACCTTCTTCTTTCCCAGAGTGACGAGCAACGATGTTCAAGGCTCCGATACGTTCTCCATAGAGACCGGCGTTCTTGGCGTAGGATTGACAGACTAGCAATGGGATTTCTTCCGAAACGAAATGTCGAACTGCCCAGGCATCGTTGTCCAATGATCCTGACGCGAAACCCTACTCTCACAGCCACTCATCAGCTTCGAATTTGCAAGAGAAAGGAGGAGAGAGAACGTGTTTATTCACTTGGTAAGCGCAATCGAAGAAAGCGAAATGTTTCTTCTCTTTGAAAATCTTACTAATCTCTTTCCACTCGTCCCTTGTCGGGTCTACTCCAGTCGGGTTGTGAGCGCATGCGTGTAAGAGGAAGACTGATTGGGAAGGAGCGGATTTGAGGAATGATAGGAATGACGAGAGGTCTAAACCGATCGTAGATTTATCGTAGTAAGGGTAATCGACCGTTTTGAGTCCGACATTGGCAAAGATCGATTTGTGATTCGCTATTCCCAGGAAGAGAGGGGGTTAGTGGCGAGGAACCGAGAGAGGGAAGAGAGGGAGGGAGACGTACCCCAAGTTGGGTTGGAAATGTAGATAACTTTGTCCTCTGCCTTCTTGCCTTGCCAGGGTTCGTAGAAACGTTCCAAGAATGCACCTCCGTAATGGTTCGCTCCAGTACCAGAAATCGTTTGAATACTATCATCGAAAGAAAGAATGAGCTCTTCGATCTTTGCTTCTTCTCTCTGATTTTGCCCTTCGTCGAGAAACGAGAGAGAGAGAAAGGAAACTCACGTGCTGACCCTACCCTCCTTGATAGCTGGACTGTCCTTTCCAAAGATCAATTTCGAAGTAGCATTTACGAATCCCGGTAATCCAGCGATTGGAAGGTATTCGTGATCTAACGTATCGTCGTCTGCTAAGATCTTCTTAGCCTGTCACATCATAGCAATCTCTAGTCAGCTCGCAGATCCAAGGGAGAGCAGGAGATTCTCGACTTTATGACGGAATTCTCATCGAACAGGGAGAAAGTTGCCTCCTCCCTCCGCACGAGAGTATATAGAGAGAAAACGGGGGCTCACCTTTCGAACGGTAGGTAGAACGAATGGTTTCCCTTGATCGTCCCTATAAGCTCCTACTCCCAAATTGACTTTTTGAGGGAACTGATCCGCTTGGTAACCTGCCGTTAACGCAAAGATTGGGTCTGCTGGTGCGAGAGGAGTCGAGTGGAAGACTACAACAAGGTTGTATCTTGAGTGAGTGAGATTAGTTTGCGAGGAGGGGAGAGTGGAGAGGCGTACCATCGAGAGTAGTAGAAGAGGAAGACATGTGTTCAGTGACTTTGTTCAATCTAGCTTGAGCAATCGTTGCGGTTGAGATGGAAGTGGAAGAAGTAGGTGAAGAACGAGAGGTCATCTGAGGTCCCGTTTCGCTGGAAGCCGATGAAATTCGTGGGGAAATTGAAAGGGGGTTTGACTCTTTCCTTTGGAGAGTGAAGGAGTGGTTGCTGAAGAACCGAGAAGTAGGATTCGAGAGAACTGGAGCAGGTGTGGAAAGAAGGCTTGCGATCGACAAATCGTAACTCGGTAATTGACGAACCGGCGATTTCAACGCTGAAATCAGCGTGCGAAGATTTGTGGATTCGTTTTCTATTACTCAGTAAGAGGTAGGAATAGTAAAGTAGAGTAGAGCTAGAGCGAGGAAGGCAGAGAGAGAGAGAGAGAGAGAGGAGATACAAAGGGAAGAGACAGGAATTGAAAGCAACAAGGGTTCAGAGATGCGAGAGACGAGAGAGTATATCATAGATGGTAGTAAAAGGTGGAAGAGAAATGCTGAGTCTGAGAGCACGAGATAGGGAGAACGAGAGACAAAGAAAGGGGTATAGAGGGATGCGATGTAGAGTAAACGAAAACCGAGTCGAATCATTCAATCAGAACGACGTGAGCTTGTCGCCGACTGTACGTTCAGCTTCTAGCTTGGACTTGTTCTGTTGGAACGCAGCTTGTTTGCAGGAAGCGAGATTTGGGCATTTGTGATCTGTTGAAAAACGGGACAAGTCAATACTCAGAGGATTCACGAAACGAAGGAAGGGAGAGCGTACCTTCACTCAATCGATGAGTTGAACAGAATGAAGTGCTGCACAAGTTGCAATCTCCTACGATTCGAACAGCCGCCTGGGAGCATCGATCTGTCGCGTTCATGTAGAATCCACATCGTTTCTTTGGTGCTCCTCCTCTCAATCTGTGATGACGACCCTCCGCCTATCAGTCTGACGTTTTTGTACAGGATGGAAGCAAAGACCGATGCTCACCTCAGAGCTAATCCGACAGTTGAACCCTCTTTGACTCCATATTCGCTCAACTCTTTTCCAGCGGTCAATTGTCTCGCTCCGTAAATCAATCGTTGTTCTTCAACCGGGATAGCAGTTCGATCCGCAATGGCGAATTGAAGGTCTGAGACGTTTGAAGCGTCTGTATTTTAAACGAGGCGAGTTAGCTCCAAATTGCGAATGGGTGAATGAGGGGGTGAGGAAGCGTACCGAAAGGAAGGGAACGACCAGAGAGATCTCTAACGTAGAAATGCATGATTGTTTGAGAAGTGAGGTCTGTGGAATGGGCCGAAGAATGCGAGGGAAAGGGGTGAAATGAATGGAAAGGAGGCGAAACAAAAGGAGATCGTTAGCTCGCTGCTCTTCTGGGTGCACAATGGGATCACTGTATGAATGAGTAGCTCCTGGGTAAGACCACACCTCGACAGCCGGGGGATCGTGTGAGGTTTGATGACCGAATAACCCGATCGAACTGTCTCCCTCCTCGCCACTTCCTCTGGAAGTGCAGTTTCTTTTCCCGATAGTCTTTCCATACACTTATCGTCCTGCCCGAACGGATGAGAGATGCTCACGTTGAAGTTGTTGAGATGGGTGTCGTAATCGATTTGTGCTGTGCTAATTCGAGGAGAGCGATAAGCTGGAACTGATCTGTAGGTCGAGCGTGTAGGAGAGCTGGTGATGGTAGAGTCGCGATTCGAAGATTGAGGTTGAGGGAAGGAGCGGAAGAAGAAGAACGCAATCGACTTCCTTCCTCGCCTTCTTTCAAAGTCTCTCTCTCTTAATTTTCGCTGTTTCAACTGAAGCGATTCTTGTACTCGTGACGTTTCTCACTGAGAGCTCTGTAACAAGTCAGAATCTACACGGTTGCCACAAAGTTTCGAACTCCGTCATTTCGTCTCACCACTTCAGCGACTTTCCTCTTCTTCTGAGGCTGAGCGTCTCATCACTGGGGTGTTCCCTCGACGTCGCGGACAGCTTGACTCCTTGTTCAGAGAATGAAAACTGGAGTCGAATCCTGTCGAATCCTGCTTCGAAGCTTTCCTCTCTGCCTCCCTCTAGCTTCCTGACAGCCCCGGTCGCTATCTTGACGACGTCGTACCGTCTAAGAGACGTTGAGAAGAGTGTCAGAGTGCGAGAGAGGGAAAGGAGAGGAAGGAATCTTTTTGACTTACGTTGACCTTCGCATTTCTGCCACCTGCTCTCCCTTGACCTCCCCTTCCTTTTGACACTTCTCTACGAGCAGTTCTTGTTGAGCTCGACGATCAGACTCGCTGAGCCTGTTCTTGCAGCTTCAATGTCCTCTACTCGCACCTTCACCATTTCCACCACGACATTCGATCATTTCGTGCTGCTCACACTCCTTGAGACCCCGCCATTAGACAAGCTTCCATTCCGTTCACCTTCTGACCACAGCGACTCCATCTCTTCTAGCTTATCCCGTCGCAGCGTTTCATGCGCTTTGATTTCGCGAACGTGAAAGCATTCCCCTCCTCTCTCCACGACTATAGCGCGCGTTCACGTACAGAGGTAGGTACTCGATGTCGATTGAATCGTATTTCGAAAGTGAAGGGAGGTAGGAGAGAGAGAAGGGTTCGTCGAAAGGGAGACAAACTCTCGTTGTGCCATTCAATTTGGAGAGTTCTCTCAATACACAAAGGATTACTCGGCGCGACTTGAGGTAGTTCGTCAAAACAGATAGAGAGAGAATACAAGCGAGAGAGACGGGGAGGAGGACTTTGATGCGAAAGAAAGTGTGGAGTAAGGGAGGGAGTTTGCGAAATTCGAGAGGAGTTTGGGTTTGAAAGCGATCCTCTCTCTCTTCTTCTCCCTCCTCTCCCTCACTTTCAAACTTTTCTCTCCTCTATCTCATTTATACCGACTCTTTCCCACCCATACTCTTTCTACATCGTGAGTCCTACAGTTCTCCTCGTCTCGTTCTCTCTCAAGCTCCCCCCTTGTTCATCTCGCTTTGTCCCCTCTCTCCCTCGAGCAGATGTCTACTGAAGTCGCTACTCCTGTCACTGTACCCACCACCGAACCTAGCAACACTACGGAACCAAATGCACCCGTTAGCCTCGTCGAAGAGGAGACTCCCAAAGTTGAAGAATCAAAGACTGAACCTTCAACTCCCGCTGCCACAAAGGAGGAACACAAGAAACGTTCTCCATTCGGTGATCTCAAGAACAAGCTCTTCCACAAGGTGAGTCTACTCTCTCTTTTTCTCGTGAAGTTGAGTGAGAGGTTCGAGGGAGTTGGAAAGGTGTTAGCGTATCAAAGGGGAGAGGAGTTGCGCGTAATGGGAGGAACGCAGACAGGGACTTACGATTCAAGTGATGGACGTGAGGAACGTCGTCGTCGTCGTCGTCGTCTTTTGCGAAACACCCCTTTTACCCCTTTCCTCCTCCTCTTTCTCCCCTTTCTTTCGAACGCGACCCTCAACCCCTCTCCCCCCTTTCGACTCCTCGCGTATCCGAATGCATTTCCCTTTCTACTCCACACCTTCACGAACGAAGGAAAAGAACAATGGAAGCTGCCTTCTCACGGGGATCTACGCGTTGTCCGAAAAACTCAAAACTTCCTTTCGATCATTTTGCATTTACTGACTCGTAGATTTCGTTCGAAACAGTCTCCTTCGCAACCTACTTCTCCTACGACTGAACACGCCGATCCCGTCAAAGAGACTGCCCCCAGTCCCGTCGTCGTCCAGGAGGAAAGTGGTAAGTTTTCCACTTCTCTTCTTTCCTTCTCCCTTTCAATCTCCTCTCTCTCCGATATGATGCACTTCTCTCCTCCACCAACGACGTTCTCTGAACCATTATCGAGAGCTCGAAGAAGGGTCGTCCGCTGACATTTTTCGACGTTTCTTGCCCGGAACAGCTTCAAAGGAAAACGCTACCCCAATCGTCGCTGATGAAGAGACTCCTGTTGTCGTTCCCGTGATTGTCGAGGAGACTCCCGCTAGTGAGCCTACTGCTGTCGAGGAGAAGCCCGTCGAGAAGAAGGAAAAAGTCAAGACTCCCCTTTTCGAAAAGTAAGCTCATCTTCTCGTTCTCGATCTTTCGCTCTCGTATCTCGGATTGACACTCGAGTATCGTCGCTAGGATGAAGTCATTCTTCGGTGAACCCAAGGAGAAGAAGGAGAAGAAGGGTTAGTTTTCGCCTTTTTTCTTCGTCAAACCCTCTCAACGATCGACGATAGCTGATTCATTCGTCGCTCATGTAGCCAAGACTCCTACTGAGGAAAAGTCTGAACCCGTCGTTGAGACCCCCTCGACCTCGACTCCCGAATCTCCCGAGGTTTCCTCCTCAACTCCCGGAGTGGTCGCCTCTCCCGCACCTATTACTCCCGCAAAGGAGGAGGTCCCTAGTGTCGATGTCACTTCTCCAGAAGCTGTGGCTCTCGCCGAAGCTTCAACCAACGCTTCTGCTCCCGTTCCTCAAGTCATCGATGGAGGAAAACCTATTGATGCTCCTAGCGCCGAACAAGTCGAGGCTGAAGTCGAGTCCGTCAAGCCAGTCGAAGCTCCTGTTGCTGAATCTATCCCCGTCGTCGAGTCTCCTGCCGTCGTGGAGTCTCCTGCTGTCGTTGAGACTCCCAAGGAGGAAGTCAAATTCGATGAAGCTGTGAGCTTGCTTTTTCGAACTCGATGTCTCGCTACAGCCTGCTAATTACGAATCGCACTCTCTTTCATAGGCTAAGACTGAGGACAAACCTCCCAAGAAGGATCTCGCCAAGCTCGGTCGTCGTCTTTCTGCTCGTCTCGGTGCGATGATCTCTCCCAAGAAGGAAAAGAAGGGTAAGCATCGACAAATCTTTCTCCCTCTTCTCTCGATACTGACCCTCTTCCCTCGCTGAAAAGAATCCGAGGTTATGCCCGTCGTTCCTGCTCAAGAGACTTCAACTTCTACTCCCGAGAACGTCGAATCAAAGGTCGAGGAACCCCTCGTTGAGACTCCTTCTGCTACTACTGAAGAGACGGCTATCGCTCCCAAGATTGAAGAACCTACTCTTCCTATCGCTGTTGAGGAACCCGCAAAGGTTGAGGAAACCAAGACTGAGGAGGTGAGCTTCGATTATTGTCTCTCTTCTCTTCGAAGCGTAATGCTGATGTGTTGGAAAGCTATCTCAGGTCGTTGCTCCCGTCGATGCGCCCGCTGAAGAACTCGTATCTGATTTGAAGAAGGATGAACCTACGACGACTACTACAGCTTAATCTCTCTCGCTTTCCTCTCTCTTTCTCTCGTATGTCTCTCTAATCTCGTTCTCCCCAATTACATGTGGACCCTCTCTCTCTCTATGCTGTGCCATTTATCGTTACCCCTAGCCTCCATCCTACATCGTTCTTATTTACCCTAGTTTCTCTTGAAGTTTACTTTACCCAACATTTTATTGCTAGTCGTTCCTTTTATTCTCTTCAACTCCCTCACGAACGTATAAGCTACATCCTTCTTGCTTTCACGCCTAATATTGCTCAATTTCGAAATTCTCCTTGATGGTGCTTTTTCTACTACATTATCTGACTGGAGTTGCAGAGAGGCTAGGCGTCGTTATGAGAGCAGACCATCGGCGCGCAGGACAGGGACAGCATGCAGAGCTGCAAGGGAGAAACTGATCTGAGCGGAACAGAAACGAAAACTCGACAATTGAGTTTCGTTTCGTCGAGTCTCGCTCTCGTCCGGGTCTCACGTTCCCTCCCGGGCTCACCAAGATCCCTCGGCGAACGTAGGGAGCGCTTCGGAAGTACGAAGACGCTTCGGGTTTAGAAAACGATCGTCGGGAATAGACGACGGAACCCAACGCCTTTTTCTCTGTTCCTCTCTCTCCCCTCTCCCTACTACTTCTACCGCTAAATGGAACGCCCGTGTGCATACTGCCTATGGCGCGGCTCTGATAAGGTAGGTTCAAATGGATTACGGAACATTTTAGACCGCTTACTCGTCTTTGCAGAACTGGCGCAACTACCACGGAAAATGTCACAGTGCCCGAGAAGAAAGCGGAGAGATGAAGAAGCACGAATGTCAACGTTGCCACATCGCGTACTATGATGACGAGTGAGTCGAAACCGAGCCGTTATTTCCATGAAGCTTTTCCAAAGCTTTTCGACTCGACGGTGACACATTGCGTATTTCGCAGGCGATCACTCACGAGGCATCAGGAGAATAACAATCGTAATTGTACAGTAGATGAGCACGGGCGTTTGGACACTGATTTCCTAATGCACGACGGAATCACAATTCGAAGGGTGAGCTCCCTTTTGCTTCTTCCCGTATTAAGCTCGAACGAGGTTGACGCAGCTACGAGCTTACCTCGCATAGACCCATCTGGATCAATTGAAATCGTCAGCGAACTCAGCACAAGAGCAAACCTCAGCAGCATCTGTCGAGCGAACGTCAGAATCTGGAGTCGAGTTTCAACCTCAGGCTCGCTCGAGGACAGCCACGCCTCCCGTCAATGATCAAGTCTACGACCCTATCAGGGACGCGTGGAAGGAGAAGAAGTAGGATGAAAGCGACTCTACACAGCACTAAGCATGCTATCCTACCCTCGAACTCTTTCATCTTGCCGTCTCTTCTTTTACGTCTGCCCTTGCTCCCTGTTATTCAATCCCTTTCCTCAGCGTTCATCTTTCGAACTCCGACAATATGCCCGATGATTCTTCAGGGCGTGACTAATCAAGGGGCGAAGGCTGAGTAGTTTTGGTCGAGTGGACTGATTCGACAGCTGCTACCATTTGGATGCGAGCGTGGCGTTCGGCGTCCGTCAAGGATTGGGCGACCTCCTTCGGCTTGAGCGATCATCGCGCTGGCTGCTTACATTGAACGAGTAAAGAGTAAAGCGAGGAAGTTGCGAAAAAGTCGAACCTTCGAGCGAAATTGATGTCGGTGAAAGCCTTGTTTGAGCGGAGAGACCATAGCGTTCGTGACTACAGAGTAAATGACTCAGTAAAGTTCGTGCGAAGCAGAGACGAACCTTCGAAGAACAGAGGAAATAATTGAGGCGAGAAAAGCAGTCAGGAAGCCACAGAGCAGAAAGCGGAAGCGCAGGTATGAGAGCCCGAATACTCGCCGTCCAAACCAACGCTCGCAAAGTCCAAGCTAGGAAAGGGAGTGAAGGGGAGGAAGTCAAGAGCAAGTTCACTCTTTCTCCTCCACTTTTTCTAGCACGACCCCAATCTAGTCTACAGAAGAGTCATTCTACGCAACATACTGCACCCTGCCCGTCGGCTGGCACCCAATCGCCCTTCAGTCTTCTTTTCTTCGATCCTTCAACTTTTTCATCACCGCACAATGTCAGCAACTCCAGTGAACGAATTTGGTCGGCATTCGACTAACTCAAAAGAGGAGGGAGAGGGCAAGCTGATCACAACTCGAGATCTCGAAGAACAACCAAAGACGGAAATTGATAAATTGGGAGGTTACGATCTATGGAAGGACATAGGAGAACCAAAGTATGTCGTAGCGCCAATGGTGGATCAAAGTGAACTCGTACGTACAATTCTCACCGAAAGAATGAGTCGTTTCGCAGCTGAAATTCCTCGATTTCGCTTTCCTCTCACTCTCTAATCGTTGTTAGGCATGGAGAATCTTGTCAAGAATGTATGGAGCGAACCTATGCTACACTCCGATGTTCCACGCCGCCCTCTTCTCGACCCAACCAAAGTACCAACAGGAAATGTTCGATTTATCACCAGGATCAATCGAAGGAGTAGCTCCATTCGACAGACCGCTCATCGTCCAGTTCTGTGCGAACGACAAGGATCAGTGGTTGGAGAGTGCGAAGAAGTTGGAAGGACGTTGTGATGCCGTAGATCTCAATTTGGGTTGTCCTCAAGGAATTGCGAGAAGGGGTCGATATGGTGCTTTCTTGATGGAGGAATGGGATCTCATTAGGTCGATGAGCGAGTACAAGTCCCTCTCTCTCTCTATATATATCATCTCTAACATCTCGTACCTTACTCGAAACAGTCTCCCACTTACATCAAAACCTCGCTATTCCAGTCACCGCCAAAATCCGTTGTTTCCCTACCCTATCAAAAACCCTCTCTTACGCCTCTCACGTCTTCTCTTCGGGTGCACAAATCCTCACGCTCCACGGTCGAACTCGAGAAATGAAAGGACAAATGACTGGGTTCGCTTCTTGGGACAAGATCAAAGAAGTTGTCAAACTCGTTCAACCCAAAGTACCCGTACTCGCGAATGGAGGAGTCCCCGGATCATCAGAAGTCGAAAGTTGCCTCGAAGAGACAGGGGCGAACGGATTAATGAGTGCAGAAGGAAACCTTTACAATCCTATGATGTTCAACCCTTCGAATGCACTTCAAGGGATCGAATACACTTCGAAATTACCTCAAGATTTGAGGGAAGCTGTTGAACGATGTGATCGAGAGTTAGAAGGTAGCTGGGATCGACAACGAGTAGCTTATGCACCTGCACCTTACCTCGCCGCTCAATACCTCGCTATCGTTCTCACGATCCCTAACAACACTCAAACTTCACCTTCAGCGATCAAAGCGCACTTGTACAAGATGCTGAGACCGGTTTGGGCAGAAGGCAGGCATCTCGAGATGAGAGAGAAGTTGGGGAAAGCGGGACAGAAAGGATTGGACTATCGTGAAAAGGTTGAGGAGTACGTGAGATGGACTGAAGAGTTCACTCGGTTGATCAAGGTGTGTTCTCTCTCTGACCCTCGAAGATATGAAGGATCGATACTGATAGCAAAACGACTGTTGTTAGGAGGACTTGAAAGCGTCGTTGTTACCTCAAGGTTCTTATCGACCGCTCACTCAAGAAGAAGTCGACACACAGTACTCTGGGAAAGTACCTTACTCGCACTGCCAACCGTACTTGCGAGTCAGTAAACCAGAGAATGAGAAGGAAGAAGGAGAATTGAAAAAGGTCGACAACGAGGCAAAGCGGAAACGAGCTGAGATGGAAGAACCCGTGTTGGGTCAGTTTACCTCTCTCTTTCAATGCGATTCGAAAAGGTTGAGCAAGGTACTGATACGATCGGACGAGTAGATTCAAAGCGAACGAGACCTTCACCTGAAACACCCAATTCGACCTCTTCACCCTCCAACGCGACTCCCAAACTCGACGCGAACCCACTCTGCGCAAATCACTCCACACGCCCATCTCCGATCTTCCCAAAACCTCTCCCCGCTCCCTCTGACACTCCCAAGAGTTGTTCAAACGCCGGTTCTTCGAAATGCTCGAATCTAGCTTGTAAAGCTTGCTGTTCGAGTCTAAGACGATTGGAATCGGGAGCTGAGACGTATGGGTGCGAGTTCCATGAGGAGAAGGAGAGGAAAGAGAGGCAAAGACAGCAGGAGTTGAAGGAGCATAAGAAGTTGAGGAAGGAGAGGGGGATCGAGAAGGCTAAGGAGAATGAATTGAGGGACAAGGAGAGGAAGAGATTGAAGCAAGAAGGGAAGATGGAAGGGGAGGTAGAGAAGGAGTAAGTCTGTCTTGTGCGGTGGCAGAAGAATGCGAGGAGACGTTAATGGATATGGATTTTTTGTTGTATTTTATGCATTCACATCGTTGCTGAGCTCGCTATCTTTCCCTCCCGAACCTAGACCCCTCGAGTAGAGAGAGAGAGAGAGAGAGAGAGGGAGAGAGAGACAGAGACAGAGAACGGGTTTGGTAGCGTGGATTAGTCCGACTAATCTTTGCGAAAAAGACTTGAGAAATTCGAGGTTGAGCGAACTTTCGCTTCTTCCATCTTCTCCACTTTCATTGGCCAACTTTGAATCAATCTACAATACTAACAAGACGCGCTGGGCACGAGCAAGCAACGTAAAAGACCTCTATTGAACACCTTGAAAGTCTAGAGATCAAGAATCTGGGGAGAACCGGTAAGTTCACCCTTCACGCTCGCGTTACTGCTCAGCTATCGAGGAGAGAGTGCTATAGAAAGCTATCGGAGAATACGAACAGACCACGGGCAGAGGCTAGGTTGAACGTTCTCCCACTTCCGATGAACAACTCTCTATCGTCAACGGGAGGACACAGAGGGAGAACGTAGAGGGTAGGAAGTATCAACGAGCTCCAAGCACGAGCGTCGAAAGAACCAGGCTGACCGTATTCAATTTTGATGTCGCTTCGAACAGTATCAGTATCATTTCGTACTCAACCCCTCCTCACTCTTTCCTCTCCCTTGGAATCCAAACATGGCCGGACTCTTCATTCCAAACAAGAACGGCAAACGACCAAACTCTGCTATTTCCGCATCTTCTCAGAATGGTCAAAACTTCGCTTCCTCCTCTTCTCAACCACCTCCGTTTAACAATTCGAGACCTCGTACCGTCTCCAACTCGAACTCGCAACCTTCTTCATCCCGCGCTTCTCTCCCTCACGCGTCCTTCTCCGCCTCGCAACCCCTTTCTACCACTCCCCTCCCTCTCGACCCTCCGATTCGCGCTCAAATCGAGACCCTCCTCCCCCAGATCCTTCACCTCTTCCAGCTACAATCCCAAAGTCTCGAAAGTGCTGCAGGTGGTTTCGAACTGAGTGATCTCGCAGATGAAGAATCACAGGAATTGAGGGAACTCTGGGATGCTGGAAAGAAAGACACGAGTGATCGGGAGAAGAAATCGAGGGAAACGTTGGGACAGAGTTTGGTGGAGAGTTTGGGAGGGTTATTGATGAGGTTGGCAGAGAAAGTCGGGACGGAATTGGTGGATCGTAAAATTGAGATTGTTAGAAGAGAAGTCGATTTCCTCAAGAACTCTTCAACTTCCTCGATTCCAAACGGCAATCGATTCTCTGCACCACCTCCTCCTCCTCTTCAGTCAGGATCGCCCCTCACAAGCGCGCTAGAAAGGATTCAAATCCTCGAACAAGAACTCCAGAGATCAGATCACGAACGAGAACAACTTCGACAATCCTTCAACTCGACGAATCAATTGTTTGAACAACGTCTCGCCGCGTTAGAGAACAAGACTGTCGATCCTCGTAAGCGTGTAGCGTCAGTAGGAACCGGTAACCTTTCGCCGGTCGTGGGAGGAGCGGAGAACGTTGCATCACCGGAACTCGAGAAGCTCAAGAAGGAGGTGGAGGAGCTTAAGACGAATGGGAAGCGAGCGAGAGAGGTGGAAGAGGAGGAGAGAGAAGGAAGAGAGAAACTTCGAAAACTGAAAGAACGAGTCGAGGAGCAGGATACTCAATTACAGCAAGTACGGGACGAACGAGAGGAATACCTCCAGAAGGTGAGTCCACCTGCCTCTTCCCCTCATACTCTTTGATTCTGACACACTAGATTCCGTTGCGAGCAGTTGCAAACCCAAGCAACCGCTCTCGACACGTTATCCACGCACGTCTCGACGCTCCACAACATCACCGAACTTGAATCAAGCCTCCTCCGAGGTCTCTACGAGTTCTTGACCTCCTCTCCAGACTCCCAAGTCGAGTCACTCTCATCTTCCGAACTCTCCTCACTCCTCACTCAAAGACTCGTCGACATCCAAAACTGGATTCGAACTTATCGAGAGGTGTTCGAGAGTCTAGGACCCACTGTCGGTACTCATGGTCAACGAATTGAAATCTTGCATGGGCAGCTCGAGGGATTGAAACCTTTCTTTGAGTACATGCAGGAGTGAGCTTCTCGTTCTCTTTATCTTCTTTGAGTCATTACAGAACGCTGATCTGAATTCGCTACAGAAGAGCTCTACCGGATATTCAGAAGAGTCTGACGTTATCGAAGGCGAGAGACGGGCATGTCGTGGAGAATGGAGGAGGAGCGGCGGAGGAGGAAGATCAGCGAGAGGGAGAAGGAGAAGGGGAAGGAGAAGGAGAAGATGAAGTTGATCAAGTAATGGAAGAGTCTGATGAAGATCGAGCGATCGAGAGGCGACTCGTCAACGGGACGAATGGAGTACGATCTTCTGATCAAGAACTCGTCGAACCGAACGGCGGCGATAATGTGCGAGATTAATTGATACTGAAACATAACTGAGTGCTTTACATATTCAAATCTTCTTTGAAAGGGTACAACGATCATCTAGGAGGTAAAGCAGGAGGGTGAGAGAGAGGTTTCCCAATTTCTTCTCCATCCTTCGTGATCTTGATCGGTCCTTTTGAGCCTGGAAACCCTCCTACTCCATGTACAATCTCCTCTGGGATCCCTGAATCGGATTGCATTTGAGCGATTCGTGCCGTTTTTGAGGAGTAGATTTTGGTTGGTTTGAGTTCACCATTCGTGAATTCGTGTTGTCGTTTCTCGAGCTATAAAATCGACCAGGTAAGTATTGTTTCCTCAAGCATGACGAGAAGGTGAGGACTTACATCGTGTGCGTACATAGCAGCACCAATTCGATTCGAGATGGAAAAGAGTAAACCGAAAATTGGGATTCTCTCCATCACACTCGCGGCGAATCCGAACAGTCTGTACTCTGTCTGACGCTCGACGACCCATAGCTCGACTTCGAAAGGTGACATTCTCTTGGCTTTGAAGTACTGAGCAGAGTAAAATTCGGTGATCAGTCGAGAGACTCGCGAAGAGAGGAGGAGATGTAGCAGAGACTCACTGGTTGATGCAGGGTACGAGCCAATGTGAGGGATCGAATGGAGCTCAATACGCAGAGTGCCAAGCCAGGGATGAAACTGAGAGGAGTGAGGAGAACTAGCAAGAAAAGAGAACGGTCAGTTTGATTCGACGACGAAATCAGGGAGAGACAGACCTCGCAAGACGAACATCTGGAAGATGGGTGATGATAGCTTCTGGTAGAAGCTTTGACGTTCCGAGCTGCGTTTGGCGCGCTCAATGGGAGGTACTTTCCATTCTTCGACGTAGTTTCCCCAGAATTCGATAGCTGCAAACGAACGACCAGTAAGCGTCTCGCATTTAGAGATGTGTGTAACAGACGGACGTTTCCCTCTGCTCTGTACAGTTCGATCATAGACCTCTGTACGAGACTTTTTCAACTGTTTCTTGAGTAACCATTCGATAACAAAAGTGATTTGACCGAACAAGAGCATCCAAGTAGTGTATTGAAGTGGCGATACTCCCAACAACGC
The DNA here is from genome assembly GCA_016617785.1 of Sporobolomyces roseus. NCBI lineage: Eukaryota > Fungi > Basidiomycota > Microbotryomycetes > Sporidiobolales > Sporidiobolaceae > Sporobolomyces > Sporobolomyces roseus. The sequence goes on from JADILM010000001.1 coordinate 2,142,315, forward strand.
CGAGCTGTGTAGATCCTTGGGAGAGAACGGCGAGCGAGATAGGATGTACTTTGTGTAGAATGAAGTTGGGAAATAGGAGAGGATCAAGAGGGGAATGCAGAGGAGCAAGGCTCGCTTGAGGGATTGTTGAGAGCGGTTCCAGATGGGCTTGTACAGAGACTCATCGGTGCATAGGCGATACGCTCCGACTGGAGAGAGGAAGGAGAGGTTTTCGATGAGATCATAATCGATGAAAGAGAGAGTGGGAGCTATACGAACCGACACAGTACAGTGGTGGGAATGGTAATAGCTCTACGGGCATTCTCTGATGTCGATATCGGCGACTGAGTGTTGATGAAGGGTTGAAAAGAGAGGGGAAACATCTTTCGCCTCCACCGCTTGCTATCACTCACCCAGACAAGGTAAGAAGCCCTCGAATACTGCCCAGGAGCTCCTTCAGGACCAAGACTTAGGCGCCAGCAATCTTCTGAGCGGGTCTCTTGTCCACGACACGATCTCTCTGCTCTCATCTACTTTTTGATCTTACCGGTCGAGGAAGGCTCCAGACGTGCTTCGAGCGCTCTTAAGACCTGCAGGTAAGCTAGATAGTATGTACGGTAGTGTACGAGCGATCAATTCAACTGTTTCCTTCGTCTGAAACAGCTTTCACTCGTCAACGAATTCTTACCTCTTCTTCCTCTGTCAAGTAAGGTCTAGAAACGATCTCGAACAACGTCACAAGGACAATTAGTATTCTGGATAGCATGCAAGGCGCAAAGAAGTGAGCAAACGCGATCTTCTCTCGTTTCCTCTGGTTCGACTCATCGGTGTCTCCCATGTTTGACAGCACGGATAAAGTCCTCATTCTTCGTCACGGATCAGATAGAGTGGCTACGACCGTTCCCGCATCCCTCGAAACCACGCTCTCCTTCGTTGTTCAGCAATTCCCCAATCTACAGCTTCCCATCTTTCTCACTCGCAACGTTCTTGAAGCTGGAGGAGATGTCAAGATTACAGAAGGAGTACGGAGGACAAGTTTCATCAATCAACCGGGCAGCATGCTCATTCTCGACGTACACGAAACTCGCACCGACGAAACAAGTCCCGAGATTAAACCTGAAGAGACGGGGTTCGAAGCTCAAGGATCAATCTCGAGAGGTGCACTCGGTGGCGCACAAAGGAACTTGGAACACCCAGGGATAGAGGTAGAAGTAGGACCTTTCAGAGTCGACGGGGAAAGCAAAACGCATCGTTTCCGAGTTCCGCTTGACGCCAACATTCGAGATGTTCGACGTCGTATCGCTGAAATCTACTCAGTCGACCTCGGACCGCTCGAAAGCGACGACGCATACCACCTTCTGTACGATTCACAGAGACTCGCGGCGTACGACAAGGTTCGAAGCCTCTTGACGTATGGGGATGAGGAAGCTTTCGTACAGCTAGAGGTTCAAGTTTCGACAGGTGGAGGTATATCGGAGGAAGACTTCAAGATCTTCAGGGCGCCAGGGGAGACGCCTAAATATCGTGACAAGCTTTCGCAACTCCTCAAACCTCTTCAAACCGATCCCTATCTCCCTTAGTCCTTCGGTTCCCTCGCTTCTCTCCCGCCTCACATCTATCCTTCCCTCGTCTTCTTTCCTCGAATACACGCAGTCAAGCGAGCTATACCGATCCGAGGGCTCAATCTTCTTTCCTTTCGCCCTTCTCGCCATTCAACCCACTCTACCTCTACCTGCTCTATCGATCGCGACCTTGGCATGGAGGACTAGAATGGACGAATCACGGTGGGAGAAAAAGAAAGAAGAAGCGATACGATATGAAACGAAATAACGTGTAATATCGCATCAGTTTTGTAAGATCCATGTTCGCGAGACGTCCGAAACGAGATCCATCAGAATACACGTGATGGGAGCGACATCTCAAGAGTCGATCGATCGAGCGCGAAAGACAGAAATTTCGAGATCGAATTACCGGATCACTTCGTCTGCTTCAGCTTGTCCGCAATCTGATCGGCTACTCCACCTTGCATACCCTCCTTCAGATACTCGTACACAACACTGAAATCCCTTCCGGCGTAATCATCGTGTCCCGACAGTTTGTTGTAGAGAGTCGAAGTGAGCGATCCGACGGGGAGAGGAACACCCGCATCTTTCGAGGCGGAGAGGGCGAGGTTTAGGTCTGCCGAGAGAGGGAGAGCATTGTTAGCTTTCGGAGAACGTACAATCAAGAGCAAAATGAGGAGCTTACCTTTCGCCATCAATTTAGACAAGAATCTAGAAGAAATGGAGGAAGGTATTCATTAGTCTCTCGTTGCTCGCTCATAGGGAAGAAGGGAAGCTCACCCTCCCGTATATCCTCGATCAGCTGGTGTCGGTGCATTCGGAAGAGCTCCAGGTGCAGGGTTATTGATTTCCGAAGACCAGCATTTTCCCGTCTGTCGATTCGAATTCAATGAGTGAAGTTCGAATGTAAAGCTGGATCACTTCTAGCGACGTACTGATGTGTTCAAGATGGATGCGAGCAAGTCAGGAGAGAGGCCAAGTGCCTTTCCCAATAGCATCGCTTCCCTGTAAATCCTCTCTCGAAAGTCAGCGAAGAAATCAGTAATACGAATGCGATATCAGCTCACGCTGTACCGGCCATCGAGATACCCAGTAGCAGGCTGTTGATTAAGGAGGATGGTCAGCTGGGCAGGGCTTGACCAAGAGATGAACTGACTTGTTGCAGATTTTAGCCGCTCTGCGAAAGTCGAGGTAGATCAGCTGAGATTCGCTCGAATTTGGATCAATAGGACATTGCACTCACAGACCATTCCCAGAGTCACCGCAGTGAATGTGCCGACTACCCATTCGAGCGAGGAAAGGTTGTGCTCGTTCAAACCTGCGAAATTCACTCGTCAAATGTTCAGTTCCTTTCGCAGATCTGACGTTCGGAGAGGGAGACTCACGCTGAAGTTGGTCCACCGACCATGAAGCTCAACGTTCCCTTCTCAGCTCCGACAACACCACCGCTGACTGGAGAATCGACCATTTCGGCACCCATTTCCCTCATTTCGCTCGCAACTTGTTTCGCAACCGTCTGATCGAGAGTCGTACAATCGACAAACAACGTCTCCTGTTTCTTCTCATCACTGAGTCCTTCCAACCCTTCTTTCAACCCGTTCTCCCCCAAGAAGACTTCAGAAACTTGAGGAGAAGAAGGTAGCATCGTAAAGATTGTACTTGCTAATCGAACGACTCCAGCTGGTGATGAAGCAGGCAAGACATCCCTCCCAGCGTAAGCTCGAGTATGTTCAGTCAAGAACTTGTTCGCTGCTTCGGGGAAGGCGTCGTAAACGACGAACGCTGGTCGAGGTTTGTCGGGATCATAATTGTAAACTCCTTCTTGTCCGGCAAAAGTCTTGTTGAGTAGGTTCGCGGCCATCCCTCGACCCATTGCGCTGTTTGAGTCAATCCATTGGGAAGAGGGTGCAATATTCAGCCTTCAAGTGGGGAAGAAGTGAAAGAAGAGAGAGGGAGAGAAGAGACTGACCCTAGCCCAATGAATCCAATCGTAGTACTCCTGTTAAAGCTGCGAACTATCCGAGTTGGTAACATGCTTTGAATTTGAGAGGAAGAGAAAGGGAGAAGAATCGGGCAACCGCAAAACGCAAAGGGAAGCGGATTTTTGTAGTCATTTTTCCGCCTGCAGGAACGCTTGCAGTTCACTTTGATACTTCGGAATCGGAAGAAACGCGAGGCGGAAGTTTGAAGGGGAAAATCAAACTCCGTTCGAAAATTTCGCAAGGTCGTTCGTCGAGAGATGTCGCACTCAAATGTCGTCGTTTCTGCCTTAGTGAGACGAAGGGGAACACAGAGATTGTATTTCGGCTCTCGAGACGACGCTGAGCTCGCCCGGAACGCTCAATAATAGAGGAAGAGGCGAAGATTCGACTAAGCGGAATTCAGAAGAGACGCTGCACCTAGCTACAAGCTCGGCTGACTCTCCATCACGTTCGAGACGCTCTTTAGTGTCGATAAGAAGCTGGGTGAATGATAATACTAGGTTCGGGAGCTGTTGCGACGATGCGAGAGAGGGAAAACTGGATCTACGAAACTATTTTTCGCAATTTTCAAGCTCACAACGTCCTCAAACTCGATTTTAATACCCGAGGGACACTTTCTGTCGACAACCTCGGGCTCACAGACTGGAAGAGAATGCGTACACGAGTAATTCCTTCTTCGCCCCTTCCTCCTCCTGCGAAACTCTGATTTCTTCCTGTCCCATCTCGACCGAAACTCCACTTCACCTTTGCTCAGTCTACAACATACAACAAGCTCACTTCTCGGCTCCTACGCGCCCACCTCGCCTCGTATCCCTCGAAACCTCAGTCGCCCTCCAAACCTCCTATATTCCAACCTCTTCAAAACACGATGACAAGTACCGTACAAGGGATGTGGAACAAACTATCAGGATCAGACACAGCTATGGTGGTGGATAACATGACCGATCAGGTTCGTCTTCTCCTCGAGTGCAAGAGTTGAATGAGGAGGCGAGCACCCCTACACCTCGTCACGGCGGACTCGGTTACGCGCAAAGCACTCATAAACTAGCTCTACAGCTGGTAGTAACCTCGGGGAAAGACTGAAGGAGACCAACGGGAGCTCAGGACCTCGCTCAGAAGCTGAACTGACTCTCTAGACTTGTTTGCTCTCAATAGGATAGCTCTGCCTTCAAGTTCCTCAATCTATCAAGAACGGAGAGATTGTGGGCGTTCGGATCCTGGTGCGTTTCAAATGCTTCAAGTTGGGAGAAAAGGTTGCGAAATTCTGATTCTCGTTACAATTCTTCACAGCGTCGTCGGAGGTATGGTCTTGAGTGTGTTGGGATCGATTCTCTTCGTCGTGAGTACTCTCTGACCTGCCCTAAGTGCATGGAAACTGACTTTCTCTCGTCAAACAGCTGGGTCAAACCGTCCTTTTCGCTCGTTTGTCTATCCTCATCTTTCCACTTCCCTATATTGAGCTAATCGGACGACCTCTCACAGTCTTCTACGTCTTTGGTGTCATCATCTCTCTCGTCGGATCTGGATTCCTCTTCGGCGTAAGCTATCCATTCCAACTCGCAGCGAAATTTCAGCGATTCTCACAACTTCGCACTCGGACAGTTCAAGAAACAAGCGAAAGCGATGTGGGATCCTGTTCGACGCTACGCGGTCGCCGTCATGTTCCTCTTCATCGCTCTGACTTTCGTGTTCGCTTTCGCCGTCGTAATCGAGTCCGTTCTTGCGTTTCTTTCGTTCTGATTCCCGGAAACTAATCACCTTTTTGCGTTGCCACAGCCCACTAGTTATTGTTTGCGCTATCTGCACGTACTTAGCGGTATTTTGGTACACGCTGAGCTACATTCCATTCGCACGAGATACGGTCAAACGGATTTTCGGGATTTAGCTTCACTTTTTTCTGTAACCTCGGTTTTCGTTTTCCGTATCTTTGCATGCGTGTACTGTCGCATGTATGGAGAGCTGTCGCAATGCGAGAATGAAAGGACTTTTTTTCCGCTCATCTTGCGATTCTCGATTGGTTGATACTTTCATTTCGTCTTTTCACCGCTCAAACTCGTCCTCAACTCCAAGAATGGCATCACCGATCGTTCGCAAGGCTATCAACCTTTCGCCTACATCTTTCGTTCGCTCGAGTGGAGTACCTCTCGCGCGAGGATTGACCGCCAACCCTCCTTCCGCTGGTGAGGCTCATTCCCACGGTCACGGTTCAGTTGGTAGGACCGATTACGAGTCTACCCCTCAATGGGCAGTCAACAACTCTGTCGGACCTTGGGGAGTCACTCACAGATCAAAGATTAATGGTGAGTAGTTGGCAGTACCAAACCAACCAAAAACCACTACATCACTCTCGGGGGAGGGTATTGGATAGCAGGAAACATTATCAAGGGATATAGAATTAGTCTAGATGGGTCTATCACTTTGCGGAAGGAGTGGATCGAAGAAACGTCTAAAGAGGTGGCCAAACTAAGAGATCTAGCGGTATCTCTCTCCGATCGCAATAAAGTAGGCCTGTTGGAGACAGGTTCAATGTTACTGACTAGTCAAATCGTGTCACCCTCCTCGAAAACAGTTTCCCCCCGTGCCGTCTCTTCCCCTCGCTTCGTTTCGACCTCTGCCATCACGAAACAAGCTGCCTCTTCCCAAGTTCCCGATTACTCAAAGTACACCAAAGGTACCGATCAAGATGCCAACCGTGCCTTCTCTTACTTCATGGTCGGATCAATGGGTCTCGTTACCGCCGCCGGTGCGAAATCGACTGTAACCGATTTCTTGCAAAACATGTCGGCTTCTTCCGACGTTCTCGCTTTGGCCAAGGTCGAGGTTGATCTTACTGCCATCCCTGAAGGAAAGAACGTCATCATCAAGGTATGTTCCCCCTTTTCTTTTTGAGATCAATTTTTCGATCGAGGCGAAGACTGATTCCGATTTCTTTCGCTTGCTTGACAGTGGCGTGGAAAGCCCGTGTTTATTCGTCACCGAACCCAGGGAGAGATTGACGAGGCGAACCAGGTCGACGTAAAGGCGCTTCGTGATCCTCAGGCTGATGCCGACCGTGTCAAGAAGCCAGAGTGGTAAGTTCCGTTACTTCTACTGTTCAATGAGTCGCTCGCTAAACCCTTTTCTGTCGTTACAGGCTCATCATGTTGGGAGTTTGGTATGATGGTTTCCCTTCTCTCCCTCCTGTGTCGATTGTACTGACTATTCGCTGCTCTCGCATATTTCCCTTTCTCCCTTACTTTTGACAACGTATTTCGCCCTCCTCCACTCGTACTTCCTCTCAACCGCTCCTCAAATCTCTTTCGATTGTCGACACACTACTTCCGAACACACCAACGAAACTCTACCCTCCTGTCGTGAACTCGAATTTGGATCTACAGCACGCACTTGGGTTGCGTACCTATCGGAGAGGCTGGAGATTACGGAGGATGGTACTGCCGTGAGTCTTCTCTGAGTCTTCCTTATCGATACGGAACATATAGCTGATGCTTGTATCGATTTTAGCTTGTCACGGGTGAGTTTTCAATTTGCGAGATTCACTCGTCGAAACGCAATTGTGGATCTTTCCTCCATCGGACATTTCACTGACACTCCTTTTGTTTCGTTCCTCACGCAGATCCCACTACGATATTTGTGAGCTGCTTTTCAATTCTTCCCAACGACCGATGAGCCGCTACTGACTATCTACCTCTGTTCCTTCCTCATTTTTTCCACGCTCCTACCATCTTCCCCTTTCGACCTCCCTGGCTCTATCTCCGGTTTCTCTCTTCTCCTTAAACTTCATACAGCTGGTCGAGCTCGCCGAGGTCCCGCTCCTCTCAACCTCGAAGTAAGCCTCTTCTCCCTTCCTCTCCCTCTCTGACTCAAATGCTCACTCTTTCCCACTCTACAGATCCCCGAATACGAGTTCGAGAACGACGAGACCTCGAAGGTTATCATCGGATAAAAAAACGAAAACTGGCAGAGTTTTTCGAGAAGTGTTTGATTACTATGAAGAGCGAGGTCGAGGTTTCTATACTGTTTTCATGCAAAGAGCTGTTTTCTTTAGACGTTTTAATACGATGTTACGTCAGGAGAGAAGGGACGATGTTACCGAGAGAGTGATGTTTGATCGATTCAATGTCAACCGCGACAGTTAATCGTTTCTTCGACGACCTCCCCCTCACTCTCGGCTTAGCCTCATCTCAACTTGCTTCGTCGTTGTTCAGCGACCGCGACCCACTTTTCGTCCGGACTCCGAACGGACTTTCGCAGCAGATTCCCCTTCTCTTAGATTCTCCTATTCCCTCTTTTCCCTTTCTCCATCTCCCTCTCCATCATATTCGCTCAATACTCGAGACGAAGATGACTTGCTGTGGTCGTGTCAATCGCTCTACCGGCGTTCTGATCTCAGCAATCACCGTTCTCCTCATTGCGTTATTGTACGGATTGTATGAGATCTTGGGCCTCATCTACCGTCAGTCTGCCTTCATTTCCGACTTTGATCGATCCGTACTGACTCACTCGGATCGACATTGAGCAGTCTTCTCGTTCGACCTCCTCGGATGGTTTTCAGTGATTACCGGAATGTTTTCAGTATTCTCTGCGATCGCGGCATTGATCGGTAGGGGTCGAGAGAGTCTTCAAACGTTGACGGCTGCATTCATCTGGACTTGCGTAAGTTCCCTCCGAACTCTGCTCGAAGTTTGTGCGAGAGAAAAGCTCACCTTCGGTTTTTGGGAATTCAAAGGTCTCGTTGGGTTGCGCAACGATCATGACTGCTTTCCTGATCACGTTTCAAGCCGAGACTTCGACGACTCGAGAATCTCGTTCACTCTCCGTACTTCGAGTAAGTTCAATCTCATCTCGACGATTCGAATTTCGCACTGGCTAAGCTACTCCCGATTCGAACAGATCACCTCGATGTACTTCTTTCTCGTCCTCCTCCCTCTCTCGTGGATGGCGTATGAGATCCGAGAATTGGCCGTTTTGATCTTCCACGATATCTGTCCAGGATCCGAGATCGAACGGAAATACGACGAAGAGATGGATCGGGAGGTTCGGACCGCTTTACGAGAGGGGAGAGATGGGATGACTAGTACAGATGAGCAGGAGCAGAGGAACAAGATGATGGAGATTGGAAGGAAACGGAGGAGGAGTTCAAGAAAGGGGAAGGAGAGAGCTATTTCGTCAAACGATGAGAGCGATCGAGGAAGTCAACGCAGGAGGAGTAGCAGCCATCAGAGAGCAGCAGACGTATAGTAGAGTAGACGCTTTTTTATGACAACGTATGGACTTTTTGCAGTGCGAAGAGAAACTGGATATAAAACCTTGAAAGAAGATCGAGAGATACTACAAAGGAAGCTGTGAAGGCGTAGACGATGAGCTGTACGAGTGAGAGGCATTTCCGGATAGTGGGAGAAGAGATCTATGATAATGCGAGTAGAGATAAAGAGCGAGATGTATGGGACAAAGGCTGCGAGAGAGCTTTATGCGGCCATGTAGTTGACAGGTCGGATAGGTCCTTTAGGTCCGAACCAAGTACCCTTGACGAAGCTGTTCCAATAGATGTAAGGGAAGAAGTCCTTCTTGAGGTAGTAGTAGAGAGCGTTCGGTTTGTCTTGAGATCCGAGGTAAGGTGCGAAAGTTTCTTTCGGTACTCCTCCATACTTGAACTCAGCGAGCCTACAATCGTGGATGGAAGAGCGTCAGTTACAGACTCAGAATTTCGAATTCGATTTGAGCTTACATGAGCTCGTTGTGACCAGTAAGGAGAGGGCATGAAGCGTAACCATCGTATTGCGCGGGGAGATCCTCCTTCTTGACACCATCCATAATTGCTCTCAAGTTGTCGACGAGTACAGGAGCTTGAGAAGAGATGGCGGCAGCGGTCTTGGAGTTTGGAAGGGAGGAAGCGTCACCAAGGGAGAAGATGTTTGTGAATTTGGTAGATTGTGTTGTTGCGGCATCGACGGCAACCCATCCGGCAGCATCGGCTATGTATTGAGGAAGAGATGGCGTCAGTACAGCCCCATAGAGGGCAGAAGAGGAGAGCAAAACGGACCGATAGGAGAGTTCTTGATGAAATCAGGAGCGGTTTGAGGAGGAACAACGTGGAGGAAGTCGAATTCTCTCTCTACAGTCTTTCCTTCTCCAGCTGAGAATGTCGCGACACGGGAAGAATTGTCGATCGAGATCAAGTTGTGGTTGAAGAGTCCCTCGACGTTGCGTTCTTGTCGGATCTTTTCGAGAGCAGCAGAGTATTTAGGTACTCCGAACATCGCTAGATTAAGGTAGTCGTATCAGCAAGGTGAGATGTGGCAACGTGAGAGCGAGAGGAAGCTTACAAGGAGTTCCAGTAGCGAAAACGGGGGAAACTTGATCTCTGACTCCGTCCTTCTTCCATTGCGACTCAGCCTGTAGCGAGTACTCGGTCAATCGATACGGTATGGGTACGAGACAAGACAGCGACGTACCATCCAGAGGATCTTCTGAGGAGCTCCAGCGCATTTGATGATTCCAGCAGGTTGAGTGAAAATCTGCGAATATTCGAATCGTTTAGTCAGTTCCGACGCTCATCGACTGTCAAGAGAAATTATAACACATACAGCGTTACCCTTCTTGAAGTTCTGAATGTTCTTCCAAACCTTTTCGACGGAATCTACAGAGTAAATCGACGAAACGGGTCCAGTCGGATCTGCGAGCCCTTCGTTCAATCCCTTGATCTTGTCGAAATCAATCTTGAGTCCGGGAGCGACGACGAGGAAATCATATCTATTGGACGAAGACGTTAGCCTCTGTTTCTACTATCGCGACGTAGAGGAATAAGGACTCACGAGACGACATCCCCTTCAGCAGTCGTAACCTGATTCTTCTCGGGTTCAAACGATTTGACCGACCCAGGAACGTGAACAGTGCCCTCTGGAATGACTTCCGACATTGGCTTGTGCATTCCTGAAAGAGGTTTGAGACCCGCTCCTCTGCGATGTTTTCGAAAAAGATTGGTCAATTGGCTACACTCAATAATCGCCGCTAAGCGAAGTTGGAACTCACACAAGAGTCCATCCTGGTTGATCTACAATCAAGCACACGAGTCTGATTAGCCAGGATCTCTCGTTAGATAGCGGATCACGCCTTATTCAATAATTATTGTTTGTGGCAAGGGCGTACAGTGATGAGTCTTTGCTGGTTCAATGATAGTTATATCCTTGTCTCCTAATGATCTCCCCTCTTGATAGAATGCGCGCTTCAATTGAGCGGCTACTGTCGTTCCTGCCGTTCCTCCTCCAACAACTACAATCTTGGAATGGGTTGAAGCATGGCGGAGACTGGTAGCGAATGATCGAGCCTTGACTACTCTTGATGTACGAGCTGCAAACATGATCGATGGAGGAAGTGGAGAGTGGAGGGGAGAGAGCAAAAGCGAGTGATTATTCAGCGAAAGAGGTCAATCTCTAACCAGTTCCATCATCTCAACAGATCGACCTCGTTCAACTAAGGAAAGATACTTGAAGCTATCAAAAGTGCTCCTATCCAATTGTCAAGTCAACCTGTTAACCCCTCATCTCTCAAACCCATAGCCGCCGAACTTCATTCAACTGCTTGAACAACACCTCTACAACACTCCTAGTCCAGTCAGGAGTGATCAGTGAGCTCAATACACTCACGAATTCAAACCTCGTTCATGTCAAGACTCGTCAAGAGGTTCACAATCCCCACTTTGCAATCCTTCTCCTCTTCACCCCTCCCTCTCGCCCCTCGACCGCTCACCAGAACCTCATTACCTTTCCTTCGACGACTGTCTCGTCCCTCTGTACCCTCCCATCTCCCGATAATCAGATCACAGCGCCTCATGTCGACTCAATCAATCGCTTGCGCCGTCCCGTTTCGCACTCACATCGGTCCACTCCCTTCTTCGACCTCTCAATCCCTCACTCCAAACGCACACGTCTTCTGGCACTCCCCGACCTCTACTTGGACCTACGTCGTAGTATGTCCAACGACCAAGAAATGCGTGATCATTGATCCAGCACTTGATTACGATCCCATTTCGCAAAAGATCACTACGGAGACTGCCGATGCTTTACTCGCTTTCATCGCTGAACAAGGTTACACGGTGGAGAAAATCCTTGAAAGTCACGCTCATGCAGATCACCTCACAGCGGCAAGGTATCTCAAATTGAAGTTGGGGGCGAACGTCGAAGTTGGGATTGGAGAGAAGATTAAGCAGACTCAGGAATACTTTGCGAGGAAGTACGAGATCGAGATGGAAGAGTTGGAAGGGTCGTTTGATAAGGTGTGGAAAGATGGGGAGAAGTTTGAGATGGGGGAATGCGAATGCGAAGTCATGCATCTACCTGGTCATACCGTACGTTTCCCTTTCTCTTGTCCCTGATGGCCATTAACGCGGCGCTGATAAAAGGATGGTGGAAACCGTAGGCTGATCACGTAGGATACAAGTTTGGCTCGTTCTGCTTCGTAGGAGATTCAGTCTTTCTCGTAAGTCTCTCCAATCGTTTCCTTTCTCTTCCCAAGCACTTACAGCCATTCAGTCTCACTTTTATCCCGAATGCGTAGCCTACAGTAGGATCCGCCCGAGCCGATTTCCCTTTTGGTTCCCCCTCAACCCTCTTCGCGTCCTCACAACGACTCTTCTCTCTCCCTTCCACCACTCGTCTTTTCAGCGGACACCACTACCCATCGAAGGAGGAATCGAACGTATGTTCAGCGACGGTCAAGGAACAGAAAGAGATGAATCGACATTTGAGGGAAGGAGTTGACGAGGACGAGTTTGTGAAAATGAGGAATGAGAGGGATGGGGGATTGGATGAACCAAGGTTGTTGCATCAGAGCTTGCAGGTGATTTCCTTGAAATCAGCTTTGATTGTTGCGAGTGGTACTGACTTTGGAAGAGTTTGACTTGAACAGGTCAATATTCGAGGTGGGAGAATTCCGAGAGGGAGAGATGGACAACCTTATCTTCGTATTCCCGTCAAATCAGTTCCCGAGGGATTGTAGGATCCTTTGTGTTATAGGATCCTTTGTATTACGCGAAATGGCGAATGAGCCGCATTCTAACGATCAGCCGCTTCCTTCACGTCCTTATCGTCTAAACACTGGCGTGTTAATGTGGCCCTTACGCGCTCAGATAGGGACACGATGAAGCGTGGCTCGCTTGGTCACCCGGTTGGCAGCTAAGACTTCAGTCGTGCGAAATTCGAGAACCGATTCGAAGCGATGCTACAGCCCGAGGAGCGGAGAGGAAGCTGTACCTCACGCGAGAAGGAAGTCAAGGAGCTCAAGTACATTTGAATTAGCTCCTCGAGAACGAGTCGACGACAGAGAGATGGAGAATAGCTTTTCGAAAAACTGCTGAAACGAACGAGCTCAGCGATTCGAGCGCTCCATTTTCAGATTGAACAGATCTTTTCAAGAGCACCTAGCTATAGATTAGTCATTCAGAGAGTGAGGGAAGACAGTTAAGCTTTGTTCGAGAGGTTGTAAAGAAATAATTTTAGTGTGAGAGAAAGCGAGGGGAGGAGAAAGAAGGGAGAGAGCGAGAGGGAGAAGTGAAAGAAATCGACCCCCCCTTCTTCCGCATCAAACGCTCGTTCAGACACTTCGACTGTCAGAACCACCCTTTGCTCAACTCTACTAGAAACTATGGCTTCTACTACCCCCGCGGCTGCTAAGTGAGTAGGAAACTTCCTTTTAAATCCTCTTTACAGCTTTCCCATCAAAAACGCAAATTCCACCTAACAACACCCACGGGAAGACAGAAGGAAGCTAGATGGGAAAAGGATCATTGTGATAGCGTAAGGAATGAGTTAGATAGGGTCCAGGACAAGCGGGGAAGGAGAGAGAAGAAAGAGGGAGTGGCAGCATGGGAATTATTCTTTCGTCTTAAGGATCTCGCTGATCAGTGAATTATCGTGTAACAGGCCCGAAACTCCCGCCTCCGAGGCTCCCGCCGCTGCTGGAGGTGTTGAGAACGTTGAGGAAGCCCTCATCGAGTCCAAGTGAGTTCTTACCCAGAAATCATTTTGTCGAGGAATCTGGACACTGATGGGTTGCGTTCGATGTTGTGTCACTCTCATTGTGTGATTTAGCTGGGATCAAGTTGTCGAGTGAGTTCCTTTTCGAGTTTCGCATCTTTCGGAAACCGAATAAACACTAATCTTTTGATTCTTACTTTCAGCAACTTCGACGATATGAACCTCCGACCCGAGCTCCTCCGTGGTATCTACGCTTACGGGTAAGTTATGAAGAGGAATTCATCGGAAGAGCAGAGGATATTGACAACTCCCATTTCCTGTTGATTTTCAGTTTCGAACGTCCTTCCGCCATTCAACAACGTGCTATCATGCCCGTCGTTGCTGTACGTCCTCCTATCATTCCGTCTTCATCGCACCCATCGCTCATAAGGTAACGCTTCCGTAGGGTCACGATGTTATCGCTCAAGCCCAATCCGGAACCGGAAAGACCGCTACCTTCTCTGTCTCTATCCTCCAATCCATCGACGTCGCCCTCAAGCAACCCCAAGCTCTCGTCCTCGCCCCTACCCGTGAACTCGCCCAACAAATTCAAAAAGTTGTAGTCGCCCTCGGAGACTACATGAACATCGAGTGTTTCGCCGCTGTCGGTGGAACCTCGGTTCGTGAGGCTATGGCCAAGCTCCAAGAAGGTGTACACGTCGTTGTCGGTACCCCTGGACGTGTTTTCGACATGATCCAACGTCGTGCCCTCAAGACTGACCACATCAAGATCTTCTGTCTCGATGAAGCCGACGAGATGCTCTCGCGTGGATTCAAGGATCAAATCTACGACGTCTTCCAACTCCTCCCTCCTACGACCCAAGTTGTCCTCCTCTCCGCCACCATGCCCGCCGATGTCCTCGAAGTCACCACCAAATTCATGCGAGACCCTATCCGTATCCTTGTCAAGCGTGACGAGTTGACCCTTGAAGGTATCAAGCAATTCTACATCGCCGTCGAGAAGGAAGAGTGGAAACTCGACACCCTTTCCGACTTGTACGAGACCGTCACCATCACTCAAGCCGTCATTTTCTGCAACACCCGAAGAAAGGTAGGCTTTTCTCGACTTTTGACTTACGAGGTTTTCATAAGTGCTGATAGATTGTTTTGCATATGCTCTAGGTCGACTGGCTCACCGACAAACTCCAAGCTCGCGAGTTCACTGTTTCCGGTAAGTTTTCGTTGAATTCTGCATCTTCGAATTGGCTATTGACTCCCGACGATGACGTCTACAGCCATGCACGGAGATATGGACCAAGGTCAACGTGAGGTCATCATGAAGGAGTTCCGATCTGGATCTTCCCGTGTCCTCATCACCACCGATCTCCTCGCCCGTGGTATCGATGTTCAACAAGTCTCCCTCGTCATCAACTACGATCTTCCTTCCTCCCGAGAGAACTACATTCACCGAATCGGTCGTGGTGGTCGTTTCGGACGAAAGGGTGTCGCAATCAACTTTGTCGCTACCGAGTAAGCTGATTTTTTTTTTGCATCCGGAGACATCGATTCTCCTTCTTGCTCTACGGGACATCGATAACTGACTCGATATCTCCTACAACAGGGATGTTCCTGCTCTTAGGGACATCGAACGATTCTACAACACTCAAATCGACGAGATGCCCATGAAGTAAGTCCTTGCCATTTTCAAAAATCGAAATAGTTCAGAGTTGACTGACCATCTCTGAACTTTTCAGCGTCGCCGACCTCATCTAAGCGCCTACACCTCAAATTTTGAGCGCTCCATTGTCACCCCTCACCGCCCTTTAGACATTTTTTCCCTGGAATCCCTTCTCTCCCGCACCTACAAACTTTCTATTGTCGTCCTTCTTGCCCTCTCCCCCTCTTCTCTTTCATATACACTCTTGGTTTTGCCCGCCCACCTCTCAGCCCACCCCACTACTTCGTTTTATCGTTTCAAAAGCCTCCGGAATTCGAAAAGAGACCCTTATGGCATTGTAATCTTCATTTTTTGATCTTTTGGTTTACCTTCATCAGCTTCTCTGTCATCTCGAGAGTGCGTTGTCGTTCTGCGTTGTTCAATGTCGTCGATGTTTTGATATCTTCTGTTCATCGCAAATTCACCCTTGGACTGCTACCTTTCGCTTGACTTTGCTCTGTTCTCTCGGAAGTCATGTTCCTCTGCATTCCCATCATCTGTGGTCCTAAAGCAAGGTATGTGTCGTTCTCTACTTCGCTCCCATAGCTTCAGAACCTCACCCTCCTTCGATTTGCACAGCCTCAAACAAGAAGTAAACAGTCTCGCCAGTCTCAAGCGGCACAGCTCGAGCTGATCCTTGATTGTTTATAGTCAGAAGAAGTCTACTTCTGCCCCACTTGTGGGAATCCATCGGCGAGAGACTACAAGAAGAGGAAGTGGTTCGAACTGTACTGGATTCCTATAGTAAGCTCAGGCTGTACACTCCCTACAACCTTGTGATTCTCGAGCTGACGTGAGAGCAAACGAACAGGTTCCGCTCGGAACGAAACATGTTCAAATCGCAAGTTTCCTCGTTTTCTCGATTCCCTCCTCCTCTCACTCACTCGCTGATCTGATGCTCCTTCTACGGACAGTGCAACGTCTGTCGTAAGCTAAACATCTCCGTGTGCAAGTGTGACCTCGTACTGATGCTTTAAGCTATCATAGGATGGGAACATGAAGCCGATTCTTCGATTCAACTTCAACCCGTCAAAGTTGGATCAGGTCCCGGTTCTCAAACTCTACCGAGCAATGGACAAGTACCAGCAGGGAGAGGGTACGATGTGGGTTATTCAACGCAACAAGAAAGACAAGGAGCGAAAGTTTGAACGAAAAGTCTTTCGCAAGAGGATTCGAGTGGGATGGTGTGTCGTTGGGTCGAGGTCGTTTGGTTCGTATTGCTGTTGTCGCTTGTTCCTCTTACGTCGACTTTGTACGGTCGTTACTGTAATTTCTGATTCGTCAATGTTCAAACTTTTGAAGGAATCAGATTTGAGGAGAGGAGAGCGCTGGGAGCTGCTCGACTTCGGCTACGATATTTCACGTTGTTATATGCCGACGAATGCGTGGAGCTTGGCGTCTAGTATACTTGTCCCCGCGGTACTATCCTGAAGGACCTGAATACTGTTCGCAAATCTCAGTTTTCGATTTCGCAACTTTCGCAACCACTCCCATCAGCGTTTTCTTCCTCTCGTCCGGAATAGCGTGCTGTTTCCATAATGTGATCGCACTCCTGCTTGCGCAGAGGATCCTATGGAGGTTGGTTTCATTTGTCAGCGGATTTTGTGCGAGCGACTTTGATAAATTTCCAAGTCGCTGCTTCACCATCTTCCAAACCGCCACAACAAATCATGAAGCGCTCATTCCAACAAATCAGCCGCCTAGCACGACCTACAGTAGTCAACAGTCCTCGTACCGGTTTGGCTCACCGCTCACTCGCTACTCATGCGACTACTTCAATTCCACTCGGAAATTCAACCTCACTCCCGATCGAAGTCGAGGCAGCCGAGACTACGGTAGTCACACCTTCTAGTGAGATGATGGGATTCGAGTTGACCGCAGGCGAATCATCTCAAGCAACGGACAAGAGTAGGGAGAACCTCGGGAGACCCATCTACCTAGACGCTCAAGCTACCACTCCTACAGACCCTAGGGTACTAGATGCTATGCTTCCTTACATGACCAATCAATACGGAAACCCTCACAGTAAGACTCACGCTTATGGATGGGAAACTGAGCAAGCAGTCGATGAGGGAAGGAAGGTGAGTTACTAGCCCTACTCTCTCTCCGGTTCGTGATGTAGTGGTTGGCGAATGGACTAGAGACTCATGCGCCATCCTCTCTTGCCGACAGCACATTGCGGATCTCATCGGAGCAAACCCTAAAGATATCGTTTTCACTTCGGGAGCTACTGAATCGAACAACATGGCTATCAAGGGTATCGCTCGATTCTACAAGGGAAAGAAGAAGCACATGTGAGTCTCCTATGCGTTCATGGTTGGGGGATCGAGCCTGAAGCGGTCGCTGACTTTCGCTCTTCTCTATTAGCATCACCACTCAAACCGAACACAAGTGCGTTCTCGACTCTTGCCGAGTACTACAAGACGAAGGTTTCGACGTTACCTACCTCCCTGTCAAGACGAACGGAATTGTCGATCTCGAACTCCTCGAGAGTTCCATTCGACCCGATACTTGCCTCGTTTCAATCATGATGGTCAACAACGAGATTGGCACGATTCAACCGATCAAGGAGATTGGAGAGATTGTGAAGAAACACAAGGGTGTATTCTTCCACACCGACGCTGCTCAAGCTGTTGGAAAGAGTAAGCATCCCCTCTTTCGATTTCCTAGATTTCGATCACGAGTCGCTCATCTATCTTTCCCGTCTATAGTCCCTGTCAACGTAGATGACCTCAAGATTGACGTCTTGTCCATCTCAGCTCACAAGCTCTATGGACCGAAAGGAATTGGCGCCATTTACGTCCGACGAAAGCCTCGTGTTCGTCTCGAGCCTATCATCAACGGAGGAGGACAGGAGCGTGGCTTGAGGAGTGGAACTGTCGCGGCGCCACTAGTAGTCGGATTCGGAGAGGCAGCGAGGTTGGCAAGGAAGGAAATGTCGGTACGTCTATCTTCTTCGCTTCATTTTCCGTCTTCTCTCTTGTTTTCTCAATTCGGATCGGCAGATGTGAGGGAGGAAAGTGAGGAGCGACTGTGACGAAGACATCCTTGAGTTTCCTCACCGCTCGTCTATCGGACGTCAGCGGCTTGAGGGAACTCTTCGAAACAAAACCGCGAGCGAAGCATTTATGGCCTTGCAAAGACATTCGTGCAGGGGTTCCGAGTCGTTTGATCAAAGCATGAACCGAGTGGCTACTGAACTTGACTGACTTTCGGCTTTCACTCTCACTCACAGTACGATCACTCTCACGTTCGACGACTAGCCGAGAGGCTACATGACGGTATCACAAGTCAATGCGACAAAGTAGTACGAAATGGAGATATCGATGGTTACCCAGGATGTACGAATCTTTCGTTTACGGCGGTCGAAGGAGAATCTCGCAAGTTTCCTTTTCTTTCCTTCTCCTCCGAAAGATCCGTATCCCTAATGCCGCTTTTGACTCTATGAATAGTCCTCATGTCGATGAAGGATATCGCCGTCTCTTCTGGATCGGCTTGTACTTCCGCCTCCCTCGAGCCATCTTACGTTCTTCGTGCTCTCGGTGCAGAGGAAGACATGGCGCATTCTTCGATCCGATTCGGTATTGGACGTTTCACCACCGAGGAGGAGGTGGACTTCGTCGTCGACAAGGTCGTGAGCAGTGTGACACGATTGAGGGATCTCAGTCCATTGTGGGAGATGATTCAAGACGGAATCGACCTCAAGACGATTGACTGGTGAGCTTTCATTTTTCTTTCCCCTCTTCTCTCATTGCCGTCCTCCCCCTTCTCTTCTCCCCCCCGCTGCCGACATCGCCGGTCTCGTGCGATTCATTCGGCATGAATCCCATCCCTCCCCCTTCCCGCTTATCGACTTCGATTTCGCGCGAGAGGGCGAAAGGAGAAAAAGGCGGAGGGAAGTGATCGGAAGACCGGTCATCGTCGCGTTGCGACTGGCCGCAAATCCTTTTCCTCCATGTCTCAATGCTAGCACACCTTGTCCGAATTTCCAAAGACGATCTCCTTTCAATTTCGATCAACTTTTAACTGACTGACCTTCTTTTTCCACCTCTCCCTCTCTCTCATTTCCACTTCTAATCTAATTCGTACTTCCATCCTTTTTCCTCTGCTCGTCGATCACGGAACACAGGTCGCAACATTAAGGTTCCCTCGTCTTCGCTGTTTCCCTTCGATCATAGTAGAAGTTCTAGCTTGTAAACTCGGTATCTGTAACAACAAGTTTCTCATCTTCTCGTGGTTTTCGTTTGCAAGCTTTCGCTGTTCCGAGCTTGAAAACGGTCGTCGAAGTGAGAGCCACATTCCAGGAAGCGCTCTCTTCTAATCAATGCTATAGAACAGAGTCGTGTGAGGCCGTTATTCACGAGCGAAGGATTCCTTTTTCCCAAGTTTGGGCGAAGCGTAGAATTTGGAGCATGCTCTCTCTTCCCGATTTCGACTTTGTTCGTCGCTCTCGCCGCGCTCGAATCGCGGACACACGAGCAGGACTTCTGTGCGTCTTCGACATACTCGTCGTCGTCGTCGTCGTCGATCCGTTGCCACCCAGTCTTCTGTATCGAGCGAAAGGTACGGGACCGTACTTTTTTGTTCGGATTTGGTCAAGATTTCTCACGATTCTCATGCCTCTCTGTTCGTCGTTCAGTACAGTACATCATCGAGACTCGACCGGTTTCGAGACCTTTTCGGCGAGGGGGGTCATTGTAATCGTGTTCTTTCACACATGGCTTGAAGAGGTACACACGAAATCGCAACAGAATGAAAGAGATCGTGGTTGACAATTTCCCATAGACGAGTCCGACGCAAACCATTCGGCGAAGGAGTTGAGCTACTGTCATGATCGTGAGAGCTTCGAGAGACAGATGAATTGTAGCTCGCAATTGCGAATGGCGAGTTTTCCTCACAGAAGGCCCTATCAAGCCTCAGTTGGAGAACCAGCTTTCAAAAGCTCTCGGAGAACATTCGTAGTTGGGATCTGCCTCTTTTTGGACGAGAAAGCGGCTTATCAACAAGAGCGAGAGAGCGAGAAACGAAGAGGGAGGAGAAGATTCTACGAAGCTTGCGAAGCCGAAGGCGAGACCTTTTCAAAACGGAGAGAGAGAGAAAAAGGCACGCTTTTTGGAGGTTGAGTGTGTCTCCTCTCCTTTCCCTCGTCTCGCAAATCCGATCTTCTTCCAAATTACAACTTTTCCCTTCGTTCCCTTCTCTCCCCTTCTTCCCCTCCCCTTCAAACTTACACAACCTCCTCCTCCTCTTCTCTTGAATCACGTCCATCCCTCAAGAGAATCGATCTCACCTTCTCTCTTGAACTTTGTTCTTTCTTCTATCACTCTCTTTTATACGGTTCTTCGCGACTTTTCTTCCACCTCAGTTCGATAACTCGGCCACGAATCAAGCCTACTACACTCACTCACTCAAGTCGCAACTTGCACACCCTACACGTCCCAATCAACTATCTTGAACTGTGAGTTGGAGATTTTGTTCCTTTTATCAAAGTTGCTCTAGATCAATTTGGAGGTTTCTCAGTTGGGTAACAGGCTGACCCTCTCACCCCTTGCTACCCATGCTACTATAGTGAAACCTATCCTTGCGTTCACCCTCTCTCTCACAACGCGATGATCGCACTTCCTCCAACACCTCGCCGCTCTCTCTCTTCTTCCTTCTCCCTCTCTCCACCACTCACTTCACCTAAATCTGGAAGGAGACGCAAAGTCACTATCCCTCTATTCATCCTCTTACTCGTACAAGGTGTCGTCGTGTGGAGATATTGGGGAGATTCAGAATCACTCGATAACAAGGCGCATCAATGGGGAGAACGGATATCAAACTTTGGGATGGCAACAGCAGAGAGGACATGGGGATCTTCAACGAGACCGAAATCAGCAAAGATGAGAGGATTCCATTCTGGCGATCTATCGACAGCTCTACTCCCGAGAAGAGATAGAGCGCTATCTGTCCCTTTCGAACTCTCTCAAAATCCTCTCCCCGTTCACCATATCCACGAAAGCATTCATTTCCACAACCACCCCATGTCTGAACATCGTCCTCC
Organism: Sporobolomyces roseus; assembly: GCA_016617785.1. Lineage (NCBI taxonomy): Eukaryota > Fungi > Basidiomycota > Microbotryomycetes > Sporidiobolales > Sporidiobolaceae > Sporobolomyces > Sporobolomyces roseus. The sequence goes on from JADILM010000001.1 coordinate 2,163,548, forward strand.
TTCGAACCAATTCCTCCTCGCTCCCGATTCAGTCTCTTCCGGTCGAATTCACAAAGTCGCTCCCGTCCTATCCATCATCACCGCCGCTCAAAACCCTCGAGAGATCATGCTCGAAACCGCCGCCTCCGTCCTCGGTCAATCACTCCAAAACATTCAATGGGTCATCGTCGACGACCACACGAATGTGACTGAATCTCTCAACCTCCTGGACGAAATCGCAAAGGACCCTCGAGTTGTCATTCTCCGCAATGAGGGTGAACGTGGACTCGCACACAGCAGGAACGTAGCCCTCAAGTGGATCTTGAGTGAGGAGAACGCAGCGAGAAGACCCAAATATCTCGCCAGTCTCGACGACGACGATTTGTACGAACTTACTGCTCTCGAAAAGGTTAGTCCCGCCTCACTTCTTTCTCTTCCCTTTTGATCCAACGCTCACTCGCTCCCCGTCTCTAGACCGTCTGGATGCTCGAATCGAACCCCGAGTGGGATCTCGGAGGATTCCACGTTATCAAATTCAACGCGAACAACGAGACTGTTACTATGGGTCTTCATTCCGGTGCTGCCAACTTCTTCAACGTGAGTTTCCCTGTTCGAATGCTAAACCGAAAGCGATCAATAAAGTTTCTAACGGTTTGCTCCAAATTTTTCCAGGGAAACTTTGTACCAAACGCTGCAGTCTACTCTGTTCGAGCCGTTGTCAACTCTGGATGCCGCTACGACGATGTCAACTTTGCTGTTGGCGGAGAAGATTGGGACTTCTGGATGTGTTTGGCAGAGGTGAGCTTTCGATCGAAACTCTTTCTTTTGATCGTGGAAACTGACAAGCTTTGTTCTTCTCAATTAGCATGGTCATTGGGGAGGAACAGTACCGGAACCACTCTACTGGTACCGAGGAAACCCTGCTTCTTTCCGAGCTGCTCGTTGGGGAAACATGTTTGTCGATGGATTCTCAACTCTCAAGGCTCGAGTTCACGAGAAACACGCTTCTCTCGTCAAAGCTGGCAAATTCCCCGACATCTCGGCTCGTACTTCGCAACAACTCGAACGTATCAACTGGGCTTCTCCCTTTGAAACTCACCTCGCTCGCTTCAAGAAGAGTATCATGTTTGTCGTTCCTTGGCTTTACGTTGGAGGAGCTGATGTCGGTATGTCTCCTTTCACTCTCTCTCTCTCTACCTTCCACTGTGCGTGCTGACGTCACTCGCTTATCCAGGCGCCCTTCACATGATTCAACTTTTCGCCGAAAGAGGATACCGAGTTACCGTTGTTTGCACTCTCTACCGCAATCCCGCTGGTATCGAATTACGACCTCAAGTCCTTCAATACACCCACGATGTCCACATCCTTCCTTCTTTCCTTCGTGCTCCCGACATTCCTCGTTACCTCAAGTACCTCGTCGAAACTCGAGGAATCGAAGAAGTCGTCTTTTCAAACTCTCAACTCATCTATGAAATGCTTCCCGCTCTTACTGAGCAAATGCCTCACGTCAAATTCATCGATGTAAGCACTCTAGAACACTCTCAGACTCGGAATTCCAACTGAATCGCCTGCCTTTTTCAGTACCTTCACAACGAGGCTTACGATGGATGGAAGTCTGGAGGATACCCTACTTTCTCCGTCATCACTCAACGTTACCTCTCTCGCACTATTACCTGTTCCTCGTACCTTCGCGATTGGCTCCTTCAACGAGGTCACGTCTCGCCCAAATCGATCGGTGTCGTCAAACTCGGTATCGAGGTCTCCGATTTCTCTCCCAACAACGCTTCGATGAAGGCCATGGCCAAGAAGGATCTCCTCAACGTCGAACCTTCAACGACTGTGATCACCATCGTCGGACGCCTCGACCCTCAGAAGCGACCTACCCTCGTTCCCGACATCGCCGACGCTCTTCGACAACTCGGTCACAAGGAGGGAGAGTTCATCATCGTCATGCTCGGAGATGGTGACAAGAAGGATGAAGTCAAGGAACGAATTCGTGCTTTCCGAGTTGACCAATTCGTTCGAGTTCTCGGCACCGTCGAACACCCTCAAACTTTCCTCGCCGCTACCGACATCTTCCTTCTCCCTTCGATGAGTGAAGGTATCTCGATCGCAGTCGCCGAAGCGATGGCGATGGGTTTACCTATCGTTACCGCTCGAGCTGGAGCTCTTCCCGAACAACTAGGAGATGGACTCGTCGATTCCGCTACTGGTCAATCCCTCATGGCAGGTGTACTCGTCGATCACAAACTCGATGCCGAAGTCGATGCCCCTCTCTACGCCGCCGAACTCGACAAGCTCATTCGCTCTCCCGATTTACGAAAGAAGTATGGATCGAACGGACGCAAGAACGTTGAGAAGACCTTCGATTGGAGACAAACTCTCGATGGGATGTTTGACGAGATTGATCAAGCCAAGTTACCTCGACACGATCACGATGAGGATCTCCCCAACCCAGCCGCTTACTTTGCTCTTCAAGATCTTCTCCTCGAAGCTCACCAAGTACGCTCTCTTGCCTTCCCTTTCTACTCTCTCTCTCTCGTTCCTTGAACTAACCTCTCCACTCTCGCGTGACAGGAAACTGATTTCGCCGCTGCTCAAAACATGCTCAAGGCTCCCCCTCGTTTCGGTGTTGGAAGAGAACTACAAGATCGATGTGGTGAATCGAACCAAGCTCTGACGGATTGGATCGACTCTATCGAGACTCCCAAGGAGTGTTCGAACGCCGCCTTCACGAACCCTCGTGGATTACAACGAAGTGCTAAATTCCAATGTGGTGCTTGGTACGTCTCCTCTCTCTTCCCTTTCTGTCCTCCCGAGCTTGTACTTACGCTGTCCTTTCCTACTTTAGGTGTATCTTTGATCTGACCACACCAGATTACGCTGGATGGGCATTCAACGGAGCTTGCTTTACTCGATTCGATGACAATGCAGCTGGATGGTGCAAGCAGTAAGCTCATCTTTAGCCCCTCTCCTCAGATTGAATGAAGGCTGATAGTTGCTCTCCCTCCTCACAGGTTCTGGTCTGGTCGACCCAAAGGAATCAACCTCCCTCCTGAAGCTGCTATCGAAGCCTAAGCAGCCTCCTTCTCGTCTCCTCTTCTCGGAACCAAGCATCCTGTTGTACTCGTCCTATCTCCAACCAAACCGGATTTGGTCTCTCGCATCGTTTTTACCCCCATGACCAAACTCATTTTACCCTTATAGAATGTCCCTCTCTCTCATTGCTCTACCTACATCCATCTCTCGTTTCGTCACCTTCCTCTTCTCCTCTAGATGTGTCTTTGCTTTGCTTTGAATAGTTCATTTGTGTGTTTGTTACTTTTAAAACTTCTTTGGGTGTTACTTTGCATTAGGCTCTCTCCCCTCTGTTTGCAACATTTATCTGTTATTTACCTGATAAACTTGATCAGGAGCGATCGAGAGAGAGAGAAGAGAGCGAGATTTCACTCTGCGAACTTGTCAAAATTCATTTCAAGTCGAAACTCTCTCTCACACTTTCACTTCACTTTTCAACATGTCATCACCCGCACCAGAAGCATCAGGAGCCAGACCAGAAGATGCTATGCAACAGGATGAACCACAAGAGGATAGATACGACGTGACTGGTCCAGAGGGAGGAGATGGTCAACCAGAAGTTAGAGGAGATCAATCTCAACCCGTCAATAACAAAGGTCCTGCTTTGATGGATATCGTAGGCTATAGCTCTCTACTATCCTCGGTTGCCTTGTACTGATCTCCTGAGAGTTTTAGTTCGGTGGAGATGATTCAGAATTGAGTGATCTATCCGATTCAGATCATGAGGAACAAGGTCAGTCTTTACTCTACTTCTACTCTGTCTGCTCTCCATGAACTCATATGTACTTTCTTGACAGACCGAGATGCTTCTCCAGCCGCAGCACGTCGTCAATCCCGTTCACCTTCAGCTGCTCGTTCAAACCGTTCGCCTTCTCCTCGTTCCCCCTCCCCCGCTGGTCAAGACGATCAAGATGCAAGTGGCGCAGACGATTACCGAGATGACAGGGACGAGTCAGTCAAGAAGTTGGGAAAGATCAAGAAGAAGAAGAGAGATGATGGAGAGGAACAAGAGACTAGAGTGTGAGTAATCTGATACTCTCATCGACGTATCAGACTTGTTCATTGATTTGGTTCGATGCGTACAGACGAAAGAAGAAGAGTAAGAAGTCGAGAGATAGGGAAGATCAACCTCAAGAGGAACCCGAAGAAGAGGTTGACGAGGAAACTAGTTCGTTCTGGTTCCACTCAGTCTGTAGACATACACATCAGGCTGATTGTGTTGTTTCCTGAACCGAACAGGACGTCGACGAGATCTTCGTGCGAGGATTGACGCAGCTGCGAAACAGCAAAACAGGAAAGGAGGAAAGAAAAAGAAGGCTCAAGATGAAGAGGTTTGTCTCTGGGTCACTGAGAATCTACAATCCCAGCGCGGCAGCTGATTTTTCGTGATTTCTGCGAACACAGGATCTCGAAATGATGAACGACGAAGCAGTCGCCAATTTGCGTTCAAAGATGCTTCAAGCCGCTGAACGAGACGTAGAGGAGAACGAAGCAGGTCGACCAGCTGTTCACAAATTGAGGATGTTACCGCAAGTCGTCGATTTGATGCAAAAGTGAGCAGGACTATTTTCCTTAATTCCTTTCTATCTTGACTGATCGCTTGCAAGATTCGTAGGACCGCTCTCGCCGAGACGATCGTTGAAGGAGGCCTTTTGGAAGCTGTCAAGAAATGGCTTGAACCCTTGAGAGACAAGTCACTACCCGCTTTGAATATCCAACGTCCCTTGTTCAATATCCTTCGCACTGTATGCTTTCCTTTTCTCCTAGCTCTCCCTTTCTCGTCCGCTGACAACAAACGTTGATCTCTCTAGCTCACTATCGAAACCTCAGCATTGAAATCTTCGGAACTCGGCAAAGTCGTCTACTTCTACACGAAATGTCGTCGAGTCGACCCCGCTATCGCAAGGCTCGCGAACCAACTCGTCAGTGACTGGATGCGACCTATCCTACGTCGTTCGAAAGCGTTCGTCGATCGAGAAGTCGACCAGGGAGATGGAGAAGGAGGACACGCTAGGTTCGGATCTTCGACTTCTGACGCAGCGGCGAAAGCGGCACAAGCGAATATGGTTGAAGGTGGAGCGGCGGCCGGTGGACAAAGGAGGGCGAGGATTCCTCAGGCTATGACTGCGACCTTCTCGGTCGCTCCGAGATCGAATTTGACTGGGAGTGGTGCGACGAATTCGACGGGAGGTGGAGTCGCCAGTCAAGCGAGGATGAGGGAGTACAAGAAGAAGATTCAAATGGGTCAACAAGCTGCTAGAAGGGTGTAAAGAAAGAAAGGTCATCGCTTAAATCTGTTTGTTCTCCCATTTCGTGATTGTGTGTACCTTTGCTATGCTTTGCACTACTCTGTACTGTACCTGTCTCTTCTTCTTCGTACTCTCAAGGTCACTTCGACTCAAGTGAGAGAGAGAAGGATGCGAAAGTGAGCGTCTTATTTACAAGCTCTGATGATATCAAAAAGAGGGAGGCAGACGGCGTGAATAGGTACAAACATGGAAAAAACAGAGAACGAAAAGGGGTATAGGAGAACTGTCATCACGATGAAAGAGGAAGACAAACGGGGAACGAGGAAAGAGGGAAGGAAGAATTATGATAATCTGGTGAATCAAGGTCGTGATACCTCGACGAACCCTCCTTCTTCATCTCCATCTCGAGTGACGATATCTTCACCATCGGAAGGCCTCTCGAGGAAGACTCCGTCCGTGTCGAAATTTGAGGAGGTGGGTTCGAATTCGCTCATGTCCGAGTCGTCTTGTTCAGTTGAGGATTCGTTCATTGGTGAGTCCTCCTCCACAGTTTCAGCTCGAGGAGACTCTTCGAGGTTGACGCCATAAGTGTAGTGATTCGGTCTCGTCGCTTCGGGCGACGCTTGATTTGAAGGAGGCGAGGGTTCTCGAGAAGCCGATGGTGATCGTTCATAGAAATCGAGGATAGGTAGGCGGACGTCGCGATCTGGTGAGGCGGCGAGGATTGAGAGGACCTCGCGAAGAGCTGAACGAGTTGATGGATCGGAGTAGAGTGCGACTGCGTCGGCGAAAAGCAAAGTCAGTGAGCAATTCGAAACGTTAGAGGCAAGTTTCAGACGTACCACATTGACAGGCCTCGTTGATAGCACGCGAGACCGCAATTCTGACGCTGACGACCTTGTCGCGAGCGAGTTCGACTAGTGATTCGAGGAAGTGGAATTCGAAAATGTCTCGAGGAAGACTCGCTCGAACGCAAGCCACGACGGAGGAGACGTAGGCTACCCTATTTCGATAGGAGGAATCGGTGCGGTAGACATTGAGGAATGCGAGAAGCTTAGAGAGGGAAGAGGGTCGATCGAGAACCGCGTTGAGGAGAGGAGGAATCTGCAGAACGATCAAAAGTTTTCAGTACCTTGGAAGAAAGGAAGAAGGGAAAACGCTCTGAGACGTACCGTGACCGTTGCTTGCTCCCTCACGCTAGCGACAGAATCTTTGAAAGCCTTCGCTAGCACCGAAAGCACTTGTTCTTCTCCGTCATTTTGCATGAAGTGAGGTCCAAAGTCTGCGATCTTCTTCAGTGCCTGTTCCCTCAATCTCCAATTGACGATGTCGATCCAGGAGTCGCCGAACAGGATGAGGGCTTTCTTGGCCGCTCCTCCTCCGAGCGATAGTAGTAGAGTCGAAACGTTCTCGAGGATCGCCGTCTGGACATTTTCGGCGTCTTGAAGGAACCACGAGAAAGGCTCGAGAAGGCAAGCGTCGGCTTGATCGTTTCCGATGATTTTGGCGACCTCGTGAAGGGAAGAAGCGAGACTTTGACGGGCTTTCTCGACAGGATCCTTGCAAAGAGAAAGATGGTGGTCCTTGACGAGATCCCACTTGGCGCGACCTAGTGTCAGGACGACAGCGGGGAAGTTGAAGGCGGTAAGAATAGGTCGATCGGCGTCACGAGTGTCGCGACCGAAGAAACCGGGAGACTGCCACGAGTTTGAGGTATCGAGGAAAGAGTTCGGAGGGGATTCGAGAGCGCTTCTGAAGTGCGAGAATGGATTCGAAGGAGGTGCTGAGGGTTTATTCGAGTCGAGGGAAGTGCCGAGGAAGAAAGATAGGAGTTCATCCGGAACGCCTTGGGGATCTTCGTGGAAGAGAAAGATGAGCTCTCCAGCGATTTCGAGGGCACCGCTTCGAACGTTGCGATTGTCGTCGGCGCTGAAATGTCGAATCGCTTCGATGGCCTTTGTGCGTAGCGAGGTTGGGGAAAGGGGCTTGCAAACGGATGGTAAGGCTAGAACAGCGGCTCGACGAACGTGCCAGACTTGATCTTGCGAGAAGAAGGCGTGGAGAGGAAGCTGCGAAGCACAACGTGATCAGTAACAGATTCGCGAACAAGCAAACTTGGAGGATTAGGACATACGAGAGTCGACTCGAGTTCAGATGCTGGAACAACGGTTGCCAGATTCCCCAAAGCTTGTACGGCTTCTTTCCTGACGTAAAACATGCCTTCGGCCTTCATCCTCTGGACTTCGGGAAGGAATTGCTTGATGAGAACGCTCGAGTCGAGGCAATTTGCAGCAGCGATAGCTCCCATCAAGCTCATCGAGACCATCTTGCCTATCGAGGCCTCTTCGTCGGCGGGTTGCTCGGGAGAGAAACTCGACAAGACTTGATGTGGAGGAGATCTCGAGATCGGCATGTTGAGGGCGGCGGAGGAAGACTCCAAATTCGATTGTTCTCGGTCTGTGCGCCAGTCTTCGAAGAACTTCATGTCTTCGTCGCTCCCTTCTTCCACCTCGTCAAGAGAGTGCTCTTCGGGACTCATGAAGAGCACTGGATCCTCGATTTCATCCTCCTTGATCTCGTTGGCACGACCCTTGTCGAGTTCTGGACGTTGTGAAGCAGGAGCCGATCCTTGTTCTGCTTCATGATCGTCTTCGTCGAGTCGTGCGAGACCAATGACGATGCCCGAAACGACTTCGTCTTCGAGAACTTGACGAGCTTCAGTGGTGAAGGTATACGACGAGTGAGGATCTGGCTCGGAGATCGAGAGTTCAGGAAGTGGTTGGGGTTGTGAGGACGGAGTGAATTCGAGAGAGCATTCGGAAGGGGATTCGAGGGGGATTGGTTTGTCTTTGAGGCGGCAGAGAAAACGAACGACGGCAGCTTCTGTTGCTTTCGCTACAGTCGTCGATTGGTCGGTAAGGAGTGCGCCAAGGAGAGCGGTGAACGTGGTAACAGAGATTCGAGGGAGATTCGGACTCGAAGTATCGGCATGAGATTGGGTAGGAGAAGTTTCTGATGTCGGAGGTGGAGTCGCAGATCGGTCGGAAGGTCCGCAGACAGAAGGGTCCGGTGAAATATCGACAACGAGAGAATTCGATCGAGACTTGTATCGTGAAGGGACTGGTGATCCGGCACAAGAGCTCGCCTTTTCGGAGTTCGAGTCGAGTTCGGCGAGTGGACAATGCTGTAACAATCAGAAACGGCATCAGTAACTCTGCCGACATTGTTGTAGAGAAGGAGAAAAGCGAGAACATACCGAGAAGAAGTACCACATCACTCGATCAAGTTGGGGAGCGAACACCTCCTTGACCATCTCGTCCTCGATCAAGCCGGCGAGCAACGGCAGGACGTACTCGACAGCCTCACAGATCTCGACGGCGGGGATCCAGTCAGCGAGGAAATGCGCAACTCGAGCGCTGCGAGGATCGACTACTTTTCAGTAGGAGATCGGTGGAGAAGGGCATTAGTTGACTCACCGTTCTTCCACAGCTTCACTCTTGGCACAGACGAAGATCCTCTCCAGCGCTGACAAACTTTCTTCGTCGATTTGAAGCGCATCCGCCTCGACATCTCCGATACTCAGATCACCAGCTTCTCCTGCGTTTCCTACATCACCGTCTTCCTGTTCGAGTGCCTTCTCCTGAGCTTCGAGATCAACGTCCATAAATCCAAGCGCACTAAACTCCCTCTGTCTCTCTCGCTCATCTTCCCTCGCTCGTTCTTCCCTCTCCCGTTCCTGACTCTCCTGTTCGACTCTTCGACGTTCTGCTTCCTGTTCCGCCATCTCCCGCTCCTCCTCCCGTTCTGCGTCGGTCTTCGAGATCCCTAGCGCCTGAAGCAAGCTGACCCGCTCTTCCTCCGTCTTCGTTCCACTACTCTTCCGTCTCGCTCCCGCCGAGTAACCCAATTCTCCCGTTCCGTCGTGGTCGACATCGTCGAAGTCATCGTCGTCGAGCTCATCCTCCCAGCTAGGTGGCCTCTCGAGCGAAGGGAGGGCGGGAAGAGTCGCGAGGTGATCTGGGAGTGGAGGAGGTGATCGAGCGAGTGCAGCGCCAGGTGCGAGTGCAAAGTAGGATTCAGAGGAGGTAGGAGATTCTTCGAGGTGTTCAGGAGTACCGACGGGTGAAGTTGCGGAAGGAATGGCCAAGTGAGGGAGACCTAGAGCTGAAGATATCGTTCGATCGATTGAAGGAGGAGGTATCGGTGGAGGAAGTCTCGAAGTTGTGCTTGTCGAATCGGTTGCAGCAGTCTTCGTGGACGGCTCGACTGTTGACAATTCGGTTCCCTCCTCTTCTATAGCGCTCTCTTCCTTTTCCTCTTCGACTTGAATCATCTTCGAGCTCTCCCTCGGTTCGGTCGCAGGAGGACTAGCGAGTGGACTGTGAACCTTCGGAACAAACTCCAGTCCAGTGAGTCTCATTCCCGCAGGAGAATGAGCTCTCTCCTTCGCTTCTCCATCTCCCTTCATTTCTCGTTCACGACTCCCGCTTCTCGATCTGCTCCTACTCTTTTCCAATTTCCTTTCTTTCTCCCTCTCACGAGATCGACTTCGAGATCTGGATCGAGCTGCAGAACCTCCGATGAGGTGAGGGGGAAGGGGAGTTGGAGCGCTGAGAGGTGGAGGGAGGGAAATAGGACCTCGATGAGGAGAGGCAGGAGGTAGAGAATCTGCATCTGGCAGAGGGGAGGAAGTCGATGTCGAGACAGGAGGAGGAGAAGGCCGAGAGGAGGATAATCCGGAAAGAACTGGAGAGGTCGAAAACGAGGGACTCGCTGGCGTAGGTGTGTCTGCTTGGATCGGACTCGGAATGTTGAACCCCAGCGCTGAGGAAAGGAGTGCGATAGTAAGTAAGGAGCTCTTCCGGGTCTGAGAAAGAAAGGGGACACTCACAGGAAAGTGTCGTTGCTGGAGGTGAGGGCGGAGGGAGAGTACCGCTGACGGGGAAAAGAGAATCTGTGACCATCGGCGGAGATGGCGGTCTTGCGATATCGATCTCTTCTCGGTGAACCTCGCAAGGACTTCCATCTTTCATTTCGTTCGGCGATGAATCTCCTTGATCTTCGTCCAAGAACAGACTCGCTGGACTCGTGGAACTCGATACCGCTCTTCCGACACTCCCACTCCGAGGTCTTGTACCTCCTCTCGGGGAAGCAGGAGTTCCGAGATCGAAAGGTAGAGGTAGTAGAGGTGGACTATTCGAGGCTCCACTCGAACTTCTCCGACGAGAATGGAATGAATGAGCTGGAGGGGGAGAGGTTGATTCGTGGTCGAGGATAGCGTCGGTCATTGCTTGATCGAGAGCGAGGTGTCGAAGGTTGTCGTCTCGAGCTGCTGTTGTCGAATGAGGTCGACTGATGTCGAAAGGAAGGGGAGAGAGGCGACCGTTCGTGGATGGAGAAGTGGGACCAAACGGCGGTGAAGCGGTAGAATCGGATCCGGATGAGGAAGTAGGGGAAGGCAAGGAGAGCGTTGTTGAGAAGAAAGGTCGAGCCGCAGAACTTTGACCTCCCGAAAGACGTCGAGCTGTGAAACCGGCATGATGTGGAATAGAGGGCGAAGTCGATAGTGGTGAAACGTCGTGATGATGTCCGGGTATAGCATCGAGCGTCGGTGAATGAGGAAGAGCGTGAGATCGAACCCCTTGTAAAAGGGCGGCGTGCGAAGAGATTGGGATATGATGGGGATGCTGGGGATGATGCGAGTGATGTACGAGATGAGAGTGGGATTGAAGTTGTTGTTGCTCGAAGAGGGACTGGTTCGTTGGAGAGCTGGACATCGTAGAAGTCGGAACTGAGGAGAGTGGTTTCGCTCGAGGCGATCTGGTTGGACTGCTCGGACTTCGTTGATGGCTGAGCCTCGTCCCGATCGAAGTCGAGATGTTCAATCGAGGCTGTCGAGGAGAGCTCGAGATTGGAATGCCCAGTGAACCTTCTGCCTTTGAGACCGGTAGACTCGGTTCGCTGCTTCTCCTGCTTTCCACTGCCTGAGCATTCGTATCTTCCCCCTTCCCTCCATCCTCATTCATGCTGAACCCTGGCGGACTGACGCTCTGGGTTCGACGATGTCTGCCCCCTCTTGGTACAGCTCCAGGTGAAAGAGGCGAGGGCGAGATGATTCCCGGAACTGAGAGTGAAGATCGATGCCCGCCGCCTCCACCACCGTTCCCTAGTCCCGTAGTATTTGATATCTTCCCCCAAGGTGGACCGAAGTTCGAAGAGAGGCTAGAGGAAGCGCTTGTCGAATTGGAAGGAAATGAAAATGGAAAGTTGTTGTTTGACGAGTGTGAGAGTTGAGGGGGAGCCGGTAAGGGATCAGGGAAGAGAGATGGAAGAGGTACGCCGGGAGCTGGATTCGGAGAACCTGAAGATATTGAGGTAGAACGAGGTCGACCGCGAACGAGCGAAGGATTCGAGCCGTTTGCTGGATTTGAGGCTGTCGTACTATCGCTAGAGTTTGAAGTCATGGTCTCGTCTGGCATCTTCGCTTTGATCGTAGCAAGGGGCTGTTTTGAATCGAAACGAAGTGGAATTAGCTCCGGGTTACGAAGTTCAACTCGTCCGAAAGATGATTCGACTATAGCACTGCCGAGCGATTCCTTCGAGAACGTTCCCTGTATCTTCCCGAGTGATAGGGAGATGCTCTGTCGCTGTGCTTCACTAGGCCAAGGCGAGTAAACGAACGCCCTGACCGAATCCCTGTTATCCTCTTCCCTCGCCTCCTTGCCATTCTATTGACCTCTCGAGTGTCCCGCATAATTCATTCTGTGCTGAGTGAGGATACCGGACGTACCGGTTGCTGATTGATACGAGGCTGCAACCTGATCTCCTTTGAACAAAGTTTCTCAACAGTTGACGCGCTTTGTTTGACCCGCTGACTGGAGTAGTAGATGTGATTAGATTTAGTTCAAGCTTGAAGCTTGCATGTCGTTACTTGAAGTGGTACAGATCGAGGTCGAGGGAATAAAGAGATGCAATGTTTGGGACGATGAGGTTGATTTCGAGTCCAGTTATTCGAAGTCGATCCTTCTCTGGCTAGCCGGGGAGTTGTCAGATCAATCTAAGCCGAGGAGATCAAGGTCGGATGAGTGGTTGGATGAGAAGCGGAAACTTTGAGAAATTTCTCGGCTCTTTATAGCGAACCATTCACTTCCCAACCTCGACGACTACTAAGCTCCGTATGCCATGACAGATTCGACAAAGGTACCAATAACCTTGATCCTAGACTTTCATGATTCCTACACTCGAAACCTAGTTCAACTGATCCCTCAACTCGCTCAACTTGAATCCAAATCCTCTCGAGATCAACCAAACTGGGATCTGAGCAGTTGGCTGCAAAGGGTAGTAGTTATCAATGTGGACTCTCTGTCATGGTCAGTCATACCTCGACTGTCTCTGCATCCTATTCCTCGCTGAATCTTCTCTTCGCAATAAATCTTGACAGGGATTCATTCGTCAACGATATCTTACCTTCGTTTGACTGTATCATACTCGGTCCAGGTCCGGGAACTCCTCATTCAGATCAAGACTTTTGTTGGGCGACAAGGTTGATCAGAGAGTATGGAAGCGAAGTTCCAATCCTCGGAATCTGTTTGGGTTGTCAAGGTCTCGCAACTGCTTTCGGAGGAAAGGTGAGCATCTTCATCACGTCAACAAACTTATAACTAGTTGACCCAGGAGTTTTCCACAGGTTGGGAAAGCTGCCGCTCCCGTTCATGGTCAGATTTCGCAAATTCGACATTCAGGAAACTCAATCTTTCGAGATGTGCCATCAACGTTCTCAGCAGTACAATACAATAGCCTAGTCGTTGATCGATCGAGTCTACCGGAGAATCTGGAGGTATTAGCGGAGAGCGAGAAAGGGGAAATTATGGCTTTGCGAGCGAAAGGGAAACCTCTTTGGGGCTTGCAATTCCATCCAGAGGTACGACTTCGCACTATGCTTTGTTGGGTGACATCCTACTGACCCGGAAACGGACACAGTCTATCTGCTCGACCTATGGATCTCGAATTCTCGACAATTTCTACAGATCAACGCTCGCTCACCTCGCAGAGAATTCCTCGTCGATATCTCAACATCTTCCCACCTCGATTCTGAAGATGTCGACTAGCTATCAGTCTACTCCTGTCTCTCGTACGAACGGAAAGGAGGAAAGCGATCGATGGGAAAGGAGAACAATCATGCTCAATTCGAAGACCCCGCATTCACCTCAAGCGGTGTTCGAGAGTTTGGTCAAAGGCAAAAGTGAGCTAGGAGAAGTATGGTTAGAATCTGCTAGGGTGAGGCTCTGTTCTCCTCACATGACATTGATCGAAGCTGACTTGAATTCGCAAACAGCCAACTGGAGTTCCACAATACTCTCACCTCTTCAACCCAGAATCTACACTCTCCTATCTCATCTCGACTCACACGCTTACTCATCGATACAACTCGACTCACACGAAAGAAAGAACCGAAACTTTATCGCCTTCATCAACGATCTTCGACCACCTCTCCTCTGTTCAATCGAGACTTCAATCCTCGACATCCATCGTTCCTTCCCCTCTGCCTTCCATACCCGTCGGATTCGTCGGTTACATCAATTACGAAATGAAGGCCGTAACGATGCCTCTCAGTACACCTACGACTCCTCGACATTCAGACGAGAAGGCGAAGGACGAAGAGTATGGAACGGAGTTTGCGTTTGCGAGCAAAGTTCTGAGTTACGAGCAGGAGACTGGGAGGTGGTATGCTAGTGGGTTAGTGAAAGTGGGAGAGAGATCAGGAGGAGATGAAAGCGAGTTCGGAATCGAGGAAGATGAATGGGTTCGATGGGTCTCAGAACTTCAGCAACATTTCTCCGAATCCTCAACTTCGACTTTGATCACACCCGTACCACTCCCGTCGACTTTCGTACCCGATCAATCGAGGGAATCCTATATCTCCTCGATCGAATCCGCTCGTTCTTCAATCATCCTCGGAAACGCCTATGAACTCTGCCTCACGACACAATTCCGAGCTTCCTTACCTCTCGACTCACCTCTCCTCGACGACCCCTATCCATTATACCTCTCCCTTCGCGCAACGAATCCAGCCCCTTACTCCGCTTATTTCAATCTCCCAAAATCAACCCTCACTATTCTCTCTTCATCTCCCGAACGATTCCTTCGATCCTCATCGACCGGGAAGGTATCGATGAAACCTATCAAAGGGACCGTGAGGAGATGTTTGGAAGATCCCGAGGAAGATGAACGAAGGAAGAGGACGTTGGAGGCGGATGAGAAAGAACGAGCAGAGAACCTCATGATTGTCGATTTGATCAGGAATGATTTGTTGGGATTCTGCGAGGTTGAAAGCGTCAAGGTCGACGGATTGATGAAAATCGAATCGTACGAAACGGTTCATCAGTGAGTCGTACTCTTCGCTCATGCTCGTGTTTCGTTAGTCGGGACTGATCAGTTTCATGCTTGTTATCAAACAGAATGGTGACGACCGTCGTTGGGCAAGTCAAAGAGGGAGTCACTCCGTTTGATGCAGTCTCTCAAGCTTTTCCTCCGGGTCAGTCCTCTCAACACGGATCTGACTGTTCTCAAACAGCGACTGACGATGTTTGTTCAATATCGTAGGCTCGATGACCGGCGCGCCAAAGCTTCGCTCTTTACAACTTCTCGACGAGCTAGAGAGGAGACGATCTCGAGGGATTTACTCAGGTAAGCTTCGATATCCGCATTGTACCTTCCTGATGCCGCCAGACTGATCTGTCTGCTTCGACTCAGGTGTCTTTGGCTACGTTTCGATCGACGGAGCGAGCGATTGGTCTGTCGTGATTCGTACTCTCGTGAAAAGAGGTCGAGGTAAGTTCCTCTCCATTCCTTTCGAGTACGATCTGGGCTGTCTAGCTGACTCTATTGCCAATAGAGCTTCGACTTGGTGCAGGAGGAGCGATCACACATCTATCTGATCCCGAGAAGGAATGGGAAGAAGTATTAACTAAAATAGACGCCGTTCTCGGTACGAGGAGAACCTGAATCAACTTCGACCGCTCGAACACACCATAGAGATATCAACTAGAACACAATACAACTGCCTCTCAACAGCCCTTTTCCACAGGATCAGCATTCCAAACTGTCGTTGTACTTTACTTCAAAGAGTAGATTCACCTCTATCTCCCGTAACTTCTCCTCGCTCGCAATACAGCAATCTGACACCTCGAACGGGAACGGATTGGGTCGTCGCAGTCGCTCGGAATGATAGCCTGCTCTCTGGCAAGAACGCCAGCACGGAGCACACGAAAGCTTCTTTAACCGGAACTTCTCCTATCAACCTGAACTAACCCCTTTCTCGATGTACGGAATGCCGCTCGAAAGGAGACCTCACGTAAAGGAGAAGGAACTGTCCTCTCTCCCTCTCTTTCTCAGCTTCGCAACCGTCTCCCTTAGGTTATGCCGCGCAACAAAGGATCACTTAGGAAGTACCATCTCGACAAGAAAAGGAAGCGCTGGTGCTGTGGGGAGTGTTCGAAGGATTTCTCGAGTAACAACGTGAGTCTTCACAACTTGCGAAATTGTTGAATTTACGATCCTTCGCTGATTGATGGTTGACGGTTATAGGGAGTGATCAATCATTGGAATGATCTTCACAATTCTGTACCTGCGGGCGATGAGCAAAAGACGGAGGATCTTCCTGTCCAAAGCCTGAACACCGAACGTTACAGAAAAGTTGGTGATCGATACCATTGCAACGACTGTGAGAAACATTTCACGCACAACACTGTAAGCAGTTCCATGCCCTTCGAGTAGTGAGGTCTACGAAGCTGATAGTCGTGGCGGCTTTTCTAGGGTGCTGGACAGCATTGGAGAGAGAAACATGGGAAAGCTCAGTCACGCTCTCAGGTTGAAGACGATACATCTGTCGTAAGAGCGCTTCAGGATCCGATTACCTTGAGGTGGCATTGTCAGCGCGACAACTGCGAGAAGCACTACAAACACTACGCCGTCTGCCTCTTTCCTCGTTACCTTTGCCTCCTGTGCGAGACTCACATGAATTCGCTTTTTCAGACCGCCAGCAAGCATTGGGCTAACGATCGTCACGACATCAAGCCTGCAAGACGCGGTAGTACTCGAAGGAAGGCTCTGAAACGTCCAAAGTACAAACGAGAACTCTCGTCGTCGGTATGTTCGATTTTGAGGATCTGGTTCTCCTGTTCTACTCCGCCTGACAGTGTTCTTTGTATTATGCTGTCGTAGCCAAGCGAGGTTGAGGAGAGCCCTCCATTGACCGAGTCAGAAGAGTCGACGCACGATGAGGAGACTGCAAGCGATTCTCCCGAAGAAGCTCACTCGGAAGTCGAGGATCAAGACGACGGAAACGACATTGCCAACAGCACTGAAGAGTCTCCTCTCCCTAGTCCGGCGCGTCTCTCCACTCTACCAACCACCGTCGACCCTCGACAAGTTTTGATTCGACCACTTGCTTCGACCCCTTCTCCAGAACGAGAACCTCGTCCAACCTCGCCTGATTGGGGTTCCGATACGTCTTCAGTGCATTATGTACGTGGATCATACGGTACTGCTCACGAACTCAGCCGCGCTCGTAGAGGTTTGGTCGCAAAACGAACTCTCCTCTCTCTTCGCCAACAACATCGCTACGGTATGCTGTACACTTGTCAAAGCACCTTCTAGTACCTTTTACGAATACATTTAGCTTTCTCTGCAAGTTTCGTGTCCTGATTCTCACACGAAGAGACGAAATGATGAGTTTAGCAAACTGCGAAAAGTCGAGAAATTGTCAGGCCGGAACGCACTATTCGCCAGCCGCTTTGAAGTCGC
Organism: Sporobolomyces roseus; assembly: GCA_016617785.1. NCBI lineage: Eukaryota > Fungi > Basidiomycota > Microbotryomycetes > Sporidiobolales > Sporidiobolaceae > Sporobolomyces > Sporobolomyces roseus. The sequence continues at coordinate 2,180,659 of JADILM010000001.1, forward strand.
GTTCATCAGACCCCAACGACATCGCTTTGAAAAGAGCCTTGTGAGCGCGTGAAGTCGGAAGCCCGACGAGAGAACCGATTCTTGGGTCGAATTCCCTTGTTTCGGGCTTAAGGGATGTCCCGAGAGCTCCTCGAGCCTCCGGGTAGTATGTGAGCTCGTCTATGGATAGAAATGACTAGCTTTTCACTCATCAAGATGTTGCGAAGAGATTCGAAAAAAGCTCGAGTTTGGAGTTCTTCCTTTGAACCTTTCACTCAACTTCACTTGCAAAACGATGGCACCAGCTACAGCAACCAACGGGAAACCCAAAAGGAAACGCCAACGCCGCAGAAGGCAACAACAGAGCGACTCCTCCTCGAGTGATTCTTCTTCATCATCTGAATCAGATTCATCCTCAGAAGATGAACAACCAGCGAAACCAGCCAACCTACCTACTCCAGATGCATCCAATAGCTCTTCAGATGATTCATCAAGCTCTAGCGACAGTTCAAGCTCTTCTTCATCAGAGAGTGAGATGAGTGATATGGATGCAAGAGGAGGAAGGAGAAGAGGGAGAGGAAGGAGAAACAAGGCAGTACAAGATCAATCAGCAGCAGCAGGACAACCGGGAGAAGCAGCTACAGCTCAAGCAGATATTCGCAGACCCTATCCTTCGAGATCCCCTTCACCGGTTGCAAGATTCGATCCCGCTCACGTTCCACTTGGATCCTCTTTATTCCCCTTATTGAAACCTACAACGGATGGAGAAGCTATCTTACAAGGGCAGGTGCCGGGAGATGAGGGTTACACAGAGGGAAACGGTCAAACAGAGGACAAGGTATCGGAAGTGAGTGAGAAAGTACAGTTGGAAAGAGCTAGAGAACAGAGATTCGGTGAATGGTGGAGGGCAAGATTAGTCAGCGAATTCGAAGGTGATCTAGGAGGTCTAGCGGCAGTAAGTTTTGAAAATTCTCCCTCTTTCTCTCTTTCAGAATCTGGACTAACCTATCTCGCTTTGTTAGGAACCTGGTCTCACTCCATCTCGACTTGAACTCCTCTTATCCTCCCTTACGACTCTATCTTCCCTTCACACGACTTCTTCGACTTCAGCCGCCGAATCCCGATCAATTTGGCTTCACAATCCATCTGCTCCCATCGACCCACTCTCTACCGTGACAGCGACGGACGATGCGGAAGGTGCGGAGGAATGGGGAAAGACACCGATAGGAGGAGAAGGAGATGTCGAAGTTGGAGAAGAGGGTGTCGAGATGGATGAGAAACGAAATAAGAAGAAGAGTCGGCGGAAGAGTAAGGGAAAGAAGGAGGACGCTATGGAGGTAGATGAGTAATTCACAATCTCATGTTCAGCCTATCTCGTTTTCAGCTACCGAAATTCGTTGGAGTGGAGAGACAGCTTTCGAAGGAAGTCCTCGTCGCCCCCTTCTCGCTCGCTTTACACTCTCTGCGCGGCTAGAGACGCTTCCGAGCCATAATCCCTCAACTTTCTCACATGACCTTTCGTATAGGGCCGTGCGCTCCTCCCGCCGAGGATTACGCCATAAAAGAAGTTTCCAAAAGGCGCACTGCTTTCTTTCCTTCTTCTTCCTTCTCTCAATAGGTCGACGTCGGATCGACGCCTGACAAGGCTCTCGATCTTCAGCAAGACTACCAGCCGCAAGATGGTCTCTCACGACGCTTCCTCAGCGCCTTACAAGAAGCTCAAGGGAGAAGAACTCATCGAACAGCTCGAAGGAGATTACGAATCCCGTAAATTTAGACTCGAATCCGTCCTCCACTGATTGTGCCACTGAGCTAATTTGTCATCCGTTTGCAGTCAAGAAAGGTAATTTTTGCGCACGTGTCGAAGCGAGCAAACGCTCAATAACCTTCGCTGATAGCTTCTTACGCTCCATGCTCGCTTGTTCGACAGGTGCTAACGAGGTCATCAAGTCCCACGACGATGACTTGAGGCGTCACTGTCAACTCTCGCTCGAGAAACGACTCATCTTGAACCTGCGAGGCAAGTTCTTTCGATTCTCTCTTTTGTTACCGTGTTGCGCTCTAGACCCACCCAGTGGTATCGTCAATAGCCGAAGTGTCAGGTCAGCTAGGTGAGTCTTCTCATTTTACAGTGAGGACGTCTGCGAGATTGATTCTATTCGACGATAATTTTACATGCAGAACATGCTGAAGCTGGCAGTGAAGCGGCCTTACGCAAGCAGATTCAACGTGTGGATCTCTTCTTGAGGGAGGTTGACGGAGACCTCAAGAAGCAGCCGGAAGCAGCCAGCGAAGCGTCTCAAGGATCCTTCGACTTGCTCCATTCCGTGGTAAACTGCTCGTAACGAGTCATAGTGTACTCAATCGCTGATACATTCCTTATACGTGAAGATCTATGCTTTGGATTTCTATGGTACGTCTAGCTCGTTGGTCTCCCGTCGTCCCCTGCTTCGCTGATCGTGCTTTGTTCATTCGAATGATCAGAAAAGAAACGTCAGCCGATCACTCCTACCACGACCGCCTTTCGTTTCCTAAAAGTACAGAGTTCTGACTTCTCTTTCTAGTATTGGCTTGGGAGGGGAGATTGGTCAAAGGGGAACCAAAGAAAAAGTCGTATTGGGAGAATGACGCTCAGGTCGAATCTTTCGTAAAGCTCTCTCGTTCCTCTTCTTATCGATTGGTGGTACTCTTCTGTCTGCTGAAGCTCTTATTCGTGTGTAGAACGCGCTCTTTGACAAGTATCGCAAGATTCTCCGCAAGGTCGAGAAACGTCTGGGCGTCATCGATGAGGACGCTCTTCGCAGAAGGGTGTCGGAACCTATCTCTACCTATGCGAAGGAAGAATTGTCGCTCGAAGAACGTCTGAAGAAGACAAAAGTTCGAACGAACACGCTTACTTCTGTCGATGAGGAAGAAGAATCCCTCTCGAAGGCTCGTCGAGCTCGAGTACCTTTCGCCGCTGGTAGCTATCGTCGTGCAGCCTTCTACTTTGATCAGTAAACTACACTCACTTCGCTTGTTCTTGCAAATTTTCGTTTCTTTGTTCAGTTCGACGATCATTTGCCGCCCGATAAAGCTCGTGTCGCTTGTCGTACGAGAGTAGCCTTGTCGATGATTCGTAGCCCTTCTCGGCGCTAGCATACACCAAGAAGTTTTCCTTCTCTGTCTATTCCCGAACCTTGTTTTGACGAGCGAGAAGGCGTTTCTTCCTTCCGAGCTTCGAAACTCACTCCGGTATCGTGTATCTGCGGCTAGAGTATGGCGGATTGCCGTGGATCACCACAGTAAACACCTCGAATATTCTCTCTCCTTCGATCTTTCCCTCGTTCTCCTCAGCTCACGCCTCTGTCCCTAACGCCAACGCCAACGCCAAAAACGTTCGCAAGTGATGTCCACTCTAAACGTTGCTCATCGACCTCGTCAAGGTCTTCGGCTACCTAGAGGAGAAAAGAACGGAAACCAATTCATCGAATCAATCAGAACTTTCATCACAGAATGTAAGTCGATTGAAACCGTGGGACAGAGCTGAAGACTGACGTCGAACAACACTCTTGAAACGCCAGATGATCAAGGTGAGCACCATCTCCTCGTGATTGGAAGATCAGCCTCTCACGCTTTTGCTGACCTCTTCGCATTCGACAGCTTCGTCCGATCTCGTCAACTTCAACCTCAGATACGAACACTGTTACACTATTCTACTTGAGATGGAACGTATCGATGGAAAACAACGTGAGCGCTATTTCATTCGAAACTTCTTTGCGTCGGCTGATCCACCCTGAGCGTGCATCGACAGAGTCGCTCAACGAAGAGTACTCTGAATTGCTCCGTAGTCGCAGTGGAGCGCACGGAAATCGTTCAGTCCAAGAGAACGACGATATCGAGCATCGCAAAGCTTTCCTTGCTCAAGAGCTTGGACACCTCGCTTTCCGCAGGAAGCAATTGAACCGTCGCTTCAACGAGATCTCTTGCGATTACGGGAGAGTACCTCATCCAGACGACGAGACCCCTCTCAACAGAGATCTCGACATCTTGACAGAAAATGTGCGACAACTCGTCAGTTGTTCCAAAGCATGATTTGATTCTGCAAGTATACTGACAAAGGCAAATTCGACTACAGGATGCGATGCTTGAGAAGTACCGTGAGTCCATGTCGTCGATACTTCGCATCCTCTTTCGATGACTGACCTCGACTTGATTGTGCGGTGTCCGCAGGACGATCTCGTACGAGCTCATCTTTTCCCTGGCAAGTCATGTGTACCTCTATTGACCATTGACAAGGTCTAGTCAAGCGTTTGAGGGAACTCAAAGCAGAACGTTCGAATAGTGTCGCCTCGTTCTCGAACGAAGACCTTGCAGAAGCTGTGAGACGACTCTCCATTGTTCGAAGCCACCGAGTTTGACGAGCTCCTTTGATCGTTGTAGGGAGCGATCCTCGAAGAACGTTGTCAAATCGATCAGGACATGGCTTCGCAAGTCGACAAAACGATCAGATTCACACAAGATCGTCTCCCTCAGCGAGAGGACACACGAATCGTTCAATGCGAGGAAGAGGAGACAAGCCAGTCGAGAGCGTTACGTCGAAGCCTTGCGCAACCGTAGAACGCCTTTGAGCGAAATCGCGTCGGTTGATCACGCTCTCGCAAAGAGCTACAGCAGCGAACTCTGCTCGAGGTTGGGTACTTATCGTAAAGGTGGAATCTATGCCGGGTTGGGTTTCTGAGGAAAGGAAAGTAGCTGTTTATCGAAAAATGTGCAAAGAGTTTGTTCTCCCTCGACGATACTTGCGCGCCGAGGCTTCGAGAGTGCAGATTGAGAGATGGTAGTGAAAGAAGTCTATTGGGTATTGCAGTAAGTCTATCGTGCGAGAGAAGAGAGCGAGAAAGAAGAGGAAAGAAACGGAAAGATGCGGCGGCGGCGAAGAGCAGAGGAATAATAACGAGTTATCGAAATGTATAGGATATGAAGTCGTAGAGGGGAAAAGTACAGTCGAGGGGTCGAGAATTGGAGATTACTTGGATCCTCTCAAGTAATCGATTCCTTTCTTCATTTGTTCGAGAGTCATGCTAGACGAGCACCAGACTCTACGTCAGAACTCGGCAGGTGATGAGGAAGGTACTGGAGAGAAGGAGACTCACAAGATAATGATAGTGTTGGGACTCAGTCGAATCCACGCAGGAGTCCAACCTCGGAATAACCAAGTCATTCCTTCGTTCTTGAACGAGTTGGCGATGACGGAGGAGACCGATGCTGAAGAGGAAGCATTCATTATCTGAAATCACATGGAGCGGCGTCAGATTGAGTGGTTCAGGTGTGGATAAAGAGCAGAGGGTGAGTTTACCCGAGATTTGATGACATCGAATGGAGCGCATATTGTTGTCGCGACGGTACCCTATAGCGTGAAGTAGGACATGAGCGATCGTGTTATCGGGGCGATCGAGGAAAAGGGAACTCACAGCGAGGAAAGAAGAGGTAAAGTGCAGTCCGAGTCCATCTTTCATCATATCCAGCGAGATGATCATGTTCTTGAAGACGTCGTAGCTTAAATCAGGACACAGCATCAATGATCAGATCTGAGTTCCGAGCACACGCGACAGAGACGAGACGAGAGAGAAAGTGAACTCACGTTGCGAGCTGAGAAGCGTTCATCAGGACCGCTCGGGCGACATTAGGCCCTACCCCTCGGAAGAGTGCTGCTCCACCTTCTTCCTTCACGATACGAAACACGCCGTCGAAGCTGTAACGAGGTACAGGTGGAACAAGAATAGGAAAGATCGCAAAGGTCAGTTTGACTGTTCGACTTCAGAGATCACATCCGCTCCTCGCCTTCCTCAGACCGTCCGTGCGATGTCAAGTGAGAGAGGAACTCACCAATGCTTGTAACCCAGCCGTTGTTCTACAGGTTTCGCAGCATCCGCCGTCATTCTCACCAACACGACATCTGCAGGGTTTCCCGCTACACCTCCGATCCCTCCTGCGACACTAGCAGCGAGTGCCATCTTCCAAGCTGGAAGGGTCGCTTCTCCAGGCTTCGTCAGCCGCTTCTTGAGTTCGTCGTAGATTCCGAATCGAGTGAGAGAATAGGTCATTTGTCGAAGGATTGACGCGGAGAGACCGGCGTAAGCTCCTCTTCGAAGACCTGCCGTTGTGGATAGAGAAGAGCGAGATGGTGGTAATGGGGAGGAAGGGAACGGTTTGGAGGGAGGTGTTGAAGGGAGAGGATTCGGATTTTGCGAAAGGGAAGTTAGCAGCAAGTTTCGTCAGCTTCACGACTCGATCCCCTTGATAACGTAAGGTCTTGTGCTTACCGTCATTCTTTACACTACTCGTCAAAGTATGCAGCATTCCACTGTTCTTTCCCGTTTGCATTCGCCTGAATCTCAGAAATTCGTCTCATCAGCGCCTTGATTCCGCTTGTACAAGTGGAGCATAGTCCAAATAAGCCGATAACTCACACCTTTGCCAAATCGAGAGGGTCTGCATGGTGTCGAAAGGAAGCGAAGAAAGGAAGGGTTCGAGGAAAGAGAGTGGAGGCCTTCAGCAGTCAGCGCGCTTTCTTGTAAGAGGCGAACAGATGTGAGGATTGCTTACGAGTGCATACTGCAGCCCAACTAGCCGCGGCACCTATTCGAGAGGAAAGGGAAAGAAACAAAAAAAGATGAGAATTCTTGCAGGAGAAGGAGATGAGTGAACGAGAGCTTACCTCCTAGCCAGAATGGATACGATTTGGGTTTACCGAAAGGTGCTTTCGCTGGAGGAGCTCCCGCATTTGTGGTAGCCATGGGAGATGAAAGGGAAGAGGGAAAACTTCTGTTTTGACGGATAGCCGGAAACTAGAGAGGAAGGAAGAAGGGAGGACGAAAGGACTGGACCAGCCGGCTACGGAAACTCCTTGGTCGAGAGGGGTCGAAAGCGAGGAGAACGAGCGGAGAAGAAAAAGGAGAAAGTTTCCACAACTTGCGGGGCGATTTCGCAAGTTTCTGTCCGAGTCGTTCAACAGCGTCCTGGACGCGCGGAGACTCTCTCGTGTGAGTGTGTACAAGCGAGGAAAGCGAAAGCGAAGGATTGGAACTGATTCGTCTTCGTTTCGCAAACAAAGCACTTTTATGGGTTTTGCTACACTATAGATACGATACAAACGAATACTAACGATTACTGACGATACTGATGATACTGATGCGGATGACGACGAGACCAGCTCGAATCTACAAATAAAGCGTGCGAAAGAGTCAGTTCTCCAAAACTTCGCAAAATCGAACGAGAATGAGAAAGACTCACGCGTTCCTTTTGTTTTGTAGTTCCTTGGCCGGAAGTGACATGGTACCCCTCGACGACCTGCGTCTACCTGTCTTTCCCCTCATCCTGCGAGTCATTTCTGACTTGATCTTTCCTCTTTCTCGACAACTTTCTCCTTCCCCTTCCAGGACTCCCTTCCTCTCTCTCTTCTCCCTCCCCCTCATCAATTTCTATGTGACTACTCTTAGCTCTCTTCAACATAGGTTCTTCTTCCTCCGAACGATGACTGGGGAGAGAAGAGGGATAGTCTTTTTCGAGAGCGATAGCGGCGGCTTCGACTACTGAGGGTCCAGGTGAAGTGACAGTGGACGAAGGGATAGATGAGATGGCGGAAGAGTCTCGGGAGAACGGGAAAGGGGTCGAGGCATTCGTCCAGGGAACAGTTGAAGAAGACATCGAGGCGATTTGAGAGTCGAGAGGGGTCGTGGATCGAGTCGTAGTCGGCAAAGAATGGTGGTCCGGTATGCCTGAGAGCGATCGAGGAGCCGAGGTCGTGTTCGAAGTGAGTTTGCGAACGTCTTGTTCCTGAGCGAGATGCGGGCGGAATTCGAAGTGGTTTGCAGAATCGATAGGAGTCTTGGTCGATGCGGGAGGTGTATCATTGTCGAACCAAGATACCTCACCGTTCGTAGCTGAAGTCGAAAGTCGATGGAGAACGGGACCGCTCGAAGTTGGATGAGGACAGAAATTGACTGGAACTTCAAAGAGTTGACTTGGTCGAGCGAGGGACGTTGACGAGAGGGGAGCGAGACCGTTGCGGATATTAGCGAGTGCGGAGGGAGTAATTCGAGTAGTCGGGAGAGGAGAAGGTTCTGGAATTCTCCTTCGACCGTCGTCGTCCTCCTCGACTTGTTGCATCTTGTTGATCGGACGAGACTCGGGGAGAATCGGGAGAGGAAGTGTAGAGTTCGTGGCGGAAGGAGTCAAGCCTAATCCAACTTCGAGTCTTTCGAGGAATCCGATCAATCTTTGTTGTCTCTGCCTCTTCTCTTGTTCCTCCTCGTCGTCCCTCTTCCTCTTGCTCCCGCTCGACAGACCGTTGCTTTGAGGTACGCCGAAAGAATAGTCGTCTTGTAGAATCGCTCGTCCTTGACAAGCTTGGACGAGTTGAGCCGTTCGTTCTCGGTTCGTCGGAGTGAAGAGCCAATCGACCAAATTCGGTTCGAATAGCGGGTAGAGCTGATCCACCAAGTCGTATTCTTTGGCTAGTCGAAGAGCAGCTTTAAGAGGAAGCCTAGAAGACGAAGAGGATTCAGCTTTACTTTCGAGAGGATGAGAGGAGAGGAAGAAACACTTACCAAACACCTTTGAGTGCTACCGTTCCTTTGCGGTACACGTCTCTCTCGTCTTCATTCTTCAAGATCATATCCCTCTTGCCCCTCGTCATTCCAGACATGTTGAGCAGCTTTGTGCAGTTGATCCAGTCGATGTCTGAAAATCCAGCAAAGTTATCGTCAGTCTCGAGGAAATGCGAGAAGGTGAAGCTAGGGAAAACGTGCTCACCCATTCGCCTTGCAATGAGTGAACCATCAACGACGACTGAAAGAACCACGCAAAGCTCATCTTCGAAAAGTGTTGGCGAAACGACAACCGGAGCTTTGCCTCTAATTTCTCTCCCTCCTTGTTCGTGAACGCCTTTGCGTTTCAAGCTCCTTTCGAGAGGTAGGTGAGGAGTTCGCGCGGTCGGTTTGGTCTGATCGTAGCGAGTCGAACGGCGGAGTCCATGTCCATCTTCTCGGGAGTTCAAAGATGGACGAAGAGACCTCAAACTCGAGGGCGGGATGTGGGGAGTCGAGCGAGTAGTACTCAGACTCGGGCGAGGTGCTTTCGATATCGATCGTGGGTTCGGAACAGGAGTTGAACGGGGTATCGAGGGTATCGAATTGACCTCGTTTCCTTTCTTGACTGCCTTGACTGGTTTCGGGAGAGGCTGGGATTTTGAATGAGCTAGAGTCGGAGCTGGACGAGAGCGAGATTGCGGTTCTGGCGGACGGACTGGGAGAGGAGGGAGAGGTCGATACGAAGAAGTTGCAGACACAGGACGAGCTTGGAATCCTCCTCCTCCTACCAAAGACGGAGTGACTCCTTGGAAGCGAGCGAGCCATTCTTGTTCTGTCGGTGGACGAGAGATGAGGGGTAGTGGAAAAGGGTAAAGAGGGTGAGGATAGACGGGAGGGATTTGGTGAGAATTGCAGTGAAGAGAAGGATAGGTCGAAGTGCTGAATCCATGAGGGTGGTGCGAGTAAGTCGGGGACTGCTGGTGCGTAGGTGGGTTCCAGATTGGCGGAGCGATGGAAGGCAGGAGAGGGGAGAAGTTGGCCGTCGAAGGAGAAGCTTGAGAGGAAGTCGATTTGGCGGTCGTCGGTCTCTCAATCGAAGAGCGTAGGGAAGAAGAAGGTCGTGTCGTCGTGATCTTGTCACTCCCGATCTCTGGAGTGTGTGGTGTTGATGTCAATCGATCGTACACAGATCTTCTTCTCAAGTCCGTCGGAAAGTTCCGCGGAAGAGCCCTTGAATCTTTGATCGATGGAAGTGAGAGAGGTCGAGGGGATTTGAGGGATGACCTCGAGGAAAGGATGGAGGAGGGAGAGGGAAGAGGTCGAAGAGGAGGACGAGCTGTGGAATTTTCCATGTTCTTTCGATGTTCGTTGCAGGGAAGCGAGGACGGACGAACGCTCGAGTGGAGGTTGAATGTTCGCTGCAAGCGGTCGACGGGTGAGGGTCAGTCAACACTGCATCAGATTGGGAGATGATGCAGAACTCACTTTGCGTTTTGGTGAGTTCGAGGAGGGGGAAGAGAGAGGAAAGAGGAGAAGAAGTGTAGCGTATTCGACGGCTTGCCTTCGGAGGTTGATCGATAAGACGTGGATACCGAGGAAAGAACGATCAAACTGCATGGAAAAAGAAGGAAAAAATGAGGGTTTAGACCTTGATGTCCGCGGTTTCTCCGTCGTTTCCGAGAAGGTTAGAACATATAGTGGGCTATGGGTGAGAGTGAGTCGCTAGAGGAGAGGCAGTCAAGAGGGAGAGTAGGTGTTGCGAAGTGAGCGACTCGTTTCCTGTTACTTTCCCGCTCAAAGATGACTCCTTCGCATCCTGCATCGTCACTGACCCGTGACACTTCAGCCCGGCAGGTACTCCCGACGGACGTTCGTTGAACTTTGTTCTTGAGTCTTTAGCCGATGACAGAGAGAGAGGGGTATAGACGGGTAAGAGTGGGTTCGTTTCGTGTTTAATCTTGCAACATAAGGAACTGAATACGAAAGAGAGCGATAGAGAGAGAAAGAAGTGAGTACGGGTGAAAACGAGAAGGGGACATGATAAAAGAGGAAAACGAAAAACAAGAAACGAAAAGAAATAAACCCTTGAACGAACCACTACGACGACGACAACGAGTACTGATCTTGATACTGCTCGAAAAGGATAAAGTGCGAAAGGATATTGCGGCGTGGAAGGCTTGTGCGGAATGATCCCGTGAACCGAAAGAGAGAGAGAAAGTGTCTATTCGCCAGATAACCAAGCTCCACCTCGCTTGACATCTGTGCGTTCAGCTCCACCTTATCAGCTCATCGCGATAAGAGAGATACGATGGACGAGAGTGACGTACATTTATCCAACAGCATCCCTAAATCCTTCATCACAAATCGACAAATGACCGTCCCGAAGAACTCACTCGCTCTCCTCAATTGTCGTTCGAGTCGACGTCGTTCTGCGAGAGGTAAGAGAGTGTACGCTGTTGTTGCATCTTGAGAATCCGAGGTTGAAGCAGAGAGGAGTAGGGAGAGGTGATGATCTGAACAAACGAGACGATAATCAGTGATCGAGTTTTCGAAATCGGGAAGAGAGCTTAGAGGAGCTCACCGATACATTGACAAGACTTGAACAACCTCGCGATAGTTTCGACATAAGTAGCTTGAGAATCCAAACTATTCACACCCCATCTCGACATCAGTTCCTCCCCTTTCCTCCCGACTCAATGTAGAGAGAGAGAGAGATAGAGACTCACCTGACGTTATTCGAATTAGTTACCCTATCCAAACCTCTCTGAAACTTACTACTCCAACTCGCAAACTGACCTCCCGCCGTACTTCCCTTCCTAGCTCCTCCTCCACCCAACGAACCATCCTTGATCAAATTCGCCCCATTCTCTTTACCACCCTTCTCCTTCTCCAACGACGACAACAATCCAAACTCTTTCCCCGTACCCTCCGCTGTCGCTGTCTGAGTGACATAGGGGATCGTCGAACCAATCCCTCCTCCAGCAGGACTCACCAACCCTCCCAATTTCTTACTGAGAGTGTTTTGAACCCCTTCCAAAACCCCTTCGAACCCTTCCAATTCCTTTCCAAACCTTCTCGCTTCGTCTAGTACCCATCTTTCACCTCCTACTCCTGAAGATAATGCAGTGTTTGCTAGTGCCGGTGAGAGGAGGGATTGACCTGATTGAGACAGAGTCAAGAGGGATGATAACAAGAGTTCCATCGATCTTAATTTCGAATCCAATGAAACTAGTTTCGTTCCTGGTATTGACCAAACTTGTGAAGGGACGAAAAGTTTCTCCGAGAGGTAACCACCACCTCCTCCTCCTCCTGCATTTGAAGGAACGAGGGAAATGACTGAAGATCTCGAAGGGTTTGGTGAAGAGGTAGGCATGGTAGCTAGGATGAGGCGCATGAGATGGAAAGGTCTTCGTACAGGTTGGATTGATAAGACTGTTTCTCTCGAACTAGCGGCGGTTCGATTTGGTGGTGAAGGTATTCCGATTCCTGTGAGAGTTGAGGGAACTGGATGATGGGACGGTAAGGGAGGTGGGAGGGATCGATCGGAGTAACGACCTGAAGTACTCGATCCTACTGAAGAGGAAGAGTTTGAGCGTCCTAGATTTGAGGAGGGGAATAAAGAGGTCGGGGTAGTAGGTGGTATTGAAGATTTCTTTGAAGAAGAAGAGAGGGACAAAGAAGGGAGATGACGAGAGTTTGAGGAGGGGAGTTGGGTCAGGAGTGGTGGAACTGGTGGTGTAATCCCACTCGTGGTGGTGAAATCTGGACGTTTCCCTCCATTCCCAGGTTGACTCAATGCCCTCAACCTACCGGCGAATCCTCTACCCTCTGCAACTGGCGCTCCGAATTCATCATATCCTCCTCCTTGCTCTGTTCGATGTGATTCAGAACTTGGAGCTCTCACCACAATCGTAGCTTCCAACTCTCCTCGTCCTCCTTCCAATCTCCGTTGACTAATAGTACCACCCTTCGTACTATCACTCACCAAACCCAGTTCTTCCTGTTGTTGTAATCTCCCATATTGTCCAATTCCAATCGAGAATTGAGATTTCGATGAACTATTCGAACCTTGTGATAAAGAGGGTACCATGCCACTTGAAAACACTCCTCCTCCTTGTCCTTGTCCTTGTCCTTGTCCTTGTGATACAAGTGAAGCGGATCTCATTGGTCTCAAAACATTCCCTCCTCCTTCACTCGACATAGTTCTCCTCATCATACCTTCCGATCCGGAGAAACTAGTTTGACGTGAACCCATACTCGAAGAAGAGAGAGCCGGGAGGGTCGATTGAGTATAAACTGCACTAGCACTCGAACCTCTCCTCATAGGGGAAGAATTCGTTGCTGGGAAAGTAGAGGACGATAATAAGAGAGGGATTGAATTTTGTCGGTTTGGGGAAGGGCGAGGTGGGGTCGAAGTGAGAGAGGAAGTCGTGATGGGTAATGAGATTGGAGGGGAAATTGAAGTTGGCCAGTCTAAGGAAGGTTCCAAAGGATTTACTGAGGTGTTTTGTTCGTTGGAGCGAAGAGGGATCGGAGGTGGTGGATGATTAGGAGGAGGGGGAAGGGAATTTGTACGAGACATTGAAGTAGGTGGAGGAGGAGGAGGCGGAGGTAGGGAAGTTGAGGGTGGAGGAGCTGTTGGTGGTGATGGTTGAGGATGTGAAGTGGTAGGAGTGACGGAACCTGAATAAGTTGTAGAAGAAGAAGAAATTCCTTTCGCAGTTGAATCGGAAGCTGTACTGAGTGGTCTCTCTCGAAGGGATGGATTCAGGTAGGAAAGATCTTGGGAAGAAGAAGAAGAGAGGTGTTGGAGTGAAGTTGGGTGAGAGGTCGAAAGTGGGAGTTGAGCTATTCGAGGAATATTGTTGTAGGAGGTCGAGGATTGAGTTTGAGGGGAAGAAGGAGTTGAGGAGGAGGACAACATTGCTTGACCAACTAGAGATGGAGAGGTAGGACCGGTTGAACCGAGAGATGATGTGGAAGGTTTTGATCGATGACCTGGTTGGAATTGAGGAGAGGAGGAGGAAGGAAGTTCTGTCGAAGATCTTCGTCGATGAAACCGCATCGAGGGTGAGGAAGCTGTTGTCGTAGGACTAGATTCTCCAGATTGTTGTTGTTGATCTACGTAACCATTCTTTCCTGTCGATGTTGTCGATGTAGAGGGTAAAACAGCAGCTGCTAAAGATGGTGAAGCTGATGAAGCGAGGGATGGGTTCATAGTCAACAACATTTTAATCCTATCTTCATACGTATCATGCTGAACACACAATTCACACCTTGAAATCAGCTTCAACTGGAGATTCCCTCACTAAATCAGAGAAAAAGGAGAGACGTACGATAACTTTCAATCTCCTCGCCTCATCGACTTTTGCTTTCTCTTTCTTCTCCCACCTCGCTCTCCTCTTGTCCCACTCTTCTTGAGTTTCACTATCTCTCCTGCCCAACCCACTCATCGTACTCCCCTGACTCGCTTTCCTCTCCATTTCCCCACTCGCACTCGCACTCCCTTTCGTCTCGACCCTCGCCATGACTTCTTTCAACAACCTGACCGATTGAGAGTAGGCCGAAATGGCAGCTGGGAAATTATTGGCCGAATCGAGGAGGACGGCGGATTGTGCGCGTTGTAAAGCGATCGTCAAGACTGATTTCGAAGAGGTTGATGGATTGTTCGAGGTGGAGGAGGAGGAAGAAGAGGACAAAGGTAAAGGAGGGGAAGAGATGGATGGTCGAGAAGAAGAGCTAGTTACAGAAGGTCGTTGGCGTAGTTGACTTGTCGAAATGGAATTTGGTGAACCTAAAACGAAACCCCTCGATTCCAATCAATTCTCTCTCCTTTTCGTTCAACTCTATAAGAGTATAGAAGATGACATTAGCTTACCGTGTTGTTCAGGTAATTGTCTTTGTTGTCGTTCCAATTCCTTTCTAGTTCTCCTCTCTTCCCTCGTTTCTTCCCTCTCGTAACCCCCAACCGGATCTAGTACTATTCGTCTACTGATTGTCTGTCCTCCAGTAGTGGTCGAAGAAGAAGTCGAAGTGGAAGTGGAAGGGTTTCTTGACGAGGGTTGCTGTGGTTGATCTGGATCTGGATCTGGAGAAGGATGATTCGACGCGTAAGGGTGTGATTGAATATAACTCATACTGGATCGTACGCTGTTAGATTGGAGGGAGGAGAGGATAGGGCAAGGTGACGATGAGGGAAGAGAGGGGGGGAAGGGAGTCGAGGGAAGGAGGGGAGAGTTGCTGATGAGTTGGAGTGTGGTCTAGTAGTGCATCCCCTTCTGTTCGTATCGTTCCCCAGTCGTCCTTTTGATTCCGAAGCAGAGGTTGTTGATGAATCTAAGCGAAAGGGAGTCTAAAGTCCTCCCTCTCCTCTACCTCTCACCGTGGCACACTAGGCCACTCCATCCATAGTATGGATTCAGATCTATCTCACCTCCAATGGCGAGCACCTGAATACCTCTTATCCCTCGCAACTCCTCAACTCTGTACCTCTTCCCAAGCCCTCGATTATTTCTCTCTCTCTCCCTTTTTCGACAAACATTCAAACAACAATCAATTGAGAATGCAAATCATGTTTTCAAGAGGAGGGATCGACGGTCTAAACGAGGAAGAAGAATTAAAGTAGCTCTCTCTCTAACTCACACACATTTCATTCAACTTGCTAAATTCGAGAGGCAATAGACGATTCATAGGAATTGAATACGTAGTGAGTACTACAGAATCAATCCCTCCCAATCTATGGATCCTACATAAAAGGAACCGTACTTCCCCCACTTCAAGTAAATCCTCTCTCTTCTCTCTTCTTCCCATCTGAACCAGTCCCCCCCCCCTAATCCATTCACTCTTGAATTGGAACAGCCGAGGTATTATCAATTTATCATATCTTGAATTCAAACGTTTATCAAGCTCCTTCACTCTATACAATTCTCAATGAAAGACTCGTTCGTACCCTTTCTTTCTCTTCTCTTCTCTTCTCTTCTCTTCTCTTCCTGCCCTCGCACTAACTCCTTCTTCCCTTACATTCCAGCTAACTTCATTGAACGCTCTTTCAACTTCCATGTCGGATTTGATCAGAGTCAAACCGAAATGGACACCCAACGATTCTCAACCCTATCGATGGACAATTGCTCCTCCCTCATCAACTCTCAAATCGCTCGCCTCGAACACTGAGGAGGCTACTCAAGACGATTTAGAAGAAGGAGCGGGGAAGAAACGAAAGTTGGACTCTTCCGGTGAAGAAGAGCAAGATGGGAAGGAGAGAGAGGAGGAAGAGTTGTTTAATCCTTTATTGTTCAGAGCGTTGGAAGGGGTCGGGAGGGGATTAGAGAGGGAGGAGAGAGAGAGAATGAAAGAGGAGGAGAAAGGAGGAGATGGGGAATAATGGAGCTTGAAAAAAACATAAAGAGAGAGAGAGAGGGACAGGATTAGGAGAAAATCGGTAAGTTAAAAGTTCCTGCTTCTTGTCATGGGGACTAAGCGGATTTGAAGGCCTCGGAGCTGATTTCTACTCGCTTTGATTCGTAGCAGTTTGAAGGAGACGCAAAAGGACGCCCTCGTATTCGATATCGTACAGCGAAGGGAAACGACGGGAGCTCGATTTCTCTCCTTTGATCAGGGACACCATCACGCCAAAAGCTTTGCAAGCAACTGATCATTCAACAATCCAGCTATTCCAGAGCGGGTTGGCTCGCACTTGAATGGACGAAAACAACGGAACGGAGAAAGCGAAAACAGAGGAGGATTAACGAAAGAACCGGTCCTCAGCTTTCGGCACGAGCTCAGCTATTGTCGGGAACGAGAGGCTGGGTTAGCTTGAGAGGGGGGAGCTTGTGTAGGACGAAGGAAGAGAAGTTTGTGCAGCAACAAGAGGAAGATGAAAAACTCGATGTGAACTTTCGGATTCTCATAAAAATTCGCTCCATTTCGCGACGCCTCATCTCAGAATCCATAAACTATCTATCCCGTCTCTTTCTCCCTCGTGTCAATCACGCTGCCAAAAAAAACGAACAATCCACTTTCGCTTGCGAAAAAGCCTCAATGAATGCGATTCGACATTACATTCTCTCTTTCTCGAATTTCTCGCGTTCCTCTTCTCTTCTTCTCAATTGACCACAACCACCAGGCCACAACTTCTTAACTAGTCTCACACCAATCCTCTCGAGCTACTAAATGGCGCTTTGGCGACCTTCAGGCTCTGCTCCGCTCATTCCTCGTCCAAATCACTCAACTCCTTCCTCTCACGCATCAGATTCAGAACAAGATGAACCCATCCAACCACCCACATACGTAAGCTTTATTCCTCTCCATCTTCTCTCTGTCTCTCCGGCGCGCAAGCTGATAAAAGATGATTTGGAGATGATTAGTATTTCTCGAGGTTGAGGGAAATTTATCCTGATTGTACAAGGAGGGATGGATTGAGAGCTTGGGATTCAAGTATTATCAATGAGAATGAGAAGAGTAGAAAAGGATTGACTGAATTAGAAAGGGTACAAAGTAAGGTAGCGATTCTTCTCTTTCTCTCTCGTATGAAGTGGGGTTTGGGATGAAAAGCTGATTCAAAGTTGTCGGGGCAAGTAGGTGCGTTGATTAGGGTTGGGGAGCTGTTGGAGGAGGGACAGGAAGGGAGGGACAGGAAGGGAGTCAAGAGGAGTATTTCTAAAACGGATTTGTTAAGGGATGAGAGAAAAGGCGAGGGAAAGGGAAAGGGAAAGGAACAAGCTTTGTTCCTCTCTGACGACGACGATGAGGATGTTAAAGTCGAAGTAGCGGGATCGAGTAAGAAGAAGAGGAGAATCGACATTGCGAAGGATGTCAAAGGGAAAGTGAAAGGAAAGGGGAAAGCTAAAGAAGCAGTCGAGGAACTCGTCTTGCTCTCGAGTGATGACGACGACGACGAAGATGGAGATGTCATCATGGTGCAGTCGACCTTTACTGGACGCCCCTCAAAAGGTAAAGGTAAAGCGAAACCCACTCCTCCTCCTTGTATCGTCAAGAAACCTTTTCCGCCTCCTCCACAACTCTCCCCTCTCGCTCAACTCCTCCAACTCCTACCCGACCTCTTACCCTCTCACGCAGAGACACTCCTAGCTTCGCAAGAGTACGCTGGAGATTTGGACAAGATTATGAATCATTTATTATCTATCGAAGGAGGAGGGTATCCGAAAATTGACAAACTCGAGAAAGAGCGAGAGAAGGAGAAGGTAGTTGAATTGGATTATTTGGATTTGAAGGAGCGACAACGCAAAGAAGGGGAGAAATCATCACTTTACAAACGATTGGCGTGAGCTTTCAAAAACAGTCTCTTCTCTTTCTAAGGTAGATTTAATGAGGGTACTGATGAGGAAAAAGATGGTGTAGGTTGGATCAACTTTATACGGATTTCCCTTCCCTCCCTACCTCACTCCTCAAATCCACCTTCCAATCCGCTTCGATCGGTTCATCCTATTTCGCACCTACTTACCTCTCAATCCATACTCGTTCGAAAGCTGGAGAGTTCGATGGGAAATTGTTGAAGAGTAAGAGGAAACCGGTCAAGAAATCGACGAGATTGGAGAGGGACGAAGCTACGGGTCATATGAGGGAAATAGAGGAGAAGGATGAAGGATTGGAGAAGGAAATGAAATGGGTTAGAGAAAAGATCAGTGAGCTTGGTCATCTGTTCCCTTATCCTAGCTCTATGGAGTATATGCTGATCAGTGAAAGTGTTTGTTGCCCACAGCTAAGGAAAGGAAAGAGAAGAAAGAGAAAGAGAAATTAGAGAAGGAAGAACAAGAGGAATTGGAACGAGTCGAACGAGTCAACGAACGAGCTAGGAAGAAGGGGAGAGCGAAGGAGTGTCAGTGTTGTTACGATGAGGTTGCGGAGGAGAATACTAGTGAGCCTTTTCGATCACTCTTAATTGAAGAAGTCGCTGGAAACTGACTAGATGAGTTTGAGTGTCTCTTCAGCTGATTGCGAGAATGGTCATTCGTTCTGTAAGACTTGTGCGATCAACAACGCTTCACACTGTATAGGGGAACAGAAATACGTGAGGTTCACTCTACCTCCCTCCCAAAATCTCACTCTCCGTTTCTGACGATGTGAACGACTTTGCAGGACCTCAAATGTATGGCTGGATGTGGAGCGTCGTTCGATCCAAAGAAGTACACAGAGTGGTTACCCTCAAAATCGAGGGAAGCGTTGGAGAAGTTACAAGCGGAGAAAGAACTTGAAATGGCTTTCGAAGGTGTTGAGGGATTCGAGAAGTGCCCGTACGTCCTCATGTCTCGTCTTCAGTCTTCAATGAGTTTGTGACTGACGAAGTTTGAGGTTGTAGGTATTGTCCTTTCGCCATGTACATCGAGAATGAGAATGAGAGATTGTTTACCTGTTTGAACGAGAAAGAGTGTGGGAAAGTCAGTTGTAGGAAATGTCACAAGGTACGTTATCCTCTGTGCTAAGTATTTGGTGAGCTGGACTGAGCGACATGAGGGAAAGCGAACAGGAAGGACACGTACCTTTGACTTGCGAAGAAGCGGATCGCGATGCTCGATTGGATGGAGTTCATGCTGTTGAAGGTGAGCCCGCTTCGTTCTCATCCTCCTTTTTATATGTCGCTGACCGGGCTCGTTCGAACTAGATGCGATGACTGAAGCATTCATCAGGACTTGCCCGAACACGAAGTGTGGAACTCGATTCTTCAAAGGAGAAGCTTGCAACAAGTCAGTTTCGTTCTCCCCTACTTCTCGCTACCGACGATACTAATCCGAATCCTTCTCCAGGATTACCTGTACAAAGTGCGGTACTCTCTCGTGCTACATCTGCGGGAAAATCGTACGTTCGCTCACTTACTCTCGATTCTTGCTCAAGCTGACTCGGCGAATGCGTGACGATAGGTCAAGGACTATACTCACTTCGATCAAGGACCTCCTGGAGCTGCTAGTACGTCGAAATGTCCGTTGTTCGACGATACAGAGCAACGCCAATATCTCGAGGTGAGTGACTCTCTGGTTGTGGGAACCAGTACCCTCAGTGTGGAGGACTGATTCTTCTGCTTCCGACCGCTCACAGGTCGAAGAAGCTCGCAAGAAAGCTCAAGCATCGCTCGACCCGCAAACAGCAGAGTACGCAGAAAAGCTCGCCGCCGACAAACCCAATCGACCTGAACCTCGTTTCCCCGTTGGGGGAGCTGCCCATGCTCCACCTATACCTCCTCTTCCTCCTGCCTACGCTTACGCACACGCTCATGGTCAAAACGTTCAGGTCAATGTCAACGGTTTTCAAATCTATCCTCCTCCCGTTCAACAACCTCCTCCCCCTGCTCCTCGAGGTCGCCGTGGAAGAAACGCTCAAGCTATAGCACAACAACAACAAGCTCAACACCTCGCCAACATACAATACCAGCAAGCGATGCTGCTCCAACAGCAAATTCAGATCCAACATGCTGCCAATGGGAACGGTGTGAACTTTGCTTTCAATTTCGGAGGAGCTCAACCTCAACCTCAACCTCAACCTCCCATCAACGATCCGGGAGCTGCTAGGAGAGCTAGAGCGGATGCAGCTATGAGGAGGATTAATCAAGGTTGATCGAATCTCTCTCTCTGTACTCTTCTTTGTTCTTCTTTGTACTTTCCCTCTTTATTTCCTAGCACTTTCTCCCTCTCACTATCGCAAGCTTTTCATTCCTTTTTTGTCTTTACTTTGTCGTTGTCAATACTTTGCAAACCTCTTTTCTCTTTTCCTTTTCCTCTTGCCACTTCTCGCGAGATTGCATCCCTTTGGGTGACGATGAGAAGCTACAGGTATGATTTCAATGCGAGCAGGGTGGAGAGCTACAGGGATATACCGAAAAGAGATAAAGATATTGAATTCGAAGTGATTGCTTGATTTAGCGTTTGTCGTTGCGACCGAAACAGCAAGCGAGAGTGGTGGGAGGAATCGCGAAGAGCATGCATCCGCAAGCAGCCCAGAGGATCCACTGCGAGCGAGAAAGAGTGTCAGATGATTGCGCTGAGCTCACACCGTCGGCAGAGAAAGAGCGCGACTCACAAGTGCGTTTCCGTAAGAAAGGGTCAATCCAACCTTGACCCCGCTGATAGTAGCGTCATTGATGGCTTGGATAGCTCGTTCGAAGATGACGGTGTAGATGATCAAGCCGATTGCGAGCGTGAGGAAGGAAATGATCGAGAAGATGGCGGCGAGAGTGAAAGCGCACTACGAGTCAAGCAGACATGTTAGGTTAGCTTTGCTACGACGAGAAGGGAACCGAAGCTCATGTAAATGGAGACTCACTCGTCGTGCGAAGAGAGCGAAAATAGCTGCTAAAGCTGTACTTAACGAACCGACCAAAATCAAGTACGATGCGATCCTGGTGAATTTCCTCAAATAATCGTCCGCGCTAAAGACGTTTTCGGGGAGGGTTTCCTTGAGTTGGTTGCTGTAATCGACGGGGATGTCGTCTAACAAGATCTTCGCGGGCTGGAAAGCAGGGTAGATTGATGCATCTTCGCAGTAAGAGCGGTCTTCTCCAACGGCACCATTTGAGGAACAGTAACCTGCACAGCGACAAGAGGGGTGCGTAAGAAACAACTCAGATATCCTCTCTCCTGAGGTCGCGGCTTTGAACTCACTCCACAATCCCCATTCGTAAGTCTTCCTCAATCCGTCGTGACGAATATCCCCAGAAGTCTTTGTGAAGTAAGGAGTGTTGGCGTTGTAGATATCCGTGAAGTTTGAGAGAGCAGCTCCAGATGAAGCGCTCAACGCTTCAGCCAATCCAGTCGTGTCGATGGAAACAATACGAAGATGACGAGGGACAGAGTTGGGATTTATCTGGGAGATGTTGCCGAAAACGAGGAGGAGCACAGCGCTGCGAGAACGGAAATCGACGACATCAGCTCAAAGTTCCTGTTCCTTTCCTGAGTCTCGTACTCTTTGTCGCTGCCTCTGTCTCTGTGACGAGCTCATTGAGAATAACGAGGAATGGTGAGACTCACGCCCAGGTAAAGATCACTCCGGTCGCGGCACAGCAATTGACCATTTTTGTCTAGTTTGAGTTTGGAAAGAGAGAGCGAGGAAGGGAAGGAGCGTCGAGGGGTGTTCGATATGGATATAAGTGATGTAAAAAAGTGTGTGAAACGAAAGAGTGTTGAAGGATATCTACTCGAATGCACGAGTGATTGAGCAATAAATTCTCGTTCGCACGGCTAAGAGAGAATCACTCACAAAGTAAACAAGAGGAAACGACGAATTAGAGAACAAGAGCAATGAAAGGAGAAGAAAGACGAAGAGGCTATGAGATTATGTTTGAGGGGGAGGAATCGAGTCCCTCGAGATAATGAGAGGGCTGGTTCTCAATTTTTCGTACTTGCCTGATTCCGTCGATGTCTCGCATCCGGTTTCAGCAAGTCGAAGGAGAAGATGCTTCCAAGAACACCGGTACTATACTCCGAATAATAGGGATCAGATCTTGCATATGGCGAGAGAGAATCGAAGAAACCGGGAGGTCGGGAAGAGGCGAAAAAAGTGCTTCCGAAGAAATTCATCTTCATCTCCTGTAAGAGTCCGAGTATCGTTGAGCTAGCCAGCACGATCCGAGATTACTGAAACTGACAGTGTTACACGAAAAGCGGGGAGGGAAGCGCTATGTACGAAATGGAGAAACTTGCGGGAGAACGACGGATTGCGAGGCGAAGAGGAGTATTACATGGCGAGGAAGTCGGCATAGGTATCGAGCCAAGCTGCATCGTTAGATAGGATCAGTGCTTGCATAGACCTGACAAGACGGAGGACTTACCTTTCTTCCCTCCCGTTTCGATGACATCTCCGTGACAAGGGATAAGTCGATCAAAGTCCCAGCTCGCAACTTGTTTCGCTGCTCGACTCATCTCCTGCTTGTCCTTCGACACCATGTACCATAACATCTTTTTGTGCGCGCCACTTCCTGGTTTGACGTGACTCAGGAAAGGAAGTGTGCTTCGTTGCGAAGATTTCGAGTACTACATGGATTGATCGTGCAACAGAAGGATCAGAGGCGAGCGCAAAAGTAGAGATTCAGGAAAAGGAGCTCGGAAGAAGGCTCACCTGTTCTGTTGGGGGAAGAGCCATGAGAAGATCGGCTTCGATCATAGTCTTCGTGGGAGCGTGGAAGAAAGCGAGATCCTGTCAAAGCAGAATCGGTTAGCGTCGACCTCGACGATCAGAGCTTGAGGAAGACGTACCTCATTGAGATGGGCTCGAGTGAAATCAGCAGACTTGATTTCTCCGGCTGTATCAACTTCGAAAGGATCGGGTTTGCCTTCTTCGTATGTAAAGACGTTTGTTGATCCTGCCGAGATCAATCCTTTCGATTTCCATTTCTTCGTAGCTCCAGGAGGGAAGTAAAGCTTCGCTTCGGGGAAGGCTACTCGTCGAAATCGTTCGTAAGTCATCTGACGACGCAAAGATACTCCAGAGACTGTGTGCTCACCTTTGTGATAGGTCTCTGTGTACATTCCATGCTCAGCATCAAGCATAACGATGTGTTTGACAGGACCGAGGGATTGAATCGTTTGAAGAGTTTCGGGACAGAGAGGATGAGAAGCAGCGAGCCAAACGTTTCCGGATCGAAGCTTGATAGCGGTCTACGAGAGAGGGGAAAGATGGTCAGTAGAGTGTGCGAGGGGCTTTTTGAGCGGGATCGCGGGTGCGAGAAAAGACGAAAGAAACGAGGAAACTCACAGAACGACCTCCGAAAGGAACGAGACCTAACCGCTTGAAGGGTAGACTGAAGATTGTGACTTGATCATCTAATCTACGGATCTGTCGGTACCATCGAAGGTGAGGTCAGCGATTCGTTCTCCCCACTGAATCTCCGGATTGAAGTTGCGCCTTCTCTTCCTCTCCAACGCCCTATCCATTCATACGATAGCTTCCTAGCTCTACCTATCTTCTCTTCACTCACTCTCACTCTCCCCTGTGACCTTGTTCGTTGACCGAAGAGATGACATAGTTTGATTCAACTTACAACCAATTCAGGGTTGGAAGGAGCAGGAGCGTTGGTAGCTGCATTAGAAGCCATCTTGAGTACTTGGGTAGGTCTGAAGCGGAGAATGACGAAGCAAAAGTGAAGTGGAAAGTGAAAAAGTCTGAAATCGCTCTTCGAATTCTTCGCAATCGGACGGAGATATCGCAACTCGAGCATCCCGCTCGTCTCTGACTATTCTCGTGCAGGCAAATCAAAGTTTACGAAGGACTATTGCACGGGTTCGCAGGAGAAGGGTTCTATTACAACTTGAAACCTTCGTATTTCGGTTCACTTTCCGTTCCTTCCCGAGTAATCAAGAGAGTATTTCTGTTGCGCGCCTACATCGACGAGAATGTGGAAGGGAAGATGAAGAGGGCGAGGGAGGTGTGATAATTGAGGAAATTGAGAGGGATAGAAAATCGAAAGATTGCATAAAGTGGGTATGGTACTGAAGGGGTATAGGTGAGAGGTACTGAGGAAAGAAGGGTCAAGGGTGGAGGCGGGGAGAAGGCGAGAGCGAAGATTCATGGGATGTAAGGATCGGTTAATGGGAGGGGTTTGAGGAGTCGCGATAACTCGTCACGGTGAAGCCGAATTCCAGCAGCGCGGGCTTCCTCCACCTCCCCATAGCTACGGATGTCGTGAGAGTTCCTGGGAAATACTTGTAGCTCCATCGGGTCGTCTTGACTTCCTTCGTCCGCAACACACAGTTCTCCGAATTTAGCATCCTGATCGAGATAATTTCCACAGTACAGAGTAGTTGAGACGCTCGCAAGCTTTCCGGGTCCGACGTCGTAAATCCTCGCAAGGCGTTTACGAAGCGTCGAGAATGTCACGTCAGGGGCGACGTCGAAGCGGTGTGAGTGAGACTCTCCATCTATCATCGTGGTGACCACCATGATTATCCTCGAGCGAGGTCTAGAGGGCGGGTCGAGTTCAGCGGTAGGTTGAGGTGGACTCGGAGGCGGAGTTTTCGGATCGGGTTCGACAGGAGGTGATTTCGGAACTGTTCCAGCTGGTTGGAGTGTTGCTGCTGCCTCGGACGTCTCTGGCGCAACTAACGGATACTCCTCGTTCGTACGAGCCTCCGTCGTCTCGGCGACCGCTTCTGGAACGGCAGGTGTCGGATCTGAAGTGTTCGATTCA
Organism: Sporobolomyces roseus; assembly: GCA_016617785.1. Lineage (NCBI taxonomy): Eukaryota > Fungi > Basidiomycota > Microbotryomycetes > Sporidiobolales > Sporidiobolaceae > Sporobolomyces > Sporobolomyces roseus. The sequence continues at coordinate 2,205,340 of JADILM010000001.1, forward strand.
TCCTTTTCCACACTCATCTCCCTCGCTCCAGTTTCGTGCACATCCAAGATGAGTATTCCGTCGATATCTATGAGCTCCGTCTTCCACACTTCCTCAGAGATCTCGACTGCTCCTCCAGCTTCGGGGATATCGCGAGTGATGTGTAAAGGTGGACGAAGGGAGGGGAAGCGAGTGAGGGCGAAAGTGAGAGTTGCTTCGAGGGATTTGGGAACGGTGGTTGATACTCGATGAGTGCCGTGTCGGAGGATGAGTACTCTGCGGAAGAGTCAGGATCAAGGAGTCAGTCTAGAGAGAGGCGGAACGAGGAATCAGGTCGAAAGATTCACCTATGACGAGGGTGATTCGCGGTCCATACGCTAGGAAGATCCATCATCTCCTTCTGTAGCTCCACCAGCGTTTCCTACGAGCGGTAGTGATTACTCGAGAGGAGATCTGTTCGAGGGAGCTGTTCAGAATCTCTGGTCAGCGTTGAAGACATGAGAGCACCTCTGACATATCTCTATGACTTACATGAGAGATATGATGGCGTCAGTGATCCGTCTACCGTTCTACTCGGCCTCTGATCGAAGAACCCAGATCAAATCAATGATGTGGTTGTTTCTGCTGGTAGAGGACTCGAACGTCTGCTGATAGGTTTGAGGTAGATCTTTGACAGGTTTAACGTATCCAAGAAAGTAGGCGGATGTCTTCGCGTTAATGAGGTGAAGTGTCGAAGGAAGAGAATCGTTAAGAGAGCCCTCTTCATCGATTCATCCGCTCATTGCCCGATCTCACGAGTTCCGCCCTGCATAGTGAAGAGCTGTGAAGCTTATAGCTGCTCGATGAAGCTGAGATTGAGCAGTTGTCATCCGAAAACTTGCGAAACGATCAGAACTCTCTTCGCAACTCGCTAACTTTCGACGACGCAAGCTGAACATTTAGCATGTGCGCATTCACAGTCCATATATCTATCGACGCCTCTACTTCGACTAATCACATCCTCAGAAAGCCCCTCCTCACAATCCCGCCAAAGACTTCCTCGCAAAGTTGCCCCTCATCCCATTTCCTCTGCCGTCGTCCTCGCTACTCAGCACGCTCTCCTCACTACTATATCCATCACTCGAGTCCTGCTTTCCCATCGAGAACGCCCTCAGTCTCGCTGTCCCCAATCCAGTCAAACCAGTCGGATTCTTCGCGGCGTCTCGATACAATCCATCTCTGAGTGCCTTCTCCTCCTCTTTCTCCATTCGATCGAGTTTCGCTAACGCCTTGTACGACGACTTGCTCTTCTTCCCATCGTCACTAGAGTCGGAGTCTGTCCCAGTTGATCTATCATCATCGGAAGATCCTCCTCCTTTCTCATCGCTTGATCCTGAACTAGTTTCATCGTGATGCTTCTTCTTGCTGTGCTTCTTTCCTCCTCCACCTTTGCCTCGGAGAGCAAAGAATGCGACAACTGCGAGCAGAACGACCGCGACAACTCCGAGTGCGATGTAAGCCGTCGTCGTTGGTAGTCCCATGATCGTCTCGTCGGATTCGGTATCAGATCCAGTCGACGACCCTGAAGACGAGGAACCGGTACCAGTCGAGGCAGGAGCTGAAGAACCAGTCTTTGAAGGTGTCGATGCGTTGCCTCCTTCCGACTTGGTTCCCGTAGCAGCTCCACCGCCAGATCTGTGTCGGAGACCATCATCGTCAGCTCAACTATAGCTACCAGAACTCTTGAGAGAAGAACTCACGAAGATCCCGCTCCTCCTCCTGTCGCGCTCGCCCCTGAATCTCCTGATTTCGTTTCCTTCTCTCCGCCTCCCGCGCTCGAGCTCTTCGAGCTATCTCCTCCTCCACCACCGCTACTCGATCCTCCAGAGTCTGAACCCTCCTCGTTCGAAACGGCATCGGGAGCTCCTCCTCCATCAACGGCAGTTCCTGCTGGATAATCTGGATAATCACCTCCTTGCGTGATCTCGGTACCATTCGGAAGAGTACTGCGAGAGACAACTCTTCAATCAGTCACAAATTCAGCCATCCGAAGGAGATTAGAGAGGACGAACGCAGTCGAGGCGTAGAGCTCGGGTCCAGGCTAAAATTGATCGAAACGGATCAGTCGAGGTGTTTGGTCGAGAACATGGATGAGAGCGAGAGCTCACACAGAAGGTGATCATCCAGTTGACTTGCTTCGTACAGGTGAACAGAGCGGTACCACTGCATTGAACAAACAAAATCGTCAGAACTGATTTTGAAGCAAAACATCGAGAGGAAACAGACCTCGACTCGTCGTACTGAGTTGACGGGAAGAATCTGAGACGTCAGTGAGCTCGCGCGAGTATACAGGATTGAGAAGGAGCTTACAGCATACTGTTCAACAGAAAAGGGGATTAGTATTCTGATCTTCCGAGCGAATTCAGAGCAGTCAGCTTACGGCATAAGCAATAGGACAGCTGTCAAGCGAGAGTAGACGTGTGATATGAGTCAGCGAGTGGTGGAAGCGAGGCGGAAGAGGACGCATTATGGAACCGAACTTACTTTTCTTTCCACCTGTTCGCACGACATTTCAGAGTCAGCGTTGTTCATAGCGGTTGTCAATCGACAGGAGGAGTACGTACCTGCTCGAACGACATTCACAGTGAGCGTTATTCGGAGCGATTCTTAGACGAAGAGAAGAGGACGTACCATGGGTAATTCGGGATCGCACTCGATGGGCATTGTTCAGGCAGTTGATGATCTCCGAAGCAGCAGTATTCCTGGTTGTCTTGCTCAGCTCCGCAATCCGTCAGACAACCGACGACGTCTCCAGCTTCATTCTTGTACTGCAGTTTGTCGGGACAAGACTATATGAATCTATTTCCGTCAATGATCTGCTTCGATCGTCAGTAAGGGAAAGGAGACAGACCTTTCTCAGATCGTAGGGACAGTTCGAGAGAGGGCAATCAGCGTCGTTCGTGACGGCCATGGGAATATTGAAGCCGTCGACGTTCGATGTATCGTAGTGGTCTACATCGGTCTGAATGTTGAATTCGGCTAAAGTAACCGGTAGAACACCAGTACCTGCAAGGAATGAGGAGAAAGGTGAGCTTCTCTTGAGATGAGATTCAGGCGAAGGATGAGCTTCTTCCGAGAGATCCTGATCGAATGTCGCCGTACCTGTGTCAGGATCGCACTCGAGTCCACCATTACATCCTCCAGTCTCGCACATCTGATAATCGGGAACGTCTTTCGTAAAGTCGCAACCAGTTCTCTGCGAAAACCATCGGAGATCAGTTAATATCGCTCGAGGTTAGAAAAGCGAGATTCCTGCATACGCCCCAAACTCGTCCTCCCCCTGTTCGGTCTCGTCAGTCTCATCTCGTAAGCTCGTTGGATGAGGAGAGAATGCGAACTTACAAGATTCTTCGACTTCAAATCCCAATTTCGATCCAGGTTTCGCTTCCCAACCCGTTTTCTGCTTAGGCATGGGTCCAACAGACTTGAAGATGGCCGGCCACACAGTGTAGTCACCTATATATACAGCACGTATCAGTACTGAGATGAGCCGCAACAGTCAGAAGTAGGAGGAGAGACTTACAGTTATTCCAAACGGTAATCACACGATTCTTTGCGTCTGCAGTGTAGCTGAGGAAGCTTAGAGCACTCAGAGTCAAGATGAGAGACCGCATAGTTTGGAGAAGGACGATGTTTGGGGAAGAGAAAAGGGAAGAGGAATGGGAGAGAGACGCTTCAAAAAGCGGTTCGTGCACGTTGGGATTTCCGCGGTGTTCCCCAAAGCCGAGCGTTCGTCGATGCATCGCGATCAGGGAGTCGAGAGCTGCAGGGCGAGGTTGGAAAGAGGAGGACAAGAGAAGTTGAAGAGAAGAACGACTGTGATTTATCAAATCTAAACACAACTTTGTATCTACTCAAGAAAGAGAGGTAAGAAAGTGCTGCAGTGCATAAGCGAGTCGAGGGTAAGGGTAAGGTAAGGCAACGAGGAAAGGGGTAGAAGAAAGACGAACGAAGGTAAAGAGAAGAATCCAAAAGATGTGTACATGGGTAAGCGAATTTGAACAACAAAGAATCTTGAGTGGTCGTGAAGGAACAGAAGGAGAGGGACGTAGATAGGGAAGGGGAAAGTCGTGAACGAAGGGTTGAACTGCTGAACGAAAGGTCGAAGAGAGATGAAACATGCGAGGAGAAGAAGCGTCGCCGGGACGAGTGGAGGGGTTATGTGCGAATGGTGATATGTACTGTATGGTGGATGAGGTAGGAGATATGATCAGGAACGTCGGAGTTCGTCGTTGCTGAGGTCCAACTCGACCTCGAAATTCGAGATTGTAGCGTATTTCGCCCATTTGAGACTGTCTGCCCTCTTCCTCATCATCTTCTTTGCCATACTATCCTTCTTTCCCGGTCCACCGTTCAATCCCAGCGATTTCTCCCTCTCTCTATCAGCTTTCGTCTTGGGACGAGGGAGGCTTGAAGGTAAAGGAGTGAAAGCGGATTCGCGAGCTTCTGATTCTTCTTGATCCTCCTCCTCTGCTTCCTCATGCTGCTCTTGACGGATAGGAGCGGTCATACCGGCGGAACGTTTCGGTGAGGCGATGCGGTTGGGAACTGATGAGGAAGGAATCGGAGGAGGAAGGGTTGGATTTCGTTCGGGTGAAGAAGAGGGGGAGTTTGATTCTTCATCGGAAGATGACGAGTAACGACTCGTTCTCTCCGTATCGTAGTTTCCCATTGAAGATGAGGAGGAGATTGGGCGAGAGTGAGAGTGGGAAGTTCTGGGTGAGGTTGGGTGAAATTCGTCGTTGAGGAAATCGAATCTGCCACCGAAAGTCGAGGATGAGGCTGAAATCCAGCCAAGGTCAGTTATGAAGAGTATCTAATAGGTAGGAGAGGTGTTACGGACCTAGGGAAGGCATCGTTGGAGATTTAGAGAGTTTTGGGGAAGTCTGGGGTTCAAGTTGGGATTCGTCTCGGAGAGTCTGGGAGCTTGAGTGAGTAGTTGTGCTTGTTCCTGGATGCTGCAGAGCTGAACTGAAGATGTAGATAGTCGTTCAGAAGCTAAAGGGAAGTGACGAGATGGGAAACAAGGGAAGCAACCTCCTAACTTTCTCGGCCTGTCAACGTCGATCAAAAAACAATTTGTGAGACTCTTCGTTTCGTCTCAACGCAAGGTTACCCCTTGCTTGCTCAGACAGCTTCCAATCGCTCTCAACGACAACGACGACCTCTTTCTAAAAAATACACAGAAAAGTTGAACGTCACTTTTCCGACGAGGTCAGCTGGTACTTTCGATTTCCTCAACCAGCAACTCGGGCTTTGTACGGTCTGCTGAACCGAAAAGACGACGTCGAATCGCCGATACTGAACATCGCAGCTACTTCTGAGGTCGAGCCAAGGAGACCGTTAGAAAGACCTCAGAGACGTTTCGCAGGCGAAAAGGGAGACTTTCCCTCCCGACCGCCGGTCACTTGTCTTTCTCCTGCATCTCGTTTGTATCGCTCAAGGATCTCTTATCGTTGCTGCGAGCAGTATCGGAAGAGGGTAACGGCCTCGGAGGATGAGGTCCCGAGATTAAATGCGAGAAAGTCGAAGTCGAAGAATGGCATTATCGCTTCTTTCCATGCTCGCGGCGAGGCAAAGGGCATAGTGGTAACGAGTAATCACGCTCCAGAGTAGCGATTCCAAGGGTATTCCAGCGCTCTTCATCCATTCCGTCAGAGATTTCTGCCTCTCCTGGCAAAGCCCGTCCACAGAGCTACACTTCCTCATACCCCGACCGTACCTAGTTTCCCCTCCTCTAGCTCTGGAAGGAATGATCGGTTGTGGCTGAGAGAGGGATGAAGATGGTCGAGAGAGGATCGAAAGCGAGGAGGGAAGGGGAGGAAGATCCGAGTTGCATGTTGTTGTTTTTTGGAGAGAGAGCATGGGTTATCGTACGTCTTGCGAGTACAATTGAGATGAGTCGAGGGGGTGGGAGACAGTGCGGAAGAAGGCGAGTGAAGGTAGAAGAGAATGGGCGTGAGAGGAGAGGAGGAACATAGGAAGACAAGGAAATAGGTGTATGAGGGATCAGGAGTGGGAATTAGGGAGTCCTAGTGGGTATCGAGGAGATGTAGTGGAAGAGATCGATGCGATGGGAGAAAGGAGGAGTCGGCTTCGCGAGATCAATCGTTGCGCGAGTAAATATAAACCTTCATCGGGTTGTCTGCAGTCCCTTCTCCGCTTGCGCAACACCCACCGAGCAAGTCGTCGCCCTTGAAAGTACGTCCGTATCGCTTGCTCATTGCTCCCAAACTGCCTTGAGCGACCCCAACTTTGCGAGCAATAGCATTCAAAAGCTTCGAAGCTTTAGAAGTTCGCAATGCTTTGATGACGAGTTCCTCCTCGAACCTTCCAATCTTGATCTGAGCGTCAATCATGAGTAGATTATTGACCGCCTCATCTGTTCTTCTCCCGTTTCCGAGCTTTTGGCGTTTCCTCGCCGTTTCCTTTCCTCCACTTCGATCGATTCCCTCCCCTCCCGATTCACTGTTCCCCGACTCTTCGCTGTCCAATCCGATTCCCTGCTCCATCCTCGACTTGTAATCTGCCTCCTCCTGTTCGGTGGCTTCAATAACATTCAGGAATAAATGGTAGAGATTGCTTGAATTCTGAATGAGCATTGTCGACCAGGAAGGCTCGGTGATCTCGACTACACCGCTACATTGGAGGACTCTGGGACTGTTGATGGTGAGCTTGAGTGGTCGACGAAGTTGAGGATAATAGAGTGAAGCTGAAGCGAGAGCTGCTGATAGAGAGTCGGGGACTGTTGTTGCGATATTCTTGGATGAATGGCAGAAGATGAGAGGGCGTCCAGGTCTGTACGAGGTTGAGAGAGAGTGTTAGAAAGAGGAAGAGATCAAGAAGAACAGAAAGAGAGGAAGCGCGTACTCTTGTGCCTTGAGGGGCATGGTAGACACCGAGGAGTATCCTTGATAGATCTGGTTGAGTTAAACCGCGTTTGACGCGAGTTGAGAAGTGGTAGGTGAGAGAAAGAGGGAGAGAGAGTTTTTTGAGAGCGAGCGTCGCAATACGTACGCTTTTGCAAGCTTCGTTTGTCCCCGCAGTCTTTCTCAGTAGTCGGTGGTTCTACTTTGCCCATAACAGCGAAAACAGCGAGAAGAGAAAGGCTCGAACGCTCGAAAACGACGAATCTTTCGCAAATTCACCTTTCGCACTCTCTCTGAGGCGAGCGCTTCGACTGGTCAGGGACTGCCCATCGTTAAAAGAGTACGATGAAGAATAGGCGAGGATGAATCGACCGAAAAAAGTGAGATTCACACGCACCTCTCTGCCTTGCGAACCAAATCTCCGAACGAAGTCACTTTCCCCGTTGTCTCTCTCTCCTATCTCTCACCCACTTTCACTCGACCTCATCATTCAGACATGTCAGGAACCCGAGACTTGCAACGTTTAATCGCCTCGATGCATCCCACCTCCTCTCCCGTCTCTCTCTCTTCATTCCACTCCCTCGATCCGATTTCCGACGGACCACTCTCATCTCCCTCCCTCTCAAACCCTTATGTTCAATACGTCAAGGAATCAGCATCAAACGCTCAAGAGTATCCACCAAAGCATGATCCGAAGAGTCCGACTCCCGCTGTACCTCGTTTGAATCTCGCTCTCGGATCAAGGGAAATCACTCGCACTTTAAAGACGAGTGGGAAGGGAGGAGAGGTCGATATCTTAAGAGGAGAGAGAAGGGACGCTAGGAAGAACAAGAAGGAATGGAGGGATTTACCTTATAGTAACGATTTCGACAAAGGTTCAAGGTTCCTTCTCTTACCTCCCAATATGTTCGTTCTCCTCTGTAATTCCTCTTTCGCACTCTCTCTCGATGCACTGATAGAGATTCGAGTGTAGCTTGGATTTGATTCTAGGTTCCGATTCGCTCAACTTGCGAGACTACCTTTCTCTCGCAGCGACCTCCAGATCCCTTCGAGCATGTTTCTACACTCCCTCTCCTTCTCACTACTCTCCCCTCTGGCGTTCCCTCATCTCTCTCCGTCCAATGCTCGAACAAGGTCGTCAGAACTTCAAGAAACTGAAAGAACCACAAATCGCGAAGTGTATCGAAAAGATTTGGTCGAATGGTTTGACGATCGATAAGGATACAATGGAGGTGATCAGGGAAGAATTTGAGGAAGCGCAGGATACGACTGGAAAGAAGAGGAAGAGGCAAGAAGAGAGGGATTTGGCGATTAGGTCGAAAGAGTGGGAGCATGCGATTGATTTGGTTCATACTACTGTGAGTCCTCCCCTCTCTCTTCCTACTCCTTCTTGGCGATCTTGATCTCATACAATGTCTGTATCGCAGCGTATTTCAAAGAGCGAAGCGAAGAAGCTTTACAAAGTATCCGAGAAAGAGTGAGCTTTTCTGTCGTCGTTCTCTGCCGTCTTTCTTGCCTGACACTGATCCCGCCCCTTCCCCTCGCCTCGTTCTCACTCGATGCAGACTCAACAACTACCTCGCCTGCTTCGTAGCGAAAGGTAGGGGAGGATCACAACGACAACTGTACATCGAGGGTGCCGTCGAAAGTCTCGCTCTTCGCTTACACGGAGGAGTTCAAGGTCACAAAGCACAGTAAGCTCTCTCTTACTACTATCTCGAGCTCTTTCGGACGCTGATGAAGGTGTTGAGATATGACAGCGTTGCGAAACTTGCGGAGACCGCGAGAAGAGCGAATATCACGAGGCAACACAACTTGAAGTTGCAGGGATTCATCGTCGATGATGATGTATCGGATTGATTGAGGACGGAAGGAGAAGGGGAGAGAGGGTGAAGAGGAAGGAATGTAAAACGCTTGAGACGACAGGAGCGAGGGAGAGGGAAAGAACGAAACCAGTAGCTTCGAACGAAACACACGCTTGCAAAATGCACATACTCTCCTCTCGCATGTTCATCTAAGATACCTGGCTCATGAGGAGAGCAGAGGAGCGAGAAGGAGAAGAGGGGTTCGTTGTGAGCAATCGCCGAAATGGAGAATCAGTATCGTCGAATTCCTGGTCCTCGCTTCGACGAACTCGATTCCCAATCCTGATATTTATCATGATCGACAGTCTGAATGTACAGAGAGCGTTTCAAGACCAAACGAGAGTAGTTGCGTAATTCGACCCTCAATTGTAATCAAATGGAAAGGGAGGGAAACTCGCGAATAGTTTTCTCTCTTCTGATCACAAACCACCACGCAATCCCTTCAACACAACAACAACAAGTGAGTCCCCTTTGAGTGGGACTAGAGGATAGTACTAACCTCTAGAATGTTACAGTGGTTCGATCAAAGTTCAAGGACGAGCATGTGTTTGGTTAGTCCCCTCGCTCCTTGTTGTCTCCCCTCCTCTCGGCTCGCGCTGATTCCCTCCTCCTCTCTCCCCTTCCCCTTGTACGATTGAACAGAGAAACGCAAAGCCGAAGCAGAACGTATTCGTCAGAAGTACCCTGATCGTATTCCCGTAAGTCCTCTCAATCAGTGAGGCAAGTGGTGCTTCGAAGTCGATCAACAGTCTCATTCAAAGGGGGAGGACGCGCCACCCCTCTCTCAGTCTCCCTTCTTATGAGCTAACTAGATTGTCAATATGTGTAACAGGTAATCTGCGAGAAAGCAGACAAGACGGATATCCCTGCGATCGACAAGAAGAAGTATCTAGTTCCTGCAGATTTAACAGTTGGTCAAGTAAGTCCTCCTCCCTTCTCTCTCTCTCCCTACGCTCTTTCGATGAGCTGATGACGAGCGAGAGTAATCGTTAGTTCGTATACGTTATTCGAAAGCGTATCAAGTTGGCACCGGAGAAGGCAATCTTCATTTTCGTGGATGAAGTCCTTCCTCCTACCGCTGCTCTCATGAGTCAGATCTACGATGAACATAAGTGAGCCCACAAACTCTTAAGAACTCCCTGTGCCAGTCACTGATGCTGCTTGGTCTTGTGCCTCACAGAGACGAAGATGGATTCCTCTACGTAACGTAAGCTCTCCTCTCTCCCTCTTCATCTCCCTCCTGCTCCTCCGGGGAACTCACACTCGATTACTTCACGCAGCTACTCGGGAGAGAACACTTTCGGTTCCACGGCTATCGAACTCTAAACCCCTCTTCTCCCTCACCTGTAACTCTCCGACTCGATCTTTCGCTTTTCAACCATTTCCCAAATCTGTTCAACTTTCTTTCCCTCTCTCCATCATCTATCTCCTAAGCTCTTAATCAAGCCCCAGACGTATCTCGCTCTCTGCTTTCACCCGAATTCAGTTTCTCACACTAGTCCGCTTTTCTCCCCCATTTCTCGTTCCCTTTCCTTCTCTCGCTGTTTCTGTTTCTTCCCACGTTGTAGTTGTAACCAATCTGCGAATTCTACCCAATCAATCCCCTTCCTCTCACTTCCCATGTTCTCGCCGTTTATTAGGACCAGAAATCTACGATCAACGCGCTCACACGAAGTGACTCTCGCCGTCGAGTGCAGAGGAACATTATTCATTGGTAATTACATAGAAGAAAGCTCAGAGAGAAGAAAAGGTACGCGAGGAACGAATTGTGTAGAACGTAAACGAAAAAAGCAACGAGAGAGAGAGAGCCGGCAAAAACGAGACAATATAGGAGGGAGAGGGGTATGTAAGGGTCAACGAAGAAAGCAGGGGAGGGGAATGGAAGTGAGGAAAGGGTGAAGGAGTTGAGGTGAGGTGGTGTTGGGGAGAAAATCGTCTATAGTTCTTCATCATCTCCAGCCATAGCTTCCGATGGTTTCACTGCAAGTCCTCAGAGCAATTGATCAGTCAACGAAGGGGAAGGACGACGAGACTGAGAGAGAGACGGAGACTTACACATTCCAGGAACTGCCGCCGCCCTCTTTTGCTCCTCTTCTTTCTGTTTCTTTTGTTCTTCTTCCTTCTCCTCGGCAAAGATGTCGGAAGCTTCTTCTCCCTGGAACTCTCGTAATGAGACTGAACAAAGGAAAGTGATCGTCAGTGAGGTCTAGGTCAAAGTGAGAAAGGCGAGAGCGTACTGAGGAAATCTCGAAGTGTGATTCGGAACTTGTTAAAATCACCATATTGCTCTCGTAGAGCAGAGATGAAAGCGGTGATGGAAGACCTGTTCAGCAGTAAATGATTCAGCCTTGCGGATACGAAACGACTGAAGCGAAAGCAGGACGAACAGTTGAAGATGAGGGAAAGCTTGTTTGAGGAGGTTCGTGGAGTGTTCGGCGACGAAAGCAGAGTTGCCAGGTGCGGAAGTGACGGAAGGATCGAGAGGGACTTGAATGTCGCCAGTTTCGACGAGACGGATGAGGCGAGCGAGAACGAGAGCGGTCGATTTGAAACCTATTGTAAACGCATCGATAAGCTGAGTAATTGCAAGTGAGAGGAAGTAGAGATAGGGAGACTTACCACTCTTGTGATCAGCATCAGTGAGAACGAAGAACATGTCGGAAAGGAGAGGTAGGTAGTAAGCTTGGAAGAAACCGTTCGAAGTATTGGGACCAGCCGCAACAACGTTATCGATCAGTTCGACGCAGATACTATTCGCGAGCAAGAATGCGAGTCAGTCTCGAGGTTGGGAACGAGAGGTAGAGAGAGAAACGTACGTTAGACCGAGATCTCCGATATCTCGCATAGTGTGTTTCGTAGCCCAAACGACAGAGTCCATCACGAGCTTGAATTGAGGAGCAGGGATCGTAAGGAGAGCGTCGAAGCAGTTGATGTTGATGACCCGAAGAAGTCGGAAGAATGCCACTCGATGTCTGTGGAAAGTCGGGTATAGTCAGCGGCCTGACGAGAGAGCTGAATGAGGCAGGAGTGATGTACTCAGGGAACTCGGTAAGATCTTGGTTAATCATCGATAGAGTGCATTCGAAGACGGCATCGAGAACAGCAGGGATTTTGTCGGTCATGAGAGGCTGGAAACAGCTCGAACGCCGTCAGTCTCGGTTCCGCATGACTGAACAGCTCGAAAAATGCTTACGCCTAGTCGTGAAACGATTGTCACCATCGTACTGAGAACCTCTGCATCCCTCGCTGCCGGAATGTTCTGCTTGTAATCACCCAAGATCGCTTCGAGAAGAGGAGGAATCAAATCTCGGTTGACACCTTCGAGATCCTCCGCCTTTCGAATGTAGGTCTCTCCGACGAGTTTGAGGATTTCCTTCTTGATCGTTCGGAGTCCTCGAACTTTGGGAGTCTTCGTAGCGATCAAACCTTGTTCTGCAGTCGTGGCGGAAATGATACCGCTGACGGCCGTGTAGAGACCGAGGAGATCCATGTAGATTCGAGCGAGTTGAGGGAGGAAGAAGGTACCGATAGATGAACAGGCGGCAGTGTTGGTTTTGAGAATGTTGGACAGGATCTTGATATTCTCGGGGTTTGAGAGGATCTCGGTACCGGATTGAGCAGCTTGAGCCATCAGTTGATCCCACTATATCAAGGCGAAGAGTGTCAGCTGATGAGTGAGAGTCGAGTAGGGATTTGAAGAGAGACGCACAGCAGCGTTTGGAGCAGCCATCAAATTCGAGATCAACAACTCTTGCTGAGGCTTGTTCGGTTGAGCAGAGATCATGTAACCGACAGCTTCGTAGAAAGTGTGGATTTGAGCAGGAGAGAGATCGCAAGTGATGCGTTGGAGGTTTCGAAGGATCTCATCGACGAAAGGTTCTTGCTCTCCAGATTGTTGCATAACGAAATGACGACGACACCTGGAGATTGAAGAGCATCGTCAGTCTCGTCGAATCCGCACCGGAGAGACAGATAGACTCACTTTTGAGCGATTTTGATGAAAGTATCACAAGCCATATCTTGAACACCCTCATGAGTCTCGTGAGCGAACTCGAAGAGCTTGTTGACGACAGTCTTGAGGAACTTCCAGTGAGCTTTGAGGAATCGAGGGTATTGACCAACAATGTACATGATATTTGATGCGACGACTGCCTTGTTGTCCTTTCCTCTCTTCATCTCTGTCAAACCGAGAAGATCTACGGACTCGAGGCATGTTTAGCGATGTCTCGAAGTGACAGGTGGAGAAGAGAAGACTTACCTTTGATGACGGTGACCAAGAATCGCTTCTCAGTTTCTTCGTTCATCGCTCCTGAAATGGATCCGATAGCCCAACAAAGCGTGTTCAAGTTCGCCCACGACCATTCCGATCCGTCAACTTGTTTCGAAAGCTTCTCCGTCACTGGAAGCGAGAAGTTCCGTCAGCGAAACTCTTAGGATGAGTCTGAAAAACAGTTCTCTAAACTTACTGATCATTTCGGTGTCGACAACGTCCAAGTGAGTAAGGTAAACCAATACTTCCCTCATACTCTTGTAGAGTACGATTGTATCAATCTCCTTGAGGAATTCTCGAACGATTTCTCCCTCGTCGTTCTCAACAATCAAAACCTAGCGTCAAGGGATTCCTGTCGGTCAGCTCCAAGTCGACGTAGATGAGGAGCGTTGAAACTTACCTCTTCCGGCTTAGCCATCCGCTCTACCATGACCAACCTCAAATTGCTCAACACCTCCGTATAAATCTTTCTCCTCCCTTGCTGACCGTTTCCACCTCCACCTCCAAACCCAGCCGAACCTCCCGCCAGACTCAAATTCAACAACGGATTACTAGCCAAATCGCCTCCCATCGGGAATTTCTGCATCTCGTCATACAAATCGGCGACGAGTTTCGCCCAGTACTCCAAACAAATCTTGAAAATTTCCCTTTCTTCGACTTGAGAGATCTTGATCAAATAGAGATGGGCGTTGAGGAGTACGTCTCGATGTTGAGGGGTTTCGAGGATCGTCACGTGAGAGGAAAGGAAGTTGGTGAGGAACAAGGCGAGGTTTAGTACTAGTTCTTGATCTGAATCGGAAGAGGATTCGTAGACTCCAGCGATATCGGTAGAGGGTGGGATCATAGTGTTGACTTTGGTCATGACCATGTTGAAGAGGATAATGAATTTTTGGTTGTATTCGGGTCCGATCGAGAGTCCTCCAATTTCTGAAAGACATTTGAGGGTAACGTTTCGGAATTCGGGAACGTCAAGGAACTATGAATCGAACGTGAGTATGAGAGGGGGCATGGAAGCGAGCAAGGAGAGAGCAGGGGTGAACTCACGCGAGTGATGAGATGGTCGATGACAGGAGTTTCGAAGATGTATCCGAGAGGAATCCAGTTAAGGAATCTCAGCATAGCTTCGAGAGTGACCTTGATAAGTGAAGCCTTGTCGGCCTTCTCGAGAACTTCGACACAGAGTGAGAAGACTTCAGCAAATTCTTGACACTATTTGCGAAAGAGAATTCGTCAATCTCCATTCTCAGCTCTGTAGTCTAGAGAAGGGTAACATACGATTTGTGCTTTGAGTGCCTTGGTCTTTGCTGTTGTCATCTGTTCTGCTGAGAACTCGAAGATCTCCTCCGAGAGAAGTTTGAGGATAACCATGTTGTTTTCGCAGATTGAGAGGTTGGCTTGAGAAGAAGTGACGATTTCGGGAATGAATGTTGGCCAGTTGTGAGGCCTGTGAGAGTTTCCAACGAAAACTCAGCTTCGTGAGCGAAAGCCAGAGTTCGAGTAGAAGAGAACTCACCATTCTTGCTTTAGGATTTGTACGAGAATCAAATTCAACTTGTTCAAGTAACTTTTCTCCCTCTTCATAGTCTGATCATCCTCCGAACTCTTGACGATCACTCCGACAACGAAATTCCTAATTCCCGTTCGTTGTTCGTCGGGCAAGACCTTCCAACGAGTCTTGATGAGTTTGTCCATGATTTGTAACGCGACATACTTTGTTTGAGTGTTGCCTGATCGTTCGAGGATTTCTGGAACTCGTTGCCATGCGTCGGGGTGATCTTGGAATTGAGTGAGAACGGTTTGAGCTTGTTGTTGCTGTGGAATCATTCGATTGGTCGATGAGTTCCCTGTGATGAGATCGTGGAGAAATAGGATAGACTCACTTGAGCTCCTGAACCGGTTAAGAAGACTTGAGCGACCTGATCGAGTAGTGTAACATCGAGGGGTTGCGAAAAGTCGAGAATAGCCTGTGGTTGCGAGTTTGGCGCGAAGAGGGAAGAAGAGATGGGATAGAACGAAAAGGTCAGCTCGTGTCGCAAGAGGTCGTTGAAATCATGAACTGATCGCAGATGGAGTGAAGCGAAATCCGATATTCCCTTCTCCCGAACATCCTTCGCAGCTATTCTTGCCTCGCCCGCCTATAGCACGAGTACTTCTTAACTGTCCGTAGCTGCTGCTGCCCTCGCGAACGGCGTTACACCTCGACACTCGCACGTTCGCCCACTTGCGAATCCTAATTCTACCTCCAAAGCTCGCTTCCCTCCCCCTCCCCCTCCCCAGCCATCTCACTGACCCATCCAGCCATTCTCAAGATGCTTCTATGCCTCATAAGCGACTAGAAGAGGCTAATGCGCCACAAGTTGAAATCCGATTCCCATCAATTCCCATCCCATCACGTTCGCCCTGTTCCTTGACTAGCTCATATTACTCTTAGAGAGCTCACACACTCAAGTAGAGGTAGAAGTGAGCTGTAGTTGATAGTAGTCGAGATTGAATGATCAAGGTTGGAGGACTAAACCAACCTCCCCTCCCCTCTCCTTCTCCCTTAACGCGCACAGTAAGAGAGAGAGAGTGTGATAGCTTACCTCCATTGTGTGTATAACTGCTTTCAACTACAGTAGAGGAGAGAGAGAGAGAGAGGTGGGTTTGAAGGAGGAGGAAGCGGACCTTGAGTCGGAGTGCAAGTGAATACGCTTGATGGTACGTCCGTTAGACGAGAGTTATTCACTAGATTGCTTGCTGTGTGTGTGTTGAGAATTGAAGAGAATTTGAGGGAGGGGAGGGAAAGAGAGAGCGAGAGAGAGAGCATCTCAAACAGTCGGACAGCGTCAACTCACTTTGATCCTGCTGAACGCACGAGAGCAGTACGTAACACGCTATGAACACCACTGTACTAGCGCGAACTTGATCGGTTGATGAATAGTTCAGTTTCGCAACGATTTCGCTCAACTCTCGACTCGCCAACATCAATCAAACAGACTAACTTAGGAGATTACAAGCAGACAAGATAGCAAGAAGAAAGATACTGATCATGAAGGAAGTAAAGCGGGGGCATACAAACGAGAGATGAAACGATTCAAACGAAGGAGTTTTTATTGTTTCCAACAAAGAATGGAATAACCTCCTTCTTCGACTCGTTCGCCTCCATTCCAAGGGAAGTTAGCTCCGTGCTACACGGAATCCCAAGATATGTCAGCTCTCGTCTTCGTTAGGGTTCCTGGCGATTGAAAGCAAAAGAGAGACTTACGAGATGCGCTCCCGTTTTCCCTGGGACTTGAATGCCGTCGATGTTCAACACGGCATGCTGTAGGTGCTGTCCATTCTCTTCGAAGCCCTGTTCGGTGTCAGAGAGGGCTCAAGTCAGCCAAGAGACAGCGAATATAAAAAGTGAGAGATTCGAACGTACTCCTTCGACTGGTCGACGTCCTTTCGGGATCTACGACACATTCCCAAAAGCACTCGTCAGTCTCCCTCCACGTCTTGACATCCGGAGTACGATGCGAAAAGAGTGGCGACTCACTTGTCCATACGAAGCGACAACCCATTCCATCTCTTCCGTAATCGGTAAAATATCGTACCTCCCCTAATTCCAAACACACTCGCAATCTCAATCAGCTCAACCAACTCCCAACATCCTTCACACCTCCTTTATTGAACATGGGGGGAGATAGAGAGAGAAGTTGAAAGCGTACTTGATGTAAATGTTCCCCTCCTCCGAACGAAACCATACATTTCCCTCCCGCTACTTTACACGGATGAACCTATCCCTTTTACTCTCCCTCATCAGCTCTCTACTCTTCTCTTAGCTAGAGAGGGAGAGAGAGGGCGAACTAACAGATTTCCCACCTTGTACAAGAGCACTCGCTACATAGACATCACTACCATCTAGATCTTTGAATGGTGCTTTTCCAGTCAATTCGGGTGAGGGAAAGGCGTTGGAAGTAGAACAGGGGACTCGGAGACCTGGGGAGTGAAGGAAGGGGTTTAATGCGAAAGAGAGGAGAGAAGGAGAGGGGGAGGAGAGGACGGACCGGCTGGGGGTGCAGAAGGGACGTAGGGCGGTGGTGCTCCTTTTGAGCCTGATGTGGACATTCTTAGAGAGCTGGGAAGTGAGGGAGAGGCTGTGTAGTCAGAGATGAGGGGGAGGAGAGAGATCAGCGAGCAGACACCTCGGGAGAATGAAAGAGAGGCTTACCTTGAGTACGGTGGGTCTATTTGGAGCTAGTTGAAGCTAAAGTGAGATTGGCAGAGCGGTTGACTGAGTGGAGAGAGACCAAAAGATGATTGTTGAGAAGGAGTGCTCTCTCTCTCTCTCCTCCCTCTACTTCATACAAGCTGCTTGACGCTCTGCTACATTCACAAGAAGCTCGCATGCTCGGCTGCCATTCTCCATAGCTCTCCAAGTGTTTCTCGCTATTCTTTTTCGCTCAACTTCAACTTTCTTTTCACGACTCTCGCAAGAAAGGAAGATGACGTTGTGAGGTGCAAACAGTACGTTACAGTCCACTAGATTCCACGAAGGAGCATGTTGCTGATTTTTGCCCTGACTAGAAGCTCTGGTTTCGTCGCAAAAGAAACGAAGGGAAGCGATCTACGACGACTTCTTTATCCCCCACGAGGCAGAAAGACGTCAATGCGAGAATGGCAAGAAATGTCCATTGGGCGTGCGAGGCAAGACGAGGGCAAGAGATGGGAGGGAACCCTTTTGAAAAAGGACTCAGCGACGATCGAAAGTGAGCACCACTTTTCCTGCAGAGAGCCGTCGGAACCCACAGCGAGTCCACCCCACTCGCATTCTCTGAACCGATAATCAGCTGATCGACGCTAACAAAAAGCCAATTCGATAGAGAGTAAACGGCCTGACTTTTAACCCGGTCCTTTCTTTTCGTTCGCAAAGGGAGAGCCGGACATTCTTTGACATTTCCTCCGACTTTGCTTCCAAGGAAATGGGACTTTTTCTGGTAACGCTTTCCAATCAGTGCATTCAAGCAAGAGGGGAAGGCGGGGGATAGGGTGCGAAATCTCCTTCCGAATGAAAGAGACACTCAAACCTCTCTCATCGTCCTGCTTCGTTTCTCCTTTCCTCCCTTTATCCCCCGCTTTCTGTTCTGCTTACCCCAACTTCGATAAACTCAAAACTCTTTCAAACTACACGATCAATGAGCAACATGGACGAGAAGAGCGCTTACCCAATGGAGGATACCTTTAAAGGTCAATCAGCTCACTTTGAACACGCTGGTGAACGAACACCGTCATCGACAGAAGGAGGAGTACCAGACGGTATGGTTCGACGACCAGCACGAATGTACACTCCCGAAGAAGAGAAGAAGCTGTATCGCAAGGTTCGTTTGACCTTCTTTCCCACTTCCGTTTCGCAAGTCGCTGATCCACTCTGCCATCTCTCCTCTCCCCTCCACATCATCATTTGAACTCCTCTGGAACGCTGCACCATCATACTAAATGACAGATCGACCGAAAAATCATGCCCATTCTCGCTTTACTCTACCTCCTCTCTTTCATGGATCGATGTGAGTAGCCTTCCAATCTCTATTTGTCAAAGTCGTACTGACTCCTTTGCTATATAGCGAACATTGGAAACGCTCGATTGAACGGACTCGAAAGAGATCTCAACATGTCGAGCGCTCAATACAGTCTTGCGCTATCATGTTTCTTCATCACCTACTGTTTCTGCGAAGTGCCCGCGAATCTCATGCTCAAGAAGTTCAAGCCGTCGTACTGGTTGGGAGGTATCACTATTCTATGGGGCAGTACGTTCAGACCAAATCTCACAATCGTTTTTCTTTTCGCTAACTCCCTTTACCCTTCTCTACCTTCCTTCCTTCCTTCTTTCCCGCTCTTCCCTCTTCTTTCTTTTAGTCGTCATGACTCTTATGTACGTCTTTTCTTCCTCTTGCCTCCTCCCTATCCTCCCAGACCCTCGAAACTGACAATTGTTCTGTATTTCCGCGTCAACAGGGGTGTCGTAACGAGTTTCGGAGGACTCATCGCCGCTCGTCTCGCTCTCGGTATCGCTGAGGCCGGTCTATTCCCGTAAGCACCTCCTCGACGAACGAGCAGTCTCTGAAAGAAGACGCGTAGTCAAGTTTACAAGTTCGAAACTGACCATTCTTTCTTCCCCCGAAAATAGTGGTGTCATCCTCTACATCTCGCTATGGTACCCTCGACACATCTCTCAATCTCGTGTAGCCTTCTTCTTCGGTGCCGCTACTCTCGCCGGTGCTTTCTCTGGTCTTCTTGCTTGTAAGCTTCATTCTTTCGGTTTCAAGCTCGAACTCGCAGCTTATCCGGTTTCTCCGACACACAGACGGTATTGGGTTTATGGCTGGAGTTGGAGGAAAGGGTGGATGGGCTTGGATCTTCATCTTGTGCGTTCTTGCTCTTCCTCGAGTCGCTCTTTCGACGACAATCCCTGACTCGGGTCTGTTCTCTCGCTGAACAGGGAAGGATTACTCACCGTACTCGCTGGAGTCCTCGCCGTCTTCGTCATCGCTGATTATCCCGCTACTTGCAAATGGCTCACTGCTGAAGAACGAGAATGGGTCGCTTTCCGATTGGCGACTGACGGTTCCTCGGTAGGAGAAGGTCACGAAGTCAAGATGAAGTGAGTCGCCCGATCCTTTGCCCGTGTTCTCGCTAGTGCACAAAACAGGGAACTGATTCTCCGTTTTCGCGTTTCAGGTACATCTGGCAAGCTTTGAAGGATTGGCAAGTTTACGTCTCGACTGCTTACTACATGGCCATTGTCATTGTGAGTTATCTCATCGTCGTTTCGAAGCATACCACATCGAGCTGATTTCTTCGCCCCTCGACAGCCTCTCTACTCGATCTCGCTCTTCATGCCTACCCTCATCCGTGCTTTCGGTGGTTTCACTACACCGCAAGTTCAGGTAAGTCTCTCCCGCTGACATCGTCCCCAGTCGTCGCTGATCTCGAGTCCGTGCCGCACATCTAGCTCCTTACGATTCCCGTCTACTTCGTCGCTTGCATCTTCGTTTTGACGACTGCACTCCTCGCCGATCGATTGAAGAAGCGTTTCGTCTTCGTCATGGTCGACCTCGTTCTCTGCGCTCTCGGACTCATCATCAACTGTGAGCTTTCTTTTCACCGGTTTCGACTCCACTGGTTCCGAAATTGACTAGCGTTTCACATCTGTTCACAGTGACTCCCGCTCCCGTTGGTGTCAAATACTTCGGACTGTTCTTGATCGCTTCTGGTGCATACGGAGGACTTCCTACCGTCGTTACTTGGCTCACCAACAACTTGTCCGGTTCTACCAAGCGAGGAGTTGGATCTGCTTTCCAAATTGGTATCGGTAACCTCGGTGCTCTCGTCTCTTCCAACGTTTGTAAGTTACCTCTCCCTCTGTGGTATGTTCACCCTTGTACCGCGCTGACAGAGTCTCGTGTCGATAGACCGTTCCGTCGATTCTCCTCGTTACTTCCTTGGACACGGTGTCGTTATCGGTTTCGTCGCTCTCGGTTTCGTGTTCGCGCCATTGTACGCTTTCCTCCTCAAGCGAGCAAACACGAAGAAGGAACGACTTCAAGCGGAACAAGACGCTCTACCTGATCACGAGAAACGAGTTTACACTGTTCAAGAGTTGAGGGATATGGGTGATCGGTACGTCTCAACCTGTCTCTACATCACGACATTATCGACATGACGACGAGCGATGAGCTGACGATTCGCTTTCATCGCACAGCGCTCCCGAATTCGTCTACACTATCTGAAGTCGAAGTCCTCCAGCCTCGTCCAAACCTCTGTCTCGTTATCTTCATGGTGTATAGTCTTTATCCCTTGTCACTTCTCCATCTATCATATCTTGTTACGAATAGCCCCTCTCCCTTGAATCAGTACCAGAATTGTCGAATGTTGCGAAACAAAAAAAGTCATCTTTCCCTTTCCCTGGATCGCGCTCGAGAGAGACCGAGTCGTAACTTCGAGATTGTCGTCTTCTGAGAAAGAGAAAGGATTGACTTGGTTCAAGCGAAAGTGTTTTGTGCGAAGTTTCAACTTGTGTGAATTTCAGTTTCGACCTTTCATCAAATCTTCACAACTCGACTCATGCCATGAATGAATGGTATCAGAAGGACTATCCTACGCCTGAATCATCACCAGAAGTCAAACAAGAATCACCTGAAGCTTCCTCATCAATCTCACCTCCCACTTCCTTCAACTTCGATTCTCCCTCTTCTCCTCTCGAATCAGCACTCGTACGGTACTCGAATGGACTACAGATCAAGAGTGAACCTCTAGCAAAGCGTACTACACCTTGTCAGCAGTGCAGGAGGATTAGGAGAGCTTGTAAATGGATCGAAGGAGATCAAGATTGTGAGAGGTGTGGGAAACTAGGCAAAGAATGTACTGGTCCTACTCGGTGAGCGTTATATCATCTTACGAGTCATGTCTCTCGCAGTGTGAGCTGATTCCCGCATTCGAATGTAGACGTTCGAAATCGATTCTCGAATTGGTTCGTCCCGCTCAACAGCAGCAACAGCAGCATTCGATAGTCGTCGCAGCGATTGGACCTTCTTCGCCCGAATCGAGGTGGTCGACATTGCACATGTCGTACTCTCTTACGTATCATCTATTCGACAGTGAGTCAGGACGCTTCGTCTCTCCTAAACTTCCGACCAGCTCACAGCCTCCGCTCGATCGGTCGACCCTGCTAGTCGCTATCGAGCTCGCTGGTAATGTCGGCTATATGGAGATTGACCTCGCTGGTCTCCAAAGAAAGTTCGGTCGCAGTGGAGGTCGCGCAACGGAACTCGACCCTCTCGCAGAGGTAAGCCTCTCGCTTTTCGCCTGACAGCGTAACCCATCGTTTACTGACCCACTCTGTTCGTCTTAGCTCTTTTGCCTCGGTTATGCGTGTCTAGGAGCCCAACTGACCGATCATTCGGTTTGTCTATCGAGTTCTCTCCACGAACTATGCCGAAGCTCACCTCCCTTGCGCAGGCTGTCATAGGGTCTGGAAACGGCTCATCAAAATTCCTGATCGGAAGCACAACACTACAAGGCCATGCCGTTTCACCCTCGCTGGGCCTCGTTCGGACCGACGCTTTGAGAGCTGTTCTCCGTCAACTCGCCGACCGACTCGAGATACAGATTCATAAGGTCGACACGCTCGAAATCTTCTTGGAGAAGCTTTCAATAAGCTGTGTTCTGCTCGAACTCATGAGCTACTCCGAAGACTTTCGTGCAGAACAAGCAAAGTTCACGCAAAAGCTGTTGGCCCAAGGTCTCGCCTTCCTGAACGGGTCGCAGCCTACAGATGTCTCGGCTTCGCCCTTACGAGCCTTGCTTCGAGATCTATTCGTGAGTTTGCCTCCGCGTGTCAATTCTAAGCAAGATCAGTTGACGAATGGCTGAACAGCGCGACGATCTGCGCTACTCGTTGGCCAGAGGAGATCCGGTGTCTGTGTAAGGACGTGTCTCGCTGTTTCTCAGACAGCTCGATGACGGATGACGATTGTTTCCTTAGATCCCCCCAAAATTGTCTTTCTGTCTTCGATGCCCAACTGCCTACAACTGTTCTTCCCGCTCCCGACGATTTCGACTTCATATACGACGTATACAACAAGCATCCCGAAACCCTCGCTCGTGCGACCGCTTTCATGATCGATTGGATCGACTCGCTACGTTTCTTTCATCTCAACCTCAGTATCACGATCGCCTACACCCCTTCAGATAGGATCGTCGCCGCTGTACGCTACTGCTGGGACCGAATAGCTCACTCGACTGAGATAGTCGAGTCAATCATTCATCGAATATTTGACGATCCTCGTTACGCTCGAATCCCGCAAGAAAGGAAACAATTTCGTCCTTCGTCTCGCCTCTCGGAATTGATCTCACAAGACGCTGAAGCAATTCCTACACTACAAGCATGTCACCTCATCCTACAACGACGAAGCTGTTCGCAGGAACTCCTCAACGAGAGTATGAACCGCATCGACGATATCCTCAATCTTACCGCTGGACGTCTTCTGCTGTTCTCGGTAAGCTTTCTCGAAGTCCTCGTTTCTGTTGCTTGTAGCTAATGGTGCGCCTGAATCGTAGAACGCTGGATCAAATGTCGGAGTGATTCACACTACTTTACTCCCTATCTCGCGGACCCTCGCTCTACTTCCACAAGACATCCTTCGACGCTGGGTTGCGCGTCATGCTGATAAGCGCGATATGTCAGCATCTTTTATGAGGTCAACGCTCGGAGCAAACGAGAAGCTGACAGAAACTCTCTTTAACTAGAATGGTCGAAGGTCTTCGTTTCGCAAGCTATCGCGTTCCAGAAGCCGCATCACTGGTCCTCCTCCTCTGCGCGAGCTGATGCTGCAGAGCTATCGCACTCTTCGCGACGTCGCCCGTCTCCAAATGGGAGATATCTGCTACGAAGTCTCACTGTCCTGCCGTCGGTCAAGGCCGTCGAAGATTCGATTCCGCCCCTGCATCCCTTGTACATCTTCCTCCTCAAGCGAGCGAACACGAAGAAGGAGCGACTTCAAGCGGAACAAGACGCTCTACCTGATCACGAGAAACGAGTTTACACCGTCCAAGAATTGAGGGATATGGGTGATCGGTACGTCTCAAACCTGACGAAGTCGTTTGTATGAAGAGGAGCGATGAGCTGATGATTCGCTTCATCGCACAGCGCTCCCGAATTCGTCTACACCATCTAGAGTCGAAGTCGTTCTTCCTCGTCCAGCCTCAGTCTCGTTGTCTTTATGGTGTATTGTCTCTACTCCCTTTTGTCACTTATCCTTCGATATCATATCTTGTCACGAATAGTCTCTACTTCTCTCTCTCTCCCTTGAATCAGGACCAGAATTGTCGAATGTTGCGAAACAATAAAAGTCATCTTTCCCTCTACTAGATCGCGCTCGAGAGAGGCCGAGTCGTAACTCCGAGAATGATATCTCCCGAGAGTGAGAAACACTTCGACTGAACTTAACGAAATTTCAAACTTGTGCGAATTTCAACTTTCGACCTTTCACCAAATCTTGACAACTCGACTCATGCCATGAATGGATGGTACCAGAAGGACTATCCTACCCCTGAATCATCACCAGAAGTCAAACAAGAATCACCTGAAGCTTCCTCGTCAATCTCTTTTCCCACTTCTTTCAACTTCGATTCTCCTTCTTCTCCTCTCGAATCAGCACTCGTACGGTACTCGAATGGACTACAGATCAAGAGTGAACGTCTAGCAAAGCGTACTACACCTTGTCAGCAGTGTAGGAGGATTAGGAGAGCTTGTAAATGGATCGAAGGAGATCAAGATTGTGAGAGGTGTGGGAAACTAGGCAAAGCGTGTACTGGTCCTACTCGGTGAGCATTCTATTCTCTTGCGAGTCATGTCTCTGGCAGTGTGAGCTGATTCCCGCTGTCGAATGTAGACGTTCGAAATCGATTCTCGAATTGGTTCGTCCCGCTCAACAGCAACAGCAGCGTCCGACAGTCGTCGCTGAGATTGGACCTTCGTCGCCCGAGTCGAGGTGGTCGACTTTGCACATGTCGTACTCCCTCACGTATCATCTATTCGACAGTGAGTGAATTCATCGTTCGAATAGTCGTCAAGAATTTTCCGCTCACCCTGGCACTGTCGCTTCCCAGTCGCTCTCGAGTTCTTTTCGAACGGAATCGTTTTCGTTGAGCTCGACTATCAAGATTTCGTCAAACGCTTTCGGAATGCGAGAGGTCGCTGCGAGGATCTCAGTCCTGTCGATGAGGTTCGTCTCTCGCTCGCTCGTAGTTTCTGAATCTTATTGAGCTAATTCGCTTCCTGCAGCTATTTCTACAATCACAGCTCGTCGTCGGAGCGCATTGCTCGACCCACTCCGTCAGTCCTCATTGTCAATGGTCTTGCCAGCTCCTTCCTCTCCTGACCCCTTCACTTCTTGACAGGCTTTGCTTCGTTTTGCTGGAGACGTTCCCGAGCTAGACGACTTAGTCGGACCTCGGGCCAACTCGTCAGACCTTACCGCAATCGGGCTCGCTCGTCGTCAGCCGTTGTCCAATCTTCTCGAGGAACTGCTGGCTTGTATCGAACGCCACCTCTCGATTGCTCTCGATCCAACTCAAGCTACTTCTGAACACCTCTCGATAGCGCTCTTCGCTATGAAGTTCCTCGTTGATTCGGCGGAACTCGACTCTGAACGGTTGCGCCTGCTCCGAATCGGAGTGCAGCGGGGACTCGAGTCCATAAACGCTGTACAAGGCGCTGTAAGCGCTGATGGCCCAGTCCTCAGCTCCCTCAGAGACTTTGTTGTAAGCCCTGCAGCTCTTCTCTGACGAATCGAAAAAGGAAGCTGAGCAACGACGAGGGCCACAGACCGAAGAAGTTCGTCTCTCGCTCTCGCTCGGACTACATACAACTGTGTGAGTTCAAGAAGACGTCCTCTTGCGCTCATCGAGACCGTCTCTTATCAACTTCTGTCCTCGTTCAGATCTCCAGCATCTTACCACCTCCTCTTTGGCGACGAATCGATACCCAAGATACCCACACTGCTTTCAGACGTCTCTTTCGTTTTCGATCTCAAGAACGAGCAGGTCGATACCCTCGAGAGGACGACATACTTCTTTCAAACCTGGACCTATTCATTCTTCCCAGTTCATCGCCATCTCGAGTACATTCTCGCATATGCAACTCGTTCGACTGTGGCGTCGGCGATAGCTTACTGCTGGGGACGACTGGATGTCGTATACAACGTCTACAACATCACGATTCAGCAAATGAGCGAGGATTCAAGATACGATCAGCTTCGTTACCGATCTCGACCTGCCGGTTCCGTTGCAACCCTCATTCTCGACATGGCTGATTTCTCTCGCTTTGAGTGCAGCTGCTACCGTAAGATCAGCCAATGCGAAGAGGCTCATCATCTTCTGTATCAATCGAAAGATCGGCTACTCGCAATGCTGAACCTGCTCAGCAGACGATTGACGTTACTCTATGTGAGTCGATCTCTGAGGAAAGATGAATCAGTCGAACTGATGCCTTTCAGACAGCATGTCTCGAATGAGCCTCATCAACTTCATTCTGCTGGAGTCACCTTTGTCGAAAACATTCGCTCATGTCCCGAAGACATCCTCCGAGACTGGGCTTCATTGGCTCCACTCGAAAGCAAGCAGTGCGTACTTTCAGAATGGCTCCATTCCCCTTCTGCGCTCACAAACTTCTGCTTTCCTTGCAGGATGATAGAGGGTCTTCGTTTCATTAGCTACGGAATGCCCGACGCTTGCCGGCTGATTCAAATTCTCGAAGGTCAAGCTACATCTGAAAACACATGAACGAATGATTGAGGTGATTGAGGAGAATCGATGGACCTTCCTCGAGACAGATCGAGCGTGAGTTGATACGTTCTCTTTCCTACCGATCACCTGTATACTGACTTCGAGCGTCTACTCGTTTTGGTCCAAAGGCCTTACATCTAGCGCAATCTACTTCAGCCAATCTCTCTCGCTCGAAGAGAAACGAGTTGAACCGGAAATCTGTAAGCGACGACTCTCGTCCGACTCGCCCACAGTGGAGTACTTGCTGATTCGGATTGTATACTGATACAGTTTCGAGGAAGCGATGCATACGCTCGAAAGCTCGACGTCGCCGGAGACGTTCTCACATTCCATGAATCTCACTCGACTTGCGAATCTTTGACAGCTCTCTCCTCTCTGACTCCCTTTGTCGCCAGCTTTCTCCTCACCTACATGGTCTTCACTCCCTTTGTCACTTATCCCTCGATATCATATCTTGTCACGAATAGTCTCTACTTCTCTCTCCCTTGAATCAGGACCAGAATTGTCGAATGTTGCGAAACAAAAAAAGTCATCTTTCCCTCTACTAGATCGCGCTCGAGAGAGGCCGAGTCGTAACTCCGAGAATGATATCTCCCGAGAGTGAGAAACACTTCGACTGAACTTAACGAAATTTCAAACTTGTGCGAATTTCAACTTTCGACCTTTCACCAAATCTTGACAACTCGACTCATGCCATGAATGGATGGTACCAGAAGGACTATCCTACCCCTGAATCATCACCAGAAGTCAAACAAGAATCACCTGAAGCTTCCTCGTCAATCTCTTTTCCCACTTCTTTCAACTTCGATTCTCCTTCTTCTCCTCTCGAATCAGCACTCGTACGGTACTCGAATGGACTACAGATCAAGAGTGAACGTCTAGCAAAGCGTACTACACCTTGTCAGCAGTGTAGGAGGATTAGGAGAGCTTGTAAATGGATCGAAGGAGATCAAGATTGTGAGAGGTGTGGGAAACTAGGCAAAGCGTGTACTGGTCCTACTCGGTGAGCATTCTATTCTCTTGCGAGTCATGTCTCTGGCAGTGTGAGCTGATTCCCGCATTCGAATGTAGACGTTCGAAATCGATTCTCGAATTGGTTCGTCCCGCTCAACAGCAGCAACAGCAGCATTCGATAGTCGTCGCAGCGATTGGACCTTCTTCGCCCGAATCGAGGTGGTCGACATTGCACATGTCGTATTCTCTTACCTATCATCTCGTCGAGAGTAAGGCTTCGTTCCCTCGATTTTTGTTCGAAGCTCGCCTGACTCTGATCACTCTTCCCCAAGCTAGCCGGTCTCGAGTTCCTCGCCGACGGCTTCGTATACGACGGCTTCGACTACAAGTTCTTCTACTCGCGGCTCCAGGAGTCAAGAGGAAGACTAGACGAAATCGATTCGGTTGATCAAGTACGTCGACTTGCTTCTCATTTGATCCGGTCTGGGAGCTCACACTTCGGACATTGTCTAGCTATTCGCTATGGCACAGATGATCGCCGGATCTCACTCTACGACACACTCCGTGAGCACTCCCTCGAATTCACCTGTCCTGAATCGTCTCATCTGACTCTCTTTCGCTTCTCAGGCCTTCCTGCAAACTCGAGCACCGGTCACTGATTTGGACTCTCTCGATTTCGAACGATCCGATCCGTCTGGCTGGACCGAGATTGGACTCGCACGAAGGAATCCGCTTCTCGCCGTTACTCGTCAAATCGCCGAAAGCCTCAACTCACAGTCTCTCGAGCACGATCCTCATCAGCTCGCGACCGAGAGACTATCGGTATCCCTCTTCGCCCTCCGGTTCATATCGGATCTACAAGAGTTCGCCCCGGAACAATTGCTTCTTCTGCAGGATGCCGTTCGCAAAGGGCTCGACTACTTGGCACGAGCAGGAGCGACGATCTCTCACGCTGACTATGAGTCCTTCTCTCTTCCCCTGCGAGAAATAGCTGTAAGCTCCATTCCTCTTTCCGACTCTCGCTGAGGAAGCACAAGCTTACCTACCCCGTCTATTAGCGAGAAGCAGTTCGTGTCGCGCTCGTACTCGATGTACCAACGACGATGTATGTAACCTTTTCGCGGACATGAAGAGCTCGAACGACACGACGAGACTGAACTTCGTCGATTTTCCAGTTCTCCGGCAGAGTATCACCTGCTCTTTGGCAATTTTCGACCATTAGACATTCCTCCTGTTCCCGAAGATATATCCTACATCTTCAGTATGCCTCCAGAGTCGCCTGAGACTCGCGATCTCGCTTTCGCCTTTCAAGATTATTGGATTCCCTTTCCTCTCCCAATCTACTGTCATCTTGAACGACTCCTCACCTACACTCCAGTACAACACCTCTCAGCGTCCGTTCAGTACTGCTGGAAGACACTCGAAGAGATCACAAGTCAGCTCGCAGAGATGATCGCCAAAATCTTGAGCGATCCTCGCTATAGAAAGGAGGATCCAAAACCTCGACCGAAAGTTTGCCTCGGTAATCTAGTCCAGATCGAATCCGACGCTCTCTTTTTACTCAAAAGCTGTCATAACGCTGTAACTCGGAGCGCTTCTACCGTCAAACTCTTCAGCAGATCGGAGAAGTTATGGTTTGCGGCGCTTACTCGCAGTGCGGAACGATTCGCAATCCTCCCTGTATGTTCACCTCAGACGTTCATCCTTCCATTTGGTGTTATTGACACGAAATCCACAGAATTTCTGCAGGTCTCGTCCTTTATTGCACGCGGCTTGCGCCGATTTTGTCGAGCGGCTTCGTCTCTGTCCGAGTTCTATCCTCGTTCAGTGGTCTTCACTCTTTTCGAATGATCGAGATCGGTGCGCTGGTTTCTCTCGATTTAGATTCTCGCTCGCTAACGAAAAGCGCCTTCACAGCTTGATCGCCTCGCTTCGTTTCGTCAGTCACGGCATGCCCGATGCGTGTCGCCTCATACGGATGCTCGAGACGACAGCGACATAGACTCATCAAACCCGCTCGCTCAGACTTCTTCAATCGTTTCAACTCGTCGAGTCCTTCGCTGTCTATCCTGTATCAGTCTTCGCACTTTCGCTTGTATCGTTTTACGCTTGTCCTTTCCTCTCCTCTCATACTCGTCGTCTCTCTCGAACTTGTTGTCTAGATTATGCAAGAATCCCATTTCGCCTCGAACAGTTCTCGTCGAATCTCGCAAGTCGCGATCAAAGAGGAACAGAGAATGATGCAACCAATATAATATAGCAGAGATACTGATGAGGAAGTACGGAATACGAAAACGGAATAGCGAGACTAACAATACAACCAAAAGCGCAGAAAACGGAATCTAAGTTCAATCTCTACCACGAAGTTCGACCGAATCCTTCGGGAGGCGGCGTCTTGTACGAAACATCAGCCCAGTCAAGAGTCTTTGTAAATACCTCGTTTCCCCACCAGTTGAGAGCTGAAGAAATGCTTGAGAATCAGCTCGAGAAATGGCGAAGAAAAGAGGAGGGAACCGAAATACCAATTGTTCCGTCCTTTGGCAGAGAGAGAGTGAGGAAGATGAAGATCCCACTCATCACCGTGCCAGAATCGAGTCCGGCGGATAGGACAAAGTTGAATTTCGACCACCATCGGAATTGACGGCGACGAAGAAGATACTCTGTCGAGACGGGAAGAGCGGCGTGAGGCAAGAAGAGAGGAAGAAGGATTGCGGTTACATACGGAAGATGAATCCGACAAGGAACCAAGACGAGAAGTTGATGCCCGTCGCGGGCGGCATCAGTATCGCGCCCGTTAGAGCGACCGGTACATTCACATACTGCCAAAAGGAGCTTGGGTACCTTTTGGTGAGAGTCCAAGTGAGAAATGGGAGGACTGCGCCGACAAGGAGCCAATAGAGGATTGCGTTGTACTCCTTTCCTATACCGAATTGTCGAGCCGGACCGATCAAACCCCTGATCAACCAATCACATCAGCCAGCAACGGCATGCAATCTTGTGAGGAGACGTACCAGATGACTGAGGCTGAATAGAATACACGAACATTCGGACAAGTCAGGAAAGCAGCTTGTCGAGGTTCGCAAAGATCGGATACGACGCTAACGAGCCACCTTTTCACTCCGACTTGCACAAACGATGTCACTACTGTTGCGACAATTTGTACTGGATTTACGGAAATCATTAGCTATTTGCGGCGGCAAGTTTGTGCAAGAGCGTACCTGAGAAAGTTGCGCGAGGAGGGATTTTCATGTAGTGGCCGAGCTTGAGATCCTGCACGAATGTTAGTCCTGTCGTAAGAGTTTGTGTGGCGTAGCATTTGAAGAGCTGTTGTTGAGGGATGACGGATCAGTAATGAGCTCGCTTAGAATGTGTAAATGGTTACAAATCGCAACTCACCATGTTGGCAATTGGCTGTCCTGGGATAATGTATCCGGCAATGAGCTCGACAATCAAGTTGATCGATATCTGCGGAACAATCCAGTCAGCAGATGCGTCGGGAAAGTCTTTATTAGTGCGCACCTGAGTACTTGTCATCCCGAAAACAATACCGCCTGGCACAATGTAGATCACACCAACAATTAGAGCAACTATCAGCGACCAGACAGGCATTCGGGTGTCGAAACCCTACAGAAAAGCAAGAAATCAGAAAGATCACGGGCGTAGAGGAAAAAAGAAGATTGTTACGGACCGCAACACACGCAATAGACAGACCAGAAGCCACCATCAGGAAAACCATGTACCACCAATCAGGTACCTCCGGATAATTCTTCATCAACTTCATGTGTACATCCTCGTCACCGTTTCTGACTCGTCGTAATTGATCAAGGATGGTCCGACCGTTGTAGAGTAAAGTGTGAACAATGACAGCAGTGGAGAGCATAAACGCAACTCCGTAGACTGTGGCGTAGGTGATGGGCAAGTAGAGGGGGGAATACTCTTGATATGCGGTTTCATTGAGAGCAAGGTTTATCGGATCAACAACTGCGGTCGAGTTGTAGGGGGAGCCGAAGCGATCGAATACTTGTGACGTTGACATCGGAAGGTAGGCTGAATCCCAGACCTATTGAGAGGCGTGGACAAAGTCAGCAAAGGTCTCATCTTGCGAAAGAAAATGGGACACGAACGTTGAGGTAATACATAATCGGAGCTATGAGCCAGAACGCCAGAGCAAATCCGACAAAGATATTGACCTCAGCCCACCACGGAACGACAAGAGGAGATCCGAGATAAGCGATTTGACCCCAGTCGAAGGTGAAGATTCCCATTCCGAGTCCCGACGAAACTCCGAAAAGTTGGTTGACAACGACGTTGTCTGCTCGCGAGAGCGTAAGTAGCGGTCATCGGTAAGACGGAAGAGAAAAAGAGCTCACTTGGTGCGATCCAGCAGACCCACGAGAAGGCGGAAAGTCCGACGAAGAGAAAACCTGTGACGAAAGAATTCGTTAGTGATTGAGTCCGCCGGGAAGAGAGCTGAGCTGTCGAAACTTACCAGGTAACCAATACCACGCAAATGCGCCAGCAAAAACATAGAGAAAGAAGCGAAATCGAGTGGTACCTCCTGAGCGATCATCGTCCTCGGCATGGAGCGTATTGAGTAGGGTGCAGAAGACGAGATTCTGCGGCCAGATGAGAGCGGCTGGCCAGACTAGGAACCTCCGACATAGTCCCGCAATGCCGAATCCAATCATTTGAGTTGTCATCACGATCAGAATGTCGAAACCGGGAGTTTGTGGGATGCCGTAGAACTTCTCGGCAGCGAGACTGAGATTTACTCCGTACGAAGGCGCAGTTGAGACGTTTGCCATGATGACGAGGAGAGTGTGTTCTTTGATGTTGAAAGGTCCGGGGTTGAGGCTGAACTCGTCGGGCAACCCGATTCGTCTTGCCCAAGCAGGAAACCTCCATATCGTGATCGGGAGATATCGAGCTAGGAGTTTACCGACGGGGTACGAGAGGATTTGAGTAATCACGGGTGTGAGTAGAGGTGCTGGGTATCGCAAGTTGAAGAAAAGGTTGAGAGCGGAAATGATGATGCAGAAGGATAATCCGATGGCCCAGACACGGAATGTGAGGACGGGCATCTCGGGATCGTCGATATTTGATACGCTTGCTCGCACTTCGGGATAAGGTGAGTCCTCCTCCTCCTCCTCCTCAAATTCCGGTTCGAGTCGATAAGGAACGTAATCGCTGACTCCCATATCCGCCAACATCTTCTGCTCCCTGCTCGTAGCTAATCGAATCGGTTCTCCCATCTCATTCAGCATAATCGCTTGTCCATCCGGTGTGAGAGCGTACGAGACGTTCTGCTGATCTGCCCAACTCGAATCGATCGAATCGAGAGCCTCGATTTTGTCGCGAGAACTCTGAGTACTTGATCGCCGTAGCTCCTCCTGTCTGAGACGTTCCTCGTAAGGGTTTCCGACGATGTAAGAGGGACTGTCGGGAGCGGAGAAGGAAGTTCGTTTGCGAGGACCAGAGGGTGAGGAATAATTGGAAAGAGCGTAAGCGGCGGCAGGGGAGAGAACGGGATCGGAAGTGGCGGCAGTAGGAGGAACAGAAGGATAAGAGGGATCTGGCGAGAAGTTCGAGTTTTCGGGAAGAGTGGGAAGTGCGAAACTGAAAGGATTCGAGGTGAGGTTGTCGTTCGAGGGAAAGGAATGGGAAGGAGGTCGATGCGAGTGGGATGGGTTGGTCGAGTACGAGTGCTGTTCTCCAGTAGTAGGTCTAGCGAATGAGAACATCCCTGGATCATCGTCGTCTTCGTCGTAGTCCTCCTCACTCCATCGCTGAGATTCGCTGCCAGCCGTTCGAGGGACAGCTGTTCGTGGTCTACCATCACTGGTGCTAGTTGCGCGTGATGCCATCTCCTCTACCGATACCTAGGACTGTTTATTCGAATCATCAGCATCCCTCCCGTTCGAAGCAAAGTGAACCTCGGAGGGCAATCCGAGAGCGGGAAACGGCGCAGATCCCACTTGATCAAGTTCGAGAAATCGGTAGAGTACTCACCTAGTATGTGAAGGCTTGTAGCGAGATTGACGAGATGTAGAGGAGGCGGCTTCAATCGTTTGAAGCCAGAGCCGAGATGAAGCGAAACTGTAGGAGATTGTCCTTGTTGAGAGCTGAATGTTGGCGTGTACAGCTGAAGAAATAGCGTAGCACAGGTTGTGGGAGCTGAAAGAGGGAAGGTGTAGAATTCGGAGAAGGCTGGACTTCAGCTTTCGTTTCTTTGGCTCAGCAGATCATACAGCACCGAGCTGTTTGTGAAGAACTTTGTTGCGGATGGAGGACCGGAAACAGCTGCGCGGAATCTGTCGAGGTCTCAAAACTCGATTTCTCGAACCTGATCTCGCGAGGGAAGCAATAAGGCTG
Source organism: Sporobolomyces roseus (assembly GCA_016617785.1). Taxonomy (NCBI): domain Eukaryota; kingdom Fungi; phylum Basidiomycota; class Microbotryomycetes; order Sporidiobolales; family Sporidiobolaceae; genus Sporobolomyces; species Sporobolomyces roseus. The sequence continues at coordinate 2,238,993 of JADILM010000001.1, forward strand.
ACACAGGAGTATCGGCGCGAGGTCTAGGCATGGCTTCGACGAACAACGACATTACAGAACACAGCGGAGCAAGTGCTCCGAAAAAACGGCAAGAAGGCAACAGGGAGAATTCCAGGGAAGGCAGAAGGATTCTGAGCGGGCGATCAAGATGAGGGATCGAGGGCCCCGGCGACAGGTTGTACACCCCAGCCTCGCTCCTCGAGCTGTACGGTAGTTGGGCAGCGTCAGTCTATGATGCGAGATCACAAAACGAAATCTTGGAAGCTCACCGAACGTTTAGCGGTGGGATCGTCTGAACTGGCGACAGCTTGACGGGCCCAACCTCGCTCCTCGAGCTGCACGGTAGTTGGGAAGCGTCAGTCTATGATGCGAGAGCACAAAACGAAATCTTGGAAGCTCACCGAACGTTTAGCGGTGGGATCGTCTGAACTGGCGACAGCTTGACGGGCCCAACCTCGCTCCTCGAGCTGCACGGTAGTTGGGAAGCGTCAGTCTATGATGCGAGAGCACAAAACGAAATCTTGGAAGCTCACCGAACGTTTAGCGGTGGGATCGTTTGAACTGGCGACAGCTTGACGGGCCCAACCTCGCTCCTCGAGCTGCACGGTAGTTGGGCAGCGTCAGTCTATGATGCGAGATCACAAAACGAAATCTTGGAAGCTCACCGAACGTTTAGCGGTGGGATCGTCTGAACTGGCGACAGCTTGACGGGCCCAACCTCGCTCCTCGAGCTGCACGGTAGTTGGGAAGCGTCAGTCTATGATGCGAGAGCACAAAACGAAATCTTGGAAGCTCACCGAACGTTTAGCGGTGGGATCGTTTGAACTGGCGACAGCTTGACGAGCCCAGCCTCGCTCCTCGAGCTGTACGGTAGTTGGGCAGCGTCAGTCTATGATGCGAGATCACAAAACGAAATCTTGGAAGCTCACCGAACGTTTAGCGGTGGGATCGTCTGAACTGGCGACAGCTTGACGGGCCCAACCTCGCTCCTCAAGCTGCACGGTAGTTGGGCAGCGTCAGTCTATGATGCGAGATCACAAAACGAAATCTTGGAAGCTCACCGAACGTTTAGCGGTGGGATCGTCTGAACTGGCGACAGCTTGACGGGCCCAACCTCGCTCCTCAAGCTGTACCGTGCAATCGTCAGTCAGTGCCGGTTCTACTAGTTAACGACAAGCTAACGACAAGAGTCGACTTACTTCACGCTTGACGGCTTCGCCCTCAGTGCCGAAGTTGATCTATTTCAAGGGGATGGAAATCAGCTAAAGGTCAGGAACGACAGAATTCGGTGACGATTGACTCACAGCACGCCTTTCTCCGGCGGGAGCAGCAGTGGCTACAGCAGCAGTAGCAGCGATAACGGCGATGAGAGTGAACTTCATGTTGATGTGACGATCTGAATTCGTGAAAGGGGTTCGTGAAGCGAGGGTCGTAAAAGGAGGTTGACTTGAGAGAAGAGTCGTGAGGCGAGTCGCTAGTTGCCTTTCGTTATAATAGGTCGTAAAGTCGTGAACGTGATCGAGTTTGAGGTGTGAAGAAAGTGTGGAAAGAAGCAAGAGGCAAGAGGTTCAAGTCGAAATCGGTCTGGCGAGTTTCTTCTTCTTCTCTTCTCCCCCTTTTGACAAAAAAATCGAGTGGAGGGGTCAAGGAAAAAGGCGCGGCCACGCTGTCTATTGTCTCGTAAACGAGATGACACGGAGATTTGCTTGGGGGATCAAAGTCCTTTGACCAAAGCCCCGTCAACGTCAACGGCATGAAGTAAACTCTAAGGTTGTTTCGCGCTTGCATGCCGGCACCTTGTTACTTTTTTCATTCCGACTGCTGTGCAAACTGCACTTCAAGTGATTCGGTCCGTTCCTCGAGGAGGCAGAGACATTTAGCAACGCGTCCTTTGCATTTCGTGATTCAACATTTCAATTTTTTCACTCTTTCCAATGTTTCATCCCTAACCGAAGCGATCGCCTTCATCCCCTTATCGCTGATTGAGCCCGTAACAAAGTTGTTCTGCCACTACAGTACAGAAAGTACCGAACTGCCGACACGAAAGCGAGCGCCTCTCTCTTTCGTGCGAAAGGTCTGTTGCCGATTCCTTCTCGACCTCGACTGCGTTCTATTGTCGACTCTGAACAAGCTTCTCCTTTGTTCGTTATGTACATTCTGTTCGAAATGTGATCTTGTCGAGAGTGCCGTCGGCATCAGTTCCGTCCTTTACGATCGAAGCTGGGGAACAATCATCAGTTTTTTGACACTGTTCTTTTCGATCTGCTTCTTCGGCGTCAGTGCCAATAGTCTTGCTCTCGTCCGGCACCCTGACCATGTGGGAACAAGAGAGTCGTGGAACCCGTCAACGAGAGATGAAGTGATCGCAATCTGTTCATCATCGTCAGAAAGTGCTCACTCAGCTCGACTCTCAGAATCTGTCGCCGTCATCTCCTTGCATCACATACGAGTCAATTGACGATCTTCTCGCACAAAGGCAAGCTTTGCCAACCTGGAGCCTTAGGTCTCTCGACGAAAGCTTAACTTTGATCTCCCGCAAAGAACGGATCTCGAATTTGCGAGTCTGCGTCGATTCGTTCGAGAACCTGTCTCCTATGCCCAGTGCCTAGCGAGGCTTCGACTTTCTCGATGAGTCTGCGTACAAACCTTGTACGGAGTTTGTCGTACGTGGATCCCGGCGAAGAATCTGAAATGTTGCAGACAAAGAATGAGTCGTCAATCTGCACTCGGCTCGGTGAAGATCTCATCGTGCGTGCCTCTGAGCGACGGTGTCTCCAACGAGTGCCGGAAGCGAACCACGAGCCTGCGAAAGTAAAGGAGGAGCAGATTCGATCGAATTCAAACAAGACAGCAGATACCTCGAGCTCGCACGACTCTGATCTGAGAGCAGTGCTGATTCAATCAGAGCCTGTACGACGTTCTCGAAGATTGATGCTTCCAGAGGAACAGTGCAAGATAGTTCGTCAAACTTGCGAAAACTTGCGAAAACTTGCGAAGGTTTTGTGTGTGATGAACTGCTTTCAAGAGAGACAGTTCGTGGTAACAAGCTACAAAGATCCGATGCTAGACGAGCTCATCTCATCTCTTTCCTTTACTCTTGCTCTTACTCTTCTTCCCTCTGTCGTCGTCCGAGCTATCTCCCCTAGACTTGCTTTGCTCCTTCGAAGCTAACCTTTCCTCTGCATCTGACCAATCCTCTCCTTCATCCGAGAGATCAGCTTCCGCATCAGAGTCTGACTCTGAAGCATCTGCACTGAACTCTGAAGCGTCTTCTTCGGACTCCTCCTCGAAGACATCACTGTCAGCTTCGAATTCAGATCCTTCTTCTGATTCACTCGATCCAGCGACCTAGACAAAGCAGAAAGGAGACGAGAAGATCAGCAAGTCGTCATTGAGAGGCTCGTCCGAGGTGGAAGAAACTCACATCTTCTTGAGCGCTCAGGAAGCTCCACCCTCCTTCCTTGAAGAAGTCGTGAGGGTCTTCGTTTACAGTCTTCATGATCGCTTGCCAGTTGAGATTGACAGGACCTTCAGAGAACGGAATGTCGACAGAGCTATCAATCGCGAAACGAGGTCGTCGTCAGCTCGGGAAAAGGAATCGGCAACAGACAGGAAACGCAGAACTCACTCTAGCCATTCCTTGACGCTGTCAAGCGCATTCATCGGAATCGTATTGATGTGAATGGGTGTTCGAGTGAAATCTTGGAAGACGAAGACCAAATCGAAGTTCTTCAATCCGTATTGAACACGTTCGAGATGAGCGATTTCGATTTCGTTGAGGGTGACGACGAGGAAAGGAGGTTCGGTAAGGAAGACGAGAGTATCGGTCGTAGGCTGGAGAAGAACGTTGGAACGGAATGGAACACCTTGGAAACCGAGTTCTCGGAAAGGAATATCGACATCGACTCGATTGTTCGACTGTTCGAAATCAAGATCTCGTCAGCCCAATCCGGGTTTTGGAACAGATCCTCTAGCTGAGGGAGGAAGGAACGTACAGCTTCAGCAATCTTGTCGGAGAACGCTTTGAAGTACTTGTTCAAATCGGCCCTTCTCTTTCGCTCATCCTGTTCAGCCTCGAGCTCATCCTCGTCGTGGTAGTTGCGCTTTCGTTTCTTGTTTCCAGTCTCGTCGAACGAAGCATCGGAGACTTCTCGGAAGAATTGCACGTCCTTTGCTTTCTTCTTGCCGATGATGATGGGACTTTTGAGGTGAATGTGAATGACGACGATGAGCTCGTTGTCGCAAGGTTGGAAAAGGAGATGTTTGATGTTGCTGAAGAGGATGTCTGTGAACTCGAAGCACAGTCAGCGAGAGGTTTGTGATGCCCCAATTCGGAAAGGACCTCACCAAGTTTCTGTTCCGACTTGACTGAAGATTGATAGCGAATACCGTTCGAGTGAATTTCGACATCTCCAGTTTGACGCTTACCATCGAATGAAGGGCGCAGTTGGACTTCAGTAAGCTTGATAGGACGCTTGCCTGTTGTGAAGAACTCTTTCGGTCAGTTTTTCGAAGACGGTGGATCGAGGTGATGTAGGAGAAGTACCTTTGATTTCGACCAGGCGATCCTGCTCTACAACGTCTGCCAGCTCCTTTCGTTCCGTCTCTCGTTTGACTGCTACCTTCTTCAAATCGTTGATCTCTTTGTGAAGTTCGGCGAAGCGGAAAGAGTCGATAGATCGGTAGGTAATTCCTCGAATGAAGGTAGCGTTGGGATCTTCGAAAGGCTGTGTAGAGAGCGGATGAGTGTGAACTCATGTCGAGCGAGTCATACATTCGAGAGGGAAACGTACTGTGTCTTCCTTCTTTCCGGTGATTGCTCCGGGAGTCGTGAACATGAATCGAAGTACAGTGTAATCTCCCTCCTCTTGCTTGATCAAACTCTTAAGAGTGTTGACGTGGAATGGAACAGCGAAACCATTGATCGGAAGGACGATGGTCGCGCGACGAGCATCGACGACAATCTGTTCAATTCGCAATTTTCGTCAGCCTTTTTGCGATCTCGACGCTCACTTCCCGAAGACGATGCTCACCTTTTGCGAAGAGACGGCGTCGGGAAGTTGACTGTCCTTGACGTAAGATTCGAACCTCCTCCATTGTTTCTCCCTGTTTCCTCCCGTTCCTCCTCCTTCGCCTGAATACTTCTCGAGACCTTCTTCTTGACGGCGAGTTGCGAGTTCCTTTTGATGTTGCTTGCGACGAACAGCTGCGCTCATGTCGATCTCTCGGTTCTCGTTACGAAGTTTCGACTTGACGACAGCGGTTGCAGCGGGTTTGCGTCGAGAACCATTCTCCTTGTTCGCTTGAGCTGACTTGGATGGTTTCTTCTCTTCCTCCTATGTTGTTCGAAAGGCGTGAGCATCAGATAGAGTCGACAATGACAGCGGCACTCACCTCCATGTAAAACATGACATCGTCTTTCCCTTTCATTCCCTCCGAGAGAATCTTTGATCCGTCCTTGCCAACTTGAACCGTATCGACGAGTGACACGGCGTATCTAGCAAGCGGAATGTCTCGTCAGCGTGACTCAGATGAGGTCGATAGAAAGAGTGCTCACGTCGCTCCTTTCGAATCGGGAATGCCGTTGAAACCGAGAGTGAGAGAGAAGACCATGTCTGTCTTGACAGTGCGAGTTCCTTTCGCTCCGAGAGGATAAGCACCGTCACGGAACTCGAGACCCATCTACGAGTGAGAGGAAGTATCATCAGTGACGAGAAAAAGGAAATGAGGGAGTGAAACTGAGAACGTACTCCGAATCCAGCAGTCTTGACGAAGTATTGAAGTAGGTCGGGACGATCAGCTTGAATCTTGTCAACGACCTTCTGATAGAGATCCTTGGCGACGACACCATCCTTGAGTTCGCTGAGAGCGTATTTCTGAAGTTCGACGACGAAAAGGTAGTTCTTCTCTTGTTGCTATCGAAGAGGAGAGAGTCGAGGCATCAGCACGGCTCTCTCGAGGTGGAGAAGATGGTACGAGACTCACTGCATCGGGATCAATCATGAAGGTTCGACCAACGTTACTGCAGTAGGATTTGTAACGGATTCCGAGAGAGCAAAGAATGACTCCTGCTTTGAGACGAGCGTCGTCGGTTTGAGCGGAAGATTTCAGGTCGTAGTTGCCTCCAGATTGAATGATAGGACTGTAACACCAGTCACCGTATCCTGTCTCGAACTAGACAAGCGAAAACGAGTCAGTTCCGCTTATCGAGAGTCGGAGAGTAGCGAGATCTCTCGACTTACGCCGTCACCGAGATTGAGTTTCTTCCAGAACTTGGTATCTTCGAGCTTCTGTTCGATCTCTTCTCCCAATTGTTCATGAGTTACTTTCTTTCCCTCATCGATGTAATTTGACATGGCATCGCTGAAATGGCTCATCAACTTGTTTGTCATGACAGAAGCGTTGCGTTCGTTTTGCTGCGAGGGGAGATCAACCGGGATTAGTAGGAAAGCTGAGCGAGGACAGAAGTAGAGCGAGAACTCACGAGTTCTTCGCTATCCTTGACTGCGAGAAGCGTTGAAACGCCGAGAGCGACATCGACCTCCTTGAAATCGGCTTCAGCACCAGCGAGAACCTTCTGCCATTCTTGTACAAACTTTCCAGACATCTTGTCTTTTGGGAGAGTACCGATTTTGTTCTGTCGAAGATGAAAAGCGTCAAATTCGTGCACCAAATTCGAGCTAGACAAGGAGACTTACGCCATTCCCAATGATCTCGATAATCTTCTCGAACTGCTTCTTGTTTTCGGCTTCATCTTTGCTGCGAGTAAGGATTTCGACTTCGATCTTGTCGGAACCGGAGGAAGAGGTGATGGGTTGAAGGAGTTTCGCTGTATCGGAAAGATGGGTGAGCCAATGTTCGGGGAGATCAGGGAAGAAAAGAATCGTCTCACCTTTCGAAGCGGAAACGACAAAGTAAATCTTGCCTTTGCCGAGTAACATCAGAGTGCTCGGGAATTCATAACCGAGAAGATAAGTCTGTCTCCCGAGCCTTTGTCAGCGAAGGTTCAAACAGTGGAAAACGAGAGAAGCGTACCTGTACTGCACTACCTTTACGGTAAGGGTTCTCCTCATCCGAGTTTCCAGCGACGATGAGCAAGTAATCGATTTCTCCGAGTGGAGCGGCATCAGCTTCATTCTTCTGTGAACACTCATGAACCGTCAGTCTCAATGCGAAAGAGAGTAGACTCAGAGACTAGCGCACCTGCCATTGATCGAACAAACGAGAAGCGCGACGGTGGAAAGTCGAAGCCGAGATAACAACGTCCGACACTGCAGCATCTCCTGAATCAGCACTCGTCACGATCATGAGAGTTAGGAGAGGGAGCTCACTGTCGTTTTGTAGCTGCAGAAGCTAGTTGATCAGAATCGAATTCGAGTTTCTGTGTAAGCAAAGAGGGTTTGTCAGTATCAGAATCCAGTCGTGAGCAGATTGCTTCAGTAACTATCTCTAATGAGCTAGCTAGGCGTGCTCCAGCTGGTTGGGAGAGGAAAGGGAGGAGATCAAGCAAGAGTGGCAGCCTGCCGAATCCAGCACTCTCTGCTACCCTGATCCTTCCAGCCCCTCTCTAAATTCACGATAACTTTCCACTATGCACGCTCGACTCGTCCAGGAGTGTTGGGACCGATTGATGAGATGCAGATTAAACGCGTTCGAGTGGGGTCGATGCAGGCTTGTATTGATTGCTGGTAGCCTACAAGCGATCAGTAGATGATTCTGTAGCTCACCTTGTGCTTGTGTAGAGTCTTGCAAGTTGAAGCAGTGAGAGGTGAAGAGCGAAAGTCCTCCGCTTTGAGGTCGCGTCTTTCCCTCTTCTTTCGCAACGATGATTTCTCTCGTATGCATAGTAGCATTGGAGTCGAACACGAGAGTCTCGCTGGACGATTCTGGAAATGATTTCTCCAGAAGAAGCGAATTGATGTCGCAAACGATGTCAAAACGATTACAAAGGTGCTCAACGGGACTCTACGAGGTACAGTCTACAGTGATGGCAAACTTTGAGGTACGTCGTGTCAGCCAAAGGTGATGCACTAGTTGTGAGTCGAGGGTGTCGAAGCGAAACTCGCGAAACACCGGCCTGCGAGTCTGCGTGCAAAACTACGCGAATGAGCCATCCAAGAGTGAGCACATTTCTCCTGTCGATGCAGAAAGTAGAGACTCACGATCAGCGCTTTGTTCGATCTTCGGGACGAGGTCGAGTCACTCCCTACTATTTCTTCCTCACTTCGCGCGAAGGATTCCTGAGAAAGCTTGACTTCGACAAAGCGTTGAGTCGGACTATGTGCGATAAGAGATTGAGTACGTCCGATCGATAACCTAGTGCTCGAGGGGACTTACAAGATTCCGAAAGAGCAATTTTCCGGCGAGATTGGTGATTTCGAGAAACTCGTTTCAATGCATTTAACTTGCTGGCTCATGTTGCGCACAATTCAAGTAGCCGGATGAGGCGACATGAATCCGGGGATCCGTGACTAACGAAACGAAGCCCATCGATCATTCTGTAATGAGCAGACTTCATCGATCAGCAGAAAGCGCAACTCGAACCAGAAACCGAGACGTACCTGATTCGATCTGCCTCGAAGAGCAAAGCCCATCGCATGAGAATGTCGTGCGGACAAGTGCGAAGACGCTCGACGATATAAGCGCAGATTGAGTGTAGATCGATACAAGACCTGCTCAGATGCTGTGGTTATCGTATTAGTAGCGGTTTGTGGATCCGCAGGTATTATGAACGTACGGGGACGAGTGCGAGTCGCTTCGCGCTACGCGTGAGCGCCGCAAACCAGAGTTTCTCCGATCTCTCGAAGAGACACGAACCGCATGCACTCCGATGCAACGCGCTGTGACAGCTCTTCAGTAGATAGATCGAGTCGGTTTCCACATGGATGAGGTTGGCTAGGCACGCTCGCGGTCGAGGTCTCGGATCCTCCTTTCTGTGGCGAGAATCGTTCATGATTTTGTCGATCATCTTTCCGACTTGACTGATGATCTCATCAAGTTTCTCCCAGCAGTATTGGACTGATGTAAAGAGTCGCTGAGATGGTGTGTAAGCGAGGACTTGTTCGAGGTGGTGGTAGACAGGGAGAGGGAAGATTATCCAGTCATCTTGAAAGTCGAAGGCGAGTTTCCTAGTTTCGGGCGACTCGGGCGGCAGACTGAAGATGAAGGAGATATCCTCGGGTATCGAGGGGATAGTCGGAAGTTGTTTGGTGCCGAAAAGGCGATGGTACTCGCTCGGAAAGCTGGAGCACAAATCAGATCAGCTTCACATTCAGGTTCTCCGGCGCTGTGAGACAGACCAACAGAGTAGTCGGTACGTCGAGTACAAGCGCGAGACGTATCTCGATGCGCTATATCAGAAACGAGAGGCTTCGTCACCTCGTGCTAGCAAAGGAGTGAAAGAAACAGCGCTCACCGCTATTTCTTGCAAAGGTAGGCAGAACGATTCCACTTCGCTCAACACCATCTTGGCACCTTCGCGCAGCAGATAGTCGATACCCCGCCGCATCAGAGTCTGCAGAAGGCGTAATTGTTCCGTCGCACACTCTTGAAGATCTCCGAGCCAACGGACCGCGAAGAGGCATACCGATAACCTTTCAGTAGCAATCCGATGGCTGTCAGAATCGAAAGATTGCAGCTCCAGGATTTCGGCGACGTGACGAATGACAGAGAGCAGCGGGTGCCGTCTCGCAAATCCGATTTCGGTCCAGCTCGTCGGAGCGGGGAATTTGAGATCGAGAGACTGTAAATCATTGACGGAGGAGCGGGAGCGTAGGAAAGCCTTGGTTGCGAGCGCGTCAGTTGCGAAGCGCCGAAAGAGACGAAACCGATCACAGTGGCTGGGAGATGACCTCTTACAGAATGAGCTGTTGAGTGCGAGCCGACGATCATCTGCGATAAAGCGAAGGCCTGATGTTCGGACGACGATGAGTGGGATCAGGAGCAGCGTAGATTCAGTCAACTCACTTGATCGACCAAATCAATCTCATCTAGCCTTCCTCCAGAATCTTGTGGCCGCGAGCGAAAGTGCCCGTAATCGAAGGCATCGTGGACAAAGCCTGCGGCATGGAACTCCAGACCGGCTAGCTTGGGGAAGAGAAAGCATGGTCAGGCGAGCTTCGAACAGAATCGAGGGAACGAAGCCTTACTCTCGACGAGGTGATAGGTAAGGGAGTACGACATGTGCAATGCCGGCCACCTCGACTCGGGCGAAGAAGGTCCAATCGCAGCGACGATTGTCGAGTGCTGCTGTTGCTGTTGAGCGGGACGAACCAATTCGAGAGTCGATTTCGAACGTCTACATTCGAATGCGGGAATCAGCTCACACTGCGAGAGACATGACTCGTAAGATGATAGATAGAATGCTCACCGAGTAGGACCAGTACATTCTTTGCCTAGTTTCCCACACCTCTCACAATCTTGATCTCCTTCGATCCATTTACAAGCTCTCCTAATCCTCCTGCACTGCTGACAAGGTGTAGTACGCTTTGCTAGAGGTTCACTCTTGATCTGTAGTCCATTCGAGTACCGTACGAGTGCTGATTCGAGAGGAGAAGAGGGAGAATCGAAGTTGAAAGAAGTGGGAGAAGAGATTGACGAGGAAGCTTCAGGTGATTCTTGTTTGACTTCTGGTGATGATTCAGGTGTAGGATAGTCCTTCTGGTACCATTCATTCATGGCATGAGTCGAGTTGTGAAGATTCGGTGAAAGGTCGAAAGTTGAAATTCGCACAACTTGGAATTTCGCAGTGACATTTTCGCTTGAACCCAAGTCATTCCTTTCTCGCTTGGAGGAGACAACACCCTTGGAGTTACGACTCGGTCTCTCAAAAGCGAGATTCGGTAGAGGGAAAGATAACTATTTTGTTTCGCAACATTCGACAATTCTGGTACTGATTCAAGGGAGAGAGAGAAGTAGAGACTATTCGTGACAAGATATGATATCGAGGGATAAGTGACAAAGGGAGTGAAGACCATGTAGGTGAGGAGAAAGCTGGCGACAAAGGGAGTCAGAGAGGAGAGAGCTGTCAAAGATTCGCAAGTCGAGTGAGGTTCAGGATGTGAGATGATCTCGGGCGATGTCGAGCACTCGAGCGTATGTATCACTTCCTCGAAGCTGTCTCAATATAGGTTCCGAATCAGCAGATACTCCACTTTGAGCAAATCGTACGAGAGACGTTGCTTACATATCTCCGAATCGAGTCGTGTCTTCTTAACGAAGGAGTTCGTCTCAGGCAGATTGAGGTGGTAAGTTGAGCTAGGTGTCTTGCCTGTATATAGAGCGAGAAGTAGGTCGAAGTCAGTGCACAGAAGTTCGCTAGGAAAGAGAACGTATCAACTCACGCTCGATCTGTCTCGACGAATTCAATCGAAATTACCCCGATCATCTCTTCATGTTGGTGTAGATGCAGCTTGACCTTCGAGGATTCGGATGATACGACAAGCGTCTGGCATAGCGTAGCTGACGAAACGTAAACCTTCGATCATTCTAGCGAAAGTGGAAACGCGCAAGCGAGCGATCAGCTGTGATAGACAGAGAGCAAGGACGAACTTACTTGTCTCTACGAGAGGGATCAGATCTCGCCCATGCTGACAGAATGCTATCGGAGCAATTGCGGATCTTCTCGACAAAATGTACGCTCGTCATGTACAATCCGTAGTTGTCTTGCCGATGTGTCTATACCGATCTTCAGCTTTGGAGTTCCTGATGCGTAGAGGATGGAGCTCACCATAATCAGCGCCAGATAGTCGGAAACAGACCCGAGGCTTGCGAATAATCGTGAACGAGATTGTTCCGAAAGATCGCTGTCGAATCTGTGGCGTTCGACAAGAAGGTGGCACATCCATAAGGTAGCGAGAATGTTGGTGGCGTCGACCAGGAGATAGTAAATACAGTTGATAGGGCGAGTCCCGTGCCGGGTGAGTTCGAATCGAGGATCACAATAGATCTTCTTGTAAGCCTGCTCGTAGGTGAAAGCCATTTGATCGAGCTGCAGCCAGCAATATTGTACGAGAGTTGGGATGGCCGGGGTCGAGGCAAAGGCGAGGAGATATTCGAGATGTCGAAAAGCGGCACGAAGCGAAGGTATGGTCACAGATTGATAGTCCAGAGCGAGATTCCACGTATTCGGAAGTGTATTCTTCACGTCGAAGATGAACCAGATGTCGTCCGGGAAGGTGGAAATCATTGACGAGTTTGTCAAGCCGAAAAGCGAGTGAAAGGTCAAAGGAGAGCTGAAGAATGACAAAGTCAGGACTGGTTCGTAACGGTATCAGAAGGGTACAGGCGAACATAGCAGTGGGTTGACTGAGAAGGAGAGATTGACGAATCTCCTCGCGCTATCCAGACAATTTTCAGCGTTATCCATGGTAGAGAAGGAAGGCATGAGAACAGCTTACGACTAGCTCTTTCAGTGGTTCCACCACTTCATCGTCTTGGTTCTCCCTCACTCTCGCTTCGTCTGCCATCGCGATCCATTCAAGTCCCCGGCGTGTGCACAATTGCAGAATCCGTAGACGCTCTGGAGCGAATTCGAGTGATTCCCCGAGAAAGACGCAAGCGAAGCCGCAGATGGCGAGACCGTCTACTGCATCCTGTCGTTTTGTGAATGGAGTCGCGAGGTATTCTTGCAAGCGATGTACGAGCTGGTCGAGGATGAAGGAAAGCGGCTGGCGTCGAGCGAGACCAAATCCTGACAGGGCTGACGAGCCTGGTCCGAGTACGGGTACCGTTTCGAAGCGAACCGCTGGAGTCGAGTCTCGTAGGATGCTCTGAGGGGTTTGAGGATCGAGCAATGTCAGCCGATAATGCGGAAACGAATTTTATATTTCGACTTACCGTGTGACTCGTACAATGTGCGCCGATGACCATTTGAGATGTAGCGAAGATCTGATTTTCAGAGATTAAGCGAAGGTCACGGCTGATGAAGGAGCGAGAAGCAGAGGGCTCACATCATCAATCGGATCGAACTGGTCTAGGCGACCTTGAGCAGCTCGAAAGCGAGACAAGAAAGATGGAAAGTCGAAACCAGCATAGAGCGTACCGTCCGAGTGGTGCAGAGCAGCTGAGCGAGGTGCGGTAGCGGAGGAATCCGTGAGCTCTTCGATTTCGCAAACCAGAGATGCAAGAACTCACTCTCGACGAGATGATAGGTAAGAGAGTACGACATGTGCAGCGTCGACCACCTCGACTCGGGCGAAGAAGGTCCAATCGCCGCGACGACGGTCGAAAGCTGTTGCTGTTGAGCGGGACGAACCAATTCGAGAGTCGATTTCGAACGTCTACATTTGAACGCGGGAATCAGCTCACACTGCGAGAGACATGACTCGTAAGATGATAGATAGAATACTCACCGACTAGGACCAGTACACCCTTTGCCTAGTTTCCCACACCTCTCACAATCTTGATCTCCTTCGATCCATTTACAAGCTCTCCTAATCCTCCTGCACTGCTGACAAGGTGTAGTACGCTTTACTAGAGGTTCACTCTTGATCTGTAGTCCATTCGAGTATCGTACGAGAGCTGATTCGAGAGGAGAAGAAGGAGAATCGAAGTTGAAGGAAGTGGGAGGTGAGATTGACGAGGAAGCTTCAGGTGATTCTTGTTTGACTTCTGGTGATGATTCAGGCGTAGGATAGTCCTTCTGGTACCATTCATTCATGGCATGAGTCGAGTGGTGACGATTGCTCGAGGTTTGTTGAAACCAAAAAGTCGTTTGATCTCCTGCGCTCTCCTCTCGACGAACGAATCTGATCTACCGCTCCTGGAGACGCTCGGGCTCATTATCGACCAATGGGCTGTGTTGTAGGTTTCTCGACAGTCACGCCTCGGCGTTTGCGACCCTCAATCATTGAGTCCATTTCACGGCGGGCAAAAATTAGTCCGCAGCTGCAATTGGAATAGCTTTGGAATCAAAGTCCATTACTCTTCCAAAATCTGTGAATTAGGCAAATCTAATCAAGCATAATCAAACGTTATCCAGCGGACATATATCGGACTCAGTGTCCGCGCCCTTATCTGCGGAATAGTTTAGGACATTGATTCCGACATGCAGTTTGGACGAGATTTGGACTTATCTTTGCCCGCCGTGTTTCTTCCACCCTCCAGTGATGCGACGGAGGTACTACAGTAGGAGCTGATCGTCCAAGTCGAGTTTCAGCGTCAGGTAGAGCTTGTTGGCCGGGAAACGACAGGATTCCGAGGGGAGTTTACCCTCGTCGCAAATTCGAGACTGCTCGCTTCGCCTGTTCGATCACAAGCTTCCTGATTGGAGAGCGTACGTGTTGTTTGATTATCGCAGCCCTCGCTGCGGCTCCAGTCTGTTGTCGCTTCGGAACTCACGCCCACGGAAACGGAGAGTACAGATTCGCTTCGCAAAGTTGATCTCAAGAAAAAGCACGCTTACCCCTCAACGAGCGGTTCGAGACTCGACTGCCGACGTTACAATACATATTATTCATAGTAGGTACTTAAGACTGAGAGTTTTGTGCGGGTCTGCGAATCACAGGATCAAACGCAGAACCAGGAACAGAGGACTTCGACGGCATCGGAAGCAGCAAATCGTCAAACAATTCCATCTGTCGGAACGCATGACGGGTAGATCAGTTCGTGTATCCCGATTGACAGACAGAGGATAGGCACAAACCCAGGGGTGAAGAAGTTTCGCTTGTTTCTGCCGAACTCCAATTGTCAGCGCCTTCGCCATTGACGGGAGACTTTGAAGAAAGAGTCTACTGACGAATGAATCCTTCACGTTGAGTATATGTCGCTCCTGCGGAGAGCAGATAATGTCGTCAGCAACCAATAGCGTTCCCGGCGCTAGCAAGAAAAGATCGCTTGAGTAGCTTACTAATTTCTGAAGAGTCAGTGTGGTAACTCCTGCAATGGCATCGTCGACCAAGCATCCTACGCTATCGTTCACCATGGCAGCACAGCTGATCTTGACGTTCCATCTCGATGGAGCCCCCTCGAGCTTTTTCCACACGTCTAGAGTTACTCTGCTAAGGAGCTCGTTCAACTCAATGAGGAGCCGCGAGACAGAGCGAATGATAGGGTTGCACTCGAATTCGCGAAGCATGCGCCGTCGAAGTAGGAACGTCGCGAACTTGTGATTGAGCTGAGCTGGAGTAGCCACGGCTTTCTCGACAATGCGCTGTTGGGTCGAGGAGACGAGGCTCACATCAGGAGGTTCCTACAAGTTTCATTATATGAAAGGACTCGGAAGACTTACCGGTAGCTGAATGTGAGCTTTCGTCTGCCCAAGACGTATGGCGGTCAACAGTCTCGATCATCGAACAGTGTCAGGAAACGCACGAGTAGCGACAAGACTTCGTCTCTATCTTTAGCCTACACGTAGAAAGATCTCAGTACTCGTGGGAGTAGCGAATCGGACAGAGGAAATGACACACAATTCGGAACCAGTTGATCTTCCTTGACTCCGTCTCGAAACCTTCAATCAAAGTATAGATCACGGTGAGGATAGCTTGCGAGAACGTTGTATGAATTCCCCTCCATTCTGTGATCTCGTTCGCCAGATGATCCCACATCTGTTCTGAAACTTCCTCCATCAACAGTCCGAATTTGCGAATTTCTCTTCGACTAGGTGCATTATCAGCAAAGGTTACCGCGATTGCAGCAAGGTCGTCCAAACGATGATTGAATCCCGAGTACGTGGCGAGGCGCTTGTCGATAGTGTCTGGAACAGAGGTGTCGAAAAGTTGAGAGCGCTGGATCACTGGTGAGCGGCCAGTCCATCCGTAGTCCATGTCGAGCGCAGCGACTCTGGAAAATGAGGATTCGCGTCAGCTGAATGTGAAGAAGCGAGAAGTTAAGAGAGAGAAGATAGGAGAGTAGTAGCAAAAAGTAAAACCGGTTACAGACCGTTTGTCTCCTATCTCCCGCACCCACCCCCATTCGCAGCTATCAACTCTTGTGTGGTTTTGAATAGACACTTTACATCATCCGTCTCAGTCTCTCCTCTGCAGCGCCGTCGTGAAAGGGAAGTTTCTGACTCGTTCGCTTTTTCTAGTCTCGAAATTCCCAGCCTCGGAGAGCCAGCCTCAAGTTTTTTTTCTCGCTTTTTTTTTCTCGCGTCTCGCAAGTGGTCTGGAATTTCGAGACTACGCTTTTTCGACATTTTCCGAATTTTTCCACCGAGTCGGTCAGTCCATCACTCACAGCGCTTCTCAAATTGTTTCCGTCTCAACGAGGAAACGTTATGGGAGAGAGAAAAGAGCAAGAAAAGAGAGAAGAGAAAATGTCCTTGTCGGCGTCCCGCTTGCAATGCTCTCGTTCCTCCTTTCCCTCCTCTCTCTCTCTCTTCTCTCACTACTTCGCCTTACCAACTAAGCTAGCAAAATATGCGCCGTATCGCTACCACATCTCGCACTACTCTCAACAGAGCCTCAAGAGCCAATTTGGCTCGCTCAACTTCAAGAGTTTCATCTTCGGGAGTTTCAAACTCCACTACAACACCTCGAAATGCTGTGGGATATCGCTCGTTAGCTAGTAAGTAGTATAAATCGTGGTATGAGCTTGACCCGACTGATCCAGGCTCGTTCGGAGAACAGCAATCGCAAATCCCCACATGCCCGCTTCTTCTTCTCCTTCTGCCTCCTCCCTCCCTCGCAAACCGTTATTCTCGAAAATCTTGATCGCAAACAGGTGAGATCAATCTCGGTAATACACGAGCGGCTTGGACTGACAAGCGTTTCGAGAGAGATTTTAGAGGTGAAATCGCAGTGAGGATTATCAGGACATGCAAGAAACTAGGTATCAAGACGGTAGCAGTCTTCTCGGAAGCTGATAGGAATGCTATGCACGTCAAAATGGTATGTTCGCCTTTTCGCAGATTTTCTCCAACCCCCTTCGAACCTGTGAAGAAGCGTTGAGGTCGTCCAGTCCCTTACTCCTACTCACGACTGTAGAACGCACAACTTGGATAGGCGGCTGACGAATTCTCGAGTGTACACAGGCAGATGAAGCTTACCTCCTCGGTCCAGCACCTTCGCACCTCTCCTATCTCAACATCCCCCGTCTTCTCGAAGTCTGCCATCAATCTGGAGCACAAGCAGTTCATCCTGGCTACGGGTTCATGTCTGAGAATGCAGACTTTGCTCGACAGCTAGAGAAGGAGGGAATCGTCTTTATCGGACCAGGAGTCGAGGCTATCGTTTCGATGGGAAGTAAAGCGTGAGTCAAAGAACTTCGGCTTCGAGGCTACAGAGACTCCTTCTACCTTCGAAAGGTCAGCGAATGAGCTGAACGGACGATCGCTTTTCACCGTTTCACAGAGAATCGAAAGACGTTCGTTTGTATTTCGTCAACCTCGCTCCACCTTTCCCATAACTGACCTCCTCTCGAGCAATTTTAGATCATGAAAGCTGCCGACGTCCCATGTATTCCTGGATGGCACCCTTCGACGACTGGCAATAATCCTACCGACCCCTCTGTCGATACTCAATCTACTTCTTTCCTCATCCTCGAGGCCGACAAGATTGGCTATCCCGTACTCATCAAAGCTGTATCTGGCGGAGGAGGAAAAGGAATGAAGATCGTCGAGAACCGAGAAGAGTTCGAAAGTCAGCTCGAGAGTGCGAAACGAGAAGGGAGGAAAAGTTTCGGTGACGACACTGTGCTTCTCGAGAAATACGTCACGAAGCCTCGTCGTAAGTCCTCGTTTCTTCCCTGAAGTTCCCAGCTCGATTCAACTAGACGTCCAGCTCGACTCATCTGACGAAGGAGATCCTGACTGACCCTTCATTGCTCTTCCCTCTCGTTCTCTCTTCGCTATCACCCCATCTGTTCTCTGCGCCGACAACAGACGTTGAAGTGCAGATCTTTTCGGATTCTCATGGCAATCATCTGTCTCTCTTTGAGTGAGTCCATCTCCTCTCAATTTCGCTCTTGATAACTTGCTAACGAAGACCAATGATACCGCTAGACGTGACTGCTCCGTGCAACGTCGTCATCAGAAGGTCATCGAAGAAGCACCTGCGCCGAACCTTTCTTCAGAAGTGAGAGAAAAGCTCTACGAAACGGCGAGGAAAGCGGCGAGAGCGGTGGGATATAGAGGAGCTGGTACTGTTGGTGAGTCTCAATCAGAATCTCGAGTGCGCGACTTAGCCTAGCGAGCGTACTAAACTGACTGAAAACGACGTTCTCTCCTTACGCAGAATTCGTTCTGAACGCCGACAGACCTGAAGAGTTCTTCTTCCTCGAAGTCAACACTCGATTACAGGTGAGATGCCTCTTCAATCGACTCTACGCGAGCTGAATGAGCAGTCAACTGACTCTGCACGACTCAACTCGGTCCAATCTAGGTCGAACATCCCGTAACCGAAGCTATCACAGGCGTCGACCTCGTAGAATGGCAGCTAGAAGTCGCAGCTGGAAACCCTATCCCTCTCAAGCAAGAAGAGATCACTTGCACTGGTCACGCTTTCGAAGTGCGAGTATACGCAGAGAATCCTCGCAAGTGAGTTCAGGAGTTTCGAAAGACGCTTGTCAGAGCCGGAATATCGAGCTCTATACTGACACTCGACTTGTTACTCGTCTCACAGCAATTTCTTACCTGATACTGGAACGTTGCTTCACGTCAAGACGCCGAAAGAATCTGAGTACGTTCGATTAGAAACCGGATTCGAAGCTGGAGACGAGATCAGTGTAAGTCTGCCCCTTCTCTAGTACTCAAGCATGTACCTCACTGACCCGCTTCGACCTTCAGGTCTTCTATGATCCACTCATTGCGAAGCTCATCGTTCACGGTCCGAATCGGCGAGAAGCTCTCAAACGGTTGACGAAAGCACTCGGAGAGTATCAGATCGTCGGACCATCAACAAACCTCGAGTTCTTGTCGAAACTTGCTGCGAACGAGGCCTTCGCTGACGAAGACCTCGATACTGGGTTCATTCCCGTAAGTTCTGCATCGCCTCTACCATAGTTGCCTGCAAGGAGGTTGAGCTAACCTGCAATCGGATATATAGCGCCATTACGACTCACTGTTCCCACCTCTTCCCGAACCATCTTCTTCAACTCTCGCTTCCACCGCTCTCTTCCTCGCCAACCGAGAAATCTCTCACTTCACTTCCCTCAACCCGAGCTGTCCCTGGACATCACCTCGACTCGCAGGCTTCCGTCTGGGCGAAGGAGAAGGGAATCGCTACCGTCGATCGTATGAGACTGGACAAGGCAAACTGAGTGTCAGTCCTGCGAAAGAAGGAGGATCTCAAGCTGGATTCGACGTTACCTTTGAGCCCTCTGCTTCATCTTCATCAGCCTCAACCGAAACAGTCACGCTTTTCGGCGCTCAACCTACGTTCTCCTCGTCAACTGGAACTTCCGCTACCGTTTCGACTCTACTTTCGAACCAACTCTCGCGAGTCGACCTCGTATCGTCTACTCCCTCGACTGCTCAAATCCTCGAGTCCGGTGTCGCAGAGAATATTCATGCGTTCAACGAAGCTGAATCTTACGCGGGAACGATCGAAGTGAAACAACCGAGTTGGATGAAGAATGTAGGAAGCAAGAAAGGAGGATTGGCTGGAGGAAAGGCAGGTGGAGCGAGAGCACCCATGCCGAGTAAGATCGTCGAGGTCAAAGTCAAGGTGGGTGATCGAGTCGAAGCGGGTCAACAGCTAGTGATTGTCGAAGCGATGAAGATGGTAAGTTTCTACTCCCTCATCTTGACGGCATAGTCGACTGCGACATATCACCACCTGATACTGACGACTGCTTTGTCTTTGTATTGTTTGTAGGAGCACGTTCTCAAGGCTCCCAAGGCGGGTATTGTCGAGAAAGTGACGGCGAAAGAAGGAGATTTGGTCAAGGAGGGTCAATTGCTTGTAGTTTTCGAAGCGGAAGAAGGAGAAGTATCGTCGGCGTAATTGTCCAATGTAACACTGATTCTTGCAAGTCGATCTTCGAGTCTGTTAGAGCGAGAGTGAAGAGAGAAAGGACTTAAGGAAGCCCCTTTTCGATTTTTGTACTTGAAAGAAATTTCGCAAGTCCAAGGTTTCTCCCTTGCGCTCCACCTAACTACGACTGTTCGACAGTATTCGCCATTAGGCTACTCCTTGCACGTTCGCGCCCCCTTGGGCTCGTTCTCCCTTCAAGCTCTCCTTCTCCTCTCATCTCTTCATCTCGACTCCGCCTAACTCTCTCAGCACCACCAGCGCAACTTCGACCTTACTCTACGAACAATAAGAAGTACTTCTTGGATCAAGACGAACCAGAAGATTGTTACTATCCTTGGACAGGCTGTCAGTCTCTTCTCTTCTTTCAACTCTTCTTCACATTACTCATCCCGACCTCTGATCCCGACAGTGACCGCGTTCAGAGCTGCACACAAGACAGAAAGATCCAAGCAAAGTTACTCTCTCAACAACCTCATCCTCGCTCGACTTCATTCCCTCCCTATCCGAAATCAAGACGGCTCTCTCTCAGTTTACTACCCTTCGGAATCCGACAGAGGAGTTCGAGGCAGCTTCCTACTCTCTCACTCACAAGTCATCAACATACAGAATTCGATGGTGAATCAGGGAAAGATACCTCGAGCGGAAATCGAACAGGCTTGGGAAGCTGCTCAACGTCCAGTAGTCAGGAAGAAGAACATGAGAAGTGGGTTGCAAGAATTACGATTGAAGGATAGAGTGGATATACAGGGATTCGCTAGGCGGGAAGTTGAGAAGAAAGATGTAAAAGGTGAACCCGGAAACGAGGAAGGGGTCTGGAAACCTACCCCTTTCGAAGGCTCATTACCCGATGCTCTCATGAGCTGGTCTAGCAGTATGTTGCATCGTTCTCTCCTATACTGTGATGACAGTCGCTGATCGGTTGCTTGGATTCGAACAGTTCAAACAGTTTGCAGAAAGCGTAAACTCGATTACCCTCGTGACTTCCTTCGTCGACTTCTCCGCCAGGCTGGAATCACCAACGGACTCGTCATCATCAAGGCAGCGCCTACGCAAGGAGCGAAGAAGCAGGGGAATGGGGAAGTCGCCATCTTCTTCCCCTGGACACTCGTCAAGAAGGTCTTCCAACAATTCGGTTTAACCCCGGAGACCCTATCGAAGGAGGACGGAGCGACACAAACGCCTGCTACAACGAGACGTGGCGTCGAGAAGTTCATCGCTCACGGGTTGGTCGAGTCGGAGAGGACTTTGTCCTTTTTCGGACAACCTCTTCGAAAGATGAGTCCTTCGCTGGGAAGTCGACTGAGACATGCAGCATCTGGAGAACCTGTGAAGAAGGAAGTCGTCGGAGAGCAGCGCTTTACAGCTTGGAGTAGCAGTAAGTCTTTCAGTTCATCTCGTTCGGAACGCCCTCCTGACGATTGCCTTGAAACAGTTCGAACCGCTCACCATCGATATCTCCGCTTCAACATCTTACTTCCAGATGATCCCACTCTCCCTCGGCGAACGTCCCTCGCCGCTCTCGACCATCTTTTCGACACTTCTCCCGGAAACACGCTGCTTATGGTGGAAGCGAATGATGCTCGGAACAGCAAGGCAACGTCACCCGCCAGAGATCTCTACCTCCCTTACGACCGAGTTGTCCAAACTCTCCGAGATCAAGGCGTTCTGGCGGACGAGACGAGTTCGAAGAAACTCAAAGCGAAACTCGGAACTGAACTTCGAACCGTGTCGATCGAAGAACTTCGGGACGCTCAACCGATCAAGGTCAGCTGTCTCACCCAATTCCAGAATCGGATGAAGGACTGTCAGAAACCTGAGGAATGGAAAGCTTCGATGCCTTGGTTGGAAGATCCTGTTCAACCATCGGCAGTCGAGTCGAAAGAGCCTTCAAAGGGAACGAAACGAACAGTGACCGCTGTCGAACGGACAATGGGACAACTTCTCACTCCCGCCCCTTCCCTCGAATCAACTCCCGAACCTACTCCTCCGCCTCTCAAACGAGTCAAGAGCTCCGGTATCGTTCAAACCGTTTCGAAGCTCTCCCTCACTTCTGCACCTTCTACACCTCTCGCTTCTCCTACAGTCGCCTCACCTGCACCTTCGGCCCTCACCCCCTCATCGAATGATCCGAATGCCGACATATCAGATGCAAAGGTGGCCGCCTCGAAATCCTTTGAACTCGAGACTCTTCGACACGTTTACGAGACGGCGACAAGAGAAGGTGGAGCGTCATTCCTCGCCTTGGACGTCGAGTTCTGGGAGAGAGATCACGAGGTGTTGACGGAGTTTGGTTGGAGTCTGGTCGAGTTCGTCAAACATCAGAATGGACAGGTTTCTGCGAAACGAGAGGATCAACATGCTGGTGCGTCTCTGCTTCCTCTCTGTGTATCTCGACCCGTACTGAGAGATCTCGTTCGTGCAGTCATCAAGGAGAATCAACGATTCCGAAACGGTCGATTCTCTCCAGACGCTCGAGATGTGAGTCGAGCACAGGTCTCTCTACATCTCAAAGCTCGTGGTTCCGTCGACTGACGCTCTCTCTGTTTCAGCATTTCGATTTCGGACGAACTCTAACCCTTCCCTCTGGAGCACTCTTCTACCTCCTCCACGCACTCTTCTCGACCTTATCGACCACCCATCCTCTCTTCCTCATCTTCCATGACCCTCGAGGCGACATCAAAGCACTCACGAAACTAGGGT
Source organism: Sporobolomyces roseus (assembly GCA_016617785.1). Classification (NCBI taxonomy): domain Eukaryota; kingdom Fungi; phylum Basidiomycota; class Microbotryomycetes; order Sporidiobolales; family Sporidiobolaceae; genus Sporobolomyces; species Sporobolomyces roseus. The sequence continues at coordinate 2,261,606 of JADILM010000001.1, forward strand.
TCGACCCTCAAAAGGAGTTTGAGCGGGATCTCAAGCACTTCGGCAAGAAACGAGAAGGTGGAGGAATTTGGGTCGTCGATACTCAGCGAGTATTCGGAGGTTGGCTCGGTCGAAAAGGACAAATCGGATTGGAGAAAGCTTGTGTCGAGGTGAATGTGCCGACGAGAAGATTGCACAACGCTGGAAACGATGCTCACTGTAAGTCTCTTGCGCTCGCTCGTCCTCAACGCAACGTCGGCGATATTGATCCCGTCGATTTTACAGACACACTCGCTCTCCTCGAAAAGTTAATGGATCGATCTCTCCGACCTGCGGAAGATTCCGCTCTTATCCGCTTACTCGACGACAGGGCAGCTGCAGCTAAACGAGCCAAACTGCTGAATGCTGAGAAGCGGGAGAAGGAGAAGGAGACGGCTGAACAAGCAGCTCTCAAGCGGGGGTAGATGACATGGTGTTTATTCTCTGGAATCATTTCGCAATAATGTTGTTGTAGAATAGATGTTACAAAAGAAACCACTCCAGGGCGCGTTGACCGCTCCACTACCCTTGAGACGCTTGAGAGTTGACTTCGAATAGGGTCAACATCGAAGGATCGCAAGTCGCTTCCTCTCACACCTCAAGGTGCCGTCCAAGTCTGCGAGTTCTGGATGAGCTTGTAGAAGAACCTGATCGTGCTGAGATGAGCATCGATGTGAATCCTACCAGACGAAACGAAACGAGTCAGTCAGTCGAATAAAGCAAGAGTGAGTGATGAAACTGACTTCTCGTCGACAGTGTGAGGATTCTTCATAAGATCCAATCGACCAGGAATGAATCGATAGATGTTCGATGTTGTGTTCCAGTACCATTTCGTGTCGGTGTTTGCTACACGACGAGATTAAGATGAGTGAGATTGTGGACAGAAATCGTTTCGAGCTTACCTATCATTCCGGAAGGTCCCACAATCGCATTGTCAAAGACGTGACGTCCCGTTCCAGCGATCAATTCCCAAGCAGGTCCTTCCGTCGGAGAGATAGGTGCGGGTTCGACGGCATCTAACGAGGTCAAGCGAACGACTCTTTCTTGGACCTCAGGATTGGTACCGAACGCATCGAGTGTCAAGTTGAAGGACGAGACGACAGGGGCTAGGACTTTGGCGGCATGGGAGAGAGTGGCGTTGACGGAGGAGAGAAAGTCGATTCGATAGTTGACACTCGCCGAAGCGGTTTCTGGAAGAGCGTTGCTACGGAGGAGGAAACGAGAGTCAGTCGATGCCTCGTCGCTCAACCAGTGTGCAATGGCTCACATCTTGATGCCTCCGTTGATCAGTGTCACGGACTGAGCCGTAGTGATGAAGGCTCGAACGAGAGGATGCTTCTTCGCAAGCATACGGCCTAACCGGCCCCAGCTTAGCGGCACTCGCACGAGGTATCGGAGAAGTCGATCGACGGTAGCGAATTGGGTAGCGCAGCTCAAGAAGGAAAGGAGGGGAGTTCCGAGGACAAGATTTGGTTTAGGAGCGTTTTCTTCGAGTGTCGTAACGAGCTTCGAAAGGATGCCAATCCCAGTGTTGACTCCATCAGGTACACTCGAATGTCCTCCGGGAGTATGCGTTTCAATCTTGAGATTCACGAAGCCCTTCTCGGCGACGGCGATTGCGAAGAACGTCTGATTGAAAGCATTGAAAACTCCAGAGATTCCTTCGTCGATGATGAAAGCGACTCCATTTCGACCGTATCGCTGTTCAAGGGCTCGAGCGAGTACCGGTGCCGACCTCTGTCCACCAATCTCTTCGTCGAACCCTGACGAAAGGATGATTGAACGAGCTGGCTCGAACCCCTCCGATGCGAGCTGTTCGAAGGCTGCGAGGATGCCGAGAAGTGTGTTCTTGCAGTCAGTAGTACCGCGCGATGTGATCCATCCGTCGACGTCTTGTGTTGCTGAGTACGGTCTGAGTGATTCGAGTCAGTCGATCGATCTCGATTTCGTTCGAATAGAAAACTCACGGGGAACTCCAGAGCTTGGCTGTCGCGTTGTTGACCGGCACAACGTCTTGATGAGCCATGAGTACGATAGGCTTGAGGTCCTCGTTACTCCCTTTGAACGTTACGAGAAGTCCATATTTTGCGACCTTTTCGACGGAAAGCTTCGAATGGACAAGTGGGAAAGCTCGTTCGAGGTAGTCGTGAAAAGTCTGGAAGACGTCGTAGCGCGGCTCTTGATGCGGGTCGATGTGCATGTTGTCGAAAGATTCGGTGGGCTACAGAACGAGCGGAATTATCAGTCGATGCGAGATGAGCGGAATCAGAAAGCTGACTGACTATCCGCAACGCTCCTTGAAATCGTTCCAGCGCCATTGCGCTATACCGTATATCAGCTTGAGGATCCCAATTGGTTCCGACGTCCAAAGCTTCGACTTGTGCTGGACATGATGCGAGATGCGAACCGGTGAAAGAAGCTGCGACGTCCGAAGGCAGAGAGGCTAGTTTTGATAGATCCGGTAAGCTGGAGGTAGGAGACGACGGAAGAGCGAAGTACGCTAAGAATGGTGCTGCGATGCAGAGAAGAATCGGAAGAGAGGAGCGACCTTTCGAGGGCGGTCGACTACCGAGTGAGGAGGGCGACGTCGCGGTTGTCACTGTACGAAGGAGATGGTTTCAGAGCAAAGTCGAAATGATGAAGAAGGTATTGACTTACTTGTGATTCTCAGTCTCAAAGGAAGAGCGTCGATGGAAGAGGGAGAAGGAGAGCAGCGTCGTCATGCTGCTGATGATCCGAGAGTGAGTGTGGGGTGACAGCAAGATCGGAAACCCCGGCGCCGAAAAGATGGGAGAATAAGGTTGGGAGGCCTTTATGCGAGCTCTGCGATAAGAAGGTTTGGGAGCTCTTCTTCTCCCTCTCCCTCTCCTTCAGGTAGCGATAGAGATGCGGAATGAAGACTGTGTTGCCGAGGAGGAGGTATAAAAGCGATGGGATATCTACAGAAATGAACGGGATATAATGAGAGAAGAACGAGGCGCTAGCCAGCTTCGCCCGTTGAGACGACTTTCGATCGAAGGAAAAGAGTCGAAAAGAGATGCTGATCGCCCATGTTGTCGTATAGCGGGACGTGTCGATAACCTGTACACGAAAGTTTCGTTGAGTTCCTCAAGCTCAGTGGATTCAGAGTGATGGAGTGAACTCACCTGGTCGTAGAGCGCCAACACTGATCGTGTATGCACCAAGAGACTCGCCTTTACCTTCCTCCATCGCTGCTTTGACGTTGCCCTTCGCGTTGAGAACCTCGAATCGGAGGAAGACGAGTCCGTCCATGCCGGGAGAAGGGTGAGCAGAGTAGGTGAAGGTGAACGTCGATGATGAGGTAGGAGACGAACTAGCGGAGGAGGTGGAGTTGCGAAAGACAGGGTTGAAAGCGTTCCCCCTACGGAGAAGAGTTTCAATTGAGGCGACGATTCGAGAAGTGAGCGGAAACAACAACTTACGTGACGACGCTCGTTCTGCGCTTCGAGGGAACGACAGTCCCAGGGACGTAGAGACTGACTTCGACGAAAGGATCAACCGACATTGGATCGCCATCACTGCTTGATCCACGAGGACGAGGAAGCTGTTGAGCCGAAATGACCTGTTCAAGATCGAGATACTGCATCAGTGGTGACCAGCGAAGAGTACACGAGAGGTTCAAGCTCACCTCGACTTCAATCTTGTACTTCTCAGATCGCAACATTGCTACTTTGTCCTTTTCCAAACCTTTCTTGCGAAGAAGATCAGGCTTGAGTATGTAGCCAGATCGACCAGCACGTGAGAACATGGCAGAGTTCAGCTCCATACCGACGTCTGTCGAGAAAGGATCGATTAGTTGCAATAGGGGATAAAGACAGAGAAGAGCCAACATACCGAAAGTTTGCCAATTGAGCGCTACGAGCTGTACTCCCGCTGCCCACATATGATGCGGCACAAAGTTGCTACTTGATACTCGACTACCTTTCGGATAAGCTCGAGTCAAGTGTCCTCGATTGTGACTGATGAAGTCTTGTCGGGCTCCCTCATCTTTCAGCATTTTCGTCAAGCGATTCTCTCCGACCGAGATGACGTGAGTTGGTGCGTAAGTTTCCTTCTTGTTGAATCCTCGAAGCTTGACTCCGACAGTGTAGACGAGGAGGGAAGCCAAAGATTGCGACATGCCGATATCTTTCGGATTTGAAGGGAGATTCGAGGGAGTTGACGAAGCTTGAACGAAGGGTGAAGCGAGAGAAGCGTAGGTTGGCGGAGAGACTGCGAGATCAGAACCGGTGATAGACTTTGAGACAGCTTGAGGAGGTGGGAGATATTGAGGAGTGCGATTTGACGAAGAAGAAGACGAAGTTCTGAAAGCGGGTCGTGTCGGCGAGGGCAGCGGAGATCGATGAGCGTCACTGTCGCTTGAGCCACTTCCGCGGAAGAGACGAGTTGCGCGATAGACTTTGCGCGAGAAACAAAGTCAATTCGAGCAGGGAAGCAAAGGCGAGACGAGGAACCGACTTACACTTGCTCTGTCTGAAATCAGAGTCGGAGCCCGACTGAGAAGACGCTTCGGTCGACTCCGAATCGTCTCCACTCGGCATCATCTTGATTGGAAATCCGTTCGAATTGCTAGAGGTAACGAATTTGTTCTTCGCCTAACACGATCCACCGACTCAGTCATTACGTTCTAGCGTTGAAGGCATAGAGAGGATGCGTACCTTGAGTAAGAACTTTCCCTTGAGTTCCATCGGACTCGGTAACTTATCGACTTCACCCTCCATTTCATCCAATCTCTGACTAACCAATCTATCTCCGAGCGTTTCCTTCATAATCTCTGCTAGTTTGTCTTGTTGTTCAATCTCGCAATGGACTTCGACACTGAGGATGACTGGGAAGGGCGAAGCGAGAAAGGCGTATTGGGCGATAGCTTGTAAGACGGTTCGAGCAGGAATCTTCGAAGTGAGGGTGAGGCCATGAGTGACGACTGGATCTCCATCGTCTCCATCCCATACGTCGACTAGAGACAAACCCTCGTGTCAGTCTGGTGAAGGAGAAGGCAAGTAGGTTGACAGGGCAACGCACGTTCGACGCATCGGCACCCTTGCTGCAAAGCTCGAATGTATCCCTCGACAGTACTCTGACCTTGGAATTGACTACCAATGAGATATGTCTGTTGTGTGACCACCTCGTCAGTATAGTGTCGTTTCGGAAGACAGAGGCAACTATCGAACGAACGTTGTGACTCGAACTGATGTAATACTCAGGTAGAGGTCTCGTCATATCTTGCATCGTTTCGTCCTTGATCGCCGCATTGTCGGAAGACATGAGATAACAACCGAAACCTTCGAGAGTGACCAAGTTCGTTTCGAGATCGGCGTATTTCGAGAAGGATCTTGCGAGTTCAGACGAATCCAGAAGAGTCTACTCGACGATGATGCATCAGAGAGGCTGGGTGAGTATTAGGAGAGAAAAGGAATATACGTCTTGAGAAGATTCGAGGAACCGTTTCCATGCTTGTTCAGAGAAACCTTTCTCGTTTGGACCGACCAGCGAGAGGAAGATTTCCTCAACATCGATCCTCCTCTTAAGCAGTTGTACGAAAGTCTGGAAAGCTTTGAAGTCGAGGAAGTCGTTTGGAGCGGCAGATTGCTATAGAATACGACTTAGTCGAGAAGCGATTGATGGGAGCAGAATCGAACTCACTTTGAAAGCTTCACTAATTTCTCCTTTACTCATTCCCATACCGAGTCGAGCACATAGAGTGTGCACTTCCTCCTCCCTCACGACCTTGTGTTCATCTCCTCCTTTCGCACACCCTTCGGAACCAATTTGACTCTCCCCCTCTCCGATCGAAATAGCTTTCGCAACCCTTCCCTCCTTGAATTTCTCGAGTGTCGTCCTCCACAGCTCAGCGTCCGTGACTGAAGTTGCGACGAAGTGGACGAGTTTGTAAGCCGGACTACCCATTTTGAACGAGGACGAAGAAGAGGGAGGAATAGCATAGATGATGGTCATCCAACGGGGTTCGACGGCGGGAGGAAGGTGAAGCGAAGTTCGATAAGGAGATCCGTCGGATCCGAATCTGAGATCTCTGATACGGGACAAGGGGACTGAAGCAAAGTTGTCACTACGAGTGAATCCTACGAAATGAACCTTACGAAATCAGCTCATCTCGTTCTGTCGGTTCGTAGAGTGACAGGCACGACTAACCTAGTCCTCGACCATTCTTCTCCCAACACAACTTGACGTCCTGACCCCCAACGACTCCCACTCCAACTTCCAAACCAATCTCTCCATCCTCAGGAGTTTCATTCCCCAACTCCAACCAAACTTTCCTCGGTTTGACTCTCCTCGCACTCTTCGCTGAGACTTTCAACATCTCCACTCCCGGTCTCACTAGCGTCTGGGGAATGGTGAAAGGTGGAGGGGCTCGAGTAAAGGAGGAAGAACGAGAAGAAGCAGCGGATAAGCTGGGCTTGATAGTCGAGGGTGCAGAGAGAGTGTTGTCATCTTGTGAGTTGATAGAGGTGTTCGATGGTTCTCTAGAGCGAGTTGTGGGGCGTTGAAGGGGATTTGAAGATGAAGTTGGATCAACGCAGTCGACTGAGGAACTGCCTGAGAATGGAGCTTGCATGGTGATAGTAGACGAGTAGAGCCGAATGAGGCCCTGTGCAAGGTCTCTAGACCATTCGATGGAAGGTGAGGAGAGAAAGAGAGGGAGCGGCTTTCCCGCAAAATCTCTCTCGGAATCAGCGCATTTTCGCAGAGCAAATTCACTCTTCTCCCTGTCGTTATGAGTGGACTGCAGAATGAGCATACTCTCATAGGAGTTGCGAGAATGCAAAAGAGGGATGAGAGTACAACAAGAGAGAGAGAGAGAGAGGGGGGAGATGCAAAAATCGATAAAACTGTCTAGAGGATCGCTCCTTCTACCCTAACCAAATCTGCCTCTTCATCGTCCTCATCCTTGAACCTATACTCCCTCAATTCCGCGTTACTCCATTGAAGGTGAGTCGGCGTCAACTGACGATTATGAGCGTTTGGTGCTTTCGTCAATCTCCTCAGTGTACCATGATGTGTCACACACACGATCGTCTTCTCCGGTCGACTCTTCAACCACTTCCTAACCCATTTCGCCCTCGCAACATTCTTCGCTTCCGTCGCTTGAAAGATTCCCTTGTTCTTGTTCCAATCTGGTTTCTCTTCGACCGTTGACCAATCGAGGAAATCTGCAGCACTGAATCGCTCTTTCGTCGAATCGAGGTTGTCTCCCGTGTCGCAAGGCCAACTACCACATTCTTGTAGTTCGGGAAGGAGGAGATGAGGGATCGAGGCTTTCTCGTTGGTCGTTTGATCGCCAGCGGAAGAAGGGGGAAGGTAGGCAGAGAATCCGAGGAGATAGGTTTGGATCGTACGTCGGAGAGGGGAAACGACGATGAGGGTATCAGAAGGGGAGAGGCATTTGAAGAAGTTGGGATAAGTCGTGGGTATTGAAGTACATTGCGTTACTCCTCGCTATTCCCAGGAGTGAAGGTTAGCTCTGCATGATATAGTTCGGGGGTTTCCAAGGTGTTTCCCGTTCGAGTGACAGCCTTTTAGTGAAGAGATGGGAGAGAATTATCAACGAACCGAAGTGAGTTCAGGATCTAACAAGTTGTGATCTGGAGGAGGTGGAGGTCCGACATTATGTTGCGCTTCCTATCAATCATAGCAATGTACTTCATCAGTTCAAACTCCTAGATTGACCGGGATTGACCGGGGAAGCGAATTGTGTTCCGATGAAATAGCACACGACTTGACTGTCACTTCATCCGAGAGCCTGATTCTTGCAAGAGTCCATCCCACCTTCAAAGATCGCCACTTTTGTAGTGAGGAGAAGTTGTAACTCACGCCGTGTCGAAGTAGGAAGATTCGAGGAGGCATTGAAAGTTGGGAGGATGATCTAGTAGTTCCGAGTCTGCTACTTCTGACTGACTGCTGTATGCTGCTTGTTAAGAGTCGCTGTATGGTGATGGCTTGATCCGGACAGTCGGAGGTGATGGAGGAGAGGGAGAGGGGAGCTGAATGACGAAGGTTGACTTTCCTCTCTCTTTCCCACAAACACTGCTCTCTGAATTGCTCTGGTCATGCACCCTCCATTAGCAGATCATCAACATGATGGTGAGCTGTCCTCACTCCCTCCTCTCTTCGCTCGATCGCTGATTCATAGAATCTCCTCTCTTTCAACTTTCTCTCTCCAGCTTGCCTCGCAGTCGTCAAAGCACTTCAAGCCTGTCACGAGAAGAATCCATATCTGAAATACTTGGGATTGTGTAACGACGAGAAGATCGCGTTGAACAAATGTTTACGGACAGAGGTGAGGATTTCGCTTTATTGAGCGATTCCCGAAGTTTCGCGAGGGCTTATCATTTTGGTTGGGGGTACAGCGACTGGATAAAGCGAGAGGGAACTTGGAATCGGCGAAAGAGAAGCGGAAGGAAGTGCAGAAGAGGTGGAATGAAATCGATTCAGAACGGTAGCTCGCACGAGTTTCGCAAGTTTGTCGACTCTCCCTTATTGCCCATTCGTGAGCTGACACTTTTTGACATCGAATCCGCGCAGACCCTGGTTCTCCAGCATTCGCAAGCCGTCCAGCTACCTTTCGAAATTCGACCGTCTCTTCGAAAACTATACCGAACTCTCCCCCTCGAACATAGACTGTATTGTAAGATCACAGCATTGTGCATTCTCTCGTTCTCTTCCGCTCAGTGTGAGAATGTGAACTTCGTTTCGTTTCCGTCAGATTCTATTTCCCACGCACATTTTTCGCAGGAAGCTGTTCGTCCGTCCGTTCAAATTCTCGTTGACGCAAGTTTACGACTGTAGCGAGCTGCTTGGACATTCAATTGGGGTAGACGCACTCCAAGAATGGGAACAACACCGAACAGAAAACAGCTTCGCAAAAAAGTCCCGCCACTTTCGAAAGATGCCCACGTTCTACAGTACATCAAAACTCGACCCAATCTTCGCAACCCCAACCCTCACTGCCCGAATTGGCGTTGGCGATTATTCTTGGATCTCCTTATTGAAGCGTAACTGAATTAAACGCTCTGGACAGTACCGCGGGAAAGGATTCGATAGGCGATAGCGCTGATCAGAGTGCGCGTGGGAACAATCCGAAGGATTGCCCAGCCCGTCGGGCTCTTGCGAATCCTTGTGCAGGGCCTGAAGACGAGGAGCACCGCGAAGTAGTCTTCTCGTCGTTGCGAAGGCATCAAAAGGTAGACGGTTCGTAGGAGTACCTGATAGCACGTTCGATGGAAGCAAGAGCTAGAAGCAGGTCTAGTGGAAAGCTCGATCACAAATGAGACCAGCATCATTGACCGAAGAGTGCGAAAGTTGAAGGAACCTTCATTTTTTTTTTGCAGTCAATCCGGACAAGACTTCCTCAAATCTCTCTTGCCAAGCGAAAGATCGAAATGACACCAGCTCCAGCGACTGAGACTGCTCTCTTCCCTTCTCTTCACTTAACCCAACTTACCTACTCCCGACTTAGAGTATGGGAAACCCTAATCAAGATGTCGAGAAACAACTACAAACAACAGACTCTGGAGCTACTGCTTCAGAGAGCTACTGGTTCCTAATGTCACCGAAGGAGGTAGCTCACAAGCTTGATACTTCTATCGATGATGGACTCAAGGATGGAGCTGTCAAAGAGAGACAAGCAAGAGATGGACCGAATGAATTGACTGGTGGTGGAGGGGTTTCAGTTTGGTCTATCCTCGCTGGACAATTATTCAGTGAGTTCTCTTACTTTGACTTGCTCTACTCCCCTACCACCTCGCGCTATCCGATGATGATGGAAGCTGACTCTCTTCTCTTTCGCAACTTTCAACAGACGCAATGGTTCTCGTCCTCGTCGCTTGTATGGCGGTTTCCTTCGGTATTCAATCATGGATCGAAGGTGGTGTTATCGCTGCTGTCATTTTCATCAATGTATTCGTCGGTTTCCTTCAGTAAGTTTCACAAAAGTCGTTTCATCGTCGAAATCGTTCTTTTTTCACTGACTCTCGACCCTTCGTCAAACAGAGAGTACTCTTCGGCTAAAACTATGGATTCACTTCGTTCCCTCGCTTCCCCCAACGCTCACGTTATCCGAGATGGCAAAATCGTTACTATCCCGTCTCCCGAAGTCGTTATCGGTGATGTCTGCGAAGTAAAGGTCGGAGATACCGTTCCCGCCGATCTTCGTCTGTTCGAGGTTACCAACTTTGAAACCGACGAGGCACTCCTCACTGGAGAGTCCCTTCCTGTCGCCAAGGACGCCGAAGCTAGTTGGGCTGAAGAAGCGAAATCCGGTTCTTTCGATCCTCGCGACATCGGAGTTGGAGGTGAGTGGCTTCTCTCAATCACTCAGAACAATCAACTGACTTCTCTCTTCTTCTCAACAGATCGTATCACTATGGCCTACACCTCTTCCACCGTTACCAAAGGTCGAGCGAAGGGTGTCGTCGTCGCTATCGGAATGAACACGGAAATTGGAGCTATCGCTGAATCTCTCCGAGGTGGAGACACCAAGGTCCGCAAGGTTCGACGAAACGACGACGGTCACGCCCCATGGCACAGATACCCAGCTGCATGGGCACTCACTACTTGGGACGTTATCGGTTCTTTCCTCGGTGTCAACGTCGGTACTCCTCTTCAACGAGTTCTCTCCTGGCTCGCTATCGGTCTCTTCGGAATTGGTCTCGTTTTCGCCCTCATCTGTTTCGCCGCCAACGATTTCCGAGCTCCCAACGAAATTATCCTTTACGCCGTCGCTGTCGCTCTTTCCATGATTCCCGCTTCCCTCGTCGTGCGTTCACTCTTTCCCTTCCCTCTGACAAGTTGGGCGAAGAACTGATCAATTCCGAGTTTTCGCATCGCAGGTCGTTCTCACCATCACTCTCGCTGGAGGAACTCGTGCTATGGTCAAGCGTAACGTTATTGTCCGAAAGCTCGACTCGCTCGAAGCACTCGGAGCCGTTACCGACATTTGCTCAGACAAGACTGGTACCCTCACTCAAGGTACGTCAAGCCGTTCCTTTTTTCCGCCTCTGCCTCGATTCGTTTCATTGATGCAAGTTCTCCCATGAAACAGGTAAGATGGTCGTTCGCGCTGCATGGATCCCTGCTCGCGGTACCGTCCACATCGGAGAATCGAACGAACCTTTCAACCCTACCTCTGCCGAACTCTCCTTCACCAAGCTTTCGCCTAGTCAATCTGCCACCAAATCCGACAAGAAACCCTCAAACTCTGATCAAACTCTCAACGAGGAACCTCGCGTCATGTCACCTTCGGATCTCGTCGAACACGGTGGATCTCCTTTCCAAACTTTCCTCAACATCGCTTCGATGTGCAACGTCGCGAAGGTTTGGGAGAAGGAAGGCGAAGGCTGGACCGCTCGAGGTGACCCTACTGAATGTGCTATCCAAACTCTCGCACACCGATTCGATTGGGGACGTGAGAAACTTACCGAAGGTGATCGACCTGAGTGGGGTGAGTTTTCTTCCTTCTGTTACGTGCTAGTTCGACGCTGATTCTTTCGATTGTCTTACAGCTCAACTCCAAGAGTTCCCCTTCGACTCGGATGTCAAGCGAATGTCGGTACTTTACGCAAAGAGCGGTCAAGAGTGAGTTTCGCATCTGTTTTGAACTACCGAACAGTTGGACTGACATACTTCGCTCTACCAGGAAACAACAAGCTTTCATGAAGGGAGCTGTCGAACGTATCATCGAATCCTGCACTCAAATCGAGTCTGAAAATGGTCCCGTCGCAATCGACAAGGAGATGGAGGAGGAAATCCACGCCAACGTCGAGGCTCTCGCTGAACAAGGTCTTCGTGTTCTCGCACTCGCTCACCGTCCCTGGACCGGTTCTGGATCTGGCGAAGCTGTTCGTGAGGAAGTCGAGAAGGACATGATACTACAAGGTCTCGTGTAAGTTCTCGTTTCTCGTTTTATCGCTCGAGGGCGTTGTGCTGATGCCATCTACTCACTCTCCAGTGGTCTCTACGATCCTCCTCGTCCTGAATCGAAGGGTGCCGTCAAGCTTTGTCACGGAGCCGGTATCCAAGTTCACATGCTTACTGGAGATCATCACGCTACTGCCGCCGCCATCGCCATGCAAATCGGTATCCTTCCTCGTCAAATGAACCGCTTCTCGAAAGAGTCTCAAGATGCCATGGTCATGACTGCCGCTCAATTCGACAAACTATCCGATGCTCAACTCGATGCTCTCCCTCTCCTCCCTCTTGTCGTCGCTCGATGCGCTCCCAACACCAAGGTACGAATGGTCGACGCACTCCACCGAAGGAAGGCTTTCGTCGCAATGAGTATGTTATCTCCTCTTCTCTCGTAAGTAAAAGCTCTTTGACTGACCTCATTCTTGCTCTTCTCTTCCCTCTTCTGCAGCTGGTGATGGTGTCAACGACTCTCCTTCGTATGTTCCCTTCATCGATCCTCCGTCCCTCGTCCCCTTACTGACTCCTCCTTTTCGCTTTCTCTCAGACTCAAGCGATCCGATGTCGGTGTCGGAATGGGAACTGGTTCCGATGTCGCAAAGGACGCCTCCGACTTGGTACTCTCTGACGACAACTTCGCTTCAATCCTCGCCGCCGTCGAAGAAGGTCGTCGTATGTTCGCCAACATTCAAAAATTCGTACTCCAACTTCTCGCCGGAAACGTTATGCAAGCTCTACTTCTCTTAGTCGGTCTCGCTTTCAAGGACGTCAACGATCTCTCCGTCTTCCCTCTCGCTCCTGTCGAAATTCTTTGGGTCATTATGGTAAGTTCTCCCCTCTTTCTCTTCTTATTCTCGATCCAGTCGGATCCTGACTTTCTCCTTCACTAGATCTCCTCGTCCTTCCCCGCCATGGGTCTTGGTGCGATGAGAGCCGAGCCTGACGTTCTCGAACGTCCTCCGCACAACGTCAAAATGGGTCCCTTCACTATCGAGATTCTTTGGGATATGTTGGCTTACGGTCTCATCGGTGCTGGAAGCTGCCTCGGTTGTAAGTCACGAGCTCAGATCATTCTGTATACCTCGGAGAGCAGGAGACTGATCTTATTTCTTCGTTACTTTCAGGCTTCGCTCTTATCGTTTTCGGTTTCGGTGATGGCAACCTCGGTAGTAAGTCTCCTCTTCTCTCGCATCCTCTGACAATCTCATCGCTGACCTATATCATCATCAACAGTCGACTCGAACAACAGTCGAGGCAACGGTTCCGACTTGGTCTTCCGAGCTCGTTCAGCTACTTTCGCAACTCTCACCTGGATTTGTCTCTTCCTCGCCTTCGAAGTCATGGATCTTCGACGATCATTCTTCAACATGCGACCTGATTCTCCTCACCGATGGACCAACTGGGCTCGTGAAGTCTGGTCCAACCAGTTCCTCATGTGGAGGTAAGCATCTCGCTCTCCCACTGATTCGAAAAGCATTCGTACTAATCTCTTCTCGCCCATCTGACAGTGTTCTCGGAGGATTCCTTTCCGTTTTCCCCGTCATCTACATTCCCGTCATCAACTACGACGTTTTCAAGCATAACGTGAGTCATCTTCGTCGCCCTTTTTTGTCTGAGCTGCGTCCTGACATCTCGCAATTCTCAAATACTAGCCAATCTCGTGGGAATGGGCTGTAGCTTTCATCGCTACCGGTCTCTTCCTTGCCCTCGCAGAGGCCTGGAAGTGGGCCAAGCGTATCTTCTACCGTCGTCAACTCAAGAAACATCCTCTCGAAGAAGACGCCGGTATCTTCGGATCTTGGATGACGATGGAGCCAACCAAGACGAAGGATCCTGTCACCGTCGTGTAAAAACCCTAATAGATATATTCCTGTATTTCTTTCCTTTCTGTCGCCTTGCACATAGTATTAGCACCTGTAGATGAGGACTTCGCAACAAATCACCTTGTTCGAACCTTCTCTCACCTCTCGTATAGATTAACGAGAGATCCGCTTCCGCCCTCAACATTCGTGACTCGTCAGCGAGAGCGTCGAAAGCGTCGACAGCATTGAAAAGAGCTGTTCGTAACCGAGCGTGGTACTTTCGAAAACCTCGACTTGTCTGTCTCCTTTCAACCCGCTTCGCGTCGACTTTCTGAGCACTCGCCCAGCATCGAGTCCAGTCCGAGGTCTGAGTTGCATGCGAGACGAGACACTCTGCGAAGAGAAAAAAGGTCGGTGAGTACATACGTCGCAAAAGATATATGATTGATCTACAGCCGTTAATTTGCGATTGCGCTTCGGCCTCAACCGACAGCATTACTCGTCTCGAGAGTGAGGAGGTGCGCACTGTACCGCAGCTGAAGGAATGACGACGACAGCAATAGTCGTTCTCAGCTAGAGCCGATGCAGGTCGTCGCCTCGAACTTGCCCAAAAAACCAAAGGGGGAAAACGGGTTATTTTGTTCAGCGCTTGTGTCAGTTTCGGTCAAGCTTTCTTAGCCGAACTAACATACAGACGTCTGCGGTTGTCGAACAACCACAATTCGACACATGCGCGAGCGGAGACGTCTCGTTGGAAATATTTAATGCTTTGAGGCGGGCGAGCTTTCACTTCGCAACGATGTAATTTCGCGCCAAAACCTGACGCTTTGCCCAAAACTCGACTGATATGGTACGACACCATACACGCTTCGAGGGAAAGCGCTAAGTTGAGAGACACCCTCTCAAAGAGGAAATGCGGCCTCGAATTGAGATTGTTTGGGACCGAGGTATCATGGAAAAAGTTCCAGTGCCTCGAGTGAGCGTGGAGGACCACATGAGATCTGCAGCATCATTTACGTATTGATCGTCATTTTCGAGTGCGGTGAATTTCGTTTCAACACTTTTCGAGTTTTTGGTTCCTACCTCTCTTCTCTCCTTCTTCCCCACACACTCCACCACCTCCAACCTCATCGTATACTACTCGTCCTCGACACTCTAGCCTATCCACTCTCAAAATCAAGACCTCCTCTTCCACATTCTAAACTTCTTTACCCGATCATTATCATGCGTACCTCCTCCCTTCTTTTCGCCGTCGCCTCAACTGCGACTCTCGCCGCCGCTCAATCATACGATTACGGAAGTATCGAAAGGAACCCTCTCACTGCTCAAGCACCCGTAAGCCGATCTTTTAATCGAGTTGGAATGATTCCTCTCAAGCTAAGGAATGTGTCTCCAAACTTTAGTCCTGTGCTACGAGTTGTTTCGCCATCAAAGTTCAACAGGGTGACGCCCTCGTCGGTCGTCAAACTAACGTAGCAGATAAGTCTCCTCATTTGTCGCTTTCGCAAATGGATCGTCGTCGCTTACCTTTTCTTTCGCTGAATTACGCTACTGCCAGAGCACTGAATGGACGCAAGCCAATGTCAACTGTTTCTGTTAGTCCTTTCCATCTACGTACCCCAGAGAAAACGCTCTCGGAGTAAAGGAAGCAGAAGCGAAGGAACTGACTTTTCTCGTTCATTGTAAAACAGACGACAACTGTGCTCCCAGTGACGTCCCAACCGCTGTCCTCGTCCTTCAGACTCTCTGCGCTGATCTAGGAGTCGCAGTCCGTGAGTTACTTGCACTCGAGCGGCGCCGTGGGACGATCAATCGAAACTGATTTCGTCTTGTGTTTGACAGCTATCTCCGCCGTTACGGGACCTGCGACCACTGTCTCCCTTCCTCCTGTCACTCTCAATTCTGGAGCCAGTTCAGCTGCTTCCGGTAGCGCTACTGCGATCACTTCAGGCGCTATGTCCGAATCCACCGGATTGATCACGACTACCGATGCGACTGGTGGAGTTGTCGGTAAGTTCGCGTTGACGTCTCATTGTCGCTCTTCAACGCTCAACGCTGACTTTGATCTCGAACAGTCGGACCTGGAGGAGGAATTCGAACTTCTATCGATTTGAACTCTGCTTCTACTCTCCCCATCGGAGGAGCTTCTTCCACCGTCTCGGGAGCACTCGGAAGCGCTAGTTCAGGCGTCTCCGGTGCTCTCGGTACCGCTAGCTCAGCTCTCTCTGGCGTGAGATACCTCTCCTTTCTTTACCCGAAATCTTTCGCGTTTCCTGAACCTTCTTGTTTCAATAGGCTGCCTCATCAGCAACTGGAGCAGTAGGAGGCGCGGCGTCATCCGCTACCAGTGCCATCGGTGGCGCTGCGTCCTCAGTCCAGAACGGAGCTTCATCCATCCTTTCAGCTGCTTCAGGAGGACTTCAATCCGCTGTCCCCTCGAACCCTGTCTCCGTGAGTCTCTCTTACTCGTTCCCTTCTTGATTTAGAGATATGCTGACGACCTCGACGCTCTCGTAGGCTGCTGGCAACACCGCTGTACCTGTCGCCTTCACCCTCGGTGGACTTTTCCTCGCGATCTTCGCTTAAAGCGTTTTCCTACCCTTACCACCCTTCCTTCCGTCCCCTTCTTTCACGCCTCTTACTCTCCACACCATCTCACCCATAAAGAGGTCTTGTCGCAGCCGCTCTGCCGACGACCCCAGTCTACCCTTAATGCACCCATCAATGTTATCAACCTCCAACCTTTTGTATCTAGCTCAAACCGTACTGTAAACAATTTATACTGCAACTTATCTAATCGTTCAGAATATGTCGTTCCGAACCTTGCTGTCGCTCTTTCATTCGTTGACGTTGCGAGGGGTAAATCATCGCCTTGCGAACCTGGAGAGGGTCTTTTCGCACCATGGGGTCCCGTTTTGACATCACTACTGTACTTTGGTTTTCGTCACTCGAGATCTGTGCGAAGATGGGCTGCGATCGGGATGCGAAAGTTGCGAAATTGTTGCGGGAAACTTCTCCCTTTCTTTCTCCTTCAAACTCCTTCCTCACTTTTACAGCTACAAACATGCTTGCTGCCACTCTACTCGCTGTTATCTCTTCTCTCACCCTCGCCACGGCTCAATCTCTAGCTTCAAATGCTCCTGTCCGTCTCTTTATTTTTCATCATTCAATATCGCGTTTACTGACTCTCTGATTCGCTCTACAGGGCTGTGCTACTAGGTGTTTCACTGTAAAGATCACTGAAGCCGATACTCTCGCTCCTGGGGCTAGTACTTTGAATGGTAAGTTCCAAATTCGAATCCTCATCTTCAGAACTCCCTCAGCTCTCGAGGCGAACATGGAGGGTGGAACTTAGATTAAGGGAGGGCTATAGCTATGTACAAAGACAACGCTGCGCTTCTACGAGTTGCTGGGAGTTCGATCGAGATCGTTCAACAGTTTACCCCTTTCAAGAGCTGACCATACATTCCTAATCTCACTACAGGGTACTGTCAGGTGAGCATCACACTCTCATTCCCTAATACTCTCAAGCTGGATAATCTCTTGAGCGAGAGAAAAGGGGTTGTTTCTCTCTTCACATCGCTGACACCCACTTTTTCGCGAATTACATAGTCTAGTCGATTCGTTTCCGCTTACTACACCTGCCTCTGTGAGTACTCTAGCCTCTATCTATCATCGCGTGAATCAGTGCTGACTTGCTCACGGGGATCGATAGACGACAACTGCGCTTCGAGTGACATTCCTCTCTCCGCTCAACTACTCCAACAAGTTTGCGCTGATCAAGGAGCTGCCGTCGGTGAGTCGCTCGTCCCTTTGATCTCTGACAGTCAAAGGTTTCTCAACTCCTTGTTCTTCCCCTCGAGTAGTGACCACTGGTATCGTCGGACCTGCCTCAACTGGAATCTCCCTCTCATCGATCCCCATCTCGTCTGCCGCTAGTTCCGCTGCCGGATCTGCCTCGACTGGTCTCTCCTCGATCAGCTCATCCGCAAGTTCAGGACTTTCGTCGGTTTCAAGCGGAGTCTCGCAGACTGCTTCCTCTATTTCATCTGGAGCATCTTCAGTTGCGTCAGGAGCCTCCTCAGTTGCCTCAGGAGCCTCCTCAACTGCCAGTTCTGTCCTTTCCGGAGCCTCGCAAAGCGCAACCTCTGTTCTTTCCTCTGTGAGCACTCATTCTCTCGATTCCGGTTGAGAAATTGAGGACTAATCGATTCCTGTCCTCTATAGGCTGCAAGTGAAGCTTCATCGGCTACCTCTGCCGCTGGAGGAATTCTCTCCTCTGTTCAGAACGGAGCCTCGTCGGTTCTTTCAGTAGCCAGTGGAGGAGTTCAATCTGCTGTACCTTCATCTCCCGCTTCTGTACGTTTTCAATTGCTTTCTAATCGACTCTCTACGGTCACCAACTCAGGTTTTGCTTTGATAGGGTGCTGGAAACCTCGTCGCTCCTTTAGCTCTCGGCGCCACCGGACTCTTCTTCGCCATCTTCGCCTAATCTTTCGATACCAGATTTCCAAATTCTACGTTCTACCTTTCTCCCCTTCGTCGGAATTCCCCAATCCTTCTGTTTATACCTCGTACAAATTCTCTCCTAATCTTATCATCCCTCTCGATTTCGACTCTCATCTTTTTGTCTTTCACTTTAAACCCTATTATTACTTTGATGTCTACGTTACATACGACTCAGTTCTATTACTCTACATCATGCCGTATCCCCTCGACGTCCATTGATTGACAGGGAGATCGATGATGGTTTCTCTTTAGGAGGTTGCAACCTAATTGCAGTTGTTCTCCTTCTCCTAAGTCGCCCGTCACTCTTCAGCGAGAGGAGCAGATCAATAGACTTTGACTTGTGCTTCATCCGTCTTGACTGAGATCGATCGTTGTGACCCTCGAGTAGGACAACGTCGAAACTTCCCTCTAGCGATGTCGACGAATGGGTCAAAGCCAGAGAAGCGACGATCGCGTATTGCGAAACGAACAAGCGTAGTAATACAAAAGCAACAATGAAAAGGGTACTACTTCAGGAAGGGAAAAGAGACAGACAACGATCCAAGCGATCACGCTTTGGTGAAGGGTCCCAATCCGTCAGATCCAGCTACTTTCTCAATGATCTTGATACTTTGGTTCCAGAAATTCTCGATCATCTACCAGAGACGAGGGAGGGGCGTCAGTAAGCCGGTCGAAGAAAATTTGAGAGAGGAAGACAAGTTTGAGCTCACCTCTTGATCCTTCGCTTCGTTCGTTTCTTTACCGTCTTGATCAGGGTTCGAGAAGTAGGTACCATTCTCATACTTCTCACTGCGTGCTTCAGGAGCGAGTCCAGCCCAGAGTGCTGAGAGAGCGCCATCGTCCGGAGCGCGCATGGTAGGTCTGATGACAGTCTCCATGACTGCTCCTGCTGTTTCCCCGTAAGCATCCTTGTACTGCCTCGTTTGACCAGTTGCAACGGCACCTGGGTGTGTCGCGAAAGCAACGACTTTCGACGAACCAAGGTAGAGTTGGACAAGGCGACGGATGAGAAGAATGTCGGCAAGTTTTGATCGAGCGTAAAGGTTCGAGGGTCCGATGTCCTTCTTGAATTCCTCCTCTGTAGCGAACTTGTCTCCTCCCCAGTTCTCACCTGGTCCTCCGAAGGTAGCGCGGTGAAGCTCACTTGACATCGAGATGATGCGAACATCGGTGTCGGGAAGTTTCGAAGTCTTCTGGAGGAGAGGGAGGAGGTGGGAGATGAGTACGATCTGAGAAATCGAGTTGGCCGTGAGATGGGAACTGTCGGAACCAAAAGAGCTAAGTAAAGCGAAAAGCGAAAGATTGAAAAGATTTCGCAAACTCACTCGTAACCATCCTTGGTCATTTCGAAAGCGTTGACTCCGAGTCCAGCAATCAGGAACAACCCATCGAGCCTCTCCTCCTTTGCAAGCTCTTTGCCCAATTCGCTGACAGCCTTCAAGTCCTTTAGCTCGCACAATTTACCCTCTACCTCTCCAGATTGTTCTCCTCCATCAGCCGAATTGTCCTTCTGCGATCCGAATCCCGTCGAGTACGACTCTGTAGCGTACTTGAGGTCTCCCGTTTTGATGTAGGAGAGTGCGCCGTCAATGTGTTGTTGCTGTCCTCCGATGATGATAACTCGAGCGCCATGCGAGTAGAGAGTACGACTAATCGAGAGTCCGATACCTACACGTTCATTCCTAGGTCAGTATCCGAATGCAAAGATGAGGGATTGGAGTTCAGACTCACCGTTTGATCCACCAGTAACGATAAAAGTCTTTCCAACTTGCGCAGGAACTTGAGATTGAGAGTAACCGTAGCCGAACATGTTCTTGAGTGTGTCCATTGCCGTTTGAGTTGAAGTGAAAGGAGAAGGAAGAAAGGAAGAGGCGAAAGTGGGGCGTTAAAAGAAGTTTTTGGAAGGGAACGACGTCAAACTGTCGAAAGAGCTTGAAATCGCGAAACTACGTCGCAAACCGCGAACTTCGTTCTCGCCTGCCACCAGACGAAACCAAGGATACTACGTCGAGCCGGGACGAAATGGAATCAGGCTTTCTCTCCAGCGGAATCCGAAAGTCTATTCGGCTGACCTTCTCGTTCCAAAGAATAGCTAGCTAACTTCTACACATCCCGACACAGACAGTTCTTCATGAACCCGACTGTTTCACCCAAACATGCTTCTGATATCATTTTTGGATCAGCACAGTCGAAAATCGTTGGCCAACTTCGTTCGACGGTATGTCCAAAGGTAGGATTCGAAGGTCCTCCTGATCCATCAGGACCCCAAAGCTGTCGACGAAAAGGAGATAGTCAAAACCTGACGAACGGAATGAAGGGAGAGAAGCGGGGGAGAGGGCAAAGGTGAAGGAAAGCAGAGGACGGAATCATTTCGTTCGTAATTGGACTCACATTATGTAACCAATGACCCTCTGGAGCTTCAATCATCTCATCCAATTCCCTATACGACTCATAACGATTCTCGAGTATCCTCCTCCTCGAAACCACAAACTGACCACTCCAAGCAATGATCATTCCCTCGGGCGGACAAATCTTTCCCCTAAACATATTGTAAACAGTCTTGAGCATGGGGAAATCACCATGACCTGTATTTGCTCCACAGGGTGAATGGTTGAGAGGTCCAAAGGAGGCGTACCCGACGACGGAGGGAATCATCCAGAGTCGAGGTTTCGAGATTGGGGTCCATGCGAGATGGTGTTGAAGGAAGAAAGTGTGATCGGCTAGACCGAAACGAGCAGATGAAGCAGTGGAGACAGAAGAGTGAGATGATGCGGGGGATATAGATGCGAGGGTATCGTTGTAGTTTCGCAGGATATGCTTTTTCAATCACGAACGAGATCAGCTTCCGAAGAACTTACTAGCAGAGAGAGGAAGTCGTGACTCACTTGTAAATAAGTAGCTCCTTCCCTTCCGACATTCTCCAACTTGATCACTTGATCCCAACTCTTCAACCCGAGCGCATTCCGCAACGACGTTTCATCTCTATCTCCCTTATTGTACAATATCACCCTCGAGTTGCGCTCACTGACAAAAGTAACTCTCCTGACATAGTCGAGGTTCGATCTGGTATTTGGTAAATCCTCGTTGTAGTAAGCGATGACTAGATCGACGGTTCGCGAGGGAAGAGAGGGGATTGCTGGAGGGCAGGAAAGTGGGCGGAGGGAGGATGGAAGTTGAGAGCATGCGAGGGAGAAAGGAGAATGAGTTGTGGAATGAAGAAGCGAGGTGAGGAGGAACAGGAGGAAGGGAAGGAGAGAGAGATAGACGAGCGGTGAAGAGGAGGGGGAAGGTCGATTTGATTGATCGGAATCTACTGTTGTTTCCCGTTCATCCAGCTCCGACTCACCCTTCCGTAGGAGATACCATGTCACTCCTGCTCCACCGAGATACACTACGAATAATTGAAGCTGATTCCCTCGTAATCCCGAGAACCCTGTCATGACGGCAGTCGAGAGAAGGCAAAGAGCGTTGCGAGGGATGAGATGTGTAGTTGGTCGAAGAGGAGAGTCGAATATAGAGAGGGAGTAGAGGAAAGTGATCGTGAAGAGGGCGAAGAGGAGAACCGTCGTAAATGCGAGGAGATAGGATACTGGGCTGAATGTAGGAGCGAAGGTTTGATCTGGGAAAAAGATGGCTATCGGAAGGAGAAGGGCCGACAGTAACGTTGAAGCCTATTCAGAACCAAAGTCAGTAACATTGCGAAAAAAGAGGCTGAGGGAGCAAACGCACGATTGCACTATCCCACATCCACTTTGTTCGACGTTCTTCGTCCCCATCCGTCATTCCTATCTTCATCAATGCTATGAATGCCGCTTCGAGAGGAACCCTCAGTACCGAGAAGACTAATCCCGCTTTCGAACTTCCTCCTCTTCCCAACAGTGTCAACCCAACGAATGATGCCATTCCCACCACAACGTACTCCATCCTACGATCTCTCAAGTCCGACGTTGTCACCGAGAATTTGCTGGCTATCGTAGGGTACATCAGGACGAGTAAAGGTAGAATGAAAATCTACGTTTTCGCAAGGAAGTCTGATCAAATAAAAGCCACTCTCGGTAAAGCGAGAGACAGACATACATCAATCGCAAAGCATTCCCCTTGATCCGTCCATCTCAAACTCCACACTCTCAATGCCAGACTCCCAATCAAGGTCCCAGCAGTCGCCCAACCTAATTTCTTCTCGTCTCTCCCGCTCAATAACCCTTTCACAGTTTCTCCCAAACCATCTGAATAACTCGTAGCTATCCCTTTCCGTCTCTTGATGCAGTACAAGATGCAAACGAATGCTATTGAACTCGAGAATGGGAATGAGAGTACGGTGATCCTAGATTGCTGTGAGAGTCGAGCGAGTTGATCTGAGGCTAGTGAGGAGGTAAGGATTAGTAAGGAGTAGGTGTAGAGTTGTCTGGAACGGGTTGGTCGAGGTGAAGGAGATTCCGGAGATGTTGAGCGAGAGAGGGGGAAACAGTCTCCCATCTTTGCGGGTAGGGCCTGATCTGCGAGTTTGAGGCGCTCTACACTGATTAAATCGTGTTTGTGTAAAACGCAAAGTGAAAGTGGTAGAAGCGAGAGAAGTTTTCGCAAGAGCTAGTTTTCGGTTCTCTCATCGGATCCATCAAACTCGCTAGCAACGACGATACACAATGGAGATTACTTGAGCTGCATTGGAAACGAGTTGAACTGAACTGAATGAAATTGAATAAACTAAGTATGAAAATGTTCTCCTCTTTTTTACTTCTTCGCTATGTACAGTACACTACTCCCTCTCCTCCGTTACTCTGCCACCCACCCTTCAGTGTTCTTGATGAGTTTGTAAAAGAACTTGATCGAACTCAAATGAGCATCCACGTGAATCCTAAACACCAACAAACTCTCTTTCGTCAGTCGCGAAACCCTCTTTCGACAATAAGAGAGAGTGTGAACTCACCTCTCGTCGACGGTATGGAAGTTCTTAATGAGTGATAAAGGAGCAGGTACGAAACGATATATATTCTTCGTCAAGTTCCAAGACCATTTCGTATCCGTATTAGCTGAATCATACAAAAGTCTCTATCAGATCTCGTTACGCCGATCTAGAGAGTAGGAAAAGACTCACCAATCATAGCAGATGGAGCAACGATCGAACCATTGAAAACATGCCTCGCCGTACCACTCATCAATTCCCAAACTTCTCCTTCAGTAGGCGTTAAAGGTGCAGGTTCAATCTCGGATCCTTCTACCACACTCAAGCGTACGTGGTTGGCAGGTGGGGCGGTGAGGTCTGAGTTGGTAGAGTAGGCGGAATAGGTCAAGTTCAGGGAAGAGGCGATGGGAGAGAGGATCGAGGAGATTCGGCTGAGAGTTTCGTTGACGGAGGATAAGAAATCGATTCGGTAATTGATCGTTGCGGTCGAGTATTCAGGTAGAGCGTTACTGAAACTCACTCAGAAGAGTCAGTATCGTGAACTAGAAGAGAAGAATGGAAGAGTATCCTCACACTTTGACCCCTCCATTAACTAAATCGATCGCTTGACTCGTACTCAAGAAACTCCTCAACACTGGACTACTCTCTGCCAATTCCTCACCCAACTTGTTCCACTCCCTCTCATCCCTGACTCGCTTCTTGAGTGAATGATCCATCTCTCCGAAATCCGCCGCACAATTCAAATAACTCAACATAGGATTCCCTTCCCTGAACCTCACCTCATCCGGATGATCCTCCAATCCAACCAACAACCTCGCCAAGATCCCAATTCCCGTATGTCTCCCCAAAGGTACCGATGAATGACCACCCTGAGTGAAAACTTCAAGTTTCAAATTGACGGCCCCCTTTTCTCCTAATCCGAATCGAATGAAAGATTGACCATATTCTTCGTCGACTCCAGTGAACCCTTCATCGAGGATTAAAGAGATCCCATCTTTCCCATAACGAGATTCTAATTTTCGAGCGAGGTAAGCGGCAGATCGGGATCCTCCAATTTCTTCATCGAATCCACTAGAGAGAATAATCGTTCGTTCGGGAGTATAATCCTCCTCCTCCAGAAGTTTATCAAAGGTAGAAAAGATTCCAATCAAAGTGTTCTTACCTGTTTGCCCCCAACTCGGATCAAAAATCAGTTTTCTCATTTCCTGAAGAGAGAGAGAGAACTGACAATCTGCTACTCCTCTACCCCAAATCCAATTATCTTTATCGATCGTAGCAGAGAAAGGTGGATAAGTCCATTGATCAACGGTAGATTCTGGTACGGGTACCGTATCCTGATCTAATCCCATCTCACATCACTCTCTTCAGCTCCTCGTCACACTCAGGATAAGGGAGTTATAACGTACGAGCCATCAATACGATCGGTTTCAACCCTTGATTCTTACCTTTCCAAGTAATCAACAATCCATACTCCCTCACTCTCTCAACCTCCAACCTCTCATAAACCTTCGGAAATGTCTTTTCGAGGTACTCGTGCAAGTCCTTCATGACTTTGAATCGAGGTTCCTCTGAAGGAGTATGTTTCATATCATCGAAAGATTCGGTTCGCTACTTGCAACAAGCATCAGCCGATGTTTATACAGAGGAGAGAGAGTGAGGGAGAAAATAGTACGATTTTAACTGCACCTCTCAAACGTTGAATCGCTTTCTCTACGTATGTTTGATCATTTGAAGGATCCCAATTACCTCCTTTATCGAGAGGGTCTACTTGTTTCGGACAAGCTGCTTTTGAACGATGAGGGGAAAGTGGAGATTCGAATCGAGAGTTCCTTTGGGAATGACAGGAGTGGAGGGAGGGCAGAGAGAGGGTAGGGAGGGATTGTGGGAATGAGAGGTAGAATGCAAAGGGGAGGAGAAGGAGGAAGGGGAGGAGTCGGAGAGATGAGGATTTAGATGGAGGGGAAGAGGAAGAAGAGGATGGGAGAGGGAGACCCACTAGATATAGATAGAGAGGGGGTCAGTATAGATCAGAGTGTAGTAATGAATGGGATTAGCTCACTCGTTCGTTGATGTCAAGTGAACAGAGGGAAACAGCTAGAGCTCCTTCTTCCCTCTCTCTCTCAGCGACAACACACTCGACCCTCCTCAATGCTGCTATTATGACTACTCTCTCCCTAGATCCTTCCTCATTATTCAACTCGTCTCTCCTCTCCATCCTAATCCCCGAATCTACAAGTTCGGCTCCACCTCGTTCCCTTCCTTCCACTCCTCCCCAACCATCTCAAGAATGGATCCATTCCCTCCTTCGCTCAAAACAACGTACGACGATCTATCAATCAGAACTAATTGAATTCTATTTAGTCCTCTCTTTACTTCACCCAATTTCCTCATCTCAAGCACACTCATTCCTGCTCAAATCATTGGACGAACCTCATCTAACTCTAACAACCACTATCACATACATCGAAGGACACTCTCAACCTCGTCCAAACGAACAACAGAATAAAGTTTCAGCATTATCTACCTCTTCTAAACTCCCGACTAGCGAGTCAGTACATGTAGCTACTCAATCATTTGATCAAAAAACTGGAGAAGTTTGGGTAGGGAAAGGTTTGAATCAAGAAGAAGAAGAAGAATGGGTCGGAATTTGGAAATTTACTTGTTCGATTAGTGAGCCCTACTCTCACGCTTCTTAACGAGGAGCTCGGACTGATCAGTATATATATATGTGATGGGACAGATTCGATTGGATTGAGGGAATTGAGGAATCCTAGACTCGAGGTGAATGTTACGGTTACTTTGAGGGACGATCCGAAATTGGATCGACTACTATTATCCCTCTCCTCCTCAACTCAACCGAACGGATCTACGGTGGAAGATGGAGAAGAAGTCTCGAAGGAGAAGGAGAAACAAGAGGATGAAGAGTATATGGATGATAGTTACGACGATGTCAACTTGCTCTCTTCCCTCTCTACCAACTCGAATCCTTTCGTTCTCCCTTTCTCAAGACTCCCGTCCTCGAACCCCTCTCATAATCGACGTCATTCAAGGAATCGTTCTCTCACTTTCTCAAACCCACTCGAATCTTCTGATCCATTGATACGTCGCTCTGTACAATCTATTCTAGACGTTCAACGACCAGTGGAAGTAGGGATTAGGACTGTGAGATGTAGTGTACCCGACGGATCCAATTCTCGTTCAGAAGGAGAAGAAGGAGGGGAAGGAATGATTGTATGTTTGGAAGTGAGTGGACCATCAGGAGAAGAAAGTTTATTCGAAATCTCGAGTATTCGAGTGAGGGTTCATGGGATTGGATCGAAAGATGGAGGGAGTGATGTGGACGTCAAAGAGATTTGTGGGTTGAAAGAACAAGAAGGAGGAGGAGGGATGAGATTGAAGGGAGGAGGAGTCGATCAACATAATTTCCTTTATTCTCTCAGTTTATCGGCTTCGACATTGTTGGAACAACAATCGATCTCGCCATTGGGTCAGAGTTCGGCGATTAATGGAGGAAGAGGAGGAGGAGGAGGAGGAGGAGGGAAGGAGAATAGTTTACCGATTGCAGTTGCTACGAGTCCATCTCAACGGTTTACTGCGAGGTTTGGGGCGGAGGAGAATGAACAGATTGGAGGAGAGGGATTTGAGGAGTATGAGATGGATAGGAGGAGGGAAAGAGAGAGGGAGAGGGAAGTTAGGAGGAGGGAAGAAATGTTCAAGAGGAATTTGGAAGTTACTGTCAAAGGGAGAGTACTCGTCAAGAGTGGAAAGAAGGAGGAAGTTGATCGAGGCTATAGAGTAGATGCAGAGGAACAAGAGGAGGAGGAGGAGAAAGAGGAAGAATGGATCTCACCAACGAAAACGATCGAGTCGAAATGGAATTACGTTATTGACATCTCATCCTTCGCTTATCGACCACCACCACTTCAAGCCTACTTCCAACCACCCACAGCCTCGACCTCCTCGAACCCTCAACCCTTCCTTCGACCGACTTCTATCGCAGCTCCTCCAATCCCGCTTCTTCCTCCTCAGTCGACCACTCGCCCGCTCTCGACCCAGACAGAACGGATAGAAGTCGAATCGATCGCAGGATCAAAGAGACACACAATGGCTTCTCTCGCGAATCTCTCGATGAAATCACCAGTTCTCAATCGAAGATCCTCATTCGCTCCTCTACCTTCCAATTCCTCGCCTTATCGTCCTCCAGTACAGCGCAATAGCTCGAATAGAGCGACACCTTCAGCAGCATCGACAGCGAATACTCCTCGACGGTTCTTCTCCCTTCCTCCGAACGCTCAATCCGAAGAACCTTTCACCGTCTCTTCAAACTCCAATTTCCTTTCTCACTCAACACGTACAGAAACTCCACCACCAGTAGCTAGGCAATCATCTCCCGCAGTAGCAAGGAACAGTTTACCTCTCCCTCCTCCGAATGGCCAAAATGGAGAATCGAATCGACGAACGAGTTGGATGAGTGGATTAGGGATTGGAAGACCGAGTTCTGCGGTACCTGAAGAAGAGGGTCGAACGAGTTGGGATAGGAGAGGATCAACTGCAGGAGGAGAGAATGGGTTAGGGTTAGGACTCGATTCGGGATCTTCTCATTCAAACAATCCTCTACCTCCTTTACCACCTCGACCATCCGAGATTGATCAGGAACAGTATCAGTATTATCAGCAAACAGATACAGGTCGCGTACTGATCACGGTATCGCTCGTTCCTTTACGTCAAGTTAAATCTCGTCGACGATTACTCGAATCTACACTCCCGAACGGTGGAGGAGGAGCAGGAAGAGATACGAGCAATTTTCCTCCACCAGTTTTACCGGGTGCACTCTCCCCTCCTGCTTCTCATCACGCTTCATTCAGTTTCCCCCCTTCTTCACCAAACTCTCCTTCACCTCTCGCGTCTCCCAATCTCGGCAACGAAACTCCCAAATTCTCAGAAGCGGAACGAACAGCGGCGATCACTTCGAGAATGCCTAGGGTTGGGTTACTCGATGTTTTCCTCGTGCAGTTGTTCGTCGTGAATCAGACGGATCAGATCAAGAGATTTGTTGTTGGAGTACCGGGTCTGAAATCAATGGAAGAAGGCGAGGGAGGGGATAATGATGAAGGAAGATCGAGAGGTGGTGGAGTGGGATTGAGACCTGGTGCGAAACCCGAAATGAGTTCGAGGGAGCGAGTTGCGACGCTGGTTCCTTTAGAGAACGATGTGAGAATAGGGTAAGTCTCTCTGTCTCTCTCTCTCATGCTCTCTTTTGCTCGTCAAATCATGTGCTGACTCGACCGAGATCGTGCAGGCCTCTCGCACCAAACACTTGCGCTTCATTAGGGTTGAGAATGTTGGCGATTCATCCTGGTCCTCACGTTCTGGAAGAACTCAAGATTGTCGATCTGAGTGACGGGAGCGAGACTAGATTGAAACGTCCTCTGTGGGTTGTCGTAGAATGAAGCCGAAATTGAGATTTTTTGTCAGGGGCTATTAAAACCGAATCGTTCGACTTTAGTGAGGCGATGCGAAGAGAGAGTGAGAGAGATTTCTCCTCCTTCTCCCTTCACTCTCCTCTTTCGCTACTTTACACAATCATGGCTAGTTATGGTCCATCAGGGACCTTCGACTCTAGTAGCTGGACACCACCCGATAATGAATTATTCGATCCAAATTCATCATCGTACGAGAATGAATTACTCGATGTATTCAACGCACAACCTTACCAATCCTACCCTCAAGTGAACCATCAACTCAGTAGTAATCAAGATGTATTTGGAATGTCAGGTCAGAGAATAGCGAGTGGAAGTTCAAGGGCAGGAGGTTATTCCGAAGATGATGGGAACTCCCCTCAAGATAGCAGTAACGGACACCTATCGTATGCTTCTTCGACAGGATATTCGACTGGTCAAACCAGTGGAGGTATCGATTTCGACTTGGATACAATGTTTCAATCTGGAGGAGGAGGTGGTTCGACTTCGAATGTTGATTCTCCTCCTTTCGATTTCGGCAACTCGATGATGTGTGACTTCAACACGACCAACCTACAAGGTCTCTTCTCTACCTCGAACTCGCAACCCATCCCTCAGTTCCAACAACAAATTCCATTCCAAAACCTCTCTCCTTCCTCTACCAATGCGACTTCTCCTCCTTACTCGATCTCTTCCATCGCACCATCTTCATCATCTCCATCCGATTACAACTACCTTGCGAATCAGAGCCAGCCTTTGACCTATCCCTCTCAATACCTCGCACCGAATTCTGCAGCGGCGACTTATCCAACTCCTTCTCGTCACCCTTCAATCTCCTCCGGTGCTTCACCGAATTATGGACAACCCTTGTTCGTACAGGAGGAGGATACGACTCAAGCGAAACGACGTCGACTAACTCTCGCAGAAACTGCTGGACTCGCTCCTCAATCTCATCCTTCCCTCTCTTCCACCTCCTCGAACACTTTCACCGTCAAACCCGATGCGTTCGGTCAGATTCAGGCGTCACAACCACTTCTGGCTCCTGCTCCACCTCCGACGGCCAAGACTCAGAGGCAAAAGAGTCCTGTCGAATTGATTGCGAACGCTGGAATGGGTCGAGGAGGCGTTTACCATCCTCGTGAGTTTGGCTTCTGTAACACCTCTTCATTTCGATACTGATTTTCTTTGAATCGTTTCAGCTACCTATCATCTCCTACCGAAACCCGTCAACGTTGCAGCAGGAGCGAATACGAACGGGAAAGGAAAGAAGACTGCTCCTTCAACAACTCCCGCATCGACAGCTACCGAAGACAAGAGTGGCAAGCGAAAGAAAACGGCTGATCGAGGACACAGTGAGCTATCCTTCCTTCATCAGAGCACGGACCCGAGAAGCTGACTTTTCTCGTTTCTTCCCTACAGATGCCGTCGAGCAAAAGTATCGAAACAGTATCAACAACGCTCTCGCTACTTTACGAGATACTATTCCTGCATTGAGACACTTGAAACCGCTCCCTTCCGTAAGTCTCGAGTAGGAACTCGGAACCTCGAAACCATCGCTGACGACCTTTTTTTCCCTCGAATAGATGCCAGTCTCGAAACGCAAAGCCTCACAATTCACGCTCCCATCCGGAATCGCTACCTCTGCTCCTACCGGATTGGTCGACGGAGTTGCAGCAGCGAAAACTCTTTCAAAGGGAGTCATTCTCAACAAGGCGATCGAATATATTGACTTCCTTCGTTTCGCTCGTGAATCGCACAATGAAGATCTCGACATGTTGAAGGAAATGGTGAGAACGATGGTTGGAGGTGGAGAACAGCTCGTTGCGGAATTTGAGAAGAAGAGGGAGGAACGTGAAGTTGAGCGAGCACAAGAGAGGGAACGAGATCAAGAGGAAGGTGAAGACGGAGACGACGATGGAGAGGGAGAGGAAGATGGAGATGAAGAGGATGATGATAAACCTGCACCAGTCGTTACCAAGGCGAAGAAAGCGGCACCGGCATCAAAGAAACGTGGTGCAGCAAAGAAGGATAACTCACCACCAGTCAAGACGAAACCACTCGCCCCTTCTGCCGTTCCAGCTTCGACCATCTCTCTCCCATCTCAACAGATCTCTCCTCCTCTCTCCTCCGAGTATCGTCACGTTCAGGCACTCAACGCGGCTCATCTCGAAAACATCGCCGTCGGTCACCAACAACAGCAACATCCCGTCACTCACACTTTCCCTCCTTCACCAGTCTCATCCGATGATCACTCCGTTTCACCTGCCGCTTTGATGGGAGACAAGTCTTATTACGGACAGCAGCAATTCTCTGCTCAACCTCCTCGAGTCCTCCTCGCATCATTCATGGGTCTGTCTTTCGCAGGAGGACTCGGATACGATTGGACTTCAGGAGCTGCCGCAGCTACTGAAGAGGCGACCGAAATCGTAGGATCCGCTTGGACCAGTCGACTCGCTCGAAGATCTCTCGTCAACGCGAGTCAAGGCTCTTCCCTCATCGACGTCTTCCATCCTTCCCTTCTTAGCGGACTCGTCGCCCTCGGTCTCGCTTCCATTGTCGTCTCAATCGCTTATGTCGTTTACCCTCTCTTCTCCTCGTCGAAGTCACTTCCCCCTTCCGACACTCGTCGAACACAAGCTCTTTCTTCCCTCGCCAGCTCTACTTCCCCATCCTCGACCCCTCAGACGTACGCCTCATCGCGCTCGACCTCTCTCGCAGCACGAAAGGATCTTCTCGCCCTCGTCCATGGCCCCTCTTCGATATCGCTTCTCCCATCTCTCGCAAAGGAGACTCTCATCTGGGCTGTAACGTCAGGTCTCGGCCTACGGTGGACCTTGTCGACTCATCAATCAGAATCGCAAAAGGACATCGAGACAGCACTCGCATGGGTTCGAATCGCCGAAATCGAAACGACACTCGGACGCGACGTTACCTACTTCTCTCGCCTCTACACCTTCCTCCGATTGCTCAACCTCTCGAGATCCCCATCTTGGCCTCAGATTACCGCTTCGACTTCGATTCCCTCCGTCACTGCTCTCCTCTCGACTCACCTCCTCAGTCTCGGTCACTCTCGATTGGCGGAAGCTACCTGGAACTCGATCTCGTCTCAACGCAAGAAGATCGACGCGTCCACGTCCTCGTCCGAGCAATTCATTGAATTAGCTCTCGACGCAGATTTCGCTACTGTCAAACTCGTACTCGACTCTCACTTCCGCGAGGTCGACGATCTAGCAACTCCTAGCGATACGGTTCCTCTCCTCCTCGTTGCCGAAGCGACTTGCTCCGATGCGCTCGAGGATGTTTGGACTCGAATCTTCACCACTGTTGTCGATACGACCTGTCCCCCTCACCTCGCCGGTGCTGTCCCTTCGTCGGAGAAGATCAAGTCGCTCTTGCAAGATGGAGACGTCAAAGGTACTCTCGACGTCGTGTTCGAGTCATCGGTCGAAGGGTCAGAAATTCGTACTTTCGCATTGATGACTCGTGCTCTCCTCGACACCTTCTCCTCAGACACCAACGATGACCGTTCTATCACTAAGGCTTGCATCGGATCCCTCATCTCGGAGGCTAGAGAAGGAGGACCTTTCGCTCATCTCGCTTCCGCCTCTCCATTCTGCAAACTCCTCCTTCCTTCCCTTCCCGAAGATCTCATCGCATCCTTGTCGCCTATCGATCAAGCGTCTAGTGACATCGACCTCCTCGCGACTACTACCCTCTCTTGGCTCGTCCTTCGTCGGCAAAGTCTCAACCTTCTCGTCGATCGTTCCGCCTACCCTTCACCTCCTCCTTCTCCATCATCCTCTCCCGCTCCTTATGACAAGGTCAATCGTGTCGTTCACGCTCAAGCTCTCGCTCTACGCCAACTCCTCGCTCACGACATCTTCCGTCAATCTCAATCCTCCCACTCGGAGGAAGACGATGTTGTCGATCTAGATGAAGCGAGGGATCTCTTGGTCGACGCATTATCAATCCTCGCAAGACGTGCAGCAGGTTTAGGAGCTCGAGATGATGATTCCGGAGTAGAACTGTAGATAGATACTCTTTTTTCGTATTTTTCCTTTTGTGCTTTTGTAGAACTATCTCGTAGTTTGTTGCCAATCTTTCCATTCGTTACCCTCTTTGATCTCAGTTCAGCGTCATTCTAAGCGAGGATTGAGTTGCACCACTCCAATCGAATCGATCTTGCATTCCTCTCATCACATTCTGTCGCGTCCTCTTCCCTTTTCCCCTTTTCCCCTTTCCCTTTTCGATGAAAGATGATCCTGCGCGTATTTCACAAAGCCGTACATCGAAACGACATCGTCGGTGATTTAAGCACTGTACTGCCAACTTTACTTACAACCCTTTTGCGAAGTTTGAGGCGAAGACTTCCTGGACGGGATTCGCACGAAACTACAGGCCTCGCAGTGCGATCCCGGTTCCCTCGATGCTCTACCTGACGTAGTAACCCAATGCCGTAGCTCTATCTCCAAGGTTTGAGTCCAGGCAGGAGGTGGAAGTCGTCGTTCGCTTCGAGACTCGCTCGGGAACAGAATTTCAGTCTTCCGAAAGTAAGCTTTCTTTCGCCTGTCGTTCTTTTGTGAGTTGTAGAGTAGAGTGCAAGCTCAGATTGTACCGTCTCAAACGATCTGTTCGAGGTGAATATGAGCCCCGTATGAACCTTCAGATCACAAAGTCGAGATAATTCGATCCAGGGGACGGACGAAAGAAAGTTGCATCCTCAACTTATCGCTGAGTGATCTTCGATCATACGGCGGACTACAGCGCCGGCGACGAGCTCTTTCGTATCAACCAACGCGAACGAGGTGACCAGTCTGAGAAGTGTAGTGGGAAGCGAGGCAAGAGAAGTGGACTCTGCGAGGAACGAGATCTGTCCTTATCAGCGGCTTCTCGTTGATTTGACTGCGGTTGAACATAGTTCACTCTTCAAATCAAAAAAAACGCGTGCGAAGCTTCCGAATTTTTTAGAGCTTCTTCATCGAATGTCCTCGACCTTCTTTCGAAGCATTCTGATTCTCCACTTGCTCGGCTTCTCCCGATTGATGGTGAGCGAGGTCACAAGCTACTCACTCCTTTTATCAGTATCGCCCCACTGTTCGAGCTCCCTTTCTTTCGCCTCGCAACCTTTTTTTTACGACAAACCGACGACGACAACGACTCCCCGCAAAAACCACGTTTGTTCTCTTCGTTCGGCTTCGGACAAGGGGAACTTTGAAGAACAAGGCACGACTATTCGTCGACAAGTCCGATAATTTCATTTAAAAGTCGATTGTTCTCCCCCTTGACAAAGGAACACCCCTTTCCCAGTTCTTCCCTTCGGCCAGCAAGTTTCTCTCTCCTTACCCATCCTGCACGGCTCTGCCTGCCTTGCAGTCGTCGGAACTCCAGATCGATCGGAGTTTAGAAGCTCAAACTTCGCAGAAGGTCAGTTGCAGACCAGCAAAGGAACTTCTCTCTCTTCTGATGATCGCGATGCTGAACTATTTCATTCTCTATTTTGAACAGTTCTTTCGACGCGATTCCTAGAGCTGTAAACTACGTCGTGAGTGCTCAACTTTCATTGCGAAGGTGGAAAGGAAGGAGCGAGAGAGAGAAAGCGAGGTTCATGCTCTGCCTCATTTCCTGCGATCCTGCATTCTTTTGATGGCATTGATCTCTTCCATTTGAGACTTGCTTAGGTGCCACTTTACAACACACTTGAGACAGTCCGAACGAAACTGACATCCCCCCCTGCTCTTTGATCCCGGCAAACAGGTTTCGCGAAACGAACAAATCCTGCGCTTCGAAGTACTTCGTTCATTGTTCACCCTCTCCCTCAAGTTTTCGCTTCCTGCCAGTAAAGCATCCGCTTCCTTCCTCACTCGAATCGCTCAACCTGCCATAAACTCGTCGAGATTGAAACGTGCTTTACATTTCGCTTGAACCGACGAAAAACTTGTAAGCGCTTGTTTTTTTCTTGCGAGACCTCCTTTCAGTCCATTTCCTGACGTTTAGCTTCTTTCGCCTCTCTCTTCCTATTTCCCACTTCACACTCGCGACGACCTATTCTAGCCGGTTCTTTCATCAAGTTCAACGAACAAAGCAAAGTCCTCGCAATCAATCCCTTTTGTGCTCAAGCACTCTACTCCGCCTCACTAACTCTCACCCTTCACTCTCCGGCTTCGCTCGCACTTCCTATCGACTTTCACATCCCTCGTCTAATCTCTTTCATCGAGGTATGTCCGCCGAATTGAAACGTGTTTCTTCTTCGAAATCACAACTTATTCTTTTCTCTCGCTGCAGTCTTACCTCCTCGAACAATCCTTCGAAGATGGCCGATAACGTCGTGACTGCCATGCGTCAACCTCTCACCTTCACAACTCCTAGCTTCTCCCAATCTCGCCTCGACAAAGGACGTCCCACTTCGATGGCCCTCGCTTCTTCGTCGACCGCTCCTCTCCCAACTCCTCCCTTCTTCGCCGTCACTTCGAATGGGGCTTCCAACAATGCCGCCATCCCTCGATCAGCTTACCCTTTCACTTCCCCTGCAACTCCTCTCACTCCGAACACTCCTTCGACCAATGGCTTACCACTTCCTTCCGCCGACGCCGACATGGTCGACGCTTTCGCCACTCCTCCAATGTCACGAGTCCTTCCCTCGCAATCAGGATCTCGAGCATTGGGTCTACTCAACATCGAAACTCCTTCGTCGAATGGCAAACTCGCATCGAAATTGGGCAAGCAGCCGAATCTACGATCACCCGTCATGCCTCTTACTCCTCCTCTCACTCCTCCTTATCAAGATCACAACGTTCTCCATGCCTCCCCATCTCCAGCGCCAACAACCGTCTCTGGTCGAGCTCTCCTCCATCACCAACTTCACCCTCTCTTCGAATCATCTTACCAACTACGAGAAGAACTCGGTTCTGGAGGATTCGGTTTCGTCGTTCGTGCCGACAGAGGTTGCGATAACCTTTCCGTCGCTGTCAAATTCATCGAACGAGCAAAGATTCCCGCTCACGGTTGGGTGAAATCGAGGTCTTGGGGAGAGACACCGGGATTGACACAAGCTGTTGGACCCAAGCTCGTACCGATGGAAGCTTTCGTACTTCGAAGTATTCGACATGAGGGTGTCGTCGCTTTCATCGATCTTTTCGAAGATGAAAAGTACTTCTACCTCGTACGTTCTCACTTTCTGTTCTTCATCCTCTTGGACTTCATTGACATTCTCTTTCTCTCCCTTCAGGTCATGGAGCACCATGGATCCCCTTGGCAATCTCCCGAAAAAGACATGATCTCGAAATCCGGTCCTTCTGATCTCCCAGGTCTCGCCTCATCTTCCACGCAATCCCCATACACCGGGTCTCCCAAGAACCTCAGCCCTACTTCCTCTCCCACATTATCGTCGACTCCTCTACCTCCCAATTCTCCCGCACTTTCTCCTCCTCGACCAGCTCCGATGGAACGTCGAAGCTCATGCGATCTCTTCGAGTATGTCACTCTCGCTCTCGTTGCCATCGGAATTGAATCTGACGCGCGCTCTCCTCTACTCCAGATGCATTGAGCAACATAGCCGATTCGACAACTCGACAGCAAAATACGTTTTCGCTCAAATCGTCGAAATCGTCTACGCTCTTGGTCAAATCGGTATCTGCCATCGCGACATCAAGGACGAGAACATTGTCATCTCGAACGACTTCAAGGTCAAGCTGATCGACTTTGGTTCGGCTGTCATTTTCGATCCTCGTCAACCTGCTCCTCTTTACCACAGATTTCACGGAACAACAGTGAGTTTCATGACACCTTCCTCTTCACTCCCGAACGTGTTATTGACTCTTGTCGTCCCTGTTCTCGCAGTCTTTCGCCTCCGCTGAAATCCTTCGCGGTGAAGCGTACCAAGCTCCTCCTTCAGAAGTTTGGTCTCTCGGAGTCCTCCTCTCAATCCTCGTCACCGGTGAATGCCCCTTCTCCGACGCCGATGCCGCCAAGATTGGACGAGTATCACGACCAAAAGTTCGACTCTCTGCTGAAGTCGAGCACCTCATGCGATCCTGTCTCGAAATCGACGTTTCTCAACGGATCAACATTTCTCAAATCCGAAGACATCCTTGGCTCGCATCTGTCTACTCTCGACGACCATGAACGAACCCCTCCCTCCCTCCCTCCCGACTCTGCACATAACACTCGTTTAACGACCACCATCTTTACGCATCTTATTTATCCTTTCTACGTTTTATACATATTCCTCCATAACCAGTTCATACCCCCTCATCGATCAACATCTCCAAGCCATTCGTTCCATTGACTTTGTTTTCACAGTTGTTGTTTGTCTTTCCTATTACCATTGCATTTTCCCTCTCCTCATTCGTTCAACTCAGTAACTTGGTTTACGACCCATAACACCCCCATGTAGCATTCCTTGAATAGTCTTGTCTGCTGCAAACCACCGCTAGTCGGTTGCTCGATCTTCATCATGTCGTGTCTTTGCGAGAACCTCGAGACTTGTGAGAAAACGGAGGTGAGTAGGATTGGCAACATCAATTTACGGCAAAGCGAAAGATCAATACAAGCGGGAGCAGCGAATGAGCGACTATGCGCCTACCCGAAATGCTCAGTCAGGTGGATCAGAGCAAGAAGCGAGAAGCAAGCAGTGACTAACCGAAATCAAACAGGACCTTTCCACCAATTTCCTTTGTCCTTGAGCACTCCCTTCGAATCGAACTTGACACCTTCCTCCTTCAACAGCTCAAGCTTCTCTGATACCTTCGGTCCCTGCACGACCTCGCCAGCTTTCAGTTCAACTCCTTTCTTCGTCTTCTTGTTCCACTCCCCACCAAATCCAGCGATATAACCGTTTGAAGCGATAATACGATGGCAAGGAACGTAAGGTGCGAAAGGGTTATTTCGTAGAGCCGATCCGACTGCGAGATTTGGGCAGAGATGAGCGACAATTACGAGTGATCGATACAAATTTGCTTACCTGCTCGAGGAGAGGACGAGAGAATTGTCGAGAGTTGACCATAAGTCGAGACCTTGCCAGGCGGTACTTGGAGAAGTAGATCGTATAGCTATAGAGGAAAGCGAGAGCATCAGCTTGGAGCAAGACCGGAAACTGAAATAATTTGGACGACGTGAGCGACACACCTTCCACTGAAACGCTGTTACTTTCGTTCCCTTCTTTCCATCTTTATCTTTCCTTACATAAGCTGATCGATCTGCCAGAGTACGAGGAAAGGGAAAAGTAGATGGGTCTGAAGATGAATCCGGTTGCGCAAGGTCGACGTCCTCCTGTGCGATCGCTTTCTTCGCTGTATTAGATACTCGGGAGTGGTCTTGTCCGTCTATGAGCGTGTCGAGTGGTCTAGAGGTGATTGAGGCTGAGGGGCCGGATTGAGAGATGAAGTGTTTCGAGATCATGTGAGTCGCTTCAAGGGGCGCAGAGCTCTCAGCTGAGGATGAGAGCTCGACCGGATGATGATTTTGACTGTATATGTGCTGTGCTCGGGTGACTAGAGGCTAGAGGTGAAGTGTCGAAGGCTGCAAGAGATTTCAGACTCTTTCTCCCTCTCACTCTCGACTCTGACTCGCTCGACTGCATCCTACACATGCTGCAGTACTGTTCAAGCTTCCTTATCTCTTCGTGAAGGGAAGGACCTTTGTTTGGTGGCGACGGCTTCTCAACTTCTGCTCGACTTTCCTTGATTCAAGGTTTCGATATCGACCACACGCTCAGGAGGATCGACAACGTGCTCGTGCAAGCACAGTTTTAGCGATACTGGGCTATTATACTGTACATTGAATTGATTTTCGACATACATTCCCTTGAATCGAACCATGCACTCAATTTGCATGAAAACCTTTGCTTCTCGACTGCCGACAGAATTCTCTCAAATGTCCAAGGTTGATGGCCCACCAGACTGGTTCGACGCGATCCTTACCGACGACGCGACGGTCGAACGATGGAAGGAAAAGGTGGACGAAACACTCAACATTCGAATTCGTATTTCTGTCGATCTCTCAATTGTCCTCTCTTCTTTCCTTCATTCTCACTCACTCACTCACTCTCTCGCTCCCCTACTCAGCCTTCTCTCTCGCTTTCTCAGCAACCCACACTCGTTAAACACCACACTCGTTTCAAACCCTTTCCCCTCCTCAACCTCTTTCACTTGACTCAACTTCAATATGCTTTCCTCAACCCTCACTCTCCTCGCTCTCGGTGCCGCTGGTGCCTCAGCTGCCGCTATCGGTGCTCCCGCCGAGAACATCTCGCAGATGAAGCGCAACATTATCAAACGAAACTCTTTGACTCAAGGAGGTGAGCTTGCGATCCAGTCTTTCGTGTCTGAACATCGATTATTGAACGTCGATCATTGACCACTTCCCCTCGTTACAGCCGATGATGCTACCATCCTCTCCTTCGCTCTCATTCTCGAACACCTCGAAGACACCTTCTACTCGGAGGCTCTTCAAAAGTTCGACGATGCCGCTTTCAATCAAGCTGGTTACCCTGGAGTCTACGCCGTTCTTCAGCAAGTCGCCAAGGATGAGCACGCTCATGTCGAATTCCTCACCGCTGGATTGAAGGCGGCAGGAGTTGAACAACCGCCCCAACAATGTGTTTACGATTTCCCCTATACCGACGTCAAGTCTTTCCTCGCTCTTTCGCAAGTCGTAGAGGGTCTCGGTACGCTCCAGCTCTTTTCGTCCACCCGACATTTCTAGACTTACTGATTCGCTCCCTTTCCTCTGAATACAGGAGTGTCCGCTTACCTCGGTGCCGCTGCGGATATCGAGAACCCCGCCTATTTGACCGCAGCTGGCTCGATCCTTACGGTAGAAGCACGTCACAACGCTTTCGTCAGGCTTGTAAACTCGTACCAGGTTCGTTTCCTCTTTTCGTTCTTTATTTTCCAGATTCTGACTGACACTCGTTTCCACAGCCCGCTCCTGAGGCCTTCGATACCCCTCTCTCCGCTTCGAACGTTGTTGGTGCCGCCAGCGGATTCTTCAAGTCCTGCCCCGAAGGATCAGCTCCCACTATCGCTGCTCCTCCCGCTCTCGCTCTCAAGTCCACTCAATACCAGCTCGGTGGACAACTTCAGCTTGCGCCTACCAACGCTTCAGCTGTCAACACTGATCAGACTTTGTACTGTGGATTCGCTTCGTGAGCTTCGAATCTCTTTCTGTCTTTTTTCGCTCCCCCAGTCTCCGGATGATCGTCTCTCGCCTATATTGACACGATACTGACTTCATAAATTTTCTGCAGTGGTCTCCAATCCGCCTTCTCGGAGTACAAGGACGAGTCTTGCACCATTCCCACTCAAAACATGACGGGAGGTCAAACTTACCTTATGCTTACAAACGGCCCCAATCTCGCAGACGCCAACGTTGTAGCTGGTCCCATAATCCTCGACTTCTCTACTGCAAACGTTAGCGACGCTAGGTCGTCCTCTAACTCCTCATCCTCCGGTAACGGTTCCTCGAACTCTTCGACCGGATCCTCGAAAGCCGCCGACACCAACGGAGCTTCTTCCCTCGTAGCTGGTGCAGGATTCGTCTCGGTCCTCGCCGGTGCTCTCTCCCTCATCTTCTAAGGGATCTATCACGTCGATTTAACGATTTATTACGATGCTTTACGCCCCAAACTCTGTTTTTCTTTTATCCCTCTCTCATAGTCTCATACCATGTCCTCGACTTGTTCTTGTGTTCTTGTTCTTCACGTCGTTTACGTCCACATAATGCAGAATCATCGTTCTTTGCTCATTTGCCTCCACGAACG
Organism: Sporobolomyces roseus; assembly: GCA_016617785.1. Taxonomy (NCBI): domain Eukaryota; kingdom Fungi; phylum Basidiomycota; class Microbotryomycetes; order Sporidiobolales; family Sporidiobolaceae; genus Sporobolomyces; species Sporobolomyces roseus. The sequence continues at coordinate 2,301,998 of JADILM010000001.1, forward strand.
TTGCGTTGAGAAGTTCGCAAACCGAGGCGAGCTTTCGGGAGAGAGGCATTCGACAAGGACAGCATCATTCAGACCCAAGAGAGTGCATTACAAGCCGCTCTGCCTACTGAAACGACTCGAAAGAGGGGTACAAAACGAACGACTTAAGAATCTCTGCGAAACATCAAGCTATTGGATTGAATTTGCCTCTATATTAGTGCAGGCAGTACTATGAGTAGCTTAACCCGATCCCGAGGCGGTCCTGAGTGATGGAGACGGAGTGAGAGCGATTGAAAGATGAGGAAAAGGGGAGATGTTTTCAACGCGACTGAGGACACGAAAGGGGAATAGCAGGTCTTCACAGGAGTCTTGAGCTAGTCCACAGTGCTCACAAGCGATCAAAGGCGTGTTTTGCTATCGGATGAGAGATGTCAAAAGACAAGAAGTGAGAAGTTGCTTTCATCTCTGCCACTCACTCGATAACATCAGAAGGCTCAGAGGACATGGTATTAGGTGAGCAACACTGTTCAGTATCCCCTCCAAGCTGAATCAAACTCATGCGAGGCTCTCCCACCAGGATTCAAACGCCCTCTCTCCGACACCAACGACAACGCTTCTTCCACCTCGAAACAACCAAAGCTAGCTTCTATATTCAGTAAGGACGTTCCAAAAGACTACACGTCTGAGATGCTAGCTGCTTCAGAGGTTGGAAAAGGTTTCCATCATTTCGTCTTTCAACAACCAAAACCTTCTTCCAAAATCGCTGCATTCGGTGAGTAGCCCTTTTATTCCTCTTGCTACGACTGAGCTGATCAAAGAGAGTATACAGATATCGATGGAACGCTCATCAAGACGAGGTCTGGAAACAAGTTCCCGAAAGATGAAACGGATTGGAAACTTTGGGCAGAGTCGGAAGTCAAAGCAAAGATTAGGGCTGCTCATGCTGATGGGTGCGTCCAATCGATACGTATTTTGCCCTCATTGACTGACGGTTCTCCCGTACAGGTACTCTATCGTCCTCATCTCGAATCAAGCAGGAAACAACGGTCAACAGAAGAACTTTCAAAACAAGCTCCCTTTGCTCGCTCGCTACCTCAAAGTACCTCTACAAGCTTTCGCAGCTTTCGATCGCGATATCCATCGTAAACCCGCAACTGGAATGTGGGACGCTTTCGTCGGAAGCTTCAATGGAGGTGTAAAGATTGGTGCGTTTTCTAGCTCTCCTTATCGCTTAGATGTAGGTCGAGTTGACCATTAGAGCTTTGCTATAGACTACGAGAAGTCCTACTACATTGGGGATGCTGCTGGGAGAGCTAATGATCATGCTGATACTGATCGAAGTGAGCTCTCCTTTTCTCGCCTTTCCCCGTTCTCGTTCGCACGCTGATGTCGAGCCATATTTGACAGAGTTCGCACTCAACTGTGGTCTTCCTTTCTTCACTCCCGAAGAGTACTTTCTCGAAAAGCCTGCGTCAAAGAATTGGCGTTTGAGCGGATTCAACGCTAAACTCTTCGATCACTCCCGTCAGTTTCGCTCTCTCCATTGCGCGCTCAAGTCAACTGCTCAAGCTCTCAGGTATCCCGCAGTTCCGCTCTACTCCCCTACTTCGACTCCTCTCCTTCCTCGTCGTTCTTCCGAATTCGAAGAACAAGGATTGGAAGTCGTTATCTTCGTTGGTTCTCCGGGTGCTGGAAAGAGTACGTTCTACAAGAAACATTTTGCTCCTCGAGGTTACGTTCACATCGTAAGTCCTTCACTCGATTCACTTTCTCGGGAGGGAGAACAGGTTTGACGCGTTTTGACTCGATCAACAGAATCAAGATACGCTACGCTCCCGCGACGCCTGCATCAAACGTCTCCGCGAAACTCTCTCGTCTCCTTCCCCTAAATCATGTATCATTGACAACACTTCGCCTGCCGCCGCAACTCGCAACGCCTACCTTTCGATCCTCCGTTCAGAATTCCCTCACGTCAAGGCACGCTGTCTCGTCTTTACTGCTCCTCGTGAACTCTGTATGCACAACTCTGTCTATCGAGCTAGCTATGATTCGATCGATATCGGGAATGGAAACAAGAGGGAAATACTCCCTGAAATCGCTTTCTCGTCTTTCGCTTCGGCTTATCAGGAACCCAAATTGGAAGAAGGTGAGTCTCTTCCCACTACAGCTCCTTGCGACTCCTGTAACTGATTCCCAACGTGAGATGTCAGGATTCACCGAGATCAAACACATTTCGTTCCGATTCGAAGGTACTCCCGAACAACGTCAGAAATGGGAGAGGTGGCTCTGCGACGTTTACAAGCAACCCAAGCCTACTTTCAACAAAGGGAAGAAGTTCTGAATGAATGAATCGCTTGAACTGAAGGAGTGAGGAAGAGGAGGCGGAAGGAATCGCTTGTGATCAGCTTTCATTTTCATTGTTTTGTACCGTTTCCCTAAGTTTTAACTTCCATCGAGTCCAAGTAGTACATCCAGTTGTTGTACCTTTTTCTACAGTCATTGCAAGTTCTCTCTTCTCCACATCGATTCGATCGTGCTTGTTTTGGTGCTCGCAGCACTGTTCAAAGATCGAGCTATGTCCGAGTCAAGCAGCCTTCGAGAGAGCTATTTTATCTCGCGACACGAGACGACGGAGAGACACAATTTAGCTGTGTCGTGCAGGGAGAACCCAATCTACGACAAAATTGGAGAGAGATTCGATCGTTGGAATAGCATGAGATTGACGAAGAGATCATACATCCTCAAAGCCCTAGATTCCTCCAGCGTAACGCATACGGTAGACGACAGACTGACGGTGGCTTAGGGTATGTTGAGGACCGGAATATTGCGAACTTTCCGTAGGTGGATGAGGTGAGGAGCCTCGTCGTTGTCGATGAGCAGCGTGCAGTTCCTGAGGGAGAGGTGAGACGAACATGTGAGTCAGCTACTTTGACTGAGATTATAGGAGCAAAGGAAGAGTGCACTTCGCGAGGAGTAGAACCTCGACGTTTCTTTCCCTGATGCGACGATTCGCGAACGGGATCCTCGAGCAGACGTTCCTCATTTCTAGTAGCTGAGCTCTGAGCTGACGGAGAGAGTGGGTCGTCAGCGAGTGCCCCTGAGCGAAGATCTTTGTGAGGTCGTACTTGCCTCAATGTTCGGTTCGACGCAGATCAAGATCGAGTATTCGACAACTCCTGCTTTCATCAGTTCGAGCGAGAAGTAGCTCCGTAGAGCAGATTCTGAGTTTCCTCGGGCGAGCGTGTTGAAGCGTTCGGGATCTTCGAAATCGTAGAACTTGCCAATCTGAGGATTGACTGCGAGTTGGGACCATCGCTCGAGGTAGTCGTCCGAGCCTGCTCTCGACGACAGGATTCAGTATCTACACAGACTGAGTTCCGTGTCTCGACCCACCACGACTGCCCATGGTCATCCGAAACCCACCGTTTTTGAAGATCTCGAGAAAAGTCAGCAAAGTTTTGGTTGTCCTCGGGTCGGATCGAGTCGTAATGTAGCGCGGCACAACGGTCCTCCTTGGAAACCTTTCATGCGAGTAGTTGACGCTGAACAATTGATCCTGTGCCTTGCTCCGTTCTTCCCACAGCTGGTCAGTCTTCTCAATCGCCTTGTGCTTCTGAGCCCACTGACGGGTATAAACAGATACTGGCATCTCTATTCTATAGGTGTTCTCTTTGCGATAGTAGATCGGCACAGTTGGCCCAGGATATGCCATTCGAAGATGAAACGATTTCGAGTCTGTTCTTATCTATCACGTCAGCGTCGATTGCACGCGAGCAGAGAGGCCGTCGTCCCAGCTTACCAGGATTTGGCAGCTCGTTCGCGCCAAGCACGCGCTTGTCACGAATGTCGATGTCGACTGTCTCTCCGAGGAAGTTCACTGGACGCGCATAGGTTGCGACGAATTGCTTGACTGTTTCGTGCTCTTTCAGCGGTACAATCATTTGCTGGAAGAATCGTGACCATCGTTTGTCGACAGCGAGGCGTTGAGCGAGTGCGATTTGCGATTCTCCAGCCGGCTAAAGACGAGAACGAGATTCAGCTCAGAACGAAAAGAGAAGGAGACGAGATGACTCACATTTGACATCCTCGATACAGGAGAGAGGTGGGAAGAGTGAAGGAGGACGAAGGGGGGGAGAAACAGGAATCGCTCTGCTTTCTTCCCTCAAGTTCCGTTGGGACAGCGCGGACTTCGGCTAGAGAGATCAAAGATAGAGGTACGCTTCACAGAGCTGATGGCGAAGTCGTAGATGTCGTCAGCTTTGAAGATGCGCGAAGCAGCAGGCCGAGAGCCGCGAGGAAAGAGCGAAGAATCGAAGCGTGTAGCTCAAGCGAGCACTCGAAGCAATCGAAAGCTCGAAGTAGACACTACAGCATGAGCGGGAAGACGTCAGCGAACGAGAATCCTCCAAGCAGAAAGTATCCTAACGAAGGGGACCTCACAATTTCTGTTTTTCTGTTTCGCAAACGATTCGATACAAAACCCTACAATGTCCATACCTAACGAACCCATCCTAAGCCAATTCCAAGTATCTTTTCAACTCCCAATCCGTCACTGCTTGACTGAAAACGTTCCACTCGTTCAACTGTACTCGAAATCAAAACCTCATCAGCCCACGACGAATTCTTCTCAAGAGAGTGTGAAGCAGCGTACCCTGGTAGCACCATAATGTTCAACGAAATCATCCCCCAATACTTCCCTAGCGAGCGAACCACTCGCCATCATTTTCTCAGTAGCCGCCAAAAGGTTCTTAGGTAACCTCTCCAATTTGATCTGCACAATCTCTCTCTCTCTTCATTCATCAACAAACTTTTCTCGGATTCGAATGAGAAGTAGAGAGAAAGGGAGTAGTGTTTTACCTCTGAACTAGCAGAACCATCTTTCAAACCTTTCGTAGAGATTGGTGGTCGGGTCAATTCGATTTGGTTTTTGATCCCTCTCAAACCTAGTGCCAATACAGCAGAGAAAACAATATAAGGATTCATCTATTCCTCTCAAACATCATCAGCCTCAGAACAACGGGAAGGGAGAAGAGGATTTTGAAAAAAAACGTACATCTGCACCTGGTACTCTTACTTCTAATCGAGTTGATTTCGGATCGGACATGGGAGGTGAAATGATTCGAACTGATGCGACTCGGTTCTCGTAAGCGTAAGAAACTGAGGTTGGGGCCCAGAAGGATTCGACTAGTCTTTTATAACTATTCGAGATGAGAATGGGAGAGGGTAGGGGAATTAGTTTGAAGTGAACTAGGGGAGAAGGAAGGGGAAGAGAGGATGGTACCCGTTGATAGTTGGTACGAGACAAGGCATCTAAATTCGAATCATTCGAAGTTTCATCGTTAGTTCGTGAGATTTGAGTTAATCGAAAGAAAAAAAGAAAGAAAGAAAGAAAAGAGCTCAACGATATCTGGTAACCCCTCCAACACACCCGCAAGGAACCACTCGCATTCCTTACTAACCCTCTTAGTATCCTCATACTTGGCATCCTTTCTTCCTTCCCTCAACTCTTCTTCCTTGACAGCAAACAAGTTCCTTCCTTCTTTATCCCTCAAACTGATATGAACATGCCCGCTACACCCAGGTTGATCAGAATAAGGTTTAGCCATGAAAGTAGGCAAAATCCCATATTGTAATCCAGTAGTTTTAGCAATGTATTTGAACAGGATCGCGTTATCTGCCATACGAAGGATCGGTTGGTAGGCCAAGGCAGATTCGAATACTCCTGGTCCAGTCTCGGTATGATGTCCTATAGTTCCCTCACGAACTCAAAACTCATTAGTTCGAAAGAAAAGAAGCGGGAAAGGGAAAGGAGAGAAGGGAAAAAAAGCGAACCTTCGATAGGAATTCCGAACGATTTACAGTTGTCCCAGAGATCGTGGAAATACTTGTTGTTGACTTGGGGACGGAGGAGGGAGTATCCGTGCATTCCTTTAGTGAGGGGTTCGAGGTGGTGGAAATCTTTCTCGTAGATTGATTGAGGGGTCTCTCGGAATTGAAAGAATTCATACTACGCTCTCAATGAAGGTTCATACGATCAGTGAACTACTCTGAGTGGAGAGAGAGAGAGAAGGAGAGCTTTTACCTCTGCACCAGCGAAAGCGCTCAAACCATGACTATCCAACTGTCCTACGACTTTCCTCAACGTAGCTCTCGGACAAGCATGCAAACCTTGTCCAGTTTCGGGATCTTCGAAAGTGACCAAGAAGAATGGGAAACTAGGTAAATCTTGAGTTGCGGGAGTGCGTCGGTAAGAGTTCAAATCGATTTTGGCGACGAGGTCTCGGTAGCCGTTTGAGAGGTTTGAGATTTTGAGTTCGGGGGAATAGGCGGAATCGTGCGTGTCCCAACCGAATACTACGGAACAGAACCCGAAACCTACAAGCGAAGAGGAAAGGGAGGGTTAGCGAAAAGAATGTGAGAGAAAGTGGGGAGAAAACGACGAAGGAGGATGAAGGAAGGGCTGTAGAGGCAAGGGAGTACTGACCAGACTCGAGGGATGCGAGCATCTTCTCCTTCATCATGATTTTACCACGCAGGATTCCATCGATATCGACACCTGTTCGAGATAAGCGGTTAAATTCGAGAACGATAAGGAGAGCGAGAGAGAAGGGAGAGCTGACCTGCTAATTGAACTCGATCGTCATCCTTGATCAACTCTTTGATTTGCTCTACTGAGTACTGTTCAGCCATGTTGAGTAGAGTTGATGATGAGAGTGAACTGAAAGAGAGAGAGAGAGACAAACTGTACCTCTTCACGCTCTAGTCCAACTACTCCGATCTCAATCACTCACTCTCTATCCTAGTATAGATTGTATGCCCTCTACACCTGCTAAACGATCCATCTCTTCATTCTTTACTCGTCCTACTTCATCCAACAATGACGCAAATGCAACAATCTCCTCGAATACTCCAAACAAACGAAACAAACTAGCTACTACTACACAAACTAGCAAGGTAGAGGATAAAGGCAAAGGGAAACAGCGGGAAATAGAAACGATCGAGTTGGATGATCAAGAAGATTCAATCCCACCAGCTGAACCAATCCCTCAACAGGACCATCAAGACGACGACGACGACGATATCATTATAATCGATGACCCAGGACCATCTCCTAAACAGTCGAAACCTCCTCCTTCTCCATCGAAACTTCCGATCGCATCCATCTTCAACAAACCCACCACCAAACAAACTCCCTCTCCCTCGACCAAACCCTCAACTTTGACAGTGAAGGAAGAGTCAGATCTCAAACCCGACCTCAAACCTTCCCTTTCTCCAACAAAGATGCTATCAATCTTCGATACTTCCTCAGCCTCCTCCTCTTCCCTCCCTGCTCCCTCTTCTTCAAGTTCCCCCTCTCCCCCTCTCGACACTCCCTTATTCACCTTCACTCCCTCACCCTCCCACTTTCACCCGCACTCTAAAACTCCCTTCTCATTCCTAACTTCCGCACTCGTCCTCTTATCCTCAACGAAATCTCGTTTACTAATCCAACAAGTCCTAACGAACCTCTTGAGAACCGTCGTTGAATTGGATCCAGCGACGTTGGAGAGTGTCGTTTATTTGTTGAGTAATCGGATTGGACCGAGTTATGAGGGAGGAGAGTTGGGAGTTGGTTGGCAAGTTTTGAGTAAAGCTATAAAAGTATGTTTTTCAGGTCTCTCTCTCTCTCTCTCTCTCTCTCTCTCTTTTGTACGCGAGAGAGGTGAGCTGAGTAATGGGATTTGGAGGGAATAGGAAACGAGTGGTGCAACTAGTCAGAAACTCAAAGCTTTGGGAAACAAACTTGGAGATCCAGGTCAGAGCTTTCATTCTTTTCGCTGTCTCTGTTCGATCGACGAAACTGATCAGTAGCTCGTTTCAATCTGCAGGTGATATAGCATTCGAAGCTTCTAAAAGTGTTCGACTCCTCCTCCGTCCTTCTCCTTTGATGTGTCATTCAGTCTATTCGACTCTCCTCCAAATCTCTCGACTCAAAGGGTAAATCTCTTCTCCCTCTTCTCCCTCTTTCTCCCTCTCCCTAGCTGACTCTCGAGCTTTGAGTGAGTGTGTAGGACGGGAGTACTAGCGCAAAAGACTTCATTAGTCAAGAAAATGTTGTTGAGTGCTCAAGGAGAGGAAGTTAGGTTTGTCGTTCGGATTTTGGTGAGTAATTTGAGGATTGGTGCGGTACGATTAACCCTCTTGACTAGTTTGGCGAGGTGTTTTTGTTTATCTGGAAAAGCGGGTGGGGAGTATTGGATTAGTGAGGAAGAGAGGGAAATCATGCAGAAGATTGAAATGGATGAATTGGTTAAGATGGAGAATAAGAGTAAGAGTAAGAAGGGAGGGAAAGGGAGAGCGAGGAAAGATAAGGGTGAGGTCGAATTGAGAGTCGAAGAGAAATTCGAAAGAGCCGTTAAAAAAGTTAGGAAAGTTTGGGCTAGACATCCAAACTTTGGGGATTTGGTCAAGGCTCTATTGGAGGGTGGGTTAGATGGACTCGAGGAGAGAGTTGGATTGACTGTTGGTGAGTTTTTTTTTTACCTCCTATCAAAACTCGAAGAAGAGGAACCTTTGAAATTGACCTTGTACGGGTCGATTCGTGTCGATAAGGTGTTCCACTCGAACCCATGTTGGGTAGTATCACACGTTCCCTCCCCGAGATCTACACCCGCTTAGCTTCTCGCCCTTTCGTCTCCGAAGCCAAACTCGATGGACAACGCGGACAAATTCACGTTTGGGTCTCTGATCCGTCTCTCAACGAACCTTCTCGACCTCCAGGGGTCAGTTCGACGAGTGGTATGTTCTTCAGTGGACAAGATGTGGGAGATTCTAAAGTCGGAGAAGGGTTGAAGGGGAAGAAAGTTTGGGTTAGGTTGTTCTCGAGACATTTGGAGGACATGACGGTGAAATATCCGGATTTGATTGGGACTGTAGCTGTGAGTCTCTCTTTTCACTCTCTCGAGTGAGCGAATGCTGATGCTGTGCGGAGGAGAGTAGGCTCTCGTTGTCAGACAAGAGGAGACAGAGTCAAAATTGAGAAACTTCATTATCGATTGCGAAGTTGTCGCTATTGATCCGAACAATGGGGACTTCAGAACGTTCCAGGAATTGTCTTGTTCGTGCTATTCCCTCTCAGTAGTCGTGCGATTCAAGTGCTAACTAGCAGAGGGAATTACGATCAGATCGATCGAAGAAGGATGTCGAATTGGGAGATATCAAAGTTCGAGTTGGAATCTATTGCTTCGATCTCATGCTGCTGAACGACGAGGTGAGCATCTGATCTCCGCCATCTCGATTCTTTCTGTGATCGAGCTGACCTTCTGCCCTCTATAGTCGCTCCTCTCAACACCTTTCCGACGCCGCCGCGAAATCCTCAGAACCGTTTTCGCACCTCACCGACCCACCGATCCTCGATTCGCAAAATGGGAACTAATCCCTTGTTGTCTCGAGAACGATCTGGAAAAAGTTCGAGAATTCTTCGACGAGTGTTTGGGAATGAAAGCTGAAGGTATCATGGTCAAGCTGTTGGACGAAGCTGAGATTGAAGTGGATCCTAATTTACCTACTGATGCGGATCAATTAGAGGAATTGGAGGAGGAAGGAACGGCGGATGATGAGGTTGGATCTGGGTGCGAATCGATGAAGAGTGAGAGTGAGGAGAAGAAGGGAAAGGGGAAAGCTATTGGGGTGAAGGAGGAACAAGTTATAGGGAAGGGAGGGAAAGGGAAGAAAAGGAAATTGTTACCTGCTACTTATGAACCGGACAAGAGAGCAATGTCGTGGCTCAAAGTAAAGAAGGATTATATGGAGTACGTACAGCTTTTCGTCCTTCTCTCTCATAGCGTCGAAGACTGATCAAGATGAACGACGCCGCACAGAGACCTCGGAGATTCGCTGGATCTCGTCGTGATTGGAGCTTGGCATGGTTCAGGACGCAAAAAAGATTGGTGGTCTCCTTTCTTACTCGGTATGCCCACCTCTTCCACACCCTTCTGCTGGGATAGATACTCACTCCTCGTGCCATTGCAGCTTGCTACGACGAAGAAACTGGAGCTTACACGGCAGTAACGAAATGTCTCTCTGGGTTCACCGACGCTTTCTACAAGTCGATGAGGGAGAAGTACTCTCCGGACGCCGAGAACCCGCTGACAAGTCACGAGTGCTGGCCCGAAGTTGAAGCTGGATCGTTGAGTCCTGATATCTGGTTCAAACCGACTGAAGTTTGGGAGATTCGTGGTGCAGAGTTAGCTCACTTCCCTCCTACTCCTTCTTTCGCATACTGATATTTTCATTGTGTAGCTTCACGTTGTCCCCGGTTTATCCAGCTGCTCAATCTCTCTTGGGAGAAAGAGGTTGTTCGATTCGATTCCCTCGATTCATCAAGATCCGAGACGACAAAAGTATTGAGAACGCTACGACTGCTGAACAACTCGCTGCACTGTATCATAAACAGGGAGAGAGACCGGTAGGGAAAGGGAAAGCGAAAGAGGAGGAGGAGGATGGTCAAGGTGATGAAGAGTGAAAGGAAGGAGTGACTCGGTTAGTTCAGTACCCTGCTTGATGTACATTTACTCGCAATCTCGGAGATATGTTGCTCAGATAGTAGATAGTGAAGATGAGGAAGTCAAGAGTCGCCGTTGCGAAACCAGCGAGAGTCTTTCGCAACTTCGCAACACTTGTCGATTACTCGATTGGAGCTACATAGTCGCTCCTCGTGCCGACGGTTATTATCGTCGACATCCACTCCTGCAGCTCATGGGAGTATGCATTCTCCACGTTTCGCTGGACTGAATCGCAAACGAAATTGCTCAAGTTTCGTCTCAAACTGAATGTTCTTTTTCTCCTCTTCTTCTCCCATGGCAAAATCGTTCGATAGCTTATCATACATCGAGCTCGTCGTCCGCTCAACCTTCTGATGCGAAAAATCTCAAGTTCGAATCTAAGCAGTGAGCGAACGAACCTCTCTCTCTTTTCTTCAGTTTCTCGTCCCCATGCCCCTGCTCCGCAAGAAGAAGCCTAAGAAGGAGGATAGCGCACCAGCGACTCCTCCAATCAATCCACCTCTCCCTCGTCCTACATCGCCTCCCCCGCTCAAACCTTTGTCTCCTCCTCCTCGCTCATTCGCTGAACTCGAAGACCTAGTACAAGAGGTAGTGAGCTCTAGTTGGGATAGTACCATAGGGATTCAGAGCTGGAGAAGGGCGCTGAGTCAATTAGCACAAGAGTCAGTTATATCTCATCTCGAAAGTGTCTCTGCTCCTCCTAACTCTCTCTGATGATGTATTTGGACCTGTAGGAGTAAAGTATATTACTCAGAGGGCAACTATGATGTGAGTCCGATCTGCTCGCTCGGAGTCTTAAGGGGTTTCTGATCGTTCAACTTGAATTCTAGCTCGCATTCGTTCGTACGGCGACGGTACTGAAGCTCTCGCAAGAGGTTTTACCACGTTATCATCCACAATGGAGCTCCCTTACGCCAGATCAAAAGGTGGATATAGCTAAAGTGAGTCTGAATCTCTCACTTCCTTTGCAAGCTTCCAACGAAAGTCTTGCTCATGTATCCTACTTCAGCTTGCGAGTGACTACAGTCAGAACAAAGAATCTCTCAAGCAGGTCTTACTCGGTCGCAGCGCAGCCTACTTTTCATCAGTCCGAGCATCCCAACCTTCGACCTCGAGTTATAATCCTGCTCTTTCGCTTCGCAACACTGTCCAACCCTCGAGCATGTCGATGTCAGAGTCGGGGAAGAGTGAAGAGTACTATAGATCGTCGGCGCTCGCTGCATCATCGTCAGGGGATGGAAAGAAGGAGAAGGGCGGGCCAAAGTCGAATAAGCTCAGAAAAGCTTTCGGAATGAGAGGGAGAACTGAAAGTCAGAAGAGCGTCGGGTCTGCTAAGGAGATGGAAGGAGTTGTCAATATGGCGCTGCCAGCACCGGGTACTGCCGATCGAGAAGGAGAGTGGGAGATGAACAGCAAGCGGAATTCTCAGCGAATCAACGAGTCTCATTCGGGTCCCTCAGCTTCTCCGTTTCCGCCTGTCCCTCAAGAATGCTATTCGGCTCCATCATCTTCAAACGGGCCTCTCGCGCTACCGGGAGAGTCAGATTCGGACGTCGAGGTATGCTTTCTCTCTGGTCTTTTCTCTCGCTCGGAGCTCATAATTTTAAGGATTGGTGCAGTACGAGGATGATATGGCCACCAGCATCACATATTCCAATCACTATTCTATCGATCCTACCCACAACTGGAGTCAATTGGACCCCGTTCATTCACGAAACCCAAATCTGCCCGCGACTCATTCCTACTCTTACCAGCAAGATCCAAACTTCGATACCCATTCTCCTCGATACCCTCAACAACCTCAGCCTTCGCAGCACTACCACAATGTTTACCCTCGCGACTTTGCCTCAACTCCTTCGCAATCTTCCTCGACAGCTTCAAATTCTCCGTCCCAACATTACTCCTATCCTCAGTATCCTCATTTGCAATATCCGCAAGTATCCTCATCTATTCCCCCACCTCATCCTCCCTATTCCAGCACATCTTTACGACCACCTCTTCCTCCAACTCCTCCGATTCCACCTCAATCTTTGCCTCCTCGCCCTCCTATCCCCCCTCTACCTCCTCAGCTTTCTGCTTCTCGTCAAGAACTACCGAACACTTCAGTCCCAACACCAATCTCGACTCCATTCTCAATCCCTCCTTCGCCAAGCGCGCCCTCACAGAGATCTCCTCTATCAGATACCTCGGAAACTTCAGGACGTTTCACGCCCTTCATTCCTCCCGCACCCTCTGCCCCGCCAAGCCAGTATCCTTCGCCTTCGCCCTCGCCGGCTCATCTTCATCGAGGACCGAATCCAAGTACTTCCTCGACACCCTCGCTTCATCGTTCATCCTCGATCGCTAGCGTTCCGGCTGATCTTTACGGGCCTCCCTCACGCCGACGAGCGAGTCAGCGAAGCGTCAAACGAGGAAACGCTCCGCAAGGACTCCCGAGCTTGCAAGACATCGGCGAAGCTTTGCCTCAGGAGAGCGGCAGTGAGCGTTCATCGAGTGTCGAGGATATCGGTCAATGGTTTGGTGAGCCCCGTCTTTCGTAACGCCCTTGTTTCTCTTGCTTACGACATCGAATTTCACAGCTAAAACAGAGGGGGGTGCTCCGCTTCGCCCAATGTATTTACCAGCGGGACTCACCTCTCAATTCGTCGAAATCGCTCGACCAAACACCGATCGCAACATCGAAACTTGCGGGTTACTTCTTGGTCGTCTCGTAAGTCTCTCCCTGACTCATTGCACGATTCTAGACTGAACTTCTCTGATTTGATCAGGCTCGAAACGAATTCACGATCACGACTCTCCTCATCCCGAAACAAGATGGAACTTCAGACACTTGCGCGACAACTCACGAAGAAGAACAACTCGCATTTCAAGATGCAAGATCTCTCTTCACCTTAGGTTGGATACACATTCATCCGACTCAATCAACTTTCCTCTCCTCTGTCGATTTACACACTCATTCGAGTTATCAGATCATGTTGCCCGAAGCCATCGCAATTGTTTGCGCTCCGAGACACGAGGACAGCTTCGGCTTGTTCAGATTGACTGACCCCCCTGGACTAGAGACGATCGTGCGATGTACCGATAAAGGTTTATTCCATCCTCAGTGAGCTTCCCTTTTTCGACTCTTCCTCGATCTCGCAAGTGCTCACTATCGACTCTCGCTTACAGCCCTGATCTACCTATATACACCGACGTCGACCAGGATTGGGGACATTGTAGAGTGAGAGAATTCAGTTTCGAGTGTCATGACTTGCGACGAAATTGATTCTCGTTGACTATTCTCTATTTCTCGCTATCACTCGAGAGAGAGAGGAATCGATTCATGTACGAGAAAAACTACATCATTTACAACGACAGATTGTACTGAAGGAACCAGTCCTGTTTTGAGAGGAAAGAGAGGGTACTACGAAGAGGATTTCGAAAAGTTGGACAATCGGGAACTGATAGAGAAAACAGCAAGGAAGAAACTAAGACTCGGATTGAGCATCAACAAACAAAGAAGTACTCCTCATCAACGCCAACTCTGCCCTCAACATCTCCGCTTGAGGCCATTTACTCTGTTGTTCGAGGACTTGGGTACAGAAATCGAGATCCTCCTCCAAAGGTTTCGCATCGAAAGCTCGCTCGACACTTCCCTCGTTCTGTTCTGCTTCTGCTTCAACGAGTGACGCTTCGGCTTTCACGAGAAGACCGAAAGCAGTCATGAGGAGGGCGGAACCCCAGGTAGGGCAGTGAGGTTCGAAAGCGATCAAGGAGCCGAATCGATTACGCATAGTCCTTGCTACCGAGAGGATTTGTTTTGATGCGCGAGCGAGTGCCGAGATGCCTGAGGGAGAAGGAGAGCTGCTGTATAATCCGCAGAGGAGTACTGGGGAAAGGACTCGAGATTGAGGAGAGTCGTGCGAGAGAAGGAGGATAACCGACGAGGCGGCCACGATGGCGGTGATGAAGGCGTTTTCTCTTGCAGCGGCGAGAACGACTGATTCGAGATCAAAGTCGGAAGATGGGTTGTAAGCTGGAGTAGTCGAATCGAGATAGTCGACCGCAGCTTTGTAGACTCGTTCGGAGCGATTGATGATCCATTCTGAATAAGCTGAGCGATCCTCGGAAACGAGACCTTGGTAGTGTTCAAAATCGGTACTGTTCGCGAGAGTCAAATCTCCGTCAATGGCCTATTCAGCGGTATGCAAGTGAATAGAGACGAACGAATCGCGAAGGATGGCGAGAGCGTGGTGCAGCATGTTCTGAGGCGAGATCTGTAGTCAAATGTACAAAGTCAGCTTAAACATTCAATCAGGCGAAAGGATACAAGAGGTACTGACCTCGTCCGGAAGTTCGACAACAGTGAGGAGCAAGTCCCTTTTACCCGTCAGGACTCCAATCCTGATCGTCAATCCCCAAATTACCCAACCGCAAGCGATAAAAGCTGGTACTTCCTTTGACTCGATCGCAGGCGAGAGGGTCGATACGTCGTCTCCTTCCCATCCCAAGTGACGGAGTTGAGCTGCTGCCCATGACACAATCCTGATACAACGAGTATGATCCCTCACCTGCGAAAAGACGACGGGGATGAGTGTCTGAGTCGAACATCGGAGAAACAGAGGAAGAAAGACCTACCCCGTAAGCTTGAAGAGCGAAGAAGACTGAAGCCTGGAAAGTACTGAGAGAGATACGAGGAGCCAGAGAAGGGAAAGGTGGAGCGGCGAGAGACGGATCGAGGATGCAACCGATCGAAGCGAGGAGGAGAGGATCGCAAGTCGCGAGGTGATACTTGAGCTTGGTTGGTTCAGGAGGGAGGAGAGGGCAGAAAGCGAAGATTTCTTGGAGATAGGAGTCTGCGATCCATTCGAGATCGATCCCCTGAGGCGGTAAGAGATTGCGAGGAGGGTTTGGGAGGATAGGAGGTAATTCGTTCGAATGAGAGTCGACGTCGTGATCGATAGGAGGTAAGAGGTAGACATCTTGAGGAGGTGTGAGAGGCTGAGTCGGTTCAGGAGGAGAAGGGAGAGTGAACTCAGGAGAACTTCTCCCGTGCGGGTAATCGAATTGAGCGGCGGCGAAGACGGGCGATCCAGGAGGAGAGACCGAATCGTAGTCTGAAGGAGTCGGCGAAGGGATATGAGAGGTAAGTTTCGAGCTGGATGGACGTGGCGAAACTGAAACCGAGGGTGAGCGACTTTGGCTAGGAGTTTCTGAAGTTCCCTTCTGATTCCTGAGGATTCGACGAGGCCTACCCTTCCTACGAGAAGGGTTGAAAGTACATTCTGCTCCTAGTCGCTTACATCGAGTGCACTTGGGAAGATCTCGAGTAGGGTGAACATAGTTTGGATCGTCCAAAGCCCTCAAGTAGTCTTCATCCAATCCCGTACATTTCCCTTTCGCGTCTCGACATCTAGCGCAAGACTTGTAGCGTCGAATACGTTTGATACCGTGAGGAAGAGGTCTTGTCATCGCTCTGAGAGTCGGAAGCGGTGAACTGCGAAAAGGGAAAGCGATTGGACTCGTTAGCACTGCTCGCTGGTGCGTTACGGGAATGAGACTCACGAAAATAGATGGTAGCGTCGCTAGTCGCAGCAAGAGGGGGAGGAGGAAGAGAGAAGAGAATAGGAGGAGCTCGATTCGGTCCCTCTCCATTTGCGCTCATTCCGTTTTTTGACTCCGGCAGTTAGAGAATCTCCGGTCTTCCGCGGCCAGCCCTGGTTCCTTTTCTACTTTCCACGATCGTGAACGTTGAGGCGATGCTCCCCCGTTGGATCGGTACGAGAGCGGACGATAATCGGGAAGTGCGAAAGTTTCGTCTTGCACGCAAATTTCGCTGTAGGTTTCTGCTGTCTACTGTGCAGTCAGTGCATAAGAAGAAGGCTTAGAGTAGACCGCGTGCTTACCTCAAGTCTTCCTTGCTTTAGGCCGAAAGAGTTCGCCGTCTTGTGCGAGGTCTGTGTTGTTTTCGAAGAGGTTGATGCTTTATTGAAACTTGCGGGGAAACTTGCGGACTTCGTGGAACGAGTTCGATCACGAAAGGGCTCTGACCGTTGACGAGTGGAAAGTGGTCGAGTGGCCGTCTTCTCTGTGCAAGTTCCTCGTTCGATGTGTTCAAGCGTTGTCAGAGCCCTAAGCTAGGCCCATTCGTCGAGGATACGAATGAACGTCAAGATTCGGATTCGAGGGGGTGGCGAGGGAGCGTGTGTTGGCGTTGAGTATGTCGAGCGTCCATGAAGCGAGAGCGGATTCGCGAAGCGGCTTGTTTCGGAGAGACTGCTTGACATTGCGAGATGCTCGAAGCGACAAAACTCAAGAGAGACGAACATGTTAGTACACGCCGTATCGTGTAAGAGTAGCAAGCAGCGAAGCGAGAAGAGGACGAACCAGAATCGAAACGAGGTCGTTTCGAGAATCGTTCGTTCTCCGTGTACTCCCGGTTTCGGCTGGATTACTTCACCGCTTCCGCAGCTCCTCATGGAGCAGAAAGATCGTGGAGTCGAGGGTGAGCACTTCTCAAGGCTGTGTATGAGTGATTGATCGATCAAGCGAAATGTAAGTTTTTCTCAAAGGTGAATCTGCGGGCGAGAGATGACACCTCACCTGCCCCATCCCCGCCTTCATATATCTAGCTCATCTAGCTACTGTCGCCGTTCGATACCCTCCACCACAGCGAACGAGCACCTCGCATCCGCCTCTCTTTTCCTAAACCCGATAATTCTCCTCCATCACCACAAGATTGAGTCTTATCAGCGTGGATACGCGCTTCTCCCTGTTTCATGAGTATTCACTATCGGATGTCTCTGCTCCCGAGCATCCTGAGGTCGAGTAGAAGTAGAGAAAGCGGTTGTTCTTGAGAAAATCGAAAGAGTAGCTTGAAGTCACGGGGATTGGCAGGTTGAATCGGATGGCGAGCTGAAGGGCGCGACTAGGTGTCTATGGAGCGTCCTGATGAGGAAGAACCAAAAGCGAGTGATGGGTCAGAGAGGAACCCGTCAAAATCCTAAAGCCGAAAGTTTGCCTTTCTCCTCCACCTCACACGTCTCCGACAAGCTCACGGGATAATCAATGGAAGAGTCACAGCTAGTGAGGGAGCTAACGGATAAGTTAGAGACTGTAAGTCCTTCTTCTCTTTATACCCCCACCTCTTTCATCATTAACCGACCTCACTTACTCTCCCCCCTTGCTTGATCAGCTGCAACACGAGAAGCATAGACTAGAGAGAGCTATAGAAGGTCAAGCAGATTCAATCGCACTCAAACTCCGATTGACTCTTTTAGCAGCGAGTGCAAACGATTCAGGCTCTCATCAAGGCCGACACTCTCATCACGGCCATTCATCACAAAGAAGGAGGAAGCTATCCTCTACATCTCCCTCTTCATCCATCTCGGCATCATCGACCACTTCCGCTAGTTCCTCGACTTCTTTTCCTTCTTCACCTTCTCCCCTCCTCTCTCCAATTCTCGCAAATTCCTCTTCTTCTCAAATCCCAAACGCACCTCCAGACGTTCTCACCGCTTTGAGAGAGAACTCGGAACTTCGAACTCGACTCGCAAACTCGGAGAGGGTTAATCAATACTATCAGAGGGAAATCGCAGATTTACGAAGACGATGTGGAATCTCAATCGACGAACTAGAGGAACTTGATCCTGGACTCTTACTTCAATCATCATCATCCCATCACCCAAATTCGGTATCGAACGGGAGGAGTATCAGTGGAAGTAGGAGAAGATCATTTTCATCTCGTTCTTCGCAAAATCCGAATGGTTCAGCAACTGTAGGATCGATTCGAATTCCCGGTGCTTCGTCCGTTTCGCCCCCTTCGATTCGACCCTCCACCTCTTCCTACCCATCACAACAAAGTAGTCTCTACGCCAACAACGGCGGAAATCTCCCTTACTCTTCCTCCTACTCCTACTCTCATTCGAACTATTATCCTTCTCAGAACCCTCGTTTCCTCCCTCACTCGTACACTTCAAGTATAAATACGACTCTCACTACCCCTTCCTCCTCCTTCCCAATCGCGAACCCACCTGCTCCGACTCCCTCAACTTCATTAGATCTAATCATTCAGGATCAAACTCTCGTCTTACCTTCCCCACCTCACTTCGACCCTTCACCAACGAGAGGAAGATCAACTAGTATCATCGCTTCAACCTCTTCGTCCCAATCCTCGAATTCCGGACCAAGTCGTAAATTGGATCTCTTACCTGAATCTCCATCCCCGGCTCCAACTTCCGACACTCCCACAAAACTCACCATCATCACTTCACTCGACGCATCCGGAACTCAGAGTAACGAGGGTTCATCTCGAGGACGCAAGAAAGAGAAGAAAGGATTATCGGGGAAAGGGAAATCACGAGCGATTGAGGAGAAAGACGACGAAGACTCATGGGATGAGGAATTAGAATCCTCAGAGGGCGAGGAGGAGGAGGAAGTAGATCCTTTGGTGTTTGCCGTGACTAATAGCTTGAAGAAACTCATTGCTGCTCAAGATCCTACGACCAATTCGACGGGAACACGAGGGTTGTCAATCAAACGAAGGAATCGACGGTTCTCGAACGAGCCTCCGGAAGAGGATGAGGAAGAAGAAGCGGAAGAAGTGGGAGATGAGGAAGAGGGAGGGAGTGAGAGTGGAGGGGATGGGAGTAGTACGACTTCGAGGGAGGAGGACAAGTACGAAGAGATCAGGAGAGAGATTGGGAGGTTACAGAGACAGATTCATGGGACGAATAGGGCGAGAGAACACGAGGATGATGAAGGGGAAGAGGAGGGAGCGACTCCGTTGAGCGTCAGTCCGGGAAGTAGAGCGAGGAGTAGGAGGGAAAGTTCAGCTAGTTATCGTTGAAACCTGAGAAGCACTCGTTGATCTCGGAAAACCGTGGCTCGAGCACCGTACGGGATCCATGATCGTGAAAGAGTGTCATTTCGTGAAGAGAGGCAAGTGTACACCTGAAAGAGGGAACGAGTTTTCTATGCTTTAACGAAACTCTGGAATTTGGATTCGTCCCGAAGGTCACCCTCGACGAGACGAGGAGCCGATTCAATCTATCACTCATGTCGGCGTCAATGCGGAACTCTATCGAGCTCCAGGAAAGAGGAAACAGGAGAGCGTACAGAAGATTTCAGGGAATCTTTCGAGGATTCTTCGACTCGGATAATGGTAGGGATCGCTTTCAAACTGAACGGAGCCTGTCGCCAAGGTGAATCAGGAGATTTCCATCTGTTACAACACAGCGAGATCAGCTTCTCCTCGGATGGGAGAGTAAAAGAGTGAGAAGACTGACTCTTGTCTCTCGCCTACGAAGACCAATTGAGATTGATTATCTGGCACAAGCTTCTCAATAGTCTGTTGAGTGTCTCTGCAATCCCCACACCACATTTGACCAGAGGAAGGGTCGACAGAAGAGAGGAAAACGAGGAAATGAGGGGAAGAAGAAGAAGTTGAGGAAGGGATCGAAGAGAGGACTGATTCGGGAGATTGTCCACCTGAAGGGAATAACATGGGCATCTTGAAGTGCTAGAGTAATAGGTTGATGCTGTTGAGATTCAAGATGAGACCGCGAGGTCTAGGTGGCTTCGCTTCCTTCCCTTCACTTTCTTTACAGAGATGCTCACAACTAGTCTACTATCGACCTTACTGGTCAGCGGTGTATTAGCAGTACCTCAACCTCAACAAATCCCTTTCCTCTCTCCTCCCTCAGCCCCCCCACAAGTTCAAGCCATCGCCGATGATGTTTTCAAATGGTCAAAGGGTGCTTACGACAAGGTACACAAATCTGTCGATAATTGGGTTGAACAAGGTGTGAGGAAGTTTGACGAGATCGAACATGAAGGAATCAATTGTCAGTCGGCAATCGAAGGCCTGTTCCGCTCCACCTTTGCTGAGACTGATTTCACCTTCCGACGATGCAGACGAGTTTGTACAACATGCCGAATTCCCTTCGCACAAGCTTCGAATGAACAAGGTCGAAACCCTCTGCGATTCCACCTCGAAATCTTACTCTGGTTATCTCGATGTTGAGCAACCTCGTGACTCCCTCTCGAGTGCCAGTGACAAGGTAAGCTTGATTTTGAGAACTACCTCACATAGCTCTACTCACTCGAAGAGTGCATGAATAGGCGTCGTTTTTCTATTGGTTCTTCGAGTCTCGTTCAAAGCACCCCGAGAAGGATCCTCTCGTTCTCTGGATCAACGGAGGTACTTTATTCCTCTACTTCTCTCAATGCTGTCCGCTACTTCACGACTATCTGACTGATATTGTTTCGCTCTCCAGGACCCGGATGCTCTTCGATGACTGGTCTCCTTTTCGAACTCGGACCTTGTTCGATCGCAAACGAAGGAAAGAACACTACCAGGAACCCTTACTCGTGGACTGAGTCGGCCAACGTCGTCTTTTTGGATTCCCCTACTGGAGTCGGTTACTCGTACGGCGGAAAAGCGGTTTCAAACTCTCACGATACCGCTCTTGACATCTACGCTTTCTTCCAAGTAAGTTCAACTTTTCTCACTCGTGATGCCGCTTGACTCCGACTGACAACCTTTGACCCTCTCTCTCTACAGCTCTTCTACGAAAAGTTCCCCAAGTTCCAGAAAGTTCCTTTCCACGTCTCTGGCGAGTCTTACGCCGGTACCTACCTCCCCAACATTGCCTCAGTGATCCACCAACTCAATCAAAAGAAGCCTACTCCCTCAGCAATCACGATTCCCCTCGAATCCGTTCTGATCGGAAACGGATTGACTGATGCCTACACTCAATTCGCTTCCGTTCCCGAGTGGTCCTGCGACAAGGGAGGAAACCCGTACGGTCCTATCTTTGATGAGCAGACTTGCGCTTCGATCAAAGGAAAGGTTGGAACTTGTCAACGATTGACTCAGTACTGTTACAACAACCCTTCGCGATTCGTATGTTCTTCGTCTTTCTTCTTTCGGGGATACCGTCTGACACCTCGATGCGTAGACTTGCGTACCTGCTACTCTCTCGTGCTGGCAAGTCGCGGGACCAATTCAACAAAGTGGTCTCAACCCTTACGATATCCGCAAGAAGTGCGACCGAGATGGAGAGGACGGCCCTCTCTGCTACAAGCAGCTACAGTGGATCGAGACCTACATGAACAACCCCGAGGTCAGGAAGTCCCTCGGTGTTTCGCAAGATCGCACTTTCGAGTCTTGCAATATGCAGGTAAATCCCTCTTGTCCTTTTTCCTTCATTCGATTCTCCCGCTCACTCGACATTTCCCTTAGATCAACCAAGCATTCCAGTTCCAGGGGGACGTTGCACACAACACCGCTGCCTTGATCCCTTCTCTTCTCGAAAACGGTATTCGTGTCTTGATCTACGCTGGAGACGCTGATTTCATGGTGAGCTCCTTCTCCCCCTGTCTCTTGTTCTTCCAGACCCTTGACTGACCACAGCCTCCTCTCAACCTAGTGCAACTCGAGGTAAGTCTGAACATCTCTTCGCCTCGGATTCCACTTTCGAACTTTCGCTGATTCACGGTCGTCTCCTCCGCAGGGGTAACCTCGCCTGGACTCTCGCACTTCCCTGGAACGGTCAGAACGAGTATGTGCAGGCCAAAGAGAGGACTTACAAGACTCTTGCAGGCAAGAAAGCGGGAACGACTCGTGCTTTCGCTCCCAACGGCGGTGCTGGATTGTTCAGGTTCCTAGAGGTCGCTTCAGCCTCTCACATGGTTCCGGTAAAAATGCTCTCATTAACTGCGCTGTGACTGTCAGAAATGGCGAAGACTCCGTTAAAAATGAAACTAACTCTTTTTCTGAAATTTGTTTCTTACAGTTCGATCAACCCGAAGCCTCTCTCGACTTCTTCACTCGATGGATCAACAACAAGGAGATGTAGAAGGAGTAGTCGGATCCAGCAGGAGAAGAAGGAGGAGCGATTTCTCGAAGTTGTCGATTTTCTCGTTCTTAGTTTTTCATTGCGCAAACCATCATTTCGATATCTTACAACACCTTCTGTTACTACGGATCGCTACAAGTACAGGTGAGCTACAACAAACGAGCAGAGAATGGATCCTCGCATCGTCAGTAAAATTTCAACATTCCCTTCGTTTCGAAACTTCTGCAAGCTCCCTGATCTTCACCTTGCTTCGATCTTCAGGGTTCCTCGGTATTGACAACGTATCTCCTACATGCGAGATGAAAGCATAAAACAGTATAGAAGGCTCTCAAGGATTGTAAAGCGCCGAAAGGCTCGCAAAAGAGAGCTCGAAATGAGCCGCGCGTCGAAACTTGTGGAGTCGACGAGATCCAGAACTTTGTGCAGCATTGTGAACGTAATACGAGCTGAAAGCATCGGAGGAAAGAAAGGGAGACACAGAATCCTGCAAACTTCGCAGAGCATCAACTCTTTCTACGTACCGACGTCGCTCCAATGGCGTCGGGTCACTGATCGACCGTGAGAGTGCCATCAAGCTACCTGGAATGGGCTTTCACAGTATTGGCAGTTCAGCTTGAGAACCGCGAACGAATGAGCTTGGTTTTGCCTTCTCAAGGATTTCTTTCGAATTCTCTTCTTTCCCTCGAGAAGCATCGCCAAAATTCGTCTAATCTCGATTACGGATCTACGAGTAACGTTGTGCCCACGCACGGGCTTCGGCGCTTCGGCTTAATCTGATCCCAGCGAGGTGATCGCACGAGACGCAGTGAGAAATTCGCGAAGGGTGAGGAGAACAAAGGAAGTTGAGTTTTCTGCGACAATTTATTAGTCTTTGTGGATCCCCATCTTCTGATTGACTGATTGAGGAGTTGAATAGGGTGTACAGAAGTTCCGAACGCGGAGAATTACGAGCTGTAACACGGGATCAAGCGAAAAACCAGTGAGAAACCCAACCTCTCTTCATTCACCTCGCTACTCTTGCGCTACTCTTTCCGATCCAGGAAACATAGGTAACTCTTCCGGCCGCTCCTACGACAACAAGCAGTATGAACGAGGAGATACAGCTCGTGAAGCAAAGGCAGCAAAGGAACGGCGAAAGCGGACGAGTGGAGGGCGAGAGAAGTCGTCTCGATGAGTTGTTGGTTGAAGTTCCTCATTGTTACGTCAAGGAAGTGCTAGTAAGACTAGGTGAGCTTTGCTGTCGTTGTTCGTAAGCGGAAGTAGACGCTGATTTCCAGTTTCCTTTCGACAGCTCCTCGATTTCTCGCAGGCATCAACGCTATCTCTCTAGCCTCACCGACACCATCTCTCGACGACCACGCTCTCATGAAGCAATACCAGAGCTGCACCTTCACGACCTCGGACACTTCTTCTCGGATTTCTCCGCTGCAACCCGATTGCTTCCTCGCTTTCGTCTTCCCCTCATCGACCTCCGAACCCTCACGACTCCTCGTTCCAGCTCATTCAATCGTCTACTCCCTTGCCTCCCCTCTCATCCCCCTCCTTCGACCAGAAGATTCCGATTCCTCCCCTTCGCAAGATTCGCATGGAACGACTATCACGCTCAATCTCCCTGTCTTTGGACCATTCTCTCTACCCTCATACACTTCTTTCTCACTGCTCCACTCCTACCTCCACTCTCGCTCATCCTTCCAACTTTACCATGGGTTGACCCTCTCGAAATCCGTCGATTCTCATCCTCCTTCTCCTCCTCGCTCTCCGACATCCGACACTCAACGAGGATCGCTCAATGTCTCACTGGATCATCCAGAAGTGTTGCGCCTGAACAAACGGATTGAAGATCTTCGTCAGACTGTCGAAGCACTCGAGATTTCGGACGAAACGCTGTGGGAAACGTTAGAAAGAGCTAGTGAGACTCTGAGGGTTCGATGACGCGGATATCGCCACACATTAGCCCGAGGAGAGGATTGAGCGAGCTAGGTGACGAAAGAGGAGCGTTAGAGAAGAGTTGGGAGCTTCGCAAGAGATGAAGGGTTTCGCTGTATTACTCTGTACTGTATAGCTTGATTTATTGTGCTATCCTTTTTTGTATTCTCATGTATCTCCACCTACATCATGGGCGAGATGAGGTTGAGCGCTAGAGGGGCATAGGCTAGGAAGGAGGAAATCGACAGTTTCGAAGAACTTGTCTACGAGCCGGTTCAACACTCTTCGGACTCGAAACGACTCTATCGACGAGGGCACGACGTCGTAGCGTCGATCACGAGTGCTTGACCGTCTCGCGAGGCAGATCCGCTCACTTCGTGCGAAGGAAAAGCGAAGTTACACATTTCGCAACATTTCGTCGTTTCCATCCTGCCTCATCGACACGACACACCTTCTACCCTCTCCACTACTGATCGACAAAGTAGACGAGATTCTGACTCTGACGTGTTCACAAGTTTTTCCCCAGAGTAAAGTTGAGCGACTCCTCTCCTCGGTCAAAAGTCGATTCGCTTTCCTCTCTCCTTCTCTCCTCTCACCACCTCTCGCTTAAATCGTTTCTCGATTCCATACCACTCTTATCTTTACATACCCAACCTCTAACTAATCTACATAGTGAGCAGCTCTCTTCTCTCTCGCTCTCTCCTTCTCCTTCCCCATCGATTCGCGTGTCGTCACTAATCTTCTTTCTCCCTTCTCCCTTCTCTCTTCTTCAGCAAAATGTAAGCAGCTCTTCAAGTCAACTCCCACAATCTACCTGTACTTACGTAGTCCCATTCGATAGGTCTTCGCCCGATGATGGACTCCCCCGCGCTATTCCTCAACTCCCCGACTCGATCATGGAGATGTTCTCGATGAAGGGAAAGACCACTATCGTCACTGGTGGATCAGGAGGAATCGGTTTCGCCGCTGCTGAAGCTATCGCCGAAGCAGGAGGAGATGTTGCTCTCGTTTACAACTCGGCAAAGGGAATGGATGAGCGCGCTGAGGAACTCTCAAAGAAGTTCGGTACCAAGGTCAAGGCCTACAAGTGCCCTGTATCTGAATACGAGGCTGTTGCCAAGCTCGTTCAAGACGTCAAGTCTGAATTCGGTCGTGTCGATTGCTTCATCGCCAACGTGAGTTTTTTCAACTTTTCTGCTTCTCTACTTCGAACCCTTAACGAACAAACTCGTCATTTTTTAGGCCGGCATCGGAGGATCTGGTCGAGTCAATGAACTTTCCGTTGAGGAATGGCGCAAGATTCAAAACGTCAACCTCGACTCCGTCTTCTTCGCTGCCAAGGCTGTCGGTCCCGTCTTCGAAGAGCAAGGATCCGGTTCTTTCATCGCTACCACCTCTATCTCTGCTCACATCGTCAACATTCCCCTCGATCAAGTAAGTCTCTAATTTTGTCGCCAATCCTCCAAGCTTGATCTGACTCTCTTTTCCTCTCTAGTCCGCTTACAACGCTTCAAAAGCTGGTGTTCTCCACTTCTGCAAGTCCCTCGCACGTGACTGGCGAATGTTCGGTGAGTTTTCCTGTGCACCAATTTCTTCCTTTTCACTCCCGTTTCTAACGCACGATGTTCTCCCTCAGCTCGATCAAACACCATCTCCCCCGGTTTCTTCGAGACTCCCATGGGTGCCGCCCCTGAAGTTCTCTCGACCGTTCACCGTCAATCCGTTCTCGGTCGTCAAGGTGACGTGAAGGAACTCAAGGGTGCTTTCCTCTACCTCGCTTCCGGTGCTTCGACCTACACTACCGGTGCCGACTTCCTCGTCGATGGAGGTTACACCCTTTCCTAGATTGTTCAAAACCAAAAAAGAAACATCTCTTGTTTATCTCTCTCGGGTAGAATCGAATTTATCTCAGTACATTGTTGCACATAACAAATAGCATTCTTCTCTCCTTTCGAATCCCGCCGAGTTGTTGAGGTAGCAAAAGCGTTCTTCGCATTCTTTGCAAGCGGCACAGATTTGAACAACAAATAGATCAAGCATTACAACCCTTCCTTCTTCCCTTCATCCCCACTCTGTCGATCAAGCGTCCAATTCTCCGTTCTTCTTGAGCTTCAATTTGTAGTTACTGACTGTAGACGAGCGAAGGAATCCGTCAATAGCTGATGTCGGGGCGAAGAGAGGAAACTTCGAAACATACTCTCGCGTGATAATTGATTGTTCAACATGGTTCCGTCTGGCCAGAACTCGGAAATCTACGAGCGACGATGGTATCAGCAAGCGAAGCAGAGGATGAGAAGCAGGAGAAGGACAGACCCTTGTATAGATCGTTTTTCGTGCAGTTTTCATATTCCATGGTTTCTCAGGATTATGTTCACGAGTCGTAGCTTTCTCAAGGTTCCTACCGAGCGATGTACCGAGAGTCAGCGGGCGAAATCAAGACTGAGTTAGACCGTGTGAAGAAGGAACTCACTGTTTCTCTTCGATCAAAGTAGATTTCTTGTCCTCAATGTCACAAGCCCAGTAAAGAGCACTTCGCATATTCTCGTTGAATCGGAACTTGAATTTGGGTTCAGCAGCTGAGCGACTCGGTCGAGAACGTGAGCTCGAGCTGTCACAGCGACTGAAGCATAAAAGATGGAAACTTACGCTCTTTGTCATCTTCTGGTGCTGCCCCGTCGGTAGTCGGAGGCGCAGGAGAGTCGGCCGGATTCTGAAGAACCGATGGAACAGCAGCACCGAATGCTGGGATCGTCGAGACTGGAGGAGCAGGTGTCGAAGGTCCTGACGAAGCATCGATCTTCATCCCTCCTCCACCTCCACCATTCTCTTTCTCCCTCTCCCACTCCGCATGCAACTGTTCAAACTCTTTCTTCTGTTCATCGAAATGATCTTTGATCCCCTTCTTGACCACTTCCAGTAATTCATCTTGTTTCTTCGTGTAATCGTTCATTCGTTTTTGGAATACTTCTCGTTTGACTAGTTTCGTGAGGGTGAACTTGTTGTAGGGGAAGATGGAGGGTAGTCGGGCAAAGAAGTGTTCGTCGTATTCATCGAGATCGAGGGCGTGATAAGCGACGGAGGTGAGGAGTTCTTTCAGATGAGGCGGGAACTTGTTCTTGACTTCGTAGGATTCTATCGCGTGGGAGTAGAATCATCAGTCATCTGGACGAACGAAGGATAGAATGAAAAGCGAGGGTGAATTCACCTTTGTCAGATTCAGTTTTGAGCATTTGTAGATCGGCTTCAAGCTCAGGTGAGAATTCTCCAGGTTTTCTTGCGGGTTTTGGGGCTTCTGTACCGAAAGTAGGGACTCCTGAAGCGCCGAAAGGTGTTTCGATTCGACCGTTTGAAGTACTTGCTTGAGGAGTATCGATCGAGACTGTGGAAGTCGAGCAAAGTGGTATAAGCGATTGGAAGTCGAGTGATAGGATTCAAATCGAACGCTTACTAGGTTTCCCATCTGCACCAACAACGAACTTCTTTGAACCTCGACGACCAGCATGCTCGTCCTGTTTCCAATTCGTCAGCATGATACTCGACGCGTCTGATAGTAAGACTGAGCTCACCTTTCCACCTCTGCTCTTCGCACCTTGAATTCGACCACCACGTTTCGGAGCGCATTCGACTTCTCCAATACAAACGAAATAACCATCTTGCCTCGGTCGGTGATAGTGACGGGGCTGTAGAGGAGGCAAGGTGTGTCAATGGGATGGCATTGACAGCTAGTAAAGGAAAGGAAACTCGCCTCGTAGAGATTGATTTCGGTATCATCGACGAAAGGATCTTCTGTATCGTACCCTCCGAATCGACCAAGGATGACATTCGGTCCACGTTTGCGTTTCTTTGCCTGTGGAGTCGAGGGAGACTCAAATCAGATGCGAATTGAGGAAAAGAGAGAACGAGCAAACGTACTGGAGGACCTGAACCCTCTCTGCTTTCTGTATTTCCCTCGCCATCAGCTTTCCCTTTCCCTTTATCGACCTTCCTCCTCCCACCTTGACCATCACTCTCACTCTCTTCTCCCTCACTGTGTTCCTCCTTCTTCGGAGCTTCTTCAGGAGGCAAAATTCCAGCAGCTCTCGCCATTCCAATCACGTTGAATTCTGGCGTATCGTACGAGCTCCTCGGAGGGAGAGGGATCGAAAGTCGTACGGTAGGAGGAGGTTGTTTGACTGCGAGAGGTGGAGGGGAAGGAGAACGATTGAGTGCACGCCTGCGACGTTTCTTCTTTTCTTTCTTCGGTTGTCCATCTGGTCCCAATCCAGTTCCCTCTCCACTAGGTCCACCTTCTCCTCCTCCTCCTGTACTCGTCGAGATTGAAGGCTTGACTGGCGATTTGGGTTTGAGAGTTCCATCTGCATCTGCCATTGAAACGTCTCCATCTCCATCTTGACCTCTATCTCCCGTTGCGACTGACGATGAGCTGTCATCCTCTGAATCCTCCTCCTCTGAATCATCCTCATCGTCGTCTCCTTCCTCTTGAAGGTGTTTCTTGCTACTCCCCTCCTCTCCACCTTCAATTCCCGAACCTTCACTCCCCTCCTCTTCCTCCCCTTCCTCCTCATCCTCCTCCTCTCCATCATCTGAATTCTCATCCTCTTCTCCCTCAGTAGCTTGAGCCTCCCCTTCCGAAGGTCCCTCATCGTCCGAAGTGTCCAACACCAATAACTCTTTCCCCTCCTTGTTGACTCCCAAACTAGTCCTCACTGCAACTTTCTCTTTCTTCTTGGCTGATTGTACAGGTTGTCCATTCTCGTCTAGTCCTTGTTGTTGTGCTTCGAGTTTGGCTTGTCGTTCCAACCTTCCGAGAATAGAGTTCTCTTGTTTGGCTCGATCTTGTTCGGCGAATGGATCACCATCTGGATGAGTATCGGGCAGAGGTGCCATAATAGTGTGAAGTGAAGGAGAAGCGAGTGGGA
Organism: Sporobolomyces roseus; assembly: GCA_016617785.1. Classification (NCBI taxonomy): domain Eukaryota; kingdom Fungi; phylum Basidiomycota; class Microbotryomycetes; order Sporidiobolales; family Sporidiobolaceae; genus Sporobolomyces; species Sporobolomyces roseus. The sequence continues at coordinate 2,331,206 of JADILM010000001.1, forward strand.
GGAAAGAGAAAGAAACCAGTACGCCAAAGAAGTTGGAGAAATAACAACCTCTCACAAAGCACTTGTAGCTTCACAAGTAGCTTAAGGGAGTATGTTACATTGAATCGGATACTATCAGACCGCGTAGAATCGTATCTTTGAAAAAAGTTATTTCGCAATCTCGACATTGTCTCGACAAGTTGCGAAATCTAAAACTTGGAAGGATCTCTTGACGAGAGGCAGACAAGATCGCATGCCGCTCCTTGGTGAGGCATGAAAAAGAGGAATGAAGCGTTGACATTTTACAAGAACTCTTTCATATTCTCCTCAAACTTCCTATAATCCTCGTCCTCCCTCTTTTTCGGCGGTGGTAGGGATCCCGACAACCCTCCAGCTCCGACACCTTTCGCCTTCAAACTCTCCATCAGACTCGGTCCTTTCTCAATCGACACTCCCACTTCCTCCCCATCGTTCCCACCTCGATGATTCGAATCTCCGCCTCGAGAAGCGTCGACTTTACTCAATCCGACTCGTTCCAATTTCGCTTTCTGTTGTTGCTGTTTCTTCCTCATTGCGGCGGGCAAGAACGCGGTAGCTTCTTTCTTGAGATCTCGTAATTGAGGTGCGGCGGAAATCGTTGCGGTCGAAGCAGAAGCGGAAGAGGAAGAGGAGGAGGCGGAAGGGTTACCACCGATAGAGAGGAAGGGAGATGGAGCTGAGGAGATTGTTGCTGAGGAGGAGGAGGGATTGGAAGGGAATTGAGCACCGATTGATTGGAACGCTCGTTGGGGTTGGGAGTCACCTAATGACATGGGATCTGACATGTGCTGAGAAGGAGGTGGTGGGCGAGAAGGAAGTTGATGAGGATTCCGAGGTCCTGTCGGTGCGTTCGCTGGAGGAGGGAGTGAGGGAGTTGGCGGGACGAAAGCAGGTCGTGGAGGCAGGGCGTGAGGATTCTGCTGAGGGTGTGGTGGTCGGAAATGGGGATTCTGATTTGGATGATGTGGTCGAGAAGGTCGAGGGATGTGTACTCGAGATGAAGGATTCGAAGCTGAACGAGATCGAGAAAAGTCAGATTCTGGCGCAAGGTTGAAAGAGAATAATAATGGACGAACCCGAAGGTTTCGGAGGTGGTGGTCCCGCAGGCATTGGGATATTATCGTCAGAGTCAGAGTCGGAATCGGAATCGTCTGAGCCGTTCGCGCCGTCTGGAGGAGGACCTGAAGGCATTGCGATATCTTCATCTTCTGAACCAGTTTGTTCATCGTCGTCATCGGATTCGCCTAGAGATAGTCACAGTGAGCGTGTCTTATGATAACGAAGGCAAAAAGTAGCGTACCTTCTGGAGCTATAGGATTGAAAGCTGCCAATTCTTCCGGAGTCGGAATTCCTAACCGTTGCATCGTGTATTCCGCTACATCGTTCATACAGAGCTCGTCAGCGGGCATTACGAGTATACAAGAGCGAAGTGTAGACTCACGCTTCTCTCGATAAGGCATTCCAGGTGGAGGAGCTCCGAAAGGGTTGAAGACAGGATCGAAATAGATACTCCTCTCAGGATGCTTCAACCTTCCATTCTTGTCGTACAGTCCCGCAGGTTCATCAGACGGTTGACCCTCGGATTGATCTGCCGCTCGTTCGGGAAAGACGTATTTGCGATGTTCGGGATGAGATTCAACGTCTACTCAAGTCGTTCGAAATTCGGGTCAGCTCCTTTCGCTCTCGCCCTGCTGTGGTGAGCTGTGACTTACAATCAGACTTTGCCTTGTTGATGTACGAGACCTCGTCCTTCAAGCGAGCTAATTCGTCCCTATCCTGTTTCGACAAGTTTCCTTTCGAACTCAACTTTCGAATTTCCTGCTCAAGAGCTGTATCCGTCGTATGTATGAGCTCTAGTGACGAGTTTGTGAGGTTGGCTAGGCTGGTACTCACGTCTAGTATCCTTCTTGACAGTTGTAATTTCCTTCGCTTTCTGTTTGTTCTGTTTGTTCTTCTTGAGCTCTTTCGCTCGTAGTGCTTTACGATGAGCATCTACTGGATTCGATGTCTTGCCCATCTGAGCTGGCTGTGTTGAGGGAGAGGAGGGAGAAAGGGAGGCAGATCAAGTGGAGCAATCGAAATGGAGTCGATTGTAGCCGTACTGAATGGGTTTAGTCGGTGCTGTGAGCTGATTGCAATGTGTCTGTAGTCTACTGTGTATTCGCGAGTGCCGGTGAGTGAAGTGGACGAGGTCAGGTTCAGTGGAGAGGCAGCATTCGGCACGCTTCAGAAATTCTTGAAGCGAATTCTCTCGAAAATTGAATCTGCTATTTCTCGCCCATCTCGCCTCTGAGGATTGCGAGACTTGACTTGCTAGCATCCTACGGCTCTCCTTGCTCGTCTGTGGAGCGCGCAACGTTTACTGAGGAGTCGAAGTGAACTCGACTTTTAGCCTCTCCTCGATTATCTTCGCCTCCTACTCACGCCGTGCTCTGATCATAGGAGTCATCACGCATCTCATTTATCCTAGTGAACTTAGGGGCAAGCCGATCGCTTTTGAGGCATCTCTCGCGGTCCCGCACTTCTCCCATTTTGCCTTCTCCACTAATTCTTCAGTAAATAAGATCATTTCAAACATTCCACTCGAGCCATTCCACAGCTGTGATACTCTTCTACACCCGAATCGAATCTCACCAGCCTTCCTGTAGTTGTTGACGAGATTTAGCCGAAGTTGAGTGAAACGAAGAAAGAGGTGAAGGTCGAGGAGAACGCTTGCGCGCTGGTCGGTACTTCTTGACCATTGAATCTGACAGATCTTGTGTTCGTTGAGCCTATCTGAGGATTGATACGAGGTGGTGATGCTGGTACAGAAGGGAAGAGACGAAGGGAGAATTGGCCGAAACTGCTGTATCCTATCAATCTCATCATTCTCTTCTGTTGAACCTGTAGAACAATGCCTTAGCTCCCAATGCCTCGCTTGGACAGTTCCTGCCACTTGCGAGTTGATGTGGAAGTGAGTGAGAGGTGACGACTTCATTCACTGGAGGACGTGGAGAGCCTTCTAGAATGGCGAGTAGAGTTAGCTGAACGCGATGACGGGTTCTGCTCGTCTCTCCATGTTGTTGTTGATGAGGGAGAGAGGTTGAAAGATGGAGGAAATTCAACTTTGAATTTCATTTGAAGCGTGCCGTTTCCTACGTCCGTAGTTCAGTCAATGAACAAAATCGCTGCTTGTCTTCCTCCCGTTCACTTCAAAGTGTGTAGTCCGCTTCTGTCTCGCGTGGACGATCTGACTGATAGCTTCGCACTGTCTATGCTCCCAACGCTGCTCGACTCGTTCGTCCCTCTCTTTTTCTTTCCGGGAAAACTGCTTCTGCACTGCTCACTCGGAGCGCGGCTCAGACGGGGCACCTTCACCGTACGCTCTATTAGCTTGACGGTCTCTCCACTCGCACGACTGCGAGTATAGATGTGTGCGTTTTGGTTTTCTCGCCGATTACTCGATGAACTTCCCGCGCCGTGCTCGAGGGCTGCCCAGACTTTCATCACCTCTATCCCTCCGCAGACTGTCACGATCTACAGTGTGCGAGAGGCGACCCTTCCAGGATAAAGTAGTCCGCAGAAATCGAATCGCTCAGTTTCGCCCGTCAAGCCGGTCTGACTCTAAACAGCCCCATTTATGACGCTCTACCATTAGTATGATCACTCTCTAGACATACCCTGAGGGGCGGAGAAACCGCGGAGCTCGGCAGTCATCGCGTGCGAATGATCAACAGTCCACTGCTCTCTCTTCATCCCTTCGCTTCCTCCATCATGGCACGCAAGAATCGCAGAAAGGCCAGGGGATCGATCAAGAAGCATGAGGGGCCCGACGAGCCGGCACAGGCGTATCAAATCAAGACGTCACCTGAGGAGAGGCAGCGATTGCGTGAAAGAATAGCAGATCTCGCAAAAGATCCGAAGTACGATGTGAGTAAGCTTCTCCCGCCTGACGTGACTATGAGCTTACTTTGCGTGTCTTATGAATAGGGACGTATGAGGGTAAAGCTCTCTCCTTCACTGTCTAGAGTCGAATTCCGGCTAAAGACATTATCGACTTGCAGCGGCTCTTTACTGAACTTCACGCAATGTCTGTACAAGCGCAAGCAAACCTCGACACCGCACTTCATGTATTCATGGCATTCAGGCTCGCAGCGAGACTTAACAAGCTGGAGCTTGAGTAGGTCAGAGAGCATTTGGCGGAGCGAGAAGAAGAAACGGGGGAGTTGAACGCGATGGAAACGAAGCTGAATGGCTCGATCGGTATCGTGGATGACGAGGAGGACCTCAGGGACTCGATCGAAGCACTCGAAGCAGCTGTGTCGGAATTCCATCATCCGCCCTCCGCCGTAATGACAAAGAAGGATTATGCAAACTGCCTCGCTAGCTTGCGCAAAATCAAGGCAATCCTCGCAAAACCGCACCCTGAGCGTCAGTACCTCCTGGTAAGCTCTCCACCTGCTACATTCACATGTGCTTTAAGTATTCATATTCGATTGACTTGCAGTCTCCGTTCCGCGATGGTGAAGAATGGGACTTGATCGCCCACCACTTCTACGAGTACTCGATGAACGCCGTCGATACCGCCATGGGTGACCTCGAGTCTGCCTTGCACGACAAGGTCAGCTCGGAGGCCGATCACGAGTCCTGGGTGAAAGAAGCGAAACAATGGGAGGACTTGTTCAAAGCCAGCAAGAGATTGCTCGAATCAGAGGACATGGATCTCGTTGGCATGGGTTATCGTCGAAAGGTGTACATTCTACTGAATGCTGCGAAGGAGGAAGTGGTTCAGTCACACTCTGTCAAGTACTGTGACATTGCTCTTGAACACATCCTTTCGGAGGTCAATCGAGTTCTCGAAGAGCTCAAAACTCACGCGAATCATGTTGTGAGCTATTCCCGAGCTTCACAAGCCCACTCGTCTAACGATGTTCTCCTCGCTATGCACAGCTTAGGACCAAGCATTCCGCCGCTTCCCTCGCTCACATCCCCGTCTCTCGACGTTCCCTCCTCAATTACTAGATCCTCCCTCCCCGTCTGTGTTCTTCCGCTCCCTTTTCCCTTTCTCGATGTTCCTCTACGTTTGCCTCTCAGCTTTATGTGAAATCCGAATCTAGTCTCTACCCAACTCGACCTTTTTCTCTCGAGAGCAGCCGCGAGAAGGGTGTAATCTGTTCCTCTTCCTTCGTCGTCGTTGAGCAAGTGAACGAACGAACGAGTTGCAAGACCGAAATATATATATCTGTACTACGTCGTCTTCCTACTCGATCTCCCGCTCCTGAATCACTCCTATCGTCTGACATAAGTCGCATCAATCTGTTGAACCTGCGGACATTCGAGCAAGACTTTCCTCCTATAATTTGCGCCGAGCGTCTTCTGTACCGGATTACCTTCGAGATAGATTGTCGATAGATTCGGGTGGGAAGAGGGAGGAAGTGAGGGGAGGACGGTGAGGAGATTATCGTTCGCCTAGTCGAAACGGGAGGAGGTCAGCGAACCGGATCGAGAGTGCGAAAGAGAAGGTGAGCTTACCCATAACTCTTCGAGTTCAGTAAGGGATGCGAGCGAGTCAGGAGAGAGTTCTGTGATCTTGTTGTGTCCGATATCGAGCGTTGTCAAACTCGTCTGTACGAAAATCGAATCTTCAAATCAGGAACAAGCTCATGATCGCCAGAGCAGGAAAATCCGACGCACGAGTTTCGATAGACCCTCCACCTTTGTCAGACCATTGTGAGATAGGTACAACTCCTCTAGCGAAACGAGCGAATCCAATCCTTCAATCGACGTAAGGCGATTACCTGTATCGACAGAGCAGAGTGAGTCAGTATTAAAGCAATGCGCAGAATTCGGACTTGGAAGGGCTCACTTTGAATACTGAGCGTTCTCAATCCAGTCAATCCATCCAATCCCTCGATTTTCGTAATCTTGTTCTTACCCAAGAACAGTGATCTCAGGTTCTCAGATATCGGCAAGTTCTCGATCGTCTAACAGTACAAAGAGCTCGATCAGCTCAAACGTTCTCGATGGAGTTAGGGCACTAAAAGCAAAGACGTACTCGAATTCGATTCCCTCCATATTCTAGATAGGTCAAGTTTGTTCGATCTTTCACTCCTTCGATCTTTGACAGCTTGTTTTGAATCAGATAGAGATGAGTGAGTTTGGGGTAGGCGTAAGGTGAAGAAGGGGAGGCATCATTGAGTGGAGAGACGGAGCGAAGGAGGTTGAAGGAGAGATCGAGGGAGCTGCACAAACGAGTAGAGTATTGTCAATGATGGCACGAGCAGGGACGAATGCGAGAAGGGGGAAGGAAAGACGTACTTGATTGAATCTAAACCTTCCAAACCTTTGACACTCTTCAAACTATTGTCATACAAATCTAGCTCTTCCAACATGTTCAACCCTCTCAACGGCCATGCAGTCTCTTGATCTCCTTCTCTCCGTCGCTCGTGATACGGGTACTCAGCTTCTTTCTTCGCAGCGTCTTCATCGTCGAGTTCATCTTCGTCTGGTTCATCTTGTCCTTCTTGAGGTGGAGGAGGATCGGAGGAGGAGACGAGAGCAGTCGATGTCGATGCTGTAGGAACGGGTAGAGGGTGATAGGAGAGGGAAGTGAGAAGGTTTTGTCGAAGTGAGATTCTCTACCAAACCAATTTGAATCTGTATTCACTCGTTGTAGATCACAAGAGCGAATGGAGTGGCTCACCTCGACGTTCTTGAACCTTTGCAATCCCAATCCACGCAGAGTTCTCAGCCTGAGATGGGTCAATTCGAGATCCAACGCATCGTCCGGCAAGTCTGCGAGAATCTCTTCGTTCTCGGCGATCGTCTCTCCCTCTACGACAGTATCCTTTCCATTCCCACTCGACGACTCGCCCAATGCAGGTCCCATGACGAGTTGAGCCTTTCTCTGATCTCGTTTCTTCGTATCCTCAAAGTGTCGTTCATCGAGTTTGAGGTTCGCGAAAGGTTCCTTCGATCCCCCTTCTGATACGTTTCCACCATCTGATTCACTAGAGTCTCCTGCAGGTGTGGGAGGTTCTGATTGATCTTGATCAGTAATCGGTGGGGAAGGGTCGCTGACTTCTTCTGCGGTTGATTTGGGTTCTGTGGGATCTATTGAGGTCATGATGAGGTTCCAGGGTTGATCTGGGTTACTTGAGTGATGGTGTGGAGGAGGAAAGAGCGAGAAATGTAATTCGCTTTCTTTCATCTAAACTCTTTCGCCTGATGAGACCTGCTCTGACAAATGCAGCTGCGATAGCAAGAACAATACCTATATCCACTTCGGGATCACGTACACTCGCTCGAACTGCGCCCCTTCGACGGAGGATCGCTCAACCAACTCGACTTTCGTTCCAACCTTCTCTCGCCTCTTCGAACACTAGAACGACATGTAGGAGATGCTTGAGTACATCAGTGAGATTGAGTGCTGCTCCCTTACCCAAATATTTCGTAAGCAAAGGTCATCTCGTTTACTTCTTCGTCTTTCGCTGATTTTTCCATTTCGCAGGCTCCCTCAACTCCGAAACCATCCTTAGCGAGCTTCACTCCATCCAGGATCCGCAATCTAGTCGTGGTGGCACATATAGACCATGTCTGTGAAACATCCTTGTCGTCGTCGAGGGCTTCGCGCTGACCTCTCCACTTCTTTTTGGTCTCTTTTTGGTCTTTACATCACGCAAACAGGGCAAAAGTACTCTCGCCGATCGACTACTAGAGATAACAGGCACCATTCCTCCCGCCGTCCGCAATATAGATATGCCAATAGGAGAAGAAGCAAAGAACGAGCAAGTTTTGGATACTCTCAAGGTCGAACGAGAACGAGGAATCACTGTTCGTGCTCAATCAGCAACGATGTTCCATACACACACAGATGGAGAAGAGTACATGATCAACCTCATCGACACGCCAGGTCATGCCGATTTCTCAAGTGAATTATTGAGAAGTTTGTTGCCGAGTCAAGGAGCGATCTTGTTAGTCGATGCGGCGCAAGGGATTCAAGCTCAGACGTTGAGCGTACTGGACGAAGCGATGAAGCGGAATTTGACAGTGATTGGAGCAGGTGAGTTCACTCTAATCTTTCGCAACTTTCGATCCCTGAGAACTGACAACTCTCACTCGCCCTCATTCCATTTCGATAGTCAACAAGTGGGACTTGGTGAAAGATGATGGACGAGGAGAAGCAGCCGTACGAGAACTCTCCGACCTCCTTGGATGCAAAGAATCCGAGATCCTTCGACTCTCAGCAAAGACCGGTCTAGGAGTAGAAACGGTCCTCGATGCTGTGATTGAACGGATACCTCCACCGAAACCTATCGATAAAGCTGGAGAACCGTTACAGGCTTTGGTGTTCGATAGTTATTACGATTCATTCAGAGGGGTCGTTAGTCTGTGTTCGGTTTTCCAAGGGGAAGTCAAGAAAGGTACGCATTGAACTTCATTCCATCTCTTATTCGATGATCAGCTAACGCGGATACTTGTAGGCGATTCGATCACTTCGACAACGAGCGGGAACTCTTACACTGTTTTGGATTTGGGCATTCTGTCACCGAGGGAAATCTCGATTGCGGAGAGACCTGAAGCTGCTGGTCGAGTGTTGAGAAAAGGAATGGTAGGATGGATCGTATGCGGAATGAAGGAGGTCAAGGATGGTGAGCTGAACTTCTCGATTCACTCTGTTGTTTGAACCGATTCGCAAGCTGAATCAACGCTTGCGTTCGAGAATAGCTTACCTCGGAGACACCTTCCACCATACACACACTCCTATGCCACCGCTCGAATCGTTCAAACCGCTCAAATCAATGGTCTTCGCTGGAATCTATCCGTTAGATCCAGGAGGTTTCACGAAATTGGAAGAAGCGATTCGACGAGTAAGTCTCCCTTCTTCTTCAGTTGCAACTCGTATTCGAACGGCGATGACTGACGGCGTCCTCGACAACCATTAGTTGACGTTGACAGACAGATCAGTCACTTCAAATCGAGAATCTTCGACTTTTTTGGGTCAAGGGTTCAGGTTGGGGTTCAACGGAAGTTTGCACATGGATGTATTCAGGCAACGACTAGAAGATGAGTATGGAGAAGAAGTGATCGTCACTCGACCTCTAGTGCCGGTGAAGCGTGAGTCGTCTAGTTACTCGAAGTCGATCCTAGACTCGCATTGTTAACTTCCGAAGTTGTGAGAAACCCACAGTCAGATTCAGGGATGGTAAAGTCAAAACTATTGACAATCCAGCTGATTTCCCTGATCCTGGAGGATTGCTCAAGGTTGAGGAAGTTCAAGAACCGATGATTAGAGCTACTATCGTTGCTCCCGACGAGTGAGCTGGTCCTCCCTCTCGCTCGACTTACTCTGAATGAGCTCATCACTGGTGTCTCTTCGCAGATATACCGGAGCTATCATCAATCATTGCACTGTAAGTTTCTAGTCTCCACCATTAGAAACACGAAATTCGACTGATCTTATTTTCTCGACAGTCTCACCGAGGAGTTCCTCTCTCGCACACCTATCTCTCTCCTGGCGCCACCACTGCTGCTACTCCCTCTTCTGATCCCGCAACGACCACAACCGCTCTCAAGCCTCGAATCACTCTTCTCTACTCCCTCCCCCTCTCCTCAATCATCACGACTTTCCATTCAACCCTCAAATCGATCACCTCAGGGTTCGCTTCCTTCGATTACGAAGAAGCACCTTACGAGACTTCTGATCTATGTCGAATGAACATTCTCGTCAATGGTCAAAAAGTAGATGCGCTTTGTACGGTTGTTCATCGGAGTCAAGTCCAGCAGGAAGGAAGGGATTGGGCGAAGAGATTGAGAGATGTAATTCCGAGGCAACAATACGAGGTAAAATGCCTTTCTAAATTTTGCTCTTCGGGGGCTTTCGAATCGACAAAGGGGCTAACTATAAACGATTCGTTCGAAAATAAATAAAAGGTCATCATTCAAGCTGCTGTTGGATCAACCATCATTTGTCGTGAACGGTGAGTTTAATCGATACTGGGTTCTCGAATGTGTGTGCAAGCGCGCTTATTCGTGATTACTCTCTTCTACCTCACAGAGTTGCGCCGTTCAAGAAGGATGTCACCGCGAAATTGTACGGAGGAGACGTGACACGAAAAGTACGACTTCCTCTGTTGCCTCGTCTCCTTGACCAGCTGCTCACTGACACCACTTCTACGTCTGCAACAATCAGATGAAACTACTAGCTAAACAAAAGACTGGTAAAGCTCGACTGAAAGAACGAAGCATGTACGTCTTTCCCTCTCCTCCCTCCAGATCCCCGAGACTGATTCTCGTCGACGGACGAATGACAGTGGTCGAGTAACGATTCCTACTGAAGCGTTCTTCAGCGTGTTGGGAGGCCAAGAGAGTAAGAGGAAAGGTCAGAAAGGTCAGAATAATGATAATAAGAAGAAAAAGGATTGATTCAAAGGAAAGTTGTATCTGTAGCTTTTATCATCGCAATCTCGCATCATTGATCTTCGAGGGGATTATCGTCAAGGAGGATTAGAGGTACAATACAGCCCGAGTGCAGCGAGAGGTAGGAAAAGGATACGAAAACTTTCCCCAAGTCGAAACGATAAACTTATACTCAAACTATATCTTGACCTAATCTATAAGCAACCAACCCTCCAACCTTGTGTCGATTTGTTGAAAAACTCCTCAGTTTGACCTGTTTTCATTCAAACGGATGAAACTATCAGTCGATGTTTTTTGGCAAGCGAGAGAGAGAGAGAGAGAAGGGTAGAATGATAAGTTACTTGTTCAGCATTCCCAATAATCATATGAGGATCACTATCAATCCATTCTTTCGGTACTTCTGTATCTTTCTTCGCATAAGTCAAAATCGTGAATACATCTGATGGATTTTCGCACTCAAACCAACCGAGACATCAATACGACAGCTGAAATCGAGAGATGGATCCAAGGGAGAGGGTACGAACATTTATCTTCTAGTGAAGGTAGGAAAGTAACGCTCGAAGTAATCTGTCTCATGATATCTTGAATATCTTTCTGAACTTGTTCAGGTGTTCGATCCGTTTTCGCTTTCAAAGGTTGTTCAGCAGCTCTACAGATCAATCTCTCACGTCATCAGCAAATGTCTCGATCTGAAGGAAGGGGGTGGAATATGCTCAACTGGTTCTCTTTCCCTCGAGATTCCGATTCTGTTGGAGGTTCCTCAACTTGAATATCGAATTGCCACCGTTCTACTACTTCTCGCGTGTCTCGGTTCATGATGATCAAGGCGAGGGAATCTAGTTTGCCAGCGAGGATCCACGCTATCGAAAACGAAAATGAGAGAGAAAAAGGTCAGTTTTCGATTTGCGTGAGTCTCTCGGCGCTCCTGGTTCCTCGTTCCACAGTGCAGAGTACGCTCCTTTTAAAGACTGTCGAGTAGGTCAAGTGAGGGGGGGGGAAAGTGGTGCCGCCTAGTAGGGTTAGAGTTCGGGAGAGGGAAAAGAAAAGAGGAAGAACGAAGAATTGTGCGAAAAGGAATTTTGACTCTCGGACTCACCTTGAACCTGTTTCATAACGTTTTGTACGTATTTCTCCAACGCCTCATCGGCACTCGTAAACAGAGTCAACCCATACTTTTTGACCTGTTTGAAATCCTCTGGTGGATAAACTCCTCTTTGATACAAGATTCTCAAGACGCGTGATTTACCATTTCAGCTATTTTACTCGCACAAAGGGAGATCAAGTGCAGTACATACGAGTTGACAGAGTACTCAAAGAATTCGGTTACGATTTTGGTTGAACCTTTGAGAGATAACGTTTGAGATTGTTTTCGCTTCGTGGCCATTCTTGGTAGGTGTTTGTTGTAGACTGTGGATGTGCTAGTGTAGCTCACGCGTGGTGTGTAGAAGAGTGAGAGCTGTTGAAAGATGGGGATAGTTGAGTGAGTAATTCAGGAGTGATCAATACAAACGATGAGCTTACGAGTAGGGATATAGATTCTCTGTAGGTTCCTCGAGACTATTAAAGGCGTGTTTAGTGTTTAGCGAGTTGAGAGGTCAAAGGTAGAAAACTGACTATTAGACTCTCAACTTTGTCGCATCTACCAATCACCCTCGACAACTCGAATCTCACCTCGCAAACACCTCCTAGCACTCTCAAAAGTCTCCTCTTCGACCCTTCTTGTCCCCCCTCTCTCTAACTAGCTTTCATCTCGTTCAGTCGCGCTCTCCTTCAGAGAAATGGAACGCAAGCACATCTGCATCTTACCTGACTGTGAGTCACCTCTGTCACCACTACTCAGTAAAGCTTCATTCGAAACTGATCTAGCTCGCGTTCCGTAGCTGTACCACTCGATTCTAGCAATTCTTCTTCTTCTTCTTCTTCATCTTCATCTCGATTCCTTCGTCTCCCTCATCCCCGTACCTGTGAGCACTCCCTACTCAATCACAGACTTACTCAAGATATGTTGACACGTCTCTATTAGATCAACCCTCACTCTTTTTACCCCATACACGAGAATCTAGCGCGTCAACTTCGGATGGAATTCTCGAAGTTCAAAAACTAACTCTCGATAAAGACAAACAACGTTCTTGGTTCCTCGAGAACGAAGTAGTATCAGGTAAAGCACACTCCCTTCCGAACCCCTCTCACCCAGATCCCAAGTTGACGACGATAGAGGATTTGAGAATTCAAAAGATGGAAATATTTCAATCTTGTCACCTTTCGACCCTTTATTCCTCGTCCTCTCTTACCTTTCGATTCTACCATCCCATTTCGTATCTTACTCGGACCTGTGGGAGTCAATCTCGCAACATCGTTTCAACCCGCCAGTTGGAAAGGGAGAGAAAGAATCCGAAGACAAGGAAGATGCACTCTTCTCGGACGATATTATCGAATTGTCACGCTTGGAATGTGTAAAGGCAAGGTTAGAGAAAGTATGCGAGACACAAAGTAAGCCACTCTCTACTATCTCTCCACAAATTATACTCGAGTTAAACGCCTTTCTCAAAATACAGTCTACGATTCGACGACTCTCTATCGACTCTCTCCATCCCTCATCCTCGAAGCACTCAAAGCCAAAGTCGACGCACTATCAGATTCAATCGATGGTATATTCGGTTCGTTTGAATCGACAGATCCAGGAGAAGGGAAAGCACCCGAGAAACAAGAACAACAAGTAGAAGGATCTGCAGGAGTTGTCAACTTGTCGAAACCTTTCCCTGTTGTTTCGAGAGGGATGGGGAGAGAAGGGGTTGGAAGTGGACAAGGGTTAAGCGAACAAATTCAGAGAGGTGAGAGAGTTCAAAACCACCTCTTCTATGCGTTGCGTTAAACGACGAAACTCACGCCTCAAAAAACTTCTATATATAGAATCTCGACAAAAGTATTCGATTGGAATCATTTCAAACTACTTGTCACCAGCTCTATCTCACACTCTTCTCTCAGCTTACGAGTACGTTTCTCTCTCTATCTTCCTCTTCCTCACACTCATGCAAACTCGCTTACTCTGAGCTGAACCTTGTTCTCTCTTTCTCTCTCACACCTGCAAAGATTCCCATCTCTCACTTCCTTCCTTTCCTCCTCCGACGCGACCTCCTCTTTCCTCAACACGACTTATCTTCCCGGTCGAGGAGGAGGAGGTTCTTCGAAACTCTTCGATGGTGATTCAGGAGCTCCAGGAGCTCTAGGAGGTGGCAACGCAGCGGCACAAGCAAAGAAACGTAAATTGGAAAGTAAAGGGAGTAGGGGAGTAGAAGCGTTAAAAAAAGTTAATGTCAAAGGAATGAAAAGTTTGAAGGAGATGTTCGGTGGGGGGGTTAATTCAACGGGGAAAGGGAAAGCAGCAGTAGTGGCGAAGGGGAAGAAGAAGTGATCCTACGGAGTTTTTCGATTTGGAGGGGTGCCTTGGATTCTTTTGGCTTGAGATTGGGGCGACGTTGAGTTTCTTAGGGTGTTGTAGACTTAATTTAGCTTTTTGGTCGATAGGTTGGTATCGATATTCGCTCACTTTTAGTCTTTCATCTCTCATTGAGGCATTGGGAGAGATTGCAAGCGGGGGGTGAGTTTCAGTTCGAGAAAATTCTATACAAGTCGATTGTAAAACGTGAAGAGTGGGTTAAAAGCGGGGAAGAAGATACAGGAAGAGAGAGAGAGAGAGAGGGTAAGGAAGTGAGAGACAGAGAACTGAGAGAAAAGAGGGAGAGTATGAACGATGATTCGGAAAAAGGGGTAAACGACTTGAGGAGGAATGCTAAAGTACTGCGAACGACGTGAGAGGGAGAGACGGGGTTTCAAGCTGAGGTATTGTTGTTGAATGGATGCAAGCGAAGAGAGATGAGGACGTTGTGTCTACCAATCGAAATCGGCTTCGACTGAATTGACGGCCCAAGTGAATTTCTCGAGGAGAGTTTTCGAAAAGATCTTGTTGAGAGGTACGTCGTGCTCCTTGCACCATTTGACCGAGATACGAGGATCGATGTAATTGATCTTTGAAGTACCAAGAGAGATTTCTAGAAACGAGTTTCAAGATCAGCGACAAAAAAGACAGAGGCGAGTAGGAAGTAGAGGGGAAGTGAGTGGAAGCTCACCTTTGCCTTCATCTTTGTCGGTAGCATTCGTCTTCTGAACCAAGATCCTATCACCCAACTTCCTCAACTGACCAACCAATTTCTCTTCGTTTCCCTTCGCCGTCTCATACTTCGCTTTCCTATCCGCCTTGATACTCTTGGCCAACTCATCAGCAGCTTTCAACCTCTCTTCCAACTCTTTATCCTTCATAGGTTTCGAGTTCTCCTCTGCGAGTTTCTTCTGTTCCTTGTCAAACTTTTTACGAATCTTTTCTCGTTCCAAACTGACGAGGTTCTTTTCGTGTTCGTCGATCCAATCTTGTTCGAGGTCGGATTCTTCTTCAAACTCTTTCTTGTACATCTTGGGTTTCGAAGCGACTGAGAGTAAAGTCTTGCGAAGTTTCATTCGTTGATACTTCATTCCTCGGATCTGTTTCAGGTTCAATCTCGCTCGTCAGCTGTCGCACTCGTGAAGAAGAAGAGATGAAAGAGGAAAAAGAGAAACGAACCTTGTCAGTCATCTTCTCCATCGCAGCTGAATGACCTTTTGAAACACTCCTTTGATGGTTACACAACACAGCGACGAGTCGATTCGCACGGTTGTAAGCGAGGATCTTGTCTGCTACTGAAGCGTCTTTCGGAGTATTCTTGAGTTGTTGAACGAAAGTCCAAGAAGCGTTGTAGGTACGGAATACTTTCGCAGTGAGTCCATCCATGTAGGAAGTGAGGTACTTGTTGACGATTTGAGTCTACAACCCACTCTTCTCATTAGTAACTCTTACAGCGAGTGGAGAGTAAGAGAGAGAGAGACAGAAGGGAGAGACATACGGAGAGACGATCAAAGAGTAAATCTCCAACAGCTTTAGGTTCCTTCTTGAAGATTTTGAGATTCTTGAAGACTTGTTCATCGACCGTAACCTCGTTGACATAACGAATCGAATCTTTACCCAAGAAATCAAACGTGACTTTGTTCGGAGGGGTCAAAGTGACATGTTCGAATCGTAAAGAGCAAGTTCCAACGGTATCGGCTTCGTCTTCTCCCTTTTCGTTACCGGCACGAAGGGCGAATCGATCGATCAAGTAGACTGCTGTAGCACGTTGTCGAGTCGCCATCTCTTTCGATTTGAGGTCGGCAGTGTAATCAGAACGAATACGATCAACGTGAGCCTAATCCAACGGGGGAAGGTGATCTCCAGTCAGTCTCGGTATCTTCTTTGTAAGTCTAAAGAAAAAGGAGCTCACCTTGAGAGCACGAGCTTTCTCAAACTTCTTCAAATCACTTTGACCCTTGAGAGATGAACCGGCAGCCAAGAAGACGTATCTACACACCGCGCACGAGTCGATCAGCAACTCAGTCATTCATAGAGAGAGAGAGAATATGAAAACTCACTTGACGTTTCCATTGATATTCTCTTTCCAAGTAGCCAACCAAGTCACCTTATCATCGTGTACAACATCTTTCCATTTGTGACCAGGAGGAGCAGGAGGAATCGGTACATTCTTTCCGATATTGATCGTGATTTGTTCTGGTCTGACACGAGTCTAACCTCACACTCAACCTCTCATCAGATTCTCCACTCTCACTCGAACTCAGATTAGATAGAGAGAGGGAGAGAGAAGAGACATACCTTCAACATTCCCGTCTTTGGATGTTCACCTCTACCTCTAAACAAACCAGGAGGTTCAATCCTGAAATTACCCACTTTCTCTTTCCTCCCATCCAACAAACAAGTCTTGTACTTGTCCTCGGCGACGTCTTTCTCGGCCTTCAATTGTTTCTTTTGTGCTCCCGTCAATTCCTTCTTCTTCGCTTTCTCCGCTTCCAAGTAAGCGAAAATCGGAGTGAAATCACATTTCTCGTATTCTTTGATTTTCGTTCCATCGAGCTAACAAAAAAAACTCCGAGGGTAGGGGGTTAGCGAGAGAGTGGAGGAAGGGAGAGATGAGAGAGAGATGGTGTGGACGAACCGGAGGATGTTCCTTGAGAACTTTTTGCCAGTCTGAAAAGAAGTTTGCGACGAAAGTTGGATTCTTGACATAATCGGTTTCGAGGATCGCGGCGAAGAAGGATGCGACTTCTTCTGCTTCGGGAGGTAATTTGACTACCTTGCCTAATGCACGTGGAAAAGAAGGTCGTCAATAAAGAGGGCAAAGAGAGGAGAAAGAGAGGCAAAGGAGAGAGACGTACCATCGTACTTCATCTTGACGTTGTGAGCTTCGTATTCAGGAGGGAAGAGTACTCCGTTGTGCTCAAGAGTTTTCCACTGTAGCGTCACTCAGACTCGAATCGGCGCTTTGTTCTCAAGAAGCAGAAACGAGCAAGAGTGAGCGTACCTTGATATCACCCGAATTCTGATTCTCCCACCACTTGTAAGCTTCCGAATCACTCTCTCCATCCCCAGCTTTACTCTCGTCATCGTCCTCTTTCTTTGCTTTCCCTTTCCCTTTAGCTCCCTTAGCTCCCTTCTTAGGTGGTTCAACAGATTCTTCCTTCTTGACTTTTCCTTTCCCTTTCTTAACTGTCTCTTTCTTGGGTTTCGTAGCAGCTGGAGTAGTAGTAGACTTCTTCTTGGTTGCTGCAGCTTTCTTCTTGAGTGGTACTGCCGAAGAAGAAGAAGAGGAAGCGGATTCCGATTCGTTTTCATCATCGTCCTCCTCCTCCTCCTCTGGATCGCTCAAATCGGAATCTTGATCTTCTTCAGGTTGTTCAGATTCCTCCTTCTTGACCTTGGGTTTCGCTTTCGATGAAGAAGAAGCACGAGGTTTCTTGTCTTTCGAAGCGGTAACTTGAGCCAAAGGTTTCTCATCCTCTGAAGATTCCTCACTTTCCTCCTCCTTCTCCTTCTTGGCTTTCCCTTTCCCATTCTTCCCATTCTTCGTAACTTTCGCCAAAGGTACTTCATCTTCCTCCTCCTCTGAATCCTCTGAATCAACTCCAGTACTGTAAATGTCCAATTTCTTCTTCTGCTCTTTCTCTTCTTCTTTGACGACGTGAGAAGGTGCGATCAATGCGTCAGTCGCGTCGTTCATGATTGTATCTCCTTTTTGAGGTGAATTCGAAGTGGACGAGGCAGTAGGGGGAAGTGCGAATGCTGCTGCAGAGTCGGCCGCTGGATCGATAGTGGGGAGTTTCGAACGTTTCATCTATTGGAAATCGTGAAACTCGCGAGTCAGTACATTCGAACGAGAAGCGAGGAAGACGCGAAAGTGAGAAGAGAGAGAGAGAAGTGACTGACAAGAGGTTCATCATCTTGAGATTCATCTGAATCTGCTTGAATAACGCGTTTCTTGTATGGTTTACTCATCTTCTACCAGTTGTACTCCCAAGTCCCGAGTCGATTCGAGTCGAAGTTGAAGAAGTGAGAAGTGAGAAGTGAAGGGGAGGAAAGAAAGAGTTGAAAAAAAACCTCACCAAGTCGACAAAATCTCGCCCATTTCTCCAACTTAGAGAATACAATCTCATCACATCTCGCGAGGGCTACTTCTGACTAGAGTTCTCGAGGAACTAGATCAATATAACCATCTCTGTCTTGGTCGATTTTTCACTTTGTTTTGAGTCGACTTTGAATCCAACTCGCTTCCTCCTCTCTCCTCTCCACACTTCTCGCTCAAAGGTACCACGTCTCATCGTAAGCCGCTCTCTCGACTCTTGAAGTGAGCTCTCTGCTAACCCTACTACCCCGATTAGATGCCCGCTTCACCATTATACAGAGGTAACACCACCCTTTCCCATCATCTCATCTCTCATCGTTACCTTTCCCTTCCCTTCTCTTCCTTTAAAACTGACCCCTCTCGAATCGTTTAATAGATCCATGGGCTAAACGAGAAGCATGGCGCAAAGTAAACCCTCCTCTTCCCTTCTCTGTTCTCCTCATCCTCCTAAAACTAACTCCTCCCTCTCTCTCTTCAACAGTCACCGATCTTCTCAAACCGAGCAATGTAACCCTCCTCCTTCTCCTCCCTTCTCCCACGAGAAAGCTGAATGAAACTAATGTGAGAAGTGAGAGAGAATGAATAATAGGTTCAGGAATTTATTCCCAGGATTCGGAATCGCTTTAGTTACTTTCACTGCTTATGTAGCGTACGATGAATTTGTCGCAAAGAATAAGAAAGTAGAACATGGTGGACAAGTGAAAGAACACTAAGTTAGATGGGTTTAGGGAAAGAGGAAGGGAGAAGAGAGAGCGAGGGGGAATTGGGTTGAGGTTTCGAGAAATGTGTGTATTTAAAGACTGGTTATCAACAACAGATTGATGAGACGGGATTAGGCGGTGAGGGATGAGAGATAGAGAGAGCTAGAAAGGAGAAAGGATTCGAGAAACGAGGCAGGAATTAGGTTTCTGACTCTCTCGCTCTCTCAAGTCCTGAATGACGACGCTCAGCAGACTTTGAGTGGGTACAACACATCAGATGAGGGAAGGAAGAGAGAGACGGTACTTTGGAGTGACAACGGGAGGAAGCGGAGAAGGATTTCGTTAAGAGGTCAAGGATACTTTCTTTCGCGGCTGAGCGACTTGAGCGGAATAGGGAACCCAGTGTGAAGCGTGATAAACTTGGAAGCTGTCACGGATGCAGTCGTTGTGAGCGAAGAAGGCGTCAAAAAACTGTCAAGGAATCGACGAGATTCTCTCTCTTCCTTCGGTTCGGACAGCTCTCACTATCTCTCTCGAGAAGTGGTCTCTGGGGTGGATGTGTTCCAACGACTACTTTTCATGCATTTCTTATCTCAAAACTATATACTTCGGTTCGTGGACTCTGTTTGATTCGTCTTCACTTCTTGACCTTTGATTCGATTTCGGATATATTTACAATCCCGATGATTTGGGAGGTTGTTGATTGACCAATTCGATCCAATACTTGTCGGGATCATACTGGAAGGACGTGTTTTCCCAACCGTGAGTCAGCCTCGTGACTCCCTTCGTGAAAGGAAGAAACAACGAAGGACAGGAGAAGAACTAACGATGAAAGCGATATTCTATTCTCTTGACCCACGACCTCATCAGCTCCTGATTCTAAGCTAGCAAAATGCTGGGAGGGTGCTAGAGTGAAAGGGTTTGTACGTACGCGCATTCTTCCCTCATGAGGTTTCTTTTTGAACTCTACACCGAGATCTTCTAACCTCTTGCATTCATCCTCGAGACTATCTACTGAAACACAGATGTGTCCGAAGCTGTCCAGATTCTTTCTTTTATCAGCATACGAAACAAGAAAGGAGGGGGAAAGGGAGAAAGGGGGGGCAACGAACCCTCGTCCAGGTTCTTCGTTACCGTTTGCGTAACCTTTGAATTCGGGATCAGACTCGGTACCCCACTGTATAGTCGATTACAAGGTGAGGGTGGAAGGGGGAGGGGAGGAGCGGAGTCAGTCAAAGGGAAGGAGAAGGAAAGAAGAAATGAAATGCGAGATTCACGTTGTGGCACAATTCTGTACAAACATTCTCGACGATCAGCTACTCTGAGCTATCAAGTGATGAAGTCAGGAAGTGAAACGTACCGAGGATACCCTCACTGCAAGAGGATTTGAGATTGAACGTCAGTCAAACAGCTCTGAGTTTTCGCAAGACTTCGTTTCGATCCCAAGCTGCTTACCGACCCCATTTCCTAGCTTTCTTTTCTTCGATCGTCGCACCTTCTTTACCTTCCTCTGGGAATGCGAGGAAGTAGCTATCAACAAGGATCCTCATGAGCGAAAGTTGTCGTTGCGAGAGAAGGGTAGAAAGCCGAATCGCACTTTGTGAAATCTCCTCCGGGGGATTCCTGGACTACACGCAACTCGGCATGTACCATCAGCAAAGATTTCCCGATTTGGTAGAGAGCGAGGATGGGGCGTACTCAATTCCATTCCGAGAATGCGTTGATAGAAATCCAAAGAAACTTTGGCATCCTTGATTCGGAACATGGTATGATCTATCCATCGAATCACTCTATCTATCATCAGCTACATGTCTTTCTACGTCGAGAGCAGGAAGGGGAGAAAGTGGAGGTATGACGTTTTCTTTTTGGATCTAGGGGTGGGGAAAGAGAAGGGAGAGGGAAGAGAGACTAACTGAGACGGGGACCCATTCTAGTTGCTGATGTGTGAAAGGCTCTTAAAGTGAGTGGTGCTATCGAGCGTGAAGAGAGGAAGGAGAATAACATGTCCAAAATTGGGAATTCGAAAACCTTGCGGTTTGCTTCCAAACGCTTCGCTTTCTCGCTTCGGCTTGGACTGAGAGGATGGAGAAGGATTCATTATTACTCTCAACTAGATCAAGACAGAAGGAACAAAGGGACAGACTCTTATTGAGACGGTTCTATTTCTTGACTTGTTTCTTACTCCTCGCTTCGAATGCCTACATACTCTACTCAAACACAGAGCTACGATATACCCTCTTACCTTTCACACGACCCACCGTTGAGTCCCCTCCCTCGCTATCTCCCCTCATCCTTTAACTAACTCTTTTCTTTCAACTTTCCCAGTCCGAGTCCCCTCTCTCATTTCGCACAAACCAAATCTATTGGTCTCCCTGTCCCGACTCTCTCTCCACTTTCTGTTCATTCCACCGCGTACCCCTCAGTACGCTCCTCGCTCCTCACTCCTCTCCTTCTCATCCCCAACTAACCCCCTTGTCTTCTCTAGACCATCTCTCCCCCTCAGCGAATGAAACCGTCTCTCTAGCACTCCGACTCCTCCCTTCCCCTTTACCTCCCTCCGAACAACTCGGTTACTTGTTCATCAACCCAGGTGGACCCGGAGGAAGTGGTACAGAATCAGTATTACGTTTCGGTAGTCAACTTCAAACGATCCTCTCTGGTACACTCTTTCTCTCTCTCTCCCTCCCTTCTTCTGTAGAATTGGTTTGAACTGATAAGAAGAGGGTGAGAGTATAGGGAGGTATAATATAGTTTCGTGGGATCCTAGAGGTGTGAATTTGACGAGTCCTAGTTTGGGATGTTTTGGGAATCAAGGCGACGCGAATAGGTTTCAGAGAGATATCCTTTCTCTCGGTTTACCATCTGGTGAGATATTTTCATTAATCCAGCTCGAGAGGAACTAAAGAGCTGATTAGAGAGGGAGGGAGGGAGGTTTAGATTCGGTTTGGAGTGACAAGTTGGAATGGACAGAGAGATTCGATGTTTATTCCGAAGCATTACAACGAGCTTGTGATGAGAACGCCGATCGAGGGATCATGAGAAGTAGTACGACTAGTTTTGCAGCGAGGGATATGTTGTCTATTGCAGAGAGTTTGGGAGAGAGTAAAGTTAATTATTGGGGATTCTCGTTAGTTACTCTCTTTCTTTCTCTCTCTAACGGTTTGTAGAGGATTGGGGAGCTTACGAGTAGGAGTGATGAAATTAGGTATGGGACTATTCTAGGAGCTACGTTCGCAGCGATGTTTCCTGATAAAGTGAGCGAACCTCTCATTCTTCTCCCGTGTGTCCGTGCGGAAATCAACGCTGACGAGAAAGTTTGACGAGAGTGGCAGGTCAATCGGTTCATATTGGATGGTGTATCAGACTCAGTTTCCTACACTCAGAATTTCTGGCAGTGGGGATTCGACGGAATGACTGATACTCACAAAGTAAACTCTCTCCCTCTCCCTCTCCTCCCACTCTCCTAGCTAACCTCGTAAGCTCGTTGAGTAGACATTCGATGGATTCTTCTCAGCCTGTGCCGAATCTGGACCGAAAGGATGCAAGTTTGCGAAGGAGAATTCGACTAGTGAGGAATTGAAAGCGAGGTTGGAAAAGATTTATGAGGGGTTGAGGAAACGACCACTGGCGGTAGGGACGAGTGAATGGGGTCCTGGGGTCGTCGCGGCTAGTGATGTTTCAAATACCGTAAGGCTCTTCGATCAGTCTCGGTTGAAGAGGAAGAGGGCTGATCGAGATGAGTGCGAAACGATGTATAGATGTTTCATTCACTTTACGCTCCAAAAACTTGGTGAGTTTTCTTTCGATCAACTCCAAACTACTGAGAGATTGACTCAGTTTGTCTGTCGGAATTTGCAGGCCAGAAACCGCTTCCCTGCTATCCGAAGTCGAGTCAGGGAATGGGTCCCGACTTTTTTCAAGCGCAAACAAATGGACCTCCGACCTAGGTCGTCGTTCACCGCTCAAACACAACCCTTTCCACACACCCATGATCGGTGGCATGTCTTCTGCCGTCGTCGTAATGTGTAGCGACACGGATCCTCGCGTGATCAAAAACGATACAAGTGTCGAGAGGTTGAGGGATTACATGAGGGATTTGAAGGAGGGTACGGCGAGTCCGACGAGTGATCAATGGAGCGTTTGGATTAGTCAATGTAGGAGATGGGGGGTCGAACCGTTTGAAACTTATAGAGGTGAGCTTGAAGTCCTGTGCTCTACTCTCTTGAGACTTGCAGGTACTGATTGTTCTCGTCTTGATTTTTGAACGTATAGGTCCTTGGACCGTCAAAGATGGCTTGAACAAGACTGCGTTCGTATTCTTTCTGTATTCAGCGCAATTTGTCCGTTTCCGAACTCACAATTGACGGACTTCATCACTCGACAGCTTCCCGATCCTCTTTCTATCGCTCACCGCCGACCCCGTCACTCCACTCCCGGCAGCTCGTAGAATGGCAGCCAATTTTGGTCCTGAATCAGCTTCACTCTTGGTTCAAGAAGGGTCAGTCTCTCTCTCTCTTCTCCTTCCTCCACACTTCCACATCTCACTAACGAAATCATGTTGATTAGATTCGGACATTGTTCTGTCTCTCATCCTTCGCTCTGTACAGCTAAGAAAGCACGAGCTTATTTCCTCGAAGGCAAAGTACCAGCGATGAACACGACTTGTACAGCCGACGAAGGGTTCTTATTCCCTCATCCCGACCGAGTTGAGCTCGAAGTACTCTCCGAAGAGGACACAAAGTTGAGGAAAGCTTTGCATGGTTTAGCGGGGAAGATCAACGAGAGAGGAACGGGATTGGGACCTCTCTGAGAATAAGGAGGGACGGGACTTTTTATTTAGGAATGAACAGAACTTGTAACCTTGCTATATTTGCTGAGAACGAGAACGAAAACGAGAGGAGAAAACTGAGTACAGAAACATATAAAGCACAAAAGAAAACGGGGAATTGTGAGGAGGAAAGGTTGAACGACGAGACTGATTGAGGGGGGGATAAGACATATGGTGTGCGAGAGAAGAGAAGAAGGGGGGAGAGAGAAATCTAGAAATAAACAGGTCCAACATCGTCTTTCCCAAACATTCCACCGCAATTAGGACATTTCCTCTGTCGATTCGCGAGACGAGCGTCTACGCATTCTTTGCAGAAAGTGTGACCACATCGATTGATGATGACACTCTTGAAACGAAGGTTGCAGGTTGAACATTTGAGCATTTTCTGTCGAGCGAAAACGAAGAGATTGAGTTTTCAATCGGGATATGCAGAGAAAGTTCGAAGGTCAACGTACAGAGAGATCAGCGTTATACTTCTTGAGTTCTCGGATCTCACTACCATCGGAAGCAGAGGCGGTAGAGGCGGAAACTGAAGCTGCTTTCGCAGTAGCTTGTTGAAGTTGTCGTTCGACTTTCGCGAGTTGTTCTTCGGCACGTTTGCGAGCGGCTTGTTCGGTTTCAGCTTGGGCGACTCGTTCAGTGAGAATTGAGGTGAGCTGGAGTGGAGAAGTAAGAAGGGATCAGCGAGATTGAATCGAGAGATTGAGGAAATGAGCGCTTACCTCTGCGATTCGTTTCCCATTCTGTTCACTCCTCAACAAAGCTTCCGCATTCTCCCTTCTGATCTGACCAATTTGATCTGCATAGGCTCGAACGTTCTCTTGGTGCATCGTGATTTCCTTTTCGGCGGCAGCCTAAGCAATCTCGAAATTCCTGTCAGCTTATCAAGTGATGAGCTGTGAGGGAAGAGACTACTTACGAGTTGTGTACTGAGGCTATGTTGAATTTCTGAAGCGCTCTCGACTTTTTGTTGTTGCTTTTCGGCAAGTTTCGTCAAGACTGTGTTCTCGCTCACTAGAGCATCTTTTTGTCGCATCGTCGCGTAGTATCGATTGTCAGCTTTCGCTTTCTGTAGTCATCGAGACAGTACGATTAGTTTCGACTCAGCAAGTCCGTGGAGAGATCAGAAAGCTTACTTCTGCGCCTAGTCGTTGTAGCTTGTCTTCGAGATTCGCAAGGTTGAAGACTTTTGACGAGTTCTGTTCGTCGAGTGCCGACCATGCTGCTGATAGTCGATCGATCTCTCCATAGAGCATATTGGAAGCCTATGCGAAATGGAAAGAACGTTCAGTACGAAAGCGAAGAGCAAAAGGAGAAGAAAGTCACGCACAGCTTCATGACTCTTGACTTGAGCTTCCGCCGACTTCAGTTCCTCTTCCCTCTCCCTCAGCCTCTCCGCCAATTCGCTCACTTGAGGATCCCCACCCGGTCCAACAATCTTTTCCAACTTTTCCAATTTTTCTAACGCTCTCGTCAATTCCGTTCTCGCTTCCGTCTCACTCCTCACCAACCTCTCCGCATCAGGTGCACCACCCGCCGCTGCATACGATTCGAGTTGACCCCTCAACGCAAGCAAGAGTTTCTCAGCCATTTGTAATCGAGTCTTGAGATCATCCGCCAATTCCTCCTCCGTCTTGTCCCCTTCGATTCTCATCTCGACTCCTTCGACATCTCCATTCCTAGCCGCTCGATCCATCCGTAGTCGTTTCACTTCCGATTGGTACACCTCCATTCGAGCCGTTCTTGATTCAGCGAGGATTCGTAATTCGTCAATCGCTTTCGAGCGTTCGAGGTCTTTCGCTTTGATCTCGTTCGTTTCGGCTCGTAAGTCGTCTCGTGCTGCTCGTAGTCGATTCAAGTCGCTCTCGTTTGAAGCTAGTCGTGATTGTAGTTCGTTTAGTTGTTCAGTTGATTCACGCTATGAGGCGACATTCCCCTTGATCAGCAAAGCTCGATCGAAAATGATTGAAGGGATCTGCGACTCACAATGACGTCTTCTCGGAAAGCTTCCATCCCTTCTCTGAATCCATCAGCTTCTTTCGTCGCTCTATCCGCCTCTTGTCGTTTCGTCTCGTATTCTCCCGACAGGTACTGAACGTGAGTTTGTAACATCCTGAAAGTAGCCGTTTCAGCGATGATGTCGTCCGGTAGATCCACGAGCTAGAATTGAAGGAAACGAGGAAGATCAGAATCAGCGTTTCTAAAATCGAACGGGGTACACAGATCAGACTGTGAGAGACGTACCTTGACTTTCAACGAATCGATCTCGTTCTTCAACGCAACTCTATCATTTCTCAACTCCTCCAATTCCTGCGCTCTCTTGACGACTAAGTCCCTCATTTCCTCTAATTCTCCTCCGAGAGCCTGCGCAACCGCTTCCGCCGCACCCGTCGCATCACTCTCATCTACATTCATCCCTTCTGAACTCCCTCCGACCTCGTTCGAAAGATGACTAGGTTCTTTCCCTTTCCCATTCCCAACATTCTTCCCACTCTCTTCTCCATTCCCCATGGTTCCCGCTGGACTCCCAGCACTTGCTGCAGCGGCGGCAGCGGCCACTGCTGCGGCAGGTGCGATACGTCCTTCGATTGCGGCGACCGTTGCCGATTGGTATCGATCAAACTTCTTTTCTGCTCTGAGTAAAGCGGAGTGGGTTGATTCGAGATCGGAAACTGTTTGTTCTTGAGTGAGTCGAACTACCCTCAGTGCTTCTTGAGAGCGAAGAGACTATGAGGGGAACGTATCAGCTTGGAACGAAAAGAGAAACGAAAAAAAAGAGAGAGAAGAGAGAGAAAGCTCACTTGTTCGAGTAATTCACGACATTTCGATTCCAATTCCTCTACTTTCGTACTCTGTTCTGAATCGCTCGAGGGATGGAGTGCTTGAAGCCGTTGCAAGAGTTGCTTCGTCGCTGTACTGCGTTGTGAAAGCGCTTCTTCCAATTCCTCATCGTTCAAATTGAGATCTGTCAATGGTGGAGAAGCTATCTCACAATTGTCTTCATCAGTCACATGTGCTAGAAAAGGGAAAGGAGAGTAAGAGGGGGTTTTACTTACTAGCACGACCATTCCCATTTTGAGCGGCGTTACTCGTACTAGGTAAGATCATTTCCGCCTCATTGACCAAACTGACCCAACTCGATTCGATCCTACTCAGCCTGACCTCGCAAGCTAATCGCTCTGATCGTAGTTGTTCAATGTCGGATGAGGCTCGAAGGAATTGTCGTTTGTAGTTCAACATTTCTCGATAAACTGCTTCTTTGCGGAAATTCTATCACGACGAGCGTATCGATGTTAGCAGGCTGTCCTGTATGGGAAGCGACTTTGAGTAGTTTCAAAGTTCAAGGTCAACTCGCGTGACAGTGTGACTAAAACTGCTGCTCGAAACCCTCCTCATTCGAAGAAGAGATGGATGCAAGTCTCACCTCTAGTTTGATATCCTCTTCAGGTCTGTCATCGTCCTCTTCATCCTCTCGGTCGTCGGCTGTTGATTCGAGTTTGAGTTTCTTCGAAGCAGGCATTTGATCGACAAATGTAGAACGTTTACGGTTCGCTGCTGCCTGATTTTGATCAATCGCCGATGAAGAGAGTGGTCCGTTCATCGAGTACTGCTCTAACGGGCTTGAGGGACGAGGTGAAGAGGAAATTCAGAGGTGACTTGGACTTGTACGCTGCAATAACGCGTTTATTGTGATTGATGATCTAGTAGAGGAGACCTTGATCCAATGATAACGCTCTGAAAGGTCCTGGATTGAGGTATTGAGCGGATTGAGGATTTAAGGTGTGAGAAGAGGGAGAAGAAGCAAACTTCTCTCTCTGCTTCCTACTTCTTACTAGCATAAATCCAGTCATCTCACGAGTGACGCGAGAACACTCTAGTTACGCCATACACTGAACCCATCTTCTCGGCGCGACCCATTCAAATTCGCTCGTTTCGAATTATCTCCCAAATCAATGTTCAAGACGAGGCGGGAGAACACGGTGGGCTCACGAACATACGTTCAGGAGGACGAACAAACCTCGCCAGGAAATCTAATCGAGTTTCGCTCCCCCAAGATCCCTCTCGCAACTCCCAAAAGATCCCTCGCTCATCTCTTCAAGGTTTTCGATCTCGTGGGACTCTTCCAACTCTCTACGCGAACCTGAGCTACAGGACCAAAACGCTCGAAGGGTTCAAGGTCTGAGAACAACAACATCGATTCGGACAACGTTTTCGCCCATTTCGCCCAAATTCAAACAAACTCGGACTCTTCAGTTCACGCTCAGACTCGAGTACTCAAGCGCTCCTTAACGATATTGAGCGAAGGAGGGACAGCAGCTTATTATTGGAAGGATGGGATCGACCGAGCGTGTCGAAATGGAGGCTCAAACGAGGAAAAAGAGAAAGTCGAGGAGGAACTTCGATTCGTAACCTTCGCTAGTCGATGATCCGAAGCGGACATAGGCTCTCCCCATAGGAAAGGATCAACGGCGTACGCTTGGATGTGAAAGCGGTCGAGATGGAGCGGTATTCGATGCAGAGGACTTGCGAAAGGGAAACTTTTGCGAAATGAAACCGTTATCTCGTTCTTCTCCCACTTGCCATTTTGCGCTTGCTCGAGAGCCATTCCCTGACTGCGCTGTCGAGAGCGAGAAGTGTGAGAGAGTAGTTGCGAGTGTCCGATCTCGATTCTCGAATCCGAGTCTTCTTTCGCTCTTTTCCCCCAATTTCTAGATGCTTCGATCACTCCTCGCGCTTCCACTCCTCACTCGCTTTACTCGACTCTACGCTTCACAAGTACCACTACCTCATCAATTCGCAATGTCGAACAACAACAACAACAACAGGAATCAACCTGATCAGAATCAGGATTATATCGCTGAACGAATCTCTGGTGAGCTACTTCGCTTGTAGGGACTATCTGTAGTAGTTGAGCGAAGATTACGGGAAGTCCATCGAGGTAGCTAGAGGGCTAGGGAGGACATGGGGATGGAGTTCGATCAACTTGACGTAATTGAGGGGAGGAGGGGAGAGGGGAGGCTCAGCGATGTCAGAGGGGGGTGATAGAGCTACTGAGCTAGGTTGCAGAGTCTTCCGTGTGATTTACAGTAAAGGATCGTAAGACACTCGTTCGAATCGTCGCTGACTTTTTCTTCGCATGTTTTCACTTCCTCCCTTCTTTCTCCTCGATCCTCCCGCTTCTATTCGCAATATACAGTCCTCGATCAACCCATGACTGAAGCTCCCGTTGGAGATGGCAAGACTACCGGATTCTTCCGCAACAATTTCTGCGATGCTTCTCCGTTCGTTCCCTTCCTTTTTCAATCCTCGTCTCTCGAGCCAAAAAACTGACCTTCACGCTCCTCGACAACGGTAGTCTCGATCCAGGATCTCACACGCTCGCTGCGGTCGTAACGAAAGATTTCCTCGAATACTCGGCAAGCGTAGGGAACGATTTAAGATCGTTATTCCCTCAACTCTACTCCTCTCAACCAACTACGAAACCCTGCGTCTGGTGTCTCTGCGCGTCTCGATGGACTCAAGCACTGAGAGCCTCGGCGTCTCACCCGATGGGAGAAAAGATCGTGCCGAGTGTGATTTTGGAAGCTACTCATAGGAATGCGTTAAGGGATGGTGGAGTCGAGAAAGAGGAATTAGTCAAGTGGAAATGGAATGGGGAGGGAGGAGATGCGGCGAAAGTGAAGGAGACGATCGGTAGATGAGTGAAGAAGGGAGAAGAGGGTTGTATATAGGTCCGTTGATTTCGTCTCATTGTTCAATACACTTATTTCGTTACTTCTTCCCTTCTTGTTTGCGAGCATCAGCTACATTGAGTCTCTGCGTCGGTCTGCTCATCCTCTAGCTTCGACGCTTCGACTTCATTCGGTGCAGCTCGGAAATCAGCTTCGACTCCTTTCCGCCTTCCATCGCTTCGGTTCAGCCTTCTTCCTTCTGGGCTCTGCAACTTCCGACTTCCGACGCCCGACTTAGGAGTATGAGCTCGAAGGTACTTTCTCGGTGTGCACTGACCGATGGAAAAGTCAAAATCCTTCCAAACCTTTCTGCCGCGCTTTACCCTTTCCACTTCTTCTCTCCCTTTCCCATCTCCTTCACTATGCCTTCTCCTCCAGTGCATCAACACTTTCGCTCTCCCAAGTTCCATCACATCTCTCGACCTTCATCCTCGTCAAGCGAATCAGAAATCCTCGGTACACTCTCAGGTCGTCATCAAACCGGCCCTTCTCTTCTCACACAAGGCTTCGATCACGTCTCTTGGGAAACGTATGAAGCAGCAGTAGAGAAAGTGGTGGATTTGATTGGAGGGTCGGAGATTTCGGATGATTGGGCAAATAGCGTACTTCATCCGTTCCGGGCGGAATGGGATCGTTAGGACGAAAGAACGAGAGCGATACTACTTGGGAGGATAAGGGATACGGTGAGATTTCTGGACGCAGTGCCGGAGGAAAGGAGACATCGGGAAGAATACTTCTTCTCGGGTGCTGTCGTGAGTCTCCCTCTCGAGGTCTTCCGCCTATCAAGACTCACTCAGTGTCTTGTTTGAGCAGCCACCTTTTGAGAAACTCGTCGCGGGAGGTCTCCTCCTTCACGCCGGTGTAGGAACCGTGGACGTGCCTCAAAAGTCGTTCTACCACAGCGCCACGGTGAGCACTCTCAGCTTTTTCAATCTAGAGCCCACTCTCAGGGAACAAACTGAACTAGATCCATCCGCAGGCGCATCAAGCTATTTCGAAAGCCCTTACAATGCTCAAAGATCACTATTCCCATTCTTCCCCTCACGATCTCAAGTCTCCATCAATCTGCCAATCGACGATAGGGGCGATCGTTCACCTGTATCCACCGGCAGAATCGGAGTTGCTTAAGGTGTCTGAACGAATTGAGGATAGCTGGAAGTTCATGAACACAAAACAACGACAATTGATCGTCAACATCTTCGTTGTCGTCCACAATATGCTTGAAACGGTTGTTGCGGTCGGACAAATTGAGAGGAACCTGTACTTCATATGGATCGTAGGTCCTTGCCTCCGCCTGTTGCGATCGAACGACGCTGACTCGAAGCGATCCTGTAGCCGTTTCCTCAGGAAATCTATGAGATCGTCATTCTCATGGTTCGAAGGTGTTCAATGCGATCGATGTAAACCGCCCCCCTTCTCAATTTGTTGCGTGCAACTGATGGCTGATCTCTCTCGCCTTAACTAGCAAATCATATCGCACTCGATTTCGCACTCGTCAAAACCGCTATCCAGTCGCAAGAGAAGGCTCTATGGGCTTCAGTAGACGGACATCTATTCCAAGTTCAGTCTGTAGATGTTTAGTAGACGGTTGAAATATTCCAAGACCTGCGCGAGAGAACGATGAAAGGGAAAGCAAGAAAAGTCAAAGGGATGATTGGACGAGTACCGAGTTATATGCAAGTTCAGGGATCTTGACTGTTAGAGTCCTGTCGTTCTGATTCGGTCGTTTCGTTTGGGTCGGCGGTAAAGCTTTGCGATAAAGCTGCCCTTTCGCAGATGAGGCCTTCTTTCTGGGATATCATGATTCTAGGAGTCTGCAAGGTATCGTCCATGTGAGTATATCTACTTGATGAATGATCTACTCCCTCTCCCGCGCCAGCTACGGTCACATACGCCTGTCGAGCTGAGATCCCAGCGACCTTACGAGCTTGTTCGCTTCATATCACCGGGTATCGACGCTCCATCGAGTCAGTAGCGGAGGTGACAGTCCAAAGTGACCCATAGAAGCGACACAGCAAGCAAGCCTAGGCTCAACGTTCAGAAATACAAAAGTTCGATGGAGTCGAGGTGAAGACCAAACCGACCTGCAAATCGCGCTATAAGGACAATCTACCCGTCTCTACCCCACTGATCTGGGTTGATACCCTTTCAATGAGCTCGGACCGTGACGGAGGAATTCTCAGGAGCTGGCAGGCGATGTGAGCGTCGAATACGAAAAATCCTCTCTTGCCTCGCTCGAACGTACATTTGGGCCTCCGGGCTCTTCTCCTTCGGCGAGGTCATCGAGACCACCTACATCCACCCCTGATGAAAGGTATCAGCGGTCGGACCGAAGGATAGCAGAGTTATCACTGATGTTGGGTGAAGGAAAACCTTCTTTTCGACTTTTCTCGCTCATTTTGGGGTGTATATCGATTCTGGCGGCCTCTGCAAGCACGTCCCGATCGGCCGCGTGGCCCAATGGCAAGGCGTCTGACTACGATGCAGACCCTCGAAGCAGTTCGAGGACCATCTTGTCTATCAGGAAATTGTGGGTTCGAACCCCATCGTGGTCAACTTTTTGGGGTTTCAGAGGTATGGGGCAGTTCTTTCATACCTTTTGGACTTCTGGAGAGCTCCAGAGGCCCGGAATGCGAGAATTGAAGAAAGCAGGAAGGTTCGAAGAAAAGGCTTCTTAGGAGGTTTGAGCGTCAAAAGAATGTTCTCCGAGTGTTCTTCGACTTGACCTTCTGAAGACGACAGAGACTCGTAGAGTCGATTGCAGCAGCTCTCGACGACAGCTTGAGACTGTACAATGATAGAATGACGATACATTGGGGTATTACAAGTTACGACAAGGTGTATATGAAGAAACTACTGAAATTAACGATAAAAATAAGTTATGAATGAATACAACCACACTCTGCCCTAGAGACTACCTACAGCCGCAAGTATACATACCCGGATCCCTCATGACAAATCGATCTACCGAGAATTCACCAACTCTTGTTCCTCGTCATCCTCAACCATTCAATATCGATATGAAACCCCCTGACCCACCCCCAGCACACGACGCTTTCAGGTGCACTCCATTCCGACAACGACCAATCGATCTTGGGTTGAAAGAGAGGTTTCGAACGATCCAAAGCGAAGGTAGACTCGACGAAGAAAGCTTTGGCTCGAGTGATGATCGAGAGGAGATGGGGATGGGTATATATCGACGTTGAATACGTCGCACGTACAGTCGGAACGATCTGGAGCAACAACGGGGAATGTCAGCTTCTCTCGAAAGAAAGACGGCAAGAGACGACGACTTACGAGCCATCGGTTGTAGCCTCTCGACCAGAAATCCTTCGCCAATGTCTTGCATTCAGAAGCAGCTGTGTCAGGAAAGTAGACGAAGAACTGCGTCAGTTTGAAGAAAATATAGGGAAGATTTTCGAAAAGTAAGAACTCACCACACTCTCCTTCGTTCCGCAGCGCGCTTCGAAACTTCGGCGGTTCGCTCACTGGTCTCAGTACAGCTTGATCAGGCTGTCTTGTAGGTCCATCTCTGTCGTGCACTCGAGGATTGACGCCAGTCGTGCGAAAAGGTTCGGCTGAAAGAGCAATCATTCCATTCCAACAGGAATCTAGAGAGTCGTTCAAGGATTGCTGTCAATTCGGAGCTTCGTGTACACTGCGCTCGTTGCTCAGTCAAGGGATGCTTACAGACTGGAATCGGTAAACCTCGTTCGAATCGTTCTCGACTTGGTCGATCACCTTTATCTCGAAACAGCTCTTCTACTCCATTCCGAGCTTCTGAGAAAATGTCGAGTCGAGCACGAAACATGTTCCCATTCATAGTTCTCGCAACCTGTTTGATTCGTTGCAAAATCTCGTCAATAACCGACTGATCGAAACAATAACAAGGAAAGCTACTCACCCAACTATCGTACATCTTGATACTCTGTTTTCCCAATCTCGACAAGATCCCTTTAGTTTCCCTCCAATCCATCGCACAAACCGCATCCGCCTCTTGTTCCCTCCTCTGCCACAACAACTCCAACGCATCCGTCGGTCCCGTATACACATCGTTGATGAATAAAACATCCTCAAACTCCTTCCCATGTAACCCTTCCGAAACTGGTGCGAGGGCGACGTTTCGATAAACTGCGAGTTGATCGATTCGATCGACTCTCTTCCAATCCGTCGATCTCGGGTCGCTCACTATCGTATGTTGAACCCCTAATGTTGTCAATGCAGCTGCGAGGTGTGCTAGTGCAATGGTCGTGTTGTCCCTCGAACCATTCTCAAAGATTGAAACGTGAACGTTTTGTCGACCCAAGAAATCCGAGACTGTCAAGATCGTTCTCGAGAGCGTTGGGAGGACTTGTTGAGAGTTGTAGAGGTTTAGAGCGAGGAGGTAGGGACCGGAATGAGGGAGGGAGGAATAGCGGGATGCGAGAGTTGAATTCCCGTCGAGAGGGGAATCGGATAGTTCGTCGCAAGGGAGAGTGGAAGGAGGGAGGGACAGCGATAGGTAACGTTGATCGAGTTGTCGTTGTACGGTCGAGAGTAAAGGGGAGGGAGTGAAAGGTTGTACGAGGTGTTCGACGGGAAGAGGTTGCGGAACGAGAGGGAATGCGAAGATGGATTTTGCGAATGCGTTATGGCGTTGGTAGAGATACCATCCTGCCGATCCAAAGACTGTGATCCCCAACAACACTGAACAAGAGAATACGAAACAAGTTGCGACTCTCAACAAGTTGGCGAGTCGATGTTTCCTTCGATGACTTGCGATCGTCGTCAAAGATTTCGGGTTTTTCGAGAGTGACCTTGAAGGTTCATAGTAGTAGCTGAGGGTCGTAGGGCAGGGTGAGTAGTCGTAACGGTGGTGACTGATCGGCAGTAGCGGGGAATTCGAAACCATTCCTCCTCCTCTTTCAACCCACTCCTCAGCTTGACCATGTTTATCGTCCGTATCTATCGAGGTTCGTAAAGATACCATCTCGTCCTCCTATAGCGCATGTAAGAGTCGATGTAGGAGGGAAGGAGAGACAGAGTCCCACGTTTGAGGATCCAAGTTGGTTGGAAATGCGAATCTGGACCGTTCATTGGGAATGGAAGAGTGTCACTTGCATACTTCGCAAATCTCCGACGATCTATTTTAACCGACGAGAGCATATCGTTTCTCGTTGACTGCGCGAGTAGGTAAAGGAGAGAGGGAGAAAGAATCAAGTTCGGCGTTTCGCTATTGATCAGAAAATATCCGACTTTGCGAATCACCGAGGTTCGCACGTGAGTCGTCGATCATCCTACAGGATCTTGACTTCACCCCATCGTTGCAGTACCCAATAAAGCAGAGAACAGGCGTCAAAGAGAAGGTTGGAAGGAGAAGTAGCGAAGAAGGAAACGATCGGGAAACCGCATTTCGTTCGAAAATTTGTCCTCAGAGTCAACTGCGAATCTTTGTTTGAAGCTGTTAAGTCCGGACAAGAATAGCACTTTGAAACGTGCGTGACTCCTCTTTGTCTCTACTATGAGGCGCAGGCACCAAGAACCGTTCGGAGAGTAGTGAGGTTTCGTATTCAGGGTAAAACAGGCGATTCTACTCGCTGAGCCAATCGAGGAAGTCGGGAGTGAAGTATGTGAGGACGAGGGTGCAGCCTTATTACGGGAAGCGATCAAGTTTCGGCGAGAGCGGAGAAAAGAACGATTCGGGAAAGGAGAGGGAAAAGAAGTCGAAATGATGAGGGAGAGAAGTTGGAAAAGTCAGTTCCCGGATTCGCACTCTTTCCCGCGGATACAAAGAGAGCTTGAACCCACCAGCTCGCAAGAATCCTTCGACAGATTCGAAAGCCATTTCCCTCAATCCATAAACGCCCGCATTCGCACCCGCATGAATCATCGAAAACTCTCCCGAGACCTGTATCAAGCTGTATCAGCATCTCCAGCTTACGAGTATGAAGAAACAAAAGAGAAGGGAGAGACTGACTTGGTAGCAAGCTAGAGGGTGGTTCGGAGCGAGATCTTTAGCTTCCCTCATAATGTCGAGATAGGGGAGAGCAGGTTTGACCATGATGAAATCTGCTCCTTCTTGTACATCTCGGATCTATAGATGTGATGAGTGGAAGTCAGCGAGTGGTCGTAAGGGGAAGACTTGGACTGTGAAAGGAGGAAAGAATGGGAGTGGGAAAACATCGATTGAGAAAACGTACGATTGCTCTTCGAGCTAGACCTCGAGCTGCAGGTGGGAACTGATAACATTTCCTATCTCCAAAGTTTGGAACCGATCCTGCTGCTTCCCTACAGGTTATGAAACGAATTGTCCGAAGATCAGTATCGATTACGAAGATGGCGAAGAAGAAGAGAGAGAGAGAGAGAGAATCATTTCAAGCTCACCTGAAAGGACCATACATGGCACTCGCAAACTTTGCCGAATACGACATGAGAGAGCATCGATTACTGAAACCCTCATCGATTAAAGCCTGTTTTATAGCCCTCACTCTCCCATCCATCATATCACTCGGAGCAACGATATGAGCTCCCGCTTTCGCATAAGCCACCGCAACTTGCTGCATCCTCAACACACTCTTGCCATTATCAATCACCTTGTTCCCTTTCCCTACTTCCTCAAACGAGCGTAATTCACCACAATGACCATGATCCGTGTATTCGCACAAGCAGACATCGCAAGCGATCACCAATTGAGGAAATTCTTTTCGAATGAGTTGAGTAGCGAGGATGACAGGGGTTTGAGGGTCGTCGGCTGGGGAACCTCTGTAGTCTTTGTCCATGTGTAAAGGAACTCCGAAGAGAATGACGGATTTTAAACCTTTTGCAACAAGGGGAGAGAGGAATCCGGAGAGTTTGTTCAATCCCCATCGCTTCTGTCCTGGTAGCGAGACGATCTCTACCTATGATCGAGGGAAAGAGAGGGAGGGAGAGGGAGATGGAGACATGTTGAGTAAGCCGAAATGAAACGAAGGGGGAGGGGAGGGGAAGAGCGTACCTCTGCATCTGGTTCATCAGTGATGAAGATCGGGTACATCAACATGTCTTTGGTCAAGTGTCTCTCTGCTTGCAAGGTGCGCAAGAGTGGGTTGAAGTAACCTCCTTGTAAAGTAGACGAAATCGGTACATCCACTTGGGATGACGAGGTAGATGATTTGGTCGACATGGTAGAGTTGTACTGTGTCGTTCTAGTCGAGTAGCGAGTGATCAGCGAAGAGTGTCGGAAGTGGGAGAGGGCGAGAATTGGCTCATCAAACTTTTGTCACTCTCTCCCTAATCACTTTCAACCTCAGAACAGCGCTCGAACAACAGGGAGATAGCTACACGATGAGCAGGAGGGATGAAGTAGTAGATGTAAGCCCCATACCCCTCCTCCTCGCTCGCTCGTTGAACCCCCACTAGATTGAATCAACTCATCTCTCTTCCCATTACTCTCTACAGACCTTTGATTCACTGGTATCCAACTTTAGAACACATTTAGCAACAGCGATAGACAACAGGGATAGTCGCCCAACCCCTTCGAATCCGACAACTCCATCTCTCACTTCAAGGTTATCTTCCATCCTCGATCTACCAACGAACGCATCATCCTCTGCAGCAGGATCAGCATCAAGGCACCAGCAACAACCTCAAGCGAGCGTACCCTTCTCGGATTCACGCCATACCTCAATTCCACTTCCTCCTCCCGCTCCTTCCTCTTCTTCCTCTCCCAATCTCTCAAACCCTCACCCTCCACCTCATGATCATGACGACGCTCTACCGACCTACTCTCGTCGACCTCCCGTAGCACCAGATTACATCGCCTCACTCCCTTCGAAACGCCTTCATCTCTTGACGAGTCGAACTGGCAAACTCCATCTCGAATTACAAGCTAGAGGACGAGAACACGTAATCTTGATTCAAGAAGAACCAGATGGCAAAACCGATTTGTCGGGAGTATTGAAAGTGAACCTGAAAGAACCAGAAACGATCACTCACATCAAGATTCGATTGAAAGGAATCGTTCGAACTTTGGTCATGAAAGCTCACGCATCTGGACGTCACCCCGTATCAGACGAGATCACATTCCATGAATCCTCTACTACCCTCTACACTTCCTCTTCCGATACTTTCCTCCCAGCAAACGAATCGTCCGACCCTTCAAAACTACTCGGAACTTTCACTTTTCCCTTTTCCCTTTCCGTTCCCGCTCAAATCACTCATTACACCTCGTCGATCTTACCCGGTGCACAACCAGTTCCTTTATCAAGACCAGTTCGACCCCCTCCCTCTTTCATGTTAGAATCTCATCGATCCCCTTTAGAACGCTCGGCAAACTCTATCATCGCGACCCAATCTCCTTCCTCGAATGGACTCTCGACGGGTGGGTTCGAAGTATCTTGTAGGTATTTCATCAAGATTACGTTGGGACGTAAAGGTCTCCTCAAACTAAATGAAAGGTGGATCATTCCAGTCGTTTTCGTACCCCGTCAAATCACTCCGACTATTTCACCCTTACGTGAACTCTCCTTGTCGAGGGAAGAGAGACCTCCTCATTCAGATACGGACCCGAATGGTTGGACGGAAGAAGGCAAGTTTAGAATGAAGAGGAGTATAAAGAAACCTGGTTCGATGAATTGGAGGGGTAGTAAAGGAGGTGGTACGGCTGATTTAGAGATTGAAGGAAAGACGATCAGGGGTCACAAAGTTGAGAGAGGGGACGCTGGAACTCCGGGAGGAACCGGGGTAGTACCGTTTGAGGTGAGGATAAGGACTAGTAGTGTTGCCGTGACGGGAAAGTTCGTGCCGAGTATGATTAATGTGTTTTTGGTACAACGGACTGCGATCACCGCTCAGCGATTGAGTGAGTTCTCGAGCATTTCTCTCAATTTACAGCTTGTTGAATCGTTTGGAAGCTGATCAAAGTGTTCGTGTTCATAGCTAATGCTCAAGATGTTGTCGTTTCTCGAGCAACTTCGATGCATCCGATAGGAGAGACCGCAGATGGAGTACCTTACGCGAATGGATCAGGATGGGAAGTCAATTTCGGAGGGAATGTTCGACTCGTAAGCTTCCTTTTCACTCCTACTGTTCTCATCCTTCCACTCAATGACAAGTTCAATCCTCCCGTCTCTCTAGCCTCCACAACTAGGTGTTTCATTCCGAGCCCCGAATCTCTCTGTAACCTACGTACTCTGTTTCTCAATCAAGTAGATTTGTCCCTCTCCTTTCTCCCCATCCCTCACCTCACTAAACCTCTCCCCCCTCCCCTTACAGTGTCGGTGGAATCTCGAACGACCTCTCGCCACTAACGATTCCAATCGAATTAATAAACTGTCCACCTCGCCAATCAATTGATTTCTCTCCTCCCCCCGGTCCTCCTCCTCCTGCTCATTCCGAAATCCCTCCCTTACCTCCGAGGTTTCCTCGTCATCCTTCCACACCAACAGTGGTACCTCCAGATTCAACACCGAGTAAGACGAATAATGGGGTAGGGACGAGAATGGATCCGGTTGGGGAGAGGGAAGAGGAGGAGGCTGAATTGGAGGCTGTGTATGGATTACCCCCGAGTTATTTTGATACGGTTGGAATGGATGGGAATGGGAATGGGAATTCGAACGGAGAGGGATCGAGTACGGGAGGAGGAGGAAGATTCAGTTTCGGTGGTAGTGGTTGGAGAAGATAAGGTCTGCAAGTCGACGAGTCGCCGATGAATCAGGGCGTGCTCTCTGCCTCTCTTTGTGTTCTGTTTCGAACGATGTTTGAATGTTTTTTTTGTTTTTGTTGTCGACACTTTTTTCCCCCTCGTTTTAAATTAAGCTGACTGTTTTGCGAAACTGCTAATACTATGCTTTACTGTTCTCCCTCACTACACAACAAGATCTCATACGTCCAACTAAGAGAATCCACTCACTCGAACGGACCTCTCTAGAATCCGTACTTGTTTCCAGCGCTCTTTCTGTTCAACCTAGCCTGAGCGATCCTCTCCTCCAGTTCCGCCCTGTTATCATGCGCATCCGCCAACAAACTCGACAATTGTCCTTTCCTCCTAGCTTGTTGAGTAGCTTGTTTCGGAATCTACTCACGCCGATACCTCGGTCAGTCAATCTCCTCACTGATATCCTCGAGAAAGAGATTGAGATTGAGAAACGTACACCTTTGATCTGAGCGCTCTTCTTGAACTCTTCCTCCTTTCCAGGTAATTGAGTAGGTCTGGTCGCCCAAGCTTCTCGAGCTCTTTGCGCTTCATCAACATCTTTGTACCCTCCAGTATTCGCAATCTCTTTCGAATCGAACCCTTTCGGCAACTCCTCTTCGTGTGAGGCTTGTGAAGCTTGCCATTGTAAGGCGAGTTCATAAGTCTTTTGATCTTTCGCAACCCATTCTCCAGAGGGAAGTTGGGTGAATCCAGGGTAGGGATCATCGGCTGTCGGAGTCTTTGTAGAAGTGGAAGGATCGCGAAGGGACGGTGCCGAGGAGATCGAGGGTGCTGAAGAGATGGGTCGAGAGGAGGAGGACGAAGGATTTGAGGAAGAAGAAGTGACAGAACCTGCGGATTCGTCCAACGCTCAATCTCGATTCGTTCACACTGAAAGGAAGAGAATGCGCACCGATACCGAAAAAATCTACTGCTGGTTCTGCAGGTGGAGGAGGAGGAGGAGCTGTAGAAGTAGCTTTCCCTTTCCCTTTTCCTCTCAGCGACGGAGGTGCAAACATCCCAACAGGTTTCTTTTCCTGCTCGACCACTGATCCCTCATCGAATAAGTCACCCAATCCAGCTCCCGCCGTACTCGTGCCAGTCGGTTTAGGTTGAGAGACAGGAGTTGTAGTTGGTTTGACTTCATTCTTGGGTTTGGGTAACATTGCTGCTAACCCACTCAGCCTACTCCCACTTCCTAAAGCTAGTTTAGGTTTCTTCTTTGCTGGTCCTTCACTCTCTTCCGATTGTGCAGCGGGTAAATCGAGTAGGATTCGAACGGGTCCTTTCTCCTTCTTCTTGGGTGCAGGGAGGTTCGAAGTGGTGGTTGATTTGGAAGTGGAAGGAGCTGGTAGGTTGAGGGATGATTTCGGAGGAGGGAGAGATAGTAAAGATGAAGAAGTTGAT
Source organism: Sporobolomyces roseus (assembly GCA_016617785.1). Taxonomy (NCBI): domain Eukaryota; kingdom Fungi; phylum Basidiomycota; class Microbotryomycetes; order Sporidiobolales; family Sporidiobolaceae; genus Sporobolomyces; species Sporobolomyces roseus. Next base: position 2,371,480 of record JADILM010000001.1, read on the forward strand.
GAAGTGACAGAGGGCTTCGAAGTGGATGAGACGGCTGGAGGAGGGCTCGTATCGGAATCTGAATCGGATCCATAGTCTACTAAACCCATCTTGAGCGAGTTTGAGCAAGAGGTTGGAAGTGAAGGGAGAGAGGAACCGTCGCATCGTATCGCAAGCACTTTCGCAAGCCTCTTTCTTCGAGAGGTCTATCTTGAAGAAGCCCTACAGTATCTTCGTCTCGATTGTATTTATCTGTCGTGCTCATGGAAAAGAAAATCGAGTTTCTCAACTTCGCAATCTGCTCAATATCTCGCTTTTCTTCCTTCAAATGGATACGAATAAAAATAGGATAGATAGCAAGAATAGAGCAGAGTTCGTCAGAAAGGAAAAGCGGCGGGCGAATGAAGAGCAAGAGCAAACGACAGAACAGTTCAAAGAAAACGAAACGACTCAAAATCGGTACAAAGCTTGTTTGCGTCGACTGACTAAGTCATGTGAGTGCGAGAGGGAGTGCTGAGCGTCGAACGGCCGAGTAGGGGGTCGCTATCAGCGAATCAAAAGTCAGAGACTGGTCCAAGACCAACATTGTTTGCGATTGAGACGGAACACACCTGTGATACAGTACCCGGGGATCTATGCCGCTCTGACGGATCTAGGTAGCTACTAGAAGGTCCTTGAAGTGAACCAGGTGAGTCGCGATGGCGATCGGCAAGCTTTGGAAGCTCCTGATCGACTACTTCGTCAATATTCGAAATAGTCTGAAGCAGTTCCATAGTAGTAAAGCTCACGGGAAGGTGCCATTGGTGTATAGGCTGTGAGGGTGTCTTCAGCTCGTCTAGGATCGATTTTGGTGTCGGCTGTTGATACAGCGTAGAACCGAAAACTATTTAGCTTCGTTCGATCCTTTTCGTGACTGAATGAGCATGAGTTGAGGGGACGTACGATCCAAAGATTGTAATAAGCGGCTTCAATTTGTCTGCTCGCGACGACGCGCACGAGTACAAGGCGAGTAATCCCAATGATCTTCGAGACTGCTTCTCGCTGATCCGCCGCGATAGCTTGATTCCAGGAGTCTCCATGATCGTCGCACACCAGTTCCTTTAAACTTCGACAAGCATATTCGCACCACGGACTGAGGGCTGCGATCCCGTTGATTTCGTTCGAGGTCTTGAGGAGCAGCGACCCGTGATCTGGAACTAAGCTGTCTTCAACGTTGATCGTTTGACTAGCCCTTTCTACGAAATATCGGAACTGTTGCACCGAGTCAGGCGTCAGTCCATTCGATTGGAGAAGTTGAGCGTAAAGACAGAGGGGAACTTACCGTAATCTTTCGGAAAATTGATGAATGCGGCATAGTGTCGTAGATCCAGAAGAGACCAGCCGTAAGCTGTTCGAATGGAGGCTGCATAAGACCCGAGATCCGTTCTTAGCATCATGAAACAGAGAACATGAGCGGGAAGTGCAAATAGCTAGGCTTACAATGGAACCCGAAAAGAAGAGATCTTCGCTGTGAAGGTCTCCAACCGGTCGAGTGACAAGGTTGTGTATGACTTGATCAAGACGTTTGACGAGTTGAGATGTCGTCTCTTCGATGTCCCGCCGTTGTTCATTGCTTGCTCGATCTTTCAATTGTACGACCCTTGCTAGTATGTCCATCGACCATTGTTGTACGTATTGATGTCCTCCGAGCATACGGACCAGAGTGCTCAGGGCACTTCCGACATCGATCGACTTGTGGGAGGAAGCTTGCGTTGCCATGGCGATTGACGGGAAGAGTCGAGAGCGAGAAGTAGATTGAGAAGTCCCTGGGCGATACTCCACTCAAAACTGAGGACCTGGTGAGGACAAGGAAGAAGGAGCAGCTGGTGCAAGACGGCTGAAGCGTCGAAGCATTTGGCCGCGGAGAAACCCGGAATTGTGATCGAGAAGCTGACATCCATGCAAAGCACCTGTAGCGGCTGGCTCGAGGCTTGACTAGCTTGACTGCTGGTTTTGGCTGAGTGCAATTGCGAAAAATGAGGCAAGAATCGGAAGCTTGGGGTGAGGGAGGCGAAAGAGACTCATTGATGACGTCCTCCGCACCCTGATAGACTGAACAGCTATCCGAGAGCCTACCAGAGCGAGAAAGAAGCTCTTGAGACGAGATGAGTCCCGAGAAGTGAAGGGAAAGAGAGAGAAAGTTGAAACCGCTTCTCAACTCCACCACACTCTGCTCGGAAGCCGAATCGACACCGCCAGACAGTCGATTGCACTACAAGAGGACTTTCTATCCGCCTCTCGTACCCTCGACAGCTGTGTACAGCGTACCAAAGTCGATCGCATTTTCTACATCTATCAACTTTTCCCTTCACCCGACAGCAAACGAGCAAGCCAGAGTATAGAAGCGAGGAAGAATGTCAGCCAGATTATTATCCCGTACACGGAACCTCACCTCTCCCTGCACCTGTTCAACGTTGTACCGCCTCCCCTTCTCTTGTCCCTCTCCCTCAACTTCCGCTCTCCAACCCTTCTCGACCTCTAAGTCTACCTCGAACGCACCAAAAGACGATCAATGGAGACCATTGCGACCGCCAACGAACCGAAGAGCAGCAGCAGGAGGCGGAGGAAGAGACCTTTCGCAACAAAAGATTTACGCACAAGATCGACAGAGGGAGAGGTTGATGCAAGTCAATTTGGAGAAACCAAAGTATGCGAATGAAGAGAGAGGAAGAGGTTCAGCTAGAGGGAGACCAGGACCTAGACCGGTGAGAAATGGGCATGGGGAGACTCAGACTCAAGGAGAGAGGTTATTACGGAGTGCGAGAGCGGTAGGAATGGGTCCGAGTGATGTCGGGAGTGGGTTGGATCAACAGAGGGACAAAAGTAGGAAATGGAAGAGATCACCAGAGGGTCCGAACGATTTACCTCAATTCAAGGGAGGAGGGATTGGGTCGAAAATGGTTCCTGGTCGAATCAATCGGAGTATGCAGGGTCAAGAGAGGAAGGAACAACCTGTTGGACGGATAGGAGGAGGTGGAGCGGCACAGAGACCGGGTCAGGAGAGGAGACGACCGAAGCAGGCAAAGGTTCTCAAGAAAGTCGCTCTTCCCTCGGCTCTTCGACTCGACAACCTTTGTAACATTCTCAAGATGAAGCTTTGTACGTCTTCCTATTCTCTCCAAACCCTGAGACCTGAGTATTGATCGGTTGTTCGTCTCGCAGGGCATGTCCAGAAAGCCGCTCAACGACTTGGACTCGACGATGTTCGCGCTGAACGACGTAAGCCTTCTTCGATCTCTGCGCTCGAATAGCTTGTGCTGACTAGTCCGTCGTTGACAGTGCTCACCGCCGAAGACGCAACCTTACTCTCGCTCGAACTCGGTTACGAACCTACGATCGATGACGAAGCTGCCTTCGATCTGTACCCTCTGCCTCCTTCTGATCCCTCTGATCCGCTCCTCTTCCCTCGGCCTCCCATTACCGGTATTTTCGGTCACGTCGATCACGGGAAAACCTCTCTCCTCGACGCTCTACGAGCCACTTCCGTCGCTGCTGGAGAAGCAGGAGGAATTACTCAACATATCGGAGCGTTCGAGGTCGAGGTGGATAGTATGGCGGAGAATCTCAGGAGGAAAGAGAAGGGAATGGCTCCTTTAGCTCCTTCGACAAAGACGAAGAAGGAACAGGGACCTACTATTACGTTCCTCGATACTCCTGGTCACGCTGCTTTCACCGCTATGAGATCGAGAGGTGCGGATGTAACGGATGTGGTCATTCTGGTCGTAGCGGCGGATGATGGAGTCAAACCGCAAACGGAGGAAGTTATCGGTTTGATCAAAACAGCAGATGTTGGAGTTGTCGTCGCTCTAACGAAATGCGATAAACCTGGAATCGATACTGTACGTCACTCAATCTCATCAGGAGTTCTGTTCAGTGTACTCATGTTCCGGTTCGAATGGTGTAGACGAAAGTGAAGCAATCTCTCATGTCGGCGGGAGTCGAGATCGAAGATTTCGGAGGAGACGTACCTTGCGTCGAGGTCTCGTCTATGACTGGACAAGGATTACCGGAGCTACTCGAGACGGTCAGTGCGATTGCAGAAGTACGGGAATTGAAAGCGGAACGAGAAGGGAGAGTCGAAGGAAGAGTTATCGAAAGTAGGGTAGAGAAAGGTCGAGGGTAAGCCACTCTTTCCCTCTGGTCGTGATCGAATACTCGAGCTCATTGTGAGGAGTGAACAGGAATGTCGCGACTGTACTTGTCACTCGAGGATGCCTCAAACCCTCTGCGTCTCTCGTCGCCGGTCAAACTTGGGCTCGAGTTCGAACCCTCATTCCACCATCCGGCAAGGCTGCCACGAGCGCTTTACCTGGTCAACCCGTCGAAGTCACCGGATGGAAAGATCTACCTTCAGCAGGAGATCTCGTCCTCGAAGCGAAAACTGAGGATGAAGCGAAGAAGGCGGTTCAGAATCGATTGAGAAGGAAGGAACAGGAGAAGATGTGGAGCGATGTCGAGATCATCAATGAGAAACAGAGACGAGACTCGGAGATGCTGCTGAAGCGAAGGGAGGAGGAAGAGAAAGCGAAAGCGAAGGGATTGAGAGGGAATGCTGTTATTCACGCTGGAGATGCTGCTGTCGAAGATTTACATGAAGGTGACGGTGGCGTCAAGGAGCTACTGTTGGTGATCAAGGCGGATGTCAGTGGAACTGTCGAAGCGGTCGTTGGAGCACTCGAGAATATCGGAAACAAAGAGGCAAAGGTCAAGATCCTCACTTCCGCGGTCGGAGACGTTCAGCAAGGAGATGTTGATATGGCTCGTGCTGTAGGAGGTGAGTGACATCCTGACTGAATTCAATTGTGCGAATCAACTGATGTTTGATTTCGATTTCTCTCAGCTTCGATCATCGCTTTCAACGTCAAAGCCCCAAATTCCCTCCTCAAAGATGCATCTCGAGGTCCAACTCCTGTCCCCATCCACACCTCTCCCATCATCTATCGATTAGTCGACATCGTCCGGAAAGAAACTGCTGCTCTTCTTCCCAAAGTCATCGAAACTCGAGTTCACGGAGAAGCGACTGTACAACAACTGTTCGAGATCTCGGTCAAGGGGAAGAAGGAGACTAAGAAGATCGCTGGAAGTAAGGTTTCGAATGGTGTTTTCCAGAAAGCGAGGAAAGCGAGAGTGGTCAGGAATGGAGAGATTATTTTCACTGGTGAGTCTCGAATCCTCTCTTATAGCTTCCTATCAATGGCGATGCTGACAAGTTCGCTTGGGTCTCGCAGGAACTGTCTCGACCCTCAAGCAAGTCAAGAAAGATGTTCTCGAAATCTCGAAAGGAGTCGAATGTGGTATCGCTCTCGATGATTTCGACACTTTCGAACCTCTCGACGTCATCCAGAGCATTGAAGAGATCGCCAAGGACGCTGAGCTATAGACTTGAACGTAATAGAATGTATTCATGTAGGACTTCACTCGCAACTCTCGCATCGTAATCGCAACTCTCGTTTTCGCTCTCCCTTCTTCTCGCTTCGCGACAGTCAGCGATCCGCCTCGGCTCCCTAGCTACTCGCGAGGAAGTCACTGCAGGTACTGAATCTTTCTTGCACTTTTCACATCTACTGCTTTCCGATTTCTTTCGAAACGAACTGATTATATGCCTCAGAGTATTCCGGGTTCCAACGAGACAAGGCAGGGCGCTTGAGGAGGATATCATCGAGGTTGTAGCGCATCCTTGCTTGGTCGAGTTCGAAATTGACGTCGTCTGCGAATCCTCTGTCGTTAGTCGAGTTTAGATTCAATCGTAGAGAGAAAGGAAAGCTTACTGTCAGGACAGATAATGTAGAACTCGTCGAGGCGTGAGTACAGCTCCTCCGCGACCTATCACAAAGAGGTGTTCAGAAAGAGAGCCGCGACAGAGAGAAGCGAGAGAGAGCTCACCTGCGCTGCAGTCCAGGCAGCCTCGGGTTTCTTCGAGGCATCCACTTCACCGTCCGCTCCTCCTCCAGTCGTGAGCTTCGTGTAGGTGTAGCCAGGAACGAGGAGATGAGCGGAAACTTTGGTCGGAATGAGGGAGTGAGCGAGAGATTCGGCGAGAGACTTGACTGCTGCCTTCGAAGCGTTGTAAGCTGGGTTACCAGGAGGATTCGTGATGCCTGTCGGCACGAAGAAGCCCAAGCTTAGTCACGGGAACCTCGATTGAGCGGGACTCGTGCGAACCTTGTTTCGATCCGGTGATTACGACAGCAGCGGGACTATCTTGCGAGACCATTCGATCGACGAAAGCTTGAGTTCCGTTCAATACTCCTCCGAAATTGACTGACATGAGCTTGCTGTGCGAGGTGACAGGGAAGTGATCAGTTGAAACTATTTTCGCGAGAAACGACAGTATAACTTTACTCACTTCCAAGATTCGAGATCACCTCCGAAGCTCTTGGACGGGATCTGAATGCCTGCATTGAGTACGAGGAAGTCGACTCGTCCATGTTGTTCGAACACTTCGTCTGCGAGTTTCTGAACTTCTTCAATTTTCGAAACATCGATAACCTTGCTTGAGAATTGTTCTTTGGCTACTCCAGCACTGATCAGAGCTTTTGAGGTGTTGTCGAGAGCTGCTTGAGACTGATCAACGAGGACCACCTTCATTCGATGACGCTGAAGTGCGATTGAAGCTATTTCATAGCCAATTCCTCCAACGGCTGCACCAGTGACGACAGTTACGGCGTCGGGTTTGAGGTATGCTGGAGATGAGGAAGACATGTGGAGGATGAGAAGAGAGAGAGAAAGGGGGAAGTCTGCCTCCACTCTGAATTGCGCGAGAAAATTGAGTCTGGGGTCAACGAGGAGCAAGGAGCCTTACGACTACAATGTGAGAGCTCGCAGGGTAGTATGAGGAAAAGTGAGAATTATCGTAAATATCTTCTTGATCAAGCTTTCTTTCGCTATTGTTCCGCAACGTAAATCGCAACGAGTCTCTACATGCCTAATGGATAACAAAGTCTATATGGAATGAAGAGAAGTATCTACTATCGACGAGCTGACGACGACGACGACAGCCGCTGCCTCCAAGAACGAGCGAGGTCTCTTCCCAATCTCCCGCTCTCCTCGCCTTCCTCCACGATACTCGAGCGTTGAGATGACGGCAGCGAGTGAGGAGGCGAAGGAGACTGTCGATGAACCGAAACGCGTGATCTCGTCCTGCTTCGATTCGAGGGTATGGGACTCGGTTCAATGGCAGAATCGTTTCTTCCCCTTGTGCTCACTGAGGAGACGGTGATCGCAGGCGGTTCGAGAGGCGGGAATTCCGGTAACTCAGGGATCTTGAGCTCGTGAGCTGGCGGTAAAGCAGACGGAGTTTGACCTGGAGTGAATCCTGAACGTTTCGCTTCCTTGCGTTCTCGTTGTTTTCGCTTGCGAATCTTTTGCAGCGCTTTGCTATGCATTGAGTCAGGTCCCTTCGTTCGTCAGTATCGAACAGCTGGAAATGATCACAGGAAAAGAAGGAAGGAAGCGCACACCAAATCGCTGACGGGTTTGATCGTCAAAGCGAGTGAAAGAACTGTTGCGAAAGTCGCCGACTTCTCCTGAGGAGGGCGCAGCATTCGAGGTACATCAGCCTTCGTGACACTGTAGGACTCGTGAAGACAGGGACGCACCGTCTCAGCTAGCAGAGACGACTCAGGTTGCGACGCTAATTGGTACCCTTCCCAAAGCAGAGCTTGCCTGTTGGACTCGAACGAGATGAGTTCCATGAGAGGATCGGAGCGACGAGAACATACCACAGTACGAAGAGTAAACCGGAAAAGAGAGCAGGTAGGAGGAAGCGCGTCCAGAAACTGCCGTGTCGATTGAAATCAAAAATCTTCCTTAGTCTGCGACGCAATCAAAGTCAGCTTCGAGATCCTCACAAGAGGGAGACAGAGAGCGTCAACTCACTGCCGCGGTAGCCATTGAGTATGGTAGCTGTTATTGAAGACTTCGCTCAGCGTTCAAATTCGAGAGAGCGAAAGTACGAGCTTCACTCACTTGAAAACGAAAGCGAGGACGATCAACGGTCCGAGAGCGAGGAAAATAATGCATGCATGCTTGAGTAGCTCGGTACCTTCGGGATCGGGGCAGTTCGTTTGAGCGAGAGTAAAGGACGAAAGCGTTTGATGAACGAGAACTGCCAACGGTCAAGGGAGATTTCAGCTCAAGACGGGTGATGATCGGTTGAATGTACTAACGGAATGTAAAGAGCCAGGCAAGCCAAAGAATGAAAACTGTGACAGGGTAACTTCTCCTCCTTGACCATTTTCCGTGGTCTACCCTTCGAACGATCTTAGCCAACTGTTCTGGAGTGTAGACGGTGTCGACTGAATTTCGGTTTTGTCGAGCTTGCGTCGAATCTTTCTGTCTCGTTCTCGAGTCGCTCCGGTGTGCTGTTGAAGCAGGCCTCCTTCTCTGTCGCAGGTTCTGTCCAACCTCTTCTTCGGAGTCGAGCGTACTTGCGCGATGAAGTGAGCCGATATCGTCGTCCGACTTCTTGTGGTGCAGGAGATCGTCATCGTGTCGGAGAGCGAGACCTAGGAGCGAAGCAGGAGTTTGTCGAGCAGGAGTTGATTCGACTCGATTCTCTCGATTTCGAGGTCGCATCTGCGAAAGGTGACATCAGCAGCATATGAGATACTCGTATTTGACTCTTAAGCTTACCGGTGAACCTATTCGAGGTCTGCCTCTTTCGATAATCGGGATAGTCGAATGATCAGCTCGCATCGGTTGCGGGAGCGGCGAGTAGCCTGAGGTTGTCGTGTCTTCGTCGACAAGGGGTCTCAACTCTGCCGGTAGAGCTGTACGACGCGAGGGATCCGGAAAAGAGGAGGGAGTGGGAAGTGAACGGAGAAGATTGGAAGGTCGTTGAGGGCGACGACTGTTCGCAATAGTCTGCACTCCCTCGGAACGAGGCGAATCACGTCTAGAGGAACATTGTCAGGTAGAGCTCGCCTGTGAGATCCTTAGACGAATAGTGCTCACTTGAAATCGGTCCGATAGGCGAAAAGTCGTACTCCCGTCTTTTGATGATTCCCTCCATCTATCGAAGGGTTCTCTTCAGCCTCGTCCAAACGCCTCGTCCAGCATCCGCCGACAACAAGAGTGGAAGACTCACATCCATAGTGGGTAGCAGTCAGCGATGCGGCGCTCAGAGGAACAGCCCATCCGAATGAGCAGAACAGCGCATAGTAAGAATGGAAGCGACTGATTCCTCCTCCCCAGCGGCCTTCCCACACGACGACCAGAAGATACGCGAGAGCTTGAAGAGAAGTTGTGAGCTGAAGAAGTATGAGATGAGCTGCCTTGAGTACAATCTCGGTGGAAAAGAGTGAACGGAAAAGCTTGCAAAGATGAATGGAGTTTCTGCTCCGTCGACCACGATGACCAGAGTAGCGAAAAAGACTGCGACCGTCAATCCAACTCGAGTTCCGACTGATGCTAGAGTGTCGGAACAAATTCCGCAACAAACTCCTCTGTCGAAATTGTCAGTACACTCTGCACTCTCTAAACTTTAGCTAGTCTCAACTCACTCTTTTGTAACACACCATATCTGCACGGAAACCCGATGAAAGTCAGCGAAAATGCAAAAATCGAGGAGAAGAACGTGATCTATCACTCACTAGAGCGCTTGTTTCCGTTGCTTGAGCGTCACATTGCTGCGCGAAGAACTCGAGACCCATCCTCTGGGCAAAGAGTGGAAGGTTGAAGCAGATTGAAACGAATCAGAGAGAGTAAGAGAAGAGAGAAGCAAGAGCGGATACTTCGAAATTCCTGACCGAAGCAGCAGTCGAACGTGCTACTCGCATGACCGCGGAAAGTCCGAAGTCCGTCATGTAAGGAGGACTGAGCGGAAGAAGAAGGCTGAAGGAGAAGGAGGAGAGAGGCCAGAGGGGTTTCCTTCCCACTTTAACCTCAATCGAACTCGGGATGCTACTTGAATGTCGTAGACTCAAGCGAAGAAGTACCAGAAGCGTAAGGAAGGTAGTCAAGCGGAACCCAAGCGAGTAGAAGAGGAGGAGAAGCAATTCGAGATCAAAGTGATGAATGCCTCAAATTTGTTCGCGGCTGCTCTCTGATGGAAGAAGATGGTAGTGGGAGGGGAAGAGAGAAAGGAAGGAACGAAGGAGAACAAAGTCAGCATATCAAGCGGTGAAAATTCGAGTTGGAGACTTGGAACGCAACTCAAACTCGCCTCTCTTTCTCTTCCTCTCCTCTCTCTCTTCCCTTTCAACTGCTTTTCTCAATTCATTTCGCTTTCCCAATCTATCCAATTTTTACTCCTACTCCTCTACCTTTACAAGTCGTACCATACAAAATCAGGTTCGCTTCTCTCGATCAAAAGTAAGTCTTCCTTCAACAATCTCCTCTTTCTCCTTCTTCCCTGCTTTGTGACCTCACTGGCGCACTACATCTCTTTCTGAGGCGTACGAAGAGGTATCGACAGTAGAAGGGAAACAGTACAAGCATTCTGCGCTGACTGACTCATCGGTTTTCATTCGACAGCTCTTTCTTCTCTCTATCTCTATCGCTTTTCATCCCGAATTGGCCGTCAACCGATCTAGCTCGCTACTAGGCTAGCTTCAAATACCAGCACGATGGACCGTCAAGCCTCTACTTCGACTCCAGGCGACACTTCGTTCAACTCTTCTTCGGGAAACGGTTCAATCGTCCTTCACAGCCTTTCCGACACCACTTCCGGCAGCGGTATCGACAGCTCATTCGAAGCACTCCAGATCGACCGAACCGATGATTCAGTCAACGATTCTTCGATTGAGATTCTCGTTCACTCGTCGCCCGCGAGGACTGGATTTCTCGCTACTTCAACCACTGCTCCCCTCCGCACTCCTCACTCAAGGAAACCGAGTCTCGTCGTCATCGATGAGAAGAAGGAACTCGGGATCCTCAATCCTGCCGCTCAAGCATTCGCTCCTGTACCTCCGATGAACTGTACGTTCGAAACTTTCGAAGAGATCGCGTTGTACGGAAAGGACGCCCTCGGAGACCTTACCGATCTCGCAAAGGCTGCACTGGCTCGTCTTGGTCTCAAGTCCATTCCAGCTCTTCACGGTCCTTTGAACCTTCCGTACGCTCGTTGTGCTTCGTAAGTCAGATTGCTATTCGACTTTTCGTTTCGACACGAGTAAACTGACTCTGGCTGAGCGAATAGTGGTATCGACGCTTTCGTTCCGACTAGCGATCCTGAGGGAGAACCTTGGGTGAGCTTCTTGCCTGACTCTTACTCTGCGAAAAACTGCTCAACCTTGAGATGTCGTTTCGCAGGGAGAAGACGAAGACGAGAATGGAGTACCGATTCGTCAACAACGCAACTTGCCGATTCCTCTTCCCGGTAACGCTCGCTACACTCAAGCTGGTCGTCTCGCCATGCGCTACTCTTCAGCTCCAGCTATGCTCGAATCCGGAGGAAAACGATTCAATCGCTTCCCACCTTTCCAACGTTCCCCTGGTCAAGTTCTTCCCAATCGCCAAAGGAAACAGAACTCTCCCGCTCCCGCTGCACCACCTCCACCTTCTCGTCCTTCTCCTCCCTCCGAACAAGGTCCTTCGGCTACTCTCCTCGCAGTTCAAGATTCAAAGGCTCAGAATCAACGCAACACTGCCGCTCACAAGCCCCAGCGAGGTCAGAAGTCCCAACAAATCGTTGAGAATCAACAGGCTCCGAGGCAAGAACAACAACAACAACAATCTCAGCTTGAAACCGAGATTCAGAAACAAGCAGCTCAATTCGAAGTAGATGCTCAAGCCTTTGCACAAGCTCAAGCTCAAGCGATTCAAGCTTACTACTACACTCAAGCACAATTAGCTCAAGCTTTCGGTGGTCAAGCCTCTCAAGCTGAATTCTTCGCTTCTCAAGCTGCGGCGGGCGCTACTGCCGCCGCTCAACGTGCCGGTCTCGCCGCAACCGCCGCTCTCAGCGCCACTACTCCTCGTTCTTCCTTCTCCGGATTCTCTCAAGCTCAATCTCAGACTCCCAACCTCTGTTCTCCTCCTTCTTTCCCCTCAGTCCCGAACTTCGCCTCTCCTCCTCTCGTTCCGCAACCACTTCCCTCCCTCTCGTTGCAACACCAACAGCAGCAGCAGCAACAACAACAGCAGAACTATATCGACTACGCGAATCAAGTCGATTCACTCACTCTCCTCAAACTCGCTGGACAACGTCAACTTGGCTTGAGCCCCTTCCCAATCCCCCTCGTCAACCTCCCTCAGCAGCAAAGTGGTAGTTCCTCGATGCCGTCCTCTTCTCGCTATTCGACTTTCGCTACGAACGCCGAGAATCAGAGTTCATTCCCAAGCACGAGTCAGCTATTCGAACAGGAGGAAAGGATGATCGATCAGGACTACAATCGTCAAGCAGTTCCATTCACGACAGTCGGAAACAGCAATGCCTCAGGAGGAGGAACTGGTTACGACTTCCTTCGTCGTGCAAGTTCGCACGATCGTCGAGGAGAGCACTCTCGTCGCGATTCATCTGCCACCGTTCGTCTCGATCGAGAGGAGGAACGTCCTACTACTCTAGCGAAACCCCCTCAAGTAGTCAGGAGGCGTCGTTCAGCCGCTCCCGCTATGCCTTATCCCGGTCACTCGCTTCGCAAAGGATCGACTTCTTCCGTCATCGCAGTCAACTCGAATCTTCCTCGTTCCGCTGGAATCCCTCAAGTTCGTATCTTCACCGATCCTCCTGCTCCTTCCGCTTCCTCTTCAACTCGTCGCGAATCGACTTCGAACGCTCGCTGCCTCGAAGATCTAGTCAATTCTCAACAACAACTCTCCGACAACTTGAACAAGACGATTCGCCCTTCCGCTGCTGAATCTTCGAACAACTGGAGGCGCCCTTCCCTTTCTCTCGATGAGACTCAGCTCAAAGCCGTTACTGCTAGAGGTCCAGCTTCTCCTGTCGCCCCCGTTGAACCTTCGCAGGTCGAAGTTCCCGTCGTCAGAGCTCCCACTGCTCGTGGTCGTGGAGGAGGAGGAGGACGTAGAAAAGGTCGAGGAGGATCCAAAACTCGCGGTCAACCTGCTCCTGCCTCGAATCAAACCGCTTCTTGATTTCTCTTTGTCCAAATCATTTTCGCTTGTTTCTCTTGCTCGTTTCTCTTTCATGTTCATCCGATTCTTCTTCATCTTGTTCCTCTCACGCACCTCTCATGTCTTGACGCTCCTCACAGTTCTTGCTCGCATTTCTTTATCTCTGTTTCCTCGAATCGTTTTGCAAAACCCCCTCGCTTGCTTCCTCGTCTATCACTCTCTGTATCACGCCTCTCGCGATCGCAAATAAGTCTCTTGCTCGCAGTGAACGAAAGAATGAAGGAAAGATACGAATTGCGAGAGTACAACGACAAAGATTCCTATTTTCCTTAAGAAAGCTAGATTTGTACAGCTTTACTCTTGCTGTTCCCTCTTCGCCAAAGTCACCCTCAAAGGCATCCTGTTTCCTAAAGTTTCCTCTCCGATAAGTAGAGGTCTCATGACGATTGCTGATCGACGCTCAATCTCGAAAGGTGGATCTCGTAACGCGAATTCAAAGTCGTCGATGAGAGTTGCGAGGATTCTGTCATTGGCGAGGGGCAGTCAGAAACAGGCGTTACGATGAGCAGTGAAGAGAGGAACTCACGCTTTGAGTTCGAGTAGAGCAAACTTGTAGCCAATGCAACTTCTCGGTCTGAGTGGACAGCGAAAAGAGTCAGTCTCTGCGTATCTCGAAAGAGGGAGAAGAGAGTGCAACTCACCCAGCGAGGAAAGTCAACATTGAACCCCAAACTCCGACTTTGCCTTGAATCTTGTCACCCTCGGCTCCGATCCATCGTTCCGGTCTGAACTCGCTCGCATCAGCTCCGAATACTTCTTTCGAATGGTTGACAGCGGTGATAGGGATGAAAATCGTTTGACCGGCTTTGACAGAGATGTGGGAGATGGTAGCGTTGGGATCGGTGGCGGATTGGATTGGTTTCGAGAGAGGAATGAGATCGTCTTGAGCGGCGTGACGAATCGTTGCCGAAACGGGAGACTCGAGACGCAGAATCTCTCGCTATTCGAAGGTAATGAACACTGATCAGCATTCGGACGAGTACTGTCGATCAGGAAGGAGACGCACTGTGACTGCGTCGAGGTAAGGAAGAGCGTTCAAATCATCGCTCTCAATCTCGTCGTTACCGTCATCCTTCGCCTTCTGCCTAGCTTCTCTAATCTCTGCACGAAGCTTGTCTTGCATCTCGGGATAACGAGATAGCGTCCAAAGCGTCCAGGTGAGCGAAGTCGAAGTCGTTTCGTGACCAGCAAGGAGGAAAGTCTATGAGAGAGGCAAGAGATGAGTACTCGCCTAGAATGAATACAGCAGGAAAGGAGAGCTTACAGTAAGCTGCCCTCGAAGTTCTTCGGCAGTCATCTTCGCTTTTGCATCGGTCGAAGCGGATTTGACTGTTGATCAAAACTTCATCAGCTCGAGGGGACAACGTGCGTTATAGTGGGAGAAAAACAGGGCTCACGAAGTAGAGCGATCAAATCCTTACTTCCCCTGACACTCTCAAGTCCATCTTTCTCGACTTCACCTTGTTTACTCTCAATGATCGTCCTACTCTCATTCTCCAACGTCGCAAATCCAGCCCTAACACGTTGAATCCGTTCATTCGGAATCCATTTGGCAATGTTGAGGATCGGTAAAGCTCGAATGAAGAATCCGATAATACGCTGGATGAGAAAGGCAGAGGGTTTGGGTTTCTTCGAGACGGCGGATGGCGAGAACATGCCGCTGAATGCGTTGGCAAGCTTGTTCTCTGATCGATTCAACGAGTCGAAGTGATAACCGAAACCAGCTGGAGAGGTCGAGGCCGAATCAGCAGATTGCGAGTTGACAAGTGAGTGACGAGAAACGACTCACCGACACCGATGATGTCTAGAGTCAACCTCGAGAGCCAAGGCATGATATCGATCGTGATCTCTTCCTCAGGCTTCTTTTTGCGATACTCGTCGAAAACTTCTGGACTGGCGAAAGCTTTTTCGTCGTCTGCTCCAGTTTTGACAAGATTCGTCCAAATATCGCGAAGCTAGATCAAAGCTCAGGTCAGCGAAGTCCCAGGCGAGCTACAATCAGTCAGGAAGAGAGCCTACCTTGTAAGCGTGTTCGAAAAAGACTGGACCTAGTGCACGAATGTGAGATGGAGAGAAAGCTGGTTGCATAATTCGACGCTGTCTTCGGTGATCGTCGCCTGCCATCATCAACAAGACTTGGAGATATCAGAACAGAACAAGAATCTCCCTCCAAACAAGCATGGGAAACTCACCCTCTGCGAACAAAACTCCTCGTCCCAGAATCATCGCCAAGTCCCCTCGGACCTCGTCTGGCTTCGGGTACTCGTAGCAGTTACTGAGGAGGACATGGTTGAGAGCGGTCGAGTCGAAGAGTACCAATCGTTGATTCTGAAGAGAAAAAGATCAGTTTTCGTCGGTTTCGAGGTGACAAGGCTGTTTGCGTCTCCACCCCACCCGCCTCGCTCTTCCTCGACTACCTCTCCGACCAATAGCCCCATATCTTTACACCGTGCACTCGTCCCCATCGTCCGATGCCGAACTTTGGAGCTTGCGAAGCGAGATGTGAGATTGATGAACTCACTCCCAAGAATCCATGATACCTAACAGCACCTCCAAACTCTTCCTGCCACCTAATGTGACTCCTCCCCGGTTCATCGGCAAAGATAGCTTGCATGTTACCCCATAGCATCGATTCTCTTTTGGGACCGGGAACCTCCTTGATCGAAACGAAACGAGGGTGAATGAAGATCCCGTAGGCTAAGCATAGAGCTGTTGAGGGGATTGCGAGGAGGATTGCGAGGCTGGATAAGTCGCCGATTGAGAGGTAGAGAGTGAGTGGGACATTCAACTTGTGGGGGGAACAAGGGAGAGGGAGGACTCACAGGATGGTGTAGAATGGATGATTGAGTGGATATAGAGCTATAATAGTTAGCTGATCCATCTTGTGGAAGCGAGAAAGTGAGAGGTAAAAAAGTGATTACGACGAATCGCAGAGAGCGTGAAATCGAGAAACTTCGCAACCGAGAACTTGACCGAAGACCCGAAAGCCCGCACGTCTCAAAGGTCAGCGTACGGACACGCAAGCACTTGGGCAGCGTCGTAAGCGAAGATAAAGTAAATTGACAGTTCGCAAGAATCGAGGTCAAGGTATTTTCGAAGAATTAGCAGTACATTGTAAGGAAAGGTATGAACAGCGATAAAAACGAAGAAAGGTATGGTACTGAAGAGGAGAGGGTAAATTAGGGTCGCCAAACGGGTATAGCTGGACGTCGTTTAGGTGGTAAGGCGTTCGAATTTGGAGGTGAAAGAAGCGGCGAGAGGGGTGTCTGTCCACCGAATGACCGACGTAGAGGAGTCGAAGCGTTCGAAGTCGAACTGAGAGAGTGACGCATCGAAATGGAGGCAGAGAGAGAGGATGAATTTCCGCTTTGATCTCCTCCGCTTGATACTGATGAGCAGAGGAAGCTGGTTAAGGACGAGGAGGATTGGGAAGCTGCGAGTTGATCCCGATGTGCGACGCTGCTGATCCATTGAGGTTCGGTACCGAAAGTGCGTTTGATTGGAGTCGTTGGAGAGATATTGACGGTTTCAGCAGCTGCGAAATGAGTGATGATGAACCTAGACAGAGCGAGTAGAGAGTCAATGTAGGCTCATCGGAAGGAGTAAGAGAATCTTGAAACGCACTGTAGGAGATTGAGCCAACCACCTCCGACTCTAACCATCACTTGTTTAGATCTCAAGATTCTACAGAAGTAAACTTTCTCCCCAATCTTGTACATTCCACTCTCGTCACTCCAGGATCCATCCGCCATTTCGATAGGAACGTTGATGTCGAGCGCATTAATGATCGTTCCGACTTCTCGATCCAGTTTGTTTGAAAGGTTCGCTCGGTATGGGCGTTTGGTTCGAGGTGGAGAGGAACGATAGCCGATGCGAGAGATGTTCTCGGGTGAGATGGAAGGCCGATGATGAGACGATGAGGTGTGACTACTCCTTCGACTCGAGACGGAACTTGCGAGGCTGTCTCTTCGAGAAGAAGTTGTCGAGCTTTGAGAAGTCAGTCTTCGCATCGACGAGCTGACTGCGGCCTGCTCGCTTGTGGAAGAGCTTCGAGAGTCGCCTCGTCGAGGGGTGCTCATGGGCGTACGTCGAGGAATGCTTGACGTCTTGGCTTTCGAATTCGAGGCGAAGGAGAAAGGACGAGCGGTGGTCGGGGTAATCGGAGGGAGGGGTGAAGGTTCGCGACGAGGCGTAACTACTGGAAGACCGCTTCGAACACGTCGTCGAGGAGTTGCGAGAGGATCGTCTGTAGATTTAGTGGGAGTTGAGAGGAAAGACGAAGTGCGAGAGACCGATCGACGTAAAGAAGGGGTACGAGAGGAAGGAGTCGTGGTTGAGCGGGATGATGGTCGAGAGTGTGCGAAAGGTAGAGAAGCGGATGACGAAGAGGAGGAGGATCGGGATTGAGAACGAGACGGAGTAGCTTGTTTTTTCGAAGGAGTTCTGGTAGGAAGCCTTGATTGTGTCGTCCGACTCGAAGATCTTGAACTTGTCGAGCTGGCTGCAGAAGTAGCTCGAGGGCAAACATCTTCAACCATCGCGACCATTTCTGCCCAACTCGCCTCGATCCTTCCTATAGCTTGTTCGACCCTTCGATCGTCTATGAGAGGGATAGCTTCGAGTCGGACAGCTGTAACGCTATCACTAGCGAGGACAATCGCTTCCGATAGCGGTAAAGGAGGTGAGCCGTTGGTCGTTGGCGAAGGAGAGGGGAAGTTGGGGTCGACAGCATCGATAGAGTCGAGAAGATCACTCAAAGCATCGTCAGCATTCTCGACTTTCCTAGAGAAAGCTGCGAGAGCCGTGACACGCCGAGCCTCCTCCTCCTTTGATCGAACGAGAGCTTGAATTGGCGACAGATCCATCCAGACTAGCGAATCATCGCCATTGGACTCCAGGTTGTCCATTGTCTGTCTAAGTTGGTGAACAGATTGTGATAGCTCGGACGACTCCTCTCGATTCGGAAGTCGAAGAAGCGAATCTCCATCTAGCCAATCGCGAGTTTGCACAAGTTCAGCCTTGGCGCGCAGATCAGAGAGAGCTGCAGGCTCGTCGATTGGCGCGGGAGGGGCGAAAGGATCGGGAGGGGCAATGCTACCGAAGACATCGAATTCGTCTTCGACCGGACTGCGAGGTAATCGAACGGATGAAGCTGTAGAGGGTTCGCTGGGCACTGATGATGTCGAGAGTGTCGATGGAGTGAGTGCGAAGGGAGGCTCGGATGAGCGAAGCAGGGGCGAGCCGGTCAACTCTTCCTCGAGTGGGAGAGCAACGCTTTGAGCGAGATGATGAAGTAGGGCAGACTGGCGTTCGGCCTCCTCCTCCTCCCTTCGCATCAATTCTTGATGCTCCAGCTCCTTGTGATGTTGCTCGAGTAGCTGCTCCACCTCATTCCGACTTTCTCGATACGAGCGAAGACGTCTTTCGAGATCATCGATTGATGCTGCTGTTTTGCTCCGAGCTGCTTGAACGAGACCAAGCTGTCCACGAGGCGAAGATAGATCCGAATCGGACAGGTGAAGGGAAGCGAGGATAAGTTCGAGAGAAGCCAAGTCGTCCGTGAGTGCAGCGAGGAAATCTTCGTTCGAAAGAAAGCGGTTTCGTATAGCTTGAAACGTCGAATCGGTCGTATACGATAGGTCTGGAGGCATGTTGAAGTTGGATTGTGAATCGAGGGAAGTACTGAGGTTGATTCGCTCGACTTGGAGGAGATCCGTTTCCGTGTCGAGTTCTTCTGACAGCTCCTCCGCTTCGAGTCGTAACGTTTCGAGTCCGTTCGAGAGGCTCGCAAGATTCGCGGTGAGGCGATCTCGTCCTTTCCTCCAGTTGTCGAGCGTCTCCTCCCGCGTTTGTCTGATCAATCTGAGGTCCTCCCTGAGCTGAGTGAAGCGCTGCGCGATGGTCGCATGCGTATCGTTAAGCAGCTCGACACGTGAGCTACGGTTTGACTGGAGGTGCTTTGGCAAAGAGACGTTGTGGATCGATAAAGTGAGGGAAGTAAGGGACGTTGAGATATTGTCGAGAGAAGGCGAAAGCGAGTCAAGTAATGTCGAGACAGCTTGTAGCGATTTTTCGGGGCGACCGAGAGTGTCTACATGTTGTCCGAAATGGGTCAGCGGTGTTACTTCAGATTCCTCGTAGGAAAGAAGACTCACCCTTCGAATCGTTTTCCCTCTCAATCACCGAAGTCTGAACGTCAGCAAGTCTGTCCTCGACCCCTCCAATCTTTCGCTGCATCTCTAACACCTTCTCGTCCCATTCCTTGACCTTTCCCAGGACTTTAACCGATCGCACTTTCGCCTTTCCCTCATCGACAAATCTGTTCATTCGGGCAACGAGAGTGTTGACATGCAGTCTGATGGCCTCGTCGTGGGCGATGGGCTCGAATGGGAACAGACCAGTCGAAGTTGGACTGGTGGACGAAGAGAGGAACGGGATTCGAAGGTGAACGTCCGAGAGCAGAGGAGATAATCTGGAGGATAGATCGTCGAATACCGCTTCGAGTTCCTTGTGCTGAACCACCATGTCCTGCGACCCCGTCTCTTTCTCCTCGACAATCTGCTCTGCTCGATCAACGATCCTTCCCAGCTCAATCTCGATTGGGTTCAGCTCCGCCTGGAACTCCTGAATCGCTTTCCTCTGTCGTCGCGTTCTCCTCAGCGCATCTTGTTGATCCTTGAGCGATTCGAGGTCAGAATTGAGCGATTGAACGAGTTGGGAGAGGTGCGAGAAGAGTGAAGGGAATCGTTCGAGTTCGGATTTGGCGAGTTCGAGAGGAGGATTGATGCGGTCTCGAACAGCTTTGAAGGAGTCTTCGACATCGAGAAGGTCTTCCGTAGTCGCGGCGTCCAGACTCTTCTCTTTCTCCCACCTAGTCCCCTCAATTTCCCTCCTCAGCCTTTCCCTGATCTCCTCTGACGTCTTCCTTCCCTCTTCGACAGCCTCGACGACGTCCCTCGCAGTCCTCACTGTTCTCCTCCTCATCCTTTCCGCCGCCTCGATATCCTCAACTTCCTTCCTCAACGCCTCGACCGCTTGAACCAAAGCTTTCAGTTCCCTTCTAGCATTCGGATCGACCCCGACTCTTCCCAGCTCGACGACGACATTCGATCCAACCTTGCATGACGTCTTGACATCGCTAAACTTGTCCCTCCGAGAATCATAGAGTTGATCGATTCGGTTCTCGAATTCCTCCTCCTCCTCTGTTCTCTCGAGGCAGTTTACTCCATCCTCCAACCTTCCACCTGGTAATCCGAGCTCCTCAACTCCCTTCACGACCTCCCTCAATCTTCTCATCCCATCCTCCACTTCACCCCTAACTTCTTTCGCTCTCGCAATCACTTCAACCCCTTCCCTGTATTTCTCGACCATCTCCTTTGTTCCCTCGAACACCTTTTCTGGGCGTGCGAGATTCTTCTCGAGCGTCTTCAAGAGCTGTGACGTCTCATACCGTTGATCAGGAGCCAGATGACTAGATTGGAGTGGACGAGTCTTGAGTTCCTCCATGATCCCTCTCGCCTCCTTGAGCTTCTCCTCGAGCTCAACCAACCTCTTCTCATACCCCTCGACCACGCTCTTTTCCACCTCCCCCTGAGAACCAACCGATAATTTACCCATCCCCCCTCTAACCTCCTCCCTCAATTTCTCAGCTTCCTTTTCCCCCTCGAAACTCTTCCAGAACACATTCTCCGCGTCCACCCACTCCCTCATCCTCTCCTCCAAGAATCCTTCGACCCCTTTCAAACCCCTCACAAGATCTTCCAATCGATCTTGTTCGTCCAAAAACTCGTCTGGGATTGGGGTCGGAGAGGTATCGATGAGTTTATCTAGGGTTGCCGAGGAGTGTGGGAGGTGAGTGGAGTGAAGTTGACGGAGGTGAGTTTTGAGGGAAGTCAAGGAGAGAGAGAGGGTCTGAATTCGAAGTGTACGAGACATGGAGGATGCGGATGCTGAGGAATGAGGGGTTGAAGAGGCGAGTAAAGATAATCGGCGAGAAGAGGAAGACGAGAGGGATTTCGAGAGGGTAAGGGAAGAATCTGTGGGTGAGAGAGGAGGTGAAGAGGAGTCTTTGAAAGTTGCTTCGCGGGAACGAGTGGAGAGGGCGAAGGGAATTTGGAATTGAGCTTTCGAGAGGAAGAGCGGGATTTCTTCGTTCGTGAGTTGTCGGTAGTGTGAAGAACAAGTCGAGAGGGATTCTTGCCATCTGAATACAGAACTTCCGATTTCAGTATCCTCGCG
Organism: Sporobolomyces roseus; assembly: GCA_016617785.1. Lineage (NCBI taxonomy): Eukaryota > Fungi > Basidiomycota > Microbotryomycetes > Sporidiobolales > Sporidiobolaceae > Sporobolomyces > Sporobolomyces roseus. The sequence goes on from JADILM010000001.1 coordinate 2,392,813, forward strand.
TTTCCGTGAGATAGACAACGAGAAGTGCTTACTGTAGTCGATACCCTAGCAATACTAAACTCTTCCGTCGATGTCTCAATAACGACAGTAGTTTATCTACAGCGAACAAAGTCCCTAAACAAACCTCGATCAAATCCGTATCCCTCCTACTCAGCGCCTGTTTACTCTTGTCTGTACATGCATTCTACCCTTCGATCAGTCTCGTCTCTTCGAGTGAGAGTGACAAATCGAGAGAATTTGAACGTACTCTTTGCGAAACTCCTCATTTTGTTTAAATCACCATAATCAAACTCTTCAATCTGTTTCTCGATCCTCTCGTGTTCCATCCACCAGTTTTCTAGTTCTTCTTGCGTTGTAGGAGAAGGAGTAGGGGGAAGAGGGGAATGAACGACGATGGGAGGTAAATTTGAGAGGAACTGGGGAGCGAAGGTTGTGTTAGCGAACGCAACGCAGTAGGAGTGTGAGGGGCAAGGTAGAGCTTACTTGTATCTTGTCTTGAATCCATTCCTTCTTCTCTGCGAACCTAATCCTCCCCGAATCAAGCGAAACCCTCATTCAATCAACTCTGAAATTCGACGAGAGGAGGAGCCCAAACATACAGTGTAATCTCTAATACTTCTTCACCATCCAACTCATCTTGCTGGGTTCTCAAAGGTTTGCGTGGTGTACTGAATGCCATTCAATCTTTTGGAACGAGATGGAGACGAACGCGGAGGAGGAAAGGTTGAACGAGGGTGGGGAGAGAGTGAGTTAGTCGGTGGTAGTGTACAAGAATCGCATGGAGAGGTACAAGAAGCGTGGCAGGGAAGAAGCAACGTGAGGTGAGGCAGAAAAAGCGAGTGATTGAATTTATTCGCGACGACTCAGTGAAGAATTTCGCACATTGCCTGAACCTATCAGCACGATCCCCAAGATCTCTCACGGGGATAGCGACTACGGTGCGGCGAGAAGAACAGTGTAGCGCGAGAATGTAGAGTTGCAAAAGAGGACCTCGCAAAACGACAAAAGATCCGCTCAAGTCTCCCTTCCCGCTTTCCTCCTCGTCAACGCCGAGCGTCCATGATCTACTTGATCTTGTCGAGAGGTCTGTACATATTCGAAGCTCAAAACGTCAGTCTCGGAGCGACGAAAATGTTGAAGAGTATCGAAAACCGTACCGATTGAATCCACCTTTCCTATTCATATACTGTCTATGCGCTCTCTCTCTCTTGACCTGCGCACCCGACAATTCACCCTCATGCGCTTTCCCCTGTTTGCTCGCAACGAATGAGCTTCTTCACCTCAAAACCAAAGAGAGATAGGGAGAGAGACTTACTTGAGTAGTACCGAACCCTCCAAATCCCATCAATGCTGCAATATCTTGTTCTTCTACTTCTGCCGCTTCTTCGATTACTGATCGAGAACGAGATCGAGAGCGGGCACGACGAGGTGAGGGAGGAGGGGAACGACCATTCTCATCCCTCTCTCTTTGGCGACTTGAACGAGGTGGAGGGGATGGGGAATGACGGCGACGTGATGAGGAGGGAGAGGGGGAACGACGGGAGCGAACTGGGTGGGGAGGGGGTGAACGGGAACGACGTGAATCTAGAAAATGGAGTAAATCGAAAAGAGACCAGTCACCTCTCTTGTGACTCTGAGCGGGACGGGACAGTGAGAAGCTTACCTCGGTCTCTCTGACTTGAATAATCATCGTCCCCTCTCCGATTGTTCGTTCGTTGTGGACTTCTCGATCTTCTTCTTTCGTAGCCTCCTCCTCCTCCTCCTCTCGCCCCTCTATCGAACCCTCGTGAATTGTATCCACCCCTGTCATCTCTCTCGTCGTACCTGGTCGAGTAGTTGTCCCTTCTAGGTGGAGGTAATGCAGAAGATGAGTCTCCATCTAAATCATCATAATTCAATGCTTGTCGACGTCCTTGTGGTGGTCCTCCTCTGTAGTGATCTCTGTTGTCATTGTAGTCTCGTCTGTAGCTCATGTTTGACGAATCTGAGTTCAAGTTGAGTGAAGCGTTGTAATTCGAGGCGAGTTGTAATTCAGTTAGAGTTAGAGTTAATTCGATTCCAGCTGCGCTAATTCAGAAATTGTCGTTTCCTAGGCTTTCTCCTCTAGCCGCTGGCCTCACTTTCCCTAATCCAAACCTATCTAATTGCCCCACTTCTCCCAAACCTCCGCGGCTAAAGATTGGTCTCTCTTCCCTTTTGGCGAACTCTCATGCTCTTTCGTTTGACATCTCGCTTCGTTTCTCCATCAATCCTTCGTTCATACTCTACCATGCCCGTCACTCAATCCATCAAGATCGGTTCGAAACAAGTTACAGTACCTACTGGACTCTACATCAACGGTGAATGGGTGCGTCGTCCTCCTCTCTCCTCCTCCCTCGATCAAGACCTTACTAACTTTCTCTCATCACACACAGGTCGAATCCTCGGATAAATCAACCTTCGAAGTCCTCAACCCAGCAACCGGAGAACCTCTAACTCAAGTCTCACATGGAAAATCCGCCGACGTAGAGCTCGCGGTCCTCGCTGCTCGTAAAGCGTTCAAGACTACGTGGGGCAAGAATAGTTTACCGAGTGATCGTGCGAGGTTGTTGAACAAATTCGCAGATTTGATGGAGAGGGATATCGATTTTTTGGCGGAATTGGAGAGCGTCGATGGTGGGAAAGGGGTTAGGATCGCAAAGGAGATTGATATCGCTGATTCAATCGCTTGTTTGAGGTAAGAAAGCGATTTGAACGATTTCCTGTGCGAAGAGAAGAATTTCGAAAGCTGACGAAAGTTTTGATGAGCCGAGGTGGATAGGTATTACGCTGGATGGGCGGGCAAAGTAGCGGGTGAGACGATTGACGTATCACCAAAGACAAAGATGGTTTACACTACTCTCGACCCCATCGGAGTGTGCGGTCAGGTAATTCTTTACTCGTCTACTCTTCTTCAATCGGAGCTAACCCCATCTTTCCTGCGTGATCTGGTAATACCATGGAACTACCCAATTATGATGTGGGCGTGGAAAGTCGGTCCAGCACTCGCCGCGTGAGTCTAGGAGTTCAAATCATCCATTTCTCGACCTTTTTGGTCAGATTTTGCCCAAAGACTGACGAAGCACCTCCTCTCTCAATTCACAGTGGTTGCACGATCGTGATGAAGCCCTCCGAGCTCACCCCATTGACTGCCCTCGCCCTCTGCAACCTCGCACAAGAAGCAGGGTTCCCCGCTGGAGTTTTGAACGTAATTCCTGGATTTGGTCCTACTGCAGGAGCTGCAATCGCGAGTCATATGGATATTGATAAAGTTGCGTTCACGGGGTCGGTGTTGACCGGAAGAAGGATCATGGTCGCTGCTGCTGAATCAAACTTGAAAAAGGTGAGCTTTCTAATTTCTCTCTCCTCCGCTTTTTTACCAAAATTTCATCATCGAATGCTTACTATGAGTATATTGACAGGTCACGCTCGAGTTGGGAGGCAAATCACCTTCGATCGTATTCCCTTCGGCGGATCTCGAACAAGCGGCGGCATGGAGTGCTTTGGGAATCTTTTTCAACTCGGGTCAAGATTGTACTGCTGGTTCGAGGATCCTCGTTCACGAGGTGAGTCGCAATAGTTTCTATCGTAGTGGTTCCCGGAAGCTGAATACTGACGAGTTTGACGCCATCGCAGAGCGTTCACGATGAATTCGTCAAGCTTTTGGTCGAGAAAGCTGAGGCTTGCGCTATTGGAGATGTACGTCTCGACTTCTTCTTCAATTTTGTGTGATTTTGATCTGACAATGCTCTATCTCGCAGCCTCTTGACGAGAAGACTTCTTTCGGACCTCTGGTGCGTTCTCATTCTTACACGCTGCTTCTCGACAATTCACTGACTTCCTTCGACTACGTCAGATCTCTGCCGCTCAGCGAGACAAGGTACTCGCATACATTGAATCCGGTGTCGAAGAAGGCGCAACTCTCGCAACCGGAGGAAAGAAATGGACTCAATCTTCGGGTTTCTATGTCGAACCCACCGTCCTCTCGAATTGTAAACAATCGTTCAAGTGTGTACAGGAAGAGATCTTTGGTCCGGTCCTGTCAGTCATGAAGTTCTCGACGGAAGAGGAAGCAGTCGAGATGGCGAATGATTCGATTTATGGATTAGCTGCTGCTGTGTTCACTAGTCAGTCCTCTTCTTTCGTACATTTGATCGATCATGCCTGACGTCCCGACTCTCACAGACGATGCTAAGCAATCGATGAGAGTAACGGGAGAGCTCGAGGCGGGTACAGTTTGGGCGAATCAATACGGTCAGTCTCTTATCTCCCTCTCCTTGCATTCTCTGCTCACTCGTTCTCAATGCATAGGTATCCTTCACTCTTCGGTACCATTCGGAGGAATGAGACAATCTGGTTTGGGACGAGAGTTGGGAAGAGCAGGAATCTACGAATATTGCAACGTCAAATCAGTTCACCACAACATTTCCGAAGAGATGTGAGATCCGTTCCTTCCTATTCAAAGGGTGTTCGCGAGACTAATCTCGAGTTCGCATTGTCAGGTCGTGGCCTTTGTAAAGAACCGATTAGCGAGTGTGCATAGATTTGAAGTGAAATTGACATCTGTTTTATGATTTGTCGTCTCTCTCTTCTCGCTCGGAATGGAGTTTGAAGGGGGAGCAAACTAAAAAGATATGCATTTTACACAGCTACTTGGGAGGAAGTCAAAAGAGAGAAATAGAGAGAAGAAACCGAGAAAACAAAAAAAGCTTCTAATCTACTAAACCTTTACCGTTCGACCCAATGAACCACTGTTGAACTGTCTGACGGCACCACCTCTTCCTCTCGATCCACCTCTACCTCGACCTCCTCCACCTCTTCGTTCCCTATTTCCCGATCCTCCACCTTCTTTCGAATCTGCGCCTCCGGGTCCACCTCGAACTCCATCCGCTCGTTGTTCACCATTCTGTAGTTTACTGTCCAAGTATCGTTCTGACCCATCGGCCATTTGACTCGCTTTGTCAACGAGTTGTAACGCGAGTCGTTGCAAGTGAGAGAGTTCGGTCGTCGCTTGGTTGAGGACGACAACTCCGGTGACTTGGTCGAGGGAAGCGCCAGGGAGCTCTTCGGTCCAGATCATCTTTGAGACGAGGGAAGTGACGGTCGAGAGGGGAAGGGAGAAGGTCGAAGCGAGGTGGGAGAGGGAAAGGGTAGAGTAGAAAGGAGCGTAGGTGAAGAGGTATGTTCGGAGACCCTCTGCTTGAATTTTCCTGTCAAGTGTAATGGAGATGAGTCTTCTGCTACTTCAGCACGAACAAGGAAGGAGATTGAGACTCACTTGGCCAACATCTCCTTGACAGCCTTTTCGTTGGGCATCAATCCCCAAACCTTGATCGAGTGAATCAACTCGACACACTTCTGCCAATCACCACTTTGAAGAGCCTTCGTCGCTTGCATGACGTGATCACGCTTGTTCTCCGGAGGACCAGTGAAGACTTGACGGTTCGCGTAATCGAGCATTCGTCGGAAAGTTCTCGAAACGACCTTCTTCTTGAGGAGTTCGGCATCGTTGTTGCATTGAGCCATGAGTGGAACTTCGAGAAGCATGGAAGAGACGAGGTAGGCGACTTCGAGGAGCTCGAGGTTGATGTGCATGTGGAAAGGAAGTTGACGTTGACGTTCGGCTCGTTCTTGTTCGGGCGAGAGAACCGAGTATCGTTGAGCCTGAACACCTTGAGCGAGGAGTTCCTTGACTCGTTGAGTCGCGAAGATCTCTTGAAGGGTCGATTGAGCCTCTCGGATGAGACCGAGTCGGAAAGCGCAGAGACCGACTTGAACGACAGTTCGGTTGTAGAGGATTTGAGTGTTGACATCGGCGTTTCCGACGGTGTCTTGGAGATGGGACATGAGGAGCATGTCACGAGCGGTGTAGTAGTCGTCGTGAAGGGCGTAGTGGTAGATGTGGGAAAGCATGGCGCGAGTTCGGAGAAGGGAGTTGTTGGTCTTGTAGAGGTGGATGCAGAGGGCGCGAACGAGGGCGATGGCAGAGAATTCGCCAGAGGAAGTGCTGGCTTGTGATTGCCAGATGGTCGATTCGTTGGCGATAGCAGGAAGGGAGGTTTCGAGAGCTTTCGTAACGATGTCGGGCTGAGACGAGACCAGGAAAGGGATCAGCATAGTCCAAAGGGAGTCTCAGAGAGAGAGGTTTGCTCACCTTGCAGTAAATGTGCTCAAGACGACGCATGACCACTCGATCGAGGTGCTCGATTTGTTCCCTCTCCTTCGTCCTCTCGAACAAGACTTGCGACTTGACGATGGTCTGGTAGATAGTCTTCTCATCCTTGAGTCGATCGATGTATTCACCGGCATGAGGATCGAGGTTTTGTAGCGATTTGGTGAATTCATCGTCGAGTCGGTCGACGAGGGCGATGATCGATCCACGAACGACAACGACGGATTCACTGGCGGAAGGAGATCGCTCGACTTGATCGTCGTAATCGGGAGCGGTTTCTCGAACGGAGAAAGCGGGTTCGGCGAGGAGGAGGTCGAGAAGGGTGTTGAGAAGAGTTTGAGCGGCAGTCCAGGATTCGAGGGGCATGTGAGTGTTGGTAGCGGGGTTGTAGTCGAGTTGGGCAGAGATGAGGGCGAGGATGACTCGGATCTTTTGGTAAGGGGAGACGGCAACGTTGAGGAGACCTTCGAGAGTCGAGATTTGGGCGTTACGATCGGTGTTCTGATAAGTCGTTCGAGCTGTCAGTCCCAATCACACAGTTCGAACAAGCGGAATATGCTCACTTTGCGACCACGTTGTTCCATAACCTGAGCGAGAGCCTTGTAGATACCCTCACTCGAAACGGGAGGAGCTGCGGGTTTACCCTTGGTAGCGCCAACAGTCTCGAAACCATCCTCATCATCATCGACAGCAGCAGTCTTCTTGACGGCTTTGGGTGTAGGAGCAGCAGCAGCGGGAGCTTCAGCGGCCTTCTCGAAACCCTCGGGATCCTGTGAGGCAGAAGACAAAGGAGAATTGTTAATATCGATGTGCACAATTCACACTTCAAGCTGAAACTCACAGCCTTGTACTTGTTGAGTTGCGACTCGTGTTCCCTCTGTGTCTTCTTGACCTTTTGCTTCATCGAGTTGAGAGCTTTCGCGTTGGTAGCGTTCATCTTCTTGCGGTTACCTTGAGCCGAAACAAGCATCTCGTCGAGGTTGGAGAGGATCTTGTAA